>OY728122.1:1119945170-1124945170 GCA_963277665.1 Viscum album | reverse complement strand
ACTCAAAAAAAACCCTAAACCCCTAAAAACCATAAACCATGAAAACCCTAAGAACTCAAAAATCCATCAAAATCCTTAAAAACCTAATACCCATGAAAATTGAAAAACTGACCTAAAAATCACTACAACCATAAAAAACATTAAAAACCATTTTTAAAAAAAAAACCATATAAACCTGAAAATAATTAAATCCCAGAAAAACAATAACCCAAAAAACCCAAAAAACCCAAAAAACGCAAAAAAATCCCCAAAAATCCTAAAAACCATAAAAACCCATAAAATCCATAAAAACATTAAAGACCCTTAAACCCCTAAAAACCACTAAAAACACAAAAACCCATTAAACCCAAAATATGCTAAAAACTCCAAAAACATTAAAACCCATAAAAACCATTAAAAAAATAAATCCCAAACATACCATAAAAAACCTATGGTCCCCTAAAAACACTAAGAATCAATATGAACCCTAAAAATTCCATAAAAATAACAAATACATAAAAAACCTTAAAAACTAAAAAATACCAAGAAAACAATAAAAACCTAAAAGGCCTAAGAAGACACCCAAAATCCCTAAAAACTATAAAATCCATAAAACCTTAAGAAAGCATTAAAAAACTACAAACCCAGAAAATCCCTAAAACACTCAAAAGACAAAAAAACCTAAAATCATAAAAATCCTATGAAAAAATTTAATAGTCTTAAATCACTTAAAACCCGTAAAAACATAAGAAATTCTAAAACTCTAAAAATTAAAAAAACACAATAAATCATTAAAATTGAAAGAAACATAAAAATCCCAAAAAATCCAAAAAATCTCTAAAAACAAGAAAACCCTAAAAACCCAAAAGTCCCTAAATCCCATAAAACCCCATGAAACCCTTAAAACAACTAAAAACACTAAAACCCATTAATCCCCTAAAAATAAAAAAAACTATAAATAATTAAATCCCTAAAAAACTAAAAAAACCTTTAAAACCCTAAAAAACATAAAAACTATAAAAAACCTAAACCCCATAAAACCTACAAAACCCCAAAAAAACCATATAAATCCTCAAAAATCCCAAAAAAATCCATAAAATCATAAGAACCTTAAAAATCCCCCAAAAACCTAAGAAAACGTTGAAAACAAAAAAATAACTTGAAACACCCTAAAACCGTAATTTTTTTTAAAAACCCTAAAAACTTAAAATCCATAAATATCCATAAAACCCTAAAACCCCATAAAATCGCTAAAATTATAAAATATCCTTTAAAACATGTACTCCACTAAGAAAATAGTAAAAACCTAGTAATAAATAAAACCCCTAAAAATGGAAAAACCCATAAAATCCATAAAATACCAAAAAACCCTTATAACCCCTAAAAACCATAAACCCCTAATAACATTAATGCACTAAAAACCCATAAATACATAAAAACCATTAAAAACACTAAAAAAAATTTAATCCCTTAAAATTGTAAAGAAACAAAAAACAATAAAAACTGTAATAACCCAAAAAAATCCTAATACCACTAAAAAAATTAAAACCCTAAAGCCCTAAAAACATTAAAAACTGTAAAAATCCATAATAAACCTAAAAACCATAAAAATTAAAAAATTTAAAAAAACTAAAAATATAAAAAACCCCAAAAACCCTAAAAATCCCTGTGAAAAAATATAAAAACCTAAGAATACCTAGAACCCCAAAAAAATAAAAACACTAAAACCCTAAAAACCTTAATACCCCTAAAGCACAAAAAATTCAAAATCCCAAAACCCATAAAAACCCACAAAAACCCAATAAAAACTTTAAATTCCCTAAAAATAACTAAAAAATTAAAACCCCAAAAAACAAAAAACCCAAAAAACCATAAAACCCCAATGAAATCCTTAAAAATCATAAAACAAATAAATCTTCTGAGAACCCCATAAAATAATAGATACCCTAGCATAACTAAAAATATCCTAAAACACCAAAAATCCTTAAAACCCATAAAAATCATTAAAACACTAAAACTCATAAAACCCATAATAACACTAAAAACTCTAAAATCCCTTTAAATATATAAAAACATTAAAAAACTAAAATAATGATTAAACCCCTAAAAACTCTAAAAACCCTAAAACCACCAAAACCATAAAATCTTAAAATCCATAAAAACCCTCAAAATCCCTAAAAATGATTAAATCCACAAGAATCATGAAATCTTTAAAAATTACTAAAAAGTAAAAAAAACCTAAAAAACCCTAAAAACCCCTATGAGGCTTGTGATTTTGATGTTGGTGGTTTGGTGGTGTTGGATGTTGGTGTTTCTGTGCTGTTGAATGTTGGTGGTTCTAGATGTTTGATACTGCTGAGATGGGAGATGCTGAAGGTGCTGTGTTTGAATTACTGCTAGTTGCTGATTAGCTTGGAGATGCTGCGGGATACTGGTTGATGCGGATGACGATGATGGTTTTCTTGGTGTTGTGTGTTCTCTGTTTGGGTTGCTTTTTTTTCTTTTTTGATTTTCTTTTTTTGCGTGGGTTGTAAGGGGTTTTTTGGGTGTGGGTCCTTTGACCCCTCCCCTCCCATGTCTGCTAGGTCTCTTTTTTTTCTTTCTAATATATTTGGTGGGTCGGGAATAGCCCGACCCTCGCATCATCCTTGCCCTATGAAAATGATAAAATCCTAAAACAACTTAAAACCCCTAAAAACCTAAAAACCTAAAAACCCGAAATACCTAAAAACCCTCAAAAATCTAAAAACCCTCAAAATCCCTAAAACCCCAAAAACTATAAAAATCCGTAAAATTCTCTAAAATTAGTAAATACCATTGAAATCCCTAAATCCCCCTATGAAAAACCGACAATCATAAATGCACATAAATCCCTTAAAATAACTAAAAAAGTCTAAAAAAATATAAAAACCACTTAAATGACCATAAAACCACTAAAACCCCTACAAACCCAAAAAACCTCCAAAAATCCAAAAAAAACTAAAAAAACTAAAAACCTTTTAAACCCCTAAATTTTTAAAAACCACTAAAAACATTTTAAAACTATAAGAATCTAAAAAACACTAAAACAACCAAATAAATAAAACAATAAACATCCAAAAAATCTAAAAACTCCCTAGAAAAACCTAAATAAAACCATGCAAACCTAAAAACACTCAAAAAAAATTAAAATACCTAAAAACGCTAAAAAAATTAAAAACCCTAAAAGACCTAAAAATCCCAAGATAATATAAAATTCCCTAAAAATTCATAAAAAACTAAAAACCCAAAAAAAATCTTAATAAAACATTAAAACTATAAAACAATTAAAACCCCTAAAAACCAAAAAAAATGCTAAAACACCTAAAAAGACCCTAAAAAACTTTAAAAACCTAAAAACCATAATAACCCAAATAATATACTAAAAAAATTAAATCTCTATTAAACCTCTAAGAAAAAAATAACAAACTTTAAAGACCCATAAATACCCCAATGAAATATAAAAACACTGAAATCCCAAAAAACCCTTAAAAACCAAAAAACAAAAAAACCCTTCAAAATCCCTAAAAACCAAAAAAACCCATATAATACATATAATTTACCAAAAAAATCCTAAAAAAATAACAAAAATCAAAAAATGTCCAGAAAAGTTTAATAAAATCATAAATAACTAAATACTTTCAAATCCTTAAAAACCCTAAAAATGATGAAAATCCTAAAATCCCATAAAGACCCTCAAAATCCATAAAAACCCATAAAAATATAAAAAATCCAAAAAATACCTTAAAACATAAAAATCCAAAAAAACATAATAATCCCTAAGAAAACAATAAAACCCTAAAAAATCATTAATGCCCTAATAAACCAAAAAAAACTAAAAACTCTAGAAAAACCAAAAACCCCTAAAAACCCTAAAATCACTAAAAACGTTAAAAACCCTCAAAATCATAAAATTCCATAAATAATAATAATAATCCAAAAAATCAATAAAAATCACTAATGATGTTAAAAAACCTAAATCCCCTGAAAACCCTTATGAAATACTTAAAAACATCGATCAGTTTAAACCCCTCAAAATCATAAAAATGATAAAAACACCAAAAACCTTAAAAGGACTCTAAAAACCCTAAAATCCCTAAACACCATAATAACTGTAAAAACCATAAAACCCATAAAACCCAATAAAACCCATAAATCCCACTGAAACCTCTAAGAACTCTTTAATCCCCAAAAGACATTATGAAACTCTAAAAAATCTTAAATACCCTAAAACACAAAAAACATTAAACACCCAAAAAACCATAAAAAAATAAAACCCTAAAAACACTAAACCCATAAAAATAACTAAAGCCTAAAAATCAATTAAAATTATAAAAAATATATTAAAATTACTAAAATAATAAAAACCATAAAAACCCTAGACACCCATAAGAAAGCCTTAAAACCTTAAAAACACTTAAAACGCCCAAAAAAACTAAAAACACTAAAACCCCTTCAATCCATAAAATCCCTAAAACACCAAAAAACCATAAAATCATAAAAGATCAATAAAAATCCCAAAAAAAATAATAAAACCCCTAATAGATTCTAATGAAACACTAAAACGATAAAAGAACATAAATCTAAAAAAAATTCGAAACCATAAAAACCTGAAACGGTCTAAAAACCCTAAAAATAAATAATGAACATAAAACCCATTAAAACAATTAAAAATATTGAAACCCATATAAACCCTAAAAACTAATACAAACACTATAAACCATTTAACCCCCTAAAAATGTTAATAACACTAAAAAAACATAAAACCAAAAAACTCCAAGACACCAGAAAAATACAAAAAACCCATAAAAACCCAAAAAACCCTACAAAACCACAAAGTCCCTAAAAATTATAAACACTAAAAAAATCCCTAAAATACATAAAAATCCCGAAAAATGTTAAAAAACCAAAACACCCTAACCCCCCACCCCCCTTACAAAACTATAGAAATATAAAAACACTTAAAACCTCTAAAAACACTAAAATTTATTTAAACCCTAAAAACCCATCAAAAACCCTGAAAAATCATAAAACCCCTAAAAATCCCAAGAAAAACCTTAAAAACCAATTATAATGCTTAAAAACATAAAAATACCAAAAAACAAAAAAACTACAAGAACAGCAAAATCCCCTAAGAAAAATAATCAAAAACTAAAAATAATGAAAACACGTAAAAACAATAAGAAAATGGTAAAAAACCTAAAACCCATTAAAACCCTAAAACCTCTCATAGTCCCAAACACCCCAAAAAATCATAAAAATATTAAAAAATCTCTATAAATCAGTAATAATGTAAAAAAACTCAAAAAAAACCCCAAACCCCTAAAACCCCATTTAAAGACCCTATAAACATTAAAATGTCTAGAAACCATAAAAACCCTAAAGCTCCATATAAACCCTAATACCACTAAAAAATCTAAAATAACTTGTACCCTTAAAAATTTGAAAAACTCTAAAAATACTTTAAACCACTTCATACACAAAAAACCCCTAAAACCCCAAAAAAGCATAAAAACCTAAAAAAGCCCTAAAACCCCTAAAAAAATAAAAAACACTAAAAAACTCAAAATACCACTAAAACCCCCCAAAACAATAAAACCATAAAATATCTAAAAATATTCCGAATCCCTAAAAACACTATGAACCCAAAAAACCCTAAATGAGCCCTAAAATTCGTATAATCCTAAACAACCCCAAAAATTCTTGAAAACTCGTATGAAAAACTGATGAACCTAAATACAATTAAACCCCCAAAATAACATAGAGATCACTAAAAACCCTAAACAACTAAACCCCCCATATCCCTAAAAACCGATAAATATACCTAAAAATATCTAAAACTCCCTCAAAAATGTAAAACCCACTAAAAACCCAAAAAAACCCTAAAAATGTAAACACAGATAATTCCCCTAAAAACCCAAAAAATGTGAAAGTCCATAAAAAATCTTAAAATCCATCAAAATCCCTAAAATCCCTAAAAAATCATATAAACCCAAAAAAAATCCCTTAAAATTCCTAAAATGTAAAACACTCTAAAAATTATATGAATACCGTAAAAACATAAAAACACTAAAAACACTAAAAAACCTAAAAATATTATAAAGTCCCAAAAAACACAAAAACCCATTAAAACAATAAAAACAACAAAAAATTTAAAATCCCTAAACCCTTAAAAACCTTTTAAACCCCCCCTTAAAACATTATAAATCTCTAAAATCCTTAAAACCCCTAAAATTTTTAAAATATCCTAAAAACCCAAAAAGTCCCTAAAAACCCTCAAAATCCAAAAATACATAAAAAAATCAAAATATCAAAAAAATTTCAAAAAATCCATAAAACATAAATATACTAAAAACACAAAAAAATCATTAGAATACTTTAGAAGCATAAAAAACACTTAAAACCCCTAAAAATCAAGAAAATGCTAAAACCCCAAAAATACCAAAAAAAGCCCTAAAACCCCAAAAAATAAATAAAAACCTAAAACCATAAAATATCTATAAATATATAAAACCCTAAAAACCATAATAACACTAAGAAAACCGAAAAAGCCAAAAAAAATAAACCCTAAAAACCTAAAAATGCTAAAAACCCTAAAAACTCTTAAATAAACCTAAAATCCCTAAAAATATTTAAAACCCTAAAAACACATAAAAACACTGAAAACCCACTAAAAAATTTAAAAACACTATAAACACCTAAAATATTAAAAACATTGAAAAAAATTAATGCCCTAAAAACTCAAAAAACCGTTAAAAAACCAAAAAACTATAGAAACCCTAAAACCCGTGGAGACCCTCCAAATCCCTAAAAACCATAAAATCCTAAAAATACATAAAATCCCTAAAAACATAAAAAACCCTAAAACTAAAATATACCTAACTAAACCTAAAAAACCTAAAAAAATAGAACCCCTAAAAACCCAAAAAAATCATAAAACCTAAAAAACCATCAAAACCCTAAAATCACTAAAAACCCACAGAATCCAAAAAAACCCAAAATACCATAAATATAATAAAAAATCCTTAAAATCACTAAAAATGTAAAAACCCTTAAATAACATGAAAAAATAAATGAAAAAATTAAAAACATAAACATAGTTAAAACCCATAAAAACCTAAAAAAATGCCAAAAAAGACAAAGAAACCCTAAAAGACCCTAAACCCCCCAAAATATAAAAATTTATAAAAACCTCAAAAAGCCTAAAGACCCATAAGAACCCAAAGAACATAAAATGTAGAAACCCATATAAAGCCCTAAAATCATTCATGAAACATTAAAACCCCTAATAAAAACAAAAAGAAAAAACCCTAAAACCCAAAAAAAACTATTAGAACCCAAAAAATCGTAAAAATTTCTAAAAGCCCTCAAAATTCATAAAAATCCTAAAAGAGCCTTAAAAAATATTAAAAAATTAATGAAACCTTAAATCCATGAAAACACTAAGAAAACCATACAAAAATAAAACACATAAATCTTTATGAAATCCTAAAAAATGTTAAAACCCTAAAAAACCCAAACACCCATCAAAATCTCTAAAAATCCTAAAAATAAAAAAAATACTAAAAACAAAAAAAAATCCTAAAAACAAAAAAATTCATAAAAATCAATAGAGATCCCTAAAAAGGTTAAAAACCATAAAAATATATAAAATCCCTAAGAAAACCTTAATACCCTAAAAAATCTTAAACCCTTTAAAACCAAAAAATGCTAAAAACTGTAAACCCTCTAAAATGATCCTAAAAGCCCCTAAAAACCATAAAACCCCCTAAAAACCTTAAACCCCCATTAATTCCCTAAGAACCATTAAAATATCTAAAAACCATTTAATCGCCTAAAAACACTAACAACACAAAAATACTTTAAAAAAATTAAAATCTCAACAAAAAACCCTATAAAAGGTATAAAAACCCTAAAAACACAAAACCCCCGAAAAATCTCTAAAATCTATAAAAATCCTAAAAAACGCCTCAAAATCTATACAATCATAAAATACCATAAAAAACCCAAAAAAACTTTTAAGAAAACCATAAAAACCATAAAAACAAAAAAACCATAAAAACTATAATAAAATAAAAAATAAATAACCCTAAAAACACTAGAAACCCTCAAAATTAGTAAAAACCCTAAAAACATTAAAAATACTAAAAACACAAAAAAAATCCTTGAAAAAATAAAACGACCCAAAAGAAATTAAAACCACAATGAAAACCTTAAAACCCAAAAGAAATATCAAACCCCTAAAAACTAAAATTGCTAAAAACTATTAAACACCTGACAACCATAAAAACCCAAAAACAGCATAAAATCCCCAAAACCTACTAAAAACTCTTCAATCCATTTAAACCCCTTAAAAAGTAAAAAACTATAGAAAAAAATTCCAAAAAACAGAAAAAACTCCCTAAAACCCCATGGAAAAAATAAAAACCCAAAAATACCATAAAAATCCATTAAACACCTCAAAATCCCTAAAAACCCAAAAAAACAAAAATATATATATATAAATTCTCCAAAAAAAACTCTCAATATGTAAAAACCTTAAGAACAATAAAAACCCTTAGAATACCTTGAAAAACTAAAAACACATAAATCCCCAAAAACAAAAAATAATGAAAAACCTAAAATCCAAAAAAACCTAACACCCCTAAAATCACTAAATATCATAAAAATAAAAAAAATCCTAAAAATCACTAAAAATACAAAAAAACAAAAAAAACCTAAAAATCCATAAGAACACCATAAAAACCTCAAATCAATTAGAACCCCAAAAATTCTAAATAATTCTAAAAACTCTAAATACACTAAAAACTATAATAACCTCTAAAACCTTTAAAAACACTAAAACCCAAAAACCGCTAAAAACCGCTAAAAACTATAAATATTTTCCAAACCCATAAAAAAAATTAAAAACTCAAAAATACCTTAAAACCCATAAAGAACTCAAAAACCCGTTAAACACACCAATTATCATTAAACCCCTAAAAATCTAAAAACCCATAAAACCAGTCAAAATCCCTAAAATATCTCAAAAACCATAAAAATCCTAAAATCCCTAAAAATCCCTAAAAATTTAAAAACACCTAAAAACCCTAAAATACCATAATAAATACTTAAACACTAAACACAATTACAAATCCAAAATACCCTAATAATTTAAAAATCTTAAAATCACCTTAAGCCCTAAAAATTAAAAATAATACTCTCGAAATATTTAAAAAACATAAAAACCCTAAAAATCAAAAAAAACCCCAAAATCTCTAAAAATTTAAAAACCGATAAAAGCGTGTAAACATTTTAAGAAAACATTGAAAACCTAAAAACATTTAAAATCCCTAAAAAATAACTAAAAATTACAAAACCATAAAAACCATAAAAATGCCCTAATAGCCATAAAACAACTAAAAACAATAAAAACCAAAAAACCTTAAAAAGTCCAAAAACCCCTAAAATCTAAAAAAACTATAAAGACCCTTTGAACACCTAAAAATTTTAAAAACACTAAAAACCTCAAAACCAAAAAAACTCAAAAAAAACTCTAAAACACTAGAAAACCCAGAAAACCCCCAAAAAACCTACAACCCACCCCCTAAAAACCTCATAATCATTAAAACCGCTAAAAACCACAAAAACATAAAATTCCATAAAAATACCAATCCTGGTAAAAAATAATTCAAACCCTGAAAAACCCTTTGAAAATGTTAAAAACCTAAAAACACTTTAAACCCCTAAAAACCTAATACAATGAAAACAATAAAACCACTAAAACCCTAAAAACATTAAAACCCTCAAAACACCTAAAAACATTAAAATTCCATAAAATTCCTAAAAATCCATTAAAACATAAACCCCCCCCCCTAAAAACCATGAAAACCACTAAAAACAAAAAATGGTAAAAACCTAAAAAGACATTAAAACCCTAAAATCCCCTAAAACCATAAAAACTCCTAAAACCATAAAAACTCGTAAAACCCAGAAAACATTAAAAAACCAATAAAAACTCAAAAAATTCATAAACCCCTAAAAACCATGATAACCATAAAAACTCGAAAAATCCCTAAAAATCATAAATACCATAAAAATCTGAAAACCCATGCAAAATCCCTCAAAATATAAAAAATGATAAAACCCATGAAAACACTAAAGTAAACCATAAAAACCAAAAAACAATTAAAACCACTAAAAATGGTAAAAACCCTAAATAACCTAATACCCTTAAAACCCTAAAAAACCTCAAAATCCATAAAACCATAAAAATCATATAAAATCCTTAAAAATATAAAAATCTACAAAACCCCTAAGACAAACATAAATACCTAAAAACACATAAAACCCATAAATAACATAAAAACACAATTCCCTTTGATATATTTTCCTTTTTTCCTTGTAAAAAATCTAAAAATGATTAAAAACCTAAAACCCAATAAAAGACCATAAATCCTCTAAAATCCCTTAAAATTATAAAGACCCCTAAAAACCTTAAAAAATCTTAAAACCCCTAAAAATATCAAAACCAACAAAAAAAATTCTAAAACCTTTTAAACCCCTAAAATGTTAAAAAATTCTAAAAACCATAAAAACCCTAAAAAATATAAAAACACCATAAAATCCGAAAAAATAATAGAAAATCTTAAAACCTATAAAACACCTCAATATCCTTAAAACCCCTAAAATCCATAAAATTTTAAAAATCTCTAAAAATCCCTAAAAACATAAAAATCCCTAAAAATTCATGAAAACCAAAAGAAAACTTTAAAACCTGAAAAATATTAAAACTCATAAAACCTAAAAATGATAAAACCCCTAAAACCATTAAAATCCCATAAAGACTCTAAAAAACCACTAAAAACTAAAAAAACCACTAAAAACATTTAAAACCTTGATAACCTATAAAAACAATAAAACTCACTAAAAGTTATAAAAACTAATTAAACACCTAAAAACATAAAAAACTCTATAAACTAATAAAGCCATAAAAACTCAAAAATCATAAAAACCTAAAAAAACCATAAAACCCTAAAAATTTCTAAACATCCTTAAAACGAAAAAATCAGAAAAAATAAATAAAAAACCCAAAAAATGTAAAAAATCATAAAAACTAGAAAAAATTTAAATAAAAATTAAAACCCTTGAAATATTAAAACCCTAAAAACCTAGAAATTCTAAAAATACTAAAAATCCTAAAAATCGTAAAAACTGTAAAATCTATAAAAACACTAAAAACCCATAAAAATACTAAAAAAATCCTAAAAATTCCATTAAATGTAAAAAAACTTAATACCCTTGAAAATACCTAAGAAAACCCTCTAAAACAACTTAAAACCCCAAAACCCTAAAAATTCTAAAAACCTAAAAACCTTAAAAAGCACTAAAATCCCTAAAAACCATTGCCCCCTAAAATTATTTAAAAACAATAAAAAATTGGAAAACCCCTAAAAACCACTAAAAAAATATAAAAACCCTTTATATCCCTAAACAGTTTAAAAACTATGAAAAATTAATACCCTAAAATACTAAAAAACCCTAAAAAACAAAAAAACAAAAAAACCACAAATCTCTAAAACCCATAAAAATAGTAAAAATCCATAAAAATGTAAAAACCCATACAAAATATGAAATAATCTAAGAAAACCTTAAAACACATTAAGCCCATAAAAACACTAAAAAACCTATGATCCACAAAACCCTAAAAACCATAAAAACTATAATATCCCTCAAAGCACAAAAAACCCAAAAATATCCAAAAAATAATTAAAATCACAAAAAAGTTAAACACCCTAAAACCTCTAAAAACATTAAAACTAGAAAACACACAAAAACTATAAAAAAACATAAAAATGATTAAAACCCTAAAACCCTTAAAAGACCATAAAACCCCTAAAAACTATAAAATCCATGATAACAATAAAAACTATAAAAGCCATAAAACACCTAACGACACTAAAATATATGAAACCCATCTAAACCCCTCAAAATGTTAACATACCCAAAAAAAATTAAAACCCATAAAAAATAAAAATATGAAAAATGTTCAGAAGGCCATAGTGGTTCAAAGATCCTCATATGCTGAAGACCACTATATGGTCCTCCATGACATGGTGGTTGTAGAATGGCCAAGGTTCCCCTTCGAGGATGAGGCCAGAATCTTAGGGGAGATGTTTTTTTACGATGAATGCATGATTAATTCCAATATGGACCAGTTAGGGAGGGAAATCTCAATGCATGGAGAAAACTCTCAAGGGGATGAGGCGGCCTTTGGACAAGTGAGAAGGGGTGAAAATGGGGTCTCAAGTGTGGCTAGCGATGACATCCTTTTACGGGGAGGTTTCTCATAAGGATGGTTTCACCTCTACCACCCCCCCTACCAAAAGAGGAATATGAGAGATTACTCGTCTCTCCCAAGGGCCATGGTGACCCAGGCTATGTTAAGGGTGGATAAGATGAAGATCAAATCCAACAAGCAGGAGTAGCTTCCATGCAATACCTAGAAGGAGAGTATTTGGAGAAGTATTTGGCATTGTTCAGACTGTAGGTGGACTATGAGTCGGGATGGGAATCTATGGACATGAGAGTGGACTCAGACATATGATTTGAAAACATGGCTTCTGGATTCAATGAAGATGATGACCCTTATAGATCGATCCCATTTTATTACTTTGGTGGTGACATTGATTGACTTTTCTCTTTTGTGTCTTTTGGTTGTTATGGGGGTTTTGGGTTTTTGGGGGGTGTGTTGTGGTTTTTGGGTGCACGTCATTTGATCTTTCCCCTCCCCTTTTTTTCTGTTTTACTTTATATATTTTGGAGGGACCATGTATAGCTTGTCCTTAAACCTTCCTTGCACTAAATATCTAAACAAAATCCAAAAACCCTAAAAGAAATTAAAACTAGAAAAAATCCCTAAAACTCTAAAAACTATAAATATCCTAATATCCCTATAAATATAAAAACCCCAAACCTCTATAAACCCATAATAAGACCTAAAATACCTAAATACACTTAAAAACCTTAAAATACAAAAAATCCTAAAACCCAACAAACCCATAAAACATTTCAAATCCATAAAAACCATAAAAACGTTAAAAATCTTAAAAAATACCTAAAAATCCCTAAAAATGTAAAGTAATCTAAAAACACTAAAAACCCCTAATAAAACCAAAAAACCATAAAAACACATAAAATCCCTAGATACTAAAAAATGATAAAATCAAAAAATACCTTAAAACCCATAAATACGTGATGTGACATGCTCGAGGGGCACTATTTTTGTGGTGTAGGGATGAAAATGAAGTATTTGATTTGGGTCTAAGTGTAAGATGATGGTTATGGATTGTTGACGCAAGTAGTCAATTAATACTATAAGGAGATTGACCTACTACTTGGACAACACACTCAAGGAAAGGATTTGATGGACAATCCACACAACAATGGACTTGGGTTGACGTATGTGATTGGGGGATTTTTGATCTTGGATCACCAATCTAGCTTGTATATTCATAAGGAAATAATCCACAAGAGTAAGGTGAAAACCCATAAAAATCCTCACACAATGAATATTAAAAGTATAGTCTCTCTATTATAGTCTTCATTACCTTACAAGTTCCATGGTGGTGGATATTTATAGTGAAGGGGTGATACAATAGTCAAACGTATAATACCCTTATGTCATAAAGTCTAAACAAAAATTTTACCCTTAAATTCAAATAGATAATGTCAAACAAATAATTATTTAGAAAAGTATCACATTTCATTCCATTGATATCCCACGTAATTTAATATTGAGTACCTGTCCCAATAGATTTGACTTTGGTGTAAAAATATGATATTCTAGAATCTCTTTGTGGGAAAGTCTTTCAAAATTCATACTACCATGTGGGTCAAGATTAAAAAATCAGGTATGTGATTGAATAAGTGAGATAATAGGACAATTTTCTCCATCTAGTTTGGGTGATATCCATTGGGATTTTAATGAAGTGACATAGGATCCCATGTAGCATTCAACCTCTTTAATATCCCTCATGTCATCAGGCCAATAAAATCTAAATCCTCCACCCAAGAAATCAACTCAGTTCTTTTAACATTTTTCTCATCATACTTGCCATATTAAAAATGAGTTGTCATTAAATATTCATCTACTATACCCAAAAAATTAAAATAGATTATAAAAATTAAAAGTTTCACTTACACCATACTCACCTGCAAAAGATATATTATAAGTGTTGTTGTTAATCTTCTCGAACAGTTAGAAGGGTTTATCTCCCCATGACATGAGTTTTGATTTATTCTTGTTGGGGAATATTTCACTTCAAATATGAATATACAGTAATAAAATGGGATTATGCAACACTTTCTTATTACCCGTATTGGCGTGATCAATATATTTCTTTTTCATTTGCTCGATATTTTTATTTCTTTTTCATAGAGCTTCATGATGAATTCTGGAAACCCTTCCATATCCATATTATTTGATTCCAATATAGGGAAAGGAACTAGATCAATTGGGTAAAACGTGTTAAATCTAAACATTTTCAAATGGAAATTCTATGGACTATTATATGAAAATTCCATATGTGGAAAATACTCTTCGCAATTCTTAGGATTCTTCATATGAATTTTCTGTAGAAGGGATGACGATGTCTGATTCACCACCTTTGTTTTCCAATCAGATAGGTGTTAATAAGTAGAAGATAATAAAAACATTGTTCTATGTTTCTCTATATGTTATTCCAAAAGAAACTGAGGAATTTTGTTTCTCTATCTAACATAATCTTCCTAGTCATTCTATAGAGTTTCACTATATCCTAAAATCAAAATGTTCTAATGCTAGTGGAATCATTTATTTTGTGAAAAGGAATAAAATGTTCTATTTTACAAAACTGGTCCACAAAAAAATGTAATATCTACCCCTCTTAATCCTTGGTAACACCACAATAAATTCCATTTATATATCCTACCAAGGGGAATTGGGATTGGGAGAGGAAAATATAATCCATGTGGGGAATGTTTAGTTTTTTATTTTTGTAATACAATTAAACTTTTTTAAAAATTGGCTAATATATCTAGATATCCTTTTCCAATAAAAATGATCATCAAGAAAACATAATGTTTTTCAACTCCATAATGTCCGACTAACCCACAATAATGTAACTCCTTTAGTAAAATTTAATGGATATAGGAATTGAGAATACAAAGATTGTCTATCCAAAATAAGAATTTATCATGTAAAAAAAAACTTTTCCAAACTATATCTAGGTTTATAATGACTATAAGGTTAACCAAAATTGATTTCCATGAAATATAAATCCATAATGTATTCAATAAATAGTAGTTTATAATCCTTCATGGATAAAGTAGAATATCTATATGAATGTGCATTGTCCATCATATTTTATTTACCCCTTCTATGATTGATGAAAAAGGGAAATGATTTAATTAATTTATACCATTTTGCATGTTTCATATTTATTTTATGTTATATCTTAAGTAATTTAAGAGAAAATTATCAAAATAGATCTAAAATTATTTAGTCCAAACATAACATTTCCATGTTTCAATTACTCTATAAAAAATTAATACAACTCTTTATCATATATAAAACAGTTTAGAGTCTGGCCATATAACTTCTCACTAATGAAAGATATATTCATACCTTCTTCAATGAGTACTCCTCATATTACAATTTCTCTTGCATCATGTTCAATTTAAAAGGCCTTACTAAAGTCAGGGAGAGAAATATGTGGTGCATCGGTGAGTCTATTGTTGAGTTCTTGGAATTAATTTTCGTGAGTTGTTCCCTATTTGAAAGGAATTTCCATATTTTTTAGCTCATTCAAAAACACTAATAATGTGTTAAAGTACTTCACAAATACCATGTAAAAACTAGAAATCCCAAAGAAAATTATTAGCTATATTATAGATGTGGGAGTCATCCACTTCTGGAATTCCTTGATCTTATCAATATTTACCCGAACTCCATCACTACATACCAGAAATACAAGGAAAAATTTTTTATGAAAAAAAATTAACACTTTTTAATGTTTTCAAACAATATTTCATTTCTCAAAGCCTATATGAATATTCTTATGTGGTCTACATGTTCTTGAAATGTCCTACTATAAAACAAAATATCATCAAAGTAAACTCTCACAAATTTTCAAATGTATGCTTGTAAAACATGATTTATTAACCTCATAAATGTGCTAGGAACATTTCTGAGACAAAATGGAATGACTAACTGTTTATAAATTCATTATTTTATATTAAGTGCAGTTTTCAAATCATCTCCTAATTTCATCCTAATCTGATGGTAGCCACTTTTTAAATAAATTTTTGAGAAAATAGTAGAGTAATTAAAATCAGATAGCATATCATCATAACTAGGGATAGGATATTAATACATGGTCATAATGTTATTTATGGATATATAGTAAATGTACATTCTCCATTCTCTATCATTCTTGGTAAATAAAAACCTCGATATGACATAGGGACTAAGGATCTCTCTGATATAGCCCACATCCAAAAAAATCCTGAACATTCATTTTAATTTATTTTGTATTCTCTAGGTTGGTGTGATATAAAAGGTTATTTGGTAGTGACACATCATCTGTGAGCTCATTTTTATGCTCAATACCTATAATGGGTGGAAAAAATGGGTGTCACCTCTTTGGGAAACACATCATAAAATTCATGTAACAAATACTCAACAACATGTGGCAATGAAGTTACTAATTCATTAGTGTTCAACATCACCTCTTTATACGTATGTTCTAAATGATTTTTCCAAGAAATAGAAGCTTCCATAACATTGAACTTTTTTCTAACATCACAATTTTCACCTATAAAATGTTTTTCACTTTTTATTTTTCTTTACTATCCATTTCATTTATTCTATCGTTTTCTCTTTTTCCATCATTCTCTATTGTTCATTTTCTCTCTTTTTTCCCTCATAACTCTTTTTTCTCTCTCTGAAATTATGATATTTCAAAACTTGTTTCGGGTTCTTGAGGTTTAGGGTTATAGGTTCCCCATGGAGTATAAAATATTTATGTTTCAAAAACCCATCCTAAGTAAGACACTAATTCTACTATCATCGTCAACCTAAAAGCAAGTGTCTTGCCTTTAGAGGCACAACATCATGCAATACCTCATCCTTGTGTTTACCTATGTTGAACAATACCTTCACCTATTTTGTAACCATTATATCTCCACAATCATTAATCCACTAAAGATGATATGGATGTTAACACTTCAGAGTTATAAGCCCTAACTTCTTCAAAATCATGGTTCTTTCTATATTTATATAGATTCCTCCATAAGTAAAAACACTACATTCCTTCCAATTTATCCTTAACCATGTATGGAAAAGGTTCTATCACTGCTCCTCCTCTCCAATGGTCATTTGTAGGATTATAACTCTTATAGTAATATGAATATTTATTTCTTCTGTAAATTCTCCACTATCAATTCCAGGGGATTCCTTCTATGAGATATCTCGATCGGTCTCACATTATCCATACTCATTTATGGTCATGGTGTGCCCGTTTGATCATTTATTAGAAATGTGACCTGTTCCTTAATATTCGATAAATAAAATATCCTAATTCCTTGTTTGGATAGTCTCAAAATAAGGTTTCTTAGGTGGAATAATTACCATGTCACTTTTCTGATCAATCACCTATTTTTCCTTTGATGGTTATCCAATATCCATCCTTCAATTTATCTATTGATTGAAAGGGGTAGTGGGTTTCTTCATGTTTCTCCACCTTTTTATTTGTTTCCAAATCTCATTGGCTTGGTGGATCATGTATTTTATCTCCAAATGGCGATATATCTCCACTTGATTGTCAATCAACCGATTGAGACCATGTAAAAATTGTTCCGCAGTTTCCTCTAGATCCTCCTCAATCATTTCTTGACAGATAGAAATTTAAATCTCCTTATAGTAATCTTCAACACTCTCACTTCATTGGGTGAGTAATTTACGTTTTTTATAGATATATCTATATTAATGTTAGGGAAAAACTACTTCTAAATGGAAAATATCATCTTGTCCAATGTTCTAATGGGGCGTCAGCCAAATCAATCCATCTCCTATAGCGTTTCATCTCACCAAATTAAAGAATAATCAAAAAATTAATGGGATGACTATTTGACCATTTTATCCTTATAATATACATGGAATGAAAACACTTTATCAATCCAAAGCTCCCACTCCATGTATGTCGTATGATCACTTTCTCCATGAAAATTGGGAACCTTCACATCAATACCTATAGGAATATCATCATCATGTGGTCTCATTTTGCCTCTTATATTATTTTGGAACCTCCTCATCCCTTATGGGAAATCATCAAAATCATAATCATGTTATCCATATCCACCACCATGATTCAAGGGAGGTGTGGATACAAAGTGATCTATGGGTTATCATGGATCATCCAAGGGATAGTTTGATTCTCCATGTGGTCAATACTCTCACATAGCACCTCCAACATCCTATCGAGAAGCTTCTCTAAATGGATCACTAAAGCTTTTATTTGTATTTTCATAGATTATAGTGTTGGAGATCTACTTCTACTTCCTAAATTTATATCATGATAAATTCTCATCCCATTAACATATACCATTATATATAACACACACAAAAACACATACGAAGAGATAAACACAAAATGATACACACTCACACATGAAAAGAAACACACACACATAAGATGTACACACTCATATAAAAAAGTTGTACACACTCACACATACATGGTTACACACTCATACACACAAGATATACAAACCTACACATATAATGATACACACTCACCCATGTAATATATTAAGACTCATCAACACAAGGATACACACTCACACATGTAAGATATACACACTCATTCACAAAAGGATACATACACAAGTGTATTTTTATTTATTTATCTTATATCCCAACCCAAAATTAGAATCTCATGATCTAATGAAATCAAATACCTTGTTTGGAGAGACCTATGCCACCAATACTTCCCAAATAATGATTGTGATGGGGGTGGATTAACATAACTTGTTTAACTATTAGATGGTTAAAAAATGTGAAAGGGTGGAAAAGAAGTTAGAAAATATGAGTGGATGGTTGAAATTGGTGATGGATGTAATAAATAGTTTCCTCAAGATTGTAGAAGATGTGAAAAATTAATATCAATTTGAGTCAAATATGATATGGTGATGAATTAAGATGATAGATAAAGTAATGTAACAAAATGGAAAGTGCTAATAATGAAAATCATGAAGAATAAGTAATTGTATCCTATTTTTTCTTTTTCTTTTTTTAAAATCTTCCAAAAGAATTTTTTCATTGTGTTTTAATGTATATATGATAAATGAGGTGTTATATTTTTTTTAAATATCTAAATGAACATATGTACTTAGTCTTGAAAAGTACAAAATTATGAGGTGAGAGTAAATTTTTTCAGATAAAAATATCAAATATAAGATTAAATGTGAAAAAATATTTGGGAATAATTGGATCAATATAAATTATTTTAATATTGCATAACATAGTCCAATTCATTAGGTTTTTTATGAAAAATAATTTCTTTGGAGTTATTTTTATTGGGTTGATATTATGGTAGGATAAAAAGGGTAATGGATATATGGGATTAAAAAGTGTGACATATTCCTAACATGTCAATAAAAGTTCTGATACCAACTAATGTGATATGCTCAAGGTGGACCGATATTCAAGGCATATGGCTATAGATGAAGTTTTTGTTCAAGGCTAAGGGTAAGATGATGGGTATGGGTGTGGGATGAAAGTAGTCAATCAACTCTATAAAGAGCATGACCTTCTACCTATAAAACCCCTTGAGGGAGGTATGTGATTGTTAATACACACAAAAAAGCACTTGGTTTGTTCATAGAATTGGGGGATTTTAGATCTTGGACCACAAATTTATCATTTAGATGGAAAAGGAAATAATTCACAGGATCATGCGGGAAAAGTTAAACAACCATTACAAAAAGATATAAATGAATCATATGCTATCTATTACAATCATGAATTCCATAACTGTTACATGGGGTGCATATATATATCCAAGGGGTGATATATTAGTCAAAGGCCTAAACCCTAAATTCATAATGGATCAACCTACCTTGTCCACATAAATTCAAAATGATAAATTCAAAAAAAAAGATTGTTTTTTTTGGGAAAAGTAGCACATGTCATTCCACCTATAGCCCATCATATTTTCCATTGAGTACCTAGCCTAGTGGATTTTACAATTGTGTCCAAAGACACCATTATAGAATTTTCATGTTGGTACGGCTTCCAAAATTCATGAAACCATGGGGTCTAAGCTTAAAAAATCATGTTTCGGCTTGAATAATTGAGATAATAGGTCCATTTTATCTATACATACAAGATGAGATCCATTGGGCCATTAATGAAGAGATATGTATGCCCATTGTAGCTGTTAACCTCTTTCAACCTCCCTTTCATCATCAAGCATTGCAAATCCAACTCCTCAACTAGGGAAATCGACTCAGTTCATTCAACATTATTCTCATCAAATCCCCAAAAAACCATAACAACCCCTAAAAACCTTAAAAAATACTAAAACCCCATAGAACCCTAAAATACCACTAAAACCTTATAAAAGCCTAAAAATGTTAAAAACACTACAAATATTTAAAATCCCAAAAAAATATAACAAAACCCTAAAACCCAAAAAAAATATAACGCCTAAAAACCCTAAAAAATCAAAAAACCATAAAATCCATAAGAATCCATAAAAGTCCTTAAAAACATAAAAGAACATAAAAACATGAAAACCCCTATGAAAACATTAAAAACTTAAAAACATAGAAAACACTCAAATAACCTAAAAATGATAAGAACCCTATAAAAACCTAAAACCCCCAAAAAAAATAAAAACCTAAAAACAATAAAATACTAGATATTCATAAATTTTTTTAAAAACCTAAAAACCATAAAAAACTATAACCCCTAATGAATCCTTCAAACCTAGAAGCAAATAAATCCCCCCAAAACCTAAAAAATTATAAAAACCCTAAATACCGTTAAGACCCCTAAAAAAATTATAATCCCCTAAAACCTATTAAAAATTTTAAAATACTTTAAAGCAATGAAAATGGTAAAAACTCTAAAAAACCAATAAACCATAAAAAACTAAAAAGAAACCCTAATACCCAAAAAATATTCATAAAAACCCTAAAACCATAAAAAACTTCAAAATCCCATAAAACCCCAGGTAACCCTCAAAAATCAATGAAAACCCTGAGAAACCATAAAAATCCTAAAAAATATAAAAATTAAAAACCATAAAAACCCTCAAAACCATAAGAGAAAATTTAAAACCTAAAATCACTGAATACACCTAAAGAACCTAAAAATACTAAAAACCATAAAAACCCAAAAATCTTCCAAAATCCCCAAAACCCCTTCAAAACCCCACAGAAAACCTAAACCACTAAAAATTATAAAATCCCTTTCAACCAAAAAAAATTAAAAATACACTATAGAATATATAAAACCCTTAAAAAATCACACTACTAGTTATTATAGTATTAGTGATGGACATCCATTAAAAAGGTTATTTTCAATGGGAGTCTATCATTAATGCATCATTGCAATAAACAACATAAAAAATGAAGGTATTTGTGATTTTATTTCGTAATAAACATTAATTATGATAGGTTAGATGCCATTTGAAAATTGTATTCATCTATGTTTTAAAAAAGTGAAATTGTGATGATTCATTAAATGTAAAATTATGTGCACTGTAAAAATAATCAGTTACTGATACTATTATTTTTTTGAAATCTAAAATATAAGAAATTCAAATAATTAGATATAAATATTTTTTTTCTAAATATAATTATAAAATATGAATGTAATTAAAAATATCTAAACCTAATAAAAAATATTTTTAAAAATAAAAATTATAATAAAATTTAAAATTTTAAAAAATTTAAAAAATTACGAATAATTAAAAAATTACAAAATAATTAAAAAATTAAAAATAATTACAAAATAAAAAATATAAAAAGTACTAATAATAAAAAATATTAAAAAATTTAAAATAATTATAAATAATTAAAATAATTAAAAGAAACATTGATGTAATAAATCATTTTAGATATAATATGTTTTTCATCCCAAATTACAAAATAGTCATAAAAATTCCCAAATCATAATTTGGTGTCAGGTGGAGGAGGATCACTCGAATGACCAGGGGGAGGAAAATCCATAATAATTCCATGTGAAATCCATTACATATACTCCAACATGTGTTCAAATCTCGGATGCTACTGTTCATGCTCCTATGCCCAACTCTTTTTGCATATATTGTATCATCTCATTTCAAGTGCTCAACCTCTCTACATACTGTGTTGTGGAATGAAACATCAATGAAGACTCTCCAAGAGATCTCTTTGATCTCTCTAATTAAATAGTAGATGTACCATAATAACTAGTAGGTATCAGTTGGGATCCAATACAAATCACCTGACCTTTCTTGACACCATTCGAAAGTCACATGTTTTCAGGCCCCTCATCGAATCCTAAATCACCAGTTCCATCTTATTCAATATAAACTTTACTCTCTTATGAATGAGAAGATTCGACCTCATTAATTTCCTTCAAATATAATTAAATATTAGAAGAATATGAAAATTAATATTTATGAAATTTTCAAAAAAAATTACAAACCACAATATAATACTCCCGATCACCTATAGCTTCTAATGCATGTGGATCAGAATAAATCATATTATAAATTTTAATGTCCATAATATATGGGTTATTAGTGGCTTTTATAATTTAACAAACATGTTACAGTTAAATTATATAAAATTAAAAAATAATTTCACTAGTCGTATGTCGTCAATGTATTCCAAATATACGACTTACTTACCAATATGTGGCCTAATTTCTCCCATAAATCTAGGGACTAGATGATGGCATCCTCTTGAATGTATCTCATATCTACTAGGATCATAAAACTTCCCATACATGATCATATATATAGCTTGGTCAATAGGTGATGTGAGACTTGTAAAAAACAATTTCAGAAGCTTTATCAATAGCTTGATTTCTGAGGTTGTGTAGAAAATGATGAAAAAATCACATATACAAATATCCAATGTCTCTTAGATAGGATCTCTTAGGAAATTAGGAATCATAGAAAATAAATTCTACAAGACAATTATTTTTTTAATAATTAAATAAATTTTTAAAAGTATATATAATTTTGTAACATACAATGTCATGAAGTGTCCCCCAGGTCCTGTATCGTGAGTATCCCAAACCCGCCTTCTATAGGCCAGGGGTTGGAGACTAGCACCAAAGACGTAATTCTCTAAAATAGGGAAGGCATTGCCTTTATAAAATGTAAACACACACAACTAGAGTACAAGTGGAAGAAAACTCTTAGTAAAAACTATATAACAATAGATTTGCTGGATAGTAATAGGGTCCGGAAATACAAGACCAATAGTAAAGTACAAGGAAAAGACAAATAGGTACAACTAAAAGGCAACCAGCTGGAAGGTGTCTAGCAGCTTCTGGATAGTCCACCACGGATCCTACCAGAAGGGTAGGTACAGATAGCCTCCTTAGCACTCCATGTCTTTTCGTCTCCTCTGGGTAGCGTCTCGTTGTGAGGGCCACCTCCGGGCACCGTCTAGTCCTCACACACTCCGCCTCGGTCAGCGTTTTCCATCGTCTGCATCCAACACAATGAGGTGTGGGCATAGCCCGTGTAGGAGTGAGTATAACCATACTCAGTAGGGACCCCGATACCATCAAGGTCTCACAAAATCAAAAAATGATAAACCAAAAATATGAAATCAACAGACAACCATTAGTTAGGTATATGACCATACATATACCTATGTTATCAAGTAACCCATCTCAATCATGAGGAAAACACAAAGGTGAATGACTCAGCTCGAATTGGGATTTTCATTATAGAAACCATGGTTGTTGGATAACTCCTCCTATGTCGAGTATAGTGGGCCTATCGCGACTCTGAGGTTCTACTCACTAACCTTAGACTACTGAGGTAATCCTCTTGTTTAGTACCGTGGGTCTGCCGCCTCACACAGTAGTGCTACCTGCCATGGGTCTACCGCCTCCCACAATTGTGCTCCCCCTAATATCCTATAGAGGTACTCCTCCTGTCAAGTACCGCGGTTTTTCCACCTCACACAGTAGCTCTCCTCCACCATGGTTCTGCCGCCTCACACAGTAGCGCTCCCCACTGGGCTGGTCATGTCACTCCGAACGAATCAGACAAGAAGTCATTAGGTCTCAGCCAGATTCTAGGTCTCCGTAGTCTGGTCGCTCGTCTCCGGGAGGGTCCGCTCCATGAGCTACAAGCCGATACTCCAAGTGTCACAAAGTCCCACGAAGAAGTATCTCAAAGGTCCACCACGTCATAGGGGTCTCAATGCAACAGACAGTGCGTCAATATGATGCTCGGTCTGTGAGTTATTAGCCTTTTTCCTGGGGGCCCAGTTGGTTTTGTGTATGAACCAACCCAAACGAACCTCAACTGTACCCCGAATTCCCATGGGGTATTTTTGAAGGGACCATTTCTCAAAGAGATTACCAGCTCCGCTGACGGTTCGTCCAACATACGTCTGGTGCCAAAGATATGGTCAATGCAAACAAAGGGTCAAAAGTGGGTCCGGGTCCTATCCGACCCGGTCAGACCGACTCAGACCAACTCAGTCTGAGACAACCCGGTCTGGGTTGGCCCGGCCCGTTGGGCGGTTAAGCCTGATAACTTTGGCCTAGTTCACTAGGCTCGGCCCAGCGGACTGCGTGGAAAATTCGGGCTGAAGTCTCCTTGTGGGCGACTCGGCCCGAAGGCCAGTGGAAGGTCCGAACAATACAGTGAGGGGAACGACTCGGACGACTCAGCCCAAGAGGACAATGGCATGCCGTGCGGGGTGTGGGCTGGCCACGAGTATACATGGAAGGGCGTGTGGCATGCCGAGAAGCAGGTCGGGTGCGGGAAGACGACCTGGGGCACCGGGCAGCTGGACAGGGCACCGTGGGGAACCGGACAGGCGGCTAGGTCATTGGTCAGGCACTGAGAGGGCGGCCAGGGCACCGACCAGGGGACAAGAGGGCGTCCCGGGTGCCGGGAAGGCGTCGGGAGGGCGCCGGGCAGGCGGCCCGGGCGCCAGGGTGGTGGTGGGCAGGCGCGAGGCATGCCGATAGTGCGCGGGGGGCGCAGGCAGAGTGTCGGCGGCCGGGCTGGACACGGCTTCGACCGAGCCGCACGTGAGGCAGCGTGTGGGTAGGCTGGTCAGGCGCCGCTCGGCCAGCGGTGTGGATCGCGGAGGCCACAGGTAGCACGACCTCTATTCACTGTCTTTGTCGTCGTCTCCATGTCGTCGTGCCGCTGCTACTTCTCCATCGATCTGAGGTTCCAAAATCATAATGGTTGCGGAGGGGTCAGTCCTTGTTCGTTCATCCCGAACCCTCAACATTAGAACGATAGCAAGCGGCTCATGAATTTTATTTAACAAGAGAAGATTGAGCGTTACAAGCTTAAAACACACCCCTACTTTTTTAATCGACGGGCATTGGTTCGTCACGGGGGAAGACGATGTTGTCATCATTCACCATACGCTTCCACTTCTGAGCTCGTGCATCAGTCCATTGACGGAAAAGAGTAAGGAAGAAGGTTCTTCAAAGAGATCCCACGTCGGAAGGGGGGTTCCGATGAAGATGCTGAGGATGAACTTTTCACCATCGACATCTTCGTGTTCTTCATCGGAGGAAGCGTAATCTTCCAAGTGTTAGGTGTCGCGTCACTTTACCAGTGTTTTGTCACATGGTAAAGCCATCCCAAATCCTCCTCCCAAGCTCACTATATATAGGACAGGGGGAGAGGTATCTAACCATCGTGGAATTTATGACAGCTCATTTATTAGGAACCTTCCTAAATTCCAACGATGTGGTTACATAAATTAAAAAAATAAAGGGGCTCAAGCAAATTATAAATCGTTGGCGCATAAAATTGATTGACAATAATTAATTTTTTGTTGACACATAAAATTAATTGATAGCTTTAATTTTATTTTGACACACAACATTTAATTTCACGTTGACACATAAAATTAATTCACAACAAATAATTTTATGTTGACACACAACATTAACTGATAGGGATGTGAGGTTTCTTCTTCCTCCCCATTAAATGGGGGGTTAAGCCCCATGTGGACCCCACGTCATAACCTCTCATGGGAGGTTATGCTGCTCGGGTGGTTCCCACCCCAATCATCCTCCCATGGGAGGTTAGGGAGTGGTGGTCCCACCAACAACCCCCAAAGGGAGGTTCCAACTTACAACACAGAGCAGCTTAAAAATAAAATAAAGTGCTGTAATTTATTTTATTATTATTTTCTTTAATAAAAATTCAAAAAACTAACTTCCAAAATCGTCAGAACGTAACTGTGGTGAAGGTATCACTAAGCAATTACCAACGTTGCGAGTTCAATGGTTCCATCAGATTTCAATTCCGAGCACCGGTCCAAAAGATATAAAACCTCGAATGTACATTTACTGAATGTACCTGAAAAAAGTTCAAAAAATTATTATCAGTCACCCTCAACTTGCACCAGTCGAGGTTAGGATGTGCCTAGGTGAAAAACATTCCAACGAACCCAACGGTACTCTGAAATTTTAAATCCGACTCAACATTTAGAAGTTATAAATTTTACAATAAAATAATTTTCATTTAATTATTTTATTTGTGGCCAAAAACAAAATTTTTATGCTGGCTCGCGCCAGCCAAAGTTAGTATCTTCTTAAACAATGAATTCCCTCTCGAGTTCAGTGGTGGTCTCGGATATATAATGGTTTTCCATTTATTTCATACTTTTTGGTTTATCCTTTTTGGATTTTTTTAGACCATGTGGGTCTCTGAGTGCCTACTGAGTATCTTTATACTCAACCCTGCATGGGCTATGCCCTCACCTCGTTGTGTTGGATGCAGACAACAGACAATGCTAACTGTGGCAGAGTGTGCGAGGACTGGACGGTACTCTGAGGTGGACCTCATGATGAGACGGTACCCAGAGGAGACGGATGGACGTGCAGCGCTGAGGAGGATATATGTACATACCCTTTAGGTAGGATCCATGGTGGATGATCTAGGAGCTTCTAGACACCTTCCAGTTGTTTTTATTTTAGTTGTACCTATTTGTCTTTTCCTTTTACTTTACTATTGGGCTTGTATTTGCAGACCCTTTTACTTTCCAACATATCTTTTGTTATACAGTTTTTACATTGTGTTTGATTCCTCTTGTACTCTGGTTGTGTGTGTTTACGTTTTATAAAGGAAACTCCTTCCCAGTTTTAGGGAATTCACCTTTGGTGCTAGTCTCCAGCCCCTGGCCTATGGAATGCGGGATTGGGGAAGTCACGATACGAGCACCGGGGGAACGGTCATGAAAAATTGGTATTATAGGAATCGGTTATACTGTAGAACTTAGGACTCTTCTATTTTATTTTCTGTGAATCAATACTGTTAAGGGTACTGAGTGTGGTTTTCAGTTCAGGGAGTCTAGTGTTGGTGTGGCAGCCGACGTATCTATACCCCAGGACCATGAATACTGATTTCTAACTTAGTACACAAAAACACGGATTGAGTGTGTGTTTTCAAAAGTTTTCTTTAAGTCATCTCAAACTAGGTTAGCTCACCTGGTATTGTCTTTTGATAATGTCACATCTATTCAGGATGCCTCCACGCAGACAGCCAGTTGGAGTTTTGAGAGAGTACCTGATGATGGCCCACTGAGAAACGAGGCTCTGGTGGAGGGCCCTCTTACTATGTTGGCACCTTCGGGTGGTATACCAGGAGCACCACCACCCGTTGGGCAGCAGATTCCACCAGCTGCACTGGAGGACAGTGCACGCTGACTAAGCGCGTTGCACGAGTTCCAACAGTAGAGGCCTTCGAGGTTACAATGTGAGACAGATTCTCAGGCAACAGGGGACTGACTAGAGACGATTTCTAGAGTTCTCCACCTCGTTTAGAAACCAGTAGAGCAGATGATGATCTTAGATACTAGTGTTTCCCAGTGAGTGACCCTGAGGTTGGTCCGCATAGTGATGAGACTTTGGTATGTGGACCTTTTCCTGAGATTATACCTTCAGGTAGTGTGTCAGCTATATCACTTCCTGTTTTTCAGGAGTTTCAACCGGTGGTACCAGTTGATGACACATGTAGGCTTAGTTCCTTACACATGTTTCAGCATCAGATACCCCTCAGGTTCTGAGGTGAGCCAAACTTATAGGCAGCTAAGTACTAGCCTGAGGAGGTGGCTGAGAGTTCTCTATAACTTCTACAGCTTTGGCATGATGACATGTCGGTAGCTAAGTATTTATCGAGGCGTACCGATCATTCTTGGTACTCGATGAATATGATATGATCAGTGCATCAATGCTTGGACCTCTGAGTGAGATGTGTTTAGGGAAATCTGATCCATCACTTTCTTTTTCTTCTATGCATTCCTACATATGTTAGGATGCTAGAGAGAAACTTTGAGGTTGAATGATCTTTGGATGAAGAGATACAACGAGAGAATGTTAACAGTGGGAAAGTAGGAAATTGGCGCCAGTCTCAGAGACTTGGGCGTGCAAGATGTTTTTGGAAGAGGATGTGACATGGACAGATGAATCGACAGGGCATCAGACGTGGAAGCAGATCTAGGCGATCAGTATGAGGCAATGTACATTTTTACATGTTACAACCACCCACCTTTGTAGTCCCCTCATGGCTCTGTGAGCTAGAGGGTAGGGGAAGAGAGTAGATGCATGTGGTGATGGAGTGTGACCTAAGTGCTCTATGAATTATTATAGGTACGGTCTATGACTACAAATCACTTCCGTAACAATAGACATAGGCATCAATAATTCATTCCTTCAACAAATCTTGTCCTAGACCTAGAGTTTCCGGCTAAACCGTTGACTTGACCCTCACGTCTGGAGATACCATTGGGAGGATACTCAATGATCACACTTACGCCGACAGTGTGATATGACCCTTGAGGTGAGAGTTTTGGTTGGAACCTCTTGGTGGCACCGTCGAGGCCTTACGATAATAGTTTGGGTATGGATTGGGAAACCATAGTTCATACACAAATTGACTGTACTAGGGAAAAAAGGTTTTGGTTTATCTACAATGCTTAGATGATGTTTTCCTTAGTCGGCGAAAAAGGAAACCTAGGCAGCATAGGTTAAACTCATGCATAGGAGGGTGCAACCGGTCAATCTTAAGTCAACCAGCCTTACCCTCATGGCAGTAGGAGTTTTTAGTTTTTAGTTCCTCTAAGATTATGATTTCGAGATAGTCTATACTCCTAGGAATGGGGACGTTGTAGCAGATGCGCTCAGTAGGAGGACTGGTATTCAGCTGCTAGGTGAGGCGATAAAGCAGCTAGCCCCGTTGCAGATATCCTTTCTGGATAGGGATGGAGCAGCCTATCTACAGTCTCTTACAGTCACTCTAGCACTTCATCAGTGAGTCAGGGAGGCACAGCTTGGCGACTCTGACTGTGAGACGTGATGTGCTCTGATGTCCACATGGCAGGCACATGATGAATTTTATGAAGGTGGAGAGCACGTCATCCTCTTCAGAGGACATACCATGGTACAAGTTTCACTTCGGGATGAGGTGTTGAGGGAGTTCCACACTTCCCCTTTAGCGGTACATCTAGGAGTGGCGAATATGTACCAAGACCTTTGACAATAGCATTGGTGGCCAGGTATGAAGAAGGTTGTAGCAGTTTTTTTCTCACGGTGCCTCACTTGTCAGCAAGTGAAGGTAGATCATTAGGTACCAGCAGGATTGGTTCAGCCTTTAGAGGTCCCAAAGTGGATTAGGGATGAGATATCCATGGACTTCGTGATGGTTCTTCAACTTACGTCTAGGGGACATCACTCTATTTGGGTGATTGTCAACAGACTCACCATGTCAGCCCACTTCCTATCGACCAAAGATGGTACGAGCTACCATGGAGAATGTGAAGATCATCCAGGAGCAGATGAAGACTGCACAGAGCAGACAGAAGTCATATGCTATCAGGAGGTGGAGACTTATGGAGTTCGAGGATGGTGACCATGACTTCCTATGGGTGTCACCTCGACGAGGACTGTGGAGAATTGGGCAATGCAGCAAGTTATCTTCGCGTTTCATCGGGTTGTTCTAGGTCCTAAACAGAGTAGGCGAGGTGGCTTACCACCTGACCCTTCCACCTCATTTGCATCGGGTGCACGCCGTCTTCCATGTATCTCAGCTAAAGAGATACGTACATGACATGTCCGACATCATCAACCACAGGGAGTTGGAAATCGATGACGGGGTGAACTTCGCAGAGATCCTAGTGGAGATTAAGGATCGACAGGAGTGGGTCCAGTGTGGACGGTTGATTCCTCAGGTGCGTGTTCACTGGCAGCACGGGGACCTCCAGGAGGGCACATAGGAGCGGGAGGCTCAGATGCATGCTCAGAACCCCTTTTTGTTTCCCTAGTGTGAGTTGTCATGACCAATCCCCCAGGGCCCATATCGTGACTACCCCAAGACCAACTTCCATAGGCCAGGGGCTGGAGACTAGCACCAAAGGCGTAATTCCGTAAAACTGGGAAGGAATTTCCTTTTTAAAAGGTAAACAATGCTAATAACTCAGAAACAGTAGCTCAGATTAAAAATCTGAGAACACCGCTGAACTTGTGAGGGAACTCTTTGTTTATGTAGATGTTAACTTTGGCTGTCGCAGGCCAATATAAAAAGTTAGTTTTTGGCTGCAAAGAAAATAATTAAGTGACAATTATTTTATTGTAAACTTCATAACTTCTAAACGGTGAGTCGGATTAAAAATCCGAGAGTACTATTGGGTTAGTTAGGGCGTGTTTCACCTAGGCAGAGCCTAGCCTCAACCAGCGCGAGTCGAGGGTGACTGATAATAATTTTCTGAACATTTTTTAGCTATGTTTAGTAAACGTATGTTTAGGATTTTATATCTTTTTGTCCCGGGGTCCTGGTTGGTTTCGTGTATGAACCAACCCGACCGTATCTCAACTATACCTCAAATTACCATGGGGTATTTTTGAAGGGACCATCTCTCAAAGAGATTAGCAGCGCCACTGACAGTTCGCCAAATGGACGTCTGGTGCCAAAGATATGGCCAATGCAAGTAAAGGGTCAAAAGTCAGCCTCAGTCTGGTCCAACCGGATCGAACCAACTCAGCCCAAGTCAGTATCGGTCGACCCGGTCTGGGTCGACCTGGCCTGTTTGGCGCTTCACCCTACTAACTTTGGCCCAGTCTGCTGGGCCCGGCCGAGCGGACTACATGGAAAATTTGGGCCGATGTCGCCATGTGGGCGACTCGGTCCGAAGGCCAGTGGAAGGTCCGACTGGCGCTGTGAGGGGCGCGTCTTGGACGGCTCAACGAGAGAGGCCAAAGGCGGGCCGCGGGTGTACCGAGAAGTGCGTGGGGCATTGAGGCAGCCGACTGGGTGCAGGGTAGACGGTCAGGGGTGCCCGAAAGGCGGCCCGGGCATCTGGGGGCGTGGGGAAGGCGGCATGGGCGCCAGGGGGCGCCAGGCAGGCAGTCGGGGCGCCGGGGGGCGCCAGGCAGGCGGCCCGGCTGCTGGGAGGGCACCGGGCGGGTGGCCTGGGCACCGGGGGAGCCGGGCAGACGCAGGGCACGCCGGTAGAATGCGGGGCGCACGGCTAGGGTGCCGGCAGCTAGGCTGGATGTAGTTTCGGCCGGGGCGCGCGTTGGGTAGTGCGTGGGTAGGCTGGTCGGGCGCCGCTCGACCGACGACGTTGTTCGCGGAGGCCGCGGGTAGTGTGACCTCTATTCACCATCTTCGTCGTCGTCACCACGTTGTCATGCCACTTCTAATTCATAGTCGATCCAAGGTTCCAACACCGTAATGGTTGCAGAGGGGTCGGGCCGTGTGTGTTCAGCATAAACCCTCTACATTAGAATGATAAAAAGTGGCTCATGATTTTGATTTAACGAGAGAAGATTAAGCGTTAAACAACTTGAAACACACCCCTACTTTTTTAATCGACGGGCGTTGGTTCATTGCGGGGGAAGACGATGTTGACGTTGTTCGACGTACGCTTCCACTACCGAGCTCGTGCATCGATCCGTTGATGGCAAAGAGGATGGAAGAAGGTTCGTCAAAGAGATCCCACATCAGAAGGGGGTTCCGAGGAAGAAGCTGAGGAAGAATTTGTCATCGCCGACATCTTCACGTTTTTCGTCGGAGGAAGCGTTATCCTCCAAGTGTTGGGCATCGCGTCACTTTACCAGCACTTCGTCACTTGGTGAAGCCATCCCAAATCCTCCATCCAAGCTCCCAATATATAGGAGAGGGGGAGAGGTATGTAAACATCATGGAATTTATGACGGTTTATTTATTAGGAACCTTCCTAAATTCCAACTGTGCAGTTACTTAAATTAAAAAAAAGAAGGGGGGGTCAAGTGAATTAAAAAGCATTTGCGCATAAAATTGATTGAAAACAATTAATTTTATATTGAAACAAAAAATTAATTGATAGATTTAATTTTATGTTGACACACAACATTTAATTTCACGTTGACACATAAAACTTGTTGACAACAAATAATTTTATGTTGACACAGAACATTATTTGAGAGGATTGTGAGGTTTCCTCTCCCTCCCCATTAAATGGGGGGGTTAAGCCCCATGTGGACCCCACGTCATAACATCTCGTGGGAGGTTATGATACTCGGGTGGTCCCCACCCCAATCATCCTCCCATGGGAGGTTAGGGTGTGGAGGTCCCACCACCAACCCCCCAAGGGAGGTTCCAACTTACAACACATGGCAGCTTAAAAATAAAATATAGTTTTGTACTTTATTTAATTATTATTTTTTTAATAAAAAACCAAAAATTAACTTCCAAACTCGTCAAAACGCATCGGCAGTGATGGTCTCACTATGAAAATACCGACAAAGAGAGTTCAACAGTGCCCTTGGATTTCAATTCTCAGCACCGGTCCAAATGATATAAAATCCCAAACGTACGTTTACTGAACATACCAAAAAAAGTTTAGAAAATTATTATCAGTCACCCTCGACTCGTGCCAGTCAAGGTTAGGTTCTTCCTAGGTGAAACATGACCCAAAGAACCCAACAACACTCTCGTATTTTTAATCGGATTCACGGTTTAGATGTTTTGAATTTTACAATAAAATAATTGTCACATAATTATTTTATTTGTGGCCAAAAACTAACTTCTTATACAACCAGTGCCGACTAAAGTTAGTATCCTCTTAAACAAGGCATGCCCTCACGAGTTCAGAGGTGGTATCAGATTTGTAATTCGAGCTACTGTTTGTGAGTTATAATCATTCGAAAAATAAAATAATTTATGTAATTATTTTATTTACAATTATGCCATTTATGGGATTTTTCAAATGAGGCTCGTGCCGACTAAACATAAGTCACACCTACGGTAAACCCACCATCTTGAGTGCAACAGTGCCCTCAGATTTCTGATCCAAGTAACCATTTAATTGTTATTCAACTTTTTTCAGGAAAACTGCTTACACTCGTTAATTTAAGCTTAACAAAACTTTGGAAATTGATTCTGGGCACACCGGGCCTCGTAATCCGGTGCCGTCAGAAACTGCGGACTCGTAAAATTCTATAGAATTTAAGAAAAAAAAAATTCTTGAAATTTCCTGGTCTTTACATACAATCCATTGGATGAATATCTTGTGATGCACAGTGATGGGAACCTCGTCTCATGACACCCATTTTTGAGAAAAATAATTTCTTTGAATTTCAACAGCATTACCGATAATTAAATGTGAAAAACTATGAAAATAAAAACAAATAATAAGAAAATTATTACAAAAAATAATACACAAAATTAATCTAAAATAAATATCTATATTAAACATACTTATGTAAACAAGGATCAAAATCTATAGGTTGTCATCTCTCTAGAATAGGATTATAAATCACTACTCAAATAGGATCATTCCCCCTTAAAATATATGCATCATTTTGGATATCAGATTAATCAATATCATCAACTAGAAGTCCAACATCTGTGGGAGAATGAAATAGATCATCAAGAGTATCTCAAATAATATAAAATAAATATTTTCACTTTTAATAAATTGTTAATACAAAAATAAAATATAAAAATCTAATAAATACCATAATATAATAATCTTACTAGTAAGGAATTAATAATACAAATATAAAATATAAAAAACAAATAAATATCATAATATAATAATTACCTATGAATAAATACCTTAATATTATACACTAAACATTATATTTTTCATTATTTTCATTGAGAAAAATATCTTCATCCTCATCTTCAGCTTCATCAACTTCCATTTGACTTTTAGTTTCATAATCCCTCATTATGTCATAAAAATTATCTATATCATAAACCCTGAATAAGGGGTTTCATCATTGATATTCATATATCATCGGTTAAGAGATATATTAGAGGTTCTTTCTTAAAAAATATCAATATGTTTCACTTACATTGAACCATTTTCAATTTCAGTAAATTTATTTCCATGTTATTTAATTTTTATCATACTCCATGGGTCATTCAAATATTTCAAAATATTGTATTAACATTCATAATTAAAATTATGTAAATGATGTTCCAACATAAATGGTTTGTTTTATGCTATAATACCATTATATATAATGTGGACCACTTCATGTCATGGATGAACATGAAACTCTTGATCTGTATCAAACCAATGAATTTTAAACATTTTTACATAATTTGGTACCAGATAACATAACTAAATTATTTCATCCAATATTCAATAAAATTCAATTTAATTTATTTATGATAGTATCATTTAAAAAACCACTATTCATTTATTTCTTTGAGTAACTATATATGCTTGTACGGAATAAAAATCCATTAAACATATACTCATTTTAAAAAAATTAACAATTTTAATTGAGGGTTTTTTATCACACATAATGGAAAATTAATTTTACTTACATTTTTGTTTCCTGAATAAAATAAAAATTATTAATATTAGATATCATTTCAAAATTTATTTCTTGTTCCATTGTATAAAACATAACATACCAGTCTTTGAAACAAAAATGAAATTTTTTGTTAAGAAATTCTTCAAGTGAAGTAGATGTCATTTATGAAAATTATTTTTTGATATGGTCATCATATAGTCTATAAAAAATTAATGTACATAAAGGTATCTTTTATAAACATTTAAAATAATAATAAAAATAATTACTTACTGCAGAAATCATGTCATTTGTTCACAATTCAAAAGAAAATATATAGGAGATTTGTGGAGTTATTCATCAGAAATCAATTTTTCACGATAACCACCAATACCATGCTCCGGATAATTAAAAATTAAAAATTCATGGTTTATAAAATCATCAAAATTTGTCTCATTGGGACCCATCTAGTTTTTTTTAAGAATATTTTGATTGAAAATAATAAGAGTAGAAATTTTAAATTTCATTATGTAAGTAAAATTCTACAATTGGCACTTGAACCGATGATTTTGTTACATACATTCTTCTTTAGATTTTTCATACATATATCAAATGGGTAAATCCATTGGAATTGTACTACTACTATATATTTAGATTCATATTGAAAGTTCCATATTAAATGTTCCATTAATTAAAAGAAGTATTACGAGAATATTTTCTCCAATTTACATAATATTAAAACTATATCCATTTGAAATATAATCAATACCTTATAATTGGATTTTGTTACCGAAAAATCTCATAATAAATATTATTCTGTCAAGGAAAACTAGATTGATGAATTAAATAATTCTCTATGACCGACATGCAGTAATATTTCTATTATGAAAAAGAAGTCAGAAATTTTTAAATCATTAATATGCCCATTTTTGAAAAAATAATAAAAATTAGAATCATAACCATATAGTATCATCAAATATCAAATACATGAACAAAATAATAAAATAATTTCTTTATAAATTTTGTAATATTCTTTTTGATTCATTAAATAGTGTGATATTTCATCATTAGATAATTCAAGTTCAGAATGTCTAAATCTATGTAATATCTCACTGTGCCTTTACATTATCTTTGGTCTTATGGGGTGTTTCCAATATGGAATAAAATATGTAATAGAACATCTTCCTCTAAATATGAATTACATTTAACATGTAACAACCAATAAATTTGACCAATGTGGATGGTCCCAAAAAATACTCCGCTTTATCCAATTATGATCTTTCCCAAAGAAATTTTTTCCTTTATGGTTGGTCCAAAAGTAACAAGAGGTAATTAAGAGATAATATATTTTAACCAAATACCTGAAAGAAATACAGGAGGATTGTCTATTTCAATTAAACCTTTTGTAAAATTATTTTTGTTCCTCTGAAAAGGTTGATTCGTAGGAAGAAATATTTGATGGCAATCAAAATAACTATTCTTTCTCTTATAACCAATAATAAACACTTTATTCTTATCCATATAGTATATAAATTATTTTAGACCTTGTGTGCTCCATCTAGATAACATACCATATGCCATAAATTCGCTGATAATACAAATTAATGCAACCTTCCGTGTAAAATTATGATCTAAAACTATATCAAATATAACAACACTATTTTTACATAATGAAAATAACTCATCAAATAATGTCTTCAAATATACATAAATATTCTTATTTTTAATGTATTGGAATTAAAAGTTCCATATATATATGATTTCTTCATCAATATCCAATGAGGTAACTTCTATGGAGTAATGAAAATAGGCCGAAAGGAATATTGACTGCCATAAGTTCCAATTGGACAAAAACATCAGTAGAAAAACCCATATAAATGTTATATTCTTATGAAGTAAAACAATGTTCCATCTGATCAATGTGTTTCCATGAATCATCCTCACATGGATGATTTAAGCAACTATTGAATGAAATAATTGATTTATTCCATGTCAACAATGCAGTTTCATTGTGAGGCATAAATAAATACTATAAATGAGGTTTAATTAAAAAATACCACAAATATTCATAGGAAATATAGATTTTTTTTTGTTGTTCCTCTTTATAGATGGATTCTTTACATGTCAGACAATTAACAAAGGATTCATAATCACCATAATATAATATGAAGTCATTTTAACACACATGAATCTTTTGATAACCAAGACCCAAATTATGGACCTACATCTTACTATCATAGAAACTTAGAGGTATTTTATTTCTATCCAGAAAAAATGATTTAAAAAATAATAATATCTGATCAAAATAACTATTTGACATTCCAAAATATGATTTAATAGCCATAAATTTTGTAAAAGAACCAATTTCTCTAATCAGAAATTTTGTATATATGGCCTCCTTACTAGATTTAAAAAAATATTTAAAACGAAGAATGTTTTGATTCTGGATTTGGAATATTTTTCTGAGTTTTTTTCCTAAATAGACAAAACAACCGCCTTGTGTACTAAATTCTAGAATGATGGATCGAAAACCATTTTTTTATTTTTCTACTGAATTCAGTTCACCATATTGCTATGAATAAATATAATCTTTCCAAAAAAATACTAATATATAAAGTCCATCATTTTCAAACATTTATAATATACTAAGATCACATTTATGAAATGGACATATGATTTTTCCATCAATTTTTTTTAAAATTCTATAATGAAAATGATATGAAGGTTTCCAAACCATCAATGTAGATATGATTTATAGAAGATTTGTTATAATTTTTGTGATAATTTAGCCAATCATGATTGTGTAACAGATACTTCTATCTACTTCTTAAGTCCATAGTTATCTAAAAAACAATAGAAATAAGAATAATTATTATTGATCATTTTAAAAAATTGAATATTATTATTAAATTTCAACACCTTGAAATATTCTATGGAATATGATCAGAGTGAGGTGCTCGGTTAACACTAGATTAAGGTGCCTGTAGAGGAAATATATAGATATAATAAAAATATTAAATATATTATATCAGTCATGGTATTTTCTGAAAATAATATAATATCTCATAGACAATGTATTATATGAGAAATATGACACCATTTTTAGGTCTAGGATTTCGGGTTTCCCTTATGTGTGGCATAACATTTTTCCACATTGAGTGTTTAGTAACATCATGCACGATGGTACTTACATTTAATATTTTTATTATATTTTTTTTTCAAAAAATTGATGTATCTTCGTAATAGTGTATTATATCAAAAATATAAGACCACCATTAGATCAAGGATGTTTGGTTTACCCTAGGTGTGACATAACATCGTGCACATCGAGTATTTGGTTACATGCCACTTGAGGGTAATTAGTTTAACATTTTATTTATATTATTTATAAAAAAAATTAATTATCTCCCAAACAATATATCATATAAAAAATAGAAGGCAACTGTTATGTCTGGGATGTTGGATTTACCCTAGACACAACATTAAATTTGTGTGTGTCATGTGTTTAGTTACATTTCACACAAGGGTAATTCATTTTATATTTTTATTAAATTTCTTATAAAAATTCAAATTATCCTTCAAACTATGTATCATATGAAAAATTGGACACCGCCACTAGAATCGGGTTGTGGGATCTACGTTATACGCGACATATCATTTATGCACGTTGAGACATTGGTAACATCGCACATGATGGTAATACAATTTAAAATTTTTATTATAAATTTTTTCAAAAAATTGAAGTATCTCTATAATGGTGTATCGTATAAGATTCATGAGACCACTGTTAGATCGATGATGCCATGTTTACCCTATGCATGACATAGTATTTGTGAGCATCAAATGTTTGGTAACATCACATACTAGGGTATCGTTTTTTATATTTTATTAATACTATATTTATATATAAATATACATATTAAAATATTTATATGAATTATAAATACAGATTATTTTAATTAACGCAACATTAATATGAATTATTGTGAATATCTAATATTGTTTTTAAATTTTTAGTAGTTGATAAAATTAGTTGTTATGAAAGATTAATTACTTATTATTTATATCTAAATTTATAATAAATATAACTAATATCTAACAATTACTATTATTTCATATATTTTCTAATACATATTTTTACTAATTTTCATAATTTCCTCAAAATTTCAAATTATTAATAATATTTTGTAACTGACACTAATATTTACTGTGTATTTATAATATCGACTAATTAATTATTAATTATTATAAATTATTTTCTTAATATTATGAATAATTTAAATTATTAATAAATTTTTAATAATTAAAATATATATATTATTTATTAATTAATATAAATTCATCAAATATATTCTAACTAATTGTTAAACAAATTTTCATATATCCAATATATAACTACACACACACATATATATAAAATAAACCATTAAAGATTTTAAAAAAAAATTATATATACATATTGAGATGTTAGTAGATATAAAAATATAAATAATTTATAAATACTTTTACTTATAATTAAATTTGACTATAAATAAATTTTATTATCTTGAATTAATAATTTATATAATTGATTTATAAATAATTTTGAGTTAATATTTATGAAAAAATATTTATTTTGAATAGATATTTATTTTTAATTAATAATGTTGAATTAATAATAAATGTGTATCAATTATTTAGAATTAATAATTATCTTGAATTAATAACGATTACCTAATTTTTGTACCATGAAAGATAGTGATTGATTTAATTAAAAATTACTATTTTTATAATTAACATGATATAAAAATAAAAATAATGATTAAAAATATATTTTTCAAAGCTAAATATCTATATAATTGACATGATATAAAAAATAATTTCTATTATATTTTTTAAAATTAAATGTCTATATAATTTACATGATATAAAAATAAAATATGCAATTTAAAATTATAATATTTTTTATTTGGAATAATTGAGTATTGGAAAACTGTATTTTTTAAAAATATTTCCCAATACATCCCAAATTAATAATATGGTAATTGTTTTAAATTTAATTTTGTTAGATATATAGTTATAAATATAAATATATATATATAAATTTTTAATGATATTTATAAATATATATTCATAATTATATAAATAATTTTTTTAAAAAAATTATATATAAATTTATAATTATTTATCTATATAGAAATATATTTATATATATATATATATATTTATTTAACATATCATAAATATATATATTTACATAGCTATAACTTTATTTTATAAATATATATATTTACTAACGTATATTTATATAATTATATATAAATAAATATATTTAAAAATATGTATATATATACAATTATATATACATATTTATAATTATTTATATGAAAATAAGATACAAAAATACATATATCAAAATCAATTTAAATGAAACATGTAGAGCCAATTAATAAACAAATAGGGAATAATAAATTTTCAAAAATCTTAAATACCAAATAAAACATCAAAATCAGATACACTTATACATATATCCAATTGAAATAATCAGAAAATACATACAAAAATTGAAATAACATGTTGGGACATGATTAATATGATAACAAGGACTAATAATCTTTTATTAAAAATAAATATCAAATAAAACATTAAAATTTGATAAATTCCTAAACCTAGGGTTTTGAAAAACTATGCAATGTAATAAAATAAAAAAAATAAAAAAAATGAAAAATAAGATAAGAGGAATTTATGCCATGCGATTTGAAGGTGGATCTGTAAAAAGTTAGGTGTAGTAGAGTATATCTTATTGGGGTCAAAGCAGGTGGTGTGTGCGACCATTTGGGAGAATGAGAGGAAGTGGAGGAGAGGAAGAAAAGGGTGGTGTGAGGGTTAAAATGTAATATTTACTATGAAATAATATTTGTGATAGAATTAATTCCATCACAAATTCTCATTCTATAAAATGTATTTGAGAGTATAAATAATTAAAATTTCAAATAAATTGATTCCAAGAACTATTTGTGACGGATATAACATTCGTCGCAAATAGTCGTCGCTACAAATTTTCGCTCTTGGTGGTGGGAAGTCTCCCCAAAAGTAATTGTGAAGGAGGATTTACTCTGTTGTGAATGATAACTATTTGAGATGGAATAAACAATTTTTCAAAAATATGTTATTGTTGAAAAGTATTTTTGATGGGAAAATTGGCAGTCCCAATTTCCACATCGTAAATACACAATATTCTTATAATATCAAAAAACCCTAAAACCCAAAAAACCATAATAACCCTAAACCCCTCAAAATCCATAAAAACCCAAAAACAATAAAACACATACAAAAATGTACAAAAATACCTAAAAATGTAAAAAACACTCAAAAACTATAAGAAAACCTTTAAAACAGAATTATGCAAAAACCCCCTAAAAACAAGAAAAAATGTAAAACCCCTAAAAATCATGGAAAACATAAACACCCCTAAAAATCCATAAATTCTCTAGAAACCACAGAAATCCTTAAAACAACAAAAGATCCCTAAAAAATTAAAACACCCTAAAAATACTTAAAAACCCTAAAAAAGCTTAAAAATTTAAAATAATCAAACGACTAAAAACCTAAAAAAAATAATAAACCCTTAATAACCCTGTAGGGATCCTAAAAAATCTAAAACACCCATAAAATATAAAAAACAATTAAAACAATTAAAACACATAAATCCCTAAAAAATTACAATAACTCTAAAAAACCTTTAAACCACTAAAACATTAAAAAACACTAAAAAACATTTAATACCATAAAAAAAATCAAATAATACCTAAAACCCAAAGAACCTTAAAAACCCTAAAAACCCTAAAACCCATCAAAATACCCAAAAACACTAAACCCCCCTAAAACTACACAAAAATAACTTTAAATTACTAAAAAAATAAAGAAATATAAAAACCCTATAAAACTCATAAAAACATAAGTACACTTAAACCCCCTAAAAACCATAATAATTCTATCAACCATAAAAGAACTTAAAAAACCTAAAAACCATAAAAGACACTAAAAACCATAAAAACACTAAAACCCCATAAAAACATAAAAAAACAAATAAAATTTAAAAACCCTTTAAACCAACAAAAACAATAAAAAATATAAAAATCCTAAAACACCTAAAAACCATAAAATCCCAAAAAATTATAAAAAAACCATAAAAAAACCTAAAAAAAATCATAAAATCAATAAAAAAATTAAATACCTTAAAACCTCTATGAAATCCATAAAAATAGGAAAAAACCCCCTAAAAACCATAGAATTGATAAAAATCTTAAAAGACCATAAAACCTAAAAAACTACCAAACCCACTAAAAATCTCTAAACACTCCAAAAACCATAAAAAACATAAAAAATTCTTAAAATACTCAAAAATGTAGAAAACAATAAAAACTCTAAAACCCTAAAAAAATCCATAAAAACCTAAAAGTGCTAAAATCCCCCTAAAACTATAAAAATGAAAAAAACACTAAAAACCCAAAAATTAACAAAAAAACCCTAAAACCCTTAAAAACATAAAACCCCTTAAAACCATAAAAACACCAAAAATTCCAGAATTACCTTAAAAACTAATTAAAAATCTAAAAACCCTTTAAATCCATAATATCATTTAATAACTCTAAATTCCCTTGAAACCCAATTTTTTTAAAAAAACCATAAATACCTAAAAAACCAAAAAAACGTAAAAACCCTAATAAACCATATATAACCACAAAATTAGTAAAAATCATAAAAAATAAAAAATATCCTAAAAATCCCTAAAAACCCAAAAAACATAAAACCCCCAAAAAACATTGAAAACCCCAAAAAAATTTGTTCTGCTGCTTAGTGGGTACGTGATTGAGGGAGATAAGAGTTGTCCTGCTACTTGTTCATTAGGCATAGAAGGAAATATTGGCTGGATGATAATTTGGTGTTGGATGATGTTTTTTGCTGGGCTGGGATGCGTGGAAGTAGATGCTTTTGGTGCTGATGGTCATGTTTTACTGGAAATGGATCCTCTTGGGGAGGACATGTTGGCAGCTGGAAATGGTGTGAATGTAGATGAATTGGTTGTGAGTTGATGGTGCTGTTGTTTTTTGGTTGTGACTGGTCGGTTTGAGATGTTAGGTCCGGAGGCTCTGGATGAAGGATTCGGTATTGCTGATTGCTGGATGGTGAGTAGCGGTGTGCTAGAAGATGGATGTTTAGGTGGTGATGGATGCTGGAACAAGAGACCTTGGTCTGGGAAAGTGTTGTGGGAGATAGTGATGTTGTTGGTAGATTATGATGGGATGATGAAATTGATGGTGCTGGATTTGGTGTTTCTAGCTCTGGTGCTGATGAATGACGTCTTTGGTGCTGATGGATGTGAGCCGATGATTGGCTGGGAGGTACTGTTGGGGACTTTTCTTTTTCTGATGGGCTGGTCGTTGGCTGCTTGGCTGAGATGTGATGTTGCTGCTGCTTTGGAGGTGATGAAGTTGTTGCGTATGATGATAGTGCTACTGCTGCTGGATGTTGGCTGCCACTTGGTTCGGACTGCTGCTAGATCATTCTTGCTTGGTCTTGTGTGTTTTTTTCTTTTTTGATCTTTCTTTTTTTGGTGTCTTTTTTGTCTTGGGTTTGTAAAGGGTTTTTAGGTGCGGGTCGTTTGACCCCTCCCCTACCTTTTCTACTTTGTCCTTTTTTCATTATAAATTTGGGAGGATCGGGAATAGCCCAATCTTCGCATCTTCCTTTCCCAAAGAAAAATTTAAAACCCTAAAACATTGAAAATCCCAAAAAAAACCTAAAAATACTAAAACCCCTAAAAAATTTAAATTGATCAAAATACCTAAAATCCCAAAAATCCTGTAAAAATACTCATGAAGCCTAAAAATCATTAAAAATGTAAAAAACCCAAAAAACATTGAATAACCCTAAAAAACCTTAAAAATAAAGACCTTTAAAACAACTAAAAATCCATAAAAATTCTAAATACTATAAAAAACCTAAAAAGACCCTACAAACCTAAAAAACCTAAAACATATAAACCAAATAGAATCCTTTAAAACCCTAAAACCAATGAAAACCATAAAAACTACTAAAACCTTTAGAAACAATTTAAACCCTTAAAAAATTAAAAATTCTAAAAAACCAAAAAATCCTAGAAAAACTCAAAGAATCTGAAAAAACCCAAAAAACCCAGAAAACCCTCAAGATCACAAAAAACCACTAAAATATAAAGGACTAAAAATATCGAAAAACATAAAACCCCTAAAAAAATGGAAACCCTTAAGAAAACCTAAAAACCTTAGATTATGTAAAACCCCTAAAAACATAAAAATTGCTAAAACCCCTAAAAATCCTACAACCCCTAAATATCATAATAACCATTAACCCCACAAAAGTCCCTGAAACGAATAAAAAAATTTAAAAATCCATAAAAATTCCTATAAACCAAAAAAACATTGAAAACCCTATGTAAACCTAAAAACCTAAAAACAATTAGAACATGTAAAAATATAAAAAAAACTCTAAAACCCAAAATAAACTAAAAAGACCCTAAAACACAAAAACCCCTAAAACTCATAAATTCTCTTTCGAAACATAAAAACCCCCAAAACATCTATAAACTATAAAAAACCATTAAAACATTAAAACCTCAAAAATATTTAAAAACAAAAAAAAAACTCAAAAAATCCCCAAAACCAAAAAAACAATGAGATCCTTAAAACCATAAAAACCCCTAAATCCCCTCAAAATCCATAAAAACACAAAAACCCCATAAAAACACATTAAAATCCCAAATAATACTAAAAAAATTAAAAAATCCTAAATCCCCTAAAAACCTATAAAACCCATAAAAAACTAAAAATAATAAAACCCATAAAAAACCAAAAAATGATAGAAAATCTAAAACACCTATAACCCTTCAAAATCCATAAAAATCTAAAAAAAGTAAAAATATTGAAAAATATCTTAAAATACATAAAACATCAAAAACCCTAAAATCCTTGAAATCCCATAAGAATTTATAAAAAACATTAAAACACTTCAGACCCCCAAAAACCTTAAATTGAGAAAACCCAAGAAAACCCTAAAAACCATAAAATCCCTCAAAATCGTTTAAAATCATGAAAAACCATAACAAATTGAAAAATACCTAAAAATACCAAAAAAAGTAAAAATCTTGAGAACCCCTATGAAAACCATAATCACCTAAAAACAAAAAACCCTATAAACCTAAAAACAAAAAAAACCCTAGAATCCATAAAAACCCAAATCCCCTAAAAACCATAAATACCCATAAAACATTGAAAGATCCTAAAAATCCATAACTACCCTAAATACCTCAAAAAACTAAAAAACTCTTTTAAACACTTAAAAACATTAAAAAACTATAAAAATCCTTAAAACAACTAGAAACTAAAAAAACCCAAAAAAACATTAAAAACCATAAAAATCATTAAAAACCCTCAAAATCCCTAAAAACCACAAAAATCATAAAAGTTACCTAGAGATTTAAAATACCCTAAAAACCAAGAAAAAACCATTGGAATCCTTAAAAAACTAAAAACTCTAAATTTTTTTACAAACCAAATAAATGCTAAAATCTCTAACAACCATAAAAACCCTAGAAAACATCAAAATCCTTAAAAGAAAAAACCCATAAAATACTAAAAATCCATAAAAATTAATGAAAATAAAAAAACCCTACCAAAACTTACAAAACGATAAGGAAACACTGAAAATCTAAAACACTTACAACCTCAAAAATTCTAAAAAATTGATAAAAAAACCCTAAACACCCTAAAAACACCCTAAAACCCCAGAAATTCCCTTTAAAACTTAAACCCCTAAAAACCATAAAAATCCTAAAATCCTTTTAAAACCGTAGAACACCACAATAAACTCTAAAACCACATTAAAATCCCAAAATTATATACAACTCTTCAAAACTATAAAACCCCATTAAATCTGCAAAAAAAACACAAAAAAATGCTCAAAATACCTAAAAATAATAAAAATAATAAAATTCCATAAAAATCCCTCAAAACCTAAAAACTATAGAAAAATTTAATATCACTAATAAAACATTAAAAACCATAAAACAACTAAAACCCCTAAAAACCTTTAAAATGTTAAAAAATCATAAAAACCCATGAAACCCTTAATACCCTCAAAATCCCTAAAATTGTGAAAAATCTTAAAAAACATGAAAACAGATCAAAAAAATTTAACTACATAAAAAAAATAATTACCTTAAAGAACCTAAAATGCAACAACCCAAAAACCCCAATAGACCTTAAAAACCTAAAGCCCCCAAAAAACCATAAAAACCCTTAAAATCATAAAAGCCAAAATATACTATAAAAAACCTAAATAACCGAAAAAACTATAAAAACAATTTAATCCCCTAAAAAATTTCAAAAATATAAAAACCTTTAATCCCCTAAAAACCCTAAAAACCCTAAAAACCCCTAAAACCCCAAAAAACTCTGAAAATGTAAAAATTCTAAATGACCTCAAAAATCCCTAAAAATACAGAAATTAAAATAAAAATTCCTAACATCCCTAAAACCCCTTAAAAGCAGCTAAGAAAACCTTAAAACCCTAAGCACTATTTAAATCCCTAGAAAATCATTAAAATGTTAAAAATCCTAAAACCCCAATAATCACAAAAAAACCCAAAAACAAAAGTCATCCTTAAAAACCCTAAAAACCATAAAAATCCTAAAAAATAACTAAAAAAACATAAAAAAACCTAAAAATCTATAAGAAATCCTAAAAATCCTAAAAACACATAAAAACTAAAACACACTAAAAAACCCTAAAACCCATAAAAAACATAATAATCCTAAAAACCATAAACCCCTAAAAACCATAAAAACCCTAAAACCCATTGAAAACCCTAAAACCCAATAAAAATCGAAAACATATTAAACACCTAAATACATTAAAAAAATCTAAAATCCATATAAGACAAAAAAACCCAAAAAACCAAAAAACCCCCCAAAACCATCAAAATCCATAAAAACCCTAAAACCCATAAAAATACTAGAAAATATCTAAAAAAATACAAAAAAAATTATAGACACCATAACCATTTACACACTATGAAAACCCAAAAAACCTAAAAACATGTAAAACACCTAAAAACACAATAAAATATAAAAACCGTAAAACACTAAAAATCCTAAAAACAAAAAAACCCTCAAAATCCCAAAAATCCTCACGACCCATCCTCGGGGCCCTTGCCCTGACTACCCCAAGCCCGCCATCCATAGGGCACGGGCTGGCCACTATCACCAAAGATGTAAATCCAAAATGAAGGGAAGGAATTTCCCTTATAATGTAAACAAAAACACAACAGATTATGTAAGTGAAGTAAGCACTAAGTAAAACTGGGTACAAGGTAAGGGCTGAAAAAGTAAATGGGCCAGTATACAAACCCAACTGAAAGTACAGTACAACTAAAATAAAAGTACAACATAAGTAAGTAAAACAGCAACACTAAGTCGTCCTCCGAAAATCCCACCTGAGGGGTGGGTACAGATAGTCTCCTCGGCTCTTCGGGTCCAGCCGTCTGCTCCGTGTACGCCCCGCCAAGTGGTCCACCTCCGGGTACTGTCCAGCTCCACAAGCCTCCACCTCGATCAGTGTTGTCTGTCACCTGCATCCAACACAACGTAGTGAGGGCATAGCCTGTGCAGGGGTGAGTATACGATACTCAGTAGGGACCTCGAGACCCCCAAAGGTCTCTCAGAATCCACGAATAATAAACCAAAAAGTAAAGATATAATCACGAAGTATCAACAACACTACTTAGGTATATGCCCATACATATACATAAGTCATCAGTTATAGTTTGGCTCCAACTCCCGAGCCCATGAATAACCTATTCCACAATGGAAAGCACATCCCAATCCACAAAGGATCGCACAACACAGTCCGCACAGGGAAAACACAACTCAGTCCTCACAGGAAAGAAAGTCAATCACATCGATGACAAAGATTGAGAATCAAGACTCAACTCACATAGGTATACACTTTGTAAGGTGATGGATATGATCATATGTAGCCACTAATTTATCAAAGCTGTCAGACCCACATAGGATACAAGACCAGCTAAGCTATCAGAACCACAAAGGATACAAGACCAGCTACTCTACCGGACCCACACAGGATACAAGTACAGAGGTCAATACTATCAGACCCAAATAGGATACAAGAACAATAGTCATCGTCGTCGAACCCACGGAGGATTCTAGTACGGTCTTTATCGCTGCCGAACCCATGGAGAATCCAAGTATAGTCTTCCTCGCTACCGATCCCACAGAGGATCCAACTGCAGTCGTCATCATCGCAGTCACAACTAGCTCTAGAGTTCCCGCACAATGCATGATCGATTTTCGGGAGGGTCTGTTCCTCGAGAAAGAGAGATAGAGAGAGTGATTCGATACATAAACTCTCACGAATTCCAGAGTTGATGTATCCCAAAGTTCTGTCTCGTCAAAAGAAACACATCGCGACAGACGGTGCGTCAATCGGATGCCCGGTCTGAGAGTTAATGGCTTTTCTGTCCCAGGGGCCCGGTTGGTTTTTAAGCTAAAACCAACCAGACCATCCTCCATCTGCGTCCAAACATCAAGCGGAGTAAGACAAATGGACTATCTCAAAAAAAGGATCCCAACGTAATTGATGACACCTCAATCGGACGTCCGGCCCTTAAGTTATAATCATTTCTGCTCCAAGGGCCCAGTTGGTTTGGGGTTCAAACCAACCTGGATGTACACAAAATTTTCCAAAACATCGTGTGTAATATACCAAAACGACCGTCTCGATCCAAGGATTCCTACGCAACTTAATATGTGCTGATATGAGGTCTGTAGCTCATGTTATGGTCAGAAGTCCTAAAATGGTCCGAAGTGGGGGGTCTGGGCCCGGCCCGACCTGGCCCAACTCCCCCTGGGGTCGGCCCGAACCAGGTCAACCCGACCCGAGTCCAGGTTCGGCCCGGTAAGGCGCGGCCCAGCCTGGTCCGCGCGACCCACCCCAGCCTGGACGGGGGGTGCGCTGGCTCTGCCAGCGGGCCGAGCAGGGGGGGACGCGGTCCCCCATTTGTTTCACGGACATGACACCTGGTGTCGTGTCTCTCCCGGATCTCGCCTGGCCACGGGATCCGGCCCCCGCCGCCCCGGCTGAAGCTGTGGCGGGATCCTGTCGGGGCACCGCTGCCTCTACGCGGCCAGCCGGTGCCGGCCGCCTGCGTCGCCGGTGATCTCCGCGGGCCACTGCAGTCGTTCTGGTGGTCCGTTCTTGCTCCCGTCTGTGCCTGCGGTGGTCTTGGGACCCGTACATCACTGCGATGACCTTCAATCACCAAAAAGGTCTCGTTTCATCGTCGCCAAGGATTCTGCGCATCAGGAACAAAACATCCGTGGGTTTGGACTTGTTCGTTAGTTCCCACCCACCGCGTTAGTGGTTTTTAAAATCACCATCTATAAAGCACGCCTTGCCTGGGGTATAAAAATCACATGAAGAAGTTTATACCAAAAACCCCTACCTCAACAAGGAAGATGATCGTCGACATCGCGGTACACGACGCCGCATAGAAGAGGATCGTAGGCATCATCGCGGTGCGCCATGGAGGAAGCAGTGTCTCCTCTCTGGCCACGAGGAAGAGGATTGGTGGCGCGTCGTCGATCTCCGAGGAACTGGAATTCTTCTTCTTTCTTCGTCGGAGGCCGACATTCTTCATCAATCTTTGTTGGAGGCTGGCATTCTTCACTGCACAACAAATCTCTCCCATTGATAAAATAATAGGTTTCCCCTATGATTTTATTATACGAAAGGAAACTCTCCAATAATTAATTCACCACACTAATTAAACTGTGTTGACATTTAATTAATGAATGGAGAGAGAAGGTTCCCCATAATTAAACGCGTTGGCAGTTAAAATTAAAAAGGGGAAAAGGAAGGTTCCTCATTAAATTAGGGGTTGACATAATTTAATGGATTGAGGTGACATTTAATGGTGGTTTTTCAGATTAATGGGGTTCCTTATGGAGATTTTGTGGGAATTAAATCGTGGGGCTCGTGCGAGCCCCCACCTCCCTAGCATCCCTACTTGGGAAGTTAAGTGGTTGTGGGCCCCACTCTTAACTACCCATTGGGAGGTAAAACCCACCTTAAGAAAAATAGAAATTGTTCCGAAAATTATTATTTATTTCTTAAACAAACCCCCAAAAATTATCTTCTCCTCTTTTGCGAACGCATCGACGATAAGTGTCCCCTTAATCAATTACCGACGCTGCGAGTTCATCAGTGCCCTCAGATTTTAATTCCGAGAAACGGTTTAAATGTTAGAAATACCCGCTCGTTCATTCACAGAACGTACCCGAGCTAAAATTTGAAAATTGATTTTGGGCACACCAAACCTCGAAATCAAACGCTGTCAGAATCCACAGACTCATAAAATTCCAAAGTATTTAAAAAATACTTCCTTGAAATTTCCGGGTCTTTAAAAAAACCCCTTAAACCTATAAAAATCCAAAAACATGCCTTAAAATGTAAAAACCCCTAAAACCATAAAAACACAAAGAAAACAATAAAAACCTAAAAACATTTAAAACCCCTAAAAAACCTAAAAATTCTAAAAAAACTAAAAACCCAAAATATTCTCTAAAAGACCCTAAACCACTAAAAACCATAATAAATCATAAATACCCGAAAATCCTTAGAAACTAAAAAACCAATAAAAACCCTAAAACCAAAAAAAACTCAAAAAACCTTTTAAACGACTAAAGTTGTTAAAAACCACAAAATCATAAAATCTTGAAAAAATCAATAATACCTTAAAACACCAAAAAATCATAAACACCCTAAAAATCTTAAAACCCCACAAAACCGCTCAAAATCCCAAAAACCCCCTAAAAACTATAAAAAAATTAATAAAAGTCCCAAAAAGTTTAAAAACACCGAAAAACCCAAATAAAATCTTAAAAACCTTGAAACACATAAAATTATTAAAATCATAAAAATCGTTAAAAATCCTAAATAACACTAAAATCCCAAAAAAAATTCCTAAAACCCCTAAAAATCCATAAAAATCCTAAAAAACCCTAAAATCCCTAAAAATGTAAAAAACCATAATAACCATAAAACAACATACAAAAACATTAAAAAACAAAAAACACATTAAGCCCCAAAAAACTGAAAAACTCTAAAAAAATTCTAAACCCTAAAAACCCTAGAGAGTCTAAAAATCTCTAGAAAAATAAAAACTAATAAAAATCCAAAAAATAATCCTTAAAAATGACTAAAATAATAAAAATTACTATAAAACCTAAAAATACTATGAAAACCATAAGAACCTAAAAACCCTTAAATTTTCTAAAAACCTAAATAATGCAAAGGAAAATCCTAAAAATACCTAAAAACACTCACAATCCCTAGAAACTCAAATAAATCCCAAATAAATCCTAAAATTCCCTAAATATCCATAAAAATGTAAACAAACAATAAAATCTCGGAAAACCCTATAATACCATAGAAACGTAAAAAATATAAAACCTATAAAATGCTAAAAATCCGTAAAAAACCCAAAAACCCTAAAAATTCATAAAAACAATAAAACCCAAAACATTTAAAAACCATAAAATACCCTATATCCCATAAAACCCCTAAAAATGAAAGAAAAAATATAGAATCCCATTAAACCTGTAGAAATTTAAAAAAGATCTAAATATATATAAAAACTCTATAAAACTCAAAAGAAAAAACTAAAAACCAAAAATTCCATAAAACCCCTAAAACACCTCAAAATCCCTAAAAACTATAAAACCAAAAAAACCCCTATGAAAATGTGAAAAACTAAATCACTTAAAACCCCTAAAACCCTAAAAAATCCTAAATTCCTAAAACCTCAAAATCCCTAAAAAACCTAGAACCCAAAAAATAATAAAAAAATCCATAAAATGTAAACACCCCTAAAAACACTAAACACCATAAAGAAATCATTAAAAAACTAAAGACACATAAACCCCTTAAAACATAAAAACCTCTAAAAACCCTAAAATCCCAAAATCCAAAAAACCCATAAAAACACACAAAACCACTATAAAAATAAAAAACTACCAAACACATAAAAATATTAAAAAAATCCCAAAAAACATAAAAAACCCCTGAAAACTGGAATCCCCTAATAAAATCATAAAAACCATAAAACAATTAAAATACCTAAATACCATTAAAACACTAAAAACCATAAAAAGACCCTAAAACCCTAAAAACCGAAAACACCCTAAAAACCAATGAATATCCAAAAAACACACAGTAAAAACTCTGCAAAAAACCCTAAAAACCATAAAATCTAAAAAAAATCCTAAAATCGCTTAAACCCCCAAAAAATCCAAAAAATTCCCAAAATACCTAAAAACCATAATAATCCTATAAAATATTTAAAATTACCTAAAACATAAAAAATCCATAACCCTTGAAAATTACTAAGAAACCGTAAAAATCATAAAAACTTATAAAACCCCTATGAAACCTACAAAATTTTAAAACCTTAAAAAACTAAATACTCTCAAAATCCATTAAAACCCTAAAAATCTATAAAAATCCAAAAAACCCCTAAAAATCCCAAAAAAATAGAAAACCCTAAAAACCTGAAAATATCATAAGAAAATCATAATAACATAAAAACATATAAAACCTATAAAAAGCTAAAAACCACATAACATTAAAATCTCCCAAGAACACTGTAAAAACTATAAGACCCCTAAAACCATAAGAACCTCAAAAAACCCTAACACCCCATAAAACCCGTAAAAACCCACAAAAGACTCCAAAAATGTTTAATAATAAAGAAAACACTAAAAAAATAAAAAGACCCTTACAAAAACCTAAAAAGTTTACAAAATCTTAAAAATTGGAAACCAAAATCCCATAAAAACCCTCAAAATCCCTAAAACCATAAAAACCATAAAAATCAAAAAAACCGTAAAAAGACAAAAACCCTCAAAATCCATAAAAACCCAGAAACCATAAAAATCATAAAAAAATCACAAAAAACATGAAAAACCAAAAAATAACCAGAAAACCCCTAAAAACGATAAAAACCTGAAAACAAAAAACCCCTAAAACCAAAAAAATGATAAAAACACTAAAAGACCCTAAATCCACTAAAAACACCTAAAACATTAAAATCTACAAAAACCTAAAAAAACACCTAAAACCTAAAAAAACCTGAAAACCCTAAAAAACCTAAAAATTCAAAACCCCCCCTCAAAATCCTAAAACCCTTAGAAACCATTAACTCAAAATAAAGAATTAAAAATCCCTAGTAATGTAAATACCCCTAAAAACCCTATGAAAACCGTTAAAATCTAAAAATAGTTAAAACCCCTCAAAAAAACTATGATAAAATGGTATACAACCCTAAAAATCCTCAAATTACCTGAAGGACCTAAAAAACATTAAAATCCAAAAAAACATTAAAATCCCACAAAACCCAAAAAAATCCATTGAAAACCATAAAAACCAAAAAACACTTAAATACCCTAAAAACATAAAAAATGCTAAAACCCCTTAAAACCGTAAAATACCATAACACTGAAAAGTTAATAAAAACCATAAAAAACCCTAAGTCATGAAAAAAACCCATAAAAAAATAAAAACACTAAAAACTATTAAAAATTCTAAAAAAAACAATAAACTCCAAAAAACGTTATAGAACACTAAAAACCAAGAAACCATAAAGACTCAAAATACCCTAAAACCCAAAAAAACCATAAAAATAATAAAAACCCCTAAAACCTCTTAAAAATCCTAAAACACTAAAAATTCATAAATATTATTAAAAATCTGTAATAATCCCTAAAAACGTTAAAAACCCAAAAAACCAAAAAACCACTAAAACTGAAAAACCCTCAAACTTCCAAAATACCCCAATTACCATAAAAACCAAAAAAATCCCTAAAATGAAAAACCCATAAAACCCTAAAAAATCCAAAGATAACCCTAAAAACCAAAAAACACATAAAACTCTTAATAAAGATAAAAAATTCTAAAAACACTAAAAATACTAAAAGGACAAAAAAAACAAAAATCCATAAAAATATCAAAAATAATAAAAACACTAACAACCCATAAAATCTTTAAAAACTCACTAAAAAGTTTTAAAAACTTTTCCAACCCTAAAAATGTTAAAAAATTCTAAAATAACATAAATTTATAAATACTAAAAAAACATCTAAATACCAAAAAAATACAATCTAAAAAATCGTAAAAACCATCAAATTCCATAAAAAACTAAAAATACATAAAATTCATAAAGAAACTCTAAAAGTCACTAAAAATAAAAAAAATGCTAAAAACCCAGAAAATTGCTAAGAAAACTATAAAACCAAAAAACAACTAACAACTCCTAATAAAAAAATGATAAAAATTCTAAAAATACTAAAATGACCCAAAAAAACAAAAAACCCCCTAAAACCATAAAACCTCTAAATATATTAAAAACCCTAACAACCAATAAAATCCCAAATAACCAGTATTTTTTTCAAAAACATTTAAACCACTATTTCTTTAAAAAAATTTAAAATACCAGAAAATCCTAAAAACTCAAAAAACCCGAAAACTCCAAAAAAAACCATACAAACCATAAAATCATAAAAACTAACAAATTTCATAAAAACCCTAAAAACCCATAAAATTCATAAAAATCCTAAAAAACCAAACAATGTAAAAAACCCTAAAAACACTAAAAACCCAAAGAAAACATAAAATAATTAAAAATAATTAAAACCCATAAAATTATAAAAAATTATAAAAACCCTAAACATACCCTAAACATACCCTAAGAATCCTAATACCCTAAAAACCTTAAATTCAATAAAAACCCAAAAACCCATAAAATCCTAAAAATCACTTAAAGTACATAATGATATAAAACCCAAAAAATACCTAAGATGACATCTACAATATATAAACACATAACACTACTAAAAAACTGGTTTTATCTAGTACTATGTATTTAAAAAAGATATCTAAAAGTTTCTTTAAACCCCCCTTTATCAAAGAAAGAAAAATCATAGATAAAGGCCCCCCTTTAACAACACTTTTTTAGTGTTGTTAAAAAAGATCATTAACAACACCTAAAAAAGTGCTAATGAAGATCCCCCTATGTCAGTTCTTTTTGAAAACTGATGATAAAGGCCTCCCTTTAACATCACTTGTTAAAAACATTGATAAAAGGGGGCTTTATCAGTGCTTCTCAAAAAAGCCCTGACAATGGGGGGTCTTTATCAACAATTTTTTAGAAGCACTGATAAAGACCCTTTTATTAGCACTTTTTAACTGGCACTGAAATAGAGTATATTTTTAAAAATATATTTCATTAAAAATATTATATAAACATTTAAATATATAAATATATTTTTATAGATATAAATATAATATATATTTTTAAAATATGTTTTAGATTTTGTAAATAGGAACTTACACTTAATATAAAAGTTATTTAGGGAAAACTAATTATAAAATAATTAAATAAATAAAATTTAATAAACAATTTTCTAATTATTATCGAGTAATATTCCTTTAATATCAATTGGAAGATATGTTGAAATCAAAATAGTATTAAAATATCTGAAATAAGTTGAAAACGTAACTTGAAATTTAAAGAACCATAAATTTTGATGTGGGTGTGTATTTTCACTCTTCCACATATCAAATTGAAGCCTTTGATGATCAATATTCCCCTTATTACAAAGTTAAAACTATAAATTGTTTTTAGAGACATAAAAATGTCTAATGACCTCCAACATAGTTTTTTAGTCATGGTACCCTATTTTTTAACATTTGATGGAATTTTTTCCTCGTTTAAGTGATTGTTTTGACCATTTTCAATAGGGAATGAATTTATTTATAGGGATTACATTAATATTGATATTATGGTTTTGAAATTATATTGTTGTTAACAATTCAGTTTTATTTAGAATTAAATATATGAATATATTTTATATTTAGTTATAATAAATCAATTGAATAAATTCATATATCAAAATATTGATGTAGAAATGTATATTTAAATAAGAAAAATATATATTTGTTATTCATTTTATTTAAACAAAAAATTATCCATTTTATTTACCTTATTTAAATGAATTCATATGTATATATAACATATATATATATACATATTTGTGTATATTAATAAACACACACACACACATATGTATTAATATATATAAATGAATATTTCTATATAAAATATTTAAAAAATTTATAGTTTTGTGTATATATATCACACATTTGAAAATTAATAAAAACAAATAAAAAATTTATTAAATATATAGAAAAATATGCATGGGCTATTAGTAATGAGAAGTTATTTGCATAAGGGAGGTTATGGGATCAAATCCAACCATGGAAAATTATTTTGTCTAGCCTTTAGAATTTATAAATGGAGGAGGGAGGCGTGATGGTAGATGGGTAGTAGAAATCACTATGAAAGGGGGATATAAGGGCTGATAGAGGGGGTTGAGGTTCAGTGAATAATTAGTTTTCTTCCATATTTTTAACAACGCATTTTTGACAATATTAAAAGACACAATTTAATAAAGATAAAAAGAGATATTAAAGGAACCCTTTAACAGCTCTAAAAAAAGCGCTATTAAAGGAACCTTTTAAAAGTACTTTTTTCATCCCTGATAAAGGGTGCCTTTAAGAGCACATATTTAAGCGATGCTAAAGATTCCCCCTTTAACAATGATCGCTATAAAAGCAATTTTTAAGTGATGATAAAGAAATTTATTAGCACTGTTAAAGCCCCAATTTTCAGTAGTGTAAAAACCCTAAATACCTAAAAATTCTAAAAACCCTAAAAACAAAAAAACCCTAAAATCGTAAAACCCCTAAAAACCATAAAACACCAAAAAACATAAAAAACCCAAAAAACCCATAAAGACTGTAAAAACTTACCCAAAACCCTAAAAACACCTATAAACCAATAAATAAGTAAAAAACAAAAAAAACCATAAAATCCTAAAAATATCAAGAAAAACCCTTAAAACCCCAAAAAAAACATAAAAAACCTAAAAGACTAAAATCCATGAAAATCACAACACCCCTAAAAATAATGAAATTCCTAAAAAATCCCTAAAAACCGCTAAAAAAATTTACAACCCCTAAAAAATAGAAAAACACTATGAAGACCTTGAAAACCTAAAAACATTTAAAACACCTAAAAATCTAAAAAAAGCTAAAAACCACAAAACCCTATAACCTTAAATACCCTAAAACCCCTCAAAATCCCTAAAAACCCTAAAAACATTAAATTATAAAAAACACCCTAAAATCACTAAAAACCTAAAAAATAATAATAAAACCATCAATACCTAAAATAACATACACCACCTAAAACCATAAAATTTAAAATAAACAAAAAAAAATGACCATAAAAACTCTAAAACCCATAAAACCATAAAAACATCTAAAAACCTAGAAGCCCCTAAAAAAATCACTAAGGAATATAAAACCCATTAGCCCCATAAAATATTAAGAAAATTTAAAAATCATTAACAAAAAAAAACCAAAAAACCAAAAGAAAAATTAAAACCACTAAAAACACATGAAAACACTAAAACCCTAAAAAACCTAAAAACCATAAAAACCATAAAAATACTAATTTTTTTAAAAAAATAACTAAAAAATAAAATAAATTCAAAATAAAAAAACTCAAAAGAAAACCATAATAACCTAAAAATACCTAAAACCCCTAAAAACATAAAAAACACTAAAAACCCTAAAAACCATAAACACCCTAAAAACCGTAAAACCCCCATAAAATTTAAAACATTAAAACCCACTATAAAATATAAAATCACTTTGAACCTCTAAAGAAATAAAAAACTATAAAAAAAATTTAAAACCCTAAAATCTAAAAAAAACCTCAAACCCCAAATAAACCATAAATCCCCAATAAAGCTTTAGAACCCGAAAACCCTAAAAATCCTCAAAATCAATAAAAACCCTCAAAACCATAAAAATACTAAAAGCCCAAAAAATGCATTAAAATATAAAAACCCCTAGAAACCATGAAAAAACCTAAGAAGACGTTAAAATAATAAAAAACATAAAACCCTTAAAAACATAAAAAATTGCTAAAAACCATAAAAACCCTTAAAACCATATAAAATCTAAAACCCCTCAAAATCCCAAAAGACCCTAAAAATAATAATAAAACATAAATATCCCATAAAACCCCTAAAAATTAAAATAAACATAAAATACCTTGAAAACCCCTTTGAATAACATTAAAACATAAAAACACACAAAACCCAAAAAAAACTTAAAATGCTAAAAAACCTAAAAAGTGTAAAAAGACCGAAAAACCAAAAAAAAACACTTAAAACCAAAAAAATCCCCAAAACATTAAAAAATTTAAAAATCCATAAAAACTATAAAACCACTAAAAAATCTAAAAAAACGTTTAAACCATAAGAATGTTTAAAAATTCTCAAATAATATTAATACCAGAGAAAAATAAATAACCTAAAACCCCCCCAAAAATAATATTACCCCTAAGAACCCTAAAAACCCCAAACCCCTAAAAATCCACAAAAACCATAAAACCCCCATAAGAATCCTAATAACCTCCAAAAAAATCCCTAAAATGTTTGAAACCCCAAAGAACTAAAAAATAGAAAAAACCCTAAATTCCTAAAAACAATTAAAACCAATAAAAAACAAAAAATACTAAAAAACCTCAAAAACACAAAAACCCCCAAAAATCCTTAAAAGCACTAAAAGTCCATAAAAATCCTAAAAAATAAATAAAAACAATAAAATTTTAAATACCTATAAAATAATGAAAACCATCAGAAAACAATAAAAACATAAAAAAATGTAAAAAAATTAAAAGATATAAAAAAATTTAAAAATCCTAAAACCCATACAAATAAAAAAAATCTCAAAAAAACAAAAGAAACCTAAAAATAAAAAAAACCCTTCAAATTACAAAAAATTAAAAAGTATTTTAGAACCCTAAAACATTAAGAAACCCTAAAAAACTCATAGGAGAACCTAAAAATCCAAAAAAATAGCAAAACACAAAAAAAACCATCAATACCCACAAAGTCCCTTAAAAACCCTAAAAGCCAAAAAAAATCCTGAAAAATACCTACTATCCTAAAAAACATTTTAACCCTAAAACCACAAAAAACATAAGAAAACCAAAAAACACTCCAAATTTCCAAAAACCCTAAAACCCATAAAAATACTAAAAATCCATAAAAATAAAAAAAATATCTAAAAATCCCCAAAAATGTAAAACCTAATATAATCCATGAAAAATATAAATAAATCCTCAAAACACTTAAAACCCCTAAAACATAAAGCCTAGAAAAATCTTACAAAACATAAACAATATAAAAAACACTAAAACCCCAAAAACCATAAAAACACTAAAAACCAAAACCCCTTTAATTATCTAAATCCCTAAAAACCAAAAAAATCATAAAAAAATACTAACCCTAAAACGTAAAAAAATCCTCAAAAACATATAAATTCATATGAAAACTCAGAAAACATAAAAAACATAAATTCCCCAAAGACTTAAAAAATGTTTAAAACCCTAAAAAACCTAAAGAAACCATAAAATCCCTAAATACCCCAAGAAACTTTTAAAACCCATATAAAAACATAAAAACCATAAAACACACTGAAAAATCTAAAAACCATTTGATTCCCTAAAAAATTATAAAACTAAAAAAACATTAAATCCCTTCAAAATTTACAAAGCACCTTAAAACACAAAATAACCATTAAAAACCTAAAACCCTATAAATCCCTAAAAACTCGAAACAATTTTAAAATCCTAAAAAATCCCAAAAAACCCCAAAACTGATAAGAAACATAAAAACCCCATGAAAACCTAAAAATAATAAAAACACTTAAAACCCTTTAAAGACCTAAAAATGCTTAAAACCCTAAAAATACTAAAATCCCTTAAAATCCTTAAAGAAGGAAAAACCCATAGAGAGTTCCTGACGGCTCCTTCTCTCCCGACAGATCCTTGACGGCACAGACAGTTATCCTTCCTCCCCCCCCTACGGGGGAGGGTTCTAATCACGATCAGGATCATGCCTTTATTTCTCCTCATGTACCTCTTTCTCTTCCCCCCTTCCCTCGAATTGACCATTTTCCGAAGGTTCCTGACTTATATGAAGGCTACCCTCACTTTCCATTATCGTACTCAGAGTTCCACGTGACCTCTGCACTTCATGGCTTGATCATAGTTTCCTGTTTCATGAAGCGCTGACCCTCGATGGAGTCTTTTGATAGATTCATTTTTGGATGTTGGAATCTTAAACATTGGGCGATGGTAGGGATATTGGATGGACACTATTTTATTATCAAATTCTTAACGGAGGAAGATCTAATATGTTCTTGGTCCGCAGCCCCCCGAAGCCTTAATGGCTTCATGTTCTTCCTCTTATGATAGAACTTTCAAATGCACATGAACATGGATTTTCCACTAATTACTTCATGGTTAAGGTTCTCGGAACATCCTCTACTTTTTTAGAATCCAACCATTATTTGTACGCTTGGGAATCTTGTGGGTTGGTATTTATGTTTGGACAGCCAGACTAAAGAAATCTTCCACCCAGTTTTCCCAAAAGTATGTGTTTAATTGGATGTCTGAAAACCTCCGATCGAATTTGTGTGGATTACTGTTGGTAGGGAATTTTGTTACAAACAACTGGTTTTTTGGAGTCCTTTATTGTGTTCTACTCTATATGCTAGTGACTGGGTCATTCTAGCATTGATTGTAAGTGAAGGGGTAATAGGTGCAAGAGTTATGGAGGGTGAAGATACAGTGATGGCGGTGGGTCAAAGAAATGTTATGACAAGGATTCCTTTGATGAAGGAAATTACATGGAAATCCACTGGGCCGAAGAAATCTCAGGTGTATGAGAGACTGAAGAGGGATTTTATGATTGAGGGTGAGAATGGAGGAATGGATACTGAAAAAGGAGTGAGGTTCCCTAGGTTGTGCTGTGAAGTTTTATAGGAGTAGGGGTAGGATGGAAGAGTGGAGGAACATGCTTCAGGTGGGCAGGGAATGAAGGTGAAGGCCTTGGAGGGAGAGGCTACTGCACAGGGGATGGTGACCACATTACTCCTCAGTGGTCTGGACGTGAAGGCTGCTCAGAATGGTATCATGCATGAAGAGGCTGACACGAGGATGTTACAGCTTCTAGGGAATCGGGGGGGGGGGGGGGGGTAGTTTGATGGCTTGGGAGGGGTGGATGAGGGTCAAGAGACCATGATCTCATATAGTGGGCATGTTGGACATAGGGAGGTGCTGGCCTTGGATTATTCCCCCTTGTGTGATAGATTTTTTTGTCTGATTTCTGTGGAGCTAGAGGACCGGGATGATGCGGAGGGGGATATGGAGGATCATGGGGTTGTGGAGGAAATGGGGGAGGATTTGGATTCTTGGGTCGTGTTTGCTCTTAGGCCTGATATCATTGTGGATGAAATTGGCCCCTTAGTGGAACCTCTACTTAGGATGCCTACTGTAGATAGGATGTGTAGTGATTTCCCCTGCGTATTGCTCATGGTGATGGTGCGGGGGCTGAGGAAGGTCGATTCAGTGAGGCTCCAATGGTCCCTTGAGGTGATATGTAGGATGGGTTATGGGAAGTGCATGGTGGATAAAGGGTGGCCCAGATGGGGTAGGAGGATAAGCTAGGGGAGTTACCTACGAAAGGGGAGTTTACGAAGCTTGGTTCTGTGATGATGGAGGGATCCCCGCGGTGTGGGTAGGGGCCTTTCGATTTGTTGGTGCATGAGGGGGTTGCTGCTGTTGAGTCTTATTGTGAGTCTCTATAGGGGGAGGGGTCTGAGCAAGGGGAGTTGGTGGAGTAGTGTTTTGTGGCATGTGTTGAGGTTGTTATGGGATCCCCACTTCCTAGGAAGGGGAAATCAGCTTTGATAGTGCATGACGAGGCCTCTGCTAGTGAGTCTTTTTGTGAGTCTCTTCAGGGGGCATTGGAACAGGGGTACCATGAGCAGGGGGAGGTTGCTGGACATAGGGAGGTGATGGATCCGGATGTGGAGGTGCACAAGGGGGGCTCAGATGATTGGCCATGCTATATGGGTTAGCATGAATTAGAGATGGAGGACCACCCTGGTGGCCCTCGGAAGGGCAGCCCCAATGGAATGGACAAGGTCGGGCAGTTGTATGCTTTCAAGGAACCTCTTCTCACTGGTTTTTCCCTAAACTAGGAATTCTTATTCATCCCCAAATAGGTCCTATTCCAGGAGGATGGTAGAAGGATGTATTGCCACATGATTTTGAACACCAATAAGAGGGACTTGATTGAGGAGGCCATTTCATCTGGGAAGGTAAACAAACCTACAGGGATCTCTGTTAATCATCTAAGGAGGAAGCCAAGGAAGGATTACCCTACCTTCCCAAAGGCTGTGTCCACAAGAGCCTCATGAAAAGCTGTGGAAAATGCCTCTATAAGGGTGGGGGGGTGTAAGTCTGTTCAGGCATAGTGGAAGGTGAAACAACAACAGATCCTGGATTATTATAATAACTTCCTCAAGAAAAACGAATTATTTGAATGGGAGTCGGTATATTTAGATGATTCCTCTGGGTATGGTTCTGATTGAGATTCATATAGAGATGACACATCCTCTGGTTATGGTGCAACTACTGTTTACAACGCTGGTGGTGATGCTGACTGACTTTCTTTCTTTGGGGTTTTTCCCTTTTTGTGGTTTCTTGGGGTTGGTTTGGGTTTTTTTGTCTTTTGGGTGTGGGTCACTTGCCTCCTCCCTTGTTTTTTTTCATAATAAATTTGGGGGGGACAAGGTTAGCTTAACTCTGCACCTTCCTTGCCCTAAAAATACTTAAAATCCCTAAAACCCTGAAAAATCATAGAAATACAAAAAAATCCATAAAAATCTATAAAAACCATCAAAAACCCTAAAAACCCATTAAAAATCTAAAACACCTTAAACCTCTAAAAACCAATAAATGTTAATACCCAAAATGACCCTATCCCCCCTAAAAACCATAAAACCCATAAAAAACATAAAAACCCCAAAACCCAAAAAATCTACAAAGGAAATAAAATTTTTAAATAAAATTTTAAACCCTAAAAAACATTACAAATTTAAAAAACACATATAAATGATAAAAAAATAAGAAATCACTGAAAACATAAAAACACTTATAACCCATAAAAATATAAAACATGATAAAAAACCTAAACCCCTTAAAAATACGTTAAAAAAACTAGGAATTCATAAAAACTAAAAAACCATAAAATACACTAGAAATAATTAAAACCACTAAAAACCCTAAAATCCCTTTTAACTACTTGAAAAGTTTAAAACTCAAAAAACTAAAAAAGTATTAAAAAATATAAAAACATAAAACCTTAGAAAGCCATCAAAAAATAAAACCCCTAAAAACACTATAAACCCAAAAACACCTCATCATCCCAAAAAACCTAAAAAATTCATAAAAATCATATAAAACCCCTAAAACCCTAAAAATGTATAAAAATATAAATCCATGAAAACCACTATGAAATCCTTAAAAACCAAAAACAATGAAAACCCCTAAAAACCTAAAAACAATAAAAACTCAAATACTATAAAAACCCTAAAAACCATAAGAACCCTAAACCCGTTAAAATCTCAGAAAAATTAAAAACCAGAAAACCCCAAAAAAATCCATAAAAACTGTAAAAATGTAAAAAACCCTCAAAACCTTGAAAACACATTAGAAAAACCTAAAAACCAAAAACAATTAAAACCCCTATAATAAAAAAAATGATAAAAATCCAAAAAACGGTAAAAGACGTACACAACCCTAAAACCCCTAAAATCCATAAAAACCCTAAAAACTCATAAAACCATAAAAAACTACAAAAAACTCTAAAAACCCTTTTATCCTCTAAAAACATTAAAATATTTAAAGAACCTTAAAAACCCATACAATTAGAAAATCTTAAAAATCATGAAAAACAATAAAACCATAAAACACTCAAAATCTATAAAAATCATAAATACCCTGGATAACCCTAATAAATCCATGGAAACAAAAAACAATTTAAAATCCCTAAAACCTAAAAAATGTTAAAAACTCTAAAAACCCCCTAAACTCCTCAAAAGTCCCCAAAACCCCTAAAAAGTCATAAGAACAATAAACACCACTAAAAACCTCTAAAACATAATAAACCATAAAAAACCCTGAAAACAAATATGATAATATTAAAAACCTAAAAACACATGGGACCCCTAAAAACCATAAATCACCCAAAAAAGCATAAAAAACCTAAAAAATGCAACGAGCCTCTACCCTAGTGGTACAGGCTCCTTATTGGAATCCAAAAGAACCAGGATAAAATCCATGCAGAGAGAATTTCCAGGTACTATCGCAGGACTGTAGCAGCAGCGGCAACACTGTAGAAATGAAGGGACTGAAGCAGCTGCTTTAGTGGTGGCTATAATGTAGCAAGTACTATAGCAGCGCGGGTACTGTAGCAGTACTGTTCACTGAGGGGTCCTTTGGAAAAAAAAATAGGCTTCCAAGCCTTGTATTCGGGCCACTTCGCCTTAGGCCTTTGTGCTATATAATGGGTCTCCCTCTACCCAGTCTAAAGAAGTCTTTGGTGAAAATAAAAAATTGAGGCTTCGAACCTATCCTTTGAAAATAAAATAAAATATAAAACCCTAAAAACCAATAAAACCCCATAAAATATATTGAAAACTCTATAAAAATCTCTAAACCAATAAATAAGTTACAAAACTCAAAAAAAACATAAAATTGAAAAAAACGTAAATAACCCCCTAAAACCCAGAAAAAAATTAAAATCTTAAGAAAAATGAAAACCCTGAATGTCACACAAACCCCTAAAAATAATTAAATTCCTAAAAAAATACCTACAAATACCTACAAATATTTACATATCCTAAAACCCATAAAATCCCTAAAAGACCTTGAAAACATAAAAACACTTAAAGCCCCTAAAAACTAAAAAGCCCTAAAAATCTAAAAAACCCTAAAACCATAGATACCCTAAAATCCCTCAAAATCACTGAAAACCTTAAAAATCCATTAAAATATAAAAAACACCCTAAAATATATAAACATATAAAAACATAAAAACCCACATGAAAACATCAACACCAAAAATAACTTAAACACCATAAATACTTGAAAATTGGAAAGAAAACAAAAAAATCCAAATATAACCATAAAAACACTAAAATCAATAAAACCATAAAAAAACTAAAAACCCTAAAAACCCAAAAAAACACCAAAATCACTGAATACACTAAAACCCTTTAACCACTTAAAAAGGTTAAAAATGTAAAAAACCTTCACACCCAAAAAAATAAAATAAATAAAAGACCCAAAAAAATAAAACCACTAAAAACACTAAAAAATACTGAAACCATCAAAAAACCTAAAAACCATAAAAATCCTAAAAACCCCTAAAAATATATAAAACATAAAAAATATAAATAAAACTTAACAAAACCCTAAAATCCTAAATATATCTAAAATCCCTAAAACATAAAAAACTATAAAAACACATAAAAGACCCCAAACAAAAAAACATTAAAACAATAAAGACCATAAAAACTATAAAACACAGAAAACCAATAAAAACATTAAAATAACAAGAAAATGTAAAGAAATCTTTTAACCACTAATGTAAACAATAAAAAACATTAAAAACCCTAAAAATAGAAGAATAAAATCCTAAAACCCCAAAATACCAAAAAACCCCAAAAACCGTAAAAATACTAAAACACTAAAAACCCTCAAAATCCAAAAAAACACTAAAAACCATAAAAATACTAAAATCTAAAAAATCTCTTAAAATATAAAAACCCATAGAAACCATGAAAAACACTAAGAAAACATTAAAATAATAAAAAACATAAAACCTCTAAAAACCTGAAAAATGCTAAAAACCGTTAAAACCCTAAAAACCCTAAAAAATCTAAAACCCCACATTACCATTAAAAACAAAAATAATAACAAAAAAAAACATAAAAAATACCTTTAAACCCCTAAAAGTTTTAAAAAAAATTGCCCTAAAAACCAATAAGAAAAACATAAAATCATAAAAACGCACAAAACCTCCAAAAACCTAAAAATGCTAAAAAAACATAAAAACTGTAAAATGACCAAAAACCCCAAAAAACCATTAAATCCCAAATATACCTACACATTAAAAATTATAAAAATCCATAAAAATTGTGAAACCACTAAAAACTCTAAAAACACTTTTAACCCCTAAAAATGATTAAAATTTCTCTAAAAAATACTAATACCTAAAAAAACGTACCCCCTCCCAAAACAAAACACTTAAAACCCTAAAACCCCTCAAAATCAATAAAAACCTTAAAACCCCCATAATATTTTTGAAAACACCCTAGAATACCAAAAATGTTAAAAACCCCAAAAAACACACAAACCACTAAGAAAACCATAACAACCTAAAAACACGTAAAACCAATAAAAAGAAGAAAACAATAAAAACCCCCAAAAATCCAAGAACCCCTGAAAATCCCTAAAACCACTAAAAAACCTTCAAAATCCTAAAAAATAAATAAATAACCCTAAAATTTTAAATACACTAAAAATAGTGAAAAATCAGCTACAAACAATAAAAACATATAAACACTTAAAACCTTTAAAGGACATAAAAATGCAAAAACCCTAAAACCCCTAAAAACAAAACAAAAATCCCAAAAAACCATAGGAAAACTAAAAAATTAATAAAAATACGTAAATTCATCTAAAATCAAAAGTATTTAAAAAACCTAAAAACATTAAAAAACAATAATAACTCGTAGATGCACCAATAGATCAAAAAAAAGTAAAAAGTATAAAATCTATTAAAACCCACAAAGTCCCTAAAAACCCTAAAAGCCAAAAATAAATCCAAAAAAATACATAATATCCTAAAAAAAATTTAAAACCTAAAACAATAAAAAACATTAGAAAAATATAAAAACCTAAAAAATTATAAAAAATATAAAATCATGAAAAATCCTAAACATCCAAAACCCTCAAAATCTCCCAAAACCATAAAAATTCATCAAAATCATGAAAATCCATAAGAATCGAAAAAATTTCTAAAAATCCCAAACAAATTGAAAAAACTGCTAAAAATCCTTGAAAAATACAAAGAAATCCTTAAAACAGTTAAAACCCCTAAAAACCTAAATATTCTAAAAACCAAAAAATCACAAAAATATCCTAAAAACTACTAAAAACCATGAAACCCCTAAATACTTTAAAAACCCCTTAAAACCTAAAAAACCCTAAAACCACTAAAATATTTAAAAAACACTTTAAACCCCAAAAAAATTTAAACACTATAAAAAAATATAAATACCCTGAAAACTCAAAACAACCATAAAATCCTAAATAAATATTAAAATCCTAAAAATACAAAAAAATATAAAATGTCCCTAAATTCCCAAAAAACACAAGAACCCTTAAAACCCCTATGAAAACATTAAAAGCATAAAAACACTAAAATCACCAAAAAGTTAGAAAATGAAAATACCCAAAAACCATAAAAACCCTATAACCCTTGAAGTACCTAAAAATCCAAAAAACCATAAAAATCCTAAAAATACCTAAAAATACTTAAAAATGTAAGATACTCTAAAAACCTTGAAATACCATAAGAAAACCTTAAAACATGAAGACACTTAAAACCCCCTAAAAACATGAAAAATGATAAAAAAAATATTAGAACCATTAAAAGGACACTAAAGAACCTATAACCCCGAAAAAATATAAAACCCTTAAAAACATTCAAAAATGATTGAACCCCATAAATACCCTAAAATCCAAAATAAACTCTAATAACATTTAAACCTCTGAAAACTTCAAAAACACTAAAAACAAAAAATACTCAAAAAGCATAAAAACAAAATAAATAACCATAAAACCTTCAGAACCCTCAAGATTTCTCAAAACCAAAAAAACTCCTTAAAATCCCAAAAAACATAAAATACATAATACTAGGAAATCCCATAAGAAAACATTTAAATCCTAAATAGACATAAAACCCCAAAAAACTAAAAATAACTAAAAAACCTAAAAACCACTAAATAACCTAAAACCCATAAAATTACTAAAAAATCTAAAAATCCCTAAAAACATAAAAAACCCTAGAAATCACGATCAACACTAAAAAATCAAAAAATACAAAAAAAAAATAAAACCCCTAAAAACCTAAAAAGTACTAAAAAACCTAAAATCCCTAAAATACATAAATAAATAAAACCTCTCAAAACCTTAAAAAACCCTAAAACACCCTAAACCTGAAAAAACATAAAAAACTCTAAATACCCTCTAAACCCCTATAAATTTTATAAAGCTCTAAAAACTATAAAAACCCTATAAAATTCAATGAAAATCGAAAAGACCCTAATAACCATGAAAACCTGAAAAACTCCCAAAACCCTAAAAATAACTAAAACCATGAAATACACATAAAAATCCTAAATAAATTCCCTAAAAATAAATAAAAATGTAAAAAACCTAAAGGAAATATAAACTCTAAAAAATTATAATCCTAAAAACACTTAAAACCCTTAAAATCCTGAAATAATTATAAAATCCCTAAAAAAACCTAAAGCCCTAAAAACCAGCCAAAACCCCTCAAAATACCTTGAAATCCATAAAAACATAACAAACGATAAAAATCACAAGAAAACCCAATAATAACCAAGAAAACAATAAAAAACTAAAAACACTAAAAACCCCAAAAAAACCAAAAAAAATTAAAACACTAAAATACCCTAAAATGCCCTAAAACTCCTGAAAACCCCTATATAACAAAAACTCCGATAAAAACCTTAAAACCCTAAAAACCCTAAAAACCACTAAAAATCCCATTAAACCCTTATAAAAATAAAACATCCTTAATAATCCTTCAAAACTCTATAAAATTTAAATAACCCTAAATACCCAAAAGAACCATAAAAACCATAAACCCTTAACAACTAAAAAACCCTCAAAATCCATTAAATCCCTATAAATCCATTAAAATATAAAAAATCCTTAAAAATAACTAAAAATGTAAAAACCTTAAAAACCATGAAAATTCCTAAGAAGACCCAAATAACCTAAAGTTACTTAAAACCCCTAAAAAATAAAAATCCCTAAAATCCCTAAAAAAATTATATTACCTAAAGTCCTAAAAACAATAAAAATAAAAAAAGAAATAAAAATTCTAAAAAAAATATATAAAAAACCTAGAATACCCCTAATAAAACCTAAAAACCTAATTACACATAAAACCACAAAAAACCTAAAAAATACTGACAACTCTAAAAACCTAAAAACCCATAAAACCCCCTACAATCATTAAATAAAACTAAAACACCGTAGAAACCCTAAAACACTAAAAACTCTAAATCTAGAATGGTTTAGAGCCTGATTTATACCCATGATCCCCAAAATTTATTAACAAAATATTAAGGTCAGATGATTTCATGAGGTACAATAATTGTTTACCAGGAAGAGAATAAGTGAATTGAAAAATAGTGTTGCAAGAAGAACGTTTAAACCATCCTTAAGAGGAAATGGAAAATCAAATCATGAATTGATGACAAAAAATTTATCATCAGAGGAAACTATATAAGAATCATAAATGCATTTTCCCCCAATTCCATGGCCATCACTATACTCATCTTGTAAAAATTGATAGCATTAAGTCATACTTGTGCGGATTCACATAATCATTGATGATCACATGACCTAGAATCTCAGTAGAATAATGTTATTTAAGGTAATTGTTGAGCATGTAGTATGAAATCCTTAGAAAGTCCATAACATCTGTAAAAACAAAAAAAAACAAAAAAAACTCCAAAATATTTAAAAGACCCTAAAAACAAATGACAACCCTAAAAACACACGACAACAATAAAATCCAATAAAAACTCCTAAACTCTTTAAGTCCATAAAAACATTAAAACCTCAAAAAATATTAAAAAACATTAAAAACACTAAAACACTATAACTAGAAAAACAATAAAAACCGTATAAACCTTACAAAACCAAATGCCCTATAAATATATAAAACCCTAAACCACTAGAAAATTCATAATTAATATCTAACAATAAAAAATTAAAAACAATCCTAGAAAAAATGAACATCATAAGTAAAATAAAAAAATAAAAAAACAAATAATGTCCCTACAAAAATAAAAATTCTAAAAAACCTAATGAACCCAAAGAAACCCTAAAATCCCTAAATACCCCAAAAAACATTTAAAACCCATATAAAAACAAAAAAAACCCTAAAACTAAATAACATCTCTAAAAACCATTTGATCCCTATAAACATTATAAAACTATAAAAACATTAAAACCCTAAAAAACCAACAGAACACCTTAAAACCCAAAAGAACCACTAAAACCCTAAAACCCTAAAAACCTGAAAACCGTAAAAACCCAAAAAAATTAAAAATCCTAAAAAAATACCTAAAAGACCCCAAAATTGATAAAAACCATAAAAACCCCATGAAAAAATAAAATCCTAAAAACAATTAAAACCCCTGAAAGACCTAAAAATACTAAAAACCCTATAAAATACAAAAAACCCCCATGAAAATCCTTAAATTCCCTAAAACCCTAAAAAATTTAGAAATATTAAACAATCCATAAAAATCTATAAAAATCATCAAAACCCTTAAGAAAGCTGTAAAAATCTAAAAAAACATAAACCCCTAAAACCAAAAAATACAAAAACACAAAATGACCCTAAAACCCCTAAAAACCATTAAACCTCTAAAACCATAAAAAAATAACCCAAAAAATCCTTAAAAGGAACTAAAATTTTTAAAGAAAATTTTAAACCCCTACAAACATTAAAAATGTATAAAAACATAAAATTGATAAAAAAAACCCAAGAAACCAATAAAAACATAAAAAAAATTATAACCCCCAAAAAATATAAAGCATGTTAAAAAACATAAAACCCCTAAAAGATGGTAAAACCCCTAAAAATTCACAAAAACTGAAAAAATCCAAAAAAAAACCTTAATATTACCTAAAAATAACAGATCCTACTAAAAAGTCTAAAAATCCTTTTTAACCACTTGAATCATTAAAAACTCTAAAAATTAAAAAAGTATAAAAAAACAAAAAAAAACATAAAACTGTATAAAACCATAAATACATAAACCCCTAAAAACCCTAAAACCCCAAAAAACGATCATCATCCCAAAAAACTCTAAAAACCAAAAAAAATCCTATTAAATCCCCAAAACCCTAAAAATGTATAATACCTTAAATCTATTAAAACCTCTATAAAAACCATAAAAACCTAAGACAATTAAAACCCATAAAACCCTAAAAACATTATGAAACATAAAACACATACAACACCTTAAAATCCTCAAAATCTAGAAAAATCTAAAACCCTTAAAATCCCAATAAATTTATAAAAACCCGAAAAATGTAATAAAACCCCTCAAAATCCAAAAAAAAAAATTAGAAAACCTTAAAAACATGAAACAATTAAAAACCCTAAAATCCAAAAAATTACTAAAAATCCTAAAACCCCTAAAAAGATCTTAACAAACCTAAAACCCCAAAAATCCTTAAAAACCCTAAATCCTCATAAAAACCCTAAAAACTACTAAAAACTCAAAAAACCCTTTTAAACTATAAAAATGGAACAGAAATCTAAAAAACCTTCAAAACCTAAAAAAATAAAAAACCCTAAAAACCCGAAAAAAAACAATGAAACCATAAAACCTCTAAAAACTCTATAAAGACTCAAAATCCCCAAAAAATTAAAAATCCTAAAAAAAACCATAAAATCCTTAAAAATTTTAAAACCCTAAATAACCATAATAAAAACTTAGAAAAAAACAACTTAAAATCCCTAAAACCTAAAAAATGATAAAAACCCTAAAACCCCTAAAAACCTCTGAAATCCTAAAAAACCATAAAACAGTAAAAACCCCTAAAAACATTAAAACATAAGAAACCATAAAAACCTTGAAAAAAACAACGAAAATATTAAAAAACTAAAAACACATAGCACCCCTAAAAACCTAAATAATGTTAAACAATAAAAAGTCTTAAAAACATAAAACCCCAAAAAAACACTAAAAAATATTTAAACCCATTAAACCCCTAAAAATCATAAAAATACTAGAAAACATTAAAACCCCTAGAGATTTTAAAAAAAACACTACACCCCCAAAAAACCATAAAGACACTAAAAACTCATAAAAAACCCCCTAAAACCATCAAAATACCGAAAAATATAAAAAACATAATAAATTAAAAAAACCCCTGAAATCTCAAAAAATGTAAAAAACCTAAAAAAACATAAAAAATTGAAGAAAATATTAAAAACCTAAAACACATAAAACCTCTAAAAACCAAAAAAATTATAAAAACCCTAAAAAACTCTAAAACCCTGAAAAACCCTAAAACCCCTATAAAGAAATAAAAATTCCTAAAAACGTAAATACATTAAAAACCCTGAAAACCCCTTAGAAAATCATAAAAACCTAAAAATACGTAAAACCCATAAAAAAATTCTTCAACCACTAAAAATAGTAAAAAAGTATTTAAACCCATAAAAACCCATGAAACCATAAAAACCATCAAACCCATCAAAATCACTAAAGACCCTAAAACCATAAAAATCATAAAGAATACCAAAAAATACCAGAAATATAAAAAACCCTAAAAACCAAAAAAACCTAAGAAAACCATAAAAACAAAAAAAAACTAAAAACCCCTAAAAAAGTAAAATCACTAAAATCCCTAAAAACCCTAAAAACCCAAAAATCAATAAAAATATAAAACCCCATAAAATCTTAAAAAACAAAAAAAATCCATAAAACCCTAAATCCCACTAAAAACTCTAAATACCATTCAATCCCATAAAATTTTTAAAAAACTAAAAAAAAATTTAAATACCCAAAAAATTATAAAAAATTTCAAAAACCCCAAAAAACAAAAAATCCCTAAAATCCCTAAAACCATACAAAATCCAAAAAACTGATAAAAATCCTACAAATTTCCTAAAAATTTATTATCCTATAAATCCACTAAAACCCCTAAGAAAAAAATAAAAACCTAAAATCATTTAATACCTATAAAAATTGGAAATAACACAAAAACCCAAAAAACCACCAAAAAATATCAGAAAAAATACTTAAAGACCATAAAACACATAAAAATATTTAAAAATCCATAAAAAATATAAAACCCAATAAATGTTTCAAAAAACCTTAAAATCCCTAAGAACTAAAAAACCCTAAAACCCCAGAACTTAAAAAATCCCTAAAAACTCTTAAAAACCTAAAAACCCTTAAAAACCTAAAAAACCTCTAAAGAGTCTTAAAAGTCCTTAAAAACCCTAAAATCACTAAAAATGTAAAACCCTAAAAAAAATTTAAAACCCATGAGAATACCATAAACACCAAAAACACTTAAATCCCCTAAACAATAAAAAACCATAAAACCCTAAAAGGCTAAAAATCCCTAAAAGACCCTAAATCCCCTAAAACCATAAAACACCATAAAAACATTTAAAAACCAAAAACTCCTAAAAACCATTAAAATCCTAAGAACACCCAAAAATCCCATTAAATGCATAAAATTGTTAAAAAAAGGAAAATAATGTCAAAAAATCAAAAAAACCATAAAAATCAAAAAATAAAAAAACCCAAAAATCCGTAAAATCCCTTAAGATTCAAAAAATTCATAAATGAAAAAACATTCCCTTAAATGTAAAAAAACAAAAAATCTAGAAAACACATAAGAAAACATTAAAAACAAAAAAAACGTAAAACACTTAAAAACCGTAAAGCACTAAAACCCTTAAAAAATCTAGAACCCAAAAACCTAAACCCCCTTAAAATCCAAAAAAATCCCTTGAAATAGTAAAAAACCAAAAAAACCAATAAAATATCTATAAAATACCAAAAAATCCCTCAAAGGTTAAAAAAACCTACAAAACCTAAAAATTATAAGAAAACTGTTATACCTAAAAGCAGTAAAGACCCCAAAAGAACTAAAAAATGCTGAATACCTTAAAGATCCTAAAAACACCCTAAAACCCCTAAATACTCTAAAAGCTGTTAAAATCCAAAAACCCCATTAAAACACTAAAACCCCTCTAAGAACTCTAAAAATAATTTAGACACCTAAAATTGTTATTTTTTTAAAGAAAAATTATAACCACGGAAAACTAAAAAATTGTAAAACCAAAAAAATCATAAAAACCCTAAATACCATTAAAATCCATAAAACACAAAAAAAATATAAAAAACCCCAAATTTCCTTAAAATCCCAATAAAGGTAAAAAAACCCCAAATCCATAAAAACCCCTAGAAAAACATCATAAACCCTAAAACACTAAAAATACATAAGAAATATAAAAGGGTAAAAATCCAAAAAATCCCTAAAACCTGTAAAACCCCAAAACAAAAAAACCCAAAAAACCATTAAAACCTAAAAAAACAAACAGACCTGAGAAATCTACTAAAACCTCTAAAAACCATATAAAATCCTAAAATCATATACAAATAAAAAAACCATTAAACCACTAAAAGCCTAAAAACATCCTACAATCCATTGATACCCTTAAAACAATAGAAACCCAAAAAAACAAAAACCCTCAAAATCCCTGATTACCCAAAAAACGATAAAATACTAAAAATCCCACAAAATCTGTAAAAATGTAAAAAACCTTAAATCCTTTAGAAACCATATAAAAACCTTAGAAACTTAAAAATAGATTAAACCCCTAAAATATAGAAAAATATAAATACCGCAAAACCTCTAAAACCGTAAAATTTTATAAGAATCCTCACAACACCAAAAGACCCTAAAACCGTTAAAACCCCCAAAAAACCCTAAAAATGAAAAAAATAAAAAACATAAAAGAATAATCATGATAAAAAACATAAAATCCTAAAAACAATTTAAACCCCTAAAACCAAAAAATGCTAAAACCATAAAAAACCTAAAAGACACGAAAACCCCTAAAAACCATAGAACTCCTAAAACAATTAAAAAAAACTTCATAAACCCCTATGAACCCACAAAAAACCCAAAAAAAACAATTTAAAGACCTAAAACATCAAATAAAACTAAAACCCATAAAACCCCTAAAAACTCAAAAACCCTTAAAAATATAAAACCCTAAAACCATTGAAACACTCAAAATCCCTAAAAACCCTAAAACCCATAAAAATCCAAAAAACTCCTAAAATCCATAAAAATCTAAACACTTTAAAGCCCCTCAAAATCCCTGAGAAAACCTTAAAAACATAATAAAATTTAGAAACCCATAAAAAATAAAACCACTAAAAACCCAACAAACCCAAAAAACACCGAAAAGCCGAAAAGTACTTAAAATTATAGAAAACTATAAACATCCTTAAAAATCCCAACAAATCCCTAAAAAACTAAAAACCATAATAACCTTAAAAATCTTTAGAAAATATTATAAACCCAAAAAACTTAAAATCCATAAATAATTAATATCCTAAAAAACCCTAAAAAATATAAAAACCACTAAAAACCTAAAATTACTTTAAATATATAAATTTTTTAAAAAACTTTAAAAAAATTTAAAATCGTAAAAAACTAAAAAAAAACTAAAACCCCCAAAAACCATAAAATCCAAAAAACCAAAAAAACCCTAATACCCCTCCAAACCCCTAAAAATCCTAACAAACCATAAAATCCTAAAAAACCCCTAAAATATCTAAAAATATTAAAATCCTAAAAAACCTAGAAAACCCCTGAGAAAAAAATTAAAAACCTAAAAACACTTAAAATCAAAAAAACAAAACAAACAGAAAACCCTAAAAACCCTAAAACCCTAAAAATTCATAAAAACACTAAAAATAGTAATAATCCTAAACAAGCATGAAAAAATTCTCAAAACTGAAAAACCCTTAAAAACTTTGAAAACCCCTAATAAAACATGAAAAAAATAAAATACACTTGAACCCCCGAAAAACCTAAAAAATGATAAAAACCTAAAAACCTAAAACCCCCTAAATGTACTATAAACAATAAAAAATCTAAAATCCCTTTAAGCACATAAAAATAAAAAAAAACTATAAAAAAACTATAAAAACCCTAAAATCTCAAAAAATAACAAAAAAAACATAAAAACAATAAAAACTCAAAAAACCCTCAAAATCTGTAAAATCCTTAAAACCCCATAAAAATTAGAAAATTCTTTAGAAAATTTAAAAACAAAAAAAAATAAAAATCCCTAATAAATCCTTAAAAATATGAATACACATTAAAGTACTAAAAACATAATAATGATAAAAACCATAAAAAACCACAAAACCCCTAAAACCTATAAAACCCATAAACGTCCCAAAAACCCATAAAGACGCTAAAAACCATAAAAATACAAAAAATGTAAACACCAGTAGAAACCCTGAGAAGCTCTAGGAAAATGTTAAAAAAAATAAAAACACACAATACCCCAAAGAAACAAAAAAAGGCTGAAAACACTAAAAACCATAACATTACCCTAAAACCAATAAATTCCATAAACACCCTTAAAACCCTAAAACCTAAAATAGTCCCACCAAAACATAAAAAAGAATATCATTAAAACCATTTAAACACATAAAAACACTGAAAACTCTATAGAACCTTAAAAACCATAAAAACTCAAAAAAACCCCTAAAACCCTAAAAAAACCCAAAAACCATAAATATCGTCAAAATTTATAAAACCCTATAAACCATAAATTTCAAAAAATGCACTAAAATTTAAAAAAACATTACAACAATAAAAACACAGAAACCCCTTAAAAATCTAAAAAATATTAAAAAATTAAAAACACATAAACCCCCTAAAGAACCTAAAAATATTAAAAACTCTAAAATCCCTAATAACCTTAAATACTAGAAAAATAAACTAAAATCCCTACAAATGTAAAAACCCCTTTAAGTCCTTAAAAATCCAATGAAAACCTTAAAACTCTAAAAACAATAAAAACTGTTAAAAACATAACAAATTTTAAAAACCCAAAAAATCCTAAAAACAATCTAAAAAGCCAAAAAAACCCACAAAAAACCATAACACCCACAAAAACCATAAGAACCCATAAAATCCATAAAAACTCTAGAAAGACTCTAAGAACTCTAAAACCCCATTATTTACCTTCAAAAATTGAAAAATCTAAATAACATCAATAATGAAAGAAACATAAAAACCCCAAAACCCCCAAAAAATTATAAAAACACTTAAAACCCTAAAGAACCCTAAAACCCATAAAAATATTTTAAAAACCTTAAAAAACCATGAAATCAGAAAACACCATAAAAATATAAAAAACTTATGAAAAAATGAAAAACAAAAAACACTTACAACCCCTAAAAACCTAAAAATGCTAAAACCCTAAAAATCTCTAAAACCACTAAAACAGCTCAAAATCACTAAAAACCCCAAAAGTAATACATATCTCAAAATCCCAAAAATAATAATTAATAACATAAATATCCCTAAAAACCATTAAAACCCCTAGTCACACCTTAAAACCCTAAAAAAATTAAATCCTCTAAAAAACCTAAAAACGAAAAAAAACCTAAAGACCCCTAAAAACTCTAGAAACCCAAAAAATAATACAAACACATAAAAACCTTAAAAACCATTAACACCCATAAAAACCCTAATAAACCCCCTAAAAATCTAGAAAACAATTTAATCCCATAAAAAGGTAAAAAACACTAAAAACCTTAAAAACCCTAATAAATCAAAAAACCCAAACACCCCCCAAAAACAATAAAATTTTTAAAATCCCAAAAAAAAATCCTAAAAACCATCAAAAACCCTAAAATCATAAAATTCCAAAAACGTAAAAAAAATCCTTAAAAATTTAAAACCTTTAGATACCTGGAAAAATAAAAAGAAAACATCAGAAAAATAAAAAGTAATTGAAACCCCCCAAAATGTAAAATACGCTAAATACCCCATAAAATCATAAAAATCCAAAACACCTCAAATATCCATAAAACCCTAAACTCCTAAAACCCATAAAAATACTATAAAAATCCCTAAAAATCCCTAAAACTGAAAATACCCTAAAATTAATAAAAGCACTAATAAAATCATAAAACCCTAAACCACATAAAATACCAAAAAAACCTAAACACCCAAAGAACCCTGAAAACCCTAAAATAATCCCAAAACCCCAATACTCCCAAAACCACAAAACCACTAAAAACAATAAAATACCTAAAAATCCCAAAAAATACTAATAAAAAACTAAAATTTCTTTAAACACAAAAAATGGTAAAAAAATATAAAAAACCTTGGAAACCCTCTAAAAATGAAAAACCCTTAAAAATCCAAAAAAACTATTAAAACCATAAAAACAAAAAACCACTAAAAATACTAAAAAAATTATTAGACCATAAAAATTCTAAAAACACGCTAAAAATCTAGAAAAAACATTAAATCCCTAAAACCCCGTAAAAACCCTATGAAAACTTTAAAAACCAAAAATCACTTAAACCACATAAAAATCTAAATATGCTAAAAACCCTAAAAACACAAAGAAACCCCCAAAACCTAAAAACATAAAACATATAAAACCGTAAAAAACCCTAAAACCCCATGAAATCCCTATTACCTTTAAATCCCTAAAAACCCTTTAAACAAATGAAAATTTTAAACTCTAAAAAACCATAAACCCCTAAAATCTATAAAAACCCTAAAAACCAAAAACCCCTAAAGAAAATAAAAAACCATAAAACCCTATAAATCAATAAAAACAATAAAAATACATCAAAATTAAAAAAAATAACTAAACCCTTATAAAGCATAAAAAACATAAAACCTTAAAAAACCTCAAGAAAACCTTAAAAACCTAAAAACACATAAAACCCTAAAAATGAAAAAAAATCCCAAAAAATCCGAAAAACCATAAACCCCCCCAAAATACCATAAAAATTACTAAAAACCATAGAACCCCATAAAAATATTAAAAAATACATAAAAATTCATAAAAATGAAGAAACTATTAAAAATGAGAAACAATAAGAAAACATTAAAACCCAACAAACACTTAAAACCCCTAAAAACCTAAAAACGTTAAAAAAAAATAAAGACCCTAAAACCCCATAAACCTCATAATGACAACTAAAACCATATAAAATTATAAAAACAAATAAAAACCCAAAAAACACTAAAACATTAAAAACTCTAAAAACGAAAAAAATAACATAAAAAACCCAAACAACCATAAAAACTCAAAAAATTCTTAAAATCTCTCAAAAAATAAAAAATACCTAAACCCCATAAAAATGCTAAAAATTCCATAAAATCCATGAAAACATAAAAAACCTAAAAACCCTTGAAAACACCTAGGAAAACCTTAGAAACCAAAAAACACTTTAACCCACTAAAAACGAAAAAATTTTATAACCCCTAAAGAACATGAAAACACCTCAAAACCCTTAAAAACCATCAATCACATTAAAACTCCTAAAAATAAATAAAAATCCTTAAAAATCCTGAAAAACCACATGAAACACTGAAAACCAATAAGACATCCATACAAAAGGAAAAACCATAAACTCACTAAAAAACAATAATAACCTAGAAAACCAAAAAAACCTAAACATACTATAAAAACCACTAAAATATTTTAAAAACACAAACACACATAAAAACCCTAAAATCCCGCTAAAAACTCTAAAAATAATTTTTAACCCTTAAATTTTTTCAATATGTTAAAAACCCTTAAAGACCATAAAGAACACAAAAAACACGAACAACCCCCCAACCCCAAAAAAGAATAAAGAAACTAAAAATAAAAAAACATCAAAAAAACTACAAATAGTAAAAATAATAATAATAATTAAAAATCCCTAAAAACCCATAAAAATGATAAAAACCCTAAAACCCAAAAAACCCTAAGACAACTTCAAAAACCTAAAAATAATTAAAACCCCTAAAAATCTAAAAATAATAAAAACCCTAAAAACAATAAAACCCTAAAAGACATTAAAACACCACAAAAAAAACTATAAACCCATAAAAATCATAAAAATCCCTAAAAATCCCCCAAAACCATGAAATCCATTAAAAAACATTAAAAACCTAAAACCTTTTAAAACCCATAAAACCCCTAAAAAACCTAAATAGGCTATAAAAAGTCTAGAAACCCCTAAAAATTATAAAAAACGCTAGAAAACCTAAAAACATTCAAAACCATTAAAACCCTTTAAACCCCTAAAAACATTACTACTCTAAAAACACTTGAAACCCATAAAAAGTAAAAAAATCTATAAAACCTTAAAAACATTTAAAAACTAAAAAAACCCTTAAAAATTCATAAAAACCCGGACAGAACCTAAAATTCCTTAATATTTCTAAAATCCCTAAAAACCATAAAAATCATAAAAATACTAAATAAATCCCAAAAATGCCTAAAACTATAAAAATCCTTGAAAACACCTAAAAAACTATGAAACTATAAAAAACCCTTAAAACCCAAAAAACACTCAAAACCATAAAACCACATAAAATTATAAAAATGCATAAAACCCCTAAAATACTAGAAACCACTAAAAACTCTAAGACCACTTAAATAACTAAATACATTTAAAAAACTAAAAAACCATAAGACCCATAAGAAACACACAAAAAACCCCTAAAACCCAAAAAAACAATAAAGACCCTAAAAATATGGAAATCACCCTAAAACCTCAAAATCCATAAATACCCTAAAAACCATAAAGAATCTTAATAATCCATAAAAACATAAAAACAATAAAACCATGAAAAACCCTAACAATCCATAAAACCACCAAAAACTCTAAAAACACCTAAAAACTCTAAAACCCCTAAATACCCATAAAACCTTAAAGATAACTAAAAACCATAAAATCTATTAAAATATTCAAAAATCCCAAAAAAAACCATAAATTTTAATGAAACATAAAACCCTTCTAAATAACCTAATAAATCAATAAAAACTAAAAAACACTTAAATCCCCTAAAAACCCAAAAAATTCTAAAACCCAAAAACCCTTAAAAGACCCTAGAAATCCTAAAAACCCCTAAAACCATAAAAAACTAAAAACCATAAAAATATAAAACCACATTAAACCATAAAAAATTACTAAGAACACTAATGCTCATTAGAATATACTCTCTCATAGTGGATTTGTGAAAAGTCTTGTAACCAGATTCTCCATGTTGGTTCAATTCTCATCAATAAATTTTTATAGTGGCTTGTTGTCTGTTGTGATCTGTGATGGGGTTGTGGATTTTGTGTATGGTGTGTGTGGATATTATTCTATGAGGCCATTCTTATGTTTTCAAGGGATATGCTTATTTAGATTTGGTGTGCTCATTCTAGGTTGTGGTTTGTGGTGTTATGTTGGAGGTCGGTCTGTTGGTCTTCTGTTGTGTTGGTGGAGGAGTTTCCTTCACATTTCTCGATAAACCCTTAATGGGGTCGTCTAGGTTTGGCTTCTCAGTTCTAGGTGGTTTGGGCCTTACGATCAAAAATTATCTCTTCCTTCCAATAGTGTATTGGGGCAGTGGAATTTTCCTTAAAATTGCACTTGGGTTTTCCGACGTTATCACTTGTGTGGCTAAGTTCATCTACATATCTTCGGCGTTCGGTGTGGCCAACATTATCAATCGCCTCTTTTACTATTTTGGTCTTGAGGCTTGGTGAAGGGCTTCGTGGTTTGTGTTACTTGGTGGCATGTGGGATCTTTTTTGGTGTGTGTGTGTTTGGTGTAGTCATTGTCTTCTTCTGCACCACATATTCCCTTTTTCGTGATGGGGGTTCATAGCTCAATGTTATTTGGATCAAGGTTTATCTGTGATTTTTTTACCAGGTTTGGTCTACTAGCCTATTTTTCGGTATCACTATTGAAGTTCTTGAGTGATTTGGTGGATTTAGTAGCTAGTATCAGGTGGTCAAAGTTTTGGAATCAGTTCCCTAGAAAAAACATTATTTTACTTTATGATTAACTATATTTGTATTTTTTAATATTAATAAACTTCTTATCACATCATGATTTTTTATGCGTAACATAGTATGTGATAATCTCTTAAGAGTATTTGTCACACTAAAAGGTTATAAAAGTTCCCTACTATGATCAGAACCTGGAAGTGCAACAACACTATTATGAAATATAAGTTCTATTGTATGATGATATCATTTAAGGGACACAAATGATATATGATATTATGGGTGGAGACTCATGGGACTTTGAGAAACCATCGTATAGTGTATGCCCTTGGTAATATCTAGTCTTGGCTACTATAAGAATGAGATCATCTAGTAGGAATTCCACATTCATATGTGTTATTGGATGTTCCGATCTACATACATGTGTATTGATACTTAGACATTAATATTATTATAGATGAATATAATAATTTTCATGCTTTTATGTATTGAAAAAAAATCATGACGACATATGTTCAGAGTGTGGTAGGATACATTGGGTGCGTCATGAGTAAACTTTCATTAATTAATAATGAGATAAAGTATTTGTACCATTTGTTTTTAACAGAATTTGATATATCATGATTATTTATGGAAATTATATAGTCTAAATAAATCCATGACCATTGTGTTTTATAGGAAATTCTAATTTCTGCAATTTCCAAGAATGATACATCGAGCACATAGGATGATGGCACTAGCATTCAACCTACTTTATTTAATATATCGTAATAAAATTATTATTTTACACAGTAAGAAACTTTATTAAGAATTATTTCATTACATAATTAACTTATTTATCTATAGGTTATATGGGGTGTTTCTAGACTCTAACCTTGGAATTTAGGATGCTTCGCCTAATGCCCTTGAGAAAGAGGCCTAGAGTGTCACACACTAAGTTTATCCAGAGTCTCGGTTAAATAATATATTATTATTTATTATTTAAAAATCTAAATAAATTTTATTCTCCCATTTGGTTCAATAATTATTCATTTTTAATATATCTCATATATTCATCAACATATTATTTGATAGAATATTATGTGGTTGGATTATTTAATAAATATTTATTTTATATTTAGTGAGTATAATATTTATTTATTAATTTGTGAATAATACAGTGATACTTATTTAATAAATAAATAGACATTATTTAATGCCCAATAAATATTTTGGAGGATTATATAATCTATTTTAATGGTCCAATGGAAAATAATATTTATATTAAATTTTAATAAATAATATTTAATATTAATTCTTATTTTAAGCCCATGTTTATAAATAATAATAATAATATTCTAATTATTGACATTAGACTCTATATGGATTAAATAATTTTAATGGTCACTCGTGAAAATATTTATTTATAAACCCTAGTGATATTTAAACCCAATTATATTATTTTTCAATAGAGAAAATTCATTTTTATGTTGTTCTCAATGACAGTTAGAGATACTTCCCTAAATCCCTAAAGATATCATTATCAAAGAACACTCCCAAGAATGAAGAGAAATATTCCTCCACCTCCCATTATTGAGTATAGTGGATCATGGATAAACATATGGAAGTGATTTTCATGAATATCAAAATAGAACAACACAAGTATTAGGAACATCTACACTAGAACCTGAAGAATCCTATAGAGAAATTTAGTGATTTTAAAAACATGTGAGGATCACCAATAGGGGAAATTTTCTGTTGATTCGAATAATGAAATAATGGTACAACATATATCTATTGTAAAATAAATCAATGGAGAAATAATTCAAGCATGGTAATTCATTAATTTATTAAAATAATTATAAATAATATGTGATGATCCTAATCTTGGTTTTAGAGTTCTATCCCATTTATATATTAGTTAATTTAATTCCATTGGAAAGAGTACTCATCATCATGGAAATCATAGATTAATCATCGAAAATGAAAAAATAAATGTTGTGAATGACCTATCATAAGGTTCCACTACACCTGGAATCACTAAATGGTATCATATTGGTAATAGAATTATTTTTAATTAACTAAATTTCATTGATTTATTTATTAATTTATAATTTAGATTTAAAATATAGATTTAGTGATTATTTAAATAGAATTTTGAGATATATTTATTCCTCTTTTGTTTCTTATATATCTAATCATATCAACTAATTTTATGAATGAAATGATATCAATGCTCTTGTTCCGAGGTTCACAAGATTCTGTATGAATAACACAATACTACACACCATGTAACCAGAGTTACACATCATGTAATAGTGTTCAAGACATGAATAATTAATTTGGAATTACTTTAAAGAATGGAAATTGAATACATATGGCGCATTTAATTATACACCTCATTTTGACTGGGCTAACATAACACATCGTTAACCGATGTACATACCACGTAGCACACACACACAGAATGTAGTGCGATAGTCACATACATGCTATGTATCTTTTTAAACAACCTACCTAGATGGTAACCATGTAACTCAGAGCCCACGTACTATGTATCCCTTCTACACAGCGTGTACTCCTATTTTTCCAACCGATAGTTTACAAATGGATTCCCTTGGTGTCTGTCTCAAAAAATGGAGAGAAACGTACATGAAGTTTACTTATACCAAATTACAAGGAAATAAAATTTATATATTATAAAATTTAAAACATATAAACATGTGCATCCATGTGATCATTATTTTGATAGGAAATACAATGTGTTGAATTTTAATATATATATAAAAATTTAATTAATTTTTTCATAATGTTTATATCTTCACATCATGTGTGATTTGTATTAAAATTATTACTCTACCTGAATTGAAGCATAAAATGTAATATAAAAATCATGTAATTAAAGTAATCATTATATTGGTAGTATATTTCAAGAAAGTAAATGATAAGTCAAGTATTCTATATGTCACAAGAGTAAATAGTACGTGAATATAATACATGTTGGTTTGATTCTAATGGGTATTCGCCATGTTTACACTAACAAAAATTTATGTACATAGTTAATTTTAAACAAATTTTTGTAATTTTTTTAAAATTATAATGGATGATAATCTCAAGTAGATTCAGAAGAGAAATATGGTAAAATATTTTATCTATTAAATAAGATAATTAATTGATTCCAGCACGATTTATTTTAAATAATACTTATTAATAATTTATTGAAAGTTTTATTAAATGATTAAATTGTTGCATGAATGTGGATAATCATGAGCATAGAGAAGACCTTTTAATGTGATTTGTTTTGTTTAATTTATTTAAAATTAATTTTTTGACCTACATGTCATCTCTCATATCATTATGTAAGGTAATGAATTACAATATTTTTTAATGTAAAATCCCTTTTCCCCTTAGCTATGTGTGAGTAAAAGTATATGTAATTAATGGATCTCCCAATATAGTGGACGTTTTTCATGTTTTTAGACATGGTGAAACCAATCTAGGAAGGATATATAGGTAGATAGGTGGAAATATATATCACAAACCCTAATTGGTTCAAGGTGTTTTCCCCCTGGGTTAAGGATTAGTTTAACATTGTCTAGATAAACTAACCACTTCTAAAAGATGTTGATCATACTGCTTAACTATTTTATTTCATTCTGGTTGCATGGTTATTTCATTATGGATGTTTTTCCTAGATCACTTGAATTAATTAATCAAAAATAATTCAAGATATAACTAAAAAAAATTGGATTATGAATAAATATTTTATCATACTTGGTTAATCACGTAAGTAAATAAAATTAATAATAACAAGAATTTTATAAAGATAATAATTATAAATTTATGAATAAAAGGTGAAATCCCTCAATTTTATATATTAATTTGGTATAGTATTCAACTACATTAGTTAAAATTTAACCATCATTTAAAGTGCTTTACATGCAAATGTTGGGGAGATTTTAGTTATCGAGGAACTCAAACATGAATTTTTTGATTGATATATCTTAGTCTACATTAAGGGTTGACTTCCAACGTAGAACATGGTGTAACTAAGAGGAAAGGGTTAAATAAATCCAATTTTATGATTTTAGGATTGGGGAGTGCACTCAATAGATTAAGGAACTATGAGTAAATGATGTTGGAATATGGAATCCCTACCTAAAACCATTCATGTTACTTGACCAACCAAAATATTCGGTAATGAGAAGGGGAATATCGTTCATTTCAACTAAAATATCCATGAAATAAGATATTTTGAATCCAATATTGAGAGATAGTGGATTTTGATAAGTTAGTGGGAGATTAAAAAATATAGTATTTATTTATCTGTATAAATTTTATTAGATAATGCACTTAAATTATTGTCATATTATTTCTAGAAATAAAAATAAAAATGACTTCAAAAACATCATTGTGATCTATAATTTAGAAGGATAACATTCTCACCAACACAAATTTCCTAGAGTGGAAATGATTATTATGGGTTATCCTTCACCATAAAAGGAAATTGTATGTGATGGAAGAACCAATTCCCGATGCACCTAGAAATGAGGCTAGTGATGTAGAGTTGTCTCTCTATGAGAAACAATTATGAAATGAGACAGAAGTTCAAATTTTCATGCTACCATCCATGAACAATGAGGTTTTTATGTAACATGAGGACATGTATACATATAATATGATGTATAACCATCAAGATATCTATCAAGAGAAGGAAATATAAAGGAGTCACAAGATCTCCAATGGTTTGTATACTACTAATATTAGACAGTATTCATTAACTAGGCCACATGTATTCCAGTTTATTGGCTACATTTAACACTTAGAAATATTAAAGAATAAATTCCTATATGAGTTTCAGATAGATCTCATTCCTTAATAACTTCTTAAGACTTTATATAGCCTTATTATTAATTATAATATGTGAAATAATGATAAGAGACTATTGGACCTTCTTACTCTAATTTTAGAAGTTGATAAGGACATGGGGTGTGAAAAAACTGTGATTGTTATGGTGAATAAAAAAGGAAGAACAAGGAAAAGGGTCCCAATACTAACGAGAAACCATCCCTGATAGCTTGCATTGTACGCAATACCGAGTTTCACTAAACAAAAATATGTTATTAAAATATTATATAAACTAGCCATTATGAATAGTAATACTGACTTTTTGAAATTTTATAAATTTTATCTTTCAAAATGGAATTCATTTATGGATTCTGAATATCAAAATTATCCTAGGGTAAATTTTTGGTATTTTTCTGAAAACTTTCAATTTTTGATGACTAATGAAAACACTGAGATATTGGTTAAAATCGACTTTTTATTTAAATAATCATTTATTTTATTTAAATTTATTTATAGATACATAATACATATATAAGTTAAATTTAATTCATTGGAGTCATTTTATAATAATTTTAGATATATAAAAATTTTATTGAACTTTTGACCGTCTTTTACCCACATCCAAGGAAAATTTTAAAATTTACATAATACTTAACTTTACCGCTTCTGTGAGTGGAATTTAAAAAATCCAAGAGACACCGTTGATATCAGTAAGTAAAATGTGGTTGAATAAGACAAAAATAATTTTTGGTGAATAGTAAATTTTTACTTTTATTTTCCACGGTTAAAAGTTAATAGGGAAATTAATGGTAAAAATGATATTATTATAACCTAACACATGTCCTAATTCTATTGGATAAGTGAAATTCGAACAAAAACAGCCATAGGAATAAAATATTACCCTTTAGGTCCACTTGAATTATATTAGGACATTTATTATTATTTATTTCAAGGAAAAGTTAAAAGAGTTAAACTCAAATTTTAATAAGTAAAACATTTTTAATATAGGGTTATACATAAGATTAATTCGACTATAAACATTAATTATAATTCTCTAATGATTTCCTACATAATGGTATTTTATTTTTATTTTTTAGATAATAAATAATTTAATTTATTTATGACATAATGATGATGCATTAATTACCTTGTTAATGAAATATTAACATAATTGATATTATAAAAACCCAAATAAATGTAATTTGAGACTTTTTATGAATTAAACTAAATTTATAGGTAAATATAACATTTTAGGGTTGGTTAGATGAATTTTTTTTCGAAGTAATAATGCTGTTATGGATTTAGAAAAAACAAAATACCAAATAGTGTCAAAATTGACATAAATGAGTTTTTAAATCAAATATTAAATTATTAACTGATATTATATTCCTAAAAATATAAGGTTTAGACAGAAGTCTTATATAATAATATATATGACATTAATGAACCAATTGTGGTTCGATTGGCAGTTTATTGTATGTTTATTAACCATATAGTGTAAGAATACTAGAAGACATGGTAAAAGTTAAATTATTTAACTTAGAGTTAAATAAAAATGGTAAGGTTAAAATGGTAACCTAAACTTTTATAAAACCTATTGGTTGAGAGGATTTCGACCCATCCGCACCCTAGCCTTGAAATAAGTCACTTTTGAGCCCTTAAAACCCAAATATTAATTTATTATATATTAATATTTTTAGGTTTCCAAAGGTACCCCTCTCCTCCCTTATAAAAGAGAACCTCCTCCCTCCCCACTTCACACAATTTTGAGCCTTCATGAACGGCCAAACCCTACCCATTCCTCTTCTCAAAATCTATAGTTATATCATATAGGTTCTTATCTTCTCAAAATACCAACTAAAGTTCCCTAAGAGGAAGTTTAAAAGAGACACGTCAAGGAAGAGGTAATCTCTTCTACCGATTCTCTAAAGTTTATTTCTTCTTCTACATACTCTTCATTATTTATTTCATTATAAAATAACAACATAAGTATAAATCATATACTGATATGTTATTATAAATATGAAACAACCTTATTTCACCTTCTATCCATCCTATGGAAAACAAAATCACAGCGCGTGCGTACGTACGGAATACCGTCTCCATGCCATGGTGTAATCTCTTTTCCACCACCACCTTACATGGATTGGTATAATGGTGTAAAAAATAACTATAAATTATTATTATAACATGATACTGATTCTGAAAAATTATATCATCAACTCCAATTCCATTCATATAATTATGGGAACAATATCATCGCTCGTGTGTACGTATGACATACCATCTCCACAATGTGATGCGACTCGTTCTACATGATCTTCATTGAATAATGATTATATAAATGAATTTAATGAAAAAATATTATATATATTACACTAACACCATTTTGTAAATGAGGTATGTATAACCTAAAAAGAGGAATAATAATCTATTCGACAAAACACACATAAGAACATAAAGCAATGAACTCACGAATAACAAGTAGTAATGAAATATTACTAAAAAGAAGATAAGAATATGACCATATATGATATCATAACAATGAATATGATTCTGTAATAAGCCAATGACATTATTTAAATCTTTATACATGAGGTTCAGATATGTACGAAGCATATCAGACCTAAGGTAAGGGAAAATCTCACAATCTCATTTTTATCTGAGATTGTTTATAATTCAGAATTTACAGGGGAATATTTATCATCCACATACATGTTTCCTCAATATGTAATATTATTTCTATCCTACTACAATTTTTTAAATCCAATTTTACCTGTTGGTGAATTTTAGTAAAATATATGAAAGGAATCTTTTTTCATTTTCAGTATAAGATACTTTTTGAATTTTCCGGCCAAAGTATGAGAAGAATGTTTTTTTAACTTATACAGAATGAATGGATTTTTATGATTTCATAGAACATTATTTACATGAAGCTTCTTTTACAAGTTTTCAAGTTTATTTTTAATTAACTTATTTTAGTTTAAAATTTTATGACATGATAAGAAAGGAAGAATGTTTTTGAAGTAGAAAGGATATTTTCCTCAAGAATGGAGTTCAAGTGTTTTATCAAAATTACATTCCATATAACTTAATATAGGGTTCTGTTTCTATCCCTATTTCTACATTGAATTGATTATGTTTTAATGGAATTATTTTTATGAAGTCCCTTTTTCTTATATGGATTATGTTATGATGGCATGATGTTTATGAATCCCATTTTTATTACATGGGTTATGTTATGATATATGATTTATGATTTTGTGGCACACATAAGAATGGTTTAATTATGAGATGGTTGGGACCTATATCTCCCTCCAATGCATTGGGTAAAGATTTATATCTCATGAGATAGACATGTCTAGATCGACAAGTTAATCTTGTTCAGTTATACAGGACCGATATGAGGAGTGAACTCGGTTCAGAAATGGACTTTGTCTGCTATGATAGTCTTGGAAATGAGTCTTGACTAATATGAAATTATTTTCAATGATTATGTGTGTATGCCAGAAAGTTTCATGTTTTATGTTATTATTATTGGGATTACATTTCACTACTATGATTTATCCCATGTTATGATATTATGATCTCTTTTGCAGGTTAAGATTTTCAAAATGTTATGTTCTTATGAATATGATATGATTGATATTTCCTTTGTTTACCCTTACTGAGCATTTGAGAACACCCTTTTGTATGTTTTATTTTCCCCAGGTCAGGAAGAAGGGTGTTAAGAAGGATATGCCAAAAGGGACTCTAGATATGATGAAATAATTGGAAGACAATGTAGATTCTTTATGAACTAGTTGTTTATGTTTCCCAGTTTCTAAAGACACTATACCTATACGGTCCCATCATGGTTTTCTTATATGTTGTAATAAGTATGCTTCAATTCTGAATTAATAACAATGTATGTAAATTTTGGGTAGTTATATTCAATATCTACACATTGGTTGTTATATACAACATCAGGTGCTCACTTCTATATCCAAATGTAGGAACAAAATAGCTTATAAAATATTGCTAAAAGATAGGTGGATTTGTGAGCTTCCAATGGTGGGAGGATGTATTATCATTCCATTAGTGACTACTACCTCAAATTTACAACATGAGTGATATTGATTCTAATTTTTTATTATTTACATACTATTACCAAGAACATAATTTTTGTATCATGTTTAGAAACATATGGGCTCATTCTCCTGTTTTTAAATAAAATTTGTTTCATTTATTAAGACAACATATGTTATGATATAGAACATTAAAATAATGATAATTATATATTAAATTATTAAAATCATGCATTGGAAATTGACAACAAATCATGTTCACATGACTTCTATAACACCCAAATATTGAATCACTATATTAGTTATGTAAATAAGTGGATTTTAAAAAATATCTATCAAGATGGTTATTTATAATCATATGATATAAAAAGACTTGAAATACTTCATTCTTGTTTACACAGAAAAATAACCAAACCACTATTCAGTTTATAGGGTTAAAGTTACACAAATATTCTAGGATTTGTTCAAAATGATGTGTGTGGATCATTTCAAGTAGAATATAGAGGTGGTTATTATTACTTCATAACTTTTTTAATGGATTAAGTAGACATGGTTATATCTACATGATTAAGTATATGTATGATGCCTTTTATAGATTAATGTAATTCAGGAATGAAGTATAGAATCAACTTATAAACAAGATAAATAATCTTCGATTAGATCAATGTGGTGAATATATTAACCAAGATATTATCGACAATTTATACGAGTTTAGATTTTATCTCAACTCACTCCACCTTACACGCAAAAGTGGAATGGTGTTTGTGAAAAGAGAAATCATATCTTTCTAAAATTAATATGGTTAATTATGAGTCATATAGATCTTCCATTATCATATTGGGGATATGAATTATAAAGTACAACATATACATTAAACTAATTACCTGATAAAATTGAAAATGGAATTCCATTCAAACTGTGGAGTGGAAAGAAACTTGTTTTATTGCATACACATGTATGGGGTATATAGGGGTTTGTTAATTTCTTATAAAGAAATAAACATGTACCCAGGGGTAAAATTGTATCTTTATAGGGTATCCAAATTAAATAAAGAGATACTACATATTCAATTCCTCATACAATAAGGGGAATGCCACTAGACAATCCTTTTTATTGAGAGGGAGAAATTCCTAAAAAAGAATACTGGGCTAAATATTGACTTAGATGAATTTGATTCTAAAGATACAAAAGATTTGGAACATAAATTGATTCCATAGGTTCCCAAGGAAGAATTAGTTTCTAAAATACAAGTACTACGTAGCTGCACAAGAGAGGTAATATAACCAGAGAGGTGGGGTTTTCTTATCACCAAAGATGGTGACTCATTAGTGGTTGAAAATTATGACACTCTATCTTAAAAAGAGGTAGTAGAGAGATCAAAAGCAGTAATATGGAAATAATCCATGAATTATGAAATGAATCCCATGTATGAAAACCAATTTTCTGTTCCAGTTGATGCACCAGTTGATGTAAAACTCATAGGATGAAAACGGGTATTCAATATAAAACTAGACATATAAGGTAAAATAAATACATATAATGTTAGTATAGTGGCTAAAAAGATTAAAACGTAATGGAATTGACTATTATGAAACCATTTCACAAATTTTCATGATTAAATCCATCAGAATTATCTTTCTATTGGATCTTACCATGAGTATGAAATTTTGAATAAAGATTTCAAAACTAATTTCCTTAATAGGAAACCTTCAGGAAGAGGTCTACATAACACAAATAGAATGGTTTGTGACTCCAAGTGATGCCAAAAATATTTTCAAGTTGCAGAGATCAATTTAAAAATTAAATTAATCATCTTGGTCATGGAATTTTTGATTCGATAAAGTTATAAAATAATTTGTTTTTATAAATAATTAATTTGAGGCATGTGTTTACAAGAGGTTTAGTGAGGAATTAGTCACTATACTGTAGTATATGTTAATGAAATATTACTTACTACAAATGGAATACACGTATTATAGTCTTTTAAGGATTTGGTAAATAGATTTTTCTCCATAATGGACTCAGGTGATGTAGTTTATATTCTTGTAATCAAGACCATTCATTATATATTGATGATGATTCTTATACTATGTCATATTTCATACACTAACTAGATAGTAAGGATATTTAGTATGGAATAATCAAAGAGGGGATTGGTTCCAGGGTCACATGGTTTACATATTTCTAATAAAATGTGACCTAATGCACAAAATGAGAAAGAGATAATGAGTAAGAAACCATGTTTTTAAATAATGGGATTAATAATGTGTGACATGAAATTTATTAGAAATTATATTTACTATGCATTGAGTATGGAAGGAAGATAACAAGAAGATACAGGAGAACATCATTGCTCTGCTATTTAGGCAATCCTCAAGTATCTGAGAATAACTAAAGATAAGTTCCTGGTTTATGGAGGAGATGAGGAGATGGTCATCAGATATTATACTGATAAATGTTTTTAAATAGTTCAGAATGACCTGATGTCATAGTCAAGATATTCTTCCCTTGTAAATAAAGGATTAGTGAGTTGGAAGAGTTAAAAGGAGTGAGTTATTGTGGATTCTAAAGAAAACCCCAAGTATATCATATCCTCTATTGTATCCAAGGAAGTTTTTTGGATATGATGCTTTCTATAGGATTTGGATGTGGAACCAATAATTAAAGACTCTATCACACTGTATTGTGATAATATTATAGTGGAGGCCTTTTCAAAATAGATAAGTTCACACCAATAGAAAAAGCATATAATCTAGAAGTATCAACTGTTGAGGTATTTTTATCAAAGGGGTGAAGTTTAAGTAAGAATAGAAACCAAAAAAAGATAATATAGTGGCCCCATTGACAAATGTCCTATCTCAATAGAATCATGAGTATCATGTTAGAGATAGGGGATTGAAGGTTGTCAGAAATTGGTTCTAGTGAAAATGGGAGTCTGTTGGAGTTGGTACCCTAGAACCAACTTTTTGTAATTTATGATAAACTATATTCATAGTTTTTAATATTAATAAACTCCTTGTAACATCATGATTATTCTTATGCATACCATAGTATATGATAATATCATAAGTGTAGCGGTCATACTAAAGGGTCATAGAAGCTCCCTGCTATGATGAGAACCTAGAAGTTCTATGAAACTAATTTTAAATAAATGTTATTTAGGTAGATGATATCATTTGAGAGACACAAATGATATAGGCTATCAGGTGTAGAGACTCCTAGTACTTTGAGGAACATTCTCAAGGTGTATGCCCTTGGTAATATCCAGTGTTTGATATTATGATAATGAGAACCGACAGTAGGAAATCCACATTTATATGATCCATTGGATGCTCCTATCTATGAATTTATGTATTGATCCTTAGAATTTAGGATTATTTTTAATGAATATTATAGTTCATTTACATTTAGGCATTGAAGAAAATTGTGATGACATATGTTCACAATGAGGTATGATACATTGGGTGCATTACAAGTTATATTTCTATTAATGAATAATCTGTGAAAGGATTTGTACCTTATATTATTTAATAGAAGTTTATATCTCATGCCCCTTTATGGAAATGTTAGAGGATAAATAAGTCAATTAACATATTATTTTATGGAAAAGATTTATTTCTAGAAATTTTAAAAAAGAATCATTGGGAACATAGGTTGATGAAATTAGAATGAAACCTACTTAATTGAAGATATAGCGATAAAAGGAATATATTACATAGTAGTTTTCCATATGAGGTTTTATGTCATTATGGAATTAACTTCGTTCTCTATGGGTAGCTTGGCATGTTTCAAGTTGATAACATTGGACTTTAGTCTAGTTCACCTAATTCCACAAAGAAAGAGCATATTGGGCTACACACTAAGTGTATCCAGAATCTCAATTAAATAATATATTATTATTTCATATTAAACAAGTAGAATAAATATTATTCACACAAATAAATTAATAATTACTCATGTTTTCCTAATCACATGTATTGTGTCCCCAGTTATTCAAGAGAATATTATGTGAGTGGAATATTTTGTAAATATTTATTTTATATTTAGTGAATATAATATTAATTTATTTATTGGTGAATAATGTAGTGATATTTATTTAATAAATAAATGCATATTATTAGAGGCTTGAAAAATGTTTTGGAGGATTAGTATACTGAGTTTAATGGACTGATAAGAAATAATATTTACTAAATATTATTTTAATAAATAATATTTAATTTTAATTCACATGTTAAGAGCATGTTAACAAATTATAATGATATTATTATTATTGACATTTGGTTCTGAAGGGATTCGATAAATATTAAAGGGAACTTGTGAAAATATTTTTTTCTAAATAGTAGCAGCATTTAAACAAAATTAAATTATTTTTGAATAGAGAAAATTCATTTTTTTGTTTTTTACAGTGACAGGTAGAGATAATTACCTAAATCCCTGGAGAGCTCCCACTCCAAGAACACTCCTATGAAAAGAGAGTGATCTTACTCCACCTACCACTCTCATGTCTAGAGAGATCAAAGATAATGATTTGGAATATATTATAGTGGCGATCAAAAGAAAAATATGTAAGCATTTAGATCTACTATGCTAGTACCAAGGGATTCCAACGACGACTTTTGAGGATTTTTGGAACATGTGTAAATAAACTCTAGAGGGAATATGATCTTTTTTTAAATGAAACAATGTCACAAAACATATCTATTATCAGAACAATCAATGAATAAATAATTCATGTATTTTAATTCTTTAATTGAATAAATTATTAATAAATATTATGTGATGGTCCTGTTCTTGGTTCTATCATTCTATCCCTTGTATATTTTCATTGATTCAATTCCATTGAGAACAATGTCCATTAACATGTAAGTATCAGATTGATAATATTTCATGAAAAAAAAGAAATGTTGGGAATGACCCATCAAACACTTCTTCCATGCTTGGAACCTACATAAGGATGGTGGGGTCTCTCAAATGTTTGTCCCATTGACATATTTTGTGTTGGGAGGTTCGTAGTCTTCAGTGATCTCTTCGATAATGATGCTAGTTATTGGTTCATCTTGTTGATGGAATCAAGATATTTTATTATTGACATTTTTCCTTCAATATCTAAAGTGGTATTTCATGGAAGGAGGTGTGATTTCATCTTAGAAGTCATTTGTCGTCCACGTGGGTGGTCTCGGCTGGTTGGCAAGGTTTTTACCTTCTCTTGGTGTGGGGTTTTCTATCTGTCAATGCTCTTGGTTCTGCGAGTAGCTGGTTTGTTGGCCTGTATCATTTACATTGTCATTGTTCTAGAGCCTTCATCGAAGACACCACTATTGGGGGCGTTTTCCAGCCTCTTATATCATGAATTTATTTATTTTATAGTTTCTCAAACTATACAGAGTCAAGGATAGTAGTGTGGCTGATACTGGAATGGCATGGGAAGGTGCAGGGTGCTTCAGATGATAGAGGGAGAATATTATATGTTTTTTGGATATACAGTCGGTGATTTTTATTATGGTTTATCATGGTGAAATTTTTTTAGGTTGTGTTTATGTGTTCAGTAGGCTCTGTAATTTTTTTGTAGGAGTTTGGTGGTTTCGTGTGGGATACTGTTTTCTGCGAATGTGGCTAAGAGGAGTTTTTTAGTGGCTATTTTTTTCTGACTACTCGTGTAAAAAGCTTGTGGGGCTAGCCTATTTTTCCGTAATATAGGGGTAGGTGATTCCTATTCTAGGAGCTAGATTGTTGTAGGAAGATGGGATCTATTTTCTATTAGAGCCGATTATTGGTGATGGATGTCGGGTATTGGGGTTCGCTGGTTGCGTTGTTTTTTGTGCTATTGTTTTCTACTAGATCTGGGGCTGAGACTATTGGGAATTGTGATGAGAGATGTTAAAGTGTGTTGTACTTGTTAAGGATACGGGATGTTATGCTAGAATTTAAAAGAAGTGTTGGAGGATGTTGGTATATTTAAAAAGGGTGTTGGGAGATATTGCAGGGTGATGGGTGTTTCTAGGAGATTTTCCTGGTGTTGGGAGCTGTTGATGGTAAAAACTTGTTATGGGAGATGAGAGTTGGAGCTATTCGTTGCTAGATATGGTTTTGGGTGCTGGGAGTTAGACGGGTAGTAGTTATGCCGATGTTTTTTGCTTGAGCTGGTGATAGAGTTGGGAGTTGAATGTTATGAGATGGGTATTGGGTTTATTGGGCTTCATGAGGATTCTTGAGCCTTTTTCATGTATTGGGTTGAATGGGATTTTGTGAGGCTCTTGCCCATCTTCTAGGTGGTGATTTGTATTATATTAATGAGGTTTCTCAAGACCTTTTGTAAGAATTGGCTTGGATAGGCATCATAGGGTTTCTCATGCCTGTTTTCCAGAGTTTGGTTATTTGGGCTTCACATGGATTCCTAGGGCCATTTTCAATTTTTCTATTATCAGGGGGGCTTTAGGCCATTTGGTTAACCCTTTGGGCGATTTCATTAAATTTCAATTCTTTCTTTTTTATATTACATTTTTTATTTCCTTGAAAAAAACTCCCAAAACCCCTTAAACACATAAAACGTTAAAAAACCCTAAAAAACCATCAAAACCCCAAAAAATAAAAACAACTCGAAAACCCATAAAACATAAAAACCCTCAAAATCCCTATAAACACTAAAAATGCCCTAAAAATCATATAAAATCTTTAAAAATCCATAAAACATAAAAATCATAAAAACCCTGAAAACCCCTAAGAAAACCATAAAAACTTAAAAACACATAAAATCTCTAAAAATATAAAAAATATAAAACCGTAAAATACTATAAATAACCTAAAAATCCCAAAAAATCAAAAAACCCAAAAAATAATAAAAAATCTCTAAAATATCTAAAAATATAAAAAACCCTAAAACCCCTAAAACCCCTAAGAAAACCATAAAAACCTAAAAAACACTTAAACCCCTTAAAAACCAAACAATACTAACAAAACTAAAACCTGTAAACCCATACAGTCTCTAAAAACCCTAAACCCCCTCGAAAACATCAAACCCCTAAGACCATAAAAACCATAATACCTTTAAAAACCCAAAAATCCCACTAAAAATATAAAACCATTTATACCCCTAAAAAATTAAACACTGTAAAAAACCATATAAACCATAAAAAATTAAAAGAACCCCCAAAACCCCAAAAATACCATAAAACTGTAAACACCATAAAACTCCCTAAATACCCTTAAAATCCATCAAAACTCTTAAACAAATAAAAATTATAAAAAATAAGAAAAAATTATTCAAAACATAAAACCCCCTAAAAATGTGAAAACTGCTAAGAAAACCTAAAAAAATTAATAAAAATTAAAACCAATAAAAACATTAAAACCCTCCAAAACCATAAAACCCGAAAAACCATAAAAATTATAACAAAACATAGAAATCCTAAAAAAGACCTCAAAATAAGTAGAGACATGAAAAACCCTAAAAAACTAAAAAATCTAAAAAACCATAAAAACCATAAAACACAAAAACCCCTAAAACCAAAAAAATACAGAGACCCCTAAAAAAGTCGAAAAAACCATAAAACCCCTAAAAACCATTAAAACACCGATAAAACTATTAAAACCATAAATCCCACTAAAAACATTAACACCCATTAAACCTTAATAAAACTTTAAAACTCAAAAAAAAACATTTAAACCCAAAAAAATTAATTAGAACCCCTAAAAAACTCTACAAATCCTCAAATCCCTAAAACCCCTAAAAATTATAAAAAACATAAAATTTCCAAAAAAATATGTAAAATCGTAAAAAACACAATAAACGTAATAATACATAAGAAAACCATAAAACAAGAAAAAACAAATCAAATTACAAATAACCGAAATAACACTCAACACCCTAAATACCCATAAAAACCATACAACCCCTAAAACACCTAAAACCCCTCAAAATCCCTAAAAACCGAACACACCCATAAAATTCTAAATGTCCCTAAAAATCCCAAAAAACACGAAAACCCCCGAAAACAATAAAAACCCAAATAAACCCTTAAAAATATAAAAAAAATTGAAATATCTAAAAACCTAATAATGCATAAAACCATAAAAACCCTAAAAACACAAAAAACCGTACAAAACCCATCATAATCTATAAAACTCATAAAATAATAAAAGTCATATAAAAACCCCTAAAAATCCCTAGTAATGTAAAAAACCCTAAAATCCATAAAAATTCTTAATAAAACCTTAAAACTCTAAAAACACATGAAACCCCAAAAAATGAAAAATGTTTAAAACCCTAAAAATACCATTAAAACCTTAAAAAATCCTAAAATCCCATAAAAACCTAAAAACTAGTAAAAACTCTAAAGACCCTTAAACCCCAAGATATGTTAAAAAACTCTAAAAACTATTAAATCCCTAAAAATGTAAATACAAAATCATACAAACCCAAGAAAGCCATAAAATCCTAAAACCCTATGAAACCCTAAAAACCCTCAAAATGCCAAAAAACCCTAAAACCCCATAATAATTTTAAAAATCCCTAAAGATCGCTAAAAATACCTAAAAACACAAAAACCCTAAAAACCCTAAAAACCATAAGAAAACCATAAAATCCTAAAAACACTTAAAACCCAAAAAACATAAAAAACACTAAAAACACTAAAAACATAAAAACCCTCAAAATACCTAAAATCAAAAAATAGAAACCATAAAGAATCCCTAAAAACCCATAATAATTTAAAAATTACTAAAAATCCCTGAATAATCCCATGAAAACCTTAAGAACATAAAAATAATTAAAAACCATATAAATGTAAATATTTCTAAAAACCCTAAAAAAATAAAATGAAATCAAAAACCATAAAAACCATAAAAACTCTAAAAACATAAAAAACCCATAAAAACCCATAAAATCCCTAAAAATACCTAAAAACATTAAAAACCATCAAACCCCTAAAAAGATTAAAAACTGTAAAACCCTTTAAACTGACAAAAACTCAAAAAAATCTAAAAAACCCTTCAAAATCTCAAAACAACAACCTAAAAACCCTAAAACCTTAAAACCCCTCCAAATCACTAAAAACCATAAAAACAATAAAAATCCCAATAAATCCCAAAAATTTAAAAAAAATTAAAAACCCTAAAATGCTGAAAACTCTTAAGTTAATATTAAAAACCTATAAACACTTAAAACCACTAAAACCCTAATAAATTCTAAAAACAAAAAAAACATAAAACCATAAAAAACATAAAACAATAAAAACCATAAAACCATAAAAATCCTAAAACACCTCAAAATCCCTAAAACTCTAAAAACGATAAAAATCGCTAAAATCCCAAAATATCCCTAAAAAAGTAAAAACCCTAAAACTCTGAAATACCCTAAGAAAAATAAAAAACCATAAAAACATTAAACCAATAAAACCCCTAAAAATCCACTAATATTTTTAAAATCTTATAAAACCCCCAAACACGTTATAAAATATTTAAAAAACACTGAAACCATAAATAACTAAAACAAACCTGAAAACAAAAATAAAACCTAAAAACAAAAAAACCCCCCACAAAACTATAAAATCCCTAATACCCCTGAAAATTCCTAAAAACAAAAAACCCATATAAACCTTTAATAAAATACATAATAACTCTAAATACATTAATATAATAAAACCCATAAAATACCTAATAAAACATTAAAAACCTAAAACACTCAAAACCCCTAAAACCCAAAAAACGTTGAAAACTCTAATAAAACTGAAAACAACACGAACCTTTAAAATCCCTAAAAACCATAAAAACCATAAAAATACTAAAAAATCCCTAAAATTCCTAAAAACTCAAAACCCTAAAACCCTGAAAAACTATAAGAAAAAAATTAAACCTAAAAACCCAAAAACCACTAAAAATATAAAAAGTGAAAAAACCCCTAAAACCCTAAAAGACCCCAAAATCCCTTAGAACCCCCAAAACCCATAAAAACCTATAAAACCATAAATCCCCAAATACCATAAAAACCGAAAAAATAACTAAAAACACTAAAAACATTTCAAAACAGTAAAAATGATTAAACTATAAAAACCCAGAAAAACTAAAAAAAATCAAAAAAATTTATTTAAATAGAAAAATACCCCCTAAAAACCCATCAAAATCCCAAAAACCCAAAAAACAGAAAAATCCAACATAATCCCTAACTATCCATTAAAACATAAAAATAAAAAAAAAACCCTATAATTTTAAATATATGTTTAAAAACTTGAAAACTCCTAAAACCCATAATCTCCTAAAGAAACCAAAAACCCAAACCTACCTAATAACCCTAAAAAACACAAAATCCCCAAAATACCAAGAAACCATACCTATAAAAAAATCCTAAAAATATCAAATCATTAAAAAACAAGAAATACCTGAAAAACTCTAAGCAAAACATAAAAACCTAAACAAAAAACCCTATAAAAAGTATAAAAACACTAAAAATCCCTTAATAACACTAAACCCCTAAAAACCACAAAACCCCTAAAAAATTAAAAAATCCAAAAAAAACCCATAAAAACATTAAAAACATTAAACAACTTTTAGAACCCTAAAAAACAAAAAAAAACCACTAAAACCCCAAAAAACCAAAAAACCCTAACAAACCTAAAAACCATCAAAATCCCTGAAAACCAAAAAAACCTAAAAAATCCTTAAAATATATAAAAATGTAAAAATCATTAAATATCCTAAATAGCCTAATAAAAACTTAAAAACCTAAAAAAAAGTAAAACCAATATGAAACCTAAAAACACTAAAACCTTAAAAAGACCACAATACCCCAAAACCACATAAAACCTTAAACCCCCGAAAAACCTAAAAAAACCATACATCCCATAAAGTCTCCAAAAACATCTTAAAATTCTAAAAACACTTTATACCCCTAAAAATGTTAGAAAAATCAAAAAAACATAAAATTACTACAACCATTAAAAACCATAAAGCACCCAAAATCCATAAATACACAAAAAACCCATGAAATCTAAAACCCCTCAAAATCCAAAAAATCCTAGAAAACAAAAAAACTAAAAATGCCAAAAAATTTCAAAAACATAAAAAACCTAAAAACCATGAAAACCATAACAAAAATATATACATTTAAAAACACTTAAAACTCCTAAAAACTTAAAAAATGATAAAAACTATAAAAACCGCAAAAAACCAAAAAAACATAAAAGAACACAAAACCATTAAAACCTTAAAACCCTAAAACCCATAAAACGCCTAAAACCCCTAAAAATATAAAAGCCATTTAAACACCTAAAAACGATAAAACCTCTCAAAAACCTTAATACCATAAAAAACATAAAACACAAAAAACCATAAATATCATAAAACCCTAGAAAGCCCTAAAACCCTTAAAATCCATAAACCCCTAAAAAACCACAAAAATCCAAAAAAATAAAAAAATATCTAAAAATGTAAAAACCCTAAAATCCTATAAACCATTAAAAAACATTAAAAACCTAAAAACAATTAAAACACCTTAAAATTTAGAAAATGGTAAAAATAGTAAAATCCTGAAAAAAACCTTAAAACCTAAAAAACCCTAAAAACAAAAAATCCTATAAAATCCTTAAAAACACTAAAAATGTAAAAATATATAAAAAATACCAAAAAATCCTATATAAACAGTAAACAAAAACCACTAAAAACCTAAAAATTCTAAAACCCCTAAAAACCCCAAAAATACCCTAAAGACCCTATACACAACTAAAAACCATAAAACACCTGAAAACCTTAAAAAATATAAAGACCCATAAAATCCCTAATTTCCACTCAAAACTATAAAACCATTTATACCCAAAAAATTTAAAAAAGATCTAAAAATACTTAAAAACCCTAAAATCTCAAAAAACCCATAAAAACCATAATATCCCAAAAAACCCAAAAAACCATAAAAAACAAATTAGTTCCCAAAAATTTCCGAAAACCATTAAAAACCATATAATCCTGGAAAAACTTAAAAAATATTTAAAATATCAAAACATATAAAAACCATAAAAACCATAACAAATGCTAAAAAAATAATAACCCAAAAAACACTCAAAATCCCAAAAATACTAAAACCCATAAAAATTATAAAAATACCTAAAAATACATGAAAGGTTTAAAAAACCAAAAATTACCAAAGAAAACATTAAAAAACCAAAAATAATTAATTCCCCTGAACCCCATAGGAACACTAATAACCGTGAAAACCTGAAACGACCCTAAAACCCATAAAAACAACCAAAAACAATACAATCCCCAAAAAACATTAAACCCCATACAAACATAAAACCACTAAAACCACTTAAAACCCTAAAATACCGTAAAATGATAAAAACTCTAAAAACTGTTAAAACCCTGGACAACAAAAAACTCCAAAAAACTCAAAAAAAAATCCATAAAACCCCATAACCACAAGATACCCTAAAAACCGTAAAAACCCTGAAAACATCAAAATCCATGAAACCCCTAAAAAATCCTAAAAAAACCCTTAGAGTCCTTAAAAATAAAAATACTAAAAATCTTGAAAACCCATAAGAAAAAATTGAAATCTAAAAACAATTAAAGCCCATAAAAACATAAAAATTACTACAAACCAAAAAAACACAAATGTCAAAAAAATCCCTAAAAACCCTCAAAATACATAAAAACCTAAAACCCCATAATATTCATAAAAAGACTTAATAATCACTAAATACATAAAAAAGCCAAAAAAACCTAGAGAAACCCTAAGAAAACTGAAAAAACAAAAAAACGCATAAAACCCATAAGAACCATTGAAAACCTAAAAACCCTCAAAAGACCATAAAACTCTCTAAAAATCCTTAAAACCATAATATACTCAGAAACACAAAAAACCCATAAAAACATAGAAACCATAAATCCTCAAAATCCTTAAAACCCAAAAAACCCCCCAAAACCCTAAAAATATTTGAAAATATAAAAATCATTTAAAACCCTAAAAAACCCACCAAATATTTAAAAATGTAAATAACACATAAGACACCTAAATAACTAAATATTCTAGAAACCCTAAAAAACCCTAAAATCTCACCAGATCCATAAAAAACCTAAAAATAATAAAAATTACAAAAAATCACAAAAAATCACTAAAAACTAAATTACCCTAAAAACCCAGGAAACCATGGAGACGATATTGGAAACCCAAAAACACAAAAATCCCTAAAACAAATAAAAACCCTCAAACTATAAAACCCCTAAAAACCATAAAAACCATAAAAGTCCCTAAAGACCTAGAAACCCACTATTTACACTAAAGACACATTAAACCGCAAAAATGTAAAAAAACTAAAAAAACATAAAAACCCTAAAAACTCAAGAAGACAAGTAAAAACCCAAAAAACCATAAAAACACTTTAACCCTTATAAAACCTTCTAAAACATCAAATACCAAAATAAAATAAAATACATAAAAATTCTAAAAAATCCATGAAAATTCATAAAAATTTAAAACCATTAAAAACCATGAAAAAACCTAAAAAACCTAAAAAACACTTAGTACCCCTAAAAACTAAAAAAATAAAAAAAAATTAATAACACTAAAAACAAAAAAAAATTCCTAAAACCCATAAAAATCAAAAAACACACTAAAAACTCTAAAAACAGTTTAAACCTGTAAGACCCATAAAAAATAAAAACACTAAAAACACTAAAAACCCTTAAAAATCCTAAACCAGAAAACCATATCAACCCTAAAAACCCTAAAAAACAAAAAAATCCCAATATCTAAAAAAACTAAATGAACAAAAAATTTGTATAGAATTAATAAAAATCCTGAAAAATGTAAAAAAATCTATAAAAACCTAAAAACCAGGAAAACATAAAAATATATAATATTATAAAAAATTGTAAAACCCCTAAAAGCCCTTAAGAAAACCATAAAAACTAAAAAACACTTTAAACCCCCTAAAAACTAAACATTCTAAAAACCTTAAACACCCCTAAAACCAAAAAAATGCTAAAAACCATAAATACTCAAAAAATGGATAAAACCCATGTAAACCCACTAAAGACTCTAAAAACACTTTAAACCCCAAATTTTTTTTAAAAATAACCTTAAAACCCCCCAAAAACCAAAAAACCCAAAAAAACCCAAAACATCATAAAAATTATAAAAATCATCAAAATCATCAAAATTCCTAAAATCCATAAGAAACTATCATGTTCCAAAAAGAACCGCTAAAAATACATAAAAAGTAAAAACACCAAAAAATTTCCCACAAACACTAAGACAACATTAAGAGAAAAATGAAATTAAAACCCCTAAAAACATAAAATCCTAAAAACCCTAAAACCTATAAAAACCTCTATAAACCTAAAAAACCATAAAACCCCCCAAAACCCCAAAAATGTACTAAAAACTCAAAAAAAAAACCCTTTAAACCACTAAATATATTAAAATCTCTAAAAACATTTAAAAACAGTAAAAACTAAAAATAACCATAAAGAACCAAAAAATCATAAAAACCCCTAAAAACACTCAAAATAACTAAAATCCGAAAATACCCAAAAAAATTTCCAAAAAACACCATAAATCCCTAAAAATGTAAGAACCCCTAAAAAAATGAAAAATTCTAATAAAATGTTAAAAACAAAAAATAATTAAACCCCTAAAAACATAAAAACACTAATTACCCTTTAAACCCCTAAAAACTCAAAAAAAACCCTTTAAACCAATAAAATCCAAAAAAATCGAAAAAAACGATAAAAATCCTAAACATAGTTAAAAATAGATTAAAATGAAAAAAAATCTAAAAACCATGAAAACCCCTATGAAAAAACTAAAAACCTCAAAACCCCTACAACTCCTAGAAGACATAAAATAATGTTAAAAAATAGAAAGGCATAAAACCCCATAAAACCCATAAAAATTAAAAAACTCTAAAAACCATAAAAAACCTGAAAACCACAAAAAACCACAAAAACTATGAAAACCCTGTAAACTGCTAAAATATTAACAAAAATAAATAAAAATGTTATACTCATAAAAAATAAAAAACACCAAAAACCAAAAAATACCATAAGAAACCCCAAAAAACATGAACAACCCTAAAAAATCAAAATACTGAAAAACACTAAATGTCAATAAAAATCCAAAAAATCCAAAAAATACAAAAACGTTAAAACACCATACAAACCCTGAAATATTCTATGAATACCTTAAAAAACAATAAACAATTAAAGCCCCTAAATTATTAAAATTCTAAAAAACTAAAAAACCCGTAATGTAACCTAAAAATCATAAATACCACTAAAAATCATAAAAACCATAAAAACCCATAAAAATTATAAAACCCCTAAAACTTATAAAAATTAAAAGACCCATTAACAATATAAAAAGAATAATGAAAACTATAAACTTTAAACCCCTAAAAACACTAAACCCCCCAAACCCCTAAAAGAACATAAATATACTAAAAAATCCATAAACATCACTAGTAATGTAAAAATCCCTAAAAAACCTGAAAACCCTTATACAAAACATGAAAACCTTAAAACACTTTAAACTAATATGAAGCATAAAAACATAAAGCCCCCAAAACCCTAAAAATAAAAAAAACTCCTAAAAACCATGAAAAACCAAAAAACCATAAAAATCCTAAAAACCAACAAGAACACTTACAAGCCTTTAAATCCCTCAAAGTTTAAAAAAATATAATAAACATAAAAACACTAAAAACTCAAAAAAAATCCCTAAAATCCACAAAACCCATAAAAACACTAAAAATCCCAAAAATCCTATAAACCCTAAAAATAAAAAAACCGTAAATCCCTACACACATAAAAAAACCCTAAAACCCCTAAAAACCCATAAAAAACCTTAAAACCAAAAACAATCAAAACTCATAAAAAACTGAAAAATGATAAAATCCCTAAAAACCATAATAACCATAGAAATAAATAAATTCCATCAAGATCCCCAATCTCTAAAATCCATAAAAATTGTAAAAAAATTCCTCAAAATCCCAAAAAACGAAAAAACACAAAAAAACACTGAAAATCTCTAATAAAACCTCAAAACCAAAATACACTGAAATCTTTAAAAACCCAAGAAACGAAAAAAAAACACTAAAATAACCTAAAAACCCTAAAAAAATAAAAACCTTACAACATTAAAAGCCTTTAAAAACCATAAAACCCATATAAACCACTAAAAACTCTTAAAACCATTTAAACCCCTAAAACATTAAAAAACAATAAAAACCCTTTTTACTTAAATGGCTTGGTTTAAATCAGGATTTATAATAAAATCAAAATGGTTCAAGTAAAAGAAAGTAGTTGGTCTAAAAAAGAAATTCTACCCTCAACCAAAAGCCAAATGCTAATAATGATGTGTTAATAGGAAAATAGATTAAAAATCATTATCACTGGAATACCCATCACCATATTCACCCCAATCAGAGTATTCACTCAAGGATTTAAACATATTATAATGAACTACGATTACAATAACAAATGTTTTAGACCATGTATTCTTGGTAGGCCTAAGGTATGTGTAGTCCTTTATAATACTACTTTTCCTCATAGCAGCATATCAAATTCCCCTATCATACGACCACTGACCAGGATTAGTTTATCCCTATCAGAATATTTATCCTTACATGTGTTTTCATTTTCATCCATGTTTGAAATATCTCCAAATTTACAAATAATTCATGAGGTATTTTCCACTTCATTTATGGCTTGATTATAATCAGTTTGTACTACATCAAATCCCACCTCGATGGGATTTACATTCAGTAATTACCCTTTCATTATGAAATAAATATAGCCCCTTTTATTTTCACCTACAGGTGAAAATTCTATCTCAAACTAAACAAGACCATCATCTTCAGGTGGGTACAAACATTCACATGAAAACCTCTACTCAACATTCTCTGAATGATAAATCTTCTCCAAAATAGGACCCTGCATTAAGTCCTTTGATCCAATATCATCATCCTATTCAAGAACAATTTTCTATTCATGAGCATCAAAAATATTATAATGATATGAAGACACACCTTGCTATTAAACAAAACAAATTTAATTTAATTCAGAGTAACTGAGCTGCCCCTTTTGAAGATCAAGAGCATGTTTTTGATAGATTCCTTCTCATTATTCTTGTTGAAACAATCCGTACCTTTATCATATAAATATGGCCATGTATGTGTAGAATAATCTTATTAGTAGTGGAATTCTTCCTACTAGAGGAACATATTATACAAATTAATGACTTCTTATAGGAAGTTATGGAACCCCCAATAGCCTTTCAGACAGAATAAAAGGAATGTATGTTCGCAATCATGATCCACATATTTAAATCCCAAGGTGGTGTATCTAACACTAACTTCCTAGTAAAAATAGAATTTAGGTCAACTTTAATGAGAACATGAGAAAAGAAGCCAAAACATACCTGGTCTATTTTTCTGTCCGTTTTTATAAGTACTCCAAATACTAAAGTGATGTAAAATAAGATCTTAGTGTGATAGAAAATCCAGTTCAAGAAAAAAAATATAACACTAATTTGAAAATATTAATGTCTAACCACATTGGGATTAACATTGAGATTCTAATCAAGCCTACGAAGTGTACCTTATTTCTGGAAGATTGAATTAAATCTCGAAGATATCTTCTTTAGTTCGGAACATGAAAAAATAATGAAGTATAACTTGCACCATAACAGAATGCATGTCTAATCTGAGAAACCCCAAAAAATGAAATATTATTTACTAAATCCTCAAGTTTCCATTTCTTTGAGCCCCTAAAACATAAAAAACTCTAAAAAACCATAGGAACCCTAAAAACTTAAAAAAATCCAAAAAACAAAAAAAAACCTTTAAAACACCCAAAGCCCTAAACAACCCTAAAAGCTTGTAAAACCCAAAACCCCAAAAAATGACTAAAACATTAAAAATACCTAAAAATACCAAAAAATGTAAAAGACCCAAAAAAAAAATAAAAAACCAAAAAAACATAAGAAAAACACTTAAACCCCCTAAAAACCTAAAAACGATAAAACCCGAAGAATCCTAAAAAACCCAAAAAAACCTCCCAAATCACTAAAAACTCTTAAACCCATAAAAATTAAAAAATCAAAAAAATTATTAAAAACCCTAATAACTCTAAAAACCCTTAGAAAAACATAAAATCCTTAAAGCACATAAAACCCTAAATAAACAAAAAACTCTAAAAACCATAAAAGTCACTAAAACACCTAAAACCCTAAGACCTACAAAATTATTAAAAACCCTAAAAACCCATAAAACCTAAACCCCCTAAAAACTCTAAAATCCCTTTAAACCCCTACTATAATTTAAAAAATCTAAAAACAATATAACCCTAAAAAATTAAAAACCCTAAAAATCCATAAAATCATTAAAACCATAAAAACCCTTAAAACATGGAAACACGCCAAAATCTCAAAATACCCTAAAAAACAAAAAACTCCTAAAAAAGAAAAAAAAAGTAGTTAAAACCTAAAAATCCATAAAAACCATGAAAATCCCTAAAACCCTTAAAAACCTCAAAATACTTAAAAACCATAAAAACCGTTAAAACCCTCAAATCCCTAAAAACCCTAAAAATGCTAAAAATCCCAATAAAACCCATAAAACCTACTAAAAACTCTAAAAACCCTTTAAACCCCAAAAATTTATCAAAACTATGAAAAACCATTAAAACCCTAATGAAATAAAAAAAACTAAAATCCAAAAAACCTATAAAACCCAAAAAATCCAAAAACCCATTAAAATCCATAAAAACCAATAAATTATAAAAAACAACTAAAAAATCTTTGAATTGTTAAAAAATATTGCAAAAACTGAGAAATCTTAAGAAAACCTTAAAAACCTAAAAAACATAAAACCCCTAAGATACTAAAAAAATATAAAACCCTAGAAACAATAAAACCCCTAAAAACATATAAAAATGCTAAAAACCTATAAACAAAACTAAAATCCCTTTAATAAACTAAAAACATATAAAACATGAAAACCCATTAAAACGCCTAAAAGGTAAAGAAAATCTAAAAACCCAAAAAACCATAATATGACTAAAAACCCTAATGACCATTCAATCCTCGAAGTTGCTAAAAATGAACAAAAACCATAAAAAGAATAAAAATATCTAAAAATCCATCTGAATATAAAAACCCCTAAATACATTGAAATATACTTAAAAACCCAAAAAAAATATAAAAATGCTAAAAACTAAAAACACCATAAAAACCATAAAAACCATAAAACCCCTAAAAACCATTGAAGTCCATGAAAACCACTAAACTCCCATAAAAAACCTAAAAACACACTAAAAACTTTGAAATCCATTTTAACCCCTAAAAATTTTAAAAAAAATTAAATTTTTTTAACCCCATAAAATTAAGAGAAAACCCATAAAAACCTGAAAACTAGGAAAACACTACATACCATAAAAACCCATAAAAACTGCCAAATCCTTAATAACCAAAAAAACAATAAAATTCCTAATAATCCTTAAAAATCCCAAAAAATGTACGAAACCATTAAAACCTGAAAAATACTTAGAAAACATTAAATACCAAAACCCCCTAAAAATAGTAAAAATCACAAAACCCCTAAAACCATAAAACCCTAAAAATCATAAAACCCCTTAAAAATAAAAAAACACTAAAACACATAAAACACCAAAACCCGCTAAACACTCCAAAACACTTTATGCCAAAAACTGTTAAAAATATAAAATCACTAAAAAAACTGTAAAACCCAAAAAAGAAAAAAGCCAAAAAACCAAAATAAACCCCAAGACCGCTCAAAATCACCAAAACCCTAAAAACCAGAAGAATCATAAAATATCCATAAAAACATAAAAATTCCTAAAACCTAAAAACACCTAAAAAAACCTTAAAACATAAAAACACATTAAATCCCTAAAAAACTATAAAACGCTAAATACCCTAGAAACCATAAAATCCTAAAACCCATAAAAACCATAACCCCCCCCCCCAAAAAACATAAGACCCAAAAAAATATCTAAAACTATTTAACACCTTATAATGTTAAAAAACTCTAAAACCAAATAAACTATAAAGAACTCATAAAAATCCTAAAAACATAAGTAAAAAACCCGAAAAAACCTCAGAATCACTAAAACCCCTAAAAACCATAAAATTCCTAAAAAATCCATAAATATCCCAAAAAATGTAAAAATATCTAAAACCAATTAAAAAAACCTAAAAATAATTAAAGTCCAATAAACAATTAAAACATCTTAAAAAATAAAAATACTAAAAAACTAAAGAAACCATAACAACCCAAAAAAACATAACACCCCAAAAAATGCTATTTTTTTAAAGAATCCCAAAAAATTCATAAATACATAAAAACCCTTACAAACACTGAAACCCCTAGGAAAAACATAAATACATAAAACAATTAACAATCCTAAAAAAATATAAAAAATGATAAAAACCATTAAATCCATAAAATTCCCTAAAACTCCTAAAACCCTAAAAACAACTAAAAACCATTAAACCCCTAAAACTATATAAATCCCTAAAAACCATTAAAACCATAATCCACCAAAATCTATAAAGACAATTTAAACACATAAAACATTAAAAAACACTAAAAAAATTTGGAAACCTATAAAAACCATAAATAAATAAAAACAATAAAAGAACTAAAATACAACAAAATAACTAAAATCAAAAAAATAAAATAATTCTTTAAAATCCCTAAAAATGTGTAAAAATGTAAAAAGCCTAAAAATCCTGAAAACATCTAATAAAACCTTAAAACCTAAAACACATTAAAACCATAAGAACTCTAAAATCACTAAAACCCTAAAATCACTAAAACCGCTAAAAACACAAAAAACACTCAAAATCGATAACACCGATAAAAACAATAAAATCCATAAATATTATTAAGAGTGTAAAAAACATTTAAAACCATATGGTAATCTTATGATGGTGCTTGCGTTGGTGAAGGAAGACCCTCTTGGGATGAGGGCAAAAAAAATGAATCTACAATGGGCCTCCAATGGTGCGTCCTAGGTGAGTGCGTACATGCATTCAATGGTGGGGGAGGACCCTCTAGGGATGGTGGGAAGGATAATGATGTACATATTTGATGATGCTTCCCAGGACGTGAAGGTATGGTCTAATAGATCCAGTGGAATGGGGGTTATGGATCGGTCATGAGAACTCCTCCTATGGTCCTTCTTAGCATGTGATGGCATATGTTGATAGATCGAGGGGCATGAGCACAGGATTAACAGGATGATCGATGGGTCATAGGACTAATAGACAATTTTAATGGTATTCAATACCATGGGACTTTTAGGACCATGTAATGTGTTCCCTCTTCATAGGAAATGAGATTATCATAGTTTTTCTTAATAAAGAGGTTGTGGCCCCAAATTTAAATATAATAACCCATAAAACCCCTAAAAACACAAAAAACACGATAAACCGTATAAGACCTCTAAAACCCTAAAACCAATAACCCCCACCCCAAAAAAATTAAAACCCATGAAAACCCTAAAAATAAAAAAATAAAACACTTAAAAACCATTAAACCCTTAAAAATGATAAAAAAACTCTACAAAATTGTAAAAATTTTAAAAACGTAAATACTCCAAAAACCTCAAAAAAAGACTTAAACCAATAAAACCCTTAAAAACCATAAAACTCGTAAAAACCCATAAACACTCAAAATCCCTAAAACCCAAAAAAACCATGAATATACTAAAAATACCGAAAAATGTAAGAAACCATAAAACCCCGAAAGCCCCTAAGAAAAATATAATTACCTAAAAACACATAAAATCCATAAAAACCTTAAAAGTGATGAAAAAACTCATGAACCCAAAAACCCAAAAACCCCAAAAAATCGTTAAAAACCAACAAAACTATAAAATTATTTATAACTTGTAAATATACCTAAAAATGAAAAAACCCTTAAAGCCCTTAAAATCATAAGGAAGACCCTAAAACCTAAAAATAATTTAAACCCACAAAACACTAAAGACCCTAAAACCCCTAAAAGAACCTAAATATTCTAAAACCCATAAAACCCATAAAAAACAATAAAACCCATAAAAACCATAAAAATCACTAAAACCCCATTAAACCCTAAAAATCACTAAAATCTCAAAAAAATCCAATTAAATTCCTATAAATGCTAAAAAACCATAAAAACATTAGGTATAAAAAAACTCATAACCCCTAAAACCCCCCCAAAAAATAGTAAAAACAGTAAAAATCATAAAACCATAAAATTCCTAAATACACATAAAAAATAAAAGAATAAAAAAATACTAAAAGTACGTAAAACCCTAAAACTCTATAAAATCTATAAAATCACAAAAAACCCTAAAACCACATAAAAATTGTAAAAACCAACAATAAACTCTAAAACGCATTCAAACCCCTAAAAACATCAAAAAGAATATAAAAACCTTTTAAACTCTAAAAATCTCAATATGACCTTAAAAACCCAAATAACCATAAAAACTCTAAAAACACTAAAAATCTTTGAAAATCTCTAAAAACCCTAAAAACCTAATATATAAAAGAAATCCATAAAAAGGAAAAAAACACATAAAAACTCTCAAAACTGTAAAAAATAATAAGAACATAAAATCATAAAACCCTAAAATACACTAAAAGACCCCCAAAACCATTCAAAATCCCAAAAAACCCTAGAACCATAAAAATCATAAAAATACTTAAATATATCGAAAGATGTATAAACCTATAAAATCTATACTAACCCCTATGAAAACCCTTAGAAACCTAAAATTCATCAAACCCCTAAAAACATAGAAATCACTAAAAACTATAAAAACCCAAAAAATACATGAAAAACTAAAAATCCCATAAAACCATAAAACCCCCTAAAAACCTAAAAACCTAAAAATCTAAAAACACAACAAAAACTCTAAAACCCTTGAAAACCCTATAAATGTTAAAAGTATCTAAAAAATATGTAAAACCCTAAGAACACAAAAATTCCTAAAATATAAAAAACCATAAAACTCCCAAAAGACCCTAAAAATTACTAAAAGCCCTCATGATCCTTTAAAACACTAAATACCAAAAACAAATTAACACAAAATCTCTAAAAATTAAAAAATATGTAAAGAACCATAAAAACCTTAAATAACCTAATAAATCCTTAAAACATAATAAAATAAATCCTAAAACACTAAAAATTCTAAAAAACATTAAAAATCCAAAAATCCATAAAACCCCAAAAAACATTAAAAACCCTAAAACCCATAATAGCCTAAAAAATATCTAAAAATATAAAACCCCTGTGACCCCTAAAAAGGTTTAAAAACTCCAAATACAACAAGAAAACTAAAAACTCACAAACACCTAAAAACGCATAAAACAATAATTAACAAAAAAAACCCATCAAAATCCCAAAAAACCAAAAAAACCATAAATACCAAACAAAATCCCTAAAAACCCCTAAAAATGTAAAAATGAATAAAAATTAGGAAAACCCTATGAAAACCATTGAAACCAAAAAATAATTGAAATCCCCCAAAACCTAAAAATCTATAAGAAACCACAAACCCTAAAAACCATATAACATGAAAAACTAACAAAAATCCCAAAACACCATAAAATTCTTAACAAATACATAAAATATCTAATAACATAAAAACATTAAAAACTAGAGAAAAACTAAGAAAACCTTGTAAACCAAAAAGAACATGAAAACCCTAAACACCTAAAAAATTATAAAAAACAAAATAAATCCTAAAAATATTGTAAAAACCAAAAACCCCAAAAACCCATAAAAATATCTAAAAACATAAGAAGACAAAAAACCCCATAAAAACATAAAAATCACTAAAAACTATAAAACCCATCAATATACACAAAAAGTTAAAAAATATATAAAAAACCTTAAAACACTAAAAAATATATAAATACACAAAAAACCATAAAATCATAAACACCAAAAAACAAAAAAATCCCACCTAATCACTTAAAATGGAAAAAAACATCTAGACACTAAAAAATCCCTAAAATCCCTGAAAACATTAAAAACCCTAAAACCATGAAAATGCGATGGAAAACCATAAAAATATATAAAATAATAAAATCCCTAGAAGACATTATAAATGCTAAAACCCATAAAAACACTAAAAAACTAAAAACATCAAAATCCCTAAAATCGCCAAAAAAATATGTTACATAGGGACAGAAGGATTAAGAATAATCTGAGCATTGACCGTGTTTGTGATAATACTTTCACCTTGATGGAGGATATTTCAAAGGCATCAGTGGAGTAATTTCAAGGGATATCGGAAAATGAATTCCATGAACTCCCACGCTTTCAGACTCAATCCATCCTTGTATTTCTGGTCAGCAAAATGAGGCTCTCACAACAAATTCCTCTAAGGGGGAAGTTAGGGAGGTGATCTTCTCTCTGAATATAGATAGTTCTGCAGGGCTGGATGGATTTGGAAATAATTTCTTCATGTTCTATTGGGATATCCTTCATGTGGATGTTTCCAATGTGATTAGATGTTTTTTCCTCCCAAGCTTCATCCCTCACGGTGCGAATGCCAACTTCATTTCTCTGATCCCAAAGAAGGACAATGTAATCACAATTGGATACTTCTAACAGGTCACTATAGGCAACATAATTCTAAAGATAATTAGTAAGATTCTTATCATGAGGCTGGAGAAGACTATGGGTGACATTATTACATGAAATCAATTTGGATTCATCCCTCTGTGATGCATCCAAACGTGCCTCGTCTCTGTTTCAGAATAGATTAATTTAATGAGGAAGAAATCGAGGAAAGGTAGCTTCGTGTTAAATCAAGATTTATCGAAGGCCTTTGATACTATAATATTGAGCTTCATTTTCAAGGTCCTTAGTAGATACATATTTTTGAATGATATCATCCCCTTGATTTCCTCAATTATATATAGTTCCAGAATCTCGATCCGAATTAATGGCTCCCCCCATGAGTTCTTCCCATGCCCCCATGGAGTTAGACAAGGGGATCCTCTTTCTAGTTTTCTCTTTGCTATGATGGAGGATTACATGAGCCGATTCATCCATGATCTTGTGAAAGCATGAATGTATTCACCAATTAAATCTGGTAGGGACCATTATGTCCCCTCGTACCTCCTTTATACAGATGACATCCTCCAGTTTGGGCAGGCTGATAAGAAAACCTTGTCTATATTCAAACAAATATTTTTTCCATTATGAGAGTGTGGCTGGACAAACAATCAGTTCGATGAAATCATCAACTATGTTTGGAAATGGGGTCTCTACTGCTAGGCAGCCCCAAATTTCCAATGTAATTAGGGTAAAGAGAGGCTCATTTCCATTTACCTAACTAGGGGTACCTCTTTTTTGGGGGAAATAAAAGAGATACTAATTTGATAAAATTACTTCTAAAGTCACTTAGAAAAGGTCTAAATTGAAGGGAAAGTTCCAGTCCCCAGCTAGAAGGGTCTTCCTGGTTAAATCAGTTATTACCTCTATGTTTTTGCATGATTTATTAATCTACAGATGTTTGTCCAGTCTCCTTAAAATCATGAATGCAAAAATAAGGAATTTTGTATGGATGGGTTCTATTAGTGAATGAACGTTTCTCTCGATGGCCTGGAAGCACTGCACAGTGCTAATTGATCTGGGTGTGATTTTTATTAAAGATCAATGACGCATTAATGATGCCATGATTGAAACGTTCACCTAGAACCTGATAAATCCCCATGGTTATGGTTTGGAATTTCTCAAGGAGGGATTAACGCATATTCTATGCGATGGATTTTCTAGGTATATCTCTTCCACTGTCTCTCTTGCTTTCCATTCTTCGTATAGGGATATTATGTATCAATCAAAATGGATTGTGTCAAGGAACTATGTACTAAATTGAGGGTCTAACCCATGGCTGGAGAAGCCAATCTCAGTAGTGATAATGCCTCCCCATGATATGTGGAATTTAACTGTTGCCAGTCTCATCCAGTAACACAGAGACTCAGGATACGACCCCTAGAAAATATTGTCATGCAAGTCCAGAGATATGCCTTTGCAGACATTGATACACTCGTATGGATTCCCAATATGATTGGGTAATTTAATTCCCGTGACTATTACCGATTCTAGATCCCGCATGGTCTGGCCTCCCCATCGCGGTTTCCTAAATTAAAAACACCTTTCATTCCCACAATTTATTTGTTCTAATATGGAAAATCACGTAGAATTGGCTCCCAAATCATGAGCAGCTGAAGATGGCTGGATGGAAACTTGCATCTGCCTGTTTATTATGCAGGAAGGCTGGAGAGCACTGCAATCATATCTTTCTACAATGAACATTTTCTTTGGAACTTTGGCGCTACCTGTTACAATGCTTCGGTATGACTTGCAGCTTGCGAGGATCGATCCGCGACATCTTGCACGACCTGGTGGAGATGAAATGAAGCGACCAAGTGAACAACCTACTACTTGTTGGTGTGGAGGTGATTGTTAACTATTTTTGGGATACTCGCAATTCTACATCCTTCAATCGACAGCCCCTCTCACTACATGGTGGGGTGACCATCTACAAGATGATCTAGAATACCTCACATTTACAAAAGGGTTTTATGTTCAATGATGTTAGTGATATGAAAGTCTTGTGCTCCCTTGGAGTTTCTTGCATAAGCATAAAACTGATGGTCCTGAAGTAGATTAGATGGATTCCCCGACTCCCATCATGGATAAAGGTAAATGTTGATGGTGCAACCCTGGAATCTCCGTGACCCTCGGGGTGTGGTGGAGTTTTTCGCACCTCCATGGGATTCGTAAAGGGTTTCTTCTTCCTTTTTATTGGGGATGGATGTGCTTAGGAAGTGGAGCTCTGGGCTATCATAAGGGATGTGGAATTTGCGAGTCAGTTAAAGTGGACATGGATTTGGATTGAGTCTGATTTGATGCTCACGGTGGCCGTGCTAAAAGGATTTTCCAAGGATGTCCCTTGGAGACTTTTGCCGGACTAGATTGAGTGTATTAATATTTATCAGACCATGAGATTATTATTTCACATACATATAGATAGGCCAATTCGGTTGTGTATTCTATATCTAAAAGAGTGATTGAGGAAATATGTTCGATGTGGTCCTTCGTCACTCCACCTTTTTGTACTATGTTTGTTGATTCAGATCTGAAGGGTGAGGTACACTCCTGCCCTCGAAAGCCCACCTTGAAGCTATCTGTTAGTGTTTCATTAAAATTTGGGGTGGGGGCTAGGCTTTCCTAGTCCTGCACCTCTTCTACCCCAAAACAATATCCTAAAAAAATCCATAAAAACATATAAAACCCAAAAAATACAAAAAACCCTAAGAAAAACATATAAACATAAAAACACATAAGACCCCAAGAAACCATAAAAGTGATAAAAACTCTTAAATACATTAAAAGAATCTAAAACCCATAAACCCCAAAAATCAATAAAAACATAAAAACTGTGAAAACCCTAAAAACCTGTAAAACAATTAAAAACATTAAAAACCATAAAAATCCAAAAAAAATAATAAAATTAACTAAAATTTAAAAAAAACAAAAAAACACTAAAACCCCTTATAAAACCCTAATAACCAAAATACACTTTAAACCCCTAAAAACCTAAAAATGCTAACAACATTAAAATCCCAAAAACCCCTATAAACCAAAAAAACTCCAAAAATATAAAAAAGACTAAAAACCTATAACAAGCATAAAAATCCCGAAAAAATATAAATATCCTTTAAACCCCTTAAACCATAAAATATCTAAAAAACCATGAAAACCCTAAAATCTCTTAAAATCCCTAAAACCCTAAAAAACCAGTATAATCCAAAAAATCCCTAAAAATCATTAAAAACATAAAAAATCCTAAAATCTACAAAAATCACTAAGAAAAAATTGAAAACCTAAAAACACATAGACCCCTAAAAACATAAAATAAGTTAAAACTCCTAAAAACATGAAAATCCCTAAACCCCAACAAATCCCTAAGAAACATAGACACCATAAAATTCTATAAAACACTTTAAATATCTAAACACATAAAAAGGCCAAAAACCATGAAAACCCCCCGAAAAAATCAGAAAACTAAAAGCACTAAAACCACATAAAAATCTAAAAAATGCTAAAAACCCATAAAAAGAACATAAAACTCTAAAATCAGATAAAACCATAAAATCCTAGAAACCATCAAAACTTATACAAATCCATAAAACCACTAAAACCACTAAAATCAATAAAAACCCTTTAAACCCCTTAAATGTTTAAAAATGTAAAAAATATTTTAAACCCTAAATCTCAAAAAGAACCCTGAAAACCTGAAAAAACCATAAATAACATAAAAACACTTAAACCCCTCAAAATACATAAAACCCAAAAAAGCATAAAAATAATAAAAAAGACCTAAAATCATGAAAAATGTAAAAAAATATAAAAACCAAAACACCCCTAAGAAATCCTTAAAAACTAAAATACTTAACGCCATAGAAAACCAAAAAAAATGATAAAAACATAGAAAACATTAAAAAATCTAAAAACCTTAAATCCTCAAAATCTATTAAACCCCTCAAATCCTCTAAAATCCATAAATCCCTAAAAGGTGCAATAATGAAAAAACCCCTAAAACCCTAAAAACCCCAAATAAAAACATAAAACATTAAAAAACAGAATCCCCTAAAAACTTAAAAAAGCTATAAAAACTGCAAAAAAGACCCTAAAACCATAAAACACCCTAAAAACAATAAAAATTCCTAAAAAACTAAATACCCTAAAACCCATAAAATCACTAAACCCACTAAAAATCTAAAAATAATTTAATCGTATAAAAATGATAGAAAACTCTAAAACACCATAAAGAACCTACAAACTCAAGAATCCATAGAAACCAAAAAATAGCATAAAACCCCGAAAACCCCTCAAAAACCCTAAAAACCCTAAAATTACATTTAAATTTTACAAAATCCAAAAAAATCCAAAAAATACCTAAAATGTAAAAAACCATAAATCCAAAAAAATGATATTAAAACATTATAAATTTAAAAACACGTAAAACTCCCAAAAAACATAAAAATTTTAAAACCCCCCAAAAGCCTAAATATCCTAAAATCACTAAAATCCCTAAAAACCAAAAAAACCATAAAAATACCTAAATGTCCAAAAAATGTAAAACCCATTAAAAAACTAAAAACCCTTAAGAAAACTATAAAAATGTAAATGCACTTAAAACCCAAAAAACATAAAAATACGAAAACACATAAAAATTAAAAGAACTTAAAATCTATAAAACCCCTAAAAACAAATAAAACCCCTAAATACCTTAAAAACATATAAACCCTATAAAATCAATAAAAACCACTAGAAAATCTAAAAACCTTTTCGACCCCTAAAAACATTAAAAAAATATTAAAATCCATAATGCACCTAAAAATGAAAAAAAACCAAAACTCTAATAATAATAAAGACCAAAGAAAACCATAAAAACATTAAAAAAATAAGAAAATACAAAAAATAATAAAACTCCATAAAAAACATAAAAATACTAATAAATTCATAAAATTAAGAAAAAGGTAAAAATTCATAAAAACCGTATAACTATTAAGAAAACATTAAAAATCCTTAAATAATCAAAATACCTTGAAAACCTAAAAATTTCTAAAACCCTATTAAAAGTAGAAAATAATTAAACCACAAAACCTCTAAAAATAGTCAAAACCATGACACCCATAAAACCCATAAAAACACTAAAACATATAAAAACCCTTTAAATCCATAGAACATTAAAAACTCTAAAAAACATTAAAACCCCTAAAAAATCTACAAAAAACCATAAAACCACAAAAACCATTAAAACACTAAAAATACTAAAACCCTAAAATCCCTTAAATTTCATAGAATCAATGAAAATAAATAAAAATCCATAAATCCATAAAAACATAAAAAATCACTACACATTTATAAAAACACAAAAAACCTAAAAACCCTGAAAACCTTAAGGAAACCATAAAAAAAATTAAAACCCAAAAAAAAACCTAAACACCCTAAATAACATCAAAATTCCATAAAAACATAAAAAACCATAAAATTCATAAAAACCTGAAAAATTACCAAAAAACATAAAAAAATATATAAAATGTGAAAATTCCTAAGAAAACTGTTAAAAACCGAAACCCACTTAAAACTCCAAAAAACCTAAAATGAACAAAAAACCCTGTGAAAAAACTAAAAAGTCCCCAAACCCCGAAGAACCCATAATAAGTAAAAACACCTTAAATCTTAAACAACAAAAAAAATACATTAAAACATTGTTAACCCCTAAAAGTGTTTAAAAAGTCTATAATACCATAAATCCCATAAAAACAAAAAAACATAATAACCCAAAAAAACCCAAGAACAACCTAAAACCCCATAAAATCCTTCAAAATCCTTATAAACCCTAAAAACCTATAAAAATCATCGAAATGCATAAAATTCCCCAAAAAGGGAAAAACCCAAAAACCCTAAAATACCATATGAAACACTTACAAACCTAAAACACTTAAAACCGCAAAAATCCTAAAAATCATTATGAACCCTAAAACCCTAAAATAAAATGAGAACCATTAAAAACATAAAAACCACAAAAAAACCTAAAACACTCCTAAAACCCATAAAAACCCTAAAAATCCCCTAAAAACTCTATAAAACCTATATACCCCTAAAAATCTTAAAAAAAATTAAAACGTAAAAATATAAACAAAACAGCTAAAAACAAAAAAAATCCATTAAAACACCAAAACCACTAAATCCAAAAAAACCATCATAGTGCTAAAAACCCTTAAAAGTGCTAAAAACACTTAAAAAACCAAAAGGATCTAAAACCCATAAACCTCAAAAATCAATAAAACCCCCAAAAAAACTTTTAAAAACCCTAAAACCTATTAAATCCTAAAAACTCTAAGTACCCTTTACACAACTAAAATCATTAGAAAAATCAAAAAACCGTAAAATCCAAAAAAAAATCAGAAAAACCGTTAAAAATCATAAAAACCCTGAAAACACTGACAACCTGTAAAACACTTAAAAACATTAAAAACCATAAAAATCCTAAAAAATTCCGAAAATTAACTAAAATTTAAAAAAACAAAAAAAAACACTGAAAACCTCTAATAAAACCATAATAACCAAAATACACTTTAAACCCCTAAAAACCTAAAAATTCTAAAAACATAAAAATCGCAAAACCCCTATAACCAAAAAAATTCCAAAAAAAATAAAAGACTAAAAACCTATAAAAAGCATAAAAATCCCGAAAGAAATATAAAAACCCTTTAAACCCCTTAAACCATAAAAAATCTAAAATATCATAAAAACCATAAAATCCCATAAAATCCCTAAAAATCCAAAAAAAAAACCAGTAAAATCCAATAAATCCCTATAAATCATTAAAAACATAAAAAATCCTAAAATCTAAAAAAATCACTAAGAAAACATTAAAAACCAAAAAACACGTAGACCCCTAAAAAACATAAAATAAGTTAAATCTCCTTAAAACATGAAAATCCCTAAACCCCAAAATATCCCTAAAAAACATAGAGACCATAAAATTCTATACAAACCCTTAAAATATCTAAACACATAAAAATGCTAAAATCCATGAAAACCCACATAAAAACCTCAAAAAACTAAAAGCACTAAACCCACATAAAAATCAAAAAATGCTAAAAACCCATAAAAAGAACATAAAACTATAAAATCCAATAAAACCATAAAACCCTAGAAACCTTAAAAACTTATACAAAGCCATAAAACCACTAAAATCACTAAAATATATAAAAACCCTTTAAACCCCTAAAAATGTTTAAAAATGAAAAAATATTTTAAACCCTAAAATCTCAAGAAAACCCTAAAAACCCAAAAAAACCGTAAATAACATAAAAAAACTAAAACCCCTCAAAATAAATAAAACCCTAAAAACAATAAAAATATTAAAAAAGACATAAAATTGTGAAAAATGTAACAAAACATAAATACCAAAACACCCCTAAGAAAACATTAAAAACTAAAATACTTAAAACCACAAAAAACCAAAAATTTTCTAAAAAATATAGAACACATTAAAAATCTAAAAACCTAAAAACCTGAAAATCTATTAAAACCCTCAAAACCTCAAAACCCCATAAATCCCTCAAGGTTACAATAATGAAGAAACCCATAAAACCCTAAAAACCCAAAGAAAAAATAAAACTCAAAAAAACATCATCCCCTAAAAACCTAAAAAACTATAAAAACTGCAAAAAAAGTCCCTAAAACCATAAAACACCCTAAAAAAGAAAATTTTCTAAAAAACTAAATACCCCAAAACCCATAAAATCACAAAACCCACTAAAAATCTAAAAATAATTTAATCCCCTAAAAATGATAGAATACTCTAACACACCATAAAGAACCTAAAAACAAAAGAATCCATAAAAACCAAAAATTACCATAAAACCCCTACAACCCCTCAAAAACCATAAAAACCCTAATAATCCATTTAAATATTAAAAAATCCAAAAAAATCCCAAAAATAACTAAAATGTAAAAAACCATAAATCCACAAAAATACTATGAAAGCATTAAAATTTTAAAAACACTTAAAACTCCCAAACAACATAAAAGTGTTAAAACCCCCCAAAAGTCTAAAAATTTTAAACCACTAAAATCCATAAAAACCCAAAAAAACAATAAAAATTCCAAAATATCCATAAAAATGTAAAACCCATTAAAAAACAAAAACCCCTTAAGAAAACTATAAAAATGTAAAAGCACTTAAAACACAAAAAAACTAAAAATACGAAAACACATAAAAATTAAAAGAACCTAAAATCTATTAAACCCCTAAAAACAATTAAAACCCCTAAATACCTTAAAAACATGTAAAACCCATAAAATCCCTAAAACCCACTAGAAACTCTAAAAACCTTTTCAACCCCTAAAAGCATTAAAAAATATTAAAAACCATAACGCCCCTAAAAATGAAAAAAAATCTAAAACTCCAATAACGATAAAGACCAAAAAAACCCATAAAAACATTAAAAAATAAAAAAATGCATAAAATAAAAAAATTCCATAAAAACATAAAAATACTAATAAATTCTTAAAATTAAGAAAAAAAGTAAAGAACTATAAAAACTGTAAAAACCTTAATAAAACCATAAAACCCTTAAATAATCAAAATACCTTGAAAACATAAAAATTTCTAAACCCTAATTAAAAGTATAAAATCATTAAGCCATAAACACCTCTAAAAATAGTTAAAACCATGACACCCATGAAACCCATAAAAACACTAAAACATATAAAAACCCTTTAAATCCATAAAAACATTAAAAACTCTAAAAACATTAAAAACACTAAAAACTCTACAAAAAACCATAAAACCACAAAACCATTAAAACAATAAAAATAATAAAACCCGAAAATCCCTTAAATTTCATAAAATCCATGAAAATACATAAAAATCCAAAAATCCATAAAAACCTAAAAAATAACTTCACATTTTTAAAAACAGAAAAAACCTATAAACCCTGATGACCCTAAGGAAACCTTAAAAAAAATAAAAAAATTTAAATCCCCTAAAAAACAAAAAAAATAAAAAACCTAAAGACACTAAAAAGCCTAAAAGTCCCTTAAAAACATAAAAAACCATAAAATTCATAATAACCAGAAAAATTCCCAAAAAACATAAAAAACTATATAAAATGTGAAAATTCTTAAGAATACTGTAAAAAACCTAAACCCACTTAAAATCCCAAAAAAAACCTAAAATGAACTAAAAACCCTATGAAAAAACTAAAAAGACCCCAAACCCCTATGAATCCATACGAACTAAAAAACACCTTAAATTTTAAAAAAACTAAAACCAAATTAAAACCCTTTTAACCCCTAAAAGTTTTTAAATAGTCTATAATACCATAAAGCCCATAAAAACAAAAAAACACTAAAACCCCAAAAAAAACCCATGAAAAACCTAAAGCCCCATAAAATACTTCAAAATCCATATAAACCCTAAAAACCTATACAGATCATTGAAAACAATAAAAGTCCCAAAAAAGGGAAAAACCCCCCAAAACCCTAAAATACCCTATAAAAACCTTAAAAACCTAAAACAAATAAACCCCCAAAATCCTAAATATCATTATGAACCTGAAAAGCCTAAAACTAATTGAGAACCGCTAAAAACATAAAAACCACAAAAAACCGAAAACACCCCTAAAACCCATAAAAACCCTAAAAATCCCCTAAATACTCTATAACCCCTTTATACCCCTAAAAATCGTAAAAACTATAAAAAACATTTAAAAACCTAAAAATACCAACAAAAAAATTAAAAAAAAAATTCCATTTAAACACCAAAACCACTAAATCCCTAAAAACCTTCAAAATTCCTAAAATACATAAAAACCCTAAAAATCATAAAAAACATAAATTCCATAAAAACACATGAGTCCCTAAAAACCAAAAAAAAACACTAAGTAAACCTTAAAAAACTAAAAAGACGTAAAAATATTAAAAAAATTAAAAATGATAAAAACCCTAAAAACAAAAAAACCCATAAAACCCCAAAACCAAAACAATCCAAAAAAACACCTAAAAATATAAAAATTATAAAAAAAATTGCAAATAAATACCTAAAAATATAAAAAAAAATAAAACCATAAAAACCATAAGACAATCTTATGAACCCAAAAACACTAAAAAACCCTATAAACCTAATAAACTAAAAATACCAGAACATCATAAAAGACACTAAAAATCAATAAAATCCATAAAAACCATAAAACCCCCTAAAAAATCTATAATCCCTTTAAATCCCAAAAACGATAAAAACACTAAAAAATGGTAACCCCTAAAAACTAATAAAACATCTAAAACCCCCAAAAAATCAAACCCCCAAACCCCCCACCCAAAATACTAAAACCCCAAATAAATATAAAAACCCTAAAATTCCATATAAACCATAAACCCTAATACATAAAAAACAATAAAAAACATAAAAATCATAAAAAATCCCTTAACCCCCCTAAAAAAGTTAAAAGACTCCAAACCCAAATAACCCCCTAGGATACCTTAAAAACCTAAAAACACTTAAAAACCCAAAAAAAACCCAACAAACACTAAACCCAGAGAAACCCTAAAACCCAAAGAAGCATAAATTACCGAAAAAACATAAAATCCCATAAACACCAAATCAAAAATAAAATACCACTAAAAACAATAAAAACCCATGAAACCTCTAAAAATATGAAGAAATATAAAAACCTCAGAACATTAGAAACTCAAAATATCCCTTTTAAAAACAAATAATAGATGAAAACCCTAAAACCCTAAAAACCCAAAACACTATCATGAACAGAAAACACCTAAAAACTATAAAAATCCAAAAAAATTAATTAAAAATAAAAATATTGTAAAAAAACCCTAATATTTATTAAACCCCATAAAAAAATATTAAAACCCTAAAAAACATAATAACATAAAAACCCTAAAATACTTGTAAACCCACTAAAACCATAAAAACCCTAAAAATCTATAGAACCCCTATAATACTTAAAAATTCTAAAAGTCCATAAAAATCAGTAAAAATGTAAAAACCCAAAAAAATGAAAATCCCAATGAAACCCTTAAAACCCTAAAAAAAACGTAAAACCCAAAAAACGATAAAACCCCTAAAAATCCCAAAAACCCACAAAATTATAAATACCCTCAAAATCCCTAAAAGCACTAAAAATCCCTATAATCCAAAAAAATCCATTAAAATCCAAAATGTCTAAAATACCTAAATAACCTCGAATAATTGTAAGACAACCATAAAAAATTAAAAACACTTAAAATTCCTAAAATTAAAAAAAAAATTATAAACCTACCCCTAAAAACAACCTAAATCCTATAAAACCCCCAAAACCCATTAAACCCTAAAAATCATAAAAACCCATAATCCTTAACAAAACTATAAGAAAATTTAAATTTATAAAACCCTATAAACCAATAAAGAAATTAAAAAAACTCTAAAAACCTTGAAATCCATAAAAAATTAAAAAAACCTAAATACAATTAAAACCAACAGATCCCTAAAAAACCCTAAAATTCAGAAAATCCCTAAAAACAAAAAAACACGTAAAAATCCTAAAAACACGCATGAAAATACCTAAAAAAGTGAAAAACTATAAAAACGGTTAAAACTCTAAAGAAAACATTATAATCCTAAAAACACTTAAAACCCATTAAAACCAAAAAAATTACAAGAACCAAAAAAATTAAAAAACTAAAAACACTAAAAAATATATAGACCCCTAAAAAACATTAAAACACTAAAATCCAGAAAAAAACTATATAACAGATAAAAATAAAAAATCTTTTAAACCATAAAAATTTTAAAAACTATAAGAAATTTTTAAAAACAAAAAAAAACTCAATAAAAACTATAAATATCCAAAAAACAAAATAATCCATAAAATCCAAAAATCCACCAAAAATACATAAAATTTCTAATAACCCAAATAAGCATACAAATAAAAAACATTAAAAATCCCTAAAAACATAAAAACACCTAAAAAACTTGAAAACCACCAAAAACCTGAAAAACATAAAAACACTTAAAACGCCAAAAAATCCTAAAGAACGCTAAAATCCCTAAAACCATAATGACCATAAAAAATCCTCGAAACCCAAAAAAACATAAAAATACTAAAAAGACCCTAAAATTCCATAGAAATTAATACCCTATAACTCAGAAAAACCTTAAGAAAACCATAAAATCTTAAAAAACCTTCATACATTGAAAATATAAAAAAAACGCTAAAAAACCTAAAAAACCTAAAATACTCTAAAAGCACTAAAAACCATAAAAAAATTAAAAACCCTAAAAACTATAAAAACCATAAAAACCTATAAAACCAAAAAAAGGAAATTATAAACTCTAAAAACATATTAAACCCAAAATTTTTAAAAAACTCAAAAAATAATAATCCCCCAAAAAACTCAAAATATCCCAAACCCCAAAAACCCCTAAAAACCACAACCCATAAAAAATAACTAAAATACATAAGAAACTAATAAATTTAGAAAATAATCCTGAAAAAACATAAAAATGTAAAAATTCCTAAAAACCTAGGAAAAAGTTATGAAAATTTAATAAACATAAAAACCCGTTAGACACCAAAAAAACTAAAAACCATACAAAACCTAAAAAACCTATAAAACAAAAAAAAATTCTAAAACCCCAAAAAATCCATAAATAAACTAATAATACTTAAAAACATCTTAAATCATAAAAACAATAAAAACCTAAAAATCCTTAAGAAAAATATAAAATACCAAAATCACTTAAAACGTGTAAAAACCTAAAAATGCTAAAAACCATAAAAAAACTAAAAGACCCAAAAACCCTAAATACCAATAAAACCCAAAAAAACTACTAAAAAATATAAAGCCCCTTTAAACCCTTACACATATTAATAAACTCTTAAAAACAATAAAAACCTGTGAAAAATAAAAAACCATAAAACCCAAAAAAACCACAAAAAAATTTAATGAACTTTAAAACCATCAAAATAACTAAAAACCCTAAATATACATAAAAATATAAAATCCACAAGACTTCCTAAAACGTAAAAACACTAAAAACCCTAAAACCCCTATGAAATACTGAGGAAGCTAAAATAAATTAAAAACCCTAAAAACTCTAAAAACCCTAAAAACCATAAAATCCCACAAACCCCTCAAAATCTATAAAAACCCTAAAAACAAAAAAAACATCAAAAATCCCTTAAAATACCAATAAATGTAAATACCCCTAAAAACCCATAAATTTTATAACAGAAAATTAATAACCAAAAATCACTTAAAGCCCCTAAAAATGTTATAAACTCTAAAATAATAAAAAATACTAAAACTCCCAGAAACCCTAAAACACCCAAAACATATAATAACCTTAAATACCCATGAAAACAAGAAAAATATCAAAAAACTCAAAAAATATTTAATACCCAAAAATGTTAAATATATTAAAAAACTAAAAAACCTAAAATACTAAAAAAACTAAAAATCCAAAAAACACAAAAAAACTCCAAAAATCTAAAAAAAAAACTCTAAATGCCGTCAAAGTCACTAAAACCCGACAAAAATCATAAAAAAATCTTTAAAACCCCTGATAACATAAAAACCCTAAAAACCATGAAAACCCCCTTAGAAACCTTAATAAACACTTAAAACTGTAAAAACAGGAAAACCGATAAATAACCCTAAAACAGTAGGAACATTAACAATAAAAAACCCTTAAAAACCTTAAAATATCCTAAAAATCCAAAAAATCACTAAAATTATAAAAACCAATTATACCCCTAAAACGCTAAAAACTGTAAAAACCCTTTAAATAACCAAAAAACCAAAAAAAAAGATTCCATAATCCCAAAAACCCAAAAACCCCAAAAAACCCCAAAATATCATTAAAAACTGAAAATACCATAAAAATATTTAAAAATCTAAAAATCCTAAAAATGTTAAAACCCATAAAATCCCTAAAATCCCTAAAAACAATAAAAATCCTCAAAAATAAATAAAAATAAAAAAACAATAAAATCCAAAAAACCCCCTAAGATAACCCTAAAAACATAAAAAACATTTAAAACCCTTAAAATACTATAAAATGATAAACCCCTAAAAACCCATAAAAACCTAAAACCGATAAAAACCATAACCCACTAAAAACATTAAAAACACTAAATCCCATAAAAACCCACAAACCCACTAAATACTCTAAAAACCCTTTAAAAACTTATAATTTTTAAAAATATATAAAAAATATTAAAACCCTAAGAAATTGAAAAAAACCCTCAAACCCCGAAAAGACCAAAAAAATTAAATAAAACCCAAAAAACCCAAAAACCCCTAAAATACAAAAAACGTTTAAAAAACCCTAAAAACATAGAAATACTGAATGATCGATAAAAATATTTAAAAACCTAGAAACACATAAATACCCTTTCAATACCTAATAAAAACATAGAAATAGAAAAAACACTTAAAACCCCTAAAAACCCTAAAAATGCTAAAAACCTAAAAAACTGTTTAAACCCTAAAAAACCTAATAAAATGAAAATCCCTGGAAACAAACACACATAAAAACACTAAGAAGGCCATAAAAATACTTAAAAATGTAAAACAACCTAAAATCCCTGGAAGACCCTACAAAAAATTAATAAACTAAAAACACCTAAAGCCCCTAACAAGCCTAAAAGCGCTAAAAACCCTAAACCCCATAAAATTCCATAAACCCCCTAAAACCCCCTAAAAATAGAAAAAACCTAAAAACCTTCAAAAACACTAAATACACATAAAAACCTATAAACCACGAAAAAAATATAAAATCCCATTAATGGCATAGAAAATATAAAAGCATAAAAAGCATTAAAATCCAAAAAAAAACACAAAAATATAAAAAAACCTCAGAAACACCATCAAAAGACTAAAAACACTCAAAATCCATAAAAACTCCAAAGAACCATAAAAATCCAAAAAACCATAAAAATCACAATCAATTTAAAAATCCAAGAAACCCTAAAATACCCAAAAAACCAAAAAACCCTAAAAATCCACAAAATACCTAAAAACCATGAAAAACTATAAAAATCCTAAAAATATCATAAAAATATTTAAGTGTAAAAAACCTTTAAAAGGATTTAGAAACTATAAGAACATAAGAAAAATAATATAAATAACGAAAATCTTTTTAAATACTAAAAATTGATAAAAACTGTAAAGCCCCCTAAAAACCCTAAAAACCCCCAATAAAACCCATAAACCCAAAAAACCACTTAAAACTATAAAAACCAAAAATACCCACAAAACACTAAAAACTCGAAAACCCCTATAAACCTCTACCAAATGTTAAAAACCCCTAAAAATTTAAAAACACAAATCACTCAAAAAACACATAAAAACCCCAAAACCATAAAAATTCAAAAACCACAAAACCCTAAAAATCCATAAAACTCAAAAATCCATAAAAATCCTAAACCCATAAAAATACCAACAAATGAAAAAAACATAAAAAACCATGGAAAATCCAAAAAACCTTAAAAATATAAAAATACTTAAAACCCCTAAAATCATAAGAATTCAAAAAAACCAAAAAACATTAAAAACCATAAAAACCATAAAACCATAAAACCATAAAAACCTTAAATACCCAAAAAACCAATAAAGACACATTATACCCCATAAAATTTAAAAACACTAAAGAAAATTAAAATCTTAAAAACTTAAAAATACACAAAAAACACAAAAAACACATAAAAATCATAAAACCCTAAAAACCCCAAAAAATTCCTAAAACCCCTAAAAAACAAAAAAAAACAACCTATAAAAGAACTAAAAAGCCCTAAAATTATAAAAACCACTAAAACCCTAAAATACCCTAAGAAATTCATAAAATCATAAAAACACTTATAACCCATAAATAACCTAAAAACACTAAAAATCATAAAAAACCATTATTCACCTAAAAAACCTAAAACGCCTTAATATCCCAAAAAACCCAAAAAAAAATTATGAAAAATACCAAAATAACCCTAAAACATTTAAAACCCTAAAACCCTGAAATCCCCTAAGAAAACCATAAAAACCTAAAAGCACTTAAAACCCCTAAAAACCAAAAAAAATGTTTAAAACCCTAAAAGTACCCTACGGAAACTGAAAACACCTAAAACCCATTGAAACCTATAAAATAATTAATATATTAAAAATGTATAATAAAACTTCAAACCAACAAATACACTAAAAACATTTAACCCAGTTTTTTTAAAAACACAACAAAAAACCCTAAAACCCCTAAAAACCTCAAAATAAACCTAAAAACACAAAAACCCCATAGAAATACTAAAAACCATAAAACATATCAAAATACCTAAAAAACCTAAAAACCATAAAAATACAAATAAATCCCAAAAAATATATAAAAATGTAAAAAACCGCTAAAAACCCCCAAGAAAGCATTAAAAACCTAAAAACACTTAAAATCACTAAAACCCTGGAAAACAAAATGAACCCTAAAAACCTTATACCCCTAAAACCCTAAAACACCACAAATTCCCTAAAACACAAAAAATTCAGAAAAATCCTAAAAAGGCTTAATAATACTATGAAAAGTAAAACAACCTAAAATCCCTAATAACCTTAGGAAACCATACAAACAAAACCAAAACATAAATCCACATAAAAATTTAAAAGTGATAAAAACTCTCAAAACCCAAAAAGGAATCTAAAAACCCTAAAACCCCCTAAATCCTTAAAACCACTAAAAACCTCAAAACCCTAAAAACATTAAAAACTACAAAGAATAATAAAATTATTTTAAACCACTAAAAATGATAAAAAACTTTAAAAAAGTCTAAAAATACATAAAAATATAAAAAACCCCTAAAAACCTAAAAAACATAAAAAAACAAAGAAAACCAAAAAAGCAATAATTCCTTCAAAATCCCTAAAAAATATTTAAAAAATAAAAATGTTAAAAAGACCCAAAATCTAGAAATATGTAAGAGACCCTAAAACCGTAAAAATCCCTAAGAAAAACATAAAAACATAAAAACATTAAACTCATAAAAAACCTAAATAAATCTAAAGAACCCTAAAAACTTAAAAACCCTGAAAAGCATCAAAATCTTTCAAAAACCTAAAAACCCATATATATCCTGAAGAAGGCCAAAATATCCTTAAAAATGTAGAAACCCTAAATATCTAGAAAAACCTTAAGAAATCCTTAAAAAGCTAAAAACAGTTAAACCCCTAAAAAACCTAAAAACACTAAATCCCATAAATAATCATAAAAATAGTAAAAACCCCAAAATTCATAAAACTACCAATAAACCATAAAAACCATAAAAACCCCTAAAACTGCTAAAAGGCACTAAAAAATCTGAAAACCCTATACACACCTAAAGATGTTAAAATTTATGAAAAACTAGAAAACCCTAAAAACATAAGAAACACTAAAATATGAAAACCTATCCATCCTCCACATCGTTGGAAATATCATTATTAGATACCTATGTATGCATGCGCGGTCTAGTGTTTCTGCCACCCGATTGCGCCGAGGATTTGCGTTGAGGTGGGTGTGTCTAAAGATTTGGTTAACTCTGTCTATGTTGAGATTAAAGGTGAGATCCGATGGCATAATATGATCTGTTTTGAATCTTGGGTGCCTTTTAGAACATTTTCTTATATAATGGAAAACTATGCCTATTTCTTTATGCATGTTAGTTCGATCAAGCCTACACTTTAGTGACCACATGCTCCGTCTTTTGGTTTGGAAACAGATGCGCCTCCCTGGGGGGGCATGGTTTGCAGGATGCAGGTTTATTTTATGGACATGCTAATGTGCCTTAAGTGAATGATCATGCTGATATTGGGGTTAGGGATGTTCCACTGATGGTTTCTCAATAGTCCCCTTATAACCCATGGGTCTATAATGTATTTAATAGGATAAAATTTGACCTAGGAATTGAGGTTGGTAAGGGGTGATGGAATCCTTGGAGGGAGGATACTGTCTGAGGATGGTGGAGTGGCGGCAGATAGGGTTTCTTGGGCTGTCTCTTGTTCCTGGAGGTCTGTAGGGGGCTAGAAACTCTTCAGAAAAATTGGCAGTGTATGAGAGATATGAGGGGGTCTCATTGCATAATGAGGTTGATGGATTAGTTTCAGAGGAGTCTCCTTAGGAGAAACATTCTATGCAACCAAAGTTGACCGGTGACTTGGATGAAAAAGTTGGGAAAATGAATGCTTTGGGATTTAGGGAGATGCTTGTGAAGATTTGGGTAATGGGTTATTGGGATATTCTAGTGACATTATGTTGGATTTTATATGGGATAAGGATTTTGATACTATGCATGGTGGTAGTGTTCATGTATATGGATCTCCGGGTCTGACCAGAGGGGCTGAATCTTTGGTGCTTAACGGAGTACTTGCAACTAGACCCGCTAGTAATGAGAAGGATCCCATAGGTTATGATGTGCAGGTTCCCATGTCCAGCAATGATGCCAACGCTAGGATTGAGCGTTTTGTATGTGCTGAGATAGAGGGGGGGGGAGTAGCTGAACATGAGTACATGGCTTAGCAGAGGGTGTTGGCAGAATAGGAAGAGGTCTTCCCAGTGGTGATCAATGTGGCGGTGGGGGAGGCTGGTTTCGAGGGTGTGGCCGGTCGCATGCTTTCTGGACATGATTTTTATATTCCTGGGGTGGTGCTTGAGGGGACTGTTGGTGGTGATTGTCATATGAATGAGTAAGAAAAGTTGGAAGAGCAAGGGATAGTGGATAAGTTAGAGAAGGCGACTGATCTGGGGGGAATGTCTGTAGATGGGATGGAATGCGGGCAGGGGGAGGGAGCTGGGATGTGGGAGAATCTAGAGGAGGGGGACATCTCCGCATAAGAGGAGGTGATGGGGCCAGTCATGGTGGTACATGTAGAGACTTTGGCTGATAGGACTGGCTATATGGGCATGCATGAGTTGGAGCTGGTGGACTACCTAGGTGTCCCTTGGAAGGGTAGCCCTAATGTGAACCAGACCGGGAAGATGGAGGTGTTGGATGGCCTAGCTCCTGGGGTTCCTGAGGTGGTACATAGCAATCTGCATTGTGGGGTTCCTACGGGCTGTTCACCTATCCAGGAAGCCTCCTTCATTCCCGACCAAGTCTAGTAGGATGGAAGAGTTATGATCATTAAAGAGAGGGCCTTGCTTGAGGAGGCCATTGGGAAGAAAAACAAGCCTGTATGGGTCCATGTTGACTCACGATGGAAGAATCTGATGAAAGAATACTCATCATTTCCAAAGACTGTGCCCACAAGATCCTCCTGTAAGGCTAAGAAAAATGTCACTATAAGGGGAGGACAGGCTGTCATAGTAAAGCGTAATGTGGATCAACAATAGCTTAGGGAGCATTTCACTATCTTTCTCAAGCAATATAAATCATCTGTATGTGAGTCGGTGGATTGAGATGTTTCTTCTCGGTATGGTGCTAATGGGGATCCATATGGAGATGATGCGTCTTATGGCTATAGTGCATAGGGTTTCCCTTATGGAACTGTTGTTTATGACTTCGGTGGTGATGTTGACTAACTTGTTGTTCTCTTGGGCCTTTTCTATTTCTTTCTTTTTTGGTATAGGGGTTGTTAGGGGGTTTTGGGTGTGGGTTGAATGACCCTTCCCCTCCCTTTTCTGATGTGTCACTTTCTTCAAATAAATTTTGGGGGGAACATGATTATCCTGACCCGCACCTTCCTTGCCCAAAAAACCCTAAAACACTAAAATACAAAAAACATAAAATTCTAAAATCCCATAAAACCCATAAAACCACTAAATACTCTAAAAATCATTCATTACCAAAAAAATGTTTAAAAACTATAAAGAAATATAAACCCCTAAAACCCATAAAAACAAAAAAACCCAAAATAATAATAAAAACTCTAAAGACCTAGAAACCCTAAAACCCCTAAAAATACATAAAATTTCTAAAATAACATAAAAATACAAAACCCTAAAAAATCTCTAAAAAAATAAAAACACTAAAAACACTGAAAAAACACTAATAAATCCTAAAAACATAAAAACATAAAAACACTTAAAACCCCTAAATACCTATAAAATGCTAAAAACCCACAAAAACCTAAAACAAATAAAACCCCTATTAACCAAAACAACTGTAAAAACCATAAAAACCCAAAACACACTAAAAAAATTAATATTCCTTTAAACCCATATTAACATGAAAATATATAAAAATCATTAAAAACCTGGAAAACATTAAAATCCTCAAAACCCCAAATAAAAACCTAAAAACCCTCAAACCCTTATAATTTTGAAAACACAATAAAAACCATAAAAACCTAAAAATAGAAAAATCCTAAAATATTTGTAGAAATATATTAAAATCGAAAAACCCCTAAAAACATAAAAACCATTAAGAATAACATCAAAACATCAAAACACTTTAAACCCCTAAAAATCCCTAAAAACCCTAAACACCCAAAAAACACTAAGAATCACTAAAATAGACTAAAAAAATAAAAAACCTTAAAACCATGGAAAGACCTATAAAATCATTAAAAAACTAAAAACAACTGAAACCCATAAAAATCGAAAAATTCTAAAAACCCAAAAAAAACTCTATAAATACCCTAAAACCCCATAAAAACCATAAACCCCTAAAAAATTAAATTCCCTAAAAACCCCATAAAATCCCTAAAAACCACTAAAGACCTTGAAAAGAATAAAAATACTAAAAAGGTCCTGAAATTAATCTAAAAACCAAAAACGCACTAAAAATACAGAAAAAACCTATGAAAACAATAAAAATCTAAAAATACATAAAATTTATAAAAACCTAAAAATGTAAAAAAAAAACCCCTAAAACCCCTAAAAAGGCCCTAAAACCACTAAAACACACCTTAAAATAATAAAACCCCTTAAAAACATAAAAACCATAAAAACACATAAAAACCCTAAAAACCAATAAAAACTCTGAAATCCCTTTAAACCCCTAAAAACAATAAACAACTCTAAAAACCATAAAACCCCTAAAAACTCAAAATGCACAAAAAACCAAAAAATAGAAAAAATAAAACAACCCAAAGGACCATCAAAATCCCTAAACCACTAAAAACATAAAAAACCTAAATCCCCTGAAACCCCTAAGAAAAATATAAAATCCTAAAAACACATAAAACCCCTAAAAACCTAAGAATGCTAAAAATATTAAAAAACCATAAAACATTAAAACCACTAAAAATCCCTAAAACCCCATAAAACACTAAAATAAATATAAAAATATAAAAATAATTCAAACAAATAAATGGTAAAGAATATAAAAAACTTAAATACACTAAAATAAAAATACAAATAAAAACCCCAAAAAATAAATAAAAACCTAAAACCCCCAAACCCATCAAAATCCATAAAAACATAAAAACCCATAAAAATCCTAGAAAATCCCTATAAATCCCTTAAAATGAAAAATCCCTAAACCCTTATAAAAATGATAAGAAATCATTAAAAACATACAAAACACTTTAAACACCTCAATATACTAACAATTATAAAATCCTAAAAAATTCCTAAAAAACATTAAAACCCTTCAAAACCATCAATATCAAATAAAACCCAAAAAACCATAAAATTCATAAAAATCCATAAAAATCTCTAAAAACATGAAAACCCCAAAAACCCTAAAAACCCTAAGAAATCCTTAAAAACCTAAAATCACATAAAACACCTAAAATCTAAAAAATGGTAAAAACCATAAAAAGAAAAAAAAATACTAAAACCTCCAAAACCATTAAAACCATTAAAACCATTATAACAATAAAAAACAAAAAAAAAACCCTAAAACCACTTAAAACCACTAAAAACACTAAAACCACTCTAAAATACTAAAAACATTAAAAACACATATAAAACATAAAAACCTAAAAATGAATAAAATCCATGAAAAACCAAAAAACCCATAAAATCCATAAAAACCCTAAAAACCAAACAAAAAAACAACTCAAAATCCCTAAATCCCAAAAAACCCATAAAATCAAATGAAATCCCTAAAAATTTCTAAAAATGTTAAAAACCCTTGAAACCCTAAGAATTCCAATGAAAACATTAAAAACCTTATAAAAATTAATACAACTCAAAAAATAAAAAAAAACACAGAAAATCCTAATAATCCTGAAAACCTCTAAAATACCGTAAAACCCTCAAAATCCATAAAACCCATAGAACACCGTAGGAATCCTAAAACACCAAAATAATCTTAAAAAATGTAAAACCTCTAAAAACCTTGAAAAACCCAATGAAAAACATAACAACCTAAAATCAATTAAAACACCTAAAAAACCTAAAAATACAAAAAACCTTGAAAACCATATAAGGAAAATAAATTCCCATAAAACCAACAAATACCATTAACCCCTACAAATATTAAAAACCTTAAAACTCCATAAAAACCCCAAAAACCCCAAAAAATATCTAAAATCTCTTTAAACTATAAAAAATGTTAAAGAACTATAAAAATATTTAAAACACCAAAAAATCAAAATAACCCAAAAAACACCCAAAAAACCCAAAAAACCCCTATAAATCCTCAAAATAGTAAAATCCCTCAAAATCCATATAAACATAAAAATCCTAAAAATACCTAAAATCCATAAAAATTCTGTAGGCCCTAAAAACCATAAAAACCCAATGAAAAACTTAAAAACATAAAAACACTTAATCCCACTAGAAAACTGAAAATGATAAAATCACAAAATGACCCTAAAATCTTTAAAAACCAATAAAACCCCATAAAACCCCATGAAACCCTAAAAATCCCTCAAACCCCTAGAAAACAATAAAAATCATAAAAAATACATACAACTTCTTAAAAATGATAAAAACCTTGAGTAACTTGAAAACCCCAAATAAAGACATACAAACCTAAAAACCCTAAAAACAACAAGAAATCCTTTAAGGAATAAAAAATCCTAAAAACTCTAAAAACCCTAAAATTACCTAAACACACTAAAACCCTTAAAACCCTCAAACCCAAGAATCACAAGAACCCCAATAAAAACTCTAAAAACCCATTGAACCCATAAAATTGAAAAACCCCTAAAAAATGAAAACCCTAAACAGCTCAAAAAATCCTAACATCCCAAAATGACCATGAAAACCCAAAAACCATAGAATCCATAAAAACTCTCAAAATCCATAGAATTCCTAGAAAAATAAAAAACCTAAATAATCCATAAAATCCACAAAACATAATAACCCTAAAAACCCTAAAAACCCCTACAAAACCATTAAAACTTAATAACACTTAAAACCCCAAAAAACCAACAAAATAACAGTTAAAACCTTAAAAAGCATAAGAAGAACTAAAAAATAAAACCCCATAAAAACTCATAAAAACATTAAATCCCACTCAAGACTCCAAACAAACTTAAAATTCATAAAAAAATTAATAAACTCTGGAAAACATTAAATCCCCTAAAAAACACAAAAAGCCCTATGAACTTGACAAAACAATATAAACCCTCAAAACCCTAAAAGCCCTGAAACCCCTCAAAATCCCTAAGTACCCTAATTACTATATAATGACACAAAACCCTAAAAATAATTAAAAACAAAAAACACTTAAATCCCTAAAAACCCTTAAGAAAACATTAAAAAAAACACTTAAAACCCTTAAAAATGAAAAAAAATCTAAAAAATCTAAAACCCTAAAAACACTAAAGATCCCTAAAAATCCTAAAAACCATAAAAATACCTTAAAAACATAAAAAATAATAAAAATTTAAAAACCATTAAAATACTATAAGAAATCCTTAAAACACTAGAAACACTTAAAAACCCTAAAATCCTAAAAAAATAAAACTATAAAAACCCTAAAGACCCTAAAAACCATAAAAAACCTAAAATGCATAAATATACATAAAACCATAAAAAATCTTAAAAACCCATAAAACCATAAAAAAATCAAAAACACTAAGTACCATATTTTAACCTAAAATGATAAAAAAACTCTAAAAAACATTAAAACACTAAAAACTCAAAAAAATACCAAAAAAATTTAGTAAAACCCCTAAAAACATTAAAAACCATCAAAATCCTTAAAAACCCTAAAAACCATAATAATATTAAAAAATACCTAAAAAAAATAAAACCATAGAAACCCAGAAAACCCCTAAGAAAATATATAATCCTAAAAACAATTAAAACCCTTAAAAACTAGAATAAACTAAAAACCGTAAAAATCCAATAAAAATCCTAAAATAAATAACATATATAAAAACATATTAAAACCATAAAAATGTTAAAAAATCAAAAAAAAACTTCAAAAATCAAAAAAGACCCTAAATACTCAAAAAAAATATAAAATCTAAAAATACTAAGAAGAAAGAAAACACTCAAAACCCATAAAATCTTTAAAACCCCATAAAAATCATAAAAATATAAAATAACAAAAAAATGAAAAACCCTAGGAAAAACATAAATTTTTCAAAACACTAAATCCCTCCAAAAAACTTGGAAAACCCTAAATACCCTAAAAACTATAAAACCCTAAACACCCCCAAAAATAATTAAAATCCCTAAATACATGAAAACCCATAAAAATTCTTAAAATCTCAAAAAATCCCTAAAAATATAAAAGACTTTATGAACCCTCAAAACCCCAATTAAAACTATAAAAACCTATAAACTATTAAAATCCCTAAAAATCCGAAAAAAACTAAAAAACCATAAAACCCCCGGGAGACCCTCAAAACCCTAAAAACCATAAAAATAAAAAAACCATAAAAATACATAAACCATTAAGAAAATAAAAAACATAAAAATGTAATGAAAACTAAAAACCCATTTTAAACACATAAAAACCTCAAAAAATAAAAAAAACCACAGTAACCCAAAAAACTAAAAAACCCTAAAAACCGAATAAAACCATACAAAACATAAATACAATAACTCCCCCTCATAATACAAAAATCCCATAAATATCATAAAAAACTTTTAAAATACTTTGAATCATAAAAACACTAAAAATATTTAAACCCCAAAGGAAACCATAAAAACCTAAAAACATTTTAAACCCCTAAAAATCTAAAAAATGTAAACCCATAAAGAACACTAAAAACCCTAAAAACACAAGAAGCCTTAAAAATATCTAATGAACAAATAAAAATAATGATGAAGCCCTAAAATCCCCTAAAGACATAAAAAACCCCAAAACCCCAAAAAACCCCTATGAAAACATTAAAATCCTAAAAAAGATTAAAATCCCTAAAAAAAGAAAAAAAGTAAAAACCCTTAATGACCCTAAAACCCCAAAAAACTAAAAAACCCACAAAAACCTTTAAAAACCATAAAACCTTAAAAACCAATAAAAATTATACAAACCATTTGAACACATATAAATATTAATAAATTAAAAAAACATAAAATAGTAAAAAACCACATAACACCTAAAAACAATATAAATACCAAAAACCCTAAAAACCGTAAAACCCCATCAAAATTCATGATAAACCTAAAAACCATAAAAGTCTTATAAAATCCATAAAAATAAATATAATCAAAAATTCTCAAAAACCATGAAAACGACAATGAAAACCTTAAAAAACTTAAAAACATAAATCCACTAAAAAAACTCTAAATTCCTAGAAACCCCTTAAAAACTCTAAAAACCCCAAATACCTATAAAACAACAAAATCCTAAATATTCCCTAAAAATCCATAAAAATGTAAAATACCCTATAGAACCTTGAAACTCATAAAAAACTATAAAAACTATAAAAACGTGAAAATAATAAAAATTGCTAAAAAACAAAAAAAACTAAAAGACCCTAAAACCCTTAAAACCCTATAAGCTCTAAAACCTTAAAAACCTAAAACATGTAAAAACCCAAAAGAACGACTTAAATATCAAAAAAAACATTAAAACCCAAAAAAAATTTATAATGTGGAAAAAATCATAAAATCCTAAGAAACACAAAAAACTATAAAACCAAAAAAACTATAAAAACCCTAAAAACCATTCAAATCATAAAACCCTCAAAAATCCCAAAAAACCCTAAAGACTATAAAAATCCCAAAAAAATATAAAAACAAATAAAAACCATAAAAACCCATAATAAAACATTAAAAACATAAAAACACTTAAAAACCAAAAAAACCTAAAAATAGTAAAAAATTAAAACCCTTTAAACCCTATAAAACCTCATAAAACCCATAAAACCCCAAAAACCTTTATAAATATAAGACCCATAAAAACATAAAATGACCACTAAAACACTTAACACCCTTTAAATCCCTAAAAATGTTAAAAACATCTAAAAAAATTATAAACCCTAAAAACTCAAAATCCCCTAAAACTACAAAAATAACCTAGAGGCCCAAAAACCCTAAAACTCTCAAAATACTTAGAAATCCTAACAATCATAAAAACCTAAAACCCCCCAAAAATTCACTAAAATGTAAAAAACACTAAAAATCAGGAAGTCCCCTAAGAAAGCAATAAAACCTAAAAGAAATTAATATCACTAAAAAACCGAAATTCACTAAAAACCCCTAAGAACCTAAAAACATTAAAAACCATAAAGAACTGTAGAACCCATTAAAAATGTGAAAATTTTAAAAATCTCTAAATACCTAAAAAAATCCAAGAAAATCCCTAAAAATTCGATAAGATAAAAAAATCTCTAAAAACCTGGAAAACCCCTTAGAAAATCATTAAATCCTCAAAAAATATAAAACACCAAAAAATCTAAAAAATTCTAAAAACTATAAAAACCCCTAAAAGACCCTATAACCCTAAATACCTCTAAAAAAATATAAACACATAAAATATTAAACATCCTAAGAAAACAATATAAACCTTAAAAATTAAAAAATTAAAAACTTTTTAAGATCATAAAATGTAAAAAAAATTAAAACCCCACCAAAACTCAAAACACCCCTAATCCATAAGAAAATATAAAAACCATAAAAACCCTTCATAATCCCATCAAACCGTAAAAAAGAGCATTGAAATTCCCAAAAAGGAATCTACACTAAAAAATCTATAAATTTCTATGAAAAACATTAAAGCTAAAAACACTTAAAATCCCTAAAACCTAAAAAATGCTAAAACCCCCAAAAAACCAAAGAACCCTGACAATCATAAAATCCCTAAATACAATACAAATAAAAAAACCCCGAAATAAAACTAATAACTATAAAAACCCTTTAAACCCCTAGAAATGCTATAATATCTAAAAAATAATAAAAACACTAAAAACTCAAAAAACACTAAACCCCAAATAACATTAAAATTCTGAGAAATCCAATAAAAAATCATAAAGAATGCCAAAAAGCCATGAAAATAATAATAAAATATTATAAAACCTGAAAATCCATAACAATACCTTAAAAACTAAAAACCCAAAAAACCACTAAAACCAAAAAATGCTAAACCCCTAAATAGACCTAAACCCCTAGAAATCATAAAAACTCTCATCATCCAGAAAAACCTTGAAAAAAATGTAAAAAGAAACTAAAAATCCTTAAAAAAATAAGAAAAATTAAAAAAATTCGAAGACTATAAAAAACCATAAAAACATAAAAACCACTTAAAACACCAAAAACCAAAAAATTATAATAATACTAAAAGCCCCTAAATTCCCTAAAACCCAAAAAACAAAAAAACCCTAAGCAATGTAAAAACCCATGAAGAGCCTAAACAAATCTACAAACCATTTAAACCACTAAAAACATTAAAAAACATTGAAAACATAAAACCCCTAAAAATCAAAAAACCCAAAAAAAATTAAAAAACCCTAAAACCCAAAAAAACATAAAACCCTTGAAAGTCATTAAAAACCATAAAAGTAATAAAAATCTGAAAAAGACCTAAAATTAAAAAAATAAAACATACCTAAACCCCCCAAATAAATATATGAAGCCCTTAAAATCCCAAAAACGATTTAAACTCCTAAAAACAATAAAAATTATAAAAACCGAAACATACCCTAAAAACCATTATAAAATTAAAAACCATACAACCTCTAAAAACCATAAAAAACCTAAAACCCCATAAGGTACCTAAAACACTAAATAATATAAAAACCCTTTGAACCCCTACAAATGATAAAAACTAAATAAAATACTTAAAACCCCTAAAAAACTCAAAAAAAACCATCAAAACCAAAAATCCCTATTAAACCCTAAAACCCCTAAAAAATCCCCAAACGCCCAAAAAATCATAAAAAACCAGAAATATCCCAAAATATCCCTAAAATGAAAAAAAAACAAAAAAACTAAAGACACATAAAACTGAAAAAAAACCTAAAAACTCTATAAACCCTAGAAACATTAAAAACAATAAAAACCCAGAAACCATAAATACCTATAATATCATAAAACCCATAAAAACTATGAAAACCCGCTAAAAACACATAAAATTCATTAAATCCAAAAAAATGTTTAAAAACATCTAAAAATACCTAAGACCCCTAAAAACTAAAAAAACTATAAACCCCCCAAAAAGTCAATAACACCATTAAATCCATAAAACCCTAAAAACCCTCAATATCCATAAAAACTGTAAAAATGAAAAAAGCCCAAAAGAATTGGTGAAAATAATTAAAAATATAAAAAACCCTAATAAACCTAAATAAAACTAAAAAACCATAAAAACCATAAAACATTTACAACCCCCCAAAAAACCTAAAAGTGCTAAACCCCCTTAAAGACCCTAAAACCCCAAAAAATCCAAAAAATTCTTAATAACCCTAAAACCCATAAAAATAATTAAAATACATCAAATAATTAAATGACCAAAAACAACTAACCCCAAAATAAAACATTAAAATAAAAACAACATTAAAACCCTTAAATAACATAAAATACACAAAACCCCTAAAAACACTAAAAAGAACCGAGAAGCTAGAAAAACCTAAAAACCCACCTAAAATCCTTAAAAACCTCTAAAACCCGTAAAACCCTAAACCCCCACTAGAAACACTAAAAACCCTTTCAAACTATAAAATCATTAAAAATAACTAAAATTCATTAAAACTATTCAAAACTAAAAAAACCCCTTAATACACAAAAAACAGTAAAAACTCTAAATCACTAAAATCCCTAAAACCCATAAAATCCCTAAAAATCCCTAAAAACCATAAAAAGCATAAAAATACTAAAAATTCCCTTACAATCCATTTTTTAAAAAAAAATACTAAAACCCCAAACAGTGAAGATGTTATTCTGATCAACAGGTTTGAGTATTTGGAGTCGGTTGAGTTGGCTAGTGATGATGCTGTGTAGGGGGGCACACAGAGGGAGGTGGCTGGGCAGAAGGAGATAGACGAGACTGGGCAGGAGATGTCCATGGTTGGAAAGGAGATGATTTTGGTTGGGAACAAGACCCTTGATGAGGGGACCACTGCTCAGGTCATGGATAACCCCTAAGTGCTATCCTCCGGGAGTGGTGAAGTTGGGAAGGCTGGCATGGGGGTGTTGCTAGTGTGCGACAGTGGAGAGGTTAGTGCTGAACGAGTGGAGGACCTGGTTGGACTTTTTACGTTAGATATTGAGGGTAGTAATGGTGAAGGAAGTTTGGCCTCAGCTGTGCAGAATGATATAGTGGTTCATGGAGACTCATCTGCTGAAGACCACTATGTGGTCCGGCATGGCATGTGGGGGGGGGGAAGACCATGTTTCCCCTTCGAAGATGAGGCCAGAATCATAGGGGATATGTTTGCAGAGGATGATTGTAAGATTAATGCTAATATGGCCTCATTCGGGTGGGAACATGACAATCTTGGAGAGGCCTCTCAAGGGGATTAGGAGGCCTCTGGAAAAGTGAGTAGGGGTGAAAAGGGGTCTCAACTGTGGCCAGCGAAGACGTCCCTTACAGGAAGGCTTCTCATTAGGATGGTTTCACCTCTGCCCCTGCACACAAAAGGAGGTAGAGAAGAGATTATTCATCTTTCCCTAGGCCCACAGAGACCTGAGCTACCTTAAGGGTGGCTAAGCTGAAGGTAGAAGCCAACAAGTCGGAGCAGCCCCTGTGCAATGTCAAGCAAGATAGGCTTAGGGAGAAGTACTTGGCACTGTTCAGACTATAGGAGGACTTTGATTCAGGATGGGAATATGTGAACATGGGGGTAGACTCAGATGTATTCTTTGCTGACATGGCAGCTGGATTCAATGCAGATGATGTCCCTTATGACGCGGGCCTGGTTTATGACTTCAATGCCAATATTGAAGGACTTGTCTCTTTTTTGTATTTTGCGAGTTTTGGGGTTTTTTGGGTTGTTAGGGGGTGTTGGGGTTTTTTGGTGTGGGTTGTTTGATCCTGCCCCCCCACTTTCTTTATTGTCTGTTTTATTTAATACATTTTGGAGGGGTCCGGGATAGCCTATCCCCACACCGTCCTTTCCCTAAAACCATTAAATCCGTAAAACCCTAAAGGCCATAAAACCCCTAAAAACCCATAAAACACTAAAACACACTAAAAACTCTAAAAACCCATTAAAAACCAAAAAACATTAAAAATATCTAAAAAACATAAAAAAAACCCAAAAAGGATGAAAACCCCTAAAAATATGAAAACCAAAAAAACAATAAAATCCATAAACCCCAAGAAATTCCCTAAAACACGAAAAAAGTAAAAATACTAAAAAATTCCTAAATATACATAAAAACATAAATAACCAAAAGACCCTTTACAACCCAAAGAAAACCATAAAATCCTAAAATCACAAGAAACCCCTAAAATCCTCTAATAAAAATTCCAAATCCCTAAATATCCCTAAAACCCCTCCAAATCCATAAAAACCATATAAATCAAAAAAATGGACTAAAACCCTAAAAATATACAAACTATAAAATCAATGAATACCCTGAAAACACATAGAACCCCTAAAAAGATAAAAACCCTTAAAAGGACCATAAAACCCCTAAAAACAATAAAAATCCTAAAACCATTAAAATCCATAAACTCCCACAAAACCCCTAAAAACTAATAAAAACTCCTAAAACCATTTAAAAACCTAAAGATTTAATGAAAATAAAAAAATATTATAAACCCTCATAAACTCAAAACAACCTAAAAATCCTAAAACCCATAAATGTCCTAAAAAACCAAACAACATCAAAATCCATAAAAACCGTAAAAAACTATTAAAATCATATAAAATCACAAAAATCCCTAAAAATGAAAAAACCAATAAAATCCATAAGAATCCTTGAAAAAATTTGAAACCCCTAAAATGCCAAAGAACATGAAAACACTAAAAACCGTAAAAACCATATAACCCCAAAAATGAATAAAAAACCTAAAAACCATAAAATTCATAAAAATACCTATAAATCCCCCAAAATAGAAAACAAAGCTAAATTCCTAAAAACCCCAATAAAAACCTTATATATATATAAACGCATAAAGTCCCTAAAAACCCAAAAAAATCTAAAAACTAAAAAAACCCTAAAAATATGATAAAAACCCTAAAAACATATACAAACATATAAACCTCTAAAAGCATTAAAATTCATTGAAACCACAAACATTGTTAAAAAACTCTACATAACCTTAAAACTCGTTAAATCTCAAAAAAACCCAAAAACACAAAAAACCCCTATGAACTGTAAAAACCCTAAAAATACCAAAAATCAGAAAAAATCCCCAACACCCATAAAAATCATAAAAACGTAAAAGAACCTAAAATCCAAAAAACCCAAAAGAAAACATTAAAAATAAAAAAAACACCTAAACTCCCTAAAAACCTAAAAATCCATAAAATCCCTAAAAACCCTAAAAACCGAAAAACCATCAAAATTCATATTAAAATTATTGACCAAAAAATTCTAAATTTCCATTAAAAAATAAAAAATTATAAAAAACATGAAAATCCCTAAGAAAACCATAAAAACAAAAAAACTATTTGAGTCCCTAAAATGATAAAAAAATATAAAAACCATAAAACCCTTAATGACACTAATGCCACTAAAACCCTAAAAACCATAAACCCCTTAAAAAGCATAAAAACTCGTAAACCCACCTAAAACCCATAAAACCAGTAAAAAAATCTAAAAACTATTTAAACACTTAAAAATTTTTAATGTCTCAAAAAATATTAATTACCTAAAAAAGAAAATAAATAATAAAAACCAAAAAACAATAAAAATCCAAAAAACCTTAAAAACTCTAAGAACCCTCAAAATGCCTAAAAACCCTAAAAACTAATAATAATGCTGAAAAACCCTAAAAATATCGAAATACATAAAAAACACTAAAACAATAAAAAACACAAATAAATAAAACATAAACACACATAAAACCCCTAAAAACCATAAAAATGAAAAAAACTGTAAAAAAAACATTAAATACCCTAAAACCCATAAAAAACCCAAACCAAAACTAAAAATTATAAAACCCCTTTAAACTGATAAAAAAATAATGAAACTCTAATAAATACTAAAAACCCTTAAAAAACCATAAAACCCTAAAACCCTAAAACCCTCAAATTCACTAAAAACCATAAACCCCATAAAAATACTAAAAAATACCTACAAATCAATAAAAACATAAAGACCCTAAAATAACTAAAAACCCCTTATAAAACCATAAAAACCTAAAAACACTTAAATCCTCTAAAAACATAAAAATCGCTATAAACATTCAAAATGATAAAAACCCAGAATACCCAAAACCCTCATTATTCCTAAAAACCATAAAAATCGCCAAATTCTCTAAAAATAAATAAAAATGAAGAAAACTGTAATAATAATGAAAAACCATAAAAACCTAAACAACCTTAAATCCCCCATAAAATATCAAAAATCCAAAAAATCCAATAAACCCTAAAAGACCCAAAAGCCTAAAAAGCTCATAAAATCTATTAAAAACACGAAAATCTCTAAAAATTCTAAAAAATCACTAAAGACACTAAAAACACATTAAACTCATAATAATGTTAAAAAACACCAAAAATAAATTAAAACACTAAAAAACCAAAAAAAAATAAAAACCCCAATAAATGATAAAACTATAAAAAACCTAAAAACCCAAAAACCCTCAAAATCACTAAAAACTCTAAAAATCCAGGAAAATCGATAAAATCCAAAAAATTAACTAAAAATTTAAAAATCCTTAAAAACGAAAAACCCATAACAAAAACTTGAAAACATAAATACAATTAAAACCCAAAAAAAACATTAAAAAAATTTAAAATCACTAAAAACCCAAAAAATAACCAATTACTATCAGAATCACTAAAACCCATAGATAACATTAAATATTCTAAAAAGGCCTAAAAATCCATAAAAATGAAAAAACCTATAAAATAATATAGAACCCCTAAGAAAACTTTAAAAACCAAAAAATACATAAAACACCTATAAACCAAAAAAACACTAAAACCAGCGAAACCACTTAAAAGGACCCTAAAATCCTTTAAAATCCATAAATCACCTAAAAACCTATAAAAACATTTTAACCCCTATTAACATTAAAGAAATCTAAAAACATTAGAGAACATAAAACCATAAAAACTAAAAAAAACCAAAAAATGAAAAAAACCATTAAATCCCTAAAAACCTAAAACCCTCAAAATCCCCAAAAACCCAAAAACATTAAAAACCTTAAAAACCCGTTAAAATCTCTGAAAATGTAAAAAACACTAAAAACCCTGAAAACCCTTAAGATAACCATAATGACATAAAAACATAAAACCACTTAGAACCTAAAAATTGCTAAAAAACCTTTAGAGCCCTAAAAACACTAAAATCCATAAAACCCCTAAAATCCCTAAAAATAGTAAGAATCCCATAAAAACCCACTAAAAACCATAAACACCATTAAATGCCTAAAATTGTTGAATAACTCTTAAAGACAATCAATACCATAAAAAACTTAAAAAAGTCCTAAAATCCAAAAAAAAAATTAAAAGCCTAAAAACCATTAAAATCCTAAAAACCCATAAAACCTTAAAAATCAAAAAATCTCTAAAAATCCCTAAAAATCTATAAAAACATAAAGTCCTTAAAACCCCTTAAAAACCAAATAAATCCATAAATACATAATAAAACATAAAACCCCCAAAAAACTAAAAATGGTAATACCGAGAAGAACCCAACAAACTATAACACCCTAAAAAATCAAAAGAACCCTAAAAACCAATAAAAACTACTAAACTCTAAAACCCTTTTAAACCCCTAAAAATATAAAAATATAAAACCCTTAAAACATAAAAAAACCATAAAACACCCAAATAAATCTTAAACACCCCAAAACCATAAAAAATACTAAACACCTAAAAATACCTAAAAACATCACAATATAAAAAACATAAAAACTACATAAAAATATCTAAAAACAAAGAAACCCTTAAAACCCTAAAATGCCTAAGAAAACCTGGAAAACCGAAAAACAATTCAAAATCATAAATAATCTAAAAAACACTAAAAGCACTAAAACCCCTAATAAACATAAAAATTCTAAAGCCCCATAAATACCCAAAAAACAAAAAATCTCCAAACCAGTTTAAATCTTAAAATAATAAAAAAACTCCAAAAACATTTAAACCACTAAAAAAGAAAAAACTCTAAAGAAAAATAAACCATAAATACATAAATACACTAAAAAATTATAACAACCCTAAAAACATAAAAATCACAACAAATCCATAAAAATCCTTAAAAATGTGAAAAAACCTAGAACCCCAAAAAAGCCTTTGAAAACATTAAAAACCCAAAAACTCATAAAAACCCTAAAAACCTACAAAATACATGAAAGCCTAAAAACCCTAAAATACCACAAAACCGCAAAAAACCGTAAATATCACTAAAAACATTTAAAAACCCTAAAACCCATAAACAGCCAAAACCCCACTAAAAGGTATAAAAACCCATTAACACATTAAAATGAAAAAAGAAATATAATTTTTTTCAACCTATAAAAACAAAAAAACATTGAAAACCCAAAAAAACCCAAAAAACCCTAAAACACAAAAAAATCTGCAGAAATCCATAATAATATCAAAAAAATATAATAAACACCCCAAAATCATCAAATACCTATGAAAACCATAAAACCCAAAGAACACATAAAACAACCAAAAAAAGCTAAACATTCTAAAAACCATGAAATATCATAAATTCCCTTGAAACCCATAAAAATCATAAATTCACTAAAAACATTAAAAACCCATATAAAATAAAAAAAATTAAAAAGGCATAAATATCCTAAAACCCCTAAAAATCCCAAAAAACCATAAAAATCCAAAAAATCACTAAATAACCCTAAAATCATAAAAATTAATAAAATCCAACAACCCAATGAAATCATTAAAAATGAAATACACTTAAAACCCCATAAACCCTACAAAACACTAAAACCCCTAAAAACCATAAAAAGTACCTACAAATTGTAAAATCCCATAAGAACCATAAAACTCTTAAAACCATTTAAACCAATAAAACCCTATAAAACCCGTAAATATGCACCAAAACTCAAAAAACACTTTAAACCCATTAAAATGTTCAAATATAAAAAAAACCTCTAATCAATAAAAACACTCATAAAAACCCTAAAACCTCAAAAAAACTAGAATACTTCTAGAACCCTATAAAACCCTAAAACCCCTCAAAATCCCTAATAAACCCTAAAAAACATAACCTTCCTAAAAAAGATATAAAAGTACCTAAAAATGTAAAAACCCTAAAAACCCTGAAAAAAACCAAAGAAAACCCTAAAAACCCAAAACTTATTAAACCCTTAAAAACAAAAAAAAATTCAAAAAAACAATATAAACCCCTTAAAAACTCAAAATATAGAAAGCCTAAAAAATAATAAAAATAACAAAAAATCCCCTATATCTATAAAACCATAAAAAACCTAAAACATGGACTACCCGAAGAAAACCTTCAACATCTATAAACACATAAAACCCCTAGAAACCTAAAAACACAAAAAAATGTCAAATATTGGTAAAAAGACTCTAATAACCCTAAACACACCTAAAATCCCCTAACAACCACTAAAACTCTAATAACCATAAAAAACCCTAGATACAAATAAATACCCTAAAACTCACTAAAAGCCCAAAAAATCTTTTAAACATCTAAAAAAATTTAAAAAACTCTAAAAACTATTAAAAATTGTAAAAAATTAAAATAAAACCAAAAAAACAGAAAAAATACTCATAAACTTGATAACCATAAAAATCCTCAAAGGACCAAAAAACCCTCAAAACATAAAAGCTCCCCAAACCCTGAATAAATTCATAAAAACCCAAATATAATTAAGACCCCTAAAAGATATAAAAACCATAAAAACCACAATAAAACTAAAAAACCCAAGAATCCATAAAATCCATAAAAGAGTAAAAATCACTAAAAACCCATAATATCACTAAAAACTATAAAAACACTTTAAACCTCAAAAAAAAATTAAAAACACTAAAAATTCAAAAATCTCAACAAAAACCCTAAACCCCAAAAAACACATAAAATATCAAAAAACATTCAAAATTCATAAAAACTCTAAAAAATGCCCAAATCCCTGAAAATACCTAAGAAGTACTTAAAACCTAAAGATTATCAAAACCATTAAAATCCCTAAAAATGATAAAAACCCTTAAACCCATAAACCTCTATAAAACCCAAAAAACCCTAAAAATTCCTAAAAGGCCCAAAAAACAGTACAAATCCTTAAAAATCCCAAAAATTCCCAATAATTGTAAAATTACCTAAAAACCCTTAAAATGAGAAATAAAGACTTAAATACATAAATACAATTAAAACCAGTAAAAAAATCGTAAAATGCTAAAAACTCAGGAAACCATAAAAAGATAATAAAATCCCAAAATACATTAAAAATCATAAAATTCCTTAAAAAAAATTAATAACCAATAAAAAAACCTAAAACCCACTAAATACAATAAAATCCCTTTAGACCCCTAAAAATGTAAAAAACCTATAAATACATAGAAAACCTAAAAAACTCAAAATAAACCCTTTAAAGCCCAAAAAAACACAAAAACCCTAAATCCAAAAAAACCTTAAAACCCCTCAAAATTCCAAAAAATCCTAAACACCATTAAAAATTAAAAAAACATTTAAATATATTACAATGTAAAATGACACAAAACACAGAAAATATAAAGAAACCATAAAAACAAAAATCACCTAACCCCCCAAACCAAACAACTTTAAAACAGTAAAAAACCATAAATAAAAAATAATCCCTAAAAACCTAAAAACCCATAAAAATACTAAACAATCCCAAAAATACTAAAAAATTAAAATCCCTAAAGCCCCTAAAAAACATATGAATGCCCTAAAAATCATAAAATAGTTAAACCCATAAAACACTAAAAACCCTAAAAATCTCTAAAAGTTTTTTAAAAGCCTAAACCCCATAAAAACTATAAACACCCCTAAAGTCATTAAAAACACCAAATACCCATAATTACTCCAAAACCCCACTAAAACATCAAAAAAACCATTAAACCCCTCAAAATGCTTAAAAAATATAAAAACCAGAACCCCCCTAAAATGTCCAAAAACCATTAACCCCTAAAAATCTAAAAAATTATAAAAACCCTAAAAATGTGAAAACCATAAAATCAATGATAACCCCTAAGAAAACCTTAATATCTTAAAAACACTTAAAATCCCTAAAAACACTAAAAAACATAAGATCACTTAAAACTCTAAAAATCCTTTAACCCCAAAAATATTAAAAACACTAAAAAATCAAAAAAAAATATCAACAGAAACCCTAAAACCCCAAAAAACCATAAAAGATAAAAAATATTCAAAATTCGTAAAAACTATAAAAAATACCAAAAACATGAAAATACCTAAGAAATTCATAAAACCTAAAGATTCTCAAAACCCTTAAAAGCCGTAAAAAAATGCTAAAACCTGTAAAACCCATAAACCTCTATAAAAACTAAAACCCTCAAAATTCCAAAAAGAACCAAAAAAAGCTTAAAATCTTAAAAACTCCCAAAAATTACCTATAAACCTAAAATAACCTAAAACCCTTAAAAACCTAAATAAATAAATAAATAGCTAAATACAATTAAAACCACTAAAAAAATAAAAAAATTTAAAAACTCAAGAAACTATAAAAATAAAATAAAAACCCTAAATACCTTAAAAACCTTCAATTTATCTAAAAACATTTAAAAAACAATAAAAACCCCAAAACCCACTAAATAATATAAATTCACTATATACCCCTAAAAATATAAAAAACCCTTAAAAACATTACAACCCTAAAAAATAAAAAAAACACTTAAAAACCAAAAAACACAAAAACCCTAAATCCAAAAAAACCGTAAAACCCCTCAAAATTCCTAAAAACCCTAGACACCCATAAAAAATACAAAAAATCAATTAAATATCTAACAATGTAAAAATCCAGAAAACCCTGAAAATATAATTAAAACCTTAAAAATAAAAAATCACCTAACCCACCCAAATCCAAAAACTCTAAAAATTGTAAAAAACCATAAAACATAAAAATACCTAAAAACCAAAAAAAAACACAAAAATACTAAGCAATCCCAAAAAATACTAAAACCTAAAATTCCTTAAAATCGAAAAAAACCTAAGAAAATGCTAAATAACTAAAAACAGTTAAAACCCTAAAAACACTTAAAACCATAAAAATCTCTAAAGGGCCTCTAAAACCCTAAACACCATAAAAACTATAAACACCCCTAAAGACATTAAAAACACAAAAAACCCATAATTACCCTAAAACCCACTAAAACATCAAAAAACATTAAACCCATAAAGATTCTTAAAAAAAATACAAAAACCTAAACCCCCCCCCCAAACCTCAAAAAACCATAAAACCCTAAAAATTTAAAAAACCCTACAAATCCTATAAATCCAAAAACCCTAAAACCTCTCAAAATCCCTAAAAATCCCAAAACTAAAAAAATTCTAATAAGGCCCTAAAAATCCCCCAAAACATAGAAAATACTAAACCCATAAAAACACTAAGAGATCCTTAAAAACCTAAATACACTAAAAGGCACTAAAAACCTAAAAAATGGTAGAAACCCTAAAAACACTAAAAACCCCAAAATCCCTAAAAACACCTAAAACGTTAAAAACCCCTACAACACATAAAAAACTAAAACCACTATAAACTAGAAATACTCTTTAAATCCGAAAATGATGAAATATTATAAAAACCATGAAATCCCTAAAAGATTAAAAAAACATAAAACCCCAAAAATCCAAAATACCATAAACCCCTCAAAATCACTAAAATTCCTAAAAAAATAAAAATAAAAATAAATCCCTAAAAACCATAAAAATTTAAATACCCTAAAAACCATGAAAACCCCAGAGAAAACTCTAAAAAAATATAAACACTTATAGCACATAAAAATATAAAACATGCTAAAAACACTAAAAACCCATACAAACCATAGAAACCCTAAAGACAATAAAACCCCTAAACCCTTAAATATCCTAAAATATCCTAAAATTCATAAAACCAATAAAACTCTAATAACCCATTAAACCTACGAAAACATTAATAAAATATAGAAAAAATAAAATCACAAAAAAATAAAAAGCATAAAAACTAAAAAGAACCATCAAACCCCTAAAAACCCTAATCCCCTCAAAATTCGTAAAAAACATAAAAATCATAATAAATCTCTAAGAGTCCCTAAAATGTAAAAAACCCATAAAACCCTAAAAATCGTATAGAAATGTTAAAAACATAAGATCTCTTAAAACCCAAAAAATCAAAAAAAATGATATAAACCAAAACAAACAGAAAAAACGCTAAAACCATTAAAACAAGAAAACATATGAAAACCTTAAAAAAAACATAAAACCATGATAAACCACTAAATACTCTAAAAACCCTTTATTCCCCAAAAAATATTAAAAATATCTAGAAACCCTAAAAACTAAAAAAACACAACAGGTATATAAAACCATAAAACCCATTAAAACACAAAGAACCTCAAAATTCATAAAAACTTAAATATTCTAAATAATCCCTAACAATACCTAAAAATTTATAAGACCCTAAATACCCTAAAAACCCAAAAAAAACCTAAAAACCCCAAAACAATTAAAACACCTAAAACCCAAAAAAACTAAAAACCCTAAAATAACCTAAAAACCCTAAACTCCGTAAAAACCATAAAACCCTCAAAACTATAAGAAAACCAAAAAACACAAGAAAACCATAAAAAACTAAAAACTATAAATTCCCTATAAACCTATAAAAATTAAAAAAACTCTAAAAACTATATAACCATAAAAAACCAATAAACCAAAAAACCTAAAAATACATAAAACCCTAAAAACCATAGAAACCCTCATAATCCTGGAATCCATAAAATACGAAAATTCTAAAAAACCAAAAAATTCCCTAAAAACCTAAAAAACCCCAAAACCTTGAAAACACTTAAGAATAACGGAAAACCATAAACACACCTAAAACCAATAAAAACATAAAAACGCAAAAAACCCATAATGAAATCTAAAATACATTATAAAAACATGAAAACCTAAAAATAATTAAAACTCCTAAAAAGCATAGAAATGATAAAAAATAAAAAAAACCTAAAACTTTATAAAAATAATAAAAACTCCCAAAAATACTAAAAATCCCAAAAAATAACTAATAGGGTAAAAATCCATAAAATACATGATAAACACATAAAAAACCTTGATAACCAAAAAACACTTAAAACCCGTAAAAAGATAAAATACACTAGAAACCATAAAAAATCCCTAACAAAACCAAAAAACCCAAACCCCCTAAAAATAATAAATCCATAAAACCATAAAAATCCATAAAAAACATTGAATACCTAAAAACCCACTAAAAACTATAAATACCCTACAAATCTATAAAATTTTTAAAAACTATAAAAAATTAAAACACTAATTTTCTTTAAGAAAATCATAAATATAAAAAAACCAGGAAAACCCTAAAACCCCTAGAGGCCATAAAAATACTCAAAATCCCTAAAAACACTCAAAAACCAAAAAAATTCCTTAAGAAATCTTTCATAATCCCTAAAAATGAAAACCACTCTAAAAACCTAAAATACCATAAGTTAACCTTAAAAATGAAAAACTATTAAGACCACTAAAAGCCCTAAAAATAATAAAATCACTATATCCATTAAAAACCATAAAAACCTGAAACCTTAAAAAAACCCAAAACCCATAAAAAATTAAAACCCTATAACCCAAAAAGTCTTAAAAACTATAAATTACCTTAAAATTACGCAAAACTAAAAATCCCTAAACCCCCAAATATCATAAAAACTAAAAAATCCCAAAAAACCATAAAAGACATAAAATCTTTAAAAAACATAAGAACCATTAAAAAATTTAAAAAAAAATTAAAAAATCAAAAAATTCTAAAACCCTTAAATAACCCTAAAACCCGTAAAACCCCTAAAAGACGTTGAAATCCCAAAACCCTCTAAAAACCATAAAAACCCTACAAATTCCTCAAAAAAAATCTTAAAATCCATCAACAACCTAAGAAACATTATCAAATACAAAATACTCAAAACCCCTAGAATCATAGAAAATGATCATAACTATAAAAACACTAAAAGATCCAGATAACCCTAAAATCTGCTAAAACCCATAAAACCACTAGAACCTTAAGAAGCTCTAAAATCCCATAAAACCCCTAAAACCCCACTAAATACTCAAAAAACACTTCAAGGCACTAAATATTAAAAAAACTCAAAAATACCATTAAAACCCAAAAAACACAAAAAATTCTACAGCCCCAAAAATCCTAAAACCCCAAAAAATCCAAAAAATCCAAAAAAAATCTATAAAAACCCTAAAATCCATAAAAATGATAAAAAATTAATAATTTTTACTAAAAACATGAAAAATTACAAAAAAAACCTCAACGAAAAAAATAAAAATTGAAAATCCCTTAGAACCTGTAAAAATAAAAATAATGATAAAAACCGTAAAAAAGAGTAAACACCCTAAAATCCTCCAAATCCCTAAAAATCCGTAAAAATAATAAAAAACAAAATACATTGAAATCCCTAGGAAGGCCTTAAAAACCAAAAAACACATAAAACTCTAAAATACATAAAAAATTAAAAAAATCCTAAAATACACTAAGAACGCTAAAACCCCTATAAACCCAAAAAATATCTAAAAACCCATTAAACACTAAAAATCATTAAAAACACTTAAAATATATGAAAACATAAAAAATATTAAAAAACCGTAAAATACCTAAGACAAACATAAATACATAAAAACACCTAAAACCCCTAAAACCTAAAAATTCTAAACCCCTAAAAATCCCTAAAAGGACCCTAAAAACCCTAACCCCCCTAAAAACTATAAAAACCATTAAAAACATTTAAAAAAACAAAAAACCCAAAAAACCTTATAAACTACCAAAAACACTAAAAACCTTTTACACCCCTAAAAACATTCAAAAAGACTAAATACCTTAATACCCCTAATAACTCAAAAAAAAATCATAAATACCCAAAAAAATCCTAAAAATCAAAAAAATTACCTAAAAATGTAAAATCCACGAAAAAATGAAAAACCCTAAGAAACCCTTAAAAACCCATTAATATCAAAAACACATAAAACCATTAAAATCCCTAAACACTACTAAAAAATACAGTGAAACACAAAAACCTAAAAAGACCTAAAACCACTCAAAATTTTTTAAATCCCTAAAACAATTAAATACTAAAAGACGTAAAAATTCATAAAAACATATGACTCTCTAAGAACCCGGAATAAACCAAATAAAACATTAAAAAATAAAAACACTTAAAACCCCTAATAAACCAAAAAAATTAAATAACCCCTAAAAGAACTATAAAATAGTTAAACCCCTGAAAACCATAATAAAATTAATATTCTAAAACCAATAAAAATTCGAAAAAACTACTATAAATTTTAAAAACCCATTATAACCCAAAAAACCTAAAAAATATAAAAAATTTCAAAACCCTAAAACTCAAAAAAATACAATGAAACCATAAAAACATAAAATTCATAAAAACACATAAGACAGAAAAAACCCTAAAATTGATTAAAAACACTTAGAAAATCTTAAAAACCGAAAAAACACTTAAAAACCCTATAAATCCTATAAATGATAAAACCCTAAAACCCTAAAAATAGTCAAAATCACTAAAATATATAAAGAATAAAAATCCCCAAAACCCCCTTAAAATCCCCAAGAACATAAAAACTACAAATAAACCTAAAACCCTCAATAAAACCTTAAATACGTAAAAATTATTTAAACCCCTAAAAACATAAAAATGACAAGAACCCTAAAAACCTAAAGACCCTAGAAACAAGAAAAGCCTTAAGAAAACCCTAGAACCCATAAAAACACTAATAAACCACTAAAAACTCTAAAAAAAGTTTAAACCCCTAAAAACATTAAAAACTCTAAAAACATTAAAAACTCTATAAACACAAAAAACAATCAAAACCATAAAAACCCTAAAAAAATTATAAACACATATAAATACTAAAAAATATATAAAACTACCTAAAAACATAGAGAATCCATATACCCCCAAAATCCATAAAACCATCAAGATCCCTAGAAAACACTAAAACCCATAAAAATTCTAAAAATACAAAAAAACATAAAAAATATAAAAACCCTTTAAACACTAAAGATCCAAAATAAAAAGTTAAAAAACTAAAAATACATTAAACCCCAAAAACCTCGAAATATTAGAACCCTAAATATCCCTAAAAGAGCCTAAAACACCTAAAATCCATAAAAACCCTAAAAGCATTTAAAACCCAAAAACTCCATGAATCCCCTACATAAATCCCTAAAAACTCAAAAAACCCGTTAACCCGAAAAACATTTTAAAAACTCTGGAAGACCTTTAAAACCAAAAGATGTCAATAAAAAAATTAAAACCCCAAAAAACGAAAAAAACATAAAAACCCAAAAACCCTAAAAAAAACCTAAAACCCCCAAAACACTAAAAAACCCTCAAATCACTAAAAACCCAAAAAACACTAAAAACACTAAAATTCAATAAAAACATAAAAAACAAAAATACAATATGAAAAACAATAAAAACCTAGATATAGTTAAAAAACAAAAAACTCCTAAAAACATCAAAGACCCAAAAAACAAAATAAAATAGTAAATTCTTTCCAAATCCCTAAAAACCATAAAAACATTAAAATCATAAAAAAATCACTAAAAATCAATAAAAACGCAAACCCCCTTCAAAAACCACGGAAAACCATAAAAACATAAAAACACTCAAAAACCCTAAAAACAAAAAAAAAGTTAAAACACTAAACAACCGTAAAAGACCTTAAAACCCCTAAAACCCCAAAAAACCTAAAACCCCAAAAAAACCTTAAAGAAACAATAAAATTGATAAAACCTTTAAAAACCAATAAACACTCTAAAACCCAATTAACACTCTAAAACATAAAAAAATCTAAAAACCCAAAAAAACCAAAAAACACAAAAAAACACTAAAACCCCCCAAAACCCATAAAATTCCTAAAAACCCTAAATTGCTACAAAATCCCTAAAACATAAAAACCATAAAAATCTTAAAAACCCCTAAAAATCCCTAAAAAATTACAAACACATAAAATACCTAAAAACCCCTAAAAAACATAAAAAACCTAAAACCAATAAAAAACTAAAAATTGATGACATCCCAAATAAACCTTAAGACCCTAATACCCCTAAAACACATTAAAAACCCTAATAAATCCTTAAAAACTAAAAAATCTAAAAACCCCTAGATTCCTAAAAATTCTGAAAACCATAAAAAAACTATAAAAAGACACTAAAAACCCTAATCATCCCTTATAACTATTAAAACTCAAAACCCGATTAAAACCCATAAAACCCATAAAAAATCCAAATAACCACTAAAATAGATAAGAACTGTGTACACCACTATGTTTTTTTAAAATATCTAGAAAACCTTAAAACCCCCTAAGAAATAAATAATATCCAAAAACACTAAAAACACATAAAAACCATAAAATCCTAAAAACTCAAAAACTCAGAAAATCAATAAGAAACCAAAAACTATAAAAATACTAAAAAATTTTCTAAAAATTGAAAAACACAAAAAAGACCAAAACCCCCTAAAAAAACTATGAAACCCTTGAAAACCTAAAAAAACATAAAACCCCTAAAACCTAAATAACACTAAAAATCTTAAAATGCATAAAAAACCAAAAAACCCTAAAACACCTCTAAATATCTAAATAACATAAAAACTATAAAAATCCTAAAAATACCAAAAATTCCTAATAACCTAAAAAACCATAAAAAAAGAAAAACCATAAGAAACAATTTAAAACATAAAAAAACATAAAACCACTAAAAAACTTAAACAATGCTATATCTCCTATAAAATCCCAAGGAGACCCAAAACCCCATAAAACCCCCAAAAACTATAAAACCCAAAAAAACCATGAAAACCATAAACCCCATAAAATCATTAAAAGATAAAAAAACACTAAAAAACCATTAAACACCTAAAAGTGTTAAAAAACAGTAAAAACCATTAAGTCCCTCAATACAAATAAACACAAAAAACCCAAAAAAATAAGAAAATACCTAAATATAATAAAAAAGCACTGAATATTCCAAAACACATAAAAAATACTAAAACCCTAAAAACATCTAAGAAAATATTAAAAAAAACATAAAACCCATAAAATAAATGATAAAAACCCTAAAAACCCTAAAAATGAAAAATATAATCAAAATCCCAAAAACCTAAAAAACCATAATAATCCCCAAAATTACTAAAAACCTTAAAGCGTTAAAAACTATAAAAACATTAAAACCCCAAACAACCTAAAAATAAAAAAAATACAAAACCCTAATGAGATACTAAAACCCTAATAACACTAAACCCCCTATAAACATAAAAAAACCTAAAACCCCATAAAACCCTAAAAACCACTAGATAATCTATATCCACTTTAAACCCTTAAAAAGATTAAATAACATAGAAAACCCATAAAAACCTAAAAAACTAAGAAAAACATAAAACCCCCAAAAATAATATAACCCAAAAAACCCCCTAAAACATTAAAACCATAAAATCCACAAAAACTATAAAAACCCTAAAAAGACCCTTAAATTCCCTTCATGCATAAAATACCTTAAATTACTTGAAAACCCCTTTATAGAGCCTCTAAAATATAAAAATATTACAATTTATAAAAAAACATAAAATCCTAAAAATCCTAAATACCATAAAACTGCAAAAAACATTAAAATTAATTTATATCCCAACCCCCCCTAAGAATCATAAAAATAATAAAAATATGTAAAAAAAATCATAATTTAAAAAAACCTAAAAACACATAAGATCCTTAAGAATGCTTTAAAATCCTAAAAACACTTCTAACACCATAAAACCTAAATAATAGTAAAAACCCAAAAAATCCATATTGACCCTAAACCCCTAAAAGACATTAAAACCCATAAAACCATTAAAACACTTAAAAAATAAAAAAAATAAAAAATAAATATAATCCCATTAAAACATTAGAAACATAAAAATCTATAAAAATTAAAATTAAACCCAAAAAATCCAAAACACAAAAAACCCTAAAACCCTTAAAAATCACTAAAAACCCAAAATACCATAAAAATCATAAGAATTACCTAAAATTTCCTAAATCATAAAAAACCTAAAACCCCTAAGAAAACCATAAAAATCTAAAAACTGTTAAAACTGATAAAGAACATAAAAAAACAATAATAACCATGAAACCCTAAATCCCCATAAAAACCCTAATAATAACATACCTCTAAAAACCCAAAAAACCTATAAAAACACTAAAACCCCCTTAAAAACTATAAAACTCTTCAATACCATAAAAATGATAAAAAACAATTAAATACTAAAAAACCCCTATAAGTTAAAAAACCATATGCCCCTAAAAAACCTAAATATCAAAAAATATATATTCAAAAGCCTTAAAACCCCATGAAACCATAGAAATCCTAAAAATCTCTAAAAGTACATAAAACTTAAAATACCTTAACAACCACTAAACCCCTTATAAATCCTTAAAACACAAAAAACTCCTAAAACCGGTTTAAAATCTATGGAATACCCTAAAAACCATAAAATCCCTAAATCCCCTAAAAACCATAAAAAATATAAAAATGTATAAAAACATTGAAAACCTAATTAAAAAATAATAACCATTCAAACCCCTAAAATGTTAAAAAATGTTAAAAAACGTTAAAAAACATTAAAATGCTAAAAAACTCAAGAAAAAAACCCTAGACCCCATGAAAATTCTAAAACCCTCAAATACATAAAAACTCTAAAAACCATAAAAATCATAGAAAACAACTAAAATACATAAAAACATGAAAAACAACAAAAAAAATCTGAAATCCCCTATGTAAACCTTAAAACCCTAAAAATCATTAAAACCTATAAATCACCTAAAAGTGCTAAAAACCCAGAAAACACTCAAAAACCCTAAATAACCTAAAAACCATAAAAATACAAAAAATACTTATAAATCTCTAAAAATGTAAAACCCCAAAAAAACCTTGAAAACTAAATGAAAACTGTAAAAACCTAAAAAAAATAAAATACCTAAAATAGCTAAAAATACTAAATCCCCTAAAAAGTCTTAAAACACATTACCTCCAAAAACACTAAAATCCACTAAAACCATAAAACCCTAAACCCCATTAAAATTAGAAAAATCCCTAAAAATCCTTAAAATGATAAAAAACCCTATAAAACTTGAATTACCCTAAAATAACCATAAAAACGAAAGATCCCTCAAAACCTCAAAAAGCCAAAAAATTATAAAAAACCTTGAAATAACCTAAAATAACCATAAAAACCCTGAAGCCTCTAAAAACTAAAAAAACACTAAAAACCATAAAAACACTAAAAACTAATAAAAATCGTAAACACCACTAAAAACTCAAAAAAACATTAAAACCCAAAAAACATTAAAAACTATGAAAAATAGTAAGACCTAGAAAAACTCAAAAACATTAAAAATAAAAAATATATAGAACCCCAAAAAATTATTAAATACCCTAAAAACCCAAAAAATCACTAAAATCCCTAAAAACCATAAAACCCTTAAAACACATAAAAATACTAAAATAAATAAAATAACTAAATAAGTTGAAAACCTTAAGAAAACCTTTAAAAACTAAAAATAAATAAAACCAATAAAAATTTAAAGTTCTAAAAACATTAAAATAACATTAAAACCTAGAAAAACTAAGAATCCACAAAATCTCACAAAAACTTAAAAACCATAAAAATCTTTAAATATATCTAAAAACATATAAAATTAAAAAAAGCATATAAATCCTTAAAATTCCTCAAGAAAAATTGAAAACCTAAGAACACTTAAAACACCTAAAACCCAAAAAACACTAAAAGCACTAAAAACCCTAGATAGAACCTAAAAAAACAAAACCCCTAAATTTTTTAAAAATACCTAAAAGATTTAAAAACTATAAAACCCCAAAAAAATCTAACAACTACTAAAAACTCTAAAAAGACTATTAAACCCGTAAAATTGTTAAAAATAACTCTTAAAACATTTAAACCCTTATGACTCAAGATACCCAAAACCAAACAAATCCAAAAAATTCCTAAAAATCCAGTAAAATCCAAAATATTCCCCAAATACATAATTTTTTTAAAAACAATGAAAAACCCTATGAAAAACATAAAAAGAAAAAACACATAAAAGCTTAAAAAAACCTAAATAGCGCTTACAACCTTCTAAAAAACATAAATATCCTAAAAACAATTTTAATCCCTAAAAACCAAAAAGAAACATAAAAATCCTAAAAATCCTTCAAAACCAGAAAAACATAAAAGACCCTAAAACACTTAAAAACCTTATTTCAAAAAAAAATTTAGTACCCAAAAAACCCTAAAAATCATTAAAATTCCCAAAAAAAGAGAAAAATCCTAAAAATCACTAAAAACACAAAATCTATATAAACAACAAAAATTGATTAGAAAACTCTAAAAACTCATTGAAACCCTAAAAACTCAAAAAACCCCTAAAAGCCCAAAAAACATATAAACACTGAAAACCCAAAAACCAAAAAAAACCCTTCATAATCCCTAAAAACACTAAATATATAAAAATAATAAAAAAACCCCAAAAAATCCCTATAAACATAAAAAAGGATAATAACCTCAAAAAACCTATGAAAACATGATAGATGGCAGAACAAGGAGGAGAGGAAGCCCATGGGGTGACAATATCGAAACATAATGTGATGCCACTGGGTATCACTACGTCACCGAATAGGGGCTTGGAGGATCCAGTGGGTCATTATGAGATTTTCTGACTATAAAATCCCAGGGTTGCAAAGTCAAGAGCGACTGTCACGCTATCGGATGGGGATAAAAGGAACTTCGTCGAGGTTGTACAATCAGATGGTTCATTCTCCTTCATTGGTTTTGAAGCTCCTTATCCTGAGAGGATCATAAGAAAGGGGAGGACTGCTCATGTCACGACAGATAGAGAGGCTGTTGAAGAACGTTTCAACATATGTCGTTTTTCCATTATCGAAAGGGTTTTGGTCCCTAAGGGTGAACACCTCTGGAAGTTCTTTGATCTTTTGAAGAACATTTCTGATATGTGGGGAATCTTGGATTGGAGAATGACGTCCATGGGGCAGAGTTTTTATCACCTTGTTTTTTACTCAGACGAATTGAAGAGGAGAGCGTGGATATATGGTTCTATCTCCCTCAAGCTATGATATCTTCGCATACAAGAATGGGACCAGAATTTTGATCCATCTAATGTAAAGAATAATTTTGCATAGGTATGGATTCGAATTTTCATGTTGAGCTGGTTGTACTGGCGTCCTAGGATTTTAAGGGATATTGTGTCGGCAGTTGGATTTCCTATACTAATTGACATAGAAACTGATAATCCGAGGTTTGGTCACTACACGAGAGTGCTGGTGGAGATCGACTAGGATATAACCCTTGTTGAAGAGGTTGTTTTAACCACCATTGATGACACCCTCACCTTGGAGATACAATATGAAAGGAGGCCCAAGTTGTGAAATGTATACAATTTCATAGGTCACTCAACAACGGACTATAGAAGGAACGAAATCTGTAGCTTTTGTAAAACAACAGGTCATGTTGAGGATAAATTTTAGAAGAGTAAGGGTAAATCAAATATTTATAAGGCATCAACACATACAATAAGCTCCCTTCCTAGACGAATTTCAGGCCCCATGGAGGTCGGGGGCTCTAGATATCATGGCACTAACTGCAGTAATCTAAAAGAGTTTCCTACTGTCTAGGTTTCTGAATCCACTATTGCTTCTGATGGAGCTAGCTTAGCCCCTGTGGATGTTGGGGATGTAGGATCTTGGGGCATCGAATGTAGTAACATACAGGCTGCTCCCCTACAAGAGGAAGTGAATGTTGAGCCTATATCTGGCTTTGAGGGCAAGGTACCTACTGAGGTCTCTGGTATCGTATTAACTGATGACAAGGGGGATAATGAGGTCGGGGAAGTACCGGAAATGGATGTCGGATCTCCTTCCCCTACTATTTCGGGAGGAATTGTTCCAGACTTATTAATGCCCTTGTCACACCTTTGGATAATGAAACTAAGGAGCCATGTCAGCTGGAGCCACACTCAGGGAATTCCATCATGGTTTCCAATAAGGCGCTGTCATCTAATGAAACTCTTCAGGATGCACTGACCTTGGTTAATGATCTTACGATTCAGGCAATGGAGCAGCCATTTACTATTCTCGCTCAGGGAGTCACAGCAGCTGACAGATTGATGACAGTTACCTCAAAGAAATGTGTGAAGCGGAACCCCGAAGGAAAAACCATGCAGGACAGAATGTGCTCTTTGAACACATTCTCTCCGTTATCAGGTAAATTTTGGGCAGATGACTCGGATCAGGAACAAGGACGACATGAAGATGACAGGGAGTAATTGGTTATTGAATCCAAGCCTAGCAAGAGACCGGCTGGATGGCCACCCAAGAAGAATGGTGGAAAGGTACACCATCAGGATCAATGAAGATACTATATTATAATTTCAGAGGACTTGGGAACTCCCCAACGGCCTCTGATCTTAGATATTATATATCTCATTATAAACTAGGGTTGATTGCAATTGAATATCCCAATGTTTAGTTTAGTAAATGGAAAGGCTTCAGTTGGATTTCCCTTCATTACTCCCTAGGGGCACATAATAGGGATGCCAATGGATGTGAATCATTATGGATCCTTAACCATCATGAGGTTCTACTTCTTTCTGTAGAAGTGTTCCCTCAACTTATACCGATATAAATTATTTTTTATAGGGTTGGAGCTTGATTATCCTTCATCTATGCATCATGTTCTTACATTAGAAGACGGGAGTTGTGGGGAGATTTGGAAAGAGTCAACAATCAAGTGGATTGTCACTGGACTATGGTGGGGACATTAACACAGTCTTAAGGCCTGAGGAGAAACATGGTCCTTATTTCATTCACACTACTGTGGATGAATTCTCGTGTTTCATTGATTCCTACAACATGACAGAGATCCCAATTGTTGGGTTTAAATTTACATGGGGAAGGTTCACTATCAATGGATGGCAAGATAGTAAGCCTGACCGATGTTTTCTTCGAATGAATGATAATGGTGTGGCTGTGGAAATTACTGGGCACACCCTTCCAAAGTATCATTCGGACCATAACTCACTGGTGATTAAATTTCAAGATGGTCCAACAAGGTCATCCTCTCTACCCTTCAAGTTTAATAATGCATGGATCAAATTCCTGGGTGCAGAGAAGCTGTCATTAGTGGCAGGAGTCATGATACCCAAAGAAATTCCTTTTTTAAAGTGATTTCTAAATTAAAAAGTATCAAATACAAGCTGAGCGAGTGGGGAAAGAATTCATTCTCCAAATTGGATGACAGAATTAATGAGGCTGAATCTCAGCTTGCTCACTGCAACTACTGAACTAGCAGCAACATGAGCCTTCTAGGGAGGAATTGTAGCTTACCTCAAAACTGGATGACCTTCTTTTGTTAAAAGAGAGGCTGATAAAGAATCAGTTCAACGTGACTTGGTTCAAATAAGGATATAAGAACACAAAATTCTTCCACCGTCTTCAGAAGGAGGAAAAGGCAAAGAATGTTTTTAGTCCTATCCGGGTAAATGGAGCCCTCTTTACAGAAGATATTGATATAGCTAGTGTAGTGGTGGATTATTTCCAGGATCTATATACAGAATCTCGAACATCTCTGACTTGTCAGCTTCTGGATTCCATTGAACCGTGTATCAATGAGCAGCATAACTTGCACTTGGCTATTATTCCCTATAGTGTTGAGAACAGAAATGCTCTATTTTCACTTAACATGGACAGCGGAGTGGGTCCTGATGACTTTATCAATAAGTTCTTTATGTTTTTCTGGGATATTGTGCATATTGAGGTATCCTATGCTATAAAGGACTTCTTCAGAACTGCATCTATACCATATGGGGATAATTCCAATTTTATTTACTTGCATCTGAAGTTGGAGAATATGAATGTCATCAAGTATTTTCGCCCAGTTTCCCTTGGGAATACTATCCCGAAGGTCATGAGTAAAATCATTGTTATCAGGTTGTCAAAGATCCTCAACGATATTGTTAGTCCTAATCAGTTCGGATTTGTTGCAGGAATAAATATTAAAAGTTGATTATACATTGCCTTAGAGGGAGTTAATGCTATGTGTAGGAAAACCAGATATGGCAGCTTTGCTCTAAATCTTGACATCTCCAAAGCTTTTGACACAATTAGATGGAGTTTAATCTTTTATATCCTTGGAAAATATGGTTTCTCTGACAATTTTATCAAGATTATAAAATCTATCCTGGAGAGTGAAAGAATGTATGTCATGATAAATGGATCTCCAAAAGGATTCTTTCGCTGCTCTCGTGGAGTTCGGCAGGGGGATCCCCTATCAGGACTTCTTTTTTCCATTGTTGAGGATTATTTAAGCTATTGTCTTATTGTCTTGGTTAACAAAGGCTTCTTCACACCTCTTAAAGAAAGTAGGGATCTTCATGTACCATCTCACCTGCTCTATGCGGATGATATCATTCTTTTTGGGGAGGCAAACCATATAACACTTATTTCAATAAAGAAGCTCTTCCGGCATTATGATGAGGTAGTAGGGAAATCTATTAGCTGGAGAAAATAATTCATCATCTTTGTAAAAGGAATCTCAAATTCTAGGAAGATATGATTTTCCTATCTTATGGGTGTGAAGAGGAGTATATTTCCATTTACGTACCTTGGGGTTCCTCTCTTTTGGGGTAAGCTGAGATGTTATCACTTTGAATCGATTGCGGAAAGAGCCATCAACCAAATTGCCTGGTGGAAAGGGAAATATTTTTCACAAGAAGGATGGGTTTTTCTGATCAATTCGATATTAATTCCCATGCTGGTTCATGCCTTCTCGATTTACAGGTGGTTGGTCAATTTGCTTAAGAAAATGTAAGAGAAAATTAGAAACTTCATGTGGAAGGGATGCATAAATGAAAGGAACATGCCATAGTGGCCTGGAAAAAGTGTACTGAATCAATTAACATGGGCGGCCTTGGTATCAAGGACTTGGCGAAGTTCAATGAGTCACTCCTGGGTAACATTGTCTAAAATCTGATCAATTCTAGAAATGAGGATCTGGATTTCCTTAATGATCGGTTTGTTTGCAGGCTGATGAATGAATCCGCTGGTTATTCTCTCTATTTGGTTTAGCCCTCCATCAAGACAACATACCATGATATTATCTCAAATTCAAGGTGGATTATCTCGAAGAAATCCAGATTGAACTGCTGGACCAGTACTCGGTTGGACACTATACTAAATACAATACTTCAGCCACTGGACAACATGCAGAATATGCCAATTTCAGAGTTTTTACAGAATTTTGACGACATGTCTTGCATGCTTCTGAGCATGATCTCCATAGAGATAAAGGGATATAATTTTTTAATTGTAGATGCTTTAGTGTGGAAACCTGATCAGTGCGGTTTTCTTGATACCAAAGGGTTATATCGGCACAAATGTGAACATAGCTCCTGTGTTCCAGCGTGGTTTTCCATATTTAGGAAGCCTTTTATCCCTCCTTCAATGCATGTTTTCTTATGGAAAATATGGAAAGGAAGACTGCCTCTACATGGAGTGATAAAACTGGCCAGATGGAAGATTGTTTCAGGCTGTAACATTTGCTTATGGGCGGAGGAAACTAGTAACCATCTTTTAATACACTACAGTATGGCTTCTGAGTTATGGCTTTGTATTCATGATGTCTTTGGAATTATTCTTAATTTGAGTAGGCAACGAGAGCTGGTGAATCTTCTCGGTGCTATAACAGAGGTAGGACTAAGCTCACAACTTCACAATATTCTCCTAACCGCGTCGGCGGCGCTGCTATCCTATGTTTTGTTTTCCAGAAATGCGGTGGCACATCGAAATAAAATAGGTTCTTTCCATGAAGGCGTGGTGAGCATTCACAGGGATATCCATGCGGTGACAAGTATCCAGAATGGGGAGATGAATAATGATATGAATGACTTCCTGGTCCTGCGTAGAATTGGAATTCCAGGAAGATGCAGAAAACCGAGGATGCTTAAATTTATTAGGCGGATCCCTCCGATAGTGGGCTTTATCAAGGTCAATGTCGATGTCGCTGCCATGGGTGTGCCAGGTCCCTCATGATGTGGTGGGGTTTTTCATACCTTTCGGGGCTTTGTCAAAGGATGCTTTTACAACTTCCTTGGGAGTTGTTCCGCATATGAGGAAGAAATTTGGGCCATCATAAAGGCGATTCAATATGCAACCCATTTCAGATGAAATAAGCTCTGGATTGAATCTGATTCATCATTGGCGGTGGAGGCCTTCAGGAAGCAGTCACTACTTGTACCATGGCGACTTCTCCAACTCAAGATCGAGTGCCTCAATGCTGCCAAGACTCTAACCCTGGGCATCTCACATGCATATAGGGAGGAAAACTGGGTTGCGGATTTTCTTTCCAAGAGATCGATTGATGAAGGTACTTAGGTATGGTCTTTTAGGACTCCAGACTTCTGTTTGTCTTCAGTTGACTCAGACATGAAGAGGAAGACCCAGACTAGGATATGCAAGCCTCCTTTATAATGCATTATACTTTACTTTTATGTTCTTTAATAAATCATGGGATCGGGTTTGTCTGATCCCACACCTTTTCTGCCCTATGAAAACATTAAAATCATAAAACCACTTAAAACCCTAAAAACCTAAAAAATGATATAAAAAAAAGAAAAATCCTAAATAAATCTAATACATGAAAAACTATAAAAGACAGAAAATCCATTAAATTCATAAAATCACTAAAAGAAGGAAAAATACCAAAAATATATAAAAACTATAAACCACTAAAAACTCTAAACACCTTTTAAGCCCAAAATAATGATAAATTTTTTAAAACATTAGAAACTAAAAAAGACACAAGAACCCTAAAACATGAATACTTAAAATACCCTTGAAAACCCTAAGAACTATAAAAAACCATATAAATAATAAGAATATATAAAAATACTTAAAAATGTAAAGAAACCTAACAACCCTAAAAAACCCCAATAGAACCTTAAAAACCTGAAAAACCCTGGACGATGACGGGAGTCGGTGAACCACACCGGTGCTACGGTAAAAGTGGGTTTGTCAGTCACCTCGGCGGCGTTTCTCGAGGATGATGATGTTGTGGCAGGGGATCCCAGGTTTCGAGGCTGGCGCGTGGGTTCGTGGCTCAAGATGTTGTGCAGTTTCCTTCTGTTTGGATGTTTTTTGAATTTTGAAATGTATGATTGTATCTATGGGTCCCGAAAACCCTTACAAACCAGATAACTGATAAGGGGAAAAATGATTTCCATTAGATAAAGACCCCAAACCCATCAAAATACCAAGAGCCCAAAAAATATGATGAATATCCTAAAAATCCCTAATCATCCTTAAAAACATGAAACCCCCAAAACCCTGAAAACTCTTAATAAAACCTTTATAAAATAAAAACACCTAATAAACATAAAAAATTCTAAAAACCGTAAAAATCCTAAAAATACTCTAAAAATATAAAACCCCAAAAAATATTAAAATATTTTAAACCCCTAAAATTTTTAAAAACAATAAAAACATTGAAAACCCAAAAAAAAAACATAAACCCTCCCAAAAACCTAGAACCCCTAAAACCAATAAAAACAATAAAAATCTCTAAAAACCATAAAAACCAAATAAATCCAAAAAAAAGACCTAAAAATCTCTAAAAATATAAAAAATAAAAATACTATGAAAATCCATTGGAAACCCTCTTAAGCCTAATAACACTGAAAACCACTAAAAACCTAAAAGGGCCAATGAACCTAAAAAAACTCAAAACCCTAAAACCCTTAATATCCATAAATACCCAATAAAAAAATCCTAAAAAATCCTAAATATTCCAAAAAAAACCTACAAACCCTATAATGTAGTGAAAACCCCTAATATAATCTTAGAAACCTAAAAACACATAATCCGCCTAAAAATTTATAAAATCTCAAAACCCTAAAAGACATTCAAAACCCCTAAAAACCATGAGAAACCCATAAAAACCCTAAAAACATTAAAAAAATATTATAACCATTTTACCCTTAAAAATGATAAAAACTCTAAAAATTAAAAAACTCTAAAAATTAAAAAACAACCTAAAACCCCAAAAACTATAAAAACCCATCCCTAAATACCCCCAGAAATCATTAAAGACCATAAAAAATTATTGAAATCCTTAAATATCTCTAAAAACTAAAACCCCTACAAACCCCAAAAAACCCACTTGAAAACCTTAAATACGTAAAAACACTTAAAACCCATAAAAAGCTAAAAACCTTAAAAACCCCTAAAAACCCTAAAACCCCATAAAATCCCTAAATACCCTAAAACCATAAAAAAATCAAAACCCCTTAAAATCAGTAAAAATGAAAAAACAACCATAAAAAACCTTTAAAAACTACTAAAAACCTTAAGAAATCCTTAAAAATATAAAAACACTTAAAACCCCTAAAAACCTAAAAAAGAAAAAAATCTTAAAAACCATAAAACCCCTAAAATAGTAAAACCAATAATGTCCTTAAAACATTAAAAAACCCTAAAACCCAAAAAAATCCAAAAACAAATAAAAAATATAAAAAACATTTAATCCCCTAAAAATGTTAAAGAACTGTAAAATTTCTTTAAAACCCAAAAAATATAAAAACTCTAAAACCCCAAATAAAACATAAAAACCCTAAAACCCTAATGAAAATAAAACCCCACAAAGTCCCTAAAAACCCTAAAAATGATAAAAATGATAAATAAAACCTTAAAGGTCCCTTAAATCATAAAAAACCCCAAAACCCTAAAAACCGCTAAGAAAAACATAAAACACTTAAAAACCCTAAAAATCCTAAAAACACAAAAAAATGAAAAAAACCCGTTAAACCCCCCAAACCCCCTCAACGCCCTAAAAATCCAAAAAACCTATATAAATCATAAATATCCATAAATATCTATAAAAACATAAAAACACTAAAATCATGGAAATCCTAGTGAAAACCTTAAAAACATAAAACCATATAAAACCCCATAAAAAACATAAAAAGGCTAAAAACACTAATAATACCTTAAAACCCTAAAAACCCATTAAACTCCTCAAAATCCCTAAAAACACTAAAAAACACAAAAATAATAAAAATTACCTACAAATACATAAATGGATAAAACCCTAAAACACTGAAAAACCATAAAAATGCTTAAAAAACTTAAAATAATTAAATCCTTTGAAAACAATCATAATAGAAAATACCAAAAAACCTATAAACATAAAAAACCTAAAAAATCCAAAAGAATATTAAAAATCCACTAAAAAAAATTAAAAACCCATTAATCCCTAAAAAACTATAAAACCCTTAAAACCATAAAAACCCTAAAATACAAAAACCACTTAAAAACTCTAAAAACACAAAAAAACCCTTAAAATACCAAAAAACTCAAAAACGCCTAAAAATCCTACAAAATCCCTAAAATTTTAAACAACCCAAAAACCATAAAAAATTAGAAAATCATAAAAACCAAAAAAATCCTTAAAACCCTAAAAACCTAAAAATTGATTAAAACGCTAAAACCCCCCAAAATCCCGTGAATCCCTGAGAAATGAAAAGCCTAAAAGACCCCTAATAATCAATAAAAACATAAAAACCCCCAAACCCTCATATTAATAAGCACTAAAAACCTAAAAACACTTAAAACCCATAAAAACGCAAAAGACCATAAATTACCTAAACCCCTAAAATACACAAAAACCCTAAAAGACATAATAAAACTTGAATCCGATATACACCATAAAACCCCTAAAAACCATAAAAACCCATAAAAAATGTAAGAACTCTAAAAACCCTTTAAACCCCTAGAAATGTTTACATACTCAAATATATCATAAAACCCCTAAAACATAGAAAAACCCCTAAAACCCCAAAGAAACCATAAAACCCTAAAAAACCTAAAAATAACTAAATCCCTAGAAAACCTAATAACCAAAAAAATATTAAAAAATCCCTAATAATTCCTAAATTTATAAATACCCCTAGTATCCTGAAAAACATTAAGAAATCCTTAAAACCCTAAAAGCACATAAAACCCATAAAAACAACAAATATCCTCAAAAGAACCGAAAATCCTAATACCACTAAAACCCAAAATCCTTAAAATCGAAAAAATCCCTGAAAACCCAAAATATTCTATAACCAGTAAAACATTATTAAAAACATTAAACCCCTAAAACATTAAAAATCTCTAAAACTCCTAAACCCCTACAGAAATTGAGAAACCTAAAATCCCCCAAAAATGACTAACCAAATAAAAGTCTGAAAACCCTCAAAATACCTATAACCTTTAAACCCTTAAAAATCCTTAAAAGACCTAAAAATCCTTAAATATATAAAAACACTAATAAACCTAAAAGCCCAAATGAATACCATAAAGACCTAAAATCACTTAAAACACTTAAAAACCTAAAACATTTAAAACCGTAAAAACCCTAAAAATCTTTAAAACCCAAATAAACCATAAAAACCTGAAAAATCCCTAAAATCCCTAAAAACATAAAAAACAATAAAACTCCTATGAAAATTTAAATACTTAAAAAAAACCTAGGATCAAAAAATTCTAAAAACTATATAAAAACAAAAAAAAAACAAAAAATCCTTGAAAACCATAATACCCCTAAAAATAGAAAAACTCTATAAACCAAAAAAGCCAACAAAATCATTAAAAACTATAAAATCCCTTTAAACCCCTAAAACACTAAAAAATATAATAAAAAAAACCTAAAAAATCAAAAATTAAAATTAAAATTTAAACACCAAAAAACCAAAAAAAACCTAAAACCCCTCCAAATCATTAAATATACTAAAAATAAAAAATTCTAAAAAAGCACAAAAATCCCTAAAAATATAAAAAAACCTAAAAACTCCAAATACCATAACAAAACTCTAAAAATGAAAAAAGACGTAAAACCCTTATATACCTAAGAAATACCAAAAACCCTATAAAATAGTAAAACCTATAATAAAGATAAAAAACCAAAAAAACCCTAAAAACCATATATATCCAAATAACCCCTGAATATCCATAGAAATATAAAAAACCCGGTAAAATAAGAAAAAATATTATAAAACCATAAAAAAATAAGATCATTTAAAAACCATAATTAACCTATAAAGAAATAAAAAAACCTAGAATACCATAAAACCAAAAAAACCAAAAAACCCCTAAATACATTATAAAACTCAAAAAAACTGAAAATTCTAAAAAACCTTCATTCCCTAAAAACATTAAAAATATCTAAAAAACTTAAAAACACTTTAAAACTCAAAAAATCCATAAAAAAATAAAATACATACAAACCCTAAAATTATAAGACCTTAAAAGCCTCAAAATCCCTACAAACCCTAAAAACATAAAAAAATACAAAACTGTGAAAACCCATAAGAAAACCCTAAATACCTAAAAAAACTAATTCCCCCCCCCCCAAACTCAAAATATTCTAAAAGCCATGAAATCTACAAATACCCTGAAAATTAAAAAAAATACTAAAAACAAAAAAATAATAAAATTAACCTAAAATCTATAAAAATTGAAAACAACCAAGGTATAACGAAATCCAATTAGAAAACCGTAAACACATAAAACCACTTTAAACACCCAAAGACCTAAAAACCAAAAAACCCCTAAAATGAAAATAAAACCCCTTTAAACCCAAAAAGAACTAGAAACTATAAAAAAAATTAAAACCATAAAAATAATAGAATACCCTAAAAATTATAAAAACCATTAAAAAACTTAGAAAACCCCAAAAACCATAAAAACACTAAAAAATACTAAACACTAAAAACAATAAATATCCTAAACACCCCCAAAAGCACTAAAATAGTAAACACCCAAAAAACCACTAAGAAACCGTAAAAGCCTAATAAACTTTTAAAACCCATCAAAACTAAAATGTTAAAGACCCTAAAAACCATGAAATTCCTCGAAATCATAAAAAACCATAAAACCCCCTAAAAATCATAAAAAATCCCAAAAAAACACCAAAAATGTATAACACTCTAAATAGTCTAAAACCACAAAGAGATCCATAAAACCTAAAATCCATTTAAACCCCTAAAAACATAAAAAATCAAAATGCCCTAAAAAATAAGAAAACCAAAAAACCCATAAAACAACTAAAAAACCATAAATCCCTTAAAAACCATCAAACCCCCTAAATTCCCTAAAACTCTAATAACCAATAAAAACTCTAAAAACCCTTTAAACCCATAAAAATAGAAAAAACTCAATAAATCTTAAAACCCTTAAAAATTCACCCCTACCCCCCTTAAAACCACAAAAAACCCTAAAACCGTTGAAAATACTTAAATATACGAATAACTATAAAAATCCTAAAAATTTCTATTAAAATAAATAATAACGTAAAAAACACTAAAAATCAGGAAAAACTATAAGAAAATTTTAAAAACCTAAAAACCATTTAAACACAAAAAATATGACAAATTCTAAAAACCCTATAACCTAAAAATCATAATAACCCTCAATTTCACTAAATACAAAAAAAATCATAGAAATTTCAAAAATCCATTAAAAACCCAAAAAATTTAAAAAGCTCTAAAAACCCTACGATGCCCTAAGAAGACCATCAAAATCTAGAAAGCCTAAATCCCTATAAAACCAAAATATTCTAAAAACCCTAAAAATCCAAAAAAAAAAATACGACTCTTAAAATCCAGAAAACCCTAAAAACACATAAAAAGTCAAAAAAACCACTCAAAACTCAAAATATCCCATAAAACCCCAAAAAATGTGAACAAACTCTAAAAACCCTAAATACTCAAAAAACCCTAATTTCCCCAAAAAACCATAAAATAACAAAAACCAAAAAAACCCTTAAAAACCTTAGAAACCATAAAACCCTAAAAACTATAAAAACCAAATGCATTAAAAAATCCATAAAATGTAAAAAAATCAAAACCCTAAAAAATCCTATGAAAACATAAAAACAATTTAAACCCCTAAAAACCTAAAAAATATAAAAACCCTAAAGCACTATAACCCTAAAAACACTAAAAATCCACAAAACCATAAAAATACTAAAAAAGTGTCAAAAATCCCAAAAAAGGTAGAAAGACCAAAAACCCTTTAAAACCCATTAAAAAATTAAATACCTAAAAACACATAAAACCCCTTGAAACACATAAAAACGGTAAAAACCATCAAAAATAACATTAAACACTAAAAACCATAAAACCCCTAAAAACATAAAAACCCCTAAACCCCTTAAAAATCAATAAATACTCTAAAAAATATTAAACCCCTAAAAACCTAAAAAACTATAAAAACCATAAATTCCATAAAAACTCAATGAAACCTCATAAACCAAAAAAAACAAAAAAAATCTAAAATACCCTTAAAATCCCTAAAACCTAAAAAACCAAAGAAATCATAAAAAGTACAAAGAATCATAAAAAAATCATAACCCTAAAATCCCTAAAAACCCTAAGAAAACCTTAAAATCCACAAAACACTTAAAACCCCTACAAACCTAAAAAATGTTTGAAACCGTAAATCCCAAAAAACCAAAAAATATCCAAAAACCCCCCCAAAATCCCTAAAACCCAAAAACCCATTAAAATCATTTAAATGATCTAAAAATCCCTAAAAATTTAAAAACACTTTAAAAATCCTAAAAATCGAATGAAAACCTTGTAAACCTAGAAACACTTAAAACCATTAAAAACTGAAAAAAATACTAAAAACCCTAAAAAAATAATAAATTAATTTAAAATCCTCAAACCCCATAAAAAACATAAAACCACTAGAAAAAAAAACTATAAATCCATTTAAACCCTTAAAATGATAAAAACTCTAAAAAACATTAAAATCCATCAAAAACAGTAAACCCTAAAAACTAAAATAATATATAAAACCCAAAAAACCAAAAAACCCTCAATATCCTTAGAAGACCTAAAAATCCTAAGAATCCTAAAAAATACCTAAAAAAAATAAAAACATTAAAACATTAAAAATACCGAATACCCCTAAGAAAACATAATATTAAAAAAACAATTAAAGACCTTAAAAATTTTAAAATAAGAAAAACCCCTAAAAACATAAAAATCTTATATATTCCATAGTAATCCTTAAAAATTGTAAAAACCCTAGAAACCCTAAAAAAACTAAGAAAATTGAAAAAAAACAAAAATATAAACCACAGAAAACCTAAAATAGATAAAAACACAAAAAAACCCTAAAACCCCTTTGAAACACTAAAAATGTTAAAAAATTCTGGAAACCCTTAAAAACTCTAAAAACTCAAAAAACCATAAAAATTAAAAACAACATATAAACCAAAAAACCTAAAACACCTGAAAATACCAAAAATAACTTATAAAACAATAAAATCCTAAAAAATCCTTAAAAAATACAAGAAAAAAGAAAAACCCAACAAAATATGAAAACCCCAAAGAATACCTTAAAAACCTAAAAACACTTAAAACCCAAAAAACCTAAAAACAATAAAAACCCTGAATACACTAAAAACCATAAAACACTAAAAAAATACAACCCCAAAAAATCACTAAAATCACTAAAAACAATAAAAATCCTAAAAATCCCTAAAAATACACAAAAACATAAAAATCCATAAAAACAATTAAAAACCCTAAGAAAACCATAACCACCTAAAAACATTTCAAACCGGAAAAACCCTAAAAAATGCCACAGAGTCTACAAATCACTAAAATACCCTAAAACCCCCACAAAACCATTAAAGCCCTTAAAACCATAAAAAATACTAAAAATCTATAATAAACATAAAACCCACTAAAAAATCTAAAAACCATTTAAACACCTAAAAAACCATAAATCAAAAAAACTATAAAACCCCAAAAAACACTCAAATTCCCTAAAGACCTATAAAAAACATAAAATACACAAAAAATACCAAAACATAAAAAATCCTAAAGCCCCAAAAAACCCTAAGATATTTTTTAAAACCTAAAAAAAAATAAAATATCTAAAAACATAAAAAAATTATGTAAACCGTAAAAATGACACAAAATACATAAAAACCTCTAAAACCTTAAAAATATCAAAAAACAAAAAAACCCCCCTAAAAATCCATATAAATCTATAAAAAGATAAAAAAAACCATGGAAGACAATAATAAAACCTTTAAAACATAAAAAACATAAAACCCCTAAAACAAAAAATCCTAAAAATCGTAAAACACTCAAAATCCCTCAAAACTCTAAAAACCCTAAAATATCCCTAAAAATATATAAAAACATTAAAGACCTAAAAAACTCTAACAACACAAAATAAATCCTTAAAAACCTAAAAAAAAATAAACCCCCCCACTGAAACCTAAAAAATGATAAAAATCTAAGAAGTCCCTAAAAACTCTAAAAACCCTTAAAGACCATAAAACCCCTAATAATCGTAAAATACCATTAATATCCTCAAAACCCCAAAAAACTAAAAAAACAAAAACATAGAACCCTAAAAACCCCCAAAACCCCAAAAACCCCAAAAACCCCAAAAACCCTGAGAAATCACGAAAAATAAAAAAAATATTAAAACCATAAAACATTATGAAAAGCTTAAAAACCTAAAAAACATTAAACCCCTAAAAACTAAAAAACCCATAAAACTGCTTAAAACCATAAAACCAACAAAATCTCTATAACCCTTAGAATCCTAAATAATCCCTAAAAATCCATAAAAACAAAAAAAACATAAAAACAAAACACCCCTTAGAAAACCTTTTTAACCTAAAAAACATAAAACCCTTAAAAAATAAGGTATGCTAAAAAATATAATATCCCTAAAATGCCATAAAACCGTAAAAATCCTAAAAACCATAAAACCCCTAATAACATATAAAATATATAATTCAGTTAAAAGTAAAAAAAACCACTCAAAGATCTAGAAAACCAACAAACCCCTGAAAATGTTAAAAAAATCTAAACCTAAAAAACCCTAAAAACTCAAAAAAATCGAAACACCAAAGACCTATAAAAACCCTGAATACCCTTAAAAACCTAAAAATACCTAATAAAATAAAAAAACATAAAAATAAAAAACCATAAAATACTAAAAACAATTAAAAAACTAAGTCCTTGAAAACAGTTAGAAAACTATAAAAACCTAAAAATGCTTGGAACCCCTAAAAATCATCAAAATGCTTAAAACCCAAAAAACCATAAAACCCTAAAAAATACTAAAAACCCTAAAAATCCCAAATCCCCTAAATAAATAGAAAATTTATAAATATTCCTAAAAATCCCATAAAATATAAAAACACCTAAAAACCCTTAAAATCCCTAAGAAAATTCAAAAAAATCTAAAAACGCTTAAAACATTAAAAAACCTAAAAATGCCAAAAAACCCAAAAAAAACCCTCAAAAGACCCTAAAACCCCTAAAAACCCAGGAAAACCCTAAAAACCAAACAAATCTTAAAAACAAAAAACCCAAAAAACCCCTAAAAACTGCTAAAAACCGTATAGTGCTTTAAAAATGTTATAAATTCTAAAAACAGAAGAAACCCAAAACAACTCAAAAAAACACTAAAAAATAAAAAAATACACAAAAACTCAAAAAACCCAAAATACACTCAAAATACATAAAAAAATAAGATAATACCTAAAATCCATAAACTCAATAAAATTGTAAAAATGATATAACCCTTAACAACACTAAGAGAGACATAAAAATGTAAAACTCTTAAAAACAAACAAATCCCTAAAAAGTGATAATTTGCCTAACAACTCTAAATAGGCCCTAAAACCCTAAAATCCCCCAAAACCATAAAAATGAAAAACATCAAAAACCATAAAACCCCTAAAACCCACAAAAAACATTAAATAAATAAAAAAACAATAGAAAATAAACCATAGATAACCCTAGAAACCCCTAAACTCTCAATATCAATAAAAACCCAAAACATTATAAAACCCCTCAAATTACATTAAAACACTAAAAAACCTAAATCTCTATAAAAATACAAAAAAGCCATAAAACTCCTTAAAAACATAAAAAAAACTCAAAACCCAAATAAAACATTAAAAAACAAAAATCAAAAAAAAAACTCTGATAGATTATAAAACCCCTAAACCCCTAAAACCCTTAAAACCCTAAAACCCCTCAAAGTCCTTAAAACATAAAAAACTATAAAAAATGTATAAAAGAATTAAAAAGACCCAAACATAAAAAACCTTAAAAACGACTAAGAAATCCTTAAAACCAAAAAACAAAAAACCCCTAGAATCATAAAAAATCTAAACATCCTAAAACCCTTAAAAGTCCCAAAAATACAAAAACACCTAAAACTAGGAAGAAGCCTAAAATTTTTAAATCCCTAAAACCCTAAAGACAATAAAAATCCACTAAAACTCTAAAAACCCTTTAAACCATCTACAAAAATTAAAAATCTATAAAAAAATTAAAATCATAGGAAACTCAAAAAGCACTAAAAACTAAAAAATCTAAAAAAACCCTTAGATCTTAAAAAAACTAAAAACCGTCAAAATCACTAAAATCTATACAAACATAAAAATCATAAAAATAACAGGAAAATCCCTAAAAACATAGAAAACACTAAAAACCCAAAAACACTCAGAAAACTGTAAAATCAATAAAATAATTAAAACACCTAAAAAACCAAAATCGCTAAAACTCCAAAAATCCCTAAAAATATTAAAACACATAACTCTAAAAAATCTTTAACACCCCTAAAAACCCATAAAAATCCTAAAAGGCCCTAAAAATCTTTAAAAATATAAAAACACTAAAAAATAGAAAATTAAAGAAAACATTAAATCTAAAAAACACTAAAAACCCCTAAAACACACAAAAACCTTAAAAACCACTAAAAAATATAAAAACTCTTGAACCCTCTAAAAATGGTAAAATTCAATAAAAACAATAAAACCTAAAAAACTGTATAATCCAACCCCCCCCCCCCCAATGATAAAAACACTATTACCATAAACCCCTCAAAATCCTCAAAACCATAACCTATGATAAAAATCATAAAAATCCATCAAAATCCGTCAAAATATAAAAAACCTAAAACCCTAAGAAATCTTTAAAAACATAAAACACTTAAAACCCCTAAACATCCAAAAAATGTAAAAAAACATAAAAAAATAAGAAATCTAAAAACCCATTGAGACACTTAAAATCACTAAAAACCACAAATACTATAAAAAACCTAAAAACTATAAAAAATCATAAAAACATAAAACTCCCTAATCCATGAAAACCCCTAAGAAAACCCTAAACACCCTTTCACAGTTGAAATACATAAATAATTAAATAATTATAAAAACCATAACAACTTAAAAACCCTAAAAACCCTTCCACCTATAAAACCATAAAACCCATAAAGCATTAAAAAACAATAAAACCCAAAAAAGCACTAAAACCCCATTAAAAAATAACAACCATTAAACCCCAAAAAACATTTAATAATTTTAAAAACATTAAAAACATAAGATCTAAAAAAACCCTAAAACCCCTAAAACCCCTTAAGAACCCTAAAAACACTCAAAATCCATAAAATCATAAAAACCCATAAATATACAAAAAATTCTCTAAAAAAACATTATAATGTAAAACTCCCCAAAAATCTTGAAAACCAAAATGAAAACCATAAAAAACTAAAAACAATTAAAACCGATAAATACTTAAAAACTATAATGAATATAAAACCACTAAAACCCTTAAAAACCCGTCAAAATCCCCAAAATCCCTAAAAACCAAAAAATTTCTAAAAAATCCAAAACAATATCTTAAAATTTGAAAGCCCGTAAAATGTGAAAAAACCTAAGAAAACCATACAAACCTAAAAACACATTAAACCCATTAAAAAATAAAAAAACTCAAAATATCTGAAAACACCCTAAAATAACTAAATACCAAAAACACCTAATATCCTTAAAAACATATTACACCCCTAAAACTGAAAAAAACACTAAAAACATTAAACCTATAAAAATAATAAAAACCCTAAAAACCCAAATTAACCATAAGTACCCTAAAACCCTAACAAATCCTAAAAATTCCAAAATCCCTAAAAGACTAAAAAACCCTCAAAATCCTAAAAATAACAAAAAATCTCAAAGAATCTAAAAAAACCTAAAGACCACTAAATATACAGAGAAAAACAAAAAATAAACACATAAGTCTTCTAAAAATTTTAAACTTCTAAAAACCTAAAATCCCCTAAAAAAACTAAAACTCTAAAAGTCCCTAAAGAACCTATAAACCCCAAAAATCATAAAATACCCTAAAAATCCCGAAAACCATAAAAACCCAAAAATCCCTAAAGAACATAAAAGAAACCTTTGAAAATGTAAAAACACTTAAAACCCTTAAAAACAAAACGACCCCTAAAAACCCTAAAAACCCTAAAAACCCTAAAAATAATAAAAACCCAATAAAATAATAAAAAACCCAAAAAACCCCCAAAACTCTAAAAACCCACTAAAAATTCTAAAATCCCTTAAAACTCCTAAAATAGTTAATAACTATGAAATCCTTCAAACAAATAAATAAATAAAAAATCCCTAGAAACAAAAAAAACACTCAATCCCTAAAGAGCCTGTAAAGCCATCAAAATCCTTAAAAACCATAAAAACCACAAAAATCATAGAAAATCCCTCAAAATACATGAAAACATTAAAACCATAAAACCTTGATAATCTATAATAAAATATTCTAAACATATAAACACTTATAACCCATAGAAAACCTAAAAAATACTAAAAACCCAAAAAATCCTAAATCCCCTCAAAATCCCTAAAAACCATTAAACCCACAAAAGTACTAAAAATACCTTAAAACATAAAAAACCCTAAAATCCCGAAAAACCCCAAATAAATCCTTAGAATCCTAAAAACACATAAACCGTGTAAAAAACCTACAAACCAACTAAAAGACATAAAATCCTGAAAACCTATTAAAAATCCCCAAAAAACAATAAAGACAATAGAAAACCACGAAAAATTATAAAAAACAATTTAACCACAAAAAACATTAAAAATATGGAAAAAAACTTAAAACATAAAAAAACTCGAAAAACCGCTAAAACAAAAAAAAACTCTAAAACCAATAAAGACCCTAAAAATCTAAAAACACTCAAAATCTATAAAAACCATAAAAATGGATAAACATAAGTTACATCCCTAAAAACCCAAAAGATGTAAAAAACACTAAAACCCATGAAAAAACCCTAAGAAATCCATTAAAATATAAATGCCCTTAAAAACATTAAAAACCAAAAAATAATAAATCCCAAAGACCTTAAAAAACAACAAAAACCATAAAAATCACCCAAATCCATAGAAAACAATAAAAATCATAAAAATCAACAAAAATATCAAAAAACATAAAAACCCAAAAATCCTGAAAACTCACAAGAAACCCTAAAAACCATTAAAGCGCTTGTAACCCATAAAAACCTAAATAACTGTAAAACAATAAAAAACAAAAAAAAACCAAAAAACCCATAAAACTATAAAACCCCAATAATCCTTTTTCAAAACCCTAAAACCCCTAGAGACCATAAAATACACTCAATGATCTAAAAACACTTTATACTACTAAAATATTAGAAAACACTTAAAATCTGAAATAAACTAAAAAACCAAAAAACATAAAAAACCAGAAAACTCAAAGAAAAACTCAAAAACATAAAAATAATTAAAACCATAATAATAACTAAAAAATTATAAAAACCCTAAAACCCCTAAGAACCCTAAAAATCATAAAAACCCTCAAAATACATCAAAACCCCAGAAAACCATAAAAATAAATAAAATCTATTATATCACATGAAACTATAAGAACCATGAATGGCCCTAACAAACCATTAAAAACCTAAAAACAGTTAAAACCCATAAAAACCTGAAAATGCAAAACCCCAAAAAACCACTTAAAGACCCTAAAATGTTAAACCCCCTAAGAACTCCCAAAAAAATAAAAACCCCTACAAACCATAAAACCCCATTAAATCCTATAAATCAATAAAAACCTCTAAAACCCAAAAAACACTTAAAACCCTAAAAAATAAAAAAATAAAAAAATCAAACAAACCCTAAAATTCCAAAAAACCAAAACCCCCCAAACAATACTAAAAACTAAAAAATCCCATAAAAACTCTCAAAATCCTAAATATCCAAAAAATTATAGAAATACAAAAAAATACAAAAAATCACTAAAAACCCATAAAACCATACAAACCACTAAAAAATTAAAAGCTAGAAAACCCATAAAAAGCTAAAAACCCAATAAAAATTCTAAAAACCATTTAATCCCCTAAAACCATTAAAAATCTAAAAATGTTAAAAACAAATAAAAAATAAAAAACCCTCAAATCCAAATAAAGCATTAAAACCCTAAAAAACCTCTAAAAAATCCTAAAAAGCCTCAAAATCCATAAAATCCATAAAAACCCATAAAAAATAAAAAATCCCAAATAAATAAAAAACCCTAAAAACATGAAAATCCCTAAGAAATCAATAAAAAGATAAATAACTTTAAATCCATAAAACACATAAAAAATACTAAATTACACTGAAACCCATAAAAACCCTAAAACCCATCAAAATCTATGAAATCCCTAAAATCTAATAAAAATCCTATAAAGGCTATAAAATCCATAAAAACATAAAAATAATTAAAACCCCAAAAAAAACCCAAAAAATATTAAGAAAATTTAAACCCAATTAAAACCTAAAAAATTCTAAAAACTGTAAATACCTAAAATACCTTAAAACCCCTAAAACCCCAAAAAACCCTAACAAACCCTAAAAACATAAAAAACCCTAAAGACCATAAAAACAAAAAAACACTAAGAACTCTAAAACCCCGTTAAACCCCTAAAAATATGAAAAAAATATAAACCCCTCAAAGATTATAAAAATTTCAAAACCCCAAAAAACCATAAAAAAAATAAAAACTCTAAAAATATAAGAATCTTCAAAATCTATAAAAAACAAAAAAAACAAATAAAAATTCTAAAAAATATCTAGAAATTGATAAAAACATAAAAACTCCATAAAAACCGTAAAACATAAAACAATTAAAACCCCCAAAAAACCTAAATATCCTAAAACCCTAAAAACCCCTAAAAACCCTAAAACCCTTGAGAAACCCTAAAACTCTAAAAAACGCTAAAAACCCAAAAAACCAAAAAATAATAAAAATGACCTAAAAACCTAAAAAACTAAAACACTAAATACCCAAAAAACACTAAGAACACCATAAAATAATAAAAAATACATAAAACAAGTAAAAAATCATAAAATAGTTAAAAACCATTAAAGACTTGAAAAATATGAAAAACCACTAAAAACCATAAAAACTCTAAAACCTATACAAACCCATAATACCCAAACCCCCCCCCAAATAAAAAAACGCTAAAATATATATAATATATTAAGCCTAAAAAATGTCAAAAAACTCCAAAAACATTAAAACTCATATGAACTCAAAAAAAAACACTGAAAATACAATAACACCATAAAAACTGTAAAACACGAAAAATACCTAAAACCCATAAAAATCCATAAAAGTTCCAGAAATTTAAAAAAACCAAAAAAACCCATAAGAAAGTATTACAAAACCAAAAAACACTTAAACACCCCCAATGTAAAAACGCTTAAAATCCAAAAAAACCCTAAATACCATAAAACATATAAGAACCTTAAAAACCCTAAAACCCACTAAAAACTATAAAAAACTATTAAACCATTAAAATTGGATAAAAGCTCTTAAAATAATAAAAACCCATAAAAACTCAAAAAACACCGAAACACCCCAAAAACCATAAACAACCTAAAACCATAAAAAACCCAAAACCCCTCAAAAATCTCAAAAAACGCTAAAAACTCATAAAAATCCTAAAAATCCCTAAAAATAACTAAAAACATAAAAATACTAAAAACCCAAATAAAAAATTAAATACAAAGAAATCATAATAATCATAAAAACCTAAAAAATGCTAAAATCCTGGAAAAAAAAATCCTAAAACCACTTAAAACCCTAAAATCCATAAAACCTCTAAAACCCACAAAAACCATGAAATTGATAAAACCCATAAAAACCACTAATAACACTAATAATCATTTAAACCCCAAAAAACATTAAAAAATATAAAAACCATAAACACCTAAAAATATAAAAAACCCCATAAACACCCAAAAAACCATAAATACTCTAAAAATCATAAATACCCTCAAAACCCTAAAAACACATAAAAATCCTAAAAATACATAAAAAACTAAATACTTAAAAAACCCTAAAAACCCTAAGAAAACACTGAAAATCTAAAAAAACATAAAACCCTTAAAAACCTAAACCCATTAATTGATATAAAACATAAAATCCTTAATAAAACTAAAACCCTAAAAACTACTAAAACGTATTAAACCAATAAAAATCATAAAAAATTCCTCGAAAACATATGAAATACCTAAAAACTGTAAAACCACTAAAACCCTAAAAAACCCTAAAAAGTACATAAAAATATCTAAAATCATAAAAAACACAAAAAAACATGAACACCCAAAAGAAATTCTTAAAACCCTCAAAAACATTAAACCCCTAAAAAACAAAAAAAAATGAAATCTATAAAACACCCTAAAAACCCTAAAAACCCCTAAAGATATTAAAAACAAAAAAACCAAAAAAACCCCAAAAAGCACATTAATTCCCTAAAAATTTAATAAAATCAAAAAGCTGTAAAAATTCAAAAAATACTCAAGTTCCCTAAATCCCTAAAAATCATAAAAATATCAGGAAATCACTTAAAATATATAAAATGAAAAACCCTTAAAACCCCCAATGGGATTCCAACCTCCAAGCAATGCAGAATTGGCATAACTCTTGGTGTCATGAGAGGTTCCCTCCCATTCATGTACATGGGGGTTCCCTTGTTCTGGGGGAAGGTGAAAAGTGGATACCTTGAGGGGATTTCACTCAAAATCACTCAGAAACTTTTGAGCTGGGAAGGAAAATGCTTATCCCAGATGGGCAGAATTTTCTTGATTAACTTTATTATTACATCCATGTTTGTGCATGATTTCTCCATTTATAGATAACAAGAAAATCTCATCTAGAGATTGCAAGAAAAAATCAGAAACATCACATGGATGGGCTGCACGAATGAGAAGAATCTTGTATCTGTGGCATGGAATGAATTCACAAAGCCCATCGAAATGGGTAGGATGGACATCAAGGACCTCAGGAAATTAAATAATGCCTTAATTGGTAAATTTACATTGATGTTTTTCAACCCGCAAGATAGGAGTCTTGACTTCTTGAGGGAATGGTTCACGTCCAAACTATATGAGGAATTTCCTAGCTTCATTCCTTCTTCGGTCTGGACCAAAATCAGGTCCTCCTATAGAATCATTACTTCAAACTGTAAATGGGTAGTCTCAAGGCATTCAATTATGAATTGTTGGAAGTCCACCTGGCTTGATCGGCCCATCTGTGAATCTGTCCAGCCCCCTTATAATTTTAAGCATTGGTTCATCACTGATCTCAACAATAACATGAGCGAGATTGAAATCATTCTACCACAAAATATTATCGCACAAATAAAAAGTTACAACTTCATGGACACAGACTGTATTATTTGGAATCCCAATATGGTAGGGTTGTTGATTGTGAAGTAGTTATACCGGTTTGAATGTGAGCAGGGAATTCAACTCACTTCATGGATCTCTAAATTAAATAGGCCCTTCATTCCCCCTTCCATCCACCTTCTACTATGGAAAATTTGGAGAAAGAGATTATCAGTTCGAGAGTAGTTGAAAAGTGATGGGTGGTGCTTCGCCTCTCCTTGCCCGATCTGTCTTCAGGATGAGGAAAATATGCAACATATTTTTCTTAATTGTCAATTGGCTACTGGTCATTGGGAGTATTTGCAGGCCATTTTCTAGTTGAAAATCTGCACGGACAGCACGCTGTCTGCTATTTTCAGCAGTTTTGTCTGTGTGAAACGCAGTCAACAGGTTTCCAACATTCTTCTTGTTGCTGCTATGGCCCTTGCCGCTTTTGTGTGGGTAGCCTAGAATAAAGTGGTTTTTGATAACACTCCATGATGCCTCCGCACTGGTGTGGTGGCGATCCACAAATCCGTCTGCACAACATCTCATATCCAAGATGGTATCATTCCTAATGATGTTAATGATCTTATTGTGTTGAGAACTCTCAGAGTTTCTAGAATATAAAGGAAACCAAGGGACTTTAAATTCATTCGGTGGATTCCACCAATCACAGAATTGATAACTGTCAATGTGGGTGGTGCTGATCTGGGTGCGCCTGGTCTCTCCGGTTGTGGTGGTATTTTCTGGACATACAGTGGCTTTGTTAAAGGATGCTTTTATCACTTATTTGGGAATGGGTGTGCATATGAAGCAGAGCTTTGGTCCATGATTAAGGATGTCCAGTATGCAGTACACTTTAGGTGGAAGCAGCTATGGATTGAATCTGACTCGATGTTGGCGGTGGAAGCCCTCAAAAGAAAAACAAGGAAAATCCCATGGAGGCTCCTCCCATAGTGGGTTGAGTGTCGGAGGTCTTCTCAGAGTATGAACATTATGGTCACACATGCATATAGGGAAGTGAACAAGGTGGCAGACATGCTCTCTAGGAAAGCAATTGAGGATGGATGTTCCATGTGGTCATTTATAGCACCAGATTTTTGTACTCCCCTAGTGGACTCAGACATGAAGTGTGACTTGCATACTAGGTTGTGAAGACCCTCCCTGTAAATCCATGTACTTACTTTTTTATTAATAAATTTTGTGGTGACGGGACACGCCTGGCCCCAAACCTTCTTTTCCCAAAACCCCTTAAGAAAAAAATAAAAAAATAAAAACACATAAAACCCCTAAAAACCAAATATACGTTAGACAACATAAAACCACACAAATTCCATAAAAACCATAAAACACTAAAAATTATTAAAAACTCTGAAAATGTTAAAAAAAACCCTTAAACCAAATAAAAACTCTAAAACCCCACTTTAAAATATAAAAACTATTTAAAAAACTAAAAATGTTTAAAAAACTCTAAAAACCCATAAAAACCCTAAAATACTAAAAAACACCCTAAAATTCCAAATCAAACATATAACCCTAAAAATCCCTAAGACCCCTTAAAATCCCTAAAAACCATAAAAACCCATAAAATTCCTAAAAACTCAACAAAAATCCATACAACCATAAAAAGTCTAAAAACTCTAAAAAAAGTAAAAACCATGAAAAACCAAATGAAAAATTTGAAAACCTAAAACACATAAAAATAATAATAAAAACTATAAATCCTAAAATCCTAATACCCTAAAAACATAAGAATCCCTAATAACCTCAAAAATCCAATACACCCATAAAACACCTAAAACCTGTTAAAACCCACAAAATACCATTTTAATCCACTAAAAAGGTAACAAAAGTCTACGAAACCTTCAAAACCTGAAAAGAATAAAAAATTAACCTCTAAAAACCAAGAATCAATAAAAACCATAAAAACCCATAAAACCCTCAAAATCACTAAAACCCTAAAAACCATAAACATCTTAAAAATTCCAAAAAAATCCCTAAAAACCTAATAAACTATAAAAACCCAAATAAAATATAAAAGACCAAAAAATACTTAAAATCCAAAAAACCCTAAAAATGGAAAAAAATTGAAAAAAAGACGCAAAAAATGAAAAAAAACTCTTAAAACCTTAAAAAATTTAAAACCATAAAATCCATTAAAACCCATAAACCCCACAAGATCACTAAATCCACTAAAACACTTAAAATACCTAAATATGTTAAAAAAAAGATACCTATATCAAATCCCTAAAAACTCAAACAAAACACTAAAAACGCTAAAAACCATATAACCTATAAAAACCCTAAAACACTAAAAACCCAAAAAAATATCCTAACAAATCCAAAAAAAAATACCTAAATATATAAAAACCATAAAAACCCTGAAAACTGCTAGGAAAACAGTAAATACCTAAAAATACTTAAATCTCAAAATACCTAAAAAATATTAAGAAACTTAAAACCCAAAAAATACATTGGATACCCATAAAGCCCAGTGAAAACACTACAAAAATTCAACCCCTAAAATCCATAAATAAACTAAAATCCTTTTAAAAAACTCAAAAAAACCCTTAAAACCGTAAAACCCCCCAAAACCCCTCGAAATCTCCATATACCCTTTAAAACTATAAAAATCCTTAAAAATACAAAAAATCCATAAAATGTTAGAAACCTAAAAGTCCCTACACAAAATCCTATAAAAAATATAAAAATTAAAAAACACATAAAACCAATAAGAAACCAACAAAGATAAAACCCAAAAAACTCTAAAAACTATACAAATTCTTAAAAAATTTAAAAACCATAAACTCAGTAAACAACAAAAAAACTAAAAACTATAAAACCCATTAAATATACTAAAAATGTTTTAAAAATATGAATAATAATGAACCCCTAAAAAACTAAAACCCCCTAAAACCCTAAAAATTATAAAAACCCAAAAATCCTTAAAAAAAGAAAAACCATAAAATACTACAAAATCCTTAAAAACATGAAAAATGTAAAAAACACAAAAAACAATGACAACCCCTAAGAAAACCTAAAAACCTAAATCCTTAAAAATTATTAAGAAATTATATAATCCATAATAACCGATAACTCCTCAAAATCCATAAAACCATAAAAAACATAAAAAATCTAAAAAATCCGTAAAAAACATGAAAACATAAAAAAACCCTAATAACCATGAAAACCACTAAAAACACTTAAAAATATATATACTAACATGAAACCCAAAAAAACCTAAAAACACTAGAAACCATAAAATACCCTAACAACCCCTAAAACCATAAAAACAATACAAAACCATAAAACCCAAAAATCTCTAAAAACTCAAAAATCCTTTTAAACTCGAAAAATGTTAAAAAAAACTCTAAAGAATATTAAAAACCTAAAAAAAATCAAAAAACCCTAAAAACCAAAAAAAAAACTATAAAACACCTAAAACACCTAAATATATTTAATAAATTTAAAAAAATAAAATCCATAAAAATCCATAAAAATCCCAAAAAATGTAAAAATCCAGAAAACCCCTAAAAACCCCTAAGAAAAACAAAAAAACCATAAACAAATTTAAACCCCTCCAAACATAAAAACTCTAAAAACCCTAAAATCCATAAAGACCTTAAAAATCCATAAAAATATTAAAATTCTAAAAACCATAAAATCCAAAAAACCAAAAACCACTAAAAGGCCTAAACACATTGAACCCCTAAAAACGTTATAAAAATTAAGAAACCATAAAAACCCTAAAAAAACTCTAAAATAAAAAATTAATAATAATAACCCAAAAACCTTTAAAAACCCAAAAATCATCCAAAATAAAAAAAATAAAAAACCCTAGAATCCCTAAAATTATCTAAAATGTAAAAACCCTAAACCCCTGAAAACCGCAAAAACCATTAAAAAACCTAATAACTCTTAAAAACTCTAAATCCCCTAAAGATGCTAAAAATACTAAAACCATAAAACCCCTAAAATCCATAAAACCCCGTAAAAACATTAAAACCTATAAAAACCCATCAAAATCTTAAAAACCTATAAAAACTCTAAAAACACTTTTAACCCCAAAAAAGTTAAAAACTCTAAAAACCAAAGAATACCTAAAAACAAAAAAAACCCTAAAACCCTAAAATAACCATAAAATCCCCTACACTCAACCCCCCCCCCCCCCCAATACCTCAAAAACACTAAAACCCCATAAAAATATAAAAGATTCATAAAATAAAGAAAATGTAAAAAAATAGTAAAAACCCAAAAAACCCTAAGAAAACCATTAAAAATGAAAAACCCTTAAGACCCCTTAAAACCAAAAAATTGTAAAAATAATAAGAAATATTTAAAAACCTAAAAACCAAAAAAAATCGTAAAAAACAAAACAAACTCCTAAAAACTGAACAAAACCAATAAATCCATAAAACATTAATAACCCTTCAAAACCCCTAAAAATCCTTTAAACACCATAAGTTAATAAAAAAAATAAAAAAACCATAAAAACAAAAAAACTCTAATAACCAAAATAACCATAAAACCCCTAAAAACCCGAAAACCCTCAAAATCCTTAAAACCCTTAAAAACCAAAAAAATTCTAAAAAAGCCTAAAAATATTGAAAAATGTAAAAATACCTAAAAAGATAAAAACCCCCTATGAAAACCTTCAAATCTGAAAAAAAAACCCATAAAAACCTATAAACCGTAAAAATGTTAAAACCCTTAAAACCCTAAGAATCTTTAATAAACCTCAAAATCCCTGAAAATCCTAATAACCATAAAATCCTAAAAATACCCTAAAATCCCTAAAAACATAAAAGCACTAAAAACTAGAAGGAACCTTAAAAAAACTATAAAAAACTAAAAACACATAATATATATAAAAACATAAAAACACTAAAAACCCCAAAAGACCCTATAAATAATAAAACCACATGAAAATAGTAAAAACCACTAAAACAATTACAAAACCCTAAAAACCAATAAAAACACTAAAACCACTAAAAATAATAAAAACCCTACAAATCCCAAAAATGCTAAAAACATCTAAAAACAATAAATTACTAAAAAACACCAAAAAATTCAAATAACTAAAAAACAAAAAAAATACCATAAATCACTAAAAACCCTAAAAACACTCAAAATAAATGAAAATAAAAGAACCTAAAAGGACCAAATAATCCCTAAAAATGTAAAAAATCCGGAAAACCAAAAAGAACCCCTTAAAAACCTAAAAATAATTAAATCCTATAACACGTAAAAAATTATATAAACATCAAAAACCCCAAAAAACTATAAAAACAATTAATACACTAAAAACTCTTGAACCCCTTAAAAAGTTAAGAAACAATATAAAACATTAAAAAACATAAAAAAATAAAAAAAAATCCAAAAAAACCTAGGAAAAAACAAAAAAACTGTTAAAACTCTAAAAACACCAAAAATCCCTAAAAATCATAAATACCATAAAAATCCTAAAAATCCCAATAAATACTTAAAACCAAAAAATTATAATGCTCTAAATACCATAATAAATTCATAAAAACCTAAAAATATTAAAATCCATAAAAACCTAGAGATGCTAAAAACCCCAAAAACCCTAAAACCCATAAATACCAACAAAATTTCTAAAAACCCTAAAAACCATAAAAATCAAAAAAAATACTTAAATCCAAAAAAATTATAACCACTAAAAATCCAAAAAAAATCTAAAAACCCCAAGAAGTCACTAAAAAACCTAGAAACCACTAAAAACCAATAAAAACCCTTAACCCCTTGAAAACCCAATACCCATAAATACCCTAAAACCCCATAAAACTCTAACAACCCTTTAAACACACATGTAAAAACCATAAATCCCCCAAAAAAACTAAAATTGCTAAAAACAATAAATATCCTAAAATCCCTAAGAATATCTAAAAATATAAAACCCATTTAAAACATGAAAATACACTATGAAAGCAATAAAGAGAAAAAAAATATTTAAATCACCTAAAAAACCTAACAAATTATAGAAACCCTAAATACCCAAAAATAATTAAAAACCAAAAAAACCAAAAAAACCCAAAAAAACATAATACCCCTAAATACTTAAAAACTCATAAAACCCCTAAAAATCCAATGAATCTTTAAAAACCCTTTAAACCCAAAAAAAACATTAAAAAAATATAAAAAACATAAAACCCAAAAAACATTTAAAACCCCTAAAAACCCCATAAAACCCATAAAAACTATAATCTTAAAAATCCTAAACCATCAAAATCCCTTAAAACCATAAAAATCCTAAAAAATCCCTAAAAATGTAAAAAACACTAAAAACAATGAAAAGGCCTAAAAACATTAAGACCCTTAAAAACCTGATAACCCTTAAAACCCTAAAAACCTAAAATACACTAAACACTATAAAAACCCTAAAATCCCTAAAATCACTAAAAACCATAAAAATATTAAAAAATCATTTTTTTAAACACTAAAAACCTCATAAACAACAAGAAAAGGGCGATTGATGACGACTTCTCGATGTGGTCCTTCATGTCCCCATATTTTTTCTCCCCCTTTGTGGATTCAGATATTAAGGGTGAGACTCATTCGCACCCTTGTTGCTCCATATTGTAACTGTCTCTTTTATGTTTTATTTATTTTGGGGGGCTAGGCTCGCCTAGCCCTGAACCTATTCCGCCCTAAATCCTTTAAACCCCAAAAAACCTAAAAAACTATAAAACACACTAAAAATTATTAAAACCCATTACACCCCACAATATTTTAAAAACTATTAAAAAATGAAAAACCATACAAAACTCAAAAAAACACTCAAAACCCAAAACCCCCAAAAACCCCCCAAAACCCCCAAATAAATACTCAAATCCATAAATACATAAAAACCAATAAAAATCCTAAAAATTAATAATAATACCAAATAATGAAATAAACCATAAAAACTATGAAAACACTAGGAAATATAATGACTTAAAAACACTTAAATCCCCCAAAAATCCTAAAAAGTGCTAAAAATCCTACACACCCATATAATACCAAAAAACCCCAAACCCCTAAAACAAATAAATCCCTTAAAACCTTAAAAACACTAAAACACATAAAAACAATAAAAACACTAAAAACTACAAAAAACCCTTACACCTCTAAAAAATTCATAAACTTTTGAACAATAACAAAACCCTAAAAACTAAAAAAACCCTAAAAACAAGAAAAAATAAATTCCCTAACCACCAGAACGCATAAAAACCTAAAAAGAATAAATTTTTTAAAAATGATTTAAAGGACACTAGAAAATAAAAACCCTTAATGACACTAAAAACCCATAATAAAACCATAAACCCCTAAAAACATATAATACCACTAAACTCCTAAAAACACATAAAACCCTAAAAAATAATATTAACCGTTAAACCTTGAAAAATCATTGAAAACCCTAAAGCGCATAAAAACCCTAACAACCCACTAAAATCCAAACACCATTTAAAACCATAACAACATTTTGATGCAATAAAAAACCTTAAACCCCTACAAACTCAAAAAACCCCAAAAACAACAATAAACAATTGAAAATTATAAAACAATAAAAACCCAAAAAAACATAAAAATCCCAGAAATTCATAAAAAAATATAAAAATATTAAACAATCCATAAAAACCCTAAAAATAAAATGAACCCAAAAAACCCCTAAAAACACTTAAGAAAACATTTAAAAACGATTATAACCCCTAAAAACCTAAAAACACAAAAAACCATAAACACAATAAAAACCCTAAAAGTCATAAAAAACAGTAAAAAAATTTAAAACCCTACAACAAAAAAAGACCCTAAAGACCAACTAAAAACTCCAAAAACCATTTAAACCCTTAAAAACATAAAAAAACCTAAAAATCATAAAACCCATGATAACTCAAAATACTTTAAGAAAACATTAAAACCCTAAAAAACAAATTGAACCCCTAAAAATCTAAAAAACACTAAAACCCATAAAAAACCCTGAAAACCCCTAAAACCATAAAAGCATATAAAACCATAAAAACCCATATAAATCCATAAAACCCCTAAAAACTACTAAAAAATAAAACTCCTTTTAAACCCGTGAAAATGACAAAAATTGAAAAAACCCATAAAAACCCAAACAAGATAAAAAAATGATAAAAAACTAAAAACCATAAAAACATTGAAGACCCTAAAAGTTCCTCAAAACCCACAAACTCTCTAAAAACCCTAAAAACCCACAAAAATCCTATGAAATACCTAAAAATACCTAAAATAAAACACAAAAAACACAAAAACCCCCTAAGAAAACCATAAAAACTAAAAAATTCTAGAAACTCTAAAATATCCTAAATACACAAAAAACCATAAAAACCATAAAACCACTAAAAACCATAAAATAATAAAATACCTTTAAACCACTAAAAACACTAAAAACTCTTTAAACCCATAAAAACATTAAAAAATAATAAAAAGCTTTGATAACCTAAAAACTCAGAAAATCCATAAAACCCATAAAAACACTTAACATGCTAAAAAATTCTATAACCCATAAAAGTCTCAAAAAAACCTAGAAATACATAAAATATTAAAAATCCCTAAAAACATAAAAAACCCTAATAACCTTAAAAACAATTATTAAACCATAAAAACATAAAAACACTTAAAATCCATAAAAACCTAAAAATGATAAAACCCTTTAAAGACCATAAAACCCCTACAACCCCTCAAATCCAAGAAAAATCTAAAAAACCTAAAAAAATATTTAAAAATACCAAAAAACACCTATAAACCTAAAAACCCCTAAAAACACATAAGAAAACTGTAAAAACATGAAAATGATTAAAACCCATAAAAGCCTAAAACATGATTAAAACCCCTTAATGAACCAAACAACCGTAACCCCCACGAAAATATTTAAAATCCTTTAAATCCCATAAAAACCCTAAGAACCACTAAAAAATATAAAAACTATAACAACCCAAAAAACCAAAAAAAACCCTAAAAACACAAAAAACCCTTAAACCTTTCAAAACCAATAAATACCATGAAAACATAAAAATCCCTAAAAACCTAAAAACCCTAAAAACCTTGAAAAAGTGCTAAGAAATACTTGAAAACATAAAAACACTTAAAACCCCTAAATACCTAAAAAATAATAAAACAATAATGACCCTAAATCAAAAAAAACCACGAACCCTCAAAATTCCTAAAATTCCTAAAAAGGTATAAAAGCCTAAAAAAACCTACAAAACCTATAAATTAAAAGAACCCTTAAAACCTTGAAAACCCCGAAGAAATCCTTGAAAACCTAAAACACTTGAAACTCGAAACCAACCTTAAATTTTACAAACACACTAAAAGACCCTAAAACCCTAAAAACCCTATGAATCCCTAAAAACATAAACCCCCCAAAAAAACATAAAAACCACTAAAACACCATAAAAACAAAAAATCTAATAAAAACTCTAAAAAACATTAAACAACTAAAAATGATTAAAAACACTAAAATCCCTAAAAACCTATATAACAAAGGAAACTTGAAAACCATAAAACCCTTTGAACCCAAAAAAACATTAAAATCCATCTAAATCCCTAAAATATCTTAAAACCATAAAAATCATAGTAAGACCTAAAAATCCCAAAAATTATTAAAAATTTTAAAAACATTAAGAAGACCTTGAACACCTAAAAGCACTGTAAAAACCAAAAAAACCAAAAAATTTATCCAAATAGAAAAAAACCTTAAATTCCCAAATACAATTAAACACCTAAGAATGTTAATGCCACTAAAAATTCATAAAAACTATAAAAACCCCTAAAACCTCTAAAAACCCTTTAGTCATGTAAGAATTTCCAAAAGACTCTATAAAATCCTAAACCCTAAAAAACTCTAAACACCCCAAAAAACTTTTAAAACCCTAAAAACCCTAAAAACCCTAAATCCGTCAAAATCCATAAATACCCTAAAACCCCAAATAAATCCAAAAAAAGATCTAAAAGTCTATATAACAAAATTAAAAACCTTAAAAAGTATATGAAAACCTTAAAAACCTATAGAAACATAATACCCCTAAAACCCTAAAAATGATTAAACCCCTAAATATCAATAAAATTACTAAAGATATTTAAAAGCCATAAGAATCCATAAAAAAGATAAAAAAGATTGAAAATCCCTAAAAGGTACGAAAACAATAAAAATCATGAAAACCCCTAATCAAACATCAAAATACTAAAGAAAAATAAATCCTCCAAAATCCAAAAATACTCTGAAAACCCTTAAAAGATAGTAAAACACATAAATCCCATAAATACCTTAAAACCCCTAAAACCCCCAAAAACCTCCAAACCCCCACTAAAAAGTCTAAAAACACACCTAAACCCTAAAAATTTAATAAATTATAAAAAACATAAAACACGTAAAAACAAAAAAACCCTAAAAACACTCTAAAACCCCACAAAACCCCTCAAAATCCCTAAAAATCAAAAAACAATTAAAAATCCTAAAAATACCCAAAAAATAGATAAGCCCATAAAAAACAAAAAAACCCAAAAGTCTCATATAAAAATAGTAAAAATTTAAAAACACATTACACCCCTAAAGACCTAAAAAATTCAAAAAACCCTAAGAGACCCTAAAAACCCAAAAACCGTAAAAAACATGAAAAACTCCTAAAACCCTTCAGAACTCAAAAAACCCAAGAAACCCCTAAAACCCACTATAAAATCTAAAAACCCTTGAAAACCCTAAAAATGTTAAAAAAACTATAAAACCAATGAAACCCATAAACAACTGAAAAAAACATAAGAATCCAAAAAATCATTAACACCCTCAAATTCCCTAACAACCCTAAAAATCTGTAAAAATCCTAAAAACCCTATAAATCCCTAAAAACATAAAAATTATAAAAAGACCTAAAAAACCTTAAGAAGACCTTTAACTGTATACAAAATTAAAACTCTTAAAACCTAAAAATGCCAAAAGGCTGAAAAAACTCCAAAAACCCATTAAAAGTCTAAAAACAATTAAAACCCCTAAAAAACATAAAAACCATAAAACACTAAAAATTAACTGAAAACAAAAAAAAACTTTTAATCTCTTAAAAATGTTAATATACTATAAAAAATTTTAAAATCCTATAAAATAAAATAACAATAAAATCACTAAAATAACAAAAAAGCCATAAAAACCAAAAAACTGTTCATGATCCCTAAAACGCCTAAAAACCATAAAAATCCTTTAAATCCAATAAATTCCCTAAAAACACAACAATAAAAACCTCAAACTAAGAAAATCTTGAAATACTATGAACACATAAAGCTACTAAAAAACTAAAAAACACAAAAACGTCTAAAAAACCCATAAAAACATAAAACCCCTAAAAATCCTTAAAACCATAGAAAATCATAATATTATTTAAAAGGATTAAAAATACATAAATATTAAACCCCCCTAAACCTACTAAAAAACCCTAATAAAACCATAATTACTTAAAAACACTTAAAACCCATAAAATTATAAATAATGCTAAAAACACTAAAACACACTAAAAACCATAATCCTCAAAAAAACAATAATAAACCCCTAAAAAGTGTAAAAACCACTAAAAACCATTTAAATCACTATAAATTTTAACAAAATAAATAAAACCCCAAAAAACTCAAAAAAAAATCCACTAAAAACCCATAAAACATAAAATCCCTATAAACCGTAAAACCCTCAAAATCCCCAAAAATTTTAAATAACCCTAATGCCTGAAAATCATAAAAATATTTAAAAACATAAAAACCATAAAACCTGGAAAACCAATATGAAAACATTAAAAACCGAAAAACACATAAAACACATAAAATCCTAAAAGATGCTAAAACCCTAAAGACCCTAAAAACTCCAAAGCCCTAACAATGATTAAAACTCATAGAAACATTTAAAAACAATAAAAACTCTATAAATAATAAACACAAAAAAAACTCTAAAACCCCGTTAATCCAATAAAAATGATAAAAACGTTAACACACTATAAAAACACTAAAAAAATCAAAAAGAAACTAACTCCCAAATAAACCAAAAAACCCACAAAACCATTAGACCCCCTAAAACCCCTCAACATACCTAAAAACCCTAAAATACACAAAAATTCTAAAAATTACCTAATCATTCATAAAATTATAAAAAAATTCTAAAATGTTGAAAACCCTATGAAAAATTTAGAAATTTAAAAACACTTAAAAGACACAAAAACCCAAAAAACGATAAAAAATATATAAACACAAAAAACACTAAAATCCCTCAAAATCCCAAAGAACCCTAACAACCCCAGAAAAATCAAAAGAAAATCATAAAAATTTCTAAAAATATACAAATGATAAAAACCATGAAAACTGCTGATAAAACATTAAAAACCTAAAACATAATACCCATTAACCCCTAAAAATGATAAAAATAATAAAAAAACTACAAAACCAAGAAAGACATAATTTTTTTTTTAAAATAATGCATAAAACCCCTAAAGAACATAAAATTATCAAACACTAAAAATCATAAAAATAATAAAAACAACCAAAACAATAAAAACAATAAAAATGCATAAAAACCCAAAAATCCACTAAAAAATATTAAAACCATTTAAACCCCTCAAATAATTATAAAACACTATAAACCAATAAAGCCCTAAAAACTAAAAAACACTAAAACCCACAAAAAAACTCAAAAAAACCGTAGAACCCCAAAAACCTCAAAAAAAACCCAAAACCTCTAAAAATCCTAAAACACCCAAAAAATAATAAAATACTAAAAATTCCTTAAATTTTTTTAAAAGATAAAGAACCATAAATAACACAACAAAACCATTAAACATTAAAAATATTTAAAAAACCTAAAAACATAAATATAATAACACCTTAAAAATCCTAAACCTCCTAAAAATCCCTAAAAGTAGTAAAAAAATCATGAAAAATCACAAAAAATATACAAGTACATAAAAACCCTAAAACATAGAAAAACCCTATGAAAACCTTAAAAAACTAAACACACTTAAAACCCGTAAAAACCCGAAAAATGATATATAATGTGAAACTACATAAAACACCTAAAAACAATAAAAAACAACTCAAAAAATTATAAAAGTAAAAACCATAAAAACCATAAAAACATATAAAAACACATACCATTTAAACCCTGGAAAATGTTTAAAACTCTAAAACACCTTTAAACCCATCAAAACTAAAAAGAACCGTGAAATCCAAAAAAACATAAAAACATAAAACCACTAAAACCATAAAAAATACCCCAAAAACCCTAAAAACATAGAAAATCTAAAAGTCCCTAATAAAAACAAAAAAATATATAAAAATTGAAAACCCAAAAAAATTCTAAGAACCCTAAAACTCATAAAAATCATAAAAATATTCAAATCCAAAAATATACTAAAAACCAAAAAAAACCTAAAACCTCAAAAATACCTAAAAGCATAAAAAAACATAAAACCCAAAATAACTCTAAGAAAACAAGCAACCTTAAAACACTTAAAAATGCTAAAAGCCTAAAAATGATAAAAACCTGAAAATTCCTTAAAATCTCTAAAAACCCCTAAAAACATTAAAAAATCCCATAAAACCATTACAAATGTAAAAGCCCATAAAACCCTAAAAAGCGCACTAAAATCTCTAAAAAACATTTAAACCCCAAACACATTAAAAACAATTAAAAACATTAAAAACCAAAAATAACCAAAAAATACTAAACTCTAAGAAAATCATCAAATACAAAAAATACTTAAAAATACTAACAAGCATAAAAATCGCTAAAATCTATAAAAACCATAAAAATCCTAAAAAATCCTAAACCCCCCCCTAAATATATGAAAAACCCTATAACCACTAAAAAACAATAATGAACATAAAAATACTAAAATAATAAAAACCCCTAAATCTCCTAATAATCTAAAAATTCTAAAACAACTAAAAAACCCTATAAACCCCCGAAAATCCTGAAAACTATAAAACCCCTAAACCCTAAAAACCAGTAAACCCCCATAAAATTTTTAAAACCCCAATAAAAACTCTAAAAATACTTTAAAATCTGTAGGGTCCAGATAAATCCACAGAAGGGAAAGAAGATACTCCCTTAAAATCAGTGGAAGAATCTACCAAATCTTCAATAATAATTTGGGATAATATGAAGAATGTTTAGAAGAAATGTTAAAGTTCCTAACTAGTCCATGAACCGGTTCTTCATAATTGGTACGTGGTCGGTTCGGCGAACCGCGCCACGCAGAGATGCTGTAGTTCATGAAATGGAGGCGGGGCTCCTATGTTGGCGTAAACCAAATGTCCAACAAAGTGCGGCCAGACCAATATGCAGATTCGGACGGCCCCCGCCCCCACTATGTGCCACGTCATTCGCAAAATAGAGGTGGAACCCTATGCGGCCGCGAAGCACCCCCGTGCCAGTGTTGGTTCGCGGGCGAGGTGCATTCAATATACCCTATGAACCTTGGGTTGACTAAGTCATCCATAGGCTGGGTTTCCTATCATGGGCCTCCGCAAAAAGTGTCGCATGACAATAGATACAACCCTTTCCCCCCTCTATAAAAGGATGTAAAGGAGGAGAAGAAAGGGATTGGATGATAGAGGATCCGATTCTTGTTGACCGACTTTTATAGAAGGTAGAGGTTTTCAGGAGCTTAAGATTTTGCAGACTACAAGGTTTGGATTATCGAACCAGAAACAGGTATAAACTAGTGATTAATTGTTAGGAACTAAAGAACTATAAATAAATTGATAAACTAAAAATCTAAAATTGGTAAACCACGAACCATGGCCCTTACGCCGATGCACACCCCGAGAACCAGGGAGCCTATACCCCTTCTTTGATCCAGCACATCGTATTGCACCCTCCAACGCATGTGAAGCCATGACTGGCGCTGGTCCTAGCCATCACTACTCAAACGGAATCCAACACTGCATACCAATTTGGTACGCGGACCAAACCTGAAGCCACTTACCACTTCATTGTGCGGGATTCATCTCAGTGCGTGTACCACAATGGTACACGGATGACCTCTCCATCTGTGTAGCACCAACCTACGTGAAGGAAACCACTCCTCATATGGCCATGTGGCCCACCAAGGATTTTGGTGTTTCCATCCCCCCGAGTCATATATGGCCCTTCCAATTTAGTCATACCCTCTAAAATCCACTCAGTATCCAATCCATCGACACCAATCCTAGGCCTCTCCCAATGCCACCAGACCGGCATGATGAAACCTTCGAGTGCATTAGTGCGCGCTTCTGAGTTCACATATCCTTTTTAGGTGGAGAAAAAGGGGTTAGCCCATCCCTTTAACATACATCTGAAGAATTTTTGGGTTCACATACCCATGGTAGTGCAGAGTCCGAGCCCGAGAACCCCTTTCTGCCTCTCCACTCATCAGGATTGAGGGATCCCACTCACTTTTCCATTCATGGAGTGCCATTAGTGAGCACTTATACCCTCCCCTAGAGAGAGTGACGGGTCATACTTCCTAGAGTAATCCCCACACTATCCTCTCAAGATGGTAATAACCTTTCCCCTTTCATCTGGAAAGGATCATTGTTTCTCACCCTCTCCCACGGTTACCATGGCCTCTTCCGTCGTAGGCTCTCCCTCCCACAACAACAGGGGATGAGGTGTGTGCATTGTTGAGTCTTTCACATACTCTATTTTCTCACACCAAGCATGACTCACAAGGACTTAGAGGTTTTATGGATTACAAAATCACGAAACCCTTCTAAACTACGCGGGTTTTGATCCATGTCTCCTAAGCAGGGTACATTGGACACCTTCCTAAGGTTCAATCCAAACTCAGGCCACTGACCACATGTATGTCCCGACTATACCCCAACATGGGATGCCAACCATACAATAGACAAGAAACTCTTTCTTATAAGCCCTGACCTTCCAGCACTATGAAAACTTTGATTCCCAACCAACCGGGATACGTATGAAGCCTCCCTAGGGGCTGAAATCAGAGTCTAATACCCATATATCCTTATCAGACTATGTCTTAATGCCCCTAGAGAGATCATACCTGAGCCTAGGAAATCATTTTCCCTCGGGTCCTTTGGGCCGCTTCGGCGTAGGTCCACACCAACCTTACCTATGCTCCTGTCGCCTAGACTACCTTTTCATATGAAATTAAATTGTACGGTTGGGTCCTTGTCACATGATCATAAAAGGTGACGTGCCCTATAATGTGGCACCAAAATTTTTGGATTCTAATTCCTCCCAAAAGGATAAGTAGGATGCTCGTATTCCAGGTTTGATTTAGATGCTCAAGTCACTCTCTGTCCCCCCTAGATGACAATAAACTATAGAGCACCTAATTGTAAGGCATGAGACCTGTGATGTGTAAAAAAACTCAAACATCCCCTAAATCGCTAATCCAATAAGGGATGGTAAACCTTGAATGTAGACAGTTCTGGATCCCTACGTATACCTGTGACTTTCAACCCATTGGTAATATATGGATACTATGGTTGGGGATAAACCAAAGATTTAATAACATATGAACAAGTCTTAATTATATAAGAGAGTCATTGAATATGAAATAATCCTCCCCAAAAGAGTGTGATGAGACTAAATTCCCATCCTCTCGACCCATGCGAGTTCTTATGTGTCATTGGCCATATCACCCAACAAGCGCCTGCCTTTGGAAAGCAGGTCCATAGATCATTGGATACAAGAACTGTTGGGCATTTCTGACTCCGCGGATAAACCCATTGGAGACGAGGAGAATCCATGGAGATAGGGAACCTAATAGAAATTATTAAACAACATTGACAACCTTTAATCCGATACAGGAACCAATCACGTCCCCTCCACTGCGAAACAAAAATGGTGAATTCGATGTGAATCTTTAACCGTCATGACATATTTACCCTAATTTGAAATTCTCCATAACAATAACTAGATGATTAATATTCCACAAACCATTTTGTCCATTCTCCAACAAAAACAAAAATGGACCAAACCATGATCCTTCAGCCGATGTGGTGAAATAATCCCACTCTGCACCCCCTTTTGTCTTCAAAAGGAGGTCCCATAAAGTTCATTAATTACACATGGGATTATGAGATTTTATGTTGATGGGTTTTTCTATTTGTACATTACAAATTATTTACGGGTACACATCAGGGCTTCCTTCAATAAAATGGTGTCTGAAAGGAATTCACAGACACACATGATGGTCAACATGAAGACCGGGCCCCTTAATCGGCAGAGGACGTCGTCGCCCACCCAACGTATTCAATGTTGGGTCTCAGAAGCACTGATCCGAGAGTACCATATGAACGGTACTCTCCTGACTGTGGAAGCGGCTATGTACACCCTCTAGTCGGCTAAGTTCCATCATCCCCTTTCCCAGAAGCGATCGTCGGAGAAGATCCAGGTGGCCGCTACAGCTATCTTGAACCGTTTCGAGAGCCTTTACCTGGAACGAGACAATGAATACCACCCTTATCTATGGGAGGAGGATGAGGTCTATGCCAATGACTTCATACCTACTGGAAAGGGTATCCTCTCCAAGTCCCCAACTGGAATACATCGCCGCAACTACACCACAACCTTTTATCCTCACCCTAAAGAGGATACGACCCCAAGGATCTATGCCCATGCTCCCCGAGATCTAGCCCCTTGGACCGCCCTCCTAGGGTGGCGAACATACCACTAGGAACAGGTCAATACCCTGGTTCCTAAGAAATAACTCCCCTTCTTAGACATAGAGACATATCACGAGCAAGCCTATGCACTAGTCCGCTCTTCTAAATCCTAGCATCTAGACATGGAGGCAACCTACGAGCAGGCATGCATCCCTACCGAGCCTTGTCAAGCATGTCACCCATACAGGATGGCATGAACCCAGAATACACCTCTCATTGCCTAGGATCATGAAGCCCTCCAACCAAACATAGTGTAAATCCAGCGCCTACAGGACCAGATCCTCATAGATGCTCCTGACGCCTGCCATCCCGATATGGTGGCAGTCAATAGGTGGGAACATATCCTTTCTGACAGACACCATCAACTTGATATGGTGGGCCACCGACATATGCAGGTCCAGATCCCTTTGGATTCATGTAATTTCTATCATCCCGATGTGATGAAAAATAGAGAAGTAAGCTGGCATATCCTAGCAAAGGGGTAGACTTGTTAACCTACCATGAAACATGATAATTGTCAATATCCACTGACCGTTGGAGGACTGGAGCAGTACATTCCTACTCCGATAGTGGAATGGGACCTCATACCCGTTCTAGCCAAGTATGTATATCTCTATATCCTAGAAATGATAGAGGAGCAGGTATTAATCCCAGATCATATCTTGCAGACATTCTGGAATGTAGTTACATCAACCACAACAAAAAGGACTCGGGCCTGTGAGCCCATCTCCCCAATTTTGGTGACTTTTATATGAGATGAGATAGCCACCTTGGAGAAGATCGGCATCCCTTCTTCATCCCAGGAGGGTCATTAGCTATATCACGTGATATAAGGGAACCCAAATTGAGCATACACACTCATTCCAACCGGGGGACACTAGTCCATCATGATGGATGCTCCAGGGCAGGCATATATCCCTGCTGATACTCAATATGTTTGTCAGCATATCGCAGAAACATAACACGACCCAATTATATAGGGACCCAGAGGTGATGGCCATTATCAATAGCAGACGGTCCTCGCTACCCACAAGAGAGCACCCTGAATGAACTGAAGGCAGCCGAAAAATATATAGTGGCTCCATGACTCTGCTCTGCTCTAAGATGTGGTTCTCAACACCCCCAAATGTGTCAAAAATTCTTGTAACCCTTCCAACCCATTACCATACTATGGGAGCGATAGTAGTAGTTGCGAAGGTCCTCCCCATAATGTCGCTTCCAACAGCTCTGAAGGTCCTCCCTAGAGCACCCCTGAGGGCCTCCTCCATGGGCATATAATGATCAATCACGAGAGTTACAATTTTAATGTAAGTCATGGAATCCATATGCATGACCATAAGATAGATCCATAAGAAGGTCCTCCACTTGTTAGGGTTCCCCTTGATGGTCCTCCCTAGGGTATACACTGCAAACACTCTCCATGAAATGGGACCTCAGATTAAGATGGTAGTCCTCGCCATCATAGTTGCAACTCTAAAGGTCCTCCCTACAGTGACGTCTCATCACGGAAAGAAGGTCCTCCCCTTGTCATGCCAAACCCAGATGGTCCTCCATAGGTTTTATGTTTCAATGATGTTTCACGCAGCTAGACATCAGATTATGGTGGTAGTCCTCACCACTGTAATAGCGGAGTTCGTCCCCGTAGAGACGTTAGGAAATGAGAAGGCCCTCCACTCGTTGCAGTACCTTTTGAAGGCTCTACCTAGGGTTTTCCCCGTATATATTCTCCCTGAAACAGTTGTGATGCTAGTCATCTCCTTCATAGAATGGTAGTCCTCCCCATCATGGCCGCCATTGCGAAGGTCCTCCCTATAATGGCCTTAAGCAACAAGAAGGTCCTCCCCTTATAGCAGTGTTTCATGAAGGCCCCCACTAGATGGAAACTGAATTTAAAACCATGATGTTCATCCTTTCCACTATGATATCTATTGAGAAGTCTCTCCCCAAAACAACATTGAATAGTATGAAGGTCCTCCCCTTGCTTCAGTCCAATCTGAAGGTCCTCCCCAAGGTATGCACTACGAAATTATTTCTGTTAGTCAGACTTCAAGCCGCAATTGTAGTGCTCACCACTGTAATGCCAACGGCATAGTTCCTCCCTATGGAGACATATCATATTATTAGGAAGGTCCTCCCCCTTATGAATCAAGTAAAGAAAATCCCTCCTATGTTGAGGCACTCAAAAGGTGGGAATTAAGCATGTCAGATTCCCAGTCAGCTATCAATGACATCTTTCTTCAATCAAGAGAGATTATGGGACCAGGTTTATCCTTTGAGACACCCCAGAGCTTCCCACATAATGGTTCAATCACTATTAGCCCTTCTACCTCCGATCTTACGTTCAGGGAGCATCTCAGCTGGGCTGATCAAGTAGAGGAATCGCTGGTTGAGGCACATGCTGATATGTTGCACCTAAGGAAACGGCTGGCCAGGGATGATATACCAATAATGTGTTGTCCCACGACCACCTCTCAGTTCAAAATACATATAGAGTTGTCAGAAAGAAGCATACATGAAAACCACTACAATATTTGTACCACCCTTCATCAATTGAAATTAAACTTCCTACCATAATAAGGGTATTTAGATCATGTCAATACAATAGGAGAGATGTTGCATCACATTGACTTGGAAGCCCTTCTTTCGGCATGATGAACATGATCAGAGAGTCGCAAAAGGGAACTTGAGTCAACCTACCTTTATGAACTACAAAAATTGTGTCACTTTATTTATGATGCTCCAATGGGTTTTCATATCCATAGATGGGGAGAAAATGAGGCTTTACATTTAACTCCACTTCTTGTCCATCAGAACCCATTCGGCGTAAGGTCTTGCAATGTCATCACTTCAAGATGGAAATCAAATGAATTCCCTATTCAGGAGAGGTGACACATATGATAGAAATAGGCATTGAGTAAGTCTCAAAATAATAAGTCCCAATGAGAGAGAACCATTCATGGACCCTTGAATCAGGCTACAGAAAGAATTTGGCATGCTTCTCACCTAATAAAATCCAATTAGCGATCATGGATTGGCTCCCTAGAGGTAATTAATTCATAGTTGAACATGACACCCGGACTAACTCATCCTATAATTGGAGAATGCAAGATCGGGGAGGAAGTGATTGTAGTAGAAGTTCACGCAATACAATACCAACCCCAACCAGCAGGGCTAGGGGAATTTTTAGTAACAAATTCCCCCATAAGACCAGCAAAAATGGGATGAGGCCCAACGCCCATGGAACAGAGCCAACCCCAGCCCTAGGGTTGGGGGAATTTTTACCTCAACAACAATCTCCCCCACGAGAATCAAAATTCTCTCATTTGGGGAGGGTAGTCAGAAGAGGAGGTTTTTGTCTAGTACCATCCATTGAAGCATCATCCCCTCCAAGAGGGAGGCATTCCATAAGGTCTCACCAAGTATCCTTACACATCAACCTTCATCAAGAAACATGAAGAAAATCCTGGGATTGAAGGGGGAAAACCAGTATGAGGTGCAGAAGGTCCTCTTCTTACATAGAAGATGACACCTCCTCTACCCCATATTATGCATCTTTCGACATCATAGATGTTAATACCATGGTGGAACCAAAGACGATGCAAATATGGATAGATCGGGAGAAGATGGTTCCATTCAGGATGTGATTTTCAATGAGCCATTAGGCATGCTCACTCAGAACCAGAGGGCCTCCCTGAACCTAGCCTCTCTAGAAAATCCCCTTCTACTTCCCTAGTGAGTCACCGATAGAGAAATAAACAAAGGCCTGAATTTTCTCAACCCGTATCCTTCTTTTAACACAAACGAGAATCTCATTCTTGAAGATAGGTTTGCTTGGCTAGAGGAGGAAATGAAGGAATTTAGGTGGATTAACGTCTAGAAACTCCATAGGAATTTTCCTATCAAATATGTTCCACGAGATGGGTCATAGTATGCACTTCCAGCAAGTAATCTTATACAAAAAGAGTTTTCCCTGACTAATGAAAAAATGCCAGGGCCCCTGCCCAATGCGGCACAAGGCTCGTACAACTACCAGAACATGGGTTCAGATGCACACCAAACTTCCCTACACTCAGGAAGAAACCAGAGAAAGTATATCTAAATCCTATGAAGGTACCACTGATGGCACATGCACCTCAGGTACCATCTGAGCCAACACTTCAAGTAGTACCCCAGGTTGTACCCTTTCAGGATCAGGCCCAATAGGATGTAAACTTGGGTCTCGCCAACACCATCTTAGCATTGACAGCTTTATTTGAAGGAATGGAAGGTCGGTGCACTCCGATACAACCAGAGAAAAAGACCTACCAAGAATGGGTGAGCAAAATGCCGCCCCAATTGAATTTTTGGAGCCCTGTATTCCCTATATTTAATGGCTAGGGTGACCCAAAACATTATTTGATGCACTGCACGTCACATTGTGACCTTGTGATGGGAACTCCAAAACAACAAGAAGTAGAGAAACTCATATGCTTCGTGTGAAACATACAAGGTGTGGAAATCATTTGGAACACAAGTTTACCAAATAAAAAAATACATGTATTGGAGGATCTTCTACAGTAGTTCATGTTCCACTTTAGCTCAACTTTACCCACAAAAACAATTAGCGACTTCATGAATTTCAAATAGAGGGAGAATGAGAGGGTCTCAGACTTCATCGCCACATGGAAGGGTCTGACCTAATCTCTGAATAGTCCACTTCACCTGGATTTTATGCTTGATATATGCATCAACAAGATCTGATATGATTTGTGAACCCCACTCATACTAGTGAAATGGACCACCAGATTTCGGGATTCCTCTGCAATATTTCAGAGAAATGAAGACTCCTTACAACAAACTAACCTCAGGTCACTAATAGCCTCAAAGTCTCTTAAAAAGAGAGTAGGTAGATCTGAATCATCATCTTTCACGCTCATGGAATCCCCCACACTTGCTCCACCACCTAGGCCTCTGCCAAATCACCAAGGTCCTCCGGCATATCAACGACCGCCTCCACCCTGACAAGATGATCCAAGAGGATTTAGGCGAAGCCAATTTGAGGAATGAAGAAATAAATATTACTCGTTCCGAGAGGACAAATTACATGGCTATTTCATATTCTCCCTGTATTGCAACTTGCTCCACTTAACAGATCCAAAAAATCCTGAATAAGTTAGCCCGAACAATGTACTGGATTATTGTCCCTACCATCAGATGTTGGGACACAATATTCTAGATTGATTCATCTTCAAAGACCTCCAAAAATGGATGGTGGACTCGGGGTAGGTCAAGCTAGTACTACCCCTAGCACATGTAGCATATGTTTCTTCCACTGACCCAGGTGAGGGGGAGGAGTGGCTGGAGGTCGTTAGAAAAAGAGAGCATAAATTTGATGGTTGGATGACTTAGAGGATGGTCAATAGAGATCATGGTATACTCCGAGCTCAATTGTAGTAACCGTTTGTGCCGCCAACAACACCTAATGCAACATAGCCACCATCCTCAGCCCCACGACCCTCCACAATATAGTCATCCATGTGTAATTAGAGAGGGAAGAAACATGTACAAGATGAGAAGTTTGTGACAGGGCTAAAGAAAGACTCGACACTTTCATATGTCATACCCTCAGGCATGACACAACAGAGCCCAACCCACCAAATGACACCATCAGAGGCAGCCAACCATGTTAATCCCTCATTGAACAAGGAAATAATCTTCAGTTCTATCAACATCGTCCATTTAATGTAATTATTCTCTAACCAAGAATATTGTTATGAACCCAGGTTCCCAAAACCCGATCAGGGGTCTGGAAGGAGGAATCGTAGAGGCAGGGGATTCCAAGGCAGACACAGCCGTGACCAGAACCTACCCTATAGTTATTCCCCATCTCAAACCATCAATATTACTGAAACGCATGGGGGAGACCTTCAACAGACCCAGAAGGAGAAATAATATTCCCCTACCCCCATGAGAATCTACTATGGCCTCATTGTTCTACAGTACCGATCAGAGGAGGAAGAAATATCTAGCTACCTAGGGAGCACGAGTAAACTTACAAGTTCAGGTCCCCAGAACATAGGAGCACCACCAAATATTTCCCCAGTGACTGGTCCCTCCTCATCTCATGCTCCATACCCTAAAGTTCCAGTTAAAGAGATCCCAAAAATGGAGAAGCACCAGACTCTAGAGAAAAAGTAGGATATCCTAAATCAGTTGGCCTTAGTACCAGCCAAGATATCAATTCCGAATGTGTTGAGTTTGTCAGAAGACCTTAGGGAGGCACTACTAGAAGTCCTACTTAGCCCCCAGGAATTTCAAGATGAAGTCTCTACCACTGAGATATATCGAATGGAGACAATCCCATATAAATGTAATGTAATTATTTTCTTCACCGATAAGGTTGAAGAAGCCACCATGAAAGGACACATCAAACCCCTATATGTGTCTGTCATGATGAATGACGTTGAAGACCAGAAAGCCTTCATCGGCAATGGATTCATAGTCAATATTCTCCCAGTACAAACATTTCATAGGTAGGGCTACAATAAGGACAATCTGACACCCTCAACCACAACTGTCTTGGGTTATGACAAGAGAGAACATAATATAGTGGCACAAATCAAGCATAGAACCTATTTTGGAGATGTTGTGTCCCATTTAGAGTTCCTGGTTTTTCAGAAAAGCATGACATTTAATGCCCTGTTATGAGGGCCATGGATGCATCAACACATGTTCATTCCTTCCTCCTACCACCAGTGTATCAAATATTGTGTCAATGGACAAGGTGGGACATTGCGTGCTGATAAGGCCCCTTTAGAGCTCTCCAAGTCACATTACATCGATGTCGGATTTTATGAGGAAAAGGGGAAGACATCTGAAATTGATGGTATTGATCGGGTCTCCACCCCAAATGGTCTAGAAGTGGTTCCTGAAGACCCCCTCATGCATCTCGGTGAAGAGTACATGCCTCCCATCAACCATGTTGAGATCATGAATATGAGTTCAGATGCGTATTCAGCTATTCTCATGATCTCAGTCACAACAGTTGAGTTTGACAATGTAGGAGAAACTGTTGACCCTTAATCTGAGGAAGAATGTTTGAGTAAGGGTGCCCACACCCCATCCTTAGAATCTCAATATATCCCTACCACAATCTCTGAAGCGGTAGAAGGGCAAGATGCTTGTCACCCCCATGCTTCTCCCTCTACAGAGGTTTCCTCACAGCCAATTCAGTTAGAGGAAGTCGCTTCTACCAAAGAGCATCCATGAAACATCATGCCTCCAAGATTTAGAGATAACATATCAAGGGATCTATCCCCATCAGATGGAGAATAGGAGGATCATTTTGGGGAATAAGAGGCAGATAACTTTAGAGATGCCCCTACTGCATTTGAAGAGGGAATCTATACCACTGTTGATTAACTTGGGGAAATGAACTAGGGTACCAAAGAAGACACAAAACCCCCTCTTATTATTGCATCCATGTCTTTGGGGATCAAGAGGTATATACATCCTTCTTGAGGAAGAATTGACATTTTTTTCTCCTAGAATTACATAGAAATGTCCGAAATGGATCCTGAGGTGGCAACGCACCACATTGGCCTGCCAGAAGAACACTGAGGCTATAAGCAAGATGCCAGAAGAATGCACCCCACACATGCAACCAAGATAGAGGTTGATGTCGAGAAGCTCAGAAAATCAGACTTCATTCGGGAGGTCCAATATCCTATCAATTTAGACAACATAGTCCCCTCCAAAAATAAGAACAGACAGATCCGTGTCAGCATCGATTTTAGAGATCTTAATCGGCACTGCCCTAAAGACAATTTCCTGGTCCCGATAACCAATCTTTTGATCTATGAAAAAACTTGTCATGATTATATCTTCTTCATAGATGGTTATCCTAGATATAATAAAATAATAATGGGTTGATAATATGAAGAATCCATTTCCTTCAGGGGACCCCATGGAGTATTTTTCTACAAGGCCATGCTAATTGGTTTGAAAGACATTAGTGCCACATATCAACATGTCATGCATCACATTTTGAATCAATTCATGGAGAAGTTTTTTGAATGTTATGTTGATGAATTGGCGGTCAAATCACAACAACTCTTGGATCACCAGTTAGGCCTTGAAACTATCTTAAACAGACTTTTGCAACACAAACTGAAGATGAACCCCTTGAAAAATTCTTTCGGGGTTATGTCATGGAAATTTATAGGGTTCATCATACGCCATCATGGAATCGAAATTGATCTGGAGAAGAGAAAATCTATCCTTGACTTTTTACCTCCCCATAACCTCACTGAGATGAAAGGAATCCAAGGAAACTTGGATTATATCAAGTGTTTTATATCCAACCTTGCAGGAAAATGTCATACCTTTACTAGGTTGATGAAGAAGGGAGTCAACTACCAATGGATAGATGATTTCCAAAAGTAATTCAACAGCCTCAAGTAGTACCTCTTGAGTCCACTAGTGCTCATGCTACTGGTTGAAGGATAACCACTTATCCTATATGTTAAGGCCTTGGAATGGTCACTAGGAACCTTCCTCGGATAGAATAATGACACCGGTATAGAAAACAAGCTTTATTATCTCTATCAAACCATGATTGATACTGAGACCCATTATTCAAATATCAAGAAGAGCTGTTTGGATCTGGTATTTGTGGTCCAGAAGTTGTGACATTATCTACAGCATCATGAAGTCAATATTATCACATGCAGTAATCCTCTAAAGTACATCCTCAACCATCCAATGCTGACCATATGCTTATCTTGATGGGAAGTCATCCAACAACAGTTTGACATCTGGTTTGTGCCTCAAAAAGATATCAAGGGCTAAGCATTGGATGATATCTAGCATCCCTTGGCAGGGACTGCCTCATCATACATTGAACTCCCCAATGAATATTTCTTCTCTATGCAAAAGGATTCCTGAATGTGGGAAATGTACTTTGACAACACATCTAGAAGCCCAAAATGTAAAAATAATGGAAGACCCCATGCTTAACAAGGTGGGGCTAGAAGTCATATTCATGTCCTAGAGCAGGCAGTTTTTCCATATTCCTTCCTATTGTTAGAAGGATGCACAAAAAATGGGGCAGAATACCAGGTCCTCATTGCAGGTCTAGATCTCGCACTCTAGGTGCAAGTCCAACACCTAAAAGTAAAAGGCGATTCTGAACTGGTCATCAAGAAAGTTAATGGTGAATATTCGATTAATAAGGAGGAGTTGATCCCCCTGCTTAACCAAGTCTGGGGGTTAATGGAAGATTTCCCTATAGAACCAGCATTGACCTATGTTCCCCGGTCTCATAATGCCCTGGCCAATACATAAACCAATGCGGCCACAACCCTAGCAAACCCTGAATTGGATGAAACAATTATCATCATTACTCATCGTCGAATGGTCTTGTTGTATGTTTAAACTAACACGGAAGAAATTGATGAAGTAAGCCCTATCTCGGAGCCATATTCTCCTACATATGGCTGGATGACTCCCATTATGAACTACCTTACTATGGGAGAACTTCAATCGTACAAGGCTAAAAGAGAGAAAATACAAATATTGGTGGTCAATTTTTTCGTATATGGAGACACGAACCAGCAGAAGGTCATCTACAAGCGAGGACTTGACAGAGTCCTTCTCAGATGAATTGATGGAGAAGAGACTGATGTTTTCATTAGTGAAGTTCATACCAAAGTGTGTGGATCATAACCATCTGGATCCAATATTTCTCATGAGATTCAATGGCTTGAATACTATTGGCCAACCCAAGCATGGGATTGCACGATCATTACTGTGAAATGCCACTTCTTCCAAATTCATGTCAAATTCATTCATCAGGCCCCATAGTTACTTCTCCAATATAAGTACTCCTAGTCATTCTCCATCTAGGGAATGGAATTTGTGGGACCATATACTCCCTCCATGGTCAAAAAATTCAAAAATATTCTCATAGCGACCACATTCTTTTTCAAGTGGGAAAAAGCTACACCCCTTAAAGAAGTCAGGGAATGAAGAATTATTAGCTTCATGAAAGGAAATATCATCACTATATTTGGTGTCCCTCATACTATAATAATAGGCAATGAAAACTACTTCTGATCTATCTAATTGGAGAAATTACACCAGGAATATGGTATCAAGACCAACCGTTCATCTCGCTACCATGCAGCGGCCAATGGAAAAATAGAGGCCTTCAACAAGACCATATCCAACATACTACAGAAAATGGTGGACAGAGACAAGAATTAATGGCTAGAAAAAATATTCCACACCTTTTGGACCGATCACACCACAACTCGCAATGCTACCTAGGCCACTCCGTACCCATTAGTATACGGAACAGAAGCAGTTCTTCCCATTGAATTCTAATTTCTGTCACTATACATTTCCATTTGTGATCAATTTCCTGATGATGAGCAAGAGGAAAAGCGATTTGATGAATTGGAGTGACTGGATGATAAGTGGTTGCACACTCTTCACCACCAAATAGTTTATGATAACTGGATTGCACAATCCTTCAATAAAAAGGTTCGTCTTTAGTAATTCCACTAAGGAGAATAGGTATTGGTCTTCCAAACCCCGATGATACCTGGAACGATTCCACCAAAGCTGGAGCCAATATGGGAGGGGACATATTCCATACACAAGGTCTACTCCAATTGAGCATATGACCTGATCTCCATTAATGGGAAGCTCACTACCACTCCTACAAATGAAAGATTTTTGATGAAATATTTCGTGTAACCATAGGAGATGTTTTCATCTGAGCTGTAGGACATTAAACTGTTAATCCCAGGATGTACTTAATGTATTAAAATAAACTACACAGTAGAGTTTCCTTCCTAGAAAATGTTAAACTACATGATACTTCATCCCTGAGACATTACAATAAACTATGCCGTGCCTGTCCAAACTCTATGAACTTAAACCAAGAGCCAATAATCCTGATACTATAATTTCAAACTATCTAGGATTTTCCCCCTTGAGGTTCATGATGGTGGATCTTAGCCTCATTAACGTCCGTTTTTCTATGAAATCATAACATTTTCCCCTATTTGGAAACTATTACTGCTAGTCTGAGCTTTGTGACCCACAAACTAAGAGAAATATATCCTTACAGCATGACTATAAACTGCATAGTAAATGGTCCGACCTATAGGATGTTAAATTTAAAATTCCCCTCATGCTTACCGCATGAACTTAAACTGCATGTTACATCATCCCTACGATATGAAAACAAACTATGACAGGCCAGTCCGAGCTCTATAACCCCTAAACTAAGAGAAATATGTCTAAGTTGCATGACTTTAAACTAAATAACGAGATAGTGTATTTACCTGAGAAGACATTAGTCTCCCAAAATTTTTCATCTAATGTTCCAGGTTTAAAAAAATCTGTATTTCTTGATTCCTACCCTCGATGGATATGTAGAGACGCTATGATTTCTATATCCTGGCCCCGTCTCTATGAAAAATTGCCCCCTCTTGTGTATAAATCAGATTTTCACATGAATCTTATTTGAATTACAAGGGCTTTGATAACTACATACTTCTTGATTCCTACCCTCATAGGACATGTAGCGATGGTAGGATTTCAATATCTCAGTCTAGCCACCCCTGAAAAAATGATAACCCTCATCCTTACCGCATGACGCTAAACTGCACAGATCTCGTCCTTAATGCAAGACATTAAACATCATGGAAGCCTTTTTTTCACATCGATTGACCATCACTCATACCGCATGACGTTAAAGTGCATGGAATCTTTTTTCATGTTGGTTATACATGGTCTTTACCGCATTATGTTAATCTTCACGAATTTGAAAATACTCACTATCCTTACCGTATGACAATAAACTGGACAACAATCATCCTTATCACATAATGCTAAAATTCACGGAGCCCATCCTTAACACATGACCGTAAACTGCATGGTACAAGTCATAATATACTCTAGATACATGATAAACCATGGATGAAACAATCCTTGATTGTTTGGATGCATCCTTTTCATGCATTAGACTACATGACCTAGAGGATTGCGAATCATCATAATCTCCCAATGCCATCATGAGTGTAAGGTCATCAAACTACGAACACATTTTCATGACTATAAATACCATTCCCTTAAACGGTATTTATATTGATCGCCCATGGACATCCTACCAAATTCAAGTATTCCACATGCAATTCTCTTCTAATATATGCACGCTTACCATCCCCAGATCCCAAATATCACATTTCCCAATCCAAAAATTGTCGGAGCTATGGTTTACATTTTTTTCCCCTTCACATCCAAACGTTTATAGGGTTCCCCTACCTGGTTAGCTTGTGTATCCACCCATGGTTCCTATGATGGTATGCATCCATGAAGTAATGCCAGAGCTATGCTTCTTTAACACAACATACAATTTCAATGTGGTTGTTTCTCGAATGCTCAGACATATATCTACCTATCTTCTAGATTCCATGTCATGAGCGATCCCGAATCCTCAAAATAATTAAAGGCCATCGGAATGGGAAGGTCATCAACCTGAAGACACCTTTGAATGATTATTCATATCATGCCCTCAGCAGCTCTATATATTGATCACCCCTGGCCTGTCTACTACTGTCAAGTCTTCCTCAGGTGACACTCTTCTAGTCTCTGTATGCCTACTGGGCTCAGAGCCCCCATACCTCATCTCTTGATTCAAGAGACCCCAGGATTACAGTTTACACCATCATCCCCAATTTCTATTCAGATCACACCAGAGAATCCTAATTCAATTATCCCATATGTAACTGTAGCATCATTCAGCACTGGTCTGAACTCTACGACTGTTAAACTAAGAGCAGATCATCCTTACCGCATGACATTAAACTGCCTGGAGTGAAAGTTTACCCCACACACATGTTAAATCAATGAAGGGAACTTCTTGAGATTCAAAGAAAACTATGTCCTAATATCTCCAACATGACCAGGCATACCATTTCTGTATATTAGAATCTATGACCCATATAATCATAGTTCCTCATAAACCTCCTATGTCATCAGACAAGGAAGGTCATCAACCTACAGACACATTTGAATGAAAATGAATACCATTCCCTCAGTGGATCTACATATTGATTTCCCCTATCCCGTATACTAAAGACATGTCATCCTCAGGCGACACACTTCCTACCCCCGTACGATCAACAAACCCAGATCTCTCATATCATTTCTTCTGATCCAAGAGGGATCAGAGTCATAGTTTACAATATATGCATCCTTCCCACATCTTGGACATGTCTAGGTATTCATACCCTATTACATTTTATTAATGAGTGACCTTTATAGTAACATCCTTACCGCATGATGACAAACGGCATAGAGAGTGTCCTTACCGTATAACGTTGAACTGCAAAGGCCAAGTACCTCGACATTTGTAAATGTCCCTAGTTATGAGAATTTAATACAAAGAAGAATAAAAATGTCCCTACATCTTTACTGCATGATTGTCAACTGCATGGAGACCATCCTTTCCACATGACATTAAACTGAATGGTCTTGAAAGAACATTTGATAGGTTCAGTCAAGAATGGAGGCTTCCCTCCCTTCCTCACTGCACAGGTCAGACCTGCAAGGATCATCGTCTCACACCTGTGTCAGAGGGATTAATTCACCCATTCCCAGTATATCTTAACCCAAAATGCTCCTCCCATGTCCATACACCCCTCCTTATAAATCACACTCAATAACTAGAAATAACTGAACTCTCCTAAACCACCCTTGGTGGTATTGAATCCCAAATTACCTAATGTTTCCCACCTATCGGGAGAATAAAACCATTGACCAAAGGATGCATTTGCAAGACTATTCATACCATTCCCCCAAAAACTCTTCATATTTTTTCCCATATCCCGTCTACCAAAGGTAAGTCTTCCTTAGGAAATGCTTCTTTCAAAATGCCTCCTGGCCTCTAGGCCCTCATATGCATCCCAGGGTTCAAAAACTCTATGAGTTACAGCTCAAAAAACTTTCCACAGTCATATCTGAGTATGGTGAGACATTTCTGGTTAACATCCTGAGAATTGGGGAAATCCATTCCATTTTGAAATAATGTCCCATCTGCAAGACTTTAAATAGCATCATCCTCCAACTTTCCTTCATGAAAACCATGTATGTGTAGAAGTAGTCTCATATCCATATTCATGATTAGTATGGATATCCCCAAACACTTTAGACACCATGTCCCTTTTGAGACACCCCTATTGGTCTTTATAAACCGAACTTCTTTGAAGTTACCTGGGAATCAAGAAATGGATAGACATTGAATTAAGGACCCCATTTTATGACTATTCATACCATGACCTCAACGGATCTTCATATTGATCACCCCTGGAAATTTTACCAAAGGCAAGTATTTCTTATGTGGTGATTTTTCTACCTCTATACGCCCATATGGCTCTTATTCCCCATGTAATTCCTTTCATTTTGTTTAAACTTGAAAGAAAAATTTCCTCCCATATAGGTCTAAAAGTTATTAAGGAATCCGCAATCAGTAAAAACCTTTTCAAGGAACTTTCCCCATCACATTTGTTCAATGATGTTCGACTTAAAACATCAGTAATGATAGTCTTGTTTGAAGGACTTTAATATAATCACCGAAATAGGTATAAAACTCAACGAGATGAAACCCACAAAGGACATCTTTGGAAAAAGCCGAGTATCAGTTCGCAAGTCCTACACCTTAAATGGACTAGGAAAAACATAGTTCAATAAAAATTCATGAGTTATAAAGCCTGTGAGGTCAAAAACCCACAAAGGAAGGCATAAGAAAAAAACATGTTAATCCCTCTAAGCCCGTGTCAATCATTATTAGGAAAATATCAGCATAATAATGAAAAAGGCACAAAAGTTCGTTAGGTATTCTATTCGACCTCAGAAATAGTTGAACTACACTTGATGAAACCCTTGGCTTAGGAAAATATTAGAGCTCAATTCGGTGATCTCAGCTTAGTGATTTCAAGTCATTGTTCAAAATTAACATATACATGATGTGATGCTAATAGGAAGATACAGAGAATAGGTGTTTAGAAGAAAAAAAATTATTCCATTAAGTTCATCCACAGTGGTGTAACATCCCCAATTTGTCTTCTCTCTAGATTAAAATGGGGGAGTACATGCTACAATTTGGGACGATGCTACAATAGGGCCTAATTATCCCTTTACAAAAGAATGGTGAGTGATTGCTATAGGACGTCGATAGTCCATTCCAATGAAGTTCTCTCCTCCATTTTGGATTTATCCATTGGATGAACCCCCTCCAAGACAACTTTATTGTCCCACCGTTTTTCTGGAAAAACTTCAGAAGTCACACACGGGGAGGCCAGTTGTACCCTCAACATGGCTGCATGGGATTCGCACTCACGCAATGCTTGCTCCTGAACCACCACCAAATCACGAGCCTTCAGTTCCTTTTCCATCAGATGATCTTGTGTTTTGGAGATATCCTAGAAAGTTTCCACCTAGTAGTGAGAAAAATTGAACCTGATTAGCTTGTCCTCAAAAGAGGTGAGGTCTCCTCGAGCAATGACGGTTAGGTAAATAAGGGTGTGAAGGTGATGGTAATCAATGCCTCCACAAACCATCTCAATAACTGACTACTGCAAATTGTCAACCTCATCGGTGAGATTGGACAAGGGTGTCTCCGCAGCAAGAGAACTCAACTGGTGCCATACCTATTTGCGTACTCCCTGGTGTCTCACTACAACATCATCACTTTGATCCTCATCTGTTTCTACATATTTATAAGTAGGAAACGTCACCATATGAGTGGAGAGGAACCTAAATCTAGCCGCCCAAGGTGGGAGACTCTCTTTTCCCTCAGATGGCACATCCACTGGAGCCAAATGTGGAGAACTAACTGCTACCTTCAGGGTGATTGGTGATACTTGTCTAGTACTAGTCCCATGAAGTTCTTGGGTGATATCTGTAGGAGGAGAGCAGTCTGAATAACTCCCCACCAAAATGGGTTTCACTGTTGAATTCCCTCCCAGATTCTTTTGACAATGTATCGAGAACCTTCTCCCCATGATAGTGGGAGCGGTAGGTATATCCCTTTGGGTTTCTGAAGGAACAGAAGAAGAAGGCGTGGCGGTTGCACCTTTCATGATGAACGGAATGTGTGGTGTTGTTATCGATGAAGAAACGAGATAAGAAACGGTCAAGGGTTTTTGTACCTGTCGAACTGGTTCTCTCAACATGCCTTCAGGGTAACAATCGACACATAGTTGGGCATACTCCAATGATAGGAAGGTGGGAACTATATTATTAGGAATGATAATCTCTTTAGAAGCACCCTCGTGCATCATCATAAGACACAATTGACGGAGATTCACAGGATTAGATTCTCCCCTTACTTGAATAACCGAAAGAAACATGGCATGTTGAAGGCATCCAAACTTCCTGGAGAGCAGATTATGGAGTTATGGTTTACAAATAACTACTCTTTCTACATGGGCAATGAGCATCCCATCCCAAGGATTGATGAGATATGAACTATCCTCTAAAGAATCGTCCTTGTCACCTCTAAAGAATCCAAGAGGATTAGAATGCGGTGTGAATGAGAATTAAGAAGTGTCATTCAACAACACGACCACGTCAGAAATGGTTTTTGTTTGGAGATGAAAAAAATGCGTAGGAGAGCTGGATAAAAGTAAGAATGTGGAACTAGGGTAGTGAGTCGATATTCAAAATAGGGGAACTGTTCTTCCATCCACCTGTAAAGGAAATGGAATGGTCCACTGAGATGATGCACAGACCTACCTTCTTAAATCTGTCCCAATAATTCATAATTTTGGGTGAGGGTAGAAAGGGCCAAATTAATAGATCGACCGCCAGCATGTATGCCATCATCAAAGATCAGGCCTGAACCCTGTTGTATGCATCACATGATGGGAAGAGCCATCTTCTTAAGAACATGGAGAAGAAAACTAATAGAATAAGCTCAGGTGAAATGACGGGCCGAATCTCGTATCCCCATGAGGCATACCCCACTACTTCAAGGGTATCACAGTATGACCCTAGAGCTTGGTAGGATTTATGGGTTGGGTGAGTTTTACAGTGGAATGCCTTCGTCCTAGTCCTGTTCATCTATAAGAATAACCTTATCCATGCTTCAAATAGGATGAGGGAATGTGCATGGATAGGATGACCCAATAATCCCTCCTTCATACCCAGCAAACTCCTCGTCAAAGGAGACACGTGATTGGTATCATTCCATGTGGAAGCTGTTGGGAGAAACTCATCATACATTTATTCTAGGATAAGAAGACCTCTAAGCTGGCAGATGTCCCAAAAACTGATCCCCACTTCTCCATGGAGTTGGTGAAACGTGTTGGTACTCGAACATCAGTGACTCAGTAATTCTAGAAGAATTTCACATAGAGAGAAGATTGAAAAACGAGACACCCAGGATACATGGTGCAAGCCCAATGCATCTAGTTGGTCTGGGCACTCTTTAAAGGTTTGAAAAACCCAGAATGCCCAGGCCCACTCATCAGAGAAGCATCCTCTGGCCTGAAAATCTACATAGCACTCCATCTTCCACTAGGATTTTCTTGGGAGATGCAAATGATGGATGTTTATTCTCAGACATCTAGTCTTGGGACATCATCACGGAACTCGCGGTAGCCATGAGTCCATGTTGAGCCTCATAGTATGAAGATGTTCTCCTTTATCGGAGTGATGATGATTTCTCTTACTAGGGAAATGTTGGCATGGTTATGACCTTGCGCTGCCCCTAAATGGATGAAAGGGAGGTCAGGGTCAGGTAGTAGCAGAGGTACATCAGTGGGATGACAAAAACTGTAAAGCATAAACTGTACGGATAACGGTTAAGCTAAGAGCTCTGATGTTAGGAAAGCCGTCCGAATGCTGTCACAGGGAATGTCGTGGGTTTGAAGATTTTCATCGCCATTACTTTCCATGAAGACCCACATATTCATCAATACAGTAGAAGCTCATGGAGGAACCATGATTTCATCCTGTGTGAGGAAAACATATCAAAGTTTAGTCCAAAGGATACTATTCAATCAATATCCAAATAATTAGAAAAGGCTCAACAAGGGGAATGCATAGTACGTCTCGCGTATCAACCTCGAAGTTGGTTCATGAAGCACATATTACACGAAAAATCGGTACACAGAAGAGGTTTGCGACATCCTGGCCCACAAAACGATAACCCACAGACTGCGTACCAAGTCCCTACATGGGTTCTCATAATTAGGTACTTAAATGAAGTTCGAAATGAAAATTTAAAATTTTGAAGGACAATTCCAGTTTTTTGGACCACTAGACCATGTAGTGTTTTCCCTACACAACCCTCTATGAATTACTTGTTAAATTTGTTAGAGTTTAGTTCACGACTAGGAAATTAGTTCATGGATGGGGGAAAATGTGGACGACGATCAATTCATAGAAGTCGAAGATGTGTAATGGACCAAGAAATTCCCAAAAGAGGCCATACGCAGAGGTTGTGCGCAGAAGTAGGGAACAAGAGTGATTTTCGTTGAAGGATCCATTAAAGGACAAGTCGCATGGAACCCTTTATATAGGAGTGGTTCCCCACCAGGTCCTTCTCTCTACCGAAAACCGCTCAAGTTTCAGTACCACTCTACATCAGAATATCCTCCAGTTCGTTTCGATCGGACCCCATTCCTATGAGGGGAATTTTTAGGGTCCTGAAAAATCCTTATAAAGGAAGGAAGACACTCCCTTAAAATAAGTGGAAGAATCTAACCATTCCTAATAAATAATTTGGAAAAAATATGAATGATGTTCAGAAGAAATTTTAAAGGACCTAACCATTCCGCATAATGATTCGTCATCAATGGTACACGGACGGTTTGGCGAACCACGCCACCCGTAGACGCTATCATTCATGAAATGGAGGCAAAACTTTTACGTGAGCACGAACCAAATGGCCAGTGAAGTGCAGTCGGACCAATACGCAAACACTGAGCCACCCCACCCCCTGCCACACACAACATCATTCGCAGAATGGAGGTGGAACCCTATGCAGCCGCGAAGCACCCGCATGACCGAGTTGGTTCATGGGTGGGGTTCATTCAATATACCCCAAGAACCTCGGGTTGACAAAGTCATCCATAGGATGGGTTTCCTGTCATGGGCCTCTGCAAAAGGTGCCACAAGACCATAGATACAACACTTTCCCTCCTCTATAAAAGGATTTCAAGGGGGTGAAGAAATAGATTAGATGATTGAGGATCAGATTCTTGGGGATCGGCTTTTGGAGAAGGAAGAGGTTTCTAGGAGCTTTGGATTTCGTAGATCGTGAATTTTTGATTAACAAACCAACAATAGGTATAAAATGGGTTTGAATTGTTAAAAACTAAATAATGCATAATTAAATCGATAAACCACGAATTTAAAATTGGTAATCCGAAAACCATGGCTCTTATGCGGATGAAATCCCTGTGAACTAGGGAGCCTATGCCCCTTCTTCGATCTAGTGCTTTGCATAACACCCCCCTACCTGGGTGATGGCCTGACCGACGGTACTCCCAGCCGGCACCACTCAAGTGGACTGCAGCACTGTGTACCAATTTGGTACATGGACCAAACCCGAAGACGCATACCACTCTGGTATGTGGGATTCCCCTTACTTTGCGTACCACTGTGGTAAGAGGAAGACCTCTCCATCGGTGTAGAACCTACCTATGTGAAGAGGACCACTCCTCATATGGCCATGTGGCCAGCTAAAGACTTTGGTGTTTCCATCCCCTGAGTCATATAAGGACCTTACAATTTAGTCCAACCACCCAGAATCTCCTTAGTAGCCCATCCATCAGCACCAAGACAAGGCCTCTCCCAAAGCCACCGGACCGGTGTGATGAAACCTTCAGGCGCATTAGCACCTCCTCTTGAGCTCACATACCCATGGTATGTGTAAACAAAGAGGTTACCCCATCACTTGAACAAACACATGAAGAATTATTGGGTTCACATACACACAGTAGTGAAGAGTCTGAGCTCAAGAGCCCCTTTCTTCCTCTACACTCTTCAGGATTGAGGGATCCCACTCAATATTTGATTAAAGGAGATCCAGCGGTGAGCACTTATCCCCTCCCATGGAGAGAGAGACATGGCGTCCCTCTTGGTGTATGCCCCACACCATCCTTGTCGGATGACAATAGCATTTCCCCTTTCATCTAGGAAGGTTCATTGTTTTACATCCTCTCCCACGGTTGCCTCGGCCTCTAACGCCACGGGCTCTCCCGCCACCAACAAGGGAGAAGGCGTGTGCATTATAGAATCTTTCAAAGGCTCTTGTTTCTCATACTGAGCATGACTTTCATTGGTATAGAGGATTTTCAGGATTACAAAATCACCAAAACCTTTCGTACAACAAGGGTTTGGATCCTTGTATCCTAAGAAGGGTACATAGGACACCTCCCTGAGGTTCAATTCCAAATCAAGCCACCAACCACATGTAAGCCCCAACCATATCCTAACTCAGACCACCAAACACATGTAATCCCTGCCCATATCCCAACTCGAGCCACCAACCACATGTAAGCACCGACCATATCCCAACTCAGGCCATCAACCACATGTAAGCCCTGAAAAATCCCCAACATGCGCTTTCAACCACACCCTCGATAGGAAACTATTACATGTAAGCCCTGACCTTCCAAAACTACGTTCGCACTGATTGGCAGTCAACTGAGATACGTCAGAAGCCTCCCTAGGGGACGAAATCTATGATTGATACCCATCTATCTTTACCAGATTGTGTTCTCATGCCCCTAGCACGATCATACCAGGGCCAAGGGAATCATTTTCCCTCTAGTCCTTTGGGTTGCTTAGGCATAATTCTCGCACCAACCATGACTAAGTACTTGTCACCTAGACGTCTTTGCCACATGATGTTAAACTGTACGGTTGTGTCCTTGTCACACGACCTTAAAAGGTGATGTGTCCTATTAAGTTGCATCAAACTATGTGGATTCTGAATTCTCTCACAAGGATATCTAGGGAGACAGTATTCCGGGATTGATCTAGACGCTCAAGTCACTCTCTATCCCTGCCCGGACGACAATAAACTCTAGAACACCAAATTGTAAGGATTTACACCAGTGTTGTCTGAACAAACTCAATCTTCCCCAGAATCGCTAATCCAATGAGGGATGGAAAACCTCAGATGTAGACAGTTCTGGATCCCTGCGTATACCTGTGACTTGCAACCTTGGGGTAATCGACGAATACAACGCTTGGGGATAAACCAAAGATTTGTGAACATATGAAGACATCTTAAATCTATAAGAGAGTCTCGAAATAGGCAATAATTCCCCCCAACATGGTGCGATGATCTTGACTTCGCATCCTCTCGACCAATGTGAGTTCTTAGGTGTCGTTGGCCATATCACCCAATGAGCGCCTACCTTTGGAAACTATGTCCCTCGATCGTTGGATACAAGAACCGTTGGAAATTTCTTGCTCCACGAATAAACCCGTTGGAGGCCAAGTGAAGCCACAGAGATATGGATCTCAATAGAAATGATTAAACAACACCATCTACCTTTAATCAGATACATGAATCGATCACATCCCATCCACCGCAAAACAAACACCTAAAATGATAAAAGTTAAATAAATGATAAAACCAAAAAATTGAAAAAAGATCCGAAAAACCAAAAAACCCAAAGAAACCCCTCCAAATCCCAAAAAAAATAAACAATAAAAATCTTAAAAATCCCTAAAATCCCTAAAATCACAAACAACACAAAAAAACCCTAAAATCCCTAAAGAAACCCATAATAATTTTAAGACACTTTTAGATAATTTAATCCCCTAATAACATAAAAAAATTATAAAAACCATAAATAACCATAAATCAAAAATAAACCCTAAAAATCCTTAAAATCCCTAAAACCCCAAAACCCAAAAAAGTCATTAAAACCCCCTAAAATCACTGAAAACATTAAAACCCATAAAACCCTAAAAAATCCTAAGGAAAACATAAATACCTAAACAAAATTTAGTCCCCAAAAATCCTAAAACAAGCTAACAACCTTGAAGGCCACAAAAACCCAAAAACCATAAATACCCCAAAATCGATTAATGACCTAAAACCACATAAAACCCCGTAAAACCCCAAAAAATAACAAGAAAACTCTAAAAACCATTTATTCCCCTAAAAGTGTTGAAAAAATAAAAAAACATGAAAACATAGAAATCCCCCAAATAAAAAAACAACTATAAACTATAAAAACCTCTAAAAACCCTCAAAAAAACTAAAAACACTAGAATGCATAAAAAAACTAAAAATTCAATAAAAATTCATAAAAATATAAAAAACCCTAAAACCCTAAAAAACATAAAAAACATAAAAATCCAAAAAAATATTAAGATCACTTGAGAAACATAAAAAATACTAAAACCCATAAAAACCATAAAACCCATAAAAACCTTATAGAGCCCAAAAAAACCCGAAAACTCCAGTATAACCCGTAAAAACCATTTAAACCACTAAAGACGTTTATAATTCTAAAATACATAAAAACCCATAAAAACAAAAAAACACTAAAATCAAAAAATAAAAATTAACCCATAAAAACCATAAAAACGACCAAATACATAAAAACACTAAAAACCAAAAGAATCATAAAAACCCTAAAAATACATAAAAACATAAAAAACCTTAAAATCTATGAAAACCCCTAAGAAAACCATAAAAACACATAAACCCTTAAATTTATAAAAAAATTAAAACTCTAAAAACCCTTAAAACCATTGAAAATATAAAAACAAAAAAACCCTCAAAACTATAAAAACCAAAAAAAATCCAAAACCACTAAATATATAAAAAACCCTTTAATTACCTAAAATCATTAAAAATGTAAAAAAATGTAATCCCTAAAACTAAAAAAACCCTAAAAACCCAAAAATACCACAAAACTATAAAACCTATAAAAACCAATAAATTCCCAAAAAACCCTAAAAATTATACAAATCCTAAAAAATCTCATTAAACACCTAAATAATTAAAATCCCCAAAAGATTTAAAAAACCATAAACCATTTAAAAACACAAACAGAACCTTAAAACCCTAAAAACATAAAACCTCTAGAAACCTAAAAAATGTAAAACCCCTAAAAATCGAAAACCCTAATAACCCTCAAAATACCAAAATACCCAAAAAACCTACTAAAAAATAACAATCATAAAAAATACGAAAATTCCCTAAAACTATAAAAACCATTAACCCTAAAAAATTCTAAAAAATATTAAAAACATAAAAAATACATAAATCCTGTAAAAATCTTAAAACGTTAAAAACCCTAAAAGACACTAATAACCCTAATACCCCACAAAACACAAAAAAACATGACACCATATAACACCAAAAACTCATAAATTTCTTTATATGCAATAAAATCATTCCTTGAAAAAAACTGCAAAAAATCCTAAAAACCCATTATACCCTTACAAACATAAAAAACTCTATAAATTTTAAAACCCCCCAAAAAAGAAAAAAAACCCCAAAAAACAATCTATAAAGCCCTAAAAACCTAAAAACCCTAAATCCACTAAAAACCATAAAAATCAGAAAAAGGCCCTAAAAATCATAAAAATTTGAAAAATTCCCCAAAATCCTAAAAAAACGAAATACTAGAAAACCATAAAACCTATAAAAACCTTAAAAAACTAAAAAAAATACAAACCATGAAAAAAAATTATAACCCTTGAAGCCAATAAAAATGTTACAAAACAAAAAAAACCTTTAATCCATAAAAAATCTAAAACCCAAAAAAACACATAAACCCCAAAAAAAACTGTAAACACTTAAAATCCTTAAAAAAAATAAAAAAATTATTTAAGAGATATAAAAATACATAAAATCACAAGAAACCTAAAACCCAAAATAAAACTAAGAAAATTTTAAAAACTGAAATCACTTAAAACCCCCAAAACCATTAAAACATTAAAAACCCTAAAAATTATGAAAACCATAAAAACCTCTAAAAATCCCTAAAAACTTTAATAACCGATAAAACCCATAAAACCCCTCTAAATATTATAAAAACCCTTCAAAAACCAAATTTTTTAAAGAATTATAGAAATAATAAAATCCATAAAAAACTAAAAAGCCCCTAAAACCCAAAAAACAACAAAATCCCCCAAAACCCCTCATCCAAAAAATCCCTAAAGATGATAAAAATACAAAAAAACCCTAAAAATCCCAAAAGGGTTAAAACCACTAAAATCCCTGAAAATCTATGAAAATCCCTAAGAAAACTATAGAAACTTAAAAGTTTAAATCCCCTAAAAACTAAAAACACAAATAACTATAAATACATTAAAAAACCTTTAATCCCTTAGAAATCATAAAAACCCTTAAAAAAACTAAAATCCCTGAAAACCCTAAAAACCACTGAATACTCTAAAAACTGTTTAAACACCTATAAAATTTTGAAACTCTTTACAGACTTTAAAACAATAAAAACTGAAAAAACATACAAATCTATAAATATCCTAAAAACCGTAAAGAAACTAAAAACCCTTAAATATAATGAAAACCCTAAAACCTTCAAAAATCCTAAAAATATTTAAAAATCCCTAAAAATATAAAGAAACAAAAAATAAATAAAACCACTAAGATAATATTAAAAAGATAAAAATAGTTAAAACCTCCTAAAATGATAAAAATGGTAAAAACCCTAAGAAACCGAAAAACCCCAAATCAATAAAAACCTTAAAAACACTAAAAACCATAAAAGCCACTAAAAAAAATTAAAAACACTTTAAAATGCTAAAAGTGAACAAAGTAATAAGAAACCTAAGACTCCTTATTTTATTTAAAAACCCACTAAGAACCATAATACATTTAAAATCAATAACACCAATAAAATAACAAAAATTCCCAAAAATCCAAAAAAAATCTATAAAAATGTAAAAAGTGCTAAAAACCATAACAAACTCTAAGAAAATCTTAATAACCTTCAAACAATTAAGACCCCTAAAAACCAAAAAATTATAAAAAACATATAAAACCCTCTGAAACACTATAAATTATTAAAACCCCAAAAACCTTAATAAATACCAAAACACCATGAGATCTTAAAAAAATTCCTAAAGTCTATAAAAACCCTTTAAAACCTGTAAAGAGGTTTTAAAACACTAAAAAACCATAAAACCCTTAAAATTAGAAAATACACAAAAAAACTCATTATCCATAAATACCCTTAAATCCCTAAAACCCCTAAAAACCATCAAAATCCCTAAAAGTCCTAAAAACAATTAAAATACAAAAGAACCCCAAAAATCACAAAAAAATATACCTAACAAACATAAAAACCAATGAAAAGCTTAATAACCTAAAAACATATAAAAACCCTGAAAACCAAAAAAACTAAAACACATAAAAACCAAATAAATATCTAAAATTCATTAAAACCCTAAAATCCCATAGAACATAAAAAACTCACTAAAAACTCTAAAAAATATTATACCCATAAAAATGTTAAAAAATCTAAAAAACCCTAAAATAGTAAAATATTCATAAAACCCAAAAAATCCATAAAAACCATAAAATCCCTAAAAATACAAAAAACCTCGAAATCCTTAAAACCCTAAAAAAACTAAAACAATAAAAAACACTAAAAATTACTATGAGCAAAAAAACCCTAAAACCCAAAAAACTGGTTAAAAACCCTAAAAACCAAATAACACTTAAATCCCATAAATTGTTTAAAAACCCTAAACACCCCAAAAAAGAAAAAACCCCAAAAAAAGCGTATAGAAAACATAAAATTCCCTAAAAACACATAAAGACCCAAATAACCACTGAAAACTAAAAAAACTGTAAAAATGTTATAAAACACAAAAAACTGAAAAACCGTAAAAACCCTAAAATTCTGGAAAAATTAAAAACCCTTAAAATCCCTAAAAAACCCATGAAAACCTTAAAAACCTAAAATCACTTAAATCCCCTGAAAACATTAAAAACATTAAAACACCTAAAAATACAAAAAACATAAACCCCTCAAAATCATTAAGAAACATATAACACCATAAAAATTCAAAAAATACATAAAAATACCTATAAATGTAAAAAACCATAAGAACCTAGAAAACCCCTAAGATAAAAAATAATACCAAAATACACAAAAAATCCCTAAAAACCTAAAAACTGCTATAACCCCAGGAAACCATTAAAACCATAAAACCACAAAAATCATATAAACACAAAAAAACCCTAAAAAACCTAAAACCCCATAAAAATTCGAAATAACAATAAAAACTCTAAAAACCATTTAATCTCCTAAAAATATTAAAAACTCTGAAAAACCATAAAAATTATACAAAACCCCAAAAACCCTAAAACGATAGAAAATTACATTAAGACTCAAAAAACTGTAAAACCCCAAAAAACCTCAAAATAAATAAAATCCCTAAAAACCCCTAAAATCCTAAAAAATCCTTAAAAACCTAAAATGTTAAAAAATTAAAAATCTTATGTACCATAAGAAAAACATAAAACCATAAAAACATAAACCCCTTAAACCCCTAAAATGGATAAAAACCCTAAAAACACAAAAAACAAAAAAACCCTAAAACCAATAGAAATCTTAAACTCCAAAAAACATTAAAAACCAAAAAAACACAAAAAACCCTAAAACCACTTAATAATATACAAACTAGTTAAACCCCTAAAAACATTACAAAGCTGTAAAAAACTATAACACCCTAAAAAACAAAAAACCCTAAAACCCAAAAAACCAAAAAACCCTCACAACCCCCCAACATCCCTAAAAACTCTAAAATCCATAATAATACTAAAAATACATAAAAATAAATAAAATCATAAAAACACTAAAAACCCATAAAAACTTGGAGATTACCAAAAAACAAAAAAAACATAAATCCAATAAAAACCAAAAAAACACTAAAAACACCTTAAAACCCTAAAACCATAAACTCTTTAAAACCAATTAAAACCCCTAAAACCAATAAAAACCCATAAGAAACACTAAAAACACTAAAAACAATCAAAACCAAAAAAGACATTAAATAAATCATAAAAACATTAATAACTATAAAAACTCAAAAAATACCCCTAAACCCCTAAAACATAAAAACCCTAAAACCCAAAATTTTTTCGAATTAACTGAATTCCATAAAAATTATAAAAATCACTTTAAACCCCTAAAAACCTAAATAATCTAAAACCCGAAAAACCTGAATCCTCCTAAAGACCATAAATACCTCTAAAACATTAAAAATATACTAAAACCCAAAAAGACACTAATAAACCGCTGAAACTCTAAAACTATTTAAACCCTTAACATGTTAAAAAACTCTAAAAAACCAAAAAACATAAAAAATTTAAAAAACTATATAACCCCCAAAACCATAAAGCCCTGAAACCCTTAGAATCCCCAAAAAAACCATAAAAATACTAAAAATTCTAAAAAGACCATAAATATGTGAACATATTTATAAAAGATCAAAAACCTTGAAAACCCCTATGAAATCTTAAAAAACCTAATATAGTTAATCCCTTAAGAATATAAAAAACTGTAAAAACCCTACGAAACCCAAAATTCATGAAGACCATAAAACCCTTAAAAACATAGAACCCATAAAACCCATAAAAACTTTTAAAATACATTAAAAATACTGAAAACCATTTAAAACTGTAAAACGATAAAAAGAATAAAAAAATAAGAACATAAAAAACTTAAAAAAACCCAAAAAAACCCCAAAACCCTAAAAAACTAAAAAACCCATAAAACTCTATTATACCCTTAAAACCCTAAAAATGAATAATTACCCCCACACCCTTTAATATCCTTGGAAATAAATAAAAATTTCTAGAAACATAAAAAACTATAGTTATCCTTAAAATAGTAAAAAACCAAAAAATCTAAAAAATTTAAAACTACTAAAAACCTAAAAATAGGTAAAAACACTTAAAACCGTAAAAACCATAAAACCCCAAATCCATAGACACACGTAAACACTTAAAACCCTAAAAATGTCAAAAATCCTATAAACTCACTAAAAATGATAAAAACCCTTTTAAACACTAAAAATGTTAAAAAAATCTAAAAAACCTTAAACACCCTAATATATTCTAAAACCCCCAAAAAAACCAATAAGAAAACAAAAAACAAAATAATAACCCTTAATATAGTTGAAAACCATAATGTACAGTAAAAAACCTGAAAATCCTCTAAAACACAAATTTTTTTAAAAAACACTAAAAAACATGAAAACCCCTATCAAAAACATAAAAATCTAAAAACACATAAAACCCATAAAAAACTAAAAACACTAAAAACAATAAAAGCTTTAAAAACCTTGAGAAACCTTAAATACCAAGAAAATCCCTAAAACGCCACTAAAACTCTCAAAACCGTTTAAACCCCTAGAATCATTAAAAAAATATAAAAACACTTAAAACACATGAAAACTCAAAAAACTATAAAAATACTAAAAACCCTAAAACCATAAATACCCTAAAAACCCTTACACCTTCAAAATCCCTAAAAATACTAAAGACCATAAAAATCATAAAAAAATCCTAAAAAATCTCCACAAAATGTAACAAACCCACAAATCCCTAAAAAACCCATAAGAAAACCATAAAAACCTAAAAAAAAATAAAAATACTAAAAATATAAAAATGATAATACCCCAAAAGATATCCTTATAATTATAAAAAACTAAAAAAAACACTCAAAATACATAATACAACTAAAACAAAATAAAAATCCTAAAAATTTATAAAACCCATAAAAATATTTTAAATCATAGAAAACACAAGAAACAAGGAAAACCCTAAAAAATCCTAAAAAACCTAGAAACATCAAAAATCCCAAAAATTCTAAAAACCACTAAAACCATAAAAAAAAACCCCAAAAAACCATAAAAATCACTAAAAACATGAAAACAGTAAAGTTTTTTAAAAACCCTAAGAAAACCATAAAAACCAAAAAACACATTACACCCATAAGAAAATAAAAACATTTTAAATCCTATAAATCCCTAATAAGACCATAGAATCCCCCAAAACCCAAAAAACCAAAAAACCCCAAAAAACCATAAATACCCATAAAACCCTATACATCACTAAAAACTCTAAAACCCCTTCAAAACCTTGAAAAAATGAAAAAATAAAAAATCATCAATTCCCATAAAACTAAAAAAACCATAAATAAAAAAAACCATAAGCACAACAAACCCCCCAAATTCCCTAAAAACCCTACAATCTATAATAAAATAAATAGACCTAAAACCCTAAAAACAATAAAACCCATAAATCCAAAAAAACCTAAGAAAACATTAATAAAAAATCCTTACAAACCAAAAAAAACCAAAAACATTATGAAAACCCAAAAACTCATAAAAACCCCTAAATCATTAAAAACCCCAAAAACCCAAAACCCTTAAAAACACATAAAATCCAAAAACCAACTAAAAACTATAAAACCCTTTTAAACACCTAAAAAAGTTAAAAAAACTAAAATCCCTTAAAAACCATTAAAACACAAAAAACACTAAAAACCCAATATACCATAAAAACCCTAAAAACCCCCAAACACACTAAAAATACATAAAAATCCTAAAACACAAACAAATCCAAAAATATTCCAAAACATCTCAAAAAAGGTAAAAACCTTTAAAACCACTGAAAATCCATATGAAAACCATTAAAGACTAAAAACACTTAAACACCCTTAAAACCATAATATGTTAAAAACCCTAAAACCCTCATAACCATACAACCCTTAAAAACCAAAAAAACACTAAAAACCCACAAAATCCCTAAAACACCAAAAACTATAAAAATATTTTATACTAAAAAAATGATAAAAAATCAAAAAAACCATAAAAAGGATATATAAACTAAAAACCCTAAAATAAAAAAAACCATAAAACCCACAAAGCCCTAAACAACCCTAAAACCCCTCAAAATCCCTAATAACCCAAATACCATTTAAAACTAGTAAACTCCTAAAAATCTATAATAATTTAAAAAAACCAGTAAACATAAAATCCATAAGAAAACTATAGAAACCTAAAAATACATAAAAACCCTTAAAAATGTAAAAACGATCAATCCCCAAAAACTCAGGGAAACTATAAAAACCCTAAAGACCATAATGAATCTTAATTCCTTAAAATTCAAAAAAAACCAAGAAAACCTTCAAAACCCACAAAAAACACTAAAAACTATTAAACTACTAAAATGTTAAAAATCTCTAAAACATTTTAAACCCTAAAAAACAAAAAAAAAAACCCTAAAAAACCAAAAAAATGTAAAACCATAAATACCCTAAAACCCCTTTAATACCCTTGAAATCCTTAAAACAACTAAAATCCATAATAATATTAAAAAATCCATAAAATTACCTAAAATGTAAAAAACCATAAAAACCCTAAATCCCCTAAGAAAACCTTAAAATAGTTAAAACCCATTAAAAACCCAAATAATAATATAGAACTTAAAAACATTTAAAACCCCAAACAAAGCCTTTAATAATCGAAAAATACTTAAAAATCCTAAAAACAACCAAAATCCAAAAACAGCCTTAAAAATATCTAAAACCATTAAAACCCTAAAAACCAATAATAAAACAATAAAAATATTAAAATAAAGAAAACCCCTAAAAACTTGAAAAATTATAATAACCCTAATACCTTAAAATCCCATAAAATCAACTAAAAACTCTAAAAATCCTTCAAATGCCTAAAACATTAAAAAACTCTAAAAACCATAAAATACATAATAAACTCATAAATGTATCCTAAAAACATAAAAAAACCAAAGAAACCATAAAATCCCTAAAACCCCTCAATATTCCTAAAAACACTAAAAACAATTAAAATATTATAAATTTATGAAAAATCCATAAAAACATAAAACACCCTAAAACCCATAAAACCAATAAATCTCTTTAATCCCCTAATAAAAATAAACACCCCTAAAAAAATAAAAAACACTAAAAATTAGAAAATCCCTAGAATCCCAATAAAAACTCTAAAAAACCTTTAAACTCCTAAAAAAATTAAAAAACATGAAACCTCTAAAAACCCATAAAAACTAAAAAAACCCTAAATTCCAAAAAAACCAAAATTCCCAAAAAAACCATAAAAATCTCTAAAAACCAAAAAATATAAAAATCCTAAAATTCCCAAATATCCCTAAAAATATAAAAAATCCAAAAAACCATGAAAACCCCTAAGAAAACATTAAAAACTTGAAAACATATATAAACTGTAACAACCTAAAACGCTAAAAATCCGTAAACTCCTTAAAACCGTTAAAACCCAAAAAACCCTAAAACCCCTTAAAATACATAAAAATATATAAATCCCCATAAAATCCTAAAAACGAACTTAAAACTCTTAATACTCTTTAGACCCCTCAAAAAATTAAAAAATTAAATAAACCCAAAAAACCATAGAAAATCATAAACCCCTAAAAACCTCAAAATCCATTCAAAACCATAAAAATTATAAAAAATTTATCATATTCCATAAAAATTTAAAAAATACTAAAAAAATTGAAAAAATTAATAAGGCAATAAAAACCTAAAAAACTTAAAACATCTAAAAACATAAAAACTATGTAATACATAAAAACCATAAACCCCCCAAAACCCTCAAAACTATAACACCCCCTAAAAACCATAAAAACACAAAAAACCCATAAAACACCTAATACCAGTCTAAACTATAAAATCCCTTCAGACCCAAAAAAATATATAAAAACTCTAAAGTCCTTTAACCCATAAAAAATATAAAAATATTCTAAAACACCATAAATCTATCAAACCCCAAAAACCCTTGAAATCCCTAAAATCCCGATAATCAAAATTTACTAAAAATTTACAAAAAATCCCAAAAAATGTTAATAACCCTGAAAATCTATTAGAAAACATTAAAAAAAATAATAAACACTATAAAAATATAAAGTAGGACAAAAACCCTAAAAACTATAAAAACCCTAAAACCCATAAAAAATACAAATTATCTAAAAATCCAAAAACCCATAAAAACAATAAATCCCAATAAATTCCTAAAAACCATAAAAATCACAAAAAATCCCTAATAATTACAAAAAACAGTAAAAAAACAAAAAATTGATGAAAAACACAAAACAATGCTTAAAAACCTAAAACCACTTATAACCACAAAAAACCTAAATACACTAAAAACCCTAAAAAACTAAAAGTAACCAAAACCTAAAATTCATAAAACCCTTAAAAATTCATAAAACTTCTTAAATAGACAAAAAAATCCTAGAAAACACTAAAAATATAAAATCCTTTAAACCCCTAAAAATTTTAAAAAATATAAATAATCTTAAAAGATGTTAAAAAAATCAAAAACCCCTAAAATCCAAAAAAAAAACCCTAAACCCTAAAAACCCTAAAACCCTACAAATTAATTAAAACAAATCCTAAAACCATTTAAATACTAAAAAATCTCAAAAAATAATTAAAAATGTAAAAAACCTAAAACCACTTAAAACCCCCAAAAAACCAAAGAATCCTTAAAACACTTAAAAACCCAAAAAACCATAGAAACCCAAAAAACCCAAAAAACCTAAAATAAGATAAAACCCCCCAAAAAACATAAAAAAAATCATAAAAATGTATAAAAACCTAAAAGATAATAAAAACCCCAAAAAACCATAAAACCAACCAAAAACATTAAAAATGATTTTAAACCAAAAATTGTTAAAAAAATGTTAAAAACCATTAAAACATCAAAAAAATATGAAAACAATAACCCCCCCCCCCAAACTATAAACTATAAAATCCAGAAAGTCCCTAAAAACCCTTTAAAAATCGTAAAAATTCCATAAAATCCCTAAAAAAGTAAAAAACCCTAAAATCCTGAGAACCCCTATGAAAAACATCAAAACCAAAAAACCCTAAAAATCATTAAAACACTAAAATCCTAGAAAACCCAAAAAACACAAAACCCATAAAAGCCTTAAAAACCGTAAACCCCCTAAAAACCTAAAAACTACAAAAAACTCTAAAAACCCGTTAAACCCTAAAAATGTTAAAAAAAACTCCAGAAAACCATAAAACCCTTAAAAACTCAAAAAACCCCTAAAAACAAAAAAAACCATAAACACCCAACAACATCTAAAAAACCTAAAAATCCATTAAAACCCAAAAAACCGTAAAATCCTAAAAAATCTATAAAAATATAAAAAATATAAAAAACCCAAAAACCCAAAAAACTCAAAGAAAACATTAAAAAACAAAAAATACGTAAATCCCTTATAAATAATTGAAATGCTAAAGAAACCTAAAACCATAAAATCCCTAAAAACACTCAAAATCCCTAAAACCCTAAAACCCTAAAAAATATAAAATTACCTAAAATCCCAAAAACGGGAAACCCCTAAAAACATGAAAAACCCTAAGAAAATATTAAAAACCAAAAAACACTTAAAAGACGTAAAAAAATATAAAGATGTGAAAACTCTTAATAAAACTTTAGAGGACCCTATAGACAAATAAAAACCTTATACAACCAATAAAAATCCTTAAAACACCAAAAAATACATAAATATTCTAAACACCACTAAAACTTTAAAAACTCTTTAAACACCTAAAAACAATAAAAACTATAAAAACCATAAAAACCCAAAAAAAAACTAAAAAAACCCAAAAACACAAAAAATCCAAAGCCCCCCTAAACCCATAAAAGCCCAAAAATATCATAAAAATCATAAAAATACATAAAATCCCTAAATCATAAAAAACCCTAAAAACCCCAGTGAAAATTTTAAAAACATAAAACACCAAAAACCTCTATAGAACCTAAAAAAACTCAAATCCATAAAACCCCTGAAAAACAAAAAACCAAAAAACCCATTAAAGCCTTAAATCCCTTTAAATCCCCGAACCCCATTAAAATCATAAAAATCCACTAAAAACTAAAACTAAATTTTATACACTAAAAAAAATTAAAAACTATAACAAACCTTTAAAACCCTAAAAAATACAAAAAAAAAGATCAAAACCTAAAAACCCATAAAAAACCTATATCCCAAAAACCCTTAAAAGACTAAAAATCCATAAAAATCCTGAAGAGACCGAAAAAGAACTAAAAATTTAAAGACCCCTAAATACCTCGAAGATTCTTAAGAATCCAATAAAAACCTAAAAACACTTAAAACACCTAAAAAACATAAAAAATATTAAAAGCCATAAAAACCCTAAAAATTCAAATAAAAAAACCTAAAAATATTTAAAAACTTTTAAAACCCATAAGACCCCTAAAACTAATTAAAACTCAAAAAAAACCATTAAACCACTAAAAATGGAAAAAAACACTATAACCATTGAAAACCCTAAAAATTCAATAAATCCTTAAATCCCAAAAAACCCAAAAACCCAAAAAACCCATAAAAACCACAAAAAATCTAACTACAATCAAAATAAAAAAATAACCTAAAACATAACATTCTTTAAAAATACATAAAAACCCTAAGACTATAAAAAACCCTTAATACCATGAAAAACACTAATAATACCTGAATACCCTAAAAACAATTAAAACGCCTAAAAACTTGAAAAACAACTAAAAACCATAAAAACCATAAAAATTCCATAAACCCCCAAAAAATTAATAAAACTCCTAGAACCTTAAAATCCAGAAATACCCCATAAGAAACCCTAAAACCCCACAAAATACTATAAAAACACTTTAAACCACTGGAAATATTAAAAAACTCTAAAAATATTATAATACTTAAGAAACTTAAAATATCCATTAAATCCCCAAAAACCATAAAAACCATAAAAATCCTAAAAATTCATAAAACCCTCAAAATATCTAAAAATCCTAAAAATAATACAAATCCAAAAAAAAATAAAAGACCAAAAATAATGTAAATCCCCTAAAAATGAAAATATTTTATAAAATGTTAAAACCTTAAAAAACATAAAACCCCAAAGAAACATGAAAATTGCTAAAACCTTAAAACCCCTAAAAACCCTAAAAACCCTAAAACCCTAAAAATCCTTAAAGACTATAAAACCCTAACACCCATAAAAACTATAAAACCCACTAAATAGTCTAAAAAATCTCAAAACCCCTCAAAACATTAAAAACTATAAAAGCCTTTAAAATCTAAAAATAGAAAAAACCATAAATAGTAAAAAATTAAAAACCCTAAAACCATAAATCCCATAAAAACCGTCAAAATCACTAAAAATGCCAAAAGCCATAAATATATAAAAAACCAGAAAAATTCCTAAAAATGTGAAAGCCCTATAAATCATTAAAAAAACCATAAAAAACAAAAAACAATTAAAACATATAAATATATAAAAAGGTTTAAACCAAATGAAAACCCAAAAAACCATAAAAACCATAAAAAAATAAAAACCAATAAAACACCTTAAGACCCCTAAAAACCTTAAAAATAATTTAAACCCTTAAAAATTTTAATTTTTTTTTTTAAAACTGTAAAAAAACTCAAAAACACCACAAATCCCCAAAAAACCATTAAAATAATAAAAATCCTAAAAACCATGAAACCCCTAAAAATATATAACAACCCTAAAAACCAATAAATATCGAAAATACCACTACAAATCTAAAAAAATTAAAAAATCACAAAAAACATGAAAAATAATTAGAAAACCTTAAACACCTAAAGAAAACATTAAACCCCTAAAAACCTAAAAATTAATAAATACCAAAATGGTCCCAAAAATCCCAAAAAACCCTTAAAATCATTAAAACCCTTAAAAACCTGAAACCCCCTAAAACTGATAAAATCCAAAAATCCAACTAAAAACTATAAAACCCCCTTAAACAACTAAAATCTTTAAATATCACTATAAAAATTAGATCCTGTAAAAACTCAAAAAACACTAAAAACCAAAAAAAACCCATTCAAACCATAGTGTCCTTAAAAATCAATAAAAACCACTAAAAATCCATAAAACCCTAAAACCCCATAAAAATATTTAAAAATATCTAATAATACCTAAAAATTAAAGAACATATACAACCCAAAACCCCTTATAAAACATTAAAAACCTAAAGCCACCCAAATCCCTTAAAAACATAAAAATAAAAAAAACCCTGAAATTCTCTAAAAATCCATAAAAAGTCTAAAAACCATAAAACCCACTAAAAAACAGAAAACCCTAAAAACCACTAATCACTACACAGACATGTTAATTCCCAAAAAATTGTACAAACACTAAAAATTGTGAACTCTTTATAAACTAAATAACCCACTAAAAATTCAAAAAACCATAAAACCTAAAAAATTCCTTAAAACTCTCAAAATACGTAAACCCCTAAAAACCAAAAAATCCAGAAAATCCCTAAAATGACGCATGATGTGAAAAACCCTAAAAACCCTAAAACCATAAATACTCTTAGGAAAACATTGAAACCCTAAAAACACTTAGACCCCCCCCCCCCCCACCCAAACTAAAGAACTCAAAAAATGCTAAAAAGATAAAAAAATACCTAAATCCCCTAAAACCATAAAACCCATAACACCATAAAAACCAAAAAAACCCTAATACCTATAAAAACCTAAAAATATATTAAAAACTAAAAAAGCCATCAAAACCCCTAAATATGTTAAAAAATATAAAACCCTAAAAACCTAAAAAACCTAAAAGCCCTTAATAATATAAAAATCATAAAACCCCTAAAAAAACTAAAAATCTTTCAAACCATTAAAATTAAACAAAATTGCAAAAAATTCCTAAAAACCTAAAAAACCAAGAAACCTAGAAAAATCCAAATAAATTTTTTTAAATATAAAAACATTTAAAATATATAAAATTTCTAAAAACTAATAAATACCCTTAAACCCATAAAAAATCCTAAAACCCCAAAATAGCATAAAACTACTGAAATCATTAAAAAAATCATAAAACTCCATAAAACCTTAAAAATTCGTAAAAACTCTAAAAACAATTTAAACCCCTAAACTGGTTAAAAAACTCTAAAAACATTAAAAAACCTAAAAAATAGAATAAAACCATAAAAATAAAAAAAACAAAAAACCCTAAATAACCTAAAAATTATAAAAACACTAAATACAATTAAAATCATAAAAAATACCTAAAAACATATAACCCCTAAAAACCCTTAAAATGTAAAAGAAAATTAATAACCTAAAAAAACATATAACCCATAAAACACTAAAAAATGCTAAAAACCCTAAAATACTAAAAACCCTTAAAACCACAAACCCCATCATACTAAAGAGACCCCAAAACCCAAAAAAACATAAAACAATAAAAACCCTAAAATCCATGAAATCCATGAAAATACAGAAAAACCATGAAAACCATGAAAAATACAAAAAATCCCTAAAAATCCCTAAAAACATAAAAAACCATAAAAAAAATTAAAACCCATAAGAAAACCCTAAAAACAAAAAATACTTAGACCACCTAAAAACCTAAAATCTAATTAAAGCCCTAAAATTAATAAGAACTCATAAAACACTAAAATTCCTAAAAATCAAAATAACCATAAAAAACATTAAAATCCTATTAAAAAATAAAATCCACTAAATGCTCCATAACATCTTGAAATGCATAAATGTAAATAAAAGACTATTAAATACCTTAAAACACTGAAAAATAAAAAACCCCTTAAAATCATTAAAACCCTAAAACCCCTAAAAATATTATAAAATTTATACAAATACCTAAAAATATAAAAAACCCAAAAGCCCTGAAAATCCATAATAAATCCATCAAATGTTAAATAAACATAAACCCCTAAAAATATAAAAATGTTTAAAACCCCAAAATACCCTAAATTCCATAAAAACCTAAAACTAAAAATCCCTCTAAATAACATAAAAGGCAAAAAATCCCATAAAACACCTAAAAAACAGTAAAAACATTATAAACCCCTTATAAACCCAAAATGTTAAATAACTCTAAAAAATAGTAAAACTCATAAAAACCAAAAAACCAAAAAAACCTAAAACCCCCTAAAAATTCCAAAACCCCTAAAAACACCTAAAACCAATCAAAATCCTAGAAACACAAAAAACCATAAAAATCATAAAATATCCCAAAAATTAGTAAAAATGCAAGAAAATCCAAAAAACCATGAAAAACCCCAAAGAAAACATTGAAAACCTTAGAACAATAAAAACCCCTAAAAACGCTAAAACCCCAAAGAAAGGTTAAAAACCTTATAAAATCCTAAAAAGAGTAATAAAACCTAAACCCCATTAAAACCCATAAAACCCAAAAAAACATAAAACTGTAGAAAATAAATAAAAACAGTAAAAACACACTAAATACTCAAAAAAACCTTCAAAACCACTTTTTTTAAAAAAATTCAAAAAAATATTAAAACTACCAAAAAGTCAACAAAATACCATAAAAACCCAAAAAACCTTAAAACACTAAAAACCCTAAAAATCCTTAAAAACCATAAAAACCCATAAAAATATTATAAAATCTCTAAATCATAAAAAACCATTAAAACCCTAAAAACCATGAAAACCACTAAGAAAACCTCAGAAACCTAAAGAACACTTAAAACACATAAAAACCTTACAATTCTAAAATCCCTAAAACCACAAAAAACTGTATAACTCGTAAATACCCATAAAATCCATTAAAACATTAAAAATAAAAAAAACCCTTAATACCACTAAAAAAACAAAAAACCATTTTGGCACCTAAAATTTTTAAAATACTTTTAAAACAAAAAAATCCTAAAAAAAATTACTAAAAAAAAAGAAAACCCTAAAACCCATAAAATCCCTCGATGTCACTAAACCCGAAAAACCATAAAAATTTAAATTACTGTAAAAATCCCAAAAATGTAAAAAAATATAAAAACATGGAAACCCCAAAATAAAACAACAAAATCCTTAAAATATTATAAAACACCTAAAAACCTAAAATGATAAAATAACCTAAAAATCAAAAAATCCATCAAAATCCATAAAACCCCAAAAAACTATAAAAATTTACAAAAAGCACTTAAAATGCCAAAAAAATGTAAATCCCTCTAAAAACCTTAAGCAAACAAAAAAAACTAAAAACACTAAAAATCCAAAGAAATTTTAAAAACCATAAGACCCATTAAAAGACCACAAATACCCAAAAACACCTTAAAACCATAAAAATTGCTATAAATCATATAAAATGAAATACCCTAAAAAACTACTCAAAACTCTAAAACAACATTAAACCTATACAATATTAAAAATCTCTAAAAACCCTTAAAATTACTAAAAACTAAAAAACCCATAAAACCCCAAAAATATGGTTATCACCCTTAGAAAAATATTGATGTACATAGATCAAGTAATGAGAATCCTTAGATGTCTACCGAAATGATGGAGAGACGCAACATTATCTATCTATGAATCATAAAACATTATAAAACTAATAGTAAATGATCTTATTTGGATGCTCATGATGTATGAATAAGAGATTAAGGAAACAAAGAAAAAATGAACCAAAATGAACGTATAATACATTTAATGCATCGTAGTCAAAAAGTAAAAGAAGTTGTTCAATCTAATAATATAAGTACAATTGACGGTGATAATAAATGTTATGAATAAATAACTCATCTATCTAGAAGGTTTACAATGTATTATAAAAGAAGAATGTTTTTCAAAAATTCTAACCATAAATAAAAGTATGAAAAGACATGAAATTGGATTAAATATTGGAAAAATGGCGACTCATTAAATGATATCAATTTTTATAAATTAAATGAAAAAAGACACATAATGGTTGACTATATAAATATTAAAAAATTATTATATTTATAAAATACCAAAAATATAAATTAAAGCTACCTAGATTGAATATGAGGATATCTCCAGTTACTCATATTGAAGCTAAGAAGATATTAATGGAAAAGATAATCTATGCATCATAGACACTAACAATGAGGTAACTTATTTATTCACATATTAATGATAATTATAGTATATCTAAAGAATAATTATATGTATACAATGATATGATTCACATTAATTTGAATGAGATAAATGAAAAATGTAAAAAGATTCCAATTCTAACGTGTTATGTGGTATATAAAATTATTCTCTTAGAATTGAAAAATGAGAAGAATATTAATATATTAAAAGATAAAATTGATTTTAAAATATTAAATTAAAAATTAGAAATGTTACATTTAATGTTTTCCTATAATAATATAAAATATAGAAAATTATGGGAATTCAGGAAATGCATAAACCAAGAGATGGTTTTGGTGATTAGCCTAGACAATAAAGTAAGCTAAATAAAATCTATTTTCTTCCTAGATATAATAACAGAGCATTAGTTTATAATAATGATTTTGTTTTTTGAAATTAATCTATGAATTGTAGACCTAAAATGAATTTAATTCAAAAATATAATAAATCTATTTCAAAAAATCTATTAAACAAATTTGGAATAAAAAATCGTTGATTTGTAAATTTTCTGGAACCCAATATATTTGGGTTCCAAAATCAATGTACATTTAATCAACTATATGGGATATTCATAAGGATATATATTAAAATCAAATTTATCTAGAAAATGGATGTTTTAGACAAAACACTGGATACTATTTGAGCTTTAAAGAAATTTTATATTTTCATGGTTGGTATGAATCTTTTTTGAGATAATAAAAGTCAAAAAATTATTCGAATTTGAAAAATTGGTATATCTAAATCATTCCTTATTTCTAAAGTTCTATTTGTTGATGGTCTAAAAAATAATCTTCTTATCATCTCATACTTGTGTGAGGATGATTTTAATGTAAAATATGAAAAAAAAAATTATTGATTATAACCTTTCTTTGGTAATTACTTTTTTTGGAAATTATATTGTTTATTGTATTAATTTAGTTGCATTTTCATTTCAAAAAAATTATTATTTGACTGATTCTGATACATAATGTTGGAGATAGCATAGGAATCTAGGCCACTTCAACATGAAATAACTTTTAAATATAACTATAATTGGTTTAATAAAAGATATATTTAATATATACCTCCTAAAGGAAAATGGAGTGATCCTTATAAAAAGGGAAATCAACACAAAAAATGTTTCAGACCATAAAAATACCTCTTAAATTCTCCAAAAATAGAATTATTTCATATGTATTTATTTTTACTATATTTATTTTATAGTTTAAAAAGGAAACATTATTGTTATGTAATAGTTAATGATTATTCAAGATATACATGTCCTTTTCCCCTTCTAATAAAAGTGATGCTCCTCCACGTTTCTCTTAGCATGCTAAATATATTGAAAACCTTAGTATACATACCATTAATTCCTTGAAAATTTATCATGGTGAATAGTTTTAAAATCAATAATTTTAATCTTTCTTCTCACAACATGGTTATACTGACAACTTCTCTTCATCTCAAAAAATGGGGTTGTTGAAGGAAGAAATATGATTTCAAGAAACATCAAGAACAATGATTAGTGAATATAACACTTTTTTCTATTTATATATTGAATCTATTCATATATATTCCTATTTAGTTAATAGATTTATTATAATAACAATCCTAAAAAGAAACTAAATATGGATTATTTAATGGTACAAAACCAAATATAAATTAACCTTATTGTTTCTGGATGTAAATTTTATATTCTTTACATAAAAGTGAATATAGTCAAAATTAACCTAAGAGATATGAAAGAATTTTCCTTGGTTATCAAACTAAAATTAAATATTATAGGGTCTATAAAAATAAGTCTAACATTGTGGATGAAAAAATTCATGTAACTTTTTATGAGATAGACCCAAAAAAACCGAAACATCTTTTTGAATATTTTGAGTATGATATGCCAAGTCTGAAAATAAATAATGCCACTAAATCATATAATAATTATAATGAGTTACATGATAAATCCGATGGTAGATGTCATCAGTATATTCTAAAACCATAATAAGAAAGTGACGCACCAAGTACATCTATCCCAAAAATAATTATAATCTTTAAAGACAACCCTTTAGATGTCATAGTTGTATATCTATAAAGAGTAACTTAAACTAGATATTCACTAAAAAACCATGTTGAACATCAATATTTGTTAACAAAGCTTGAACCTAATAACATTAATGAAGAAACTAAAGATAAACATTAGGTAATAGTAATATAAGAATAATTGTACTAGTTTCATAGTTAGAAAGGATGGGAATTAGTAGATAGACCTAACGACTTCCTAAATATTAGCACTAAGTGAATATATAGAAAAAAAGACAATGACTATGTTATAATGAGTAGAAAAAAATAAAGATTGTTTGAACAAGGATATAGTAAAGAAGATGATATTGACGATGAATAATCCCTTTCTCCGGTTTCTAGACTTTAGGTCATAAGAATATTTCTTTCATATTCTTCATATTTCAATTTCAAACAATATAAAATGGATACTAGTAGTGCATTAGTAAATAATGATATTATTGAGGATTAATTTATTGAACAATATCCAGGATTTAAAAAACATAATTATTTAAAAACATGTATTTAATTTATTGAATGATTGTATGGTTTAAGGAAGATTCGAGATCTTGGTATGCTAAGCTCATTACTTTTCTTATTTAAAATGCTTTTATAAAAGGTATTGTTAAATCTACACTATTTAAATGTTTTTTTCAAAGGATATTGAATTATTTCCAATATATATTTAAGATATAATATTTAGATCATTTGAAATCTCCTTATGTATTGAATTTTCTAAAATGATAAAACATGAATTGAAATGAATTTAATGGTTGAGTTAAAATACATTCGTGGATTTCAAGTCTTTTAAAAAAAATTGTTTTAAATTAATGAAAATACAAAAATGATATTTTAAAATGTGTTTCCTTGGATAAATCCAAAGGGATTAATACTCCAATGAGTAAAAGTAGTAATATAGATCTTAATTAAACTTAAATGTCAGTAAATCAATCAATTTATAGATGCATGATTAGAAATTTGTTATACATAACAACTAGCTGACCTGATATTACAATTAGCATATTCATGTGTGCATTTTTTTATGAAAAAAAACCCACAAGTAATCTTTGATAAATGTTGAAAAAATAATTTTTAAATAACTCATGAATAAAACAAATTTTGGATTATTTTACCGTAAAAGAAACATATTATAAGTATTTAGTTATTCAGAAGCTGATTTTGGTGGTTATAAGTTAGATAGATAGAGCACCTCTTGAACACATCATATTTTGAGATGTATTTATATTCATAGTGTAGTGAGAAATAGAATTTTGTTTCATTATCTAATAATGAATATGAGTAGATAGATGTACTTATTTGTTGTGTATAGATTCTATATATGAAACACCCATTATTGGAAAATGAATATTAATTCATAAATTTTCCTATACATTTTAACAATACATGTGATATAAACATTTATGAAAATCCTATATCTCACTCTCATTCAAAACATATTTATATAATACAACACTTTTTGAGATACCATTTTCAAAATGGTGACATAACTCTTGAATTCATTAATACTAAACATCAAATTTTTGACATATTTTCCATCCCATTAAATACCTAGAAGAATGAAATATTTCAAATATGAATTAGGTATGATTATATTTTAAAAAAATTATTTCGAAATATTTTAATTTTATTTTTAATATTATTTACAATATATTTTTTGACAGATATATATTTTCTTCTTTTATCGTGTTTTTTCGTAGTTATTTTTTAATGGATCATATGGGTATAAAAATATAGTAAATATTTATTATTATTTCCCATGAATTATTATATAAGTAAATACAAAAATAATTGAAATGATAAAAATTAGGATCACCATAATCTATTATAACCTTAAACAAACACTCTTTTCAAACCCTCTTTCTCAAACCTTTCTTCAAATCACTAGATTCTTGATCTTTTGATCTCATTTATCTTAGTTTAAATGAAGAGATATTTTGAATATGATGCTCCAAAATCATCCAAAAATGAAAATTATTTTTTGAGAAAATATTAAAAGGTTTCGATGATACATCTACTTTATCACAAAGTATATTTTTAGATTGAATGAAATGTTGAGTTGTACATAATGATTTTCCCCTTGGTATGTAGAGTCATTTTTCATCAGAATTAGACTAGTTAGTTCTTAGATGAAAATTTTCACTTTTATCTATTCCATGTAAAATTGTTTTGCTGGAATACAGTGTTTGAACCTGAAGAAAATAAGTATTTGATTAATTCAATTATCGATGGTCAAGGTTGTGAACTCACTTTATCTTTTTGGGATGATTTTCTAAGAGTTATACAGTTTTGTGAGTTTAATGACTATCTGATCTCATTCTTTATGAACCATCACAATTTTGATATTGGTATTTTACTAGAAGAGATAACTGACGATAGAATCTACCAATGAACAATTTCAAAAGTGCTATGTGAAGAATAAAGGATTTTGTTGAAATTCATTTAGCACACTATCTTTCCTATGAAGGGATATTTTAGCTCTACATGGTATCAAGATTTGTTTTTTCTAATACTAATGGTTCATGGTATTTAGATATTCATGACTTGATTCAGGATGGGTAATATATAAGACTTGACCAAATAATCTTCAAGATTCAACACTCGTCCATTTTCAATGATTATTTATATTTTTTAGGAAATAAAAGATTGTTCCTTATGGGGGTTGAGAGAACAATGTTTCTATTGGTGATGGTTTAAATCATACCAGCTGAAAAATGTTGAAAATATTATACAGTCCTTGGAAAAATATGTGGATCATTATTGAGGATATAATTTATGCTAAATTCAATCCAACCTCACATCCTTTTTAGAAAATAGATATCATTGATCCTGGTTTAGAACAAAAATGAGATTATTGATGCTGATTAATCCTATGATGAAGATGAATCTACTACTCTTGTGGATATACATGAGGAATATAGAAATTATATTGAAGATATAATGTATGGATCTAGTTATCATAAAGTTACCATGATTTCTAAGACTCTAGTGGAAGATGAAAACAAGCCAACAATAGAATTATTTATTAAAATATTAGGAGTTATAGATGTAACTCCTAATGGGGAGAATGTTGAATGATCTGTTCTGTTGAGGATAACTAGCATCATTTTAGAATATGATAAGGATATGGATCAAGTAGTATAGAGTCCACCTTTTTTAGGGATTCGGAGATACCAACTTTTATTACTCACCCACTAGTGAAGAAGCCCCTCTAGATAAACAATTCTTTGATATGGATGTGTTTGCTATTACAAATATTGAGGGTAAGGATAATAAAGATACTAATAAGGATGAAAAATTTAATAAGTATGGAATGTATAATGAAAAAAATAATATTCAACTATAAGTACCTAACCTTGTTGTTTTTCCTAGGGAAGAGGAAAATATCATTCTAAAGCATCCTTATACTCGTTTTCTAGAAATACAAGTTTGACCTGTGTCTTCTGAGGATCTGTTAAAGATTTTGGATACTCCACTTTTTACCACATAAGTACCTAAAAACCATCTAAATAAGAACATATTTATAAATATTCTTCCAAAAATTATTTGGTATATGAGGAAAAATATAAAGATTAATATTATGCATCTCTTTGAGATATTTAAATACCTATTTTTATTTTCTATCTTAAATAATAATCCACGAAAAATACCCCTTCGATTTTAGTGATCATTATTTTGATCTAAATTATGGTTTATTTTTTAATATACTTTTCTCAATATTGAGATTATAAATCTAAATAAAATGAACTAACTTCTATAAATCATTCAGTGATAACTTCTCTTAACATTATTCAGTTCAATAATAACACTTTGGAAGTATTATAGGATGTGATTTTAACTATTGTTAAGGATAATACTCATAGAAAAGATGAGAATATTTAATAAAATATTGAATTTTATTTTTCATACATCCATCCTATTTTTTACTCAAAATAGATCACATTAAATATTAGAGTTAAACATTAAAAAGAGAAACAAAATGTTTTAGACGTCAAATCGGGGACCTACAAGATGATTTAACAGATATGTTGGCTACTGGGGATAGAAGGTATATCTCAATGATGAACAATCTGTCCGAACCTTCAACATCTATATCAGTAACTCCTCCTACTTTAGTATCTATTAATTGTGATTTTATTTGATGGTTTATTCATGAATAGTTTCAAAATATCATTAATAATATGAAGGAAATTTGAAATCCAGTCCAAATTGAAATTACTAACCATGTAAAAAATAGTTTTATTTTATTAAAAAAAGGTTCAATCAAGACTTAAAAAGATAAATTAGTAATTAATGGTTCAATAATGTACTATCTTAGAAGGATTTACACTATTTATGGCCTTAAATATCATTCCACTAATTGTATAACGATTTGATGATTCCTCCCAAGGAATCTACCAACAATGTTATTATAGAGAATCTATTGCTGATGGATCCTCTATTAAATCAGCTCATGAAAGATAAATATGAGTTCCTCTAGGTTTTAGGACATGAGAAAAAGTTTGTTTCTTATATAATAATTATTTTAGAGCCTTATATGTATTTTTATAATGATCCCACACTAGAACAACCTACTATTTCTATGGAACAAATATCTATATCTCCAACCCAAGCATCAAGAAAACATTTATCTATCCAAACCTCTATCACACATTCAATTCATATGGGACCATTTTATGTCACTATTATTAGGCTCTTGGATAGAACCAACAAATTTACAAAGGAATATCTATTAAAAAACCTCAAATAATTCATCAAAATCCTCCTCCTCCAACTCATGTTGTTGAATAAAGAAAGACCCATCTATTCCTGATGTCTCTAATTCTATATATATTATGATAGAACCAATTCCTACTTTTTGAAAAATTAATAAAATATAACATTATAATTATTTTGGGGACTTTGTAATTTTTATTCAGTATGCTTTATTTTCTTTTATTCCCTCTATAAAAATTCATCCATTATGAATTATTTTTAATAATACCAATGGGGGACATAAATACATGTCCTAAAAAAGTGGGAATAAATTATTTCATATGGGTAAAATATGATTTTTTTAAAATTGAAAGGGATTATTCCTTATTTCTAGGTATTTATTACAATAGATTTTTTTCATTAATTCTTATGATATAATATTGTTAGTATGATTATTTATTCTATTTCTTGGAATTATCAAGATGGAGAGATTTTTGGTTAGTCCCGTTGGTCCTTATTTTAAAAATCACAAATCCTAGTTATGTTATATTTAATCCACTTTAGAATTTATAAAAGTTAAATATTTTCCTTGAATGAATTTTCCATGTATTGGATCAGTTTCATGTCATATGCATCGACCATGGTGAATATATGGTTATCTTAAGTGATGAAAATTAGAACCAAGAAACCACCATGATTAGTATTTTTTTTACGAATGTATGGTTCTACCATACGACAAGTGTATTGAGTAAACACCTTAATGATTGGTCATAACTATCTCATCACAAAATTTATGATTAACCAAAAAACTATTTGGATCTACTACATGATAAGCCATACGAACTAAAGGAAAAATGAAAGAATATTTTTATGAATTGTGGATCTTCAATAATTTAAAGAATCAACCTTATGGTCAAATAATGCAATAGTGGCTAGTAGTCTCAATTTTAAAAAGTATTGGACTGACCGTAAGTATAAGTTTATCAAATGTAAGTGAAAGGTGGTCAACCATAGGTATAAGTGATCAAACATACATCTTATGAAGGTATTTGGAAAAAAAATATGGAAAATTATTTAATCAATAATGGATATTAATGTGGAAAACCTTTAAGTTACCATACCTAATGTAAGTATTATATTACTAAATATATTAATATAACTATATTTTTATGTAGAGTTAAATTCCATTCAGAAGCATTTATTATGAATAGATTTCCTATTTATGCATACTGATATTAAATGATGAATTCTCAATGGATCATTTCAGAAAATCTGACTTTTAAAAAGGAATAAAAATTATATAGAAAATAGAGGTTTGTGTTACCAAGAGATATCAAATCTATTCATGAAAAAAATAGAAAAACATATCCTCTGTTTTGAACATTTAAAACTATATATTATCAACTGAACATTAATGAAACATCATAGAACATCTGAACATCTTAACACATCAATTCCAAATAATAATATGACAATGAGAAGTGAAGAATCACAGAGGGAACAATAGAAATAAATACTCCACTACAAGGAATTATTTTCCATTATATTACTCAGTTTTTATTAATTTTGTACCTATTGTTATTTATGCTATATGTTATTCATAACTAGATCCTATATTTTATTAAATACTTTTATATACACTCAATCATTAGTTTTCATCTACTCTCCCATGAAGATCTATGGAAGAGGTTGTGTTTCCTAGATTTCCTTCATAGAATTGTAATCCTTTTATTGTCAAACATAGAACTGTGGAAGAGGCACTATTTTTTTGAAAAAAATATATATGATTACACAAATTAATTTTAAAACATGAATTTTATATTAATATTTAAATTATTCTTTCTAAATATTTTTTTGATATTATTAAATATGTTTCAAAATTTAAAATAGATTTAAACCTATTTTAACTATGTTGTAATCGAACATCAATTTAGTTTTTTGAATAATAAAATTATATACTTATACTATATTAATTACATGGGATATATTTTATAAATCGGAATATTTTGTTTTGAAACCATTTTTTATAGAAATTTTAATTGCAAACTCAATTCACACCCCACTTGAGTTTTCCACTCCAAATAATAAAATGAATTTAGTAGTTTAACAGATAAAATATACCAAAGCATGTTTGATATATTTATGATTAAGAAATAAAAGTTTAGATAGAGGATATAGATATTATAATATTTTATATTTGTAATATGAATGAAAATTTTTACTATTTGATATATGTTTCTCATATGGAGAAGCTAAATAGTGAAGATTATATTCCATAGTGTTCACGGTGTGTTTAAATTCTTCGGAATCAATTTTTTAATATTTTTTGTACCTATTTTATATCAATGTCATGTAGTGTCGTGTTATAATAATATAAAATGGGATGGAATATTCAAGATGACAAGAATTTTGAGACATGTCACTTAATGTATTAATAGCCATTCATATGACTGGATATTTTCAGGGGGAACTTCAATTTTTCAATTCTGTGGATGATATGTTTTGAGAATCATGATTCAGAATTGAGTTATAAAATTTTTATTGTAACGACCTGAGTCCGGAGCCGCATTTCTGGTGCCCCGTACCCGGTTCGCCAAATGACCTCAAATGAGTTTCCCCAAATGCCAGAGGCTACCAACTAGCAGCGAGGGCCTTGGTGAGTCAGTGGGGGAAACTATGCCCTCATATGGTAAATTATGTAGCGGAAGAATAAGAATAAAAAATAGCGGAAGTAGTAAATAACATGCAACAACTGAACTGAATGTAAAGGGAATGTATGATATATTAATGATGCATAATGGTACATGTATATATGGAAATAAGTAAGCAAAAAACGTGCTTAAATACAACTGAAACCAAATAACTAAATGTAAACAGAAACTCTAGTATCATCTCGGGCCAAGGCCCGGTCCCATGCTCTCCATCTCTAACCAGAAATCAAGTACCTGAGGTAGAAGGGCCACAATCCCAACCTATACCTGCAACCATATAATCTGTTTCGGCTAAAAAGCAGGACCCAAACAGGGTGTGAGACTAATCTCAATAGGAATCCACCACAAGATTTGTGCCCTATTGTCAGTGAGTGATATAGAAAAAGTAAAGGTAAATAAATACATTAAACAATTCTACCAATTACCATTCACATTAATTTAATTACACAACCAGAAAAAAACCAGCAAAGTTGTATATTCCATGATAAGCAAGTAACACATAAGGTATCTAAAAGACTACCTAAACACAATCAGTACAAAACCCAAGCTTGTTCTTTGGCTTGGTGGACTCATCAAAACCATCCATAAAAATTCACACTGACTCTCTGGGTGGATTAAACCATCAGACCCCTATAGTCCAGTAATCATACAAGGCATAAACACTCTGGGAAGCTCTCACGTCAATTCCCATATGGTCTTGCAACGATAGCTACAGACTCTCTGAGGAAGCACTTACGTCTAATTCCTCCTATGGTCTCGATTCATGGGTAAATAAGAACACTCTTGGGAAGCACAAATTCTGATTCCTGTAGGTCATGTGTACGAAACTAAAGCCAAAAGACCCTCTAGGGAAGCACTTAATCGTCTATTTCCTCTTTGATCTCCCGCACTAGGTTCTCATAGCCCTGAGCAGTCCAGTCGTGCGTAATCGACTGTTAGCAGCCCTATGTAAGTTAAACAAAAACTTAGCTTATAGCTACCATGACTCAAATGCATTTAAACAACAGGAAAAACATGAAATCAGTGATAACAAGAAACTAACAACTGCAATAGAGTTTTCCTCACAAGAAAACGGTGCCAAACGGTGATAAACAGCCAAACAGAGGGAGAAACACCTGTGGGGTGATCCTCAATCAAGAAACCAAGCATATAATAGAAGCAATTCATCATAAGATAACAAGAAATCTAGGGTAAGTAAACAATAGGATCAAAATCCTAAACCCGGGATACCCTCTACATGGTTATCCGACACTTTTGCAACCAAAACTCAAATAACATTAACTTAGGGAAAATATAACCTACCTCGATCCTCAAAGATCTGTATACTTGAACCTCGGCCGGTGAATCGGCCTATAACGGAGTAGATCTGCAAAAACGACTAAAACGTTCAACCTCAGATAACTCACACGAGAGGAAGAATCAGGAAACGAGGATAAAGAAGAACCAAGAACTCACCGTTGTGATTCTTCTGCAACCGACGAAGTTTGATTTAGAAAAACGGTGACAGATCAGTGGATCGGAGAAGAAATGACCTCCTCAGATGTTCTGGACGGAATTAGGCGGATAAGAATATGTTTTCCATCATTAGGTGTGACCTCGGGTTGATTAATGAAATAAAAAAAGTGCACGACATGTACTCTTAAAGTACACAGCGTGTAGTTGGTTTTTCTGTACTCTGCCAAAATCGGCCTCCACGTCACCCCTACACACCATGTGTGTGGCCTGGTATTAGCCAAAACATGGCTTCGAGTGGCCTAGGAGTACACGGTGTGTACTCATAAAGTACACGGCATGTACTCTGAAAATTTCCAGATTCTCCATTTTTCCTTAAAAATCCCATAAAAGAGATCTGTACCTAAAACCGAAGCTCTGGGTTCTTACAAACTTCCCCCATTAAATAAAATCATCCCTAAATTTCACTAGAAAGGTGTAGAAGAAGAATCCTCGAACAACTCTTGCCACTGTGATCGCAAATCAGCCTCCCTCTCCCAAGTCTCTTCCTATATATGGTCGTGTTTCCATAGCACCCGTACCGGAGGAACAAACCGGCCACGGAGTACCTTTAAACTTAGATCAACAGTCTTGATAGGATGCTCTTCGATATATGCATCCTTCTCCAACTCAACCTCCTCGAGTTGAAAAATATGAGATGGGTCTGAGAAATACCGTCGAAGCTGAGAAATATGAAAGACGTCGTGCATAGCCTGGTACCTCTGATGTAACTGCAACATGTAAGCAACCAGCTCGACTCTCTCCAGAACCTCAAATGGCCCAACGTATCTCGGTGAAAGCATACCCTATCATCGAATCCTCTTGTGTCCCAATATCGGTGCGACACGTAGGAAAACTTGGTCCCTGACCTTGAAATCCAGAGGTCGTCTCCACTGATCATCATAAGACTTTTTCCGAGACTGTGTTGTTTCCATCCTCTTATGAATCAACTCTATCTGTTCTGAGGTCTCCTGAACAAGACAGGGTCCCAGCAAAGCTGCCTCTCCTGCCTCTAGCCAACATAAATGTGATCAGAATGGCCTACCATACAATGCCTTGAAATGTGCCATCCGAATGGTCGCCTGAAAACTATTGTTGTAGGTGAACTCCGCCAGAGGAATATTCTTCTCCCAAGAACTGCCAATGTCTAGAATGCAAGCTCGGAGCATATCCTTAAGCACCCGGATTGTACGCTCGGACTGGCCATCAGTCTGGGGATGGTATGTTGTACTCTAAAGTACCTGTGTACCCAACACCCTCTGTAGCCCCTGCCAGAAGTGCGATGTAAAACGTGCATCCCTGTCTGAAAAAATGGAGTGTGGAACTCCATGCAGACGTATAATCTCTAAGATGTACAACCGTCCCAGCTCATGAACACTGAAGGTTTTCTTGATCAGCAAGAAGTGTGCAACCTTCGTGAGCCTATCTACTACAACCCAAACCACATCATTTCCTCAAGGCGATCTCGGTAAACCTATCACAAAGTCCATCGCGGCATCATTCCATTTCCACTCAGGAATGGGTAATTGCTGCAAAATCCCTACTGGTCGCTGATGCTCTGCCTTCACCTACTGATAGGTGGAACACCTCATAACAAAACCAGCCACATCTTTCTTCTTACCAGGCCACCAATACTGATGGTTCAAGTCTCGGTACAATTTGGTGACACCAGGATGAACTGCCCAAGATGAAGCGCGGAACTCTCACATCAGCTCCTCCCGTATGTCCACTGAAACCCATACGCGACCATGAAAATGTAGCACCTCTTCATCGCCCAATGTCCACCCCGAAGTAGGGTCTCCATTTGACACACCCTCCAGTAGTACCAGGACTCCAGGGTCTGATAGCTGCCTTATTCGAACTTGATCAAAAAGGGTAGAGGTAACAACTACAGAAGAAAGAACTGTCTGACCCTATCTATCGTGCACCTCTAGATGCATCTCAGGGAACATATCCATGAGCTACCACTCACTGTTGGCCTCCTAAACTTCCTGCAACTGAGTCCTCCTGCTCAGTGCGTCTGCCACAGCATTGCCTCTCCCAGGGGTATAAGCAAGCTCAAAGTCGAAATATTGCAGGTACTGAACCCACCTATTCTGTCTCAGATTCAAGTCACGCTGCGTGAATATGTACTTGAGGCTCTTGTGGTCAGTATATACCAAGAAATACTCCCCTATGAGATAGTGCCTCCAACAACGCAAAGCATGAAAAAAAAGAAGCCAACTCCAGGTCATGCGTAGGAAAGTTCTTACCATGTGGCCTCAACTGCTGAAATCCATATGCGACAACACGATCTTCATGCATAAGCACTACTCCAAGCCCGATGCCATATGCATCATAGAAAACTATATAACTCCTGGCTGGCTCTGGAAGAACTAGAATCGGTGCTGAAGTCAATCTCCCCTTCAGCTCCTGGAAGGCTGAGTCACATGCTTCTGACCAAACAAACATCGCCCCTTCATAGTCAATCCCATCAACGACGCTGCTAAGCGTGAGAAGTCCTGTATAAACCACTTGTAGTAACCAGCCAGCCCCAAGAAACTACGTACCTCAATGACATTCTTCGGTTTCTCCCAGGTGACTACTACTCTAACCTTCTCTGGGTCTATTGATACTCCTGTCTCTGAGATGACATGACCCAGGAAGTGAATCTTGTCCATCCAAATGTGGCACTTAGAGAGATTATCATATAGCCAATGCTCTCTCAGTGTACTCAATACGATCTCAATATGGGTAGCATGGTCGTTTCGAGTGTGATAGTACACCAAGATATCGTCCATGAAGACCACGACGAAGGAATCCAAGAAAAGATGGAACACTCAGTTCATCAGTGACCTGAAAACTGATGGCACGTTCGTAAGGCCGAACGGCATAACCGTATACTCGAAGAGACCATACCTGCTCCTGAAGGATTTTCGGGGTATATCTGAAGGCCTAACGCGCATCTGATGATAACCAAACCTCAAATAGATCTTCGAGAACACCCAAGCTCCTCAATGCTGATCGAATAGATCATCAATCCTCGGCATGGGATATCGGTTCTTGACCGTTAACTGGTTAAACTTCCGATAATCCATGAAAATCCTTAGGGTATCGTCTTCCTTCTTTGTGAATAGGATAGACAAACCCCAAGGAGAAGTATGGGGTCGGATGAAATCCTTTGTCTACAACTCCTCCAACTGCTTCTTGAGCTCCTGCAACTCAGGTGTAGCTATACTATAAGGAGGAATGGACACTGGTGCTGCTCCTGGCATGAGCTCAATCGAGAAGTCTACCTAACGCTCCGGAGGCACACCGGAAAAGTCTTCTGGAAAGACATCTGGAAAGAGATCAACCACTGGAGGAAAATCTAACTGTGAAGTCCCCTGGTGATCCAAATAAATACTAGCAATCTGGGCTGTAACTCCTCTTAGCCCATGATGCTCGAGTCCATCTCGACTCACCTAAACATCCCACACGCCCTTATGAAGGAAAGATTCACCCTCTGGTGATACAAAACACACCCTGCGGTGATAGTAATCGACAAATTCCTGGAAGGGAACCGACCAGTCAATATTGAGAATTATGTCATAGCCCGTCATCTCCAGGACATAGAGGTCCCATAAGAAATGATAGCATGCAACCTCGAGAGGGCACTCCTTTCACTAACGTATGCTAGATTTCCTCGTTCCCATGGGCGTTTCGAGAGTCAACATGTTAGAAGATGAAAAGACACAGAGCTCAAGACTTTCCACGACAACAAAAAAGATAAAAATATTTGAAGCACCAGTATCGAAAAGGGTTGAAGATAAAACTAAGGCTACTAAGATCGTACCTCAAACTGTGGAAGGTCCAAGATCCTGTTCCGGATGGATCTGCTCTACTAAAAACGTCTAGCCAGTACCGAGGCCCTGTGTAGTAGCATGATATCCCTGAGATGAACCCCCATGAGCCTGACTACTGGGTCCATGACCTATACCTTGGCCTGCACAACTTGAAGAACTCTAGCCCTCAGTCTGATGCGGGACTGGTAATCCTGCTCCTGAACGAGGGGTAGAAACAGATCCTTCTTCACTAGCCGCTAGAAGAAGAACCTTGAAAAAACGCTATAGATGACCCCTCCTGCCACAAGCTTGGAACTCCACTGGATCTCTTGGGCACTGAGGTTTCTTATGCCTACTCTTTCCACACTGATAGCACACCACCAGGTTTCCAGAAGGAAGATCTCGTCTACCAAAAGATATACCTTGCTTCCTCGAGTCACCTCGAGTGGACTCTCGGTGGCGCTTCCTGCTGTTATTCTGAAATGAATCAGCCTTGGATGCTAAACTACCTAGGTCAAAAGCTCCAGTACCACTCAAGTTTCATTTGGTGATCACCGCCTGGTTGACTATTAGTGTAATAGAAGTGAACTGGAAAACTTTCACGTGCAATCTGATCTCTGGTTTGAGGCCTTCCTCAAACTTCCATGCCAAAAATAGCTCGTCATTTCCCAGAATGGGATCAAAATGCTGTAACTCAGTGAAGCAGGAGGAATACTCCATAACCAAAAGAGTACCCTACTACAGGTTTATGAACTCCCTGACCCTATCGGCCCTCAGCGTCACTGGATAGAAGTAGTCGTAGAACGTACGCTTGAATTTGTCCCAAGCCATAGTCTGTTGGTGCCCTGCCTGTGCGACTACATCCCACCATCTCATGGAAGAATCTCACAGCATGTAAGTCGTGAGCTTTACCCTTATATCTGGGGGTGTATCCAGATGCTCAAAGATGGAATGCATGGTTTCTATACGTGACTCTACAACCTGAGGTCCTCCATCCCCTATGAAAGAGGGATGTTGTTGCTGCTGGAAGACTCGTGTCAGCTCTGCCATAGATGGGGAAAGATTCTGAGCTCCCTAGAAGGTCTGCATGAACCTCATGAAACCCTCTCTGAACTGAGCATCCACACCAGTATCCGAAATCACTATAGTTTCCATATTCGGAACAATCGGCAGAACTAATGGTGGTCCTTGGTCTGCCGTATCATTCATATGGTCACCACTTGGTTCCTGACGTGCAATGGGAGGACGTCTTGGTGCCATATCCCTGAAATATCAAAAGCATGGATCCGATTTAGGATCAAAAAGGACAAAAAACACAAGATTACAAAACCGGAATAGGAGAGAGAAACACATAAATTTGAAAAACTGAACTACACTGCGTGTTTGTTAAAGCAATTTACATGGGCGTGCAAATCTTCCACCATTGTTCATGTAACGTTCCAGACTACACGACCTGTTGTCCCAAAACACGGCGTGTATGTGAACTCCACTCCCCTACCTGAGTCTCTTTGCACGGCTATCCTACACGGTCTTCCTAATTCTAAACTACACGATGTGTGCACCAAGGACACGACATGTACAAGCAAGGCTTCAGCGACACGTGTAATGGTTACACGGTCAGCCACACGGCTAAACCCTTACATGGCGTGCTCCAAACAAACACGGAGTCTATAAGGATAGATCACACCGACTCGTGTTGTTTGTGACACGACCGAGTACCTAGGAGAAAACTTCATGGCGTGTTCTTATAACACACGGTGTGTACTAGATAGGCTCGGCGACCCATGAAGCGGGTTACATGGCCGACTACACGGCTGACCCCTACACAGCGTGTTCCAAACAAAAACGGCGTGTTTAAGGATGGATAACACCGACCCATGTTGTTTGTGACATGGCCGGGTAACTAGAAGAAGACTACACAACGTGTTCTTATAACACATGGTGTGTACTATACAAGTTTTCCCGACCCGTTTTGTTAGTGACATGACCAGGTACACAGTTGACTACTACACGGCGTGTACTTATGGTACATAGCGTTTCCCTGAAGACGTTCTGACACCCCTTGTTTTTGTTTACACAGATAGTAACACGGTTTAAAAACTACACGGCGTGTATGAATAAAGTACACGCTGTGTATTCTGGGTTTTTCCAGGCAGTACCTCAAAAACTACTCCGAATGCCAGAAACACTGAAAAAAACTAGCTATGTACCATCTTCTGATCCTTAGGAGCCCATAATCCCTGCAAATAAAATCTTGGCATCATAACAATTCATACAAAAAGTAAATATCATAACAAACAATGATCCTCCAAATTCCGATCCTCGAGGGGCCATAACACCTCCAAGACTAGAGGTTGGCGCCCATGCTAAACAGGCTGTTAATGAAGTAATACTCTATCAGTGAAACAATTATTTGTATCACAGCAAATACCACAACGACATGCATATTCTATCATGGAACCTTTCACAACAGCAGGCAATTCTAATGCACCCTAGATGGCATGGTAAAATTCATGACAAGTGATTTCATAACCAGTGCCTATATGATGCAAGATATGGAACACCCTCATCTCATCTGGTTGCAACCAAATAGAACCATAACCATATCAACTGTAACAACACAAAACATGTGCATCACCCAATGGTGAAATATAATAAACTGTAACACTTTCAAAAACTGAAAATTGCAATTACGAGGTAATATAGCTTTTCCCTGTACATGAGTTAATTACTCCCGGGCATAGTTAAGTACTAACTACCCATTTCTTCCTATCCCTGGCTATTGTAACAAAATAGTAAGCAATAGTAAAGAAAGAAAACTACTCTGATAGCACTTTGTTATGAACCGAGTCAGGAGCCGCATTATGGGTGCCCCGTACCCGGTTCGCCACATGACCTCAAGCGCGTTACCCCAAACGCCAGAGGCTTCCAACTAGCAGCGAGGGACTTGGTGAGTCAGTGGGGAAAGTATTCCCTCGTTTGGTAAAGTATGCAGCGGAAGAATAAGCATAAACAATAGTGGAAGTAGTAAATAGCATGCAACAACTGAACTGAAAGTAAAAGCAACATCTGATATATTAATGATGCAGAATGGTACATGTATCTATGGAAAGAAGTAAGAAAAACAACGTGCTGAAATACAACTAAAACCAAAGCACTAAATTTAAACAGCAACTCCAGCAGCATCACGGGCCAAGGCCCGGTCCCATGCTCTCCAACTCCGACCAACAATCAAGTACCTGAGGTAGAAGGTCCACAATCCCTACCTATACCTGCAACCATATAATATGTTTGGGCTAAAAAGAAGGACCCAAACAGGGTGTGAGACTAATCCCAGTAGGCAACCACCACAAGATTTGTTCCCTACTATCACTGAGTGATATAGGAAAAGTAAAGGTAAATAAATACAGTAAAAAATTCTACCAATTACCATTCAAATTAATTTAATTACACAACCAGGGAATACCATTAAGGTTTTCTATTCCATGATTCAAATGTAACACATCAGGTATCTAAAAGACTACCTAAACACAAGCAGTACAAAACCCAAGATTGTTCTTTGGCTTGGTGGACTCGTCATGACCAACCATAAAAATTCACACAGACTCTCTAGGTGGATTAAACTGGAAGACCCCTATAGTCCAGTAATCATACAAGGCATAGACACTCTGGGAAGCTCTCATGTCAATTCCCCTATGGTCTTGCAACGATAGCTACAGACTCTCTCAGGAAGCACTTACGTCTAATTCCTCCTGTTCTATCGATGCATGGGTAACTATGAACACTCATGGGAAGTACATAGTATGATTCCTATAGGTCCTACGTACGAAACTAAAACCAAAAGACCCTCTAGGGTAGCACTTAATCGTCTATTCCCTCTTTGATCTCCTGCACCAGGTTCTCACAGCCCTGAGCAGTCCAATCGTGCGTAATCGAATGTTAGAAGACCTAAGTATGTTAAAAAAACTACTAGGATAATAGCTACCATGAATCAAAAGCATTTAAACAGTAGGAAAAACATGCAATCAATGATAAAAAGAAACTAACAACTGCAATAGGGTTTTCCTCACAGGCAAATGGTGCCAAACGATGATAAATAGCCAAACATAGGGAGAAACACCCGTGGGGTGATCCTCAATCAAGAAACCAAGAATATAATTGTAGCAATTAATCATAAGATAACAAGAAATCTAGGGCAAATAAATAATAGGTTCAAAATCCTAAACCTAGGATACCCGATACATGGGTATCCGACACTTTTGCAACCAAAACTCAAAGAAATTCAACATAGGGCAACAAACCACCTACCTCGATCCTCGGAGATCGATATACATGAACCTCGGCCCATGAATCATCCTAGAATGGAGTAGATCTGCAAAAATGTCTAAAACCTTCAACCTTAGATAACTCACATGAGAGGAAGAATCAGGAAACGAGGCTAAAGAAGAACCAATAACTCACCTCTGCGATTCTTCTGCAACCGACGGAGTTTGATTCAAACAACCAGTGATGGATCGGTGGCTCGGATAAGAAACGGCCTCCTCAGACGTTCTGGACGAGATTAGGGGGAGAAGAAGATGTTTTCCATCATTAGGCGTGACCTCGGTTCGATTAATGAAATAAAAAAAGTACATGGCGTGTACTCTTAATGTACACGACATGTAGTGGGTTTTTCCATACTCTGCCAAAATCGGCCTCCACATCACCCATACACATCATGTGTGTGGCCCGGTCTCGGCTAACACACGGCTTCGAGCGGCCGAGGATTACACGGTGTGTACTCATAAAATACACGACATGTACTCTAAAAATTTCCAGATTCTGCATTTTCCCTTAAAAATCTCGTAAAAGAGATCCGTACCTGATACTGAAGCTCCGAGTTCTTACATTTATCATCCTAGAGGTGATATTTTAGATTAGGATATGAGATCAGGAGGTGATCTGGGGGATCAAAATAGCACAGAGGATGCCTGAGGTAGCTTGGGATATAGTAGTATCAACCAACAAGCTAGTGGATCCAGAGCCTATCTAGAGACACTAGTTAGTCTATGGGGGATTTAATGGTTATAATTAAAAATATTCTATTCATGTTTTTAGATCATGAACCCCATATTTATTCCATTATCTTTCTCACATATACTGAGGGTTTCTACCACTCTCCCTCTTTTTTCTCCCGTTATTTTTGGGTTTATTAGAACCACCTATTAGTGATTCATGTTAATTATGTCCCTTTGATAGCCTTCTATATTCTCCTAAATCCTTATTCTCTAATTTTGTTTGTATTTAGGTTAGGGAACACATGTTATTTCATGGGATCATTGTGTAATTTTAAAATAATAATGAATCTTTCATACATCATATCTTGAGGACATCCCCTAACACCATTTGCATGTGGTTTCCTAGAGATTTGAGGCAAAGTACACCTCCAATTGAAATTTACATAGGTTCTAGTTTCAAATTTAATTAAAATTGGTTTTGGAACTTGTGTTCTTAGTTAGTGTAATGGAGCAGGTTTGTGATGGAGGTCTAATATATACCTCTTATAAGATTTTAAATTCGATTCTAGTTAAATTAAGTCGTATGGGGAGTGTTTTAATAGATTCAAATTTATTGAAAATAGTTTTGAAATTAATATATTAATTGGAATTATTAAATTACTTATAAAATAAAATTTAATAAATTTAATTAAGTTGTGATTATGATTCCAAGTGCTCAGGTGATGAGATTGGAATGGGATAGACTTCTATGAGGCTTGGAAATTCCTTAGTGGAGCTTCCTGCTTGTGGATGAAAATATAAAATCTGAATGTGGTAGGTGTTCTTGGTACTTTACTTATGCAATCATGAATTTTTCATGATTTATATTGATGTTTTTTCTTTCCATTATAGGAATTATAACCTCTTAATAATTTAATATTAAATTATAAACTAAAATATTTTAACATTATTTTAAAATAAAAATGTATACTATGTTCCAAAGACTGAGAAAAGTGCCAAGGTCCATAGAAGAGTCTCGATCACTAGATTACTTTCCTTGGCTCCCGAGGGTTGAGGAAATAGAATTTGTTGTGTTGCTATGTAGAATCTATAATCTTTTGAGGGTTGTTACTAGGGTGAGTATGACTTAGTGGACCTCATTTATAAGTCCCATGAGACCTCTTGAAATAGATATAGTCACTTATAATGGGTATTATACATGGGTTGTACATTACCCAAGTGATACCTTAGAGACTTTAGGACTTTTGAAATTAACTAGTGGTGAGTGTCCCTATACATGGAGATGTATTTACCAATGATAATTAACCATGGTTAGATTATTGGTAGGTTTGGTGTGTGGATAGAATATTCATGTCCATGGACCTTGTGGTCATCCATGATGCATCCTCCACAACCATTGATGATGAAACATACTCTATGTGTCCTGTGAGCTTGTATCTTATTTATGATGCAACAGAAGTGTGCTACATACCCCATGATTCAGCTTGTAACCTAAGTGACTCTCCTGACACCGAGGACTCACAGTATAGTGCCTCTAATTATTTAATGATCCAAGGGACCTGAGTAAGTCCCAAACTATAGTTTGACACTAGGTGGGTGTGTGAGATAGTCATAGAGGTTATTGAAAATGTCACCTATATACCTAAACTATTATTGTGCGGTACATTAGGCCTTGATAAAATAATAATAAATTAAATTATGGATATTTTGGTAAATGTATATGAGATAAGAGTCTAATGAGGGTGGATTCCCATAGGTGTTTATTATTTTTTTCTAATCCAAGAATTCGATTTCTCCCAGTGGTTCAGTTTTTATTTGTTTATGTATTATACTTATAACGATGAAATGGAAAATACATCAGAGGATGGCCTTTTTTATTTATATAATATTACATCACGGAAGGTGTGATATGTTATAATGAAAATATCCCATGTGGAGATTTGTGATAAACCTAATAGAAAACACCCTCTGTGTTGGTCCATGATAAATTATAAATAAATCATCTCCCAGGGTGGCCCATGATTGACCATAAAGAAAATATAAAATGGGATGATATCTATTAACTTATAAATTAAAAACCTTATATGTTGGTCTATAATACTTATAAAGAAAACACCCTTCAGGGTGGTCTGTAATACTTAATTTGTAGTATTTCCTCCAAGAGGATTTGGAACTGCTGGGATCTATTATCATGATGTGCTTACAGAGACACCAATAATGGAAAATGAACATATGGTTTATTAGGGTCATGGGATTGATGATCGAGAGTGTTCAGTTATTTAATTTCTGTAGTTTGTTTATTGTCTTCAGATAATAATTTCACAAATAAATATCACTTAATTTTTATGTATAAATGAGATTATATTGGTAGTAACCTACTAAATTATGTACTCAATCCCTAAGTGAAAAACCATTTCACTTGGGTACCTAAGAAGCTCCAACTTATTGTGGTTATTGGTAAGACTATAGACCTTAATCTAATCTTCAATAAGGATTGCTAAATTTTAGAGATTGTGATGAGGTTTTGATTGGTTTTTAGAATAAGGCCTTTTTTATTTCTTTTTCTTACCCTCTGAATATGATCCAACATGTTTTCAATCTATCTTGTATGATTGTATAACTACATTCTATTTCATCATCACATGTTTCTTCTTTTATTACCTTATATACTCTAATTTGATTAATATGTATGATATTAATTTATTTCATCCCCTATTGATACTATGAAACTTGGGGTATAGTCTCATAAAATTATCATTCATGACCTCCACTACAAGTTGGTTTCCTCTACAAAATGAGGAGGCACACTTTAGGCCATGGGGTGATACTGGTCTATTTACAAAAAAATAGTGATCTAGGCGAAGATCTTTCAAATTTTTATTATTGTTTTTCATTTTCAATTGTTTAACATGACTGATATCATACCAAAGAGGTATAAGAATGTGCTTGAGCCTGTGAGGGATATCTAACTATTGCACCATGATTTTTTCTGACAATAATTATATGTTAATAGTCTCTTTGGATTTTAATTCATGGAATATGATGTTATAATTATATGATTTCACAATCGGTGATGATAATGGTGTTAAATATGGATTTCATTGGGATTTGGAACTGAATCATAGAGGAAATATGTGTTTTGATGGATTATTCTTGGTATTTATGGATTCAAATGACATGTACGTTGTCTTCTATGTGATTCAACCACTAAAACCATAAATCCAATAGTATAAAGTGTCCATAAAATATTATATGATTATTTCAAATATATTCTTATGGTGGATTTAAAATTATCTAGACTGACATGTATATATTATTTCTACTAAAGCCAGGACATGTAGATTGATAGTAGAATTCTCAATGAAAATGTTGATAATGTAGTAACCCAAGCACAAGGGAGGTTTTGTGACCTTTATAGGTTGACATAAGAATTTTATTCTTAGATGATAAACCCCTTGTGGGTTTTTATTATTCAGCTTCAGTTATTCAAGGTTTCTGTAAAAAATATATGGTGTTTACCCCTATAGATTTGAATGAAAATAAACTTACTCAAGTTAATTAAAACGAATCCTTTGACATAAAAACATCTATAATGAAACCATTATATATATATTTATATTGCTCTATATGAGACCCAGTCCTCTATGTAGTTGTATACTAGTATAGATTCACTGTGAGGGTGGGTACCCTAGGGGTATGTGGGGGTTCTAGAATATGATTTATGTTATGTATTGTGAAACCCTATGATGTGAATGTTGGATTTGAGTTGGTGGGTGATTTTTGATATGTGAATGGATATTTTCTCATGATATGTTATATTTCATGGGACCTGATTGGATGTTTTTGGACCTAGTAACCAAAGAAATTGTAGAGTATCGTCGGGTACCTCTGTGATGTTAATGATGTCAAGGGGGATCATAGATTTGGTTGAGTGACACATATATAATGCATTTTTTGAAATTTATTCTCAAGGGGATATATGGGGTAAAATGTATATTGAGGAGGAAACTATCATCTGATTGAGGTTATGAACCTCATTAATACCAGTATTTCAGTAGATATCATGGATGGGTCTACCATAATTTTGGAATAGATGATTTAATTATCATTTAATGAGAAGTACTTAGTATGAATAGGGAATCCATTTATATTTGTTCTCTTCATTGATGAGAAAAGTGAGTTCCATGATGTTCAAGAAATTGATATAGCGATTTGATGACAAGGAAAATCCTTTATTAGGGAGAAAAAATTTAATTGTTCTTGTATAAACCTCACACTAGAAGGGATCATGGATATGTGTAGCTAGCTATTAGACTGTCATTTCTGTATTTGGATATTATTGATCAAATGATTTTTTTTATTTGGATACTATATTGAATACTAAAAGTTGTATAAAATTTGATATTAGAGGGATTCTGAGTGTTGAAATAAGAATCAAGATTAATTTGGGGTAATCTAGAAGTGATTAAAAATAATGGTGCATTATTTCTTATGGTGTGAAATAATGGGGGATATTTTTGATTGAGGATTAATTGATATATGTACACAAGGAGTCAGATTGAGAGTTTTTTGGATATATTGGAAGCCTCTGAGATTTACGGAATTGTGATCGGGTGTCTTGGATACACGTTTTATAGTGTCCCAGACTTTTTCTACATTATTATTACACGATTTTAAAGATAAAGAACATAATAGTATTACATATAGAGGATATAAGGGTTTAGTGTCTTGTGTAATCTAGGACCGTAAATAACAATTACAACATCAAGCAAAAACACTTATTTAATTTCATCTTCTCTAGCTTCTCATTGGCACTTGTCCTCTCTTTAGTACATGTAGCCACCTGAGGATATACATCAAAGGGGGTGAGCTAAAAGCTCAGTAAGATTATATATAAGAATAATATAGCATGGGGTGAGCATAATAATGACATAGAGAAAAGATCATGAACATGAGAGGAGCATAATGAAAGACTTGAAATGCGGCATTGCATAAAAATGAAACATCATGTCTTAGTGGTTAACTAAAACACATACTTGTGAACCTATATAGAATCTTGTTCACACATCATTTCACAATTACTCATGAGATTCAAAAATTTACCCAATGCATTGGAGTGCTGTATAATTCCGGGCGCACCTGTCACATTCAATCATTCATATTGTGCAATATAATTCCGAGCATACCTGTCACATCATAACATTATCATTATCATGCTTTCCACATGGAACATATATCAAAAGTAAAAGTAACTAACCCATATAAAGGAATGAGTTACATATCATAATAACACATTAATAAACATTTGGTTCCCAAAAGAAAGAGGGAATAACATACATGTTACAAGAACCGTCCACTTTGAAAGAGAAGTAAAATGTGTGGTCTTAAAAGAAGAGTTCTTTTGGAAAACATTTTGTTTGAAAAAAAAACTAGTGAGAAACATGTATATCCAAGAATAGGAAATAAATGATGAAAAAATTATCTTCAAGGAGTAACCATATCAAAAAAAATGGAGTGAAAGAGGGATAACCCGAAGGATGAACGTTGGGTTCGTGAATTTCCCCTTACCATGTATCTGAATGCTTCCTTCTCTTTAATGCACTCTTAAATCTTCCTATTGAGATCCTTCTTAAGGAAGATAGGTTTGGTCCTTTGATGAGACCAGTAGGTCTTGAACGTGGGATAGGGGTTAGGGAGGATGTTTGGGTAGAGTTTAGTGAAGGCTTGGAGCTTGAGAGGTGTGAAGAAATGAGGGTGTGAAGGGTGGTTTTTATAGTGGAGGGGAGAGGGGGTTCCTTAATATATAATTAATTAGTTTATTAATTTCCCATAAGACAAGGAATAGGGAGTCTTCAATGTGATATAATAGTAATTTTATCATATGATCTCGAACCAAGTGGGCTTATATAAGCAGAACATCACACATGACTCTATAATTAGCTTATTTTGCATATTTTGTAAATTACGGTATTTCACTATTCATAAAAAAATCAAGTATTTCAGAAAAATCCCAAAATTTCACCCCAACCATTTTTCAATGCGTAGAATCCATAAATGAAGTATATTTTTCAAAAATAATTTTCTATATATGATTAATTTAATATTTAATTAAAATCACAATTTATTATATATATAAAACAGTTTTAAATCATTCATTTAATTATTCTAAAATATAGGTACATTAAAATTTGACATGAATATTATTTTTATACTATCATAGGTAAGGTTACCATTCATTAGTGTATATCACTATTCATAAGGGTATGTTACTATTCATAAGGGTAGATTTCTATTCACCAAAAAATATTTTTGTTTTATTAGAGTACGAAAATCATCTCAAACACAATCGTGTATGTCAAATTTTCAAAATTCCCAATACAGAAGTTACAAAATTATGTTTAAATGTCACTTAAAACATAGTAGTTCCTTATGTTTTGTTTTCATGTATTTTTATCACATATTTATAAGAAAGGAATTTTCATTGAAAAACATTGGGTAGTTACATTCTTCCCCCTTAAGAAATTTCGCCCCCAAAATTTCAATTTACACAAACAGGCGAGGGTACTTATCCTTCATCACCTCCTCTGGTTCCCAAGTAAGTTCTTCAAACATATGGTTCCTCCACAACACTTTGACAAGGTGGGTTGTCTTGTTGTGTATTACCTTATCTCTCCAATCTAGAATCTCTATTGGCTATTCCTCATAAGAGTGATCATCTTCCAGCTGTAACAACTCTTAGTTTAGTACATGTGAGGGGTCGGGTATGTACTTCCTCAAGAGTGATACGTGAAACACATCTTGAAATTGAACCATATTTGGTGGAAGTGGAAGTATATAGGCCACGGATCCTATGCGATCAAAGATCTCAAAGGGACCAATGTACATTGGGCTTACCTTCCCTTTCTTCCCAAATAGCATGACTCTCTTACATGGAGATATTAGTAGGAAGACATTATCTCCAAAATCGAACTCCATGTCCCTTTGATGGTTGTCAGTATTTCTCTTTTGCAAACATTGAGCAGCTTCGATGTGTTTCTGGATAACATGAACCTTCTTTGTCATCTCTTTCACAATATCAGGTCCATGTAGCTTTCTTTCTCCAGCTTCATCCCAACAGGTTGGAGTTATACATCGCTTTCCATACAGAGCTCAATATAGAGCCATCTGAATACTCAAGTGGAAGATATTGTGGTATGAGAACTCAACCAATGGGATATACTGATCCCATCCACCTTTGAATTCTAGAGAGTAGTCTCTTAGCATATCTTCGAGCATCTGAATAGTCCTTTCAGACTTGCTATCAGTTTGGGGGTGAAAGGTCGTGCTGAAATTTAATTTAGTACTCAAAACATGTTGGATACTTCTCCAAAATTTATATGTGAACCATGGATCACAGTCAGATACAATCAATATTTGAACTCCATGCAGTCTCACCACTTCCTTTACATATATCTTTGTAAGTTGGTCAAGCTATAGATCTTCCCTATGAGTGAGAAAATGGGCAGTCTTCATGACTTGGTAAACCACAACCCATATCACATTATTTCCCTTTGACATCTTTGTGAGAACCCTGACAAAGTCCATAGAACATTTTCCCATTTCCACATGGGTATAGGCAATGGATGCATTATACCTTTGGACTTTTGACACTCAACATTAACTTTCTGACAAAGAAAGCACCATGATATATATTCCAGAATCTCTTTCTTCATGTTATCCCACCAGAAGTGTTCTCAGAGATCACAATATATCATGGTAATCCTAGGATGGATATAGAATGTTGAGCTATTTTCATTCTCCAATAGCTTCTTATTTATCCTGGTTGATAAAGGCACATAAAGATGTGTTCCAAACCAAATCACACAATCAACGTCCATATATAACTCCAACATCTTCCCTTCCTTTACTGCATTCACCCCTTTTGTATCTCCACATCATCCCTTTGTGCTTCCTTAATATTCTCCTGGATGGATGGTTGCACAATCATTTGGGAAAGGTAGGATGTATACCCTGCCATTATTATTTCCAAATCCATTCTTTTCATATCCTAGAAGATAGGTTATTTCTCAATCCACAACATGGATAGAGTAGTAGGTTCATTTCTGTTTAGTACAGCAGCTACCTTGTTCACCTTTCCTAGATGATAGGGAATGGAGAAATCATAATCCTTGATTAGCTCTAACCATCTACTTTGATGCATGTTGATCACCTTTTGTGTGAATATATAATTTAGGCTCTTTTGGTCGGTGTATATGTCACACTTCTCTCCATAAAGGTAGTTCTCCCATATTTTCGAGGCAAAAAATCACGGCTGCCAGCACTATATCATGCGTTGAGTAGTTCTTCTCATGGATCTTCCACTGTCGTGAGGGATAGGCTATCGCATTATCATTTTTCATGAGTACACAACCCAAGACTTTCTTTGAAGCATCACTGTATATCACAAAACTTTCTCCACCTTTAGGTTGTGTGAGTATAGGTACAGTGATCCGCCTTCTCTATAGCTCTTTAAAGCTTCCCTCACATTCTTCTATCCAAAAATACTTGACCCCTTTACATGTTAACTTAGTTAGCGAGCTTGACAATCATGATAATTTTCTAACAAAATGTCAGTAGTACCCAGCTAATCCAAGAAAACTACAAATTTTTGTGACACTAGAGGGCTTGAGCCATTTCTCAATCACCTTTGTCTTTGAAGGATCCACTGTAATTCCCACACATGTGATCACATGTCCCAAGAATGTGACCTGCTTCATCAAAAAGTCAGACTTACTGAACATGTTTTACAACTTCTCCTTTCTTAATGTCTCCGAAACAAGTATTAGATGGTTTTCATGTTCCTCCGTTATCTTTGATTAGATGAGAATATCATCAATAAACACTACCACATATTTTTCAAGGTAATTTCTAAAGACTCTATTAATCAAATCAATGAATATTGCAGGGGAATTATTATATACTAAGGGAATCAACAAAAACTCATAGTGCACATACCTTGTACGGAAGGCAATTTTTTGATTATCTTCCTTCTTCACCTTTACTTGATGATATCCCAAACAAAGATCCAACTTTGAGAAGTATTGAGCTCCTTTTAACTAATCAATAAAGTCATCAATCCTAAGGAGAGGATACTTGTTCATTATGGTGATCTTGTTGAGTTCCCGATAATCGAAAGACAACCATATTGTTCCATCCTTCTTCATTACAAAGAGAACTGGCGCACCCCAAGGTGATGCACTAGGGAATATGAACCCTTTGTCCATATGCTCTTGCAGGTGATTCTATTACTCCTCTAGTTCGATATGAGCCATCCTATAGGGACACTTCGAGATAGGAGTAGCTCCGGGTATGAGTTAAATTGAGAACTCTACCTCACGATCCGGGGGAATTCTGGGTAACTCTTCAGGACACACATCGTTGTATTCCCTCACGATGGGCATTTCTTCTAGGTTTCCACTTTCCATCGACTCAAAAATTTGGGAGAGGTATGCTTCTTCGTAGGGAATCAACACACAAACCATTGAAGGATTTTTCAAAGGATATTCATGATCTTCCTTGAATTTTTAGAGGATCATGGGATGGTTTGGAATATTAAAATATATTCCCTTTTCCAAACAGTTTATATGTGCTCTATATAACAAGAGCTAATCCATTCCCATTATAGCATCAAATTCCACCAAGGAAAGTATTACGATATTTCCCAGAATAATCTTCTAACATACTCCAACAGGAGAAGAGTCAAACACTTGGGTTTCAATGATTTAACCACATGGTGTTTTTATAGATATCTCTACTTCAAGGATTCGGGGCTTTTATTCTGTAGTTCTAGAAAACTTACAAGACATAAAGGAATGCATAGAATCAGAATCAGATAAGAAATTTTCCATTATTGAGTGAATATGAAGTGTACCTAGTACGGCTTCATTATCTTTCTCCACTTACACTGTAGTTATGGAATAAGCCTTCCCTTGTTCATTTGGCTTTGGTGGCTCTTGATATTGATTACCCTCGAGAACTCAAGGTTCATTGCACTGGTTTGCATAGTTCCCTAGCTCCCTACAGTTACAACATTGAACCCTGAGTGGTTCTCTCCATTCATCAGCTACATTCTCCTTCCTTTTCATGTCTTTTTGACACTCTTGAGCATGATGTCCATCTTTCCCACACTTTATACATTTCCCTTTCCTTTTGAGGCAGTTCCCATGGTGCAAATTTCCACATTTTTGGCATGTGAGTCGTTGAGTTTTCTTCCCACCTTTATCATTAGATCCACCGTCCTGAAACTCGATCTTTCATTTTTTATCACCATAGCCATGGGACCATTCTCCAAACTTCATATCCACATTGAGAGCACACTGAACAACTTCTTCATAAATCCCAAAGTCTCTAATTTCAAAAGCCTTTCGAAGGTGTGGTTTTAATCCACTAAAGAATCTATCAATTTTGTTATCATTGATGATAAAAAACCCAATGAGTACCATTAAAGACTTGTGAAATTCGTATCGTAGGTTTTGAAAGATTCTAATTCTTTTTTCTTGAGCTCTATGAATTCTCTTTCCATATTCCTACAAAGTGTTCTTGGGAAATACTTGTTAAGAAACATTATCTTAAAGTCTTCCCATTCCATATCTCTAATTTCCTCCCTTGGCTTGGTGTTCTTAATCAAATCCCACCATTGATCGACGTCTCCATATAGAAAATAAATGGTTAAGGTCACCTTCTCCATATTAGAACAGTGAAGAACATAAAAGATATTCTCCATGGAGTTTACCCATAGTTCCACAGATAGTGGATCAGAAGATCCATTAAATGTCGGTGGTCTTTGCCACATAAAACATTCAATAGTCAATTTCTCCCTCTTTGGTGAAGGAGGAAGTTCCCCATTATTATGGTTATTGTTAATAACCTGAGATAATTGGGAAAGAATATCTATAAAAATTTTAACTCGACCTCCTAAATCATTGGGGATTTCATTCGGGAAATTGTTTCATTGGCCCTCACAAGAGTTGTTGGCCTGATTTATTCTGGTTCCCACCATTTTCTAAAATTGAAAAGGTTATAACAAAACATAAGTCAACAATTCATGAATAAATAACTTTCTTATTTGATAAATTTAGACAAAAATCATAACATATGGGATCCCTATGTATATACTCTTGTGTGTATATTTGTAATTAGTCTCATACTATAGATTCTCTCTTGGGGTCACTAATCTTAATTCCCAAATTAATTAAGCCTTTCCTCTGATGCCAACTATAACGTCCCTGATTTTTTCTACATTACTATTAAATCATTTTAAATATAATGAACATAATTGTATTATATATAGAGGATCCAATGGTTTAGTGTCTTTAGCAAACTAGGACCGTACATAACAATTACAACATCATGCATAAACATTTATTTAATTTCTTCTTCTATAGCTTCTCATTGGAACTTGTCCTCTCCTTAGTACATGTAGCCACCTGAGGATATACATAAAAAGGGGTGAGCTAAAAGTCCAGTAAGAGGATATATAAGAAGAATATAGCATGGGATGATCATAATCATGACATAGGCAAAAGATCATGAACATGAGAGGAGCATAAATAAATGACTTGAAATGTGGAAATCCATAAAAATGAAACATCATGTCCTTGTGGTTAACAACCACACATACTTGTAAACCTAACTAGAATCTTGTTCAAACATAATTTCACATTTACTCACTAGATTCATCACTTTACCCAATTAATTGGAGCAGTGTATAATTCCAGGTTCACCCGTCACATTCAAACATTCATATTGTGCTATATAATTCCATGCGCACCCATCACATCATAAAATTATCATTATCATGCTTTCCACATGGAACATATATCAAAAGTAAAAATAACTAACCCATGTAAAGGAATTGGTTACATATCATAAGAACACATTCATAAAATTTGGGTTCCCAAAAGAAAGAGGGAATAACATACATGTTACAAGAACCATCCACTTTGAGAGAGAAGTAAAAGTTGTGTTCATAAAAGAAGAGTTCTTTTCGAAAACATTTTGTTTGACAAAAAAACTAGTGAAAAACATGTATATCCTAGAAAAGGAATGAAAATGATGAAAAAATTATCTTTACGGAGTAACCATATCAAAAAAAAATGGAGTGAAAGAGGGATAATCCAAAGGATGAAAGTTGGTTTTGAGAATTTCCCCTTACCATGTATCCGAGTGCTTCCTTCTCTTTAATGTCCTCTTAAATATTCCTTTTGAGATCCTCTTTAACGTAGATAGGATTGGTATTTTGATGAGACCAGTAGCTCTTGAATGTGGGAGAGGGGATAGGGAGGATGTTTGGGTAGAGTTTAGAGAAGTCTTGGAGCTTGAGAGGTGTGAGGAAATGAGGGTGTGATGGATGGTTTTTATAATGGAGGGGAGAGGGGTTTCCTTAATATAAAATTCATTCGTTTATTAATTTCCCATACAATAAGGAATAGTGAGACTTCAATGACCAAGAATAGTAATTTTATCATGTGATCCCGAAACAAGTGGGCTTACATTAGTATAACATCACACATGACTCTATAATTAGCTTATTTAGTTTATTTTGTAAATTATGGTATTTCACTATTCATAAAAATTCAAGTATTTTAGAAAAATTCCAAAATTTCAACCCAACAATTTTTTGACATGTAGAATCTAAAAATGAATTCCATTTTTCAAAAATAATTTTTTATATATGATTCGTTTAATATTTAATTAAAATCACAATTTATTATAAATAAAAAAAGTTTTAAAACATTCATTTATTTATTCTAAAATATAGGTACATCATACATTCACTTGAATATTATTTTAACACTATCATAGGTAATTTTACTATTCATTAGGGTATATCACTATTTATAAGGGTATGTTACTATTCATAAGGGTAGGTTACTATTCACGAAAAAATTATATTTGTTTTATTAGACTCCAAAAATCATCTTGAACACAACCGTGTATGTCATATTTTCAAAACTTCTAAATGAAGAAGTGAAAAAATAATGTTTAAAGGTCACTTAACACTTAGTAGTTCATTATATTGTGTTTTCATGTGATTTTATGACATATTTATTTGATGGGAATTTCTATTTAAAAACTTTGGGTTTTTAGACATTTGAGGGGAAAATTGAGTGTTTTTTTGGATGATCTGCCTAATGAGGTTTCAATTTTTATCTTTTATGAAACTAGATGTAGTGGGTTAGAATCCTCATCAGGCTTGTCATTATAGGAATGTTGGTTATATTTTTGGTGTTATTCAAGTATTATTAAAGATAAAAGGCATATTCTAGACCATGAATATAAAAAACTGAATCTCTAATAATCCAATAAAAAATGAGTACTAGTATCAACATGTGACTTAGTCCCTCATGTGTTTCGATGTTCATTGTGTTAGGAACCATGAAGTGTGTGTTATCAAACTGTTAAGAATTTTTTTAGTAAACACCAATGGTAGAGAGACACCATAGAATGGGCTTAGCCTTGTGAGTTGGGCCCAACTATACGGTGAACCACATGATGGATGATTTTATCACAATATAATATCATTGATAAGAATAGTTTTATTTTTTGGTAAAGAGTGCATGAAATGGATCATGTTTAGGTAGTTTGAGAACCTTTTGATAGATAACACTGTTGCAGTGTGTTTCGTGTTGAAGAATAGAATTTAGACATGTGGATTTGTTTTTGTTACACACATTGGTTGGTAGATGTAATTGGATAGATAATAAGGCAACTTGAGGATGAGAAGGATTATAGTTTGGATGTTGAAAGAAATTGTGTTGGTATATTTTGAGATTTTTAGGATGAATTTGAATTTTTTTATTTAATGGACATTGCATTTTTAGAACCGGGGTCGATAAGGTATTCCTTGAGATTAATATTCCTAAAGGAGGTATTTTGTATAAGGATATATTCTTGGAAGGTTTTATATAGGCTTGGGAGTACACCAGATGGGGGCTAGGGTAGCTATGGCTATAACTATAGACACCATATTTCCAGTGGGATTGTCAAGAGTCCCTTAATAATCTTAGAGAGACCTAAAAGCAAGTTTCAGAGTATCTGGAAACCAATTGGGTTTGAAGGGGAATAATTAATATTATCCCCTCATTTTTTTGATGGGTAATCCAACTTTCCCCTTTTCTCTTCCTCACGTAGACTTTGGGTGGCTCCCACTCACGATCCCTTTTATTCCCATGAATTTAGGGTTGTTTTGGTACTAATACATAGATATTATTGGTATTTATCACCATATGGTAGACTTATTTATCTGCCTCTACCATTCTTCATTAATTATGGTTGTCTCAAGATTATGGATGATGGATGATTCCATTGGAGCATATTGGAACCATATTGATATGATGGGCATTTCACATATCCTAACTTGAGGAAATCCCATAATTCTATCTATAAGTGGATTCTCATTGATTTGATGAGGGTACACCACTATTTTTAATATCCATAGGTTCTAGGTTCATGTTATATTTAAATTGATTATGTAATTTTCACCATTTTTAGGGCCTTGGATAGGGTTCAGGCCGAGGGTCCGCTATGAACCTCTCACAAACGTTTGGAATCAAATCCAGTACAACATGGTGCTGTAGTGAGAGTTTTAACAATATTCTATTTTATTTAAAATATAATTATAATTATTATATTAATTAGAATGTTTAAAAAACATAAAAAATCAATTCTAATAAATTAAACTGGGTCATACAGATTGAGGGAGGAGATATGATGATGATCCATGCTTATGTGGAACTTGGACAATAATTTATTATACTATATAAGAGCTTCTGAACCAAGGGAAAAATATAAATGTTTTCAGAAATGGGTTGATGGTGTTAATTATTTCACTATAAAATCATTATTTCATTATGGGGAATTTCGATGTTTATTCCTAACACTACGGGTGATCAATACTTTTTAATAATTGAGTCATTAAATTAAAATTAAAATATTTAAACATAAATTTAAATCAATAAACCTATATGATGTACAATGGACCAATAAATGTTCCGAGAACCACAATGGAAATTCAATACCTAGATTACTTACTTCATCCTCTAATGGATGAGGCAGTAAATATTATGGTGATACCTTATGGAGTTTAGACGCCACTAAGGTGTGTGGATGGGGAAACTGTGAAATAGTAGACCTCATTTTTAAGGCCATTGAGACATATCAAAATAGGTGGAGTGACTTAGTAGACATTTTCCCCAAGAGCTGTACATGACCCGAGTGATACCATAGAGCCCTTAAATCCATTGAATTAAACCTAGTGTAGAACAACTCATCATTTTTTATACACAAATATCACATCTTAATAGAGTGACATTAGTTGCATAACATAATGACCCATGTCAAAATCATATAGGTATAATGACATTGAAATCATGGACATATAAACAACTGGTTCATACATAGTAATTTTCTTTATAAATTAGGGAAATGAAACATAAGAAAGTGTGAGTTCAGATGATTAGTAATGATAAAAAAGGGAGATATAAATGTTCAAATGAGAATAAAATTTATGTAAGGTTATGATAATTTGAGAATAAAATTGGAAAATCATACCCCACATATCATCAATCATAATATTATGTCATGGGATAAATCAGGGTAGTTCATAATATAAGAATCATAAGGGAATGAAGGATCATGATTAATGAGAGCATAACACTGGCATTAGAAATAAGTTTGTGGCATACACATAAGAATTGAAAATCATTTAATATGTAGTAAAGGCTCATTTAAAATATTATCATAATAGAGTGTTTTATCTCAAAAAACCATCACAGTATTCAAGGTTCACTCCAAAGGCCATCATAGTGGATATAGTCCCTTACTAGACTTTTGTCACTCCCCATTCTAGCCATATTTATCTCATGAGCTATCAACATTTTCCCAATACATTGGAGGGAGAATTATGTCCCACCCATCACATAATGAAAATCATACATATGTGTGGACCAAGATCATAAATCATAAATCATATCAAATACTATGAAAAGAAATGTGTTTCCAAAACATTTTATCATAAAATAACCCATAGAAATTTTTTTTGAAAACATTTAATAATTTCATCATAACATAACCAATGGAAAGTAAAAACGTTTCATAAAAAAATTTAATAAAAAATAATCTAAATAATTAATAAGAATGGTATTATTTATAATATCTATAGTAAATAAAAAGTGAAATAAAGTGTTTCTGTCTTTGATGAATAGAAATTCCATTAAAATATCATTAAAAATTATTGTGGAAATATCCTTTCCATTTTAAAATCATTTTTAAAAAAACTATGAAAATATAAAAGAAAAAATTTTATTTGAAAAGAACCTTGTAAAATTATAAATTATGTTTCAAAGAAAACACTCATCATAATGGTAAGAAAATTTGTTTTTCCAAATAAGATAAAAAAATTCCTTCCAACCTTCTGTTGGAAAAGTCACAATGTACTTCGTTAATAAAATAAAAAGAATATTCCATTCAAAACATTTTCTAAAAAGTATAACATGGGATATAATGACTTTAAAAAATAATATCATAGTATTATAAACCGTCTTTAAACTAATTTTAGAAAAAATTTATATTGAAGGAAAAAAATTTGACCGAATAGATGAATTAAGACAATTTTAATTAAAGACATATTTTAAGTATCTTGAGTACTTAAGTGAAATATATTAATGTAACAAAAATATTATCAAGAAATAACCAGAGTAAAAGAATATTCATCATTATATTGATATATATATTATAATATTTCATCATTGGAAACATAATCATAAATAGTCTCGATAATGAATGGGATTGTAACATAAAACCTTTAACTATTTGATAACTTTTAAATAATAATAACCAAGAAATAAATAAGAATAAATAGTTATATAAATCTACATAAAAGACATAATAATATTCATTAAATTAATTTAAGGTTATTATATAGACCACATAAAAGAAATATTTCTTTAAAATTGCATGTGACCCAAAGGAATAAAATGAGGCGAAAATCTAGTACTTTGTCTGAGTTCCTTCATATGTGTTGAAAAACACAATATATTAAGTGTAAATTTATTAAAAATATATTAAATATCCTTAATAACATAAATAAAACCATATATTATGTAATTATAACCTTTTATTACCTTTTTATTAACAATTTCTTATTTAAATCACTGTTCCAAGTGATATTTGCTTTATTTTCACATATTTTTTGGTTTGTAAATTTATGTCATTGTATTTTTTTCAGGGTATCAAAATATATATATTATTAATAATTATATAATTATAGTATATAAATTTCATATACATTTTAATATTTATTCAAAAATGCAGAGACAAAAAATGAACTATACTGTTTAAGGAGACGGTAGACCGTAAGAATCCATGAATGTTGTTTCCATTTTTCACCGGATGGAATGAAATATAGTTAAGTAATAATTAAACATTCATAAATAATTATAATATCATATATATTATATATATTCATTAAATATTTACTTATTACAATCCATTTAAAACAGTAATGAAAAGAATCACATCGCTTCGTGGAAGTTGTAGTCCACATGTACACACAATCGACATTATTGTTTACCAACGATTATTAGGTTTAGTAGTTATATGTAATATTATATTTATATAAGTATGAATATGTGATAAATTACACTAATTAACATTAAAAGTTTCCATAAAATATGGTGATTAAAAAAATATCACTTTATGGAGACTGTAGGACTTATGTATGATTGAGTAATATTTTACTTCTCATTTTTAGGGATTATGGTGTATAGTTGCATCATTATAATCATAATAAAATTTAATAAAATTTAAGTTAATTACATTAATATTTTATTCTAAATACCATAGATTTAGAGTAGGTAAATATGTATAGAAAATAAAGTGATTGGTTAAGGTGATTACCTCCCCCTTGAAATGACTCCTTTAGATCTCATATAATGGGTTATAGGGATAGTCCTTTGGGAAGAACAAAACCTCTAGAATGTTTATATGGAATTTTATAAGGGAAATTGGTAGATTACAGTTGATATATAAGGCACAAAGTTATGTAAATAAGTGATCAAGGAGGTAAAATATTAAAATTGAGGTGACGATTAATTTTAGAATTTACTGAAAGATACAATTATAATAAACTGATTACAAAGATAACTGCCATAAAATGACTAGGTATTTAATTATATGGTTGGATAGGGATATAAAACTATAAAAAATAATAATTTATAAATGTTTTTGTGTCATTTAAAGACTTATCATTTTGATTAACCCATACTTAATCAATTTTAATTTTAACTATGAGAATACCTTTTTCAATAATAGTGCTGTATTTTTTACTTATTATGTGTTAATTAAACTATAAATGGCCAATTTATGACACATTTTATCATAACATATCCATATTGTATTACTTAAATATTTTTAGGTTTTTTAAATAATTTAATGAAATATTATTTTGATAAATACCTTTATTTTCAATTTTCAATTTATTCATTTAATTTAACATAAAAGACATAAATAAAAATTTATAATTACAATATAATATTTAAAAACAATAATTAGATTCTATATAAACATATAAAATTCATGAAACAATATAAATCACTAAAATTATACCACTTTTAATATTTCTCAAATCATTTATTTTTTTTCACATTATTTAAAAAGTATTGTTTTTGAAATGTGTAAACATTTAAAGTAATTATATAATACCTAAAAATTATAAATAATTTAACAAAATTATTATAATTACATTAGTCACAAAATCAATTTTAATATTCATTTATAACTATTTTCTATCCCTATATGAACACATGATTTATATTTGAAACTAAGAGAGTGAAATTTGTAATGTCCTTTGACTTAAATAATATATAACTAATTTTCATGTAATGGTATCCATTAAACAACTAAATTTATAGAATAAGGTGTTAAGAATCTACTTAAATTCATAAAATTATAATTCTAATGAATAATTGTGTACTTATCACTTAGTTTTAACCTTTAATAACCCGATTTTCCCTTTACCGAGTAATAAATTTTACCCCAATTAGAATTCATATTAACCAAAAATAAAATGTGAGTATTTAAAAAAATAAAACCTCCCTATTGAAAACAATTAATAAATATAATAAAAATCTATAACTGAAAGTGGTAGAAATTATTTTTAAAATAAGTTTGCAAAACACGATAAAAACCACTTCTAAAATAATATAGCTTTTAGGAACAAATTTGGATTTATTATTATCTCAAAAATTGTAAAAATATTAAATGAATGTTTTAAAAAAATATGAGTAAAATTATAAAAAATTAAATTTATTTAAATAATTCTCAAATTGTTTTCTATTTAATTTATTTACATAAAAACAGATCAAGCCGAGAAAATAGTTTTTTCAAGAAAATTCCATTTTATATATAATTTTTTTATAATAAATTCAAACGAAAAATTTATTTTGATGAAATTAATTGTATTATTTAAAATTTAATATAAATATTTTTTCATTGATACGATTTTAAAATAAAATGTAACATTCTACTTACATAAAATAAAAATTAAAATTTCAATAAAAAATAGTTTTTTTCACTATTCAGAATGAAATAAATCCTTTTAGAAATATATAAAAAATTCAACCAAAGATAATTTTATTACATTGATATAAAATATGGGTTTCATTATAAATATAATAATTTTTAATAGTTATATAAATTAATAACAATATATTCTCATAAAAATAAATAAAAACAATTTTTTTGTAGAAAACACAATTTTGATGAAAAAATTGACATTATTAAAAATTTGAGTGATTATTTTCTAATAATTTATCAATAAATTTATATTGAGTGGGAAATTTTTATATATTTCATAAATTAGTTAATCCAATCTATATCTACCAATTTTCATACTAGGTTATATCTTTCACAAATAATAATAATTTAATTGTTTATGATGGTTCATTTAAACTCATTGTTACATGTAACATAAACTATAAAATAAATTAAATTATTTGAAGAGATATATATTATAAAATATATGAATTTTACTCTATCCCACTTTTAATAAAATGAAATATTTTCAATTTATACATGTGTTCAGTAATAAATGGTTATATATTTTAAATATAATTTATTAAAAACCCACATCATAAAAACGGTTAATAAGTATTTCCCTTAAAAATAAGGTAATGTAATTGTGATGGTCATCGTAAATATGGGTTACCATATAGGATATGATCAATTGAAAGTGAAAATATGGTCATTGAAGAGAAAAATAACACCCAAATATTAATAGATTGTGGTAGAGAATATGGTTATAATAAAACTAACAACCACAAAATAATGAATCAGTGAGGGGTTAAAAGACCATTAATAAATCAAAATTAAATGTTGTAGGAAATTCTTTTTATCTTAAGATAAATTTCATAGAGTTTAGTCATTTATTTACCATCTATAATATGAATATAAGAAAATATACTTACTTGAAAATATGATTTCATCATATAATCAATTTCCATCATAATATATTCCATTTCTCTAGACAAAGAACATTTGAGATGGATTTTTTAATTCCTGAAGTAGTAAAATAAAATTATAACGGATCAAAAAAGTATATCAATATATTTATCCAAATTTTAGGAACTTACCAAAACCAAAATTGGTTAGAACAAGATAAGATAATTCTCAAAATTAATAAATGTAACAACTAAGATATTTATAAATTAAATTCCCTTTATGATTAAATTAAATAAACTATTATATAAAGTTGTTATAGAAAACACATGAACATATTTGGGTATATCCTATTGGATTTAAAACATAATCATGAACCCCAAAAATTGATAATATATCAATTTAACAATGATGATATTATTACTTTATATTAATGGTTATGATAAAGACCAATTGGAACATAGAAAATAATCTAAGACCTCAACCAGTAGGATTGTACCCTATGAAGCCCATTTATGAGAGCTTACAAGGGAGATAACATAACTGAACATTGAACATGGCCAATAGCAATACAATATTCAATAAATAAATTATGAGTTAAACTATTAATGGGATAATTTCAAGCTCATCAAGATCCCTACCCAAACCATATTTGCAAAACCACTCATAGAAAATATCATTATCACACACCTTGCCCATAGAGTGTTCACGGGTCTAATAAATTGAAATGTATATCAAACCTAACATTATGAATATTTATATTTTATTTTCAATAAAATTTGGATTATATTTATTATTATTAATTTTACTTTATAAATGATTTTGTATTATGTATGATAAAAATTAAATATCTAATATGATCAAACTCAAATTGTATTTTTTGGGAAATATGAAATTTAATTTAGATATTTATTTTTATGAATTAATAAATTTTTTATTTAATTTTTTTCATAAAATATTATTATTAAATAATATTTATTAAATATAAATGGTACTATAATTTTGTGAACTGAAAATATAATATTTATAAGTGTGCAAAAACTATTATTTTCAGAAAAACAATATTGTCAATAAACATATATTTTAATTGAAAATCTTAAGTTCAAATATTTAGAGACTTTTTTTAATTTGATAAATTTTATTTTTTGAACAAGAAAATTAATGTTATCCAATTTTGAGTTTTTCAAAACTTTATGAAATAATCATATTACTGGGTAAAAATTAAATATTGTTTACATATATAGTATATATTATAACATAAAAATGAACCAAAATTGATGAAATATGTTTCATAAAATTTATCCACAAAAAAAATATTTTTTTCTACTTTAAAGTAATATGTTATTAAGTTTATTTTATATATTTTATAAACCCTTTAGGAATCCTCTAAATCCCATATTATATTTTATGGTTAAAAAGACAATTTTTTGTAAACAAGAATCCTTTCTACATCACCAATGGTGTTATTTTAATTTTATCAGTCTATATAAATATAGATTTTTTTTAAAACCAATCCCATTTGGTAATAAACATGGAAAAATCATTGGAAGGTTTGTGGTTTTGAAGACATTATTTTATAGAGTCCAAAACCTAAATTTTGAAAACAAAAAAGTACTATCCTCACTTTTCCTATATCAACCCACCCATGATCCTATTAATATTCACTAAAGGCTAGTGAATCTCAATATATCCATTAAATGGTTCCCCAAATCCCTTAATAAGATTATTCCAAGAATTTGGAAAACATCCTCTCATGGTAAGAGATCCTCTTATTCCCCTCTTTATTAAAGAAATTTCTTTATGTAATTCATTTTTCATTCAATTCCTGTAGATTAAATATTATTTTACACATATATATTACTTAACATATGACGTTAAAGTGGTTATATAATCATTTAAAACTAATTAATAACTCCAATAATTTATTATTTAACCCTATCATGCTGCTATAATTAGCTTGTAATATTGCAATGCCAAATATTTTTTAGGAACCTATTTGGTATTATAGCTTTTTATTCCCAATTTTTTATATTTTATTATCTTCTTAAATAGTCATATTAATACTACTATGACTTTCAAGTGATGATATACAACTTTATATATCACTAATCACCCCCATGAATCATTATTTACCCCTATTATAGTGTCGAACTTATCCTTTGATTTCCTATTACAAACCATTTTTTTGTGAATACCATCACGATTTCTACTCAAGGGTTTTACCGTAGATATATGTATACATATTTGATTGGTTAATTCAATTTATTAATTCCAAAATATATAATAGAGTGATTAAATATTATAAAATATGATCTATGTTGAATAGTCTATATAGAACACTTATACACACACATAATATAAAAGCGACGGGTGTTCCCAGAATTATATAGCACTCCAATGCATTAGGAAATGTTTTGGTCACATGAGACATAATTTATAGGAACATAAAGTAAAAATAATCCATTATGGGACCATATCCACCATGTTATGATATATTGGTGGTTCTCTTTGACCTTTTTTGTAATGTTATTTTTAATACTGTTTCCACATTCCCATGTCTCCTTTATGTTATCATCATATAACATACTTAAATTTTAATTTTGATGATTTTCACTGATTTAATGTCCCATTACAATGGATATTTGCTAACATGTAACAATTTCATCATGTTATACATTATTTATATCATTAATAGGATTTATAGCTAATGCCTTTCTTATGAAGGTCCCCAGGTTATCCAACACAATTTTAAAAGAGCAATATGATTTTAGAGTATATTAAAGAAGTTTTCAATAATGTTTTTGTGTCAATGTAAATCATTGATATGATATATACCTAATATCCTAAAAACAATAGGGTTCATCATGTTTTGTGATTTTTTATGTATACATTTGTATAAAAAAATCAAAAAATAATATTTATTAATACTTGTGTTGTCACAGTTAGTATCAGAGCATAGTCTAGTTATTTTTGGGACTGGGATTTTAAAACACTAGAGAATATCTTATGAATAATAACTAACATTATAAAACATAACTAAATTTTGATAAACTAAAGATTAAGTATTTTATAAGAAAATAAATCCCTATCTAGATAATAAAAGTGGATTTGTCTTTGGAATTCATATACCATGGGGTAACAAACCATGAAAAACTATATTGATCTATACTTGTTAATGAAACGGTGTACAAAAACATACCTTATATCACACCTAGTTTGAAAAAGATGATGGTTATTTTTTGTTAATTTCAAACTCTCTTTACGAAGTATAATTAATTGGAAAATTCCATAAGATTTTTTATTAGGAAATAAGTCAGGGATAACTTTTATTAAATACTAGAAATTCATAAGTTAATAAATATATATTATTTACTATATATCCCATAAATATTCATAGTTTCAATTTTATATTCTTGCGATTTTGAAAATTCTCATCCCTACTTCTACTTGGGATAAAGTTAATGATTTGAACCAAAATCAAATTTTAAAATAAAACCTTATCAACTATTGTTCTACACACTCATATCTCAATATTTTATGTAAACTATTAAAACCCCACCACAAACCATGGAAGTATAGTTATTGGTGAAAATGGGAAACGGTAAAATTATTGTATCCCACGTATATAACTTTTATGATGTCAAACTTTGTGGGTTGAAATTATCATTAATCATTATGATACTACCTTTCATATATTTTGATTCAATTCTAGGTTTGGATTGGATTTCCTTATATAGAGCCATCATAAAATGCCGAGATAAGGAAAATTTCTTCCATATCCAGAATCTCTGTATGATTTTATTCAAGTGAAAGGATGTTTATGATTCTTATTTAGTACCAACATTTCATGAAAGGATATTATTTCCTTATAATAAATCTTATATGGATCAAATGAATGAGACTAAGGAACATACCATCCATAAATACATGCCCATTTTGATGGAATATGTTGTTGTATGTCTTGAAGAATGTCACAGTCTTACCCCTGACATATAAGTTAAATTTTCCATCATAATTTTATCAAGATATTTTCTAATATTCATGAATATATATAGAATAGATGTTATAAAACATGATTTGATGAAGAAGAAACTATTGGAGAATCTGGATAATGTGTCTATACACCTAAGTTCTTCAATTTGGGGTGGATCAATCCTCTTCATCAAAAATAATTATAGGTTAATTTTCTATGACATTGATTATAATGATCTCAAAAAGATCACGATAAATAAAAAGCATCATTTTACGCTAATTAATAACTTATTCCATTAATTTTGTATAGCCTAATAATTCTATAAGATAGATATTTGGTTGGGATATTATAATGTAATGATGATTATGGAGGATATACCCTAGACTACCAATTATATAAAGTATTGGCATTATGAGTTCATAGTGATTCCATTTTTAATAACTAATTATCCATAAATCTTCTTGGATTTTATGAATAGAGTCTTTAGTGATTTCCTCAGAACATATTTGGTAGTACTTATGGATGATATTCTTGTCTACCACAAAATAAAGGAGGAACATGAGGACGACATTAATACTATATTGGTGACCTTTTTTATAGAGAATATGCTTTTAACATATTGTATAAAAGTTATAGTTGGACAAAGTATCATTCCATGGGATTTTCATCACCAGAAAAGGGATATATGTAGATCCTTCAAAAAATAGAGATGATATAATGGAGTCCTAGAACAACCTCTCTGATTCAAATCAATAGTTTACTTGGATATGTTGTTTATTATCAACAATTTTTAATATTTTATCATTATTTTTAATCCCTCTAATCAAGAAAACTATGAAAGGGTTCAATTATTCCTAGACTAATTATTGGGAGGAATGTTTTAAAGAGCTAAATAAGAGGCTAATCAAGGCACCTATGCCCACATTACCCCCATTGGAGAAGTATTTTTGATATGATGTGATGAATATAATGATGGATTGAGTTTTCTAGTCATGAAAAATGACAACGTGATATCCTATCACTCCCACCAACTAAGGATCCAAGAGAAAAACTACCCAAATCCTTGTTTAGAATTGATTACATTGATGTTTACATTAACTGCCTGGTGGAATTACCTATACATAGATTTGTGTGAAAAATATACAAATCAAAAACTCATCCAAAATATATTCTCACAAAATGAGATTATTATGAACCAATAGAGGATTTTAGATCTAATCAAGGATTATGATTGATCAATATTTAACAATCCTAGGAAGGTGAATAATGTGGCGGATTCTCTATGTAAAAAGGATCTTAAACTCTACCAATAATGAAGATTGTAAAGGATCCAATACTCTTAGACATTATAAGGATGAATATAGGAATAATAAAATGATATTAATATACCTTTCTAAAATTACTTCTCAACCATCCCTTATTGGGAAGATTAAGGAGGACCAGAAAGTTGATGAGTTTCCACAAAAGAAGGTTGAAAATATTACATAATTTAACTATATTTAAGATATTATTACATGTTTTGAAACATGGATATGCAACCCATAACAAAGAAAATTGAAGAGGGAACTTTTAGATTATGTTTATAGATCATCCTTATCTATTCTTCTAGGAATAAAAAAGATTTATAGTGATTAGAAGAAAAAATTATTTTGGGATAACATAAAGAAAGTGATTATTGTGTTTATATCTTGATTCCTGGTATACCAACATTTCAAGGTGTAAAAACAAAAGTATAAGTATATAATGCAACAATTATGCATACTACTATGGAAATTTGAAACCATAACCAAGGATTTTGTTATATGAATCCATAAAGACACCTAAATAAAATAACACCATCCGAGTGGTAGTCGATCACCTTAACAAATCAGAACATTTTATCACTATAATGAATGCTTTCTCTATTGAAAAAATTTCGAATATAAACATAAGAGAAGTGGTAAGACTGCATTGAGTTCCACTATCCATTTTTTCTAATCGATATTCATGGTTAACTTCGAGGTTTTGGAGAATCCTTCAACAAGCATTGAATACAAAACTAAGCTTCAACACTACTTATTAACCTCAGATCGATGGTTAGTATAAAATTACCACTAAAACCCTCGTTGATATATTTTCATCATGTTACATGGATTTACATAGTTGTTGAGTTAAATAACTTCCCTTAGTGGAGTTATCATATAAAAAAATTTCCACTTTTGAATTAAACAAATGTGAGGATCTATATGGGAATAGGTGTTAGACAAAAACATGCTGGGATAAAGATGGATAGTGGAAACTTATGGGTCTATATCTTATATAAGGGATGAAAGAAAATGTTCAAACCATTTAGAATCACATTAAATCCACACAAAGTTGATATAAAAGATATTCATACAATCATTGACAAGGCATAATGTCGATGGATAGTAATAAAATAATACTTATAATACAACTATGAATTAAATTTTTGAGGTTTATAAATAAGAAAAAATTTAGTCCTAGATATATCATCCTCTTTGAGACCCTTGATCACATCAGTGCAGTTTCTTAACGACTAAAATTATCACCAAACCTATCTCATGTAAATGAAAAGTTCCATGTATCCCTATTTAGAATGTACATACCAGAATCCTCAAATATATTGAATCTATATTTGTTACTATTGGAGAATGATATTTTATATGAGGATCATCCAGTGATTATCTTAGATAACATAGATAATGTTCTATGAAACCAGACAACTCACCTGGCCATGGTTTTTTGGAACAACCACAATTTTGAAGAAGAAACAGGGGAGGAAGAAGAGGTAAATAAATAGAAGTCACCTCATCCATTTTATTGTATAGAAAGAATATTTTGAGGTAGAAATTTCTAAATATTGGAATGGTGAAACAAACTGAACATTTATAAATAAAATTACATTTTTGATTGAATAGAATGCCCTATTATGTAAAGTGGTTATTAAAAACACATATAGTTCTTTAGTGTTATCATTATAAATATAAACGAACATTATAAATCACGACCATTGATAATATATCCCATGAAAAGTGATCAAATTTTTAGTATAAATTAAGTGTTTTATAATTTCTTATTGACATAGAAAAAAGATGTGATGGCCTTGGCTAGTAGTATTGTATCCTATGAATCCAATTAATTGGAGTTTCAAAGGGAGATAGAATCACTTGGATTTAGCCTTAATATATACCATGTTAAGATTCAACAACTAATTAATGTGTGAAACTAATTGTGGGAAATATTTAATCTCGCTGATATCACAACCCAAACCATGTTCTCTGACCACCCTCAGAAAATATCATCATCACACACCTTACCCTTAGATCATTCACTAGTGTTATATGAGGATATGTATCTCAACCTAAATAGTAGGAATATGTAAATTTTATTTTAAATAAAATAATGGTTATTTTTATTTCTTATTGTTTTTATTTTATAAATTATTAATTAATGATTTTGATAAAAATTATATTTTAATATGAAAAAAAATAAAATTTTCATTTTGGGTAATATACAATTTCAAGTAGTAAATTAAATTTGACGAAATCATGAATTACTGAAATAAGGTTTTTGATAAATAATTTTTTTAAATATTATATATGAAATATAAATGATAATATAATTTTATGAAGTGAAAATAGAATTTTTATAGGGGTTAGAAAACTGTTATTTTCAAAAAAACAAATATTTTTTTAATAAATAAGAATTTTTATTTAAAAGTGAAATTTATCATATATATAGAATAATTTCCATAAAATAAATATTATTTTTAATCATAATTTCAAAATGACACAATGGTTGATTTTTCATAATTTTATGAGATAGTCAAAATTTCAAGTAAAAATTAAATACAGTATAAATATATTTTATTTATTATGTCATGATAATGACCAAAAAGTGATGCAATATGTTCCATAGAAGGAATAAACGACCAAATATATATTTAACCTTTAAAATAATGTTTCTTAGTTTATTTTTTTATTTTATAAACCCTTTATGGATCATCCAAAACCATTATTATATTCTAAGGTTTTAAAATCAATTCTTTGTAAATATGACTCACTTCCACATCACCATGAGTACTATTTTAATGTTATAGTTCCATTTTATAATAAAATATTGAATAAAAATACCATTTTGTAGAAACCAATAGCCAAAACATGGAATGGTTTGTGGTTTTTATTACTTTGTGGTATAGAGTCCAAAAACTAAATTTGGAAAATAATAAAGAACTCCCCTCCCTTTTCTAATATAAAACCTCCCATGCTACCAATACTCTTCACCAACAACCAATGGATCACAACAATACTATAACCTTTCTTATATACAGATCTCCCATAGTGCCCCCAAGATCAAAGTAATCTCCCCTCTCACTTTTGGAAACACTCACTCAAGGTAACAAATCCTATATTTTTTCTTCATTATTCAAGATCCTTATTTATGTAATTCATTTTGTCCGAAAATAACCATTTATGGTATATTATCTTAAAAATACCTCATACTTACCTGAATTTTTATAAGTTATTAATTACTCCTTTCAGTCTCATTAATCCCTACAATTATTCATGATGTATCTCCATTTTACTTCCAATATTATCTTGTGATTATTATATGGGGAAAATTTATTTAAGAACCTTTTTTTCTGATGTCTTTTAATTCCTAGTTTTTAGGGTCAAATTATTTCCATACATATCTTAATTAATTATATTATTATTTCTAAGTGATTAGATACCACTTTCAATCTCATTACAACTTCCCATGATTCATTATGTACCCCCATTATGTTGTTGAAACAATCCTGTGATTTTCCATGCCAAACCATTATACTATGAATACTACCACGATTTATACTCAAGGATATTCAAAAAGACATCCATATCCTAATATTATTGGGTAATTAAAGGTATTCACTATACACTCATTAATAATGGGATTAAATTTTAATAAATATTATCATATGTTGAATGATCTCTATGGTACACTTATGTATGTACATGATATTAAAGCAACAGGTGTGACTAGAATTATATAGAACACCAATGCATTTGGAAATTTCATTGTCTCATGGGAATTCAGGTATGGGATTATGGGGTAAAAATAATACATTATGGGAAATTTTTCAAGATGTTATGATGTCTTGGTGGTCATCCTTAAACTATTTCTATGATGTCATGTTTAATGTTGTTCCCACATTCACATGTGGAAACTATGTTGTCATCATATATCATTTATCGATGTTCTAGTTTATGAATCTCATTAATTTTATATCCCACTAAAAGTACTACTTATAAAAATGTAATAATTCAATAATTTTACACATTTTTATCCCCTTACTGGGATTTATAGCTCACCCCTTTCTTTTGTGTGTCCCCAAGTTATCATATGCAGTTTTAAAAGATTAATGGAATTTTAGAGCATGTTAATAAATTTGAAATAGTGTTTTTTGTATCTATGTATCACGTTGATATGAAATGTACCCAATATCCTAAATACACTAGGATTAATGATCTTTTGTGATTATTTATTTTTATATCAATATAATAAATCATTATATAATGTGTATTAATACATGGGTTGTCAAAATAACCCTTAAAATAATACATTTAACCCAAATATTTTATAAAATAAAAATAAATGATTCACTTTGATAATTTAATAATTATTCATACATCCAAAATAACCTTAATAACCATGAAAGTAAATAATGTTTTAACCTCAATGGAGATCTCATACCATTATTCTTACATCTCCAAAATGTATATTATATTCTTCCAATTTTTTTATGTTAAATAAAATGATAAACATATGGGTTACATATACATTAACCCAATGTAAAATCACCAAAATGTCATTAATCACCATGATAAATTTCAATATAATCATGAAATACAATTATCCTCACCAATATATCATTAATAAAAATTTTATATTAACCTGAAAGGTTATACTTAACTTGACCACAAATATATTTGAAAATATCACATTGTAAATGAATCGCTACTGAATCATTTGTAATATCTATATCCCACTCTCCACTTGTGTAGTATTACCTTATCATAAAATGATACACCATAGAAAAAGATTATTTAAACCTCAATAGAGTATCAAAATCCCATCACCCAATCATAAAAAAGGGGTGTTTATTCCATTGAACTTATAAGCAACCTTAAACATATAAACCCATTATGATAACCATAACTTTTATGTAATCCAAAAATTCAAACATATATAATTCCAAAATTATTATAATAATTTTCCCTTAAATAAGTTCAAAACTATTGAATATATCTAATAAATTCAAAAAAGAAATAGACTTCCATAAATTTGACCTAAATAACTTGTTATTAAATCACTAGCCAATTTCAAGGTTACCAATACTATCAACATCAATAATATATTTATCCAAAATAAAATTTATTAACTGAAAATTAGATACACATTTTAGTTTTTCCCCTAATAATAGGTTATAATTTTTTCTACCTTACCACTAAATCACTTTTCTTGATTATTAGTAGCATTCAAAATATGTTTTCAAAGACAAAAATAAAAACCACAATAGAACAATCCTTTTTTTGTTTCATAATATTATAACATGAATATCATAGGTATAAAACACATACCACACAATTATTGAATCTAAATACAAAAACACTTTAATCAACCCACGTCCTTCTTGAACCATTATATAGGATTCATATACTTATTACCGAATATTCCTTTCATACAATATGAAATATGAAGCATTTATTACGACTAATCAGACTTAATTTAACCATTCATTATAATTTTATCATAATAAATAATATTAAAAAACCCCATACCTTTCATAAATCATTTGTAGTATCTTTATCATCATTGGTAAAACAATTACTTATATATCCATGTTGTTTATTTTATCACGATTTTTCCTAGGACATTGATTTTCATAATTCCAATACTTTTCACATTTAAAACATTGTACTATTGAGTATAACTTAGGGATACCATTATTATCATCCTTTACATTGACTAATACTTTAATTTTTATTTAATAATTATTTTCCATATGTCCTTCTTTTCCACACTCAAAACATATTCCCTCTCCTCTGAGACAATAACTCAAGTGTTTCTAACCTCATTTTGGACATGTTAGTATCTAAATATTCATTCCACTATAGTCTTTATGAAATTCCATCTCCATATTAGTATATTTATTATGAAAATCTTTAATTTCGAGATTGTTATTCATATAATGGGATAATATACTAGGAATAATCACAATGTTTCACATTCCATCTTCTACATCATTTGGTTACTCAGAAAATAATCATTCCATTTTGCATAAATATTTTCATGAATCCTCCTAGTTCTATTCATTTAATAAAACCAAAAATCATATTGTGACCAACCATATTCATAGTGTTGAATCATTAAAAGTCATTTTTATGGTGTCTAAATCATGAAACCTCATTTTAAATCTATGAAACCTTAACATGAACCAATCTCACCCATTTTCATTAACAAAACATTTGGATCTTATAATATACGTAGAATTAAATATAGAGTTATCACTAAATTTTTATAATCCTAGATTATAAATGTTACATAATCCTTAATCTAATTCAAAATATAGAAACCCATTATTTTCATACATATATATCACATCTCAATAGATGAATTATCATTGGATAACATAACAATACATTCAATAATCATATAGTCCTAGTTCCTTTGGAAACATGGACACATTAACAACTAGTTCATAAAAGATCAACATTTTTTCCTACTATGTTCTTCATAACTATCATGCTTATTATACATTTCATACATAGTAATTTTCCTCATAACCTAGTAAACATAATCATAATAAAGGGTGTTTTCAGATGCATAGTATGTGTAAACAAGGGAGATATAAATGATCAATTGACAATAACATGATCAAAAGGGCATGAGAAAAAGATAAGTACATTTTACAGTCATCCCCTACAATAATATTTCATACTCATGATATATGGTATAAATCTAGGCAGTTCATAAAACAAGATTCATTATGTAATTGAAGAACATGAGTCATGAGAGCATAACATTTTCCTGACACATAAGTTCATGGAATACATATATGAATTGAAAATAATTTCATTATTAGTCAACGATCATTTCAAATACAACCATAGTTTAATGAGTTCACTCTACAAACCATCGTTGTAGTTAAGGTTCACACCCAAGACAATCATAGTGGAAATAGTCCTTTACTGAAATGGGTTCACTCCCCATTCAATTCTTATTTATCTCATGTGATTTTAATCTTTATCCAATGCATTGGAGGGATATATTGGTCCCATCCATAACATAACCAAAATATTAAATATGAGTGAAAAAAGATTATATATCATTAATCATATCAGAACCATTGAAAAGAAATGGGTTTCATAATAGTTTCATCATAGAATAACCCATATAGAATAGAATGATTTCATAAATTTTTTATCATTTCACTGTAGTATAACCCATGAAAAATGAATAGGTTTCATTATAATCTTTCCATATTACACATAAACCATCCTGATAATGAATAATTACAGTATCATTGGATCATATTCTCAATAAAGGTTAAGTAAAATAAATTATTGTTGTGTTTTATGAATAAAAATACCATTAAAAGATCATTATAATATTCTTTATGGAAAACAATTTTGATCTTGAAGTCACTTATTAAAAAAAACATGAAAATATTAATGGAAAAATATTATTTTAAAATAACCATATAAGCATGTAAAAAAAGTTTCAAACAAAAATTATTCATTATGTTGGGAAACAGTGTTCATACCATATAAATTTAAAAAACATTTCTTCCACGTTTTTATTAGAAAAATCACACAATAACTCAATTAAAAAATGATAAGAATAATTCTTGAAAACCATTTTTCAAATATAAAATATGGGTAAAATGACTTTAAACAGTCATAATAAGATAGTATAAACCTTCCTTAAACCATTTTAAATAAATTAATATGTATAAATATGAGTTTTCAACCAAATAGAGATATGATGTCATCTTTCCTTAAAATTTATTTTAGTGTCTTGAGTACACAAGGAAAGGATTTTATAGAAAAACATGTATTTTCTATAAATAACCCAAGGATAAAAAAATTCAAGTGTTTCTTTAGAAATAGATCATAATATTTTAGCATTTTAAATTTAATCATAATCAATCCTGATAAACCATGTGATTATAACATTAAACCCTTACCGCTTTGGTAAGAGGTAAATCATAAGACCCAGGAAATAAAAAAATAGATATATTTGTAAATATCCAAGTTAATTAATAATAATAATAATAAAATAAATTAAATGTTTGTATACACACCAAAAAATAAACAAGTGGTGAATATGTCATGTATCCTGTAGGAATAAAAGTGAGAGGAAAATCCCCTACCTTAGGACTGGCTTCGTTCGTACGCATTAGAAACTCCAATATAATAATTTTATATTCATTGTAAATATATTATATAACCATAATCCTACATATCATAAAATATATGGCTTACTTATAACCTTTTATCACATGTTAATTAACAATTAGTTATTAAAACCACTGGTTATCTTGATATATGATTTATTTTTCCAAAAAAAAATTGTTTGGTTGATTTGGTGATTTTATTTTTATCATGGTTACATAATATTCATAATTTAAATCATGAAATAATATCATATATATAATTCATATACATGTTATGATTTATTAATTAAATTATAGATATAAAAATGAACTAAACCGTTCATTTAGATCATATGTCATACGTACACATGAACATTGTTTCCATTTTTTAATGAATGGAATAAAATGAAAGGAAAATAATAATTAAACATTAAAGAATAATTATTATATTATATATATTATATATATTAAGTAATTTCAGCCTTATTATCATAAAATTAAAACCTAAATTAAAAATAAATAACATCACTTCATGGAGGATGTAATCTACACATACACACGATCAACATTATCCTTTTCTAATAGTTTGGAAGGTATGTTTTTAGATGAGATGTTATAATTTAAAAATTGTTATTATGTAATATATATCACATATAAAAATCAATCCCATATTAATATCCATCTATAATATATGGTGATGAAAAAATAATTGTGTTACATTGTGAAGATGGAAAGCTATACATAGGCCCGAGCTGTACTTTCATATATGATTTGATTTGAAAGAGGGAGTATAATAGTGCTTTAATGATGATAATAAATTTTAATAATATCATGGATACATAATATATTAATTAATGACAAATACCATATAATTATAGGAGGTTAAGAAGAGTATAAAAGTAAATGATCGGTTAAGGTAATTACTTCTTCTTCAAAACAATTCATTTCGATCTATTTCATTGGGATATTGGATTGGAATTTTGGAAAAAATTGAACATATATATTGATTATATATAATTGTATAAGAAAAACTGTTATATTTTGATAAATTTAAATGGCATAATTTTTTTTTAAGTAAGGGAGGAGGATCCCTTTTATAATTGAGGTAAGGGGCACTATTGGAATTTCATAAACAATTAAATTATAATAAATTAATTCCCTTGAAAAATTACTAAAATGAACCAAGAATAAAATATAATGTAGTATTGGGTTGTAACACAATGAAAAAATAGATTCTATATAAGTTTTGTTTTCAATTGAAACCTTATCATTTTGATTTTCCCTTAGTTAATCATTTTTAATTGAAACTACAGTAACAAATGTTTCGACAATAATTGTTTGTAATTTTTATTTATAAGGTAAAAATAATACCATAAATGTAAATTTAATATATGTTATACCATAAAATATACACCATTTCTTATTTTTTGATTTAGATGAATTTTATGTAATTTAATGACTTATTATTATGAAAAAAATATAATGTTTATCATTTTTGACAATGATTAATTAATTTTAGTTAGAATTCATAAATATTTTTTTTAATTGAAATATAAGATATTAAAATAAATCTAATATTTCATATATTCCTATAATTTTTTTAAATCTATAAATTACACAAATTAAATCACTTTTGAAAAATTTATAATCTATTATTTTATTTTTATATATATTAAATAATTATTTTCTTAATGTTTGTTAAGAATTAAATGAAATTATATAATATTTAAAAATTATTAATAAATTAAAATCATGAATATAACGTCATTATACACAATATTAATTTTTTAATTTATATATATATTTTTCCCTATGAGAACACATAAAGGACATTTTAATGAAAGAGAGTGACATTTTGTATTTTTTAATTTTAATAATATATAAGTAATTTCTATGGAAATGTATCCCTTAAAATACTAAATATCAATAATATGGTTTTAATTGTAGAATTAGATTCATAAAATAAGAATTATGATGAAAACGTATGGCCTTATCACTTAGTTTTAACCTAAATTATCCCAATTTACCATTTATCGAGGATATTTATTTTACGACTATAAATATTCATATTGATCAAAAATAAAAGGGGATTATTTACCAAATTTTAACATAATGAAAAAAATAAAAAATCGATTTTATCAAATTCAATAAATATAATTTAAAAAAATTAATTTTAGAATAAGTGCACAAAACATGATGAAACTCTCTTTTAGGAAAACATAGTGTTAAGTATAAACACAAAATTTTTCATATCTCTTTAATATTAAAAATAATATATGAATTATTTAAAAACATTATTGAATATTTAATATTTAAATTTATTTATATTTATTCACCAATAGTTATCAATTGAATTTATTAAGAAAAAAACATATTGCACACAGAAAAATAGTTTTTTTCAGGAAATTGATTTTGTACATATAAAACTGTATTTATCCTAAATTCAAAAAAAATTATTACAAAGTTATGATTTTTTATGATGATGTTAAGGAACACCTTATCATTAGAGCAGAATATTCACCACCTAATTCTTATCTAGAGCCACCCCCAGTACCTCAACTAAATTCAATTATTGGGGAGGAAGAGAATGAAATGATTGTGGGTGAGGAAAGAAATGTTCAAATAGAGGATATACCTATTGTGAAAGAATATGTAGATGTGTTTCCGGATGATTTACCTGGACATCCTCCAGAACGAGAAGTTGAGTTTTCCATTGATTTAATTCCTAGATCAAGGCCTATATCGAAGACCCCTTATAGAATGGACACTGTGGAATTAGTTGAACTAAAGAAACAACTATAGGAATTGAGTAATAGGGGACTTATTCTCCCTAGTGTTTCTCCATGGGGATCCCCTATTCTTTTTGTTAAAAAGAAAGATGGATCTATGAGGTTATGTATCAACTACAGAGAGATCAATGCTATAAAAATAAAGAACAAGTATCCCCTACCTCGCATTGATGATTTATTTAACCAACTGCATGGAGCTCAATACGTTTCAAAGATTTATCTTCGGTATGGATACCATCAGTTGTGTGTGAAGAAGGAAGACATTCCGAATATAGCATTTCGAACCAGGTACGGGTATCACAAGTTTACAATAAGGCCTTTTGGGATGACTAATGCACCCTCTGTATTCATGGATCTAATGAATAGAGTTTTCAAGGAATATCTAGATGAATTTGTGGTGGTATTTATTGATTATATCTTGGTATACTCCAAAAGCTACGTAGATAATGAAAATCACTTGCGCATTATCCTGAAGACTCTAAGAAGACATGAATTATATGGGAAGTTTAGGAAGTGTGAATTCTGGCGTCAGGAGATTTTTTTTCTTGGATATATTGTCTCTAAAGATGGAATCTCTGTTGATCCTTCTAAGACCAAGGCATTCCAAGAATGGATTTCACCGACGAGTATAACTAAAGTACATAGTTTTATTAGTTTAGTATGTTATTATCGACATTTTGTCCAAATTTTTTCTCGGTTGGCTAACCCATTAACAAACATCACACGTAAAGGGGTTAAATTTTTTTGGACAAAAGGGTGTGAAGAATGCTTCGAAGAATAGAAGAGAAGATTAGTCAATGCTCCTATATTGACTCTACCATCGGGGAATGATGGGTTTATTATTTATAGTGATGCATCGAAGAAAGAACTTGGTTGTGTCCTTATGACGAATGATAGAGTTATTGCCTATGAATCATGGCAACTAAAAATTCATGAGCGAAACTACCCTACTCATGGTCTTTAGTTAGTTGAAGTAACCATTGGTTTGAAGATATGGAGACATTATCTCTATGGTGAAAATGTGAAATTTATACTGATCACAAGAGTTTGAAGAATATTTTCTCACAGAAAGAACTCAACATGAGGAAAAGGAGATGACTTATACTACTCAAGGATTATGATTGCACGATACACTACTAACCGGGGAAGGAAAATAAGGTGGTATATGCTTTGAGCAGAAAAGATCATGGAGTTTTGAACATGATGAGAATTGAAAGGGATCCTATTTTCATGGATCTAGTGAAGATGGATATGGGAATTACCATGGAAGGTGAGACATGTATACTTTTTCAAATGGTTTCCAAACCATATTTACTAGAAATGATAAAGAGTTCTAAGACTGGGGATGAAGAGTTTCAAAAGATGATTAAAGCTGTGAATGATGGGAGATTGAATGACTTTGGGTATGAAGATGGAATTTTGAAATTTGGGAAGAGACTTTGTGTTCCCAATATACCTGATCTAAAAAGGGAATTGTTGGACGATGCTCATACTTCCAATTTCTCTATACACACTGGGAGCACCTAAATGTAATGATACTTGAAGGAACATTTTTGGTGGGATAACATGAAGAGGGAGATTGCAGATTTTGTTTCAAGATGTATGGTTTGTTAACAAGTGAAAGATGGAAGGCAACATCCTGGAGGAGTCATGCATCCTCTTCCCATACTGGAGTGGAAATGGGACAACATTATGATGGACTTTATCATGGGACTACCAAAGACTCCTATAAGGAACGATGCAATATGGGTCATTGTTGATCGTCTTACCAAGTCAGCACATTTTCTTTCTATAAGGGATGATTTTCCACTTGAACGTCTAGAAAGGCTATATATTAATGAAGTGGTGAGACTTCATGGAGTACCCCTATCGATTGTTTTTTATCGTGATCCCCATTTTACTTCAAGATTCTGGAAGAGTCTTCAGAAATACCTATATACAGAACTTCGTTTAAGCACTGCCTACCACCCTCAAATAGATGGACAATCAGAAAGGACTATTCAAAACATATAAGACATGTTGAGATCATGCTCACTTGACTTTTAGGGTATGTGGAATCAATATTTACCTCTAGTGGAATTTTCCTATAATAATAGCTTCCATTGAAGTATTCGGATGGCACCATATGAGGAGTTATATAGAAAGAGATGTCGCAAACCAACCTGTTGGGATGACGTTGGTGAAGGAAAACTTGTAGGCCCAGAATTGGTGGAGGAAATAATAGAAAAGGTATAGGTAATCCAAAAACCACATCAATGCAACTCAAAGTAGGCAGAAGAGCTATGCTGATAACCGAAGGAAGGATTTGGTATTTCACGTAGGAGATCATGTTTTATTGAAGGTATATCCATGGAAGAGAGTTATACGTTTTAGTAATAAGGGTAAATTGATTCCTAGGTACATCAGACTTTTCAAAATTCTTGAACGAATTGGGACTATAGCGTACCATTTGGAAATGCCAACAAGTCTCTCCAAAGTTCACGATGTGTTCCACGTATCACTATTGAGAAAATATATGCCTGACCCAATGCATGTACTCACCTATGAGGAATTTGAACTGGAACCCTATCTCTCTTATTGTGAAGAGACCATCAGGATTCTTGATACAAGAGAACAAGTACTGAGAAACCGGACAACTCGTCTGGTAAATTTTTGTGGAGAAACCATAAGATGGAAGAGGCAATGTGGGAACCTGAGGAATGTATGATGAAAAACCACCTGAGTCTTTTCATGTGGTAGTATTCTAGAAATATAGAGGACGAAATTATTTGAAGGAGGGGAGAATGTAACAACCCAAGCTTCCACGGTACACTTCCCATTGAATAATACAGTAGCGTGTGTTGTACGCAACTTCGAGTTCTAACACACACACCACAACCAATCAAACTAGCCGTTATGAATAGTAATACCCAATTATTGAAATTTTATAAATTTTATCTTTCAAAATGGACTTTATTTTTGGATTTGAAATATCCAAATTATCCTAGGGTGAAATTTTTGTATTTTTCTGAAGAATTTTAATTTTTGATGAATAGTTAAAAAAACTGTTATTGTTCAAAACCGAATTTTTATTTAAATAGTTAGTTATTTTATATAATTTAATTACGGCCAAAATAGATACATAATAACTATATAATATCAATGTAATTCATTGGATTTAGTTTAGAATAATTTTATATATATAAAAATTTTATTGAACCTTTCACAGCCTTTTACCCACCTCCTAGGAGAATTTGGAAATTCACATAAAACTTAATTTTTACGCTTCTGTGAGTGAAATTTCAAAAATCCAAGAGACACAGTTAATATGAAGTAGTAAAATGTGGTTTAATGAGATGAAAATATTTTTTGGTGAATAGTAACTTTTTACTTTTATTTACCACGGTTAAAAATAAATAGGGTAATTAAGGGTAAAAATGATATTAATATTCACCTAAAAGATGTAATAATTCTATTGTACAAGTGTATCTCGACCAAATACAACCTTAGGAATAAAATATTATCATTTAGGACCACATTTATTAGATTTGGACATTTATTATTATTTAATTCAAAGAAGAGTTAAAAGAGTTAAAATCAAAGTGTATTTACTAAAACATTTTTAATATAGGATTATACATAAGATAAATTCGATTGTAAATATTAATTAGAAAGATAAAAATATTTCCTACATAATGATATTTTGTTTATAATTTTTAGACATTAAATAATTTAATTTATTTATGACATAGTGGTGATGCAGTAATTACCTAATTAATGAAATATTAAAATAATTGATATTATAAATATAAAAATAAATGAAATTTGAGACTTTTTATGAATTACACTAATTTTTTAGGTTAATATGACATATTAGGATTGGTTATATAAATTTTTTTTCGAAGTAATAATGCTGTTATGAAATTATCGAAAACAAAATACCCAATAGTGTCAAAATTGACATAAAAGTGTTTTTAAAATAAATATTATATTATTAATTTATATTCTATTTATAAAAATCTAAGGTTAGGAAAAAGGACTTTTATCATGTTAGGTTTATCATTAATGGACCACATGGGGGTATCTTGGATGTATATAGTAAGTTTATTAACTATATAGTATAAAAATACAAAGTGACATGGTAAATGGAAAACTAATTAACTAAGAGTTTAAAACTAAAAGATAAGGTTAATATGGTGACCCAAACCTGTATAAAACCTATTGGTTGAGTGGTTTTCGACCCATCCCCACCTTAAACTTTAAATAATCCACTTTGGATCCATTAGAAACCGAATATGAATTTATTATAAAATAATATTTCTAATTTTTCCAAAGGTGCCCCTCACCCCTTTTATAAAAGGGGACTCCCCCTTCTCACTAATTCCCACATTCAAAGCCTATGTCTCGGCCAAACACTTCCCAAATACTCTCTAAACTTATCTCAATTCAACCTAGAGGCCTTAGTTTGATCATAAAGCCAACCTAAGGAGCCCATTTGATCAAATAAAAAGGAAGAACCCGAAGAAGAAGTGATTTTTTCACCACCCTCTTTCAATTTCCTTTCTTCTTCAACTTCTTCTTTATTTGTTATTCCCATTTTAAAATAATAACTCCAGTATCTTATATATACTATGATGTTATTATAAATATGGTACAATCATATTCAGTATTGTATCTATCCTTTGAATGACATGTCACTATACGTGCGTACGTACGGCTTACCGTCTCCACGTCGTGGTGTAATTATTATTCAATAATTTATTATTTGGATGGGTATAATAATGATGTTTAATTCATTTAAATAATAAATATATCATGATAATTATTATTTATATATTATATACCATCCAATTATATATTATTTTAATATCAAAAGAATGATATTGTCGCTCATGAGTACGTATGGACTACCGTCTCCACGAACGCGATAAGATTCATTCACCATCGTCTCTATTCAAGACTAATTCTCATTTAATGATTACAAATAATGTTTAAGGACTTGATATCATTCTGGATATAAATAATATACATCCTATCCATGACAAACACGACTTACGTAACAAAACATATAAAATAAAACGAGTAAGTTACAACTCTAAACAACGATAATACTAAGATATTATTAACAAATAAATGTTAAAAGATCATATATGATATCATATTAACGATTATAATTCTTGTATAATTTAATAACAATTATTTCACCATTATACAGGAGGTTAACCTACACTAAAACAAGGAAAAGTACAAGGTAATGGTTTATTTCACAATCTCTTCATTATCCGAAGTTCTTTATACGTAAATATCTACTGGGACCTCTTTATCATCCACATCCATGTTTCTTAAAAATGTGTTTCAAAATATTCTTACTATTTTACAGAATATGGGTTAATTTCATTTATACCCCTGTTTGACTTTGTATAATAAGTTTATAAAGGAATATTTCCATCGTCTTCCAAACACGGTCCTTTTTAACCTTTTTGACAGAATTAAGGTAAGAATGTTTTTTTATCTTTTACGGCGGGTGCAACTATTTTCCACCGTTATAAAATCTTCGAAATTCCCTTACAATCTTCTAAGAATATTTTCAAAGTAAAAGTTTTATTGTATAATTATGTGACTTTTAAATGATTTCATAAAAAGAGATATTTATCTCAAATAGTTTTGATTTCATCTATGTCAAGATCTTTTGATGGATTTTAAGCTTATTTGAAGTTTATTTATTATGATACAAATCTTCCATATTGTATTAAAGGTTTTGTGATATGTTTGACTGTAGATGTGTTATTTTTATACCATTCATGGTTTATGCAAAAAGTATTGACATTTCGTATGCTAGTTTTAATAGGAATGTTTATGTTATGTTTAAACCTGTTCATATGAGGAATGCATTAGACATAATAAGTGACGGGGGGAGCCCACTATATCTCCTTGATGCATCGATAGGTCTCATGAGACAAACTATTGTCTTGGAAAAAGGCCTTGATAAAGGCTTATTTTTAGTCTTGGCATGAGGCCTTGGCTATGTGGTTATGATAGTCTGGCATTATGCATTCCATCATTATAAAAGTGGTTATTGATATTGCGTGTGATTATTCGACTAGTAGAATATCCATGTGAATAAGTAAATTGAATTATTTCATTTTATTTTTGCCATATTATGATGAAGTTCAAGTTTAAAAGGCTTTTGTTTTAGTTATACATTTCCTTAAATGTTTATGCTTATTTGTAAAAGTTTCCGCTATATTGATATCCTTACTGGGTATTTCAGCTCACCCCTTTCTATGTTTTATATTTCCCAGATGTGAAGAAGTATTTTATGAATGACCTATTGGGATAGTATAAGGGGATATGAGTGTGGAGACAAGATGTTTTTTTAGTTTTCATTTTATGAGGAAATGTAATATTTATGAATGTATCTAGTGTTTCCATGACTACTAAACTAATCAGTCTTTCGAGACTTGATCTTTCTTGTGATCATGCCATTGATATGTACTAATGCACCGAATTTGGGAAACTGGGGTCAGGGAATTACAATTTTATTATTTTTATACCACTTTAATTAATATTTAATGAATTCATATGCTTCATTATTGATACATTAATGGATTAATAATATTTATTAACCATTAAGGAATCACGATCAAACAATTATTTTAGAAAAAATTAAATGGAAATGGCAGTGACCCTTTACGGTGGACCACAAATGATTATTTTGAACCATAATACTTTGTTCAAAAACTAAATATGAAGGTTATTGAAACATGGTTCTGGTACATAGTTATGCATTAGTAACACAATCCACCAATTGGTCAATTCTCTAATTGAGAAAATTATATACATGAGAGGATATATTGTTAACAACCATATATTTTATAATATATTTCCTTAAACAGAAATTTAACATGTCTGATATATTTCATTACACACAAAACCATGCTTATATTAACTACAATATACTATTTATATATTATAATAAAATGTAATTATTATTTCCTATTCAAAAAATCGGTGTGTATGAATAGTAAAAAATAAATAACGAAATCATATTTTATTAAATATATTTAAAATAAAATCATTTGGTTTTATTTGTTTATTAATGAAAATAAAAGAAATTTAATGTATAAAAAGTGATGTTTTTTTGAAAAATTCTAAATTTATTTGTGAAATTTGTTTTTATCTATTTAAATTAAATTAATAAGTAATGGAAAATTATTTTAATTAATTTCATTGATAATATATTCAATAAAATATTTTTAAAATCATGTACTAGTTTTTTGAAGGAAATTAAATGGATTAAATTTAGTTTTATTATTAAAAATTTATTTATCTAAAAAAAATTTCGTTTTATTTTGAAATATATTTTAAAAATAATTTCTGACACTTATATAAATAGAATACGGTAAGAATTTACCTTATTTAAAATCAAAATTTATATATTTATTAATGATTTCAATTTCAATTTTTTAATTATGAAAAATAAATGAAGTGAAAATTCCATAGTATGATATGTGTTAAATGGTTTCAAATATGGGTTAAACTAAGAGATAAGTTTTACAATATAAGTAAAAAATTATATAATTTGATTGGTTGATCATATTTTTACCTTATACTTATGTTATCATAATATTTCTCATTTTAGTGCCACTTGACTTGGTTAATACATATATTATATAAAAATGCTTGATTTATTTATGAGTTTATCACCCACCTCACTTATAAATAGGAACCTACTCTTCTCTATTATAATCAACACAAAAGACCTTTATCTAGAATAATATATAATCAAATAATCTCCAAACATAAATACATATAACATTGATTTTCTCTTCCTCCCAAAAGACCCACTATGGAATCCATATAGCGCTCTATATAGAAGGATACATAGAGAAGAGGTTTGTGTTCTTATTAATCTATTCCATGTTTCATTCATATAAAACCGAAAAAATGTTAAATAAACATTTCAAAATTTTAAAATTAACAAATTAATGATAATAGTACGTTTTTATGTTAATTTTATATCCATTTTTTATATCCATCCAATCCGTTGGAAAATGATAGCATCTCTCATGCATAGGTATGGAATTCCACCTCCAAGAAGTGGTGGGATTCACCTTCTATTTCCTATTAAAAAAGATGTTCATAAAGATTTAATAAATTAATATTTATTATATTTATATTATTTAATTATAATTTTATAATTATTAATTATTATATATCTTTCTTTTTCTTAAATAATATAAAATTGAAAAATATTACTTGTGAATATGTGTGGACTACCACCTCCATGAACTAATGTAATTAATTTTTAATCAAAAATTTTTATCAATGGTTATAAGAGTGTATATAATGATTAAATAGTATAATTATTCCCTGATTAATATTCTTTATATTATTAAATCATGAAAAATGTGTAAGGATTTGAATCATTGTACTAGAAAATGAGGGGAAAACACAATATTTTTATCCCAAATTATCATTTTAGTGAAGAATTATTAAAAAATGATAATTGTAAATAATAAAGGAGTGGTAAATAGTAATATATTCATGAATTTTGTTTTTTAATATATTTATAACAAATATATTTTTATTATACCTTAGGTTTGACCATGTATAATGTATGACATGACTTGAGGTAAGATTTTATATTACAATCTATTTTATTTTTAGGATTTTTTATGTTAAATTTTAGTTGAGTGGAATTATATGGTTATTATCCATTAAAACCCATAATTTTGTTATATTAAATCCAATAATTTTATATTAATTATTCCATTTTTTCTTTTTAGTTCTTGAAATTATTAAAGATATTATTTAATGAAAATATGACCTTATTTTCTCTTTGGCAAGATAACCTTTCCTCAAATGTCCATTATATTAAAAAAAATTTATAGAAGAAACTATTTATACCTCAATTTTTTAAAAAAATACCATTTTAAATTATTTTTAATTTATTTACATATGCTTACATGGAATATTTTTAAAAAATCTGATCGATTCATTATTTTACTTCTCACAAAACTATGAAAATAATGTTTACTTTTAACATACATTGAATAAATGGATTTTCCCACGGTTATGAATTTTATAATGATTAAATATTCCTTTAAATTTACAATTATTATTTTCATAAATTTCTTTTCTCGTTATTCTGGGATTTTTTATTTTTTAAATAGACTAAAAGAAAACTATAGTTTCCTTAATTTTAATTAAATGTTCAAAAGAAAATCTAATAGAATTTTTAATCTATGTCGACATAATTTTTTTTTTATGCCTCATGTATTATATTATCATGTTATAATATCCAATTTCATTCTCTATATTTCTTATGTTAGTGATGACATTTGGATAATCCAATGAAATCCGTTTATTTTTGTTGATTTTGTTTTGTTATGATTAAATCATTGACATATATGTTTCCATTCTATGGGATTTTCTATGATGAAATTATGGATTTTATTATTATTTTGTTTAATAAATATTTATTTTTTTTCATTTTGTAATTGGTGGGTAAAGGATTATATATCCCTTTAATGCATTAGATAGAGAACTATATATCCTGAGATTATGTAAACTTGATTGGGGAGTGAAAAAAATTTGTTAAGGGATTATTTACACTATGATAGTACTGGAAGGGAACCATGGATTTGAAAATTTTGTAATGGGGAGTTACCCTAATAAAACATAGGTCTTATAAATCCATTTCATTATTGGAAGTGAAACTTGACTAAATAAACTATTTTTTGTTCTTTGGTAACACCCTGGGATTTTGAGAAATATATATTTTTAAATTGATTTAGTATTTATATTTTGTTATCACACACTATAATGAGATAACCGTTAATTATGTTTAACATTAAATTTAACTTGTGTGACATTCAATATTCCGTTTCGCTTTTGTTACACACAACACCCAGTTAGTAAAAAACATGATATTGTTATAAAATATTATTATTTAATGTGATATTTACCACCTAGCTATTGGAATGGAGGTTATGAATAATATTAAAAAAATTATGAAAATATATGGTATAAACATGTATATAAAATTAATTCCTTGGTGTCCAATTAATTAGAAATAAAAATTAAAACTATTTGAAATTAAAGAAAATATTTTCATGAAAAGATAATATTATGTAAAAAAATGTGTTTTACCTTAATAATTTAAAGAAATAATTTTATGAATGGATTTTAATGTAATTTATATATATTATATGTTCAATTAAATTTTTAGCATCAATCTTATATGTTTTCTAAAAAATAGATAAAAAAGATTTCACTTAAAAGTGTATTTTTCTAAAAAGAAGTTTAATTTCCTTTTTGGAACATATTTTAAAATTTAATTTGATTTAATTTTCATAAAATGTATTTTAGAGAATAAAAAAAAATTAATCATATTTTCAAAAAAAATGGGAGATTATTTTTGTGAATTGTTTGAAAAGATGGAGTTTCTTATGATTAATGAAAAATAGTATTTTTTTTTAGAATTATCAATATATTAAAATAATTTAAAAACATAAAAATAATTTTAATATGGTTTTAAGATTAATAATAGTATAGTTATATATCTTTTAATCTAATTTAGTTTTTTTGGAATGAATTCTTATTTAATTTATATATTTTAACATCTAAACATTTCAAACTTTTCTCTTAAGAAATCCACTTTTTTCATCTCCTTTGTGAGATTATTTTTAAATTGAAATTTTCCAATTATGTGAATAAAATTTTAAAAAATGGATTTCATATTTATAATAACAATAATTTATAATATTTAATATTCTAAACATCCAATTTTACTATTACAAATTGTAAAAACAATAATAACTAATTACCATAGTTAAGGTGAAAATGGGTTTACATTGGGGTTAAACTAAACATATAAGAGGTAAAATTACCAATAATCTTGTCAAAAAACATTAAATAGGATTATTTTGATGATATATAATATAATTTTTTTAATTTCCTATTATGGAGCATTTTTTAATGTGAAAAACATAGACACACCGTTTTCTTTTCCATAATTACATGTGTTCCACCCACCCCACATATAAAAGGAGACCCCCTATCCTATCATCATAAAACATAAAAAACAAAATAGTTCAAACAATACCGGAACAAATAAATTCCTTATTTCCCACCTCTCATCCTAAAATACTTAATTTGTCCAGAAATCCAACTGAGGAAGGATTTTAGTGCAAACTAAAAGAAGTTATCTGAAGAAGATATATCATCCCTAAAAGAGATTTTTATTTACTTCTCCCACCATATCTTTAAATTATATTAAAAAATTATGATATAATAACATATATAAATTATACATAAATAGATTTATTTATTTTAAGGTCAGGAATATGAACCATCTCTTCCTCCCTCAAATGGGAAATGATAACATTGCTCTTGTGTACGACTGACTACCACTTCACAAACCGTTGTGACACATTTTCTATAAAAACCAATCAAATCTAGATATAATGATGGATTAAATATATATGTATGATATTTAATATATTATTAACATTATCTAATTATTATATCACATATACCTTCCTAATTTCCATTTTTCTGGGGGATATAATGACATCCTTCATGTGTAAGTTGGACTACTACCTCGTGAAGTGATGTGATTATTTTTAACTAATGATTTGTGTGGAAGGTAATTACGGTTAATTTAATGGATATATGTGATATATATGACATACAAATTATTTTTTAATGGTAATATATTATTTAAATTTCATTCAATTCATCGGTTGAGAAAATGGAAATAACATTCTTGTATACGTATGACCTATCGTCTCTATGAACAAAGTATTATATTTTGTATCAAAATATTTTATCGATTAATCTAAATAAATAATTATTTAATATATTTAATATTAGTTTAATTTTAAAATTCTTTATATTATGTAACCAATATCAATGTTGGAGGACCAAAAATAATAAATCAAAATAGGCACGAAAAATGAAACAATTATTACTTAAAACACGATTTTAATAAGGAATTGTTAAAACATAGGTGATAAAGGTCATAAGTAAATATTATAAGGTATTATACATAAAATTATGGTTATATAATATATTTATAATAAACTTATATTTATTATAAAGTAGGTTTTCAATGTGTGTGAAGGATGGAATGACTTGTAGTATTAGATTTCCGTCTCACTTTTATTTTCTGTGTGACACATGCCATATTCACTATGAGTTTTTTATATGGTGTAATAATGAATATAAAATTATTTTATGATGACTATGATGAATTTTTTTTAAATATAAATTTTAGGTTCTCTATTTCATGGGGCATATAGTTCAAAGGTTACCCAAGTGGAAGGGGATGTTTGTCTCAATTAGTCTTATTTGGGACATAAATTATGTTGTACACCAATATTATATTATGAGGTTTATATATAAACCCATTTGATATGTTTCATCATGAATTTATTTATTCTCATTATATTTATTTCTTTAATTAATTTTATTCTTTCATGGGGATTATGATTGAATGTTACCAATGTGGTAAGAGTTTTATGTGAAAATATCTTCATTTATCGGGATTGATTATGTTTAGTCTTATAATGATAAAATATTACTAAATATAAATCAATAAACTCATAAATTTCATTATACTATGGTATTTATTAATGATATTTGTTTTACCTTCATTTTACTCACTTTATGTACTTATTGTTGTAAAATAATGTTTTTATTGGAAACAGACATTAATTCACTTTTCAATCGAAAACCATTTTTCTTCTATGACCATGTTCTATAAAAATGATTTTAAAAACATTTTAATGCTACTATATGATTTGTAGAGACATTTTTACCTTTTTTTGGAATTTAAATAAATATTAAAAGGAATATTCATTCTATTTTAAAAAACAAGGGCTGTTTGGATTTTAATAAAAATTTGAAAGGATTCATTATTTTAATGTGTAATTAATGAATGAATTTTCCCACTTCCAAGACCATAATTTACATTTAATATTTATTTATATGTTTTGCAGGAAAATTTTATTGAAATGTATTTTCAAAATGTTGTATATTTTATAATTTTTTTTCGATTAATAAAATATATTTTCCTCAAGATATGTTATAAATTATTTTAATGATTCCTTTATATGTTTCAAATGATACTTTTAAAGAAATGGATTTTTAAAATGTTATATGTCTTAAAAAGTTTTTTTTTCAAAATGGAAAGTATATTTACATAAATTAATATTTTAGATAATTTTTAAATCTTAATTTATTAGTTTTTAGTGTTATTATCAAAGTAAAATAATTTGTTAAAGGATTTGTGTTTTAAACTATTTTTCTCAAAGTGGAAAGACTATTTACCTCAAGATATGTCTTAAATGTTTTTTTAAATATTCCATTATAATTTTGTAAGGTTATTTCAAAGAAAATTATTTTAAAAATATGTTATATTTAATTGTTTTTAAATGTTGAAAGGCTATTTTCACTCAATAAATGTTCCATGTGCTCTTTAAATATAATTATTAATCTAATATGACATCCTTTGATATTACATAGGATTTTTTGGTGCTACGATCAAATGAAACCATATTTATTATTTCATAATATGGTTTATGTTTATGATGAAAAGATGTTTATGAAACACATTTTTCTTCCATGGGTTATAACATGATAAAATTTTCTTGAAACATATTTCACATCCATAGGGTTTACCATGATAACATGTTTATGAATCCCATTTCTATTCCATGGGTCATGCCTTAGTAAAATGTTTATGAAACGAATTTCTCCTTTACTGGTTATATCACAATAAATTTTTTATGATACTTATTTATCTTCTATGGGTTATTCAGTGAATAAATTCTTATAAATCCCATTTATTTTATAATAAGTTATGTTTTGATTAAATGATGAAATGATTATTAAACATTTTCCTTTTCCATGTGTTATTTTATAATGACGTGTTTGTTAAGACCATTTTTTTTCTGAGTTCTAATATAATGAATGATTTATAATCTCTTGGAACACATATGTATGATTTTAATACTATGATGGGTAGGACCTATATCACACTATAATTTATTGGATAAATATTGATATATAATGAGTTAAATAAGAATATAGTACGAATTTAATCATGTTATGTAATGGAATCTTTCCACTATGATAGCCTTAGGAGTGAACCTTGACTACTATGATGGTTTCGAGAGTGGACCCCTTCCACTATAATAGTATTGTAAATGATCATTTAACAAATATGGAACTTAATTTCTATACTTATGTGTATGTCAGAACCCCATGTATTATGTTAATTCTATATTCTCATGGATCATGTTATTTTATTTCCTTATGATTCACATCTTATGAACATCCAATAGTTATTTCAGGAATAAATTATATGATCTATGATATAAAAGGAATGGTTTTAAAACATTATTCTCACATTCTCGCAACCTTTGGCTCATGATATGTTTATATCGCCCTTTTATCCTTATAGAGAGTATTAGAACACCCTTTTGTATGTTTCTATGCCCCATGTTACAATGAAAGGTATTATCTATAATATGTATAGGAAGGGATAAAGATATAATGAAAATAGTGTGATATGATGTAGATCACATATAGACTTATTTTTATGCTTATAATTTTCAAAATACATAGGAACTAAATTATTATATGAAAGATCCTTACTTTATGTAATGAATATTCATTAACTAAGATGTAATAATTTTTTATCAGAACTGTGGTTATTACAGATGGTTTTAGGGAAAGATGTTGTAAAATTTTTTAAACTGGGATGAGAAAACATTACCGATATCCATATGGATATGTCTACAGATATGGGTAATAATATGTCTAAGAATGATTCAATATATAGTAAATTATCTTTGAATTTTTCTAATGGATATATTGAGTGGCTTACATGAAATTAAAACCAAGTGAAGATACTAAAAATGGATGTGGATATAGTATATAAATTCTAATGGGGTAATACCGTTGAACCTGGTGCATTGAAATGGACAAGATCATCACCTCAAAAATGAAAACAAACTTTGTTTAAAACCAAGTGTGACACTCTTAAGGGATATGCTTTAAAAATTTCCAAACTCTTTTAAAAACTTCATCAACAATTTAAATAGATTATAAATGTTAGTCACCAAGGATGAACCTATTTTTTCATATATAAAATATCTAGTTTGATGATTTAGACACCCTATAATTGATTTTTCAGGATTATGTGGTTTCCCACAATGATTATTTTTACCTAATAAATGTATATTGGTTTTAAATAATAGTAGGAACTAGAAGAATCCAGATTGATGTTTAATGTGATAGAAATTTTATTGATGAGGAACCAAATGGGAAGATGATTAGAGTGATAGATATTTTTCTTATTCCTAATAAAATATCATGATATATGATAAAAACAATTCCCTTAACTTACTATCAAACTCACCAAAGAATAGAATGATATAGTTAGATGAGAGCTCATGTGGTGGAGGCCTTAGATTAAAGAATATTTTGTTTTCTATATTTTGATAATTTGGGAAGAATAACCAATGTGAAGGTATAAAATAGACCATAATATGTTTTTATTGTGGAAAATAAGGACACAAAGTAATTAATTTCAATCGAAAATTGAAAATATTGGTTTACACAAGGGGTTATATTTATGGTTTATCTAAAGAATCATCAATGTATGAATGTTATAAATTCCCAAAATTGGGTAATTATAAAAATTAATTTCCTATGGGTAAATATTATAAAGGGAATAAATATGGTGGTATGATTAATTGTTATACTATTGACAATGAAGAGACCAAAAATGACATATGAAATGTATGATATGTTATAATTTTATTTTTCATGTTAAACATGAGACGAATAAATACATTGTGGTTGATGAATTTCTATACAAGATTAATATTTCATATTGTTGGATATATGTAATAAGGAATAAGTTTATGGTTTCTATTTAATTGTTTAATAAATACGTGCAATTTTTAATGTGTTTCTGCATGGGAAATCAAGAATAATGTTATATGAATCATGAAATATATAACAACTAATCTATATATGTTTTTTAATAATGATTTTTAAGAATATTTTGAATACTACTAATGAACTAGAAAAGGGATTTAATGGAAATATGATATTTTATGAAAACACCTAACTAAGGTAAGGTAACCCTAACTTTTTTTCCAACATTGAGTAAAATCTTATACTTTTGGATAATGTGATGATTTATAGGGATGAACTAAATTTGATAGCTTTGATGAGACCATAACTGATTAATAACTCGTCTAAAAAGTGGTATATGTTATCATTAACAGAGTTTAATTTTTTATTGTATTTGTGGAATATATTTAATAAAATGAGGTTTTATTTATCGAATGAGGATGCATGTATGTTTTCATTATTGTTATGGTAATTATGGTGATTACAATGTTTTCAGAGAACATATGTCAACGATATTCACATATTTCTTATGGGACTATTGATGGTTACTTTATGATTTTTTGAGGATTTATGTTAAGTTGATTTTTAAAAATTTAATGTCCTTTTTTATAATTTTTTTCAATTCTGAATAGGTACTAAAATTAACCATTTATGTATAGGTTTATGATAAATTTTTTATTAGGTTTCTATATTGATGTATCACATCACTATATTAAGTATTATGCATATTGTATAATGTTAGGAAAAAATCACTCAAGATAACATAGAAATGCTTCTAGGATGATTTGTTTTTTTGGAAAAATTGGATTTACAAGGAACATTGTAGTGTTAAAGAGATATTTTTTAGGGTATATTGAAAAAAATCCCAAAATAGTAATGAATTATCTAAAGGTGGTATAAATATTTAGGTATACAAGGCGACAACATTTCTTAGGGTTTTCAAATTTTTTTGGGGTCTAAAATTTAGAGGTAAGATTAATCATCACTAAATTTTGATTTAAATGAATGCCTCATAAAAATTAGGAACATAAAGTGATTCATGAATAATGAAGCTTCATAAAGATGTTGAGATTTGGGAAGAAAACTGGTGTTGCGAAGGTTTGAATGTTCACAAATGAACGATCGAAAGATCTCAAAACTACTTAACTACAATAATTTTCATGAATTGGAAACTTTTGTTGGTAATTAATGATGATAAAGAGGATTATGAACATGAACTAGGAGTTTCATGAAAAGATAGAAGTAATCATGGAAGCTTCTTGGATGGGAAGAAATTCCTATAAATAGGCATCTACCACCTCATTTTAAGAAAGAAATCCTTTATAGAAAATTTAAGGGATATAAATTCATGAAGGTGATTCATGAAGGTTGTTATTTTGAAAATGTTCATGAATAACTTGTTGATTATTGAAAAGTCTATAAAATATGACCACAAATTTTAAGAATCCTGAATAACTTGAGATTTCAAAAGAAAAAATGAGCTTCACGATAGTTTTGATATTTAGAAAGGGTAAGTGATATTCATGAAATAAGGGTGCTTCGTGAAGGGTATGTGAGGTTTTTGAAAGTATATAGAATTGAGAATGTTGTGGGTCTGTGAAAGAAGTATATTATTATGAATAATTGAGATGTTTCAGAAAGGATGTGTGTGCTTTAAAAAGTAGTAAGAAGTATGAAAGTGTTGAAAAGTGATTTCATAGTAAAGATATGGTAAATTGTTATTTAAAAATTAGAAGAAATTGGAACATAATGATGCGCCAATGAGTTTTAAAAAATATTGATACAAGTGATGAAAATTAGAATCATCTAAAGGACTAATGAGAACACATTTGTTAATATATTATTGTGATTTAAAATTGTGATTGGTTGTAAACCTGGAGGCAAAGTGAGTCCACTCCAAATCTATTATGTGGTCCATTCATGTCTTCGATGAAATTAAAAACATAATCCTTCACTTGTATTGAACTCAATGTTCATACCACCGAAGCCTGAACCTTCTTATGAGGAATAACTAGTGGAAATTCATTCTTTCATAAATAGTTCAATAAGAAAAAAATCATTAGGTAAATGTTCCAGGGTGAAACCCCAATATTGAGGAAGATATGTAGGAATATGAGGTTGTGATGAGGTAGAAGAATCCAAAGTTTTTCATTCAATATGATAAATCCTAGTGGAGAAATTCATATTATAAGGGCTAAATATAAGTCCATGAGATATTAGACAATAGTTTTTTCAAATAAATTTAATATTTTCAATAATTTTCATTACATGAAATATAGATTTTAGTTTTTATTACATGTAATATTGAGTTTATCATGATTTACATGCAACACTGATTTTAGCGTGTGTTACACACAATATCATATTAAAACAAAACACGACAAACTATTGGAATGTTATTATTAATATTATTGTTATAATCAAGGTTCATAAATAGTGGGTATGAATGAAATTAAATATTTTATGAAAATATATGGTTTAATAATTTATATAAAACAAATTTTTTGGTAAATAACTTATTTGAAATTAAAAATGAATTATGTGAAAATGTAGGAAATAATTTTCTAAAAAACTATTTTTCATTGCAAATATGTTTTACATAAATAAAATTAAAAATTCACTTTTAGTGAATTATTTTATTTAAATTTATTTATATTATAAATTCAATTGAATGTTTAATATTTATCTTAAGTGTTTTATATACAATAGATAAGAATGAATTCTATTTTTTTCTTGAAAATATCACTTTTCTAAAAAATAGTTTTATCATCTTTTTTGCAGTAATTTTAAAATTATGTTTTTAAAATTATATGAAAATTATGTTAAAAAAACTTATTTTTTTAAATAAAAATTTCAAAACAATCTTGAAGAGAAATTTTGATAATTTTTAAAAGAGATAAATTTTTTGATGAATAGTAAAAAATATTTTTTTATTAAAAATTTTCATTTATTTTAATGTATTAAAAAACATCCAAATTATTTTAATATATTTTTAAATATTAAATTATTTCAATTATGTATCTATTATTCTAATTTAGTTAATTGGAACCAATTTCATATTGATGTTTTATATGTAATCTTTTTAAACATTTAAATCATTTCTCTTTGGAAAAATTATTTTTTTCCATGTCTATAGGATTAATATTAAACATAAATTTTCTAGTATTGTGAATGGAATCAGTAAAAATATATTCCATATTTGTTATAATATTAATTTATATTATATAATGACTTTAGATAACATTTTTACCATTATTAATATAAAATATTAATTACTGTAGTTAATGTAAAAATGGTGTTACTAGGGGGTTGAACTAAAAATATAAGGAGAAAAATTACCTAGAATCTAGTCCAAAAAACTTTTGTGGGCCATATTTCAACCTTATCACCTATATTGATCTATATTTTCATATTTTGGAACCGTTTGGTATGTGTAATATTTGGGTACACCATTTTCTGTTAAAAAATTATAAGTGGGTCACTCACCTCACTTATAAAATGACACACCATCTCCTCATCTCCACTTTTCACTCATACAGAACCATTTTTTTCACAAAGTAACTACCAAAAATAATTTATTAATTAAGTCCTATAATCCTATAATCAATATTTTTGTTAAAAATCCATCCCAAGATGACATTTTTTTGAAAAACAAAAGAAGTTGTTTGACGAAGTGGTGACGTCCCAAGATGAGAATTTTACTTTTTATTCATCCTCCTCCATATATTATTTTTAATCCATTATGACATAATAAAATAAGTATTTTAAATATACCTAGATTTTCATTTGTAAATTTAATTACCTACAACCATTTCTTCCTCCCTCAAACGGGAAATGAAAACATTACTCATGTGTACGGAGGACTACCACATCGCGAACTAATGTGATTGATTTTCCATCAAGACTTTTCAAGAATGGATATATTTATAGATTTAATATCTATATATTATATTTCATATATTATTATATTTATATAATTATTAAATTAGATATAAATTGGTTCTTTCGATTTAATAGGGGATACGATAACGTTGTTTGTGTGTACGATAGACTACCGACTTGTGAAGTGATGTCATTACTTTTTCAATAACACTTTTCATGGAAGGAAATTAGGGTAACTTTAATAATTATCTATGATATTTATAACATGGAAATAATTCAGTTATGTTAATATATTTTTTATCTTTCTTTTGTTTCATCTATGGAGAAAACAGCGACATCATTACTGAGAATGTACGACCTAACGTCTCCATGAACGAATGTATTTCATTTTCCATATCTAAATTTTATGAATTAATATAATTAAATATATACTGAATATATTTTATATTTATATCATGGATAAAATTTTGTATATTATGGAACCAAAATCAATGTATGAGGACTGAAAATAACAAATAAAAACATACATGTAAATCTAAGCAATTATAACTCCAAACATCATTTTAAAAAGGAATTGATAAAAAAATTGGAAACAAAAGGTCATACAAAATTAATATATGGTATGATATATATAATTATATTTATATAATATATTTATAATATATTTATAATTATTTTAAATTAGGTTCAAAATTTTATAAAGGAATGCATAACTTATGATAAGTGAGTTCCCTCTCACTTTTATTTTTTGTGAGAGACGAGCCATATTCACCACATATTTATTTTATATGGTGTATTTAATACCCATTAATTTATTTTATGATAATTATCTGAAAATTTAATATATTTACATCTCAATTTTTAGATATCTCTTATATGGGGTTTATGGTTAAAAATTAACCAAAGTGGTAATGGATTTTTGTCACAATTTATCTTCTTTGGGACATAAATAATGTTATTCACATACCTTATTTTATGAGATATATATTCATAACCTTGAATATATAATATCCTTTATTTATTTATTTTTATGATATATTGAGTTTAATTTAATTTTATTATTTATTTTGGCTTTCGATCCAATGTTACCCAAGTGGTTATGGTTTTATGATACAATCTGTTTGTTTATTAGGATTGTCTACGTTTATGTTTTTGATGATTAAATATTTTTAAGTATATCTCAGAAAACCTAAGAATTTTCTTCTCCAATAGTTATTACATGAGACTACATGTTTTATATTATTAAATCTATTTATGTACTCAATATTCCAAAATAATATTTTTCTATTAAACTGAATTTATTTATCTTTTCGATGGAATTTTTTTTTCTTTCATGTTTATATATTTTTGAAAAAAAATTAAAAAATGATTAAATATTCCAATAACCTTTTTTAATGGAAATTATAATGTTTTTGTATTTTTAATTTTTCTTAAAAAAATGAATATTTATATTGTTTTATCAAAAAAGTCTTGTTTGGATTTTACAGATAATTTTAAAATAATAATTGTTTTAACATGTACAGTATAAATGAAATTAAGTACCATCATGATAATTATTTTATTGTAATAATCCTTTATATAATTTAAATTTTAATTTCAAAGAAAATGAGTTTGAAATAATTTTATTGTTAAAAAGGTTTTTTTTCAAATTGGAATAGATATTTTACTTAAAAAATGTTTTAAATTATTTTTAATCTGTAATATATATGTTTAAAACTTTATTTTCAAAGAAAATGATAATAAATATTTTTTAATGTGTAAATTTTTTTAATGTGGAAAGACACTTTTAATAAAGAAATATTTTAAACGGGTTTTAAAGATTCCTTTATAATTTCCAATGTTATTTTCAAGAAAAGATATTAATTTTTTTTTATGTTTTAGAAAAGGGTTTTCAATGTTAAAATGATATTTTGAATAAGAAACTTTTATAATGGTTTCTAAAGATTCCTTTATAACTTTCCAAGGTTATTTTAAAAGGTAAGGATTTTAAATTTTTTTGAAAGTTGAAATTCTATTTTCCTCATTAATGTTCAATGTGATCTTTCAAAATGATTTTACATCTATGATGAAATACTTTGATGTTACGTAATTTTGACTTGGGATATGATCCAATGAAACAATATTTATTATTTTTCAATATGTGTTAAGTTTATGATAATAATACATTTATAATGCTCATTTATCCTCCACAGGTTATACTATGATAAAATGTTTTTGAAACCTATCTTTCTTCGATGTATTATACCACGATAAAATGTTTCGAAACCCATTTACATTACATGGTTTAGATAATGATAAAATGTTTATTTAACATATTTCTCTTACATGTTTTATACAATGATAACATGTATATGATATGAATTTCTCTTCCATGTGTTAAAACATTATAAAATACATATGAAACTCACTTCTTTTTCTTTGGGATATGATTTAATTAAATGATGAAATGATTCTGAAGCTTAATCTTTTTCCATAGGTTTTGTTATTATGAAAATCTTAAGAATCAAATTTCTTTTCAATGGGTTCTAATAAGATAAATTATTTATGATCTTATGGAACAAATATGAATGATTTTTTTATATGAGGTGTGGTAAATCTGTCTTCTTCTAAATCATCTAGTAAAGAATGATATCTCAGGAGATAAAGAAAACTATAATGGGTATTGAAACAATTTCATTGAGGGACTCAGTCAACTATGATAGATTTTAGAGTGATCCCTGACTACTACTATGGTTTGGGGAGTGAACCCAATCCACTATGATGGTCTTGTAAACGAGCCTTGAAATTGAAAGGAAATGAATTTATATTCTTATGTATATTATATAATTCCATGTGTTATGACAAATTTATTTATTATTTTTGAAAAGGATTTGGGTCAAGCTCCCTTTATTGAAAAAAATAAGAGAGAAATCCCATTACGTATACATGAAAATGGATAAACCCACTACATGACCTAGATGCATAACATCCCATAATACATGACCCAAAATCCCATACATGGTCTCAAATTCCCAATTATATACATATATCATAATAATAATTAACCAAAAGTCTCATTTTTCATTGTTAGATAATATAATTTTGATTATTATCTAAAATCATTCGCCTCCCCTGACCAATAATTATACGATGCTGGCGACACCATATGTAAGATAACTCTTCTAGCCCTCACTAACATGTGGGAGGATGGCCAGAAGGAATGTTCAAGAACACCTATATCTATTTCAATCCACCCACCTGAATGTGCTTGTGAGCCTCTCAATACATTTTCAACTTGATTCACTATAAAATAATATATAAAAAACCTTGAAAAATCCATGATAGATTGCACATCTGTCCATAAAAATTAGTGACATATGGTTGAGTGATGGGTGTTAGAACATCCATCCTTATTTCAAGGATGCTCACTTAGAGACAATGGAAAGAAGTATAACCACCTAAAAAAGAAATAAGACAAAAGAATGTTCTCACGCTGACATATTCATCCCATAAAACATCTATTTCAAAGAACAAATATTCACAAAACTGTACTAGTTAGCCATAAAAAATTCTCCTTCTACATAATAGAACACAAACATCATCCATCACAAATGTGACCTACATCATACTAGTATCCCTTCACCGCAAATGAAATACCATGAATGTGGACACAAAGGTAGGCATAAAACCACCATCCATTTTTAATTATTCCAACACCATAAACATTGAACTTCATTACATTTAACAAAAAGACTCATCTGACAACCTTTGTTACTCTCTCCAACTCATTGTAGACACCACCACTATTGATTGATGCTGCTGTCACAACCACCCTCCCAACACCCGGTAAATCTGACGAAAAAATAACCTACACAATCATCCTGAAACACAAAATCCAACATCACAATTCTACCACCACCAATATAGTTACCAAAAATTTTCTAATATACCTTCCCCAATAATATCTAGAGAAAACATTTCAAATATATCCAATAACACTGAGATGATGAAAATCGGTGTGAGGATGGAAAATCAGACCCAACACCACAACAACCAGCCAATAAAAGGATCATGAAGTTAGGGGGAGGAAGATATACATGATGAGTAAGGTTGGAGGCATCATAAACGGTGGAAGAAGATGATGAAAACCATTTTATAATGGAAGAATAAGGATAACACTTCTTGAGTCCAGTGTACTCAATGAGTGTTGCACTATTATACATAATCTCAAAGTGATGATATCAGGGATCATATTATTTTAATTCCTTGTGATTTAAGTTTTTTTTAAATTCCAATATTTATTCCTTGACTCATGTTTATGATCTATAATATGCATGGTATAATTTTTTAATGTTATTCTAATGTTCTTATAACTTATTCTCATAATATATTGATATCTCCCATTTTTACCCTTACTATGAATATGATCTCTCACTTTATTATGTTTCCTCTCCCCATGTTATGATGAACATTATTATGTATAATATTTCTAAGAAGGTTGGAAGTTATGATGAACCCAGTTTAAGATAAAATAACTCACTTATACATACGTTTTTTATGGGTCTCTAATTCAAAGGCTCGATAACTAAATGATTATGGAGTGGATCATTATACTATGTAATTAATATCTCACTATTATGATTTAGTATTTATTTACGATAAATATTGGTGTTTATACATTATATATATGACACAAAAATATGTCTTATGATTATAATATATTCTCATGGCTCATGATTTATTGTCAATGGTTTTGAAATCATATGATTTTTTCCACTTATAACAAATACATAGAAAATGATTCACGAATGATTATAATTTATTGATTAGGGATGAATTTCATATGTTTTGATCATATTATCATACCAATATGGTTATATTATACTCAAATATGAGCATTGATCGATGTATAATATCTTTACCCGTACTGTGCATCTGATCTCACCCATTTCTATGTTTTATTTCCCTAGTTTATGAAGAAATATTTTATGTAGGGTATATCTAAGAAGAGTACTATGGGAGAAGAACATTGTGGGAGATGTTAAATATCTTTCATTAATTAAGATTATTATGTATCTAGCCTCTAAATACACTAAATATTTATGGTTCTAGTATGAATATTATTATGAGAAGTATTGAATATTCATATAAAATAATGTAATATTAATTTATTAAATGATTGGTTTCTGTCAATATTTGAGATCATATATTTTTGGTTTCAAAGGATCATGGATATTCCATCAACTATTGGACATGTTTTTACAGAAAAGAATCATTCAAAATAATTTTTAGAGAATATTTGTTGGAATTTAAAGTATGTCTATGTTGATTATCCTTGATTCGGGTTAATGTTACTGATTTTTCAATCCTTGAAATAATCATGGTTTGGAATAAAATGATGAAGGAAAAGAAAATCTACGTGATTATAAAAATGGAATCATGTGAACAGAATATGTTTTTTATTAGAGGAGGGGACCATTACTATTTGTTTTAGTGTCAAATTGATCATGAATGTGACACCTTATCATGGATAATTAAAAGGTTCTCTATGTAACAAAATTTCATTAAGATTTGTCAAAACCATTTATATTTTAGATAATATTAATCAAGTGAATTAAATTTTAGAAATTCTTACAAGGTAAGAATGACTTCATGGTATTTTCATGTTTCAAGGATTTATAAGTACAATTAAAATAATTATCATGTAATTTATTTGGGTGGTTATGATATCAGTGGGGACTCAAAATTACTTGAATATCTCCGGAAGAATCAAAATCACTATGAGAAGTTATTTTATATATGATTAATATTACTAGTACATTCCATTTAAACACACTATTTCTAATCAAAGTATCCCATTGAAATAGATTCATAGAGGATTGTTAAAATGAAAAATATATTTTTATATTTTTGTCTCATGTAGTTATATGGTATATTTTTAAATTGTAAATAAAATTCTTAGAATATTCTCTTAAGATATTTTTTTCTTTTCTAGGAAAAAATAATTTTGGTGGTATATCTTGTAGATGATTCAGTTTATATGATTTCATTATTCTTTTTTAAAATTACATATTTTTTATTTTTGAGGATGAAAATTTATTAATGGGGGTTTAATGTAGAAATATATAAATTTTATTAAATAAAATTGTGAACTTTTTAATGGAACATCATGGGTTTTGGGAATTGAAATTATGAAATGCATACATAAATATTAAAAAAATTTAAATTTCAGTTCACCAAATTGATATTAATTTTGTTTTAATATAGATTTAATTACTAGAAGAAATATATGTTGCAAATGGAATTTTGGATAGGTTTGGTTGAGATGCAAGATTAGTTTCATAAATAGATGCCTGGTTAGACCAAACTATATATTTCACTAAAAATATTTGTTTAAGAACAATACACAATTTGATGAAATATTTGAAAAAATAAAAACTCCAAATATCCATGTTTGATTATGTTAATTGATCATACTATTTATCACCCTATATATCCTATTTTAACATCCCCAAATGATAGTAAATACATAGTTTACCATTTGGGATAACCTTGGGGTGTTTTTGGATACACAAATTAAACAATTAGTTGAATATTGATATTGTATGGTAAAAGTTTAATATCCCAGTTAAATATAGAATAAATCACATTAATGTTTACTAATATGAATTATATTTTTATATCCATTATAAAAATATTTAATATTAAGTAAATTTTTAAGAGAAAATGAAATAGTTTTAATCAATCACCCTTTATTTTTAGGATTCATTTAAAAAATTAATTTCTAAATTATAGAAATTTATTTTTAAAAAATGAATATATTTTTCAAAATAATAATTTAAAATTTATGTTAATGGTAATATTTTTTATTTTTATGAAACAATTCATTTTTTGATGAATTGTGAAATATATACATTTTAATTAAAAATTATCTTTTCGTTTAATTTATTTATAAAGTTAAATTACATTTAAAATTGTGTTTAATATAAAATTAGTTACATTATACATACAATAATATAGTTTGGATCATTGGATTAAATATTATTTTTAAATTAGATATAAAAAACATTTTATATTTTTATAATTTTTATTTTTTAAAAGGCACTTTCTCATCAGGTCTTTAGGATAAATTTTAAATCAATTTTTGAAAATTTTGTTAATGTAATTTATATAATTTTATTCAACATCTTTAACCTAAATAATTTATAAATTTTAAAAAAGAAATTTTATTTTTTGACTATAATGATTAGTGAAAATAGTTAAAATTAATCACCACGATGATGGAAAAAACATGTTTACCGGGGGATTAACCATTAATCATACGAGAAAAATGACCTATAAACATTAAAAAAATTAATGGAATTATTTATACATTATACCTTATATTATCAAGAATGGACCATTATTTGATCCTAGTGAGTTTGAAAAAATGTCAGTGGAATTCACTCTTTTAAAATATTTAAAGTGTTTCGCTCATATCACTTATAAAAGGCCACCCAATACCCCCCTCTACTCACAAAATCGATAAATTTTGTTCAAAAAATAAATTAAAAAATAAATTCTATAAATACCTCCCATAATCGTATAATACTTCTTTTTATATGATATTCGACCTAGTAATGATTTTTTTTGTGATAACCAAAGAAGGATACCCAAAGAAGAGGTAACAATTTTCAACGAGTGATTTTATATTATTTATTTTTCCACCATATTAAATCAATCTTTAACCATGATTATATAATAACCACATAATATTAAATATAATGAGATATTATTATTATAATTTATAAACATAAATAATTTCCCTCTTTGGTAAAATGAGTTATTAAATCATCATTCGTGTGTGTGGAGGACTACGAGGTAATGAAACGATACAATTCATTTTACCATTACCACCTCTCATGGTTACATATAATGATAAATATAAAGAATATATATAATATTTATAACATAGATTCACCTATAGACTCATTACATAATATAAAACCTTTTTATTACACAATTTAAGGGATACGATAACACCACTCGTGTTAATGATGGACTACCACCTCGCAAAGAAATGTGATTCATTTTTTCACTACCATGTTACCTGGAAGGTAATATGGGAAGGAATGGAATGCATGGGGGGAAAGGATGGGAGCTCTCAAGCTCGGGCGACTGTCATGATCTCGTGTGAAACCCTAATCTGGTGACTCGAGCTCAATCTTCGTATTCTCGTCGAATTATGCCTGCTATGTGTGATTTTGATCCTATCTGGGAGCTTCATGAAAGAGAAGTAGGAATTGAAAAGAAAAGAATATGTTTTTCTTCCTCAGACTCAAAGGGGAAAAGTACATCTTTCCTGGAGGTGATGATAGGTTCTTCTAAATCCCATCCAACAAAAACAAGTAAGTTTCAAAAAACAGATGATGGATACTTCATTGTCGAAGCAGATCTAGAGGCGGTTCAACAACGAGAAGTCCTCTGTATGTTTTCTCTCATGGCTCATATTGCATATATCAAATGTAACAAACCTTGGAACTACCCAGATCTAAAGCCTAGAATTAATGCTTGTTCGGGATTTTCAAATTGGAATCTTCTTCCACTCGGTAAGGGCTACTTCCATATTTTATTTTCTTCACAGAATGAACTTGATAGAGCCTGGAAAATAGGTAATTTGAATCTGAAACCAGGTATTCTGCGCCTGTCTGAATGGGATGTGTCATTCAATCCCAATAAACATAGGAATAATATGGCTCAAGTGTGGGTAAGATTGCATAACCTTAATTGGTTATTTTGGCACCCAAAAATCCTTAATGATATTGCTCTCAGCATTAGTTCCCCTCTTAAATTAAATCAAAGGACATTGAATGGTGACCTAGGGATATATTCCAGGATCCTAATTGAAGTCAATATGAAAAAAAAACTCCTTCTTCCCAATACTATTAATTTCGTTTCTAATGACTACAAAACTGTAGATAATGTCGAATATGAGAGCTTCCCTTCCTTTTGTGATCTTTGCAAAAATTTTGGACACACTGTCCACAAATGTCGTTTTGTCCAGATACCTCCCAAACCCCAATCTTTTAATGAATGGATAGAGGTTAAGAAAAACAGGAAAGGGAAAGTTCCAGGGAAGCCGGAGACCTCTAATGTAAGAGAGGATAAATGGGTGGCTAAAAACCTCAATCCTAGAATACTTAAGGGCAATTCCTCGGCTGACCTCGCAGAGGAGCATGCCAATCAAGTTCTTGAACAAGAACTTAAAAATAAACTTGAGGAGGATGTCATTTGTTTTCTGTCTAATCCTCTCATTGATCCCAATGATTCTAGTATAACATCATAGGTCTCCAATCTCATCCTAGGAAATTATATGAAGGATGCTAGGAAAGATCCTTTCGATCAACCAACTTCTAGCACCCAACAGCTTCCTTCTGCCCTGAAGGATACTTCCTTATCCTCTGTTGTGACTGTCCCCTCTTTAGAAATCCCTGTCATCTGCCCAAATTCCTCTTCAGATGAAATATTGGGGAACAAACAGGATGATCCTGTAACTGTACCTGTGCAGGACTATAAGAATGCTCTTTTATCTCCCTCTGTCCAAAAACAAAGTAAACAAAACTCTTCTCTGACCCCTGTACAAACTAAGAAATAGAACTTAGTATAGGACCTGGCTTCTCAGTCTGAGAAGGATCTAGACCCTGTAAGGGATCTAGTTTCTATCCCTGCACTGGATAAAGGGTCCTCTTAAAGGGGGGGGGGGAATGCCTCTCCTTCTCTTCCTACATAGGAGAGTTCTTCCCATGCTTTTGACCCTACTAATACCACTATTCATAATGTAATAATGTAAGGTGATGACTTATCTAACCTGTGTGTTTTCTCACAAACTACTAACATCTACTTGACACCCATTTTGACAACACCGGGAAAGCAAGGAAATTTGCAGAAAAATGACACGTTGGGTGTCTCAACCAGTGCACGAGCATTGGAATCTAAAAAGAAAGGGGACAACCCCACCAAAAAAGGGTCAAATGAATGTGATGTATTGGAATTACCAATGTATTGCGAATTCTAATACTTTAAATGTTTTAAAACAATTTATCACTACTCACTCCCCAAAGATGTTTGCTCTCTTTGAACCCAAATTCAACTTTGTTTCTAGATATCAACAAATTTTCCCTTTGCGTTACTCCTTCTTAGGAGCCTGCTCTAATCATTTGTCTTCTGAATCCCTATGGGTTTTTACCCATTCATCGCTTGAAAATGTTAACATACACAGTTTCTCTAATCAAGCTTTTACTTGTCATTATATGGTTGAAAAAAATCAAGTTTACACAACTTTTATATATTGTTTTAATAAATATCAAGATAAGAGACCCCTATGAAATGAAATCACTCAACTGAATAGCAGTATTTAGAGTCCATGGTTTTAGTTGGTGATTTTAATGCCATCTTGGATACCAATGAAAAAATGGGACATTCACATACCAGAATCTCCTCTAGGGAATTTAAGGCCTGCATTGAAAATGATAACTTGACTGAGATCCATTTAACAAGTGCTATGATTACCTGGTATCATCATCACTGCAATAGGGTAGATTCCAGTATACTTGACCTAGCCTTCACTAATGACTTTGACCTTGATAAATGGGAAAATATCTCTAGTATCACCCTCCCTAAGATTTCCTCTGACCATCATCCCAATCTTGTTAGCTTCTCCTATAACACACCAAAGCCCAGGTCCCCTTTCAGATTCAATAATGGTTGTTCCTCTGACACTGGTTGTGCCAACATCATTAATAACGTCTGGAATAATTTGCATAATAATAAGGATCCATTTTCCTGTCCTTTGAAACTGAAATTTCTTAAGCAAACCCATAAAAAATGGTGTAAAACTAAGTCTAATGATATTTATAATACCATTTCTCTTCTCAAAAAGGATCTAAATCAATTTCAAAATCAAAACCCCTCCTCCAACTTTAGTGAAATCTCTTAATAAGAACTAATCATCTCCACCAAGTTGATTACTCTTCTTAACTTCAAAGAGAACCTCAAAAAACCAATTTTCAAAACCCAATGGCTAAATTATGGAGATAGAAACACCAAATTCTACAATGCCCATAACAGGGTTAAAAAGTCATGCAGACCCCTTTCCATCCTTAGAGAAGGAAACCAACTATTTGACATGGAAGAAACCATCTCCAATCATGTGGTTTCATATTTTGATAATCTCCTCAATGGCCCGGTTATTGATATGGATCTTCATCTTGATGTGATTTCTAAATGGGTCACTGAGGATGAGAGTGTCATGATTAATAAAATCCACTTGGATCAAGAGATCAAAGACTCTATTTTTAGTCTTAATACGGATGGTTCCCCTAGACCTGACGGTTTTAACAACTGATTTTATCAAAATCACTGGGATGTCTTATAAGAGTATGTCTGTTGCATTGTTAAAGCCTTTTTCTCTTGTGGCATTCTCCCTCAGGGTCTTAACTCCCAATTTCTGGTGCTTATTCCTAAAACTGAGAATGCTAATGAAATCCATAGCTTTCTCCCTATTACTCTGATAAATTCCATCATGAAAATTATCACCAAACTCATTGCAAATAGAATTTCTCCTATTAGTAATAAAATTGTTTCTTAGAATCAATTGGGGTTCATTACAGGAAGATAAATTCAAAAATGTATTTGACTTGCCTTCGAATCAACTAACCTTCTCAACAGGAAAACCAGGCGAGGGAATGTTTTCATAAAACTCGATATCGCCAAATCCTTTGACACTATCTATTAGAATTTCATATTTAATGTTCTAGCCAATTTTGGATTCAATGATATTTTCTTAAACAGAATCAGAACCTTGTTTAATTCGGCCCATTTTTCTATCCTCTTAAATGGCTCCCCAAAGGGGTACTTAAAATGTTCTAAGGGGGTCCAACAGGGTGACCCTCTCTCTGCCATTCTTTTCTCCATTTCTGAAGACTATTTAAGAATAATTATTTCATAAACAGTTGAAAAAGGTGACTTAAATCTGATATCTGCCTCCAGGAACCTGAATGCCCACTCTCATCTTTTCTATGCGGATGAAATAATACTCTTTTTGAAAGGGGACAAAAGGAATTTAAAAAATTTAAAATCCATTCTCTCACACTATGAGTGTGTCTCTGGGAAACATATCAATCGGAAAAAATCCTATATTTACTTTGGAGAAGAGTTCCCCTCTGGGAGGAAAAGTAGGATCACAAACGATCTTGGCATCCAGGAAGGCACGTTTCCCTTTAATTATCTGGGAGTCTCTATGTTTTGGGGTAGACCAAAGGCTATCTATTTATCTTCTATCATTGACCATACTCTTCGGAACCTATCCTCCTGGAAAGGGAAAAATCTTTCTATGGTCGGTAGGATTTGCTTGGTTAAATCCACAATTTCCTCAAAACATGTCTACTCTATGATGATTTACAAATGGTCATCTAGTCTCCTAAAACGCATTAATACTGCCATAAAAAACTTTGTTTGGATAGGGAGTACTCTTGAAAGGAAAATGGTTACCATACCTTGGTCCACCTCTTGTAAACCCATTGATAATGGTGGAATTGGCATAAAAAGACTTAACTTATTTAATGATGCCACACAGGCCAAGCTGACGTGAAAACATATTTGTAATAACTCTCCTGCCACTTATTTTCTTTGAGATCGCTTTCTTGAAAAACTGAGGAACAAAAAATTTAATCATTGCATGTCTTCTATTTGGCCTTCCATCAAACGTACGTTTAATTTTATTATGAAAAATTCTAGATGGATGGTCAATAAAGATTCAAATTTGAAATTTTGGCTGGCCAATTAGACAGGCACCCACCCTTATCTCTTTATTGTCACCTGATCACTCCCCTTTGAACATCAAGAGCATTGTTGATTCCTATCCCTTCTCACAGAATGGTGATTTTATCATATGGGAGACTGCGCATAACGACATTATAGACTCTAAAAGTTACGACAACTTCTTTTTCAATAATGACAACATCTTTTTAAACTGGATTAAAAACATTAACAAAGCTTGGATAAAACCCTCGCGCTTTACTTTGGTATGGCCTATTGCTCATGGTAAGATCCCCACTGACTCATGTCTACAGGATTTTAGGGTCAACCTCTGTTCTAAATGTTTTATGTGTAATCAACATAGGGAGGATATTAATAATCTATTTCTATCTTGTGATATGACTTCTGCTCTTTGGAATCACATATTTGATATCTTTGAATGTAGATGGTTTTTTTGGAACTTCCCTAACATTACAGCTTCAGAGATTCATGGAAATCTTGAACTCTATGAAAATCAAGAATCTATTTACGGCAGGTGTTGCAGAGATTCTACATGTGATCTGGTATGGCAACAATGACTACATTTTTCGTAAAAACCCATTTAATCTCAATACAGGAAAAATGAGAATTTTCATTAGTATTCGAGAGGTGGCATCGATTCAGAATGAACACTGCTCTAACTCTGTCAGAGACCTTGGGATCTTGAGGCGCATTAGAGTTGATAGGAAATTTCCTTACCCTAAATTTACGATGGATGTTTTTTGGCAACCTCTGCCTACAGGTTGGATCAAAATAAATGTGGATAGGGCCTCCAAAGGCAATCCTAGCCCATTGGGTTGTGGTGGCATCTTCAGAAATCATTTGGAACAGATCCTTGGATGCTTCTACAACTCATACACATTTGCCTCCTCCATAGAAGCTGAGGTGTGGAGTGTTATTCATGCTATCTCGTTTACTAAAGCTCACAACTGGTACAACATCTGGATTGAGAGTGATTATTCTACCATAGTTCAAGCCATTTGGAAGGGTACAATTCATCTTGCTTGGAAACTCACTTCCCACTGGATTGACTGCCTACATTCTCTCTCCTCCACCAGCTTTATTACAATGCACACCTATAGGGAAGCTAACAGGATTGCTGATGGTATGGAAAACATGGGTGTGGTGCATGCTATTACATGGAGTGATGAAATACACCCCGAGATGATTCTGATTTATATTCGAGATTGAAATGAAAGTCCTTCTTTTCATCTGGTGTAATCCCTTCTTTTTTAATAATACTTTTGTTTTGCTATAAAAAAAAGGTAATATGGGAAAAAATAATGTATACATGTGATATAAATGGAATAATTATTCCATTCATAAAATATTTAGTATTTTTATAATATAATATATAACTGTATTTCTTAAATTTTCAATCATTGAAAAGGTGATAACGTCATTCATGGACATGGGTACTACCACCTCCTTAATGAGATGAGATTCATTTTTTCATCACTACATCAAAACAATAATATATATAAGTATAATTAATTAAATATTCGTTGACGCTCCTTTCGTCACAGAATCTAAAGATCGGAAAAGGGGAATATCTGAGCTCAAGATGATTCAACCTTTGAAGAAAACATAAAAAATCGACAAAGGGATGATCAAGGAAAACTTTGCCCCTAGGCCGCACAAGTTTCTTCATGGTCGCGCAAGTGGACTTGTGCGACACAACTTGGCGCGCAAGTGACTTGCGCGACCTAGGTGATAATTGCCCGGTAACCGCTCGGGGTCTTCTCCTACCTATAAATAGACCCTGTGGGCCCCCCATTCGTGAGGATCTTTTTCCAGAAACTCGGATTGAAGCTCCCGACGCCCATGTCTCTTCTCAAAGCTTCCAGAACACTTCTAAGGTAATTTCTTACCAAGAATGGAATATCTAAAGAGAGGAAGGAAGGCCTAAGTGTTGAAACTCATCGACACTTGCGCGCCTGAATGGCCAGCCCTTAAGGGAAGTGGTCACACTTGCGCGCCGCCTTACTCCTTCGATTGAACTTGCGCATCCCTTTTCTGGAAGAACCTCAAGAGGATTCTAAAGGCTTTAATAAAGAGTCACTCAAGTATTTCAATGCTGGTTGACCATCGCGCAAGTACACCATGTGTCGCGCAGGTATACCTGCACGACCAATACTTGCGCGCTGCAATAGTACTTGCGCGCCTTCCAAGACTTGCGCGCCCCTTCCTTTTTGGGTTCCTTTCTTACCCATTTCACCCCTCTTAAACCATTAAACCTTTCCTATTCACGATTCAGTCTTCAAGACACTCTTCAAAGCCATTTCATGGCATGATTTCTTGATTTGACTTCCTTATCTGAAAGGAATTTTGTGGAATATCTCTCAAAACCTAGTGATTTAAATATCCTTATGTCACTAAATATGGAGAGTTCATTCATTCAACCTCATCCTTTAAAGATGAGAGAATCCTTAACCTGGGTCTCCTTTTCAGGAATAATCCTCAGTCATAAGTCTTCTAATTTGGGAATCCATTTCAAGAGTAATCCCCAAAACTTAATCCTTAACCTGGGTCTCCTTTTTATGAATAAGTCTCAGTCATAATCTTGGGATTCCTTTTCAGGAGTAAGCCCCAAGTCCCCTAACCTGGGTTTTCCTTTCAGGAATATGTCCCAGTCATGACCTTAACCTGGGCCTCCTTTTTAAGAATAAGTCCCAGTCATAATTTTTGGGCATCCTTCTTAGGAGTAACCCCAAGTCCCTTAAATGTTTGGGCATCCTTCTTAAGAGTAATCCCCAAACCTTAATCCTTAACCTGGGTCTCCTTTTCAGGAATAAGTCCTAGTCATAATCTTGTGCTTCCTTTTCAGGAATAAGCCCCAAGTCCCTTAAATTCTCTTTAACCAGTCCTAATTTACGTTTGATCTGGGATTCATTCTCAGGAGTAAAACCCAGTTATCAATCCTCTCCTGATTTGGGTTTCCTTTTCAGGAATAAGTGCCAAGTTAGAGTATTCAAATCTCCATGAAGCACATATACCTTTATGGACCCTATTCCTGGATTTTCTCCCTAAAGTAAATCCTAACCTTCACTTATCTGGGAAGTCATATGTACATAAGCCCCAAACCATTTCTTATGATTGCATCTTTCATGGAACAATTGTCTAATTTTCTCCAATACCTCTTGTTTCTCACACCGAGCATGACTCAGGTGAGCTTAGAGTGTAAAAGTAATTGTTAAATCCTTCTTTGAGCCATCAATCATAAACATCATACTCCTTTACTCGAACTACGTGGGTTCTGATTCCTTTTCCAAAACAAAGGATACGTAGGTATCCCATCTATGGGTTCGATCCCAACTCTGAAATAATTCATGTCCTTCTGAATGACAATAAACTTCACGTGCCCCACTGAGTGGCTTTAAAACCATCCTGGTCATCATAATGACCTAGAGACTTTTATATGAATGTTCTGAAGGTTACCATTGACTAAGAATCTCTAAATAGATATAGATGATTCTCTATTGATGAAGAACCTCGAATACATATAAAAGATTCTCTAAATTTCTTACATATTTAATCATTGATTGTTAAACTGAAGGAAAGCTCATTTTATACTTGGTAATGTAATAAGGATTCACGAGCATAACTTAAATCTATAAAGAGAGTCCCGGAATAGACAATAATTCCCCTCAAAAAGGTGTGATGAGTCCGACCTCCCATCCTCTCGACCAATGAAAATTCCTAATCCTCATCAGTCCACAAGCTAATGAGTGCCTACCTTTGGAAAGTAGGTCCAAATGGATGTGGAATCATTGGATGTTTCCGGTTCTACGAACAAACCCACTAGAAACCGATCGGAACGTTTGAATCTCCCATCCAGGAGGTCATCCCTGAATTCCGAGGGAAACAAAAAATGGTGAACCCGACGTGAATCCTTAACCAAGTTAAAATTATGTTTTACCTATTTGTTAAACCCCTATTTTAAAAGGGCTAACAAAAAACAATCATTGACATGTGTGCTCATCCAAAGGATGAAGTAGCCGAATTTATCTTGATTACGTCTGTTATATCAAACAGGAACTCTTTTCCAAGATCTTCTGTATTTCCATAATGGTTGCTCTCAAATTTACATCTGTGAATACTGCTGCTGCAAATACCACTGCTGCTATTCCTACTAGATCGTCATCCGCTCTGAGGATGACATCACCTACTCTGCGTCTTCAACGTTGGGTATCAAATGCGCTGGTTAAGGAGTACCGTCAACACGGTACCATCCCAACTTTGGAGGCTTCCCGACAGGCCCTCCAAGTTAACAACTCACACAGGTCGTCCGGACAATGACGACCAGTGATCAAGAGGCAGGTGGTGCTGACTACCGTCTCCAACCGTTTCGGGTCGTTATCCCTGGAACACAATTTCCATTCACTCGCTTACTCTGAGGAAGTGAATGAGCAGGTACCTCTGGTCCTTAATTCAAAAATACAGGAGTCCTTCCCGAGGGCTCCCATCAACAATCGCCGGCAGACTCATGCGACAGTGCGCCGTCAACATGATGAGGGTACCGACTCCAGGCATTCAGCTCAGGTTCCTCGAACCCGAGTAGGCAAGACGAACTTCCAGAGATGGAATCCGGTTAATAATGGGTAGGTTTTCATCCCTGCCATCTCTAGAGAAGTCCACCAACCTAACTTCGTGGAAAACAACGAACATGCACACACACCTGTCTGTTTTAATTCCGCTGTCCAGCAGACTCGTCTGGCAGCATCAAGCCAATCCCACCAATCAATTCCGGTGGAGTACTATAGGAAGGAACATATACCTGCTTATGCATCACCAGTTAGTCAGTAGGATCCCCTGACTACATATGATGGATCTCGTCAACTGCGTTTGGCGAAGTGTAATCAGCAGGCACATACACCTGCTAGTACTAATCAAACCTACCAACAGTCTCTCTTGGTAGCACACAGAGAAGTTAGTCAGAAAGCCCTGACGACAAACAGGAGGCAGACTCAACTCTCTGACTCCACACTTGAGTACTGTCAGGATTCACTGACAGGAAAAGGAGGACAGGAGCAGGCACATACACCTACTCCAAGCACGGAATGGACGTATATTCCCGTTCCGGTGGCTGAAGTCACCAAACATATTTTATCAATGGTGAAAGAGCAGAAGCAAATTCCTGCTCATATTCTGGATGCTTTCTAGGATATCATAATAACATCAGCATCATCTTAGGGAAAGACACATAAATCTATCCCTAGCAGTGGAGTGACACATCAATGATTCACTCCAGAACAGACACACACATCTGTTCCAGTCCAAGAGGGTTATGGGGCATACTCCCCCATATCATACGGACAACCAAGTCAGGCACATACACCTGATTTGAGTGGAGATCGTCAGCCTAACCTGACCATCTTTCCTGATCAGGCACATACACTTGCTCAGAGAAATCACTTTCGTCATCAAGTGGTTTCTAAAGAGAGTAAGAAGGCATCTAAGAAAAAGATCCGCCCAGCACAGTCAGGAGATAAAAGGCCAATCTGTAACCAAGCCTTGCTCGATGCTGGAGTTCTTGAAGCCCTCAGACATTTATCTGTCGGAATTGAAGATTCTACTCCCTCAGTTCCCAATAACGGGAACATTAATACTGAAGGTCTTCAACAGAAACTTCCTCATGAAGGCTTGTTTCATGAAAATTCGGTCAATCTTGAAGTTTCTTCTTCAGATGAGAGCCACAGGAACCCTCTGTGTGGTCAGAAGACCAAGGAGCAAGAGATCTCATCTTTTGCTGTAACCCATTATGGTGGTCCTCCCCATAATGATGAATTTCACTGCGAAAGTCCTCTCCGCAGTAGTTATTCACATTACCTGGAAAATACTCTAGTGGACAATGTAGTGCTGAGAAAGCCCTCTTATCTTGAGGAACTTTCAAATGCGAAACCAGTCATGTCTAATGCTTTATCGCTAGAAATTGAAATACTTTCTCAATCAAAAGATAGCACAGGGTGTAGGTCATTATCCAAACCACCCCTAAGTCATGCATCTTCTAGTTTGATCAATGATCTCTCTACCAATCTTGTTGAATCCGATGAAGCAACAAGGAAACACCAACTCTGGTCAAAACAGGTAGAAGAATCTTCATTTAATGATAAAGAGGAAATGCTGAACATGAGGAAAAAACTGGCGAAAAGTGAAGTACCAGTCATGTTTTGGCCTTTGGATGACTCCTAGTATGATATTCCAAAGATGTTGACGGAAGATGGAGTCCATGATATTCGTCTCAACATATGGAAAACTCTTTGTCAATTGAAGAAGAAGGTATTATCTTATGATGAATATGAAAATCATCTTAAGATAATAGAAGGGCTACAACGTCAGATTGATTTGGCATCTCTATCAGTCTCTCGGTATCTGAAGGTTGAAAAGCAACAGAGAACCCTTCAACGTTCATGCCTTGGTGCACTAAGAAAATTGCGTCAATTAATTTCCAATGCTCCATCTAGTGTTCATATCATAGGATGGGGTGTTCACGGAGCACTACATTTCACAGTGCTTTCCAGTCAGCAAAACCCGCCGAAAATGGTCTCATGCAATGTTATTGCCCATGGCCAGCCACAGTCAATGGGCTTTGTTCATAATCAAAAGCTTGCTCTAGAACAGACTTCAACTAGTTCCTCTGAAAATAAAGCATATAGAGAACATGTTTTTGAATTTCTCCTACATCAAGCAGGCGAGAATATTGCACAAGCCTCTCGTCTGGAGCAAACAAATCATCAAATGATAGAAGTCTCAGAAATCATCCAACGGTCTGTTGAACCAGGTGATAAAAGTGGATACAGGTTAATGCATCCAGCTAATTTCCGAACTAAGATTCGCAAGATCAATATAGCTTTTAAGAAAGTCTCAGACATAGCATGTCAAGAGCCACCTCAGCTTGTCAGATTGGGGACTCCTTTAACCCAACCCTCAGAGTCAACAAATGGGATTCGAGGAGTTGAGCGGAAGCAGCAGGAACATCCCCAGTTCTCGAGACTGGAGACTCTTTCAAATCATCAATCCCCTTATCAGATAATATCGGCCTTTTCTCGATTGCGGAAGAAGACCCAAGAGGAACGAAGATCCAAATTATCAGGAGATTCCCTCCAAATTATAGCTCGTCAAGAAGTTCCTAAAGGATTGAATCAACAAAAGGAAATGTCTCATCAAAGATATGAAAGAAGACAATATCACAGAAATGTTGATAGAAGGGATGCGATGCATTATGCATCAATCATTGTCATCAATGACATTGTTGCTAATCCACCAGAGGAGACTCACTCAGGGGACTCAGATGAAGAGCGTCTTGCTCAAGAAAATGTACGCACCGATACAAATGAATAAGGTGTGCATACACGAAGTCAAAGGATTACTCGGAACCTAGGTAATCCACTTCCCTCTCTCCAAAAAGAATCCAACAAAGGGAGGGGAAAGAATCAGGTTACATATCTTTCCTCTGGATAAGGTCAATCACTCTCATTAGAGAAAAGGTTTGCACAACAGGAGGAAGAAATGAAAGAATTAAGAAAGTTGAATGCATAACTACTTCAGAGTAGTCTTCTTCTTAAGAATGCTGATGTCCGACAGCCGAAGGAATTTGTTGCAGTTACTGAGATGGATCAAGAATATCCTCCTTTATCAGTACACCCTCAGAGGTCTAATCCCATGGGTCAAGCGTAACAACGGTTGGCAGTGCTACCATCAGTTGCAGAACCAACCACCACATCTGTCCAAGCTCCATTCATTGCACCTACTCAAGACCAGATTCAACCGAATGTTTCTCAAAAGTTAATAACTACTATTGAGTCATTAACATCTCGGTTAGAAACTATGGAAGGGAAACGGGCACAAGATCAACCATAAAAGAAAGTTTACCCTGAATGGGTAGATTCAATTTCTCCTCCATCCAGTTTTGGAAACCCTGTTTTTCCTACTTTCAATGGATCAGGCGACCCTGAACAACATTTGACACATTATGTGTCTTTTTGTGATCCTATGATGGGAACTCCAGAGCAGCAAGAAGAAGTGAAACTCAGATGCTTTGTGAGAACCTTGCAAGGACCAGCTTTTGTCTGGTATACAAGCTTGCAATCCTGGTCAATCATCAGATGGGAGGATCTTCGCCTAAAATTCCTTATTTAGTTCAGCTCAACTTTTCCAAAAACGACAATTTTCGATCTTACAAACTGAAAGCAAAGGGAAAATGAAAGAGTCTCTGATTTCATTGCTTGCTGGATGGGATTAACGTATTCCCTGAGTTTAGAACTCCCTCAGGAAGAGCTATTGCCAATCTGTGTGGCAAATATTCATGACGAATTACGCACGCCATTGATCCCTGTGAAATACACCAGAGGGTTTCGAGACCTTACTTCAATCGCTCAGCATATTGAAGATTCCCTTATACAGGCTAAGGTTAAATCTCGTGTAATTCCATCAGCTTCAGGAAGGAGAATGGGTAAAGAATAAACTGCTACAGTTATGCTTAAACAAGCACCTGTGCCTATTTCTACTTCAAAGCCTTCATCTTCTCAAAGGGCTCCACCTCCTGAACGCCAACAACAAAGGCCGTTTCATCCAAATGATCAAAGAGATCAACGAAAAAAACAATTTGAGGATATGAAGAGTAAAACATACTCTTTCCAAAATGAGCAAGTTCCTGGTTACTTCATTTCAGCTCTGGAAAATAATTTGGTTCAATTACCAGTGCCCAAGAGGCCAAACAAGGAAGGAGATGAAGGCCATCCCAATTATTGTCCCTTTCATCAAATGTTGGGGCATCCCATCCAAGAGTGTTTTGTCTTTAAAGACCTCCTGCAAAAGATGGTCGACTTGGGACAAGTCAAGTTGAAAGGTTCTTCGACTCAGGTAGCATGTGTTACTGCTACAGTTCCAGAGGATGAAGGTGAATGGCAAGAAGCCAAAAGAAGAAATACATAGAAGTATGATGATTGGATGGTCAGAAAGACAATCAATCGGACTCATGCCATTTTTGCGAACACAATTAAAGAAACCAATTGTGTCTTCTGCCATGAATATTGCGGTAAAACCCTCTTCGTCAGAGGGAAAGTCGTCAAAGAAATGGTTTGATTCAAAGAAGGAAAAAGAATCAGAAGAAGATGAGTATGTGTCAAAGCCTAAATTGTCTTTGACTATGGCAGACTTTATTCCATCTACTTCAAAACCACGGGCACCTCCCCATCAAAAAGCACAACCTAAACAGGCTAGTCAGGCAAAGTCTTTATTAGAAGAAGAGTTAATCTTCGGTTCTGTTAATATGATTCAATTAACAGATCCGTACTCCAGTCATAATTTCAATTTTGATGAGCCTGAATTCCCTATATCAAATAAGGGAATCCGAGGAAGTTCTAGAGGTTCAGGATACAGGGGAAGACGTGGATCTTTCTAAAGCCACTACTCCAGTTCTACCCCTGCTAGCAATGTGTATGCAGCAGAAACTCGTGGTAGAGCCCTTCAGCGAGCTCAAAAAGAACAAGTAATTTCTTCTGCCAATAGTCAACTCAGTCTTGGCACAGTTATCTTGGAAGACCAATTGAAAATTACATCTTCTTTATCTCAGCAAGTAAATGGATCTAATCGGTCTAATCTTCCAAAACCAAGGATGTTGCCAACTTATATCCCAATACATGATGCATCAACTTCCAAAGCATCTTCTTCCAAGGTACCTGCTAAACCGCATATTTCTATTGGGAAATGCAGACCTCTAGATCAAAAGTATGATATATTGAAACACTTGGACCAAGTTCTAGCCAAGTTATCAATTTTGGATGCTTTGAATCTATCAAAAGATCTTCGGGAAGCACTCATCGAAGATTTGTCAAGTCCTCAGGAATTTGAAGCTGAAATTGATGCAGCTGAAGTCTATCACATAGAGAATAATCCTGCAGAATGCCATGCAGTGATATCTTTTACTGATAAAGATGATGATGATGTTGTGGATTGGCACATAAAACCTCTCTACAAATCTGGTAAAGTCAATGGTGTAGATATCTGAAGAGCTTTCACTGACAATGGATCAGGAGTCAACCTCATGCCCATTCGTACACTTCGTCGATTGGGCCTCACAGAATCTGATTTATCTCCTTCTACCATGATGTTACAACGATATGATAAAAATGAACAAGAACCACCGGGAGAAGTTACACTCAGAACTCAGTTTGGAGATCTTGTATCCAATTCGGATTTCATGATTGTTGATCAAGACTCATCTTTCAACATCTTTCTTGGAAGACCCTGGCTACATCAGCATGCAGCTATCCCTTCATCATACCATCAATGTCTCAAATAATGTTTCAATGGTCAAGTTGGAACATTGTATGGTGATAAGGCCCCGTTCAAGACATGTGAGTCTCAATACATTGAGGCAGAATTTTATCACATGAAGGGAAGAGAAAAATCTACAATGATGGAAATTACCAAAGTTAATCTCCATATGGTTTGGAGAAATTTCCAATAAATCCATTTACACATGTGAGTATAGATTATGTGTTACCTATCAGTGAAATTGAAAAAATAGGCCCAAATCAAAATAATCTTATGGAAAGATCCATAATGTCAATTACGACAGTTGAGCCAGACAACATGGGAGAAATTGGTAACCTACCAAACAGTGATGAAAGCCCAAGTTGTGACGTCTTCATTTCATCTACTGAAATCCAACAGGTCTATACTTCGCCAATCAGGCCAGAAGAAGTTATAGCAACATCGGAGGTAGAAACGGAAGAAATAGCACATAATGAAGAGGAAGAAGAAGATCTTAGAGATGCTCCTCCAGCATTTGATGAGGGTATCTCTACCACTGTGGATGAACTCAGAGAAATAAATCTGGGTACAGAGAAAGATCCACACCCCACTTTAATTAGTGTGGCCATGACCCTTGAAGAGCAAGAGATGTATATTTCTTTTTTAAAGAAAAATAAAGATATTTTCACTTGGAACTATACAGAAATGCATGGGCTTGATCCTGATATTGCTACTCATCATTTGGGTTTACCAAAAGAACATCGACGATTTAAGCAAGCCGCGAGAAGAACACACCCAACCTATGCTTCCAAAATTGAAGCTGAAGTGGATAAGCTGATCAAAGCTAACTTCGTCAGAGAAGTTCAGTATCCCAAGTGGTTGGCTAATATTGTCCCTGTAAAGAAGAAGAACAGACAAATTAGGGTTTGCATCGATTTTAGAGATCTTAATCGGTATTGTCCTAAAGATGATTTCCCAGTTCCAATTACAGAACTCTTAATTGATGCGACGACTGGCTATGAAGTACTTTCCTTCATGGATGGATATTATGGATATAATCAGATCCGAATGGCCCCATAAGATGAGGTATCTACAACCTTCAGAGCCCCTCAAGGTGTGTTTTGTTACCGGGTGATGCCCTTTGGTTTAAAGAATGCAGGTGCAATATATCAACGCACCATGCATCGTATCTTTAAACCTTTCTTAGGGAAGTTTGTTGAATGCTATGTAGACAATTTGGTGGTTAAATCCAAACAACGTTCTAATCACTTGGATGATTTGGAAGTCATATTCCACAAGCTTCGAAAACATAATTTGAAGATGAACCCCTTAAAATGTGCTTTTGGGGTAACCTCAGGAAAATTCCTCGGCTTTGTTGTACGCCATTGTGGTATTGAAGTCGATCCTGAGAAGGCCAAGTCAATCCTCGGTATGTCACCTCCTCAGAATTTGAATGAATTATGAGGAATTCAAGGACACTTAGCCTATATTCGGCGTTTCATCACCAATTTGGCAGGAAAAAGTTTACCGTTTACCAAATTATTGAAAAAAGGAGTCACTTACCAGTGGACTGAAGAATGTCAAGAAGCGTTTGATGTTCTCAAGAAATACCTCTTGAGTCCACCAGTACTCATGCCACCTGTTGAAGGTAGACCACTTATCCTCTATGTGATAGCTCTAGAGCGATCATTGGGTGCCTTTCTCGCTCAAAATAATGATGCTGGGAATGAAAATAGCCTCTACTATCTCAGTAGAACTATCCTTGAAGCAAAAACCCGATATTCAAGTACTGAGAAGTGCTGCCTGGCATTAATCTTTGCAGTTCAGAAAATGAGACACTACCTGCAACATCACAAGGTCCAATTGGTATCTCACAATAATCCGCTCAAATTCATCCTTAGTCGTCCAATGCTTACAGGATGTCTAGCAAGGTGGGAAGTTATTTTGCAGCAGTTCGACATTCAGTATGTATCTCAAAAGGCAATTAATGTCCAAGCTCTGGCTGATTTCCTGGCTGAACATCTTTCAGTGGAAGATACGTCTTCAGATATTGAACTCCCTAATGAGGAAGTTTTCTCTATTCAAGAGAGTCCTCAAACATGGGAAATTTATTTTGATGGTTCTTCCACAAGTCCAACAGGGAAGAAAATGGAAAATCCTAAATTCAACAAAGCTGGTTTAGGAATTGTACTCATTTCTCCAGATAAGGCATTGTTACCTTATTCCTTTTTATTGTGGGAAGGTGGTACCAATAATGAAGCCAAATACCAAGATCTTATCACAAGCTTGGAGTTAGCACTTCAAGCACAAGTGAATCACTTAAAGGTGAAAGGTGATTCAGACGTGGTAATCAAACAAGTCAATGGGGATTATGCCATCAGAAAAGAAGAGTTAATCCCTTTGTATGATTACATAAGAAAGTTAATGGCGGAATTCCCTTCATAACTGACATTTCTTATATCCCAAGATCACAAAATGCTCAAGCTGATGCACTGGCTAATATAGAAACAGCTCTAGCAGATCCAAATCGGGACGAGACAACCATCAGTATTGCCCACCGTCATGCAATTTCACCTTATGTTCAAGCCAGAATAGAGGAAATTAATGAAATTAGTCCCATTCCTGAACTGTATGGTCATACTACAAGATGGATGTCACCTATCAAGGAATACCTTCAAAATGGAACACTTCCACCTGATAGAGCCGAGAAAGAACAAATCCGGCGACGTGTGGTCAATTTTACTCTTTGTGATGGCCCAAACCACTTAGAGAAAATTCTCTACAAACGTGGTTTTGATGGAGTTCTCTTTAGATGTATTGATGGTGAAGCGACAATGGCTGTCATAAAAGAAGTGCATGCAGGAGTCTGTGGTACCCACCAGTCTGGACATAGATTGTCTGATCAAATTCGAAGGCTTGGATACTTTTGGCCTTCAATGATACAAGATTGTGTTGATTTCACAAAGAAGTGTCATTCATGTCAAGTACATGCCAACTTCATTCCTCAACCTCCAGAGTTGCTTCATACGGCTAAATACTCATGGCCATTTGCCACGTGGGGAATGGATGTGGTGGGACCTTACCCTTCAGCTACGGCCAAGCAGTTTAAGTACATTCTTACTGCTACTGATTTATTTTCCAAATGGGCAGAGGTAGTACCCCTCAAAGAAGTCAGTTCTAAATGCATTGTTAGCTTCATCAAGTCTAACATCATTACTAGATTTGGTGTCCCTCATACCATATTGACGGACAACGGCACCAACTTATGTTCTTATGAGGTGAAGAAATTGTATCAAGAATACAACATTAAATCCAACCATTCATCTCGGTATCATGTGGCAGCCAATGGAAAAATAGAAGCCTTTAACAAGAATCTTTCAAATATACTTCAAAAGATGGTGGATAAAGATAAGAGGTCATGTCCTGATAAACTCTTTCATGCTTTATGGGCTTATCGGACTACCACCCGCAATGCAACGCGGTCAACTCCATATTAATTGGTATATGGAACAGAAGCAGTCTTGCCAATTGAGGTTCAATTGCCCTCACTCAGAGTAGATATTTGTGATGAGTTATCTACAGATGAGAAATCCCAAAGGCGATTGAATGAATTGGAACGGTTTGATGAGAAAAGATTGTTCACTTTGCACCACTTGGAAATCTATCAGAATCGAATAGCACGAGCTTTTAACAAAAAAGTTCGTCTTCGTTCATTCATTCAGGGAGAATTGGTATTTGTTCTCAGAACTCCGATGATACCAGGAAAGAAACCTCCCAAGCTTGAACCAAAATGGGAAGGACCTTATTCAATACATAGGGTCTACTCCAATGGAGCGTATTCATTAATCTCGATGGATGGAGATCTCATTACTACTCCAACTAATGCCAGATTTTTGAAGAAATGTTTTGTATAAAATACAAAGTACCATAATTTCCCCGCAACATGACACTAAACTGTGCAGCACCAGTTCGTCCTTGCTATATGATGTTAAACTATACAACAATGGTCCAGTATGACCATAAACTGCACGTTTCGTCCAACATGACGTTAAAATGTAGGAAAGTCCCTTACGTCCGGAAAGACGTTAAACTATATAAGCGCAATGGTCCAGTATGACCTTAAACTGAAACTTCGTCCAACATGATGTTAAACTGTGAAAAAGTTCCTTAAACCGTCCGCATTACCTTAAACTGCATCATCCCTGGTCCATGCATATGACCATAAACTATTTGCAAGTCCCTTATGTCCAGCAAGACGTTAAACTGTGACGTCCACGGTCCATGCATATGACCTTAAAATATTCGCACTTTCGTCCAACATGACATAAATGGTGTGTTATTTTGTCCTTACTGCATGACATTAAACTGCACAGTCCCCCTTTCGTCCAATATGACGTTAAACTGTATTGTCCCCATCGTCCTAACTACATGACGCTAAACTGTACAGAAAATTCATGATACGTCCTACATGACATTAAACCGTATTATGTCCCCGCAACATGACACTAAACTGTGCAGCACCAGTTCATCCTTGCTATATGGCGTTAAACTATACATCAATGGTCCAGTATGACCTTTAACTGAAACATCGTCCTACACAACGTTAAACTGTGAAAAAGTTCCTTACGTCCAGCAAGACGTTAAACTGTGACGTCCTAACTACATGACGCTAAACTGTATAAAAGTCCCTTACATCCGTAAATACATTAAACTACATAATCATCAAAGGTCCTCTATGACCTTAAACTACACCACCGTCCAGCATGACATTAAACTGCACCATCCACGGTCCACGCATATGACCTTAAACTATTCGCCCTTTTGTCCAACATGACGTAAATGGTGTGTTATTTTGTCCTTACTACATGACATTAAACTGCGCCATCCTCCTTTCGTCCAACATGACGTTAAACTCTATTGTCCCCATCGTCCTAACTACATAACGCTAAAATGTACAGAAAATTCATGATATGTCCTACATGACATTAAACCGTATTTTTTCCCTGCTACCTGACACTAAACTGTGCAGCACCAATAGTCCTAACTGCAAGACTTTAAACTACATAGTCCCTTTATATGTCCTACATGACATTAAACTATGAATCGTTAAGGTTGTTGTTACCTCTTTTTTCTCACACTGAGTATGACTCATGTGAGTTTAGAGAAAACCTCAACCGTAACACTCTCTTTGGGCCGCTAACTATGTATAAGTCCCAACAACAATTTTTTTATTAGAACATTGTCCCCAAGAACAACATGATCATTAATTCATTCCTTAATTGAACTACACAGACTTTGATCCATGCCCTCCAGGCTGGGTATGTAGGCAACCTCCCAGGGTTCAAGCCCAAAAACAATCTCTTCACATTGGTTCACCACCATCTAATATGATGTTGATTCGTGAAAACGCCCCTAGAATAAATATCTTTACATTGATTCACTTTAGTCCTTGCTATATGACATTAAACTATGCAACACTTTTGTCCGGTACGACAATAAACTACAATAATCTTTGATTTCCTCATTTGAGAATGAACTATTATTGACATTGATTTTTTCAATCATGTTTCATTTCAAAAGACTACGTGCATACATGGTAATGCCTAAACTTTTTATCTTAGGTTAAACCATCATTGCACTAAAGTCCCCTTTCACCCTTCACATGTACGAACTAAATTTGTACAAAGGGTAGTTCTTGAACTACGTGGACTTGATTCCCATCCTTATGGGATACGTAGGAACATTCGAGTATCCCTCGAATCCCGTCCCAAGTCTTTTGGGCCTAACCCCAAATTTCACTTTCAGTCCCTTGGCTGAAAAGTCCTCATGAAAACACACATTGTGTATTCATTATTATGGTCCGAATTCTATGACCCTCAACTAAGATCTCTCATACTTTCATCCTGCACGACGTTAAACTACATTTCAAGAACTACGTATGGCTTGATTCTCATTCTTATGAGATACGTAGTAAAGTCCAAAATTTCAATTCAGGACCCAGCCACAACATGATTATGTTTATCATTGACCTATGTATCTCTATATACATTGGACAATACCCATATTTATGTGTTATAATCCTAACCTTAAATATTTTCAGTTCTTCATAACCCTTTTTCATGACTTCTAGTCACAAAAATGTCAAACTTCTGAGAATTCTTTTTCCTGACTATGCAGCACGTGCCCATAGGTGGCCTTGCATAAACAGTCCACATAACAGACTTGTCAGCTAAATGATGCTATTTATTTGACCATGCAGCCAGTTCCCTTTGGTGGCCCTGCATATTTCAACCCCCTAACGGGTTTTTGTCAAATAATAGTAACTTCATTCTTGGGAAGAATGCCTCTTTTTTCCATACTTGTCTTAAATGACGGTATGTAGGGATATGAAAAAAAAAATCCATCCTTAACATATTTGTCCCATATCCTTTTTCCTGATCTGAAAGTATTCAAGTCTATGGTTTATTCTCTTTCCCTACGTTTTGGTCAGACCTTCGTAGGTGTGATATTCATCCAGTTCTTCGATAATCTTGTCTGGAAATATCTTCTCCATAATCAAGTACCTATTTCCATACAGCAAACTCTATACTTTAGAAAATTTGAATCTCCATAAACATTCACTGGATTTTAGCACTAGGAAAGTAAACTTCTGAGAATTCTTTTGCCTGACTATGCAGCACGTGCCCATAGGTGGCCTTGCATAAACAGTCCACATAACAGACTTGTCAGCCAAAAGATGTTATTTATTTGACCATGCAGCCAATTCCCTTAGGTGGCCCTACATATTTCAACCCCCTAACGGGTTTTTGTTAAAAAATAGTAACTTAATTCTTGGAAACTACTTCTTCTAATGCCTTTTAGCTCTTTTTCATATCATTCCTCAGATTAAAATATTCTTAATCCATAGTTTACATATTTTCCCTCATACTTGAGTTTGGTAGTATGTTTTCAGATGAACTTTCAATGAATTATGTCAATTCTAATCCATTTCGGTCAAAGCTATTTCGACCTTAAACATTAGCCCCTTTATGTCCGGCGTGCATGACTTTAAACTGCCCACAAAAGACAAAGGAACTCTGAATAAAAGTCAAGTTCCAGCTCACTAAACATACATTCTGTATGATTTAGGTAATATTGAGCAATTAAAAGATTCAAAGTTTGTAGGGTTATTTGTAATAATCCTAGTAAAGATCAAACTATGCTTACTAAGACCATTGGATTAAGTAAATTTGAAACAGGTAGTGAGAGAATGAAGGTACAAATAAGTGAAATTGAAAGTGTTTTTCATTTATGCACAAGAGTTAGAAGGACATACACAGACTGGAGTCACTTCTCTTTTTCAAGAATTACAAGAGTCTTTCAACATAACACTTCATTTGATTTACGAAATCCCGAGCTTCATCAGCAACCACCTAGAAATCATTCATTCAACTGGATACAATAAGAGACGTAGTGATACCAGCTCTTCTTGGAACAATTGTAAAAGGATGTTCTAGAGTGCAGTTTGAGAAAATTTTCTGCTGATCAAACATTGACTCTGTTTCTGTCCAAGAGACTTGGAAGATGGATACATGGATTTGAGAATGGAGCATTGGAAGTAAAGAGCCATTTGGAGAGAGTACTCTTTTCAGATATTGCTCTAATACCATGTTTGTCTTCTCTCCACCAACCGGTAGTGGAAAAAATTTCAGCCCATGGGTTTTCCATTTTCATATCTTCAAGGAAATGACATAGAGGAAGAATTTGAAAGTTCACACCATTGTTGTTGCTCTTAATGCACAACATAACCGAAATGAAGGAGTAGCAGCGCAGCTGCATTTCAGGTGTATAGTTCTTTGCATCTGGAACATTGACTCCTTGCAGGTGACCATGACCATATAGAGGCAGGTAGATGCTCTGTGGGAAATTAAGATGATATTTCTTCAAGTGAATATCCAAATTTGAGAGAGTGATGTTGCAGATATCATAATAATCATGGCCAATGATGTTCATCATGTCATCAATCCACTTGCAAGCCAGTTCATCAGACGTTTTAATTCCATTAGTATCCATTGAATCTGCCCAAAAAATTGAATAAATTAAACTCTTAAATGGGTTTATTTTTCATAAAATTTGTGAAAGATTTTTCGAAAAATGGTTAAGGCATTAAGGCGCACAAGTCTAAAAAAAATGGCGCGCAGGTATTCGTGTGCCGCTCTAGTTTTTGACGCGCAGGTATAAACCACGCAAGTAGAAATGCCTTTATAGTAGCGCAACATCAAGGAAAACACTGGAAAACAGAGCAACCTGCGTGGCTATGGTGACCTGCGCGGCGAGAGCTCGAGAAATTCGGGATCAGATGCTATACACGGCCAAAAGCCATGTATTTATAGGCCAGGAGGCCTATCTGCGCGCCGTACCCAGTGCACTCAAGACCTACGCGGAGAGAACTTGTGCGCCGCCCTCTGTGCCCTGAAGACTTGCGCGCCCCCTTTTCCTTTGGATGGATTCAATTTCCTCAGAGTCAAATCCTCATTTCTCTCTGGATCCAACTCTGAGGGGGGACTTTTGTTGACGCTCCTTTCGTCACAGAATCTAAAGATCGGAAAAGGGTAATATCTGAGCTCAAGATGATTCAACCTTTGAGGAAAACATAAAAAATCGACAAAGGTATGATCAAGGAAAACTTTGCCCCTAGGCCGCGCAAGTTTCTTCATGGTCGCGCAAGTGGACTTGCGCGACACAACTTGGTGCGCAAGTGACTTGTGTGACCTAAGTGATAACCGCCCGGTAACTGCCCAGGGTCTTCTCTTACCTATAAATAGACCCTGTGGGCCCCCCCATTCGTGAGGATCTTTTTCCAGAAACTCGGATTGAAGCTCCCGACGCCAAAGTCTCTTCTCAAACCTTCCGGAACACTTCTAAGGTAATTTCTTACCTAGAACGGAAGATCTAAAGAGAGGAAGGAAGGCCTAAGTGTTGAAACTCATCAACACTTGCACGCCTGAATGGCCAGCCCTTAAGGGAAGTGGTCACACTTGCACGCCGCCTTACTCCTTCGATAGAACATGCACGTCCCTTTTCTGGAAGAACCTCAAGAGGATTCTAAAGGCTTTAATAAAGAGTCGCTCAAGTAGTTCAATGCTGGTTGACCATCGCGCAAGTACACGATGTGTCGCACAGGTATACCTGCGCGGCCAATACTTGCGCGCCGCCGCAGTACTTGCGAGCCTTCCAAGACTTGCGCGCCCCTTCCTTTTTGGGTGCCTTTATTGCCCATTTCACCCCTCTTAAGCCATTACACCTTTCCTATTCAAGATTCAGTCTTCAAGACACTCTTCAATGCCATTTCATGGCATGATTTATTGATTTGACTTCCTTATCTGAAAGGAATTCTGTGGAATATCTCTCAGAACCTAGTGATTTAAATATCCTTATGTCACTAAATATGGAGAGTTCATTCATTCAACCTCATCCTTTAAAGATGAGAGAATCCTTAACCTGGGTCTCCTTTTCAGGAATAATCCCCAGTCATAAGTCTTCTAATTTGGGCATCCTTTTCAAGAGTAAGCCCCAAACCTTAATCCTTAACCTGGGTCTCCTTTTCAGGAATAAGTCTCAGTCATAATCTTGGGCTTCCTTTTCAAGAGTAAGACCCAAGTCCCCTAACCTGGGTTTCCCTTTCAGGAATAAGTCCCAGTAATAACCTTAACCTGGGCCTCCTTTTTAAGAATAAGTCCCAGTCATAATGTTTGGGCATCCTTCTTAGGAGTAAGCCCCAAGTCCCTTAAATGTTTGGGCATCCTTCTTAAGAGTAAGCCCCAAACCTTAATCCTTAACCTAGGTCTCCTTTTCAGGAATAAGTCCTAGTCATAATCTTGGGCTTCCTTTTCAGGAATAAGCCCCAAGTCCCTTAAATTCTCTTTAACCAGTCCTAATTTACGTTTGATATGGGATTCCTTATCAGGAGTAAAACCCAGTTATCAATCCTCTCCTGATTTGGGTTTCCTTTTCAGGAATAAGTCCCAAGTTAGAGTATTCAAATCTCCATGAAGCACATATATATCTTTGTGGACCTTGTTCCTGGATTTTCTCCCTAATGTAAATCCTAACCTTCACTTATCTGGGCAATCATATATACATAATCCCCAAACCATTTCTTATGATTGCATCTTTCATGGCACAATTGTCTAATTTTTACCAATACCTCTTGTTTCTCACACCAAGCATGACTCACGTGAGCTTAGAGTGTAAAAGTAATTGTGACATCCTTCTTTTAGCCATCAATCATAAACATCATACTCCTTTACTCGAACTACATGGGTTCTGATTCCTTTTCCAAAAAAAAAAGGATACGTAGGTAGCCCATCTATGGGTTCGATCCCAACTCTGAAATAATTCATGTCCTTCTAAATGACAATAAACTTCAAGTGCCCCAGTGAGTGGCTTTAAAACCAGCCTGGTCATCATAATGACCAAGAGACTTTTATATGAATGTTCTAAAGGTTACCATTGACTAAGAATCTCTAAATAGATATAGATGATTCTCTATTGATGAAGAACCTCGAATACATATAAAATATTCTCTAAATTTCTTACATATTTAATCATTGATTGTTAAACTAAAGGAAAGCTCATTTTATACTTGGTAATGTAATAAGGATTCACAAACATAACTTAAATCTATAAAGAGAGTCCCAGAATAGATAATAATTCCCCTCAAAAAGGTGTGATGTGTCCGACCTCCCATCCTCTCGACCAATGCAAATTCCTAAGCCTCATCAGTCCACAAGCTAATGAGCGCCTACCTTTGGAAAGTATGTCCAAATGGATGTGGAATCATTGGATGTTTCTGGTTCTACGAACAAACCCGCTAGAAACCGATCGGAACGTTTGAATCTCCCATCCAGGAGGTCATCCCCGAATTCCGAGGGAAACAATATTATATTATTTATGATATAATTAAAATTATATAAACACAAAATTTTACTTACCATCTTTCTATAATGATCATTGAAAAATGGAAATGTTACTTATTCATGTGTATAGTCTACCGTCTCTATGATCGTAACAATAGTTCATTTTTCATAACCATCATTCATGATTTATATTAATTATAATTGATGTATAAATAATATTTTTATTTAACTATTTTTATTCTAGATATGTCTAAATATTTAATTCTCTGACCACAATCAACATACCAAAGCCATTTTGACACATAAGTCAAATATGGTCAAAACATTCAATGTAAAAATAATTTATTAATTATTTGTATATAGCAATCTAATAAATAAAATAAAATTAATAATAAACATAAAAAAGTTTCTCAAGAAAGTAAATTAACATAAAATGTTTATTATTCATTATGATAAAGACCCCTATGATAATTCAGACTCAAGGTAAGATAATTCATCTCAATTTCCCTTTATTAAGGCATATTTTAATGTTATACATATATACTATTTTATGTGGTGTATATACATCCCATTTGACATGAAATATATTTAATTTGTCTATTCTCATAGAATCTATTGTTTTTTAATATTATTATTTCATGGAGATTATGATTCGAATATTTCCAAAAGTGATAAAGGATTTATCATTAAATAAATTATCATTAAATTTCTTCCCCACATATAATTATTTTTCTTACAATTTTTTTTAAAAAAATTTATAAAAAAGTTTGTATTAATATAAATGATTTTATAAAGATAGATTTATTTGAACCTTTCTTTATTTAAATGGTTTTAAAAAATGAATCTTTTTATGTGTTTTATATGGAACCTTTTGACAAATGTCAAAAAAGTGTTATATTATTAACATACATAGTGATAATGAATTTTCCTCTGCCCATAAATTTTTTTTTCTAGATTACATTTCAATATTTCATTTTTTATTAAAAATACCTTTTTGATTTAGGTATTTTTTGTTTTGAAAATGGGTTTTCAATGAAAATGTTGTTTTAGTATTGACAATGGGGTTTTAAAAGAAAATAATAGTTTTATTTACCAAAAGAGAAGTGATTCTGAATTTGAATGATTTATTTTTAGAAATTTTTTATGATGAAAAAGATAAATAATAACGTTATTTTCATGATACAATACTTGAGCATTATTATTGAGAAATGTGTGTGCTTATATTTCATTAGGTGAGCCCATTAGAACTTACACAATGGGGTAGACCAGATAGTGCCAAGTGATCCCACAATAGAATAAAAGATGGGTGAACAAGGATAGAGCTCTAATTCATTGGGTAATCATTCATTTCTTAATAAGAAATAATCATGGAGTTATGAAAGGGTTTATTGTATGGATTTAACTAGACTCCCCTTACTTATGATACTGGTTTAAAATGGGTTTGGAATGTGATTCCCTAAGTTATTGATATGGGGGTACAGTTTCATACAATGGGTATAATTGGATTTATTTGATAAACATATGTGTGTGTTTTTAATGTTAATTTTATTTATTTATTTCACTAAAAAATTAATATAAACTTGAATATTTAATGGTTTTTCATGATTTAATATGACTAAAAGTTTCCATTAATTTTTAACACTTATTGAGATTCTTGTTCTCATCCCATGTATTTTAAATTTTTATATGATGGTAAGGGAAAGGATGAATTCATGTTTAATGTCATCAATATTTTTAATGAATATAAATAACCTTTTGTTTTAAAAGTTTTTATATGGTTGAGAAATGGATAATTATCAGAAGGGTCCACATGGTATTATATGTTTTTGTATGATCTGAGTTACAGCCCAATTATATAAAACTCTTAACCATAAAAGATCCTCAATGTGAAAGAAAGTAAATTCATTAATGAAACCCAATATTACAAAATATTTAAGGTTAGTTCCTTATAATTGTTATTAGAGGGGTGTTTAGATAACTTTAGAGTTTAGAATACTTCCAATAGAATACCCTTTAATTATTTGACATGATGGTTAAGTTGAAATGTATAATATTTAGAGATTACCATGATGATTAATCTAAAATAATAATATTCATTATATTTTTCCACAATGTAAATAGGGAATATATAATGGGAAGGAACTAGGAGGAAGATATACTTCCAAATCAGTATCGTGAGATGGTTGGAATTTGAATTGATTTGTTTTTTATAGTGATAGTTCATATTAAACAATATATTAATAGTGGTCATATTTATTCTTTAGAGGAACCTGATTTAAAATAAATGAAAATGTCTATTTTGGGGTTTTTCATGTGGTAACACCCCCATATTTTAGTGGATTATCTGATCCCATGATAGTTAAAGGATGGATTAATTACTTCAAGAAGATATTTTATGTCATGGGATGTTAGGAATTCCAAATGGTAACTCTATCCATTTATCATTCTGAAGGTGAAGATGATCGATTTTGGTGTTTTTTAAGAATACTAGAGTAAAATATAATCTTGATTCCTTATAGTTTGAAACATTTAAGTATCGTTTTCTTAATAAATATTTCCTAAATATTGTTCAATTCTTGATGAGAAAACTATTGTTATAACTGAGGTAAAAAGATGATGATTATATAGTAGTTTGTGAGATAAATATCACAATGTTTTCTAGTTATTTGATTGATTTTATTCATTAATGTGATAGAAAATTGAATAGTTTATACTCATGGTTAAAAGCATGTTTATGAAGAGAATCATCCACACAAGAATTTAAAATTTACGAGAATGTTGTTTGATGAGCAGAGAATGTTAAGATTGAATTTTCTGAAATGTATGTTTCTTGAGATTAAAATAGTAAGGAAAGGTTAAGGTGGTTGTAAGAAGAGAGAAAAATAGATTATAATTCTATAAGAAATCGTCCAAAATGTTTGATGTGCGGAAAATTACATTTTAAGTAATATTTAATTGGATTTGGGATGTTTTTACCATGTGGTTAGTTTGGTCACATGACTCATGACTATCTTGAAAAGTGTCCTAAACAACTAGTGAATGGGGTAACAATTATTCATCAAATGGGGACGTTTTTTAGTTGCAGTGAGTTGGGAACTTTATGCTAATATGTGTTTGAAGTTAGTTTCACATGAGAAAATCATCATGATTGGAAGCATAGTGTTGTGGAAAATTAATTTTCTACTACTACAATTGATATTGGGACATTAAATGATGTGGTGATAGGTAGGTTACTTTTTTATTCAAATTAAAACAAAACCCCATTCAACTAAATAACTTCACAATCATTCATTTATGAGAAATTGGTATGTAATTTTAGAACCCCATCTAAATAATGTAATATTGAAATTATGGTGAAAACTCTGGGTGGAAGAATTAAAGAATCCAATAATTATAATAATATTCATATTATTTTTAGTGGGATGTTATTTTCTATAAATATTGTTAAACATACCATAGTAGAATTTAATATCATATTGGGTATGGATTGGATTTTAGTTTATCTTGAAAATATATATTGCAGTGCTAAGAAAATTTTAGTTAATGAATTTATTCCTTAAAAAAACATAAAAGATATTAAATTGATTAATGATTGAAGAGAAAGATACATTTTTCATATATTTTTAAAATAAATAAACTATTCAGATTATTGATCTTCCAGTAAAAAATGAATACATGGATATATTTCCCAATGATTTTATGGAAGTCATTCTTGACTGGGAGTTTAATTTTACTATTGACTTAGTTCCTAATGATAATCCTATTTGTAATCCCCCTCACTAAATGACTAAAGTGGATCTTTTTGAATTGAAAATCCAGTTACAAGAATTTTTAGATAATGGATTCATATGCTCTAGTATATCAAAATGGGGTGATCTGAATTTTTTTTCTAAAAATAAATATTGTCCAATGATAATTTGTATTGATTTTATAGAATTGAATAACACCACTATTTATAACAAGTATCATTTCAATCGTATTGATGATTTTATTTTTATTCTTTAAGGGATTGTAGTATTTAATGATTCATACCCTGATGTTATGGAACCATTAGTTGAATTTAAGGGATCCAGATAATCTGAAGAATTTGTTTTGGACAAGTTATGGGAACTATATGTTTATAATTATGTCATTTGGGTTTTCTAATGTACCTGTTATGTTTTCAGACCTTATGAATAGAATTTTTCATGAGTTCTTTGACACGTTTGTGGTGTTGTTTATTAATGAAATTTTAGTATGTCATAAATTTATAAGGAACATAAAAGATGGATAATAATTGTTTTTAAAACCTTATAATAATATAAAATATATGGGAAATTGAATAAGTGTGAATTTTGGTTGCAATAAATTTCGTTACATGGACATATTATTTCTTAATATGAAATTACTATTGAACCTATAAAAAAATTTGTTCAATAATTTCCAATATAGGAAAATATCACAGAGATTCATATATTTCTCAGAATAGTGGGTTAATATTGACAATTTTTTTTGAAAAATTGGCTTTGTTTTCTAGCAAACTAACTAAGTTAACTAAAAAATAAGGTAAATTCATATGGAAAAAATAATTTGATTATTGTTTTCAGGAACTAAAAAAAGGGATTAGATAATGATTCATTTTTGGACCTACCTTCCAGAAATGGTTAATTTTTCATCTAAAATGAATCTTAATTGAAAGGATTTGGTTGTGTACTAATGTATAATGATTTGTTAATTTATTATGATTCACATTAGTTGAAACCTCATGACTTAAATTAGCCTTCAAATTATTTGGAATTAGCTTCTATGGTTTTTTTATTTTAAAATTTAGAGGAATCATTTGTATTGAGTAAAGTGTGAAATATATACCAATCACAAAATTTAGAAGAATATATTCACTCATAAATAATTGAAGATAAGGTAGAGAACATTGATGGAATTGAGAAAAAATTATGATATCATAATTCATTATCATCATAAAGAAGGAAAAAGTGTCTTATTCTTTGATTCAATAAAATAATTATTTATTAACAATGTTATGTTTGTAATGTGACTATTTAGTTAATTATTTGATAAATATTGGCCTAGAAGTTTTGTATATAGGGGTATAATTTGTTTTTTTAGGTTTCAAAACAATATAATTTATAAAAAATAATTTGGATATATCAAAGAGAGGATCAATATCTGTTGGAAAAGTGTAATTATGTTATGAATCATACATTTACTATATTTAATATTGGATAAGAAGGTGTTTATAAGTTAAAAAATGATTATGTGTACCCTGCGAATACCAATGAAGTTAATATTTTTTGATTGAAGATTATAATCCTCCATTTTTTGTCAATATGGGTAGTTATATGATCTATAGAGACCATCAAGAGTGTTACTAGTTGGATTGAATGAAAATAGACATTGATTACATTACCCAAAATGGTTTTAATGGTTAATAGGTTAATGTATAATGACAATTAACAAAGGGAATGCTTCGACATTTTCCAATTATGAATTGTAAATAAGAAAATATATCAATGGATTTCATGGTTGGATTGCTAAATACTTCTCAAGGTGATAATATTATTTTGGGTTTTTATTGAACTATTAACTAAATCTTCACATTTTATCCCCATATGAGTTATAATTTAGTTCATTGATCATTATCGATTGTATCCAAAAGAGATAGTTTGGTTATATAGAGTGCCTCTCCCTATTGTATTATACCATGATCCCATGTTCACAACTAATTTTGGGAAATACCTCCAGAAGTCACTGGGAAAAAAAATTAAATTTCTGTATAACTTTTCAACCTCAATCTAGTGGATAGTCTGAATGATGAATTTAAACCGTGGATGATATTCTTTGATCTTGTTTATGGACTATATAGAGTAGGTAAAAATGCTATGAAAATAATTGGATAAAATATATTTTTTTCGAGGTTGGTGATCATATCTTTCTCAGTTTTCCTCTATAGAAAAGGGTTATTCTAGTTTTTAAGAAAATGAATATATATAAATGTTTAAATGGAAATTAAGAAATCATTTACAATGATGGATCATTTTCCAACAATGTTGATTTTCCTATATGTTTATCTCAGGTATATAACATATTTAATGTTTCAAAGTTAATGAAATATGTTCCAGATTCATATTTTATTTTGAGAGTAGAATAAATTTATTTAGAAGATAATATTTCTTACAAGGAATAACCAGTTCATATTCTTGAATTTATAGAGAAATTTTTATAGAATAAGGTTATTTACCAAGTTAATATTTTATGAAAAATCCATATGATTGAAGAGGTAACATTAGAATTTGAAATTTCTATATGGGAAAGACATCCCCACTTGTTTAATAAGTGAATAAAATTACGAGGATAAAATTTATAAAATTGGAAAGAATATAACAATCTAGTTAAATGTAAAATAAATAACTTACATAATTATTAATCTGAATTATATATTTATATTAATTATAAAAAAATATTAATGTTACATAATTATTAAATAAAAAGGAAACAGTTTTAATCAAACACATTTCTTATAGGGATTCATTTTATATTTTATTAAGAAAAATTATCAATTTGAATTTGAGAAAATAAATATCATTTTATAATTTTTTATGTCAAATTTATCTTATTGTGAAATTTTGAGATTTTTTTGAAAAGAATCATTTTATGAGGAACAATCAACGATACTAAATTTAAATTGAAAATTGTAATTTAAATAAAATTTATTTATAAATTTAATTTATATTTTAAATTGGATTTAATGTAAAATTAGTTCAATTATAAATCCATTAATCCAATTGATGTCATTTTAATTAATTTCATATTTAAATTGGTTATAAAAACATTTTAAACCAATGATCATTTTAACCTTAAAAAATTATTATTTCTCATCAAGTCTACTTGATTAGTGTTAAATAATGTTTTTCCACATATGGGAGTAATTGTTTTGATAATGGATAAAATATATGGTATTATCAAAATTTATAATTTTGTATAATTCCAAATAAATTTTTATCTATAATTATTCATGAAAAAATTTATAATTAATCACAATTATAATGGTAAAAACGAGTTAACTATGGGATTATAATTTAATCATAAAGGAAAAATGACCTAGAAACTTGTCCAACACCCTGTTCATGGAATTATTTATAAATTAACCCCATATTAATTATAATTGAACATTATTTGGCCTGGTGATGTGAAAAATATGTGGGTGGAATTCACTATTTCAAAAGTTACAAGTGTGCCACTAAAAATACTTATAAAGGCCACCCAATCTCCTCTTATATTCATACATTAAAATTTTTTTGGATTGGATAATACATACAAAAATAACATCCAAAATCTCCTTTCATCATTCTATAATCCTCAGATTGTGTGTATATCCAAAGACATAAAGATTTTGGTCCAAACCTATAGAGGATACCCGAAAATAGGTATCATTCATCAATCAGGGTTTTATTTTTTATTTCTCCATCCATTAGATTATTCGAAAACCATGATTATTTATTTTCATAAATATATAAAATATACTAAGATGTTATTATTTTAATATAATAATCTAAATCCATTCCCTCTTCCATTAAATGGTTTGTGAAATCAGCATTCATGTTTATGGTGGACTACTACATCCCGAAATGTTGTAATTTGTTTTACCATTATCACCTCTCACTCTTGGGTTTGATAATAAATATAATGTTTATATATTATATTTTCAACATAATTATAAATTTTTATTCCCTATATCATATATAAATTTCTATATTAAATACCATATGGGATATGATAACATCACTCATGTGTACGACAAACTAGTTCCTCGAGGAGCGATGTGATTCATTTTTCCCTAACACAATACATAGATAGTAATAAGGGAACTGATAATGTATATATGGGATATAAATTAAATAATTATGATATTAATGAAATATTTATAATTTTATAAATATAATATAATATAATATGTTTTACAATTTTACTCACTAAAAATTGATAACATCGTTCGTGGATGATTGGACAACACCATCTTTGAAGCAATGTGATTTCAATTTTCATCAAAAGATTACAAGAATGAAATATATAATTATATTAAATTAAAAAATATGTTATATTTTAATTAATAATTATTTTGGAAATATTAAATATCATTTACCTTATTTTCATGATGCTCATTGAAAAATATAAATGTTACTCATGCGTATCGACAGATTACCGTCTTCGTAATTGTAACGATAATTCATTTTTCATAACCATATTTCATGATTAATTTTAAAACTATAATTTATGAAGAAATATTAAATTTTTTTAAATATTTTTATTCTATATATTTTTAAATAATGAATACTCTGACCATATTCAACCAGCCAAATTCACTTTTGACAAATAAACTGAATATGGTGAAAATATCAGGTGTGAACTTAATTGATTATTTAATTTTATATAAATATAAAATTAGTGAAATAAAATTATAAATTAACTTGAAAATGTTTATAAATAAATTAATTAAATAATATATGTTTATTATATATTAATATAAATACACCGTTGTCATTTTGGACCCAAGTAAAGGGACTTCCTCTAAATTTGTTTTCAATGAGGCATATTTTAATGTTGTACACATATAATCTTTTACGTGGTTTATAAAAATCCCATTTTTGATGTAATATCATGAATATATTTTACTATCAGAGTATTTATAGTTTTTTAATATTATTCATTCATTTTGGTTTTGATTCAAATATTTCCAAAAGTGATAAAAGATTTTTTTTAAGAAAAGCATATTTTAATGTTTTCCTTCCACATTTTTCTTTTCCTAGTAAATATTTTTAAATAATTTTATAAAAAAGTTTATTTGGACATAAAATATTTTATAAATTAAATTTTATTTATATTCTAATATATTTAAATGCTTTTCAAAACGATACTTTGTAATTTTTTATATGAAATATTTTGACAAATGACAAAAGAAGTGTTCTATTAATAATATACATGACGACAACATATTCTATTCTCCCGTGAATGTTATTTTATTTATATATTACTTTTCAATATTTCATGTTTTCTTCAGATAAAAACACCATTCTTTTGTTGATATTTTGGTATTAAATATTGGTTTTTAATGAAAAGGGTTTTGTGGTATCGAAAATGGGGTTTTAATAGAAAAGGGTATGTTTATTTCCAAAAGATATTTTATTATTATTATAGTAGATTTGTTTTAAATATTTTATGATGAAAAGGTGAAAAATAAAAATATTTTATTTATTATATGGTACTTGAGCATTATAAATGACAAATTTGTGCACCCGTATAGTTTTGGGTGGCCATATTATATCTTATACGATGGGTAAGCCTATATAGTGTCTTGTGAGCCCATTATAAATTAAATAATGGGTTAAACCAGATAATTGTCCAATTTTTTGGGATAATGATTCTTGAATTAATAGTAATAAATAATGGATTTAGCAAAGGGTTTCTAAAATTAATTTAATTGGGATTCATTTACTTCTAAAATGAGTTTAAAATGTGTTGTGAATGTGATGCTCTATGTTATCGAGAAGGGTTTTTAATTTCATACTATGAGGTTTAAAGGATTTCATTGAGAAAAAAATGTGTCTATTTTTTTGTGAAAGTTATTTATTTATTTCACTGAAATAACATTGATATATAGGTTAATATTTCTTGTGTTTTCATGTTTTCACTAGCCTAATGATTTCATTTATTTTTATATCCCGTACTAAAATATTTCTTCCCATACAACCTTTTTAAATGTTTTTTCACATGATGGGTAAGGGAAAGAATGAATAGAATTTCATTGTTGTGTAGAGTTTTCATGAAAAAAGATAATATTTTTTTAAAATTTTAATGGTGGGAAAAATCAATACTAATTAGAAGTGAGAACATTGTTTTTTTTAATGTATGAGTTATAGATTAATTATCTATAACTCTAAACAATAAGTGATACTAAAAGAGAATGAAATTAAATTCTTCCCTAAAACTCAACATTATGTATTGTTTAAGGTTAATTCCATACAAGAATTGGAACATTAAAAAATGAAAAATCCTATAGATGCTGATTTTGACATAATAAATCTTAAATAGAGAATTATAGTAGCTGACGTTGACTTCTAATAATATCATTTTGATTTATTGGATTTACAATAATTTATTTATCAAATATGGATGGACTAATTGTTTATTCAAGTTATGATAATGAAAAAATATATTGAATTGTGATGTGATATTTAATTATATAAATATCTTGTTAAATAAATTTTAATATTTATTTTTATCTAAATATCAAAACTATATTTAAAATCTAGGAAGTGGATGATTGAAAATTATATTATAATATTAAAAATTTGAGAATTTATTCCTATGATTGACTGATTAATTATTATATTCAATTTATGTGGTCTATATGATGTTCAATTTGAATAATATATGTTTTGGAAAATTAAAATAATTGAATATATTATTTTGGAAGAATTTAATGAAAAAGGAAAACAAGAAGGTTGAGATATATATATTATTGACATTATTTAAATTATCATATACCTTATATAATTTCTCCAACTCAGTACACTCTATAGTAAAATAACCCTACCATTACCTTAACTTATATACACATCCCTGTATACTAGAGGTTTCCAAATATTAATGATTATCAATGGTTTTACTATAGCAAGACTATACCCTCATATTAATGTTTTCAAACATGATGTATTTGACATAATACTCTTCGTTAAAAAAATTAGGTGGATAAATAAGTAACAACTCTATGTTGAACAAATATATATAAAAACACTATTCTATAAAAAATAAACAAACTAAAATGAAAAATGAGAAATGAAAATATACTAATATCCTTTATAGGTATATCATATATAAATCAACCTAAAGTAAAATAATCTGAACCCCATCCAAGTCATATATCTCAACCTAGTCCCATCTCTCAACTCTATCCAACCATTCTAGGGAATTCACTGAAATTATGAGATACATCCCTAACTGTACATGTGATCATGTGGTCTTCCTAGGTACCAATGTACTAGGTCCACCCTATAAGGATGTGAGTAAAATAAAATATTCCCCACTAAAAGTGACCCTAAAATAAATATTATAACTATTTAATGAAAAATGTGATATGAATAGAAAAAAATAAGATATTGAATAAGATCAAATTACCAGCATCGATCATCAAGGTCTTTGTCGAAACTCAAGGTTGAAACTTCCTATTTCATATAGTGTTGAATGTCTTTGAGAAATTATAATAACATACTAAGTGTTGTCCCATAATACAATCATACATCATCAGGGGCATATTTCCCACACAAGAATCAAATATGTGACATGATCAATTGAAATATACCCCCCTTTGAGATGTCATGTCATCTCATTAGGGTGCAAAAAATACACACCTTCGCAACATATTTCATATCATTAGTGGCTCATAACTCACAATAATAGAAACATATATCACATTATCATGAGGGGATAACACCTTTCCCATGTAAACATATATCATAACATCTGGAATGAATATGTCTTATACTCAAAAACATATATCAGGTCAACATTGAAAAATATCTCCCCTATATAGAAACTTATATCATATCATTTAGGGATAGAACACCAGACATATGAATTATATTTTGTATCATCATGGGGATAATGAATCACACTGTAAGAATAAATAATACCATCAATACGGAATAGATTCCCCGGCTAGAAACTTATATCATATGATTATCTATAAAGAAAATCCTCCTTAAAAAAATATACTATATCATTAGAGGTATCACATCCCATAGTGGATATATATATCATAAAATTACGAATAATATCCACCACTCATTAGAAATAAATATCATATTATTTTGGCGGAATAATATTCCTCCATGAAAATAACTCTTATATCACACAATATATATTTGTAATAATTATTCAGGGTAAGGTTCCCACCACAAAATATAATACCATGTCATTAAATGGGTTAGATACTCACCCAAATATGCTTTTAAATCCTATTTTCCTCTCTCAATATCATAACCAGTACCCATCACTCTATCCTAACAATGATACCCCTGCATTTTATACTCTACACTAACCCTATGAAGGGTCATAAAGAGGCTAAAGAAAATACAAAACTCCCCTAAGTAACATCTTATAGGGGGAACCACATACAAGTTAATATATATCATTCACAACTATCATTTCTAAAACCATATCTTGGAGGGAATATATGTAACACCTAAAGAATTTGTGAATTATTATTTTTGATATTTTTCATTTCAATCAATACTAAATATAACTTGTGTTATATGAAAGAACCAATCAAATATTGAATATTAGGAAATACCAAGTTAATCATGGAATACACACAACATTTTTATTATCTTGTAGAATATGTAGAACTATTTTTGGATTTTCTTTACACATAATGTCATGTTCCATCAAATGGTTTCATGAAATGCAATTGCAAATTTTACGGAACAACAATATACTATTAATATTATTATTAAAATATTTTTATAGCTACCAACTTAATGTTTAAATATATTTTATGAATAAGATTAAATAAATAGTGAAAATACTATATGCTCATTTATATAAGCTGAATTCTTTTGTTTCAAATTATTATAATTTAATGAATGAACTATTTGAAAATAATGAAAATACATTTCTAAGAAAACTATTTTTTAATTTTCAAAGACAATATTGTAAATTAAACAGACCGATTTGATTACTTTTTCCAATAAAATTTATAAATTATAAATTAAACAATCATTTTTATACTAATAAAATATATTTTATAGGTATAATATAAGAATAAATCCAATTTTAGGAAGAAAAATTTTGTATTTTTCCAAAAGGTAATTTTCCACCTTTTAAAGGAGAACTAATTTTTGATAATATTTTTGACCATTTTAAAATTTTTATTTTAAATAGTAAATATCATTTTTTAAATAGTAATATAACAATTTACTTTGGGTAAATTTTTTGTATTCTTATAAGACGTTTCATTGTTTATTGAATTGTGAAAAACACTGAATTTTAATTCAATTAACATTTTTATAATTTTTTTATATTATTATGTTATAGTTTAATTTGGTTATATAGTTTAGTTATATATTTTTTTTAAAAACAAAATCCAATTAATCTCACTGTAAATAATTTCAAATTTAAATTGGATATAAAATCATTTTAATCCTTTGGACTTTTTTACCTTAAAAACTCACTTTGTCATCCAGTTTATGAGATTAATTTTACAGTAATATCTTAGACTTATATGGCTGGAATTTGGAAGATTTTACTATATATTTGGAATAGGAATAATTTATAATATCTAATAAGCTCATATTATTTATTTACCAAAAATATTAATGAATGTGACTAATTTTTTTTACAGCGAGTAAGAGAAAAATTAGCATATCCAAGGACCAAGTCTTTAAATTATGGTCCAAAATGACATAAAAAGTGTCCACAATCCATTTTATGTTAATATTTTGACCCAATAATAACTGATGGTGAATGTGGACCATTATTGGTTCTAATATAAATGGTAAAATCCGGGGTGGAATTGCCTTTAAAAAAATTTATTACAACACAACTCCTCCTCCAATTATAAAAATAACTCACCCCTACAACTTATTCACACCTCTTAAGCCCCTTTCTCACAAAAAATATTCTCAAATAATATCCCAATATCCATTAATTCATCATATAATCTTCCCTTTGTGAATAAATCTATCTAAGGAATCTTTTTGGAGAAAATCAAGAGTTACCCAAAAAGAGGTAACATCCTTTCTCTGGCTATTTTGTTTCATTTTCATTCACCACCCCCTAAAATATTATTATTACATGTATATATAATAACTTAATTATCCTAAATATAATTATATGATTTTATTATAAGTTTCTTACCCAATCCTACACAATCGTCCATCTAATGGGTAATGAACTTATTGTTCTTATATATGGAGAACTATTTCCTCACAAAATGATGTTTCTCATTTTTCATTTAATAACTCTCATTGATGGTTATAATTATATAAAATATGTTTTTATATGAAATATGTAATATTTTTATGTATTTATTACTATGTATTTATTATATAGCCCATAACTTCTTTCTTTCCAATTTGTGGAAATACGATAACTTAATTTGTATATGTGTGGACTATCAACTCCTCAAAGTGATGTGATACGATCACAAATTACATGGAATGTATTAAATATGGTTTTAGTAAATATATATGTTATATATTAATAAATAATTATACTTTAATAATATATATATATATATATATCATTTACATTCATTCTTTTAATACAATAAGATAACAGAAACATCATTCATGCATATGAATGGGCTACCATATCCATGAAGGATGTATTCCATATTTATATATTTTATAGATACATATATAATGAATATAAATGATATTTTTATCATTTTTTATATTCTATATGTAATTAAATATTAATCTATGCAAGAGGATCAAGAATATCAAGCCAAATCATATATGAAAAACAAAGAGGATATTAACCAAAATGTAACATTAACACAAAGTTGTTTATAAATGGGTGATATAAATTAATAAAAAAATAGTATATTTTATTAGATATAATAATATCATTATGTGGTAGGTTCATAATAAACCAATATTTATTATAAAGGTGGTTTGTACATGTATGAATAAAGTCAAGTCTTAAGAAACACATTTTCTCATATAAATTTTTATACCCATGAGATACTTGCCATGTCCACGACTCATTTATTTTTTGGGGAATATATAATTCACATGAATGTGTTATATGATACTTATAATTAAATTTACGAGTATTTACAACTCAATTTTACGATCTCCCTTTCATAGGGTTTATGTTTTAGAAGTTATCAAATTATTAAGGTAGTTCTGTCTCAATTTTCTTTCTTTGATACACATATTTTTCTATACACCAATATTCTATTAAAATTTTCATATACTATCCATTTTATGTGTTATATCATTTATAATATTATTTTAATTATATTATACTATTCATTTAATTTTATTCTATCAAGGGGGTTATGATTTGAAGTTACCAATGTGGTAAGTGTTTATTACTATAACCTCATTATTTATCAAGATTGTTTAAGATTACACTTAAAATAATGATATATTATATTCCATCTCTTAATAACTCTCACGAATTTTATCCTCCACAATTTATTTATGGTATATCTATTTAATGGTACCTTTTATCAACTATTTCGTACTTTGGGTTAATATGGAATTTTTTATATGAAAATACAACATTATTTCTAATTTTGGTTCGAAAACCGTGTCCAATAAAAACCATGTTTTATAATATGTTTTAAAAAATTGTTTACTAATATCTTATGATATGTAAATGTAATTTTTACCAATGTTTCACATTTTTTTAAAATGGGTTTAAAAGCAATATTCTATTCATTTTCTGAATGATAATCTTTTCTACACTTTTCGTAGTAAAAAGGAATGTTTGACATGTACAGACTTACTCACCATCATGACTATCATTTCACTGAAACTCCCATTTTTTGTCTACAAGTTTATTTTTATAGAGATTTTTTCCAATTTTTTTTTAAAATTAGATGATATTAAATTGGTTTTCAAATTTTTTTTATAGAAAATGTTTGTTGTTAAATTTTTTTTGGATGAATCATAAAGAATATTTTATATATTTTCAAATGGTTATCGTCAATTAAAATGATTAAAAATATTTGATAGTTTATTTTTTTTATCAAGGAAATTTTAGTAGATTTTGTTTTTCAAATTTATTTATTGTTTAAAAACAATATTTCAAAGAGGAAAATATATTTTCATCAAGAAATTTTTTAAATCACTATGTAAATTTGTCATTATAAAAAATGTATTTCTAAAGTGGATTTATGAAATGGATTTTCAAGGAAAGGTATTTATCCATAAATAAATTTTTCATGTAATTTAAAAAAATCCTTCTCCATCTAATATGACATAATTTTTTATAGTTTATTATTTAGAAAGGATATGATCCAAGATTTCCATTCAAATTCTTTCATGAATGGACTATGATTTGATGAAATGGTGTTTATCACACCTGTTTCTATTCTATAGTTTATATGATTTTGAACCCACATATTTTCACGAGTTATTCTTTGATGAAATTATTATGAGACCTATCTCCTTTTCATCAATAATTATATGTTTAATGGTTTATGATACCCATTTAATTTCATGGGTTATGAGATGATAATTATTTATAATATTATGGAACACATATTATGTGATGGGTGAGACCTATATCTCCCTACATTGCATTGGTAAATAACGGAAAACTCATGAGTATATATGTTATGCATGAACCTTATTACATGTTCACAAAGTTATTTTTGAACATGATTACATGTTTACAATTTTGTGAATAAACCTAGTGGCATGTTCATAATTTTATGCATGAAATTAATTACATGTTGTAAATGTTTTAAGTGAACCTTATTGCTTCTTCACAAAATGATGTGTCAATATGATTAAATATTTAAAATTATATACATTTACCTGATCACATGTCCATAATGTTATGAATAGACCAGGTTTCATGATCAAAAGTTTATTTGTGAACCTGATTAGATGTTCACAATGTAATGTGTGGACTTGATTACATGTTAAAATTATCATGAAAAGTCCTTATGTGAGGGTATGATTTCCTGTCCTTAACAAAATGAGTGAACCTGTTTATACATATACATGATCACAATGTTATAAGCTGATGTGTATTCCAAAATTCCATGTTTTATTCCTATGTTATTATTTCAAAGACTATGTTATCAATTATCCTATGATTCCGGAATTATTATCTTCTAATATTTATTCCATGATTCATGTTTATATTATTTGATATATAGGTTATGATCCTATAATGATACAATCATATTCTCATACTCTTACGCTCATTATATTCATAAATATATCTCTTTTTTACCCTTACTGAGCATTTGATCTCACCCATTAGAGGAATCATGTGTATATATGTTATGAATGAACCTAACTACATGTTCACAATATTATGTGTGTACCTGCTTACATGTAAAAAATGTTATGCATGGACTTGATTTCATATCCATAAGTTTCTGCATAAAATAGATTATATGATGACAATTTAATGAGTGAACCATATTTTGTATTAGAAATTATGGATGAACCTGATTACCTGTACACAATATTTTGAGTGGATTGGATTACATGTTCAAATTGTTATGCATGGAACTCGTTTCATGGCCACAAGAATATGTGTGAAACTAATTACATGTTCACAATGTTAATCAAAATCATGATTTGGTGATCATAATGTTATGAGTGGAAAATATTTCATGTCTATAAGTTTATAAAAGGGACTAATTTCATGACCATAACATAATGAGTGAAACCGTGTCTACTTATACACGTTCACAATTTCATAAGATGATGTGTACCAAAAATTTCCATGTCTTATTCCTATATAATTAATTTCTAACAAATGATCTCAATTATTGAATGATTCATGTATTGTGAGTATCTAATATTTATTCTAGGATTCATGTTTATGATATTTGATATGTATGGTATGATCTTATAATGATATGACCTTGTTCTCCAACCCTTATGCTCATTTTAGGCTTACATATCTCCACTTTTTACCCTTACTGAGAATCTAAGATCACGTATTTTTTATGTTTCCCTACCCAAGGTTATGAATAAATGTTTTTAAGTAGGTTTAAAAAATGGAAATATATTTAATTGAGACATTGAAGTTCTCTCACAAGATTCGAGGATTGTGTCCCATGTTTCCAATGACAGTAAACTATTATAGCTTTCAAGAATATAGTTTTGTTATATAATGAATAATCATCTAAAATAATGTAATATCAATTCATGGAAATCAAAAGTCACTATTTTATCATCCCTAAAAACCACCATTCTCACATCATGGAATAATAATCCACACTAGTGATAAATCATAGCCAATATACTAATGAAATTATATAATTTTAATCTTACATGATAGTAAATCTATGTTCGGTCTATCACAAGTAATATAGACATAAATACATTACACATTATTCAAATTATGAATGAACCTAACAACATGATAATAAATCAATGTTAGATCTATAATCATGTGTATATATGTTATGAATGAACCTAACTACATGTTCACAATATTATGTGTATACCTAATTACATGTAAAAAATGTTATGCATGGACTTGATTTCATATCCATATGTTTTTGCATAAAATAAATTATATGTTGACAATGTAATGATTGAACCATATTTTTTTATTAGAAATTATGAATGAACCTGATTACATATACACAATAATTTGAGTGGACCAGATTACATGTTCAAATTGTTATGCATGGAACTCGTTTTATGTCCACAAGTTTATGTGTGAACCTAATTACATGTTCACAATGTTAATCACAAGCATGATTTGGTGATCATAATGTTATGAGTGGACTAAATTTCATGTCTATAAGTTTATAAAAGGGACTAATTTCATGACCATAACTTAATGAGTGAAACCATGTCTACTTATACACGTTCACAATTTCATAAGATGATGTGTACCCCAAAATTCCATGTCTTATTCCTATATAATTATTTTCTAACATATGATCTCAATTATTGAATTATTCATGTATTGTGAATATCTAATATTTATTCTAGGATCCATGTTTACGATCTTTGATATGTATGGTATGATCTTATAATGATATGACCATGCTCTCCAACCCTTATGCTCATTTTAGGCTTACATATCTCCACTTTTACCCTTACTGAGCATCTAAGATCACATATTTTTTATGTTTCCCTACCCAAGGTTATGAATAAATGGTTTTAAGTTAGTTTAAAAAATTGGAATATATTTAATTGAGACATTGAAGTTCTCTCACCAGATTAGCAGATTGTGTCCCATGTTTCCAATGAAGGTAAACTATTATTTCCCTCAAGAATATAGTCTTGTAATATGATGAATTCTCATCTAAAATAATGTAATATCAATGCATGGAAATCAAAAGACACTATAATATCATCCCTAAAAAACACCATTGTCATATCACGGATTAATTATCCACACTAGTGATAAAATCATAGCCAATATACTAATGAAATTATATAATTTAAATCTTACATGATAATAAATCTATGTTAGATCTATCACAAGTAATATAGAAATAAATCCTTTACACATTATTCAAATTAAAATAAAATAATTTTCTAGTGAATTATGTTTTCTCACCCCACACATATCATATTGACCAAAGGATATAATACAAATCAATATTTCTATATGGTATAACATTAGGAAAACCATTTCTACCCATAACCCTACATTACCTGGAGGGGACCAAATACATATGCCTCATGGTCCTCTATGTTCATCCAATTAATTTATAACCCATTAGGGTTTATATATTTCAAATAAAAAATTCCTAATGATGTCATAATACATCTGTGGTGGAGTCATCATGATCATGTTAAAGGGTTCATCATGGCCCCAGTCACTTTGGGTTTTCTCATTTTAATTCAATGGAAAAAATAATTTTCAATTTAATGGTCAATCACACATGAGTGGTGGGAAAAAATATCACACACTATTGAAACAAATTCATAATATTGCGGAATATATTTATGGACCACGTACCTTACATGTAGTTATTTACATTATAAGAAATGTATTATTCATTTCGTTGAAGCTTATCTAAGCCCGATCAGTTTTCCCGAGTCAACATGACCACTAACTCCATAAATAATAATTTAATAAATAAAAAAAATAAAATCATTATAATATAATATTCTATAAGTATTACTTATAATATGAACAAGGGTAACTAATCAAAAAATCCTCTGTTTCTAAATAATCATGTAAAGGGGTAACTCTGTCCCTAATATCTATCAATATTCATAACACAAAATGTCTCCAATATCTTCCACAAAAAATTCATAAATTATTCCCAAAAATTCAAAATATCTAAATAATTTCTAGTACTAAAAACACATAATTATTGTTCCACTATACTAGTTTAATAATATTTTTGGCGTCTCCTCTATCTAAGTAAAATAGATTCCCCATTACATCGACATAATTTCACTCTAATCTAGTGGAATTATCACCAATTACAGAGCCTAATTTCTAACAAGTATATAAAAAAGAAATAGGTAATAAACTGAAAAGGAATCAATATAGAGTGATTTATTTATCTTTTTTATAATCCAAAACAAACAACACATCAATACAAAAATAATCAAGTAATATATATATCCCAGAGATAATGTGGAATGATCTGTCCACTTTGGGAATTCTTTCCCTTTTTTGGTCTAAAAATCCCCCTTATCCTCTTAACATGTCATTTTAACAATTTATTAATATATTTGCATAAGAAATAAAAAAATCATCAAATGAAATGTTAAAAAATATTTTTAGGTTTATGTATTGGGGTTTCCATACATAAAATTAAACCATTTACCTATATGCACAACCCCGATAATCACAACATATCATAAGGTTTCCGTAACAATTTAAAAAATTTCAAGAGAATTCCCCTTAAATATCATGAAAATTCAATTATATATCGATAAATGAATGTTACAAATTATCAGGATATAAAAAATTCCCATTAATATTCATGGAACACTAAAATACCCATTACTAAATTTCAAGGATCAACCTTGGATAACCCATATATATACAAGTAATAAATCCTAGGTTTTACAATTAGTTGTATAATTGAACATATATGAATAGGTTAACCATTAGTTTAATATTATGTACTATATTACCATTTTAAAAACCCTTTGGAGGGTTAATTTTATATAAAAAAAATTTACTATTATTATATATGACATTAATATCACACATACATAGGTCTAATTTTACATATCACCCTTTAAAATTTGTTGATCCTTCTATATACCAGGTTCACCACATATAGGAAAATATTCCAAAAACATTAACGTGTTACTTCAATGTATGGGATACCTATATGTATAATATAATCTTATCTTGGAAATCATATGTATACACATTTTTCCTCCAAGGAAATAACTTAATTTTCTAGATCCATCATTGGGATAATTTTATATACACATGTGAAATGTTAAAGCTTATGTATTTTTTTTCCTAAAACCTAAAAAGAACACTTATGCTGTAGAAAAAGACTCTCCCACAATAAAGATATCCAAAATTCCAAAAAATTAATAAATATTTTAAAAATGATTATATTCCTCTGAAAAGATTTTAATGGATTTAAACTCCCATAAACCCCCTAGATACTAGAAGTAGTTTAGAAAACCAAGAGAACCTGACATTGGCCCCTCCAACTACTACAACATAATTTTGAAAAATTTATTATACTCCCAACAACTCCATGGTAACTATTTCACATGGTCAATCATGGATAAAATAACACCATTTTAAAGTACTGTTTTATTTTTTAAAAGTTATTTATTATAACATATATAGGTTCTCATAATTTTTTTTAAAAAAATTAGTTTTGTAAATGACATAAAATATAACAATACATAGAGGGGTTCATGATTTTTTAACCTCCCCACCATATCTCTTCACATTCCTGATAAATTTCCACCTTCATCAATCATAAACCATCCTAGTTACTAAACCCCAATGCACGACCAAAGTCCTATGCTTCTAACCATTTTCAATCATGCTGACACAACACATAAACAAAATCCACTTCATAAAAACTATCTATCCACCACATTATAGAAAAATTATTTCAACCTCCTCTAGGAAAATGTCTATTTTTTTATAGAATTAATTAATTCCTAATTAACTATTTTCAGATTCTATAATTTGATGTTATTGATCTACATTATACTATCTCTTACTCAATTTCACACCGGATTTTCTCTCAACCATTAATATCAAATATTAATGTTCTCACTCCTTATTCTAAATCCAAAATAAAATTCCCCTTCCTCACTATGTATTTAATTATTCCACCCACAACGTTGTTTTTCTATAATCCATGTTACTCTATCAACAAGTTCTTAAATCACTTTATAGATCATATCTCCCAATCAACATCACATATTTAGATGATATAAGGTAGTAAAAATACTAACTGAAACCTATCTTCATTTTCTAATACACATATCTAGGTATTTTATATTTACCACACATAACCTAGAGATTTTCACATAAGACCCCTCCTAAGACTGAAACTTCTTCCAATTTTTCTCACTAAAATGTTGCTCCCAACATTTACTAAAATTTATTCCAAATAAGAACCACATTAATACATCATTTTGAGTGTTCTATATAACTCCATACCTAAAAATCACTAGAATCATGTTCACATTGCATCTCCCAAGCAACCACCATCCCATACTTTGGTAAACCTATCACGAAAAAACACTGGATAATTTGTATCATGGTTTTCTAATATATTTTTTATGGATCCTATAATTATAGAGGTTCAACCCCATGCCCCTAAATCATTTGGTGGAAATTACCATAAATATTGTATCAAATCCATCGACTATGATACTTCATTTGAAACTTTTAAATAAATCCATCACTCATCTCTCATAAGAGATGACTATCGTGACATATTAACAACACTTCTGACCCATTGATCATTTTGGATAACACTAGTAAAATCTCAATGTACATATTGATTTTCAACCAATTAGTAAATAATTGGTTCTATGAGCCATTTCAAGTGAGAGAAACCTATAAAATCATTATACACCCCCATTTGGAAGGAGTCAAATGAATAAAATATGCATCTTTATATATTATATTAATTCTAAAATAGGAGTTATCTAACATTTAAAAATAAATATCCATATGATAGAGATTTAATAGAATCCACCTGTTGACATGCCCCACTTGCCTTATATGGTTAATTAAACCTAATTAAGAAATAATTTAACTTTCCTCAGTTCAATATTAGGTCTCGTTAATCCACATATCATATATGTCAACCAATAACCCACTCTCTCAACCCATAAAAAGAGAGTAACCACATGAACATAACAAGATGGTTCTCAATAACCCATTTCACTATAACAAACCATTCTCATGTAGGTGTACACCCTTGTGCTTCAATGTTATACCACTAGAATCTTGCGATACCGATCTATATTTAAATATTCCTTGGATTTATTTTATAACCATAAATAACATCCCATAAGGGTTATATCTCATAATGAATTATTTTCACTACCGTCTCATATATCATATAGAAACTCATGTTCAAGAACTCTCGCAATAGGGTTATCACATATTCATATATCAAGAATCTCATAAACTAGTAAAATTCCCACTATAAGGTACAAGTGACCGTAATATATCCACATACTAGAATACCACATAGAAGGTGATGATCATATATATATGTGTATAATTACATCAACTATTGTAGATCATTGTCAAGTATATCATATTCTTGTTTTTTTTTGGTTTATTATAATTCCACCAATAAGTTATCTAGGAAAAAAATATGTATTGATGGAAATTTAAATATCTAACCGTAAAATATTAGGAAAACAAAATAGTACGGTTTAGTAATATATAATTTCAATAAAGAGATATATTATAAAAAATATATAATTTTATCAAAACATTAAGTAACCAATCCTATTTTCATTTCACAGTCTTTTATAGAATCAATATCATATTCACACACAAGTTTATATATGTCATGTGAACATTCACACATGATATAATTCATGAACTCACAGGTCTTTCCACCCTATTATAAGAGAAAAAATAAATCATTAAATAAAAAAAATAGCTTTTAGATTGAATAATATCAATTGTAACATAGAAAATAAGAATCCTAAATTACAACTCTTTAGTAATATAGACTCTAGCTCATACATTTTATTCCTTATAACAAGACATAACATCCTTACCACGTTTTTACAAGTCTTACCTACTTCCTTCCAAATCTAAAATAGTAAGGAAAATAAAACAATTTAGTTATACCACTTTGTATCATCCCCATCCTAATTCAAAATAAAATAACTAGATAAAGTTGTTACCTGACATCAAACATTCCACCTCCTATGCTAGAGGATGATAACTACTATAGAGGGTCTATGGGTATACCATTTTAATAATATAAAATAACTTCATATTAAAAACCAAAATGAATCAATCATTGTATAGTCTGTCTTTAAAATAATCATATAGATAAATAAACAACAATTTTCAAGTTGAAAAATATAAATAATAAACAATTTTTATAGGAAATGAACTAAATTAAATATAATCTGATTTATAAATACAAAAACAAAATCCCATGATGTTAGATCATATAAAACTAGAAGAAATTGAAATTAAAAATAATTGTAATATATTCCCAAATCATTATCTGATCCCATATCTTGACACTATATGATCTGTCCAACTCAACCAACAAAATAATGGGAGTCTAATTAACCTGTACATATAATAATTTTGCCTTCTTGAGTACTAAAATATTTGGGCCACCCATGTAGTGTGTAAGAAAAATTAAGTAGTCCCACACAATATGTGTCCCAAAAAAATGTATAGTATTCGCAATGTGAAAAAATTATAAAAATAAATAAACAACAGAACATAGAAAAATAATAACCACTAATCTATGGATTTCATGGTTACAACCAGGGTTAAGGATACATTATTTGGATAGGTAGATATGTCTCCTATAACATCACATGATAATATAATGTTTAGTAGATTTTTATTCCCATAATACAATCATATGTCATTGGGAGAAATAATAACCACCATGGAGTCACATGTTATACATTATTAGGGGGAGTATCTCCTACCCCTGAATCACAAATCATAAGATCAGGGGGGAATAACACCACTAATTTGAATGATCTGTCCTATATTTCTGGAAAATAGTTCCTGTCTTAGGAAACATATATCATATCAACTATGGGGAATAACTCCCATGCCTTGAATGATATATCTTATAATCATGGGGTGAATAACTCTCCTCCATACAATCATACAACTTATTTTATGGGCAGTTACCCTCCCTAGAGTAATATATCATATCATCATATGTAAATAATTCCCTCCCTATAAGAATATATCTTACCAATAGGGGTGGAAGCCCTCCCTTGAGAACATATCATATCATCAAGGGGAATTATTCCCCTCCAAAGAAACATATATCATATCATCATTGTGAATGAAACACCTTTGTAGAAATATATACTATATCCTATGGGGGAATGAATCCCCTCCCTATAATCATATGGAAAATTATCAAGGGTGGAATATGCACCCTCCTTGAAATAATATATCAAATCATTGGTGTGGGGGTTAGGGGTAACACCCCAGTATAAAAATAAAACATTTATATCATAAAACAAAAATGATGAATCATAATCATGAGGTAATGTAACATTCTACACACTACCATATCATGTCCTCAAATGAGTTGGGAATTCACCTAATTGTGACGCACATTCCAAGGTTAGAATGAGAAGGAATAACCATATACTAATCACCATATCTAAACTATGTTATCACTACACTAGCTTCCTAGAACTACGCCTCTATAAGGTCATCATGAAATTGGGGAAATGTTTTTTCTACTAAGTCACTACTAGAAAAATGACATATACCCATGGTTTAAAACTGTGGGTATAACTCCCAAAACCATGGGTATAGCATATTTCCATGGTTTTGGGAACCGTGGGACATAGAGGTGTCGGGATAGGTCCTGAACCTATACCCACATTATTCCGAACTGTGGGTATAACCTTTTTTTCAATGTGTCAAAGGCTAATATCCAATTTCTAGGATGTCAAAACCATATTCCCGCGGTTTTATAACCGTGGGTATAATTTTTTTTTACAAAAAACGCACAACAGGTTTTGAACCCACGACACAGATTTCTTACTCAGGGCACTTCACCACTTAAACTATGTTACATTCATATATATCTACCTATATATTGCTAAATATATTAATGCAGCTCCGTATTAGAAAAAAAGAGATAGAGGGTTTCGAACCAGCGTTCCCACCTACATGAATCCAACACCAAACCAACCGAGCAAGCTAGATTTTATATAAATATATCATCATTTATCATAAAATAATAATATCACTCCATGTATTAATGATACCTCATTTGGATAGGTCGATATGTATCTTAGAACATCATATGATAATACAATTTTTAAGAGATTCATATTCCCACAATACCATCATATGTCATTTGAAGAAATAATTACCACTATGTAGTCACATGTTATACATCATTAGGGGGAGTATATCCTACTCCTAAATCACAAATCATATGATGATGGGGGGATAACACCACTCCTTGAATGATATATAATATATTCATATATAATAGTTCCTCTACTAGAAAACATATATCATATCAACTATAGTGAATAAATATCATTCCTTGAATTATATATCATATAACCATGGGGTGAATAACTCTCCTCTATATAAACACACAATATATTTTATAGGCAGTTACCCTCCCTAGAATAATATATCATATCATCATAGGGAAATAATTCCCTCACTAGAAATAAATATCATGCCAATAGGGGATAAAAACCACCCTCGATGAACATATCCTATCATCAAGGGGAATCATTCCCCTCTATAGAGACATATATCATATCATCATGGGAAATGACACACCTTCATAGAAATATATACTATATCATTGGGGGGAATGAATCCCCTCATTAAAAACATATGGAAAATTATAAAGGGGGGAATATTCACCCCCTTAAAATAATATATCATATCATTGGTGTGGGGGTTAGGGGTAACACCCTAGTATAAAAATAAAACATATATATCATAAAAAAATATGATGAATCATAATCATGAGGTAATGTAATTTTCCCCACACTACCATATCTTGTCCTCATACGAGTTGGACATTAACCAAATTTTGAGGCACATTCCAATGATGGAATATAAAGGAAACACCCTAAAAAACGATCATATCAAAACTATGTTATCACTACACAATATTCCTAGGACTATGCCTCACCAAGGTCAGCATGAAATATAGGAAACTTTTTTTTTTCTACTTGTCCCCTCTCGAAAAGGACTCCTCGCATAGTTTCTTCTATATCATCACCAACACTCTTGTCAAAATCCATTACAATAAGGGAGAATAATCCCAAAAAAATACTATGATCATATCATTGAATGATCAGACACATTAAATATATGAGATAACATTACACTAAATATATAGAATAATGATTATTTCAATTATAAGTCTAGAGAGTGCAGTCCTTTAACACACTCTCTACATATACATCCTACCCATAGAATCCCCTGTCAGATACACACTCGTACATATGAAGGATGAATCGTCACCCAATTCTTATCATCTGGAACAAATTTAATAATTCAACCCATGATTTCTATATTTTTTTCCCCTAAACCAACCATTCCTACTCCATCACCCTCCCTTACATAGCGGGGAAGAATAGGTTGTATCTCAAGGTCCATTATGATCAAAAATTTCAATTATTTTCATTTATAATTTATATATCACATAGGAGGAATTAATAATCAATCCATTGACCATCATCAAATGAGATATCAATCTAGTGCTAAAGGGTCCATCATGTCTAAAGACAGAAACATTTTTATCATGGTAATTATTTGGAAAAAAATTCATTTTCAATTCAATGGAAAACTCCACATGAATGAAAATACTACATAAGAAATGATACACAAAAAATTCATTTACTATAATAATAAGTTTAGGGACCACCAAAATCACTTTAATTTATTTCCATTACAAGAAATTCTTGATGACCTTAATTAAAGATTGTGTGATTTTGATCGGTTGTTGCCCACAAAAAGAAGACCTAACTCGAAAAAAATCATTTATTTAACAAAAACATTAATAATGATCTTAATAAAATTTTACATAACTAATATATAGGGTATAAAAAAGGGGTTACTCACGTGGTGATATCTCATGGATAAACCCTAAAACAAATGAGTACATACCATCCCCAGTATCTACATAGATGTTTAGCAGAATAAAATATTTTATCAAATTATGAAACACTTGTCAATTTATCCCAATAAATTAGATATTGATAAATAATTTAGTTGAGGAAAATAGCATAATTAATATGTAAATGACTTTTTATAAAAATACTTTTGGGGTCCCCTTAATAAAATATTAACAAAATCTTCCTCATATAAAGACGATTCTACCATGATTAGGTGGAACGATGATAAAAAAACCTACCTAGGTTAAAAATATTTGGAAACCCCGATACAAGTATAAAATAGAGAAGGAATCAATATATATTTATATATTTTCCCTTATATATCTAGGGAAAATAAATCCACGAAATTCATATAAGAATCAATGAAAGTATCAATCTAATACATAAAGGGGATCTAGTGTTCCAATTTGAGAATTCCATATTATTCTAGCATAAAAACAATATTTATAATTTGGTATTTAAATTATAATTTTTATAATATTTTAAAAATAAAATAAATAATTTCTCATATTAATCTTTTTGAAATAATTTTACACTAATGTATAGGTATTCCCATAAGTATGATTAAACAATTTACCTTTACACTCACCAAATATAAGCCTTTAGTATCAGTAAGGTTCCCAAAAAATTATTGTTTTTTTTAAATTAAATACCCTTTTATATTGAGAATGGAATCTTATGCATCATTAAATTACATTTATTCATTATCATTATATGGAATAATTAACCTTATTTATATAGGTAACACTCTAAGACACTTAGAAAACATTTTTTCCTCAATATTATTTTACCATATTAATATATGGAATGAAACGTTCGTTTAATAAATATTCATATAATGACTCTTATTTATATATGCTAACTTCGATGGTTCTCTTACACATTAACATTGTAATTTTAAAAACACTATATAGAGTTATGTTTCCATATGAGAAAAATAAATCTTAGACCCATGAGTTTTCTTTTACCCAAATATGGGTATACTTATATAAATCACCCTTTATCATATCTAGATCCTTACATATAATTGGTTCTCCACACAATTGTTTTAAAACATATTGGGGTGACACTTTCAGGTGATGTTACCATATATAAGAGTAAACCTTTATAGGGTACTCTTATATATACATGATGACCCTTTTAGTACTTAATTTATTATTATATACCCTTCATAGGGATACTCTAATATATAAAAAGGGGTTTCTAAACATATCCAAATTTTAAAAAAATTGACAAAATTACATTCATTCCCTATAAAAATACTCTTACACACGAGATTTTTACAAAATTAAAAAAATACTACATGTATTATAAATTAAAAAATTCATCATTAAATCATTTTCAATGGTTTACATCACCTATAGATCAAATATGAACATATAGTATTATATATAAATTGAAAAAACTCACCAAGAGCCCTAATAAATCCAAAAAATAAAACATTATCCTATTCTGATACACATGAAACATTTACGGGGTCCTAATGTACAGAGTGTATCCAGTATATATCATAGATTACTATTTTTATATATGTGGTCAATTTTTAGATGCTTTAAATAATTAATAAATATATTTCACCAAAAAAATACAAATGTTCATCTTTTAGGATAAAATTAAATGAATAAAAAACATTAATAAGTCTGAGATATTTAATCATAGATATATAAACCTTTATATGAAATTAATAAATAACATTTATATTTTTTGATAAATAAAATTACATAAATAGTGAAATATGTTTATGAGTGCTATGTGATTTTGATAGAGGTAAGGATATAAAAGACGTGTTTTTGGATATATTATGTGTATCAGTTTTTATTTTATAATGTTTTTTTGGATGATATAGTATTCATCATTAAATACATGGACACTATCTGAATTTTATCATGTTGGTTCTAACATAAACAATTCATTAGAATCTACGTGTAACCAAATATTCATTAGTATTAAATATCCAACAAATTTATCTCTATGCGATATTGTATTAGAATACATTTTAGCTTTATTCAATTTTTATTGTCTTATTAACTTATAATTATACATGAAATTGGTGATAAATATAGTGGTGAGGGGGTTACTAGGTTTTTTAAAATATTTTAATTTTTTTTGTATTAAACACACACACACACACACACAAATATATATATATATATATAATGGATGTATAATTATTGTGACACAAAGAGGGATGTGAAAATACCTTAGGGTAAATCCCTCTTCAGATTTCAATTTTGTGTAATATTTTTTTTCTATTGTTATCTTTTATTTTTGGGTTTTCATGTATTATTTGTTGGGTTTTGGTTTTTTGGTGTTTTGGTTAGTTTTGTAAATATTTTAGAGGGTTCATGGTTGAGACACTATTTGGAATACGTGAGTGGATTTCCCTTGGTAACCTTATAATTATAGAATTTTGAGGTAATCAGATTATCATGGTTGATGCATGGTTTATCAAATTATGTGGCCCAACCATTACCCTAACCTAGGTTGGGAATGTGGAAATTTCATTTTTGGCACATATTTTTCCAAACCATGACATAAAAACATGACTGTTTTATGAATTAATTCTAAAAAATAAGATTTTAACTAGAAACCTCCAAAAAATTATCATTCCTCATCTTATGTCTAGGGATATATAAACAGGAGACTCAGTTTGGTTGATTTTAAGGATTACATTTAACCCCTAAAATGTTTTCATCTAATAATGGTTCCATGTATATTGAAATAAAATGATTTGAATATAAATAAACTATAAATGTTTCACTTATCATAGATTTTTTGAGATTCTATCATTGTGGATGTTTCAATTTGTTATTTGGATTGTTGGGATAGATTTAGGTGGTGGATGCGAGAAATTTGACTTTTGATACACATGATGTAGAAATTCATTAATAGGTTATGAGTTATATGTAATGTTATAGGATTAGATTTTCATGTAGTTATGTGTGTACCGTTTTGACATTTCTACTACACTTTTTGGTTTATATGAGGGTTCATGTGTAGACTATGTGGAATTTTTCTATGATTTAATAGTATGTGGGGGAATCTGTAGGTGAGGGAGAATTTAAATTTTTTCCTTCATGATGGAATGTTATTTTTGGGATTCCTATATGGTGGCTATCCATTAGGACATGGTTGAGTGATGGAATAACTTTTTTAAATTATGCTGATCATATTTTATCAATGCATCGATGGAATTTTTTATTTATGGAGTAACATATCCTACTTGTGTTAATTATATTGTGAAAATCCATTGGTGAGAAGATGGATTCGTTGGATTGAATGAGAAACTTATTATGATTATTTTGAGGTTGTCCATTTTTGTATGGTTTATTATTTGGATGAATTATGAAACCTTTTTCAGATGATGATACTTCATATATATGAATTGTGTTTCAGTATAGAGTCGATGTAGGCATTACCAGGTATCATGGAATCCTTGTTAGTGCATAATGACCTGAAAAATTATATTTCTATCTGTGTATTTGATTTCTATCAATAAATACACCTTTATATACACATATTACGTTTATACTATCCATGCACTTGTGCTGTCCCAATGACGTTATACTCACACCCTACAAAGGAATCTTGGTTAATGTGTAGGCTTTGTTTACCTGGTATTTAGATAGGGGTGGGGACCCTTTTAAGGTATTCATACAAGAGGATATAGTGGGATGAGGTGAATATGGGAAAGACTATTGAGATTTCTCTTTATTTACTTTTTCTTTTATTTATATATAGATATTCATCGTGTGGGGATCTCTTGAGTTTTTGTGTTGGTTATTATTTTTTATTTTTTATTACATGTTTTTATATGGATGTTTTTTCTTTCACATTCTGGTTCTACTTTTTTACTCTAGTTATTTAAATCCATTATTTCCTGTATAATTTTATATTTCTCCATTAATAATGGAATAGTCTCTACATGGTACATCTTTGGCCCTATTCACTAGCCAACAACCACATTCATATGGGGAGGAACACATGAGGCCATATTGAACCTTGACTAGGACTAAGTGATTAGGATTGAGTTGTTATACTTAGGACACACCTGAATAACTTGTTTTCTATTTAATCTATAATGAATTTAGTATACCTCTTCCACATTGACACATGTGAGTTCATCAGGCAGAACATACTGAGTATAGGGTTTATACACATCTAATTTTATAAACCCTTTTTGATATCTTTTGGACTAATTTTGATTTAATGATGAAATTTACATGTTTATAGAATATGGTGGTTCAATATCAAATGATATATATATTATATTTAATTTTATATTGAGTAAAATAGTATTTATCGGTGATTTTTTTAATTAGTGTTTTATAATTTTTAATGATTATTTAATTTTAATTTTAGAACTGATATATTCTCTTAATGTTTCATTCAAATTAAACCTCAATTAACTATCATTGTTTTTAAATGAAAAACTGTACAATAAATGTTGATATTTAGTGTCTCATGGGGTCATGTAATAATATTGGTCCATAAAATGGAAAACATTTTCAAGCATTATGTGATATATTCATAGGTTCCATACTAATTTCTATGGGCTTTATGAACATTTAATTATATTGAATTTGATAATAGAATAATGTAGAAATATATTTTGAATAATTTAATTAAAAAGGCATGTGAAAAGGGACGCGTACTTGGAACCAAGGAGAAGGGATGATGCAAACCTGAAAGGGATGCGAATCTTCGTTCGCACCACACCTTCATCGGTCAAGAAAAAACTATAAACATGGAAATAGAATTTAATGACTCATAATAAAAACTCCAAATCATAATCCCTCACTGATATGAATCTACAAAATGGGAGAAACAAGCATTTGGCCTAAGACGACAGTGCGGGGGGGGGGGGGGGGTTACCAGAGGTGGGCGGCCACATAAAATCCCACAATGAGGGGAGGTGGCGCACGACTGTGGGGTGTGCGTGCATAAGGGATGGGATAACGTCGAGGGTCGCACGCGGGGCTACTCTAGTGGATGGAGGTCACCCGAGAAGGGGGGCTGCGGGTCGTGTGGTTCACATTGGAATAGGCATCGGGGTCTTGCAGGTTTCCTAGAGGTGGCCTCAATTTTGGATGAGGCGCAAGGGCACGTGGCCTCAATTTTTGATAATGGAATAATGTAGAAATATATTTTGAATAATTTAATGAAATTTAACACATTTTGTTGACACATTATCATATAATCATGGAAAAATAATAATCAACTCATTTAAAAAAAGTGGGTGATATCCAAGATAAGAGGAGATTTAATCAAGTGGATATTATAAATAATGAGAAATAATAATATATGATGGTGGATTCACACTTAATAACTGTATATATGAAATATCTTTTCATATAGAATATTACTTTTATAGAAAAATCAATGGTATAAAATGAAATTCAATGTTTACATCAACATGAATCCCGATTGAACCATTTCATATGTTTGATATATGAATGGATTCCAATATTCAAGTAAGATTTCTAAATATTAATAATGTATTTTATGGGTTTTATTTTGAAAAATAATTTTATGAATCTATTTTTAATTTTCTTGATATAGATAAATAATATGAACTTATGTTTGATTGGTAGTTGAAAATTTTGATCCATAACAAAGATACATATTTTATAATTCTTACCACCTGTGAATTGGAAATACAATGAAACAATTCCTAGGTGATAAGGAATATTTATATAATATTGATTTATTTCCCTATATAAAATAGAAAAATATAATTTTTTTCATAATAATAACATCATTAAACTATCATTTAATAAAAATTAGAGATAATTTGGATTCACATATCTCGATATTTCTCCTTTTGTATATTATGATATCTCTTAATATTTTATTTCTAAAATGAAATTCAATAAATTTTGATTTATATATTCTTAGTGGATTCTAATACATAATAGCACTATTGGAAGACCACCCATCTATTATACCATGAATACATCCTCTACTATCAACTTATTTTAGCATTTACTTCATAAATTTATAAACGTGATTGTATTCTTTTGATAACTACACTAAGATTTTAGAATCAATTCCAAGAAAAAATAATTAACTAAATTGAGTATTATGGTTTTTTAATTCATTTTATAAAATATCTTTCAAAAATCATTCCATTATTTATTTACTTATATAATTTATTATTGAGTATTAAATATTATGTATTTTCAATAACATAAATTAGTTTATGTTAGAATAATAATATTATTTATCTATTTTAGCGGGTGAACTTATTAATTTAAATATTTAATTTTAATGAATTTGTAGGAAAATATGATGAATGATGATTCAAGATATTAATAAACAAAAGTACAATAATTATATATATTATAATAACCAAATAGTAATTATTGGACTATTGAGTATCATAATGTACTAGGACACATAAGAGTAATATGAAACTAAATATTATGGAGCCATATGTTGAATTTAATCCATATATTCATCATATAGTTTAAAATAACATTATGTTAAAATTCATTACAATAAAGGTCACATGTTGTAATATTAATATATTTTTTTAAAATATAGATATATTCTTAACATAGTATGTTCAATAAGATTCAATTTATATTTTTTATTATTACCTTTTCAAATAGATAAATAATCAGTCTTGTTGAGACATATTCATCAATAATATACAACAATTATTAATTGATTTGTTGTAGAATTGTTTTATGAAAATTTTTCCTCTATCAATGATAGTTATGTTATGAATTAAATTAATAATTTTATATTTGATTTATAATTATTGGATATATGATGTGAGTGTTATATGAATTTTTTTGAATAAATTATGAATATAATGGGATACATTTATTTTCTCCAATACATATATTTTTATATATTGGAATGTAAATATCGATTGACATTGGATATCTCAAATTGTTGATGTTTTAATTAAAAATAAGATTTTTGAATTTATAGAATTCTGATAAAATATGATGGAAAATATAATTAAAAATTTATAAAAAACATATATTGGGATTTATTATTATATTTTAGGAAAATATATGTATTGGTTTTAAATTTTTTTTGTCTATATAAAAACATCAATTAGATTCTTTAAAATCATGTTGAATTGTATGGAAATCCAATAATTGAAAAAATACTTGCACATGTCAAAATAATTTAACGAAAATTGACTAAGAATATTGATATGGTTGTCTTGGTTAATTGTAAAATGTGTGAAGAAATAATAGTGGATGATGATTGTATTGAAAAAAAGTTGTTGAAGATGAAGAAAAATATAATAAAAAATATCATTATAATGAGATAATATAAAATTAATAATTTTTTCACATAACTCAATATTATGAGAGTAATTATATTAAAGAGGGAAGTTATATTTATAAAAAAAATTAAATTAAATTACATGATAAGACTAATATTTAATTATCCAAGGCATTATCACCTATACATACATATGGTAAGTTCATTACAGAAATTTTTTAAAATAACAGGATTTTAGAATATACATTCATACCATTTTTGAATGAAAACAAGTTTTTTATTTTTAAAATTAAAAAATTACAAATATTATGAAATCATGGGCAAATCAACATTCCATTAAATACACTATTGTGTAAAATTGGAATTGAATTATGTTATTTTTTCTACTGTATTACTTTAATGCCTTACAAAGTATTAATCAAAATGGGGTTGAATGATACCAAAACAATTTTAATGAAATATTAATTTTTAAATAAATACAAAATTATACTCTACAAATCTTAGGAAATGCTTTAATAATTTTTTAAAACTAATTTTTTTATAATATAACTTATAATTATTAATGTGAACAAGAATATATATGTTTCATTATTTTTATACAGGTTTGTTAATCTTTCAATAATGAAACTAATCAATTATATGTAATGTCAACAGATTCCTTATATTGGTGATAAAAATTTAACTTTTCATATTCAATATCATAAAGAAGATTCTAGAAAATAATTAATGTTTGTTCTTGATTATAAATTATTATTATATTTAAGATGGAAACGAATTTTTTTTAATGTAATATTACGAAAGAAAATCAAATAATGTTAATAACATCAAAATAATTTTTTATTATTTTCCCAAAACCACTTTCATAGATATAGTTGTAACCAAACATAGATCAAAACATCATCAATCCAAAACATATGACAAATTATTGGGAGGAAATTAAAAATCCACACATCAAAATAACAAGATAAATGAAACAAGATCCCATTAATCAGGTAAGGAGTCTGAACCAACCTGCAACAAGTTGAGTCCTAAACATCCAGAACCATCATCCCATCACTACCAACCATTCTTGACCAAGAGTAAAATATCCTTGAGAATGAACATCAACACCGTTATCATCTCTAGAGAACAAATAACACCATTGATGACCAGGAAAACCATGTACACAAGAAACTTGTACACCAGAAGAAAACAATAACAAATAAAACCTCGGAATGGACTTCCTCAAATAAACATGTTGAACTGATTATATACATTATCCCCAAGACACATAACGGCTAGAAAACTCCATATAATCCACCAAAACCCTACATAATTGTGATATGATACTCTGGAAACTCTTTCGGGATAAACACGTCCCACAAAACAGAGCAATCAAAGAATTCAGATTGGGGAAGAACCCTACCAGACACTATCTTGTCATCACATCACCTTATGTATTGTCATCTTCAGTGCAAAACAAACTCCTCCCTATGTTAACACCACAACACCATGGAACTCCATTTATGAACAATCAAGATGAGAATAGAACAAAACCAAAGTCTTGGAACAAAAAACACATGAATCAACCAATAAAGAAGAAGAAGAAACGTGGATATAACCCTAATCAGAACCAGTAAAAAGCCTTAAAAAGAAACTTTATAAACAATCAATGGTTACAAATTCTAGGGGATGGAACCCCAAAAAGGAATTGGGGGATGAAACCCTATATAAGGAAGAAAATACAAACCAAAAGGACCCTCAACCACCTAATCGATATCCCAAATCCTCAATGTTCCCATCAATCTAGATCTAACCCTGATAGGTGAAGTGAAAATAGAGGCTACAACACCTATTTAAGGCTGGATAAAGACCTTCACAAAGTTGGGGAGAGGAGAACCAAATCATCCAAAAAGATAGGGGAATCGAAGAAAAAGAACAAGCATTATTGGGGAGAGAGGAAACCCTAGGAGGAAGATGCTATTTCAAGATGGGAGCCTAAGCGTGCCCCTGGAGAATTAGGCACCATTTAGAGTCTCTATACATTGTAAATGAATAAGGATATTGATTGTATAATTGGAAATCAAAGATAAGATTAATTTATTGCATCTAATCATAATGTGAAACGACATGAATTTTATATATTTTTAAGAACAACATCAATTATAAAATCACTTCAGTGACATAATTATTTATTTAAGAATACATTTTGATATAAGTATCCCAATTATGATAAAAATATGTATTTTATTAATATTGTTCATCATAATGGGAACCAACAAGATATATCTTTAATTTAATTCATACTATATTGAAATAAGCCAAACCCTAATATATTTTATGGTAATAATCATTCAAATTCATACAGAACATATTATCCAATATAATAGGTTCAAATAATTAAGAAATAAACTACGACGTTTAACTCTACCTATTAATTTTATATGATTAAAGAGGTCATAATATTAATTTATATATAAGTTATTTAAACAATTTCATTCAGTTCTAGGGTTATCTTATCATATGTCCTAAATGGATAACGTAAAAATAGTGGTGAATCAAATTAGAATTAATGAGTTCGTACCCAAAATAATATATATATACATATATATATATATCTGTGTTTTTGTGTGTGTGTAGTTTGTGTTAATTATAGGATGTTTAATTATACATTATGAATGGATCATTTTACCTTTCCATTCATTGAACATATGGCTACAATATTAGTAAATTATAAATATTATTATTTGTTATATTGTTAAAATGGATATAATTAAATTTTAGTGTCAACCAAATATGAAAAGAAAAGAATGTATCGTTTTCCATACCGAATATTTTCATATAGAATAATACTGTTTAGAATGTGTAATGCACCACAAAATTTCAAAGGCACCTGATGGGATTATTTTTAGACATGTCTGAGGCTTTTATTTTATATTTCCAGGGATTATTTTATTTATTCAAGGATAATTTTTTGACAAAAAAATTATAATACCTTAAAATGTACTAAATGATATATGGAATAAAATATAGTTCTAAATTGGGAATAATTCCAACACTTAGGATATATTGGTTTAGTATCTATTAAAATAATTTTAATACAAGGAATACATTAGGATATTAGTATTTATGTATAATAATTAAAAATACAATTATAACATCAATGATTAGAGACTAAATTTCTCTTGCCCTTGTTGAATTTTAATGATGATTATTCAAAAAAAATTATTATGATATTAGTGAAAATATTATTGATCAATGATTTTGTTTTTAATTTTCAAGGGGAGTTAATTTAAAAATCATAAAATTGAATAATAAATAGATTCATTCTCTAATTGTGATACAATTATATTTTTTATTACAATATGAAATCATATGATATGATAATGGTCAATATTTTCATGTTTTTCTTGGTTATAAGAAGGACATGATTTAACAAAAAAATTATTATATTATAATAAAAATTGGTGAAAGTAAAATAAATTATACAGACACAAAGAAATAATTTCTAGTAGTTGAATATGGATTTGATAAATTATAACATCGTATAATTATTTACAACTTTTTTGGGTTGGTAAGTTATATCACTATATACGTATTTACAAATTATTCATTTATATAGATTTCTCAGAAGTGATGCATCTTTAATGTTAAAATGATTAAATTCCACTTTTAATCATATATAACTGTTTCATTATAAATATAAATTAGAAATTAATTATAAAAATGGAATGGAAAATTTGGTATTTAATCAACATTGAAAAATAAAACTACAAAGTAGATATACTAAGAAAATTATAAATAATAAAATTTTGGATGAATAATCCTTTTTTATTTGAGGTAAATAGAAATAAAGTGATTACAAATGGTGTGAATTATCATGTAGTTATGGTCACATTCATGAATTTAATATTTATTCCAATAAATGTTTTATATATCATAGAAATAATTTTCTTTTATGATCCTCTCTTATTTAGAAATTTATTTTCTGTGACAATACAATGGTGTATTTCAGAAAAAAAAAATATGTAATTTTTTAGATTTGAGATGAATTGTCTTAGAGAGGACACGGTAGTAACCAATTAAAAATTGAAAATGTTTTTGAATTAGTGTTACATTAGCCAAATATTCATAATTATTTTATTTACAATATTATATATTTACATAATGATCCTAAATAACTAATATTAATTTAAAGTCAATGATTCCCCAAAAAAATTTAATTGTTATATTATATTTTAATTATGGAATGGATTTTATGAGAACCTTAGTCAATCATTTTTAAAACAGATATATCATAATATATATTTATGATTGTTTTAGTTTTAAATAATTTAATAAAGATAATAATTTTATTTCATATTAGGAAAATATTTTTATGATTTTTGGTTCCATGATAGATTAATATAATTTCAATAATTTTTTTAATAAATTATAGGGTTGTGTTTTTTTTGAATTATCAACGTAATAGTTATAATAGAATAACTTAGTATTCATAAATAATTTGTTTTGCATGTGTTTTGAATTTCAAAATCATGTTTTTTATAATATTTTATATAAATAATAATTTATTAGCTAGTTAGTGGTGATAAAGCATTATGTGAACACCATATAACATTAAAAAATACATATTGGAAATTATCTCAATCTATTTATTAAAAGAAAAAATTTCCATATATGATAAAATTAAATGGAAAAAGATATTTTAGATGAAAAATATAAGGAACCATCCTTAAAAATTAAATAATCTTGAATTAAGTTAACAATTCACATTAAGAATCATTTCAGGTTTAGTGCATTAGAGTATTAGGTCATAAGTTTTACATAAAAATTGGATATTACATGTAAAAACTTCTACCAAGTGTCCATTTTTTCATAAACTAAAAAAACTTTATAAAATTAAACATGTTTAGTTCCATGCTTTAAACAACTTGACTATTCCTTGATCTCATATTTGACTCTATTCAACATTAAGTCATGTGAAAAACATTTTCAAAACATGGGATGAGCATAAAAATCTCTGTAAGGTATATATAAATATGTAAAATTTTATGTTTTAAAAACAACATGTAAACCATGAATACATTATCATAAAGTAATACTTTTCACCTTAAAGAAGTATAAAAACACTTTATTGAACATATACTCATTTCTTACCCGATATTGTAATGAAAATATTACCATAAAACCCATAAAAAGAAGTATATAACATATAAAGGTATCTTGGGACATAATCCTACTTAAATGGAATAATCATACAGTCAACTTACACACATATTACTAAATTGAATCACCCTATGAAAAACTTCCATACCCAATGCATTTAAGGTTCTAACGTAACCACCCACCCTTGGTTTATCACAAAACCACCCATCATTTGTTTTATCATGTAACTGCCTGTTATTGGTTTATCATGCGACCACCTGTTAAATGTCCAAGTACCATTATATAATCATAAAATATAAAATATTGGAAATATAAATATTTGACTAATAAAAATTAATTTGAAATCACAACAAATCATTTCCAGATATTTAAATAATAATTCCATTTCAAAAAACCATTTTCATTATGAAAACACCAAAAAGGGAAAAAGGTATTTCATTTCCTTTTAAAAACATTAAGACTTATAGAGAAAGCCAAATAATAATTATAGCAGTGGAGAGGTCATTGTCGCTGAAAAAGTTAAAAAACTCTTTTAATAGTTAATAACATGATTCTTAGAAAACATATTCCCATTGAATGAAATTAAAATTCAATGGGGTTTATTATACACCGTGTAAAATAAGGAGCTGTATATTATCAAAATATGCCTCAATGAAAGAAGACTGAGATGAAGTCCCTTAAAAAGATCAGTTTGTAGATAAAATATATTGATTATGTCTGTAAAATATATGTACAAATATGTAATGTATATATACTAGATATTACATCAAAAATTATTTCTTATATAATAATATCATGACATAATCAAAAAGTAGAAGATTAACCCAAAGAATGGAAATTGGGTTAAGACGCTCCCTTAACCTGAGTCAGAATCATCACATATGTTCATTGTTCTTCTTGATTAATAAACAGAAGTCAATTTATACTTGATTAAGAACCGTTTCAATTTTATTATTCATTTTATATCACTTATTACCATTCTATAATCATTGCATAACTATTTAAGTTAATATCGGTCATTTTGTTGATATTTGATGCTTGAGTCAAAAATGAACTTGTTATAATTACAAATTGTCCATGTGGTCAGTAGTCCATTATCCCCAGAATTTAATTCATTATTTAAATATCATATATATATAGTATATATGTATTTATAATAGTCTATTACATTTGGATATAAGAAATTAAAATAATCATTCATGGAGACGGTAAGCCGTACGTATGCATGAACGCTAATTTCATTTATTTATCACATTTGAATGAAAAATAAATGATAAATAGGTATACTAAAATTATATTATAATATCATATTTTATATACATTACATATTTTCATTAACACTATCCTTTATATGTTCCATGTGGGGCCTGAATAAGTCATATCACTTTAACGGTGCGATATTCCACACTTCCTCAAATGAAATTATCATATTTAGACATTATAGAAACCATAAAAGTATTATATAAATTAGAAATATAGAAGCATAGAGAAAATATAAATATAATATAAATCAAATCTAAATACTATGCCATCATAATAACATCCATGATAGGTGGTACAGAAAAATCGAACAATCATCGTATTGTGAGGCTGTAGTTCTCTGTACACAGAACTTGTATCTTTATATCTATAAAATGAAGTTTTTTGGATGTTTAGATTGAATAATTATCATAAAAACACTTTAGTATATTTAAAATAAAGTTTTTGTTATGAAATAATTTAATAATGATATTTTAGGGGGTTGGAGATGGAAAATAAATCGAAGAATCTCGAGAGAAGACACTACCTTAAATCAGGTAACTAATTTTTATTTAAGCTAAAAGGCCTTCTCAAATTATCTTATGCTAGAGTTATGACTTATATAAGGAATTTAGGTTTTGTTGTTGCTTATTTGGGTAGTTTTTGGATGAGAAAAGAGGTATTTGGAGGTGTGAGTAAGGGTTAGAGGTGGCACCCTTTTATAAGAGGGAGGAGGGGCACGTAAGGAATATCTTGAAATATTATTTTATTATAAATTGATATTAGATTTCAAAAGGACACAAAGTCATTTATTTCCAATATAATATTCTTTTGGGAAAAAAATCTCAAACAATATGTTTTATACAATTATTTTACTTATGTTTAACATTACCTTTTATCATTAATCCTTAGTTACCTAATTTAACTTTTACAATATCTTCTTGTATATTCATAATATATGGTAATATATTTACCATAAAATGAAAATAGAACCAAAAAAGGTTCATTAATGACATTTTAAACATTATCTAAGTCATTTGGATGAATCTTATATTTTTATGACTATTATATCAATTAATAAAATAATATTTGTTTTGAAAACTCATTTATGTCAATTTTTATACAATTCATATCAAGCCTTTTTTAAAACACATAAAAACAAGACACATTTAAAAAAAAATTAATAATTAAAATATAAAGAGTCATACGCATCCATAAAATTCGTGTATGGCATAGAAAGTTTCAAAATAAATTTATTTTAGTTTCCATAGTCTCATTTATTTAAAACATTCATTAATAATGTAATCACTAAATCATCATTGTGTCATAAATATATTTTTTTTGATGTATAAAAAATATAAATAAAATATCATGATGTATGAAATCTTTTATTTATTTTTAATGTCTCTTTATCGTTGAATATATCACTTATATAACCCAATATAAATTGTTTTAGTAAAAGATATATGTTTAGGTTATAGTTTCCTTAACATTAAATTAAAATTAATTAAATTTCATTTTCACACACATGTGGCTTCATGGGGTCCTAAAATCGACCCAAGGATTACTATGGTCAGAAATATATAATCTAATAGGGTTATTACATGTGTTAAAGTAATTTAATATTATGATAATATTATTTTTTTAACCTTATTTACTAGATTTACCCTTTAAACATGGTAAATAAAATATTTACTTTTGTTACTATTCATAACATATAAAAAGTGGTATATGTTTATACAATTTGAAAATCCTAGTTACAAATATGAAATCCATTTTTTCTTATTCAAAACATAGATGTTTCAGAAATATATTCAAAATTAATTCATGTTGTCAAAACCAAATGTGTGTTTTTAAGAAGAAAAAACTACCAAAAGATTGACATGTGTTTATATCCAATTTCAAAGTGAAATTAATTACAATGACCATAATTGGATGAAATGATAAAAACAGAATCTAATTACAAATTAAAACTAAATAAAAATACAATAAACTTATTTAATTAAATTATATGAAAAGACAGTTTTTACTTAAAATGTAGTATTTTTCACTATTCATAAAAAAATGAACTTTATCAGAACAATACCAAAAATTTATCAAATGTATATTTTGATGTACCTGATCTAAAGAAGAATATTATTTTGTCAAATGGAACATATAAAAGTGAAAAAATAACTATATTTAATAATTTTTCTCCATCAAAAGAAAATAAATTAAAATTTAAAAATATTTGAGTATTTTTTCATAAAATTAGATTCATTCGCATTTTAGGACTCTGATTTTTATTGTGTAAATGTAAAAACATTTGACAAATATGTTGAATCATAATATAGTTAGTTATATTTATTCCCCCCAATACAATAGATAGGCGTTAACTACCATTAAAAATAATAATATAATATTATTATTTTTTCAATATGACTCAGCATTGTGTGCAACATAAGATTTCAGAGAAACCCATTGTTTCTTGTCGGGTACGCCATCGAACATAAAATCACCTTTAATTTAAAATTAATATATAATTCAAAAATATTAATAATTATGAAAATGTCATATTCTTTATTTACTTGGGATGTTACATCCTCCCCCCTTTGGAAATGGTATCCTCAAAATTTTATTCACTTACCAAATAAGAAGGGGTATTTGTCCATCAAAGAATTATCATATTCTCTTGTTTCCACTTCAACCATATGGTTTTTTCACAAAACCATTAAATGATGAATTAACTTACTACAAAACACTTCTTCTCTATGGTCAAGAATTTGGACTGGTTGTTCCTCATATGAAAGATTTTATTCCAACTGAACTACTTCTGAACTCAAAACATGAGATGAATCCAGAATACACTTTCTCAACATTGAAACATGAAAAACATTGTGTACCTAGGATAAACATGGAGGTAAAGCCATTCTGTAGGAAACTGATCCAACTTTCTTTGGGATTTCATTGGGTCTAATTAACCTCCTACTCCTCTTTCCATTTTTACTAAAACACATCACACTTTTCCTTAGCGAAACTTTGAGAAATACATGATCACCTACATCGAATGAAATATCCATTCTCCAGTAATCTGTATAAAATTTCTTCATGCTCAGAGTTGTTCTCATGTTCTTCTGAATCAACTAAACTTTTTATTCCATTTCTTCTATGAATTCTGCTCCCATCAACTTCCTTTCACCTACTTCATCCCAAAAATATAGAGTTCGACACAGATTTCCATATAACTCCTCAAATTGTTCCATCATTATACTAGAATGAAAATTGTTATTATATGAAAAATCAATCAAGGAAAGATGTTGGTCCTAATATCCCTGGTAATATATTGAACAAGCATGTATCATATCTTCCAAGGTCTGAATTGTTGATTATGATTATCCATCTGATTACAGATGAAAAGATGTACTAAAATTTAATTTAGTACCCTACGAATTTTGATGTCCTTTCCTAAAGAAATAAGTTAACTTGGGATCACGATTAGATAAAATCGAGTGTAGAACACCATGTAACATGACTATCTCTTTAACATACAACTGAGAGTGTTGATCTAGAGACAATGTATCTCAAATAGTAAGAAAATGGGCATATTTAGCCAATCGATCAACAATAAATGATTTTTCATTGTTACCTCAAGATGTGTTTGGTAATACCACAAAAACATCCATGGATAGATTTTCTCATTTCCAATCTGGAGTCGGTAAATTCTAAATAATCCCCTTAGGTATTTTCACTCTTCTTTAACCTATTGATAAGTCAAAAATATCGTATTAAATTAAAAAATATCTCCTTTCATTCCATCCAATTATTAATACGCTTTATGATATCTATTCATTTTATTACTTCTAGGATGAATTGAAAATGGTTAACTTTGAGCTTCACATAATAATTCTTTCTTCAACTTGTAATCACAAGGCACACATAATCTATTTCCAAACCTAAAAATAATGTCTTTATCAATGGTAAATTCTACCAACATACCCTTCTAACCAAATCTACCTTTTTATGAAACTCACTAACTTCTTTCTGAGATTTATTTATTTTATCTACTGTGGACAATTTCACTGCCACATGAAACAAAACAGAGGAATCTCCTGCACCAAAAAAATTCAAATCCAAAATTCATCAAATAAAAAACCAAAGGATCTTATTACAAACATAACATGGTTTATGTAGTATTACATTTTCTACTCAAAGCATTAACCACTTTATTTTCATTTATAGGATTGTAATGAATCATGAAATCATAATCCTTGATTAATTGTATCCATATGATCTATCTCACATTCAATTATTTCTAAGTGAATATATACTTCAAACGTTTTTGGATAGTATATATTTAATATTTTATTCTAGAAAAATAATTCCTCCAAATTTCTAAATAAAAAATAACAACAGCTAATTCCAAATCATGTTTAGGGTAATTTAACTAATGAGAATTCATCTGATGTGAAGAATAATCATTTTCCTGATAATTATACATTAGGGCACAACCATGTCCTTTCAATGAAGCATCACTATAGATAAAAAATTCATCATTTAAATAAGGCAAGTCCAAAAATGGGGCATTCACCAATCTTTTTTTCAATTCCTAAAAACAATCAACACATTCTTTTGTACATATAAATTTAACAGTTTTTCTAGTTAACTTAGTTAATGGGATAGATAACCATGAATGTTTTGTAAAAACTCGTATGTAATAACCTGGAAAACCAAGAAAACTATGGATCTCTATGATATTGGTAGGTCATGGCCACTCTTCAACAACATTTTCTATAAGGTTTAATAGTTATGCCATATTTTTAAACAATGTGACAAAGGAATGGAATTTTCTACAACCAAAAATCACAATGCCTAAATTTCCCAAATAATTTCTTTTCCTTTAAGGTTTTCAAGAAAACCATTAAATGACTTTCATGTTCTTATTTACTTTTGTAATATACCATAATACTATAAATAAACACAACCATAATTTATCACCCGATTCAACTAAGCCATCACTCCAACAAACTATTCAGTTTCGATTCTGACCATTTTAGATTGTTTTCCTCTTGATATTATCCCATCATAGCTACACTATTTCATCTATGAAATAACCTTATAAACAATCATATATTGGACGCATAAATATGGTAATACTCAAATTCTATATCAATTTAAACTTATCATAATGTAAAATTAATTTATGGATATTAATTTAATAGCATCCTAACTCCTAAAAATTTTCTAAACCAACCTTCGATACCAACTTTAAGGACCCAGCCTTAAACATTACCTAATCATGAATTAAGATAATAATTCACATTGATAATTTTTCAGTTTTAGATATTTTTAGAATTAGGTCATAACTTATGCATAAAACATTAATATTACTTGTAGACACTTCTTCTTAGTGTCCATTTTTTATAAAATAAAAATTCTTAAAAAATAAAATATGTTTAGTTCCATTATTTAAACAACATGAATTTTCTTTGATACAATCCTTGAACCTATTCCAATTTATGTTAGGTGAAGAAAATTTCAAAAACATCGGATGAGTATAAAAAGCTCAGTAAGGTATGCATAAAGAAGGAAACCAGTTAGTTTTCAAAACAACATTTAAACCACGAATACATTATCATAAATTAATAGTTTCACCTTAAATAGGTTGCGAGAACACTCCGTTGAATATAAGATCTTTGCTTACCCTTTTTGGTATCCAAAATATTATCATAAAACCCATATAAAACAACACATATAATATAAATATAACAAGTTACATAAACATACTTAAATAGAATAACCATAATGTTGAATTCCACACATATCACTAAATGTAATATCCATACGAAAAATATCCATACCCAATGCATTGATGGTTATAAAATATCCACCCAGCCTTGGTTTATCATAGAACCAACCATAATTAGGTTTTTCATGTAACCACTCTCTATTGGTTTATCATACAATCACTCATCAAATATTTGTGTACCATTATATAATCGTAAAACATATAATATTGAAAATATAAATATTTCACTTATAATATTTCATTTTCAATCATAAGAAATAATTTCAGGATATTGAAATAATCAATCTATTTCTGAAACCGCTTTCAATACAAAACCACCCAAAAAGGGAATACAAGATTTTATTTACTTTTAAAAACATCAATGCTTAAAAAGGAAGCTAAATAAAAATTACAGAGGCAGAAAAGTCATTGTCTACATGCTCATTTAAATCATTCCATTCATCATGTAGTAAATACTTTCGTAGAAAAAATATTCTCATTTAATTAAATTAAAAGTCAAATTGGGTTATTATACACCATGTAATAGAAGGAGGTGTATATTATGAAAATATGGCTCAATGAAAGGAGATTGAGACGAAGTCCCTTACAAAGATAATTTTGTAAATAAAATAGATTGATTGCGTGTATTCAAAATAATTACACATAAGTAATGTATTTATTTAATTTCGGACATAAAATGTAATTTCTTACATAATCAGATCATGAAATAATGAAATAGTGAAATATTAACCCAAATAATAGAAATTGGGTTAAGAAGCTCTCTTAATTTGTCTCTGAATCGTCACGTATGTTACTTGTTCTTCCTAAATAATAAACTTAAGTTTATTGGTACTTGAATTAGAACATGTTTCCAGTTTATTATTCATCTTATATCACTTATTACCACGTTATAAACATTACATAATTAGTTAAGTTAATATGGGTCATTTTGTCAATATTCAGAGCTTGAGTAAAAAAAAGAACATGTTATAATTTCAAATTGTCCATGTCGTCAAAAGTACATTATATCAAGAATTGTATTCATAATTTAAATATCATATATATCTTGTATATATGTATTTCAAATAGTCTATAAAATTTGGATATATGAAATGAAATATACCATTTATGGAGACGGTAAGTCGTACGTTTTCATGAACGCTACTTTCATTTCATTTTCATTTTTGAATGAAAACTAAATGATACATAAGTATATTATAATTCCAATATAATATAATATTTTATATACATTAAATATGTTCTTCAAAACCATCCTTTATATGTTCCAGGTATGGAATGAATGAGTCATATCACTTTGAGTGGGCGTTAATCCACACTAACTCAAATAAAATTATCGTATTTACCCACTATGGAAGCCATAAATGAAACATCCCAGTTAAATTATGAAATAATAAATTTTATTTTTAATTAATATTTTGTGAATTAAATATTAATTTTACCTTAAAGGGGTTTCTATGTTCAATGGTGTACCCGATACGCAACAACGGGGTTCATTGAAATCTTACGTTTCACAATAATAATATAATATTATTATTTTAAATGGTAGTTAATGCCTAGGAATTGTATTTGCGTGAATGAACATAAATAACTAAAATATAAAAATACAAGTTTTTTAAATGTTTTTACATTTATCCAATAAAATTTAGAGGCTTAAAATATGAATCGATCCAATTTTAAGCACAAATACTCGAATATTTATTAAAAGGTCGATTTATTTCCTTTTGATAGTGAACCTTTTTTAAATCTATTTTTTTCACATTTATATGTTACATTTGACAAAAAAATTATTCTTTAGAATTCGGACATCAAAATATGATTTGGATTAAATTTTGGTATATTTCTGATAATTTTTTTAAAATAAATAGTAAAAATACTGTATTTTAATTCTAAAATGACTTTTAATATAATTTATTTATATGTTTATATTATCTTTTTAATTGATTTTAATGATTAATTAGATTATATTTTTACCATTTAATCCAATCTTGGTCATTGGAATTAATTTCACTTTGAAATTGGATATAAACAAGTGTCAATATTTTGAAGGTTATTATTTCTTAAAAACACGTCTTTTGTTTTGTCATCAAGAATTACTATTAAATTAATTTATTCCACCTAAGTGTTTTGAATTTGAAAAAATAGATTCCATATTTGGAATTATGAGGTACAAATTTTGTAAATAGGTAACTTTTATTTTTAAACATTATGATTATTTACTTCAGTGAATATTATATTTACCATGGTTAAAGAGTAAATTTGTTAAATAAGAGTAAACAAAGATTACTATAATAATATAAAATTACATTATCATTTTTCCTAATATAATTGTATGATACAATTCCAACCATGGGAATCCTTGGGTCTATTTTAGGACCTCATGGGGCCACATGGGAGTGATAATGACACTTTTTTTTAATACCAAGTGCTTATAATCGGTATCAGAGGTCGGTTTAGATAACATTAGAAGTTAGGATATTGTTAAATTAATATCCATAAATTAATTTATGTTAATATTGAAATGATATAGAATTTATAGATTACAGTGTTGCTTCACCAAAGATATTTCTGTGTGAAGAATTGTTTTCCACAAAGGAAACATGGTTTCTATGTTGGGATTACATTAGGAGGAAGACAAACTTCCAAATCAGAAACCTGAGATGGTCCTAATCGGAACTGAACAGTTTTCTCTAGTGATGTCACAATTGAATCAGGCTAAAAATGGTGGTGGTATCCCAGCACGAGATCAGCTAGATCATCCAGAATGGAACATGTCAGTAGAGGATCATTTCATGAGGAGGCATCCCCCATCATTCAGAGGATCAACTGACCCTATGCTTGTATGAGGGTGGATTAAAGCACTGGAGAAGATTTTAAATGTTATGGGATATTTAGAAAATCAAAAGGTTAGTCTCACTATCTACCATTTTGACTGTGAAGCTGATCAATGGTGGCCAATGGTGAAAAATATTAGGGATAGTGAGGAGATTGATGCAATAGATTGGGATGAATTCAAAGAGACATTTCTTGAGAAAAATATTCCTAAGGAGGTTCATCTTATGATGGAAAACAAATTCCTGGAATTTAGGCAGTAGGATGACTTAGTGGCTACTTATAAAGAAAAATTCACTCGACAGGTAAGGTATTCTCAAAATTTCATACGAGATATTGATAGTAAAATCAACCATTTTTTACATAGGATTAAAGAATAAGTATATAATGGATATATCTTCATGTGAGTTCAAATGTTATTAAAAACATGTTTGATATGTAGAGAAGGTAGAAATGAAGTTTGACGATGATAAGGTATTCTTTGAAAAACAACAGAATTAGAGGTCATGGAGGCAGGAGAAAGGGAAAAAATCGTCAAAAAAGTTTGATGGTATGAAATTCAAGTTTACAATTTGTGAGAATTGTGGTAAAAATCATGATGGGGAATGTCTTTTGAATTATTTAAAGTGCTACAGATGTGGTAAAATGGGACATAAGGCTCGTAATTCCACTGAAAATGATTAGGTTAATGGTAAGTCCAAATCTTATTTACAATTAGTAAAATGTTTCAAGCACAATCAAATGGGTCTTTAAGAAAATTAGTGTCCAAATAAGAACTCAATTGAGGGAAAGAATATTGAATACAAGTAGAAAGGGATGGTGAAATCCTTTGAACTACTTCAGTAGATGATGGGCCATCAATTGATGTAGTATCAGATACACTATTTGTTTGTTCAATTTATGCCAATGTGTTGTTTCATTCAGGGTCTAAACATTCGTTCATTTCTATGAATTTTTAATGTAAATTGGGAAATACATCTCATGTTATGAATCCTGGACATATGGTAAAAACACCGGGGGATATTTTGAAATAAAAAATAAATTAAAAGAACCTTCATGTCTTTGTGTGCGGAATGAATCTACCTGAAAACCTTATAGTTTTTTCTCTAGTAGAGTTTGATGTTATTTTGGGTATGTATTGGCTTTATTTTTATCATGCTATGATTTCCTGTAGAGCTAAATAGGTTTATTTTCAAAAAAAATAGCTTGTGTACAAGAATGAAGCGTTACTTTTGATAACATATGTGGAACCTGATAAACTAGTAAAATATGGAAATGAATGTTACCTTTAACATATTGTTGAAAACAAAGGAATTGTTCATATTAATAATGTTCCAGTGGTAAATGAGTATCTTGATGTTTTTCCTGATGCGTTTCCCAGTATTATACCTGATTGGAAAGTTGAATTTACTATTGACTTAGTTCCTGATGCTAAATAAATTTCTAAACCCCCTTATCGAATGGCTCAAATTTAACTTTTAGAGATAATGAATCAGTTGCAGGAGTTATTAAATAAAGGATTCATTCAATATAGCACATCACCATGCGGTTATCATGTCTTATTTGTTAAAAAGAAATATGGTTCAATGAGACTTTGAATTTATTATAGATCATTGAATAACATCACTGTAAGAACAAGTATCATTTTCCTCATATCGATGATTTGTTTGATCAGCTCCTGGGAGCTCAACAGTTTTTGATGATTGATTTGAGGTCGAGGTACCATCAGTTGAAAGTAAAAGAAGTAGACATTCCAAAGACGATTTTTCGTACCACATATGGCCATTATGATTTTGTAGTTATGCCTTTTGGTTTAACCAATTCACTTGCTATATTCATGGATCTTATGAATTGAATTTTCTGTGAGTTCTTTGAAAAGTTTGTTCTAGTGTTTATTGATGATATTTGGTTTGTTATAAAAGTAAATAGAAACACGAAATTCATTTAAGGGTTGTCTTGAATACCATAAAATAAAATAAACTATTTGGGAAATTTAGCATGTGTGAGTTTTGGTTACAAAAAAATTCATTTCTTGGTAACATTGTTTCCAAAATGGTATAACTATTGATCCTGCTACAATGAATTTTGTGGAAGAATGACCAATACCCACAAATATATCTGAGATAAATTGTTTTCTTGGTTTGGCAGCTTACTACCGGAGGTTTGTTGAAAATATTTCAAGGTTATCTAGTCCAAAGACTATGTTAACTTGAAAAGGTGTTAAGTTCTTTTGGAAAATATAATGTGATGATTGTTTTAAGGAATTGAAAAAAAGATTGGTGAATACTCTAGTTTTGGTAATACCTTCCAGAAATGGTGAGTTTTTTATTTATAGGGATGCTTTGTTGAAAGGACATGGCTGTGTACTTATGCAGAATGAATAGGTAATTGCTTATGCTTCAAATTAGTGGAAACCTCATGAGTTAAATTAAACTACACATGATATGGAATTAGCTACTATTGTATTTGATTTAAAAATTTGGAAGCATCATTTGTATGGAGTAAAATGTGAAATATATATTGACCACAATGGTTTGATGTATATATTCAATCAGAAAGAATTGGATATGAGCCAAAATAGATGGTTGGAATTAATCAAGGATTATGATTGCATGATCCTTTACCAACTGGGAAAAGCAAATAAAGTGGATAATGCTTTGAGTCAAAAATGAAATGCTTCACTAACTATGATACATTTGGAACGGGATCCTTTGGTTTTTAATTTGATGAAATTTGGAATAGAAGTTAATGGTGTAGGGAATTTTTCTATTTTGTTTTAGGTGTCCATGAAATTAACTCTATCAGACAGAATAAAGAAAGCACAGAAGGAAGAAAATTAGTTGCAGAAGAAGGTAGAGATGGATCAGAAGGATAATTTTCATGAATTTAACATTGATAATGATTGTGTTTTGAGATTTGGAAAAATATTATGCGTGCCCTGTGATTAAATGTTGTAGAATTTGTTATTATGTGAAGTTCATAGTACCATGTTTTCAGTTCATCAAGGTAGTACTAAGATGTACAGAGAACTTCACAAGTATTACTGGTGGGATGGAATGAAGAGAGATATTGCTGGAATTACTGTGAAGTTTTTGATTTTTCAGTTGGTTAAAGTAGAGCGATAGTTACCGAAAGGGATTATTCAGTATTTACTGGTGCCAGAGTGGAAATGGAAAAATATATCCATGGACTTTTTTGTGGTATTACCGAATAAATCTAAAGGTAACAATGCAATCTAGGTTATTGTTGATCAATTGACTAAATCTGATCATTTCCTTCATTTTCAAGATATTTTGTCTCTAGATCGACTTTCTCAGTTGTTTGATAAAGAGATAGTTAGGTTACATTGTGTTCCCCTCTCCATTGTATCTGATCTGATCCTAGGATTACTTCCCACTTTATAAAAGGACTTTAGAAGTCTTTGGGTACTGAATTAAATTTTAATATAGCTTTTTATCCTTAATCTGATTGGAATTCAGAATAGATAATTCAAACTTTAGAGGAATTTCTACTTCTTTGTTCACTGTATTATGAAGGAAGTTGGGACCAACATCTTTTGTTGATTGAATTTTCATATAATAACAGTTTTCATTCCATTATACAGATGGACCCATTTTTGGTATTATATGGGAAGTGGTGTCGAACTCTAGCTTTTTGGGATGAATTAGGTGAAAGGATGCTGGTGGGATAGAAATTGGTAGAAAAGATGGTAGAAGAAGTTCACTTGATTCAGAAGCACATGAGAACAACTCAGAGTAGACAAACAAGTTATGAGGATTACTGTAGGAAGGATCTCTCATTCGAGGTAGGTAATCATATCTTTCTCAACATTTCTCTATGTAAAAGTGTGATTCATTTTGGTAAGAAAGGAAAGTTGTGTCTGGGGTTCATTGGACCATATAAAATCCTAATGAAAGTTAGATCATTTGCATACAGAGTGTCTTTACCTCCACGTTTATCCTAGGAACACAATTTTTTTCATGTATCAATGTTGAGAAAGTATATTCCAGATCTATATCATGTTTTAAGTCCATAGGTAGTTCAGTTGGAAGAGAGTATATATTATGAGAAACAACCAGTCCAGATTCTCGACCGAAGAGAGCATGTATTACGGAATAAGGTAATTCACTATGTAAAGGTTTTGTGGAAAAACCATAGGGTTGAAGAGGCACCGTGTGAATCTAAAAATGCTATGAGGGATAAATACACCCATTTATTTGATCAGTGAATAAAATTGTGAGGATGCCATTTGCAAAAGGGTAGGAGGATATAATGTCCTAGGTAAATAATGAAATACTAACTTTTCCTTTAAATTAATATCATTATTTTTTAATATTAATTTTACCTTTAATGGGTTGTGATGTTTGATGGAGTACCCGATACACAACAATGTGTTTCTTTTAAATCTTACATTGCACAATAATAATATAATATTATTATTTTAAATGGTAGTTAAAGCCTAGCCATTGTATTAGCGGGAATGAACCGAACTAACTAAAATATGATTATACATGTTTTTTAAATGTTTTTACATTTATCTAATAAATCTTGGAGACTTAAAATATGAATGAATCAAATTTAAGAAAAAATACTCTAATATTCTTTAAAAGGTCGATTTACCAACTTTTTATAGAGAAACCTTTTTAAATACAGTTTTTGTCACTTTTATATGTTCTATTTGAAAAATAAAATATTATTCATGAGAATCAGGACATCAAAATATAATTTGGGTTAAATTTTAGTATTTTTCTGGTAAAGTACATTTTTAATGAATAGTGAAAATACTGTATTTTAATTAAGTATTACCTTTTATTTTAATTTATTTATATGGATATATTATCTTTTTAATTGTTTTTAAAGTGTACTTAGATTATATTTTTATAATTTAATCAATTTTTGGTCATTGTAATTAATATCACTTTGAAATTGGACATAAACATGTATCAATCTTTTGAAGGTTATTATTTCTTAAAAACACGCCTTTTGTTTTAACAATGGGAATTAATTTTAAATTAATTTTCTTCCACTTCTATGTTTTGAATTTGTAAAAATAGATTCCATATTTTGAATTAGGATGTAAAAATTGTGTAAATAGGTTACTTTTATTTTTAGACAATCTGAATATTTACTTTAGTAAATATTTTATTTACCATGGTTAAAGGGTAAATCTAGTAAATAAGTGTGAAAAATGTTACTATAATAATATAAAATTACCCCAACATGTGTCCTATTCCTATTGGTTTATACACATCCAACCATGGGAATCCTTGATTCGATTTTGGGACCTCATTGGGCCACTTGAGAGTGATAATGACACTTTATTTAATTAACATAATGTGAAAAAAATGACATAAGCAAATATCTTTTAGTAAATTAATTTTTACATTGGGATATATAATTTATCGTTTCAACTATAAATATTCTTTGGAAAGATAAAAATATTTCCTACATCATGGTATTTTTTTATAATTTTTAGTCATAATGTAAATTAAATTACATATGGCACAATAATGATGCAGTGTTTACCTCATTAATAAAATATTTAAATAAATAAGATTATAAAGATGACAATAATATCCAAAACCTGTACAATTATAATTGGATGAATTTATTTACACCATGATTCATGTTATCTTATAATTTAATAAGTATTGTACATTTTGAAACCGAAACTCATTATGTAATAAAATAAAAATTTCCCACTATCCTAAAGAGCCCATCCTCCCCCTTATAAAAAACCCTCACCTCTGACCCATTCCTCACACCTCTCAAGACCCTTGGATCATACAAACTATGCCCAATTAAGCTTCCTACATACCTCCCCTCCTCTGAGAATCCTTATCTTTGGCAGAAGGAACTTCAACAAACCCTTTTGGTTCAAACCAATTAGAGTTACCCGATTTAAAGTTAACATTTTATATTAAGTTATTTTATTTTATTTTACTTCTCCAACCCCCTAAATTGTTTTTATACCTTTATTTTATAACAAAAATAGTATCCTATGTACACTGGTATGTTTTTTGGTTATGTATTCTAACTACACTTACAAACACCTCCATCTAATGGGTAAAGAAAATATTGTTTCTGGGGATGGAAAACTAACACCTCATGAAATGATGATTGTTCAATTATCTCCTACCGCCTCTCATGGTGGCCATTATGATGGCACAATATTTATATATGATATATATAATGTTTATGTTTTCTTTATGCTTATTTATTTTCCATTTATAACATACCTTTATGGTTTCCATTATGGGTAAATGCTATAATTTTATTTGAGGAAGTGCGGACTACCGCCCCCTCAAAGTGATATGACTCATTAATGACATATGTGGGACGTATAAATGATGGAGGTAATGATATTATATATATTATGATACTGGAATTATAATATACCTATGTATATTTATGTTTTAATTCCTTTAAAATAAGAAATAAAAATGACTGTAGTGTTCATGTGTATGTATGACTTACCGTCTCTATAAACGGTGCATTTCATTTATTATCTCTAAATGTTATGTAAAATTATGAATACATACATATAATGGATATATATGATATATATGATATTTAAGTAATGAATATTATTCTTTATATAATGTATATTTTACCGCATGAACAATTTTTTATTATAAGAAGTTCATTTTTGAATCAAGTACCAAATATTGACAAAACAACAATTATTAACATAAATGATTAAATAATGTTTATAACATTGTAATAAGTAATATATAGGGAATAATAAACATGGAAAAGTATCTTAATCATGTGTAAATTATCTTTAGTTTATTATTTAGGTGATTAAAGAATGAACGGGTCAATTTAGACATGAGGTAAGGGACTTCGTCTCAATCTCCTTTCATTGAGAAATATTTTGTTTTAATACGTGACATTCTTTTATACGATGTATAAACACCATTTAATTTTCATTTCCTTCAAGGGGAATATTTTTATACAAGTTGTTTTAGTAAACAAAAGAAAATAATGTTTATTTTACATGAGTGGTGATAATGACCATTCTGTCACTGCTAGTGTTATTTGATCTTTGCCTCCCATAACAAGTTGTAATGTTTTTAAAAGGAAAATAAATTACATATACACTTTTACATATTTTGGTTTTGAAAATGGTTTTGATGATGGATTTTCTATGTAAATATATTTAAATGATATATTGTGATTAAAATATGGAAATTTTATATTTCCTTTGTGTTCATTTTATGTGTTAGGAATATGTTATGGTTCGTGGGCATTGTTTACGTATACAGGTGGTTCCATGATAAACCTAGGGTGGGTGAGCCCGAGATAGCTCTCCAATGCATTGGGAAGCATGATGGAGGTAAACATGAATGTTTCTCCTTAGATATTTAGGTAATATACTATGGTGGGTATTCCAAATGTAACTATCTAAGTATCTTTGATATCTAAAATGTATGTATGATATGGATGCAACAAGTTATATTTATCATTTATGATTTCAATGTGTTAATTATAATTCTTAAGATTTAATGGGTTATGTTAAAGAGATTATGTTATGTTTGTAATTATGATATATTGTTTTCTTTCTATGTTTTATAACCCTTAATGAGATTTTTATGATCATACCATGCTTTGAAATGTTTTTTTCATAGGACTTAAAGATGAATAGGGTCAAGGATGGGATCATGGAAAAGTCATGATGTCTAAAACATGGAACTAGACATGACTCTATTTTTCAGGAGTTTTTTTTTGTGAAAAAAATGAAAAGTGAGCAGAAGCGCATACTTTGTAATACATGAGATGTAATGTAATAGTTATTACCTAATTCTCTAGAACTCTAATCCTGAAAAGATCCTCAATGTGAATTATTAATTTAATTCAAGATTATTTAGTTTTTTAAGGATGGGTGCTTATAAAAAAGGTATGGAATAAATGAAAAATACACAATCATAGAGACAATATAAATAAAATATATATCACATATAAATATAGTTCCATCCTAGTGGCCACTATGAGAGGTGGTACAGAAAAATTGAACAATCATCGTTTTCGTGAGGTAGTAGTTCTCCGTACACAGAAATAGTATGCTCATATCCATTAGATGGTGGTTTGTGGATGTGTAGTTCTAATAATTCTAATAAAATCCTCCATGTATATTTAATATACTAATGTTGTTATAAAATATTATTATAAAGAGATTTTATGGGGTTGGATAAGGAAAATAAATGAAAGAATCTTGAGGGAAGACATTACATTAAATCGGGTAACTCTATTTGATTCAAGATAAAAGGCCTTATTGAATTTATTTCATCCTATTGTAAGGATTCTAGGAGGAATATAGGGATGTTGGTAGCTTATTTGGGAATATTTGGGTGAGAAAAGGGGGCTTTAGAGGTGTGAGTATGGTTTTGAGGTGGAGCCCTTTTATAAGAGGGAGGAGGGGCACATAAAATATATATTGAAATATAATTTTATTATAAGTTTAATTTCGGTACCAAAAGGACCCAAATTAATTTATTTCAAATATTAGAAGATTTGGGGTAGAAAAGATCTTAAAAAATATGTTTTAGACATGTCTTGGTCTCATTTTAACCTTATCTGTTATCTTCAACCATTAGTGAACCAATTTTACTTTTATCATGTCTCCTTGTATATTCATACTATATGGTTAATATATTTACCATAAAATTTAAATAGAAACACAAGTGGTATATTAATGTCATTATCAACATTATATAAGTCATTTTGGAGAATCTTAGATATTTAAGACTATTATATCATTTAATAAAATAGTATTTGTTTTAAAAACTCTATTATGTCAGTTTTTTATACTATTCATATCATGAATTTTTTTAAAATCATAACAACTTGATACATTCAAAAAACTTCATTAATTCAAAGATAGAAGTCATAATAATCCATAATATTCTTGGTTTTCATAAATTTTTTTAAAATAATTTATATTTATAATGTCATTTATTTCAAACATTCATCAAAAAGGAAATCACTACGTCATCATGGTGTCATAAATATATTTATTTATTTGATGTCTAAAAAAATAAATAAAATAACATGATGTATGAAATAATTTTATATTTTTAATGGATCTTTATAGTCTAATAGATCACTTATATAACCCCATATAAATTTTTTTTAGTAAAAGACACATGTTTAGGTTATATTTTCATTAACATTAAATTAAAAGTAATTAAATGTCATTTCCACACACAAGTGGCTCCATGGGGTGCTAAAATCGACCCAAGGATTCACATGGTCGGAAATATATAATCCAATAGTATTAGGATATGTTTTATGGTAATTTAGTATTATTATAATATTATTTTTTACCATTATTTACTAGATTTTCCCTTTAACCATGGTAAATAAAATATTTACTAAAGTTACTATTCATAAAGTTTAAAAAAGGTACATATTTACACAATATAGATCTCCTGATTCAAAATATGGAATCTATTTTTTCAAATTAAAAACACAAATTTTGAAAAAAAAATTAATTAAAAATTAATTCGCAATGTAAAAACTAAAAGCGTGTTTTTAAGAAGTAAAAACTACAATAATATTGACATGTGTTTATGTATAATTTCAAAGTTATATTTCATAAAATGACTGAAATTGGATTAAATGATAAAAAAAAGAATCATATTACACATTAAAAAAAATAAAAAGGTCAATCTAACTATAAAAATAAATTAGATGAAATGACAGTTTTGATATAAAATGAAGTATTTTTCTCTATTCACTAAAAATGGTCTTTACCAGAAAAATACCAAAAATTTCCCGAATGTAAATTTTAAAGTACCGCTTCTAAAGAAGAAGTTTAATTTTTTTAATGGAACATATAAAAGTGAAAAAACTATATTTAGAAAGAGCTCTCCATCAATAGTCATTAAAATTACCTTTTAAAAATATTAGAGTATGTATGTTTAAAATTGGATTCATTCTCATTTTAAGCCTCAAATGTTTATTATATAAATGTAAAAACATTTACAAAATATGTTTAAACATAATATAGTTATTTTTGTTGATTACATTTAATAAAAAATCTAATAATTAACTACTATTTAAAATAATAATATTATATTATTATTTTATCAGTTTGACTCAACACTGTGTGCAACATAATATTTCAGAGAAAACCATTGTTTCTTGTTGGGTACGCCATCGAACATAGAATCCCCCTTAAATTAAAATTAATATAAAATTAACAAATCTTAATTAATATAAAAACTTCATAATATTTATTTATCTATAATGTTACATCCTTCCCCATTTTGGAAATTGTGTCCTTGCAATTTTATTCACATATCAAATAAGTGGGGGTATTTATCCCTTATAACATTATCAGAATCTCATGTTGTCTCTTAAACCATATGGTTTCTCCCCAAAACCTTTACATGATGAATTACCTTATTCTGCAATACTTACTCTCTGTGGTCAAGAATCTGGATTGGACATTCCTCAAAAAAATATTCTCTTCCAATTGAACAAATTTTGGACTCAAAAAATGAGATGGATCAGGAATATAATTTCTAAACATTGAAACATGAAAACAATTGTGTACCTCAGATAAACATGGAGAAAATTCTACTCTATAAGATAGTGATCAACCATTTTATAGGATTTCATAGGGTCTAATGAACCTCATACAATGCTTTCTATTTTTACCAAAACACATCACACTTTTCAATGGAGAAACATTGAGAAAGACATGATCACCTACCTCGAAAGAAAGATATTTCCTTCGATTATCCATGTAACTGTTATATCTTCTCTAAGATCTTCTCATGTGTACTAAATCAAAAGAACTTTTTATGTGATATCTTTTATCAATTCCGGTTCCATCAAATTCCTTTCACCTACTTCATCCCAGAAAGTTGGAGTTCGACACTGCTTTCTGTATAATGACTCAAATGGTTCCATTTATATAATGTAATGAAAAATGTTATTATATGAAAACTCAATCAAAGAAATATATTGTTACCAAATTCCTTAGTAATCTATTGAACAAGCACGTAACATATATTCCAAGGTCTGAATTGTTAATTCTAAATATTAATATGATTGTGGACGAAAAGTTATACTAAAATTTTATTCCATACACAATGACTTCTGAGGACCTTTCCAAAATACAAAGGTGAACCTGGGATGAATATTAGATAAAATAGAGATGGGAAATCTATGTAACCTAACTAAATTTTTAACACACAACTGATAAATTTTATCTAGAGAAAAAGTATGCCGAATTGGAAGGAAATGAGAAGATTTAGTCAATCGATCAACAATAACCTATATTGCATTGTTACCTAGAGATGTACTTAGTAATCCCACAACGAAGTCCATTGATATATTTTCTCTTTTCCACTCTCGAAACTGTAAATGCTGAATCATCCCTTTCGGTAACTATCACACTTCATTAACCAGTTGAAAAGTCAAACACTTCCATGTGAAGCCAGTAATATCTATTTTCATTCCATCCCACCAGTAATACTCCTAAAGATATCATTATATTCCAGTACTACTAGGACGAACTGAAACTGGAGAAGTAGAAGCTTTGCATTATATTTATTCTTCAAATAGGAATCATAAGGCACACATAATCTCATACCAAACCTCAAAAAAAAGTATTTATCAATATTAAATTCATGTATAATACCCTTATAAACCAAATATATATTTTTTGACAAATCACTATCATCTTTCTGCATTTGATTTATTATGTCTTCTAGGTAAGATTTAACCCCCACTTGAAACAAAATAGAGGAATCTCCTACACCAAAAACATCAAATCCAAAATTCATCAAATCAAAAACTAAAGGATCTCGTTCCAAACGTATCATTTTTAATGTAGAGTTACTTTTTTCAACTCAATACATTGACCTCTTTATTTCCTTTTACTAGATTGTAATAAATCATGCAATCATAATATTTTATTAATTCTATCCATCTTTTATATCTCATGTTTAGTTCTTTATGAGTGAATATATACTTAAAAGTTGTGTGGCCAATATATATTTCACATTTTACTCCATAAAAATGATGTCTCCAAAATTTTAAAGCAAAACCAACCACAAAAAATACAAAATCATATATAGGGTAATTTAACTCATGAGTTTTCAACTGACGTGAAGCATAAATAATTACCAGATCCTTATGCATTAGGAAACAACCAAGTCCTTTCAATGAACCATCAATATAGATAACAATTTCACTATTTCTAGAAGGAATGGAAAACAAATTGGAGCAGTCACCAATATTCATTTCAATTCCTGAAAAAAATCATCACATTCTTTTGTCCAAATAAATTTAACACCTTTTCGAGTTAACATAATCACTGGGGTAGATAACCATGAATTTTTTTCAACAAACCTTAGTTAATATACTACCAACCCAAGAAAAATATGGATCTCTATGATATTGGTAGGTCTTGGACACTCTTCAATAACTATTATTTTAAATGGTTCAATATTTATGAAATCTTCAGATACAATATAATGAAGGAATGAATTTTTTTGCAACCAAAACTCACATTTACTAAATTTTCCAAATATTTTATTTTCCGTTATAGTTTGCAGGAAAACCCTTAATTTACCTTCATGTTCCTCTTTACTTTTGTAATATACAAAAATATCATCAATAAACACAACCACCATTTATCACCTGATTCAACTGAGCCATTACTCAAACAAGCTGTTCAGTTTTGAGTCTGACTATTTTAGGTTGCTGATTTGGAAGGTTGTTTTCCTCTTGATATTGTCGCATCATAGCTACCATATTTCCTATACAGAAAACCATTCTGAAAAAACATATATTGGATAAAGCAACATGGTAATCCTAAAATTCTATATTATTTTAATCATACCATAATGTAAAAATAATTTATGGATATTAATTTAATAATAACCTAACTCCTGATGTTCTCTAAACAAATATTTTATACCAACTATAAGGCCCTAATATTAAACATTACATAATCTTGAATTATGTTAAAAATTCACATTGAGGATCTTTTCAGGTTTAGATAATTATATAATTAGGTCATAACATATACATAGAACTTGAACATTATATGTAGACACTTCTACACAATATCCATTTTCTTATAAAATAAAAACTGTTAAAAAAATGAATCACGTTTAGTTTCATGTTTTAAATAGCTTGACTTTTCTGTGATCCCATCCTTGACCCTATTAAATATTATGTGTTTTGAAAAACATTTCAAAAACATGGGATGATAAAAAACACAGTAAGGGATACATAAAAAAGGAAAACTGTTAGTTTTCAATACAACATGTAAACCATGAATACTTTATAATAAAGTAATAATTCTCACCTTAATGAAGTAGAAAAACACTTCACTGAATATAAGCTCATTACTTACCCTTTTTGTAACCAAAATATTACCATAAAACCCATATAATGGAACATATAACATATAAATGTAACTTGGGACATAAACATCCTTAAATGGAAAAACCATATGGTCGACTTCCACACATATCACTAAATGGAATATCCATAAGGCCAACTTCCATGCCAAATTAATTGGAGTTTATAACATAACCATATTACCTTGTTATATCACAAAACCACCCATCATTTGGTTTATCATGAAACCACTTGTCACTAGTTTTTCACTCAACCACTCATAAAATGTCAAAGTACCATTATATAATCATAAAACATATAATATTGAAAATATCAATATTTCACTAATAACATTTCATTTTCAATCATAGGACCTCATTTCAAGATATTGAAATAATAAATCCATTTAGAAAACCATTTTAAATAAAAAACACCCAAAAAGGGAATAAGGTATTTTTTCCCTTAAAAAACGTCAAGGTTTATAGAGGAAGCCAAATAACTATTACAATGGTAGAGAGGTTCCTATAACTGAAAAAGATAAAAAAAATAATTTAATAATTTAATAAAACAATTTATAGAAAAAATATTCACTTTGAATGAAATTAAAAGTCAAAGGGGATTATTATACATCATTCAAAAGAAGGAGGTTTACATTATCAAAAAATGCCTCAATGGAAGGAGATAGAGACAAAGCCCCATACAAATATCATTTTGTAAATAAAATAGATTGATTATGTGTATTCAATATAAGTACACATAAGTGGTTTATATAAACAAGATAGTACATCAAATGTTATTTCATACTTAATCATATTAGGTCATAATCAAAAAGTGGATGATTAACCTAAAAAATGGAAATTGGGTTAAGAAGATCCCTTACCTTGAGCATTACTCGTCACTTATGTTCCTTGTTCTTCCTGAATAATAAACATATGTTAATTTATATATCCTTCAAAACCAATTTCAATTTTATTATTCATTTTATATCACTTATTAACACGTTAGAAACATAACGTAATTATTTAAGTTGATATCAGTTGTTTTGGTGATATTTGGTACTATAGTCAAAAATAAACTTGTTATAATTACAAATTTTCCATGTCATAAAAAGTCCATTATATATATTGTTGTATTTAAGATATAAATATAATATATATATAGTATATATAAATTTATAATATTCTGTAATATTAGGATATAAGAAATGAAAAGCACCGTTCATGGAGACAGTAAGCCGTACATAATCATGAACACTACCTTCATTTATTTTTCATAGTTGAATGAAAACAAAATAAAACATAGGTATATTATAATTCCGATATAATATCATATTTTATATATGTTACATGTATTCATTAACACCATCCATTATATGTTCCATAAAATTCATGAACGAGTCATATCACTTTGAGGTGGCGGTAGTTCGTATTTCCTCAAATGAAATTATCATATTTACCCATTATGGGGACCATTATGGTATTATAAAAATAAAAAATAAAGAACCATAGAGACAATATAAATATAATATATATCACATAAAAATATTGTTCAACCATAATGTTTACCATGAGAGGTAGTATGGAGAAATTGAACAATCATCATTTCATGAGGCAGTAGTTTTCTGTATAGAGAAACAGAATGTTCATATCCATTAGATTGAGTTGTGTAGAACTGTAGCTAGAATACGTATCATAAAACATACTATTATATTTAAGATATGGTTTCTGTTACATAATAATGTAATAAAGAGAGTTTAGGTGGTTGGTCAAGTAAAATAAATGGAAGAATCTTGAGAGAAGACGTTACCTTAAATCATGTAACTCTTTTGTATTTAAGAAAAAACACATTCTTGAATTTCATTCTTCCCAAGATATGGATTCTAAAATAATGATTTTGATTTTTTGAGATTATATGGGTAGAGGATGTATGATCCAAGGGGGATTGAGAGTTATGAGTTATGGTTAGAGTTGGTGGCCTTTTATAAGAGAGAGGAGGGGCACTTAAGATATATCTTGAAGTATTATTTTATTATAAAATGATATTTGGTTTCAAAATGTCCCAATTAAATTTATTTTATTGATAAAATTATTTTGGGTCGAAAACATCTCATCCAATAGGTTTTAGAAATGTTTTGGTCTCATGTTTAACCTTATCTTTTAGCTTCAACCCTTTGTTAACTAATTTAAATTTTACCATGTCTTCTGGTATATTCAAACTATATAGTTAATATAGTTATCATAAAATGCCCAAAAAACCACAAGTGTTTCATTAATGAAATATTAAACATTATCTAAGTCATTTGGCCCAATATTAGATTTTTGTAATGTTATATCAATTAATAAAATTTTAATTTTTTAACACTCATTTATGTCAATTTTTATACTATTTATATCATGAATTTTTTAAAAATAATAAAAATATGAATCACTCAATAAAATCTCATTAATTAAAATACAAAAAGTCATAATCATCCATAAAATTAATGTATGGAAGAAAAATTTTCATCCTAAATTTATTTTAGTTTTTATAATCTCATTTATTTAAAACATTCATTAATAAGTTAATCACTATATCATCATTATGTCATAAATATTTTTATTTATTTCATGTCAAAAAAATTTAGAAAAAATACCATGATGTAAGAAATAATTTTATATTTATATGGAATATTTATAATTGAATATAGTACTTATATTACCCTATATAAAAATTGTTTTTGTAAAAGATACATGTTGTGGTTATATTTTCCTTATAATTAAATTAAAAGTAATTAAAAGTCATTTTCACACACAAGTTTCCCCCAAGGTCCCAAAATACACCCGAAGACGACCATGGTATGAAATATATAATCAAATAGGTTTAGGATTGTTTTTTATGGTAATTAATTATTATTATAAATTTATTTTTTACCCTTATCTACTAGATTTACCCTTCAACCGTGATAAATAATATATTTACTGAAGTTACTATTCATAATATCTAAAAATAAAAGGTACCTATTTATACAATTTGAGAATGCTGATTCAAGATATGGAATCAAATTTTAAAAATAAAAAACATTGATGTTGTAGAAATTAATTCCAAATTAATTCAAGTTGTCAAAGCCAAAAGCCTGTTTTTAAGAAATAAAAACTACCAAAAGATTGACATGTGTTTATGTCCAATTTCAAAGTGAAATTAATTCCAATGACCAAAATTTGTTTAAATGATAATAAAATAATCTAATTAAAATTTAAAACCAATTAATAGGAAAATATATCTATATGTAAATTATATGAAAATATAGTTTTGACATAAAATGTAGTATTTTTCACTATTCATTATAAATTAACATCATCAATTTAATACAAAAAATTTACCCAATGTAAATTTTGATCTCCCAATTATAAAGAAGAAGTTTCTTTTGTCAAATTAAACATATAAAAGTGACAAAAATTGTCTTTTAGAAGTGTTCTCCATCGAAAGGCGATAAAACAACCTTTTAAAAATATTAGTTTATTTATTCTTAAAATTGGATTCATTATCATTTTAAACCTCTAAATTCTATTGGATAATTGTAAATACATTTAAAAAATATGATTAATAATAATATAGTTTGTTTTTCTCATTCCATTTAATACAGTAGATAGGCATTAAATACCATTTAATTTAATAATAATATATTACTATTTTTTCAGTATTTCTCTGCATTGTGTGCAACTTAAATTTCAGAGAAACCCACTGTTTATTGTTAGGAACAACATAAATAATAGAACCCCCTTTAAAGTAAAATTAAAATTTAATTCAAAAATATTAATAAATATGAAAATTTCATATTATTTATTTACAAGTGTTGTTTCACAAAATCTATAAATCATTATTACCGGACGATAGGTGATAATTTTTTTCTTGAATATGATGATTCAAAAGTGGTTTTATGTAAAAAATTTATAATTAAATAGTTTATGATGAATGAATGAGGGTATAAATTTATTAAAGTATATAAGATAAAATATATTCCAACCTAGTGACAATGTTTTTTATTTAAATCTAGAACAAAAAAATATTTTGAAATTAAAATAAATATTGATGTGTCTATCCAATATTTATGAGGATAACGATGGTTGAAATATTTTAATTGAATATCGCAATGGAAATCTATTAATTATTAAAAATAATAATTTTAAACAATATTCAAAATAAAAAAAAATTATATTAAAAATAAACATAATATAGAAATCACATAGTCTATTCAAACATTCATCCAAAAAACAAAAGAAAAAATATGTTTCATATCTCCCCTACTAAATTTAAATGAGGTAATGTAATCATAAGGATTTATAAATCAACAATTTCAATATGAATATTTTTTTCATTATATCAATTAAAATTCATGACAAGTCAATTTTACCTGTGAATTGAAAATAATGTAAATCTTGTTTAATCAAAGATTTATATTCATAAAGTATTTCATTATATATAACTATTTGATTTTAAATATCATTTTCATTCTAGAAATTTTGTTAAATGAAATATCCCATTTTTTCATGTTCATTTATTTGAATGTTTTTATAGTTATTTATCTTACATAATTAACCATTTGTTTTACATTAATCATTTTGAATATTTTTATACAATACATTGTATTTTAATTAAATCATTTATATGTAATCGATTTTTTTAATATTCTTCCACAATTTTTTAATCCATAATTATTTTCCAAGTTCAAATTAAGAAAATATTAATAAAGTGATCAGTAACATTAAATAATATCACCTTCTTGAAACATTTATTAATTATTCCTAAAAATGATAAAATATAAAAATATTTTAAAAATGAGATATTTCATGGACTGAGATTTGAAAAATATTGTTATTTTTTTTAATATAATATTGTGTGATATAATTTTTAATTGAAATCATCTGGTGAATTATGTTACAACTCAACAAACCAATATCTTCAACAATGGGAATTGAATTTAATTTCACCATCAAATTGAGGTAATATTTTAAATTTTTTAAAATAAAATAAAATAATATTATTATAGTTAAAAACATTTCACTATATAGATTTGATATTTATGAAATTATGACATTGAAGACAATTGCAATGTCACTAAATTTACATATCATAAGAAATTTTATTTTTTATTATTGGGGATATTTGAATCAATAAACAGAAGAATTTTCATATAATTTTTTTAAAAATTGTTTATAAAAAAATAAACATAGATAATAAAGATATGTCACATATAAAATTAGAATATTAGGGTTAATATTAAATTTTTAGAAGAATAAAACATATTTATTATAATAAAAAGATAAATTGAATAATTACATTATCTGGGATCAGTGATTCCAATTAATTTTTCACAATTTATCCTCTAATACATTATTTATATTACATAATTTGAAAAAGAAACAATTTTTTTGGTGAAATATATCACCTATATTCCATTTTTAGACAACCATTATTTAAAATTATTAATCTTGTGATAATGTGTGAAATAACGATTCTTGGGAGGAAATGTTGAAAAACATATGAAAATTAAAATTTAAAAATTAAGAAAACTAGATATCCAAAAACATAACACAACTATGAGAAAATTAATCATGTAATTCATTTTCTTTCAAAACTACATCAAATGAAGATAATAATAAAATTTCAATTTTCTAATATCATTAATAAATTTCTCTTTTTCTTCAATAAGTGAAAGAAGGCATGTACTAAGTTGATAAGTAACATAAAATATTTATTCGGAAGTTTCAATTAGAGTCATAATTCATTCATGATGTGTTAGTAATTAAACCACCACCTCCTGAACCATTTGTTAAAAAAATAATCACATTAGATGGTATTTAATAAGGATAGCAGTCAAAAAAAATATTTAAAATTTCTTAATTTATTAAGAGACACACAAATATATATATATATATATGTATGTATTTGTGAATGTATGTATGTATGTATGTATTAATGTATGTGTGTGTGTGTGTATATATATATATATATATGTATGTGTGTCTGTAAGAATGTACATATATGTATGCCAATTTTCATTATTGTAAAAATATGTATACAAATAATATTTTCATATAAAATTAATTATATTAAAATAACTATTAACCATGGTCTATACATAGATCATGAAAACTTCATTAAAATTTATTGATTTTACAGAACCATGTATTATATTATTATTAATAGTTTGAGATAATTCTTAAAAGATATACAGAAGTTATTTCATTTCTCAATTGTTATTTTCACACTTTCTAATCCATATTGTTTGATATTAATGTATTATAATTGATAGAAAATTAATCTTATTTACCATACATTAACATTTTCATTATTATTTTAAAATATCACAGCATTATATAAACTCTATAACATTACAATTTTTTTAACAAGATTTTAAAATTCCTAAGAACTGTATTGAAATGATTGGTGTATTTCTTTATTTTAATATACCGTGATGGATTATAGACCTACACATGTAATTTAATTTCTTCATAAACTATATAATCCATAAAAATAATCCTTAGTATTCAACAATATCCTATATATATTCTTATAAATATCATAGATATTTTCATGAATAAATATCAATATATGTATAGTTGGGATCAATTTTTATAAGTAGTTTTTCTAGAAGGATATGGAATTATTTTAGACATATATGACTTTACATTATCCCATAATTTTATTTTTTAGCATATTTTTTTTATGACTTAAGTGTTTTTTTGATAAATATAAACTTTTTTAGTATAAAAAGATTAGTGTAAGGCCCAATTTGTGTTTTTGGTTGTGTTTTTTTAAATGATAAACATATTGAACAAAGAAATAAGGTTGAGAAATATATTATATGTAAATTTTATTGATCATTATTTTCAAAATAATTGGAATGATTCTTTCAGAAGCATCTGACTCACCATGCGTCGAGAATTGGAGAAGTTGGTAGTTAGGAATTGATTTTGATCAAATTTGTAATGAGTATGAAATTAAAGGATTAGTCACATTATGAATGCATCCTCCTAGAATTAAAAGGCCATCAGGTTCAATTAAAATTAGATATAAAGAAATTTCTGGTTTTTATGAAGAATTAGAGTCTTCATTACTATAATTAATTAAAATTGACGATTATTTTCTAATTTATATATCACATAAATAATAAGTTGATTGGAAAACTTGTGATGAATTCATGATTGATGAAAATTAAAGTTTGTTGGTTATAGTATTTAGTACAAATGAATTCTGGGAAATCATACTCAGTCATAAGAAGAAAAAGATCGTACTCAAAATCAGAGTATCCAAAATAATCATATCCAAAATGACTGTAATCAAGATGATCATTCCCAGGCCAATCACACTCAACCTCATAATAATCACGTCAATTGTATTCAAGTCAGTTGTATTCTATAAAATATTACTCAAGCAATGTTAAAAGAAATCTATTTGGTGATGTTAAAAAATGCTGACATCGGTCGATTTTATTCAGCATTCTACCCTACTCAGGAAGAATTGTTTTTTTAAAAAAAATACTAATGGAAATGGAATTCCGATGAAGCAGATGAAAATCATAATGAAAATTTTTTAATTAATTTTTTTTATTTAAAAATGAATTTTTAATATTGGTCAGGATAAAATGTGAAATTCTGAGAAGTGGTTCGAGAGCAGAGATGAATGAGTTTTCTAAATATGCTTTCAATGAGGTGCTTCAAATTCAGAAGAATAACTATATTCAATTGATATAGAGTATCGTATTCATCAAAAATTAGTACCATACATTTATTTATTCATTATAATTAAATTTATATAGATCATATTTTTGATGAAGTCAGATTGAAATTATGAATAGATGATGTTTGATGAAGATTCAAGAAAAATCTAGAAGCATTGACGAAGCCAAAAATGCACTAGATATTTTAGGAGAATCATTCATTTAGGTGAATTTATTAGAGTGGTAATGGATTTGTGATTACCTATAAAACCTCTTATGGGTTTCCAATAAAATAAAAAAAAGTACATCACACTTTTCTGATGAATGGTGTAATGTTCATCATAGAAGAGAGAGAAGCTCCATGTCTTAGAGGGAAGAATAATTTTTTCTATTCACCTGAGTTGAAGAATTTTTTAATGAGAAGTAAAATGAGAGGAGTCATGATCACAAGGTTTTATTTAGTTGACCATAATATTTATTTATTATCATATTTAGTTGATTACCTTCTTCTATTTATCATTTGTATTTGGATGATCATCGTATTAGGCTGAATAATCATATCAGGATTTCGGTATGGGGATTTTTGGATTGATCAAGATGGACTCCTGAATTGTCTCAATTTTACTTAGATAGTGTAATATTATTTAGTTTGGATAAATTATATACCACAAAGAATAAGACTAAGAAGAATTGAGTTGAGATAATCGTACTGGGAAGAATATTATTGAGGATAATCGTACTTGAAGTAATCGAACATGGAAAAACATAATGGGAAAATCGTACTAGGATTTTAGTTAACAATGTCCAAAAAATTCTTACCATCTTCTTGGTGTGAATTTGATGACTTTTTTAAAAGTAATACATTTGTTAAATTTAAAAAAAGAACAAGTAACAAGAATTTTTTCACAAACATTGTTTTACCCTATTTGTGCTAAGAGGGTGCACACACACTTTTGGATTGTGTTTAACATGCTACAAGAGTGAATGGGTATATCCTACCAATTATAATGAATGTATTGTTTTCATGTGGATTTTTTGGTATTGGATTTTATCTAAACCTTTCCAAGGACGTATCTATTCATCGTGGGTAGTAAACCTCATAAATTATTGTGCTATAGTGTATGTGTGTCTAAATTGTTTTCAGTAGGGAATATAATACTTATTTGGAGGAAAATGTTCTTTCAATAAAAAGGAATCATTAAAGAAAAACTATCTATGATACACCCATCCCCCACTTAGTGATAAAATTATCATGACTGGGTAGTAACAAGTGGTATTAGAGGCGAAGGTTCCTTTCACTTATTTTATTCTGAAGTTTTAAAGAGAATATTATATAGAATCTGAATTGCGTAAACAATTAAGGTATTACAATCTTCAATGATTGTAATTATAATATATCGAAAGGGAAAATGCTTACATATCTTATATCTCTTGGGTATGATGTCCTAGTAACTATTACAGATGGTTTTCTTTCCTTGTATTGAAAATGATCCTCTCTAATATTTAAATAGAATATTTTGTGAATGGTTGAAGAGATAAAAATTCTTTACTCTCATGAATTTATAAATGTCAGTTTTTAAGAGTAAAAGGAGGTATTAGTTCCAAAGTAATATAGGATGAGGTGAATTACATTTATGAAGGTAATAAAAAAGATAATATTGGAAAACATAAAATATGGAGATTGATGTATAAAGACATCAAGATGGGTGAGTATAAACATATTGAGGAATTAATTACAAATTTAAATGAAATTTTGAGCAATATGAGATGTCTTGATGAAAATTTATAAGATTCAACTACTGTTGAAAAGATCTTAAGAAATCTTCGTAACATGTTTAATGAAAAGGATACTTCATTTTTATATAGACATCCAGAAACATTGTTTATATATGATTTTCAAGTACTCTCATTACTTATGAAATGATATGGGATAATTATATGAAAGTGAAAAAATACTTGATTGATAAATGTCTTTTAGGGCTCTGATGAAAGTAATGAATATTCATCAAGATGAAGAATCTCAAGATTATGATTCAAAAAATGAGGTATATAAAAAGCATAATGATATTTCATCCTTGTTTTATAAATATTTTAAAAGAGGTACATGAAGGTATAGATGTAAAATACACATAAAATGTCTTGGATGTGGTGTCATTGGTCATTTTTTACCAATTGTACTTAAAAAAGAATTTAAGAAGAATGTGATGAAGTAGAGAGTGAAGAAGAAGAATGAAGACCAAAAATATGATGGAATAAAAATGGTGATACAAAAATTCTATTACACGATGGAAGATAAAAATTTCCATAATTCCAAATGTATAAGATTTTTGGATAAGGATTATTATACTTAGAATGATACAAATTATTTTGAAGAGAGCATGTTTATTGCAATATTTAATAATGAAAGTTCTTACTGTAAAGGAATTAGATTCTCTTAAGGAGAATAAAGTGAAGATAAATATGAAATAAACATTCTGTATGTAGGTGAAAAAACATTTATTGCAAAAATTAATGATGAAGAATTCATAAGTAGTACCTCTGATGAAAAAAATTCAAATTGAAATAAATCTGAAATAAGAGTTGAAATATTGTTTGATAAATATTAGAGTTCTTAAAAAGAAAAAATGTTGGAATATGAATGTTCATTAACATGAAACCAATAAAGTTTTTTTGTATGGAGGGGATGATATAGAAATAAATTTATGATTTTAATATATAAATCATATATGAAAATAATCATAATGAGAATCTACAAGTGAATATGAAAAAAAGAAGAATACTTGTAACATGTTTACCAAAAACATTATAATTTTAAAGAGAATGTTACATGTTCTAAAACTCTATTATTTATGTTGGGAAAGTCATGTATTTATCCAAAACCAACAATTTTGGAAATTCATAAGTCCCAATAAACCTTGAGTTCAAAAATGTTTTTTCTAGATTCGGAAAATTTTCCAAAATTTCAGGTATGAATAAAGATGAAAAGAAGGGAATGAATATGACTGATAAAAGAAAGGAAGGTGGATAATAAAAGAAAGAGAATAAGGTGGTTGAGAAATGTATTCATAATTGTAATAAATATAGATGTTTTAAATTAAAATATACATACTATGGATATTGTTAGTACTATGGAGGATTTGGGAATACAAAAAATATGTCATGGGTTAAGCAACAATAATACTATTATTCCATGGGTTGTGAAAGGAAAAGGTTGATGGGGAGTCAACATCCTTAAATAAATAATTATGAAAAGGTTTTTTTTTTGAAAAAACAAGAGAAGGTTGGTGTGAAAGATATAAATAGGTTTCAACATTATTAAGTTTTTTCTAAAAGATGTGAGATAACATAACATATTTCTAAAGTATGTGTTGTTTTATCACGGGGAAAAAAGTTTCCAAACAATTATCATAATATAGTTGTTTTAAAACATAGTACATATGGAACTGCTAAGTTCTACAAAAATTTCCTATTTATCTAGCCACAACACAATAACTTGTCTAAAAAATTAGAGGAATCACAAAAATATGTAAATTAAGAGAACAAGAAATAAACTTATGAAGATATAAAAAATATTTCCAAAAATGTTTCAGTACATTGTGGATATAATAAAGTAAGGAAAATATGTCAAAAGATATCAACTATCATTCTAAAAGAAAAAGTAGGCATGAGAAAAATATTACAAACTAATTGTAACAACGATTTTTATAAAGATGGAGAAAAGTAGACATCCTCATCATAAAATTATGTATATAAGAAGAAATTTGTTACAAAACCTGATAAGAATGAATATAAGTGATAAAGAATGTCCAATGAATAATCTGTGAAAAAAGAAGACCATGTCATGAATAATGGAAGTCTCTCAGAACAATGGTTATTTCTAAGGAACAATCAGCGTTCCTACTTCTTCCCAAAATCATGGTATTATTGTACTAACTTGTAGGGAACTGAAGTTGTGAAAATAAGGAACCTAGAATTTATGATTATATTATTATTCTTTCAAAAGAAAGTAACAACATTATGAAAAATATGTGATTTTGAAAATTTTCTATTTTTACTCACCAGAACCTTCAGATATGTTTGTTTAGATTGGTGTAGTTTACTTTCTTTTTAAAACAAATTCTTTCAATTAATTCCCCAAAAAAATATAATTTTCAATGATATAGGAAAATGGTATTATATGAAAGTTGTGTTATGGAAAACATTGACCGCCTTGATTATAAACATTTTTTTCTACACTGGGATCTCCCTTGTATACTTATAGCTATTTAGTTAAAGGTTCTTTGTTAAGAAATTCATGTTATACCTTTGTTAATGAAAAGTTACAACCCCATGAAATGAGATCATTGGTGAGAAACTCATCTTGATGGACCCATTGAATTTGATTGTCAATAAAGGGGATAGATACGATAAAGGTAAATAGCTAAATGAAATAGGGGGAGAAAGAAATAAACAGAGAGAATAAAAATTAGGAAAAAACAACACATTTAATTGTTTCCTAGTTGTTTAAGTGGTGAAGTGGGTATTGAAAACAAATACATTGGGGGACATTATTATGGAGAAGTTGTTTTTTTATTTAATTTGTTTTAAATCAATCAATGATTTAAAGAAAGAATGTATGTTGAGAATGATTTTGGGTGGTAATCGTATTAATCATTGTTTTTAAAAGATTCACACTCATGATTTTAAAAGAATTAAACTCACCATGTTTAGAGAATGAGAGAAGATTATTGTGAGGAATTTATCATAATTGGATTTTCACTGATCCAAGAATGAATGGATACGTCGCATTATGAATGAATCTTGCTGTATGTAAATGGAAATCAGATTCACTCTCAATTTTATATGAATAATGGGACGGTTTTGATGAATAATTAGAGTGTAAAAAACTTTAATTAATTAAATGTGATGATGATTTAATGTTTTTTATTTATATAGAAATCATAACTTGATTTGATAAACTTTTATGCATGCTTTCTGGTTGAAAAGGAATGGTTTTTGGGGATAGAATTCAGTGAAAATGGTTTTTGGAGAATCATACTCAGGCTCAAGAAGAAAACGATCACACTCAGAATGGTAGTGCCTTGAATAATCATATCCATAATGATCATAATCATGATTATTGTACCTAGGCCAACAATATATATCCTGATTATACTCACATCTATTGTATTCAGGCCATATTTATTCTATATAATCATACCCAAGATGAGTTGGAAAGAAATATAGTCGGTGAAGTTGAAAGGTGTAATCATCGGTCCATTGTACTCATAATTCTCTCATAATCAGGTTGATTTTTTTTTCAAAAAATGACTGATTGAAATGGAATTCAGGTGATGTTGATAAAAATCATAATAATAAATAATGAATTACTTTTTTCTCTTATCAAATGAAATTTTTATGTGGGTAAAGATAAAATTTTAAATAGAGAGAAGTGGTTAGAGAGTAGAGATGAAGTATTTTTTTGAATATGCTCCCAAGACATTCAAATGAATAATTTTATTCAATTGTTATAGAGCATAATATTCATAAAATTAGAGTGGCATCCAATTCATCATTCATTTATATTTAATTGATTCAAAGCCTTTTAAAAAATTCAGATTGATATGAATGAGATTATGTTAAAAGAATATTTGAGGAGAATCAATAATCATTGACAAAATCTTAAATGCACCAGATATTTTAGGGGAAATTGTGATTTTGGTTAATTTTTTCAAGTGGGAATGGTTTTGGGATTCCCTCCAAAACCAATTATGTGCCACCTATAAAAGGAAAACAGTACATCGTACTTTTCTGATGACTAATGTATTATTCATCGCTAGAGAGAGAGATAATCTCCTAGTTTTAGAGGGAAGAAGACGTTTCCATATTCACATGTGTTAAGGATATGTTGGTGTAGAATTAAAAAGTGGTGTGGGAAGATCAAAACATTATATTACTCTTATCATCGTATTTAAAGATTATTATATTTATTTTATCACCTTATTCATCTAGTCAGTCATATTCACCTGATCATTGTGTCTAGATAAATTATCAGATCAAGATTTTCATAATGGTATTTACAGACTAAGGAAGAATGAATTCTGAATTTCCCCAATCATACTCTTCTAGTGAAATATCCTTTCTTAGTGGTAAATTATAATAAGTGTAATTGTACTAGGATGAATTAGGCTAAGAGAATCATAATAGGAAGAATCATATAGAGGATAATCATTCTCAGAATAATTAGACATGGAAAATCGTGCTGAGAAAATTATAGAGGGTTTTCCTTTATGAAGTCCAGGAAGTTCATACCATATTCTGGGTGAAAATTGAATAATTTTATTAAAGGAATACATTTATGAAATTCAAAATAATCATAGGTAACATTATTTGTTACGTAAATTTTTTTTACCCAATTTTTTCTAAGAGGGTGCAGACACACTTTTGGATTGTCTTCAAATTTCTACATGGGTGAATGGGTATATCCTACTAATTGTAACCCAAATACTTTTTTCCTTGTGGATTGGGTGGTATTTCATTTTCTCCCAACCATAATATGGATGTAGGTATTTATACTAAATAATTAAACATATAAATTCTCACTTACCTTTGGATATGTGATTGAATTGTTTTCATAGGGGAAGATAATCATTAATAGGATGTGATTGTTGTTTAAATTATAAGTAAACATAAAAAGAAATACAATCACTGATTCACCCCATTCCCCTCTCTAGGATACAATTATTTGGGTTGGGCACTGATTAGTCACTAAAAGATTATAATATTCAGTGATTATATAATAATATTTTCATGTTTCAAGTCCATAAACATTAATTTTAGTTCATTTAATGAATTTTACTGCCTTTCTCATCACAAATTCAATTAATGTTTAAAGTAAAAATGTGGATGCAATAAATCATCTTCTTGGAGAATTAATTATATTCATTTTTTGAATTTGATATTTCGGAATAATTTTTATTACTTTATATGGAACATTTTATCTTTTAGTATTGATGGATGAATCCCAAAAGTAAGTTATGATTTTTGTGCATGAATGTTGATAATATATAGACAAAGCATAATGGCCCTAAGGACCATCAATGAAAAGAGGGGCCCATAATCCAAGCCCAATGGAACTCAAATTTTTTACTGTATAAATATTAATATATGGGGTCTATTTTATTCAACTATAGATGGATCTAATTATAATTTTTTAATGTATATAAAGGGATCTCACATTGACATTTAAATGGAAGACTATATTTGAATTCCCATAAATTCATCCCAAAATATTGATCATAACATCCAAAATATTGTTCCAATTTTCCTAAAATTTTGTCATCACTTAGTGGAAACCTAGAATTAGATATTTTCCTAATATGGACTCTTCATATTTGTGCATCCATACTTACAAATTCACATGTAATCATGGGGGTTGAATTTGGACAATTTTCCTAGTCAACTTTGAAATGTCATATTTCCCATGATTTTCTCATCCTACTTTGGACTCTCTCAATTAAATGGGAAGTAATTTATTGATAGTGGGTCAACATAAGAATCCAAATAGTCCTATATAAGTAGCTTCTGATGAAACGAATTTAGCGTCATGTTTTCTCCTTTCTTGTATTGTTTTTTACTTTCAATTTTAATTTCCCAATTTTATTTTGTAATCGTGTCATCAATTTTTCTCATGTATGTTTTTCATTCATTTTAGTTTCATAAAAAATTAGTCTTCTTATTCACATATTATTTTCCTTTTCTTTACACATTGATTTATTTGAATCAATGTGTGATTTTTTTAAACCATCACTTCTAAATTCCATACAAAATGGTGGAGATTTTTCTTATTCAATACCACTTATTCAAGTCGACTTCCCACTTACATTGATATAATAGCATTAATAGAGGAATAAAACTATAATCGGTTGATCCAATGGAGTATAATGGATATGTATTGGAATGTATTTATAATTTTAATAATTCATAATCTATTCAATTTTTTAAATTTTCATTCAATTTTGTACCTTATGCTTTGAACTCACCAAATTTAAGCATACACTTCCAATGTGCCAAAACAATCCTATACCATGGTTTGCTAATAAATATGATCGTCCAAGTGTATAGATGAATAGAATTATGATAGAACTAACTCAAAATTATGTGATTGATTCGGCAAGTTCATATTTTATTAATGGAAACACTCGAATTTAAGACATTGAAATAATTTGAGAAGAAATTCCACCAATCCACACCATGTGATAACCAAGTATCAATTCATTCTTTTTATATTTAATTAAAATAATTCGTCAAAAGAGTCATTTAATAATTCCATCATTTAAAAAAAATTGGAAACATTATATCCAAATAACCTCTATAGAATGTATGTTTCTTTAGGTTTATTCTTTGGTCTATGAGGATTTGATAACCCAAGATAATTACAATTGATTTCTTTTACCATAAAACATGGGTTAATTTGGGTGAAACAAAATTTTGGAGCCATTTCTGTGGACCCATGTGCCTTAGAACATCATTCTATTCTTCCCCATTTATCTTTTATCATCCCAATTCTCTTAGATTTTCCCCTTTATTTTTTTAATTTTCCTGGAGCATGTCTGCCTACACATATGACCATTCAAATCATCTAGTTAGGGCTAATAGTCCATGGGTTGGGGATTAAAGTTCACATAGTGGTCTTTTTAAATTAGACCCTCATATTTCTAAAACACTATATTAAAAAATTACTCCCAATACAATGGATGATATTCAAAGAATCCAACTCATAAACCCTAGTGGGAACTGAAAAGGGATTCAAAATGAGGTAGCCCCAAAATTGTGGAATTCCATTGATGAGACCATAAATGACTACCTCACACCATCCTGGACTAATGAACCCTCTTACATTCATCCTAACACCATTGTGTATGATCGATATGTTTTCAAACCCAATATCTTGAATCACTTTCCAATCATTAATGGTATGGATTATAAGATGCCTTACATTCATGTTAATGTATTAAATGACATTGTCAAAACCATGTTGCAACCAAATCAAATTGAATATGATAAAATGATAATATTTCATTTTTCACTCAAAGAATGGGAAAATAATTGGCTAAATATCTTGATACAATCATCCATTCACTCTTGGGACCAACTAAAAAGATATTTTCCAAAAAAATATTTCTCCCCTCACAAATAAAACTCAAATAAAAATTGCATCCAGAACTGTTTTGAGAATGATAGAGAAGAATTATATGAAACATGGGAAAGATTTAAAGAATCATTAAATATTGTACCATAACATGGTTTCTTACTCCCAGAACAATTGAGAGTTTTCTATGAAGGGTTAGGGCTAGGAAACAAACATTTTATTGACATGATGAGAAATAGAAAATAAAAAAACAAATCCCAAAATAATGCTTATGAGTATTTTTAGAATCTTTGTAAATAAAACCAAACATGGGGAATAACACATAACTACATAAATACACCCAAATCAGGTATAATGAACAAAAATAGAGAATAAGAAAACCACATATAAAAACTTGCAGCAATCTCTAGGACAGTCGAAGGAATCGATATTTGGAAGGTCCAAAAAACCACAAACTATTGATCCTATTGGTACAATTTGTGAAAAACATGATCATAAAACTAATAATTTTCTAAAAATTCCTTCTATAAATGATGTTATATTATGAGGACCACCATAAGGGGTTAATTATTTTATGTTTCTAAATCCAAAGAACCAAAACACTTTAAATACAAGGTACAATAACCATTCAGGATTTTATTAGAATGAAAATCAGAAACTAACACAACAAAATTGTCTCAAACCCTATACTTTACAATATTTTCAAACACATAACCAGTTCCAATCACAACCATCCCAATACAAACAAACAATATAGCAACCAAATCAACATTCCATCTAAAAGATAAAGTGTCATCTTGGGGAAACTCAACCAACACAAACCCCTATCCAAGCTAACTATAGAAAAATCCTTGATCAATTGGGTAAGGAAATTGAAAATATTATAATAGATTTCTCATCACATAAAAATGAAATAAAATGAATAAAAACTGAAAATTCACCCATTATTGCTCATATTGTTCCTCCCCCAACTTTTAGGGGAGAATCTAGTTTCACACAAAGCTATCTTGAACAACTCAATGAAATGATTTTTTTAAAGAGTGGGAAAAACATTGATAACATGAACCAAACGTTACTAATATATACAATGATTCAATATCTCATGAAAATAATGATGAAAATCACAATGAATCAAAAAAGTCTACAGATTATTTTGAGGAACCACCACATTTGAAAACAAGCCTATAATCTGTTCCATTCCCTCAATGAGTGAGATAAAATTACAAACACAAACTGAATTAAAAAATGATTGAAATATTCTCACATGTTAAGATTAATATACCCCTTCATGATTAAATAAAAAATGTACCTACATACTCCATGTACCTGACATATATGTGCACTTTCAAAATAATGTTTTCATACAAAAACCATATCCTTATGTTAGCTAATGTGAGTACCACCATCCAAGGAACCATGATATTTAAGTTAAGGGACCCTAGTTGAACTTAAATCAGTGTTGAACTAAGAGAGAAAAAATTGATCAAGGCCTTATGTGATATAGGAGCTAGTGTGAACCTCATTCCACAAATAGTGTACTGTTAGTCATGTCTTGAGGATATCTAACCAACTTTTGTCACACTCCAACTCGCTGATCATAGTGTTCAGATTCCAAAGGGTATCTTGAAGGATGTTTTAGTGATTGTTAAAAATTTAATTTACTGAAATGACTTCATTATACTTGAAAATCACCTAGATAAGGTCCTAGGGAGAAATCCCTCATCTTCCATGGCCATCCCTTCTTAGTAGCATTCAACTCATTCATCCATGTTATGAAATGGAACATGACAATAAACTTTAGAAATATGTTCTTTGGTCTCAATATCTATAACCCATGTTCTCATGTTAGTGATGATTACGATGTTCATGAGCTGAATTTATTAAGTACTATTGAAAATGAACCTAAAAATGACCATGGAATTGCTAATGGATGTCTAAGTAAATAGGATTTAAATATCTTCTATTCACTTAAAGTAATATTGAATGCATGTCTTGATTCTATTTTATATGGATCTAATAGTGATTTTTCCTGATTACGAATCACTGATCCATTGGGAGAAACCATAAACATCGATTCCATACCCATTTCTAAAAATCATGTGGCCAATATTGTGGATGAAACAATTATTCAAAGGGAACCGATTTTTCTGACCTATTTTCATGCTGAAACTGAGTAAAATTCAAGATGTTCAGCTTTTTATGAATCAATTTTCCAACCTGAGGTTGAATTATAGGTCTATACTCCATCTCATATGTATTTATTCTTAGGGGATAACAAAAATCAGAAAATTTTCAGTCCATACTCTCTCAAAGATAATTATAGTAAAATTATCCTTGTTGTATTTTGCATAATTAAAAAAGGAATCAGATGGCCCATTTTTTATATTTATGGAATTATCCCATTTAGTGGAACTAATATGATTTTTATCGAATCTATTTATAAACCATTCCACAAATCCCAATGGAGACTAAATAATGATCTAATGGAAGTAGGGACAAATATATTCTTTGGGATGATTATATTTGGTATTAGTTATTCTAGAGGTCTATGTCAAGATAACGACTTTAAATTAAGTACTTTCCAAGAGGTAACACGACTTAAACATTTTTTTTATTTTTTATTATGTGTGTTTTTGTGTTTTGTTTCTTAGGGGAACCCCTTGGTGGTTCAATGTTATCTAATGTATCTTGTGTGTGAGATTTTGGTGTTGATGCATTTTTGTATTTCAAAATAGAACCCATTCGTTCAAAAAGTTCAAACACATCTATCAAAGAACCCTGAGGAGTTAACATGTGATGTAAAGAAAAAGTAATAAATTCCATATTGAAAGTACATAAACTTCAAAACTGGTTATTTGTTTCTATGATTTCATTTAAAATCACTTTCCCTCCGCTTTTATCCCAATTTTAATGTCTCCCTTCTCTTCTCTTCCAAAACCGAGGGAATTTTTATTCTATATTTGGGGGAGTGAAAATATAGGATTTTAGAAAAATATATAGGTATTTTATTATTAAAAAACTTCAATTTAAAAAAAATCATTTCATTATCCTTGAATTCATTAATGTACATTGTGAAACGTGAAAACTAATTTTCCAATTATTTTTAATGTATTTTTTATGATTTGAATGCATGTTTATGTTCATGAGAATAGTTTTTGTAAAGTGTAGTTGTCTAATTAGATTTTTCAATGTTTATGCTTTCATTCACTAAATTTAAATTCCACAATGCAAGTCCATTAGATCCTGGGTGTAAATTTGAGTTCATTTGTCCCATTCAACATTGTATCAGGTTCAGTGCCACTTTTATTTTAATTTGAGTATCAAAAAAATTAAAATAATTACCACATAGAGAATTTTTTTGTCGAAATTTGTGGAATCAAATACTTGTGGATCTTGACTCTGTAGTTCTCTTTCCTAGGTCCAGTCTTTATATCTCTATTATAGATCATGTAGTTGACAATATGTGTGGCATCAGACACCTGGGGATTGCAACTCCATTGATGTCTTTCCTAGAGCTAGTACTTTCATATCTAATTGGGTTAAAAACAAAACAATACAAAATTTGGTACTCATCTAAAGGTTTAATGTTATTCTAATGTAGAACATTAATTCATTTCCCTTTTAACAAGATAATAGGCCCAATTCCTTTTGAGATACACAATAAATAATCAGGCTTAATGGAAATAGGATGAAATGTGACAAATAATCTTAAAAAGGAATGGGATTTGTCTTGGGATATGATTGTGGTCCTATCCTGTGTGAAGTAATTTTCAATGTTTTCTTGATTTTTTGGAATTATGTTTTTTAGTAGTGTTTTTTTTTTTGAAAAATGGAATTCAATTTCATATTTTTGAGATACTTTTTTCTTGGGACAAGAAAAACTCATGTTGGAGGGTGTGACTAGCTGCTGAAAGAGGCTAATATTCATTGATTAGGTATTAATATTATATTTCATCAAGTCAATAAACAACATTTTTAGTGCATTTTATAAATTGATCCTCATTTCTAATCAAAAATAAAATTAATGATTAATGTGCATATTTGGGCCAAATCAATCATATTTTTGTAGAATTAATTATATTCATTTTTTGAACATGATATTTTGGATATTATTTACCACTTCATTTGGATAATTTTATCTTTTAGGATTTATGGATGAATCAAAAGGTAAGATGATGATTTGGTTCATGAATGTAGAAGTGTTCTCGACAAACCATAATGAGACTAAGTCCCATCAAAAAAATGTGTGGCCTAAAATACAATCCAAATTAAGATCAGGTTTTACTATATAAATATAAAAATATGTGGATTATTTCATTCAGATATGAGCAATTATAATTTTGATTTTTTCTTTGAGATAAAGGGATCATAGTTGGCATTTAAATTATGGGCCAGATTTGAACACCCATAAAGTCATCACACTAGATCAAGCAAAATATCCAAACATCTCTCTTAAAGTTACGAAATTTTTAAAATATATTATAGGAAACATTAAAAAAAATATACATTATTAGACATATTCATATTTGGTTATATTCAGTTAAAAATTAATATTTAAAAAGGGGATATCAATCTGGTCGATTATCCTGATCAGCTATGAAACGTAAAATTTTCTTTGATTTTCACACCCTCCTTTTGAGTCACCCTATTAATGGAGAAGAGATGTATTTATTGTGGGTAGACATAAGAATAAAAAAATTCCGATATAAGGAGCTAGTGGTGAATTGATTTAATATGAATTTTTTCATTTCAACTGATGTTTGTTACTTTCGATTATAATTTCCTGCTTTCATTTTTTAATCACATCATCAATTTTTCCCACACATATTTTCCAATCTTTTTAGTTTAATAATAAATTTTGTTACTAATCATAAAATATTATTTTCCTTTTCTTCACAAGTTTATATCATTGAATCAAGGTGTGAATTTATTCACACTTACACTTGTGAATTCCTCAAACAATGGTGGAGTGTTTAGTTTTCTTCATGTTTTTCTACTTCAATACTACTTCTTTATGTTTACTTCCCCTTTAAAATGATATAATAACATTAATGAAGGGATACAAATATAATGGGATGATCCAAGGGAATAGAAATGGGATTTTTTGGATGTTATTTCTCATTATAATAATTCTTAACTAGTTATAATTTTTAGATTTTCATTTAATGATGTACCTTCATCTTTGAACTCGCCAATTTTATGGAGACACATCCAACGTAATAAAATGATTCACTACCTTGAATTGATAATAAATATAATCCTAAAAGTGTATAGGTGATTATCTTTAGTATATAGAAGACTCAAAATTATGTGAGTGATTTTGTATGTTCATATTTCATTGAAGGAAACGCTCGAATTCAAGACATTGAAATAATTTGAAATGAAATTTATACAATCCACCCCAGGCCATATCCAAGGATAAACTAAGTATTTTTTTAATTTAATTCACCTAAGTCCTTAAAAATATCATTTAATAATATATTATATTCAATCCAATTTTATAAACCTTATTGTCGAATAGCCTCCATAGAATGTTTGTTTCTTTAGGTTTCTTCTTTGGTCTCTGAGGATTCGATAACACAAGATATACGATAAGAATCATATTTTAAAATAAATCCTGGGTAAATATGGGTGAAACCAGGAACATAAAATGAGTATATAAGAATGTTATTTCTTGATAACCATCATTTTTATGGACAACTATAAATTTAAAAAAATATATTTCTTTCAATGATAAATAATTTTATATAAACATTGTTTCATTAATATCATATATTGTATAAGTTATTTCTATCATTTTCTACATATTATATTATACCATTTTTTATTATTTTTATCTCTAAATAGAATTATTTTATAAATTTATCAAGCTAGGGGAAGGATTCTAGTTTGGGGTTGGAGAATGATGTTTTTTGAATCTCCCGATGATTGATTTTCATGTATATTTTTTAATGTTTTACAATAATTTTCACCACAAATTTAAAATATTTACCCACCACTACACAACCTCTACATTCATTTTAACCTTATAATAATTTATCTTAGTAAATTTAGTATTATAATTTCCATACTAGAAATATATATATGAAATTTATGAAATGTATATGGTGGGATTTCTTGTCTATGAAAATTGACTATGCTTTTTGATAAATTTTTTATAAAATAATAGAGCTTTAGAGGTAGTCCCAATTTTTTATATGTATAGATTGTTTTCATAGAAGATTTAATATATAATTGAAATGTTTATGATTTTAATTTTAAAAAAGGATTCATATATTATGGTATAAATGGATATATTATTTTTACTCTTTAATATATTTTTTCATTCCAATAACATGATATTCATATTTTGTAAATTATTTTTCAAAGAAGTACCAGAACATAAGTGTTGTGAATGTTGACATAATGGTTTTAATAGTGATTTTAGTAGTCATATATATATATATATATATATTATTTCTGAATAAACCTTTGATTGATCATTTTTTGTTATTTTTTTCATAAGGAACCTTTTAATATAAAAAAATGATTCTAATGGTAGAATAGTATATGATTATAGTTTCTATTTAAAAAATGTCCCTAGAATATTTTAACATTTTTTATAATTTAATAACTTGGTACATGAGGTTTGTAGTTTTTTCATAGGTCTAGAAATATTTACCAACAATAATTTGAAAATAAAATAGTAAAGGGAAGTATTTTGGGAAAATTGATAAAATCTGACGTGGGGTCCTGCTAATATTTCCCAAGGTCATTATAAAACCATTTATATGCATATATTTGATCATTATGATAAAAATAATATTGAGATTGGTTGATTCATAGAAGGTGGGATACAATGATTAATTAAATATTTTCAAAATATTAGAATTTTGTATATTTTCTATCTTATGAAAAGTAATTTCTCCTTCCTATCCATATAAATGGATAAAAAGTACATTTTATTTAATGTTTCGATTGAACCAATTTATATTACATAATAATGTTGGTGAATGATTTTTCTTCATTAATAATTTTTTAGAAAAATTGGATAGAGGATTTACTTTATATATATATATGTATTAATGGAATTTTTTATTATATTACAGTTGAGTAATATTTCAAAATTGATGTCAATTGTAAAATTGAACGATTCTTCTATAATTTAGATATATATAATATAATTCCTATTTTTTGTACTATAAAATACTAAAAAACAAATTCTATGTGATAAATAATGTTCAATAAATATATTAAAATCCACATGATCATAATTTTTACATATAATTTTTATTTGATTAAAAAATTAAATATTTTATTAGGATGCTAAAGAATTGTGCAGCTGTGTAGATTATTATTCCATTATATCCCTCTTATACTAAATTCATCAATATCATTATTTCTAATTACATCGAAACAAATGAAAATTTACTAATATAAATTCTTATATATGAATTTACCATATACTCATACTATCTAGATAGTTATATGTCATACTATCTCAAAAAAACCATTGTATTATAAAAATATAAGATAAAGGGCTTCATAAATTTTAAAAAAAATTGCTGCATTCTTCCAACTTCCCCAACAATTATCCGATAGTTTTTTGGTACCATAGTTATTTATATATGATTGGTTTTTTGAATTAACATGAATTTATAGGTATATATATTGTTTTTCAATTTTTTTCTATTCAAATTAGGGTTTTTATTAGTGAGTATTTCTATAAAAAATGGCAGTACCTTCCATAAAGTGTTTTTATTCAAGTGGTGCTAGTTTCTAATCTAGTTTATATTTTTCTGGGCTTTAAGGATTACTATTAATCTATACATAAAATCTAGAAGATTAATTGTGTGATCCGATTTTTAAATCACCCCCAATCATACAGTGTTCATTTATATTCACATAGGGATTCCTTACATTCCATGATTACAATTTTTTATGAACTATTATTAATTAAAATAAAATTATTTTTTGATGCGATATATTATTTATTATCTTTAATTACATAAAAATTTAACTCCTTTAAAATATATTTCATCTAATCGTACTTCATTGTTGAAGATATTTTATTGATATATAAATTTATTGATTCATTATTGGGGGGAAACATGAGCTTGAATATTAATTTATAAAAGAAATAAATCCAATGTATTTTTTTATTTAAATTTATTTTTCACAATTTTTCATGATATAATGGTATATTTAGATGTGTAAATGTGATAGATTAAAATTATATAAAATATTAGATAACTTCGATTAAATATAATCCCCAAAAAATTTAAACAATGATTTTTTTCTTGTGAGTACTATATTTTTTTAAAATAAATTAATAATTTATTTTATCATATAGCTCATTACACACAATTTTTCTCATTAATCATTTATGACATCAATGTGAATTTTATTATAATATGATAAAATTATACTTTGAATAATATTATATTAATTTTCATTATGTAATTTATTTCCATATATATCACTCAATTTAGAAAAGAAATATGGCTATATCATATTTATGATAATTAAGAATGATGTAATCCAAAAATTTCATTATTATTTATTTTAAATTAGCTAATTGAAGTTAACATTATAAGGACCCACACTTTTCGTTAATATATATCACATATATTTAGATGAATATTCTATACATTTCATGAAAACATTCCCTTAAACTGGAATAGTTTATCATCTTTGGAGACTAGAATCACAATATTCATTTTTCATGAAATATTCTAATAATATCCCCCAAATATCTTCACAAATATTAATCCACTTGGGAATACCCAACCTAAACATTTCTTCATAAACTGGGTAATGAATGATAAGAAAGGGTCATCTCAAGTACTCAATAAGGGTAAACAAAATAGATATAAATCTATGATCATAAGAATGAATAAGATAATAATAAGTGTATGTGATCATTAACATAACTTAATATGTTTATATCCAACCTTTCATAGATCATAATCATGATTCATGGATTAAACATTCATTATTTCGGAAAACATGTCCCATAAGAGTGAGAAATCACCATAAATCACTTATGATCCTTAAAATCATGTCACAAAAGTGTCTTACCAACATAAATAAATAAAAACATTTTTTATTTCAAGGGTAAAAACCAAGAATATCAATATACATGATCAGGACTCCTAACTTGGTTCTCATTATAGACCTAGAGTCATAACCTATTTCCCATTATAGATCAAGACACATTTGTTTCCCATAATGGATCAGGACTTACTTATTTCCCAGAGTAGATAAATCCATTTGACATGTTTCTAACTTTTATATTAGGAGATACCATGCCTTATACAATAAAGTTTAGGTATATATAGGTCTCACCAAATCTCATAATGAATACTATACTTATGCTTTCAACAATTACATTAAACATTCATTATATCATAACATCATAAATTGTGTAAATAAAATATGTTTTATAAACATTTATTTATTTCACTATAGCATAACCCATGGAAAAATACATTAGTTTTAAAAAAAATTAATCAATATAAACATTAAACATCTAGAGAAAGAATCAGGATGGTATCATTGAATCTTATCTCTAACAAAGAATAAGTAACATTAAAGGATTTAATTTTAGATGGAAATATCAATTGAAAATTTCATAAGGAATGCATCATTTCACAATTGGAAAGAACATTTTTAATAATGAAAAGCAATTTATAAATCCATTTATTTGAAGATAACATTGGAAAATAATAAATTAATCTTTAAAAATCATTAATTCATTTATTAATGAACATATAATTTCCACTTTTAGGAACACTTATTATAACTAAAAATCCATTAAATATTTTGGATATCCATTACTTTGGAAATAAAAAATATATAAAGGATTCGTTAAAATAATTTGTTTTTCTTGATGGTGGTAAATACTATTCATTACATATATGTGAAAAAATATATTATGTTCACATGTTTGGTAAAATAAAAACATCCCTTGTTTTTAGAAATCCATAAATATTAGATATAATTTTTTTATAAAAATTAAATAATGGAAAAAATGTTTTTGGTAAAAAAATTTGGATAATCCTAAAATAAATAAAAATATTTTTACAAAACATCATTTTTGATGAAAATTTTTTTTGAACCAATGAGCGAAATAAAGAAACTTTTAATTAAATTTTTTTTTGAACTCATTAGTAGATAAAGAGTGTAAAATTAATGGAAAATATATTATCATTTAATAAATTGAGGAGATTAAAAGTCATTATTTTCTTTATATATGGTTTTTAATATTTCATCATCGGAAGCAAAAACATAAACAATCCTGTTAAGCGATTAGATTGTATAATAAAACCATTACCACTTTGGTATCATTGAGTAGTGAGCCCCTTTAAAGAATAAAATCAAATGAAACATTAAATATCAATAAAATAATTATATTATTTATATAAACTTTTTATGGTATATTATATACACCTCATATAATAAGGTAGGTGCATAACATAACTTATGTCCCAAAGAAGAAATCTTGAGACAAAACTCGCTTACCGCTTGGGTAAATTTTGAACTGTAATTCCATGAAAGAGATATCCTAAAAAGGATATGTAAATCCCCATAATTTTAAGGATAATAATCGTAAAATAAAATAATGTCCAGTAGTAAACCATATAAAATAATCATGTGGATAATGTAGAACATGTCTCATATAAAATTAAACTGAGATGAGAATCCATTACCTTAAATCGCAATTACCTACATACATGTTCAAAACTATATTATAGTAAATAGAAGTATATTTTAAATATATTAATTAACTAAAACTATATATATCGTATAATATAATGTTTACTTATGATATTTTATTACACATTTTTATAATTCCATGTTACAATAACACTTAGTATAATAACTGCTTTATTCTTTATCGATGTTTTAATTTTTTATTTTCGATCCTATTTATATTATAATGGTTAAATAATAATTATAATGTTAAAAAAATATAAAAACACAATATATATCTTGTATATATTTATTTATTTTAATCCATAAAAGTTAGATATAGAAAATAAATACATCGTTCATGGAGATGGAAGACCATACACATGTATGAACGATATTTAAATATTCCTGGTGGATGAAATAAAAGAAAGGTAAATAATATATCAACATCAAACAAAATTTTTTATTCCATATAGATCACAATAATTAATTAAATTTAAAATTATTACCTTAAATTCAATGTGTTAGTGAAAAACGAATCACATCACTTCACGAGGTGATAGTTCGTCGTATACACAAACGATGTTATCATATCCCCAAATGTATAGAATGTAATAAGATATATGTGATATATTTATACTATAGGTATAACTATTCAAATTATATCACATATATTCATTTATTGAAACATAAAATCCATTGATATAAAGTATAAATCGAAAAAACCTCACATCGGTTCGTGAGGCGGTAATCTGGCGTTCCCACAAAAAAACCTTTTATTTTACAATGGTCTAAGATGTTAAAAGGTAGATGTGTTATTAAAATTTTTATTGGTATAATGATATCATAAATATATTATATAAAAATTAAATCCATCATTATATCTATCCATGATAGGTGGTGATGGAAAATTAATAACGTGAGTTTGCGAGGCAGTAGTGTGACGTACAATGATTGATGGTTTCGTATCTCATTTGACAGAAGTGCTAATGATTTCTGATAATTCAATTTATTTAAATACAACCAAGTATAAGGATGATTATTTTTTTATATAATAATGGAATAATAAAAATTTTAGTAAATGGAGGATGAAATCAAATAAAATGATTAGTTAGGGACATTACATATTCTTCAGACAACATCCTTTGGTTTCAAAAAGAAGCCTTCCTAGGTTGGCCTTATGAACAAAAAATGGATAATATAATTAAACTAGACAAGTAATTTATTTTGGAATGTAATTATAGTACCAATGGTTTATGGGGGTGTGAAGATGGGAGGAGAGTGGTCAGTATTTTATAAGTGAGATGAGTGGAACACATGTATGTTTTTAATATAATGATTTGTGCCCACGTTTTCACATGACATAAGGAAAAACAATAGGATTTTTTCAAACCTATAATATATAAGGTAGAGACATGGACATCTAAGGAGCTTTTGACATGTTTTGGGTCATTTGTAACCATTATTGTTTTACTTTAACCCACAGTATGCCCATTTTAACCTTAATCACAGTAAATAATTATTACATTTTTACGATCCCTTACAGTACATAATTAAGTTGACCATATTATATAATATAAATTTTTTTATTGAAAATATTTAATCCATTTCATAAAATTTAAATTGTAGAACGGTGTATAATTTTATTTAAAATTAAACCAACAAATAAGATGAAAAAGTGAGTATTCAAAGAGAAAAGTTTCTAAAATTGTGAAAGGTTTAATATCTGAATTCAATATGTAATTCACTAAAATGAAATAAATTGGATTAATAGATATATAAATGAACTAATTATACTTTTAGAATAATATCAATTTTTTAATATTTTTAAATTCCTTAAAATAATTGAAATTTCTTAAGAGAAACAATTATTTTTCACCATTCATTGAAAAATTTATCATTTCAAAAAATTATTAAAACATAACTTGGAAAAAACAATTAAATTATTATTTCCAAAATAAATTTAATTTTTTTCAAATAATTTTTCAAAAAGTATCAAAAAAGTATTCTACAATAATTGTGCAAATGTCAAAAAACTTCTTTTTAAAAAAATCATTTTAAGCATAAAATTGGCATTATACTTATCTCTTTTCTAGAAAAAAATAAGTTGATTTTTAAACAACTGATTAAATATATATTATATAAATTTTATTCAAATAATTAAAATAATATTTGTTTAATTTATTAAGTTAGAAAATATTTTTATGAATACAAAAATTCATAAAAATAATTCCTTTCTTTTCTAATGGTTTTTACTTACATTATTATTTAATTAGTCTCAAAATAATTCATTATATATATATTTTTGGAAAATATACTTTCATAATTTAGTTAATTATATCTATATATGTCATTCCAATGTTCTGGTTCTGAATATCATGTTAAATAATAATATTATAACATTATTTCAGGATTCTTTTAAAGTTAGTGTCGTGTGTAAAGCATGCGACATTCAAGGTTTTGTGCAACACAAGATAAATAAAGTGTTGTCTCGAAGAATTGTTCATCTCTCTGATTCATGTAACAAAAATATATCAAAAAGATTAAACTTATTTAGAAAAAAATATTTTAAAATTTTCTTGGGTCATACATTCAACTTCCAGTTAGTAAATTATATCATTTCAATTTGAACATGTTTTAGGTTATTAGGGGTTTAACATTATAAAATACCTTTGTTTTAAACCCGCATCATAAAAATGGTTAATAAAGATTTATATTTAAAATATAAGGTATGTGAAATGATTTTCTAAAATAACAAATAACTTGGTTTCTATATAGGATAACATTGATGGGAAGTGAAAACATAGAAATATAAGATAAAAATAACACCCAAATAATGATGAAGGGTGATAAGGAATATGGTCAAAATAATGATAATTAAAAAATATCCACAAATATTTGAGAGGTATAATACTATTCATTCATTAGAAATGATGGTTAATGTATAAAATTATATTTAGAGATCCTTTTATTAAATGTGAATAATTTTTACAAGATGATGTACAAAGTTCATTTCATTCCATTTAATAAGTACAATATCATTTTTTCATTATGATTTGATCAATTTCCACTACATATATTACTCTATGAAATTAAGAAGAATTTTTTATAATTGAAGAACAAGTGGATAATAAGATGTATAAAATAACGGTAATTCATACCTTATTTCACAAGTTATTACCAAAAATAGAATTTTTAGCAGAGGTTATCAAATAAAATTCAATGATCAAATAAATCCAATTCTGGAAATGTTAACCTTATGAATCCTCTATGTATAACATAAATAAAAATTAAAAAATTTAGAAATAATATCACAAAATTTCTGAGAATCAACATAACATTAATCAACCCAAATATCAATCTATAGCTCCTTGTGGTCACATAACAAATATGTTAATTTCATGATTATATATTCTATTGATGATTGGTAATAACTATAATTACTATAAATTATCATTGAAAAAAATAAAAAATTCATATTTACATAAATAAATCCATATATTATTGAATATAATCTATAAATCAAAAAATATTTTTAACTCTATCATTGATAACATAAAATAATTTTAATGAAATCATTAATAATTTCCATTGTAATCAATACTATAAAATTAATTATATTAAAATAAATCTTTTTTCTATCCAATTTAAATATAAATTTATAAACATCATGAATATATTAATGGTTTTATTCCCTTAATATTGTGTATTACATAAAAAATAACCTTCCAATTAAATCAATTTTTAGGGTCATCAGTACCTTTCACTATATTCATGGGTTTTCCTAAAGGATAAAATTATGCATAAAATTAATTATATATTTCGTAATTCTCTAATTCTAACCCATAAACACTTCAATCTGTATACTTAATTCTTAGACATTATCATCTTATTACATAATATTACCTTCCTTTAATATGTCATTTATCATATCTTTATCATTAAAAAACCTTTATGTGCACCAAATTTCATATCCAGTTATTCAGATTTCCCCCTAAGACATCTATTTGAATAATATCCATACTTTCTACATTTTTTAATTTTAACTATTGATGATTCCTTTAGGAGACCATTATTCTCATGAATTGAGTAAAATAATCATTTGATTTTTCTTCTGTAATTACTTGCATTGTGTCATTCTTTTCCACACTAAAATAATATTCTCATTCTTCTAAGACATCCACATTGGTTATTATTCCCTCATTATCAACACACAATAATATGTGTCTTCTTCCTTCATTTTTTCCACCAGCAGAACCCTAAATGAACTCAATACTTCTCTACTTTGGTGAGTCTAAGAGTTTGTGAAGGTGTTTGTTATTAATTATAAATCATGATAACTAATTAATAATAATAATAATATCATTCAATCCATTAATAATAACAGTAAATGTCTTATAAAAACATTTTATATCACATTCAATGTTAATCTAGTTCATTCATGTTCCCTCAATTCACTATAACCAAAAGTAGAGTGTGTGTAATAATAGATATAGTGGGATAGCACATAATCCTAAAAAAATAACTTTAGGATATCTGTATCATGACAAATTATTCTTTATCAATGAATCCTTAGGGTTATCTTGGGCCATCCATAGTTATAATCTATTTAAATTGTTCATGGTGTTTCCTAAAGAGTTTTTTAATTTCAAAAGTATATACCCAGGAGTGTCAAACTATGATTTCAGAAAGGACCAATTTTATGCACCATGTGACATTAGATTCCAATTAAATAGTACATTTTTATAGTTATTACCCATATGTATATGAATGATATATCCACATCCACTTGTAGTATCCAAAAAGGGATATAATTTTGTGGAAACCAATAGCTTTATCCTTTAACAAATTTCTAGGACATTTTCAAATACATTGAATCATCCATAGAATCATCCTTAGATGTATTCATATACATATTGTTATAAATATACCTAGGTAGCACATTAATATTTTCTCATTCCAGTTTTCAAAGGTTATATAAACCTATTCTTTGATACTAACACTAAGGACTATGTCATTTCATAAATAAACAAAATTAAATGATTATTCAATACATTTCATAAACAAACCATCGAGGACCATAACCATTTAGTATATTGAGATACTATAAAAAATATTATTATTTTACTAAATAAATTTAAGATTTCATAAAATTATCTACTCATATAGTACTCCTCTTATGTATACCCAACCCAAACCTTCATTCATATCTTGGGGAAGGAACAAAAATGAAAGATGAGTTGAGATGCTAATTAAGGTTAAACATATGAGATATAAATCTATGTACATATGATTTCATAAGATATTAATAAGTGTATTTGATAATAAACATAAATTATGGTTTTCATAGTCAACCTATCATAGATCATAAATATGATTCGTGGAATAAATCATTATCATTTCAGAAAACAGAGCCCATAAGTGTGAAAAATAAAAATAAATCAAACATGTACAATAATATCATGTAAAAAATGTTGAGAACCATCATAAATATAGAAAAACATTTAATATTTCAAGGTTAACTACCACGAATTTAAACATAGTTGCTTAAGACTCATCATCTATTACTTATTGGGGATCCTGACTCAGCACCTATTTTGCATTGTGAATTTGGATACACATGTTTCCTATTGTGGATCAAAGCTCACCAATTTCCCATAGTGGATAAATCTATTTAACTTATTTTATATTTTTATATCTTGATATATAAATCTTTACCCATGTCATTGAGTTAAGATATTGTTCCCACCAGTCTCACAAAGAAATCCATACTTATGTGTGCCAAATTATCATAGAACATTTATCATATCAACACATCACAACATGTGTAAATAAAATAAAATTCATAAATATTTCATCAATTAATCATATAATAACCCATAAAAATAAATGGTCTTCATAATCATTTCATCAACATAAAAAATAACCATCTAAATAATTAATAAGGATTGTATCATTTAATCTTATCCATAAAAAATAATAAATAACACCAAATGATTTCAACTAATATAGAAAGATATCTTAGAAACTTTCAAGAGAAAAATAAACATTCCATTATGAAAAGCAATTTATTAATACAAAAATAAATTAAACATCATTTTAATTGAAAATAACCTTTGAATCTTCTATAGGCAGATTTAAAATAATTTAAAACATATCATGAAGAAAATATGTCTTTTACCTTGAAAAATAAATTTTTAAAAATTAAAATTCATAATATAATTTGGAAATAATTTCAATAAAAATAAAAATTTAATCTTATAATAGATAATTTAAAATAATGTTTTGTTCAAGGTGATTGAGGATATAATTCATGTTTTATATTTCAAAACAAGGATTCATTTCAACTATTTAGAAAAAGTGAATCATGGTTTGTTTTGAAAATGACATGAAGATTAATTTTGATAAATTTTAAAAAAAGTAGAATAATGGTATAAAAATATTTAATAAATCCTTTTTATAATCTTAAAAAAAAATTATAAAACATAGTTTTGGAATAAAAATGGGTTTTGACAATAGAGATAAATGAAAACAATTTATTTTAAAAACATTATTTGAACTATTGAAAACATAAAGAGATGAAAATTAATTGAAAAAAAAGTATTCTCATGAAATAAAATTAGGATAACAAAATTCATCAGTTTAATAAGATAAGGATCATAATATTTAATCATCATAATAAAAAACATAAACAATCCAAATAAATGACGAGATTATATCATAAAAACATTACAACATTTTTAAAAACAATTTTTAATTCCCATTAAGGAATAAAATAAAATGAAATAATTAAAATAATTAAAATAACTATATTCATGAAATAAAAATTCAATGTAGTAGTGTTTACACCCCATAGAAGATGATAGGTTCATAACCTAACTTATGACCCAAAGAATGCAACTTCAGACAAAAATCCCATATCACTTTGGTAACTTTTGAAACATAAACTCATAAAAGAGAGTTCATAATTTGGATATGTAAATATGAATAATTTTTTAGGATAATAAAAATAATATACATTCATATAAACTATATACACCACATAAATGAAACATACGATGAATATGGTATGTGTCTCATCGAAAATAAAAGTGAGACCGAAATCCATTACCCTAAGTCTCAGATTCCTCCATAAAATTTCTGAACTCCTATATAATAAATATATTTTTATTAAATAAATATATTATAATAATAATTATATATATAATACCATATATTATTTACTTATTATGATTTTTTACTCGTTTATTACCAATTCTAGGTTAGAAATCACATTTCAGGTAATAATACATTTGTTTTTTCGTGCGTGTTTTGATTTGTTATTTTTTGTCCTCACACATTGATCATGGTTCCATAATATAAATAATGATAAAAATTATATAAATAATATATATATATATATATTCAGAATATATTCATTTATAGTTATCCAAAAACATTAGAAATAGAAAATGAAATACACCTTTAAAGGAGAAAGTAGGTTGTAAGTATACATGAACATTGCTTATATTTTCTCAATAGATACAAAAAGTTAGGTAAATAACATATAAAATTTAAAGAATAATTTTATGTCATATATTTCACAAATATTAATTATATTTATATTCATTACCTTCTATGTAATGAATTAGTGAAAAATATCACATCGCGTTGCGAGACGGTATTCCATAGTATATAGGAATGACGTTATCAAATCGCCCACAGAATAGAATGTAAGATAGTATATATGATATAATTGTTCAATAGGTATAATTATGTTACAAATATAATATTTATTCAATCAATATAACATTATTACTATCCATATAAAATATAATATAAATACACTTTACATCCGTTTGAGAGGTGGTAGTCCACCGTACACACAAGCAATGGTATTGTTTTCAAATGGGTTGGGAGGTAATAATTAAATGTGTTATTATAATTATAGTGGAATAGTTATATAATAATTATAATATATAAAAATTAACTCCACTGTTAAAACCATCTTTGAGAGGTGAATATGGAAAATTATTAACATTATTTCAAAAGGTTGTAGTCCGCTGTATAAATAAATAATAATTTCATATCCCATATGATGGATGTGGAGATGATTCTAGTTAATTCCCTTAACATAAAAAATCTCAGTATATAGAGTTTATTGAGTTTATTTTGTCATTATTGTTTAAAAATAATTATATTATGTAGATAAGGAAATAAATTAATACCGTAAATTTGGGACATTACCTATTCTTATGATAACATTATAGGGTTTTCAACGAAATATATCAAAAGTTTTATTTTTGAAAAACTAATGATTATAGTGTGATAAAAGATAATTAAGGATGTTATTTGGTTAGGTTTTGTATTTACCAATGGATTTTGGAGGTGTGAAGTGGAGAGAGAGAGAGTGTGTGGCCTTTTATAAGTGATGTTGGTGACGCAGTTGTAATTTTTGAAAAGAAAAAATGAATGTGCACAATTTTCACATTCCAAATGTATATAAAAAGGGAAATTATTGAAAATAGAAGTGATAATATTGATATATGTCCAGAAAATGGATGTTGAAAAAATTTGTGTCATTTTTAACCCATATATTTTTAGTTTAACCACTTCTAGTGTAACATCCCCATCCTGGTAGAAACTAAAACTCATGCCAGAGACAAGTTTCCAAATTAACTAAAGTGCTACTCTCTATATTCTAGAGGTTTTGAAATAGAATTGAGGTTCTAATGTAAAACTTGGGGTGGCTATAACTTCTTTATTAATGTACACCACAAAATATAACAAATATAAATAAAGGAAGAATTATTACCAATAACCATGCATAATAAATCTATTTCATAAAATCTGGTACAAGCCCACTACCAAATAGTAAACAAGATATGTAATGTCAAATAGTTCAATGTTAAAGGAAATCCTAAAATAAATAAAAACAATGAATCCCAAAAATGGTTCCAAACTCCACTTATGGATCCATCATCCATGCATATCCCATGCCCAAATCAACTATCTATCATAGGTCCCTTGCCCTTGTCCTGACCAGGAAGCATGAAGTTAGCTCAGGTATCCAATCACAGCCTAGGCATGATGTGTGAAAAACACAGTAGCCACAACAAATAGAGTCTAAAAAATATTAAATCTAAATAGATATTGTATAAATGTACTAAATTAATGATAAGAAAAGAAAAAAAGGTTTCCATTAGTAAATAATATTCACTGAAACCATTTTCATCATTTTTTCCAAAGGATATAACTTTTCCTCAATTAAAAAAGGACCAATCTGGTAAACTACTATTCATAAAGAGATAATTCAATTTAATTGTCTAACTAGTTAATAGTTTTACAAAAAATTACACAACACTTACCTTGGAACGGTAGTCTAGGATGACTTATCAAATAAAACTGTTAGGGGAATAGAGCATCAACCCGACCGCCTAACCGAAGAATTATAGGGTTGGGGTTTGGAGCCTTAGTCTAACCCAACCCATGGGTGTAGAACCTGAATTTTATACACCATGTAACACTATGCCATTTACCCATGATTCTTTACCCATCACAAATTTATAACACAACCATAATCATTCATCACATTAATCATTTCAAATCATAACACATTCAACAAAATTTCCATCATCGTGCCTTAACCAATTACTCTATCTTCCCTTTCATAACCTAACACATTTAACATATTCCTTATTTACATTATTTGATTCATTAAAACATTTCTATTACACCCCATAATTAATTTAACACATTCACATTAATTCATCTAACACATTCACATTTTTCCAAAAACCCCCTTGTTCCATGTCGATGACTAGGCACAAATAATAGTAGTGACTTTACATAATTCAAGCTAATAGGTCAACAAATTTTTAATGGGATCTATTTCATCAAAAATGAATTCAACATTTATCCTTACAATTTTCATGTTCACGATGGTGGAACCCCCCATGGGGGACTTAACATGTCTAATCAACCTCAATACATCCCATAGGAATCATAAGGGGTTCTATACAGTAATTAACCATGTAAAACAACAAGTATAGAATAGGAAATCCTATATAAAATAGAAATAACCCCAAAAAAACCACATACATATAAAAAATCTGCGAGATAGTGTGATATGACTTATAGACCACCTAAAACGATTCTGAATATTACCACTCTCTTAACCTTATCCTTTTCTTCAGATTCAAAACGTCTTCCAAAGTCAAATAATAAAATCCACTAGAAAAATAAATTTTTATTTCTTCATAAGGAGTTGAACAAATATACAATCCCTAATCTAGAAAAAAGAAAATAATTTAGTGTTATAATCAACTGTTGCTTCGATCATCACCTTATAGAACTCCAAACATCTTATTATTGTAAAATTATATAGGATATAAGTTATTCTACCAAGATTTCCCAAAATCTATGACACATTCCCTTAACATGTATTATATCACTTTAATAATACGATCTGATTTTCTTTCCCACTATAGGTGGCAATCCATACAAAAAACACCTCAGTTCAGAGACACTTATAATAACCATTCCAAAAACATGAAGTAAACCATGGATCATGATACAAAACTATAGTTTGTTGAACACCATGAAGTCATACTAATTTCTAAACATACACCTCTCCCAAATGGTCAATATTGAAGGTATCCTAGATAAGAAAGAAATGTTCCACATTGGTCAGCCAATCCATAAATACCCTTATTGTTTCATTATTATACGGTGTCATCAAAATACCAACCACAAAATCCATATCGCTCCACTTCCACTCCAGAATGGGAAAAGGTTGTAACAAAGAACCATGTTGGCGATGCTTGACCTTCTCCTTCTAAAAAGTGTAGCATTATTTCTTGAATCCCACAAAATGTTTTTTCATCCATCACCAACATTACTATCTAAGAATATATTGATACATTTTTGTTAAACCACAATTTAATGATCATTTCGAATCATGTAAATCACTCATCAACTCATCCAGCAAACTAGTAGGCACAATGACACATCCATGAATATAAACAATCTCAGAATTATCCATAGTCCAATCAGAAGGTGACTCCCCACCTACAAGACTTACCATATGGGATAAAAACTATATATCCTCATACTTCATCTCCTTGATCCGAATTATAAGCCTGGACTCAACTTCCAAGGATAACAGATTCATATTCTTTTTCCCATCTAGCACCTATAGATGCATCTTAGAAAAAAACTACACCATCCTCCAATCAGAAATGGAATCATAAACCTCCAGATATTGAGTTATCTATCTAAATGAATCTGAATCACTTTTCCCATTTACTAACATGTAGAACAACTCAAAATCATATGAAATAATTTATTCAACCCATCTTCATTGCCAAAGATTCGCATCATTCTTAGAAAATATATACTGAAGGCTCTTATGATTCTTTATAATAGTAAACATTTATCTGAAAAAGTAATACCACCAACCAATTAAATCATAAACCACCACTAAAAACACAAGATCATGCATTGGGTAATTCTTGTACTTTATTTGGGTAAACTAACACACCTTCCTAATAGATGATGTGACTAGAGAAATGTACCATTTCAGTCCATAAATCACACTTTGTTAGCTTGAAATATATCCTATGATCACATAGTGTACTTAGGATGATGTGAATATGTTATAAATGATCATCATGAGTCCAACATTATAATAATAATTCATCCACAAAACAACTAAAAACTGATATATGTATGGGACAATTACTCAGTTCATTAGAACCATAAACATTGTTGGCACAGTAGTCAACCAAAACTACATCAAAACTAACTCATACAAACCATTCATTCTTCGGAAGGTAGTATATGGTATATCAAAAGGTATAAAACCTCTTCTAATGATACTAGAATCTCAATAAAACCTAAAGAACATAGTAGAACATCCCAACTTGTATAAAAGTTCTTCAATTCAAGGGAGTGGGTATCTCTTTTTCATCATCTGAATCAATTTCTGATAATCAAAACACAACTACAATGTCACATCGAACTTTGTGGAAATCAGAAATGTATATCTGTAAGCTGATTTAATCATATGAATAGACCCCATTGTCTTTAGAACCTCAAATTGAGTTTTATGTTTCTAGAGTTTTTCTAGTTCCAATATATATGATGAAATAGAAACTAGTTCTTCTCCTGGTAACAGATCTGTCATCAACTCAACATCTCTCTCAGGTGGAAGCCTCAAGAATTCAACACAAAACACATCCAAAAACTAATACACTATATGAGTAATGAACAATATGATACTCCCCCATCATCAAGAATAATACAATCCACTTAGGCTATGAGTTCACCCAACTGCTGAATATCTCTCCCTTCTTAACCTAATCAAATATCCCACATCCCATGACGAGAATAAGTATTCACCTCTAGGGATATGAAGGTTAACATGTGTTGATAATATTAAATATGTTCCTAGTAAAACACTATCCAATCTATCCCTAATATCTTGTCAAAATCTAATATCTCATGAAAAAAAGTCCCATAGGAAACGCTGCCCACCAACCTAAAGTTTACACCCCTTTCATTGCTAGATATTTTATTCTCAGAACCATAATGGTGTATTAGTAGACATAACCCCACATATACTATCTACCTATAGGCCCAAAAAACTCCAAAACATTAGTATATATAATGTAATGTGAGGTACCCATATGAAAATAAGCTCATAAAAGTGTGGAACCCACAAAAACCATACCTTGAACTGTCAATGGACCAACCTTCCCCCTCCAGGTGAAGGATGAACTTCATTGAGTTTACATGATCATCTACCCAGTCTCTACTTAGATTCCTTGTTAATGTAATACCATACTGAAAAACATTCTCTTTTTTAGGAGTAACACATCCTCCACCCCAATTGATACACCTCAATGAAATCAAACTGCCTACCGGATATGGGGTAACTTACTCCCTTCTTGAAAACTAGATCAAACTCGATCCTCATCACTACCCATTTATTAAGGGTTCTTATATAAAAATTAATCATTCCCCATACCACTGCATGCTTGGAGCTCAACTAGTGGTTGGGGCGATGACCGCATATGTTTCCCATCCCACCACACTAATAAAGGAAAAATCGATCAATACCATGAGAGGTTGGTTATATTCTTTTTCAACTATATCCATCACCATCATTGGGAAAACGCTCAATGTGTCACTTCTTACCATCATAGTTAATACCACTAGATCACACAACTAGAACCACATGTCCACCACCAGTGGCCTCCCTTTGGATCCCTTTTGAAATAAGGGTATGATCCCCGACTTCAAAACACATATTCAAATGGATGATATTCACATGGGAGTTAATATCATGTCTGAGTTCATCCTGAAAACATATGACTATAGTGGCCTCATCCCCTTCTAATGTGGGGAAAAATAATTGAAATTCAGTGAAGTGAACATCATAATCCATCTATGATGGTGTTCCCTGTGTCATCCTGATAAAAGTTTCACCATTTTCCTATATCAATTTCTTTGTATAGAAATATTCCTAAAAAGTTTCATAGAAATATTTACATATAATAACATAAAACTTCTAGTTTTGAACTAGAATATCCCACCGGTACTTTTCTAGTCCTCACAACATATAAGCTGCAAAACTGACTCTCTTATCCAGGGGAGACTCCAAGTGATAAAAAATTCTCTATATGGACTCTATCTATAAGTATTTTACCGTGGTTCCACCCTCTCCTACAAATGCGGGAGGGTGAAGCAATTAAAAATCTTGGGTTAGGATAAACATACATAGCACAACCCAACCAATGACCCCTCCCATCATCTGCATAAAACAAGATAATTTATTACAGAAAATCTCCTTTCCTATATTACCCTATATCACTGGGGACTCTTTCTCCACTTCTGGAAGAGAATTTTTGGTGATATCCTCTTGTCTCCCAATAGAAACATGTAATCATGGTGTAATGTATCTATAATGACAAACAATCATCTCCAAACACGAAACAAAAAGCATAAAAAATTAATAAAAGATGTTTCTATACTATTCATAATAAAATTATTTTTCATATGATATTCAAATGGATATAGTCATATAAATATCACTACAATAAATGATCCATACAATGGGCCATGATTATCCTGGGTAAACCAACTCACATAGTTTCAACCATTTATTAGACACCATTTTCAACCACTTAGCCATCACGACATAAATATTTATTGTTTAGGAACCATTATATCTTTTACAACTCAACACAACCAAACATTAACCCATTTATAAAACATCATTAGGCACTATTAATTAACCATTCCATTATATTCATCACATTTACCCCTTTCGTCACCTTGATTAGTCATTATTTCATTAAATTTTCAAGGAAGGAGGAAACATTGTACCCCTTACATCCAAAATGTATTTCCCATGTGTGCTACCGTGATGAATTACTTGTATATCCCTATTGCCAAAATTGACTCATGAAAGGAAAAACATGTTTTATTTTTTCCGTGAGGCAAAATACCATAAAATTGTCACATCAAATATCAAGTCCATTTCCCAACTATGAAATATCATTCAATTGCAACAACAGACATCAGGAACAACAATCCCACCCTTGGTACTTAATTCTCCCCCATACATGGAGTAGATACTCCCATACATGAGCTCATTTCCAACACCCAATTCCATATCCAATTTCTACCTTTCCCAAATACAATGTCAAATAAAATAAAATGAAACTCTTCTGATACCACTTTGTAACCCCCCATTCATGATATCCACAAAGCACGGTTCCCTGAGTCAGGTCTCCACATGACCTCTGGCATGCCTCCCCATACACTAGTGGATGTCGACTAGTAACAAGGATGTAATGGAATATATGGGTAGACTATACCCTCTTTATCATAGTAAGCAATGATATTTTACAAAGAAAAATAAAGGAAATAGTATAAAAAAACCATTTATCAAAAATATATTTCTCAAGAAAGGGATAAGACCAAAACCAAATAGTAAACATAGTATGCAATGTCATACAATGCATAGTGCAAGGGAATCCCAATATAAATAAAAATAGAAGAATATAAAAAATGATTATCAACACCATGTATAAATCCATCACCCATACTTATTCCATCCCAAATATACTATATAGCATAGGGACCCTTCCCTTATCCTGGCTAAAATTATTGATGTATTCTCAGGTACCTAACAACGGCCTGAGTGGGGTGTGAGTACAACTCTTAAGTCCACCACCAACGGTGTGTAAAAAATATCCAGTCTAAGAAGATAGTCTATGGATGTACTAAATTAATTGAAAGATGAAAAAGTTAAATCGGGTGACATTAGTTATCAATATTCACATAATCTATTTTCATAATTTATTCCAAGGGTTAAGAATTTTCTTTGATTACACTACGACCTGTGATGATAAACTATTAGGGATAAGAGGATCTGTCAAGTTTCCAATATCAATATTGAAAACATTTTACAAACAATTACATCACAAATAACTTAGATCATTAGTATAGTTAGTCTCATGAAATACAATCATTAGGGGAATAATGCCTCAGTCAAACTCCTTAATCCAATAATTAAAGTGGTGGGATTTATATCCTTAGTTAAACATGAACCATGGGAAAATAACCACATGTCGATACCCCAAAAACCACAAGGAAATGTACACATGCTTCTTTAACCATGAAACATTTAACAACATAGACCACACTCATTCATCACAGTTCTCATTTTAAATCATAACTCATTAAACACATTTTCCATCTTCTTGACATAACCCATTAGTACATTTTACTTTTCATATCCTAACCCACTTAATGCATTCCTCATTATCATGATTTAATTTATTTACACATTCCAATTATGACCATATATTATTTCACACATTCAATTTGATTCATTTAACCCATTCATATTTTTCCAAACACTCTCTTTTATTCCATGTCCACGACTAAGAATAAGTTCCCTGTGTTTATTTTAATAAATAAAGATAACAAGTCAACATATATATTTTGATCTTTATTTCATAAAAATTCAATTCAATTCTTATCACTCCATATTTCATTATTATGATGTTGGAACACCCCATGAGTGTCCATTAACTCAATCTATTCAACCACAATACATCCAATGAGGGTCATGAGGGGTTAAATTGGTTAATTAACAAATTAAAAACTAGATTCAACATATAAAACACAATGGGAATCACAGAGACACCAAATCAAGACCATATAACCATGAAAAAAAATCAATAAGACTATTGGATATAACTTACATACCACAGAATTAATAAGCTGAAAACTCACTTAACCTTATCCATCGATTTGGATTCAAACGCCCTTCAAATCCCCAAACTATGATCTACTGGAATATATTGTTTAGGGAATTAAAATAAGTATAAAAAAATACACAATTACTAATCTAAAACTGGAAAAATGATTATTGTTATAACCTCCTGGGGATTTGATCTGCACCCAATGGGACTCTAAATAGCTTTGAAATAAAGGAGGTTAATCCTTGGGATGCTCTAGAGAGTTTGGTTTGTTACTATTACTATTAGAGAAGAAATGGGGAAAATTTAGTAATATTTCATAAATCCATAGGGTTAAAATGGTTAATTTCACCATCATTAATGAGGTGCACAGTTTCGTTGTACAGTTGGATGAACTGTGCGACACCCATTGTCCAAGAGGGGGACATGTCACACATCTTCCTAGGATGCCCGCATGATTTAATAAACCTTATTGAAATAATTCAGATTGGTTCTATCCATGTCCACAATATTTCATCCCCCCCCTTGAACAGTTTCATCATCCATTTTCAACAACTCTATACAAGCATAATTAGGGTGCATGATTACCACTAACTGGGAACCAACAATGAAAAATACACTAGATGTACTTATTCTCCCATCATTTGTGTCCAACCCCCCCCCCCCCAGAATACCCCTGCGTAGCCTCAAACACCTGATAAAAATATTATTAACTAAAATAAATGGATTTAAACCAAAATTAAAATAATAAAATACCCCACTCGATGTCCAAGATCATACATATAAACCAATTCTTACCTTAACGATGTTAAATATTTTTTTTGTTTTTACAATTCAACTGTGCCAAAAGATAAGTTCTAAATATTATATAATATAAATCATTATTATTTAAAATATGGAATATATTATTCCAAATTCAACTCAAATGTGTGGTAGAATATAAATGGAAATTAAACCTGTATATGCGACTAGAAAGTGCGTTTTTAAAGCGAAAAAATTCATAAGGGAAGAAAGTTTAAAAATGAAAATTTAATATGAAGTTGATTTTAATGGACTAAATTGTATTAATAGATATATAATTGAATAAATTTTTCTTTAATAAAAATATTAATTTATTTAAATTTGTTAAGATAAAACAATATTCTAAATAAACACCAGTGTTTTCCACTATTCGTCAAAAAAATTATCATTTCAGAAAATTATCAAAAATGTAGTATGAGATAAATTTTAAATTATTATTTCAAGAATTATGTTTATATTTTCAAATAAATCCTCTACATGTTTCAAAAATTAATTCTAAATTAAGTGAGCAATTGGTGATAATGTTATTTTTTATAAAAACATGATTTTTTATCATAAAAATTGATATATTATTTTTACATTTATAGAAAACACATCAGATGAATAATAAGATTTGATTGAAAATATAATACATAACTTTCATTAAAATATTTCACCAATATTTATATATTTTTATATTTAGGTAAAACATTATTGGTCGGAGTGGATACTCAAGAGGGGAGTGAATTGAGTTCCAATTAAAATTTCTGTTTAAAAACTTTGTCTTTAAAACCCCTAAATAAAATATTGAATTAAGCTGTAGTGAATTCATATCAAAGTAAAGGTTCTGTTGGGTTCTCAAGGGATTGATTATTTCCAAGTTAATCAAAATAGAAGATTTGATTATCTTTTGAAACTAACTTACTGATTTACAACTAATATAAACACTTGCGAGTTTAATTATCAAAGTGACTTTAAAACAGTTTTGGTTTTAAAGTAATTAGTAGCGGAATAAAAAAGAATAACTTTGAAAAAAATAGCACAACAGATATAACCAAGAGGTTCAGTCTCAAGACGAGACTTATTTATCTCAACAATTTATATAAATTTGATCCACACCCTGGAGAGGGGTTCACAAAAGTTTACAACTGTCCAGGTCAAAGACCTCTACCACTGTTATTCATGGGAAACAAAACCACAACAACCAGCTGTCCAGGTCACACACGACCTCTACCACTATTACAGTTGGAAATGAAAGATGTAAAGAGTTTTCTGAGGATTTACAGATCCTCCAGTTAATGTACAGGAGACAGTGTGTGTGTTAAATACAACAGATAACCCACACTACTCGAAATGTAAAATAATGAATCACAGAGCAGAGATGTATAGTTTAGAAATGGCTCTAGTGATTGCAGTGAAGCTTTGGACTACATGAGTTTGATCAGAAATGGTTCTGAGTCCTCTTCTAGTTTTTGTCTGAAAAACAGAGTGTCATATTCTTGGAATCTAGGTTCAGAGATAGTGAAAAATGTAGTCGATGAAGTTCTTTAATGCCTTTGTGAATGTACAGAACTCTTCTCGAGTAAGCTTGAGTGTGTATGAGCTTCTGTGACTTCTTGTTCGTGCATGTATATCCGTATGATCTCTTCTCGTGTCTTCCACAACTATCTCATCCACCACTCTTTGCACTCATATGTGTCTCATCATCTTTTTACACCAACAGGGACTTCTTGTATTTATGGCACGAGCTCCAGCAAAAGAAATGATTTCTTTTTGCAGGTATGAGGTACGGTTCCCTGACATCCAACAAAATTCATTAAATAAATGACAGAGCATTAAAATATACCTAATATGACCATTGGATAGATTAAATAAAGATAATGAAATTCAAACAGCTGTATATGACTATTTGTGAGTCAAGTGATCGATAGGTCATCAGCATCAGCATCGGTGGCTAGACATCGGTGTGTCCGAATCAGTGAATCTGATTATCAGCATCAGTGTGTCATGATCAGTGACTCATTTGATCAGCATCGGTGTGTCATGATCGGTGACTCATTTGATCAGCATCGGTGAGACATCTTCGGTGACTCAGATGATCAGCCTCAGTGTGTCATGATCAGTGACTCATTTGATCAACATCGGTGAGACATCTTCGGTGACTTAGATGATCAACATTGGTGTGTCATGATCGGTGACTCATTTGATCAGCATCAGTGTGTCATGATCGGTGACTCATTTGATCAACATCGGTGAGACATCTTCGGTGACTCAGATGATCAACATCGGTGTGTCATGATTGGTGACTCATTTGATCAGCATCGGTGAGACATCTTCGGTGACTTAGATGATCAGCATCGTTGTGTCATGATCAGTGACTCATTTGATCAGCATCGGTGAGACATCTTCGGTGACTCAGATGATCATCATCAGTGTGTCATGATTGGTGACTCATTTGATCAGCATCGGTGAGACATCTTCAGTGACTTAGATGATCAGCAACGGTGTGTCATGATCGGTGCGACCGTTGTCTTTGGATATGGATTGGTGCGAACGTTGTCTTTTGATATGGATCGGTGCGACCGTTCACTTTTGATATGGATCGGTGCAACCGTTGTCTTTTGATATGGATCGGTGCGACCGTTCACTTAACAGAACACAAAGTGTCTGTTTGATCCAGAAGACTTCCAGAATACTTGTAAATCAATAACAAGCACATATAAAAACATGATCCAACCGATATAAACAGAATCACTAAAAGATTGTGATTATGTATATGATATATCCAATCGGATTAAGTAACGATGATTTGTGATTATTAAAACAGCAATCATAGGAAGAATTCAAAAATCTTCCAGAGTGCTCAACAATATCCCCCTTTTTGATAATCAGAAATCTTAGTCATAAATAAAAATAATATATCATCAATAATAGTGACAAGGCATAATAAGAATAAAAACACAATGAGATATAAATATCCCCTGAATTTATGCCTTTGTATATTTATGTAAACATTGCTCCCCCGACCATAGTATGTTTCTCCCCCATAGATATAAATATCCCCCTTTGGGATAATCAAAAAGGAGGGAAACATATAAAGAAGAGATTAAAAGAAGGAATCATAGAGAACAGAGAGAGAAGAAAAAGGAAAAAAGGTTTGTAAAGTACATCAGAGTACAAACAGAACATTGTTCACCCTATCAACAACAAGAAACAACTATTTCTTGGGAAGTAACAGGGCTTTGACTTTGTCGGAAGGATCAATGGTTGGTAAGTTGGAAGGCTTGGAGGCATGGTGAACTGGGGGAATTTGAAAAGGTGGTAAGATGACTCTGGAAGGTGGAGGAGAGGATGCCACGGAGATTTGCTGTTGAGCAGCTGGTTGAGAAGATTGCTGATGAACTGGCCGTAGTTGAGATAGAGCTTGAGCAATAGAGATCTGATTTGGAGAAACATCAGAGGCACTGAAAGGTTCAGGAGTAGGAATCACAATGGGAGTGGCTTGTTCATTTAGATAAGGCATCAAAAGATTTATGAAATCCTGAATGACTTCTGCACCATACTTCATAGACTTCTCAAAATCATCCTTATTCTCCATGAACCGTTCCAAGGTAGGAGTAAAATCTTGCAACTAACGAACTTGAGTCTTGGAAGCTTGAGCGACTGGAGGTAGTTTCAGATTATCAGCCAACACCTTGAAATTCACGGTCATCTCATACTTGGTATAAATCTTTGAAAAGTAATGATCAACCTTTTCCTTGATCTCTTTCTGAGATTTATTGGCATCTTCTGAATATACTTTTACTACCTTATGAATGTGATCACTGTGCTCCTTCATAATCCTCAACGAGTCCAAATCAAGAACTTGTCCAATGGCGGCCAATTTATCATGCACAATCTACCTTAGAGCCTCTAGCTCATGAGTAGTGATCTTGGTTACTTTGGTTGCACTGTCTTGATCAACTATCTGAGTTATCTCAGCTTTCAACTTCCTCAGATCAGACTTCTTAAGATGTTCAATCAGATTCCTCAGCACTTCCATCATACTAGAGATGGTTGATCTAAATTCATTTGATAAAGAAACTAAGTCAGATTGTAGATCCTTCAGAGTCTGATTTAGAGAGGCTATGTGCCTACCAATAAACTCACCAGTATTGGGAAGGTCTGGTTTAATAACATTTGATATCTTATTGAAAAGGCTTCCAAAGAATCTTCAGAAACGTGCAGAGAAGCTTGAGTAAGATCATTTGAAATTTCCTCTCTGACTGTATCTCTCACAGCAGCAAGAAACTAAATTTTGAACTTATCAAAATCAGACTGAGAGAGAGTAGAACTATGTAGATGAACATCTGCAGCATCAACAACATGAGCAGACCTTGCCTCAAATGGTTGGCTTTCCTTCACAACCGCAGTAGATTCTGATTCTTCCTCTTCTTCTTCAGAATACTCTAAACCCAAAACAGCAAAACCAGGGTAATCATCCCAGATAGCAGCACACAGATTATATTTCGGTTTATCATAACTTTATTTTCCACTGATTTCTAGAGAATCTCTCTTGCCACTAGTATTGGTTTCATGAACAGTTTGAGGTGGTTCTATTGGAGGTACAACAAGACCATCCACTGGTCGGCTATCACCATCATCATCATCATCATCATCATCATCATCTCCATTCCCATTTCCATTCATCACAGAATCTTCACTGTCAGATACTTCAGTGTTAATAGCTTCTTCATCACCAAGAACTGGTTCTGATTCGGGTAAGGCTAAAGGTGGACTGGCAGGTCCAAAGTCCATTCTTCTCTTAGGGCTCAAAGTATCAAGATCACTCCTATCATTAGGATGTGACATACTTCCTTCTTCTGTTTCAGCTTCTTCCATACCTTGTCTACCAGACTCTTCAGTGTCCTTATTCCATTCAACATCTACTTCTTCCTCATCATCAGAATAAATTGGCTCCTCATCTGATTTCAAACCAGGGTCTCTCAAACCCTTCGGCCTCTTTCCATGATCAGTGTGATTGTAGGATTCATAAAACTTTTCCTCATCAGCAACCCAACATTTTTTCCATGGGTTCTAATTTATTTTCAGCCTTTTACAAATTTCTTTGTTAACACAAAAAGCACTATCAGATTCAGCTATCTCATCAGCTTCATCAACACATTCTAGATTCTTTAACATAGTAGAGATCATTTTGGAATAGAACAGGGTAGTGGATTTCTTAGAGGGTTTCAACATTCCTGCTGTGTGCACCATTAGATATCTATACAAATTGATCTTCTCATGGGTATTTAGTAAAAACAATAGAAAAACATCCTAGAATTTTACAATAGCAAAATCTCCTTTCCTAGGGAAAATTTGGTGCTGAATAATCTTAAAGAGAAGTCTACATTCACCATCCAACTCTGAGGATGTGATTCTACTTGACTCTTTGTTTCCTGTCAAAATCTCTAAAGCTAACTCATAAGAGATGTATTCATTTGTTGGAGGAATGTTTCCAGCATAATCTTCATACCGAACCTCATGGGGTACATTTAAACATTCATCCCATTGTTTAGATGAAAATGATATTTTCTTTCCATTCACTACAGAAGACATTCTGGAAGCCTCTACACCATCTAAATTAACTTTAAGATTTATATAAAACTCATGCACTAGCTTTGGGTAGTACACGCAAGTGTTATCTGATAACCAGGCTTTCCATCCTTGCGATTCTAAAACTTGTAACAACAGCGACTTACTTGTCAAATGCCAAGCAGAACTGACTTCCTTTTCTACAACAAAAATCCGAGTTTCCAGGCTCGGATTTACTGATCTTTGAGTGGTACTACTCGACTCGCCTCGAGCACGCTTTGAAGGTACATGACTGTCTGATCCTTTGCTTGGCTCTTTTTCTTAGCCATTTGAAGATACTGGGGAATGCAGGAGTTTAAAGGTTCGAAGTAGAGGAGATGAGAGGATATAAGGCTTGGTGGGAAATGAAAGGTCGACGGTTTGGGGAAATATAAATAGCCGCATATCATTTATTTCATCATTTACGGTTCCCATAAAAAAGATAAAAGTAATTAATTAATTACAACATAATATAAAGTAATAGAAAGATAGATCGGTTTGACTGATTGGTTTCACTGATCGGTTTCACAGATCGGTTTCATAGATCGGTTTCAAAGATCGGTTTCACAGATCAGTTTCACAGATCGGTTTCACAGATCGGTTTCACAGATCTGTTTCACAGATCGACCATACACAACTCTTCTTTAATAAAATTAATTCTTTCAGAGCATAAACGATTTGTAAAAATATAAGCTAATTGATGTTCAGAACTAATAATTTCTAGAGAAATATCATCTTTCTGACAATGATCTCTTATAAAGTGATGTCTGACATCAATGTGCTTAGTCCTAGAGTGAGACACAGGGTTCTTAGATATTCTGATCGCACTAGTGTTGTCACAGTTAATTGAAACATGTTTAAAATCAAATCCATAGTCCAATAAAGTGTGTTTCATCCACAGAATCTATGCACAACAACTACTAGCAGCTATATATTCTGCTTCAGCAGTAGACAATGCAACTGAGTTCTATTTCTTACTACACGATGATACTAGGGACTTTCTAAGTAAATAACATGTTCCAGTTGTGCTCTTCCTATCAAACTTACATCCAGCAAAGTCAGCATCTGAATAACTAGTTAGGTCAAATGATTGTCCTTTTGGATAAAACAAACCTAAATTCCCAGTATACTGAAGATATTTAAAAATCCTTTTAACAACCAGTATGTTTGATTCTTTAGGATTAGCTTAAAATCTAGCACACATACACACAATGAACATAATATCTGGTCGAATAGCATTAAGATAATGTAAACTCCCAATCATACCTCTGTAATTGGTTTGATCAACTGGTTTCCCAGTTTCATCAACATCCAATTTACAGGTAGTACTCATAGGTATATCACATTACTTAATACTATCCAAACCAAAACGTTTTAATAAATCCTCAGTATATTTACATTGATTTAGAATAATACCATCTTTACTTTGAAAGATTTTAAATTCAAGAAAATACTTAAGCTATCCCATTAAGCTCAATTCAAACTCATTTTGCATAACCTTTGAAAAATCAGTACATATAGAATTTTTAGAAGATCCAAAACTAATATCATCAACATATATTTGTAATATTAAAACATCTTTTGAAATACTTTTTATAAAAAGAGTGGGATTATCTTTTCCTTTTGTAAATCCTTTTGAAATAACAATGTTTGAAAGTCTTTCATACCATGTTCTTGGAGCCTGTTTTAAACCAAATAATGCTTTATAAAGTTTAAAAACATGATTGTGAAAATAAGGATTTGAGAAAGCAGGTGGTTGTTCTACAGAAACATCTTCAACAATAAAACCATTTAAAAAATCACTTTTCACATCCATTTGATATAACTTGAAATTCAGATGTGATGCATAGGCAAGTAAGATCCTAATATCCTCTAATCTAGCTACAGGTGCAAAGGTTTCCTCATAGTCAATTCCTTCTTTTTGATTGTAACCTTGTGCAACTAGCCTAGCTTTGTTTCTAAAGATGTTTCTAGATTCATCAACTTTGTTTCTAAACACCCATTTTGTACCTATGGTTATAGTGTCCTTAGGTCTTTCTACTAATTTCTAGAATTTGTTTCTTTCAAATTTATTTTAGTTCTTCTTGCATAGCCATTACCCAAAATTCATCATTGATAGCATCATTGATATTTTTAGGTTCTAACTGTGAAAGAAAAGCTTGATGTTCATCCTGATTTCTTAGATAAGCTCTACTCTGTGTTCCTCTATCTAGATTACCTAATACAGCATCTAAAAGATGGTTCTTTAGAAATCTAGTTGGTCTAGAAAATGTAGGGCTAGATATTTCAGATTCATCTATAGGTTGAGGTTCAACAGAAGCAGGTTCTAGAAAATTTCCAGAACAGGATTTTTTAACTACAAGTCCACTGTCTTTATCATTAAGGTTCAAAACAGAGAGATCATCTTCAAGATTTTCAAGAGAGGTCTTAGGTTCATATGGATCAGTTTTATCAAATTTGATGTGAACAGATTCTTCCACACAGTTGGTTCTCTTATTGAAAACTCTATAGGCTTTACTTCAAATAGAGTAACCTAGGAAAATTCCTTCATCACTCATTGGTGAAAACTTGTCAAGATTATCTTTAGTATTAAGAATAAAGACTTTGCAGCCAAAAACTATGAGGTAGTTATCCTTAGGATTCCTATGGTTCCACAACTCATAAGGGGTCCTCTTAAGAACATGTCTGATCAATGCTCTATTAATAACAAAACAAGCTGTATTTACAACTTTATCCCAAAAATAAACAGGTAGGTCATACTCATTAAGCATAGTCCTAGAAATTTCTTGTAGGGTTCTATTCCTTCTTTCTACTACACCATTCTGTTGGGGTGTCCTAGGGGTAGAGAAATTTTGACTATAGCCACTGTGTGAGCAGTAAGATTCAAACTCACGATTTTCAAACTCACGGCCATGATCACTTCTCAGGGTTTTAATTTTAAGTCCACTAAGGTTCTCTATATACTTGTAATATTTTACAAAGCAAGAACAATCTTCACTTTTGTGAGCTAGAAAATATACCCAAGTATGTCTAGGAAAGTCATCTACAAGAACATAGACATAGTGCTTCCCATTTAAACTAGAAACTCTAGAAGGTCCTAATAAATACATGTGAACCAACTCGAGAGGTTGAGAAGATGAAACTTATTTCTTTGATTTAAAAGAAACTTTATGTTGCTTTCCCTTTTGACAGGTATTACAAACTTTTTCTGCTAGAAATTCAAGTTTGGGTAGGTCTCTAACTAAGTTCTTCCTAGAAAGTTTTCTAAGTGAATGCACATTGCAGTGTCCTAATATTCTTTTCCAAACCAAGACTCTTTATGAAAATCATTTAAACAAGTAATATTCGGCTTAGCTAAAGAATTTAAATCAACAGTATAAACATTTTTATTTCTTAAAGAAGAAAACACTAAAACATTTTCAGAATTAAAAACATTGTAAGAATCGTTTTCAAATTTAACATAAAAACCATCATCACATAACTGAGAAATACATAACAAATTGTATTTATGTCCATCAACAAATAAAACTTTAGAAATTAATACTGAGTCAGTGTTACCAATCTGGCCTAAGATGATGATTTTTCCTTTTGAGTTATCACCAAAAGTGACAAATCCTCCATCAACTTTTACTAAACTCTTGAAGAATGAGAAGTATCCTGACATATGTCTTGAATATCCACTGTCCAAATACCAAGTCTTTATACAGGAGCTCTTTAAGCAGGTTCCCTACAAAACAGATTTAGATAAGAAATGATTTTGGTACCCAGATCTTCTTGGGTTCAGACATGTTAACCAATAAAACTTTAGGTAGCCATATTTGTCTAATGGGTCTCATAAGATTTCTAGAGTCAACAGATTTTAAAAGGTAAAACTTATTAGATCCATAACTATAAATATAACTAGTTGAAGCATATGAAGTTCCAGAACTAGCTACATTCTGTCCAGATTTTGGAATGAATCTAGTTTTGGTAATTTTCCTTTGTCCAGGTTGGTATCCTATTCCAATAGTGTATCTAGGTTCTATTTGCTTACCTAGCATCTGAGTAAGAGTATCTTTTCCATTGGTAAATTTTTATAAGTCTTTCTTGAGTTGCTCATTAGATAATTTTAGTTTAGTTTTTTCTTTAAGAAACTGATCATTCTTTTCCATTTCAATATCAAGATCAGATTTATGTCTAACAGTTAAAGCATACTGTTTCTTTAAACATTTGTATTTGTCTTTCAGATCATTACATGTTTCTTCTAACATATCACAATATTCAAATAGTTCAGATTTTGACATGTTATCAATGTCAGTATCATCATCATAATAATAAGAATTAAAAGCATGAGTTTCTGCTGTTACCTCAGAAGTTTTTGTCATAAAACACATGTTTGCCTTATTTCTGTGTTCAGTTTCAGAAACTTCAGATTCAGTGGAGATATCCTCAGAATCACTCCAAGTAGCCTTCATGGATTTCTTAAACTTATTGTCCTTGTATTCATACTTCTTCTTGTATTTCAACTTTGGATAGTCTGCTTTTATGTGTCCCTTTCTTTTGCACTCATAGCAGACAACTTCATCTGATTTGTCATATTTCTTCCAATCCTTTTTCCAATGTCCCTTGTTGTCATACTTACCTTTATAATTTGATTTTCTGAAAAACATATTCTTGCTATAAAACTTCTTAAACCTTCTGGAAATGTGAGCCATCTCAACATCACTGTCAGAAGCACTTTCACTGTCTTGACAGCTTGAACTTTCATTTATAGCATGGAGCTTCTCCTTATCCTTGTTATTTGAAGTTGAAGTCTTGAAAGCAACAGACTTCCTTCTAGGTTCATCTTCTTCTTCTTTGTTAACCTTGAGTTCCTCTTCATACATCATCAACTTTATAATTATTTCATTGACTGGCAGTTCACCAATATCACATGATTCTCTAATTGGGACAGAAGTTCCTCTCTATATTTCAGGTAGACATCTCAGAATTCTCATAATTTGTTCCTTTGATGGAACATCCTTTCCCAGAGAAGTCATTGTGTTGAAAATTTCATTAAACCTGAGATACATGTTAGAAATGGGTTCATCTAGCTTCATCTTAAAATTATCATACTTAATAGTATAAGTATTAAATATCATTTCCTTAACATTAGTTGTTCCTTCATGAGAAACGGCTAAGGTATCCCAAATTTCATAAGCAGTTTTATAGGCAGATATTCTATTAAATTCCTCATCTCATAAAGCACAGTACAAGGCATTCATAGCTTTGCAATTATTATTGTATGCAGACTTAGTATCTTCATTCCATGTAGATCTAACAGTAGTATGAATTTTATATTCTGATTCTATAGCAGTCCAAATATCAAAACCCATGCTCTCTAAATGAATTTTCATCTTGATTTTCCACAGAGCATAGTTAGTGCCATTGAAAAATTTTGATCTATTGGTAGAAACACCTTCAAGTCTATTATCCATGATAGCTTACCTAAAGCAATGATTTTAAAGAGATAAAAATTTAGAAATAACAGAAATTTTAAGAACCTTAAAATACAACTAAAATCACAGTTAAAAAACAGAGTACATTAGAAAATATTTTAAATCCTCTGATACCAAATGTTGGTCGGAGTGGATACTCAAGAGGGGGTGAATTGAATTCCAATTAAAATTTTTGATTAAAAACATTGTCCTAAAAACCCCCAAATAAAATACTGAATTAAACTATAGTGAATTTATATCAAAGTAAAGGTTCTGTTGGATTCTCAAGGGATTGATTATTTCCCAGTTAATCAAAACAGAAGAGTTGATTAACTTTTGAAACTAACTTACTAATTCACAACTAAAATAAAAACTTGCGAGTTTAATTATCAAAGTGACTTTAAAACAGTTTTGGTTTTAAAGCAATTAGCAGCAGAATAAAAAAGAATAACATTGAAAGAAATAGCACATCAGATATAACCAAGAGGTTCAGTATCTAGCCGAGACTTAGTCCTATCAAAAATTTATATAAATTTGATCCACACCCTGGATCGGGGTTCACAACAGTTTAAAACTGTCCAGGTCCAAGACCTCTACCACTGTTATTCGTGGGAAACAAAACAACAGCAACCAGCTCTCCAGTTCACACATGACCTCTACCACTATTACAGTGGGAAATGAAAGATGTAATGTCTTTCTGGAGGATTTCCAGATCCTCCAGTTAAAGTACATGAGACAGTGTGTGTGTTAAATATAGTAGATAACACACACTGATCGAAATGTAAAATAATGAATCACAAAGCATAGATGTAGAGTTTAGAAATGGCTCTCTAGTGATTACAGTGAAGCTTTGGACCCCTTGAGTTTGATCAGAAATGGTTCTGAGTCCTCTTCTAGTTTTTGTTTGAAAAACAGAGTGTCATCTACTTGGCATTCAGGTTCAGATATAGTGAAAAATGTAGTCGATGAAGTTCTTCAATGTCCTCGTGAATGTACAGAACTCTTCTTGAGTAAGCTTGAGTGTGTATGAGCTTCTATGTCTTCTTGTTCGTGCATGTATATCCGTATGAGATCTTCTCGTGTCTTCCACATCTATCTCATCCACCACTCTTTTCACTCATATGTGTCTCATTATCTTTTTTCACCAACAGGGACTTCTTGTATTTATGGCACGAGCTCTAGCAAAAGAAATGATTTCTTTTTGAAGGTACGAGGTACGGTTCCCTGACATCCAACAACCTTCATTAAATAAATGACAGAGCATTAAAATATACCTAATATTACCGTCGGTTATATTAAATAATGATAAAGAAATTCAAACAGCTGTTTATAACTATCAGTGAGTCAAGTGATCGGTAGGTCATCAGCATCAGTATCTGTGTCTAGACATCGGTGTGTCCTGATCGGTGACTCAGATGATCAGCATCGGTGTGTCATGATCGGTGACTCATTTGATCAACATCGGTGTGTCATTATCAGTGACTCATTTGATCAGCATCGGTGAGACATCTTCGGTGACTCAGATGATCATCATCGGTATGTCATGATCGGTGACTCATTTGATCAGCATCGGTGAGACATCTTCAGTGACTCAGATGATCAGAATCGGTGTGTCATGATCGGTGAATCAGATGATCATCATCGGTGTGTCATGATCGGTGACTCATTTGATCAGCATCGGTGAGACATCTTCGGTGACTCAGATGATCAGCATCGGTGTGTCATGATCGGTGACTCATTTGATCAGCATCGGTGAGACATCTTCGGTGACTCAGATGATCAACATCGGTGTGTCATGATCAGTGACTCATTTGATTAGCATCGGTGAGACATCTTCGGTGACTTAGATGATCAGCATCGGTGTTTCATGATCGGTACGACCGTTGTCTTTGGATATGGATCGGTGTGACCGTTGTCTTTTGATATGGATCGGTGCGACCGTTCACTTAACAGAACACAAAGTGTCTGTTTGATCCAGAAGACTTCCAGGATACTTGTAAATCAATAAAAAGCACAGATAAAAACATGATCCAACTGATATAAACAGATTCACTAAAAGATTGCGATTATGTATATGATAAATCCAACCGGATTAAGTAATGATGATTTGTGATTATTAAAACAGAAATCATAGGAAGAATTCAACAATCTTCCAAAGGGCTCAAAAAACATGTTTCTGTGAATAAAAATATTTTTTCAAACAAAAGATTTACTTTATTTTCAAATGGGTTTTATTTGCATTTATTATTAATTGGTCACCTATAATATCATTATATATACATGTTTAATCCATATATTTTCTTAATTTATTTAATCTAATTCATACCTACTATTCCAAAATCTAGGTGATAAATATCATATAAAATAATAATATTTTAATAGTATGTCAAATTTCATTTTAACTTGGTGAAGCATGTAATGCAAGTTACACTTAGTATTGAATGTAACAAAATCTAAACCTAGTTTTACATGTAAATCAATCTAAAAATATTTTTCTTTGTAATAAAAAATATCAAATATATTATGTTTGTTTGAAAATATGTATCAAAAAATTATCATGATGTTACAAATTCGGACCAAATTGCAACTTTGATCAATGAAAAATTAAGAATTACCAAAAGCGGATTGAAAAAGAATTATTTATTTTAACATGTTCTAGTGGGCTCATTCATATTTCTATGATAGGTAAAAAATTTGATTTTTTTATAGTGTTAAATATTCTCATCAAATGTAGTGATGATGATATCCTATATTAATAAACAACCAATATCAGATAATAACTTTGATTTCAGTTAATCAAAACTTCAACAAAGCTGAAACAATCCATTTCTTTTGGTGTTCATGGAAAACAAGGGGAAAACTTTCCATGGATATTTTTTCTTTACAATAAGGTAAAATAATAATTGAATCGATTTTTTTTGAATAAATTTTGAAAGAGGAATGATAAAACATATCATAGATGTTAATACTCATTACAAAAAAATTTAATGGAGAAGAGAGATACCGTAAATTTTGGCCTCCTTTGGTCGGGTATCAAATTTAAATGTCGGAATATCCTAAATTTTCCCTTCAAAAATTTATTTATGTAAATCCCATTGAATAGGTTGATTGTGTAGAACTATATCATGCTCTTCAGTCCTAGAAGTTCATTGAAATTCCCTTACCTAAAGCTAAATAGAATTAGGTTCTTGTTATCAAATATACTATTTAACTAATTCCACATCATTTTATTTAGAACAAGGTCTATGGTTTTTATCAAAATAATGTTCTACTCCTACCTAAAGAATCATAGATTCATGATAAATAGATTCCACTAAAACATTTTCTGTAATGCCTAAAATTTCCCAAGGGAAGTTTAATGACCTTCAAAATGCTCATATATTACTAACACATCATGATATTACTCATATTTCCCAATTATACCTAACTCAACTCATCCAATATTCTAAAATTATTTAGATTTGGTGTATTTTGATGTAACGTATACTTCTTTTTCAAATTTTAAGCACTATGTGAACCTTGTGTATTTAAAAACCTAATCATTAAATTATCCATTTTGAAATTTAATTATTATTCAATACAAGACTAATTTATTTAAAATTGATGTTGATATAAGAAGTGTTTGATATAAAAAGTGTTCGCATACGATATTTTAATTAAAAAAATTTTATTTTCCCAAACATGGTTTAATTATGATGATCACTTACTATTCCACTATAGTAATTTTAGTTCACTAACCAAGGTGAAAACATTAATTTTAAAAAATACTATCCCATCCTAATTCAATTGTCAATTTAATATATTACCAAGATATGAGTTCATCCTAATAAGACTGGTTACCAGTAAAAACTATTTCACCTTAAAAATTACGATTTTCTTTATCCAAATTATGATGAAATCAAACCTAGCTTCAAATATGATTTATTATATTTTACTTCCCCTCATATCAATAGTTACATAAATCAATATAAACACTCTTTAATCCCATAATATGAAATCATAACACCCATTATTTCTCCAATATAGTAATTAGAATAAAATCATATGAAAGAACTCATTGAACATCAATGAGACCTTGCTACGAATTTTTTTCAACCAAATCATATCACTAACACATTTTACCTAACCATTCTTCCAAAAAATAATATGATTTATTATAGATTAATGAACTCTTTACTTTATAAAAACATAGAGAATATATTTCATCAATATATTTGAATATATATATATATATATGGATCCAAATTTATTATAAAAATCAATTAAATGGAATATTTTTCAAAAAAAATATTTTTATTCCACTCAACGAAGAGAAATATATATCTATTTTGTTTCAGGATGAAAATTTATGGAAATATATATCTTTTAACTTTTAAGGAAATCCAAAAATATCTTCCTGGAAAATATTAGTGTAAAAATACCATGTGGAAGATCTTGTCATTCCATGGAATTGACTACACTGAGGAAAATGATATTCATGTTAGTATTTATTTAACTGAATATCATTTGATTAATAGTAGATCAAGTCTCCAAGAGCTCACACTCTGCACAAAGTGTCTATTGAATACCAATAAGATATGTATACTGTCTTGTTATATTATTCTATGAGGGGTTTCAAATTAGTTAACTAATTCATTAAGAGTTTTAAAATAAAGGAATAAATATTAAAATATATTAAATCCCAAAGACGCCATATGAATGCCTCTAAAAAGAATAGAATAGAAACATCTATGTGTCTTTAATCCTCTCCCCAAATAAGGTATCAAGTATCATATATGAAGGTGATGTTTTAATTTTATACTAAAGAAATTATAAAAAGTTGTTTATAATGATTTGAATATGATTCGATAATATTAATTATGGGACATATTAAAGTATTATAATCTGGTATAGTTCTACTATTAATTGAAGACAGTTTTATAGCATTAGTTACAGTTTTATTTATTATATATATTTCTTAATTCATAATACTAATCTAAAGGTATAAATACTATCTTAGAGGATATCGTAATAGAAAACTATAACTAGAAACAATACCATCCTTTTTCACCAAATAACATTAAAGGAGGTAAACTTCCATCAATAGACATTACAACATACTATTCCTAGGATGGTTGGGTTGATTGAGGTTCTTTTATGGATGTTTCTAGTGTAACGTAGTTGAACCCGCCCCCTAAATAGGGTAATACTAAGTACAATACTGACACATTTTCACATTAATGGTATAGTTATTATTTTTTGCGACCAATTACCCAAATTGATTTCATATAATACATGGCCATCCTGAGCCTAATGATGGAGGTGTATAACCACATTTACTTCTATGATAAGAAACACCCATGCTCAAAACCCCATAGTATCACTTATGAATTGTCAAAGAAATATCACCTAATGAATTTCATGGAAATGGGCCACTCATTATGGAATATCTATGGAATTGGTACATAGTGAGAAATATTTTCTTATAAACTTATATGAATAATAGAAAATTAAATAGAATAACATTAATTTGAAAATATCCATAAGGTCCATTTTATATTTCCACTCCAAATATTCCTATTCAATAATTAGATAGGGAGTGAAGAAATACAGATCAATTGACATGGTATCATATTCCATAAAATTTAGTAATTATTATAGTCAATTCCTAAACTAATTGGTCTTCTCCAAATGTAGGGTGTCTTTATAAAATTTCTCAATAGAAGAGCTCTTAAAATTCTCCCTGGATGAGGTCATGGTCTTTCATTACCTCAATAATTATATACAACTACCAGTGATCCACCCATTTACTATAAATGTATATGAAAATACATGGTGTTTATCAATGTATTCAATGATCTGAAACACCTAATTCTGGTTATCCATCGACTCCTCAGTATTATGTGGAGATACATCACTCTAAAAGGTAGATTATTAATGAATGTAAAATTCCTCAATATGTATTTGGTTGTTTGATACATTTTTGGAACCATTTAATGATATTAATGGTGATGTTTAACAATCCCCTTAAAGACCTATGGATTAACTACAAGACAAGGTGGTGGTTCATGCTCATTCATCCCTTCAAAGCCTAAGGGGGTTATCAGATAGGCATTCCCTAATGAAATGATGAGATAAGTACAAGTAATATCATTCCATATGAGATGAACCCATTATAATTAGAATACAATAGTTCATTTCTAACCCCCTTTATTCTCTTCAATACTCCTTTCGATTAAAAAACACTAATAACGATTATAAAATAGTACCAAAAGTTAAAGATATTTGTTAAAATAAATAACAAGAATCATTATGTGTAAAACTAAATATACAAATAATCTCCATAATACGAATTTAGAATCAATAAGATCGATTAGTTGTTAAACCATATTAACCAAGTCATTAATAATAAATATATATTAATATTTTATTATATTTTTGTTATTATATTAGGTCGTATAAATAGTCAAATATTTGTTATAATAATATAATCTAGAAAATGAATGTGTGAAGTTTTTCATGATATAATATGTGTTCCTATCAATAAACACCTTGTATGATTCATGACTATCAATCGTAAAAATATACTCATGATAAAATACAAAATAAAATCTTGAGTTCCCTTGGTTACTCCACCTACCACAAAAATTTGGCAATCATGAAATATTTAAGTGTTTATTTTTATGTTTGGATGATCCTATCTCAATATTACTCTAATTTCATATACTAAATATCCCTAATCCACATATATAGTATTTTTTAATTTCATTGACCCAAATCCCTATATGATACTCAAATTAAATCTTCATAACACCATAGTCATGTGACTCATTAACTAGATGATGGCGTAATTGTTGATTGTTAGGTGGAAAATGTTTTGAAGATGGTTTGACCCTATGAAAGATTAAATAAATGAGAAAAATTTCATACTTATTAGGGGTAAATATTATCCCTAAATTTTGTTATCCTTAGGGTTGATCATGTTATAAATAGATGATGGTAAAAAAGGACAAGGTAAAAATGAAAATTATTACATGAATATATATAAACAATAATGGTCCATAAATATATAATAACTCTAAAAAGTAGATGAAACTACACCAAACCCATGTATAAATATGTGATACAATCTGATAGTAGTAGAAGGTCCGTAATCGTTCTCCCTGCTAAATCATCTCTCTAAAAATGAAAAATGGAAAAACTGAAAAATGTCCTCTGGTCTGTACATAAAAATCACTAAAAGAATCACCCATACATAAAATTTTGTGTTCTCTATATACATTTCCCAGGACCATACCATTTGATTTATTACATAAAATATTTTTTTCATGCATCCAATGGGGGAATGTGTAGGGTGTGATGATACTGATACATAAAAGTTGATTTCAACCCCACCCCTATCAACCTATACTAAATTAGAGTCTATTACAAAAATATTATGAAAATTATGGAATGGGAAGTATAATAAGGTAAATAAATTATCATATAATTAGACATAAAAATGAGTCATCTCATGTTACACATACATGGGGAGGGTCCTTACTAGTTCCACAAGCTTCAAGACACAACTAGATTTTTGATATGACATGTCATGTTCATCATACATGGTAGGTACTACATTAATGTGTAAATATATATATCCCGAAATATATATATAATTGTTTTTTTCATTGATTTAGGATTCCAATGTCTCATACTAGGGGAAATGTAATCATTTATACCAAATTAAAAAATATTATAGACCATCACTTATGGAAGTAGGTAATTGTTTTGATAATAAAAGGGTTTATGATGGTTTCCCATTCCACCCATCTATTAATTTATATATGGGTACCATAATAAACAACTATACAACATTCCAAATATAGAAGAAATACCAATCAATATTCTAAGTGGAATTAATATAATATAAATAATGTATCAAATTTGAGATATATATGAATACAGTATTGGGAAATAAAATGGAAGGTAAAAAATTACCTTTCATTCTTCAGTATGAAAAAACAAAAAAAAAGGATGCATAACATGTATTATATGAAAAAATGAATTCTATATAAAACAATTGTAAACAATATAATTAATCATTTACCAATAATAACATCACTAAATCACTATATTCATATAAAGAATTATGAAATCTATTTTCAAACATTCTCTCTTGGATTTGATTAGATATTGCTAGCCTTATGACTTTTATTGTTTGAGTCTCAAAATGTATGGAAAATGGGGGGGGGGGGAAACCTGATGTGACCAAATCATTATATACAAAATATTAAATAATTTTATAATAATACTATATACAAATAAAAAAAATACATGCTTCAAAACCATTATGGATTAGTGTCTTTAGTGACAGGATACATGATCAACATATTTCATGAAAGATATTAAATTCAACCATTTTTTCACAAATAGGACCCTTGTTAAATATATCCTACTTGAAAGCCTTATTTATAACATAGGGATATGGAAAATTTAAAAAATATGAGCTTAGATGCACAGTAAGGGTAAAGAAGAGAGGTATCAAAAACTGATCACAATTGAGTATAAGATAAGAATATTGGAATGAGTGTATATTTAGGTGAACAAAATAAGATATTCCTACCCAAAATGATATAACAAACATCTTATGGCCCACGAAGTAAACATTTTAATGACAAGAATCCTAGATATCCAAATAAAACCATTACAATGGGCCATGACAAACATAACGTATTGATGTGGCATAAGATAACAATGTGGCATAATCATATGTATAGGAAGTCATAACAGTGTGGATAAAGAATTAATAATAGAATCCCTTAACCTAACAGATCTAGAATCAATATCGATATCCCATGTCACAATGGATATGTTATCAACACTAGATTCCATTAGTGTAGTGGATCATGTATTATTACATGCATCCCTTAGTATATTTGATCATGAATTTTTACTAACACCCTTTAGAAATATCATGAGATATAACACATTTACCAAATGCATTGAAGGATTATAATATACCAAACCATCAATAATTTATAAACAATAAATAAGTGTTCCATAATGATATGTAATTCATGATTCCATCATTAATTCATTTACTCATTGAAATAAATGAGTTTCACGAGTAAATTAATTAAAAATAACCTCAAATCATCTACCATAATAAGATTGATTGTATCATTCAAGAATATCTCTTATTAAGTATAAAAATCCTTAAATTATGTTGATATAGATGAAAAATTCTTTTCTAAAATCATTTAAAATATTATTTGAAAAAGGAAATGATATCCAATTATTTTAGAAGAATTTAATAGAGAATAATTCTAAACTCATTTTGAATATAATTTTATTTGAAAAAAAGGAATCATATAAACAATTATTCCTGATGAATAAATAACTTGGTGATGATAAAATCCATTCATTATTTATAAATTAAATAAAATTATATTCAAGCTTTTGTAAAAATTCATTACGTTAGTTGTTTTAAATAATGTCAAAACATTCATTCACATAATTTGTAAATAAATTATATGTCATTCTAAAATACCTTTATAAAAAATTTAATAATAGTTAAAAACATTCATAAAACAATTTGAATTACCCATATATGAGGGTAAATGATTCGTATCCTAAAATGATAAATAATGTTGGTTTTTATTAAAAACATTCCTTTAGACTTTTTCATTTCCTCAGAGTGAAAATGGTATTAATATACGAGAAATCCAAAAAAACTATATGATAAGAAAATATATGTCTTTTAATAGATAAAACCATATAATTTTCTGTAATGAAAATTCAAACAAAAACAATCCTGATAAAAAGTGATATTATGACATAAACCCTTACCTCATGCCCTAAATTTATTTTCACATCTCTAAACATATATATAATAAATTTAAATTTATTTAAAAAATATATTTATAACTGTATAAATAATTTCATTACCATATATGATTTATCCATAATTTATAATCACCTGATTATTTATAATTATCCATGAAAAAAAATATTTTACATGTTAACTATTTCATTTTTCATACATGTTTAGGTTCGGTGATATTGATTATTTCACCATGTTCATGGTATAATAATCTACATGTTTTAATAATTACATAAAAAATTTATTTATTTATTATAAACACTTTTATAAAAAAAATATTTAAGTTGACGATGACAAATGAATTAAATCACTTTAGAGAGATATTAATGGGTATATACGTAGGAGTGAAGTTTTCATTATTAAATGAATGGGAATAAAGGATCTAAAATAATAATTTATATAAATATAATTATAATTATACCCAAAATATCATAAACAATTAATATACCACATTATGAGATCATTTGATGAAAAAATACATCACTTTATGGAGATGGTAGTCTGCAAGTATGCAAGAGTAATGTTTTCATTATCTATATAATGGGAATGAGAAATTAAATTTTGGTACTATTAAAATAAAAACATATTATTATTGTATATATAAAAAATGTAATTATTCCAATATGGAGGTAAAATATTTGTAGGAGTTGGTAGAATAAAAAAACTTGAAATATCTCAGTTAAGATGATTACACCTTTCTCGTGTATTTCTTTTGGGTTACAACATAAGCCTTCGTGTGTTAGATTTCTTTGTATTTTTAAAACTTATTAAAGGTTGAGAGTAAATTTTTGGAGATATTTTTGTTGGGTATTATGATATAGAGTGATTACAGTTTGTGAATAAGTGAGGATATTTGGATCCCTTTTATCAGTGAAGGGAACAACACCATTGTCAAAATTAAGAACATATCAAATATAATAGACATATTCCACGTGAAAAGTAACTCCATGAAAAAATCATTGAATATTATATATTATAGTGTTGAAATATTCTTAAAAAATAAATAATAATTAATTTTTAGAGACATAAGAGGCCTTATCTCCTATATTAACCCATCTTTAAACACTTTAACCCGTACCACAAAAACATGATTTTTACAATGGATACTGTTCATTATGGATAAATGTAAAATTAAGATTATTAAATAATATTATTTATTTTTATGATAAATTTAGATCAATTTTACATGATTGAATTAAAATATGTTTCAGAATGTAATTCTAGTATCCACACAGAAAACTCAGATTTTTTTTTTAAAGAATACTATTTTTAGTATAAAAATGAATTTTTTGCATTTAATTAACAATAAAAAGTACTTTTTAATTTTTGATATATTTTATTGACTATATTATCTAATAATATCATTAAAATAATTCATAAAGTGTTAAAAATCAATTTATTAAAATTAAATACATTACACATAACAAAAATATTTTACTGAAAAATTATCTGCTTTATTACCTTCATTTCTGAAAAAATAATAATCAATGTATAAATTTTATTTCTACAATTATATAAATTAAAAATAAATATAATAATTTACCTGTATTTATAAATGAATAATTTTCTATGTGTGATTATTTTAGTCTTATATAATTTTTTTTCTTATCATTAAAATTGAGTACTTATTTCTTAAGAAGTAATCAAATATATATTAGAAAAAAATGTATGCATATAATTTTTATTGGGGTTGCACATATTAATACACACTATGTTTATTTCTTAGTTATAATGGTCAAACATAATAATAAAAAATATAACAATTCACATAAGCTTGGTGTTATATGTTAATCATGCTATAAAAAAATTCCAAATTATTTTAATTGGTAGTATATTCCCATAACATGGGATGTTACATTGTACCCCCATAAAATTAATTTCTACCATGAAATTATATTAATCTAATTAAAATAAATGAATATTCCACAAATTCATTACATCCTAAAGTATCCACATAGCTTCTTCAGGAATATAGTTTCTATAAAACAACATTAACTTGGTTAGTGTCCTTGTACCAAAAAACATTATCTCATCAATCCAAAATTACCCCTTATTATTCCTCATAGGAAATATCAAGATCTAACTTTAAAAACATTTAGTTTAGTACACATGATGGGTTAGTTATGTACATCCTCAAACATGATACATGAATCACTACATATAGTTGATATGAATTGGTGGTAGTACACAATGATAAGATATAATCATAATATAGTCAAGGATCTCAAAGGGGTATTTGTGTCTAGGGAATGACTTTCCCTTATTTTCAAATCTCATAAATCTTTACCATGGAGATATTTATAAGAATATGTTATCACTAACATAAAACACTAAATATTACCAATTTATTTTAGTATATATTTTCTGTTCACTCTATTCTACCTTAATATATTTCTTGATGGCTCTAACCTTAACAATAATATCCTCATCTGGCTGAGGTCTGGATAGCTTTTGTTCTCTAACTATATAAGAACATGTTAGATTTTTTCAATTATTTTTGTGGAGGAATACATAAGGATCCATCTGAGTATTTGAGTGAAAGCTATTATTATAATAAAATTCAACTAGAGGAATCCTTGATCAAAATAAAATTTGAAATAAATAGAACATTATCTCACAATCTCCTACAATGTATGAATGGTACAAGTAGACCGATCATTTGTCAAAGGATTATTTGTAGTGTTTAATATCAAATCGATATTAAATTCAAACTATAGAATTATATAGAATATATTTGTAAACTTTGTATAATCATTGGATATAATTGAATATTATACTCCGTGTATCCTTTCCACTTTTTTAATATATATCCAAGAAATTTTATCATATGGGAAATATACTATGATAACATTGAAGTTAGAGGACTTAGGTGATCCACTAAAACCAAAATGGAAATATGGCCTTAAGATGTCGTAAGGATTATAAGGATGAAATAGAGGGTGTTGTTTTTAAATTTCATATTTGGTATATGTAATGGTTATATAATCTTTTTATATTACTTTTCATATAACATAACTTATTGGAATTAAGAGAAACAAGATACATTCTCAAAATTCTTCATATTAGTGTTTTAGAAAAAAAATCACTCTCATATCTTCTTCATGCATCAAGGATATATAGATAATGATGATATGTATGCTTCATCAATTATCTCCTTCATCAATATTTCTATTGATAGATAATATTTTGAATCCATGAACCATATAATTACATAATGATCAAAGATGAACATAGAAACATACCTTAACTTATTCTATTACTTTGTATCTACCTTATTCACCACATTAACCATTGGATTAATGTATGACTGAACATTCATTTGTGTAATATTGGTTTTCTACCCTTCCATATTGATTATAAAGTCTGTCGAATGAAAATATGTTAGTATTTGATCTCTTCAAATCCTCATCAAAGAATAAATATCTTGGTTATTCCCTCATTGATCCTCATCTACATTGTTCTCATTCTTAGGGTGGTAGTATATTTGACAATTATAACATTTAATCAAATCCAACCATATCCTTTTCTACATATTTAACTATTAATATGTGAATATTTACTTTATTATTTTAGGATTAGTATATATATCACTCATTTAACCATATAAATAATTCCACTATATTTTCAATGGAAAAATTAAAATTTCTACCTCCAAATCAAGATTTGTATAATTATTATCATCAATTATACGTATGTGTGATGAATATCTACAACTATTTCATTCTTTATGAGAACACATTATAAAACCTTATCTGATACATCACTATACACTACAATTGTTTCTCTATAGTCGGGTGGTTTAAGAAACAGTTTTCGAACCACCATTCTCTCATGTTCCTAGAAATATTCTTCACATTCATCTATAAAAAGGAACATGAATCCCTTACATGTCATCATATTTAATGAATTTTATTTCTATGTGAAATTTATTGAAATTAATTAAATTTTTCTATTAAATTCAATAAAAATATTTATCTCTGAAATAATGATTAGTATTAGACATTTATCAATAAATTTGGTCATTGAATAATCAACTGATATTCCCACACATTTAATTATATAATAAATGAATGACAATTCTTATGAGTAAAATTCACATTTGGTAAATTCAATATATATTTTATCTTTCATTAATGTCAATAAAACAATATAAATCAGAATATTTGGGGAATGATAGTATTTGTATGAATCAAATTTCTATAAACTCTTATCTTATAATTGTTATAGAATTGTGATGCAGTCATCATACCATTAAAATAATTTAATGAAATATCAACAAATAATAGTTGAGGAGATGACATAATACCCATAGAAAATTCCATATATATAAAAGAGTGGATAAAAATATCATAAAATAATACATTTTAGGTTCTATAGTGGATGATATGTTTATATTTAAACAAATTATTTTCATAACAAATATCTACTAATGCGATTTCCTGGGATTTCCCATTTTAATTTTACATTGGAGATTTTTAAGCTTATTGTCCCCATTATCCATTGGATTATGGAACCAATTCATATAACTCATAAATTACATGATAGGAAACAACAAATTTTGTTATTGGGAATCATTTTTTACTCACTTTTTTTTCATTCCTAATTATTATTCAATTGGGTTCTCATTAAATGACTCTCCCACTTGTAAAGAATCACCATACACCTTTGAGATATTTACAAGAGTTCTTCATTACATACTTTTGGAATGGTGGGAGCTGAGTTTCGTTTCCTTCATGTGATATACATTTTGAGTTCCCTTGAAACAAAATATTTGTTTAATTATCACCAAAATCATGAAAATATTGACTGTTTATGACATAAATTTACACTATATGAGAATATTAAATGTTTGTTCTTCAATACTAATGTATCATATGGATAAATCCATTTATATATTTCATTTTAAACCACTAAAGAAACAAATTATACTACTTTTAGCATAGATGATAAAACTAGAGTCACACCTTTCAGGTTTTAAAGTATTATCCATAGGTACCATTGTATTTATCATCATTTTTCTTTATCACAAGTGAATACTTATCTACTAAATAATTAATAGGTTTAGGAAAATAATTACTGTAAAATTTCTATTTAATTATGTGTCAGACGGAGGAGTAGATTTCTCCATCTTTCATAGTGTTCATGATGAGTGTCCAGCAGTGATTATCATCATATTTAATTCTACCAGTGACTAAAAACATTATCATTACTTAATAATTGAAAATTATAAAATATATTTTCCATCATATTGATCAACTATTAACAAATTATTTGATTAGGGGAACCATAAGAAGAAAGTGTACTTTTTTCATAAAATATTCATTAGAATGTTTCTCCTACCTAACTACATTCATAAGATCAATATAGTTCATATTATTATTTATTAATTAAGGGTGTTGGGAATGAATTTACATAAGTATTTTCATTATTTTTCCCATTATATATTTTTTTCATAACAACGGTCAATGCATTTCACTTTTGGTTCATTTATCACCTGATTCCCCCAGGTTCAATCCATTTACTAAAACCAAACTAGTTAATAAAAGTACTATAGAAATAATAATCAGATAATGAAACATTATAATGATAAAATCAATCATGAGATTCCCTAAATCATGAAATATTCACTTCAACTGATGACACTATAGTTTCATCCTATATCATATATTTTTTCAGCATATTTTATTTTAGGTTCCATCCTCTTAAGAATCATAACATAATCTCAAAAAATCTATTACCCATGATTTGTTACAAACTAAGGTGACCTAATAAAAACATTAATACTTATTAAATCATTTTATATGAGTTTTAAATACTATTTATAATAATGCATTCATGAGAACCATAATGGTTTAGTGTGTTTGGATACTAGACGAAACATTCCAAGAATGTTCTAAAACATAAATGGATATGTTCTTCACATATATTAACCTTATTAGCAATATCATAAATAAAAAATTTCTTCATAACATTGGTAAAATGAAATGTATGATAGGGTGAGAATATATTACTAGTTATAGTAAAAATCAAAGATAAAATTATTATTAAATTTGTTCATAATATAATCATAAGGGTATGAGAGAATAATAAAATTAATAACATAAGAGATTCATTTCCAGAAAAACACAATTCAAAACATATGGTGGATGGTGTAATATTCTTCAAAATTAGATGTATATTAATAAAAAACTATATTCATGAGCTATTAGGAAAATAACATAACTAAACTAATTTAGTGACATGGGTCTATTATTATTAATTTGTAATGTAGATTAATTGTATGTATAAGAAATCATAAAATTTTGTATTATGAATCTGTATAAGAGTCTCGTAACATAATGGACCTTGAATTAAAAATAATATCCAATATCAAAATGGATTGAGTATCATCATCAAAATCCTTTAATATAACCAATCATTTATAATTATCAACATCCCATAGTACATTTTGCAACATACAATTTCATGTTTTTAAGTATACGATGACCCCATTTTTTGTTCCCCATAACTAATTTCATGTTTGGAAGTTTCTTAAAGATAAAATGGAAATTTATGGAGAGTTTTGGCCTATTTACCATTGGTGCATTATTTTGGAAAACAAAATAGTTTGGCCAAAAAACGTTTTTACCTATTAAAATACAATATAATGGAGCACAATGTTTGTCCAAACTGTATGGACACCTCGCCAAATTGTGAAGCCCTAGAAAATGGGGAATTAATGGTTGAAACATAGTTAAATTAACCATGCACCCAAATAGTATACCCAAAATAGAAGACCACTAGGGGTTCACAGTTATAGTGAAATGTTAGTCTAACAGTACAGAAACATAGACAAACATTTGTTCGATATTTAATTCCTAAAAAGCGATTTTGAAAATACTATTCCCTTGAATAAAAATTCATAACATGCCCATTTGACCCTAACACGTTTTATTGGATCTTGGGGGCTCTTGAGAGGTGATGATAGTGCCGCCAAAACCATTTCTTAGAAGATCTATGTGGCGCTGATCTCATTAGATCTCCTCAAGGAAAATGAATCTCCTATCATATATTTTTATTCAGATATATCACTCTAACATCCATAGAGTTTGATATTTCATCACAAAATTGGTGTATATAAACTCCATTTTATTGGACCATGATTCTTGGTTTTTTTCCATGATATTTTGTGATGTCATTTGTCATGGGAAAATACCATTGCGGTGTTGATTTCTGAATCCTTGATTTAAAGGTAGGTGATTTTGTAATTCTTATCCCTAAAATTAAAATATATTATTTTGGGATAAAAATGATATGTGTTTTTATTTGATTAAAAAACTATTTTTTTGTGATTTGATATTTGATTTGTAATGGTAAGGAGATTTGAGAAAACCAAAAATTAAAATGGAATTGAAATAGTTTAGAGAATTAACTAAACTTGAAAGAATTATTTTAAAATAATTTTGATGAACTGATTAGATCTTGATAATGGGAAAATGAATTAATTTGATGATTATTTTAAAATAAATTAAATTATAAAAACCAATCATTTAGTTTTGAAATGATAATGGCATATTGAAAACATATATTTGGAAATTTTATATTAAAATTATTTGAAATGATTTATTTCCAATTTGAATGATTCATTCATTGATTAATGAAAATGCACTCTTCAATAGTAAATAGGTTTTTGGGGAAACCCCACTAGGGTATTTACCTCAAATAAATGGATTTATGATGAAAAAATAACTTAAAAAGTTCCTTTTGACTTACCACAGAGGCTCCCCAAATGGGGTTTACATTTTTTACTTATTGTAGATCTCTTAATGGGGTGTTTATTGGAGTGTGCACACATATTTTGATCCATTTTTATAGGTGATAAGTGTGATAATACTATTACCAAAGAAACTAATGTATCATACTAATATTTTTCAATATCAATTCCTCACATAATTTTATTATACATTATATTAATTTATTAAAAAAAATTAATTATACAAACTTATTTTTAAGAATTATTTTATATAAAATTTTCATTTATCCTTTTTTTGAATGTAGTTTTGAAATATCTGTAACCAATTTAAATGAAAAAATGTTTTTATTTAAAATAAAAAAATTTAATTCCATGCCTTGTTTTTATTTAAATGTATATCAAAAATAGTAAATTTTTATGGTATTGATAATGGAACCCTTAGTGATACTATACTAGGAATTATATGTCACAACCTTCCACTTCCTTCATGTGTTTTTATAGTTTCATATGTCAGGTCTGAGAAAAGGGAATCCAAAACATGGATTTGATTATAGTTCATGATCCATTGGACTATTGAGTGATGAGAGTGACTAGTGGAGATATTGTACACTTGTTAAAAAGGAACTTTCAGACTATTTTTATCTATTTTGATTTTTAATATAGGGGTGATATCCCATTTACATTTTTTTATTTCTATGATACCTATTTGTTTCAAGAAATTAATTCTTTCTGTGTTTTGAGCATACTGACTTGTAGTATTTTATTTTTCACTATTTTGAAGAAAATTCATTCCTCCTTTATTTGTGTGATGTAAGGTTCTAGTTTCTAATATGTTGGGATAGGAAAATACCTTCGAGTAATGATGTTATTTTCTTGAATATTAAGGTACTAGAGTATTTGGTTAATTTGTGACAAAGTGGAATTAAAGGTATAGGTTAATCATCATTCAATGTTGTCAGTAGGCACTTTGGGGATGTATTTATTTGACATAGGAGTTATCTGTGAGTTAGTTCCCTACTATGTCTCATCATAATGAGGCTTAAGACACCATGGGTGTCTAGGAGAAGAATAATTGAGGATTTTTTCATATGGTTCTATTCATTTACTAGAATTTTATTTGGGTTTGTTGAAATTTGAATCATAAGATGTTCTCTATCGAGATTTATGTTCCCATTTCTATTGAATGTGTTGTTGATCTATGTAATATTCTACTATTTCAGAGGTTCTTGATAATGACATTTAGCATCATGACATTGATAATACATTTGGATTGGACCTAGAAGGAATCTGCTGGTGAAGTACAATGATAATATCCTCCCATAGAACAGAATCTTGTTGATATTATTGTGCATATTTTCCAAGATTTGTGACAGTAACCAATATCTATTCCTGTTTATGATCTAGTAGTGGAACATAAATGGGATGAATCTCATAATCATGATCAAGAGTTTCTTCTCCCAAATAAACCTACTTTATGTGTATCTAATGATCCCCATGAGGATAAGGTTTGGTTGAACAATATTGAGTGTCTTATTGATTTATTGGAGATTGCTGATATGATTAAGGTGAAGTGTGTTACATTTAAGTTATAAGGTCCTAGAAGGAGATGGTGGGATTTTATGGTAAAGATATATATTTATTATTAGGGTTTGTAGTGGAAGGTATTTAGAGTTATTACAATGATCAGTTCTGTATAGAATCAATGGTGCTAGCTAAGGGTGTGTATTTTTTCAACCTCAAGTGGGACGACCGGACCATGACATAGTATACAATTTGATTTGCTGATAATGTCTTGTTTTCACATGATATTATTTGGAATTAGATGATGAAGGCTCAAAAATCAATATGTGTCTCCAACATGTTATCAGTTCATAAGGTTTCTTATTGAATCTCAATTGATATACTGATTTATAAGAGTAGGAAATAATGGATGATCTTGTTCAGGCTAGTATATCAAGGTTCATGGGAGTTCCTTTGTTCTCATAATTGTAGTTCTATAATTTCATTTAATGTAAAGAGGATGTGTGATGAGTCTCATGGTGGTTGTTGATAGTATGTATCCTTTATACCTTGATTAGTTCCTAGAAGATTCTGTTTGACTTGTTTCCAATGTGACTAAGTGGTATTTGAAAAGGTATTTCTCTAAGGCACCTATGATCTATTATTTTTATGGTATCGTAGGAAACATACATAATTTATACCATATTTATTCTACTCCACATATTTTCATTTTCACATTATCACCATAATTTATTGTACTTAATTAAGATGATTTGATATCTAAGAAGTTCCAGTTGAATACATTAGGAACAAATATTTTTTTAAATAGTGGAAGTGTATTCAAAAGAATATGATACTATTCTAGTGACTGTGAGACATACCATCCATATAGCTCGATCTCTAGTGACTATATTATTTTATATTATTCATCTCACTTGATTTTATCCACACTTATAGTGGACTTTATAAATCATTATATGGAGAGTTTGTCTTGTGTGATGGATATTACTATGAACCTAAAAAAATAGAGAGAAGGCTATTCATGGTCCTACTTGTCTATTCCCTTTATAAGAGATTGTGATTTCCTTGAATTTTCTATTTCATGACATGAAACATCTTGAAATAATTCTTGATATTGATTTGATCACTGTTAATAAGGATCAAATTGATTATTATCCCCGATGGATCTCCTTTACTGCACATTATGTGGTGTTCCATGTTTTTAGAGAGATTGGGACTCAAGTTCATATAGAGTTAGACATTTTTATCTAGAGTTTTGGAATTTAATATTAGTTTTTTCTTATGATTTTAAGAATGAATCATGGTGTGATGGTCTCCCTCCATTTTTTTTGAGTTTCCTGATGTGTTTCTTTATGAATTACCTTGTCTTCCACTTGTAAGAGATGTCAGGTTTTCTATTGATTTATTCCCAGTATATAATTAGTTTTTATTCCTTCTTACTGAATAACACCAAATGAACTAAAAGAGTTAAAGTCTCAGTTGGATGTATTCACGGAGAAAGACTTCATTCACCTTTGTGTGTTACCTTGGAGGTGCCTCTTAACTTTTGTAATATAGTGGATGAAACTATCTACAAATGTTTTTATAAATAGAAACTAAATCAATCTATGTTAATGTGTAAGTATTTTTTAACCTGGATTTATGATCACTCTGGCCAGTTGAAGGAGAGAAATGGTTATCAAAGGATTAACTTCGATCTATTTATCACCATATGAGAATATAAGAATATGACATTTTGAAGACAGACTCTTAGAGAAGGTATATCCATTATTAGTATCTTGTTATGTCTTTTGGTCTGACCAATACTCCTACATTGTTTACTACATCAATGAATAGAAAATTACATGATTATCATGATATGTTTGTGGTAGTCATTGTGTATGAAATACTATTTTAGTATATGTTCATGGGGGATCATGTGTGTTATATGAGAGAATTTTTTGAAATGTTGAAAAATCCCCTATTCAATTCCAACTTATCAAAATGTGATTTTTTGTATTCAGTAAGTGAATTTCATGGGACATGTGGTATTTGAACTTAGTATTTCAATTGATTTGGGGAAGGTGAATTTTTTTGTGATATGGGAGCATCCAAAAAATGTTTTATAGGTTCATAGTTTTTTGGGTTTATTGGGGTATTATAGTTGGGTTGTTATGTATTTATCCAAATGGGAACTTCTGACGACCAATATAACTCAAAAGGGGTTGAAGCATTCTTGTGATGATAAATGTCAGATTTCCTTTTTTTAGTTTAAATGTTTTTTGACTTCTAAACTAGTGTTGACACTTCCAAATAATGGGAATGGATATGTGGTCTTTTTTAGAGCATTACGTTTGGGTTTAGGTTGCGTTCTTATGCAGGGTGATCATGTGGTGTCCTATAGGTCTCGATAGCTTATGCCACATGAGAAAAACTATCCAAAAAATGAAATTTAACAAAAATACATGATGAATTATCTTAATATAGGGTTTTATTAACATTTTTAGAACAATTTATAGTGTTTTTTGAGGATAAGTTCCAAATATATATCATATCTAGAAAAATATTTAATCCTTCGGTAGTGGTGATGTCTGGAGGAGTTTCATCATTTTTATTTCTACAATTAATTGATATCTAAAATGGGTATTTTTTATTACAGATGCATTGAGTAAGAAATATATGACCCATGCCATGAATAAATCAAAGAAGAGTGGAACATGATGGTCATAATTTCATTTTAGAGTTTGTTAAGAAGAGGACATGGTTTTCAAAGAAAGTATTCAGTTGACCTCTTCTATTCATGACATGGTTCTTCAGGAGTAGTAACTTGATGGTGAGTATTGTCAAATTATGGAATCTCGTAATGGCGAGGATACCATTGGTAAATTGTCATTTTATTTTCATGAGTATATTGTTATTTAAAAATAAATTCATTATTTATTTTTCCATTAGAAAATATGATATGAGGGATCACCATAATTCCTAGTGGGAAGCACACCCCAAAACCAAAAATATGTTTTATTACATGTGGTGGTGATTCTGGTGTCCATGAATGGGACGAGACATTTCTAAATTTTTTCCCATTCTTGTACTTTCAAACAGGTCAATTCCAAGAACCAGATACCTTTAGTCATACATCTTCCACTTCCAGAACCAGCTTGTAGGTGGATATAGATTTACAGGTAGGGATACATGTACCCCTGAAGGAAATAATGCGACATGGAATGTGATTAACATGGTGAACCCATCATATCACTTTATACCAATTCACAATATGTGTAATGTTGAGGTGTTGTGATATATCTATATGAAAGATATTTTCTATTTTCGTAGAGTTCTATATACTGTAGGCTCTCATAGAGATCCCCATCTCACATCTCATTTTTTGAGGCCTTCATGAGGTGATAGGATATCAGATACTTTTTTGAATAAAATAACATCCATAGACATATGGATAGATGAAAATAGAAAAAATATACATGAAGAAATATTATGGTATTAAAATCATGAATTGGGGGGATTAAGATGTCAATTTGGGGATGGATTCAATTTATTATAATCATAAAAAACCAGAATTCAATTCTGATAGACTTGTTTTAGGTCGTGCATAGAATGTTGGGTAAATATCTATTATGTTGGATGGAGACCAGTGAATGTTATTTGGTTAGAATGAGGTTGGTCGAAGAAAAAATGAAAAAGATTCTTTTGAATCATCAGATAATGTTGGTGTAACATATCTAGTATAAATCTAATGATGATCTTAATCATAAACCGTTGTAGTTTTCTATTTAGCAATATTATTTTTTGTGAGTTTGACCTCGGATGGGTCACCAATATCATGGGAGGAAAATGAATCATTTTCAATGCTTTATGGGTCATTTTTTACTGTAGAGTAGGTAGAGGATGTGGATTACCTTTTATAACATACATTATAATTGAATGTGATCCACAATGTGTTTCATGTATCTTTCTCTCTCATATAATGTGTTGAGATGTGATTATATTGATATTGATCCAGATTTATCTGTGACTAATAATCTACTCAAGATTATTACTTTTGAGATAAAGGTTCTTGATGAGAAGATAACACCTTTGGTTCATGCGATACAATAACATAGTCCTAATTCTCATGAAACCTGGGAGTGTGAGGAACTGATGATGAAGCAGTGGCCTCATCTCTTTGGTATGAGAACTTCTTGATAGGATTCCTGGGGGAAACATTTTTTATAGTGAGGGATATAAAACCTTGTTGATAATTTTTATATATTAATTAAACACTATTTTTATTCCCATTAATCTTGTTCAACTTTTGGGGATACTCTAAGAGAATGTAATTTTTTTTAGGATTTTAGGAATGTGAACAACCAACACAGGATTAGAGAAAATCATACAGTTTTGGACAAGAAAACTTTGCATCCTGTTAAACTCCAATGGATGGGGGAAGATAATATGACCAAAACATGATACCACCCCCTCAAAAAGGTTCACCCCACAGACAATGGGGAAATTACTATTGGAACATGTATAGTTTAATCGTGTGATTAAAAAATAATCCCTAAACTAAAGACTCGTAACGGTGCATGGTTAGGTTGAAACATTTGTCTAACATTGCAACCCTACCTAGAAAACAATGTGAGGGGATTTTAATTCCCCCAAAAATTATTTAGAAAATAATGATTCCTCAGGTTAATACTCGTATCACTCCTCTTAAACCATAAAATGAATTTTTTGGATCTTGGAGGCTCTTAAGTGGTGAATATGGATCCTTAACACCCTTTTCATGGTCGATTGAAGTATCACTGATATTGTGTGATATCCTTCATGTATATATATCTACTCATGTATGAATTATTTCTATATCTCTTTCCACATCTTGTATTTTGATAGATCATCACATAATTGATGGATATAAACACCATTTTTGGATCTTGATTCTTGGTTGTATTAAAATATCTTCCAAACCTTCATTCATTGTTGGAAAATCCGACTACGATTGTTTTTTTATAGATATTTTATTTACAAATATTTATTTCTGTAATTATTTTCCATTTGATTGAAACTGTGAATATTTTGATTAAATTGAAATTAATATTTTTCTTATTTAATAACATGTGTTTTGTAATGATTTGATATTTTATTTGATGTGGGATTGATATTGGAGAAAAACCCCAATTTAAATGGATTATAAATTAGTGTGATATTTTATGAAAAATGATGGTTTTATTTATAAATAATTTTTCTGAAAGTATTTTATATTGATCATGAAAAAATTTCATAAATTTTAAGATTAAATAATATTGAATGAGATGGTGAAGATATATTATTTGTTTTTGAAATTATAAATCCTTGCTGAAAATTGAAAAAAGAAAATTTTATTTTAAAATGATTTGAGATGATTGATTTAAAATATAATTTATTGATTGATTTATTGAAGAACATTTATTCTTATGCAGTCAGTATAAAACTAGGAAAAACATGCTTGGATCTTGACCCCATGCAATGGATTTACGATGAAAATACCAACCAAACTAAGATTAGATTGATTGTACATAGTGGATACCTAAATGAGGTGTAGATTAATTGCCTATAGTGGCTCCTAAAATTGGGTGTTTATTTGAGTGTGCACACATATTACAAAAAATGATGATAATTGAGAAGTGTGAGGATTTTATTAAAAATAAACTAAGCATACCACATGGTTATTTTTCTTCGTTCATTCCTGGCCTGGTTTGATTATACAAAAAAATTAGTTAATGAACTATTTTATTAATTTCAACTGATCTATATAAACTATTTTATATATAATTTTAATTTATGATTATTTAAAATATATTTGGACATATCTGTTATTTGTTTGAAAGAATTCATTTTTTGGTTTAAAATATTAAAATGTAATTATATACCTTTTTTATTTAAATTTATATAATAAATGGTAAATTATTATGTTATTTTTTATAAAACACTTGGTGAGACCCTACTGGGATTTATATCTCACACAATGCCCCTTCCTTTGTCTATTACTAGACATTCTTATGCTAGGTCCAAGAAAAGGGAAAGCACCACTTAGAGGTGGTGGATGATCTTGATCTGTTGGACCATGTAATGATGATGGTGATAGGTGGATATATTTTACACTTGTTACACAAAATCTTTGAGACCTTTTCTAAGTAATTTTTCATTTTTATCTTATGATGACGATTAATTTGGATGTTAACTTTATGTGTTACTTGTTTTTTTCATGTACTTTATCATTTTGAAGTGTTGAGCATACAGACTTGTAATATTTTATATTTTACTATTTTGTGGAAAAAATGTTCTCTATTTAAGTTTTTTGATTCTATGTTCTAGTCACCAACCCGTGGGGATTGGGAAATCCCTTTGGGATATGTCAATTTCAACTTGAGTATTAGGGTTTTAGGGTATCTAATCTGGTTATTGAAATATCGGATCAAAAATTATTATCTGAATCCATTTGTAATATCATGATATATATCACATTTAAATAATACATTAAAGGTATATTATAGAACCACACTTCCCAAAATTATAATAATTACATTTTTATTCCACAAGTTCACAACCTTCATGATTCAATAATTTTTTAATTATCAATTGGAATGAAACAAGTTTTATGAGAACATGTATAAAACATCATCAAAGGCCATCTAAGAAAGTATTGGAAATGGTCTAATAATATTATGTCCCATGTTAATCCTAAAAATATTTAAAATTATGTTAAAAAAGATGAAAAATATTTTTATAAAATCATTTGAAAAACTATTTGAAAATTTTTGGAAAAATATCATTTCCTTTCAGTGACATTTGAATGATAAAAAATCACAGAAAAATAGTAATAAATTATAATTTTATATCCTATTAAAAAAATAATGAATTATCATGATGAGTAAAGGACAATTCCATTGGTTAATTCGTCCATTCCATATTTTTTAAGAATAAAATATTATTTTTATAACTTTGTAAAAAGATAAAATCGAGTCATATAGAAGACATTTGATAATATTCATAATAATAAATTTTAATGAAATTCAATGGTAGTATGATATAAAATTTTAGTAATTTTATTTACATGGAAAACCATTCATAAAACTATTTTAAGAACATGGATATTGAGAAATAAATTCTCTCACTAAAAAGAGAATAATGCTAGTTTTTCATTAACAAATTCATTGATTTTTTATACCATTGTAACAAATGGTTTTAAGATGTAAAAAACATATAAATAAATATATAAGAAGAATTTTTATTGGTTTTATGATAGAAATAAGATATAATTTCCAAGAATTAAAATTCAAATATAAATAATCCCAATAAAAAGTGAATCTGTAAAACAAACCAATACCTGAAGCCACAACAAAATTTATACATGATATAACATAACATTTAGTAAATTTAAATTTCAATAAATCTCTTTAATAACTATTTTAATGGTTATATTATATTATATTATTCATTCATAATTTCCAATCATCTATTTATTAATAAATTCCCATTGAAAATATATAACAGTGTAAAATATTTTGTTTTTAAGAATGATTCGGTTTGGAGATTATGGTACATTCACCATGGACACAGTTTCATAATATGAATAATATTAATCTTGTAACAAAAATAATATTTATTATGTTTATAAACTTTTATAAGAAAACAATGTAATTTTTTTATAAAAAATGAGTTATATCACTTCTTGGAGACTATATTATGTATGTACACACATATGATGTTACATTTGAAATGAATGGAGATAATAGAAGTAAATAATAATTAATATTTATGGAATCATAATTATATCATAAATATCATATATTGTCAATAAATTCATCAATATATCCAACCATAAAATTCATTGATAATAAACAATATACATCACTTTATGGAGATGGCATTCCACATGTATGCATGAGTGATGTCCTGCATTTCCAATATATCTAAAAGATATATAAAATGGTTGTAAAAACAACATAATATAGTATATAAATATCTATATTGATTTAATTTTGTAAATATTTCTATATAAGGTCTATAAGAAGTGTAATAAGAAATAAAGTTGAAAGAGATCAGTTAATAAGACCACCTCTTCCTTGGGTATCATTATCTAGATTACACCTTATGACTTTATGGGTTAGTATTTTGGTGTGACCAGGACATACAATACATGATGAAGTAGTCTTATAATATATTTGATTAGGTATTCACTAATATAGTGTGCTCTAATTTTTTAAACATGTCAGGAGAGTAGGTTCCCTTTTATATGTGTGGTCAATGGAACCATTGTAAATCATACGAACATTTAAAATATATTAAATGAATATCTCATAAAATATACCACTAAGTCTACCCAATGTTGACTATGAGATTTTATAAGGTCTAAATACACTCATAAAATCATTATTGGAAGTTTTTTATTGTTGTTTATGGTCTTATATCCTAGGTTAAACACCTTTTACCCAAAGCGTGGTAAGAATATTTTTACATCGAAAAACATTCGTTGTGGATAAAAATTGAGTTGAATTTATTATATATTTTTATTAATACTAATTTTAAATTATTCTTATATTTTAAAATATACAATTCTAAAATGGATTATAAATTAATTATAACATCCACACACAAAACCTGTAAAACAAAATTGGGAGATATTATTTTTAAGAATAAGAATGATATAATTCACATTATATTTCAAGTAACCACACATTGATGAATGTTAATTTTTGAATATATTATCTATGTATTTTATTAAAATAATTATTAAGTAGTGATTAATTATATTCATTAAAAAAATTCATTGCGTACAATAAAATATATTTTCTAAAAAATATATCTTTTTACCATCACATATTTTTAAAATCATTTTATCAAATTAACAATCAATTTATATTTTATTATTATTTTGTTTTCATAAATTTTAAAAATATTTCATTATTAATTAGTAAAGACCAACAAATAATATTTATTTAATACAATTATTAAAAAATAGGACTTTTAGGATTTTAGTATTATCATTAAAATATGATTACATTTTTCTTAGGAATAAATAAATACATTTATTTTAAGCAAAACCATCATACTTATATATTGTAATAGGGGTATCCCAATTCACACTCAAAAAAATAATTTTTAGAATATAATGGTAAACTAAAATAATAATTATTATTATTATCATGTTTCTTATAAGCTTGATTTCTCATTTAAAAAAATATATCAAAAAATAAAAATTATTTTAAGGGGAAATAGATTCCAAAAAATTATTCTATTTCAAAACCAGTGAAATTAATTTCAAAAGAATATAAGGTTCTAATAAAGAAGGGATTCTGATAAAATTAATAAGATCTACCTTATAATAATAATAAATATAGAAAGTGTAACCACATAGTTATACATGGTTGACCAAAAAAATACCGTACAATAGCCATACTAATGGAATCTTAGAGAATTTGATGAAAACCAAAACCCTTGGACTATAAAAACAAAGTATCACACCCGTATTTATAAATAAATAAATAAAATAGGTGATGTTGTAGGGTTCTATGGCCATTATTTTTCTTATACTATTATTTTCCACCCACTTATAGACATATGGATCAGAGGGGAAAAAATATTAACTTACTGTGAGTGGTTTGAATTGAAAATGAAGAGGGAGTGATAAAGGGGTAAATATTAGGGAAACCCCAAGTCTAATAGGTTTAAGGGAATTTATTATAATTATTTTAATATATAAAATATCATTTTCAATTTTTTTTTGAGATACTAGTTACTCGGTAAAAAATAATGGATAACGGGTAGTTAAATTCAAAAAAACATTATCTTTGTAAACCCATTGAGTAGAAATTCATGGAAATATAGGTACCCGTTATTAAATAGGAGATTTTTTCCTTTTCAAACATCTCCCCTTATTCCCATAACCCACTTAGTTCAACTAATAATTCAATATACTCCCATATTAAAATAGTTTTTCAAATAATTAATGGGAAATGTTACATGAAATAGTATGGGACATTAACATATACATATTTATAGTGAAATGTTTTTATCCTCTACAATTTGTGAAGTTATGTCACATTATAGAGATTCACAATCATTTTTTACACCTACCTTGTTCCATGATATGGAACTCAATGTGGAGATACTTCAATTGACCCTAGTGTTGGCTATGCTAGTCAGATTCTAGTCTATCTTGTTTGAGGTGTATTAGGGTTATGAACTGATAATGGTAAAGTGTTATTTATTTATATATTGTGTTATTGTGGGAAACAACATAATATGAAATCCAATGGAATGGAATGGTTATATATAATTCTTGACAATTCATTATTCATCCTGGGGATAGTTTATTTTGTTGATGTGGAATGAGATCATGTAATGTTCATTATAAAATGATATCATTAGATATGTCAAAGATGTTTATAATAATCTTTTCTCATGTAATATATATTATATTAGGATATACTAAATTTCACGCTGTACTGTTTCACAAGGACTTACAAGAGTTTCTCTATGTAATTCCTTATGTGGGAATGAGAATATCTACACCCTATGAAATTTAAATATGGATAGAGTTGCAACATGAAGTATCAAAATTTTTAATGTATCATTTTCAGATGGCTCCACTAGGGTTTCAAGATCTATTGTTTAAGATAACTTATATATTGCAATAGTGTTTTATCTTGAGATGTGTTTCACCTTATGTCTCTCCACTTCTTTTTTTCATAAAGGATGATGGAATACTGAGGATATGTATCATGTAACATTAGTTTTATCATGTGATAGTAAACAATGTATACCCCTTTCCATGCATGAATGATTTATTTTATCATTGGGTGGTTATAAATTATTTTCAATGATCTAATTATGTTTTTGGTATCCTTAGATATGTGTGAAGGTATATGATATCCCATAGGCATCCTTGACATGTCATTACATGTACTTTGTGTTTTGAGTTATACCATTTGATATGTTTAACAACCAAGCTATTAATATGGGTCTGATGAAGTCAATATATCAGGAACATATGGATTAGGTTCTGGTAGATTAAATTGATGACATTATCAGTCATTTAATATACTCTATGGATCATACATTTCATCTTGAGAAATTTTGTATAATCTTCCATAATATCAGCGTTATGAGAAGTTGTCCAACTGCATGTTTTTCTTCCATGAGATTTATAGATGTGTAATATATCATCGAGGAGAATTATTTAGTATATTGAATATTTAAATTATATTTTATTAGTAGGATACTAAAAATGTATTTTGTTTTAATTATAGCTTAGTTTTTGTATCCTATTATAAGTGGTTAATGTGAGATTTCATAGATATTGTGTCCCATTAGATTTTCTTCACTAGAAATTATTGTGATTTCATATGGTCTTATTATTTTTATGCTTATTATGAACTATGACACAAGAATTTGATAAATGATAATTTTTTTGTTTCTAGAAGATAAAATTCAAATTCAAGGTTATATGAAATGTTTTTCATATTATCTTATGTTATGTTGAGATATTTCAGTGAGATGTTATTTATAAGGAATCTTAATAATTATGTTCTCACATGTGAAACTATTATTCCAAAAATCATAAGATTATGGATTTCTATTTTTAATTAAAGTTGTAAGTGAACATTATTATTTGAAAATATTTTTAATTCCCCATATATCATATGAGATTGAGATATATTTTCCTTAGAAGGGATTTATATCTATATCAATGATATTGGATGGTGTTTCGGTAGGATTATGATTTTGACATATACTATACACCCTGGAAAGAGAATTATTTTGGTAATATTATAAGTATGAAGTTATTTGGTGAAATTTAATGAGCTTCTAAGGATGATTACTATATTATAATGGCCCATGATTTAATTAAATATGTTTTTTCAATAATTTTGTGTAGCTTTTACTATAAACTAACCCCAAAAAAATTCAATATAATAAAATTATTAATTATGACTGTTATATTATAACCAATATATTATAGGGTATTACGAAAAACAAAAAATATCACTAATACTTTTTAAGAAGTTATAATAATGAAAATTTCATTTTAATCTTGAATATACATTTCACACATTAAGTACGCTAATATGAAAAATTAATTTTTTCTTTCCGAAATAAATATTATTTGGTAAAAAATATTTTATATTTGAAATAAATATGCCCAAATTATATAATAATTTCAATTTAATTTTTTTCAAAAAAATAATTTTACAAGAAGTTAATTTTTTTTATGTGATAAGGATCAAACTATATTTTAAGAATTGTTTTATTAAAAATGGGTAATTTTTATATAATAAAATAAATTATTATATTATAAAAAATGAATCTATTATAATTTTAAATCCTATATATTAATATACTAACACTAACTGAATTTATAAAAAACTCTAAATTACACTAAGAACACTTAATGATAAAAACAACTTTTTTCTGAAATTTTTTTGTATATACTACATGTTTAATTTAGAAGTTAATTTTAGCATATTTAGAAAGTAAATTATTTTATATAGAGAGTAAATTTATATTTATAACATCATAATTTGGTATGAATATTTACCATATATTTTTTATTAAAATATAAATTTCATTATTTAAAAACCACATACCATGTTAAAAAAAATTAAAAAAAATTAAAATCAATTGGTAAAATACATGAAATATAATTACCCATATATTCATTAACATATGATTAAATTAATTATAAAAATGGATAAAATTTATTCCATTTTCATTATAATTTAGACTAATAGTTTTCGAGAATTAGAAAACCCATTTCATTATATATGAAATATGGACACATAATGCCCATTTTTTGATAAAAACAAAATTCCTATGTTCGTAATATTGTTTCATTATAGAAAAAATTACATTATTGAAGGATACTTTACTTCATTTAAAGATAGAAATCATAATAGTTCATAATCATCTTTAATAACTATAAAAAATTATAAAATGTGGGATGATAAAAACAATTCACTATAACGGATATTAAATTTAAGGAATTGTGTTAGTCTACTGAGAAGAAATAAAATCCATGAAAGTGGTATCATTTTTCACAATAAAATATTAAGAACAAAAATAAAACATATTCTCAATAAACAAACATCAATTTCTCAAGAAAAAACGTTTAATCCCATTAGAAATAATAATAAAACCATGAAGGCATCATGTATAACATCAGAAATCATAAAACAAATTATTTCAAAAACAAACCATCAACTGTTAATAAATATAATTTACTTAATGAAATAAATATATTTCAATAAAATCCCAATTTTCAAACATAATATATGTTTATTGGAGAATCATATTCCTAAATAATGTTTTGTAATTTTTACCCATGTTAGAATAATCAATTACCATTTAATTCCATATGATTAACCTACCCAATTATCTCCTATATTTTTAACTTTTAAGACTATTCATTTCCAAATACATTGAACAGATATATAGGGATCACCCAAGATCAAGTATAATGTAATAATCTACCATCATCATTTATAATTATCAAATACCAAATCAAGAATAAATTTTTTAATATTTCACTCTTTCACTGTAAAAATTCTAGAAAATATATTTTTACTTCATAAGAAAATAACTACATGTTATCTTATAATGATGAGAAATAGTTTTTATTTCCAAAGAAAATATTTTCAAAAAACATTTCCCATAAAACTAAGTAAAAATATTTCTTTGGAAATAATCAGAGAAAAATTTAAATTAATCATGATAATTAATAACAACTATTATATAGGATAAAATTATTCATGTTTTATATGTTAAAAAAATATTCATTCTATAATTTTGTGAAAAAGTAAACATTAACACATACTAAAATCATTGAAAATATAAATTTTTTAGGATCTGTAATGAAAAAAAATACAACAAAAAATGAAATTTAAAATCCTCTAAATCATAAATAATAAAATTTATCAAACATTTATATGTACATGAATTTGGATATGATAGAGTTTAAGATATATTAAACAATTTTTAAAATAAAAGCCCTTACAACATGAGTAAATTTTGAACCAGAAGTTAAATAATAAATAGAAAGTGAAATAGATTTGTAAAAAACAATTTCATTATTAAATAAATGAAAAAATAAATTCATAAATAATTTCATAACTCAAAAAAAAAACATGTGGTTAAAATGGAAAAAAAATAAATGAAATGAAATTGTTATGTGAAATCCATTCCCTCAAATCCCAATTAATTTCATTGGAATATCAACCCTCATAAATAAAAAATATATTAGTTTTATACTTTATTAGTTACAATTTTAATATTTATTCAATTATCACTATTTTTATTATGTCATTTATTACAATGTTTTTCTTATTTACATAATCTGTCAAGTTTACGCCTAATGATTTGTGGAAGTTCGTTTCATAATTCCAAAATAGCTTTGGTAGACTGACTACGGTCAATGGTGTTATGGTTATATTAACACTAAAATATTAAAAATTTATTAATTATCATATTTATAAATTAAAAATACTTTTAAAACCAACCATGTATGGAAGTCATGAAAAATGATCAATATCATTTCATAAATATAGTTGTGCGTATGTATGGAGGAACGACATTTTCATTTTTCAACTGAGTAGAAAAAATTAAATTAAAAAATATTTTGATTTTTTATAAAAATTAATATGTTATAAATGTCTTAATTTTTCAATTATTTTTGAATGAATTATTATGTGTGAATGAAAAATGAATCACATCGCTTCATGGAGTTGATTTTCCACGAGCACGCATGAGAAACGTAATCAATTTCCAACATACAGAAATGGAATGAATTCATGTAACATAGTATGTTTGAAAAAGCGCAATTTTTTCATAATTATTATATTTGTCAATTTTTCCCTCACTTTAACCATTGAAATGATACGATGATAAAAAATGAAATAGACTGCTTCATGGAGGTGGTAGTCCACACTTACTCACGAGAAATGTTTTCAGTTCCCATAAGATGGAAAAGAGATAAAAAAGGGTTGTACCATATTCAAAATAAAATTTCAGTACATTTAATATAATTATCTAATTATCTAATTATTGTAAAATAATATTTTCTGGATTTAGAAGATGTGATAAGAATGAAAACACTCGATCAGAAGTTATTCCCCTTCGTTGGGAAACCTCCTATGGGTTGAAACATTATACTTATAGGATTGGTATTTCTATGATACCAATACCTATAAATAACGGGGATATATTTTGGGGAGATATTTGCATATGTATTGGGATAAATAGTCCATTCAAATTTTTGGGATGATTATAGAAGTGAAGGTTCCATTTCATAAGTGAACGGGCGACATACTTGTAAATATTAAGATCTTTAAAATATAATAGACATAAAAATCATTTAAATTGGAAAACAAATTGACATAATTTAAATGATATGATATTATAAGGTCAAAATAACATCATCCAATTAAATTTATAAATGTTTTTCTTGTATAATAAACCTTATCTTTTTGATAAACCCATCGTTAACCCTTTTCAACATTATCTATTGTAACCCATTTTCATTATTTATTGATTATAAATTTACATAAATATTAAAAAGTTCCTAAAAATATAAAATAAATTATATTTTAAGATAATTACCATCCCAAAAGTCTTAGTTCATTTTTAAATTTTATAAATCATTTAATAATATTTTTTTATCATAGAATGTCATTAAATTGGTTTTTAGGACTGTCCATAGAATTTGACATCAAATTCATCCCTAAGTAATGAAATTATAATATAAACAAATTTATGATTATTTTTACTTTAACATTACCTAATAAATTAATTTAATAATATAATTAATTTAAAAAATATTAATTAAATGTTTTTCATACTCATTTAAATTGATTTTTCTAGGGCATGAATAAGTACTCTATAAGCTTTGTGTAAGTATTTTGGGTAGCTATAGGATCAATAAAATTTAAAAATAAAAAAAATTCATAAAAAATTATTAATCAAATAATAACCATTTTTATATAATATTACCATCTTTTTTCCCTATTAAAATACATCATATAAATCAATAGAAAGAAAATGGAAATTTTGATTTTATTCAATAGTTAAATAATATATAGTTCATTTGTAATACACCATCATTGGAAACACATTTATTTTATCCTTTTCTTGGTTTTGGATCCCTTTGTTCAAGGTTTAGCTTGAGACCTTGTTGATAATTTTGAATGATTAGAAGTTTGTGTTGAATTTTTCTTGTACACAACAACATAATGGTTAGTATCAACCATGAATATCAGCCTATTTACCCATGCGAAATGTTCTGGAAGTAGGAAAAAGATACCATAGAGTTTGTGCATGGTCTGAAAAAACATGTGGTTTTTTCATACGATAGCTTCCTTCTGGGGTGGTGGCTTCTGCAAGGTTGGATAAAGGTTTGGTAAACCGTGTGGCCAAACCGTTCAGTCGTTCCAGACCATTAAAATCGTAAAAACCCCTTTTCATATATCTCTCTCCCCTTTTAACCCAAAATTAGGCCCCCTCATCTCAGTTCATTTTTTGCACATTAAGAGTTCCCCTGTCCCGTTATCCTTGTCCACTCCTCCTATATGGATCCAAACATTATGTACCAACATGAGTTTTTGGGGATTCCCCCCTTACCATCATCACTCTTGATTATTTTCTTTTCTTTAGGGTTTTTTGGAGGAAACCTAATTAATTGTTATTATGTGGGGGTAGTGTTTATTTTTATTATAATGTCTATGAATAGTCCATGGGGATTATATTTATCCTCTCTGAAGGTTTCTTTGTTTTCTCACACAATTGAAGCAGGTGTCTCCATGATTTTCCATTATGGTGTATTCTGTTGATGCCCAGGTTACATTAATTAATTATTAAACATTATTTTTACCTTTATAATGTACATATTTTGTTTATTACGGTATTTCCATGTTGAAAGAAATTTCATATAATGGGTTTTCAAGTGATTATTTGTTTATTACCATGTGTATGTACCCTAAATGGGTTTCATAAAATTCCAATTTAGTTTTTATAGAAATCATAGGTGATTCAGATGATTTTTTCCATTAAGAATTTCTAATTAAATTGGTTATATTGTGGATTTGGATATGTATGTGTATACCAGTAATTTATATGGATTTATGGTATCATATAATGTTTTAAAAGGTTTTATTCAAATTCTTGAAATTATGTAAAATCATTGAGTATGGTTAAAGGGAAAGTGGTGTTTCTGAGAATTATTTCTAATGGTTTTCTTGGACATAATGAGTAAACCATTGGATGTTGGAACATCCATGGGTGAATGGAGTGCACCAATGTATGAAATTTGAAGTAATGATGGCATTGAATGTGATTCTACCTTTGAACATTTGTTTTCCTAAAAAGGTTCCTCTAATTATCTTCCTCCTTTTTATAAAAAGGATCCACGACTCCCCAAATGTTTTAAAGTGGTCTCAAGATTGTATTGAATGTTATAAATTTTTTTCAGTTTTATAAAGACTAATTGAATTCTAAATGACATGGAAGCCTATTTGGAATCATTAATAGTGTTGTGTGTTTCATCATGGTTTATAATAATAATTTATTAGGAATAATGTAATATTGGCATTTAATTCATTAAGGTGGTTGTTTTAATCGAATTTTATAGTGGTTGAGAAATGTTTTGAATGATTATTTGAGAAGGACATAAAATAAGGTACAGTTGGAACTTTGTAATATTGGGAAATAAATTTGGTTCCTCCAAATGAGAATACCAGGTTGGCGTTTTGATATGTTTGAGAAATGTTTTATATGTTTATATGATGTGACTGCCCAATTGGAACCTTGATGATGTGATATATATATATATACATATATTGTGAACCTCTATTGGATGGACTTCCATTTAATGCTTATTATAAAAGTGGTTTCTATGTAATGGGTATGCATGTGTGGTGATGGTAGGTAAGATGAGTCACATGTGTTAGAGAACCCTACTTATATATTTAAATTCCCCCATGGGTTCCTGAACAACATTTATAGGATCAAGTGATGGTATATTTCCAATCGTAATTAGAATGATTAGTACCCCAGGGTTTTCTAGGAGGCCCAGGGGGTAGTGCCACTGGATAGGTTAGTATAGGACGACTATTTGGTTATATACTAGGGAGATCCACCATACGTCATAAGTTGGTTCCGAACTGAGTAAATCTAGGTATCATTCCTGTTATTTTTTGGAAACCCCATGGTTAATATCTATATTTTATTCTTACATTGAAATTATTTTATTTCATTGTTTATTTTGACAATTTATTTTCTATTTATATCCTAGTACTATTTTTTTTGTATTTTGTATTGGGTTTTAATTATTCACTACTTACTCAATTTTGTAAAACAATGATGAGGTTTTCTTGTTTTAAAAATAAAATAGATGTGATTTATTAAAATGAGAGAAACCAATCTTATAAATTTATTTTCAAACTATTGTTAGTGGATTTTTTTATAAATGAAATTCATGGATTATTATTTTTTGTTTCCTTCAGAGCATTTTAGATCACACCCTACATGTACCATTCGGTTTCGGTAGACCGGATATATTTTTTAGGTTCTTCTTCTGGTTTAGGTTCTATAGTTTGAGCAAGCCATTGTAGTGGTTTTCTATTCTAATTGATAATGACCAAGATTTCCTGGTAAGATCACATTGGTAGAAGTTTTCATTAATTTTAGTATAGTCTTAGTGTTTTATTCTATTTTTTGTATTTAGTTAGGTTTCATTCTGTTGTCGTACCTGAATTTGTCATGTATTTGTTGAATGAGATTCAGTTGTTGGTAATATTCTGGTTTTTTATTTTATTCATCATGTTTTTTACGTCTAAATTCATTCTCACTTGTATTGTTTTAATTCCAAACACCCATTTCAAGCCCATCGGGATCAAGAACAACTTTTTGGCAATGTTGTAGACCGGGTTGGGTGTCGGGTGGGTTGATATCCTGACTCGTTTCATTAAAAAATGGTATCTGAGAAGTCCCTCGTTATTTAGGGTTTCAGGTAGATGTAGATTTGGATTTTAGGGAATTTGGAGGTAGTTATGGGAGGAGTGTCATAAACTCTTGCTCATTCTGATCCCTAATTTACCAAGGGTGGTTCTAGATTTGAATTTTTTTCATTGTTTTGGGTTGAGGGATGAAAATAGAGGTGATTAAGTGTTATGTAGTGACTCACATAGAGTAGTGACCCATTTGAATACTGGTTACATGGTTAAAGTGCATCCTAGTTTTTTATTCTATCATGGGGCATACATCACTACCATGTTGTCGGGTTAAGCCTGACTACCAGTTTTTCATTTCCATGGTTTGGTGCAGGTGGTGTTTCTTCTTGGTCCCGATTAGTGTAAGTGTGTTTCTCAATGTTAAAAATCTTTTTGAAATGAGAATTCGTATTTTTAAATTATCTTGAACTGGTAAAATGGGGATTGAAGGAAATTTTTTAGATTGGTAAAATGTGTTTTACAATGAATGAATTTAATATTGAAAATTTTGTGAATTCTTGGGTATGGAAGATAAAATGGTAATCATGGAACTTGGAACATCATATAAAGGTTCTCATTTGTGTGGGTATTTGTGGGATGTGTCTATTTTCACCAGTGGATGAAGATGTATGAACATATATGTGATAGTTCATTGATTCCATGGGTGTGTATTTGAGATCAATGGGTTGGACCTACTGTTTTCCAAAGAATATTTTTAAATAGGAAATGGATTTCATAAATTGGTTTTTGTTATATAAAGTGTGGTTTTTGTGAAAAGTGGCTATTGTTTTTTGGAATGTGGTCTTGAGAAAATGAAATTTTGAAAATAGATATGGAAATGAGATTTTGGAAAAGAGGTTTTTTAATCGTATTAATTTGACTTGTGAGCCTTTCATTTTGGCTAGAGGTGATCTTTTAAATTGTGCTCTAGGTTGATATTGATTTTGGTTTTATATACCCTTTGTTATTCAGAATGTCCCACCTATAAAGGTCCCGAAAAATTCTAATGATTTATACTAATTTTATGGTTCTTCTCAAATGTATCCTACTCTTTGTGGTAATCGAGGACTGTTAGAGGCATTTGAGTGTTACGATGATGTTGAGGTCATCTTTAGATCATTGGGAAATCTCTAAATCGTTAGGGCTCATGATGTTCTGGGTTTTATTGAAGGTTTAACATTAGACTGATGAGATTTTTCACCTCCCCCCATCAATTTATGTTAGGATGAAATGGGAAGTGTTGAAGTCCTTCTTCATATAATGGATTATACTTGAGGATGTGAAAACATAGAAAAGAGGAAAGATCATGTGTATTCAACAAGGAAAATATTATATTAAGTCCAATGTTTACCACTTCAAGGAGCTAGTTTACTTTTCTCTAGATGTAGTGTCATAGGATTTAATGAATGATTATATTTTCCTTGGGGATATTCATCTAGTTATCAAGGTGCAATTATTCTCCTCTAAGGATCAGCATTCTGATATGTTTGTGGAAAATGAGTTTCTAGCAGATTTGGTTTCTGAAGTTCAGGAAGTTGTAAATACCGTGTCTCTTGTTTCTTATGATTATTATCTAACTGGAGATTAGTTCATATAGAGGAACATGTCTATAACGAGTATCATTCATTAGTTCTCAATTCTAGTTCATCAAACATTTCTCTTATGTGCCATCAATATGGCCAGTTCTAGTATTCAAATCCATATTGTTGCATCCAAATGAAGGAATATCATCGTTGTATCCAATAGGTTCATCTAGAGAAGTTTTCTCGGAATCATCTCTCGAAGTAGGTGTAGTGATTAGTGGATATTATCTCCTGACTATGAGGTAGGAGATACATTAGTGATTAGGGCTCTAGCCAGAGGCATCAGGGTGAAGCTCGCGAATAGTCTAGAGTTTCCATGGGATATGAAAGATGTTGGTCCGATTTTATCTCCCCTGCTGGAATGAAAATTTACAATGTTTCCCTGTTTTGTTTTTTTTTGTTACCAAATTTTCATCTTTTCATTTTAGAGGTATGTTAAACTAGTACATTCATGATCTAAGTGGTTTTTATCTAAATGTGGATCTTTTAGTCGATTTTTCATCATTGATAGTGATTATAACTTATGTGGGATGGTCTTGATTTTAGTGAATAATTTTTTAAGGTTAAAGGGTTTAGTGGAATTGATGGAAGGTGTTTCCATTTCATTGTTTGATTGGAGATTCTTTTAATGGGTTCACCACCAATTATGTTGGGAGACTTAGATAGGAATATGAAATTCTTTTTTTAGTGGTCTTGTTTTCAGTCTAATTTATATAGAGGGTATTTGGTTATTGTAGGGAGTTACCTTTATCCTCAGTTCTTGATTTTCTGGGTTTCATCCTAGTGAGTTTCCTATTTCTATTCTCTTGGTGTTGTTTAGTTTTATAGTTCTTGTGTTAGTTTAGTTATTGTGGTGGTAGGAACCCTCTTATATTCTCCCCTAATACTTCTATTGTGGATTCTTCTTTATTGGTATAGTCTGACTTTTGGAGTTAGTGGTCACCCAAGGGTTTATTATTTCTCTTAGTTTTGATTGGGAATAGACTTGAGTTTTGATCGTCACTCAACTGGGTGACTTTTGATGCGAATAAAGTGTTTTTTGGGGGATAATTGTCACACCCCAACTATGGAAACATGTTTTTTATCCTTTTCATGGGTTTGGATCTCTTTGGTCGTGGTTCAGGTGGACACCCAGTTGAAATTTTTGAAAACATGGATGTTTTAGTGGAATTTGAAATGCACATAGGCACTACACGGTTAGTAGAAACCATGCATATCAAACAAGGTACCAATGTAGAAGGTTCTGAAAGTGGGAAAAAGCTACCACATGGTTGGTTCACAGCCACCAAATCATGTGGGTTGGTTATGCGGTCGGTTCCAGCTTGGGTAGTGGCTATCGTATGGTTGGCATAAAGTTTGGTAAACTGTGCTTCCAAATTGTGCGGTCATTCCAGACCATTAAAATAATAAACCCCTTTTACTCTCTCTCTCTCTCTCACATTTATAACAAAAAATCAGTACCCCTCCTCTATGATTATTTTATCACATGAATGGTGTTTCCTAGTCCCTTCTCATTGTATCCCAATCCTCTATGGATCCATCTACAAAGCACAAAAGTCATTTTTTAGGGGATGGGCCCAATTTTCTCCTCTTTCCCTTCTTCTCTCTTGATTATTTAGGTTTTCATTAGGGGTTTCATTCATGGATAAACCCTAATAGTTAGGATTTTTATGTGGGTTGTGTTTCTTTTGATTTTAGGGTTTGTGAATTCTCTATGGAAATTAAATCTCTCATATCATCGCTTTCGCACACCGTTGAGGATGGTGTCCCCATGCATTTCCTTTATGATGAATTCCATTGAATTATGGGTTTCTTCAATTGATTATTAAACTTTTGTTCACATTTATAATACAGATAGTTTGTTTATTATTGTAATTTCATATTGATATAAATTTTTAAATATGGGTTTCAAGGAGATTCATTGTTTATTCATATGTGTATGTATATTAAATGGTTTTGATAATGTACTAATTGAATTTTGATTGAAAATATTCGTGATTTGGATGATATTTTCCCAGAGGAATATTTTATTAAATTTATTGTATTGTGTATTTGAAAATGTTTTTGTGAACTAGTAGTTTTTATGGGTTGATGGTTGTGGTGGAATGTCATGAAAGGGGTTATTCAAACTCATGAAATTATGTGAAATAATTGGGATTGGTTAATGAGAATGTCGTGTTTTTGAAAATGATTTTAAAAGGATTCATGGACACATGGAGTGTGAAATTGGATGTTGACACAACCATGGGTTTACGAAGTGTAGACATGTATGGATTTTCAAAGGATTAAGGAATTGATTGTGATTCTCTCCTTGATCAATGGTTTTTCTGAAAAGTTTCATCATCTTATCTTCCACCTTTTTATAACATTGTTCCATGACTCTCCAAATGATATAAAGTTGTTTTAAGATTTCAATGAATTTTATGGATCATGGGATGTTTTATAAAGGATTATTTTTTCTAAATGATATGGAATAACCTTTGGATTTATTATGTGTATTGTGTGTTTTAAATATGGGTTTGAATAATGATGAATTTGAAATAAATTCCAGTTTAGAATTTTATTCCTAAAATTGGATATATGTCTTGAATTTTAGAATGTTATAGAAATGCTTGTAATATTTATTTGAGGGGGACATAATATATGGCATGGTGGGAACTTTTTAATATTGGGAAATAAATTTGGTTTTTCCGACGTCAATTCCCAGTTGGAAATTTCAAATGTTTTAGAAACATTTTAAAAGTCCATATGATGTGACGACCTTGTTAGAACCATGATAATGTGATATATATATATATATATATTGTGGGAACCTATTTAGGAGGGATATCACTTTATGGGTTATATTATATGTGTTGTCCATGAATGGTGTAAGAATGTGTTGTGATGATAGGTAAGATGAGTCACATGTGTGAGGGCCTCTAACATACACAATATACTCTCACAATGGGTTCCTGGGTGTATTTTAGTGGATCGAGTGATGGTCTCTTTCCAACCTCGATTAGGCAGGTTGATAATCCATAGATTTGCTGTGTGGTCTAGAGGGAAGTTCAACTTTATTGGACAGTTGAGGGTGTCCTCTTGGTTATAGATTCAGGAGATTCACAAGACACTTACAGGTGGTTCTGAACCAAGTACGTTCAGAGATATTTATAGGGATGTTAAGAAAAGCCCCTGATTACTATCTACATTTTTTTATTTACCCTGTACTAATTTTAAATCATTATATATTATTCAGGTTTATTTTTTCTTCATAGCTTGGTACTTTTGTTTTGTGGATTTTGCAAAGGGTTTAATTTCTTAACTAATAACTCGATTTTGAAAAATGTAGATGTGGTGTTCATGTTTTAAAAATAAATGTGATATGGTATATTAAAATGAGAAAAAAATATCTTTATATATGTATTTTAAAACTAGTTTTAATAGATTATTTCAAGGAAAGTAAATGCATGGATTCTTTGGTGGTTTTCTGCTGTGATTTTCAGGTCACACCCTACAAGTACAGTTAGGTGTCGGTAGACCCAACCTCTTTTTTAGGGTTTTCTTCTAGTTCTTTTTCACTGGTTCAAGCTGGCTCATGGAGTGGTTCGGTCTTTTGGTTGAATGTTCCCAAGAGGTCATGTGAGGATCATGTTGGTAGTAATTTTTTTTAGCTTTGCTTCAATATTAGTTTTTCCCTCTCTGTTCTACCTTTAGTTCTGTTTTTTTAAACTGTCATAAATAAATTTATCTTGTATTTGTTGTATGAGATTCTGGTCATGGTAATCTGTGTATTATTTATTTCATTCATTTGGATATTTAAGGATAAAATTGTTCCCACTTTTATTTTTTAAATCCCATTCCTAGTTTCCTGCTCATGGGGATCGGTAATGCCCTTCGGGCCATGCTACAGACCGGATAGGGTAACGGGTCGGAAGGCATCCCAGCCTGCTTTATGACATCTTTAATAAAGTTAAATTTCATGAATCTTTCATATAATAAAATATTTTATAAATATGTTAAAAATAAACTGATCAAATTGAATTAATTCAACTGTTAGATATATTTTTAATTCTATTTCACATTGTTTTTAACTTTAATTAACTAGATTTATGCTTTATCATGATGAGAAATATCGTCAATGTTTAATATTCAAAAAAACCAAAAATAAAATTGATGATGTTACTAAATATGAAAATAATGATCCTAAATATGGAATAAATTTTTAAAGATTCAGTTTCTATAGGTGGTGGATATTATGTTTTATATATATGTGCAAAACACAATGAACACCCATTTTTAACTAATTGCATTTTCAGCATTACATATTACTTATTCCAAAATAAAATATAATTTTTATTCATATAGAATTATTTAGAATAAGTTTTATAATATGGTTAAAATTTTAATTTTAATAACAGATTGAAAATGTATTGTTTATTTTAAATTACATTATTTAAAGAAATGAAATGAGAGATTTTCAAAAATTGGTATTTTTCAATATTCAATCAAAAGTTAATATTTTCATAAAAATCCAAAATATTTATCCTAATAATATAAAAAATTATTATTTAACGAATAGTTTCTATTTTTATAATATAATTTATAAATATGGGAAAAAAATAATTATATTATCTATTGATAAAACACAATAAAACCCATCAATGAATAAAATTTATTTTGAAGAATTAGATGACTTTATTCACATTTATTTCTAAATAACCATGATAATATTAATTTTAATAAATTTTATTGTATATGTAATTGAATAATTTCATTAGGATAATTTATCAATGGTAATTAATTTAATATATTTTTCAAAAAAAACATCTGGGTAGATAATAACAATTTTATGAAAGTATAAATTTTAACATAAAAATATTTTTTCTTAATTTCATACCAATTGGTAATTAATTTATGATTCATTATTTATTTAATTATGGAGAAAACTCTAAATATATTTCAAAAAAAATTTCTTCCTATTCATACCCTTCAATCCAATGGATAGGTTATAATGATCATATTAAAATAATAATATTCTTATATAATATCATCATCTGATAAAGCATGGTGTTGTGTATAATATAGTTTAAATAATTTAGTATTATTTAATTGAAATAAATATTTAATCTAGGGGTGTTATATTATAACCATTTAATGAAATTTCATCCTCATGATTTTATCTAGTTAGAGTAGAATAAATGGTTTAAAATATTTTCAGAATCAATTCCCTAAATTTGAATAAAATATACAATAATATAATGAAAAAAATCTTAACATTAATAAATACCACTGATAAAAACCAAAATCATAAAAATGGGATAATAAAAAATCATACAGAACAAGGTGAAGGAAATATAGTGGTCAAATTGAATAAAACACAATCATGTTCCCACAAAAGGGTAATGTTGATGAGAAGTTAAAATATGGACAGAGAGGAGAAAAATAACATCTATGGAACAATAGAAAGTGATAGATAATATGATCATTAGAATGTTAACAACCATGAAAACATAAATAAGTAAAGTAAAAATAATACCATCAATTAATCACAAATGAAGTCAAAAGGATAATTTATTTATTTCATGATTATTTTCTTAGTATTGTGGGATACTTTTAAAATTAATAAAGAGAACATGAGAAAATAAACTTAATTTATTATATTCATTTCAAAAGAATAATATCATCATCTATATGTAATTTGAAAAAAATTTCTACTTCATTCTCAAATATTACTATTTTTAATTAATATTCAAGGTGAATTTTTTATTCTTAATGAACCAAAGTTAACTTCAAAGGGATTATAATATATATAAAAATGTGGTAATTGTTTTATCCTTTTTTAATCCATTATAAAAAATTGTTTCTAAAAGATAATATAATATCCAACCACAATACACCTTTATTTAATGAAATACTAAATTAATATCCCAAGACTCAAAAATAACACCCAAAGATAAACTATAAATATTCCAAAAATACATAACCTTAAACTCTTCAAGATCCTCCTGAACAAAATTAAAACCCAAAAAAATAGAATGATTTGATCACATATTCATCCACGATATAAATAAATCATATCTCTAAATAACATTTATAACACGTAGAGTCACATAACAAAAATATATATTCCATATATTATATAATTTCTAAAATATGAAATTATTTTCCACAGATATCCTAAATCAACATAAAACCAAAATCAAATCTTATATGATTCTAAAAGATTATTCACCCTTAATTCATCAAATAAAACCCCATATTATCCCAACAATTATTTCAGTTTAATTTTATTATATAATATTCTCAATATAGTGATATTATTAAAAAATATATTTAATAATTTTTTACCAAATAACTTTTCAATACCATGGTTGTCTATGTAATAAATCCTATCATAGAAAACCATAATAACCCTTATATCCCCAATAACCAAAATCACCTCTATATAAAAGGATCATAATATCCTTAAAAGTTATCATTAATATTCAACATATTCAACATATAATATAAATTAATTATTCCTCAAATAACCATTTAAAGACCATAACAGTTGAACATAATAGTTATATATACCTCAAACATTTATTAAAACTCAATAAATACCTCTCAAATTACTCCAACTACGGGGAACCTAAAAAGGGGTATATATGTATTTAACCTTATGATTAACTATATTTTTATTATCCAGTAATTATATCTAAAAATTATAAAATATCCATATCTAAATAATCATAACCTCTAAAGTTATCTAAATATTTAATCTGATTCTAACTATAATTCCTCATACATTAATCAACCTAGTATTACTTGAATTATAAAAAATTATTAACATTATAAAAATCCAATGTTATTTTAGTCTTATATTATTATAGGATTAATAAAACCACAACATTACATAAGAAAAATTCACATATTGTGTCCATTTATTTCCATAAAAATATAAATCATAAGTTTTTAATCAAGATTCATTCCCAAAATACATGATTCATTAAAGTAAAATATCATTTACTCCGACATATAATTAATAATAGTTCCAAATAATATTTATTCCCTATGACAAATATTATAAAACATGGTATGGGAAAAATAATTATTATTAAGGGGTAAAAAAGATGGATCCTACTAGATAGTGAAATACATGAAAACCTATTAAAATGTTAACCTTTTCCACAATAAAACAATACAAACATAAATAAAATATTTCAATACGAGAAAATAATCCTATACTAAATGATGTAAATGGAATACCATTAAAATGTGTTAAAAAACTAATAGTTATCTAGAGGGTTGGGAGCATTCATGAAAATATATATTTGGAAAAAAAATTTAAAAGTTAATAAAAGATCATTGTCTCATGAAATAAAGAGATTTTGTAAAAACACTTTTTTCAACACTGTTATAGTTTTCTAAGAGAATAATTTTCATAACTCAGGTTCAATAATGTTTCACTCATGTTAGAATAAATAAATACCATTTAATTCCATAGGAGTATCCTACTTTGTTATCTCCCTAATTTTTTCCCTTGAAGACTCTTCATTATCCAATGCATTGGAGATGTATATCAAGCTTATTCTTAATTGTGATCTGTCTCAGGCTATCCCATGATCTTATATAATTCTCATATACGATAATGTAACATCATGCCCTAAATTATGGGTCTATGTTTGAGTGGCACATGAACTCAAGGACACCTCCCCATAAACCAGATGTTGGTTCCACAACCAGTCCCCTAGGGCCCTATGTTGTGACTACCCCAAGCCCACCTTCCATAGACCATGGGTTCGCAACTAGCACCAAAGGCGTAATTCCCTAAATTGGGAAGGCATTGAATTTATAACCTGTAAACACTCACAACCTAATACACAACGAGATTCCAACACAAGTAAACTATAAAGAAAAAAAGTGTACTTAAAGTAAAAGGGGCCAGAATACAAGCCCAACAGCAAATATACAAGTACAATTGAAATACAATACAATTGAAGAAAGAAAAAATATAGCTACTGGATCACCCTCCGGGATTAATACCTGAAGGGTAGGTACATATCATCTCCTCAACACTCCATGTCTACCATTCTCTTCTATGTACCGACACACAGTATGGTCCACCTTGAGGTACTGTCCAGTCCTGGTACTCTCAGCCTCAGTCAGAACTTTCTGTCGTCCACATCCAACACAACAATGTGCGGCATAGCCCGTGCAGCAATGAGTAAAACGATACTCAGTTGGGACCCCGAGACCCTCAAGGTCTCACAAAAATACTCAAAGTATAAACCACAAATTAAGAAATCAACATATAACCCTGATTAGGTATATTTCCATACATACACATAAGTTATCAAGTAATCCATCACAATCATGAGGAAAACACTGAGATACTGACTCAGATCATACCAGGATTTATTCTATGGGTAGTAACAAGTATCATTCTTAACCCTCGGCTATTGGAGAAATCATTCTCTATCGAGAATAGTGGGCCTACCGTGTCACATAGAGGTGCTTCCCACTAACCTTATATTGGTGAGGTGCTCCTCTTGTTGAGTACTGTGGATCTGCCGCATCACATAGAGGCGCTCCCCACCGTGGGTCTACCACATCACAAAAAGGCACTCCCCCTCATGGCCTACTAAGGTACTCCTATTTTCGAGTACTATGTCTCTACCGCATCACACAGAGTCTCTCCCCACCATGGGTCTGCCACGACACCAAGGATCTCCCCACTGGGCCAGTCGAGTCACTCCGAGTCGAAAATGTCAGCAGTCATCAAGTCTCAGCCAGCTACTAGGTTCCCACACAAATGCTTGCTCGTCTCTGGATGGATCATCTCCACATTATACTGGTCAATTTTCCACCTTCCATGATGTCCCACAAAGTATTATCCTAATGGTCCGCCACATCATAGGGGTCTCAACTCAACATATCGTGCGTCAATCAGACGCCCGATCTGTGAGTCATTATCCTTTTAGTATGAGGGGACTAGTTGGACTCGTGATCAATCCAAACTCACCATATCCCATCTCAATCCGAAAATCAATGGAGTATCACTCAAATTGATCTTCTATCTTCAAGGTTTACTATGTCGTTGACAGTTCATCAAACAGACGCCCGGTGCCAAAGTTATGACAAAAAAAAGATAAATGTGTCGTAGTGGGCCCGGGTATGGTCCGACCCAACCCATAGGGTACCGCGAGGGTGCGGACTGGCTGTGAGGGTGGTGGAATGGACTCATGGGTGCAGACCGACCATGAGGGTGGGGGACAGGCCACAAGGGCGGTAGAACAGTTGTGGTTCGGTGGTCCGACCGTGGGTCGGCGGACCGGTCGCGGGGCGACAGTCCATCTGCGGGGTGGCGGATCGGATGCCAGCTAGCTGACCGGCTGCGGGATGACAGTCTTGCCTTGGGTCAACGGACTAGCCATGGGCTGGTGGTTTGGCCATGGGTCTGCATACTGGCCACGGGTTGTGGGTCCGGCTGCGAGGTGGGTGGATCGGCCGACCGCGGGTAGGTGGTCCGGCCTTGGGTTAGCGGACAGGCCACAGGCGGGTGGCCTGGCCGGCCGCGGGTCGACTGACCGACCACGGGGTGGCAGCTCGACTGACCGTGGGGTGGCACCTCAGCTATGGGGTGGTGCAGAGCTGTGGATGGTGGCGGAGGCCGTAGTCGGCGCGGAGGTCGCGGGGTGGAGGCGGTGGCTGCAGGGTGTCGTCATTACGTTGTTGCCTTCATCGCTACTGGTGGTGGGTCGGCAACCATTTTCGTGCCCCTTCATGGTTGGTCGCCATCCTGCACCTTCGCTAAGAGAACCACACGATTTTCAAAAGGTTCTAGCTGTGTTTGTTTGTCCCATTCCCTCCGTGTTAGGGTGATAGATTATGGCTCAACAAGATATAAGAACCAAAAGCTTACAACTTGTCACATTGTTTCATTCCCAAACTCAAAAAAGAAACTAAGGTATGAATATGTGAAATGTATTATCATGCAAATAAACCCCCTATCTTGATTGTTTGATGATTTCGACAAAGAGGGATGAAGGTGAAGTTGTTGTCGTTCATCTCGCCCGCCACACACCTCCAATTCTAGGGTCATGCGTTAGTTCATCATAGTCGAATACGTTCCTCCTTTCTGTGTGTCTTGATAAAGAATTCGAAGTCGGCGTTCTTTTTCAATGGTCATTATTCATTAGAGAGCGTATTCCTCCAATTTTTGGTTGTCGTGGTACTTTACCAGTGCTTCGTCGCATGGTGAAGCCGTCCCAAATCCTCCTCCCAAGCTCCATATATATAGGAGGAGGGAGGTATGTAACGATCATGGAATTTATGATGGTTCATTTATCAGGCACCTTCATAAATTCCAATGATGATGTTTCATAAAATTTAAAATGGTACAAGCCAATTAATTTATATTGACATAATTTAATGTGGTGCATTGGCATAATTTAATGTGGAGGAGGTTTGGCACAATTAATTTGGAGCAAGCTCATAAGGCTCCTCCACATTAATGAGGGAGTTCAAGATGTTTAGGCCTCCGGTGGTCCCCGCCACCATAACCTCCCATTGGAGGTTAGGTTTGGGTGGTCCCCACCATTATAACCTCTTAAGGGTGATTATAGTCTGGTGGTCCCCACTTCCCATCATCCACAAGTGGGTGGTTACAAGAAAATAAAATAAAATGTGCATTTATTTTATTTTATTAATTCCACGAAAAACCCAAAAACTAACTTCCACCATCGACCAACTACCGTCAAGGTGAAATAATCCTTTAGAAAATGTCAACAATAACAGTTCAACGGTGTCCTCAGATTTCAATTCCGAGTACCGGTTTAAATGTTAGAAAAACCTGCTTTCACATTTACTGAACGTACCCAATCAAAAGGTAAGAAATTCATTCTGGGAACTTGGGGCCTTGGAATAACATGCCATATATTTTCGTAGACTCTTAAAATTCCCATAATTTTTTTAAAAAAATTACATGTAAATCTCAGGTCATTACATTCTCCCCACCTCAAGGATTTACGTCCCTATATGCTACAACTCGAACTAAAGGAACAAGTGGGGGGTAATGAGCACATATCTGAGCCTCCCACTCTCAAGCGCACTTCTAGAGGTTCTTGTGCTTCCAGTGAATGCGCAATAGAGGTATCGAACATCTTTGAAGGACCCGCTCATGTCGATCCTCAATATCTATAGGGACATCCATAAAAGTCGCCCCATCGTTGACGTCTTGCTCACCGTGGACAATGATGTGAGAAGGGTCTTGCACATATCTCCTCAACTGGGATACATGGAAGACGTCCTACACATGGTGCAACTGAGGTGTAATAGCTAAGCAATATGATACCTCACTAACTCTGGTGAGGACATGAAATGGTCTGATAAACCTCAGAGATAACTTTACACCTCGGCTAAATCTCCATAGACCTCGTCAGGTTGAGACCCGTAAAAAGATGTGGTCTCCATCCTCAAACTCCCTAGGTATCTATCTCATGTTGGCATATGACTTCCTCATGATCTATGTGGTCTTCATCCACTCCTAGATGATCTGATCCTTCTCCATGGTAGACCATACCATATTTGGTCCCACGAGTGCTGACTCCCCAAGCTCAGTCCAGTACAAATGTGATATGCAAGGTCACCCATACAACACCTTGAAATGTGTCAACCCAATGGCGGAGTGATAGATGTTGTTGTATGAAAACTACACAAAAGGTAACTGATCCTCCTAGCTACAACCAAATTTGATGGAAAAAGCACACAACATGTCCTCGGGGGTGTGAATGGTCCATTCAATCTTGCCATCCATCTATGGATGGAAGGTAGTGCTTAAACAAATCTGTGTCTTGAAAGCCTCCTACAACCCCTTCTATACCCGGGAAGTTAATCATGCATCACGATCGGAGACAATCGTTGAAGGTAATCCATGTACCCGTACAATCTCCTACACATAGAGGTGTCCCAAACTCTCTACTGAAACCAACTCTGTGATCAGTAGGAAGTGGTCAAACTTGATGAGTTGATCGATGATCACCCAGATAGATTCATGTCCCCTGGATGTACAAGGAAGTCCTATCACGATGTCTATAGATATATCATCCCACTTCAACTCTGGGACCTCTAAAGGATGAACCAAGCCTGCTGGTACCTGATGCTCCGCCTTCACTTGCTGACAAGTGAGGCATGAGAGACAATCTCTGCTACTTCCTTCTTCAGTCCCAGCCACTTGTGCTGTTATCAGAGATCTTGGTACATCTTCACCACTTCTAGATGTAATGCTAGAAGGGATGTGTTGAACTCCCTCAAAACTTCCTCCTAAAGTGACACTGGAAAAATGGTATGTCCTCTGAAGAGAATGATATGCTCCCACCCTTCATAAAATTTATCAGGTGCCTGTCCTGTGGATATCTGAGCATGTCGTGCCTTGCAGTCATCATCCCAATGTTGCACCTCCCTGATGCGCTTCAGAAGTGGGGGAGTGACTTTAAGTGATTTTAGAAAGGCTGCTCCATCTCTATTCCCAAAGGATATTTTAAAACCATCCAGATGCCTTGTCACCTCTCCTAGAAGTTGTATACTAGATCTCTAAGCTAATTGCATCTGCTACAACGTTCCCCTTTCTAGGAGTGTAGACTATCTTGAAGTCATAGTCCTGGAGGAACACAATCCAATGTCATTGTCTCAGGTTCATGTCGTTATGAGAGAAGATATACCTGAGACTCTTTTGATCAGAGTACACAGTAAAAACCTCGCCCATCAGATAGTGTAACCACATCTTCAAGGTGAAGAACACTACTACTAACTCCAATTCATTGGTAGTGTACTTCTTCTCATGTTGTCTCAACTGTTGAGAACCATATGCGATCACTACTCGCTCCTAAATTAGGACAAATCTGAGTCCGGTCCATGATGTGTCGCAGTCAACTATGTACCCGACACCTTCCTCTCAAAGCCTCAATATGGGGGCACTGTTCAGCTTCTGGCTTAGCTCTTGAAAACTCCACTGGCATTTCTCTGACCAAACAAAGTGTTTCCCCATCTTTTTCAACACTGATAATGGTGATGAAACTCTAAAGAAGTCTAACACAAACCTTCAGTAGTAACCATCCAAGACCAAGAAACTATCTACCTCTGTCACACTCCTGGGAGGCTCCCAAGCAAGTACTTCCTCAATCCTCACTAGATCCCCTGCAACTATAGCCTTTGATATGACATTTCTTAGAAAGTGAACCTCTCAGATGCAGAACTGGAACTTCGAGAGGTTACCATAAAGCTGGTGCTCTTGGAGTGTGTCCAGTACTGCCTGTAAATGATAGTCATGCTCCTACTCAGTAGCCGAGTAGATCAGTATGTCATCGATGAAGACTACTACAAAGAGATCAAGGTATGGATGAAAGATCATGTTCATGAGTCCCATGAATACTGTTGGAGTTTTGGTTACAATGAATGGCATAACCAATAACTCATAATGGTCGTAGTAACACCTGAAGCAGTCTTTTGCACATCCTTGTCTCGAACTCTTAACTATTGATAGCCTGATCTGAGGTCTATCTATGAGAACCACCAAGCTCCCTTCAACTGATCAAAGAGATATTCAATCCTCAAATGGGGGTACTTGTTCTTCACGCTCACCTGGTTTAGGAGCCGATACTCAACAAAAATCCTCAAGTTCCCATCTTCCTTCTTGGCAAACAAAATCGGGGCTTCCCAGGGGGAAACACTAGGCCAAATGAATCCCTTCCCCAGAAAGTCCTCTAGTTGTACCCACAGCTCGCAAAGCTCTGCGGGAGCCATCCGATACACTAATGTTGATATCAGTGACATCCCTAGGAACAATTCAATGTAAAATTACACCTATATGAGAGGAGGTAGACCTGGAACATCCTCAGGAAAACATCCGCGTACCGGTCCACCCCCACAGGATAACTCGGACTCTCCACTTCAACCGATTCGATGGTAATTCTAGGCAACTAATGAGTGATCGGTTGCACTTTTCGTCTGGGTAAGTCCATCATGTGCGAAATAGGATCCCTTATCACCAGTGAAGGTAAACCTAGTCCAATCTATGTGGACACACTGCACTTTGCGCCTAATACTGTCAATCTGAGCACGGACTGTAGATAACAAGTCCATACCCAAGATAAAGTTGTAAGGACTCGATTCCACTACTAGGAGATCCCAACCAAAGCTCTCACCTCCTAGAGTAAGCTATCACTACCAGAACAAGTACGTAAACGTCGAGTATACTCCCATAGGAGTCTCTAACCGTAAGGATCAAGCCAACGGCTCCGTCGGAATCTACAATCTCTGAGAGAGGGTAGTGGAAATAAAAGAATGATTGGAGCCTCTGTCTATAAGTACTGCAGCTAAGGTGGAGTAGACACAGATCATACCTTGTATCATCTATGGAGTGTCGTGATCGTTGACATCAACTACATGGAGCTGAAATCTCCTCTTTCCACCTGCTCCCTATGGTTGGGGTGGACCTCCTCGTGATGGCGGTGTAACATCTTAAATTGTCACCCACCACTAGCAGCTCGGTCCACTCCTCTAACACATCTACCTACTCCCTGTAGACCTCCCCAGTTGAATCAATGTCTCGGCCTGGTGTTCCTTCGACTATCTTTTAAACATCCATACGGCTGATCAGACAGTCACAAGCCATGTGACACTTCAAGCTGTATGAGTAACAATTCTGTTCCTAGCATGACTAGTTCCGCCTTGGGTGATCCGCACAACCGATCCTAAGTCATGCGGTCATCCACCTATATGTCTGGTCTACTTGTACCTTTGCGACGTCTGTATGCTTCCAGCTGCAGAAGACTCCGCTATGTGATGACTGGTAGTGGGTCTCATTGCCGGTGACTACACAACAAGGAAATTCTACATCTGGAGGGCTCTCTCTAACACCCCTACCTATCTCAGGATGCTGAGTGAGATCATTGAATACATAATCTCTTTCTTGAGTCCCTGCATGGAGGTCTGGGCCCTGAAAAATGGGTCCTGCACCATATTTGTGGAGTAGAGTGAGAGGTCAGTGAGCCTCACTGAGTACTGAGCCACAGTCATGTTGTGCTGCTGCAGATGAAAAATCTCCTGTATGCGCACTACGCGAAGATTCACTAGGACAAACACTGCCTGAAACGGGCTATCGAAGTCTACCCAGAGAAGCGTCACCTCACTGTGAACCTGGAGCATCAAGCTCCACCATCTTCTTGATGATTCCCGTAAAAGGCTAGTAGTAAGGATCACCATGAAATAAGGTGATATACATACTAGTCGGAAAACACTCACTACAGCCTCCAGTCAATCGTCAACCGCCTGTGGTTCCATCTCTCCCTTGAACCTGGGTGGCCTCTAGTGCTGGAACTCGTGGAATGTGCACATGCGGCATGGTCCATCTGATGTTAGGGCTGGTGGCATCGGTGGCCCAACGGGGAAAGGTACCACTGGTGCCTCTGGTGGAAAAGGGCCCTGCACTGAGGCCTAATCGCTCGGTGGGCTATCAGTGGGTACAAATCTCGGAACCCTGGGTGGTTGTCTGTTTGGAGGCTTCCTGAAAAGAAACAGGTGCGACACAATCAAAAATTTATTCCTGGTGAGATGACTCAATGAGTTTACAATGAATACTCTTTAAAACACACCTGCAATTAGAGTTTTAGTGGAATGAGTCTGAAATCAGAATTCAGGGTCCTGGTGTATGGATATGTCAGCCTCCACACAAACACCAGACTCCCTAAACTGAAAACCAAACTCACTGCACTTAACATTATTATTGTTAACAATATAGATCATTGTCCTAAGTTCTGCGGTAGAACCGACTCCTTTGATACCAATTTGTCAGGACCCGTCCCCTGGGACCCATGCCCTGACTACCCCAAGCCCACCTTCCATAGGTCAGGGGCTGGAGACTTGCACCAATGGCGTAATTCCATAAACTGGGAATGAATTTACTTTATAACATATAAATACTCACAACCAAGTACACAACGAGATACCAACACAAGTATTATATGTAACAAAAAGATTACTAAAAGTAAAAGTGGCCGGAATATAATCCCAACAGTAAAGATACATGTACAACTAAAATACAATACAACTAAAGAAAGAGAAAAGACAGCTACGAGATCATCCTCAAGGATTCATACTTGAAAGCAGGTACATATCGCCTCCTCGACACTCCACATCCACCCATCTCCTCTACGTACTGACATGCCGTATGGTCCACCTCTGGGTACCGTCCAATCCTGGTAATCTCAGCCTCAGCCAGCATTGTCTGTCGTCTATATCCAACACAACAAGGTGCGGGCATAGCCCCTGCAGGGGTGAGTATAACGATACTCAGTAGGGACCCCGAGACCCTTAAGGTCTCACAAAAATCCACCAAGGATAAACCACAAAGTATGAAATCAATAGATAACCCTACTTAGTTATATGCCCATACATATACATAATATATCAAGTAATACATCTCAATCATGGGGAAAACACAGAGATACTGACTCAGTTCATACAAGGATTTATTCTAGGGGTAGTAAAAAGTAACATTATGAACTCGTCAAATGCTAGATAACTCCTTATATATTGAGTATAGTGGTCTAGCTGCCTCTCATAGAGGTGCTTCCAACAATCCTTGAACTGTTGAGGTACTCCTCCTATCGAGTACTGTGGGTTTTCCACGTCACATGGAGGTGCTCCCCACCGTGGGTCTGTCGCGTCACACAGAAGAACTCCCCCTTATGGACTGATGAGGTACTCATCCTGTTGAGTACAATGGGTATATCTCTTCACATAGAGGCTCTCCCCACCGTGGGTCTACAGCGACACCAAGGCGCTATCCACTGGGCTAATCGAGTCACTCTGAGTCAAAACAGTCAACATTCATCAAGTCTCAGCTAGCTACTAGCTTCCCGCACAAATTTTTTCTCATCTCCCGAGGGATCTGCTCCACAAGATACTAGTCGATGCTCCAACGTACAAGATTACCTATGAAGAATTATACCAATGGTCCTCCACTTCATAGTGGTTTCAATGCAACAGACGACGTATCAATCGGACACCCTTTATGAGTTATTAGCCTTTTGGTCCCGGGGGCCCGGTTGGATTTTGCTCGATCCAACCTGAAAATATCCCATATCCATCTGAAACATAGGGGAGTATCACTCAAAGGGACCATCTCACTCTAAGGTTTTGAGCACCATTCATGGTTCGTCAAACAGACGTCTGGTGCCAAAGTAATGGCCAAAAGAAGATAAATGGGTCGTAGTGGGCCTAGGCCCAGTCTGAACTGGTCGTACCTACCCGACATAACCTGGCTTGGGCCTGGACCAGCTCACAGTGTGGCCCGGTATGTATGGTACCACGAGGGTATATAATGTCTTGTAGTGTACCACGAGGGTACGGACCAGCCGCGGGGGCGGTAGACCTGCCGTGTGGGCGCGGACCGACCGCGAGGGTGGAAGACCAGCCGCGGTTCGGCGGACCGGCCGTAGGGCAGTGCTGCAGCCATGGGGAAACAGTCTGGAGATGAGCTACCGGACCAGCCACATGCAAGCGGTCTGGACGAGGGTTGGCGGACTGGCCATGAGGCTGACGGCTCGGTTGGTCGCAGGCTAGCAGTTCGGCCGCGGGTCGGAAAACCAGCCACGGACGGGGGGCTTGGCCGGCAATGGAGAGGCATCTCATCCGCAGGGCGTTGCAGTGATGTGGACTGTGGCTGGGGCCTCAGTTGGCGTGGAGGTCGAGGGGCAGTGGTGGTGGCCGTGGGGTGGTGTCGTTGCATCGTCACCTTCGTCACGGCCGGCGGTGGTGTCGGTCGCTGTTCTTGGGCCCCTTCGTGGTTGGTCTCCATCCTCAACCTTCTCAAAGAACACCAAAAGATTAGCGGAAGGGTTGGTCCAAGTTGTTTTGGTGTGTACCCTGTGCATTAGGGTGAGAGCATATGGCTGAACAAGAATGAAGAACATCAAGCATACAACTTCCCGCAATGTTTCATTCCCAAACCACAAAAGAAACCAATGTAAGAATATGGAAAAAGTATTATCATGCAAATAAACCCCCTACCTTGATTATTTGATGATGTCGACGAAGTGGGAAGAGGGTGATGTTGTTGTCGTTCATCTCATCTTCCACACACCTCTAATTCTTGGGTCGTGCATCAGTTCGTCATAGTTGAAGACGTTCCACCTTGAAGGGTGTCCTGAGGAGGAAGTCGAAGTTGGAAATCTTCGTCGATGGAGCATTCTTCACTGGAGATCATTATCCTCCATGTTTTGGGAATCAAAGCACCTTACCATGACTTCGTCAGTTAGTGAAGCCATCCCAAATCAGCCTCCCAAGATCCATATATATAAGAGGGGGGTGTTATGTAACGTTTGTGGAATTTATGATGGTTAATTAATAAAGAACATTCCTAAATTTCAATGACACTGTTACATAAAATTTTAAAAGGGACAAGCCAATTAATTTAGGATGGAACAATTTAATGTGGTGTGTTGGCATAATTTAATGTATACGAGGGTTTACACAATCAATGTGGAGGAATATTAAGAGGGTCCTCCACAAAAATGATGGAGTTGAAATGGTTTAGGCCTCAGTTGGTCCCCACTACCAAAACCATTCATGGGAGGTTAGCTTTGGGTGGTCCCCACCACCATAACCTCTCATTGGTGGTTAAGGTCTGGTGGTCCCCACTTCCCAACTTCCACAAGTTTATAGTTACAACAAATTAAAATAAAATGTGTGTTTATTTTATTTTATTAATTTCATGAGAAATCGAAAAAATAACATCCAACCTCGACTAACTACCATCAAGGTGAAAGTCTCTTTAAGCGATACCGGCGTTGTGAGTTCAACGGTGTCCTTGGATTTCAATTCCGAGCACCAGTTTAAAAGTTAGGATAACTAACTTGCACGTTTACTGAACGTACCAGAACAAAAGATCAGAAATTCATTCTGGGCACTCCATGCCTCAAAATCACACGCCGTCAATTTTTTCGGACTCATAAAATAACCAAATTTTTTTAAAAAAACGTTACATGGAAATCCCGGGTCTTTACAGTTGGGGAATCGCAGTATTGATCAATGATAGAATCATTATGATACTATACCCTCAATCTGAGTGTGCAATAAAAAATAAGTAACCAAACGTGTAACAATACACAATGAGAGTATGTAAAACAAGTATCATAACATATGTAATTAATTAATTTAGAGTAATATACCCAAATGTTCAAACATAAATAGAAGGACACATATTTCATAATGTGATAATGTCATATAAAAATAATAAAACAATAAAATTAATATGATTCTCTATGAAAAGATCCAAGCGCCATCTAATATTGTTTTCTTAAATCATATTGAGTTATAACACTAGACCATCAAACACAGGCCTTATCCCAACATATACCTACAATAAGGGAGGTCTTATCAAGTAACCAAGTGCTATGGTCTCCTTAGCAGTGAGTCAGTTAAACATAGTACAAAACCACAAATGTGGTCTAGTAACCAACTAGTAAAATGCAATGTACAAGAATTTGGTAAGATCAGAAGAATGTAAATAGGGAATACATAACCACACTAACATTTAATATAATCAGTAATGCAAAATTAAGAAAAGAAGTTAATCTTTTGAGAGGTCATGTGCTTACTGAGAACAAAAAAAATGTGGGTGAAGTTCATTTAGATCCATACTATAAGGATACTTGTAATTGATGTTATGATTAATCAAGACCTAGTGACAAGGCTACTGAACACATCTCTTAGAATTATTATGTAATATGATTTAGTTGATGTATCAATACCATCACAATGTTTCTCCCTAATTTTCTATGCTACAAATCATTGTAATCCATGGAATTTAATGGATAATTAATAAGGAATTAATTTCCTAGTTGTTCCATGAGTCTGGAAACATGATCATAATTCCCCAATAGCATTTTCATGGGTCTATACTTGAGTCCATCATGACCCTTCCCAATGTCCATGTTCATCTTCATCATCATTGCATGCCAGGAAGACTCACCTCTAACAGGTAGTCATAATACAACCACAAACCTATCATAAATACTAAGAAAATACCTCCAAATATATATGATTTATCACTTAAATGGTAAGAGAATGCTTATAGTAAATACATAGGCTATCATAATGATTAGTAGCAGTTACAAGTACACACATGTGATCAACAAGTCAAACATAGTCTACTATGATAAGAACACTCTATAACAACCCTACTTTTTATTTCACATTAATTCAGGATTTATAAAATAATTTGACACATAATAGAACTCAGATTATTGAGAATTATAGTTTCTTTAATAATTAGGTACCTATCATAAAATCTTGTACATCAGATAAAACAATACTTTCTAAACCATCATTAACATGATTTTAAAATTCCATGACTTTTAAAACATCACAAGATAACCTAGAGACATACTTAAGAAGGGGATGAGATATAAAGCCTAGAAATGGAATAAAAATTGAAAAAGGTTATACATATTATATAATATTCATTTAAACGGGTCACAAAAATAGTAGGCATCATAATCATGAATAGTGATATATGATATAGCCTGATAATCAGAAGATGGGAAATGTGGAAACAACTTGAAACAGAACATCGTAAATATAGGTAGAGATAAACCATCAATACATTGTAGTAAAAAAGTCCTATAAAGTAATAAGGTTATATACTTATCACAACATGAAGTATAGTTATACTAAACATTACCCAATTAATTGGAGATCTATATAATTTTGGGTGCACCTGCCACATTCTTGTCATTCTAATTCTTATGTCTTCCAGAGAGATCACACTTAATGGATTCATTAATCGTGAAATTTTATTACGTGATCAAGAAGTGTGGAATAAAAACATATATGTCCCAATTAAAATAGGTATAATTTTAAAATGTTGATAACTCTTTATAAGAAATGGGTATGTTATTCACTAAACAATTGTATAGGTGTGGAATTTCATAGGGATGTTTCAGCAGCATAACAAGGTCACATAATAATTCTTAAAATATGGTTATAAGAGAGATAATAGAATCTAATAATTTGGGAATAAATTTAATATTAAGGGGATATTACATAACATATCCAATCATATGGTAATGAAGATAAAATACAGATTTTAATAAATATATTTGAATAAATAGGAGAAAGGAAAAGACCCCTTACTAAATTTCATCTACAGTGTACACAAAGGATCATGGGAGGCTTAATTAGAGTTAAAGGGGGATATCATCATTTTTAAATTAAATTTATAGCCATGTTAATGTTTAGTAACATATCCAAACATAATCAAACTGAATTTAAGGGACATAACATAAAAAATGGCTTGAATGTAAATAGAAAGCAAGATATCCATTACAGAATTTTTGCATAGTAACAACTTATAAAACTATCAAAATGATAGAGGATAAAGGATATATGTTATGAATGAATAAATTTTGAAGGAAATATATTTTTTATAAATAATTGGAAATATAATAAATTTAAATTAAAAGCAATATAATGCAATTTGGTTTTTGAATTGAAATGAGAGAAGATGAATAACTTACATGAGTTTGGGACTCCAAAAGATTAGGATGAGATTCTTGGGAGCTTTGGGGAACATTGGGAGGATTATAAAGAGTGTAGGGTAGATTATGGATGTGATATAACGAGTTTTAGTGAAGAAAAATGGAATATTGGTAGGGTTTTATAGGAAACCGATGGGTTTTATTTATTATTTAGGTGTTGGACTCTACATAATAAAATATACAAAACTAATAACAATTAGATTGGTTTTTTCCATGATTTATACTAAATAGGAGTGGTTTTTTATTAATTTATGCATAAAATGTCTGAAATTATTAAGATGATTCCATTGCTTATGTGGAGGTGAGTCACACACTTAGAAGAATTTATTTTAAAACCATAAAATATATTATCAGTTATTGAGGATTCATAGTGGATTTTAAAAATAAATAAGATAAACTTAAAGTCACATTATTTTACATTAAAATCATTTATTTGGCCATATATCCCATTTATAGTTATTATTAAATCATTTTGTGTCATTATATTGTCATAAATCACAAAGTATATTTATACGATATTTAATATTTACCTGAAAATTAAACTATCTCAAAAAATAAGGAATGATTCACCATTAAATAATTTCAATGTTATGATTCCAAAAATATATTCATATTATCTATATAATTATCTAAATAAGTGAATTTTCACTTTTCAATTAAAATCAGCATTTATCAATAAATTCTTCGTTTTTTTTGGAATAACCTTTTTTGATCCCTTAAAAACTAAATTTCACTTCGTAATAATTATATGATAATATATATTTAATAAATAATAATAATAATAATATTTTATTAAAATATTATTTTGTACATGAATCCACTAATTCATCTAAATAAATTCTTTAATTGAATTTTAATATTACCTAAAATTATTATTTGTATTTTTTTTATAAAAATAAAAATAATTTATGAAGTAATAATAATAGATTGAAATTATATCCATTATTCTAAAAAAATTATGTATTAACTAATATAACTAGGGTCCTAATATATATCCCTTTAATACACCTTTAATTTCTCTAAGATAAATGTGTGCATGGTTTGGTTGGTGATCATGATGATCTCGATCATCTCCCATAAACAATTTTGGGCTTTCTTATGTTGTTGGATCTCAGCATGAGCATGATCAAGGGGAATTGATATAAATTCTATTTCCCTCATATGATCTGATAAATTGGGTTTATAAGGAATGAACCTACTGGTTGAGGCCATGAATTCCTTTGTATGTGTCTATTGGAATTTTTAAACCCCTATATATATACTAATCATGTGATTATTATTCAACCACTCTATTAATAGTTGTAATGATGCCTTAATGGTCAATTAAATATGAATGGATATAATAAATCCAAATATGTTAATGTTTTTTCTTTCCCCATAATTCATAGTAATAAATTTAATTATATATCATGTGTAATTTTATTTATAATAGTTTGGGTCGTTACAGTTTTCCTCTAGTTCCCATGTCGCTTATTCAAACATGTAGTTTCTCCAAAACACATTAACAAGGTTCATTGCCTTATTTCAAATAGTTTTGTATATATAATATATGATTTTAAAATATTTCTGAATATATGAGATATCATTTTCAAATGGAACCACCATTAAATTAAGTACATGTGAGGGGTCTGGTATGTACTTTCCAAAGAGGGATACATGAAATACATCTTGTAGTTTAGATAGGTTAGGTGGGACTGCTATTCAGTTGGCCACCGCTCTGATGTGATCAAGGATCTCGAAGGGGACGATGTATCTTGGACAAATTATTCCATTATACCCAAATTTCATCAATTTCTTCTATAAGGATAAGTGCAGGTATACTATTTGTATGACATCAAATTTTAGGTCTCACCGATGATTGTCATCATAGTTCTTTATTCGACTTTGAGCGGTCTTGTTGTGATCTGGAATGTTCTTAACCTCTTCCATTATTTGTTAAAAAAATTTAGACCTAGTTGAATTTATTCCCTCAAAATCATCCCAATATATATATGTTTTCACAACATCCCATAAAGGAATTCATAGAGATCCATTTTTTTGATTGAGTGGAAGGTTATGTTGTAAGAGAACTCAACCAGAGGAATATATTGGTCACATCCTCTTTAAATTTCTAAAAAACATGGTTGCAACATGTCTTCTAGTTTCTGAATAGTCTTCTTATATTGGCCATACGTTTTATGATGATTGGTCATACTGAATTTCATCTTAGTGTTTATAAAATGATGGAGAATTTTTCTGAACATGGAGGATAATATTAGATCACTATCAAATATAATCGATAGTAGTACTTCATGCAGCATTACCACTCATTTTATGTATATCCATGAAACTTTATAGAGTGTGAAATCCTCTAGAATCAAAATAATGTGGGATATATTTATATGATATTCCACAAAAAACTATAAAATATTGTTTCCCAATGATTTCTTCGAAAGACTAGTGAAAATTTACATGGATATGTTTTCCAATTTCCTTATTAGTATTGTTAATGGTTAAATCATCCCCTTAGACAAATTCCTTTCAGCCTTCACTTACTAATATATCAGGAACATTGATATATATTAATCAATATACTTATAAATATTGTCACATAAATAGTGATTTGAGATATCAGGATTCATCATTGTGCCTTCTAGCTGAATAGAGAAATTCAAACTATGTGAATCATCCAACAGTTCAATTTTAAAATATGGATTTGATGGTACACGTATTCATAACCCAAATCTCACAAATCCTTCTTCATTAACAATAAACTCCAAGGATTTTATTTTTCATATAGTTTCTTATTTCTTCTGACTTCCAACATAATTTCATTGATAATCCTTTAACCTCTCTATAAGATATGTTTAAACAATAATTTGGTAAAGAATTAATGATGTTCATTACATTATGATCCTCATATCTATCTTATCCAAATATAAGAAAATCAGATCCCTATAAATTCTCATTAATGATATAATTTTTGGATCCTTTTTACTAATAGCATCCTCTAGATTATTCACTTTCCTAGGATGGTAGTAAATTGAGGATTCAAATTCCTTGATCAGCTCTGACCAACTTCTTTGGTTCATATGAAACTCTTTCTTTGTGAAAATATACATGTGGATTTTTGATCCATATAAATTTATACTTCACCCAAAAGAGATAATTCCTCTATATTTTCAAATCAAAGATCACTATTGAAAACTGTAGATCATGTGTTGGGGAGTTCTATTAATGAAAATTCATCTTCCTTGAAAAATGGGGTATGACTTTGTCATTCTTCATTAACACACATCCCAATCCCTTCTTCAATGAATCGCTTAATACAAAAAAAAAATATTATCCCTTTATGGGTAGTGTTAGAATAGGTGTATTCATAAACCTCAATTTCAATTCCTTGAAGATATCATCAAACTCATCCTTCCAATAAAAATTGATCCCCTTATGTGTTAAATTTGAAAATGGGTTTGGAAATTGTGAGAAATTTATCACAAATAAATGATAACACCCAACCAATCCAAGGAAACTATATAAAAATATCATAGATGTTTGCCTCATCCATCCATAAATTTCATCTATCATTTAAGGGTGAATAGATATCCCATTTTTGTAATTATATTCTCTATGAATGAGACATTACTCAACAAGAACTCACACTCTTTGTACTTGGAATAATTTTCTCCTTCCATAAGGTCTGTATCATAGTTCATAGATACTTCTAATGATCCACCTTGATTTTGGAGTATATTATAATATTAGAAATAAATAACACAAAAAACTGTCAAGGTAATCTCTAAAGACTCAATTAATCAATTCTATAATGATTTCTAGAGAGTAAGTGGGCCTCAAATGATTCACTATAAACTCATAGTTCCCATAAACTGTATGAAAACTAGTCTTGGTGAAATCCTATTTCTTCTCCCTAATATGGTAATATCCAGACTAAAAATCCACCTTAAAGATGTATTATACTCCATGTATCTGATCCAACAAGTAATCAATCAATGATGGAGGATACTTTTTATTTACCATGATCCTGTTGAAGTCATGATAATTAACATAATGTCACATTGACCGATCCATCTTGATAAACAGGATTAGGTCACCCCATTATGAAGAACATGGGTATAAGAACCCTTTTTACAGATTCTTTATAGTTGTTTCCCCAACTACTCAACATCCACAACAACCATTCTATATGGAGTCCTGAATATGTGCAATGCCCCAAGTATAAGATCAAATGAAAATTCCACATCATGGCTAGGAGGAAGACTAGTGAATTCCTCAAGATACAAATTATCATATTCCATTTCAATAGGTCTTTCTTTGAGGATGATTCATTACACAGACTCAATAATTTTAGCTAGATATGCTCGGTCATAGGGAAAAATATAAATTCTTGAGATTTTGGTTCTAATGAAGACCCATAATCCTCTTTTCACTTGAAAATAATGGAAGGATGATTCATGATATAGAGAGTGATTTCCTTATTTATACAACTTATGATGGATTTATATAGGGAAATTGAATCCCTTCATAGAATTGCATAAAATTACACTGAAGGGAGAATACAAATGATCGATGGGAAGTTATTCATACAAACATTGATAGGGGAGAAGTTATATACTTGGTATGCAATAATTTCCCCATATTCCATTTCCAGTAATAGATCTACTTCCATGCTTTACAGTGTTGTTTTAATAGTTTTACTAAACATTCGTGATATGATGAAATGCATATAAATATAGATGGTAACCCTCCCTTTAAATTTTGGATTCTGGTTCTAAACATTTACGTCAACAAACATAGGCTTATGGATGAAAATTTTCAAAATATAGAACAGGTAATTGGGGATCCAATGACATTAAAAAGATAACATATAAAATATATGAATTTATATAACTTATGAATGTATAGGGTTAAATATATGTTATTCATGATCTATTTACTAACATATATTCTTAAGGGAGTTCTTTGTTCCTTTAATAATTTTTCACAATGAGATCCCCGATTTTCCAATGCATATCCACTATGAGGGTTAAACTAGGTGTCCAGAAAGGCTCATTGCTATGTGCTAGTTTATTCTGAGTCAGGCCCGAGACACCATGTCAGAGTTGTTACCCATAGGTACATATGTTCTAGAACCTTGTCCACATACAGAATCTAGACATGTATGTATTTTATTGATAAAAACAATCTCTATACTAATCAAAATTTATTTATTATATATTATACTAGTCTTACATGTATGTCTTTCTCTAAATATTTCTAATCATATTCCCAAAAATAACTAAATATTTACTTTGATAACAAATTATAAAAACCTTCTCTTTATTACAAGTTAATTCATGATTTATTACATAAGTATACACATAATACAACCCATGAGATCAAGAGTTATAGTGCCTTTTTGAATTAGGTTCAAAACATATCATCTTGAACATAGGATACAACAGTATTCTTAAAACATCTTAACATGCTTCTAAAATTCCATGTCCTTTAAATCTACATGGGATAACTTAGGGGAAAACATAAGAAACATGTGATATATAAAGGTGAGTAAGGGAATAAAAATGGAATAAGGTGAATCATTTTCTACAATAGTCACGTTAATGGGGTATAAAAAGAGTAGGAATAATAAACATGATCAATGAGACATGATATAACATGATAATAAAAACATGTGAAATGTGGCAACAACTTATAATACCACATCATAAACAAAGGTCAATGATGAACTCCTAAGACATCACGGTGAAAAATGGACCATAAAGGATCCAAGTTGATTTCCTATCCCAAAATGACATATCCTGATATTAAACATCAAAAAATGAAATGTAACATTATATAATTCTAGGTCGACTCGTCACATTCATTTCATTCTCATGTTTAATATTTCCACTAAGATCATGAAAAATGGAGTCTATCATCATCATATTTTATTTCAATATCTTAGAGTATAAAATAAATATATTTAATTACCAAGTAAATGTGGTATAATTTTATAATTGTTTTGGTATTGAAAATTGTTGTGAAATTTTGGTAACATAACCACATCACATAAAAAATCATAAAATGGTTTGATAAGAGAGAAAGGGGTATCTCAAAATTTTTAAATAAATTAGAAAGTATATGGGACATGGAATTAGATAAACCTTCATAAGGAAATGATGATTAAATACATAAGGTAAAGAATAGATTTGAATAATGAGGACAATGGAAAATATCACATACTAAATTTTTCTACAATAAAATGTGTACATATTGATTCATGGGAAAATTAATGGGAGTAAATAGGGGATATGATCTTTTATAAATTAAATGGAATTTAAGGGGTATTTTTATTATATTATACTAACTTATGAATATGGAAGTTAAGGCAGATAATCTAAATGAAGTGCTTGAATTTAAATGAGATAGGAGAAATCCCGTGTAGAATTTCAGCATAGTAACTGCTAAGGAAACGGTGAAAATGAGAGAGGATAAATGATATTTCATTAAAGAAACAAATATATTATTGTATTATAATGTTTATAAATTAATTTAAAAATAATCAATTGGAATTAAAATGACTAATTATAAATGAGGTGATTGAATTGAATGGAGGGGATAAGAATCCCTTACTTGAGTGTGTGACTCCAATTTCATGGGAGGGGATTATTGGGTGGTTTGGGAACCATGGGAGGACTATATAAAGAGTAGATGGAAGATTATGGATGTTATACAAGGTTTTTTAGTGAAGATAAATGGGATCATTGGTGGTTTTATATTGGAAATGAGAGGGTTATCTTAATTATTTAGGTTTTGGACTCTACATAATAAAATATACATGACCATAAAAACTCCCATGGGGTTTTTCCCATGGATCACTCCAAATGGGAGTGGGATTTATTAATTTATAATTAAAATGAATGAAATTATTAAAATAATGTTTAGTTTTATGTGTAAGTGAGTCACACTGACAATGAAATGACTTTTAAACCATAATATATATTATAGGCTTTGGAGGTTTCATAATGGATTTACAAAACAAATAAAATAAACATAAAATGACATTATTTTAAAAGTAAAAAATTTATTTCTTCATGGATACCATATATAGTAATTATTAAAATAGTTTTGGTTCATTATGATGTCATTAAACAAGAATTATATTTATATGATATTTAATTTTTACTCTAAAATTTTACGGTCTAAGAAAATTTGGAAAAATTCACCATTAGATATTATTGAAACTATTATTCCAAAAATAAAATTTATTTTATCAAATTTTTTAATAAATAGTTGAATTTTCACTTTTAAAAAATCAACATCTATCAAGAAACACTTGGTTTAAGACAATAACAGTTTTCGATCCCTTATAGAAATTAAATTTTACTTCATAAAAATAATATGTTAATTTATATTTAATAAAAATAAAAATAAATTATTATTTTATTAAAATATTATTTACTTAAAAATCGATTAATTCATCAAAATATATTCCTTAATTGAATTTGAATATTCTCCAAAAATACTATTTGTGTTTTATTGAATCAAAATAAATATTATTTATGATTTAACAATAATAGGAACAAAATATATCCATTTTTAAAAAAAAAATAATTTACATACTAATATCACTATAGTCATGATACATATCCATGGAATACACTCAAAAAATTCCTAAGATCATGGTGTGAAACTGTGAGGCCTTTATGGTGAGGTTCAACATACATGGTTTGGGATGTGATGTCGATGAGCTTGAACTTCCCTCTAAAATGGTTTCGATCATGCCACAATTTTTGGATATAAGTTTGGATTTGGTCATGGGAAAATCCTATAAATGTTATCTCCTTTGTAAAAACAAATAAATGGTCTTTTATATGGTATACTCTTACTAGATGTTTCCATCATTTCATTTGTCAGTGTCAACTAGATTTGATAAAACCTATATTTATACTAATCATGAGATAACTATTATATGGATATATTATAAATGTTAATTATCCATAAAGGTCAATTAAATACTATGGGATATAATAAAAAATTTGTGCATGTGTTTTCTATAACAATAATACATAATAATATATTTAAATAAATTGTAGGTGTAATTTTATTTATAACCATTCGGGTCATTACATAGTCATCATATCCTTCATCAAATATATGTTATATATATATATATATTCAAATATGGGAATATAACCATGAATAATATGGAATAGTATATTTTTGAAAAATAGATGATGTCAAGTGTGAGTATCAAGAAGCATAATTAAACAAACACATAAGTGGTCAAGATCAACATGAGTCTCAGGGCCTACACACACCTGTGGTGAAGTATCAATCCTAGTATCATAGGATCTTGGCCTCCATTAGAATAAAAAAACAACCAAGTGGATCCATTTAAGCTACATAATTTATTTATTATCAAGCGTTTGACCTCAATTAATAACATCAATAAAGTGAAAAAGGGTTAGTCACGGACCTTGGAACATAAACCAAATACATTATGAATTGTTCCATAAATTATTTAATATTTAATGATCATTAACTAATTATGAATTACTTGTTATTCGGACAAAAATGTTTGTTTAATATTCCTTCACCTCATGTGTCATGCCTCATAAAACATGACAATAAACTAATCATATTACTATATCGTAGAGAATATGTGGCCACCTACCCCAAACAAAGTGAACACCAAACCAAGAAAATACTCATAGATTTTCCACATAATCCCAGTACTTTTATCCCTAATAGATCACCATAAGGTCCTATTATTGTCCAAGATTGTCAAATTAATTCATTATAGATAAATTATAATTAATTAATTGTTTAAAAGGAAGTCACATACAATTTATAAGGTATAATATCTAAAAGACTAACTGGATACCACCAACCAATTTGAAGCATGACCAACCAACCAGGGAAGATCTATAAAATTATCCTAATTTTATTTTGAAAAAAATAAAAATCATGTTGGAATGAATAAAATTATAAATTCATATAATTTCATTAGAGACTTTAGAAGAAATTAAACTGAGATATGTACCTTGGATTCACATCATCCAATAATGTTTTGGAACTCCCGACTCCCTCCCAATTATAAGATGAAAAAACACCCAAATTAATTCAATGATATGTTTTCTAATTTAACATAATTTTACTAAAATATAAATAAATAAAAACTATGGGACATATTTTAATGGAAATTACTATCAAAGAAAAATGTTCATTGCCACAATACATCCTCTATATATGATGATCTAAACATTTTTTAATCATGTACAATTCATCGAATAACAAATATAATTGAATTACAATTATCTAATCCTAAACAAAACAATAATAAATCAATGACTATGATGATAAAGGGAGAGATAATTCAAGAATAATTCACACATAGTTTGATTTAAAGGGCCATGTCATACCAGGTAGATCATCCATGATGATTGACATGATATTCCATCACCATGTAATAAATAAGGAGACCATGATTAAAGAATGACGAAGGATATTATCTAGATTAACCAAGAGTGATAGATCTAGAAAGGATCTAGGAAAAATATCCCACACAATATATCTAGAGCCAGTCTATCACCCAATATTGAACATATTATTACATATGTCCATGACTTCACTACATGTAAGAATGGAAAACCTAATATGAACAATAAAAATAGAAGTATGTTGAGAATATATAATTAATTCACTAAGAACTAACCTCTCAATATCTATCATAAAACACTTTGAAGGGGTTAAATTCATTTTGAAAGTTTAGGGAGTACATGTGATTGAAATTCCTAGTGAATAAAATGAAATATCACTTAAATTAGAGTCTTAATTACCAATTATTGGAGTTTCCAATAATTAAATTTGCACCCACATTGTTGGGTCACATAGTTTTACAAATAATGTAAAACATGTGTGAGGATAATACCTCTCATAGGAAACCCAAATGGATTGGTTTCATAGTTTTTTTAACCAATTTTCAATTATTCATTTAGAACTTGAATGTTTTATAAAGCATGTTAGGTGAGGTCGTATAGTTTGATAAACTAGAAACCACCATAATTGACAGTACGTCAAGGCAAAATACTTCCTATGGATAAGCTGAATTGGTTTACACTAACTATGATCACACAATGAACTGTTTTAAAAGGCCTCTATAATTTCCCAAAATAAAACTAAATAAACTCAAAATTTCATACAAATAACCAAGGATCAAAAAAAATATTAAAAAACTTAATTTTTATTGGGATTTTCCACATTTAATGATATGGGCTATCACAATCTCCCCATAATATCACTTCTCATCCTTGAGATGTTGTGGTATCCCACGATTCATGCCTCCAAATATAAAAAAATTATAAAAAACAAGGATTTATCTTTATTCCGACCCTAAATTCTAAATCACATCTTTAAGGCTTCACTCACTCTTTAATTCCCATCATGATTTTACTATGATACTGAAATAAAGGAAAACACAAGATATGTAATAACCTTGATATTACCCCACATCAAGACTATGATCATAGAAACTTTTTAACTTATCACACCATGGTTTCTTTAACATATTCCATTCAAACAATTATGATTCTGTTCATAATAGGATTCTATATATCATTTTAAAATAACACACCATGGTTTCTTCAATGTAATACAATCAAAAAATTATGGTTATATTCATAATAGTATTCTGTATATATAACAAGAATTTGGTTTCCCAAAAAAATTCAAGGTGTGGTATTACATAATCACACTCGATCAAACACATGGAATAGGTAAAAACTTAATATCAACCCATTTTCCTAGTTTCTATTCGAACCAATTGTTCATTACAAAATAAATCTATAAGAATACCCTAAATAATTAATAAGTGATATAAATGTTCTTAAACCCCTCTTTAATACCCAATATAATGATCTTGATTCAGTTCTACCCCAAAAAATTTGGCTTCATGAAAAAATATTGTATGTACACTACTAACTGAGTACCTATAAGGAAACCCATCCAAAAAAAACCAATTCACCAAGAATCACTAATACTGATTCCTTAAACCACATATAAAAATTTTAATTGATTAGAAACCTATATCAATGTAATAAATTACTTCATATGGGAAACCTCAGTTGACTAATCAACTATTTTCACTAGCTACATTGCTCTCAACTGAGTTCCAACACATTAATGATCAGACTCCCTTTTAGTTCACACATATTCTTTTATATGTTTGAATCCCACATATGGTAACTGTCTAGTACTATCTTTTAATAAAACATTTTAAATTATACATGGAACTAGACACTCTTTGGTCCATTGATTAAACATTAGTCTTATAATGTCCCCATGACCATCCAATGGATTGTCTCACATAATATCGCGACTCTTCCCTCATTAGAATATATTTCACACATGACCTTATTGATGATATGATCCATAAAATACCCCTAAAAGAAATAAATCATTAACACATTAGTCCACCCATCACCCAAGAATAACACATCCAAACATAATGACTAAACAAAGACCATTTATTTATATCCATTTTCTAATAATTCACAATGAACTCTACACACGTGGATACCCAAAATGTAGTTCAATACATTCAACAATCCATTCATGATATGCATAACATTACTTAGTAGCCTTAGTATGTGTTACAACTCTCAAACTAGGAATCTCTCATCCCCCCAATCAAACCACCATAATGGACAATAACACCTCCACCAATGGAAACCTTGGATTGACCGTAATATGGTACCTAGATCTTTTGTCGATGATGTCTCCCAACATAAAGTAATCTATCCAAGTAGTAACCTATGGACTTCGAAGCCTTGTGAGATTGAGGCTAACCACACTATTTTATTACATTAAGGGTGGATCAAATCTTAATTCATAAATGAATGTATTCAACTACCTATTTGGGGATTATCTAAAGATCCTAAAAAATTTACTATCGTCAACCCCCCCCCCCCCCCCGCTTACACTAGTTCAATAGACCCCACGTGTAATCATAAAATGAACTATATTTCACTAAGGATTTATTAGCAAGATATGATAACATCAAACATTTTTCAACACATGGTAACTACCTCACAGGTCATTACTCTAAATACAGAATCACACACCTCTTTAGATATCCAAACAAAAATTCACCAACTCAATAATCTTGTGGACTCTCAATCTTATTTTTTTGAAACATGAATCTACTTACTAATAGGAGTTTTTGTTCACCACTCATCACACGATATAGATTCTTGTTGTTGAGCATCCAACTATGCTCTAGACCATATAGGTTAGAGAACCTATGATTTTCACTCAACATCCAAAAATATTATCACTTCCAGCTAATATTCCATACAACCCCTAGTCCAATAATTGTTACCACAAGAATCCAATCACTCTAAAACCCATCCTTGTATCATTATTACTAGAAACTGTGTTCTCCATACTCTCGAGATATCAAAAAATTGGAATACCATCATTGAAAAATATAAAAGGTTACTCACATGAATACTACAACTTCATCACCTTCACTATCCCTCCACATGAAATATTGTTACTTATGTTACCTTCATAGAACTTGATAAATTGATTCACTACAAAAAATATTCACATTTATAAGGCCACAATGAATTATCAAACACCATACAAGGATTCAATAAGTGTTGTAGTTTATATAATTTTTATCTTAGTGCATGTTTATAAACATTCAATGATGGATTCTACCTTACTCTAACCACATCGAGGGTCCAAAGATAACTAGATTACATAATAAAAAATCAATTAGGTTCTATACAGTTTTCTATATATATTCAATAGTTTCCACCTTAATCAAATTTATTTGTCCAATGGTTAATAACACAAGGACCTTTACTAAGTAAATTAATACTTATAAATGAACCGACTATATACATTTCATAGTCCAAGAGTTGGGGGACCACATCACCATCACCTTCATCATCACCATCATTGTCACTATATTCAATAACACCAAGTGCACTACACCTTAGTATCACAGGACCTACTCAATAATATAGACATAAAAATAGGTTTCCCTAAATATTATTTCATCAATAACTCATCTGTTCAATCATAAAAATTAGTTTTTAATCCAATAATTTGAGTCATCCAACCTTAATAAAATCATACACAAGTAGCATACATGTCATGGTAAACCTACACATTGAATATAATGCATGTGATGTCTCGGGAAAATACAACTAAGAGTAGCATCCATATGTAATCATGAGCTAAAAAACTCATGTACATCATAGGAGGTGGAATCATATAATAATTATAGTGAAATACAAAAAACATCATTCCCTTCAACTAATATCATGGAATTCCCTTCAAAAAGGTGTTCGTGATACACCTGATAGAGTTTCATCACAAGATCTAACACATTCATATATCAGAATCCAACCAAATCCCAAAAAGAGGAAAAAATATAGCTCAAATAACATTTTTAACACCTACTTCCAAATATCAGCATTCAAACTAGAGTTCCACCTGACCACAGGTGAACCTCCCAATATAACAGAGGATACTGACAAGTACTGATAGTCTCAGTTGTAGTCATGGGGAAGCTATCCCCTTAATCCGAGTAAAAAATAAAAAATAAATTACCAAATATGAAAAAATAAAAAATAATTTTATTGCGAAAGAAATAACCATAAAATCTATAATGTATGAATGTCGGAAAAAAGACCAAAATTACCATACATAAATACAAGTAGGTTAATCCCCTTATAGGATTAAAACATATAAAAATGTAAAAATTATAATATATAAAGAGGAAATTCCCCCACCATGGAGCCCTATCTGAAATCAATATCATGAATCATACCAAGCTATCCAACTAAATGATCCATCCTAAGCCTCATCCAGACCTATACTTATAATATGTGAGGGAATATCATGAACCTATTATCCAAGGAAGCTCGAGAAGGGTGTGATTTCAAATCAATAGGAGAAAACAAATGTGGTCCAATACCCATACAGTAAAATTAAGTGTAAGTGTATATGATAAGCTAAGTAGAAAATAATTAGGAAATACATAACTACATAAACATAACATATAGTCACCGATGACCATATATAAAATAAAATATCATGTTCAAAGAGGTTGTGCACTTACCAGGCTGCAATAAACCCCAATCGCAGCTCCCTTAGCTCTATACCAGAAGGATGGTCATAATAAATATTTGATGTAATTAAGAGAAAGGCACAAGGCTGATGAATATATAACTCAGATGTATAAAAGCATGAATATTAGGTTAGGATATAAATCCATCACATCCTATATCCCTCATGGGCAAGGTTATAGATCCTCATAATCCATGTAAATCACTAGATATGGCTTCGTGTTTAATTGTCCTGGATGTGCCCTAGGTCTATCCAAAAGGAAATCATTATCCATTTCTATTGTTGAGGGGTTTTCCTCAAGGTCTCTATGCCCCTTCCTTTAAAACAACCTAATTTTTTTGAATAATAATTATTTCTTCAAAATTTATGTTATATTATTTTGTACTCAAAAAAACTATATCCCTTTATTAATGAAGTGAGTATAATTTAAATGATACCATTAGATTTCGATTGTCATATGACCGTTGGTCAAATAGGACTTTTGGAAACTATAATCCCAACATTAAGATTAGTTTTATAAATAGAAATGATCATGGTTATTGTTTTAGAATGAAGATTAGACTTCGTATTCTAGTAGAAATGGGCCGTACGAAGCCCATTTTTCGGAGCATGGGAAGGAGGTGGCATTGTTGGGATTCTCTTTGAACCAAGGACAATCTGAACATCAAAACGTCATGATTTAATAGAATAACATATGAGAGAAGATCAAATTGATATAAATCAGCACTTAATAAATGTTTTCTGGTCCACGCTAACATTCTATCACAATTTCACACCTTACTCTCAGGTCCAATCCAAGAATTATAAGGGGTTTTGTAATGAGGCCTTAGTTCATTTTTGTAATCATTTTCTACTAATAAAACTATTATTTCATCATTTTTATTTTAAGAATATATTTTCTTAATAAATAATATGTTTAATAAAGAAAATTTTGATGAATTTATTTTATAAATAAAAATTATACTTTTCAAGGACTTCACATAAATAGAGAATTATTATGGTAAAATAAATGTCATTTTTGAATTTCAAATGTCAAAATTAACATAGGCTGAATTTTTAGAAATTTTATAAGAAGTTTCAAATTGATGAATTGTGTTTTATGAATAGTTATTTTTTGATAAATAGTATTTGATGAATATATTTTTTTATGAATAATAAAAAAAATTATTATTAAATAACTTTTTCTAGGAAATGATTTTCAAAAATCGGACTTACATGGTTGTTAATATTGTGAAAATTACGGTTCAATAAGATCAAAATATTTTTTGGTGAATAGTAAATTTAAGCTTTAGAATATAAATATTACCCTTATGAATGGTAATGTTACAATGGAATAGTAATTTCACCTAAGTAAGTATAAATATGTTTTAGTCGTCTTAAGTGGTAATGTTATATAAATTTATCATCGTATAAGTAAATAATATTTTTATAAATTATTAGTTATTTATAAGTATTTTATATATTTAATTTAATTTAAAATGATATTAATTTTTTTAAAAAGAATTTTACTCTTTAATTCGACACATCAAAAAATGGTTAGGCTGAATATTTGGGATTTTTATAAAACAGTTGAATTTTTATTGATTAGTGAAATACAGTATTTGGTTTTCAGTATGATTAATGACATCATAACTTTTTCATAATGATGTAATGAGTAAGATATGATGATGGTAGACTATTATGGATTAAAATATGATATGGTTTATCCCATGTTTATAATTCCAAGGGCAAGACCATGGTTTTTCAAATAACAAAAATGAGGTGTCCATTGAAATTAATAAAATATTCTCTCAATTTTGCTATAAATACCCACCAATTCCATCATTTAAATTCATTAAAAAAATTAATTCTCCATGAATTTATGTTATTTAAACCTCTCAAGGAGTCCTACAGAGGATTACTAATTCTATCGAGGTCCTTATTATAGAGTTTTAGAAGTTACTCTTCAAGGTATAGGAATTCCCAAACATCTATTTTCCATTCAAGTTCTCTTTTATGTGGTACGTCTCTCATGTTTCCATAAAATATTATTATTTCCATTTTATTCTGTCCCGATACTATATTATGAGTCAATTATTAATGGTTGATCCCAATCCCATCTCTTTTTAATGTTTTCTAAAACCATGTTTCATAGCCGTTATGTTGTAGAAGTTTCATCTCAAAATCTCTCTTTCTCTCCAGAAATTCTCTTATTTTATTTATGTGAATACCCAAAACTATTTAATTTTTTGGGTTATTCATAAATTCATAAAAATTACATATTTAAATGTAGAATTTACATACATAATACCCTCATTCTCTTTTTTGGGTTATAAATGACATAATGATCATGTTTTTTAGCACTTTTTAAGACGTCCTTGTTTAGATATGAAACCCATTTATTTTATTATATTTGGGATATTTATGAAAACATTTATTGTGATATATTTGTGTCAAATTAAAATAAATAAATATTAAGGGTGATACCTGATAGTACTCCAATACATTGGGTAATGAAATTAATCTCCAGTGATGACAAGTATTATGATACCCAGGTGAATAACATTAGTAATTTTTATAACACCTTGGGGATAGAACTTGGTGATATGATTATGAATGTATAAGTTAATTTTTTTTGAAAAATATTCATGTTATGATTCATGTTCTTTTTTTTATTATGTGCCTCTTTTTCCATTGATCTGGTCTTGATGTATTTTATCAAGTTCTTATTGATATCATAATTAAACGGTTTCCCTTGTTTTCCTTTACCGGGCCTTCTTCTCGCATGCTTATTTGATGTATGTACCCAGGTTATGAGATCAATTAATTGAACCTAGAATGAACTTATAAGGAATCCTTTAAAGTACATTAGAAGAATTTTTTATGTCTATAGGTATTATGTTCCTATTTTCCAAGACACTAATCTTTAAAGATCCTTTATTTGTAAAATGTAATGAGATGTTATGTAATACATATGCGGGAAAAAAAGTTTTTATCAAATGATATATTAGTTATATGTAGAAATTAGGACATGAAAAATATAGGGACAACCCTATATAAATGTTTAAATATTTTAAAATTTTCTGGTATTTTGTTGAAATATTAAGTAAGTGATTTCTGAACAAATAACTCTATGTCTAGATATGAAAAAGAGGATCCACCTCTAGAACTACTGTATCTTGGGGTAAAACCAAAAACACTACTTTGATATATACTTGAACCGGAACTGGTTCACAACAATGGGGCTTGCTTCACTCCTAGTTTGAAACTACCATGGGATAGGTTTGGTTAGTCACAAGCTTTTAATAAAGCATTATGGAGGATTTATAGAAAATGTAGATGTTGATATTGAATAATGTGTTTAAGTAAAATGTTTTAAGATGTAAAAATCTATTATATTTATAAGATACATAGATGAAACATGATTTTCACTGTGGTTTTATTCATTTAGAATATTGAAGGAAATAGTAGCAACCATACAAATGGGGACTACAATGGACCATGAACCGATGGACCCCTGATGGAATCCAGAATATATGATTTCATGAGAATAGAGAATAAAATGACTCAAGTTATGGGAAATAGCATGAATCATGATGAGAGACCTATTTCCCCATGAAGTAAACAATATTCTATTGAGCCCTTTATTCATCGATGACTACCATTGTTCTATGGATCTACCAACACATTGATTTCAGAATAGTGGATAATATCTATAGAGTTGATCATTTCTATACTTCATAGTTACAGACAAGATAAAGTCACCTTGTATGTTTACAGCATAGAGGTGGAAGCTGATCAGGGGTGGTAATTGATTAATAACATGATGCTAATAGGGGAGATTAATTCTTTGGAGTGGGAAGTGTTCATGGGGATATTATTAAATGATTATTTCACCCTTCGACGAGAACATAAATGGAGAAGGAATTTCTCAAGCAGATGAAGAAAGAGAATGAATTTTTTGGATGCTATGATATTAACTTCAAAAGGACTTCATGTCATATCTCTGGCTTTGTCATGTATCATAATGGGATGGTTGAAAGATTATTCGGTGGAATAAGACCTCATATATGGAATAATCATTCTAACCGAGCCTATGATAGCTATGATGATATTATACGAAGTGATATGAACGTTGAGAATGAGTTCAGTAAGACATAGTGGACTCATAATTTGAATGAAAAGAATATATCATTGAATCTAAACATGGGAAAAAGATTTGACAATGGAAGAGGTGTAAAGAAAGTGAGAATTTTCAAATTCAACATATGTTGTAAGAACCATTTGTTGAACTACCTTCTCAGGAGCAGGAAGTGTGAAAAGTATGGAAGAGAAGGCCATATTGCTCAGAATTTTCATTGTGAGGTGAATCCTCAACTTCCCAACTCTAATAAAAATGGGAATATTGTGAAAGACCTACCTGAAACCCAATGCATCATGTGTGGAAATCTTAGGAACTTCAGCAATCACTCTCCTAATATGAGGGCAGTGGAGTGGAATCCCCATCATCCTCAGTATTGGACAATGGACAAATGTTGTTTTTTTTCAATCATGATGACTGATGTTGATGATCCAAATTATGTAGTGGGATGTACTCTTGTTGTTTTCTAAAATCTAGCAAGTGATTTTTTTATACAATTTCTACACATTCCTCTATTTACTCCATGTTTGTAAAGAATATAGATTCAATTCCTAAACCACTAAATATTGGGTTATCAGTCAAGACTCCTTGAGGGATTATCCAAGAATAAGTAGTATTTCTGAAATCTAGTATTTAATTTAGTGAGCACAGTCCCATCACAAATATAGTAGTCATTTTATTGATGGAATTTTACATTATAATAGGGATGGACTGACTCTCAAATTACTATTCAATGATCAAATAAAGAAGCAATGAAATATCAGTAGTTATGAATGGAAATCCTATAGTTATCTTCTAAGGATAGATATATCATCCTGATCATTGTATAAAATAACTTCCTAAAACATTCTTTACAGAGTTTATCAGTGATGAAAAATAATAAAATGAGAGTATAAGGATATAAAATGTCCCCATCATTCAGTAATAAAATTATGTATTTCCTAAGGAGTCACATGGAACCCCCCCCCCCCCAGAAAGTGAGGTAGAGTTCTCCATTTAACTCAAACATGGGTCTCATTTGATATAAAATCCCCCATATAGAATAGAGAAAATGGAGTTGTTGGAATTAAAGAAATAACTCCAAGATCTTTTAGCGAAGGGTTTTATCTGACCAAGTGTGTTTCATTAGGCAGAGTATATTCTCTTTATGAAGAATAATGATAGATCGATACAACTATGAATTGAAAATAGAGAACTGAATGGGATCACAATGAAGAATAAATACCTTTTTCAAAGAATTGATGTATTATTTGACCAACTTCATGGATCCCAATTCTATTACAAGATTGATCTTCGTTCTGATTATCATCAATTGAGGGTGAAGAAATCTGATATTCTGAAAACCACTTTTGATCAAGATATGACCATTATGATTTTGTTTGTATGCCCTTTGGATTGACTAATGAACATGCTATATTTATGGATTTGATGAATAGAGTCTTTAAGGACTATCTTGATAACTTTTTGGTAATTTATATTGATGTTATTCTGATATATTCCAAATGTCGGGAGGATCATGATGATCATATATGTGTTTTATTATAGACTTTGAGGAAGGAGAGGTTATTTGAAAAGTTTAGGAAGTGTGTCTTTTGGTTACAACTAGTATCATTCTTGGGGAACAATGTAACCAGTGAAGAAATTTTTGTTGACCATGTAAAGACAATGGTTGTAGAGGAATGGACTAATCCTAAAATAGTAACTGTGATTCATATTTTCCCTGAATTAAAAGGATATTATATGAGGGTTGTAAAAAAATCATGAATTTATAATCTATTAACCTTGTTAACTCGGAAAGGGGTCATGTTTATCTGGATAAAGGAGTGTGAGGAATGTTTCCACGAGCTGATGAAGAGATTGGTTATTGCATTTGTGTTAACTCTTCCCTCTAGCGGAGAAGGATTCATTATATTTAGTGATGGATATCTGAAAGGGCATGGGTGTTTTTTCATGAATAATGACAAGGTGATTGCTTATGAATCTCGATAATTAAAGACTCATGACCAGAACTATCCAACACATGATCTAGAGTTGGTTTCTATTGTTTTTTCTCTAACGATATGGGGCACTATATTTATGGGAAGAAGTGTGATATATACACAAACCATCAATGATTGAAGTATATTTAAACAAAAAAGGAATTGAACATAAGATAGAGGATATAGTTGGAAAATCTTGAAGACTATGATTTTTCAATATATAATCTTCTAGGAAGAGAAAACAATGTCATTGATGCATTAATTAAAAATGACCTTATTGTGCAGGCAATGATGAGGATTAAAATAGATCCTTTGATTGATGAAATATTAAAACTAGGCATGCGAATCATAAGGGAAGGGACATCATCAACAATATCCCAAATGATTTCTCAACCATCATTACAAGAGAAGAGCAAGAAAGATAAAAAAGAAGTTCCTTTGTTACAGAAGGTGTATGTGGCTATAAACAATGGGAAGTATCTGGAGTTCAATATTGAAAAAAAATGTGTAATGAAATTTTGTAAAAGACTATTTGATCAATAAATTATGAAAATAAAGAAGGATATTGTAGTTGAATATCATAGATCTATATTATCTATACATCCTATAAGCATGGAAATGTATAGGGACCTTCATTGTCATCAATAATGGGATAATATGAAAAGGATGATTTCCGTCTACACTACAAGGTGCCTAGAGTTTCCAAATGATAAGGCATAGAAACAAATTCCTAAAGGGGTATTACAACCGATAACCATACCAGGATGGACGTGGGATAATATCACTATGGACGTTGTCACTAATCTCTGGAGAAAATTGAAAGGAAACAATGTGATATGGGTTATAATAGAACATCTCACCATGACTGCCCATTTTATCTCAATTTAGGAAGATTTATACCTTGGTCTATTTCCAGGATTTATATGAGGGCAGTAGTAAGGCTACATGGTGTACCACTCTTTATAGTATTTGATCGTGACCCTAGATTCAGATAACATTTTGGGAGAAGCCTTCAAAATTATCTGGGTACCAAATTGAATTTTAGTACGGACTATCATCCCCAAACTGATGTCCAATATAAAAATACAATTTAGACACTCGATGACATGATGAGAACATGCTTAATAGAATTTGAAGGTGGATGGGATCAACATATCCCATTAGTTTAGTTCTATTACACCAACAACTTCCTCTTGAGCATTCAAATGGTAGCATATGAAGCTCAATATGGAAAGAGATGTACAACTCGAACTTGATGGGATTAAGCTAGTGAATGAAATATTAATTGGTTGATCTTTCTCGAGAGATAACAGAAAAGGTTCATGCAATCCAATAACACATTAAGGCTGATCAGAGTTGGGAGAAGAGCTATTCTAACAACTATCTAAGGGAAATAGAATTTTATGTTGGTGAAAATGTATTCCTTTGAATTTCCTTATGGAAGAGAGTCATGTGGTTTGGAAATAAAGTGAAACTCAGCCCTAGGTAAATTTTCCCCTATGAAATCCTTAATATCATAAGTGCAATGGCCTATCGTCTTGAACTTTCTCCAAATCGAGATCATCTTCATGATGTATTACTCATATCCTTCTTGGGAAGTACATACATGAACCTTCACATGTACTAAATCCTTGGGTGGTGCAAGTGGAACATGACCACTCTTAAGAGGATAATCCAGTGAAGATCTTGGATCATAGAGACAAATTTATATGAAAAAAGACCAATGACCTTATTAATGTGTTCTATAGGAACCAAAAATATGATGAAACCATGTGGGAACTATAAGAGACTATGAGGCAAAAGTACCCACACCATTTATCTTCTAAGGGAAAGAGCTGAAATTTAGAGGGAAAAATTTCTTAAGGGGAGATAATGTAATTACCCAAACTTTCTGAATATTAATTTTTTCATGAAAATTTTTGTTATATTAATTTTTAATCAATAAAACTATATCCCTTTATTAATGAAGTCATTATAATTGAAATGAGACCATTGGGTTTTGACTTTTATATAACTGTCGATCAATATGATTATTGAAAACTATACTCTTAATGTTAAGTTTAGTATTCTAAATAAAAATAATAATGGTTATTATAAAAGAGTGAAGTGTTGATTGCCTCATCTAGTAGACTCGGGCCATACGAATCCCGTTTTTCAGAGCATGGGATGGAGGTGGCGTCATTGGGCATCGCTCTAGACCATGCGCAAGACAAACATCAAAACATTAAGCCTAAAAAGAATCACTTATGGGGGAAGTTAAAATTGATAGAAATCACCACTTGAGAAATGTTTTCTGAGCCTCCCCAAGATTCTATCACCATTGCACACCTTACTCTTAGGTAATATGTGAGTGTTATATGGTATTATGTAATTAGGCCTTAGTTATGTTGGGTGATCCCTTGGTATAAATAAAATTTTAATTTCATAATTATTGTTTTAATAATATAGTTTCTTAAAAAAGAATATATTTAATTAAGAAAAAATTTATAAATTGATTTTAGAAATAAAAAATATAATTTTCTAATATTTTTTATAAATAGTGAATTATTATGGTAAAATAAACATAATTTTTTTAAATTTACAATGTCCAAATTAAATGGGTAAGAATTTTTATAAGTTTTCTAAGATGTGTAAATTTGATGAATAATGTTTTAGGAATAGTTTTTCTTGATTAAGAGTGTTTTCTATGAATACTAAAAATGTTTTATTATTAAATAGAATTTTCTATGAAATGATTTTCGAAAATAATACATACAAGGTTGTAATCTTACTGAAAATGTGGTTCAATAAGTTTAAATAATTTTTTTGGGTGAAGAGTAACTTTACCCTTTGGAATGGTAATTTTACCCTTATGAATCTTAATTTTACCATTGTAATTATAAAACCACCTAAAGAAGTATAAATATGTTTTAGTCATCTTAAGTGGTAATTTGACATAAATATATCATAGTATAAGTAAATAAATGTTTTAGAAATTATTATTAAGTATTAATATTTTATTTCTTTATTTTAATTTAAAATGAAATTAGTTTTTATAAAACGGATTTCACTTTTGAATTATACGCATTGAAAAATTATTATGGTGGATTTATGGCATTTTTCATAAACATTTGAGTTTTTGGTGAATATTTAAATACAATTTTGGGTTTTCGGTATGTTTAATGACATCATAACTATGACATAATGATGTAATGAGTATTACAAGATGATGATCGATTCTTATGGATTAAAATATGTTATGAGGGGTCCCAAGTGGCCAATGCCATGGGAAAATACCATTGTAAAGCCCATGGTTTGTTAAATACCACTAATGAGGTGTCCATTGAAATTATTAAATTATTCCCCACATTTCTTATAAATACCCTCTCATTCCATCAATTAATTTCATTAAAATATAATTATACATGATTTTATCCAATTTATACCTACCAAGGGGTTTTCCCATGGTTTCGTCCGACCCCCAAGGTCCTAATGTCATTGTTTTAGAAAATACAAATCAGTGTAAGGGAATTCTCAAACTTCTTTTTTCCTATCATGTTTTCTTTTATGTGGTATGTTTCTCAAGTTTCCATAAAATGTAATTATATGTATTTGATTCAGTTCATTTAAATTATTATAAGTCATTTATGATGTGGTGACACCTATCCCATCTCCTTCTAATGTTTTCTAAACCCATGATGCATAGTCGTTAATGCTCTAGAATTTTCATCTCAAAATCTCTCTGTTTTTCTCACGAAATTCTCTTATTTTACTTATGTGAATAAAAAATCCTTTTTCATTTATAGGTGAATTAATTAGGACATAAAATTGATATATTTGATTCAGGAATTGACATATATATAACTCTCATTCCCTTTTTGTGGGTTATAAATGATATAATGATCATGTTTTTAAGCACTTTTTAAAACATCACAATTTTGATATGAAACCCATTACATCTGTTATCATTGGGTTATTTATGAATTGTTTGATTATGAACTTGTGCGCCACATGGAAATAATAACATATTAATGGTGAGACCTGGTAGCACTCCAATGCATTGGGTAATCAAATGAATCTCTAGAGATGACATTTTTTATGATACCTTTGTGAATAACATTGGTAATTTTTATAACAGATTAGGGATAGACATTGGTTATATTATTATGAATGTCTAAATTAAATTTTGTATCCATATATTAGTTTTATTCTTCAAGTTATTTTTATTATGATATGACTCTTTTTCCATTTCCCATGTGTTTATGTATTTCATCATGTTCTTATTGATATCACAAGTAATTTGTTTCCCTTATTTTCCCTTACTGGGTATTCTACTCACCCTATCCATTGATGTATGTCCTGATGTAATGATATGTAGTAATTAAACATAGGATGAACCAATGATGGAGCCTTACAAGTGGATTAGAATAATGATTTATTATTTCATGTATTACGTTACTCTTTTCCAAGACACTAATTATTAATGATACTATGTTTGTAAAATGTAATGTAATAAAAAAGTGGGATTCCATATCCATATTTCTAGGGCAATCATCATTATCATCACATGTCATAAACACTCCCATATAAGGGGTAGTCATAAGATCATTTTCCACTAATCATCAATACCAGAACAATAAATCTAACTCAATATGTTTTATCACACATTAGAACAGAGAATACATATATATAAGAAATATAAATCATTATGAGTCTATATAGTCATAACTACACATAAGTGATCAATATGTCAACAATGGTATATTTGGATATTTAACAACACTCATGGAATTATTCATCATATTTTTCTAATATATATTTATATATTTATACTTGGAAATATAACCATACAAAGAAATACATAATATATTTTGTCACAACAGAGAATATGAACTATGATTTTCAATTTCCATAATTAAAAATTCATAAGTGTTCAATATCAAAGTTATTCTCATGAGCTACACATGAGAACAAACATGGGATCATGATTCAATCATGGTCTCATGGGATCTAGGTCTCGCGTAGCACATAGTCACACCCAAGGGGGTCTATGTAATTTAAAGCACACATTTTTTATCCAACATAAACCATTAGTGGCTAACATGAATCTAGTGAACAACGGTCCATAAAATTCCATTGTACTTTTTTTAATTACATTAGGCATAGTTTTTAAAATTAATTAAGACTTATGGAAAATTGATTAATTTACAATTAATTAATATTCACAACACATTATGAAAGTACATGCCATTCAACTCATGTGGAAAACCCCAATTAACATTCCAATAAACTGAGGACAATATCATTAAGTAGTTTACACTAGACCACCAACCTTAAACGAGGTAAACTCTAAAACAAGTAAATCCAAACATATATTTTTGAGTCATCCATGTCCTTTGATCGTCTATAATATCCTTGAGTTACTAATCATTTCAAATAATTTAAAATTAATTAATAATATATAAATTAAAAATAGTTAACTAGTTATAAGGAACACGCTTTCAAAACATGAAGGAATACATTCCTAAGAACATACCTAATACCACATCCTTGTTCGAACCATGACCAATCATCCATGGAAGGTACATTCTTCCAATTATGTAATAGAGATAAACCAAAAAATTAATTGATGACTAGGATGGTAAAAGTAGAAATGATTCTATGAGAATTTAGTCATTAGAGGATCTTACTAGGAATAGATTTCCAATAGTATCATATAGGTTGAATGAAATGAAAATCCATCACCGTATGAGGATATATTAGGCTAATATTGAAGAATAATGGTTGATTTTCCTTAGATTTTTTCATGGATATAGATATGGATATGATCAAGGAAAAACCTCCAAAATTATAGATCTGGAGAAGATCCATATTCTAAATAAGAACTTTTTATCTAATATGATCATTACAACCTGATTGTAAGGGTCTTTTATAAACATAGGGAGAGGATGTGACTAGAAAATAAAGAATAAAAATAAAACTATAACATAAATTAAATTTCATAAGATCCAACTTCTCTAGATCCATAAAAAGTAATTGGGAAGGAAGTTTAATTTCTTTAGAATACATTGGATTCCATTTTTTAATAAGAATAGAGAATCAGAAGAATAATAACTCAAATCAGAGGGTCAATATACAACTAATGAAGTATTAGGTCATTAAATACACATATAAATGGTTTGGTAACATAGTTTTCTGAATTGTACACAAAAAATGAATGGATTTATCTGATCCTAAGAAACTTATATCATTTGGTCACATGGTTAATCAAATCGTGTTCCAATAATGTTTTTGGGAGTAGAGTGAGTTTCCAATTTTTTAGGTGAGTCTAAACAGTTTGATAAATTGTGCACCATAGTAATGCACCACCCCATGTTCCACTATGATAATCTACATAGTTTCTTAGGGAGACCAACACAATTTCCCCTAACTTTGATTAAACCATGAATTATTTATAAGCTCTATGAAATTCTCAAAAACACCCGAAATAACATAGTACTTATTCAAAATAACCAATGTTAAAAACAATGATTAAAAATATAAAATTTTATTAAGGACTTACACATGTAAATATGGTGGTAGTTATAATTATCCTAAAAAACTATTTGTAAGCTTGAAAAATTTTCAGCAGAAAACAAAATAAAAATCATTTCAACCCATAAGTAAAATATTATAGGTTATTTCGTAATGATATATAAAAGTATCATTCTATAAAAAATATTAAAAATAAAACATACCAAAACATTGATATTTTTTAAAAAATAAACATGGATAAATATTAACAAATTTTGATAATTAATAATAATTATAAAGGTGGAAGAAAATTGGTCATGCCCAATAAATTTAAAAAACACTTTTGTAAAAAAATTGACATTAACTAATAACAAAAAATTGAAATGGTTTCTTTTTAATAATTTGTAATAAAATTAAAATATATTTACTAATAAAATATATAATCCTTTGAATAAAAAGTAATTAAATTATTCAAATAATGTTCTGAACATGGCATGGGGGAAAAATTGTTTAAAACATATTATACAATGTTTCAAAAGAAAATCCCTTACGACTTGGGTATCTTTTGAATCAAAAGATTATTGAAGAAGGGAAAATGAAATGGATTAACAAAAAAATATGTTTTTATTAAATTAATTATAAAACTAATATCTTTTTAATTTCATACTTGACAGAAAATAAAATAGATGGTGAAAATGGTTTATGAATCAATGAACGGATATAGAGCTGATAAATACCATACCTCGGGTCCTGACATGTATCATTCAAATGTATACCTTCCTGAGTAAAAAAATATATGAATTGTTTAATTATTAAGAAAAATTTTAATTTTAATTCAATTATAATTATAACATTAATTTTATTTATTTACATGAATAATATATTTACATAATTAGTTATGACTGTATCAGATGTTTTGAGGACATTCATTTCATAATCCCAGAACTACTTTGGTAGGATAAATGGAGTCAATGGTGTTATGGTTACCATAAATTAAGAATCATATACATAATATAATTTGAATATTAATACATGAAATTTAAATTTAAAATGATCCTATAAATTTGGCCACATTAAATTATCAACATCGTTTCATAGAGACAGTAGTCCATACATACATGTGATAGTCACTTTGTTTTGTCTACTAAGTAAAAAAACCATATTTTTTTATGTTATAATTATCATAAATATATTATAATAGTAATATATATTCATCAGTTCTATCCATATTCTAAGCCTTATATGGTGTAAAAAATTGTGTCACACCACTTCATTGGGGTTGTATTTCACCCGTACACACTTGAAATATTATCAATTTCTAGTGTACAATAAGGGTTATAAATTAAGTAATATATTATATTTTTAGATTTATAATTTCATCATAAAAATTATATATTTTCATTTTTCAATATTGTAACCCACCATATGATTTTATGTTGGAAAAATAAACTTCAAGGCTTTAATAAATCGGTAGTCCCCTCATACAAATGAATAATTTTTTCATTTCACATATGATAGAAAAGGATAAGAAAAAGGGTGGAAAATAATTATAATAATATTTAAATATATCTTAGATACTTATTATATAATATCATCATTTTTAATTAATATTTAAATCATTTACCAAAATAAATAATAATGAAGGCACTCGATTAAGAGTTGTACATATTTATTGGATTACACATAAATCCATCTAGGATTGGAATTTTGGTGAGGGAAAAACCTCTTTAAATTGGAAGGTATTTTGGGGAGGTATTTGGTCAAGGATTTTATAAAAAATATTTATCAAAAGGTATAATAAATATAGAATATTAGGTTCCCTTATATAAGTGATGCTAATTACACACTTGTAAAGATTAATAACTTGAATGTTTAATAAACATTATAACCATCTAAATAAGCTCGAAATGTCTTTAATTTTGAAGGTATGAAATAATATGGTTGAAATACAATAAAAAAATAAAATTTAGACCTGTTTATGTTTCATTTTAGACCATATCATTTGGTTAATCCCCCTCATTATCCAATTTAACCTTAACTGTATTGAAACATTATTCACACATTAAAGGTTATAAATTTACTTATAAGTCCAAAAGCGACTAAATTTCAGTAAATTTATGATCTTTTATACGAATTCCCAATCCTCTTGTTTTATTTTAATGTTTTTTTAAATCATTTAATAAAATACTGTTTTTTAATAATTTCATTACAGTCTATTTTTATACTATTAAATTAATTTGACATCAGAGACCTATAGAAAACAATATAATTATAATATAAAAAAATTAAAATTAATTTTTATCTATTACTTATAAGAAAATTAGTGGAATACCATAATTTATCCAAAATGTATTATTTTTTTAAGAAAATAATTTACCTTGATTTTTCTATAGTTCTCACAAGAATTGTATCACTGTTGGGTAAGTATTCAATGTAACTATACTATGGATTATATTTAAAAATATTAATAACATAAATTAATGTATTAATATTAAAAATAACTATTTGGAACTGATATTAACTTCATTGTATCCCTTGATAGTATGTTTTGTTAATGAAATTAAATAAAGTAACATTTTGTATTTGTTCATTACTTAAAACAACTTAGAATTAATTATAAAAAATAGAAAAAATGTGGAAAATATTAAAATAATATATAATAATGATTGAAATAAACCTATAAAATAAAATATAAGAATGTTTTAGATATATTTTTAATACCCTATAACATTATTATTATCATTAATTGAAACGATTTAACCTTTACCATGGAAGAAAATACTAACCATAGATACCATTTAGGAGAAGAAAAATGAAATTGAACAGATTGATATATATAAAACTACTAATTCAAAAATATTGTATAAAATTTGAAGATTATGTTTTTATTAGGTGAATATGTTAATTTTTATATAAGTTCACAAAACACAATGGAAACAATTTTTTAGATAATTTTATTCAAACATAAAAATTAACATATGCAAAACAAATAAAATATTAATTCATATGAAATTATTTAGTTTATATAGATTAAATAGATCTTATATTACATTATAAACAAATCCCAAATGCAATTTTACATTTATGTTTTTTCATTTAATGAATATAAATGGTAGTTTTGAAAACATAAAAAAATTACAATTCTCTCAAAAATTATTATTTTCAGGAAAAATATAAAAAATTCACCCTTAAAATGTTATGAAATTATTATTAAACAATTTTTTCGATTATTAATTTAAAATTTATAAAATTGGAAAAATGAAAAGTATTATCTTTGCACAAAATGTAATAAAATCATTTTTGAAGAAAATTTATTTTTCATGAATAAAATTACTTTATTATTATTTCTTTACACATATGAATGATAGAATTAATGTAAATTAATTTGTTTGGATGTATAAGATATTAATTTAATTAGGATAATTTATCAATATTTGTTAATTTTAAAAATTAAGATGAAAATACACAGCATGAATAAAAATCGTTTAATAAAACAATTATCTTTTACCTTCAAAAGATTTTATTTTCATTTTTAAAAATTTAATATCCAAATTATGTCATATTAGTGATTTTATTTTGGATAAAAAATTTACATATATTTAAATATATTTTTATTCCTATTCAAACCATCCAAACCAAGAGTAAGGTTATAATAATAATATCTGAATTATAAAATTTTTTTACTATATTATCGTTTGTTGATGCTCGGTGTTGGGTCTAATATAGGCTATCAGAAATATTATTTTTTTAATAAAAAAATTATAAAATAATGGGTAGTAACACCCTACCTACAATAAAGAAACAACATTCTCACAATTTTGTGTAATCTCGGATGAATTAAGGGTTTAAAAAATTTCTCAATAAATTCCACAAAGTTTAATAAAATCTATTAACATGAATATAAAAACACATTTCTATATTAAAAAACACCTTTATTGAATACCCACATAATAAAATGTGATAGTAAAACATAATTTTTAAAATAGGATATGGAAAATATGACAGCCTCCATGAATAAAGCAAAATTTTTTTCCCAAAAAAATTGAAAATTAATGGGAAGTGAAAATATAGACATAATGGAGAAAAGTAACATCCATTAAAATATATGAAGTTATAGAGAGAAAAAATAATAATAAATTTAATTAAAAAATAATATATTCATAAGGGATAAAGATTACGATAAATTCATTATAAATGAAGCTAAAATGATAACATTTATATTTGAATATATGTTTCCAAGAATTAAGGGTTTCTTTTACTACTAATATAGAGAAAATATAAAATATACTTACGTTATTTATTTCCATTTCATAAGAAAAATATCATCTTTTGGATGTCCTTATATAATTTTTCCCACTTTTAGATCATCTTTTACTATAATAAGTGAATTTTCAAGATGAATTTTTCATGATTAAATCACTAAAATTATCTTTTATGGGATAACAACATCAGAAAAAGATAAATAGTTATATCTCATGTTTCTATCCATTATCCAAAAAAATATTATCACAATATAGGATAATATACAATATGAATACACATTCATTTGAATAAATTGTACCCTAATCTCAAAACCATCAAATGTTACACCAAAGGATATAATTTCAATATCCCATAAATAAGTAACCATAAAATTCATAGAAATATTCCTAGACATCTTCAAAAAACATATTTTATCCCATATTTTTCTAAGATAAAAATATAATTTATATCCAAATAAGATGAATCAGTCATAGATTCACATACCAAATATTTATATGCCCATCCCATATAATGTCTAAAATATTATATTCTTTACCATAAATATTTGTAACCACTATAAAGACATAATAAATTGATATATGATCTCAAAAGACAATTAACCTACAATTAAATAATCAATATTCTATATTTTTAAATAAATTCCATTTACCTTTTTCATATAATGTTCTCAATATAGTTAAATTATTTAGAAAAATATTAATTATTTAATCACCAAATTTTTTTCATTATTAAGGATATTTATATAATTAATCATCTGTTCCAAAAATATAAATCTAATTTTCCCAAATTAACCATAATTATCTCAACATCAAATATCATATTAACCTTAATGATAATCAATAATATTCAGATTATTTCTATAAAATAATGATGCAATTTTCCTTAAATAAAATTTTCACTATAATATAATTTAAACATAAGGGTTACATTTAACTCAAAAATTTATTAAAACTCTGTAAATGTCTCCCAATGTACCACTTTACATAAAAACTAAAAGGGGTATATATGATTATAGAAATGTGATTAAACATAGAATTAATAGCCCCTTAGGTATCTAAAACTATTTAAATATCATCTTCTGAATCATTTTAACCTCTAAAGTAATATAAATTGTTTCCATGATACCAAATATAACACCTTCTAACATAGTTTATCCCATATTAAATGAATTTTAAAATTATTTGATTTATTTTCAACAACATGATATTTCAGGTTTATATTTTTAGAGAAGTAGTAAAACAATGACATTACATTCAGAAAACTGACATGGAGTGTCCATTTATTCCATATATGAAAAATTACTAATCTTTCAACCTTTTTTCACTCACAAGACTCTTTCTTAGTTGAAATATCATTTATTTTATTCATAGAGATACTTCATAATAGTTCCTACCCATCATTTTTACTTGTGAAAAACATTTTAAAACTTGTAATGAGATAAATAATTCTAAATAATCATTATAAAAATGAAGGATTCTATTTTTCTAGTGAAAAATATGAAAACCCATAAAAATGATTAATTTTATGACAAAAAAAACTTTTATATCATAAATAAAACATATCTACATTATAAAACAATCCATTTTTAAAAAACCCCTTTAAAAACCAATATAATGAATAATAAAAACATAAATCCACCACGAGTAACATGATAACCCTTGAAAAAAATTCAATCACAAACAATCATTTAAATGTTCATAAAAATTCTTTATCAAATAAAATCAAATATTCTATTAAATTATTTTTTATGAATATTATAGTTATCTTGGAGAATCTTATTCATAACCCATGTTTAGAAATTATTATCCCATTTCATAATAACTAAAACCCGGTTAATTTGATATGTGTATCCTATTTGTTTTGGTCTCTAATTTTCACCATCAATGACTATTTATTACCCCATGCATTGGATAACAATATCAACATCACTAGTTGTAATGAGATATATTATGATTTTCCATCATTATATATAATTGTTAAGTACAGTATCATAGACAAAACATTTATAAGATCTCTATTTTTTATTATAAAACCCTGGAAAATTTCATTTGAACCCATAATAAAAACTGTTTTTTTATCTCATAAAGTTGAAAAAAATGTTTTTTACTTATAATTTATTTAAAAATTAAAAACATTTAAAATATTTGTAAGATAATTTAATTTTAAAATAAACATAGTAAAACACAAAGGAATATTTATAATTAATAATGGATATAATAGGGAAAACCCCAATAAATCTATATATGTTAAAAGAAATATTTTATCACATTCATAAAAAATTAAAAAATAATCCATAAAAATATCCAAATGATCCATTTTAATTTATTTCATTGAAGTTAAAATATATTAAAAATTTACATTTAATAATATTTTAGTCATAAATAATAACGTCATTGGAAATTTTATTAGAACGTTGATATAATGGTGAAGGAGTTTAGAATATTTTAAATAAAATATTAATTGAATATACCATATGAATTTCATAAATTTAGATTCAAAATATCAATGAAAATTTAAAAGTGAAACATATTTTCGAAACAATTTTTTTATTAAATTAATTATAAAATAAACTCATAAAGAGGTTTGTAAAACAAAAAAATCATTTTTTTATAAATGGAATACGTCTCAGTGAACGAATATTGAGAGGAGAAATGCCTTACCTTGAGTCCTAACTCCTTTCATTCGCATATCTACCCAACGTAGTAAAAACCCTATTTTAATTTTCTATATTAATAATAAAATTTTTTATATTCAACACATTATCATTATCCATTTTATTTCATTTATTTCCATGTTTTATTTTGTTACTTAATTAGTTAAGTTTACATCAGATCTTTTGAGGACGTTTGATTCATAATATGAAAAAATATCTTGTAGGTTGAACAAGATCAATGGTGTTATGGTTCCATTAACTGAATTTTATAAAACATGTTATAATTATCACATTTATAAGTTAAATACTCTTTTAAAATAAACTATGTAAGGTAATCGTGAAATATAATCCATGTCATTCCATAGATATAGTAGTTCAAACGTATGAATGAAAAAAAATAATTTTTCTATTGAGTCAAAAAATAATAATACAATATTTAACATCAAAAAATCATTAATATGTTATACAAGACATAATTATTCATTAATTTCAAACTTATGACAATCATTCTAAAGTTATTGTGAAAAATAAATCACATTGCTCTGTGGTGGAGGTATTTCACACAAAAACATGAGATAACTGATCAATTTCTAACAAATAGAATGTGTTATAATATTAGAAACATATTATCTATTTAAAATAATTATTATTTCGTAAATATAATATATATTTATTTTTTCCATTATTTTATATCACCATGTGATTCGATGATGAGAAAAATATTTATCTTCATATAGGTGTTAGTATACATGTATTCTTGAGTGATGTTTTCATTTTATATAATATGTAAGTTCATGTGATAAAAAAAGATGAAAAAGGGATGTAAAAAAAAATCTTAAAAGTTAATTATATGGAATATACATATGAAATTATTTTATCATGATTAAAGAAAATATTGAGGAGATATAAGAAGAAATAAACTCAAAGGCACTTAGTTATGAGTTATACATATTCATTGGGAAATATAAATTGGATAATACCTTATATAACACCCCAATATTTTCCCCATGTATCTTCTTAATCAAATCCAATTTATACGATAGCTTACATAGCACACAACACTAAACTAAAGAAAATAGTGATATACTATAAAATATTAATATGATTGTTTAGAATAGTAATGTTGTTCATAGAATAAAAAAGTCACATATTAGAGAAAAAATAAAATTAATGTTTCCCATAAATGAAAATATTATATATTTAATTAATGGAATAAGTAAATAAATGTTTTGATGATGAAAAAAAAGTGATGATGTTTTTGAGAAAAAAACATATATTAATTACATTATAATTAATATGATTCTTTATAAGAAATTATATATTCATAAAATAAATTCATAAATTAATATTTTGTGTATGATAATTACAATATAATTTTTCGATACATTAATTATTTTTTAAAGGTTCTATAAAATCGATTATAATATTAAAAATAATATTTTTCAAATATATGATGATGTTAATGATAAAATAAATTTATAATATTTAACAAATTATTTCAATGAAATCAAGTACATTTTTTAAAACTAACCATTGAAAAATGGGTTCGGTTAATTTTTAGGGTTTTTCAAAACTAGTTGATTTTTTAACAAAAAATAAAACAATTTGTGGTTTTTTATATTATAAGTATATAAATGAATTATTGAGTAGTGTATGACATATGTATGAGTAAATCGCTCATTATTTTGAAATTAAATTCACCCGTACCTGTATTTAGTCATGAGAATCAACATTATTGATTCTATTGACTTCAAATAATAAACAAATGAATAAGATAACAATAAACACCCCTCTTCGCCACCTATAAATACCACCCATTAAACCCCTTCTATGTAAACCTTATAAGCCTTGAATATTATATTAAATATTTGAAATTCCATTCTAAGGTCTCTTCGCCACATCTAAAATCTTTTAGTCTTACCAAAATACCAAATCCAAGTATCTTAAGTAGGTTCCCAAGGAGACGATATTCAAGAGGTAAAATCCTCATTAATTATCTTTTAAATTATTTTCATTTATTATATTCTCATCACCTACCATATCAAAAGAGGAATGGTAAATATATTATCACATATATACTAATATTTTATTTTTCTATTAGAATATCTATCATCAAATATTTTTTATTCTCATTTTATTTTAAAAATTAAAACATTGTATTTGATGTGTCGATTCACCGCCTTCGTGAATGATGAGTTTTTTTCATTACCTCCTTGGAGGGTGGTCCAAAACCATTATTATGGAAAAATGATATTATAATATATAAATTAAATCTCTATTTTTTTAATGCAATATATATACACAATATTAAATAAAAAAAGTAGTCCATGATTGTCGGAAAAACTGCCAAAAATAATCCAAACATTTATTATTAAAATTTTACCTAATGATTAATCCTCATAAAATATTAAAAAATGATATACGAGATAATTTAAACTAATTTATGTTCATTGTACTAAATAATTTCACCTTTATTGTTTTTCCTCCATTTTAAACGAACTCACATAATTATACACAAGGAATTGATCATAAAACCATGAATCAAACTCTCTCCAAAATGATAAAATAAACATTATAACTCATATAAATGGACATATATGAACACAATAAAATTAAAATAAATAAAATATATTTTTAATATGTTATAAGTAGTGTAATTAATAAATGTAATTTTATTATCTATTACATTAAGTAAAATTTTAGAATTCTTTCATACATATTGTAAGTGGTTTTTCATATTACTTTTATTTGTCTAAAATATGCCATATTTAAAACATTTTTCTTGTTTATGGTGTATATATACTACCCTTTGATATATAAAATCATGAATCTAATTATCTTTATGGTAATTAATGTATCACTTTATTATTATTAATTATACTCGGAATACAATTCGATTAATTAAAAGTGGTAATGGTTTTTTGTCTCACTTTTCATTTTATGTGACATATGACACTTTAATCACTAATTATAGACTACCCCATTTATTTATGGTCATAAATCATTGATGATTTCATTAAATATCAATATTTATTATATCATGAATAATATTTTTTTAATATACATATCATTTTAACATATGATGTTTAATTTGAATGTTATTTTATTAACTAAAAAATATTGATAAATCTGAATACTCTATTAAATATAGATATTTTGATAAGGATTATTTTTCAAGAATTTAATATATGAAGGAATAATTATTTGTAATTTCAGTGATTTGTGGGGACATGCATTAGATACACCCTCGATGCATTGATAAATATGTTTAGAAAAAATAATTTAAAAAACCTTCATGATTGTTATTAAGAAGAATCAGAAAAGTTTCAACCAATACACATAAATTGAATTTTGAAATATCATGAAAATAGTGGTTCATGTTATAAGAACATGATGTCTAATAATTAATAAGTTCCTTTATTTAGTATTTAATTATTACTATCCATGATATTTTAACTACGGTAAAATATATTGTTGTATTTTCATTCTCAATTGATTGATTAAATGGAATATATTTCTCATCTATTTACCGTGTTGTACTTATTATTCTTTACTTATTATGATTAAAATACTATTGATTCATGTTTCTGATAAATGTAACCCTTACTAAAATTTTGATCTCAAACTTTTATTTATTTTCCATCCCCATGTTATGAAGAAGACATCATTGAATAATTGTGAAGGAAGAATTTTATTTCACATTATTATGTTCTATGTTTCATTAGTAATGTAATATGGTATCCATGTATTTATATTGTTCTTTAAAAATTCTAAACCGATAGATCCTTAGAGATGTGATCTCTTGTATCTATTCCATTTTAATTAAATTTCTACTGACACTATGCTATTGGGATTCGGTTTGTTACACTTTTTATTAAGTAATATTTAGTAAAAAAATTGGGAACTAGATTTTAAATAACACAGAGAAAAAACAATTTTAATATACTTACACTCATGATGATTATTATCTTACTCATTGTGCATCATTATTTAGTGATGACACCAAATGGAATAAAAGGAATCAATACCCTTAGACAATATTGGTATTTCCCCATTGATAAATTCAACATAATCGTTGTTGGATCTTAGTAGAACATTAACATATCAGGATATATTATTCGGTTTATGGGGATATACCAAACTACACATATATTTTATCATTTCATACAAAAAATACCCTATCTTTTATTGTGACTAGTAATACAATGATAACTTAGCAATCAACCATTTCCCCTGAAAGTATATTTCTAGAATTGGGATGTGATGTAAGGGAAGTTGTTATACTAGTGGTATATTTACTTAAGGGATATTTTTATCAATGATGGTCATTTATCTAGAATACTAAGGAGGAAGATAAAATAGAATAAATTTAATGGAGAACTTTTGATGAATTTTTTTTCCATAAATACTTCTCTTCAGAAAAAATAACTAAAACGACGAGAAAATTAATTTTCTTGATGAAAAATAAAGAAGATGTTATTATAGAGTAGGAAGAGACCTCAAAATAATATCCATGTATTCTACAGATTTAATATGTTTTTTAGAAAAAAAAATTGATCATTTTGTTGATGATCTGAAGAAATGTACCCAGAGTGCACTAGCTTCTCAAAAACATTTCATAAAATGCTGAAATAGTTTTAAGTTCCATCAAAATAGAGAAGGAATACTCTAGATCCTATAAATTTGAGAGAAATCAAGAGATGCAGAGGAATCCTGATAGCCATGAAAAAGGTAAATAATCAATGAATAAAAGGGGAACATAGAAATTTCCATTATCAGAAAATTATGAAAAAAATCATCCTAGGAAAATCGTAAATGGCATAGGAGATTTTTTAAATGGTTGGGGCCGAAGACTAAATTTATTATTTAATGTAAAGACCTCTTTTTTCTGGGTAGATGGAGAACCATTACATAGCCCAAATTCCCATGTCCTACTGTGCTGATTACAAGGCTTAAAAGCCCATTTTTTTGCCCAAAAGGCCCTTTGGTGAATTGTACTGCTACAATACCTGAGCTACTACATTATCTACTATTGTAAAACTACTTCTAAAGTTCTTATTACACTCCTCTTCCACTATATTGTCGTTGCTACTATAGTTCATCCATTAATACAGTACTCATACAGTGTCCTTTATCAAAAAATATATAGTAAGCTGGAAATTAGTCCATATCCAGATTTTATAATGGGTCTTTTGGATTCCATATAGGATCTCGGGTACCACAGAAGAGGCCAATGGGGATATAACTAAGCTTATGCGATCTTTACAACTAATGTTAAAGTACACAATGATGTTCTAGAATGTACATTATTCCAATATTATAATTTATTTAATGGTTTATTTGACTATGGATAATCAAACTCTTTTATATCTATCGAGTTTCCCACAAAAATTAAGTATTCAATTTTTGTTCTAATAAGGGAGATTTCAGTAAAAAATGACAAGGGAAGTCTCATTGTAAAAAAAGTTTCAATAATCCCCCATTATGACAGATAATTGTGCTCTATTTGATTAAATTATCATTATAAATATGGAAAACATTGATATAATCCACATTATGGACTTTATTTCAAAATATGATGTGAAATTTTATTGAAATAAGATGAAAATTACAATATATAAGGAAGATTATAATTCATTATATTATTCGTAAAAACATAATCATTTGATTCTTATATAATTCCACCCTTAATAGCTCTTCTGAATAAAATTGTCAGAAAGGAAGAGAAAAAAACATCTAGGGATGAGGAAAGTAATATTCAAATTGAGGGTGTAACAATTGTATATGAATATGTTAATTTATTTCATGAGTAATAACATGGACACCCTCATATTGTGAGGTTTATTTTAACATTGATTTAATCCCTAATTCAATACCAATATTAAATAGTCCTTATTGAATGTCCACTATTAAATTATTATAGGTGAACAAACAACTTGTGGTGTTTATTAATAAGTTGTTTATTATCCATAGTGTTTCTTTATGAGGTGACCCTATTATATTTGTTAAGAAGAATGATTAATCAATGAGGTTGTGGATAAACTATATAGATACAAATGAAATTATATTAATGAATATGTATTGTCTACCATACAATAATGAATTATTTTTTCAAATTCTTAGAGGAAAATATTTTTTGAATATTTAACTTCGTTCCGCTTATAGTCAATTGTCAGTAAATAAGAATGATATTTGGATGAAAACTTTTCAGATGATGTATAAGCATTACAATTTTATAGTCCATTTGGATTGACTAATACACCCAAAATTATCATGGATCTATTCAACAATTTATTCAATGAATATGTTTAAAATTATGTTTTATTTTTAATTTATGATATTTGGTTGTATTCTAAAATCTATAGAGACCTTGGGAATCACATATGAATAATAATTTATACACTCATAAGGATAGAGTTATATGGTTTATTTAGAATTTGTGAAATTATGATTGATTAAATTTTATTCATTGACATATCATCTATAAGGATAGAATCATCATTGATCCTATAATGAAATAAAAAATCGATTAATTACCCACTAAAATGAGCATAACTAAGGTGTAGAGTTTCATTGGTTTAGTAGGTTACTATTTGTGTTTCATTCTGAATTTTTCCTAAATGTCTATCCAATTAACCAAGATAACATGTAAAGGGGTTATGTTCATTTGGAAAAATGTATCTAAATAATGTATCAAATAATTGAAGATAATATTATTCAGTGATATGATTTTGAATCTTCTATATGAAATGAGGGGGTTTTGAAGTGCAACTATGCATCAAAGAAATTACAAGGTTGTGTCTATATGAAAAACGATAATGTTATTTCAGATGCATCAAATTTATGGAAGAATAATGGAAAAAATTGTCCAACTAATGATATGGAGTTAGTATCGATAATCTTTACTTTGATGATATAGAGAAAATATCTCTATAGTGAATGGTGTGAGATGTATATGGATCAGAAGAGGTTGAAATTCATATTTAGATTGGAAGAACTCAACCTAAAGAAAAACGATTTCTTGTGCTACTCAATTATTTTGATTTCTCAATACAATGCCTCTTAGTAATGAAAATAAAGTAGTAAATGAATTAACAAAGAAATATAATTAACTTATAACAAAAATTAAGATTGAGAAAGATCCTATGTTCATGGATTTAGTAATAATGGATGTGGGAATTGTTATTGAAGGGGAAACATCAATCCTTTTCAAGTGATTGTAAAATCATTTTTATAAGAAAAGATAAAAAAGCTACCAACCTACTGATAATAATTTTCAAAAATAAAATTATAGTTCTTAAGTATAGCAGATTGTAATACTTCATTTATATAGGTGGAATTCATATATTTTGAAATAGGATGTGTGTAACATCAACACGTGAGCTAAAAATGGGACTATTACACGATTATCAGACGTCAAGTATCCCTGTACACCATGGTAGTAGTGAGATGTATAGAGATATGTTGAAACATTTTTTGTGGGGTTATATGAAGTGCTAAATTGATAACTATATGTAATGATGCATTGTTTTTCAGTAAGTCAAAGATGAGAAAAAAAAATCATTGAGGATTCTTGATACCACTACATATTTCTTTACGGAAGTGGGATTTCATTACTATGGAATTCATCACTAATTACCAATGACCCCCAGAAAATATTTTACAATATGGGTTATTATTGATCATCTTACAAAATCATCATATTTTCTTGATATAAGAGAATATTATCCTCTTGAGTGCCAAGTAAGACTCTATATTAATGATGTTTTAAGGCATCATGGTGCTCCTATATTGATTGTGTCTTATCAAGATCCATATTGTATATCAAAATTATAGAATATTCTTCAATGGAAATTGGATACTATGCTTTATTTCAGTACCACATATCAACCTCAAACCAATGGACAGTCTGAAGGGAACATTCAATTGTTGAAAGATGAATTTATATCAAGTTCACATGACGTTCATGGTTTGTTGGATCAGTAATTAGCTTTGATGGAGTTTTCCGAAAATAATATTTTCTATTATAGTATTCAAATAGCACGATATGAAGAATTATATGGAAATAGATGTCATAGTATAACTTTTTGGGATGAAGATGGTGAGAATAAACTTATTAGACCAGATAATATTGAATAGAGAATAAAAAAGGTAAATACTATTTAGGATCATATTAAATCAACTCAAAGTAGGGAAATTTTTTTCAGAAAATGAGAGAAAGGATTTGGAATTTCAATCGGGATAACATCTCTTTCTAAATGAATCTCCACTAAATGGTGTCATTAGGTTTGGTGAGAAATGGAAAGTGACCTATAGGTGAATCATAAAAATTTAAATTTTGGAGTGAATTATAGCTACTTCTTACCAATTAGAAATCCCACCAAGTCTCTCCAATGCTCATTCACATGTCAATTTTAATGAATTACGTGCCAGATCCAACACAAGTACTCACATATGATGAAATAGAACTAGAAACTGATTTATCTTAATGCAAAGATCATGTAGATATTCTTAATAGTAGAAAGAAGGTATATAGTAATTGGAAGACTTGACTGGTAAATGTTCTCTCATGTAACAATAATATTGAAGAATCAATATGGGATCCTAAGAATGTTGTAAAGAAGAACCACCCCCATTTGTTTTGGAAGGAAATATTCAATAAAAAATTTGAGGATGAAATTTTTGAAGGAGGGGAGAATATAACACATGAATATAACATTTGTTATGTATCTTCTTAAATAAATTCAATCTATTAAATAGCTTATGTTTCACAAAACACTAAACATAAATGAATCCTGATATATTATTAATTATTTACATTACCATTAAGAATAGTAATGTTTCCATTTTTATAATAACCTCAAATATGAAAGTATAAATAATTTTTTTGAATATCCTAAATGAAAATATGAAATATTTATATGCTTGAATAAGCAAATAGCAATTTGCAAAATAAAAAATTAACTGTTTTTATTTTTGTGAAATTTAAATATTTAATTACAATTTTATAAATAATAAAATTATTTAAAAAAAATATTAAATTTAATAAATATATTCATAAATTAATATTTTATTTTATTATAATTATAATATAATTTTATGAGACCACAAATATTTTTAAAAATAGTCATAAAAACCATTATAATATTAAAATAGTTATTTTTCGAACAAATTTTGATATTAATTAAATTGTTTTTTCTCAAATATAGAAATATATTTTTATAAAATGGAATAAATATTTTAAATATACACATCAAATGAAGGTGAGAGTTATTTTTTGGGATTTTTAAAAAAGAGATCAATTTTTGTTGAATTGTGAAACACAATAATTTTCTATATTTAACATCCAAAGTTAATAAATTATTTATTGAGACATGGATGTTGTAAGGATTGGTAATAACATATTAGTTCAAACTCATATTATATATTTACTATATTTGTTTATGGGGATCATGACTATTGATAATCTTCTGCCAAAATAATAACTTAATGAATAAAATAATAAAAAACACCCCTCTCCTCTATGTATAAATACCACATATCACCACTGCTTATACTCACACTTATAAGACTTTATTATTGAACAAACTCCTTCCAATCACCTTTACAATCCTCTTCCTCATCAATATGACCTACTGGTCTTTCCAAAATACCAAATACAAGTGGCTTAAAGAGGTCCCCATGGAGAATATAATCAAGGGGTAAAATCCTCATTTTTTTCTATTTTAATTTATTTTCTTTTATTTTCTGATCCTCACATACCCTATACAAAGTGGAATGGTAAATATAGTATCGTATATATATAATAATATGACTATGATAATGTAATATCCATCATCAAATCTTTTCTCTTATCTTTTTAAAAAAATGAAAACATCGTTTGTGATGTGTCGATTCACCACCTTCTAGAACAACGAGTTTTTTAATTCCTCTAAGTCCATCATGGATGGTCATGAAACCATTGTTATGGATAAATAAGATAATAAAATCTAAATTAAAACATTTTTATATTCAGGAAATAATATATATATATTATGTTAAATATGTAAACAAAACTAGATAATGATGGTCTGAAAGTCCACCAAAAAAACCAAACATTTATCATTAATGTTTTATCTAATGATTCATACTAATACCATAAAAAACCAATTATATATGATACAATTTAAAATTATGTATATTCATTATACAAAATTATTTCAATTATTTATTTTTCTTCCATTTTCCAAGAACTCTTATAATAATACACAAGGGAACTCACCTTAAAACCATGAGACAAATTCTCCCAAAACAGTGAAATTAAATATCACAACTCCTATAAATAGCCATAAATAAACATAATAATATTATAATAAATAATATATATGTCTAATAGGTTCTTTATTAAGTAATAAATTAATCTATTTTTATAATACAAAACGTTAAGTACATGTGATGAACACTATCATATATAAGGTAAGGGGTTTCTCATCACTTTTTTCCACGTGATATGCCATATTCACAACTTATTTATTGTCTGTGGTGTACGTATATTTCACTTTGATATATTATATCAATAATTTCTTTATATTCTATTATTAATTATTTAATTTGGATATTTTTATTTTTATGGGGCATATGATTCGATTGATTACAAGTGGTAATGGTTTTTCATCTCACTTTAATTTCTGTTGGACATATGCCACATTCATCACTTACTGTGTACTACCACTTAAATATATAAACATAAATAGTTTTGGATTTTATTAAATATCAATATTTATTCTATCATAGATATTATTATTTTATAATACATATACCATTTTTACATAAGATGTTTACTTTGACTTTTATTTGGTTAAATATGGAAGTATTGATAAATCATTTTCCTTTAATCAATATATATATATTGACCATCAATATTGTTCATGAATTAAATATATGTTTCAATAATTATTTGGAATTTTATTTAAGGGTGGTTCCTGACATTATATACCCCCTCAATTCATCGATATGTCTCTTGAGACAAAATAGTTGGAAATATACCTTCACATTTCTTTCCAAGTTGAATTAGATGGGTTTCTATCCAGATAATTTAAATTTATTAGGAAAGGACATGATGGTAGTGGATCATGTTCCAGATACATGATTTCCAATAATTAATCATTTCCTTCATTCAATATTCAAATAATATTATCCGTGCGATTTTCACTAATTGAAATTTTTTGGATGCATTTTCATTCCCAATTTATTGATTAAACGACATCTGTTTTTTAGCTATTTTTCATCCCTTATTTATTATGCCTTATTAATTATTATACACATATTATTGATTTAATTTTATAATATATGAAACCTTTATTAATAATTTTGAGATTACCATTTTAATTTTTACTTCCCCAGGTTATGAAGAGGAAATCATTGAACAATTATCATGGAAGCAATTTATTTTTCTTTATTATGTTTGATGATTAATTTCAAATGTAATATTCGACCATGTATGTATTTAGTTCTTCAATACTACGAAATTGGATGATCATTGGGAACATGATCTCTTGTATCTATGTATTTTTAATAAAATGACCACCGAGTTTATACTACAAGGGTCGTGGTTCTCACAACTTAATCCTTCTTAGTTTGGATCATTGATAAGAAACAGACAACTAGGGAATGGTGAGTGATGATGGGGAGATATTTAGTAAGGTATAAATCGAACTAGAGTGCTAAAAATGTATGAGGAATAGAGGATATGAGGTTCCCTTATATAGAAAAGGGAGTGGAAGACTTGTAAATATTAATAACATTAAAATATAATAAATTTCATAATAATGTAAATTGGAACATAATGGTCATAATTTAAATGTTAGTAAATTATAATTTCGAAATTTCTTAAAACATAATATTTTTTCATATTTATGTTTCATTTTAAACAGTATCATTTCTTTTAACCCCCTTGTTAACCCTTTTTAATCATTATCATGGTAAATAATTCAATTTTAAGAGTTATAAATTTATATACAAGGTCGAATGTTACAAATAAATATTCCATTAATTATATATTAGATCATTTATTTTCCCAATTTTAATATTTCATTGAGTTTTTTCATTTTTAAATAATTTAATAAAATTTTCCATTATAAAATATCATTAAAGATAATTTGGAAATATTTATTTAATTTCACTTCAGAGACATAATGTAATATCCATAACATGTATTGAGCTAGGCTCTTATTTATTTTTAGGTTTAAACCAATTAAATATTGTTAATTAATTGTTTCCCAAGTTTATGAGGATGCTTTAGGGTGTTTGTGACATGAAATAGGGGAAAAATATCTATCTAATTCATTTTGAATATTTGGAACACTGTTAGAATTAATTGTTTCCCATAACCATTGAAGCCAAGAGGAGTGGGACACAGTTGATGAAACTATGGATGGGGGAATGGGAAATCCCTGTAGGTTTGTATATAGCCAACCCACATGATTACCACCTGAGTTTTCAAACTGTGTGGGATCCCAATGAATTTATGTGACTTGGCCTGCATCTTGGACAAAGTTTGGTGCATTATTGGTGAATTGTTTGTCCAACTATGTGGCCATATCATGCTCCCCTATAAAAGGTATGTTGTTTCCACCTCATTCCTTAAGGGTCATATCTTGGATTTCTCTTACATTATTCCTCAAGAAGACTTAGTGATGAGACAAACACTCCTGAACATCCCAAGGATTTATCTCCTTCATTTCTAAGCCATTTGGAGCAATGTTGGGTGTGTATGGATAGTATGGGTGATTCAAATACTCCACATCATTTATTTTTTCATATTAGGTCTCATGTAGTTCTTGTTTTTCTTCCATATCCCTAAAATCTCTATTTTCAAATTGAACCTTTGTTGGGGCTTTGAAGTGTGTTTAAATCTGAATCAAAGGCCAATGTTAAGAGAGTGTTCACATTTCTAATTGATAATGGTGTTATAAAATTTATATCCCATAGTATTTATATTTGGTTTATGTTTATATGGTTGTGCATTTTATTTTCTTAGAATTGAGGAATAAATTTGCATGCTAAATGATGAATTGAACCCCTCATGATCCCCATGGGATGAATTGGGGTTGACTAGATGAGGAAGGTATCCCTCCATGGGGTGTTCTATATTTGTGATATTTTGTTTGGGTATGTAAAAATGAATTTTAAGGGTTAATGAGATAGAACCTATGACATTTATGTTTCATGTGCTAACTAGGGTTTATGAAAGGAAATCATTGTGATTTGTGTTAGCTATTAATAAAAATTGTGAAAAAAATTAATGTTAATTATGTATAAGTGATTATATGGAATAAGGGGAAATTTTCTCAATTGTAAATGGTTTAAATTAGTTATTAATTGTAAATGAAAAATCTGTTAATCGTTAAGGAATGAAGATGAATTATTTTTGGAACAAAATTTTAATTGAAAATGGAATGTGTTTTCAATGAGTATGGTTTATGAAATTGTATATGAGGAAAATGGTTAATAAAGAATGTGAACATGGCTTGGTGGTATGTGGGGTATTTAATTGAGGTTCTACTCCCATAGGTTGGGTTATAATGAGGATCTATACACCATCCCCATTATGTGTGGGTTATAGTGTTGGATTGGGGCTCTATTCCCCTAGCAGATGCATGGAATGAGGCTACCTTGATTATGGATCCAAGGTTAGTGTTATTAAATTTTTTGTCTAATTTTATAACTACTAATGTATGGAACATTATTATTCAACTTACGAATAGTATATTTCATCAATGTAGGATGATTTTTATTTTATGATAATGCCTAACCCTTGAAACAAATGATGGAAAAGTTTAAGTTGATATTTTAAACTAATTGAACTTGTTTTATCTTTTGGTTATATTTTAATTTATTTAGTACATGAATACCCTATCTATTTAGAAAACATATTTTTATAGACATTATTGGTGGTGGCGTACCATGTCGTATTCACACCCTGCTCGAGCCACCATCGGGTACCAGAGCAGACATCATGCTTGTAGGTTGGGATAGGATAAAGGGTCCCATGCTAGATGGATTATTTGGGAATGGGATGTCCATAATTTATGGATGTAGACTTGAAGTCTAGTCATGTTTTGGGGACTTGTTATTTTTTCTTTATTTTGGGGTTTCCTTGCACATGGTAAAATATGAAATTACATAGAATGATTACTATTTGGTTATGAGATTGTATGCAGTTTTGGGTATTGGATTTTTTATTCACATTTATTGATTATGTTTATTTTTTATCTACTATGGATTAATTAGATATAGAGGATATACTCTCTCTATGTATTATATTATATCCTCACCACTATTTTGAAGTCTTTGGAATATAGGGAGGCAGACCTGAGGTAATACGCTGACTCACCTTAGGGAACCAGATATAATGGCTTCCTGGTCGAGGACAAAACAAAGTAATTTTTGAGGGATTTTATTTTATGTTTTCACGCTATTTTGGAATGGTAGAATGGAGACTAGGATGTCTCAGGTGTTGGCAATGAGCCCCTTCCTAGGATTATCTAACCTATGTATCAGGTAAAACTGATGTACCTAGGCTGGGATTATTATTATTGATGTGGTTTGTTCTAGTAGATCTTATTTCCCCTTGAGTGAATTATTTGTTGTGTGATGTGACTATTTTATGGAATGTTCCCTATAGTTTAAATGACATGAGTTTGTGCATACATGCATGAATTTAGTTACCTAGGGGTATATATGTAAAGCATCTAGATAGGTATACACTAAAAAGACATGTGTAATATGAGGGATGAAATGTTTTTATTTTCCAATAAAATTTGAATGAAATGTTGTCAAATTAAGATGATGAAAACATGTAAATTGGAATAGTGTAATGGAATGGATAAATAATAAATTAAAATTATGTTTCGTAAATAGATTACAAATTTGGATGGGATTAGTTGTAAATATGGAAAGGTTCATAAGAAAGAAAGAATTTATATTTTGATTTTAAAAAGATTTAAAAATGTTTACTAATGAATGAATTGTGACTATGTTAGTTGGTTTCCCACATATAGACCATAACCAATAGTAGTGATGGTTGAGGGTAGTTGTAGAGGTGTGACAACATCCATTGGGATAATGTTCACATAATGGGGTTTTCATGGCTATTAGAGATCCTCATTTTTGAAAACAAATTGGAATCTTTATGTTATGTGTTTTGAGATTTTTCTCTGGTATTGTAGATAGATTCCACTATGATGATGTGAAGATGTTTGGTGACATGAGGATATTACAGATAACTCTTCAATAGTAGTAGATAATGAAACCCTATTGGTGTAGGGTAATATATGGGAGGATTAGTTTCATGAGAAATTGATCATTTTATGCAGATTATGGAATGGGACCCAGTGTAGGTGGTGATGAAAATGTTTAAAATAACTAGAGATTTTTAGTTGCATCACCCTATGATGTGTTCAAGAGAGGGTGTACATACGGTAAATTATTATTATATAGAGTCCATCCATATCATTTTGGATCACATAGATACTCCTTTTAATAAGAGATTCATGTTGGCAGAATATAGGTTCTGGGGACCAATGAATCACTAGTCAAATATTATGGTTTAGACTCAAATGGTTGATGATATCATATGGAATGATTTCAAGGAAATGTTTCTATAACATTTCTTTTCAAATAATTTTTTACGTGAGAAGGTTTTTTAGTTTATGTGGCTGACACAAGAGACAATAATAGTGCTGGATTATTGTGGATGCTTCAATAATATGAAAGGATTTATTAAAAATTTTGATTGGGATGAGGTAGTAATTGTGAGATGTTTTCAAGATGGGCATAGAAATGACAGAATGTCTGAAATAAATATTTTGTATTTATATTGGTTTTCTAAGATAGTGGATCAGGCCCTAATTTTAAAAGGAAACCTAAATGATGCTTCTTAGGTTGGACATACTGTTCTAGTTGGGATATCCCTGGGTGAGACTTCTAATAGTAGGAATCATCATTTTGAGGGTTTTCACTAGGGATGTTGTGGATAGGGTAGTCAAAGAATAGGGCCATCCCTTAAGGTAGTGATCGAGTTTTCTTCTAATAGAGTGGTTTTTTGGGACACATACGTGGTTAGTGTCCCCGAACACTAGTTTATTACTGATCGCAATGCATGATGGAGAATGTGTATATGTTCTATAGGAACCCTCACCGAATGAAAAAGGATAGAGGATCAAGGCTGATGTAGACTCTCGGTAGGGGGTCAGTTACCCCATATCAGGCAATCAGTTAGAGTTATACTTGTCATAAAGGTCGAGGTGTTGCATATAGTACTCTAGGACAACATTATCAATGTCATAACCTGGTTTTTTCTATAAAAGGATTTGGAATTTTTTTCTTGATGTTATTTCATAGCAGCGCCTTCAGACGGCATGCGATTCTGAGCCCCGGTGTGGCCAAAATTAAATTTTTAGTGCATTCACACTGGACATTCCAAATAAATGGGATAACTCTTAAACGGTAATTCGGATCCTAAATCATAGAGTACAGATGGGTCTGAAATGGGGGTTTTACCCTAGGAACGGCATATAACATGTCGACGCTGGACTTTGGGACCCCTCGCCTATTACCAGAATGTTAAACGGATAAATAAAATAATTAATTTATTATTTTAATGGGTAAACTCAAGTATCTCTTAAACGGTTTCTCGGATGGAAAAACTGAGGGCACCGTTGAGTCTGGAGCATGTCGTTTTCCCTTGGAGGGATATAAATTTTGGGGTCGCGGACCTTCTGTGGAAAATGCCACTAGGGGCGTTTTGGCAATTTAACGGTCTCAGATGTTATGTTTTATAACTTTCGAACGAAATCTTGGATAAAAATTCCGAGACTGCAATTGTTCTTGGGAGTGTTGTTTACCCAAGGGGAGGCTTAACCTCGACCCTGTCGAGAGTTTCGGATGTGGGTCCTTTCGTGGGTGATTAAAAATTAATTATGTTAATTTATTTTTATTTCCTTACATAAACCAACCCACCCCTTCCTCCCCTCTTAATCCACATCTCGAAACCTCCCCCTCCACCTCCCTACTCTGATCAAGGCGGCATCGAGTGTTGGGTGCGGTAGTGGCATGTGCGGCGAAGATCCAGGCTACGCCCAATGAGGTAGGAGATTTTGTTGTTGCGTTTTAATTTCAGAACCCTTCTTTCAAGTTGAAATTATAGTGTTAAAATTCTGTTTGATCTTCTAGAAAAGCCCATATTTGAGAATTAATTTTTTTGATATTCCTAGCGCATGTTTCGGATTGAAAATCCTAGTTCCGAGATGATTGCAATCGTCCGTTGAAGAACAGCAGGTTTTTGGGTGTTTTCAGGAGGCTTCAGGTTCTCCAGCGAGCGGACGGCGGCGGCGCAGGTCTACCAAGTGGCGGTGGCCTCGGTTATGGTGGTGGCATGGTGTTGTGGGAATGGTGGGACGACCAGCGGTGGCTTCGGGTGTCGAGGGCGTTGGCGTGAGCTTCTACGAGAGGCGGCATCGGCCGGGCAAGCGGGCGACCTGCATGCGGGGGCAATCTGGTGGCGACAGTGAGCAGACGCCATCGGGGCGCGACGACAGTAGGGACGCGGGGCGACCCCCATGTAGGGATAGAGACTCGTACTCAGTGGGTCTTCGTGGGAGACCAAGGCCGGACCCTTATGGTCGGTAGGTACATGGTGGACCGCAGGTCCACGGCTGGTCCAGTCCAAGGGGCTCACCCCCTTCGACTTCGGACACCCGTAATTTTCACTACGGGTGTCTGTTTTGTGTTTCGTCTATGGTTGTGGGACTGTATCGACGAGGTGACCCTTTTAAAGTGAGTTTCAGGGTTTTTTGGTTATGTGACCAAAGGCGGGTAACTCAAGAGATTTAATTCAACAATATTAAATTATCAATAAAGCTCGCAACGGTCGCACCTCACGAAGCAGACATCCAGTTGATGGGCTGTTAGAGGCACATTGGCCTCGGAGCTGATATGGTCCTTCTAGGGTTCGTTTGGAGCCTTTTCAGGTTGTTTTCTTTTCTCGGTAGCACGAAATGCTAAATGTGATTAATTAATTAATTGATTAATTAATTAAATGTTGCGTCACAACTAACTCCTACTTGGGATGTTCGATTGACACGCTGTTAGTGGCAGCGTAACCCCAGTCCTCATGAGAAATTTTTGAAAAGATTATTGAAGCGTTTGGGTTAGAGTCAAGGTGTAGGCCCCACGGTGTATAGTTTTCATGTTTTACTGTGAAATGCCACTCTTTCACCTGACATTCGTTTATGGTGTATGAGTACTCATTTTTTACTGTTTTTCTAAAGGAATTGCAAGGGATCAATCTACTTTCTTTAATTCTGCACGATGGTGCGGGCCCCATGAGGGTCTTTTTAGAAGTTGGTGGTGATTTCTAACTTTATCACTAGGTTTCTGATTCAGAAAAGTGATTAGTCAATTTGGTGTACTTTTTCGGGAGTATCCCAACGGTGTGATCCGTTCGTTGTGCTTTGGGACCAGGATGCAGGTCCCATGAAGCACCGCTCGTGTGCGGTACGATGAAATGCATCTTTTTCCATGGATATCCATTGCACTCGAGTTAGTAGTCAATTTGATGTGTTTTACTGAGGGGATCGCAATGGTGCGATGCACCCAACGTTTTTTGGGGCTGAGGCTCGGGACCACGGGATTTCGTTCGAGCGTAAAGTAGTGTTGAACGAATTTTCCATCGGATATCTGTTTGAGGCGAGTAAGTATTCTATCTCGCATGTTTTTCTGTGAGGATTAGAATGGGGTAATCAGTTCGCATTAGTGGAGCCTTTTACGTGATCTTATTAAATGTGAAAATATGAAAGGTTCTCTGATGGTGGTTAATCTTGTTGTGTTTGGAAGCGAACCCTTGGCATGAGATCGTGTTAACTCCCGTGTCAGTGAAGTTGATGTCTAAAGAGATGTGGTTGGCCATGCTTGGGTCGTGGAGGAAGCAGGTTGGCAAAACTGTGTTTATGCCTTTTTTCATTGGCTTTGGGTGCCATGCGCACGATAGCCCTTGGGATGGAAATGTAGTATACTCGGGGAGTATATGGTAATTCATGGAGGTACATGTTGTAGTTTTTACCTCAGATCGATTGTTCTCTTTGTTTAGAGATGAGTTGTGGCTACATGTCGTGTGGACCCCATGTCTATATCGTGTTCTACTTTACATACCTTTGACCTCTCGCAACGTAGAGGGCCCTCCTATTCTCGATGGTTTTGACGAACCAGGATGAGTGGGTTTCCCCCTGGTCCTTTTCTTGATGGTTTTGACCAGCAAGGTTGAGTGGGTTTCCTCCCCTGGTCTAGTTCAAGATGGTTTAGAGTAGCAGGGTTGAGTGGTTTCCCCTAGTTTTGTTCTGGAGTTGGGTGGTTGCGTGATACCCACTCCGTGTTCGGTTGGCCAATGTTGTACTATCCAGTAGGGATGGCCAGAGCAGTTATGAGTTTACCCTCCAGCAGAGACTAGGTAGTGGGATGCTCATCGACTTCTTTAGGTTTAACCTCTATCAGAGACTGAGAAGTGGGTTTCTCACTGACTTCTTAGGCTTTACCCTCGAGCAGAGACTCGATAGTGGGTTTCTCATCGACTTCTTCAGGTTTACCCTCCAGTGGATATTGGGCAGTGGATTTCTCACCGAATTCTTCGGGTTTACCCTCCAGCAGAGACTGAGTAGTGGGTTGCTCATTTACTTCTTCAGGTTTACCCTCCAACAGAGACTGGGGAGTGGGTTTCAGATTGACTTCTTAGGTTTTACCCTCTAATATAGAATGGTAGTGGGTCACCCGACAACCTCTTAGGGTTTACCCTCCCGCAGAGACTGGGCAGTCGGTTTCCCGACGACCTCTTAGGGTTTACCCTCCAACAGAGACTGGTAATTGGGCTACCCAACGACTTCTCGCAGACTCAGGCCTTTCAACTAGGCTAGTCTGCGGCTTTTCTCCATGACTACCAGAGCAGGACCCTTGGTTGTACGAGTCAGTGATGTGAAAACTTTTCCTTTGACGACCTCTCGACTGTGTCACAGTGATGAGGTGTGGTTTGAATTTCCCCAAAAATCTCAAGAATGAGAGGTTCTTTCCCCACCGAGACACTTCCTTGTGACGTGACCTATAACCGTGAGGGTGATTCAAGGCCGCCCAAAGCAGATAATATCAAGGTGTGGAGATTTGAGCCCCTTGACTTGCAGTTCAGGGCAGACGGGTGGGATGCTGGGCATTGATGGTGTGTACTTCTGGGACTGTTGGCTACTCACTTTCTTGGGATGTGCTAATGGGATAGAAATACCCTTATGATCTTGTTTGGGTTACATGATAGAGGATATATATATGTATACCTTGTTCTAGTACCCACTTCTTGGGTTTTGGTTACTCACCTTCCAGGAGAGGTGAAGACGCGCAGGGTCTGCCACGTGCTTTCTGTTTCTAGCTTCACATAGTTGGACAAGTCTACTCTCCTACTATAGGTAGCGAATACTCGATGAGAAGTTTATATTCTCAATGCTTCTAGCTCTTTGTGTTTGGATGAGTCTACTTCCTTCCTCTTGTTGGGTTGAGTTGTACTCTTTACTGCACCCTCAGTTGTACTCCTTTACTTTTCCCGGTTCTATCTACTACTCAACACTTCATTACCTCCTTTGATTCTCACTCGAGCCTTTAGGGAATCCTACTGAGTATTTTTATACTCACCCCTGCTTGGTCTTTGCCTGAACATGGTGTGCCCTTGCAGAAGACGGACAAGTTGGTCGTGACATCAGCGATGGTTAGGAGTTCGGGAACTCGGACCATGTACGGTGATCGTAGTTGGGTTCCATGTGTGGGACTCTCCCTGCTATTTTACTTTTTTTACATGTTGTCAGGTTGTGGAACTTTATTGGTTTGGTGCGTGTTTTGCCCCTTTTCGTTTCGTTTTACCTTCAGCACTTGCTTTGGACTGTTTAGAGGTCGATTCACATTTGTGGTTTATTTATAGCAGTTGGTACTTTACTTTACTTTTTTACTCTACACTTCTACATTTAGTGGGCTGCATGTGTGTATATAGCTACTCAGGAAAAGGCCTCCATGAGTTGATTATCCTTCAGCACCTGTCGCCAGCTTATGGACTATGGAGGCGGGCTTGGGGTAGTTGAGGCTCGAGCCTGGGTAGGGTCGGGTATTGACAAAGTGGTATCAGAGGTGGTTCATTCATTGGGACGTTTTTAGACGTCCCTAAAAAGGAATTGGTTGGGATTTAGGGGAATAGTGTCAATGTGTCTTGAGAGTGTCTCTTAGGCCAGTTAGTCCAGTGATAGTGCAGCGGTGGACGTATCCTTTCACAAGGACCTTAATAACCTACTTGTCGACTTGGGATGCTGAGTCACCCATTGTAGGGAAAATTGGTTTGTGCATCACATAGGATTGAGTCCTTGACTGTCCTTCTTAAGTCAGCTCCACATTATTGTTACTATTATATACATTTATGATCATCTGACCGTGGACTCCTTGATAACATTCAGGATGTATCCACAAATACATCCATCTAGGATACTAGCTTTGGTTCATGACGACGACCCTGTGAGATATGTGGCCTCAGTCTAGGACCCATCATGCAAGCCCCTTTCTATGGGTGGGCCAATAGCATCATCCCCACCTGGTGGCTAGCAGACAGCTTCAGCAGATCATACTGAGCTTGAGCGCAGGTTGAGAGCGCTCTGTGAGTTCCAGCATCAGAGACCACTGAGGTTCAGTGGTGAGCCAAACCATCAGGCAACAGAGGTTTGGCTCGAGACAGTGGTTTGAATCATCAGGCTTGTCCAGACACTGGCAGATCTGACGGAGGCTGAGTATGCGACTGGTTTCGCAGACTGTGCACAATTTTTCATGAACGTGGTCCACAACGACAATTTCTATGCACGGAAGTTCAAGCAGGGTCTCCGCAGATAGATTCATGTTTTCGTACTACCCTTTTGAATTTACACCTCTTTCAGGGTGCTAGAGTACATGCTGGTGATAGAGATATTCATGTCATGCTCTACAGTTGGTGGTGGTAGCAGGCATGATGGAGTCGTGACGTCTGTCGTAGCTAGCAGGTGTCGCCAGACAGAACCTCGACGCAGGTGGAATTTCAATAACCAGACTTAGTGTCATGGTCGTACACCACAGTGGCACTAGAGGGCACTAGGGCAGCCCATAGTGCTCCAGTTCTATGCTTGTGATGGCCAAGGACACTTGGCATGGGACTGCCCGACCATGCACGCTGAGAATATCGGGCAGGCAGTAGGTGTACCACGGTGGTAGAGGCAGCACAATGATCGAAGTAGTACCCAAAGAGGTGGTGATTTCAGAGGAGCGGTAGAAGATGGAAGTGGAGGATGACCTTACGAGGTCTTCCCATCACCACCAGGTGGTCCACTCCAGGCTCCGGGAGCTGACAGTTGGGACCCCGGGCAGCGGCGAGCTTTGTATGTCTACGATCCTGCATAGCATGAGGTGATAAGAGGTATGCTCTACAGCTCTTCTTCTATTTACAGTACAATTTTAAGTCTCTATGTGTGAAATTATTTTCTCCCTGCTCCTTGTTTGAGTTGTTACCAGGGTGGCGCGGGGCGTCGGTGTAACCCTGTGTTGGTAAGGTAAAAGGCATGTGACCTTTTCTTTAGTTGATGGTGTCGACTCCTACGCTCTCCGAGCGTATAATAGATTTTGGTTCATGAGAAATCGACATTAGATTCTTACGTGACTAGATATCCATGGGTGTTTGACTATATGAATATTCTTAAGGAGGGAATCTCCGGACTTTGTCCCATGTCCAAACAGTGATTCCAGTCGCGGTGTGCGATGTAGAGGTCCAACCAGGGAGGTGAGCTATCCCCAAGGGCCTTCGAGTCATTGGAGACCGTGCGAAGGGATGTTCAGGTTTCTTACCACCTTTCCCTAACCCCAAAGGCTAGTTTGGATGCATGACGTCTCCCACGTGACTCACCTAAGAAGAAGTGTGCGTGCTCCTATGCACGTCATCGGCAAGGGCAGACCTCGTGTGAATAGATCAAATCCTTTGGACTGTGTGCGGTGATGCGGTATGGTGCTAGAATAATTCTGGGTACAGGAGAGCCAGGTGTTGGCTTATTACCCTGAGTTGATCCCTAGTTTTTCTTTTCAGGGAAGAAATTATTGATGAAGGGAATGATGTAAGAACCTGGTTTTTTCTATAAAAGACTTTGGATTTTTTTCTTGTTGCTATTCTAGAGCATCGCCTTTAGACGGTGTGCGATTCTGAGCCCCGGTGTGGCTCGAATTATATTTCCAATTTTTTCACACTGGACATGCCAAATAAATCTGATAACTCCTAAATGGTAATTCGGATCCTAAATCTATGTGTACGGATGGGTCCAAAATGGTGTGTTTACCCTAAGAACGACATAAAACATGTCGGTGCGGGAAGTTGGGACCCCTCGCCCGTTACCAGAACGTTAAATGGATAAATAAAATAATTAATTTATTCATTTAATGGGTAAACTCAAGTATCTCTTAAACGGTTTCTTAGATGGGAAAACCTAGGGCACTGTTGAGTCCAGAGAGTGTCGTTTACCATATGAGGGGTGTAAATTTCGCGGGCGCAGACCTTCTGTGGAAAATACCACCTGGGGCGTTTTCGTAATTTAGTAGTCTTGGATGTTATGTTTTATAACATTCAAACGGAAGCTTGGATTAAAATTCTGAGACTGCCTTTGTGCTCGAGAGATGGTTTATACCCTATGGGAGGCTTAACCTCGACCCCGTCAAGAGTTTCTGATGTGGGTCTTTTCGTGGGTGATTAAAAATTAAATAAGTTAATTAATTTTTTTTCCCTTACATAAACCAACCCACCCCTTACTCCCCTCTGAATCCCCATGGAGAAACCTCCCCCTCTACCTCCCTCCTCCGATCAAGGTGGCATCGAGCGGCGGGTTCGGTAGAGGCATGTGCGACGAATCTCCGGGCTATGCCCAATGAGGTAGGAGATTTCGTTGTTGCATTTTAATTTTTGAACCCTTTGTTCAAGTTGAAATTATAGTGTCGAAATACTGTTTGATCTTTGAGAAAAGCCCATATATGCGACGTAATTTTTTTGATCTTCCCAACGCATGTTTCGGATTGAAACTCCGAGTTCCGAGACGATCAAAGGCGGGTATCCCGAGAGCTTTAATTAAATAATATTAAATTATCATTAAAGGTCGCAATGGTCGCACCTCGCAAGCCGGATGTCCGGTTGATGGACCTTCAAAGGCGTGGTGGCCTCGGAGCTAAGACGGCCCTTCCAGGGTTGGTTCGGAGCCTTTGCAGGTTGGTTTCATTGCTCAGTAGCACGAAATGCTAAATGTGAATAATTAATTAATTAATTAATTAATTAATTAATTAAATGTTGCGTCGGTCCTAACTCCTGGTTGGGATGTCTGATTGATGCGCCGTCAGTGGCAGCGTGGCCCTAGTCATCGTGCGGAATTTTTGAGATTCATTCCGGAGTGTTCGGGTTGGAGACAATGTGCGGGCCCATAGGGCCTAGTTCGCACGTTTTACGGTGAAACCCCACTTTTTCACCTGACATCCGTTTAGGGTGTTTCAGTACTTGTTTTTGAGTGTTTTTCTGAGGGCATTGAAATGGCGCAATCCGCTTTCTTTAATTACGCATGATGGTGTGGGCCCCATGAGGGTCGTTTTGGGTGTTGGTGGGGATTTCTAACTTTATCACCGGGTGTCCAATCCGGACAAGTGATTAGTCAATATTGTGTAAGTTTTCGAGAGGATCTCAACAGTGTGATCGATTCGTTGGGCTTCCGGACAGGGTTGCGGGTCCCAAGAAGCATTGATCATGTGCAGTATGGCTAAATGAATCTTTTTCCCTCGATATATATTGCACTCAAGTGAGCAGTCAATTTTATGTGTTTTACCGAGGGGATCGCAATGGTGAGATGCAGCCAACTATTTTTGGGGCCGAGGCTTGGGACCACGGGACGTCATTTGGGCGTAAAATAGTATTGAACGACTTTTCCTTCAGATATCCGTTTGAGGTGAGTAAGTAGTCTATCTCATGTTTTTTTCCGTGAGGATTAATGTGGGGTAATCTATTCATGTGAGAGGATCCTCTTACATGACCTTATTAAATGTGGAAATATGAAGGTTTCTCTGGTGGCGGTTCATCTTGCTGTGTTTCGAAGCAAACCCTTGGTGTGAGACCGCGTTCACTCCTATGTGAGTGAAGTTGATTTCTAAAGAGATGTGGTTGGCCTTTCTAGGGCCATGGAAGAAGCAGGTTGGAGAAACTGTGTTTATTCCTTTTTGTGTTGGCTTTGGGTGTTGTGTGCACGATAGCCCTTGGGCTGGAAATGTAGTATACTTGGGTAGTATACAGGAATTCATGGAGGTACATGTTGTAGTTTGTACTTGAGAAAGTTTGTACGCTTGGTTTGGAGATGAGTTGGGGCCACATGTCGTGTGGGCCCCATGTGTGTGTCGTGTTCTACTTTAGGTACCTTTGACCTCTGGCAATGTAGAGGGTCCTCCTGTTATTGATGGTTTCAGCCAGTAGGGTTGAGTGGGTTTCCCCCATGGTCCTGTTCTCAATGGTTTATACCAGCAGGGTTGAGTGGGTTTCCTCCCTTGGTCGTGTTCACGATGGTTTAGACCAGAAGAGTTGAGTGGCTTCCCCTAGTTTTGTTCTGGAGTTTGGTGGTTGCGCGATACCCACTCTGTGTTATGTTGGCTAGTGTTGTACCATCCAATAGGGATTTCCAGAGCAGTTCTGGGTTTAACCTCCAGCAGAGACTGGGCAGTGGGTTTCTCATCGACTTCTTTATGTTTAACCTCCAGTAGAGACTGGGAAGTGGGTTGCACACCGAATTCTTCGGGTTTACCCTCCAATAGAGACTGGGCAATGGGTGGCTCACCGACTTCTTCGGGTTTACCCTCTAGCAGACACTGGCCAGTGGGTTGCTCACCGACATCTTCAGGTTTACCCTCCAGTAGAGACTGGATAGTGGGTTGTTCACTGGCTTTCTCTGGTTTACCCTCCAGCAGAGACTGGGCAGTGGGTTGCTCATTGACTTCTTAGGGTTTACCCTCCAATAGAGACTGGGCAGTGGGTCACCAGACGACCTCTTAGGGTTTACCCTCCAGAAGAGATTGGGCAGTGGGTTTCCTGACGACCTCTTAGGGTTTACCCTCTAGTAGTGATTGAGCAGTGGGTTACTCGACAACATCTCTAAGACTCTTGACTTTCTACTAGGATGGTCCGAGGCTTTTCTCCATGACTACAGGAGCATGACCCTTGGTTGTACGAGTTAGTGATGTGACAACTATGACCTTGAAGACTTCACGACTGTGTGATAGTGACGAGGTGTGGTTTGACTTTCCCCAAAACTCTCAAGAATGAGGGGTGATTTCCCCACCGAGATGCGTCCTTATGACAGGACCTAAAGCCATGAGGGTGAGTTAGTGCCACCCAAAGAGGATAGTATCAAGGTGCGGTGAATTGAGCTCCCTGACTTGCAATTCGGGGCAGACGGGTGGGATTTTCGGCATCGATGGTGTTTACTTCTGGGAATGTTGGCTACTCACTTTCTTGGACTGGGCTATGGGATGGAGATCCCCTTACGATCGTGTTTGGGTTTCTTGAAAAAGCATATATATATATATATATACCTTGTTCCAGTACCCACTTCTTGGGTTTTGGTTACTCACCTTCCAGGAGAGGCGAATATGCACGGGGTATGCCACGTGCTTTCCGTGTCTATATTTTAATGGTTAGATGAGTCTACTCTCTTGTTATAGGTAGCGAAGGCTCGATGAGAAGTTTATCTTCTCACCACTTCTCGCTCCTTGTGTTTAGAAGACTCTATATCCTTCCTCTTGTTGGGTTGAGCTGTACTCTTTACTGCATCCTCGATTGTACTCCTTTAGTTTTCCCTGTTCGATCTATTGCTCACCTATTCAGTACCTCCATTTTTTACCCCTCGAGCCTTATGGGCATCCTACTGATTATTTTTCTACTCACCCCTTCCTTGGATTTGCCCGCACTTGGTGTAACCTTGCAGACGACAGACATGTTGGTCGTCACTTCAGCGGGGCTTAAGAGTTCGGGAGCCTGGACCACGTGCGGTGGACTTTGTTGGGTTCCAGGTGTGGGACTCTCCCAGCTATTTTACTTTTATTTACCTATTTTCAGGTTGTGTCACTTTACTGGTTGGGCACATGTTTTGCCCCTTTTCTTTTCATCTTACCTTCAGCACATGATTTGTAATGTTTAAAGGTTGATGCACATTTGCGGTTTATTTATAGCAGTTAGTACTTGACTTTTCTTTTTTTACTTTGCACTTGTGCATTGAGTGGGCTGCATGTGTGTGTACAGGTACTCAAGAAAAGGCCTCCCCGAGTTGTTTAGCCTCCAGAGCTTGTCGCCAGCCCCTATCCTATGTTGGCGGGCTTGGGGTAGTTATGGATCGAGCCTGGGTAGGGTCGGGTCATGACAATAAACATCCTTAGGGTATTGCAACACAAAGCAATCAGACTGGAGCCCATGGTAGAGGGTTATAAAAGCATAGTGCAATTCAACCTACACCTAGATATGAAGAGAATGGATCATTGAAAATATGATGTATGATTCTTATAGATTCCATTATTGATAGTGATTTATTGGATATATATCCCCTAAATTTTGGTATATCTACTCTGTTTGTTAGTATGTAGGGTTTATAGGTGGAAAATATGTGTAGAATTATGTCGATTGATACACTATTAGGATTATGAGATTAAACCATCTAAAAATTTATGGACTGTTCCCTTGAGGCTGGCAGGTTTCATTTCTTATGCAACATGTTTATATAGGAGATGTGTAGTTTTGAGAAAATAATGGGTATGGATTGGGTGGTGTTGTATCACGAGAATATTGACTATAACCTCAACATGGGGACATCAATATCCCTGGTGGGTGACACTTATGTTCAATGTGGGTTATGGGATATCCAAGCATGCCATGCATGAATAGTTTTTTAGTAGTTTGGTGAGATCAAAGACCACGAGGCATGCCTTGTGATTGATTATGTGTTCAGTGGATAAAATGTTTTCCCACATATGGTGGATCAATTTTAGGTTGTGTTTCTGGAATAATTTTCAGTGCTTCCTCCTGATAGAGATGTTAAGTTCACAATTTAGTTGATGAATGGATAAATACCATTTTCTATTCCACCATAAACGATGGCACCGGTAGAACTTTATTAATATAAAACTTAGTTCGAAGAATTAGATAATAAAGGGTTTATATTCATAAGTATGTCACACTAAATATCTTTTATTCCATTTTTTATGACAGCTTATGGGATGTTGCAGTTTATTTTTTATAATCATATGCAAAATCGGTTGATGGTTTTAAATTGATACCCACTTTTATGAACCAATGTTATTTTTGATGGGCTGACAGTTGCATCGTAGTTCTCAAATTTTGATTTGAGATCAGTGTATCATTAGCTAAGTGTGAGGCCCTCTGATATACCATGGATGAATTTCATGTGCATGTACAGATTTTATGTGTTTCCTATGATTCCATTATTGTTAAAAAATGCACCTGTTGTGTTTATTGCCTTTATAATCCAAATTATCCACCCATACCATGATCAATTTTTAGTTGTCATTGTGGATAAAATCATGATGTACAACAATATTCATAATGACTATTCCAAACATCTTGATGTCATCCAATGCACACTTAGATAGAATAGGCTAAATTTCAAGAAATACATGTGTCTTTTTTGGTTCTTGGGTCACATCACCTTTAGGGATGGACTATTAGTAGGCATAGAGAATGTGAAATAATTTTATCTTGAGATCATCCCAATATTTTTATTTATATCTTATGATAATTGGGTTTGGAAGGCTATTATGAAAGGTTCATTAAGGACTTTTCTCATTTGGAAGCACCAATTGCAGGATTAAACAAGAAAAACATCATGTTTGGATGGTTTTGGGGCATGTGAGGATGAATTACAAGGATTAAATAACCGGTTTAATATCACATTTATTTTCATCCTACTAGAACAGGGAAAAGAGCATACCTTGTATTGTGATGTGTCTGGTGTTGTTCTTTGGGAAGTGTTGATGTAGGATGATTGGGTTATGCTATATGAGGCCCATTTCTGATCCCTCATGAATGAACTGATTCTCTTAAGGACATTGATTTTTTCATGATAGTTTAGGATTTAAAATGTTAGTGTTAATACTTTTGGGTAGAGAGGTTTATTATGTATACCAATCATATAATCTTTAAGTACATATTCTTCCAGCATGATTTGAATCTTGGATAGTGAAGATGGGTGGATTAAATTAAGTCCTTTGACTTTGAGCTAGTATACATGTTGGGAAAGGGGAACAATGTTGTGGACTCTTTTTGTCGGAAGAATCAAAATTAGGTATTTTAGGAATCTAGTAATGAGTAGAGGATGATGGAATTGATTGATAATATGCATCTAGTGGTTTGGGATCGACAAGGGAATATGACCCATGCATCCTTAGTATTTGATTCAATGCCTTTTATTTTCATCATTGAAAGGATGATTGATGATCCAATGTTTTTTCCTTGAATTTGGGGAGTTATCTTCTATTTGGACTGTCGATGATGATGATATCATTTATCTTCATGTCTCGATTTTCGTGCCTATTATTATACAGGAAGATTAGATGTGTGAGTAATGTGATTTGATGTGGGTGGTGAATCCTTATTTAACCAAAATTCATCGAGATATTTGAATAAAGTATGTGTGGACCTGGATAAAGAAAGTGGTTGTAGTTTTCTTGATGTGATGATATACATATCTATAGGTGATAGCCTAACATTAGTGACAAGGTGATTTATTACAGCCATTTCTCATTTCAAAAATTGAAATGGGTTGAAGTCATGATGGATTTTATTGTAGGTGTTCTACGGATTCCTTGGAAGAAATATTTTATATGGGTAGTTATGGATCGGTTGGCCAAGGTGGAATACTTCCTAATGATTCCATAGACCTTCACCATGGACCAGTTGGGTGAGTTTTCTGTTTAGGAGATATTGTGGTTACACAAGATGTTGTAGACTGTAGTTTCATATTAGGATCCATGATTTAATTTTTATTTTAGAATGGGTTACAAAAGGTTCTTAATAAAAGGTGTTTTTATAATCTATTTCCTCCCACAGATTGTTGTAAAGTCATAGATTACTATTTAGGTGATGGAGGACATGTTGAGGGAATGTGTTCTAGACTTTGGTAGATCCTGGGAGAATCATATCACACTTTTTGAGTTATAATATAAAAATAACATCGTTTTGATTAGTAATATGGAACCACATGAGGTGATCTATGGTTGGTCATTCAGATCTCTATTATTTTGGATGAAGGCTAAAGAATCAGAGTTGTTGGGACTATGTCTCGTGGAGGAGACATCAATGAAGGTCCATGTAATTCGGAAACATACACATATGGATTAGAGTAGGAAGAAGTCGTATAATGATAGATATAATCAACCCCATGAGTTTATTATGGGTGATCATTTTTTCTTCAGGTGTCTCCAAGGTTGAATCACCATTGTATTTTTAAACATGGTGTGTTGGGGCCCAAGTATGTGGGTTATTTATGATTGTGGATAGTATTAGAATGGTGGTGTACCATGTGGATCTTCTACAACATTTTAGTGTAATGAAGGATGTTTTCATTTTTAACATCTTTATAAATATTACTCTAAACCTTCATAGGTTATATGTGTTTATGATTTTGATCATGAGAAAGATGAACCCTTCAAGGAGAATCTATTTTGTATTGTGAATCACAGCGAGAATGTCCTGCTGAAAATGACTATGTAATTGGTTCGAGTGCTATGGCCCCATGGTAATGTTCTGGATGAATCTTGGTATAGTGAGATATATATAAGGGCTTAGTGGTTCAATAATTTTAACATGGAGACCGAATGATATTTATAAATGCGTCTTGAGGATATGTTGTTATAAATGGGAGGTTGTAATATCCTAGAAGTATAGTGACATATGCTCTTATTTAAGTTTTGATTTAAATCACTTAATGATGGTTAAATATTCGTTACCCATGTATTAGGGGATGATTGAGGTTATTTAATTGGTTCAGGACATGAATCTTGGGGAAAGTGGCCATCCATTTCAAATTACATAGTTCATGCAAGATTAGTTATATCCATGTTCCCTAACCATGCTTTCTTGGAGTAGTGGCACAAGGTTGATGAATCCTATGATGGAGGAATAAGAGAACCATGAGAATTTTTATGTAGCCAATATTCATAGTTACCACATGGGTTTTCAATCTATGTGGCCTCCCCAAGAAGTCGTGCAACCTAGCCCCATATTTCATAATGGGTGGTGCATTATTGGTGCATGGTATTGCCAACCGTGCAACAATACCATGTACCCTAGTAAAAGGAGGAAATTTACCTCCCCCCCATGGGATTTATGTTTTATAACTCGTATGTCTCCCCCATTATTGAATGAGTAGCTTATGTGATGATATCTACCCTCCTAAATATCCCAAGGAGTGATCTACCTCGTTTTGAAGCTGGGTAGAGAACCATTGGGTACATATCAATGTTTGTGGTGATTCTAACACTCCTCTTCCTTCCTTTTACTATATTAAGTCCTATGTAGTTGTTATCATTCATCCAAATCCCTAAAAGAAAATTTTTGTAGAGGATCATTGATTGTGGATTTGAAGTGTAATTGAATCTAAATTAATGGGAAATGTTATGTGAGTGATTGTTTTTCAAATCAACATATGAGTTCTACAAGTTATATCCCACATTCTTGATGTTTTATTATTGTGAACATGGGTTTTTATTTTAGGCTCTTATTAGCAATTGAATACTTGCTGGATAAATTATGAATTGGACCACTCATGACCCTCAAATGATGTATTGATGTTGACTAGACTCGGAAATAGTCCACCAATGGGGTGTCATGAATTCATTATCACGAGTCTGGGTTAATAAATGGGAATTTAAGGGGTTTATGGGGTTGAACCTATTATAATTATGTTTATCATGTTTGTAGGAGTTTATGAATGGAAATATATGATATTTGTGAAATTTTTAATAGGAATTATGAAATGTAATTGTTGTTAATTTTTTTCAAGTGGTAATATTGAATAAGGAGGAATAGGGTATAATGTAAATGGGTTAAATGTGTGATGAATTGTAAATGGTTAATGATTTAATGGGTCAATTCATGGATTTGATTTATTTGTGGAATAAACTATGAATTGTAAATGGTATGTGAGTTTAATAACTATCGTCTATAAAATGGTTTATACGGTAATTGGTTAAAGAAGAATATGAACATTTGTGGGTAGTATGTGGAGTATATAACTGAGGTTCTACAACCATAGGTCAGGTTACACAAAAGCTGTAAACCCAAACCCCTTTATCGAGGGATAGGGAGTTAGACAGAGGAACTCTATCCCTAACAGATACATGGTATGAGGCTACTTATTCTAAGGAAACAAGGTAGGTGTTATGAAATGTTTTATGTACTGTTTCCCAAGTGATGTAAGGATATTTATATTTCCCTATATGCATTGTGTGTGTTACTAGAGTAGGCCAACATGTTTTTGGTGATAATACATAACCCATGGAATAGGTGATGAAAATGGTTGAAGTGAATATTTTTAGCTAATAGAACCTGGTTTGTCATCTCATTTCCTTGTAATCCATTCACTATATTCATACATTATCGATTTAGACAGGATATTTTGTACACCCTTGGTAGTTTCCTAATAAGTTATGATGAAAATCTACTTGTTCCATCATTGGGTACCCGAGCAGATTTCATGCTTGATAGTCAGGATAGGAGAAAGATCCATATGCTCGATAATTGATTTGGGCATGGGATATGGATGGATGGGGTATCCATAGATGGATTTTGGACCCATTTCAGGAATTCATTAGTTTATTCTTATTTTGGTTTTTTTATTTCACTTGGATCTACATGAAATTACATAGCATGTGTACTATTTTGTTGCAGGCCTATACCTAGTTTTGGGTAATGGATTTGCGAGTCATGGTTATTGGTTATATTGGTTACTTATTTATATTTTTTATCTGTTATGTCTTAATCTTATAAATAGTGTAAAGTCACTCCATATATTACATTAAACCCTTATTTCTAGTCTTTGGCCTCTGGCATATGGGGAGGCATGCTTGAGGCCATGAGGCGATTCGGCTCAGAGCACCCGATATAGTGGTGACTCGGTCTCGGATTTTAAACATAAATAAAACCATGCAATTAAAATATAAAATTATCTAAAATTATTTTAACTTTTTAATTACTTATGGAATTCATGGAATACCATAATTAATCCAAAAAATATTTATTTTATTTTTTTAATATCAATTTCATTGATTTTTTCACTTCCTTCACTTGAACTATATGATGTATAGGTGTTTAATGAAACTATACCTTCAATAAAATTCAAAAATAAGTTAATATTATGAAACTATGGTATTAGTATTACATCTATCCAATTTTAATTATTATTAACTTCTTTGTAAAACTAGGACAATATGTTATGGAAAATAAAAAAAAATATAGTGACAATTTTTATTTAATCATTTCCTAAAATAATATAGAGGCCATGATCAAAACAAAATAGAAATGTTTTCCATATCATATAATTTTACATTATTATGGTTAAACTGTGATCATATAATATATTTAATAAAATATTTGGATATATTTATTTTAATCTTTTTCAAGTTAACCTTAACCATAATTTGAATGGCTTACCCTTAACATGGTGATAAATATTTACCATGGTTACTATCCATAATTTCAAAAAATGAAATTAACCTTATTAATTAATTTGAAAATCTTTATTAAAAAATTTTAATTTTTCAACAATTAATTTATATAATTAGATGAAATTAATTTTTTATATGTGTAAAAAACATAAAAAACAGTTTTGCCAAAATTCCATTTTAGGAATACAAATAAACTTATGGAAAAATATAATATATTATTAATTCATATGGGATTATTAAGATTATGATTAATCAAATCGATATTATTTTACTATAAAAGTAGATTAAATATAGAGAAATACATTTAAATTACTTTATTTAAATAAAATAAATTATAGTTTTGAAAAAATAATCACTTTTTGTTATTGATTCAATAATATTGTAACACCACCAGATTTAGATAATTATTGTTTTTCAAATAAATTTATCTTTTCAATATTATTAATTGCACATGACACTGTAAATAGTTGTATATATATATATATATTAAAAAACTAATTCAAAAATTCATTTCACATGAAATACCAACTTTTCATGCGCAACACACAATACCAACTTGGCTTGAGCTACATGAAACCCCAACTTGGCATACAATGCATGCAACACTAAGCTTCTACAAAAAATCCCTTTTTTATTTTTTTAATTATTTAAATAAGAAAATTATAACCATTCTATTTAACTTTGTAATGAATAATTTTAAAATATTGTTGTTCTTGTAAATAAAATATATTGATAAGTTAATATTATATTTTTGGTAAAGTTCTTTTAGTGTTTAAAAACATTGTTTTCTCGAATAAACTAATTATAATAATGAATGTAATTGTTGAAACATTTAGAAATTATTTGTATAAAAATAAATTATTTAGTTATTTCATAACATCATTACTATTCTAGGGTTTAATTTTGGTTTTTTTTGGAGAAACTTCATTTTTTGATGAATAGTCAAAAATACTGCTTTTTAGTTAAAATTTGTATTATTGCCTATTTAATTATTAATTTTAAAATAAATCATAATATTTTTTAAGGTCATGTTATATGAATATTAAATATATTAATACAATTAAGTTCATTAGAAAAAATTTCACATTGAATTGAAATATAAAACTTTAACAAACATTAGATCTTTTTCCTACTTTAAAACCATGTTATTTCGTCTCGTCTGGGAGATTAGCAATAATCATAATTTTGATGATTTTGTGATTCGAGTTTAAAAAATCCTACATAAAACATTTTATTAAGTATAATATTTATATTTTAAAAATACTATGTTAATTTTTGACCAAAAATATTAATAAATGTGATTAAAATTAATAACAGCAATAAAGGGCAAATTAAGCTTAATTAGGGACTAAACAATAACATTAAGGGTCCAAATGACCTATAGACTTTTCCAACAAATATTTTACGTCCATAGGACAGACCCATAAATTTCATTATAGATTTTGGTGGGATTTTATGAATTTATTTAAGTAACAACATGTGCACACCTAATTTGCTTATAAAAATCCCTTGTTCGTCCTTTTCCTTTCCTATAAAAGTCCGCCACCACTACTCATTTTTCACACCACTCAATCCTCTTATGTTCGGACAAGAAGAACCTAAATTGCCTCCCAGAAATCGTCCCTTATATTTTTATGCCTCTATTTTGTTAGAAATGTAACACCCCAAGCTTTCACAGTACAATTCTCATTGAATAATACAATAGCTTGCGATGCACGCAACTTATGGTTCTAACAAGCCATGACTAATCCAACTAGCAGTTATGAATATTAATACCCAATTTTTGAAATTTTATAAATTTTATTTTTTAAAATGGACCAAATTTTTCGATTCTGAATATAAAAATTAGCTTAGGTTGAATTTTTTGTATTTTTCTGATAACTTTCATATTTTGATGAATAATGAAAAGTACTGATTTTTAATTAAGGAAAACTTTTTAATCGAAATAATTCATAATGTTAAATTATCAATTTTAGTTGTTTTAAAGTATCAATGGATTATATTTTTATCATTTAATATAATATATGTTATTGGAAGTAATTTTATATTTAAATAGTACATAAAATCATGTCAATTTTTTGATAGTTTTTACTTCCAAATAAACCACTTTTTGGTATCGACAATGGGAATTAATTTTAAATTAATTTTTGGAAATTACATGTATTGAATTTTAACAATTGGATTTTATATTTGGAATCATTAGGTATTTATCTTGTAATTAGGTAACAATTATTTTTAGACATTACGAATACTTCGGTAAATATTTTATTAACATGGTTAAAGAGTAAATCTGGAAAATAAGGGTAAAAATAATTTTATAAAAATATTGAATTACCCTTACACAAATCCTAACCATATTTTATGATAAATTTAAGACCATGGAAATAATTGGGTCTATTTTCAAGCCTAATGGATCCACATGGGGGTGATAATTCCATTTTATATTAAATAATCTAAAGTATAGAGTAAAATAACCAAAAGATGTATATTTTAATAAAAAAAATTTATATTAGGTTATACAATTGATATATTCAACTATAAATAATATTTATAAAGATAAAAATATTTAATACATCATAATATATTATTTATTAATTTTAGACATAAAATAAAAAGATTTATATATGACACAATAATGAGGCAGTATTTTCTTTATTAATTAGAGAATCAAATAACTGATATTATAAATATTAAAATAAATATTTTTTGAAATTTTTTATGCCATCCACGAATTTTATAGGTTAATATGAAATGTTAAAATTGATTCAATGTATTTTTTATAAGTAATCAAGTTTTTATGACTTTCATAAAAAGCAAATACTAAATGATGTCAAAATTGACCTAAATTAGTTTTTCAAACAAATATAATATTATTAAATGATATATTACTCCTGAAAATTAAAGGTTCATCATAAAGATATATATAATAATATATATTTATTAATTAACCATTTGGGGTTATCTTGACATTTTTTTATGTTTATTAACCATTTATTATAATAATACAAGAATAGATGGTAAAAGTAAAACTATTTAACTAAGAGTTAAATCTAAAATATAAGGTTAATATGGTGACCTAAACCTATATAAAACCTATTGGTTGACAGGTTATAGACCCATAACCACCTTATACTCAAACTAAATCATTTTGGATCAAATATAAACCGAATATTATTGTATAATAAAATAATATTTCAAGTGTTTCCTAAAGTGACCCTCACCTTTCTTATAAAAGTATACTTCCCCTTCTCTCAAAATCACTCCTCAAAATCCCTTTGAATCGGCCTAAACCTACTCAAATATCCTCCCAAATATCCTAACATCGACATAGAGTCCTTAAATTGATCATAAATCAAACCTATGTTTCCCATTTTGATCAACTCAAAAGGAAACACCAGAAGAAGTAATAATTTCACCACCTCTTTGAAAGTTATTTTCATCTTCCACTTCCCCTTTCCTTATTGTTTCCATAAAAAAATAATAACTATGATACCTTATAAATAATATGATTTTATTATAAATATGGTACAACTATATTCATTATTCTATCCATCATATGAATGACAATTCACCATACTTGTGTATGTACGACTTACCATCTCCATGTCGTGGTGTAGTTTGTTATTCAAACACTTCATCATTTGGATGGGTATAATAAAGAGAATAACTGATGTATATAATAAATATAACATGTCAATTATTCTATATATATTATATACCATGCAACTACAAATGATTTCACCATCAATAAAATGATATTGTCGCTCGTGCGTACATATGGATTACCGTCTCCATGAACGCGAGGAAATTCCTTCCCCATCGTAACCATTCAAGAATAATTTTAATTTTATGATTAAAAATAATGTTTAAGAACTCAATATCATTTTGTATATGAATTAAATACATCCTATACATATCAAATATGACTTAACAAAACATATAAATGAAATGAATCAGTTAACTCCTGAAACAATGATACTACTAAAGTATTATAAATAAAGAAATAGTAAAAGAACCTATATGACATCATATTTATGTATGTGGTTCCTGAATAATTTAATAAAATTTATTTATCTATTATATAGGAGGTTAACGTACACTTTACATAGAAAAATTACAAGGTAAGGGTTAATTTTACAATCTCTTCATTATCTGATGTTTTTTATACGAGAGTATCTACTAGGACCTCATTATCATCCACATCCGTGTTTTGAAAAAGGTATTTTAATTTTTTTACTATTTCCGATACTATGAGTCAAATTAATTTATACTCTTGTTTTAATTTTTATATAATTATTATAAAGGAAACATTTCATCATTTTTCAAACATGGTCCTTTATGACCATTTTGACAAAATTAAGGAAAGAATGTTTTTTAACTTATAAGGAGAGTCTAGATATTTTCCACCCTCATAACGCCTTAAAATCTTCCCATTAAAGATTATAGAAATATTTTCAAAATAAATGTTTTATTTTATAATAATGTTACTTTTAAATAATTTTAGAAATGAAAATTTATTTCTTTTATATAGTTTGGATTTCATCTATGTCAGCATCCTTTGGTGGATTTTAAACTTGTTTAATTTGATTTATTATGATAAATATATTCCATATTGTATTTAAGGTTTTGGGATATGTTGGACTGTGGATGTGTTATTTTTATACCATTCATGGTTTATGGATAAATTTTTGACATTTCATATGCTAGTTTTAATAAAAATGTGTATGTTATGTTTAATCCTTTTAATATAAGGAATTCATTGGATAAAGTAAGTGATGGGTGGGGCCCGCTATATATCCTCGAAGCATAAGTAGGTATAACGAGAAAAACTAGTGTTTTAGCACAAAGTCTTGAAAAAAAACTTATTTTTAGTCATGCCACGAGACATTTACTATGTGGTTTTGTTGTTCGGCATAATGCAATCCATCATTCTGAAATTGATTTTTGAAATTACATGTGATTATTCACCTAGTATAATTTCTATGTGAATAAGTAAATGGAATTATTTGATTTATCTTTTCCATACTATTCTAAGATTGAGTTTAAAAGTCTTGTGATTTAGTCTTATACATTGCCTTAAATTTTTAAGCTTATTTATGAAATTTTCCTCTATATTGTAATTCTTATTGAGCACCCGAGCTCACCCCTTTCTATGTTTTATTTTTACCTGGATAAAAAGATGTATATGATGACCAACCTTCATAGATTGCCTAAGGGATATGAATGTGTTCCAAGAAGATAATGTTGTGGGTGTTTTTCATTTCATAATGAAATGTAAAACTTATGTTTGTATCTAGTACTTATAAGTATGCTAAACTGATCAGTCTTTTGGGACATAATTATAGTAATCATGCCAATGTTATGTAATAATGCACCGATTTTGGGGAACATTGGTCGGGGAATTTGAGTTGGTATATGAATAAGTTTAGTTGAAACCTTGGAATCTAGATTTACAAAAACTACGATTATTGAACACTACCATAAGGTATACTTTGAGGATTAGTATAAACGAACATCTTCAAATTTTGGTAATGTAAAGATTTTATGTATTTTCCATGAAATACATCCCTTTCTGGATATGAGAAGGTAGAGGCAGCTCTGGCATAGAAGTACCTAGAAGGGAAAACTTTGACAAGGAGTTTTGGGCTTGACATGGGGTATGCTGGTATATGACAACAGGTCTTACTACACTCTTGGTTACGACACTCCTGGGGGATATGCTTAAGATAATTCACATTTTCTTTACAAACCAATATGAAGGATTTATGAGTATATATCTCTTCAAAGAAAACATTTTTTATGATTATGGATTATATCCATAAATAGTCCAATTTATGTTAATTGTTTTACAAGTTTGTAATTATGTATTGTGATTCATAAACTATTATAGTACATGCCATTGTTTAGGAATGGAACCTAATGGAAGGAATGGAAACCGTATCAATGCACATAATCCATGTAGGTATTTCACTTCAAATCAATATAATTGTAGTGGAGATTTTGATTCAACTAGAGGTGATCAATTTATCACCAAATCGGACTACTCACTCGTGTTATGAATAATAAGATTACCCGTATAGAGCACCATGATCCACAATGTGGAAGATCAATGTTAGACAACTTCATGAGGCAACCAACAACATTTAATGGTACTAGAAATCAATTTGTAGCTGAGTAACAGATAAGTTCTGTAGAGAAAATATTTCATGATTTGGGGAGTAGAGAAAGGGAAAAAGTTGTAATGGCAGTTTATCACCTCATGGGAGATGTAGATCAATGGTGGTCATTAATTCAAAACTCAAAGGAGGATGAAGAGGTATCAAATATGAAATGGATGGAGTTTAAAGAAATTTTATTAGAAAAATACTTTCCTCGTGACCATCAAGCCAATATGGAAAGTCAATTTCTATGTCTATGGAAAAAGGAGGATGAGAATGTTTCAAATTATGAGGCTAACTTTACCAGGGCTGCAAGGCATGTAACAGATTATATAAGTAACCCAAGGAGTAATATTGATCGATTCCATGATAGGTTAAATCCATTTCTCCATCGATCATTAGTCTCACAATCCCTCTCATCGTACGAAGATATTTTCTAATGGGCTCTCAATATAGAAAAGGAATTCTCTAAGTCTTGCGACTATAAAGTAATGAAATATAAGAAGAGATCTGATAAACACACTATAAATGGAAATAAGGGGAAGAAAGGAAAAGTTGAATTTCCATTACGCATTAAGTGTTTGAAGAAAAACCCTAGTACTTGCTTGAGTGGAATCTATTCTATTACAAGTGTGGTGAAAAGGGCCATCCAGATTGTGATTGTAAGGGAAAGAATATAGGACCTCGGGACACCGTGAGAGAGCAGGGGTGAATCAGGGTGGAACCATTTTCTTTTAAATAGATGGATCTTGTTTCCACATTGTTAGGAACTTGTTAAACCTATATGATGTTAGATATCAGAATGAAAACATTCACATGTAGAGAGATGACACAACACTTTTTTTACTTGGTTCACCACTAAGGGCTACATCTAAGGAGCATATGCCGACAGGTTATTGGTCGTACCAAATTCCACTATTCTTCACTAGTTGTGGATTACAAAGGTTTGGGCACAGTCACTCTGTCCCAGGATCAATGCCTTTACAAAGGTTTAGGGATAGCTCATTGCATCCATCTGGTCACTCTCGCTGACTCCCCCTGGCTCACTGGCTTCAGTGAGGTCCCACTCAGTTTATAGATGTAAAGTTCTCTTCATCATTGTAAAAGAGTGCATCCTCTATTGTATGTAGATGCTCTGTTGAAGTCCAACTCTCAGTAGTAGACAAATATCACTTTGTGCTGAGGGTACCGGGAAATCTCCCAGCTTTCGTGTAGTTTCAACAAGATGGGTGTACTTCAACAACACCTGGTGCGCTTCCCCAAGATGGCATGAAAGTTTCAAGGATGGAACACAAGTTATAATAGGCGTGCAAGTCCACCTCCAACACATGCGTGACTCAGCCTTATTCAATTCCAAACTTGCGCGACTCACATTCTTTTCCACCAAAACCGTTTTTGGCAAGCAACAAACAATTGTCGCACAACTTATACTTCTGCGACCCAAAACCACTTGCACGACCACTTCACTTGCGTGATGGGAGAGCTGAATTTCTCCAAGTCTCAAACTTTGTTACAAATGAGGAGGGGTGGTCCTCTATTTATAAGAAAAATGGACACCCTGCGCGGTGTCACGCAAGCCTCCTCACGGAGCGCATGTTCCGGCGCGCAACACCAACCGCCCTAGCCTATGTCGCGCTACTCACTTGCACGACCAACCCAATACTTGCGCGACCCTCTTTCCTTTTCCATAATTTTATGTTCTGATCCTAAAAAACAAATGGCATGCAACATTCCAATTCTCCTAGGTACCGGCGCGCAAGTCCTTTCTGGGCGCGTAGGTCACTTGCGCGACACATGTCTGGCATGCATGTCCCTTTACCAAAAACCATTTTTTCCCCTTTCATCAATTTTGAGGTCCATAAATTTTCCAAACACTGGAAAATAGTGCCACCTTCAATTCTATTATCTTCTTGACTTGTATGAGTACTTTTCTGGCACACATTCTGTACTTACTCTAAGGATTGACAACAAACACAAACCATTCTCCAATTCATGCATAGATGTCAATGGTTTAAACAATACCCCCTTTGGGATTGTTGGAAATAAGAAAATAATTTCAATATATTACCATCCACATGCACACAAAAAATGAAAGAATCAACTCAACCAACACTCTATATCTACGTGAGCAATGCTTAGTGTATAAAACAAGTGAGAAATCTTGAATTGGGTTCCTGTGTTTTGGAATTCTCAATGACGCCCAAGAAATTTACTGACAATGTCACAGAAGCATTCCATGTCCAATGTGTTCCTTCCCATCTTATCATTGACACTGGATTCTCAATGTGGCACAAAATCATTACACTACATGCCAGAATTTATTCCTTTCTCCCCCATTGAAAATAAACCCGAAGACCGGTAAAAGTACATTGATCAACTCAAACCACACCCCCCTGGATAGTATCTCCCCAAAAAACATGGATCACATCCAAAAACAGATTAAAAACAATTAGCATAACTGGGGAGATTGGATTTTCGTAACCTCCTTATGCACCAGGAGGTGTCCGAACACCAAGTTTCAAACAAAGCTTCTCAAACACCACTACTGATAGTGGCTTGGTTAGGATATCAGCCACTTGCTCATCAGTTCCCACATGTTCCATTCTAATAACTCCTTCATCTAGTTTTTCTTTGATGAAGTGATACCTTATTTCAATATGTTTTGTATGAGAATGATGAACATGATTCTTCGTAAGATCAATTGCGGCCTTATTATCACATTAAATAACCATTGGTTGATTCACCTCATCACTAGTATCTGTTAGTTTTTGCTTCATCCATAGCAGTTGAGTGAATGAATTTGTGGTAGAGATATATTCAGCTTCACCAGTACTAAGAGAAGTACATTCTTGTTTCTTTCTCAATCAACCAACTCATTTATTCCCAATATAGAATGATCCACCACTCATGGACTTTCTATCCACTACATCACCAGCCCAGTCACCATCAGAAAATGCTTATAATTCATTGTATCTTCCTGCAGCAATGTATAATTCACAATTGTGAGTACATTGAATATACCCCATGATTCTTTTTACTGCTGCCATATGTTTCTCCTTTGGATTACTCTGAAAGAATGCTGAAAGACAAGTGTAAAAGACAATATCTGGCCATTTCTCTTTCAAGTACAGTCGGATTCCAATGATCCTCCTGTACATGGTGGGATCTATAGATATCCCATCCTCATGCTTGCCAAGTTTAGTTCCAACTGCAGTCGGAGTTGACCTTGGTTAGGAAACATGCATATTAAACTTCTTTAGCAGCTCTCTTGCATACTTTTCCTGAGAAATGAAAGTGTAATCCTTATTTTGAATCACTTGCATCCCAATGATATATGTGATCTCCCCAATCATTGACATTTCAAATTCTGATTTCATGTGATTAGAAATTTCATCCGCTAATTTCTGCCTCCTGCCGCCAAATATGATATCATCAACGAAGACTAGAACCATGAATTGATCTTTTGGAGATTTTTTCACATATAGATTGTGATCTAATCCTCCCCTTTTGAATTCCAGCGACTTGAGATAAGATTCCAGTGGGGAGTACCATGCCCGTGGTGCTTGATTCAAACTATATAGAGCTTTATTCAGTTTGCAGACCTTTATTTCATCAGTACCAAGAACAAAACCCACTGGTTGTTCAATGTAGAATTCTTCTTCAAGGAAACCATTCAAGAATGTCTTCTTGACATCTATTTGATATACTTCATATCCTCTTTGGAGTGCCATGGCAAGGAAAATCCTGATTGACTCTAGTGTAGCCATTGGACCAAATGTTTCTTCTACATCAATGCCTTCAATCTGGGAGTATCCTTTACATACCAGTCGTGCCTTATTTCTGATAACACTTTAATGTCCATCAAACTTGTTCTGGAAGATCCATTTTGTACCAATCACATTGTGACCTTTGGGTCTCTAGACAAGATCCCATGTCTGATTATTGTCTTTCTAATCTAATTCGGCATTCATGGCCTTCACCCATGATTCATCCGTTGCATCTTCTTCAAATGATGATGGCTCCACAACTGATAGAAATGCAGATTGTGTGTTATTCCTCATCATCCTTGTTTGTGTGGGTGCACTCCTATCCCCAATTCTATTAAATGGATCAATCTAATCTCTACGATTTCTCTTGTGCAGTACAGGTGCAATCTCGATAGCTATAGTTTCTTATTCAGATTCTTCTTTTGAGTCAACATCATGATGTGACTATTGAGTGTTTTGTACATCTTTCTCTATTTCTGTTTTTTTATTTTCTCCACATTCACTTTCTTCTTCAATTTCTATCACATCAGCATATGACATCCTTGAAGCATTTGTGGTTTTCTCTTCAATTATCTTAACATCACTACTTTCTACAATCCTTCTTAATCGTTTGTTGAAATACTTTTAGGCTTTTCTATTCATTGGATACCCAAGAAAAATTCATTCATCAGCATTATCACCAACCCTCCCTTGATTTCCTTCTTTATTCTGGATGAAACATTTTCTTCCGAAAACATGAAAGTATTTCAACTAAGGCTTCCTTCCATGCCACAATTCATATGGTGTCTTTGTCTCTCCCATATAAAGCCCTGTTCGATTCTGAATGTGCACTGCAGCTTCAACAGCAACCTTCCAGTAATGGCAAGAGATACCACTCTCAATCAGCATAGTCCTGACCATATTATTGACCTATCGATTCTGGTGCTCAATAACTCCATTTTGTTGTGGAGTTCTCACAATAGATACATCATGCTTTATTCCATGTTTTTCTAGGTAATTCTAAAACTCAATGGGCATGTATTCCCCTCCATTGTCAGATCGAAACACTTTGATTGTTTGTCCAGTATCATTCTCTGTGATTTGCAGATATGTTTTCATGAAGTCAAGTAGTTTTCATTTCCTATGAATTACCATAACACATTCAATTCTACTGTAATCATCAATGAAAAGGAAAGAGTACCTTTCTCCATGAGTTCCAGAAACATTTATAGGTCTGTATACATCTGTATGAATTAGATCCAGAAGCTGAGATACGCTTTTCTTATTTGGCCAATATGAACTATAGACCAGCTTCCCACGAATTCAAGAATCACATGACTTTTCAAGCTCACGCTTCAGAATGGGGATATCCAGGACAATATTCATCTTAGATATCTTTTCCATGTCTTGTTGGTTAATGTGCCCCATCCTTTGATGCCACAAACTGTTTTCTTCTTCAACAAACAAATAGAAAGAGTTCACTTTGTTATCAACTTGATATAAGTTTCCATCTATTTTAAATCCTTTCATAAGAGAATTCCCTGTTCTACCCTTTATAGTGAAGCCTTTTGGATTGGAAGTTACTACGAGCCCTGAATCACAGAGTTCAGTCACACTGAGGAGAATGTGACGTAGACCATACACATAATGAAATTCAGTCTTCTTTACCTCTCCATTGGTGAGAGTAGTATTCCCACTTCCTTTATTCATCAAAGCACCATCATTACCAAACCTCACTCTTCCATCAACCTTATTTTTAATATTATTCAAAAGATCCGCATTTCACGTCATATGGGAAGAGCAACCACTATCAGGAATCCGAGTGCTTCTGCTCCTTGTAGCTTTGAGGGCTACTTCTCCATGGTTTGATTTCTCAATTTTCTTCCTTTCTTTCCTTGAGATATTTGATTGTGTATAGAGCACTTATGGCCTTTCAATTATTTCATCTGCATACATTGGTTCTTCATAGTTGAAGTCTTCTTCGATAGGGGAAATCATATTTGAAAGAGCAGCACTATCTTGATGAAGAGATTTTACAGGTCTTTAACTCCGATACGAGGTTTCCATGTACCTTATCTTCCTATAATTAACATCCTTGTGACCAAAGTTAGAATAATGAAAAAAATATCCATAGAGGGTTTTTTCTAAAATAATTAGGATATGAATTTGTTCTCCTTCATTGAACTCCCATACCTTCCCCGTTCAAGTAGCTTCTTGCTTCATCACAATATGACATGGTATGGGAAAAATAGCCACAGAACTGTCACTACATTAAATGAAATGTCTTCTCACTTGAATTTCTCCTCATACATTCTTCTATGGGATAATAGTACGAGGGCCCCTTTTTCCACAAGGTGTGATAATAATATTCTTTTCTTCCTTTAGATTGAATTGGGGGTTTCTGTTTCATCAGTTCAGAGGACTTTCCCACATCACCCACATTCAGTTTCCTTTTATTGGTCACCTTTATTTGTAGAATTTGATGATTCTTCCTCACAACCAATTCCACTATTTCCCATGCAGGCAGGTCTTTGATCATTTAAAATATTTTTAACTCCATTAGAGCCACGTGTTTCTCTCTCCAACAGCTCATCATCTGAGAAACTTTCAAACTATATGTGAAATTAGAGTCTGAATTTCAAGTTCCACTACATCATCATTTCATTCAAAACATTTAGACTCTAATTTCACCAATTCTTCCAATCGTTCAATTTCAGCTTGATTTTGATCAACATATTCAATTGATTCTTCTACAACTAATTTCCAATTATTGTAAATCTTACATTTAATCAAGATCTTACTAACAGTATTCTTAAGTTGAATCTCGAGATCTGCACTAGTTTTCAACTAATTTTCTCCACCAGTGTCTTCTGATTTTTTAATAGTGGCGATCATGGAAGCATGGTTCCCAAATATAAATTCTGGTTCTTTTTCATCAAAAAATTCAATATAATCTTCTTCCTCTTCACAGACAAAACTCTCCCTCGGTATCTTCTTCTAGATTTGAAGTCTCCCTTTTTGAAAAAACATTTCGGAGGATCTCCATGTCTTCTACTTTGCTTTCATCATCATAAAACATTATTTGGCACTGAGAGGCAATGTTCCAGACTTTTCCACAACGAAAACATGCCAGAGGTATCTTACCTTTGAATTTACCTTTTCCCTTCTTCATCTTCGTGGTGACGAGAGAAAGAATTTCCTTTTCCTCTTCATCTTCACCACCATTATCTCCTGAAATTTTCAGTTTTTCCATGGTGTTGAATGCCATTTCCTTGATTACACGATTCGTGGCATCTTCAGGTTTGACTCTCATCTCATATGCCACTATACTACTTAAAAGATCATCCAGAGATAGTTTGAATAGATCTATTACTTCAAGTGCTGACACTGTTGCATTGTACGTATGAGGATGTCTTCTCAAGATTTTCTTTACAATATTAATGTCTTTTATTTCTTCTCTAAGACCTTTAATTGCTCCCACAACTTTAGTAATTTTATTGAAGAATGAATCTGAATTCTCATTAGGAGGAATTTTTAGATCATCAAACCTATTGTGTAGGACTTGTAGTTTTGCATCCTTCACTTTTCTATATCCTTCATAAATATTTTCATGTTTATCCCACATAGACTTTGTTGAGGTGCAACTCAATAACTTTAGATAGATCTAATCAGAATGGGCTTCGGTGAGAGAATTCTTCACTTTAGCATCAATATCAAGAATTTTTCTATCAGCATCAGTCATAGCCAGCCCTGTCGGATCAGTAACATGTATACCTTGCACGGTGGAGAAACGAACATCCATTCTAAGGGATCTTAGATGAGATATCATTCTATTCTTCAAAATCGGAATATTACTTCCATCGAATAGAGGGACTCCCCTGACATTGACTGCATTCTCCATGATGACAAAAGACAGATTCAACACCAGTAACCTGCCTCTGATACCACATATAGGACCCCGGGATACCCTGAGAGGGGAGGGGTGAATCAGGGTGGAAAATTTTTCTTTTAAAGAGATGTATCTTATTCCCACGTTGGTAGGAACTTGTAAATCCTGTATGATGAAAGAGATCAGAATGAAAACATTCACATGCAGAGAGATGACACAACACTTTTTTTATTTGGTTCACCACTAAGGGATACATCTAAGGAGAATACGCTGACAGGTTGTCGGTCGTACCGAATTCCATTATTCATCACTAGTTGTGGATTACAAAGGTTTGGGTACAGTCACTCTATCCGAGGCTCACTACCTTTATAAAGGTTTAGTGATATCTCACTGAGTCCCTCAGGTCACTCCCGTTAACTCCCCCTGGATCACTACCTTTGGTAAAGTCCCACTCAGTTTATAGAAGTGAAGGTCTCTTCATCATTGCAAAAGAGTGCATCCTCTATTTTATATATATGCTCTATTGAAGTCCACCTATCACCATTAGATGAATCCCACTTTGCATTGAGGGTACCGGGAAATCTCCCAACTTTCGTGTAGCTTCAAAAAGACGGGCGTACTTCAACAACACCTAGAGAGCTTCCCCAAGCCAACGAGCATGTTTCAAGGATGGCGCGCAAGTTTCAACTGGTGCGCAATTCCACCTCCAGCACTTACACAACTCAACCTACTTAAATATGAAACCTGTGTGACTCACATTCCTTTCCAACAAAACCATTTTTGGAATGCAACAAACAACTGTCGCGCAACATATACTTGCGCGACCCACAACCACTTGCACGACCACTTCACCTGCACGACAGGAGCACTGAATTTATCGAAATCTCTAACTTTGATACAAATGAGGAGGGGTGGTCCTTTATTTATAGGCAAAATGGATACCCTGTGCGGTGGCGCGCAAGCCTCCTCATGGTGTGCAAGTTCCAGTGCGCAGCTCCAACCTCCCTAGCCTCTGTCGCGCTACTCACTTGCGCAACCAACCCAATAATTACGTGAACCTCTTTCCTTTCCCATATTTTTATGTTCGGATCTTGAAAAACAAATGGCATGCTACTTTCTAATTCTCTTCAGTACCGGCGTGCAAGTCCATTCTCAGCATGCATGTCACTTGTGTGAAACATGTCCGGTGCGCAAGTCCCTTTTCCAAAAACCATTTTTTCACCTTTTTTCAATTTCCAGGTCCAAAAATTTGGAAAACACTGGAAAATAGTTCCACCTTCAATACTATTATCTGCTTGACCTGTATGAGTACTTTTCTGGCACACATTCTAAAATTCTTCTGAGGATTGACAACAGACACAAACCATTCTCCAATTTATGCATAGATTACCGTGGTTCCAACAAAGAAAGAGGTTGAAAATGTTATATTCTATAATTATAAAGAAATTGGGCAATATGAAAATTAATGTTGTATGATCCAAGGAAACATACCTCAAAAAATCCAAGGGAGAAAACCCAAGCTTATGTGATCACTACTGTAGAGGTTGAAGCTCAGAAATATGTGGTGGAAGGTTATTTAATGGTTTCCTCAAGTTTAGCTAATCCTTTATTTGATTATGGACCATCACATTGTTTTTTATCTTCGCAGTTTGATAAGAAAATTAGATATTTACAATTTGATTTAATAAGGGATTTGTCGGTCAAAAATATTATGGAAAGTGTCATTGCCATAATGATTTGTGAATCAATCTCCATTAGGGCATATAAATTTCTTTTTTCCTCTGATATCATCTTCATACTCATGATTTAATTTTATATAATCCGTGGTATGGATTAGATTTTGGATGATGATGTGAAAATTTATTATAACGAGAAGAAGGTTACAATTTTCAATGATGATAATGATTACCATATCACTAGAGTAGAAATGTCACAACCTGATTCTTATCTAGATCAACCAATAGTAGCTCAACTAAAATCAATTATTGTGGCGGAACAGAATGAAATAACTATGGGTGAGGAAAATAATGTTCAAATAGAGGATGTACCTATTATGAATTAATTTTTTGAAGTGTTTCTATAGGATTTACCTGGACACCCTTCAAAATGATATACTGAGATTTCCATTGATTTGATTCCTATTTCAAGGCCCATATAAAATTCCACATAGAGAATGGACACTTTGGAATTAGTGGAACTAAAGAATCAACTAGAGGAATTGAGTAATTAGGTATTTATTCTCCCTAGTGTTTCTCCATGGGTATCCCCCACTATTTTTATTATAAAGAAATATGGATCTATGAGTTTGTTCATTTACTACAGGGAGATCAATACTATAATAAATAAATAACAAGTATCCCCTAACCCACATTGATGATTTATTCGACCAAATTCATAGAGGCCAATATTTTTCAAATATTGACCTTCGATATGGAAATCATCAGTTGTGTGTGAAGACAGAATACATTCCGAAAATAATTATTTGAACTAGTTACATGGATTACATGTTTATAGTAATGCCTTTTGGAGAGACTAATGAACCCTCTATTTTCATAGATCTAATGAATAAAGTTTTCAAGGAATGTATTGATGAATCTGTAGTAGAATTTATGGATGATATCTTAGTATATTGAAAAAGCTATGAAGATCATGAAAATCACATACACACTATTCTAAAAACCCTCATAAGAAATGAATTATATGGGTTGTTTATCATGTGTGAATTATGGTGTCAGGAAATTTCATTCCATCGCCATATTGTCTCTATGATGGAATCCCTGTTGATCCTTCTAAGACAAGAGAAATACAATAATGGCTAGAACCAACGAGTATAACTAAGGTATACAGTTTTATTGGTTTAGTAGGTCATTATCTATATTTCAACTAGAATTTTGCTCGATTGGAAAACCCATTAACCAATCACACATGTAAAGGGGTTAAATTTTGTTAGACAAAAGAGTGTGAATAATGTTTTGAAGAACTCAAGAGAAGATTCGTCAAAGAACCTATCTTGAATCTACCATTAGTGAATGATTGGTTTGTTATTTATAGTGATACGTCAAAGAAAGGTCTTGGTTGTGTCCTTATTTAGAATGATGGAGTTATTGCATATGCATCACAATAACCAAAAATTCATGAACAAAACTATCTCACTCATGATCTTGATTTAGCAACTATAAACTTTTCTTCGATGATATGGAGAAACCATATATATGGCGAAAATGTGAGATATATACCAATTACAAGAGCTAGAATTATATTTTATCATAAAAAACTCAACATTTGGGAATGGAGATGGCTCAAACTACTAAAATATTATGATTTCACTATACAATACCACCCGAGGAAGGAAAATAAGGTGGAAAATGCATTGAGCAGAAATGATCATGGAGTTTTGAACAAGATGAGAGTTGAAAGGGATCCTATGTTCATAGATCTAGTAAAAATGGATATGGGAATAATAATGGAAGGAGAAACATCAATAATTTTTCAAATGGTTGCCGAAACATAATTACTTGAAAGGATAAAAAGATCTCAGACTGATGAGGAGGAGTTTCAAAAGAAAAATAAAGCTTTGAATGATGGGATATTGACTGACATTGTATATGAAGACGGACTTTTGAATTTTTGGAAGAGACTTTGTGTTCCTGATATACCTAATCAAAAAGGGAATTCTTGGATGATTCTTATAGCTCCAATTTCTCTATACACCCTGGTAGCACTATGATGTATAGATATTTGATGTAACATTTTTGGTGGGACAACACGAAGAGGGAGATTGTGGATTATGTTTCAATATGTATGGTTTGTCAATAGTTTAAGTCTAGAAGAAAACATCTTGGAGGATTTATGCAACCTCTTCCCAAGCCGAAGTGTAAATGGGATGATATTACGATGGACTTTGTCATGGGGCTAACAAATACTTCTAGAAGGAATGATACAATATGGGTCATTGTTGATCGTCTTACCAAGTCTGCACATTTTCATAATATAAGAGATGATTTACAACTTGAAAATTAAGAAAAACAATACATTAATGATGATTTAAGACATTAGGGATTACCTATATCGATTTTTTCTTATTGTGATCCCTGTTTTACATCAGGATTCTGGAAAATTATTTAGAAGGCCTTGGATACTGAACTTTGATTGAGAACTACCTACCACCCTCAAACTGATGGACAATCAGAACAGACTATTAAATCCTTAGAAGACATGTTAAGATCTTGATCACTTTATTTTCAAGGTATGTGCTAACAATATTTACCTCTGGTATAATTTTCCTATAATAATAGTTTATGTTCAAGTATTCAGATCATACCATATGAAACATTATATGGAAAGAGATTTCACACACCAAATTGTTGGGATGATGTTGGTGAAAGAAAACTCATAGGCCCAGAACTTGTTGAGGAAATAGTGGAAAAGGTGAAAGTTATCCAAACCCATATCAAAGAAGCTAAATGTAGGCAAAAGAGTTATGCCGATAACCAAAGGAAAGATTTGTAATATTCAATAGGATTTCATGTTTTCTCGAAGGTATATCTATGGAAGGGTGTAATATGATTCAGTAAGAAAGGAAAATTATGTCCCAGGTACATCAGACCTTTCAAAATTATATAACAAATTGGAGTTTTATTTTTTCATTTGACAATGTCGTCAAGTCTCTCAAAATTTCATGATGTGTTCCACATATCACTATTGAGAAAATACTTGTCTGACCCAACACATGTACTCACCAATGAAGAAATAGAACTTGAACCTGATCTATATTATTATAAAGATCATTTCAAGATTATTTTTACTAGAGAACTAGTGCTGAGAAACCAAACGACTTGTCTGGTGAAAGTTATATGGAGAAACCATAAAATGGAAGAAGCAACGAGGGAACCCGAGGAACTTATGATGAGGAACCACCTGAATATTTTTATTCTTTAATATTATAGAAATTTCGATGATGAAATTATTTGAAGGAGGGAAGAATGTAAGACCCTAATCTTCCATGGTACATTTCACTTTTAATAATACAATAGCTTGCACTATATGCAACTTTGAGTTCTAACAAATCTGATTTATCAAACTATGCGTTATGAATAGTAATACCCATTTTTTGCAATATTATAAATTTTATTTCTCAAAATGGACTTCATTTTTGGATTTGGAATATCAAAATTAGGTTATGGTGAATTTTTGTAATTTTTCTAATCACATTCATATTTTGATGAATAGTGAAAAATACTAAATTTTAATTAAAAACAACTTTTTAAATAGAAATTATTTATACTGTTAAATTATAAATTTGAGTAGTTTTAAAGTATCCTTATATTATATTCTTAACATTTAATATAATTTAGGTAATTAGAAGTAATTTTACTTTTAAATAGTTTATACACATATGTCAATCTTTTGGTAGGTTTAACATCTTAAAAATCTACTTTTTGGTTTCGACTACGACAATTACTTTTAAATAAATTTATGAAAATCATGTGATTTGAATTAGGAAAAATTAATTTTATATTCGGAATCAAGAGGTCTAAATTTTAAAAGAGAAAACTTTTAGTTTTAGACAATATTAATAATTACTTCGTTAAATATTTTTTTTACCATGGTCAAAAGTTAAATCCAACAAATAAGTGTAAAAACTAATATTATAATAATATTAAATTACCCTAACACATGTCCTAAAACTATTGGATGATACATTTCCGACCATGTCAATCCTTGGGATGATTTTGGGACCTCATGGATTCACTTGGCAGTGATAATGAAATTTTATATTAAATAATCTAAAGGAAAGACAAAAATTAACAAAATCATGTATATTTTAGTAAAAAAATTTATATGAGGTTATATAATTGGTCTATTCAACTATTAATATTCATTAATAATTTAAAACAATTTCCAACACCATAATATTTTTTTTATAATTTCTATATAGAAAATAAATATATTTATATATGACATAATAATGATGCTGTATTTTCTTTATTAATGAAAGAATCGAATATATGGTATTATAAATATTAAAATAAATATAATTTGAAGGTTTGGATTTCATAAAAAAAAATTATTGGTTAATATGATATGATATTATTGATTTAATGTATTTTTTTTCGAATCAATCAAGTTGTTATGACTTTCTTGAAAACAAAATACTAAATAATGTTAAAATTGACAAAAATGAGTCTTTAAAACAAATACTATATTATTAAATGATATAAAAGTCTTAAAAATATAAGGTTCTGCCAAAAGACTTATATAATAATATAAATGTCATTAATTAACAACTTTTGGTTCTCTTGTCATTTTATAGTATTTCTATTAACCATTTATTATAATTATACAAGAATATATGGTAAAAGTTAAACTATTTAACTAAGAGTTAAATCTAAATGATAACGTTAATATGGTGACCTAAACTTATCTAAAATCTAGTGGATTAGAGTTTTTTGACCCATACTCACTGTATTATAAAAATTAATCATTTTTGGAGCCCTTATAAACCTAATATGATTGTATAATAAAATAATATTTCAAACATTTCATAATGTGACTCTCACCTCTCTTATAAAAGGGTATTTACCCTCTCCCAAAATCACACCTCCAAAGCCATTTTTATCTGCTAAAACGTACTCAAATATCCTCCCAACTACCCTCAAATAGACCTGGAGGCTTTACATTGATCATAAATTCAACATATGGATCCCTTTTGATCAACTCAAAAGGAAACACCTGAAGAAGAGGTAATAATTTCACCACCTCTTTAAAATTTCTTTTGTTCTTCCACTTCCTATTTCCTTGTAGTTTCCAAACCAAAATACTATCTCCAGTACCTTATAATTACTATGATGTTATTATAAATATGGTATAACCATATTCATTATTCTATCCATCGTATGAATGACAAGTCACCATACGTGCGTGCGTACAACTTACCGTTTGCACATCGTGGTGCCGTTTATTATTCAAACAAATAATTATTTGGATGGGTATAAAAAAAGTATAAATGATGTAAATAATAAATATAACATGTTAATAATTCTATATATATATGATATACCATCAAATTACATATTATTTCAGCATCAATAGAATGATATTGTCGCAGATGCGTACGTACGGATTACCGTCTCCACGAACGCGATGAAATTCATTCCCCATCAAAACCATTCAAGAATAATTTTCATTTAGAGATTAAAAATAATTTTGAAGAACTTAATATAATTATTAAAATGAATTAAATACATCCTATCCATATCAAACATTACTTACATAACGAAACATATAATTTATATTGAATCAGTTAACACCTGAAACAATGATACTACTAAAATTTTATTAACAAAGCAATATAAGAAGATCATATATGATATTATATTTATGTATGTGGTTCTTTTATAGTTTATTAACAATTACTTAACTACTATATACAAGTTTAACTTACCCTCATCCATGGAATAGTACAAGGTAATGGTTAATTCTACAATCTCTTTATTATCTGAGGTTGTATATATGTGAGTATCTACTGGGACCTCTTTATCATCAACATTCGTGTTTCTTAAATATGTATTTCAAATTTTGTTACTATTTCAAAGGCTCTGGGGTCAAGTAATTTATCTTAATTTTTAATTAATTTTTTTAAAGGAATCATTTTTTTTTCGTTTTCCAAACTAGTTCCTTTACGACCATTTCGACAAAAGTAAGGAAAAATGTTTTTTTAACATACACAGTGACAGCGTATATTTTCTTCCATTATGAAACCTTCAAAGCTTCCCATAAAATATTATAAGATTATTTTCAATGTAAATGTTTAATTTTATCATTATGATACATTTAAATGATTTCAAAATATGAAGAGTTATTTCTTTCAAATATTTTTCATTTCATCTATGTCAACATCACTTGATGGAGTTTACACTTATTTAAAGTTGATTTTTTATGATACAAATATTCCATATTGTATTGAAGGTATTGTGATATGTTGAACTATATATGTGTTATTTTTATACCATTCATGGATTATGGATAAATTATTGACATTTCGTATGCTAGTTTTAATACGAATGTTTATGTTATGTTTAAAACTTTTCATTTACGGAATGCATTGGACTTAGTAAGTGACCGGTGGAGCCCGCTTTAGCTCCGCGATGAATCGATAGGTCTCATGAGACAAAATAGTGTTTTTACATAATCTTTTAACAAAATATTATTGCTAGTTTTGGCATAAGGCCACAAAAATGTTATTATGATGTCTGGTATTATGCATTCCATCATTATGAAATTGGATATGGATGTTACATGTGATTATTAGACAAGTAGAGTATCCATGTGAATAATTAAATGGAATTATTTGATTTATAAATGCCATATTATTTTGATCTTTATGTTTAAAAGTCTTTTGTTTTAGTCATATACATTTCCTTAAATGTTTATGCATATTTATGAATGTTTCAACTATATTGTTATGCTTACTGAGCACCTGATATCACCCCTATCTGTGTTTTATTTTTCCAAGGATGTGAAAAAGTATATTATTTATTGACCTGCAGGGATAGTCTAATGGAGATTAATGTTCTCAAATGAGACAATGTTGTGGTTGTTTTTCATTTTATAATGTAATGTAAAACTTATGTTTGTATCTAGTAATTACAAGGCTATTAAATTGATTAGTATTTCGATACATTATTTCTTGCATCATGCCAATGTTATGTAATAATCCACTGACTCTGGGTAACTTGGGTCATGGAGTTATAATAAACCCTCTCAAGTATTCATTTTGTCATAAACCAAAATGAGTTACCCAATTAAGAGATGAAGTATTCTCTCAAGATCGTTTCCTTTATTTTCCTTCTCCATCCTCTAAAATCCATTTATTCATTTATTGTGTTATAAAACCAATAATATAAATATACTAGGATTTTTCTATTCAACCATTCTATCCTAAAATTACACACACCTCCATCTAATGGATGTTGAACATGCAATTTATATGTATGGTGAAGTAGTGCCTCATTAAGTGATGATTGTTCATTTCTCCTTTACCAACAATAATGGTGGAAATTATGATGGAAAATATATTTATATATGTAATATATTATATTTATTTTTTCTTTAATCTACTATATTCCTTTTACAACACACATCATTTACCTACCAATTTGTGTTAATACGATAATCGCGTTTCCGGAAGTGCGGACTGCCGCCCCCTCAAATAGATATGATTCATTTACAGACCACATAAAATGTAATAGAGATAGTTATGATGAAAATATATTATATATATGATATATTAATTATATTTTAATATTTATATATATTAATAAATATATATACATACATATGTCATTTACATATTTTCATTCAATACGACTACAAAAATGGAAAAAACTATTCATTAGTATATACGGCTTACCGTCTCCCTGAACTTTGTATTCTATTCATTAATTAATTAAACTACAGATTATTATAATATAATTATAATGTATATAACTGATATTTATATCATTTTTAACATTATATAATCATGATATAAGTATAAGGACCAAAGATATAACAAATTAAGAAACATGCGATGAACAAAGCGAATTTTGCCAAAGTGATACCAGAATATAAGATTGCTAATAGGAGGGAAATATAAGGTTATAATCAAACCATATATGGAAATATATATAATAATAATCTTATATAAAATATTTATAATAATCTTATATTTATTATATAGGAATCTTGTACGAATATGGAGAGTGTCAAGACACAATGTAAGGGAATTTAATATCACTTTCATGTTCTGTGAGATACAAGCAATTTTATCCACTCATTACTTTTGTGTGGTTTATTTACTACCCACTATTATATTATATGTATCTTTTAAATAATAATTTTTTTAATCACATTCCCATTTTATGAAACTTATTCCATGGGTTTTAGGTTTCAAAAGTTTCCAAATCGGAAAAACAGTTTTGTGTCAATTAGTCTTCATTGAGATTCATGTTTTGTTATAAACCTAAACACCTCATAAAAGTGTATATACTTACTATTTCCATAATATAACATGAATATAATTATTTTCATGATATATTAAGGTTAATGTATTTTCATTTTTACATGGAGATTATGATCCAAATTTACCGAGTTATAAGTGTTTATTGAGACAATCACGTCGCATTGCAAGATTGTTTATGTTATTAATTCCCTAGATGAAATATTATGATCCATATCTCAAGAATATTGAAGAGTTTCCATATCCTCCATTATTTCATTATATACTCACGTATTAGTACCATAATCTACTCTTTGGTGGATAATATAGAAAAAAACATTTCCCTTTCCTCTTTCGAAAATCCATTTTTTATAAAAAGGTTTTTTGAGAATATTATACCATTATACAATAAGTTTTTAAAGACATTTAACAATATTTTTCTATTACAAATCTCTTTAATGGAATATTCCTGGAAGGTTCTAAACAATTCAATGCTTCTGTCATTTTTACCTTTCAAAAGGAATGTTCCTTTTTTACATCGTACGACAAGTACCAATTTACCCACAATCTTTTATTTAAAGAATAATTTTCATTTTAAAAAGATTAATCCTTAAAAAATTGATTGAAAAGTAATTTTTAAGTAATTATTTTTTAAAAGGGGTTCTTTACCTCTTTATATGTTTTCAATGTATTTTCTGAGATGATGATTTGTAAATGGTTTTATATTTTAACAAGCCTTTTCACAGAGGAATGCATATTTTCCTCAAGAAACGTTTTTGAAAGATATTTCAAAATTATTTTCGATAAAATATTATATACATTGGTGTTAATCATTATTTTTTTGAAATTACATAATAGTTTCATTCATACCATTTCTATTAATGGGTTACACTTAATGCCATGCTCTTTATCAAACCTATTTATCTTTCATGGGCTATATGTTTATGAAATCTGGTTCTCTGTCATGGTTTTTATTATATGAAATTGTTATGAGTAATATCTATTTTCTAGTGGTTATGGTTTGATTAAATGTTAAATATTCCCATTTCATTTTATGGGTTATGATTTAATGTTTATAAGACCTATATCTTTTTATGTGTCATGATATGATGAAGGTGGCATTATCTAGAGGAACATGTGTGAATGATTTTTCTATGATAATGGTGGGACCTATATATCCCTCATACTCCTTGGGTAATGTTATGTTTTATATGATCTCAATGCAAACACGTATTGTAGAACAATCCCGAAAAGAAAGAGGGTGTATGGGTTGTAGCCCATTCCTGAAAAGAAAGAGGATGTATGGGTTCTATCCCAGTACAAAAAAAAAGAGAGGGTGTATGGGTCGTAGCCCATGATCTAAAAGAAAGAGGGTGTATGGTTTGAATCCCTAGCTCAAAAATAAAGAGGGTGTACAGGTTGTATCCCAATCTTGAATGAAAGAGGGTATATAGGTTGTAGCACATGCCTATAAATAAAGAGGTAAATGGGTTGAAGCCCCAGCCTAAATGAAAGATGGTAGATGGGTTGTGTCCCATGATTGAAAAAAAGCTGGTACATGGGTTTTAGCCCAAACCTAAAATAATGTTGGTATATGGGTTTCATTCCCAATCCCTATGATGGTATATCGGCCATAGACTAATCCTAATATGTTACAAATGTCTTGGTTGGTATCCCTAACATAAAAGGTTCTATTATTATATGTATTCCACAAATCCTATTTATTATTCCTTAGTTTTTATTTAATGAATCATTATGTTTATTTCATTACAATTCATGTGTTATAAACTTCCAAGATTTATCCTATAGATCATGTTCAAGTCATTTGATATGAAAATTAGGACCTCCTAATGTTATTATTGTGTTATCATAATACTATGTTCAAATTTATGATTACATTTCTCCCTTATTTACCATTTCTGAGAATCTAAGATCTCCCCTTTATTATGGTTCCTTTCTCTGGGTTATGAAGAAAGGTTTTAGGATGAAGTGCTAATGGTGTGGATCTTTATGTGAGATGTACAAAATTTTTCACAAGGATTGAATATTTTGTTTCCATGTTTCCAAATACACTAAACTATTAAGGTCCTTGGGCGTGTATTTTTTAAATATACTAAATATCCCTCTAAAATGTTGTAATATCAATGTATGTTAAGCCTAGGTCAGTATAGTTGGTATCAAATTGAGTTTTAGTCAACCGTTAGAAACTAGGATGAGAAAAAACATAGTGAAATCCCTAGGTTTATTTCTATGGATATGTCTAGGGATATCTATTAGGATATGTATAAGGATGATTTATAATTTTTGAAAATGTCCCCGAATTTTGGTAAAGGATAGACTAAGTTGTTTCCTATAAATACATCCCAGTCAGAAAAATACAAATTGATGTGGCTCTAACACAGATGTACCTACGGGTAATAACCCCAACAAGAGTTTCTGGGATTGACTTAGGGTAATCTGGTACACAAAAATGGGCATTGATGCACACCTGGTTTGACACTCTCCGGGGATATGCTTTGGGAATTCACAAACACTTCATGAAATAACATGATGGATTTAGATATATGTTAGCTATGAATAACCAAGGATAAACTGATGTTATCCAAGATTGTAGAAGGTGTCATTATTTCGATAAACTATATGTAATTACTTTCAAGACTATGGTTTTATACTATTATAAACAATGTTCACACTATGCTTCTAGTATTTGTTAATGGAAGGAACCAGAAGGAACTAGATTAATTTTGAATGTGATCAGAGATTTTTTTATGATCATTCAAGTGGGATGATCACTATAGTAAAAGATTTCATGATCATTCCTAATTATTTGTCATGGAATATGGTTAATAATATTTACCTTAACCAACATTCAGACTCACCAAATAAGAGAAAAAAGGATTTCATTGAGAGTTAGGGTATGGAGACCACAGAGAGAAGAAGATTCAGAATCCTTTGTGTTAGGAATGTGGAAATAATCACCTATGTTATTGTCTTATAGGATCAAGAAGTTTTTTTGACTATTGAAATGAAAGACACAAGGAAATTTGCTGGAAGGTAAAAATGAAGTGTTCGGTTAGTGAAATGAATGGGAATTTCTCTCCTCCCTAACTATTCAATGAAGGTTATGTGTCTTAAATGTGGAATAAATGGTCATTATTCAACTCGTTGTCCTAAGAAGAATGTTTCTGAAGAGAATCATCTTGGTGGTGCGAGTAATGGTTACATTGCTCATGATGATGAGGCTACAAATGAAATGTGAAAGTAAATAGGTAATATATAATAGGATAAGGTAACCTTGTTAATAAATTAAATATGAAGTAATTGAAGTATTTATGTATTTTGGATTCCAGAATTATGATTATAGAATTATATAGGGATTTTTTAATTTATGTTATTCTAAGGATTTACAATAATATGTTGAATAACCATTAGGTACTCGAAAGGTTATCTCCTGAAAGTTAAGATTTTTAATAAGGGATGTAAACCCTATATATGTTCTATATGAGAAGATAATGTTGTATGGATAAAGATGAGTACAATATGAATTAGTAAATTGGACAGTATTGATTATCTCAGAACATTATAAGGACTTGATTATAGATGGTTTATGAAACCTCTAATATATTTTACAACATTATTGGATTTATTGAGTAAATACAATATACATTGAAATGAGGAAGCATATATGTTTTCCAAAATGATTTATGGTAATTATGGTTGTTACCATGCTTTAAGGGAATAACTAATAAGGGTATTAACATGTTTGAGATGTTACAACCAAGAGACACTTTGTTATACATGGGAATAAATGTTAATATGATTTCATGACTATCTTTATAAGGTTTTTAATTTTCATATTTCTGGTGGGTTTTAAGGTTATCTGTTCATAATATGTTTCTGTTTAGCATCAGAGGAAGTATTTTTGCACCGAGTTTAGGTTGAAAACATTGGTTTAAAGGATAATTAGTTGTTAACCTTATTTCAAGGATGTCCATATTTTATATTATATTAGTGTGGTTTTAAAAAAAATGACATCATGTATGATGGGTTGTAACCAATAATGTCTGGCAAGGCTGTGGGTCTTGAACCGATGACTAAAGGGAGAATAGGGTTTCACACCTACCAGAGGCTTACAAGATGACATGGTTAAGTGTATTTATTTATAATGAATAAATATTTAGGATGAACTATCGGTGATTATTTTTATAGATTAATGCATGTTGTTTCTTTAGAGACAACTAGTTAGACTTTTTATTCTTTTATGGGCCCTAAGATATATTAAAGGGATATTTTAGTTCTTTATTCCTCAAATTTAATTATTAAAAATTTTCTGCATAATATAATGGATTTATTATAAAATTTTCAAATTAAAACCCAAGAATGAGATTTTTTTATATAAATTTATCAAGAATAAACCAACGTTATAAAATTGATCAAAAAAATTTTTGTCATAGTACCTTAATTTTTTTTGATTGATGCCCTTTTCAATCATTAAAAATTTATGATATTGAGGCCCTAATCATTCTTTTTTTATATTTTTTTTATTGATGACCTCAATCACAGTCTATAAATATATACATTTTCCCTTTTTTTCAATCTTCTCTCCCAACCATTGTTCTACTATGTGGAAACCCAAATATGCCACTTTGGGTAGCCATTATGGTTCAAAATTAACATTGCAAGGGATGTTTTTATATCCATTTTTACGATGTGGGTTTCAATGAATTAATATTTCAATAATTAATACTTTTGATAACCTAGATGAATTTAAAAGTTAAAATTCATTTTATAGGGGGTAGAATGTAACACCCTTAGATTTTGAGAATTATTTTTTCAAATGAATTTAGATATTTAATATTTTTCAATTCACATGGACCTATAAATAGTTATTTATATTTATATATATATTAATACACTAAATAAATCATTACTTTCACACAAAATACCAACTTGGTTTGGTCTATAAGCAATACCAACTGGCTTGCGCTACAAGCAACACTGACTTTGCCTACGACGCACACAACATTGTGTTTCTACGAAAAATATTATTTTATTTATTTTAATTATTCAAATAAGATATTTATAACCTATCCATTAAAATTATTAGTATATAATTTTTAAATATTGTGGTTTTATATAATAAACATATTAATAATGAATGATAATATTTTTAGTAAAGTCTTTTTTATGATTTAAAACATCATTTTCTTGAATAAACAACTTCTAAAAATGAATGTAGTATAAGAATCATTTATAAATTTAATTAGATACAATATAAGTTATTTTTGAATTCATAACATTGAAATTATAATGGGGTTCTTTTTTGGATTTTTAAGAGAAACATTATTTTTTGAGGATTAGTGAATGATACTACTTTTTTGTTAAAAATGTATTATTGTGCCAGAGAAGCTCAGCTAGTGGATAAACCCGTGACCCTTTATTAAAATAAAATAAAAGGACAGTAGTCAAGCACCATAATCCAAAAATAAAATAAATTAAATGTCACAAAAACCATACCCATATCCACATCCCTGGTAACAATCTTCCTCCAGAGTAGCTGATTCCCATTCTGTGCTGTCATAATACTTCAAAAACTTAGCATATTTCCTTCACATATCCATCCGTTCCAAGGATAAGAGCTAATTGTTTCCACTATAAGACCTACTGGCTACCGACTTTGATAGATAAGAGTAATATTTCCTTAACCTGCGTAGTGGGGGAGAAATCAAGACTTCTTGAGCCCCAATCATCTTCGTCCTCCCGCCATGGACCAGATCACTAAAAGAAGGATTGATCATACCACCAAAGTTCTCTTTGTCACTCTCAGAGTAATCTCCCCATTTCCCATGGATGACCACCTTATGAATTTTTTCTTCCCCTCCACTACTCTTCTAGAAATGACCATTGGTGTCAATCAAAGCAAGACACCTTGGCTGTTCAATGGACTCCGGATTTACCAAGGTCTCCTCCTGCACATATTTTGATCCATTATCACCCTCCAATAAAGGAGACTCATGATGCAATTAAATAATTGGAGTTTTCTCCTCCACAATCTCTTTCTCCAACTCCAGGAACTGATTTCCAGTAGCAACGGTGAAGCCCACACCCCCATCAATCACAACCCTTCCTTGTGCCCCATTACTAACATCCAAAACCTCCGTAGGACCACTACCGCCTCTAGCATCATCCATAATTCCATAAACCACATTCAATGCTCCCTTAAACCAATTAATAGCCTTTTCAATTGTTAAAGGAACACACACCTCATGTTGTAACTCCTTCACAACATCATTAACAGTTACTGGACATCCCATTTCTCTAGAACCAAAATCCTCCTTTCCACTAGCCTGAAGCACACCATCACCCAACTATAGATCATGGAGAATCCTACTGAACACTGGAGACACTTCTGGAATTTAAGGGGCCTCTACATAGATCCTTGAAGGCACTACAACCGGATTCTCTGCATCATCAGCAGTTCCAGAGACCACACCTCCGTAGACATCAACCTCAGCCTCGGGGACTCACCTACCCTCTCCCTTAGGTTTGAAGATCTTCTGTTCAGCACCTCAAAGTGACACTTCGAGGCCATATTCCCCAGATGACAACAGCTATTACAGTAGCCTACCCAAGATTCGAAGACCACATGCTGCCTCCATCTGAACTCTTCACCAACAGTAATCCATACCCAATTGACTAATGACCTTGCAACATCCACATCCCCACATAGACGAGGATTCACCAGATGACTTACTGTGGAAGTTTGGATGTCATAACAGAGATATCACCCCACCATATTACCAATCATACAAATAATTTCAAGATTTTAGAATGGAGGAGGGAGCTAAGGAAGACTGACCCATGCCTCAATGGTTGGCGGATCACGATTCGTGCATAAATCAAACAACCAGCAAAGGAAGAAGAAACGACATTCATTGCATCTACGAGGGGCACTAGACCAAGCTCGGATCTAATCATCTCCCAAAGAAAACCGAATCATGAATTAGCGTTTGTTGAGAAGGCCAACAACTACACAGTATTGCAAATCCCACTTACCAAAGATGAAGCGGTCAAGATCATCAACCGAAGTCCTTCTTCGATCGAAACGTTCTACCAGTGTTAGATCCAAGTGGATCAATGCTTCAAAAAACTCCAATGAAGAGATCGATAACTGAGGATCACCCTGATGAAGATCAGGAACTTTCGGGCATAATGAAATTGTCGTGAAATATGGGAGAGAACTAGGGTTTGAGATAGGAATAAAAGGTTTCCGCGGGGTTGGAGGCTATGAGACCCATTCCTTTTCCCCCTCCCACCTTCTGTAAGGGGAGGGAAGTCATCCCCGAGCATCATATGGGGTTCCATCACCGAAAATCCCTGTATTACTATATAATTAATAATTAATGATAAATTATATAATTGATATGTATTATAAAAACATCAGATGAATATTGAATATATTAATACAATATAACTCATTATCGTAAATTTCACTTTCAAATTAAATATAAAATCATAACCGGATTTTGAATTTTTCCCTACGTTAAAACCCTGTTATTTCATCCCATCATTTAAATTGGAACTAATTTTAATTTTCCCAATTTTGTGATTGGAATTTCAATACACAAAAATACAACATTTTATTCAATCTAATTTTTAGAGTCTAATAAGTCCATGTTAATTTTTGACCATATTAATTAGTAAAATTGATTAAAATTAATCATATTAGTTAAATCAAAATTAAGCTTAATTAGGGACTAAACCATTTAATTATGGGCCAAAATGACCTTGAAACGTGTCCAAACCCCAGTGGATATCAATTTTTCAGCCCCAAACATTCCATTTTTGAGTTTTGTTGGTTTGGTATTACTTTTTGTAGGTAATAACATGTGCACACCTAATTTGTTTCTAATAATTATATGAGAGTCCATTTCCTTCACTATAAATGGACACCACCTCTACCATTTCATCATAACATTAAATCCTCTTAGGTAGAACCAATACCTAAAACAATTTACTCCCTAAAATCCTTCCTTAAACCATTTAGCCTCCCTTTTGGAAGATACCCTCTCAAGGATTCCTCTTGGCACAAACCAAAAGCAGTTACCCGATTAAGAGGCAACATTTTCTCTCATAATTTTTCCATTATTTTCTTTCTCTACCCATCCACAATCTTTATTAAATTATTGTGTGAAAACAATTATCCTCCATATACTAGTATGTTATTATGAAATTTTTCTAACCTAAAATTACATGAACCACCATCTAATGGATGTTGTACATATTGTTTCCATGTATGGAGAACTACTTCCTCATGAAGAAATGATTGTTCATTTCTCCTTTATCACCAATCATGGTGGAAATATTGATGTAAATTTATTTTTATACGTATTATATTATATTTATTATTTCTTTAATCTTAAGTATTCCATTTATAACACACATCTTTTTTACCTTCCATTTGGTGTTAATACGATAATATCATTTGAGGAAGTGTGGACTACAGACCCCTCAAAGCGATGTGATTCATTCACACACAACATAAAATGATTTAAAAAATGGTTTAGTAAAACTATATTATATTTATGATATATTCATGATTATATAATAATTATATACATATACATACATATGTACATTACAAACATTCTTTCAATACGACAATAAAAACCGAAAACAACGTTCTTGCGTATGTACGACTTACTTTCTCTATGAATTGTGTATTCCATTATATACAAAATTATTATATAGGTTATTATAATATATTTATAATTTATATAATTGGTATTTATATAATTTTATACATTCTAGAATCACGATATAAGTAAAATGACCAAAGATGTAACAAATTAAGACACATGTGAAGAACATAGTTAATCTTACTTGAATTGAAACCATAATATAAGATCATTAGAAATAGGATAATATAAGGTAACAATAAAAAATATATGTTAATAGATATAATATTATTATTTGTTAAAATATTTATAACATACTTATATTTATTATACCACAATCCGGTACGAGTATGGAGAGTGTCAAGACATAAGGTAAGGGGATTTCACCACACTTTTAATTTCTGTGAGATACAAGCTATGTTCACAACACATTCCTTTTTTGTGTTGTATATACTTCCCATTAATTTATTATATGTATCTTTTAATTAAAATTTTGTGTGTTCACATTCCTAATTTATGATATTTCTTCCTTGGAGAATATCTTTTAAAAGTTACCAAATCTGTAAAATAGTTTTTTTTATCAATTTTCCTTCGTTGAGATTCATGTATTGTTATGAACCTCAACACTTATTAAATATTTATATTGTTCCATTTTACATGGTATACCATTAATATAATTCTTTTCATGTTATAATAATCTTAATTTAATTTATTTTTTTTACATGGAGAATTTCGTCCCGTGTTACGGAGTTATAAGAGGTTATTGAAAAAATCTCATTGGTTTCTGAGATTGTTTATGTTATAGCTTCCCTTAATGAAATATATTGATAAATATCTAAATGATATGAATTAATTTCATTATCTTCTATTATTTAATGGTATAATCAAATATTGGTACCATATTACACACTTTGGTGCCTAATATTGTTAAGAATGTGTTTTTAGGAAAGCTCGACTTTACCCTTTCATCGGTCAGAAATATATGTTTTCTGAAATGGATTTACAAAAAATATTCTACCATTATACTATAATATTTTAATGAAATTTTTACCCATTCTGTATTTTACCAATATATTCAAGTGAAAATTATTATCTCTTTCTAAACAAGGCAATCCTCCTATCCTTTTACCATGCAAAATAAATGCTCCTTTTTACATCGTACGACATGTACAGAATTACCCACTATCATTCCATTGAATATTCATTTTCATTTTTAAAAGTATAATCATTAATAAATTGTTTTAAACATGGTTTTAAAGGGAAATAATTTTCAATTTGGTTTCAAATCATATTTATATTTGTTTAAAGTTATTTTTGGAGAAAATGAATTTTAAATGGTTTTATGTATTAATTAGAATATTTCAAGGAAGAAAGGATATTTTCCCCATGAAACATTTTTGAAAGATATCTCAAAAATATTTTCCATATAAGATGACATCCATTGGTTTTAATCAAGAATTTATTAAATAAAATAATTGTTCCATTCATATACCTTTTGTGAATGGGTTATGATTAATGTGATGGTTTTTATGAAACATATTTCACTTTAATGGGTTATATGATTATGAAATCTGTTTCTATTTCATGGGTTATGCTTCGATGAAATGGTTAAGAATCCAATATATCATCCATAGTTTATGATGTGATGAAATATTAATGATAACCCTTTCATATTATAGGTTATTATTTGATGTTTATAAGACCTATATCTTTTTATGCATCATGATGTGATGAAAGTTTTATTATCTTGCAGTACATGTGTGAATGATTTTATAATGAGATGGTTGGGAGCTATATATCCCTCCAATTAATTGCATAATTATATGTTTTATATGAGATAAAAGTGTACACATTTTGTAGCCAATGTCTGAAAAGAAAGTGTGTGTATGGGTTGTAGCTCATGTTTGAATAGAAATAGAATGTATGGGTTGTATCCCAAGCCTGAAAAGAAAGAGGGTGTATGGGTTGTATCCCAATACTACAATTAAATAGGGTTCGTGGGTTGTTGTCGAAGCCCTTAAAGAGAGAGGGTCTATAGGTTGAATCCCAAGCCTAATTTAAAGAGGGTACATGGGTTGGATCCAAATCCTAAAAACAAGAAGGTATATGGGTTGTAGCCCACACCCAAAAACAAGAAAGTACAAGGTTTTTAACCCAATACAAAAAGAATGTGTGTACACAAGATTTTTTCCCATGACATATTCTTGTACATGGGTTTTATCCCAAGCCTAAATGGTTATAAATTTATTGGTAGGTATACCTGACATAAGAGACTCTATTCTTGTATGTGTGCCAAAAATATTGTGTCTTATTCCTTAGTTACGATTTAGTGTCTCATGATGTTTATTTCTGTATGATTCATGTGTTACGAAGTACCATGATTTTTCCCATTGCACATTTTTGGGACCTTTTATATGATGTTTATAGTCTTATAATGTTACAATAATGTTATCATAATAATATTTTCATGTTTATTCTTACATGTCTCCCTTATTTACCCATGTTGAGAATCGGAGCTCATCGCTCTATTATGATTCTGTTATCTATGTTATAAAGAAATTATTTAGGTAGAAGTTCTAATGGTGTAGATATTTATGGGATATGCTTAAGATCTCTCACTAGTATTGAAGATTTATTTTCCATGTTTCCAATGAAACTAATCTATTACAGTCCTTGGGAATGTATTTTTTCAATGTACTAAATATTCCTTTAAAATCATGTAATATCGATGTATGCTAAGCCCGGGTCACAATAAATATATCTCTTCATCAAAATATAGATACATTATACTTAAACTATAATTAAATTATTTTTAAATAACCATGTCCATATTTTTGAATAAAATTTATAAAATTGGTTGCAATTAATTGTAATAAACACAGTCAAAACACAATAAAATAAATTTTTGATGAAAATGTATTTTTTAAGCATAAGATGATTTTATTATCATTTAATTTCAAATTAAAATAATGAAATGATTATTAATTAATTTTATTGGAAATATAATAAAACCATTAAATTTGGATTATTTACCAATGGTGGTTTATTTAATCTATTTAGTCAAAAATCTATCACACACATAAAAAACATTTATAAAAATATATTTGTCACCTTCAAATTATTATATCTTCTTTTCATACCAATTGATAATCATTTTATGATTGATGATTAATTTTTTAATGAAAAGTATTTGTATATATTTCATAATATATTTATTACTATTCACACACTTTAGACCAGTGTCTATGTTATAATGATTATATTTCAAAAACAATATTTCAATAGTATATAGTCAATCATTTATGTTGGGGGTAGTGTATAACACATACTATTGAATATAGTGTAATATAAGATATATTTTTAAATCATGGGTGTTACATTAAACCTATTTAAAACAATTATAAAAATGAATAGTATTTATTCTCTAAACCAAAGCCCACTATACACTTCATTATTTCACTCTTTAAAGTTATTTACTCAAATAATTTCATTCCATAATTGTAAATGTTATAGGTATTTAAAAAAATATCATTTTCATTAAAAATAAAAGTGGACCACTTCAAACACATTTCACTTCCATTTCTAGAGAATTATATATTCCAAAACTCTAACCACTTATCTCTAGAACTCTTCCACGTGTTATATAGGCCTTTCTCTTTAAAATAGTATATTCTAAAGTTCATTTCGATGTTACCTTAGGGAGAAGATCCAAATTGGGAGGTAATGTTCACAATCGAGCTCTCTAATAATTATTCTTCTTCTAACACATAAAACCAATTATATCCATGATATTATGAAAAATATGTATTATCAATATGTGTAAATGTTATTATAATTATGTAATATCGATTTTATATCCTCCTCCTAACCATCAAAATAATAATAGTTTTTTTATGTGTGGACTAACACCTCTATGAAATTTTCATTTCATCTTCACTATGTTATTTCTATCATGGATATATAATAAAACATAATTACTAATGATATTGTAATATAATATGTAAATAATGATTTTTTTTCATTTTGGAATGGTAATGTTAATATCTAACCTTTTATTATGATGCCACATCCTCATTTGTTACAATTACTAAAAGAACTCTCCCTAATCTCATCTTTATTAGTCGAAAATAATATACATTTGAAATGAAAATTATTTTTTATAAAAGATGATATATTATATTCCACTAAGTTGGATTAGAGTTAAGCGGTTTTCTTGGCTCAAATATTTTCCATGGGTTATAAAATTTTTTCACTAACTATGATATTTGACATTGGAATTTATACCCTTTTATGGTTCTTTTATTTATTCCAAAATTTTATTCAAGGGAATTAATTTTTCATCCAACATCTTTCTCATTAAAAATACCTTCTTTTATAAAGTTATAAATTATTTATGAATGAATCTATTTCTTTTAATGGATATTTTTATTCAAAATCCTTGTTTATAATTTTCTCCAATTTTCTCCTATATTAAAAGGAAATATGAATTAATTTTTTTATTTTGAAATTTATATTTCTATTAAAACCTTTTCATGTTTAAATTTTATTATATTTTCAATTATTTTTTTTAAAATGGTAATTTATAAATAACTGGAAAGAATTTATTTTTAAAATCATATTATTTATCTTCCACTCCATGTTTATTTAAGAAGATTCTATTATATTTAACTTATATCCTTGGGATTTGTTTTTAATATACAATTTTATGAATACTTATTTTAATTTTGTATAAATGAATTCATTAAAAGATTAATGTAAGTATACAATTTACATTAATGATAAAAAAATGTTTTTAATAAATATGTTTTCATGATTTAGATTCCATTTTACTCTATATCTCTAAGGTAGTTATGATTCATGTTTCACCTAAAATTTTCCCTTATAAAGTGACCCATTTTTGTTTTTCATGTTTTCAGTTTCAATGAATTTTATTCCATATTTTATATTACAATTTTGAACTATTTTTAAAACAATTTTAATTTTGTGGTTTTGTTATGGTATGAAAACTGAAGGATTATGATTTGGAAATTTTATAAAAAACATTTTATTTCCATGGGTTTTTTATGAGGTAATATGTGAATGAATTTTATGTGGAATATGTATGTTTGGATTAATTATTGGTGGGTTATATATCGCTCTCCAATGCATTGGTGAAAAGTTAATATCTAATAAGACTTGTATGAATTTGAATAATTTAGTTACATATAAGAATGTGTTTAAGTGTGCAACTCACCCAGGGGATATTTTTCTATACAAGTGGTTTTACCATAATTCTAGCATGTGTTATTTATATGATGTGTAGAATTTCCATAATATATATTACTATTTTAGGACACATGCCAATGTTTTTCTTTTGACCCATGATTATTGGATTATGTTTCGATTTTATTATTATTTATGCTTCATTATATTTCAATGTTTTTTCCATGCCTCTTTAATGATATATTGTTTTTGTATTATGTTTCCATTTTTTAAGATATTGTATTCTAAATATGTTTTTATACCCCTTATTCTCACATTATTTTCACATATTATCTCTAATTATGATCTCCCATGTTTACCAAATATGGGCATTTGATCACAACCATTTTTATTCTTTTCCATGTACTTATGTTGGGAAGATATATATTTATTATGTTATGTTATGAAGTAGTTTTATAGTTTTATGATTATGGATTTTTTTATTATTGGAAAATTTATTATTTATGTAGCTAATATCAAACGGAATTATACAATCTGTTCTTGAGATTATGTGACATTATATAATACAAAAGGATTATTGTTGTAAAAGGATTAATTAAGTGTGTATTTTTTTACATTTTAACCTTAGTTAGTATGAGAGAAAGGCTTATTTATTTTTTGGGTTTTATTTATTTTTATAAGTTGGATGAGATAAGATTTGTAAACCCCATAGGTACAATTCTAAGTGATAATTATATTTCTATGATACTATCATAAAATTTTGGTGAAATAATGATTATGGGGGTTTTATAGAATTTAAATCACTATCTAGATACATGAATATAGAAATGGTGGTGGAATATATATTCATTGGGGAAATAAACCTCATAAAGTTTAGTAAATCATCCACATTATCATCAACTATTTAATGATTGGATGGTCTAGGAATACAACACTAGATAAACACTCTTACGTGATATTCTATGGCCAATTGAATTTTTTTATAAACCATTATGAGTGATTTGAATTGTTTTTGTAAGGGAACTTTACTAAAAAAGTACTCTAAATAACCTACATTGAAGCCTAGAGATTCATAAGTTAGTGTCTGTTTGTAAATGATCAATTATTTCTTTTTAGATAGTTGTTTTCCCTCATTTAATTTTTTAATTAATTATTCTCATCCCAAAATAAAAATTTATTTAATGTTATTCATATTGAAAGGATGAAAAATATTGAAATTGGATGTGTATTTCAATGACTGGATTTTTATAATGAAATTTCAAATTAGGTGGGATCCCTTTTAAAATCCCACATAGTAATACTCAACCAGTAGTCACAATCTATGAATAATAATGAAAATTTCAATGAGCTCCTAAAAATAAAATGGAATTAGTATTTTTCAATCATGTATTTCATGTAAAAATGTCCTCCCTCATTCTATATATATTCTTATAAACATATATCTGATTGATGGATCTTGTGATGGAGAATATTTTTTCTCTAGTGATTTTAGAATAAGAAGTTCATTTTTGTTATTTCTATCATTTTGAATGAGAGGATAACTAATAGTGTATTCTCATTAAGAATACAATAGAAATGAATTCAATATACAATATAAATTTATATGAGTTTAATAAATTTTTATTTATTAATCACATTCCTAAAAATATTTTCATGAAAATTGAGAGATAATTCTTATTGATGAAATAAAATAAGGATAAATTTTCTAAATGTTGTGATGAAAACACAATGAGACATATTATTGAGGACTCTAGAATTATCTCTACCTAAGAATGAAATATTGATTATTTCATTTATGTATTAAACCAAGTGATATTCACGGAATTATCCATTAGATAAATTACAATCTATGAAGATATTTTTTCATTATTTTTACTAAAGGGGGATACTGAAATAGGGAAATTCAATTATTATAAGGAAAATAAATGAAAATTGGGGTAACGTTGATGCTCATATGATGAGAATTGTGGGGGGAAAGAAATATCAATAGAAAATATTTATTAAATATGGGATAAATATCATGAATAAATCCCTCATGATATCAAGTAAGTGTTTTAATTATGCTAAAACTTTTCACCAAGCTCACACCTACCGAAGAAATACAAGATGATTAACTAAAAAAATAGAGGAAGTAAGTCTTGAACCCAAAACCCACCTACACTTTAATGAAAAACATTCTAGGTGTTTATTAATTATGAAAATAAATTCCACAACCCTATTGTTATAGAAGAGGATGGACCCCAGTAACCATGTATACTAATGGTGTAAAAGAGAACATATTCTACCATTATAGCTTAGGTGGATAGTGAATGGTATACTCATTCTCAAATCATGAACAAGAAATTAGTTATTTGATTTTGGTTATTACCATTCCTTCATATCAAACATATTTTCTATAGATGTTTATTTAACATTCAAATTATTTGATGTGTAACTATCCATGAAAACCCTTGGAGACATGATGTATGTTTCAAAGATATATAACTCTTCATTGATAAATAATTTTGTGGTGATATTTAATATAAATATTATACTTCTACCATTACTTTAATTTTATATAATAATGATTATGGAATAAATTTCTATAAATATGGAATATATAAATTTCTAATATGATGAGATCTCATTTAATATCATATATCATGCTGCAATGAAATATAATTGCAAGGATGACCATTTACTCACTTCAGCAGATATTTTGTTATATGGATCATAATTTTTAACAATGATGGATTTATAGAACAAATAATCCAAGAATAGGTTAATATTAATGACAAGCATATTGTATGTGAATTGATTATTTCATTTACCAATGAACTTCCCAATCAGCCATTAAAGAGTGAGGTTGATTTTCTATCAAATACATAAATAGATCAATTCCAATCTCAAAAATCATATATAGAATTTTCCACACTTAGTTGTATGAATAATAGATGTTATTATAATATAATCAAGAGAATGGTTTTATATTCACTAGTGCGTCATCATGGGGTGCACCTATCCTCTGTCAAAATTGGGGATGGATCAATGCATCATTGAATTGATTATCATTAGGTTGATAAAATCATGATCCAAAACATGTATCCTCTAACCCATATTGGTGATATCTTAGATCTTCTAAAGGGATCACAATACTCTTCAAATATTGGCATTTAATATGGATATCATTAGTTAAGGCTCAAAAGTGAGGTTATTTTAGAGATATATTTTCAAATGAAGTATGGACACTTTGAATGTATAGTGATTCCATTTCATTTTATAAATTATTATTCTAGTTTAATATTGTGTTAATGTACTTTAGAAAGGATAAATTGTTTGAAAATTTAACCAACATTAAATTATTGATATATAAAGTATCATTTATGGGTAATATAGTCAAAAGAATGTGAATATTAGTAGATCGATCAAATGTCGATGATATAGAAGAATGGTTCAGAATGTCAACTGTAACTAAGATATATTGTATTTATGGTTTAGAAGGATGTTAATGATGATTTATATAAAATTTTACATAGATATAAAACCCATTAACTATGATAACAACAAGGGAGTGAATTTACTATAGAGAAATTAGTGTAATGAAAGTTTCAAGGAACTGAATAATAATTTGGTCATTACTCATATAATTACATTACCCTATATTTGGGAAGGGTTTGTAATATATAGAGATGCATCCGAAAAGGGATTGAATTTTATCCTAATTGTAATTATACGGTAATTTTTATGCCTCATGAAAATTAAATACCCATGATTAAAATTATTGAATACGTGATCTTGTGATAGTTGTAGTGATCATTGGATTATCGATTTATAGGCATTTTATCTATAGAGAAAATTGTAATATATATACTGATCAAAAGAACAGGATATTTATATTCAAATTTAAAGAGTTAAATATGTGCAAAGGATATATATGGAATCGATAAACTATTATTAATTATCAATACATTATCACTCCAGGAAAGAAAACATGGTGACTGATACAGTGAAGAGAGAACATAATCCTACCCCATCTACAAGGCTGATTGAATTACCTACATTGCATAAGGATTCGTATATGATAAGTAATATAGTCCTAAATAAATGGTATTAATACTACATTTTCTAAATTAATTGTTAACCATCAATTCTCATGAATATTAAAGACTCTCCGAAGGATGATGTTGAGCTACCAAAAAATTTTCAAATGTATTGTGGAGTTCAACATTGATAAAGAGGGAGTAATATGCACTACTAAAAAACATGACTTTAAAAGAACTAGAATAGTCATAAATCATTTCAATACAAGAGTTGATATCCTCAGCGCAGTTAAAAGGTCAAGGCATTTATTAGTGCTGAAATGTTGATGATAAAGGATATATTTATCAGCAGGGATAAAACATACTTTTATCAGTTCTTTCAAACATGATTATAAAAACACTATTTATCAAAGCTGAAAAAAGAGCCCCTTTATCGATGCTTTAAAAAGAACCGATAGAGGATTCCTTTCTCGGTGATTTAAAAAGAACCAGTAAATGATTCCTTTATCAATTATTCTATATGTGTGGCTAAAGGATATCTTTATCATCGCTTTTAGAATAACAGACAAAGATACCTTTATCGTAACTTGTAAAAGCACATATGATGGCCAACTTTATCAGCGCATTTTGTAACGCTGATAAAGGAGCTTACTATAGTGTCATATTACAACAAACTGCAACACTAGAAACATAAAAAAATGAAAAAAATAATAAACAAATACATAATTTGAATGAAATAACATTTATAACAAAAATAATAGAAAAATACTATTATAGAGTATTTTAGTAGTTTTTTACTAAAATTGATGTAAATTTTTTATAAAAATGACCATTTTGAGTCATACCGGTCACACTGTGTGTAGAATTGAGGTTTGACAGATTACTACACATAAAAATGACTTATGTATCATTTTTTTAAACTTTGAAAACAATTCTAATGTTTTTTCTCCTTTTTTAGTATGTGGGTTGTTTTTTTATTAAACTTACTATCAGTTCTGAGCACTTTGAGTCATACTGATCACACCATGTGTTGGATTGAGTTGAATATAATTCTTACCTATTACAAAGGAATTATGGATCATTCTACAAATGTTACAAAACAATTAGACTGAGTTTTCTCGGTTTTGAGTATGTCAGTAGTTTTTTCAATATAATTAATGTCAATTTGGAATAAAAAGGCACAATTTTAGTCATATCGGTCATAACATACATCAAGTTTAGGTGAGGAAGACATCTTCACATAATAAATGACTTATAGTTCATTTTCTAATGTATAAATTAATCCAAACTTTTTCCTAAAACTAATCCTTCAAGTTTTAAATTAATTAGAGATAAGATAGAAGCCACCTACCTCATAATGATTGGCTCAAACATAGAACAACAGAACCAAACATTAAAATATTATCAAAATCATTGTTTCCTTCACATTATCCAATAATATATCATCATAAAACAAATAAAAATAGATATATTTATCCATAACAGACTAGATCTATGGTTATGAGAGAGATTAGAACCTTGGACCAAAGAGTAACGAGGAATAGTGGGTACATACTAATGAATCTTGGCCCCCAAATCACATTGATTGACCTAATAAAAACATCTATATCAAAAATATAAGTCCCTCAAGCCTTATGAAAGAACTTAAACTAGTTTTTGGAGAGAATAGAGGACTAGAGGGGGTTTAGAGGATTAATTTAGATTACAACCACACTTTTTGGTGGTAAAACTATACAGTACATGGTTAGGCCACACTTTTGGTACAATAATACACCCCTCATGTGGTGATACTATCATTAGTACGTCCCTCACATGGTTAGATTTTATCATTAGAAAAACCATGCACCAACCATGCTTTTACCTCTATTATTGGAAGAACAATTTCACATAGGTACTCACATGGTTTGTCCAAACAATGCACCAATAGTACACCTTCCTAGTGGCCACTACCTTACCTTTAACGGTTTCTTAGAGGTAGATCATGGTTTCAACTAATTTTTCACGAACCGTGAACCTCAAAAAATCCTCCAAAACATGTAAAGACCCCTCAGAGCCTCCTGAAACATTACCAGTTCATTCTATAGACACAAAATACATGAATAAAGGGACTTATACCTAAGACTGGAGATGAAGGAATAATCCATGTGTATTAAATAAATCATCTAATACTATTGAAAACAACTCAATGTTAAGAAACATATTCTCCAAAATATAATATAAATGATAATAAAAAAAATTATATAGATCCATATTATCATGAAATATTTTTTTATATTTAACTCCATAATTTTGAAACCCTTTTCATTATTTTGATTTAGCAACATAATAGTTCATTAAATAAATGAAAAAAATTCAATCTTGATCAATTATTTATTTGAAATTGAAATAATATATTATTAAAAAAATTATAAAGTAAAGTTTCTATCATATTTAATTCTTTATTGAATAATTGATATCAATAATATTGACACTATATGGGGAATATCAACTATATTTCTATCAATCTTTTAGGTGCTCTATGTAATTCATTCTCCAAGGACTTGTTTCTCTATCTTGGAAACGTTAACCTTCTTTCTTTATTCCACCATTTGGTTTTAATGAATTTGATTTAATTTTTTATGATAAATTGTTAGACATAGGAATTGATAATTTTTTATTAGTATGAACTTTGACCCCCTTATAAAATAAATACAACACTTCATCACAAAACACACTTTTCTTACTCTGGTATCATAATCATATTGAATATCTCATGTAAAATAGTCAATATTTTATTTATAATTTAATTGAAAATGAACTACCATCCCCTTCCTATTAAATATAATCAAATGAAGTTAGTAGGTATATCATCATCTAGTAGTGAACTTGGTCTCTTTGTGTATTTTTCAAACTCAATCACATTGATTATATGAATAGATAGTAATTTTCCTTGATTAATTTTGAAAATAAGGACATTAAAATCATAATTTAATAGTGTGATTCTCTTTATAGGTATTTAGATTCAATATTTGAACAAATTATACATTTTTTTACCTAGTATAGGGTTACTCTAAGCCATAGAATGTTTCTTACTTACATATGAATAATTTTCATATACCTCTATACTAGTTCAGGTGTTCTCTACCAAAAGGCTTTTTTCAATGATTTTTCCAAAATTTATTATGGGGGATGATAATTTAATTTTATCTAACACAAAATACTTTAATAAAATAGTATCATTTTTTAATTCGTTGAATAAGGACTATTATTAAATTTTCTCTCACTAAAATAACCACCCATTTTTAACTTTTCAAATCCATCAGTTGGATAATATCCATAAATCACTATTAAATGAGTCCACTAAAGAGATATTATCATAGTTTTTTATTTATTCAATATGTCATTCCAAACATACCATATATGAATCTTATAAGGTTGAGTAGACAAATATCTTCCCAATAGATTGTATTGATAATCTCTATACTATCCCATATATATCCTTTCTTGTAAGTTTTCCTAGCTTAGTGTAACAAAAATAAAATACCAAAAATATCCACATAACTCTTAGGGTCACCTGATAAATTATTTTATATACACAATATAATTCATGTTAACATTATTGTACTTAGATATATTATTGTTTTCATAACATGTGTTCTCTATATAAAAAATTTAATAGTTATTTTTTTAATGATGTTTAATTTTGGAATAATATATTATGTATTCTATTTTCTTTAATTATTAATTATAAATATTTTTTTGGAATCCATTATCCATTCACAAATATATTTTTTCTAACCATATTTATGTCAAAATATTTACACAACCCATTATTTTTTTAACAACCCACATGGTTAAGGTATGTATTGTTTTTAAATTTTTAATGATATGTATGATTTTAGACCAATATGAATTTTTATTTAGAGTATCTTAGGTGACATGGTGAGAAAGGGGGTCATGAGGATATTAATTCCCTAGAAATTACCAATCAAAGGACCTTGGGTAATCAGGTTCGGGTTCTTGGAACCTACTAGTAATGCCAAGGGAGAAGTTCTATTAGACCTTTCCCCAGGTTTATTGTGGGATTTCATTGGGTTTTAAATGGGTTCCCAGGTTTCTGGTTTTTTCTATTTTAGTACTTGATAGATCTTAAGAGGTTCTATTTTAATGGGGGTAGTTTCATTATTTAATGGTTTTGGATTTTATGTTCAACTGGGAATCCTTTTGATATAGAGATAATATTAATGAAATTTAATGTTCTTTTGGACACCTAAATCCCTCCCTTCATTGTATATATTCATACATTGATTCTACATTTGTTTTTCATATATATAAAATCTGATTGGTGTGTTATCACCATTTGAATAAGTAATTTCGGATTCTCACCTTTCCATTTAAAGGAAATGTGTTATAGATTTCTTTCTGATTCTTTATTTTTCTCTTAAATATATTCCTATAAAATGTAGAATTATTGTGTTCTGGGAGTTTATAGATGCTCGTTATTTATAAATATTTCTCATATTACTTGGGGTAGGTGACTTACTATATTCACATGGATTTAACATTTGTTTATATATATGTGAATTATAGATTTATTAGTGTAATACATTATTTCTATGACTTTCTTGGACAGAATATTTATCCAACTATTAGTATTTAAATTAATTTTTATTTAATTAATATGAAATATTACTCTAAACTATTATTCAAGGTCCAGAGTTGGATGGTATCAATTATTTAAATATTAAATTAGAATGATAAAAACATAAATCAAATGACAAAAAATATATTTTAATGTGTTTATTTTCCTTGGATAAACAGGATTGGTAATTATGATAGGATAGAATAATTATATAATTAAATGTTGAAAAAATCCTTATAAATTATTGTTACATAGTATATAAAACCATTACATGTTTGCGGTTGACATTTAATTGTTTAATGTGTATATTGATTGAATTTATTATTTTAACTTGAATATTTTTTTGTTAATATATAGTAGTTAATTGGAACAAGGCTTCTTCAATGACCTTGGTGGTTATCCTATTTCATGGGTGGCTTAAAGTGTGTGCCATTTATACTGAATAATGGTAATGAATATTTGAAATTGGAACATTAAATGGTTAAATGGATAAATAAATTAGATAATGGTTAGATAAATAACTTTGGATTGTAATGTGAGATGTTTAATCCTTTTAGGGTTTTTATAGTAAAAGTTTTATTTCTAGAAATAGAAGTTATGAAGCTTGATATGAATTAATTTATTCATGTTGAATCTATATGATATTAATGAGGAATTGAATAAAAACATGTGTTTTCATGATCTTTAATTGATATATTATGTTCTCAATTAAGTTATCTATGATATTCTTATCAAAAAATAGGTTTCTCTCTATTGAGACATGAAAATGATCAATGTTTTAGCGTATAGTGGTTTGGGATATTATATTCCATTACATATCATAGTTAACCCTAAAAGGATAGATATTTTTTATTCCATTGAAAAACATGGTTTTACCTATAGATATGGTTATATAATATTCCATGATATGGAATGGTTGACCCTAAGGGTAATATGAGACAACTTATATGATAGATCAGAAAAGAGTTGTGATAATTCTGTTTTTATGTTCAACCTTGGGTGCAGTCAGTATTTCAAGAAGGGATATAGTTATATTTCATGATACTTAGGTACTAAAATATTCCAAAAGAATATAGGACATTTTTGGGTGATACAGTTACAACTACACCAATACCACATTTATAAAATTGATTTCAATGTAATAATTTTTACATAACACTTATGTGTGTGTGTGTTCATTTACAAACAAAGTGATTGCGTCCTGTTTTTAGTGATTTCTAAAAAGTATTTTATTTTCAAATACTACACATACACACCTCATGTTAATATATATTATATACATATTGTTTTTGGTAAATTCAAGGGCCTATGTAGCTAGGAGTTGGTGTCTTGAGTCACTTTAAATATTCATTCCTGGGATTATAGAGTCCCTATGTGAGGGACATTTTCACATTCATTATTCATCAGTTTTAATAGTTTTCTTATGTTTGGGAATGTACAATAAACCTTTTTTCCTTATTTAGAATCATTTAATTTGTTAGAATATTATTGATTTTTTTTTGAGATTATTGGTTTTATTTTTTTCCATATATTGATATTCAGATTCTTATTATTTATTTATTTTTTGTGATAGAAAATTAAAGGTAAATTCACTCCCCAAGTTGTATCTTTGACCATTAGCATTATTTAGTAGCCTCTATTTATCAGGTAGTGAACTTTACATCTTGTGGAATTTCAACATTGTTGAAAAAACATACCATGGTTGGTATTTATAAAATTTTATCCAATTATTCAATACTTGGAGTCCTAATATTTGGGGTTTAATATACTGGATACATTGATTCATTAAGTTATACTAAAACCTTATATGGGTACCTAGAAAACTGACCATATTTGAATTCAATGACTCCTGAGAGTAGGGGATACCATTTAAAAAAATTACTTATTTTTTAATTGATTACCATTTAGATGAGGGTGTGTAGGAGGAAAATAACGCATCATTCATGGAATGTATGATCATTCCATATTTGTGTGAACACATTTTTTTGTGAAATTAGAAGGTATAAATAACCATATCAAGAACGTGTATAGCAAGTCATGTGTGATATAATTTTTTAATTTATTTTTTATTCATTCATAATAGTGTACCAATTATTTTATATAATTACTTCCCGAAATATATGGGTCAATTATCCTAAAAAGTATGAGGATGTTGAAGATTTCTCTCACATGCAAAAACTAAAATTTTATTGATGGAAGGAAAGCGGTACATGTGATGGTGGCAAATCAAGGGGGATATAAATGGGATAACCAAGAGAAACCCCAATAATAATGTTAACATAGCTTGGGGAACGGATACGGATTTAGATAACAACTTCAAGTGGAACTCTTCATAGGAAATGGTAGCAAGAAAGTCATCTAAAAGATCCCCTTCATGCCACGTGTTATGAAGATCAATACAGTTGGAAATGAAGGTATTTCATTTTTGAATCAAATAAGTGATATGCTAAGGATTACGGATGAGACCTTTAAGAGAGTTATAGATAATATTCTAGTTTCTTTCCACTATAGTCAAATAACTACGATTTTATTGGCATAGATCAATGAAATTAAGTATTGATTTAGCCTCCATCATTAGATAATCACCTTTCATATAGAATGTAATGAAAAAATAAATTTCAAAACTAATTAAATCATGAACTATACCTCCCCTAACCCCATGATTATATGATTACGTCATCCATAAACAATGAATTTAAGGGTGATTGTGGGAGGAATCCAATAAACACAATGAACTGATGGATAATGGATGGAAGAGGATAAAGGATAACTCCTCACCAGGAAACTCCTAATAATTGGAGGCTCCTCACAGTATTTAATAATATATGACATCTCCATAATGGGTAATTGAAGCCTCACCATAAATACCTATAGAATGAGGGAACACGATTAAGATGCACCTTATTTCTAGCTTACTAAATACACAAACATATGTCTGTGGGGAGAAGAGATCATTCCTTCATCTATTTGATATTGTTGTCAGTAAAACTGAACCAAAGATGAAAGAAATCCTCAAATGAATTCTCGTATGATGTAAAACAAAAGAAATCATTGATAATATTCACTTCATGCCATCCCAATCTCTTTGATAAAAGATATCCAGGATTGATTCTTCCTTGTAGACCTGGGATCATAAGTACCTTGAGGTTAAGATAATACCTTTACCCTTAATAATCACATTAGTTAGTAGCATGTGTTTATGAATATTCCAGACTAGGAAAGTATAAGGGTGTGCTCATGGGGGTATATAAATGGAGAATAAAATAATATTCTAATAGAAGTTTAGATGAGGCCCCTAAAAAATGGATGGGATTCAATATTGTATTAATGGTAATCTAGGGAACAAATATTTGGCTACCATAAGAAATATTTTTGGTTCCTAATTTTTAAGCACAGAATGATTATTTTTCTTTAAATTATACAATTAATTAAGGATTTTAATAGATACTAGAGGGCATGGATTGGATCAATGAATTTATTGATGCTATAAAAGGAAAAATGGTTAAGTTCATGGTTTTTTTCTTGAGGGTCTATCTTGGTGTCAATGACTTATCTTGAAAAGTTGGAGAGGATCGAGGGTTGACAAGGGTATATTTTTTGGTTCTTTTTATTAAGATTTTTCATACTCAAAAATTCAAAATTATAGTCCGATGAGTTTTTAGATATTTATTAGGGATGTATATTGGTACATGATTATATATCATGGTTCATGGAGTTTATTTATTTTCATCCTACCATGGGAAGATAACATCATTCTAAATCCCATAGTTTTAACTATAGTTGAGGATTTATAACTATTATAAGGGTTATATATTTGTTCCAACCTTCATTGAGGTGGTGAACAAATCACTTATGTTTGAAAATGACCTTATGTAAAAGAATCATAAATTTATAATATTAGGTTGATCGATTAGTGGAATTAAGAAGAATGGTGATGGTTTTTAAAGAGATAGAGGATGTTTAGTGGGTCAGGTATATACCTTATCATATCCTTCTTCAAGAGGTAGAATGAAAATTATTAATTTTTAGTGCAAAATAAGAGTTCATATATGGTATGTTTTTCCTTCCAGTCAAAATGACTGTTACTCTTTTGGAATAACGATCCATCATTGGATGTTCAGTTGGTGTGGATATCGAAGGAGTGGAGGTCATGATTTTTATCCTATATAGTAATCACATTGAATAATCTAGTTAGTAGTATAATATTACAAGACATATATAATTGGGTAGATTGAGTCAAGGAGGTGGTAGAGTATCTTAGAGTTAGGTCTAATGGGGGTGATGTAGTTTTTACAAACCGGGCATCCCAAGGGTAGATTCCTGGTTTTAGTTCATCGAAATTCATTATATTTAACAAATTTCCAAAGGATCTTGATGAGAGATAATTTATTGTGATGGAGATTATGTTTGATACCTCTACCCTAGCTAGGGTTATATTTCATTCCAGTGAATATCATTATTTTTTTCTCTAGTATTGGAATAGGATTTGGCAGTTATGATATATTCTAGGGTATATATATCGATTCCTCATTGGTGGGGAGTGAAAATATTATTAAGAGTTATTTTTCCTTTAATGTAGATATCTTAATTTTTTTTCTTCTATATTATTTCATTGTTATTGAACAAATTTTTTCAATGTGATACTTATGAGGGATTAGTGGTCACATTTTCTATCATATATTAATTTTTACTGGTGAAACATGATGTTCTATCCATTATGTGATGATTTACACATCTTTAAGGTGGAGTTAAATTAATATTCTATAAACATAGAATTAATTTGGGTGAGATGAAGAATACTACATATCACGTTATAGTGATATATCTTGGGTTTGATAAATGTCTTATTAATCATGTTTTTAGTCCAGTTGTTGATTTGAATCAAGACATGTTTCGCAAGGATCTCTTGTTATTACCACTTTATTGGGAGGTTTATTTTGTGATTGAAATCGCATCAGGCGCCAATAATATATCTATTACTATATATTATATGGTACAAATAAAATTGAGTATATCATACTCAGATTCAGGATCTAATGTCTTATAGATTTATTTTAAAGAGTGTATGTCCTTTGGGTTATCAATTGATTTTTTTCTAATAATGTTGATGAGAGTTTTCAATTTTATAATTATTACAGTATATTGAATCATGTAACCATTAAAAAATGATACCCATTACTGTAAATTAATTGAATTTTCAATTAGTTAAGTGTTTTTTGTGATAATCTATTACTAGTATTCTATCCTGTTATCACAAGTATAGTATGAGGGCCTAGGATGTTCCTAATATAGCATTTAAGACATAATATATACACTCTGAAATTTGGGGGATATCTTTCAAGGTGAAAAATGGTGTCAGAGTGTTAATAGACCTGATGAATAATGTCTGTCATAATTATTAAGAATAATTTGTTATCATCTTTATTAATGATATTATAATATATTACATGTATTTATAAGATTGATGGTGTACTTTTTCTATTTTATTCGATACATTTTGAACCATGTCTTATAGGGAGTTATATCTAATTGTTAGTTTTGGATTCATAAATTAATATTCCTTAATAATTATTATTCAAAATAAGGTATATCAATCTATCCTGAGTATAGTGATATTATAGTGTTTTAGGATGTACCTAAGAATGATTTTGAGATTTGGTGTTTATTGGTCCTTATGGGACAATATCACTACTTATTTAAAATTTTATATCATTTATCTACACTGAAGATAGCACTGAATATAAATATAAAAGAGTTCTAGTGGTGTGATATATGTGATGTAGAATTTTGGGGGTTAAAGAGTAGATTAACATCAATTCCAATTCTCTTTATAATGGATCCTCAGAGAATATATGAGCTATATTTTGATATTTCAGGTGTGTATTTGGTATATTTGTTGATATATGAGGTTCATGTTGTGGTGTATTTTTTTTTAATTTATTCCACATAATTATAATTACACAAACTCTTAACATAATCTTATTAAAAGTTATTAATGCTCTTAAGAGTTAATAGACCTATATATTTGGGGAGATGTTCGTAGTTTTCAATTTCCACCGGAATACGAAGCATGAATTCTCTCAGAGTAGTTTGACTCATTATTTGAAATTATTTGTTGAGTAACTTTAGTTGTTCTCCTTTGAGATGATATATACACCAATAAAATAGAATGTCTTACTTGATTCTATTTTTATGATTTATCAATTTAAAATTTTTTGGGAATCGAATTTTCAATTGATGCTTCCAAATATCTTCTGAGATATAAATATTAATATATATGATTATGAAGGTAATGTAACTCTACTACCATTTTCTGCCTTCTCTTCATTGGTGTAATAGTTGAATGTGGTTTTGAGTACATATTCTGAGTTCCATGTTTTTTAATTAAATATTTATAGTGGTTGAAAGATTCTCAGTTGGATTATTTGAGGTGATACATCCTTATATTTATATATAAGGATATACTTTTTATATTTTATTATGAGAATTCATGATGAAATACTTTTATATGATCGGTAGATAGTTTATTCTGGATTGAAAATAATGCTCTTAAGTGTTCGAAAAAAAATTCTTAGAATTAATCATGATATGGGTTAGTTTATTTTGAGGAATATTACCATTAAATAATCTAATGTTCAAAATGATAGGCTCTTAGGTGATCCTCATTATGTATCTATTCTAGAATGGAAATGGGATGATGTCATCATGGATTTCATAAGAGGATTCCAGATTTTACAAAAGGTAAAATATATCTTATGGGATTTTCTTAATTAATTAATCTTTCCTAATTTCATATAAGTCAAAGAGATCTTTAGTGGTGAAGATATAAGGAAACTATCTATTGATAAGGTAGTAATTCTATATGGGAAACCTCATAAAATAAAGTTAAATCATGATTTAATATTCACATCATTATATTTTTACTACTTGTAAGAGGTTCGAGGATCTCAACTGAATTTATGCATATCGTATCATCTACTGATATATGAACATTTTGAGTATAACATCTCAAACCTTGAAGATATGATCAGGGAATTTATCCTTGACTTTGGTGGTTTGTCGGGGGAACGTTTTCATTTGTAAGATTTTCATTAAAATAATATCTATGTCTTCCTAGACATAGTTTTCTAGTAATTACATGACATAAATAAAATATTTCATTACAATACATTACCAAGACCATTTTGGTTTAATTTTTTAAAGAATGAGAAAAAAACATCAACAAATAAACATTTCTTTTTTAACAAATGGATATTTTTATTTTCACTATGAGAGAAACCACTTAATCTATAATAACTCTTCAATATCTCCAAAAAATTATTCACATAAGATATCCTTTTAGAAACATCTTACATATTAATTTTATTCATAACCTTTGGAAATGTATATATTAGAAATGTGTGAGTTTATATGCCCAATAAGGTTCAAAAATTTGATAATCATCAATGATTATAAGTGAGAATAAGATGCTAATATGGGTATATTCAAGATAAATATAAAAATCATATCCAATAATGCGTAGGTAGTATATTATAAGATAATTAATGACATAAAGTAATAGATGAATCAAATGAGTGAACCAATAAACTTGATACATTAGAGAATAACATAGTTATGAGAATAAGCATAAAACTATAAAACATATTTCATAAATGGATCATACATATCTATAGCGAACATAACATTCATGAGCCACACCCTCAGTTCCCATGCTTATGAGAAACTAAAACATACTCATAAATACATGTTTCATGTTATATTAACTCCTATATCAATACATTTAACGCTGATATAAGACCACACCCATCATCATCTATACTTATGAGTTCTTCCCGAAATCAAGTGCTTATAATATCATAAAGAGACCATAAAAATAAAATGGGTTTCATAAAGCATTCCAAATGATATCATACAATTTTATAGTATAAAAAATATAGGGAATGAAAATGGGATTTAATCACATATCTTAAATAACCCACTTAATTAAAATAGGTTTCAATTAAATTAGGTAACTTTCATAGTAAAAATTATTCAATCAAGATACTAAATCATATGGTATTTACATTTTATAGTTAAAGGATACAAGGTCAAGATAATAATTATCCTTAATAAATATATGAATGAAATATAAGTGAACACCCTTCACTGAAATGAATCAAAACAAATTATTCACAAAGGAAAAGCATTGGGATAAAAGTTAGGATCATACGATGTAGAGAATTAAAAAAGAAAAAGGCAATAGTGGATCAATCCCTAGAAAGAGATATAAATTACATAGGATATATAGAGAAATAAGGTTCATTGTTATATAAGGATAATATTATTAATCATGTATAATGTATTTCAAAGGATGTGGATTTATATGAAAACCATTTTTATATACATTAGTAAAAAGTGCTATAGAAATAAGAAATATCCATGATCTATTTGAAAATATTTTAGTTATAAACATATTATAAATATAGTTGGATAAAGTTTTATTTTAAAAACCCAATAAATATTAGGAAGTTTGTATCATAGAAAATAATAAAGATATAGGAAATAGTTTTTCACATAGAAATCATTAAAAAGGGAATATTTTTACACTTTTATGAAAAAAGAAATACAAAAAACACCAAATTTTTATTAAAACATTTTAAGGATTATAAATAAGTACAATGTGACCTAAATATATTATTTGGGTATGTATACATAAAATTTCAAATCGAAGAATGAATTGTGACATGGAAAAAAATATATTCCCAATTGAATAGAAGAGACAGGGTAGGTTCCATATATAAGAAACACTTCTAGAAATATATGATTCAAGGGAAAATGAAATATTGAGGGAATATATTAAACCAAATGAATATAAAAATGACATTTTCAATGGTTTTATAAATAATAAAAATTCCTTATAAGGATTATCTATAAAAAACTCGATTTGAAAATAATATTGGCAATGCATCTCATATAGTTTATGTAAAATTTTGATCCAAATAAACTTTTAAGTTTTATATCATTGGAATCAATGGGAATTTAAAGAAATATAATGTTGTGGATATTAAAAAACATTGTTATTTAAAATGAGATTCATTGGGTAGGAATCACACTATATGAAAGGTATCATTTTTTACATTAGGAAATAATTATAAAGAGATTAAATATGAGACAAGAAAACCCCTGACAATATTTTTGTAATTAGTCTAATGCACTCTAAGATCCTAAATAAAAAACATAAATAAATTAATAACGAATTAAATATCATTTTTCATATACATAAATATTTCTATAATTCATTTATAATTATTATATTCATCTATATTATACTTTTATTATATATTTTCTATTTTGGTAATGGGTAATCTTGATCATTTTTCAATTAGATTCATAATACCGGTGTTGTTATTAATTATTATCCCAAAGTTTATTATTATAATTTCAATTTATATATTTTAATTTATGACTTATAATGATCTATGAAGTATAAATTTCATTTTAATATTCATTTAGACATTATTCTAGAAGCTTAAATTGACCATGAATATTTTTTTGATAATTTTGAACATACATAGGTTGTCCTCTTAATTAATGAGTTAAATATTGATATATATTTTATAGAGCCAAAAAAATAATTATATACATATTTATATCATATTATTATTGTGATTAATTATTAATAATCATTCATGATATAATTTCATAGCATTATTCAAGTAGTTTATCAAATATACATAAACATGAACATAACATGCTTAATGGATGTTTGTGAGGTGATTTAGTTACAATATCATTACAAAAAAATTTAATAATATAATTTAGGGTTTATTATTTTTATATATCATAATTATTTATTATTTACAAGTTGAATTTTTATATTTGAAAATATTACATAATTTGATTAAATAGTTTTCCTCATTTAACGCTTGTTTTAAATGATTGAATTAATGATAATCGTTTATCGATCAAATAATTTATAAGTTATCCAATTTATAATAAAATAAAATTAATGATATTATAGAAATTATATTTATACATTAATCACATTCTCATGACAATCCATTTAATATGGTTATGAAAAAAATTGAAATCAATCATCCCATGGAGTCGGTAGTATACACATCTGCATGGTTGATGATTTATTTTCCTATAGAAAGGGATATAATTTATAATATATTTTATAATTTATGAATCTAAAATATGTTATAAATATAAAAAATATTTATTAATTCCAACATTATGACCCTTAATGTTTGGTGTTTAAGGAAAACTAAACAGCATATTTTTTGATGTGGTATTCTGCGCAAACATAAATGTTCGTTTCTATTTCGTTAAGGAAAATGGATGTCTGGTTAAAGAATTTAACATCATTATAATAAAATACTATTATAATAATTAAAATTATTTTATCAGTTTTTTTAGGTGAAATAAATTTTATAAATAATAAATTCTCATTGGGAAACATAAAAGAGAAAGAATAAATTTAAAATCTATACATCACTATCTAAGATTTATTATTGCGATGGGGGTTAAACATTTGAAGGATAGTCTTTTCAGAATTTTAGAACCTAATTAAGTCGGATATGAGTTTTTCAGAGAGAATTTGGAATAGTTTTTTCTAAACCTAGGTGGTTTTCGTGTGAGGGGAAATGAGTATAAGAGAGCCCCTTTATAGGGGAAAATGAGTGGCATTTCCTTAAATAACCAAACCTTTTCAATAAATGAAAGTCACCCTCAAGGAAAATGGATCCAAAATTAAGAAATAATATTTTTTATGGGAAATAAGGTTGATAAAACCTCAAAAACTAAATTAAAACACTTTTTAATATCTTTTGACCTATACCTCTAAGGTTACTTGTTTTCACCATTCTGGTTTTCAACATAGTAACAAGTTTTAAAAATAGAAATTTATACTTTATGAACACAAATAAAATATTACATGTTATATAATATGGGATTAATTATTCCAAATTTTTTATCCATTCGGGATTTTAATTTTTAAAATTATCAAAAATTAATTTTAAAATAGGAAATTTATGATTTCTAAAAATATTTTTTTTTGAAAAATCTAACTTAAATTATAAAATATAAAATGTTTATTTAGAAAATTCAAAAATATAAAATTATAAATTCACTTATAAAATACATATTTTTATTATAAAAAGGATCCATAAATTTTCAATTCATAATTATATACTAATACAAGTCCGGTTATTAGTAAAAATGTTAGTCTTCGCTATTTACCTAAAAATCAATCTATTTATAAAAATATCAAGAATTTATGCGAAGATAATTTGTAAATTATAAATCTATAAATGAATCTAGCTGTATCTATTTAAGATTATAAAATTTAAAAATTCAGTTTCTATATGAAAAAATTATTTTATTGAAAATTACATTTTAAAAAAATAATTGTTCTTATTATTATTTCCTATAATTTTGTAATTTAAATGATGTAAATATGTTAGTTTATATATAATAATATTTTAATTTTTTGAAATTTAATTTATTAGGATTAATTATATAGTAATTAAAAAATGGTTCTTTTAAGAAAAAGAAATAAAACATTTATACTAAATGAAATTTAAAAAATTCCATTAAAATTAATTATATGTATTCTAAAATTTAATTTTAATAATTCATTGATGTTTAATAATTTATTTGAATTTTATGTATACATTATATCATACTTTAATAATATTAATATTTATTTTTATACTTAATTCATATATATATAATATTTTAATATCATATTATTATTCCCTTGTGAGTTTTATTATTTTATATTTACTACTTAACAATACACGACTTCATTATAACTTCTTAATATATGACCATTGATGATATTTTCGATGATAATATTTGAAATGACCGTATTCACATCAACCAGTTTTATGACTTCCATATTTAATTCCTATAAATTGACATACCAAATCAAACCTTCATTCCACACTCACTTTGAAAGGCATGGTTCTTATTTAATATTATTTATTTTTCACAATGATTTATCATTTAATGGTGTTATTTCTCATTATAGGTTTTATTTTACTTTTATCTATCCTTGATGTTTAAAATGGTCAAGGATATTTCATAGTCGTGAATATTTTATTATTTTCTATGTATTTTCCCATATTTATTTATTCACTTTTAATGTATGTATTTTTTTGAATGGTGAGAAATAATCCATGGTGTATGATACTCTGTTATATAAACATGTTGGTAATTTTAAAATTATGAATTCATAAAGTGTTTTTATTTTAATTCAGATTTCATATGCCTTACTTCCTTATTAATTTTAATTCCATTAAAAATCAAGAAAAATAAAATTATAAACATATGTATTAAGAAATAATATGCTTCCTAAAAACCTAGTGGATACAATAACTACCAGGTGTTGATTCGTATGGAGACATTTGAGGGTTTATATGTTAGTTCTTGTCACCCTCTATTGTGTTGGATGAAATCTAGGGAAATTTCCTTGGTTAGACCATTATTGATGAAAGATAATTTCAATTGTTTCTAGTAGATTATGAATAATGTGAATACTAAATTGAGTAGACAAAAGTCTTTTGTCAAATATAATCATTAGAATCTTGAGTTCATAGTTAGGGATAATTTTTTATATCTTATCTCTCTATAAATATGGAATAGGAAAATTTGTAAAAAAAATGGATAGTTGGATCCATGTTATATTAGGCTATTTTAAACACTTGATAGGATTAGAGAATTATCTTATAGCCTGGAACTACTATGAAATTATAGTATTATGCATGATTTTTTTTATGTCTCTTATTTGTGGATATATGAATTGGATCATTCTCAAGTGATCCATTGTGGTTATTTAGAGTAATATTTGGATGCTTCATTTTTATATATTTTGGTGAGGATCATTGATTACAGTGATATATAGTTTTAGGGAATGCTTTGGCATCTTGTATAATTATTATATAAGAATGGAAGTGTATAATAAGATACATCATATGAGAAGTCATGATGAGGTTTTAATATCCATATTTCTTCATTAGTGGATATTTGTGATGCTTCTCAAGTATAAGAATCTATATCATTGGATGTTTATAATGCCCCTTATAATTAAAGTATGTATTATTTTTTATTTTAAAATTTCCAAATGATTTCAATGTTTTTTGTGTTTTTATTTTGAGAGTATAATGTGAAGGGAAGAGAAGGTGGAAGAGATATATGTGAAATTCTTGAGAATTAACTATAAATTATTTTTAGAACCCAATAATTGGGTCCATAGTTCTCACTAGTAAATCTAGGGGTGCTGATCCAATGGACCTGGAAAAAAATTTATAGTGGGATTTCCTTGTGTTATAGGTTGGATTTCATGTGGTTTTTTATTCCTACATGGGTACCCTATAGAGACCAAGATTAATTTTATTAATGAGGGGTCATTTTTACTTTTTTTTATAGGGATTTGGTACTTAATTCATGATCCCATTAGATTATGGATCACATAGTTGGATTTTTTAATCATTTAGATACCAAAATCCCAATATATGTTCCCCATTTATGTAATGTGATTACAATTTTATTTTTGAGATAGGATATGATATCTAAATGGTATATTGTATTATCCTTAGTAACTCCTTTTGAAATTTTAACTTTTTTTTATAGTGACAAGGTATATAATGAACTATGATTTTACATTAGTTTTTATTTTATTTAGTTCACTCTAATATGGAAGTCATGAGTTCTTAGAGATTCTAGGGCCCCATTCTGTGGTATAATTTAGCATTTCCTTATGGTAGGTTACCTCTTTCGTTCACATTACATTAGTTACTATTTATTTATGAATTATATACAACTTGGTTACCTATATTTATTATATTCATTCATGCATCACAAACAATTTAATTGTTATAATTTTAATTTATTATAATTAAATGTAGATAAAATTTAAACCTTAAGAGTTGGTTTAGAGATTCAATAAAGATTTAACCATTCTATAAATAAATCCATATAAATGGAAAATGAAAGTGAAATATAAAAAATATAGTGAAGTTAATTTTGTGATTTTTGATCGATTAAAAATAATAAAAACAATAAGAGAATGGAAAATTATTTTATTAAATAAATAACACCTAGTTATAAATTCATGTATTGTGATAATGAAATCTAGTATGTGTATAGCTATTTAGTGCATTTCATTAGTGTATTGTCTATTGTAATGTGAAATTCATTTCTAAATATATATTCATCAACTAGATAAGGTATCTAGGTTCCATAGGGTTCAATTTGGTTTTTTCGAGTTGAATAATAGTATGATATGGATGGAATAAGAATAGTAAGTGTTTAAAGGGATTAATTAATCATGTAATGGTTAGGTATATACACTTTTCTTGTAATGTTAGATATTTTGACCATATATACAATTTTTAGGGAGTATTTTCCTTCAAAAATTATGATCTTTAATGTGGGATATGGATGTTTTTTGTTCTTATTTATTGTACATTCTATAATAATGGAATTAATTGAAAACATGAGTTTTCAGGAGCTAGAATCGATTTATTATGTTATGAATTAAGTGATGAGGGAGATGTTCGTCATTAACCATGTTATGATATGTTTAATCATGAGAATTATCACATGTAAGTGGCCTATGTTGGGATAGGATATGATATTCTATGATAATACGTAGTTTTCCTTGAGGGGAAAATATAAGTTATGACAAGATATGATAAGGTAGACCCTTTAGTTTAGTATGTATACAATGTAATAGTTCTTGAGAAGCTATATGTGATTGTTCCATGTGCATGGTTGAACTTGGGAAAAGATAATATTTCAAGATGGGCTATGAGAATATTTAATGATCCTTGAGTACCTATATATGCCAAAGAAATTATGACATGTTTTTGTAACATGGTTACACCATCACATTTAATGTATTACTAAAATATATAGTAATTGAATCATTTTATCATGACAATGTTATAAATGAATTCGTACACTAAATCCTTGAGTTAGTAAGGGTTATATTGGTTTCTACTAAGGATATTCCTCTCACATACTATGGTTACACACCTCTTGTGTGAAAATATTAAAAACATGATGTTTCAAATAGAGGTAAGGTGACACTATAGTGTAAATATGTTTTCTTTAGACTCTTTAGAGCATAGTTCATTTCATTACAAAAAATTAAAGATTATGTTTTTTTAACCTTCACTTATAACTATTTTAAATTATTTTTCTTATGTTTCAGAATGTATAGTTTACCATTGATCCCAGATTGATTAGATGAAATTTTTATATAATTTAAATATCACATAATAAATTTTTTTTCCACCCTAATCGTATCAATTTTCAAAAGTCCTTTTGGTATGTTCTAAATAATTACACAAATAAGGCTTTTAATTTTAACATTTCGACATAAATAATTACGTGCAATTCAAAAATTAAATACATATTCTTATATCTTTTCCCTTATTTTAGAACTTATAAATACTTCATAAATTATGCATTTAATTACTATATTAACATTATTTATCCAAATATTAATCCATTCCATAAAATTCATAATTTATTTAATATTAAAATAAAATATTGTTGATATTTATTTAATATATGTTCCATAAACATTTAATCAACTAAAAATTAACATATTATAATTATTTATATTTATCAAAAAAATTAAAATAAAAAATTTCCAAAAAATAACATTTTAGGGAATATTTATACAAGTTATAAATTATATACCAAGAAGCTCAGTTAGAGGTAAAGCCACTGAACATTTATTAAAATAAAAGAAAAGTGCACCAAGAAAACACCACAAAGAAGAAAGGACAGCTACAAGTCATAAAAATAATACTCTTAACCACATCCATGATAATTTGTTTCCTCCACAGTAACAGATCCCCACTTTGAAATTTCATAATGCGTCAGAATCTTGAAATACTTCCTTCTAAGGTTAGACTTCTCTAAAGATATAATCTCCTTAGCAGACTGCATACCCTTTTTTAATCCAAAGGTTGCCCCACCTTCCTTCCCAGACCTGGTAGACACCAGCTTTGGCAGATAGGAGTAGTATTTCCTCAACCGACTTCGAGTTGGGGTAGACATGGATTACTCCTTCCCAACCACCTTCTTCTTCCCACCTAGAACAATGTCACTATAAGTAGGTTAGACCATGATGCTGACATTTTCCTTTCCACTGTGAGAGACTTCCCCTATTTTTCGGAAATATGCACCTCTTAGTAACCGTCATTCACTATCCTCTCTTGCTGAGAGTGACTGTTCATATCAACCATATCTAGACAGTGTGATTGTTCAACAAACTCAAGATCATCATGAACTCCCTTCTTCATTTTATCTGCATCGGTTGATACATCCTTCCGGCTACCTTCATTCCTTGAAGTACCTCCCTCTACATGAAATTTATTATCATACTCCAATTCATGAAAGAGATTTCCAATGGAATCATTTATTATCACACCTCCATCCCCACCTTCCTTCCATTGCAACTCTTCAGTAGCATCCTTTAAAGATCTAAATATTGCACCATCCTCAAAATCAACAGATTCCAAGCTCACCCCATTCCCAGGTTCTGACAACTTATAACAGAATGTTGTAGCCTCTTTTGCTGTACAAACCCTCTCAATGAAAGGATCATGCTTTAGGTTATCAAATACCTGCCTAACTGTTGGCTCTTGTGGCCTCTACTGCTCTTCTTTCTGACCATAACCATCTTTGGTCTCCACTACCCCAACCACATTCACCAAAGACTGCACCTAAGCTACTTCCTTTCCATTGGACGCCACACCCACACATACTCCCTATATATGAGAGCCTTCCATAGGTTGATGAATTGATGGAATACTTTCCAATGGGACCTTCATCTACGGAAGAACCAAAGCATGTGCACCACTATCACCAATTCCCATCCTCATCCCTCTTTGTTTATCCAAGACATTTTTGCGACATACCTTTTCCACATGCCAAAAACGACTGCAAGAAACACAATAATGCATCAACGATTCAAATATCACACCTTACTTCCACAGAAACTACTGCCCATCCGTAATCCAAACCCAGTTTATAGTAAACTGCACAACATCAATCTCAACACATATTAGTGAACATATAGGGTGACATAGCGCCTCTATACATCAATCCGAGCAAATTTATCAGCCTATCATGTTCCTAATCGCACACAAAATGGATGTATTTTGAAAAGAAATTGGAAGGACATGGAGACTCACCCATGTCACCATCATCGAGGGATCATACCGCATGTGGAAGTAAAAAATCCATCGAAACAGATAAAACGATTTTCCATTGCATCGATGAGGAGCTCTATACCAGGAAGTAACCAAATCATCCCCCATCTCAAAATGAATCGTCATATGCCTCTGGTCAATAAATCTGATTATAGCACGCTCTTGAAGATCCCAATAATTGAAAACAAACCAATCAAATTCATCAACCGAAGGCCGTTGAAGATGAAACCGAGCTACCAACGTGAGATTGCAAAGACCTGTGGCACGATTGAGCTCCACCGGTGAGAGATGAAGTTGCGGTGCTCCCTGGAATAGATCATTGACTTTCATTGAGAGATAAATCCTCAGAAAAGAAGGGAGATAGTTGGGATTGGATAACAGTAAGAAGTTACTCTTTCAATGAGAGTGAGGATGTGAACCTCCCCCCTACGATCGAGAGGGGGGAGCATGGCTCCGCAACATTTGGTTACAACATCGTCGCTTGGGAAGAAATATCTATTCCTTCAAGAGCTCAATATCTTATAAATTATATAATCAATATAAAATTGAGAGTATAAATTAAAATTTTCGACATATATTATTTTATGGTATAAACTATATCATTACTCTCGAAAGAGTTGAAAATAGATGCCACCTACTATATAGCCTATAGTTGAAAATATATCCATTAACTAACCTAATTTTTTATATATTATATCAACATCCAAAATATTTTTCAAAAAATAAATTCTTTCTTTTGATATGCCAATTATATACCCATTCGACACCTTGAATGATATTTTATAATCAGAATTGATTTCAATAAGGTTATAAAATAATCTATATTTAATGAATTGATCGGCACTATAATATGTTATAATTATTCAAAACATATGATATTACACACTAAAAACTAATGGAATTTATTTTTTTATATAATATTATAACACCCTAGATTCAATTATAGTAAGTAAGGTTTTTTATCTAAAGAAGCAATCATATAATACACATAGATTTATTCACAAATTAAGACCTAAATTCCAAAATTTCAGGATTTTATTTTGATGATATTAATTTAATTTTATAATTAATCATGTAAAAATTATCTAAGCGAAATATTATGAAATTTTTTAGAAATGTTTTATTTTTAAGTGAATAGTGAAAAATTCTCATTTTAGAAAAACAGTCGCTTTTATGACATCAAAATGATATAACAATAACTTTAAAGATTATGAATCCTTTTTTATTGAACAAAAATATATTTAATATTTATTTTAATTCATATAAAAATATAATGTTGAAATATAAAATATATTCTTAAAATTTTGGAAATCTAAGTAATGTTTTTGTTTGAATAAAAATATTTTTATGTTATTATCAATTAATCAAGGATATACAAGGTTAGTTATATTTTTTGATTAGTTTTGAACGAAAAATAAGTCACATTTTATTTAACCCAATCCATGTACTTCCATTATAGCCAACATTATACTTTATTTTACTATAAAATAATTTTTACACTTAAAATAAAAATTTCTTTCTAAAAATGGTTTCTATTGGGTTTTGCACACTTATATTAACATTAGTTTATTATAATTATTAAAATTAAAAAAAAAATTATTTCATTCAATATTTTCAATCATCAAAATTAATATTTTGTAACAAGTAAAACTTAATATATTACATAATGAATAGTAAAAATAGAAAAACTATTATCATGATTATAGTTAAAATGGGTTTACTATAGGATAAACTAATAAATAAGGGTAAAAATGAAACATAAAAATGTATTAATAATATTTTATAAAGATATTTGGACCCTTTTCTTTATAAAATTTAAATTCATGATCATTTGGTTTGACTTTCAAAATAAAATGAATTTATATTTTTTAAATATTTTATGTAATTTCATGTGTCCCACCCAAAACATAAAAAAGAGAACCTCTTCACCATACATCATCACAAAAAATAAACCCTATAAATCTGAAAAATTATACCCAAAAACAATTATTCCTTCCTTACCATATTTCATGATATTTTTTCTTATCCTAATTCTATCCTAATTTTGTTTAATGGGTAATCTAAAGGAGGTCACACAAAAGAGATGTAATTGTCCATGCTGACTCTTTCAAATTTTATTTCTTCTACTACTACCTAAAAATGTTTTTATTATATAATAAAATAATTAAGGCAGTATTATAAATATTGTTATATTTTATTATGTTTATGGTATTACCATTTTTGACCACTTTTCCATACAATGAAAAATGAAAACATCGCTCGTGCGTACATATGGTTTATTATCTCCATGTAGCGGTGTAATTAATTTTTCATAACAACATTAATTTGATGCTAATAAAGATAAAATTAATGAATATATATTATATTTATAACATAATTATTATTTTTAAAATAGAATATATCATATACCTTCTTACCCTTCCACCCTTTAAAAACTGAAAATATCACTCAGTGTGTGTATGGATTACCACTTCCATGAAGTGATATGATTCATTATTCGTGTACACCTTTTATGGGTTGTTATAAATATATATATAATTAATATATATGATATTAATATCCTTATTAAGATACTATAGATTAAAGAGCCATGATCAATATTCAAGGAACATAACTACCAAATCAAAGAATACTTGGAAAACGAAGTAGTTTACACCAAAAATAATGATGATAATGAAACATTCCTAATGAAATGGTGATAAAATTTTATAAGTACACCATTTATGGAATTATAATTATTAGTTTTATTTAATTTTAAATGAATATTAAATTTAAATTTTTTACATTGGGAGGATAAAAGAACTTACAATGCATTTCAGACAGGTGGTAAGGGTTAATTTCAATATCTCATCCTTATTCCAGATTGTTTGTCTCTAAATATATTTTGGGTTGATTATAGGATATTTATACCATAAACCCCATATATTTTATTATAATATATATATTTCTATAAATTATTGGTTTTCATTTTCTTTTTCTCTCTTTATATTATTTAATGTTTGAAATTATTTTTTTAAGGAAAACTGGTTGTTTTTATATTCGGTTAGGAATATTTTTCTTCCATATCAAAATTTTCATTAAAAAGTTTTTAGAAATGGTTTAAATATAATGAAATTATATATTGAAGTCATTTTTACACATGATTTTATTTATATAAAAAAATTAAATGGAATATTCTTGTCATTTTCTAAAAGATGATCTTTTTATTGAGCCTGTAAAAAATATATTTATTTTAACACTTACCAAAAAAATTTCAAACCGTATTCACTATTATTTTCCTTGAATATTCCTTTATAATTTTATATTTTTATTTTAAAAGAATACATTTTCCCAAATATTTGGGAAATTATTGGTTTTTAAATATGTATAATGAAAATGAGAAGGTTTTTTATCTAAGGAAATAAACCTATGATAGTTTAAAGGTATAGTCATTTATGTAAAAATACTTATATGAATCTTATATACTACTGGGGATATAATCTAATGTTATCATCCACCATATTACTATATATGTATTATTAATATATTGACCTAGTGATTGATTGGAGAAAATATTAACATTTTTTATTTTTTTCAATAAGAATGTTTATGTAGATTATGTATTGAATTATTATTCATTTCTTTCAAATGATGAATTAATTAGAATTAGTAAGTGATTTTTGGGTCCCATTATATCCTCTATATATATTTTTAGGTATCATGAGACAATCTATTTTATAAATTTGGTATACACCTTTCCCATTTATGTATGATGTCTTGGAATGAGGATTTAATAGAATGATTATGATGCCTGATATTATGAATTCTTTAATTTTAAAACTATTTTTTATTATCCATGATGTTCTTTATGTTTTTATGTTTTTATGTTTTTATGTATTCTCTAATGTTAATTTACTTTTTATGACATTATTTATTATTATATTTGGTTCACTAAAACAATATTTTTTAGTGCTTGATTACATGTATTCATTATGAATGATTTTTTTATCACATCAAGGTTATTCAACTTCATGAATTTTTTAGGTGATAATATCTTTACAATATGTGTAACACTAGAAGGTTATAAAAGTTCCCCTCTATTATGAGAACCTAGAAGTACCATGACACTATTCCTAAATATATATTCTATGATTAGATGATGTTTTCTTATGGTATATATATGATACATTCCATCAACAGCAGGAGGCTCATAAGAAATTTATTCACCATGTCATGTTGTTCACCCATGGTCATATCCAAGAGAGGAGAGTATGGGAATAGAACCTTCAATGGTAAATTCAAAATTCAAAATATCATTGGTTGTTCCTATCTATAGTTGTGTGTATTTATTTTTATTCTTCAATATTATCTTTAATGGATATCCTTAATCGTCAACTTTTATGTATTGAAATACAATTTGAAGACATGTGATCATGGATAGGTAGGATGTGTTGGGTGTTTCATGTGTGGAATTTCATTAATAGATAATGTGGGAAATGATTTATCCCTTTATTACCTTGATAGAATTTGATATCTTAGACACATTATTGGGAATCTAACTAACTACACAAATCCTTGTCCATAATGTTTGGTGATCAATTTAATTTATGAAAATTCAACGAAATATACATCAAGCATATAGGTTGACAAAACTAGCATGCAGCAAGATTCAATATGTATATCTTGATCAAGGTATTATATTAAATGGTATGTGTTTTTTAGGAGTATGTATGTCTCTGTGAAATTAACTTCTTTGTCTATAGGAGACTTAGTGTGTTTATATTTAATAAACATGGATTTTATATGGTTATTCCAAGAGTTTTACACACTGAGTATATGCAAAATCTTAATTAAATTAAATTTTTTATTTTAAAAATTTAGAATAAATAATATTTATTAAGTCTTTGTTGTTTCCATAATTTAATCACAATTTATTTGAAATAATAAGTTAGTTAAATAATAATAAAAAACATATATTTCAATGTTTGGGGAATGTAATGTTAATTCTATTATTTTAGAATAATATAATTACATATATGTGTTAAACAGTCATTATTTGAGGATCAGTACATGTTTGTGAGGGACAGATGACTGATCTTAATGGTCTGGTTGGAAATGGTATAAGTGATATTTATTTATATTCTCAATGTGCTTCACATATCAAGCAATTAATAATAATAATAATAACATTATTATTATTAAATGGACATGGGGTCAATTAAGAATATTAAATTTAGTAAGGGTATTGTGTGTGATTTTCCAACCCTAAACATGATATAATAAATATGAAATTATGCAACTTCCCATGACTTAACTTTTAGTGTGAACAATAGATATAGTGAGTAGTCTAGAGATCGAGATATTGCTTCATCCTCAAATCTCAATTCATCGATAGCACATAAAGATTTATTCTTCCTTTTAGAAGAATCAAGATATGATAAAAATGAACAATATAAGTGATCAGGAACATCCCTAATATAACCTAGTGACTATAAGATGAAATTTTTATATTTTTTTGCATGTGTGGATCATTTATAGAGGTATTATACATTTGGATCATACAACATAATGACAATTCAATGGAATTTATTCAGCTGAATTATCAACGAATGTAGAATTATGGTTTGAGTTAAATCAATATCTTCTCATAAATTAATTATAAATTATATATAAGATCCTACTCATTCAGTATTAATGTTTCAATCTAGATAATTATATTTTTTTTGGACATGACATTTTTTATCATGTTTGGAAATGATTACATGTATATTAAGACTAAAATTTTGGTTGACCATGCCATCAAAGGAAACATCCATTGTCCCTAAAATCTACATGATGTGTTAGAGAGATCACATGTTTAATTTATAATTATTTATTATTAGTTGATTGGTTTTATTTATTTTCATTTTATTTTACTTAAATTGATTCATTTTAAAATCTTAATTCCATCATCTATTATTTCGTTATATTTAACATAAACCATAATTTGTTAAGTCTTATAAATGAAGAATCATTCAAAAAATCACATCTTGAGTTTCCAATGGTTCTAACTTGAAAAAACTATAATACACAACATGTACCTATGATATACACACCATGTAATGTTTTTTGAAAATTGTATCACATGATAATTTCATATAGATATAATGAAATTAGATCAAATATCCTATAAAATTGGATCGACATGTAGATCAAAAAAGATTGTAAATGTCTTAAATAACTACATACTATATAACCACTATACATAACGTATAGTCCCAATTTTCTCATGGCAGAAAATGTATGATTGTTTAATGATATGTGTATTTGATACACTACTTAGGGGCATACAAGCCATGAATCTTTGAGGACACATGTCATGTTTTCACAGTACATGTGAGTACCGCAAACATGACTATGGAATGGTACATTCCCATTCCCAAGGTGTGTGTTGTGGATATGGGTAGCATATAGTACACATTGTTTTATTTTTTACATGTTATGTAGTCTTCGATAGGAAATGTACCCAATTTGTCATGGAAAAAATTAAATACATGACTAAAACTTTTCACGTGTGTTTTATCTGTCATTTATTTTAAATTACACACCATTTCTTTCAATTTATAATTATATATATTAAAACTATTTCTATGTTAAAATTTTTATAATCACACACAGTGTCCTCTAAGTAAACTTGTATTATTCATAATTTTTAAATGGAATTTATTTTTATTTTTTTAATTATAGATGACTTTGAGTTAAGGATTATTGGTTAGAATTTTGATAAACTAAATTAATTATATTTATTTCTTGAATATTATCTTAATTAAAGAAACAATATAAGTAATTGATAATAATATTTCAAATGTATTCTAGTTTATTTATGTGTGTATGATGATGGGATAATACAATACTTATGTATGTGATTGGTTTCCTTTAATATATTATGTTATTATTCATGGCATGTGATTCATCGCCACCTTCTTATTATGAGAGGGACCTAATTCCTATAGTTTCTTTTATATAAACCCCTAGTGTACATTCAATCGGATCCTCTCACTAGTATTTTATTAAAGGCTTATGTGTGGATAGATATCCCTAGTGAGTGGAGGTGGTCCATGTTTATAAGACGAGGTGAATCCAACAGATGTGATACATAAGATCCAAGGTGCAATGCCGCAAAATAAACCAGGTTACGGTTCAAGGTATTTCTCCCTCGGGTCAAGGGTTGGTTTATCATCTACAAGATAAATTAACCATTCGATAGTATCATGATCATGCCAATTGTGATTTATTTATATTAGTTTCATGTTTTTTTAGTTTTTGGATGTTGTGATATCACTAAATAAATAAATTAAAATTCATACAATATATAATATAATATATATATATTATGTGTAAATGTTTTATCTGACATGGTTACTCACTTATGTATATCCATTTGATATTTACAAAACATTTAAAAATATAAAATGGTATTTATTAATAAATTATAAAAATACCTAGACTAAAATATTAACTCAGTATATCCTTCCATTAATTATGTTATAAGTACCCTTAAAGTAAAAATTACTTGACCAACCCAAGTTGGGGTGCTTTAAATTAGCATTGGACTTTTAACTTGGTGTTTTGGATTGAAATAACATAGTTTGCATCAATGTTTGACTACATAAGTACTACTTGGAATAACTAATACTAAAAGGTTTAGTAAACAATAAAAAAGTTTTTAGGATTGGTGAGTCCACTCAATGGATCAAGGAAGTATAAATTAATGTATTTGGGCAGTTATGCCTAACTAAAACCCTTCAAATAGCTTATCCAACACAAGTATGGGTTATAAAAAGGGGAATATAGACCCTTAACACTAAAATATATAAATGATATGATATTAGGAAAACATATCATGAGGGATATTATATTTCAAAATATAGTGGTAGATTAATGTAATTTAATAAAATTTTAAATTTATTAATCTTTTTTTAAATAAAAATATTAAAAATTATCTTCTTTTAATTTGTATAAAATGAAAATAAAATTATTTCTATAATATCACTATGATACTACTAAATAAGAATAACATTCACATCAGTGTCGATTTCAAGGAATGGTATAGGAGTTTGTGAGTCATACTACACCGCAAATAGAAAATTATACATACTGGAAACTCTACTTTCTATGTTCATTTCCAAAGAGACTAGTGAGGAAAAGGTATCTATATATTTGATTATGTGGATGATTAAATTGATGTAAAGGGTTTCATTTTATATTACATTTCCAATGGGATTCTATAAAATGTGAGGATATGGATTCATATAGCATACTTTATCACCTTTATGTTCTCTATTAAGAGAATGTGATATCAAAAGATATTATTTCTCTAATACATTGTTCACATGAATGCATAGAGATTCATAACCATTTGGGCCACATGTAGTCAATATTATTAGATACATTGAGAACTTATACATCTTAGTATTAAAGATCCTTAATGATTTCCATATAGATCTAATTCTATCCTTGCTACCAAAAACATTATGTAGTTTTATTATAAATTTCAATATGAGAAATAGTGATATAAAACTTTCAAAAAATATTAATTTTATTCACTGAGTTCATAAAGACATGGGGTGTGATAAACTAATTTTCATAATGGTAAAGATGTTGAGAAGTAATTATTCAGATGGTCTAAAGACTCATCCCAATTCTAATGATCTTAGGTACTATCCTTTAAATAATAAGAATATCCATATGTAATGAAAGGATTATGATATGTTATGTTCTTCATGTGGAAAATAGGGAAACTAGAAAAGGAATTACACCAACCAAAGAAGAAATGGTATGCTTCAGGTGCATTCATTATTTAGTTTAATCCTTACATATCTGCAATTTGGGTATTAGATATTTTCTATGGTGCTCAAATTTGTATAAAAATAATATTACAGAGTAAATTTTGGAATACTAACAGAGATAAGGTGGATCTAAATGTTGATAATAGAGTGACTCTAGATACTCTAGCAATTAGAGACTACCATCTCACATTACCAACAAGATTGATTTTTTGTTTTAATTCACTATTATTATGTGACTTCTATTGATAAGAAAATTATTTTTTATTCTTTTTTAGATATGTATAGATTGATTCTTAGATTTGGAAATAAGGGTTTCTAATTTTATAAAGATAGAATATGTTAGGGTATGACCTAGTTGAATAATAGTATTTATATATTAATGTATGAAACCCAAATATTGACAATTGATAACGAGACAAATACACATGAGTCATGTGAAACTCATTTTTGGAATCACCGTCTTGGTCAAATAAACGAGAATAGTTTCATTAATCTCTATCAAGATGGTCACTTGGACTATTTTGAGCTTACACCAATCGAAATAAGCTATGCTTTTTTACTAGGTAAGATGGCCATACAATTATTCGATGGTCAAGGTGAAATGTACATAGAGAATCTATATTTCTGAAAAAATTATGTGTGTAGAACTTTTAATGTATAGGCTAGAGGTGGATTCTCATAATTTATAACTTTTAATGATGAATTTAGTAGGTATGGTTATATATAATTGTGAAGATATAATTATGTATCCACTGAAATGTTCAAAGAGTTCAATAAAGATGTTGAGAATTATAATGGTATGAATATAAAGATAAATTTGATCAGATTGTGGGGGTGAATATATTAACTAATAATTTATTGAATTTATATTTTATTATGGGATTTTATATCAACTCAATCCACATTACACACCAAAGTGGAATGGTGTTAGTGAAAGTAGGAATCGTACATTATTGGACATGGTAAGGTCAATGAAGAAGCATGAAATCCTTCCATTATCTTTTTGGGTATATTCATTATAGGAAAAGTCATACTAACTAAATTGAGTACAAAATAAATAATAAAATGGTATTCCATTTCCATTAGGGAGTGGAAGGAATCATATTTTTCACATGTTCATATATGGGGTTGAAAGGAATTTGTTAAGACTGGATCATAAAACAAAATATCACATTGAGGCAGGAAGTGTATCTTTATATGGTATCCTATGGAAAAAAAGTGACGCTATCTATAAATCCCATTAGAAATAATGTAATTGTTTCAAGGTGGGATATCTTTCTTTGAGACGGAGCGCATCCTCAAGTAGGATAGTGGGGGAAAGATTGAATTTAATTATTTTGATACTCAAGATAAGAAAGAGTTCGTATAGGAGTAGATTCCACCAGTTCCTATTAAATAGGACCTTCCTAAAACATAGGTACTTCCTAGGGGCACTAGAGAGGTAATAGAACTATAGATATATGATTTTTTGTCATTGATTTTGGTGGATTATTATCGTTTAACAAAAATGATCATTTATTCTACAAGTAGGTATTAGAGATCTCAGAGGCTACAGTGTAACTCCCCGACCCTAGATACCAAGAGTCGGTGCATTATTACATAACATTGGCATAATCACAAAGGATCAAGTATCGAAAGAATGATTAATTTAGTAGCCTTGGTAACACTAGATATATTATTAAAGTTTACATTACATCATAAATTGAAAACTACAACAATATAGTCTCCATATTATACACTCTTATCCCCTCATATAATCCCTGCAGGTCATTTATAAATTACTTCTTCACATCCTGGGGAAAAGAAAACATAGAAAAGGTGTGAGCTCAAATGCCCAGTAAGGATAACAATATAGCGGAAACATTCATAAATAAGAATAAACATTTAAGGCAATGTATAACTAAAACAAAAGCCTTTTAAACTTGAACTTCAACATAGTAGGGAAAAAATAAAATGAAATAATGCCATTTGCTTATTCACATGGATATTTTACTAATCGAATAATCACATGCAATATCATCAACCACTTTCATAATGATGGAATGCATAATGACAGACTATCATAACCACATAGCCAAGGCCTCGTGCCAAGACTACAAATAAGATTTTGTCAAGGCCTTATTTCAAGACACTAGTTTGTCTCATGAGACCTACCGATGCATCGAGGAGCTATAGCAGGCTCCACCCGTCACTTACTAAGTCCAATGCATTACTCATATGAACAGGTTTAAACATTACATAAACATTCGTATTAAAACTAGCATACGAAATGTCAATACTTTAACCACAAACCATGAATGGTATAAAAATATCACATCCAAAGTCAAACATAACTCATTCGATACAATATGGAATATTGTATTATATCATATTAACCTCAATAGATAATAATGAAGGATATTGACATAGATGAAAATAATCATCAAATCTATTGAGAGAAATATCCCTCTTTTTCTTGAAAACATTTAAAAGTCACACTATCTATCAGGAAAACATTAAAAATAAACTTTTGAATCAAAGTGTCCCATACCACTTTGAAACTTTTAAAAAGAATTTTGATTTGAAAACTTTTATGTCCATATAAAAAAATCCTTAAAACCATTTTTAAAACATGGACATTAATGAGAAATATTTTTTATAATAAATCATTAAAACATTTTAAAATGATATTTTAGTTATAGTTCCTAAAAAAAGAGATAAACTTGAATAAAAATAATTTAGGTAATAAAAACTTTGTAATATCATGAGAATAAATGTATTCATGATATACTATTTAAAATTACATTATATACACCATATAAAAGTGATTTGGTGTATAAAAACAAAGGAGTCTCAATGGAATGTAAATTGAGATGAAATATCTCATAAAGGCTGTATCCTTAGGTTAAGGATAATTAAACGACATAATTATGTGTGAAAAATATAAATACACTTAATATGATTGGATATTCAGTGTAAAACATTCAAAGTACATTCACACATATTCTTGTAAAAACAACCCCAATGAATTGGATTTTTAACTCAACAAATGGATATTGAGTAAAAATTAATCTTATCAAGTTCATACCGATGACGTGAGAATTTATCAATGGAGTGATTATGGTTATAAAAAGTATATCCACATAAAGGGGAGTGGAAATTATGACATAATAAAATGAATAATTATTCCACACATAATATTGGAGTAAAATAATCAATGAAGTATGCGTAAAGCTGAATGAGTGGAAATTGAAATTTGTAATTCCCATACGAATTTTGTAACATACGAAACATACACCCATGAAAGAAGAATCATAAAATGATGATGTAAATATACATGAATTAAATTATATTACACAATTAAAACAAACATGGGCAATACACACACCACATACAATAAATAAGCGGTGAATAATAGAAATCTCACGGATTTAAAAGTGAGATAAGAAACCCCTTACTTTGTACGATTTCCGATGTTGATGGTAGGTTAACCTCATGTACAGTGGTGAAATAATTGTTATTTAATTATACAAGAATAATTTCCATTAATATGATATAATATATGATCTTTTAACATTGATTTGTTAATAATATTTTATTATTATCGTCATTTTTGGTGTTAACTGACTCGTTTTCCATTACATTCATTGTTATGTAAGCCGTGTTTGTTCTGGATAGGTTGTATCTTATTAATATTCATAATTAAATCAAGTCCTTAAAAATTATTTTTAATCATCAAATGAGAATTATACTTGAATGGATACGATGGAGAATGAATCTCATCGCGTTCGTGGAGACGGTAGTCCATACGTACGCACGAGCGACAATATCATTCTTTTGATGTTAAAATAATATAGAATTGGATGGTATATCATATATACAGAATAATTATGATGTTATATTTATTATTTACATGAATTACACATCATTATTATACCCATCCAAATAATAATTTATTGAATGACAATTACACCACGACGTGGAGACGGTAAGTCGTACGTACGCACGTGTGGTGACATACCATTAAAAGGATGGATAGAATAATGAATATTGTTGTACCATATATATAACAACATAAAAATATATATAAGGTACTGGAGTTATTATTTTAGAATAGAAATAACAAATAAAGAAGAAGTGGAAGAAGAAAGGAACTTGAAAAAGGGTGGTGAAATTATTACCTCTTCTTCGGGTTCTTCCTTTTGATTTGATCAAAATGGCTCCATAGGTTGGATTTATGACTAAAATAAGGCCTCTAGGATAAAGTTAGGGAAGTTTAGAGAGTATTTTATCTGGTCTTGGCCGAACCAAAAGGCTTTTAATGTGTTAATTAATGAGAAGGGCGGGTGACCTTTTATAAGAGGGGTGAGGGGCACCTTTGGAAAATCTAGAAATATTATTTTATAATAAATTAATATTCGGTTTCTAATGGCTCAAAAGTATATTATTTAGAGTTTAATGTGGTGATAGGTCGAAAACCAATCAAAAAATATAATTTAGACAGGTTTGGGTCATTATATTAACCTTATCACTAAGTATTAACTCTTAGTTAATTAGTTTCACTTTTACAATGTCTCTTTGTATTTTTATATTATATGGTTTATAAACTTACTATATACATCCAAGAGACACACAAGTGGTACCTTAATGATACACATATCATGATATAAGTCTCTTAGCCTAACCTTAGATTTTTAGGAATTTAATATCAATTAATAATATAATATTAGTTTTAAAAACTCTTTTATGCCAATTTTGACATTATTCAATAATTTATTTTTGTAAAAATTACAACAGAAGTATTACTTCGAAAAAAGTTAATTAAATCCATCATAACATGTCATATTAACCTATAAATTTTGTTTAATTCATAAAAAGTCTCAAATTATTTTTATTTGGGTATTTATAATATCAGTTATTTTAATTTTTCACTATTATGGTAATTACTGCATCACCATTGTGTCATAAATAAATTCAATTATATAATGTCTAAAAATTATAAATAAAATATAATTATGTAGTAAATCTTTTTATATTTCTAATGAATATTTATAGTATAAAATCCAACATATATAACCCTATGTAAAAATTGTTTTTCTAAACGATATATGCTTATGTCATTTTTGTATTTATTTTAACTTAATTAAAATAAAGTGTCCCTATCACCTACAAGTGGCTCCATGGGGTCCCCAAATAGACCCCAAGATACCCATGGTCGGACATGTATCCACCAATAATGTTAGGACACGTTTTAGGGTAATTTTGTATTATTATAATACTATTTTTTAACCCTTATTTACCGGATTTACCATTAACCATGGTAAATAAAATATTTACCGAAGTAATTATTCAAAATGTTGAAAAATAAAAGTTACCTATTTACAAAATATGAACATCATGATTCCAAATATGGAATCTATTTTTCCAAATTCAAAACACAGAAGTGGAAGAAATTAATTTAAAATTAATTCCCGTTGTTAAAACAAAAGGCGTGTTTTTAAGAGATAATAACTATCAAAAGATTGACACTTGTTTCTGTCCGGTTTAATTGTAAAATTATGTACAATGACCAAAATTTTATTAAATGGTAAAAATATATTCTAAATATACTTTAAAACCACTCAAATTCATAATTTATCAATATAAATTATTTCAATTAAAAAAGTTGTTTTTAATTAAAATTTAGTAATATTCATTATTCATCAAAATATGAAATTTATCCGAAAAGTACCAAAATTTCACCCTAAGATAATTTCGATATTACGAATCCAAAAATGAATTCCATTTAGAAAGATAAAATTTATAAAATTTCAAAAATTATGTATTACTATTCATAACGGCTAGTTTGATTGGTTGTGGTGTGTTAGAATCTCAAAGTTGCGTACAATGCACGTCATTGCATTATTCAAAGGGAAACATACTGTGGAAGCTTGGGGTGTTACATTCTCCCCTCCTTAAATAATTTTCATCCTCACAATTTTTTTTAAAATTGGGCTTGAGAATATAATGGAATGTCCCACATCGGAAAAAGAGTCAATAAAACTATCACTTTAAAAGAAAGGAATAGAGGTATAAAGGTCACCCAAGGTAACCCATACTAGGATTACATGTAGGAAAACATGGATATGGACGATAAAATAAGTGTTCAGTTTTTATGGAGAGTGATAGAAATCATGATCAGTATAATGTTAACAATAAGAAAATCACAAACTTGTGTTGGGACAAACGGTCATTAGTCTCCCAGTAGGAAAAGTAAACGAACAACATTTTTTTGTTTTAAGATACATTACATAAGGAAGAGAATTCATTTATGATATTGACTAAGAACATAAAGATATATACTAACTTTTTAAGTATAATTTCATTCTTTAAAAAAAATTTACCTCTAACTCATTTTTTTTGAACAATGAGTATACAAGAAGACTTTGTCACAATTGAAGAGCTAGAATAAACATCTATAGAAATACATGATCCACGTAGGATAAACTATATATTTACCTTGTCTTTAGAGATTAATCAAAACCAAAATTGTTAGTATAATATTTGATGATCCCCCAAATGGATATTCCATCAGAGAAGAGAAAAAAACACTAATCTTAATTTGTAATATTAAACCAACAATACCCTAAAGTTAAATAAATAGAATTCAATAATCAATTGTCCTTAAAATCATTCAATATAATCCAAACTAATATTGAAACCCAAAACTTATAAGAATGTAGTCTTCCACATTAAATTTTATCTCTAAATGACATTAATTACTCTTAAAGTCACATAATTAAAAGTAATTAACCTAATCATTTCCATAAATAACCCAAATCACTATAAATCCACAATAAAAACATAGATAAAAATCCATCATTACTCCTCAAATGAAATCCCATACTATTATATTTTCCTTGGGCATATAGTGTTCATAGTAAAGCAAACAACTTCCAAAATAACATTTATCACTTAATCACCAAATCATTTTCCTATACTAAGGGTATTCATTTGATAATACATAAGACCCCAAATCAAATTATTATTGATAAATAAAATCATTTAACTAAAAATAATAGTCACACTAACCAGGGACTTCATTTAGTCCAGTGGTAGGCGATAAATCCCAATCACACTTTGGTTGTGGGTTCGATTCCCACATCTTTGTCCGACGCGACGGGTTGTCACACGGTCTTCATGTTGCCTTTTTCAAAAACTATATTTGATAACTTTACCAAAATGATATAAATTCCTCAAAATAACCATAACTTATTTTAACCACAAATCTTATCTCATACCTTTCATTTTCATCCCAAATTATAATAACATATAATTGCCTCAAACACAATGATCATATAAAACCAAATGGTTATTTATAACTATATCCACAAGAGAAAAGATAATTCTTCCTCAAATATCATTCTCACATGTAAAACTGTAGGGTTAAAAATACAAGAGAAAATTATTCCAAAGTAAACCCATCAACAAGGTGCACTAATACTTTTTAAACATTTCTCAAACCGTTTATTTCCACATAGCTTCTTCTTTGTCCAAGAAAATATCCAATAGAATAGGGAATTCACTCGGGTAATGTCCAGGTCCCATACATTTATGACAAATGACTGTAAATGGATTATTGGGACCATTTTTATCTTCTTTCATAGTACTTTTCATTTTTCTTCGGCAATTCTTCACTTTATATCCTTCTTTCCTGCATGTAAAGCATTTCTTTGTCCCATTGAGACACTTTTTGGGTGTCTCCTTCCACATTTCCTGCATGATGTAAATTGAGGATTTCTTTCTCCATGGTCTCCACTACTGGAGCTCTTATCAATCATCACCTTTATCTTCTTTTTTTAGTCTGATAATTGGATATAATATATATTGTTGATCATATTTTTTGAAAATTTATTTGGCATAAAGACTATATCTTTTATGCCTATCAACATTTCATTTTGTTGCTCATTTCCACCATTGTTCCCACCTTTTACATCATTCTGAAAGTCACTATGACTTCCTTGGAATCCATCCATTGACTAAAACCAGAAAGCATTGTGTGAGTAACAGTAGTCATAAAATCATTTAGAGATTAACATGTAATCATATTCTCAATTTGAAACACATTAGGATTAACCAAGGTCATTTACTTTCATCCTATATATATAATACTTCAAATCGGTTTGTAAAGAAAATGTAAATTATCCTAAGCATATCCCCCTGGAGTGTCGTAACCAAGAGTGCAGCAAGGCCCGTTGTCGTGCACTATTTCCCGTTCGAGTCTAGCTCAAAGCGGTGTTTTCGGGTTTTACCCCTAGGTACATTTGTTCCAGAGATGCCTCTACCTTCTCGTATCCATACATGGATTTATTTTTTGGAAAACTCACAAAATCTCTACAATAACAAAATTCTAGGAAGTTCTTCTATACTAATCCTCAAATTTCATCTTAGGTCTACGTGTTCTAATCAGAGATTATCTAAATCTAGCTTCCAAGGTTGGTACTAAACTTCCTCTGATACCAACTGTAATGCCCCGAACCTAGATACCCAGAGTCGGTGCATTATTATATAAGATTGGCATGATCACAAAGGATCAAGTCTCGAAAGACTGATTTGTTTAGTAGGCTTGGTAACACTAGATATATTATTAAAGTTTACATTACATCATAAAATGAAAACTACAACAATATAGTCTCCATATTCCACACTCTTATCCCATCATATTATCCCTGTAAGTCATTCATAAATTACTTCTTCACATCCTGGGAAAAATAAAACATAGAAAAGGGGTGAGCTCAAATGCCCAGTAAGGATAACAATATAGCGAAAACATTCATAAATAGGAATAAACATTTAAGGCAATGTATAACTAAAACAAAAGTCTTTTAAACTTGAACTTCAACATAGTATGGAAAAAATAAAATGAAATAATTCCATTTACTTATTCACATGGATATTCTACTAATCGAATAATCACATGAAATATCAATAACCACTTTCATAATGATGGAATGCATAATGCCAGACTATCATAACCACATAGACAAGGCCTCGTGCCAAGACTACAAATAAGATTTTGTCAATGCCTTGTGCCAAGACACTAGTTTGTCTCATGACACCTACAGATGCATCGAGGAGCTATATCAGGCTCCACCCGTCACATATTACGTCCAATGCATTCCTCATATGAACAGGTTTAAACATAACATAAATATTCATATTAAAACTAACATACGAAATGTCAATACTTTAACCACAAACCATGAATGGTATAAAAATAGCACATCCATAGTCAAACATAACTCATTTGATACAATATGAAATATTTTATTATATCATATTAACCTCAATAGATAATAATGAAGGATATTTACATAGATGAAAATAATCATCAAAACTATTGAGAGAAATATCCCCCTTTTTCTTGAAATCATTTAAAAGTCACACTATCTGTCAAGAAGCCAGTTAAAATAGACTTTTGAATCAAAGTGTCCCATACCACTTTCAAACTTTTAAAAGGAATTTTGATTTGAAAATTTTAATGTCCATATAAAAAAAATCCTTAAAACCATTTTTAAAACATGGACATTAATGTGAAAGATTTTTAATAATAAATCTTTAAAACATTTTAAAATGAAATTTTAGTTAGAGTTCCTAACCAAAAGAGATGCACTTGAATACAAATAATTTAGGTAATAAAAACTTTTTAATATCATGAGAATAAATGGATTCATGATATACTATGTCAAAGTACATTATATACACCATATAAAAGAGATTTGGTGTATAAAAACAAAGGAGTCTCAATGGAATGTAAATTGAGATGAAATATCTCATAAAGGCCGTATCCTTAGGTTAAGGATAATTCAACAACATAATTATGTGTGAAAAATATAAATACACTTAATATTATTGGATATTAAGTGTAAAACAATCAAAGGACATTCACACATATTCTTGTAAAAATAACCCCAATGAATTGGATGTTTAACTCAACAAATGGATATTGAGTAAAAATTACTCTTATCAAGTTCATACCGATGACATGAGAATTTATCAATGGAGTGATTCTGTGTATCAAAAGTATATCCACATAAAGGGGAGTGTAAATTATGACATAATCAAATGAATAATTATTCCACACATAATCTTGGAGTAAAATAATAAATGAAGTATGCGTAAAGCTGAATGAGTGGAAATTGAAATTTGTAATTCCCTTTCAAATTTGGTAACATACGAAACATACACCCATGAAAGAAGGATCATAAAATTATTATGTAAATATACATGAATTAAATTATATTACACAATGAAAACAAACATTGGCAATACACACACCACATACAATAAATAAGCGGTGAATAATGGAAATATCGCGGATTTTAAAGTGAGATAAGAAACCCCTTACTTTGTACTTTTTCCATGGTAAACGGTAGTTTAACCTCCTGTATAGTGGTGAAATAATTTTTATTGAATTATAAAAGAATTATTTACATTAATATTATATCATATATGATCTTTTAACATTGATTTGTTAATAATATTTTAGTATTATCGTCATTTCGGGTGTTAACTTACTCGTTTTCCTTTATATTCATTGTTACGTAAGCCGTGTTTTTTAGGGATAGGTTTTATATTATTCATATTAATAATTACATAAAGTCCTTAAAAATTATTTTTACTCATCAAATGAGAATTATACTTGAATGGATACGATGGAGAATGAATCTCATCGCGTTCATGGAGACGGTAGTCCGTACGTACGCATGAGTGACAATATCATTCTTTTGATGTTAAAATAATATATAATTGGATGGTATATCATATAGAAAAAATAATTATCATGTTATATTTATTAATTACATGAATTAAAAATCATTATTATACCCATCCAAATAATAATTTATTGAATTACAATTACACCACGACGTGGAGACGGTAAGCCGTACGTACGCACATATGGTGACATGCCATTCAAAGGATGGATAGAATATGGAATATGGTTGTAACATATTTATAATAAAATCACAATATATAAAAGATACTGGATTTATTATTTTAGAATAGAAATAACAAATAAAGAATAAGTGGAAGAAGAAAGGAACTTGAAAAAGGGTGGTGAAATTATTACCTCTTCTTCGGGTTCTTCCTTTTGATTTGAACAAAAGGGCTCCTTAGGTTGGATTTCTGACTAAAGGAAGGACTCTAGGATGAATTTAAGGAAGTTTATAGAGTATTTGGGTAGGTTTTGGCCGAACCAAAAGTCTTTGAAGGTGTGAATTAATGAGAATGGGGAGTGCCCTTTTATAAGAGGGGTGAGGGGCACCTTTGGAAAAGCTAGAAATATTATTTTATAATAAATACATATTAGGTTTCTAATGGCTAAAAAGTATATTATTTTAATTTTAAGGTGTGGAGAGGTCTAAAACCACTCAACCAATAGTATTTAGACAGCTTTGGGTCATTATATTAACCTTATCTTTAAGTATTAACTCTTAGTTAATTAGTTTCACTTTTACAATGTCTCTTTGTATTTTTATATTATATGGTTAATAAACTTACTATATACATCCAAGAGACCCCTAAGTGGTCCATTAATGATACACCTATCATGATATAAGTCTCTTGGCTGAACCTTATATTTTTATGAATTTAATATCAATTAATAATATAATATTTGTTTTAAAAACGTTTTTATGCCAATTTTGACACTATTCAATAATTGATTTTTGTAAAAATCACAACAGAAGTATTACTTCTAAAAATGTTAATTAAATCCCTAATAACATGTCATAATAACCTATAAAATTAGTTTAATTCATAAAAAGTCTCAAATTATATTTATTTGGGTATTTATAATATCAATTACTTAAATTTTTTACTATTATGGTAATTACTGCATCACCATTGTGTCATACATAACTTAAATTATATAATGTCTAAAAATTATAAATAAAATATCATTATGTAGGAAATATTTTTATATTTCTAATTAATATTTATAGTCTAAAATCCAACATATATAACCCTATGTAAAAATTGGTTTTCTAAAGGATATATGCTTATGTCATTTTTGAATTTATTTTAACTTAATTAAAATAAAGTGTCCCTATCACCTACAAGTGACTCCATGGGGTTCCAAAATCGACCCAAAGATGTCCATGGTAGGACATGTATCCACCAATAATGTTACGACACAATTTAGGGTAATTTATTATTATTATAATATTATTTTTGAACCCTTATTTACGGGATTTACCCTTAACCATGGTAAATAAAATATTTACCGAAGTAATTATTCAAAATGTCTAAAAATAAAAGTTACCTATTTACACAATACGAACATCTTGATTTCAAATATGGAACCCATTTTTCCAAATTCAAAATACAGAAGTGGCAGAAATTAATTTAAAATTAATTCTCGTTGTTAAAACAAAAAGCGTGTTTTTGAGAGATAATAACTATCAAAAGATTGACACTTGTTTATGTCCGGTTTAATTGTAAAAATATGTACAATGACCAAAATTGTATTAAATGGTAAAAATATATTCTAAATATAATTTAAAACCACTCAAATTCATAATTTATCAATATAAATTATTTCGATTAAAAAAGTTGTTTTTAATTAAAATTTACTAATTTCACTATTCATCAAAATATGAAAGTTATCCGAAAAGTACCAAAATTTTACCCTAAGATAATTTTCATATTACGAATCCAAAAATGAAGTCCATTTCGAAATATAAAATTTATAAATTTTCAAAAATTAGGTATTACTATTCATAATGGCTAGTTTGATTGGTTGTGGTGTGTTAGAATCTAGAAGTTGCGTACAATGCACGTCATTGCATTATTCAAAGGGAAAAGTACCGTGGATGCTTGGGGTGTTACATACAGTATTTAAAGAATCCCTGAATTTTGAAATGGTTTCCATGTATCTAAACCATGTTTGGGTATTGATTGATCTACTAGTTGTTGTATAACCTATTGAGTGTATATGGGTCTTCAAGAGAAAACTAGACATGAAAGTTAAGGTAAATACTTATAAAGTAAGTCTAGGGGCTAAAGGGTTGAGGTAATGTTAAGGTATTGACCATGAAAAAACCTTTTCTCTAGTTTCTAAGACCAAATTCAGCATAATTATACTATCATAGAAGATTACCATGATAATGAAATTTAGAACATGGATACCTAAACCACTTTCCTTAATTGGAATATTTAATAGGATGTGTATATGACACAACCAAAATGGTTTATGACTATAGGAAATTTAAAAAAGGTATCGAAGTTGTAGAGATCCATTTATGGATTAAATAAATATTATATTTTTTTGGAATATTTATTTTTATGAAGATATAAAATAATTTGGTTTCATTAAAAAAATATGAGTCTTGTGATTACAAGGGGATTAGTGGGAGTACAATTATTATCATAGTAGTATATTTAGATGACATATTACTAATAAAAAACTAAATACCATAATTACAACAGGTTAATACATGGTTGATAAAGTGTTTCTTCATAAAGGACTTAGGTGAAGTATCCTTAATTCTTGGGATCGAGATCATATGTGATAGATCCACCAAGCTAGTTAGACTAAGTCAGGTTACAAAAATTGACCAGATATTAAAGAGGATTGGTATGGAATAATATAATAAGTCATTAGTTATAGTGTCCCATGGTATATATCTTTATATAAAATTGTATCCTAGAGCAGAATAGGAAAGAGAGATAATGATAAAGATCTCCTACACTTCAACAATCGGCACTATCATATATGCCATGTTATGCATAAGGCTTGATGTTATATATGATTTGATCAAGGTATGAAGATATCAAGAAGATCTAGCTGGATAGTATTGGACTTATTTCAATGTTATCCTTAAGTATATATGGTGAATAAAGGATATTTTACTAGTGTATAAAGGAGATAATGAGATATCCATCATGGGCATACAAATATTTTCTTTCAGATAGACTAGAATGATTTTATGTCACAATATGGATATGTATTTATCTCAAAGGAGGGGTTGTGAGACAGAACACCTCTAAGTAGACAGTTATCACTGATTTTATTGTGGATTCTAAGTATATTACATCTTCTGATTCATCCCTATAAGTGGGTTGGATTCAAATAATTTCTGAATATCATGATGTGGAACCTAGAAGTCAATTCCCTATCATATTTTACTATGATAATGTTGTAACTCTCGAGAAGAGTTGGGGTCACACCTATGGATATAGCTCATACATAATAATTTTCATGTCTTGAGGGATTTTTCTAAATGAGGTGAAGTTATTTTAAGAAGAATATGCATGGATAAAAACATGTAAGACCCCTTGATGATGTATTTAACTAAGAAGATGCAAGAGTATCATGTGAGAGCTATTCGAATAAAATATGTTGTCATTTGGATCTAGTTCAAGTGGGATTCTGTTGGAGTTGGCACTATAGAATGCACTTTCCTAGTACTTGATTACTTTTTTTAATTATTAATGCAGTTTCTTTTCACATGATGATTGTTATTCTATATAAATTTTTTATGTGACGATGTCATAAGAATATTTTTCATGATTAAAGTTTATAATAGTTCTTCACTATGAGGAGACCATAGAAGTTCCATGATAGTATCCTTGAATATATTTTCTATGGACAGATGATATTGACTGATGGTACATGGATGATATTGTCCATCTATGGTAGGAGGCTCATAAGAAATTGACACACCTTCTCATGGGGTTCTACCTTGGTAATCTTAAATAGTGGAGTTTAGGAGAGCATACCCATCAATAGTAAATCTGCACTTCCATGTTTAATGGGATGTTCCTATCTGTGGATGTGTATTATGATCCTTAGACTTCAATATTATCATTAGTGGATATCACAAGTCATTAACATTGATATATAGATAAAAAATATGAAGAAATATTCTCACATCTAAGTAGGATGTGTATGGTGTGTCAGAAGTGATATTTCATTAATGGATAATATGAGGAAGAATTTATCCCTTCTATCCCTATATGGAAGTTGATATCTCAGACCCTTTAAGAGGAATGGAACTGCCTATAAAAATCTGTGTACATGGTGTTTTATGGGTGAGTTCATTTATATAATTTCAAATAATGATACATCAATCATATAGGTTTATGGCACTAACATAAAACCTACTTGATTCAACATATCACGATAAAGGGATTATATTACATGGTAATTATTCATATGGGGTTAGATGTCATTGTGACATTGATTAATTTCTCTATTGGTAGTTTGGTTGGTTTTTAGACACTAACCTTGGAATTTAGGTGTTCATTCCTAATTCCACTGAGAATGAGGTCTAGAGGGTCACTCACAAAGTATATCTACAATATCTATAAAATCCAAGTATTAAATTTGAAAAGTTAGAATTAATAGTATTTATTCAGGTTTTGTTTATTTCTATGATTTATTCAAAAATTATTCAAAAGAATAAGTGGGTTATATAATAATAATAAATATTTATTTTCGTGTTTGAAAAATATAATGATTATTAAATTAATTGTAGAATAATTAAGTGTTATTTATTTACAATGTACTCATTATTTAAGGATCGATAAATACCAATAACGGAGAGAGGATCAATCTTAATAGTCTTGTTGGAAATGGTATAACTGATATTTATTATATTCATGACATGTTTCACGTGTCAAGAGATCAATAATACTGTTATTATTGTTTTTAAAAGGACATGGGGTCTATTATGAATATTAACATTGGTAAGCAGCTTGTGTGGTATTTTCAACCATAAACCCGATATAAAAAATCTATAAATATCACTTTCCAGGACTTTACTTTTAATGTGCACAATGGATATATTAAGAGATCAATAGATTTAGAGAAAAAAAATTTCTCCTCGTCCATTAGGTTATCTAGAGAATATCAAGAGTTGTTCCTCCTTTGACAAGAATCAAACTATGATCATCCATGAATAATGCAAGTGATCAGGGTCAGTAGAAATAGAAACCAATGATTCTATAGTGATGATTATAGATTTTAGTACACATTTTTATCACTTAAAAAGGGATTATACACTTGGATACTCCAGTAAAATGGTGTTTATATGATATATATTCCATTAGATCATAAAAAAAGTATAATTAAATGTTGATATAATTCTAATTATGATCTCATAAATTAATCATGAATTATATTTGTGATCCTCTTCTTTGGGTTAGTACATTTTGATATAGTAAACTAATATATTGTTTTCATTGGACAAGATTTTTTTTATCATTTTTCTAAATGATTTCATGAAAATTAAGACTAAAATCTATGTTGAAAATATTATCCAAGTAAACTTTTACTGAACTTAGAACCTATAGTTATATGGAGTTTTTTTATCTCTTCCATATTACTCATGATTTATTTATCCTATGATTTTTTTTGTACACTTTCTCATAATGAGATTCTAGGATAACCCTTTTATATTTTTTCCTTTCCCATTATACAAATAAGGGGTCTATGAATGATTTCAATGGTTTACTATAATAAATAATAATGTTCTTACAATAATTTTACGTTTTAATTCTTGTTTTTGTATAAAATTTTATTATAGTGTATGTATCTTATCCTTTATTACAACTAAACTATTTAATCTTTTATTATCTGATCCCACTCAAGGTTACTAGCATGAGGCTGTTACATTTGGTATCAAAGGATATTTAGTTTAATCCATGGGAACTAGATATAGGAAAAAATAGAATCAAAAATATATCAATGTGATAAATTCTAAGGATAATTCTATAAATTGGATAATATCATTATGCTTTTGTGATGTATATATAAAATGGGTTTTCTATGAAATATATTCCTGCCTATATACAAGAAAGTGGGTGTGGATATGGAATAGATTAACCTAAGGGTAATAACTCTAAAAGGGGAGTATTTTTTATTAAATCAATAATCATTGGTCCATGATAAGTGGGCCTAAGACAATAGGCCTGGATATTCACTCAGAAGGGATATTCTTTGGTTGATTTACCACACCATTATGAACCATTATGAAGGACTTCAAAATAATTTATGATATTAGGATATTCCCAAGGATACTATTTTTATGATTCTGATATTTGTTAGGCATAAATTTTATATTTATGTTATTTGTTATGTAATATTTATAGTTAAATTCAATGATTTAAAAATCATTATGTTATGAGATAATTCACTATATTCCATTAATAAAAAATAGAACCTAGAGGAAGGAATATAAATTGTATCTATGTATGTTATATTTTTAGGGATACCAACATGGGAAATGAAATGGAGCTAGAAATGGAGTTGGAACTTAATAAATTATAACTATATTATAAAATCTCACTTAGATTATAACCTATAATATTTCATGTACGGAGTAGTATATTGAACCCCAACATTGTGAAATAATGCTGGATAACATTATGAATCATAAACCTCCCTCATTTAATGGGTATAATAATCCATTACTAGATAACAAATATATCTTGTCCCTAGAGAATATATTTCTTGGTTTTTGAAGTAGTGAAAGAGATAAATTTATTATAACAACTCATATCGATATAGGTTATGAAATTTTAAGGGAATCTTAATTTTTACTATGGTGGATAGGTTGTTCTGGGAACAAGATGTTGATCTAAGATGATTCATGTTGAAAATTAATTATGAGGTAATTTAGGCTTTATATATATCTTGGTGTATGAAATTGAACTTGAGATAAGGCTAGAAGAATAGATAAGGACATATGTTCTCCAACAGCAGCATCAAATAATCAATGTTAGGACACCGGCTAACTAGTTTTCTAGGAAGTACCCATGTTCCTTGATGGAATCATCAGCTAACTGTTGATATTAAGATAGCTAGTTGGAGGGATACCATCCATTTAGTGATCTCCTAGTGGCAATCTAGTGGGGTGGGTCGGTAAACCTTTTAATTAGATTCCTTTGTATCATTTTTTCCCGAATAGCCTTTCGGATTTATCTCCCTCTGTAAAATTTTGAAAATGCATTCAATTAGTCTCTCCTATTATCCTCCCTCTATGAGTTTACCTTGAATAAGGGTGAAACTAAATGTGATTCATATGAAAATCTAGGAAATATCGTCTTTTTTCATTAGATCTTGACTCTTCCTTCCCTGTGTGGTGTTAGATTATTGTTACATTCATCATATATGATTTATCTAGGTATGTATTAGTATTTAAGAATCCATGATGTCTTAATTATCCACTAATTATCTTCATATATAGTCATGTGGATCATCTATTTATCTTTGGCTTGATTCTGATTAGATAATTGGATGACAATTCCATCCTATCTTGGTGAAATTATCAAATAATGAATGGAATTGGGTTCAACATGTCTAGAGGGTGTCTTGTGATAATGAACTAAGTAAATTTATTGAAATATTGGTAAATGTATAAACCTTAGTGATTTATTATATGGTTTTTGATAAATTTAGTTGGACCAACCATCATATCCTATAATTAAATTAGGACTATTGCATGACTTAGTTTTAGGAGTGTGTATAGAGTTTCCTGAACTCCACTGGATGACATCGTGAAAAAGTTACATCATGAGTTTTAATTCTTCTTGAAATTAAAATTTAATTATTTTAAATTATCCTTTGAATTGTTTTCACATGATAGGGATTTTTCTGGAAAGGATATTTAAAATGTGTGGTGGATATTTAATGGGTTGTTGGTTATAGCGATCGAGAATTATCATACATATATATTATATCTTTCTATTTTAATATTCAATACATTACACAAACACATTCATGGGGACCATAATTTATTAGTGCATTTAAAAATTAAGAACATAATTTTATAATTTGATAAAATATCTATAATTAATTCCACAAAGATCTTACCATTTATTATTATTCATAAACACACCCAAAATAAAACCTTTCTTCATAACCTGGGGAAAGAAAACATAAGAAATTGTGAGATCAGATGCTCAGTAAAGGTAAACACAACAGATATCAATATATGATCATATGAAATAATAAGATAATAATAATTTCATATGATAAAGAACATAACTTATGAATTTTATACCCAACCTATCATATATCACAACCATGAGTCATGGCATAATTATTGGTATTTTATAAGACATGAATCATATGGGAATCAAAGAACCTGAGCCACAATAGCATAACACTGGCATAATATATAGTTTTGTGTCTTACACATAGGAATAGTTAATATTATTTCAAGGATACCCACCAATAAATTCATAACATGTCAGTCTTGGGATAATCAACTATTTACCAGAATTATGCTTGGGATGACCTCTCTTATACCCTCTCTCAGTCTTGGGATAACCACCCATGTACCCGCATTTTCATGCTTGTTCTGACAACCCATGTTCCCTTTTTAGGTTTTCTATAACACCCAATGTACCCTCTGATCTCATAAAACATTTATCATTACCCAATACATTGGAGGTAGATATAGTTATCACCCATAATATAATGAAAATCATACATATGTGTTCCATAAGATTATAAAATAGTTATCTTATCATAACCCATGAAATGAAATGTGTTTCATAAATATTACATCATATCATGACCTATAGGAAAAATATGTTTCATAATATTTTCACGATTTAATCATAGTGTAACCCATATAAAAATAAGTGGGATTCATAATAATTTTATTATGGTATAACCTAAGGAAGAGAAATAGAATCCATAAACATCATGCCATCATAAATATAAAAAATTCAGAGAAATAATAAGGATGGTATCCTTAGATAATAACTCTGATAAAGCATAAGTAACATCATAGGATATCATCTTGGATGTAAAATTATTTCTAATGATCACTTATAAAATTTATTTGAGGGAAAAATACTTTTCGTTGAAAGTCTCTTTTTAAAACATAAAACATTTTGGAAATAATTTTATTTGAAATAAACTTAAAAACATATAAAGGAAGTTTTAAAAATATTTTAAAAAAATCTTGGGGAAAATATAATTTCCAATTTTAAAATATCTTTATAAAACAAAAAAAATTGAAAACATTTTTAGAAAACATGGTTTTGGAATAAAAGGGGTTTTCAATCAAAAAGTTGACTTTTTGTAAAAAATTATTTTTGAACTCTTGAGTGAATTGAGAGAGTAAAATGATGGGAATACATGTATTTTATTGTCTTAAACATAGTATTATAAAATTAATGATTCTATTTATTGATTGATCATAATATTATATCATCATAAGAATAATCATAAACAATCCTGATAAAGGATGAGATTGCATCCTAAAATCTTTACCACTTTGATTACATTGAAAAGTAACCCTTGTGAAGTAATAACATTAAATGAAACTTAATACATCCTGAGAAAAAATAAATTAATGATAATCAATTTAAATTGGGCCTTATATACACATTTTAAATAATATATACGCATAACATGACATAAGTCTCAAAGAAGGAAAATTAAGACAAAAAACCCATGCAGATTTGGTAACTTTTGAACCGTAAACCTAGTAAAAGAGATAGCATAAAATTGATTTGTAAATACCAAGAATTTTAAGAATAATATTCATAAAATAAATTAATGGGCAGTACATAAACCACATAAACAACATTTGGTGAAAGTTTCGTGAGTATCACATAACAATAAAGGTGACACAGAAATCCCTTACCTTAAGCCTTGACTTTCATCGTACTCACTCAAAACTCAGGTATAATGAATATATGTTTTTACAAATTTATTAAAGAACCATATTCATATATATCATACCATATATTATTTTAATATTACCTTTTATTAACCATTTACTAACAATTCCATCTTAAAGTTGTGTTTTTTCAAATAACTACTTTATTATTCACATATGTCTTGATTTTTTATTTTTGGTCTTCTTAATTTGACCATGGTATCATTATATCTATAATGGTAACCATGATATAAATATTATTAATATTCAATATATATTTATTTAGAGAAACTCATGGAATTTATTGATATAAAATGAAATACACTATTCATAGCGACGGTAGGTTGTACGTACGCATGAACATTGTTTCTATTTTATTATTAGATTGACAAAAAAATAAATGATATATAAAAATTAAATAATAATTTTTATTTCATATGTATAATATTTTTTCATTGAACCCATCCTTAATACCTTCTATGTAAAGATTAGTGAATCACATTTCCTCATGAGGTGGTAGTTTTTCGTGCACACAAATGACGTTATCTTATTACCACAAAAAGGAAAATATAGAATTTTGTGATTTAATAAATAAATAATAATAATTAAATCATAAATGTCATATATATCATATATAAACAATATATTAATCATTATTTCTAGCCTTGATAGGTTTTAATGGAAAAAACAAATGTAATCGGTTTGTGAGGTAGTAGTCCATCGTACACACAAATGATGATTTCATAACCAATTTAATGGTACTTTAGACGGTTTTAGGTCATGACCTTAACATAAAAAAATATATTTATATGAATATACTAATGTTATTATATAATAATTCCATAATAATAGTTGAATGTGGTGAAGGAAGAAAAAAATAAAAAATGGTCATTGATGAACGTTTCCGCTTCTTTGGGTATCCTCCTTACGTTTACATCAAAAGAATTACTAAGATGGACTTATTACCAAATTAAGGATTCTATGATGTGAGGATGGAATTTTTTAATTTATTTTTGTAGGTATGTTCTGAACCAAATTTTTTTTACAATGTGAAGAATAGAGGAGAGTAGGTGGCCTTTTATAAGTGAGGTGAGTGGAAAACTTATAATGTTTTTAAAAATATTCAATCATACCCACATTTTTGTGAGGAAAAAATCTTCCAAAATGGGGTATTATCAAAAATAGATGATATAATGTATAAATAAATCCATAAAATTGGTTCTTAAAAATTATTAAGGTCATATTTTACACTTAACTTCTTAGTTTAACCCCCCCCCCCCCCCCCGTAAATTAGTTTTTACCTTAACAGTGGAAAATACATTTTACTATTTTCACTATTCATTGGGTAAAACATTATTTTGACCAAATTATATATTATAAATTATAATGATTCCAAAAATGGAATCCATTTTTTTAATTTCCATTTAAATAAGTGAAAAAAAATAAAATTAATCCTACAGACATGATGTTAAAGCGAGTTTGTGAAGCAAAAATGATCAAAAGTTTAAAATGCTTTTACATCGAATTTCAATATGAAATTGATTTAAATTACATAAATTGGATAAATATGTGTATAATTGAAATAATTATACTTTAAAATAAATTTTAAATTTAATTTAACATTATATATTATTTAAATAAAAATCCATTTTTCAATTAAAATTCTGTATTTTTCATTCTTCATCTAAAATAAGAATTTTCATAAAAATAACAAAAATTGACCCGATGATAATTTTTATATGATGATTTAAAAAGTGAATTTTATTTATTTAAATAAATTTTATCAAAGTTTTAATAATTAGTTTTAAAATAAGCATACCATAAAATGGAGATAGAACTTTTTTTTAAATAAATATAATTTTAAGCATAAAATTGGAATTATTCAAATCCCTTATTTAGAAAATCCAAAAAATATATTAAATTTTTTAAAAAATATATAATATATAAATTTCCTTAAAATCATTCCCCATATTTTATTCCTTTAATTTATTGAAGTAAAACATGTTTATGTGTAAAAAAATAGTTTCTTAAAAAATGATTTTCTTTATTATCAAAAGGTTTTTATCTTCATTTAAAATTAATTAGTCGCCAAAGAATTATTTATACATACATGATAAAACAATATTTTAATAATTTATTTAATCCCATTCATACCCTCCTTTCTAATTTCTAGGTGATAACTGTCATATTAAATAATAATATTTATATAGTATTTCATTTTGGTTTTAAACTCGGTGTTGTGGGTAATGAAAGCTAAAATCAAAATTGTATGTAACATAAGCCAACATTAGTATTGTATATAACACAATATAAACCCTGAATTGTGTGTAATGTATGAAAAACATAGTGTTTCATGTAATTCAAGTTAAACTCAATTTTTAATGTAGTATAAAATATCAAAAAGCTTAAATATATTTGAAAGAAATATTTCAAAAAATATCATGGTGTTACATTCTAAACGATATAAAATGAATATATCCCTTGAAATTTTTCTTTTTCATCAAAGGGTTAACATTTCAAAATCACATCATATAAATCACATTTTTAAAAGGGTTAATAAAAAATCCTCTTGAAAAATATAAAGGGATTTGAAAATTTATTCTAGAATAATGGATAATAGTTTGACAAATAGGATAACATAGGTGAAAAGTGAAAACATGGAAATAGAAGAGAAAAATAACACTGAAATACTATTAAATATTAATAAATAACATTTATTATAATAAATTGGGTGATCAAGATAAGGTAATGACTACAAAACCATAAACCAAAGAGGTGTGAAAATTGTAAAGACCCGTAAAATTCAAGGGAAATTTTTTCTTAATTTTCTTTAGAATTTTACAAGAGCACGGTTTCAGACGGAACCTGATTCCGAGGCCCGGAGTGCCCGGAATCAATTTCCGAAGTTTGGCTCGGGTACGTTCAGTGAACGAACGAGCGGGTTTTCCTAACTTTTGATCCGGTGCTCGGAATTGAAATCCGAGGGCACCGATGAACTCGCAGCGCCGAAATTCGCTAAAAGAGACCTTTTCGGAAGTTGTGTTTGTTGCGGGTTGAAAGTTAGTTTTGGGGATTAAAAGATAAGTAAAATAAAATTGTGTGTGAATTTTATTTTATTCGTGGTGGTTAGACTCTCTCATGGGAAGTTGTTGGTGGGGCCCACAACCACCCAACTTCCCATGTGTGGTTATGAGGGAGGTGGGGCCCACACGAGCCCCCACCTTTTCAAATTCCCTAACCCCTCTAAACCCCCTCTTAAATTATGTGGCTCTCCCCTACATTAATTCTTGCCAACTTATCTCTTCTTTTAATTTTTGACAACTCTAGATTTTAATTAATGTAATGAATTCAACTTTTGAATTTTGAAAGGTTGGCAAAGTGAAAATAAAATAAGGTGTAGCTTATTTTATTTTGGGAGTTGCTGTGTTGTGTGGATATTTGAGAGAAGAAGAGTTCTACACTTTGAAGAACTTCATCTTCCTCCTTGAAGAACGCGAAGAACACCGACACGCCGTTCTATCTTCTCTCCACGTCAAAGAAAGGGAGACACCGCTTCCTCCCCGGTTTTCTTCTCCAAAACCGGCCCCCACGTGGGGGCCGTTTTGTTGCAAAGGCGCGGCACAAAGACCGCGCCGCCTCTCAATCAGCGGGGACTTAGCCCCCCGCGTGCAGCCACCCCGCGGCGACAAGCCGCCGCGGCCCCCCGCGCCTCCGCGCCGCCCCAAGGGGGGGGGGGGGGGGTCGGGCCGGGTCGGCCCGGACCCGGACCCCCCCGTTTCGAACCAGTTCCGGTCTTTTGGCCATATCTTGAGCCTCGGACCTCCGAATGATAAAGCGTCTACGGCAACGCGATCCTTGGATCGAGACGGTCGTTTCGGTATATCGCACTCAAGGTTTCAGTTTACTTTGAGTTCGGCCGGGTTGGTTCGTTCACGAAACCAACCGGGCCTTCGGAGCGGAAACGCTCATATCTTGAGCTACGGACGTCCGATTGACGTGCCGTCAGCTGTGTTTTGTCCCTCTTAGTGAGACGAATCTTTTGGCATACTCCGCCCGAGGTTTGGACGCAGGTGGAGTACGGTCGGGTTGGTTTTGCCTTAAAAACCAACCGGGCCCCGGAGACGAAAATGCCAATAACTCTCAGACCGGGCGTCCGATCGACGCGCCGTCTGTTGCGTTGAGTTCCTGTTGACGATACGGAACTTTTGGATACATCAACTCTGGTCTTCGTGACAGTAGATGTATCAGCCACTCGGCTCGTGGAGCGGACCCTCCGAACGAGCTTTCTTTGTGCGGGAACCCTAGTGCTGGCTGCGACTGTTCTACTGCTACGACTACTACTGCTACTGTGACTGTGACAACGACAGTACAGAGATCCTGTGTGGATTCGACGACGACGACTTCAGCACTCAGCGATCCTATGTGGATCAGTGCTACAGGTCCTGTGTGGGCCTGATCCTGTGTGGGTCCTTGCGCTCAGCGGTTCTGTGTGAGCCAGCGCCTACAGGTCCTGTGTGGGCCCGATCCTGTGTGGGTCATTGCGGGGGTTAGTTACCTATCGATCCTTCGTGGGTCCGACGACTTAGATGGATCAGTGATCATCTTTATAGTCCTCTGAAGAAGTATACCTGTGTGAGCTGAATCCTATTGCTTTCATGTGTGGATTGTGTTGTGCAATCCTGTGTGGATTACGTTTTTCTTTCCTGTGTGGAATACGTTTACTTTCTTGTGTGGACTGAGTTGTACTTGGGCTCGGAGGTTGGAGCGTATTTGAAGTTGATGACTTAGGTATATGTATGGGAATATACCTAAGCAGTGTCGGTTGTTACTTCGTGATTGTACTTTTCTTCGTGGTTTATCCTTTGTGGATTTGAGAGACCTTCAGGGGTCTCGGGGTCCCTACTGAGTAGCTTATACTCACCCCTGCACGGGCTTTGCCCGCACTACGTTGTGTTGGTTGCAGACGACGGACAGCGTTGACCTTAGCTGAGGCTTGCAAAGCGGGACGGTACCCGGAGGTAGACCACTGGGCGGGACGTGCTCGGAGCGGACGGCGGGACCCGTGGAGCAGAGGAGCTATCTGTACCCACCCTACAGGTGGGATTTCCAGTGGACAGCTCGGAGTAGTGGCTTTTACTTTTCAGTTGCTGTTTTCCCTTTCGAGTTGTACTTTACTTTCAGTTTGGGTTTGTATTCTGGTCCATTTACTTTTCCGCACTTTCAGTTGTACTCTGCTTTTGTTTAGTGTTTACTTTCCGCTTGCTGACTCTGTGGTGTTTGTTTACTTTACAAAGGCAATGCCTTGCCTTTTTACCAGGATTTACGCCTTGGTGCTAGTCGCCAGCCCCTGGCCTATGGAAGGCGGTCTTGGGGTAGTCACGGCACGGACCCCGAGGGTGGGTCGTGACAAAAATGGTCATTGATATCATCCAAAATGATTATAAAGACTCGATATTTTATTTCAATATCATTTTCTTATTGTTGGAGAATTTTCGTGAGAATATATACTTACATGATTTTATTACATTTCATAATAATAATATAATCCATTGGATATGACTTGATCAATTTCCAATTCATCTTATACTCTCATAAATAAAGGTTAATTTTTTGTACCTAAATCACTAATTGATCATAATATTCATAAATAGAATGATAAGTCATTCTATCAAACTATAGTTATCATAACCAAAAAATGGTTAATATATGTAATATAATATAGATAAAACATAATATGGTGAAGTAATACATTAATATATAAATACTCTTCCAAAGTTCAACTTAAACCATTTCATAAATGGTTAGCCTTATGACCCTTACAAAAGATTAAAATCCAAAAACTGAAAAATAAGGTCACTAAATTTATCAAAATAAACATAAAATTAATCCCCCATATATCATAAAGTGGATATGTATTTTCACAAACCAAATAAGTGAATACCTTTTTCATATATTATCCTGAATCTTGGTAATAACTATAATTACCATAAAATCTCTATAAAATCATGAATGACTCCTCATTCCTTAAATAAAACAATAGATTATTAAACATATTCCATATATATAATGATGTTATAAACTCCAAAAACAAATTTTTCAATAAATACTTTATATATTCTAAGGCCATCAATACTATCCAATTTACTTTATCCATATCAATAATCTCTTTTTCCAAACTAAATACCATTTTCTAAACATCATAAACATATTAAGAGTTAACTTACCATGATCACCTTTCTATTAAATAACTTATCCAGTCAATCATTACCATATAACATAGTTTTAAAAATCCTTATCGAAAAAAACATATTGAATGATCCTTGTATATTTAATTATTCACAAAACATAATACTTTGATTTCAATATACAATTACTTCAATAAACACACTTCCTTCGCAAACAATTAACTAGGCTTCACTATCTTATTCCTTGAAACTTATTTCCTTTCATATGTCATTTTTAGTCTCTTAATCATAAGCAATATAACCAATACTCATACCACCTTGTTGATTCACTTCACTATATTTCCCCCTGGGAAATTGATTTTTATAATTCCCATAATTTCCACATTTAAATAATTCATACATTTATAATACCTTAGGGAGACTAATAATCCCATACATTATGTTAATAGAACACTTCATTTTTCTATTATAGTTATTTGAATTGTGTCCTTCATTTCCAAAATCAAAACATCATCCACTTGGATGTTTCTTCCCACATTATCGACACATAGGAAAAAGAATCTTCTTTTCTCTATGGTCTACACTTCCCAAACTCTTAGTAAAAAGCTTTAATTATATTCTTTAGTGAGTATGTGGGTTGGATGAGGTACACATTGTTCATCATATTCCCTTAAAACTTATTGTAAATAATAACAATATCTTTTACTACAGTCATCATCCCAATTGATATCTCATTAAAAAATCACCCATCACATTCAATGTTAACCATGTTTCTTTTAGTTAAAATTATTTTCTAAAACCAGAAATCATAGTGTAAAAAACACTAATCATAGCATAAAACAACATAATCATGAAAAAATCACTTATATGATATCTAAATCATGACACACACTTTTTAATCAATGACACCTTAGGTTTATCCAATGTCATTCATAGTCATCATTTATTTAAATAATTAATGATGGTTTATAAAGTGTCTTTCAATTTCCAAATAATATCCCCCCATACATGTTAAACTAGGTGTATAGAAAGGCATGTTTCCATGCACTACTTCTCAATCGAGTCTTTCTCAATATGGTGTTTTCAGGGTAGTTACCCCGTGGTACTTCCATACCATATCCACATCCACTTGTAGTATCTAAACAAGGATGTAATTTCTTGGAAATAAATCAATCATCCTTTACCAAAATTCCTGGATATTTTCTTAATCATTGACTCATCCATATACTTATCCTTAGAGACATTTCAAGACATATCCTTAGAAATATATCTAGGGATCTCACCAAAGTTTTATCATCCTAGTTTCAAAAGTGTAACTAAACCTTTCATTTTATACCAACTATAGCAATATTGGATTCCCATACATGGATATTACATATTTTTATATTAATATTGATTATATTACACAAACACTTTCCTAAGGACTATTATAGTTTAGTGCCTTTGGAAGTGTGGAGCACAATATTCTAATCTGGTGAAATATCTTCAATGTTTCACAAAATGATCTTCCTAATTAGTACTCATTATAGACATACCCTAAATATAACCTTTATTCATAACTTGGAGAAAGGAAACATAAGAAAGTGTGATCTCATATTCTTTATAAGGGTAAACACAAGAAATATCAATCAATTATCATATGAAATCATTATATAAGAATAATGGTATATGATAATGATAAATAATTAAGAATTTCATACCCAACCTATCATAGATTATAAACATGAGTCATGAAATAAATATTGTTATTTCATATGACATGAATCATAGGGGAATCGAATAACCTGATCCATGAGATAATAACAATATAATAATGCATAGTTTTGTGTCATACACATAAGAATATAAAATATTGTGTCAAGGATACCCACCAAGAAATTTATAACATGTTTTTCTTGGGATAACCACCCATGTACCTTCTTCAATCTTGGTATGACCTCATTTGTACCCAAATTAGAGTTTGGGATAACTCCCCATGTACTCTCCTTTTAGATGTTAGGCTAACCACTCGTGTACACTTCATTTAAATCTTGGGCTAACAACCTATGTACCCTGCTTTTCTATCATGGGAAATCTTCATATGTACCCTCTAATCTCATAAAACATTTATCATTACCCAATTAGTTGTAGGGAGATTTAAGTAACACACTTCACATAATATAAATCATATATATGTGTTCCACAAGATTATAAAATATTCATCATATCATAACGCATTAAATGAAATGTGTTTCATAAACATTTTATCATATCATAACCTATATAAAAGAGATATGATTAATAATCAATTCATTATTTCATTATATCATAATCCAGGGAAAAATATGAAAATTTCATAACAATTTTATCATGGTATAACCTGTTTAAGAGAAATGGGTTTCATAAACATCATTTCATCACAAACCGAAACCATTCAGTGAAGAAATAAGAATGGTATCCAAGGATCATAACCCAAATAAATCATAAGTAATATCAAAGGATGTGATATTATATTGAAAATTATTTTCAAAGATCACTTTTAACATTTCTTTGATGAAAAAAAACTTTTATTTCAAAATAAATGTTTAAAACATAAAACATTTTGGAAATAATTTTCTTTGAAAATAAACATAAAAACTTATAAAGGATTTTTTAAAAATAATTTAAAACAAATCGTGAAGAAAGTATCATTTTCTCTTTGAAAAAAAACTTTTAAAACATAAAATAATTTGAAATCACTTTTTAAAAACATAGTTTTGGAAGAAATTAGGTTTTTGACCGAAAAGATGATTTTTCCTAAAAACATTATTTTTGAAGGTTTAAATTACTAAAGAGTGGAAAATGAAGAAAAAATCTCATTCTCATGGTATACCAATGTGATAAGAAATTTATTTTTTTTCATAAGATATGGATCATAATATCTTACCATTAAAAGTATAATCATAAACAATCAGGATAAATGATGTTATTGTATCCTAAAATCTTTACCACTTTTTAAACTTTTAATTGTAAGCCTCATGAAGAAATAACATTAAATGAAAACATAATGATAATAAATTAATTAATTATATTTTTTAAAAATGGGCTTTACATACACCTCATAAAATAATATAGTTTCATAACATGACAAAAGTCTTAAAGAATGCAAATAGAGAAAACAAATCTCTTATTGATTTATAATCTTTTGAACTATAAACCACATAAAAGAGTGATACTAAAATTTATTTGTAAATATAAATAATTTTAAATAAAATAATCAAAAAATAAATTCATGTAAGGAATATACACCACATAAAATAAACATGTGGTGAACATGTAATGTGTCTCACAGAACAATATAGGTGATATAGAAGTATCTTACCTTAAGTCTTGACTTATATCATACTCTATAGAACCTATTTTATAATACATATATGTTTATTATAAATATATTATAAAACAATATTCATATAAATATTACCATTTATGATTTTCTTATGACCTTTTATAACTTTTTTACTAACAATTACATGTTAAATTCATGTTTAGAGGAATTACTGCTTTGTTTTTAATATATGTCTTGATATATTATTTTCTATCCTCTTTAATTGATCATGGTTTCATAATATCCAGAATCTCAACCGTGATATAAATAAAATATATGTTCAATATATATGTATTTAGATTAACTCGTGAAATTTAGTGATATAAAATGAAATACACCATTCTTCGAGGCGGTAGGTCATACATACACATGAACATTGATTCCATTTTATTATTAGATTGAATGAAAGAAAATTAAATGATAAATAATAATTCCAAAAAAAATATTTCATATATAAATATTTTTTTATTAAACTCATCCTTAATACCTTCCATGTAAATCATGAGTGAATCAAATCACTTTGTGAGGCGGTAGTCTATCGTACACACAAACAACATAATCATATTCCAAAAAAATATAAAATATGATGGTATGAATGACATAATAATTATATAATCACAATAAAATCATATATATCATATATAAGAAATATAAATATTGTTATGTCCATCCCCAAGAGATGTTAATGTAAAAAAAGAATAACCTCGGTTCCTGAGACGGTAGTCCACCGTACACATGAACAATGATTTAGTAACCCATTTAATGGAAATGGGGATGATTTTAAATCATTAACTTAAAATAAAAACATCTCATTGTATATAATATACTAATAATTTTATATAATCATGTTACAAAAAGAATTTAATGGGGTTGAAGAATAAATAACACAAAAATGATTAGTGATGAACGCTACCTCTTCTTCGGGTATCCTCCTTAGTTTTTCACTAAAACCCTCCCTGGGATGGATTTATTCCTAAAATAAGGATTCTAATATTAGATTATGAAGTTGGGGATATATTTGAGTAGGTATTGGCAGAACTAAAGGGTTTTGAAGATGTGTATAAGAGAGGGGAGGAGTGGCCTTTTATAAATGAGGTGTGTGGGAAACTTGTAAATTTTTATAATGATTCCACATTATAAACGTTTTTATCATTAAAAAAGAATAAAAAATGTAAAATTATAGAAATTAAAAGAGAAAAAATTGAAGGATTTCTATAAAATGGGTGTTTTACAAGATTTTTGTTCATTTTTACCCTTATCTTTTTAGTTTAACCCCCCAATCTATTATTTTTTACCTTTATTATAGTAAATAATTTTTTTTATTTTTCATAAATCGTTTATGTAAAAAATTATGTTGACTATATAATATATTATATATTATTCTGCTTAAAAATATGGAATCCATTTTTACAAATTATATTCACATAAGTGGAAAAATTAATTTAAAATCAATCCCACATAGGTGATAGAAAGTGTTTTAAAATAAAATGTTCAAAATCATAAAAACAACTATATCTAATTTAAATATGAAATAGATTAAAATGACATAAATTTAACTAATAGATGTGTAATTTAAAAATTATACTTTAAAAAATTTAAATATAATTTATCTTTTCAAATTGATTTAATTAAAGGGAAGTTTGCAATTAAATTTCAGTATATTTCACTATTCATTAAAAATGATATTTTCTAGAAAAAATAAAAAAATTCACCCTATGTTAATTTTCATATATCAATTTTAAAAATTAATTATATTTTTAAAATATATTTTATAAATATTTCTATATTTAGTTTTAAAATAATTTCTCCATAAAAAGGTGACAAAAATTCTTTTTAGAAAAATAATTATTTAAGTATAAAATGGGATTTATTTTTAACTATTGTATAGAAAACACATAATATGAATATTTAATATTTTTTTAAAAATATAATATATAAATTTCATTAAAATCAGTCACCAAAATTTATAAGTTTAATTTATTGAGTTAAAACATGTTTATGTTAATAAAATTAATTTTATGCATACGATTTTCTTTATTTTAAAAAGGTTTTTATTTTTATTTATAATTAACTGGTCACCAAATAATTTGTTATATATACATGTGTAAAGTATATTTTCTTAATTTATTTAATATTATTCATACCCATTATTCCATTGGATAAGTGATACGTATCATATTAAATAATAATATTTAAATAGTATGTCATATTTGATTTAAACTCGGTATTGTGTGTAAAATAATATAAACTATGAATTGTGTGTAACACAATACAAGTTTAGTATTTCATGTAATGGAAGATAATCCCAGAATTTTGGTTAACATAATGTAAACATAGTATTTCATGCAACTCAAGTTAAACATTGTGTTTCATGTAATGTAAAATATAAAATATATTTCATAAAATCTTAGGGTGTTATATAGGTTGTGGTTCTATCATTGTAATGATGCCCAATGAGTCATTCAGTGTATAGAATTTTCTTCTTTTGGATGTGATTTTTCTTGTTATAATTTAATTAATTATAATTTGTTTGAAATTACTTGAAATTTTTAGGCATGATTTAGGACCTCATAGAATTTAATGGAGGCCAAATGAGCTTGGAAAGACTTAGATAAAGGTGATGGGATTTTATTGGATAGATGTTGACTATGTATTGAAGTCATTGGTACCACTATTATTTACCCTATAGTATTAGAATGGTTTATTGACATTGACTATGAGTTTTTTCATCTTGGTATAATGAACCATATTTCATAAATATGTTATGAACTATATGTAATACATTATTAGTTAATGATATTTAAGTATTAACTTATTAATAGAAGCATGGATAATGTTATTGAACAATGTTCAAATAGATATGACAATCCCTTATGTACTAACTTAATTTAGGTCACTAATGGTTGATTAATTGATCACTAGAGTGTTACTTATATTACATGGACCCCCTTGGGTGTATGATTATGCAACATGAGACATAATGATCATCATAGAAATTTTCTATATGATTCTAATGTGGTGTGTGTGTAGCCCATGAGACTTATTCATGTTATGATTCCCAAGAGGGATGCATGTGTAGCTCATGATAATTTTTCTTAGTATAGATTGTATGTTCCTTCATTTATCACACATTATATTTGGTTACATAATAGCATGTGGAAAACATTTCATGATATATTATTCATTTCTATGTTGTTCCTTACATGTTTATTTTTATATAGATGCAGAAATCTATGTTTCTGTAATCAGATTGAAATGTGTCCCTAAAGGACATAGCTGACCCCAAAGAGGGGCATCATGGATGATATGACTCATTGAAACTAGTAAAAAAAGTATTTACAACATCGTAATTTTCTATGTCACTTACAAATAACCAACATGAAAAGCCAAAAAATTATTAATAACATCGGGTATATTATAACCGACGTAAAAACTGAATTTTCCTGATTTATCTCATCAGTTATAAAATAACTGATGTGATACAGCAAAATGTATTGCTTTATTACGTCGGTTAATATATAACTGACATTATAAATCATTTTATCACTTTTGTTATAAAATAATAGACGTGATTAATATAATAAAAGGACATTTTATCAGGTCAATTATTAAATAACCGACATGATAAATATTTTAAATTTTTTTTGAATTCTCATTTCATGTTATTCTGCAATTTTTATTTCAGGAAACAACGTCTTGGTCTCTCTTGCACAGAAACTCTACAATCGATTATTCAATCCTGTGGCCCCAATACTCATTTTGAAAGTGTTTTTCATCCTATTTTTCATCGGTGAATATATCTACTAGACTTTAAACTCTCAAGTAAGCTTCACACGCATTCGATTTCAGTCATTCGTGGATTCTCTAAATCTATTTTTTCAATACCATTGTGTATTACACTATTTCATGTTGAAAGTGGGTTTTCATCCATATATTGTTTTATCATTGGTAATTCATGGATTCCCTAAATCTACAGATTCCCTAAATTCATTTTTCGATTTCATTTTCACTATTTTTTGTTGATTATATTAACATATAGATATAAAAGAATTATTATTTACTAATTTTTTCCTATGGTAACACACTAGAGAATAGATTATGGATTTACACTATTACCAATCATCAGGGGGGTCTCTTTGTTTGGGTGGTTATAGAGAAGTTTGAGGTGAATGGAGGGGTTAATGCTGCCTCATTTGGATGAAGATAGTCAATCTTAGTTCATTGAATAAGATATGTTTTTTTTGTTTCTTATTGGATTTACAAGTAGGTATTAATGGTGGATTTCAGTATATTTTATATCTATATTTAAGAGGTTTTTTATTTTACAATATTTTAATTTCTAAACATACGAATGTAATTCATGTTTTTCCCCAAACTCAGTGTTCCATCATGTGACCTGGTCGGTTCACTATGTGACCTTAGGTATGCCTCCACATATGAAAAAGGATTATTAATAATACTAAGGGTGCAAGGAATATATTTTTGAGGCAATAAATAATCATAAAGTATTATAATTATAGTTTAAATATAATATAAGAGTTTAGTTATTTAGAAAAATAATATGAATAATTTAATAATAATCCAATGATGGGATATGAAAAAGGGAATAAATCAAAATAAAACTCATATAATGGTATGAGAATAAGAATGTAACAAAATGATGTACTAAAATTAATATAGGTAAAAGATAATAAGACTCAATTAAAGACTCTAAATACTATAGTGTTTAACCCAATGTTTGTCCCATGTCCAAAATCCAACCCATCCATCATTTTATAAATCATTTTTCATTCGTAGATGCCCTTAATCTATGTTTTTTTATTTCTTTCATCGTGTATTTTACTATTAATTGTTGAATGTGGTTTAGTATCATGATAATTTTTAATCATTGGTATCCTAGAATTTGTATTCAATTATGTTTTCCATTTAGTTACTTACCTTATTTCCAATGATTATTTTACGGAGATAAAATTAAATATGGATTTTCATTTAGATATGCATACCATGTCACCCAATCTACATTTTTGATGTATCCTAATGTGTTATAAATGGATCAGACGATCTTTGGGATACCAGATAACACTAGTCCATCTTGATAATAAAGACATTTGAAATTATTATGCTTAAGGGTTATATGCACCACCTTCCCAAGACAATCTAGGTTTCTCTCAAGGCCTGTTCACATGACCTTTTTCTACAATACCATTTTCAACAAAAAAACTCAATAATAATGTCAAAACACCAAAATGTGACCATAAAATAACATGAAATAAAGAAAATATTTCAATTCAATATAATCCTAAGACCTGTTAGGTTAATATTTTAGATAATTAGGCTAACAAATTAAGTAAAAAACTCATGATGTGATGGGTTAGTAATACATCATAGTAGTGGATAGAATTTATTACTATTTAGTGGCTTTTTATCTTATTTCTCTAAAATAATATCAATAAAATTTTCAAATTAACATATATATTTTTTATATTTCAAAATTATGTTACCTTAAAATTATGGTATATTTCATATAAATATAAAACTATCTTATCTAACTATTTTTTATATTTAAAATTATTTCCATGCATATATTTTTATGATTTATCATTTATATTTAATATTATCTTCCATTATTCTGTAAAATTTGTAATTATATTTTTCAAATATGCATATATTTGGTTTATATTTCATAATTTTGTTACTTTAAAATTATAACATATTTCTTATAAATATAAAATTTTATTATGTTAACAAGATGTATAATTTTGATATTTTTTATAGGTAATAATGAGCCGAAGTTGAATTACGACACATTGAATGAGTGATGAATATGGGGAAAGTGTTGATGATTTTTAAGAATTTTCTAAATGAAATGTTCCAAAAATGACATGTTTTTATATCTATGCCTAAAATGTTTAAATATGAAGTAGTTGAAAAGCAGAGATATCAAATATCATTTAATTTTTCATGGTTTTAATCTGAGTTACAGCCCTTGGATTTGGCATGGTGAAATTGGGCATAATTTTAGATATACTAAAGATGATTATTTATAAAATGGTAACTTTGATGATTTTGATGAAATGATTCATGATATTGAAGTAGAACAAACTGAGATAGAATCGATAATTGAGCATCAATATAATGATTCTGAAAAACCATTGTATCTTGGTTGTACATATTTTATGATTTTATTGTCGGTGTTATGATTGATTAACATGAAGTCGAATCATAGATGGAGTGACAAGAGTTTTACATAGCTAATACAATAGTTCAAAGGCATTCTTCCTAAAGATAATGATCTTCTATATTCAAATTGTAAGGCTAAGAAAATATTATGCCTTATGGTATTGGGATACAATATAATATATACCCATCCGAATGAATATGTGATAATTAGGAAGGAAAATGATTTTTTTCAGAGTGTCCTAAATGTGGGACATCACATTATAATTTGAGAAAAAATCACAGGATGATGTAGAGATTACAAAGATCTCATATAAAGACCCGACCTTAAAAAATTACATAATCATGAATTAAATGAATAATTCACATTGAGGATCTTTTCAGGTTTAGAGTTTTAGAGAATTAGGACATAACTATTAAATCTCAAAGATTACAAAGTAGACACTTCTACTCAGTTTCCAAAAAAAATTCATAAAATAAAAACTCTTAAAAATATGACTAGTTCTATGTTTTAGACAACATGTCTTTCCTTGATCCCATCCTTGACCCTATTCATTTTTAATTATTGTGGAAGACATTTCAAAAACTTGGGATGATTATATAAAGCTCAGTAAGAGAAACACAAAGAAGGAAACTGTTAGTTTTTCAAAACAACAAGTAAATCAGGAATACTTCATCATAAGTAATACTTTTCACCTTTATGAAGTAGTAAATACTCTTCATTGAATAAAAGATCATTGCTTACCCATTTTTAACCAAAATATCACCATAAAACCCATATAAATAATACATAACATATAAAGGTAACTTGGGACATAAACATTCTTAAATGGAATAATTATACGGTCGACTTCCACACATGTCACTAAATGGAATAGCCATACGGCCGAATTCCAAACCCAATGCATTAGAGGTTATAACATAACCACCCATCCTGGTTTTCAAGGAACCACCCATCATTTGGTTTATCACATAAACACCCATCAAATGTGTCACATACATAGCTTATTTTAAATTTATTTTTATTTTAATTTCCATTAATGCTTTGTTTTGGGGGTTTCCAATGGTTTTATGGAAAATAGGTGAGTTTTCGTGAATTGGGCCAAACCGTGAGCCCAAATTCCAGATTTAAAAATAAATTTCGGTTCTTTTATAACTTATTCATTTTTTAATATTTTTCACTCATTCCAACTAAAAAATGTCCTCCCCTGATATATTAACACTACAATTAAAATATTGAGCCTTTGGAAATCCATAACCGTGGTTTAGTTGGGTTTTTATTTAAGGGATTGGGCCTGCCCGGAAGCCCATATCCAGTTTTAAAAATTAATTTTATTTATTTAATAACTTATTCAATTTTAATTATTTTTTGGTGAGTCCAAGCCTCATATGTGTCCCTTACACCCTGCCTCTCCCGCAGCCTCTTTAACCCCCTCTTTGGTGCTTTTAGGATCGCGATTGAGGGACGAACATCTTAGGGTTTCTAAAATCGGGCAGATTTGATGAGGTATGTTCATTCAATCATAACTCTCTCAATTCATACTCTTTTACCTCAATTCCAATTCCTAAATGACCTAATAATTCTTGTGAGAACATCCCCTGAGTTTTGGCCGTTTTCAATTTCAGATACTTGTGTTTTTTGGAGATGCATTCTAGATTTCTCAAGTAAGTTTGTCCATTTCATTTCCCCTTTCAAATTGATTAGGGTTTCATTCTATTTTGTTAGGGTTTCCTCCATTTTTATTGAAGTGAACAATGACCAGTGGGTAGGGGTTCGAACCTAAGGTTTAACCTTGGGTTTTCTTGGTCCAATTTTCTATTTTTAGGTTTGATCTACCCTTCTTGAGGTGCGGCGGTGGTGTGTTTGTGTTTTCGCACAAAGGATTCAATGGTTTCATTTGATTTGGTAGGTGATTCCAATGTTGATCCAATATTTGTGTATTATCATGTTGTATTTACCATATTTTCAGATTTATATAATTTTATTATTGCTAAAAAAATTGGTTCTAATGATGTTTCTATTGCAATTGAATTTAAAATGCCAATTTGGTGTGAAATTGGGGGTTTTCCAAAGAAGTGTTTTGTTTGTTTATTTGGGGATGCCTTATAAATACTTAGTTGTTTTTATTGATCTATAATAAGGAATAAAATACTGTTTATAATGTTTATCCCCTTTGGTAATTGCTGCAAAAATGGGTTTTAATTGTGTTTGTAAAGAATGTGAAGTTTTGGTTCCACTTTTGTGTGAAAATGAAGGTTTTACAAAGATAACACTTCTTGTTTAACATGGGGATGCCCAAAAAATGATTTGTTGTTTTAATTGATATTTATTTGGCTGCCTTTACTGTTTTGGTAACTTACAATTGTGAACATCGTGTACAAGTGGGTTTCTTAAGGGGTTTTGTGTGCAAAACTACACGAGATTTTGAGAAATTGATTTATTCAAATTCAAAGAGTTTGTTGTGTGTTTTAAGTGGTATAAAATGAGATAGCTATTGTATTTGGTGTATGTGGCTAGTAGTGGTGTTTTACATTAAAATGGATATGTGTTAAATCCTGAAATTGTTTGAGCACAAAGGGGGGAGCCCGGGTACCTAGGTGGGGCGGATTTGTACTAGTACGGTTAGTGGACCGGATGGGTTTTGTCCCTGTTTCACTTAGCATTTGGATAAAGACAAATCTAACTAAACTATGTGGATGATGATTGGGGACCACTAGGTTATGGGTATGTTCCCTACTAGTGTCTCGTGCACGAGAAAGGATTTTACTATGGTTACATTACACTGAGGTACGAGGTACATGGGGCCTGAGACTATCTAGTGCCTAGGGGTGTTCCCGGTTTTGTTGCTCAGTGGATTTGTGGTATTTTCCCTTGTTTTTGGGTGTCTTTGGAATTATAATGCAGTATATAATATTCCTATTTAAATGTGTTAACATTCTGAATGTTTTATCTTGAAAAATGTTTTCAATTTAATGTTTCATTTCGTGGAATTTGTCACCGCTTTTAATTGCATATTAAAACTGCTTGCTTTTTCACCTTGTATTGCATGCACCTTGGAATCATAGGGTGGTATCCTATTGGTCTTAGGCTCACACCCTACTTACACCCCTTGTGCGTAAGTAGACTTTTTTTTTGACCCAGGTAAAGGAAAGGCTAAGGGTGATGGCGGTTCAGGGTGTTAGTCCTCATCCTTGGGGCAGAGTAGTGGAGACGACTTGGGGGTGATGACCCCTTGTCATGTAGCGTCCATGGGGCTGTTTTGTTTCTGTTCCATTGTGTCTTTGGACCTTATGTATTGACTCTAAACCTATGTATTCAGTTCTGGTTTTTGTTTAAACATCGTTTGGTATAAATTTTTCAGATTCAGTTTATTGATTGTTTTGAATGGTTTATGCCTTCATATTCGGGTAAGTCATTCCCAAACCAAAATAAATGATACCCGGGCACTTGTGCCAGCCCGTGGGGATAGGGAATGCCCTTCGGGTCATGTCATGGGCTGGGTTTGGTGCCGGTTTTGGCGGTGACCAGATTCGGTTCGTGACAAAATGGTATCATAGGAGGTTCATGTTAACTCTTTGGGTCATGTTATTTTTGGAAGAGTCAGGATATCATGGAGTTAGGATTGTAGGGACTTGGTATTATAGTTATGGGTAGTGTGCCTGATCACCACACCTCATGACAGGATTCATGTTTCCTAGGGAATTCAGGAATTATCTAAGTCCTTTCGTTTTCTTGTTTTAATGATGGTTAGGGGAAATGAAAAGAGAGTTGGGTTAATGGTCTCAGTAAGCTCGCAGGGCCTGGAAAGCAATGTAGAGCTGGGGATATTCCCTAGAACACTCTCTGTGATAGTGAAGTGATTGGAATATGGCCCCCAACCATATGTCCAAGTCACCCACTGAAACTAGTTTCCTCTCGCATTGTCTTGGGTTCTTTAATTTTGAAATCTTGGAAATTTGGTTTTAAACTAACTTGGTTTTAAGAATTGTAAAGTTTTTGTGAAATGATTTTCAAATAAATATGGAATGTTTTGATTTATGAAATGGTGGAACTGAATTTTCAGAATTGTTTTGAAATGGAAAATAGTATGCTTACACCTCTTTTGAAAGCCGAAACCATATTGAAGTTGGTTTTCAAAAGTGTTTCCAATATAGTTTTCTAAACGATTAAAGGGTGTTATAATGGGATGAGATGTTTTGAAATTGATGTGAATAACTTGAAAGTGAGTTCTTTTTTTAAATGTTTATGAAAAGTTTTGTAATATGTGAATTTGTATTTTGATCTCATTGTTAGCAGTTTTGAGAAAAAGGATGGGTTGGTTGAGCATTTTGTTTTTGAAAAGTGGAAGGAATTTTTGTTTTACCCTTTGGTATTTCCATGAGTGACCACATGCATGGGGTTATATGGGATGATGGATGGTTGATGGCATGACTGGATGAGTGCTGAGATGGTTATGAGGAGGGTGCCCGGTGTGACACAAAAACATGCATGTGTGAGGCCCATGTGGTACCATTGGTGGATACGCTTACTGCAAAACCGTTTGTTTTCAACGAAATAGTTTTAAAGAAAAACATGATGTATTGATGATTAGTTTGTTATAGTTTGTATTATGGTTTTTTGATAATGTTGATGTTGTGGGATGTTTTTAGTCCAAGAACCCCTCCTGTTTGAACTGTGTTTTGAGATTGTGTTTGGTCGGTGAGCTGTGTTGTAGGGACGATTAGTGGTCTCTTTTGAAAAATGTTTTGGGATGACTTTGTGGTGGTTCCCTTCATGTGTTTGGATCTGGATTGTGGTATATCGTGACCAATAAACCATCTTGGTTGGGTCCTTTGGTTCAATCGTCGGATAAGGTACACCCCATTAATGGTTAGTGCACAAATAAAGTGAAACCCGGATTGTTTTGCCTTTTGAAGACCCTCCAGTTGATCAATATAAGGAATATTTTTTCTTCAGATTTTTAGATTGAGTCTACACCCTTTCCTTTCATTGATTTTTAGATCCTCTTGTAATGGGAGAGTGCTCATGGAAGTTTGACAGAGACCTTAGTTTCTTATGTTTCCTGATACGTCGAAGGTGGATGTGTTCTAGGGTTGTAAGTGTGGATGAGTGTCTCGATGGTGTCTAAGATGACCTTTGGGTTCTTCAAAGTTTCTTTGATGCATTAATTCATGTTAAACCACCGGTGTGGGAAATATGGTCACGATAGGATATTGTGGCCAGTTTCTAGAATTTTGTTTTGTTTGGGGATGTTGTATAAGGTCCCTCTCCATGAATTTTTTATATCAGTCACAATGGTCATGTTCAGTGATGCCTTATGATGTCATGTGCTCGATTGACCATAGAGGTGAATGTCGTGAAATCCTATGAGAGTCCCTGTTATGTCGGGAGAATGTCTCCCTTGGAAAAACTTCAAAATCTTCAATTTTAGACGAAGGTGAGTGTTGGTGTTCTTTACTTCTATTGTTTCTCACCTAAAGAAACAAGGTGTGATGTGTGTGTATCTTCTTAGCCCTTGTTTCAGTGAAATATCGGGATCGGGTAAAGTGAGTTTGGAATGTGTTATGTCTGGAAAACTTATCTGGTATTGCGTTGTAGTTGTTGGTTTCATTGAAAGAAGAATTATCGTTCATGGGGTTTCCAAAGCCTGACTGTGAGGCCGAAGATGCTTCAATCATTTGAGCTCTATCCATAGGTCTTGGAGAGAAGCTGGCTTGTAGTCAGGGGAAATCACAGGGTCATTTAAACCCTTGTACAAATTCATTTCCTTAGTATGAAAGTTAGGAAGATTTTTATACCTATGGTGTTATAATCATTCTTCTGTTATCCATGTTCGGTGGAAATAGGTGGAGGGCCGTGTGCCCATGTCATCACCCAATTTTATTCCCTCCCCCTTTTGGTTTCCACTGAGTCTTTAGAGAAAGGTTTGAAGTTTGTCTACACTATTTGTGAACACAGTTTTCACTTGGATAATAGTGACCATGCCCCAGAAAACCATACGGAAACAAGGATCCCAACTATTAGTGTATGGCTTCCCAAACCGTGCAAACTAACCATGTGGTCGCCCCAACTCTTTAAATTTTGGGGTATTTCTTTACCAGCCAGTGCTGGTTGGTTAAGATGATTGGTTCTTATGGTTGGGAGACCCACTATGAGTCTTATATAATTTCTTTTGTAAATTTCTGATGGAATTATATCCTTTGTACTGGTGAGTCCATTTAGGCCTCCCCCTGTTAGTCTCTTGATTATGTCTAAAAAAATATTGGTTGTCTCTTATGGTGGGGAGCATAATTGTGTCCCCCCTTACCAGTAACTTAGATTTTTCCATGGTCTTGGCTTGGTGTAGATAGTCTCGTTCAGATCTATCTAGATACCAACATAATTCTTGAGTAAACATTGGGACTGGAGAGCACCCAATGGTTTAGTTAAAGTACGGTAAGTGTAACCTTGTTCAAAGTTGTTGTTCGTTTGGGTGAATTGCTTGAGTATTGTTCAGATTGTGTTTGAGGAGTTTTTATTTGGGATAAAGCCTGAATGTTCATGATGGTTTTAGGAAAGTGGTTTAAGTTTGATTTGTGAGAGTATTCTTTCCTTCATTGATCACTGGAGGTTTTTTGGCCTTTGGGTAAGAAACCTTGCAAGAGAGTACTTCTTGGTTTCTCAGTTGGGTTTGGTTGTTGATTTGGTCTTGTTGTGACTTTCCGGGGCGGAAAGTTTTAATGGTGGAGAGAATTGTCAAATACATATCTTATTTTAAATTTATTTTTATTTTAATTTCCATTAATGCTTTGTTTTGGGGGTTTCCAATGGTTTTATGGAAAATAGGTGAGTTTTCGTGAATTGGGCCAAACCGTGAGCCCAAATTCCAGATTTAAAAATAAATTTCGGTTCTTTTATAACTTATTAATTTTTTAATATTTTTCACTCATTCCAACTCCTAAATGTCCTCCCCTGATATATTAACACTAAAATTAAAATATGGTGCCTTTTGAAATCCATAATCGTGGTTTAGTTGGGTTTTTATTTAAGGGATTGGGCCTGCCCGGAAGCCCATATCCAGTTTTAAAAATTAATTTTATTTATTTAATAACTTATTCAATTTTAATTATTTTTCGGTGATTCCAAGCCTCATATGTGTCCCTTACACCCAGCCTCTCCCCCAGCCTCTTTACCCCCCTCTTTGGTGCTTTTAGGATCGCGATTGAGGGACGAACATCTTAGGGTTTCTAAAATCGGGAAGATTTGATGAGGTATGTTCATTCAATCATAACTCTCTCAATTCATACTCTTTTCCCTCAATTACAATTCCTAAATGACCTAATAATTCTTGTGAGAACATCCCCTGAGTTTTGGCCGTTTTCAATTTCAGATACTTGTGTTTTGTGGAGATTCATTCTAGATTTCTCAAGTAAGTTTGTCCATTTCATTTCCCCTTTCAAATTGATTAGGGTTTCATTCTATTTTGTTAGGGTTTCCTCCCTTTTTATTGAAGTGAACAATGACCAGTGGGTAGGGGTTCGAACCTAAGGTTTAACCTTGGGTTTTCTTGGTCCAATTTTCTATTTTTAGGTTTGATCTACCCTTCTTGAGGTGCGGCGGTGGTGCGTTTGTGTTTTCGCACAAAGGATTCAATGGTTTCATTTGATTTGGTAGGTGATTCCAATGTTGATCCAATATTTGTGTATTAGAATGTTGTATTTATCATATTTTCAGATTTATATAATTTTATTATTGCTAAAAAAATTGGTTCTAATGATGTTTCTATTGCAATTGAATTTAAAATGCCAATTTGGTGTGAAATTGGGGGTTTTCCAAAGAAGTGTTTTGTTTGTTTATTTGGGGATGCCTTATAAATACTTAGTTGTTTTTATTGATCTGTAATAAGGAATAAAATACTGTTTATAATGTTTATCCCCTTTGGTAATTGCTGCAAAAATGGGTTTTAATTGTGTTTGTAAAGAATGTGAAGTTTTGGTTCCACTTTTGTGTGAAAATGAAGGTTTTACAAAAATAACACTTCTTGTTTAACATGGGGATGCCCAAAAAATGATTTTTTGTTTTAATTGATATTTATTGGGCTGCCTTTACTGTTTTGGTAACTTACAATTGTGAACATCGTGTACAAGCGGGTTTCTTAAGGGGTTTTGTGTGCAAAACTACACGAGATTTTGAGAAATTGATTTATTCAAATTCAAAGAGTTTGTTGTGTGTTTTAAGTGGTATAAAATGAGATATATATTGTATTTGGTGTATGTGGCCAGTAGTGGTGTTTTACATTAAAATGGATATGTTTTAAATCCTGAAATTGTTTGAGCACAAAGGGGGAAGCCCGGGTACCTAGGTGGGGCGGATTTGTACTAGTACGGCTAGTGGACCGGATGGGTTTTGTCCCTGTTTCACTTAGCATTTGGATAACGACAAATCTAACTAAACTATGTGGATGATGATTGGGGACCACTAGGTTATGGGTATGTTCCCTACTAGTGGCTCATGCACGAGAAAGGATTTTGCTATGGTTACATTACACTGAGGTACGAGGTACATGGGGCCTGAGACTATCTAGAGCCTAGGGGTGTTCCCGGTTTTGTTGCTCAGTGGATTTGTGGTATTTGCCCTTGTTTTTGGGTTTATTTGGAATTATAATTAAGTATCTAATATTCCTATTTAAATGTGTTAACATTCTGAATGTTTTATCTTGAAAAATGTTTTCAATTTAATGTTTCATTTCGTGGAATTTGTCACCGCTTTTAATTGCATATTAAAACTGCTTGCTTTTTCACCTTGTATTGCATGCACCTTGGAATCATAGGGTGGTATCCTATTGGTCTTAGGCTCAAACCCTACTTACACCCCTTGGGTTTAAGTAGACTTTTTTTGACCCAGGTAAAGGAAAGGCTAAGGGTGATGGCGGTTCAGGGTGTTAGTCCTCATCCTTGGGGCGGAGTAGTGGAGACGACTTGGGGGTGATGACCCCTTGTCATGTGGAGTCCATGGGGCTGTTTTGTTTCTGTTACATTGTGTCTTTGGACCTTTTGTATTGACTCTAAACCTATGTATTCAGTTCTGGTTTTTCTTTAAACATCGTTTGGTATAAATTTTTCAGATTCAGTTTATTGATTGTTTTTAATGGTTTATGCCTTCATATTCGGGTAAGTCGTTCCCAAACCAAAATAAATGATACCCGGGCACTTGTGCCAGCCCGTGGGGATAGGGAACGCCCTTCGGGTCATTTCATGGGCTGGGTTTGGTGCCGGTTTTGGCGGTGACCAGATTCGGTTCGTGACAAAATGTCTTAGTACCATTATAAAATCATAACACATAAAACCAATATAAAGGAATGAAAACATCTTCACATTTCAATCACAATATATTGACATAAAAAATCCATTATCAAAACTGTTTTCAATACCAAAATACATAAAAGAGTATATGGTATTTATTTTCCTTTTAAAAACATTACATCTTGTTAAGGAATCCAAATATCAAATAATACTCACGGCGGCAGAAAGGTCATTGTCACCGCGTACGTTAAAAAGAAACATATTTTTTGTTGTTTAGTAAAACGCTTCGTAGAGAAAATATTCATTTTGAATAAAAGTAAAAGTCAAAGGGGTTTATACACCGAATAAAATAATGTTGTGTATAAAAAAAATATGCCTCAATGAAAGGAGATTGAGACGAAGTCCCTTACAAAGACGGTATCCTTAGATTAAGGATAAATCAATGACATAATTATGTGTGAAAAATATAAATACACCCAATATAAGTGGATATTAAGTGTAAAACAATCATAGTTCATTCACACATATTCATAGCATGACATAATCAATAAGTAGAGTTTTAACCCAAGGAATTGAAATTGGGTAAAAAAGTTACCTTACAGAAATTTGACAGCCTAACGGCGTCACTTTAAAATTCAGAAAATGAGTTGATGAGAGATAAAAAGGGTATCTCATCAGTTGGATATAAAATTTATAGTCATAAGGATATATAAGAACATATCCCAACATAAAAATATGTAAATTAAAAGTCATAACAAAAATAAGTCTTTTAAAAAGAGGAGGGTGAAAGGTTCCCTTACCGATTTGGTAACTTACGAAACATACTACCCATGAAAGAAGGACCATACACTGTTCATGTAAATACCCATAAATGAAAGTATATTACACAAAGAGTATAATAATGGGTAGTACACCACTCAAAGGAGACAGTGACAAATATAGCATGAATCTCACGAGAATAAAAAGTTAAATAAAAACCTCTTACCTCGTTGTAATCAATCGAGTAGTATGACCAAAAGATAATAAACACCAAATGAATCACATATAACCATGAATATAAATAGAATAATTATAATATATATGAAATGGCAGTACACAATACACCACATGAAAAAAATAAGTGGCAAACAATGGAAATATCATTGAATTAAAAGTCAGATAAGAAATCCCTTACGAAATTTTGGCAGCCTAACGGCGCCACTTAAAACATCCAAAAATGGATTGATGAGATCAATATAGGGTCTCTCATCATATGAACATAAAAAGTACAGTAAGAGGAATTTAAAAGAACATCCCCCCAACATAATAAAGTGGATCTTAAAATAAATTACATAAAAAAGAGTACTTAAAAAGAAAGAGAGAGGTAGGATCCCTTACCTCAAGTCCGACTTATTTTGTTTATTTCTTTATATTTCTGAATAATAAACTTTGGTTAATTTATAATTGCATAAGGACCTCATTTAAAGTTTATTATTCAATTCATATCACATATTATAATGTTATAATAATTAGTTAAATATGTGAGCTCATATCAGACATTTTTGTCGAAATTCGGTACATGAGTCAAAAATGAACTTGTTTGAAAGGAATTGTCCATGTAGTTTTAAGTACATCATCTCCAGAATAGTATTAATTATTTAAATATCATATAAATCCAATATAAATTCATTTTATACTATTCCATAACATTTGGAAATAAAAATTAAATGCACTGTTCATGGAGATGGTAGGTCGTACGTACGCATGAACGCTACTTTCATTTCATTGTCATATTGATGGAATTAAAAATAAATGAGATATATATATATTGTAATTACAGTATAATATATATGTTATATAGGTCACATAAGTTCATTAATTTCATTTTTTATACATTCCATGTATTGCACGAATGAGTCACATCACTTGAGGGGGCGGTAGTCCACACTTCCTCATATGAAATTATCACATATTCACAACGTGAAAAGCATAAAGATATTTTTTAAATATAAAATAAAGAAACATATAGAAAACATAAATACTATATATATCATATATTAAATACAGTGACATCATAATGGCCACCATGAGAGGTGATAGTAGATAATTGAACAATCATCGTTTCGTGAGGCAGTAGTTCTCCCTCCACAGAAACAGTATGTTCTTGTAGCTCGAATAATTATTATAACATCATCCTAGTATACTGAATATACTTTTTTTTTTACAAAAGAAAGTAATAAAAATAGTTTAGGTGGTTGGAGAAGCAAAAAAAACAAAAGATCATAAGAGAAGACATTACCTTTAAATCGGGTAACTCTTCTTGGTTGGAACCAAAAGGGTTTTTTTGAAGAGCTTTCTGCCTAAGGTAAGGCATATAAGATGAATATAGGGATATTGGGAGATTATTTGAGTAGATTTTGTATGAGCCAAATTGCTTGAGGAGTGGGAGAAATGGGTAGGAAATGGGGTCTTTTTATAAGGGATGGGAGGGGCTCTTTTGGAAATCTTGAAACTATTATATTATTATATAATGATTTTCGGTTTCTAAAGGTAAAATAATCATTAAATTCAAATATAAGGTGTTAAATGTTCGAAATAAAATAATCCAATAATAATTGGACAAGTTTTGGATATCTTTGTAAACTTTACCTTCTTATTTATTTAATTTATTCATTAATGACGTACACACTACATCATCATTGTGTCATAAATAATTTTATTTAATTGATGTCTAAAACTTATAAAAAAATTACAATGATGTCGTAAATATTTTTTTTTTATAATTAATATTTTTAGTCTAAAAGATAACTTGTATAACCCCTTGTAAAAAAAATTAGTAAAACAATACATGTTTGTCACATTTTTATTTTTACTTTAAATAAAAGGTATTAATAACATTATTTTACCCAAGTGGCTCCATGGGGTCCCAAAAATTGACCCATGGATTGTCATGGTAGGCCATGACTCATAAAACAAGGGTAGAACATGTGTAAAGGTAATTTCATTTTATTATAACATTATCTTTACCTTAAATTACCCTAATTACCTCTAATCACGGTTAATAAAACTCAAAAGTTTTTATTCACCAAAAATTATTTTCATCTCATTGAACCAAATTTTACTTACTAATGATAACCATGTATGTTAGAATTTTTAAATTCAAATCACAGAAGCGGTAAAATTTCATTTAAACAAAAAATCTGTTTTTTAACTACCACTTAGTAGTTTCACTATTCATCAAAATTTGATGTTTTTCAGAAAAATACCAGAAATTCATCCTAAGTTATATTTGATATTAAAAATTAAAAAATGATTTCCATTTTACCAAATTCAAAACATATAAGTTTCACTAATTAATTTTATAATTAATTCCCGCTGTCAAAACAAATAACATGTTTTTAAGAAACAATATCTATCAAATGATTGACACTTGTTTATGTCCAATTTCAAAGTGAAATTAATTCCAATTAAAAAAATTGGATTAAATGGTAAAAAAATATTCTAAATAAACTTTAAAACCAATTAAAAAGATAATCTGACCATATAAATAAATTAGACTAAAAGGAGGTTTTGAATTAAAATACAACATTTTTCACTATTCATTAAAAAATCAACTTTATCGGAAAAATACCAAAAACATACAAAAAGTAAATTTTTATGTCTTGATTCTAAATAAGGATTTTATTTTTTCAAATATTACATATAAAAGTGACAATAAGTTGATTTAAAAAAGGTTCTCCATCAAAAGGCGGTTAATCGACCTTTTAAAGAATATTCAAATATTTATGCTTAAAATTGGATTCATTTGCATTTTAAGCCTCTATCATTTATTGGATAAATTTAAAAATATTTAACACACATATATAATCATTTTGTAGTTAATTATTTTCATTCCCGCCATTACAATGGCTAGGCGTTAACTACCATTTAAAATAATATTATTATATTATTAGTTTGCAATGTAAGATTTCAAAGAAAGTCGTTGTTGCGTATTGGGTACGCAATCGAACATAGAATTCCCTTTAAAGTAATATTAATATTTTATTCACAAATATTAATAAATATGAAATTTTCATATTCTTTATTTACCCAGGATGTTACATCTCTACTATAGTATTTTGGCATCTTCCTATAATTCCTCATTTGAAACATTAATTTTCTTATTGACATGATGAAAAAATGAGAAGATGCAATACTGATTAGTGGATATGTGATGGAAAAAGACATCATCTTGTAGATTGTCCATAGTGGATGAAAATTAATGAAAAGTATCCTATATTCAGAAATGAAGTTATAAATATCATTATTGGGTTTTCTATGGATGGAATTAATCCATATCGAAGCCTCAGTAGCACAAATAAATCATGGACTATTTTATTGGTAATTTACAACTTGTCTCCAGAATTTGGTATGAAGCATAAATATGTCATGTTGAGTTTAATGATCACTAGACCAAAGAAACCTATAAATGATATTAATGTTTTCTTATCACTATTAATTGATAATTTGAAACTCTAATGGAAGGATGCTATTAGGGTGTATGATTCTTATAAAATAAAATATTTTAAACTGCATGTAGTGATTATGTTCACTATAAATGACTTCCCAGCATTTAAAAAATTGTCTGGAAACAATGTTAAGGGGCATAAAGCATGTCCAATTTTCAAACAACATACTTCATATTGTCAATTGCATCATAGGAAGAAAAATTATAAATGGGTCATCAAAATTTTTTTCCCTATGGATCACTCTTGTAGATGATTAAAAGGTATTCAATGGATCATAATAATTTTATATTGCTTCAAAAACATTATCCACTATTGAGTATTTTGAGAGGGTGGCAAACCTTTATGTGACATTTGGAAAGGCACATAAATCTGGTAATGACATACATATTTGGAAGAAACGGTCAATATTTTTTGAGCTACCATATTGAAGATATCATAAAGTGAAACATAAAATTGATTTCTTGCATGCATTGAAGAATACTTGTGATAGTTTTATTGAAACATTGTTAGATATTCAAGGAAATATTAAATATGGGTTGAATGAAATATTAGACTTACTATCAATGGGAATACGTTTAGAGTTATCTCTCACTCCTAATGGAAGATGAACATTTCTCCATCCAGCTTGTCATACATTTTCCAAGAGGGATACAATTATATTTTGTAAGTGTATTCATGATATCAAAGTTCCATAGGGTTATTCTTCAAATGTAAAAAACTTTTCCTCTTTGAAGTATTTGAAGTTGACAGGTATACAATCAAATGATTTTCACATCATGATGCAACAAGTTCTACCATTTGGATTACGTGGAATATTTCATATTCATGTCAGAAATACCACCATGAAGGTGTGTTATTTTTTGAATTGAATTTGTAATAAGTTGATTGATTTGAATGCTTTGAAAATTTTGATAAACGAAGCAATTTCAATAATTTTTCAATTGTAAATGTATTTTATTCCATATTTTTTTATATAATGGTGCATTTAATGGTTCATATGGTTTAAGAAATAAAGTAGTGTTGACCTATATAAGTACGTTGGACGTATCCTTTTGAATGGTATATGAAGATATTAAAGGGGTATATTAAGAATCTATATCAACCTGAATCCTCTGTTATTGAAAATTTTATTTCTAAGGAGGTTGCGGAGTTTTGTATGAGCTACTTGTCTACGGGGAAGCACATTGGTTTGCCTCCATCGCCCAATGAAGGAGTTAATAATGAGGTAAAGGGGATTTGTGGATTGAAATTAAAATAATTGTTAGGTTAACAGATAAATAAGGTACATTTATATATCTTTAATAACATGGTTGATGTTAAACTATATATAAGAATTCATATTAATGAGTTGAAACAATGTCATCCAAAGAAGAATGAAATGTGGATTTTCAATGAGCAAAACAAAACTTTTTTCCATGGTTTAAAAAACCATGAATAATAGATCAGATGAATCAGAGACATTAATATGGTTAGTTGGTGGTCCATGATTAAATGTGATAACATGGTCCAGGTATGACATTAATGGATTTAAATTTCATACGAAAGATCTGGAAAATAGAACTGATGTTCATAATAGTGGTGTATTGTTTTCACAGAAGCAATTCATGTTTCATATTCTAAAGATAAAACCCAAATTTTTGCATCAAGTTCATATTATAGAGTCATTGAATAAATATGAGAGGTTTATTACATTAAAATTAATGTTTTTATGTTTAACTACAAATGGTTTATTAGTAAAAATAGTGACATAAACAATGAATTTAGAATAGAACTTTTTAATATGAATAGATTGGAAGAAACCACTGATTATTTTATAATGGAAACACATGAAAAAAAATTCTATATTCTTGAACAATCCGATATACAGTGGTCTATTATTTTAGAAGGAAAAAAATAATATTTTGGTGATGATCAACTTTATGAAGATGATAATTTATGGGAGATCACTACTAACATTGAAATATTAATAGATAATAATGATGAGCATGTTATAGACACAGTTTGGGCCATAATGAATGGTCTTGATAAAGGAATTTGGGAAAACAATCCATTAGTACATTCCTAATATTACAGGTAACATATTTTTATTTCACATTTACTTTTATTAATTTCATAAAATTTTAGATATAATATTTTTTTCCATTATTAAAACACATATTAAAACTAGTAAAGAGAAATTATTGTTTATTTTAATGTATTTTTGTTTAATTTTACATTTTTACCATTATGTAACTTATATATTTATTTATTTTATTGAATGAAAATTATTTTAAATATATATGTTAAAAATATTCTTTTTTGTGTAAAAAATTGATTTATTATGTTGGATCTTTTTTAATATTCCTAATCCAATTTTGGATTTTTTTCATTCATTTACATGACATTTCATATATCATTTCTGTTGTTATAATTTTAGTTAAATATAAAAAATATAAATAATAATGTGTTCAGTTTTAGTTTACTTTTTCATTTCATAATTTTTCTTTTTTTTTCATTATTATTGTAATATGTGAATTTTTATATTTTGTGTACTAAAATGTTTGTTTCATTGATTTGAAGGATAATGACCATAAATTATTTGATCAAACACAAACTTATAGAGATGAGCGTCGTCATCATACTTTTGGGGAGGAATATCCACATGCTTCTCTTGAAGTTCCCCAATATTATTCATGTGCTCCCACAACGGTTAAGAAGAGTTCGAGGGTTGGTAAATGTGGCAGCACAAGTATACCAAAATTATCACTTGATCATATCCTAGACCATAGGATAGTTGTAGAATTTGATGAGAATGATATTACAAGAGTTCCTAATGAAAAATAGTTCAGGTGTTCTGTATCAACTCAGGGTAAAAGAAAAGTCAGTATTTTGTTTAATAATTGGAGAAGTTTTGAAAAAACAACACAAGATCAGTTGTAGGAGACCATTTTGGTGAGTTCTTTTTCTATTATTTGACTAATCCTGACATGTTTATAATATAATTTTTTACATCTTCTTTATTTGATGAAATTTTATATACTTGACCCTAGAGAAAACTGAAGGAAATGTTTATCGATGGCTGATGGGAGATGCAGGGATTTCAAATCAACCTGCACATCTGATATCATTTTTGGGGATAGGCAACATGAAAGTCCATGTTGAGTATATCCTTTCATATATGAATACACATGGAAACAATTTGTCGAAATTAGAAGATAATAATCATTTTTGGTAAGTGAAAATGTAAACTTTTAGAATTTTTCTTATATTAATGATATTACTAATGACTTATTAAGGATTTATTATTCATAATTTACAAGAATCAAGGAGAGGTCATCAAGAGATCTAATCCAAAAACACTTACCCTCATAGTTTATCTCGGGTATGTTATACTTTATTAGAAGAACAAATGATACCTGAAAATTTAAAAAATCATAGATCTGGGTCTTCCATCTCTGGAGAGGTTTCCCATCAATCCCCTCCATCTAGACATGAAAAATGGAAGAGGGATTGGATGAGAAAAAGGAGGCTATATCTTATAGAATAATTGAGGGTTTTAGCTGAGGGGATTGTAAGTTATTTATTTTATTTATTTAATTAATTTCAATTATTTATATACGTTGAATCATTAAATAATTTTTCAAATAATTCATATTGTATTCTCTTGAGGAGGAGAGAACACAGGGGGTATTTAAAGCTGATGGGAGGAACAATATTTTATCTGTTTCATTGGGAAATCCCAAACACCAGGGTCATGTACAAGGATACCTAGCGATGTATCAATAATAAAAGTGTTACCACATTTTTCAGCATATTCCGTGGAGGGTTTATATAAAAAATAGAATCTTTCGAAACTAAAATTCACAATATTAATGCAAATATTGGGGAAAAGATCAGAGTGTTAGTACAATCTATGTTTGCAGACACACAAAGACAATTTCAGACTACAGCTCCACCTCCACCTCCTCCAGTAGGTCCCACTCCCCCACCTTCGCCTGTAGACCCCATTATTTATCCCCCACCTCCGCCTACAGACCCCATTATTTATCCTCTACATCTGCCTATAGATCCCATTTTTATCAAAGAGCAACACCCCCTCCTCCACACCTTTCTAGATATTGAGTGTTTTAGTTTGATGATCCTCTATTATATAGTTTCATATGGTCTGATATATTATATAGAAAATTCAATTAATCATCAATTGTGATAGGTAGAGTAGCATACGTCACTGTACAGGATATTATAGATATATAAGTTGGAGTAACTTTACCTATATATGTGGTAACAATAGTTGGAAAAAGTTCCATCCACTTTTTAATTTTTCCATATATACTTCTGTGACCCATTACCATATAGGTATGTGTATGTTATATCTATGATTTTATTTTTGAATAAAATTTGTTTTAATATTTGAAAGTTAATATATTTACCTATTTATTTACAAAAATACATTAAATATAAAGAAATATTGTATAGAAAACAATAAAGACAAAGGGATATGGCATTAGATTCATATTCTATAGTCTTAACAAATTCTCAGGATATTCAAATTTTTTGGCAGTTCATTATAAATTTTAAATGAAAGCTCATTTTTTTGGACGTCCAATAGATGCGGGGATTGTGATAAATGATACCATAGAACTTGTTACTAGAGATGAGTTTGGCATCAACGAGGTGGAAGTTTTTTCCATGTATGACTTAAGACAAATCTTTCCCTACATTAAATTTATTGAAAATTTATACATATGTCTGTTTTGTATTAGGTATCTTTATAAAATGTGTGAGAAGAATGAGAAGACAAATGTATATGGGTTGATGGACCCATAGTTGATTTCACTTGAAGGGCATGAATTTGATGAGGAATAAAAAGAAATTTATTTTGATGAAAGATCTCAACATAATATAATTACACAATGTTAGACGTTTCTTTATGTTGAGAGGGATAAAACATATATCTCACAAATTTTTATTTATTATTTAACATAATAACCACTAAAATTAAATTTTCTTTTATATCATTAACCATTCAATAATAGGTGTTTTATTATAAGGGAGAAAACACTTTATTGTATATATTCTGTCCATGGTGATGTGTGAGGAATGATTAAGAACATGTTAGAAAAGTATGATTTTATTTATTAGTAGTTGTTTATATTGTAATGAATTTTAAATTTATTTCATTCATATTATTTTCTAATAGGGGATGGGATTTCGTTCAATAATCAATAAACAAAAATGGTGCTAAGATCAAATATGTAAAATTAAAGGTGAATATTCATTTATAATTAGTACATTTTGGATGTATTACATAAAAATGATATTTTGAATGGAAAAACACATTTAAACAGAATTTTCATAAACAAAAAGGAATCATCGAATGTAGATTTTATATGTTAAGATTTTGTATAAAATAAATACAAATAACTATGACTACGCTATATTTCCATATAAATTATTCCTTAATATTTCATTTTTATTATTAATTATACGTGTTAACTACTTTATATTTAATTTTTATTTATTTTATTACCATCAACCTTTTAGGTAACAAGAGGTCAAACTCTTACAAGTGGAATGGTTAAATTATTTTATAGGCTAGATTGGATTTTAGTTTGTTATTAGTGAATATTGTAATTTTGAATGTTATAATTGTAAATTTTTATTTGGTAGTTTTCTTGGTTGGATTTATTTTTTTTAATTAATATTGTAATTTTTAAATGTTATAAATGTGAATGTGTAATTTTTCAGCTTTTTTTCTTATTTCTAGACTATTTCATCTTGTTTCTAGTCTAGTTTTTTGTCTTGTTTTGATTTTTTCAGGTCTGGTTCTATAGTGGAGAAGAAGGGTTTTATAAATTATTTATAAAAATTATTTTTTACATCGGTTATTTTATAACTGATAATAAAAATACATTTTTGTGGGTTTTTTATGTCATTTATTTTATAACCGACGTAAAAAATGCATGGAATTATGGTTTTCCAAAGAGGTTTTTTAATAACTAATGTGGTGTATAGTTTTTTACATTAGTTATTTTATAACTGACCTGAAAAACATTCATCTCGAAGCATTTTACACATCAGTTATTAAATAACCGATGTAAAAATTCATCAAGATTAGTGTTTTCCATGTTGTTTATATAAAAACTAATATGGTAAACTATTTTTTACATCAGTTATATAATAATCAATGTAAAAACATTAAACAAAGCATCGTTAACCTTAGTTATTAAATAACAATGTAAAAAACCTCTGAAATAATTTTTTTATGTCGTTTATATTAACCAACAGTAAAAAATATGATTTTTTACATCACCTTCAATAACATCACCATACAAATGACATGAAAAACCTAAAAAATCTGATGTAAAAAACATTTTTTCACTAGTTTGGTGATGGATATATGTGGGATGTTTATTATCTAATATTGGAATGTGATTAACCCATTGATAATTTCATATGACACATGATGAGATTCCACATATCTTAGTATGATTTACCTATGGGGAACATCCATGTGTTTGAGATAGAGTCCATTTATTCAATAATTTCAATTATGAGCACCATAAAGGTGGAACATGTATGGTTTCTTAAAAGATGAACATGTATTTTTCCTTAAGGAAGGCATATATTTGTTCTTTAAAAGTAGAATATTTTTTCCTTAAAATAGGAATTTTTATTATTCATTAAAGGTGGAACGTGTATTATTCCTTAAAGGTAAAACATTTATCTTATATAAAGGTGGGATTGAGTCTCATGGAAAGATCTAAGTCATCTGGTCACTAAGTATGACATTTTTCCATCATGGTGAAAAATAATGTAAGTTTGAGGTTCATAGTATCTTAGATATTGAATGATCACTCGAAATATGTTTTTTTGTTGGTTACTTGTGAAATGATGATTACTTTTTATCCTTTTGTGGTTTATGTATTTCTTACCCACTTTCTACATATCTTATCACATGCACAAACATTTTTTCCCTATTAGGTATGAAATCATGTTAGTGGTCCCCTACTAAGTTATAGTCACACCCTACTTGGGATTTCATGGACCTTGGGTGCCGAAGAAGACCTCACCAGTTGTAGGTACCATTGTAGATGAGGCTAGGTTTTGATCATTGAGTGTGATAACTTGCTATGTGCATAGATATCAAGAGGATTAAAGGCCTAGAGCAAGGTGAAGATCTTGATTATTAATTGTATACCTTTTTATCTTGTATGTGTGATCATCTATGTTTGTGATCAGTTCTCTTGTGTTCATGCATCATTGTTCAAGTTAGTTGTTTCCATATTAATTCATTACATCTAGTATGGTTATTGGATTATATGTAATCTATTTTTTTTGTTACATGTTTGATGATTTATCTTTTATTTTTCACTCAAAATGGAGGTATAGTCTCCCCATTATTTCACTTTTGACCATCCCTTCTAGTCATCAGCCTCTGAAATATGCGGAGGCACGACTAAGGTTATGTGAAACTCTTGCTCAAACCAGGTATTTCAGGTTAAGGTGTTACAAAATGGAATTATATTTGTATTGTCTTCCTTATTTGGGAAGTTATTATATAGGATATATGGGTACATGTTAGAGTTTGTGATGAAAATTAGTCGGGTGTATCATGAACACCTTTCTATAGGGATGTCTAGGTTACTAAGCAGTGGTACTTATGTTCTTGGTTTCTGATGTTATGGTTATTTGATTTCACCTCATGTGTCGCACATGTATTTTTGAGGTTTTTGATTGTATATTTATTTTAATAATTTAAATATCATAAAAAGGATTTGTATGAATACTATTTAACATATATGATTCCCATGATATATATATGGTTTATGTGGGATTTTATAGACAATGGAGGATCCAGATACTTTAGTTCCAACAGCTAGTACTATGTTTTCATGTATTATTTCATTGTGAGATTATATTTTGTTGAACCCATATGCATGTATAATATTTATGTAAGTCCATGTGGGGCTATCTTGTGGTATTCCTAGGAGATGACGATGAAGATGTAGTCCCTCTATATACAAGTGGATCATTAAACATTTCCTGGTCATTATCAGGAATTAATTTCCTCTGAAAAGAATCTTGTGAAACTTTTTATTATATGGTGTTGTTTAATTAAAGACCAAACTATATCCTATGTAGATTTATCCATGTAACTACAATTGTAATTATATTTAACATATCTAGGCATCTTTATCCCCTCTGTGTATATGGTCTAGGTAAAAAATTTATAGGGTATTTGTAGAGATGTACTTAGATGAAATTTTTGGAGTTGTGACTCTTCATGAGACCTTGTTGTGGGTTTAGTGTAAGGAATTTGGGGCCTTATATATTATATATTGGTTACTAGTGAGTTGGTTCTTCATTCTGTGTTGGGGAAACCTGAGTTAGGATATCTCATGTGAAGGGATTGTATGGGTTATTAGTACCTTAGGGGTGGGTTTTTTTTATGAAAGTGTCATGTGTGTTGGATAACTATTGGAGGGACTGTAAAAACTTGTGAGTTTTCATATAACCATATAGTGTAAATTAACTTGATTTCTAATACCTATGATATGATGTTTTTGTTGAAGGGCAAGATCTTTTGGGTGCCAAATCCTATTAGTTCTTGATGTTCCTTCAAAATCACAATGAGTGCAGGATATTAGGCTTGTATTTCTAGAGTGACACTAATGTGGAAGTTAAACTCATGATATATCCAAGCATGATTGATATTAATGATGTTAAACCATGCATCGTGGTTACTCAAGATTGGGGGAACTAGAACCTTGGTGAGTGTAGACATCTAAAGTGGCATGTCAGTTTGGGCCTAGAGGTGAATGACTCTTGGTAAATCACACTTATTAAGTAAATAATTTTATTTTCATGCCTTTATAGGTAATCCTTGATGTGTGAGTGTTCATTTATGCAGTTTTTGAAGGAGTGGGTTTAATATTTTAAAACAAGTGGTGATCTGACCATTGATAATGATTCATGATTTGTTAAATAACCTAAAAGAGGTATCGGTGGTACATCACTAGGGAATTGGGTTTAGGTTCACCCCTAAGTTTATAAACGAGTAATTTGTTCATCAGGAAACTCATGGGCTTGTAGTCTTGCAGGTTCACGTGCATACAAATGTCTCTATGGTGGGAGAAATAAATAGAAATGGATTAGTGTACATTAGTGTGGTTAAACCAAGTTTATTATTTATTGATATGTCATAATTCAGTGTTGCGTCTTTCATGGGGGGATGAAACCTATCTGGTCTTTTGATAGTGGGTCATTACATGTAGTGAACTACGTTCTGTGTAATCAATTTGTGTGCAGAACATGGTGTATCTCTTGGAAATTGTTAATGAATAGATCATCTTGACTAGTCAATGTGTTATGTGATTAAGTAATTTGGGTCAAGGAAAATCGATATATTTATTATGAGGAAACAATAAGGATACACTTATGTTGGGGAGTATTAATTTGGTCACAAGTGAATAATCCACTCATGGAAAGGTTCATGGTGACTCAAAAGATCGATCTATAATGGACTAAGGAGTTTATAGTTTGTCAATAAATACCTAATGTATAATTTAGATATGGCCTAAGATAGAGGAAATATATGGGAAATATATTCAAGGATAAGTTTACATGATCTAATAGTGATTCATATTGATGGTGTGTTAGTGCATGATTGACAGCTTTATGGATGTTGTGAGTGGTTAGTGAACCAATCGGGAAAACCCCATCGAATTCAGTTTTGTTTTTGGTAAGGATTTCAAATAAATTTAATTATTTCTTCAAGGATTAAGATATCATGATTAGTGGCATCATGTATTATCGAATTCTTAACTCAAGTAACTATTTAGGAAGTAAGTAGGAATAGTATTGAAGGGTGTTTCCACATAAACATGGATACATTGGGTCTGAAATGCATCGAGCTCTTATTATTGAGTACAAAAGATGAGTTTAATGATCATCTAAGGCCCTATAGGAATTTTTGGAGAGTACATGTTATATTTGGCCATTAGAAACTTTTTTAATCTATTTGGAATAAGGAATGAGGTGTTGGTGTCTATTTTTATCCTTTGTTTTTTATTCGATCGAGAATGATGGACCTAGATAGCACAAGGTGTGTCATTGGACTATAGGAATCTTATTCTGTAGGTTGATTACTATGTTATGGATTTCCATTATACTTCATGAGGAATCCATAAAAGAAACCACGGTGTGTCGAGATAGATATATGTGATGAACATAGTTTAAATGTTTGATGAAAGTGACTATATGTCATGGTTTCTTTAGTTTTATTCATAGAATTGTGTTAGAAGAGTTTGATGTCCATTTAAGAATGAGCATGAACATTGGGTCATGAGTTTATAATTGAAGAGTATAATTTATATAATTCTACATGGTTAACAATTGTGGCTGTTCGGGAGGTTTCATTCAGATGTTAACCTAACTTATCAAGGATGATAAGTGTTGTGGTGGGGATATTATAAGGAACGATATATTTATAGGCTAATAATTTTAGAGGTAATATGATTTTTTTCAACTGGTGGATAGATAATTTGGATAACCAGGTGTTTCATTGAGTTGATTCATTTTGAAACATCTTTAAGATGATTTTTTCCTTGAAAATAATCTCAAAGGATAACTCATAACTTAGGTAGTGTCTTTATGATTGGTTGTGTAAAGACCCAGACCCCAGTAACCTAGAGTTTGTGTCTTATTTAATTACATTGTTTCAGAGTACCAATGATTTCATCCTAATGGACGGAATAGTTTAGTATCTTTGAAAAACCATAAAAAAATGTTTTATGTTACAACTTGAAATGAAAAGTAACATAGAAACTCCATTGGAAACATCCATATTCTCCAAGATTATCCCTAAATGTCAATCATTATATACATCTTGGCATCCTGGGAAAAATTAAAATTTAGAAATAGGTGAGCTCAGATGATCAGTAAGGATTAGAATATATCATAATCTTATCAAAAATAAACCTAAATAGTAAGAAAAAAATTTCTTTGGAAATAACCTAGTAAACTTGTAAAGGACTTCTGAAAACATTAAGGCATCATGAATGTAACATCCCAGGTAAATAAAGAATAAGACATTTTAATATTTATTTTCATATTTTTGAATTAAATACAAATTTTACTTTAAATGGGATTCTATGTTTGATGTCATACCTGACATGAAATAATGGGTTTCTCCGAAGTCTAATGTTTCACACAACGTTGAGTCATACTGAAAAATAATAATATAATATTATTTTAAATGGTAGTTAATGCCTAGTCGTTTTATAGGTGAGAATGAATTGAACAAACTAAAATAGGATTATGCATATTTTTTTAATGTTTTTAAATTTATCTATTAAAAGTTAGAGGCTTAAAATTTGAATGAATCTAACTTTAAGCATAAATACTCCATTATTCTTTAAAAGGTCAATTTACCGCCTTTTGATGGAGAACCCTCATTAAATCTATTTTTGGTCACTTTTATATGTTCTATTTGAAGAAATAAAATTCTTATTTAGAATCAGGACATCAAAATTTACTTTGGGTAAATTTTTGGTATTTTTCTGATAAAACTCATTTTTTATTGAATAGTGAAAATACTATATTTTAATTCAAAACTACCTTTTAATCTAGTTTTTTTATATGGTTAGATTATATTTTTAATTGGTTTTAAAGTGTAATTAGATTATATTTTTACCATTTAATCCAATGTTGGTCATTGGAAGTAATTTCATTTTGAAAATGGACATAAACAAATATCTATCTTTTGATAGTTATTACTTCTTAAAAACACGCTTTTTGTTGTGACAACATGAATTAATTTTAAATTAATTAATGAAACTTTTATGTTTTGAATTTTTTAAAATATACATCATTTTTAAAATCAGAATATCAAATATAGCTTAGGCTAAATTATTGTAATTTTTCGGAAAACCTTCAATTTTTGATGAATAGTGAAAACACTGAGTAGTAGTTAAAAAATAAACTTTTTCATTTAAATGAAATTTTAATGCTTCTATTAATTGAATTTCTAAAATTAGACATAAATTATTGTTATCATTAAGTAAAATTGGTTCGAAAAATGAAAATAATTTTGGATGAATAATATCTTTTGACTTTTATTTACCGCATTAAAGATAAATATGGTGATTCAAGGTAAAAATAATATCATAATAATATAAAATTACCTTAACACTTGTCCTAACCTTGTTGGATGAGTCATGGCCGACCAATAAAATCCTTAGGTGATATTTTTGTCCTTTGAAAGCCATTTGGGTAAGATAATGACATTAATAACTTTTTATTTAATGTAAAATTAAAAATATAATAAACATGTATTATTTTACTAAAACAATTTTAATGTTGGGTAATATAATTGATATATTTTAATATAAATATTAATTAAAAAGGTAAAAAAAATTCCTACATCTTGTTATTTTATTTATTATTTTTAGACATCAAATAAATAAAATTATTCAAGACACAATAATGATGCAGTGTTTACCTCATTAATGAAATATTTAAATAAATAAGATTAAAAAATTTAAAACAATATCCAAAACTTGTCCAATTATTATTGGATGATTTTATTTCAAAAAAAAATCATCTTATCTTCAGCTTTAATAATTTATTGACTATTATAAACTGAAAATTATTATATAATAAAATAATATTTTCAAACAATCTTAAAGAGCCCCTCCTCTTCCTTATAAAAATCTCTCACCACTAACCCATTACTCACACCTCTCAAGCCCCTTGGATCATCCAAAATCTACCCAAATAAACTCTCAGGATCCCTATCTTCAACCTAGAATCCTTACCTTAGGCAGAAGGCACTTTAAAAAATCTGTTTGGTTCAAACCCAAGGGAGTTAACCGATTTAAAGGCAACATCTTCTCTTAAGTTATTTTCTTTTATTTTACTTTTACACCACCCCCCCCCCCCCTAAACCCTTTTTATTAATTTCTTTTATAAAAAACCAGTATCCTAAATATAAAAGGTTGTTTTTATGATAAGTATTCAAACTATAATTAATCACACCTCCGTCTAAAGGTAAAGAACATATTGTTTCTGTGGATGGCAAACTACTGCCTCACGAAATGATGATTGTTCAATATTCTCCTACCACCTCTTATGGTGGAAATTAATATGGAAATGTATTTACATTTGAAATATATTATATTTATATTGTTTCTATACTTATTTATTTTTCATTTATATCATATGTTAATGGTTTCCGTAGTGGGTAACTACGATAATTTCATCTGAGGAAGTGCGGACTACCGCCCCCTCAAAGTGATATGACTCGTTCATGCTATACATGGAACGTATAAAGGATGGAGTTACTAAAATTATATATTATATTATACTATAATTATAATATACCTATGTATCATTAATTTTTATGTCCATTAAAATATGAAATAGAAATGAATGTAGCTTTCATGCGTATGTATGGCTTACCGTCTCCATGAACGGTGCATTTCATTTCTTATCTCCAAATGTTATGTACTATTATAAATACATATATATACTGGATATATATGATATATATGATATCTAAATCAATAATATCATTCTGGATATCTATCTAATTCATTGTGTAACATGACGAAGGTAAACGTTAATGTTTCTCCTATGAGATTTAAGGAATATAGTGTGACGAGTTTTCCAAATATGACTCCCTATGAGGTTGTGATAACTACAATGTATTTATGATATGGATTCCACAAGTTACCTTTATGATTTATGATTTCTATGTGTTATTTATAAATCTTATGATTTCATGAGGTATGTTAAATATCTTATGCTTGGTATGTATTTATGGACTAATGTTTTCATTCTCTATTTTATAATCCTTACTGAGATTTTTATGCTCATCCCATGTTTTTGAAATGTTTTTCATAGGACATAAATATGAATAGGGTCAAGGATGGGATCCAGGAAAAGGCATGCTGTATAAAACATGGAACTAGACATGACTCATTTTTTTAAGAGTTTTTATGTTAGGAAAAAAATGGATATTGAGTAGAAGTGCCTATATGTAATATTCAAGTTGTTATGTATATGTTATGACCTAATTATATAAAACACTAAAAATAAAAAGATACTCAATGTGAATTATTAACTTAATTCTAGATTATGTAATATTTAAGGTTGGGGCCTTATAGTTGGTATTAGAGGTCGGTTTAGACAAATTTTTGAGTCATGGTATTGTTAAATTAATATCAATAAATTAATTTGTGTTAATATTGAAATGATATATCATTTACAGATTATCAGGTCGCTTATCCTAAGATATTTCTGTGTTTATAATGGTTTTTCACAGAGGAAACAGGGCAGCTATGATGGGACAACATCAAAAGGAAGACAACCTTCTAAATCAGCAACCTGAGAAGGTTGGAATCAGAACTTAACAGTTTTTTGCGGTGATTGAACTATTGACTCAGGCTATAAATGGTGGTGGTATCCATGCACAAGATCATCCATATCAACCATAGAGGAACATGTCATTAGTGGAGCATTTCATGAGGCAACATCCCCCATCATTTAAAGTATCAACTCACCCTATGATAGCTGAAAAGTTTATTAAATCACTAGAGAAGGTTTTTAATGTCATGGGGTGTTCATAACATCAAAAGGTTAGTATTTTTGTTTACCATTTTTATAGTGAAGCCGATCAGTGGTGGTTGATGATGAAAAATATCAGGGATAGTGAGGAGATTTATGCTCTTGATTGGGATGAATTCAAAGGTATGTTTCTTGTGAAATATTTTCCTAATGTGGTTTTTCTTGAGATGGAAAACCAATTCCAAGAATTGAGGAAGGAGGATGAATTAGTGGCTACATATGAAGGAAAATTCACTAGATAGGAAAGGTGTGCTCCAAATTTCACATGATATCTTGACAGTAAAATAAACCATCTTTACTCAGGATTAAAGCCAAAGTATCAAAGGTATTTAGCTTCTATTGAGTTAAAAACTTATGAAAAAGTAGTTCTATTTGTGGATAAGGTGGAAATGGTGTTTTTTTATGATCATGTGTTCTTTGAAAAACAATAGAATAATAGGTCAAGGAGGAAGAAAAAAGGGAATAAATCTTCAAAAAAGGATGGTGGTAAGAAAATTAAGATTATAGTTTGTGAAAATTGTGGTCAAAATCATTATAGGGAATGTCTTTTGAATTCAGGTAGGTGCTACCGATTTGGTAAATGGGACATAAGGGTTGTAATTGCACTAAAAAAGATCAAGGTAATGGTAAAAAAATCCAATTTACAGTCCATAGAATGTTTTAAGAGCAATGAAATGGGTCATTATACAAATGAGTGTCCAATGAAAAACTCAACTGAGGGAAAGCATCCAGACTACAAGTAGAAAGGGGTGATGAAATCCTTTGAAACTACTTCAGTAGATGCTGGGACCTCAAATGAAGTAGTATCGGGTTCAATGTTTGTTTTTTCAAATCATGCCAATGTGTTGTTTGATTTAGGGTCTACACATTTGTTCATTGATAATGTGTTTTCTAGTAAATTGGGAATTCCATATCAAGATATGAATCCTAAACTTTTATTAAAAGCACTAGGGGAAATGTTGAGACAAAAATAAATTATAATAACCTTCTTTTCATTGTGTGTGGAAAGAATCTAACTGCAAACCTTATTGTTTTTCCTCTAGTAGAGTTTGATGTTATTTTGTGTACGGATTGGATTTCTGATTATCATTTTATGATTTACTATAGAGCTAAAGAGGTTTATTTTCCAAAATAATTTCTGTTTGTGTACAAGAATGAACACTTACTTTTGATAATGTATCAGGATGCTAAGATACTAGTAAAACATGGAAATGAATGTTACCTTGCACATATTGTTGAAAACAGAGGAACTATTTAGATTAATTATGTGTCAGTGGAAAATGAGTAACTTGATGTTTTTCTTGACGAGTCTTCTGGTATAATACCTGATCGGGAGGTTTAATTTACTGTTGACTTGGTTCCTAATGCTAAGCCAATTTCAAAATTCCTTTATTGAATGGATCAAATTGAACTTTTAGAGTTAAAGAATCAATTGAATGAGTTGTTACATAAAGGTTTCATTCGACCTAGAACATCACCATGGGGTGCTACTATCTTTTTTGTTAAAAAGAAATATGGTTAAATGAGACTTTTCATTGATTATAGAGCATTGAATAACATCACTATTAAGAACAAGTATCCTTTTCTTCATATCGATGATTTATTTGATTAGATCCAGGGAGCTCAATATTTTTCAAATATTGATTTGAGTTTGGGGTGAAATCAATTGAATGTAAATGAAGAATACATCTTGAAGATTGTGTTTCATACTAGAGATGACCATTATGAATTTTTAGTTATGCCTTTTGGGTTAACCAATGCACTTTTTGTATTCATAGATCTTAGGAATATAATTTTCTATGAGTTTTTTGATAAGTTTGTGGTCGTTTTTATTGATGATATTTTGGATTATTATAAAATAAAAGAGGATCATGAAAGTCATTTATGTGTTGTCTTTAAACCCTTAAAAGAAAAGAAAATATTTGGGAAATTCAGCAAGTGTGAGTTTTGGTTAAAACAAATTGCATTCCATGGTCACATTGTTTAATAAAATACATTAACTATTGATCTTGTTAAAAAAAAAGTTGATGAAGAATGTCCAAGACTCTCAAATATAACTGAGATCCATAGTTTTCTTGGTTTAGTAGGTTATTACCAGAGGTTTATTGATAATTTTTCACGGTTATCTAGTCCAAAGACAAAGTTAAATCGAAAAGGTGTTAAGTTCATCTGGACAAAAGAATGCGATGATTATTTTCAAAAATTGAAAAGAATATTAGTGAATGCTCCAGTCATAGCTCTACCTTCCAAAAATGGTGAGTTTCGTATCCATAGTGATGCTATGTTGAAAGGACTTGGTTGTTTCCTTATACAGAATAATCAGGTAATTGCTTATGTTTCACGTCAGTTGAAACCTCATCAGTTAAATTACCCTACACATGATTTGGAATTAGCTACTATTTTTTTTATTTGAAAATTTGGAGGCACCATTTTTATGGAGTAAAATTTGAAATATATATTGGCCACAAATGATTAAAGTATATGTTCACTCAAAATGAACTAAACATGAGACATAGAAGATGGAAAGAATTAATCAAGGATTATGATTTTCCGATTCATTACCATCCAGGAAAGACAAATAAAGTGGTTGATGCTTTGAGTCGAAAAACGTAATGCTACATTAACCCTGTTGCATTTGGAACAAGATAATTTGATTAAATATATGACACACTTTGGCATAGAAGTGGTTGCTATAGGAAACTCCTCTATTTTGTTTCAGGTATTAGTGAAATCGTCTCTATCCAATAGAATTAACAAAGCATAGAAGGAAGACATGGAGTTGTAGAAAAAGGTAGAGTTGGTTCAAAAGGGTATGTTTCCTGATTTTAACATTGATAATGATTTTATTTTGTGATTTGGAAAGATATTATCTGTTCCTTGTGATTCACAGTTTAAGAATGAGTTGTTATGTGAATCTCATAGTTCTCTATTTTCAATTCATCCTGGTAGTACTAAGAGGTACATAGATCTTTGGGAGTATTACTGGTGGGACAGAATGAAAATAGGTATCGTTGACTTTACTATGAAGTGTTTTACTTGTCAATAGGTTAAAACAGAGCGACAGTTACCGAAAGGGATGCTTCAGTATTTACCGGTTCTATAGTGGAAATGGGAAAATATATCCATGGATTTCGTTGTGGGATTACCAAAGACATCTCGAGGTAATAATGAAATATGGGTTATTGTTGATCAATTCACTAAATATGATCATTTCCTTCCTAATAGAGATACTCTATCTCTAGATCAACTTTCTTAGTTGTATATTAAATAGATATTTAGGTTTCATGGAGTTACCCTCTCCATTTCATCTGATCGTGATCCTCAGTTTACTTATAACTTTTGGAAAGGACTTCAGAATTCATTGGGTACTGAATTAAATTTGAGTACAACTTTTTATCCTCAATCAGATGGGAAATCAGAATGAGCAATTAAGACATTGGAAGATATGCTACGTGCTTTCTCAATGGATTACCAGGGAAGTTGGGGGAAACATCTTTCTTTAGTTGAATTTTCTTATAATAACTGTTTTCATTCAAGTATACAGATGACTCTATTTGAGGCATTATATGGAAAGTGGTGTTGAACTCCATTTTTTTAGGATGAAGTAGCTTAAAGGAAGTTTATGGGACCAGAATAGATAGAAGAGATGGCAGAAAAAATTCAATTGATTCAAAAGCACATGACAATAACTTAGAGTAAGAAAAAAAATTATGTAGATAACTGGAGGAAGGATTTGTCTTTTCAGGTAGGCAATCATGTCTTTCTCAAAGTTTCTCCATGAAAAAGTGTGATGTGTTTGGGTAAGAAGGGAAAGTTGAGTCTGAGGATCATTATACCTTATAAAATCTTGGAGAAATTTGGATCAGTTTCCTACAGAGTGGATTTACCTCCAAGCTTATCCCAGGTACACAATTTTTTTCATGTTTCAATCTTGAGAAATTATATGCCAAATCCATCACATGTTTTAAGCCTAGAGGTATTTCATTTGAAAGAGAATCCTTCTTATAAGGAAAACCCATTCTAGATTCTTGACTGAAGAGAGAAAGTGCTGTGGAATAAGGTAATTCCTTAGGTAAGGATTTTGTGGAAAAACCATATTGTAGAAGTGACAACATGGGAATCTGAAGATTCTATGAGGGATAAATACCCCCATTTATTTGATAAGTGCATAAAATTGCAAGGATGCAATTTCTAAAAGGGGGAACGATGTAACATCCCAGGTAAATAAACAATAATAAATTTTCATATTTATTTTCATATTTTTGAATTAAATATTAATTTTACTTTAAAGGGGATTCTATTTTTGATGGTATACCTGACATAAAACATTGGGTTTCTCCGAATTCTAATGTTGCACACAATGTTGAGTCATACTGAAAAATAATAATATAATATTATTTTAAATGGTAGATAATTCCTAGATGTTGTATTTACGGGAATGAATAGAACTAGCTAAAATATTATTATACATATTTATTAAATGTTTTTACATTTATCCATTAAAAGTTAGAGGCTTAAAATGTGAATGAATCAAATTTTAAGCATAAATACACTAATATTCTTTAAAAAGTCAATTTATCTCATTTTAATGGTGAACCCTATTTGAATATAGTTTTTCTAACTTTTATATGTTCTATTTGAAAAAATAAAATTCTTCTTGATAATTAGGACATCAAAATTTACTTTGGGTAATTGTTGGGTATTTTCTGATAAAATTTATTTTTTAATGAATAGTGGAAAATAATGTATTTTAATTCAAGACAACCTTTTAATCTAATATATTTATATGGTTATATTATCTTTGTAATTGGTTTTAATGTGTAATTAGTTTCTATTTTTACCATTTAATCCAATGTTGGTCATTGGAAGAAACTTCACTTTGAAAATGGACATAAATAAGTGTCAGTCTTTTGATAGTTATTATTTCTTAAAAACATGTTTTTTGTTTTGACAATGGGAATTAATTAATGAAACTACTATGTTTTTAATTTGGTAAAATTGACATAATTTTTGAATTTGGAATGTCAAATATAGCTTTGACTGATTTTTTTTAATTTTTCTAAAAACCTTCAATTTTTCTAAAAACCTTCAATTTTTCATGAATAGTGAAAACACTAATTAGTAGTTAAAAACCAACTTTTTCATTTAAATGAAATTTTACCACTTTGGTGGATTGAATTTAGAAAAACCAATATACAAGGTTGTTATTAGTAAAAAAATGTGGTTTAATAAGATGAAAATAATTTTTGGTGAATAGTAACTTTTGACATTTATTTGCCGCAGTTAAAGGTAAATAGTGTAATTTAAGGTAAAACTAATATCATAATAATATAAAATTACCTTAACACTTGTCCTAACCTTATTATATGAGTCATGGTAGACCAATTAAATCCTTGGGTGAGATTTTTGGCCTTTTAAAGCCATTTGGGTAAGATAATGACATTAATAACTTTTTATTTAAAGTAAAAAATAAAAATATCATAAACATGTATTTTTTTTGCTAAAACAGTTTTAATGTGGGGTTATATAATTGATATATTTTACAATAAATATTCATTATAAATATAAAAATATTTTCTAGATAATTTTATTTTATTTATGATTTTTAGACATCAAGTAAATAAATTTATTTATGAGACAATAGTGATGCAGTGTTTACCTCATTAATGAATGATTTAAATACATAAGATTATAAAAATAAAAACAATATCCAAACCCTATCCAATTATTATTGGATGATTTTATTTGGAAAAATATTCATCTTATATTAGACATTAAAGAGTTTTGGACCCTTAGAAACCGAAAATAATTATATAATAAAATAATATTTTCAAACTTTCTTAAAGCGCCCCTCCTCCCCCTTATAAAAAGCCCTCACCTCTAACCCATTATACACACCTCTCAATCCCCTTGGATCATCCAAACTCTACACAAATAAGCTCTATAGATCCCTATATTCCACCTAGAAGCCTTACCTTAGGTACAAGGCACTTCAAGAAATCCTTTTGGTTCAAACCAAAGGGAGTTACCCGATTTAAAGGTAACGTCTTCTCTTAAGTTATTTTCTTTTATTTTACTTTTACATCCCCCTAAACTCTTTTTATTCCTTTATTTTATAAAAACACCAGTATCCTCAATATATTATGTTGTGTTTGTGATAAGGATTCAAACTACACTTACACAGACCTCCATCTAATGGGTAAAGAACATATTTTTTCTGGGACGGTGAACTACTGCCTCACGAAATGATGATTGTTCAATATTCTCCTACCACCTCTTATGGTGTCCATTACGATGGAATTGTATTTACATGTGATATATATATTATATTTTTATTTTCTATATACTTATTTATTTTTCTTTATAGCATACCTTTATGGTTTCCATAATGGGTAAATATGACAATTTAATTTGAGGAAGTGCGGACTACCACCCCCTCAAAGTGATATGACTCATTCATGAAATACGTGGAACATATAAAGGATGAAGTTACTGAAATTATATATTATATTATACTGAAATTATAATATAAGTATGTATAATTAATTTTTCAATCCATTAAAATATGAAATAGAAATGAAAGTATCAATCATGCGTACGTACGGCTTACTTTCTCCATGAACGGTGCATTTCATTTCTTATCACCAAATGTTATGTACTATTATAAATACATATATATACAGGATATATATGATATATATGATATCTCAATCAGGAATATCATTTTGGAGAAAATTGAATTTTGACCACATGGACAACTTGTGATTATAAGGAGTTTATTTTTTACTCAAGTGCCAAATATCGACAAAACGACCGTTATTAAATTGAATGATTATATAATGTTTATAACATGGTAATAACTTATATAAATGGAATAAAAAATTGATAAAGGTTTTTAAGAAAGTAGAATTTAACTTTAGTTTATTATTCAGGAGATTAAAGAACAAACAGGATTGAAGTTTCCATGCCTGGGGGTCATGAGACAAATAAACTTGTCCATGTGGTATATGAGGAACCTTTACAAGATGATGTTGAAAATTTCCCATTGGAAGACAATTATCATTTTAAAGATCGAAAAGGGAAAAAACTTTTGATTGATTCTGATGGCTTCATCACTGAAAATCCCAAAAAACGCAAAAACATAGGGATAATGCTAATACTGAGAGGACTAGTGTCACATGTTCACTTACTGCCATGATAACTGATATTGATGTCCCTCCATAGACTATCCCACCTGAACCCTTGCCTGAATCCTCAGACTCTTCTGATCACATTGAATTAGAAGATTCCTCTAGTGAAGATGATGAAAATGGTCATGCTTATAGGGATGCCTACCAGTATGAAGAGAAATTAGATTTCTCAGAGGATCTTGACTCCTGGCTAGTTGAAAATGACACAACTGCCTTTAGAAAATATAAAAATGGTGATATGACTACTGATAATTATCTTGATATTAGAAAAATAATGTATATTAAAGTAGCTAAGGAATTCAAGAAAGATCCAAGTTTTAATTTCAAGGACATTCCTTGTCATTGACTCCGGTCATATAGCTACCTCTGAGATTTCTCCTGATGTTAAAGACTTATCTTATCTTTCTTTTGGACTATTTTGAAGATGATCATTTTTTGTTTTGATTTTGTTGCTTTCTTTTGAGCTGTTTTATTTTGGATTTGCGGATGACTTCATGAGTCTTGGAGGATCCTACCTTTATCTCTCAATCTGTCTGTTCTTGTTTGGATGGAGTTGTTTACCTATATATAGTTTACCTACCATTGATCAGTTTTGGTTTATTTCTGTTATCTTGATTAATATCATGCATTTCCACTTGCCTCATGACTCCAGATCCCCTGGGAAGAAAGCTGAGATTGGTGATCTGGGGGTCTTCACTGGCTTCGATAGGAAGTGTTTGCACATGAATATTTTAGCAGTTTGTTTTCTCTGAAGAATGTTTTTTTATCCTACTCAGAATTTCAGACATTTGGTCTACTTATGCACCCTTGGTGTTATCCTATAGTTTGTTTCCCTATTTCATTGGACTCTTGTGGTTCATTTTAGATGGTTCCTTTTTTATGGTGTGTTCAATTGAGGGAACTGGACGAGCATTTTTAATTGGATGATGGGTTTTTTGATCTGATTATCATAGAAGAATACTGAAGTCCCTTGATCTATTACATTAAAGGACTCCTTACATGGTTTTTTTGTTTTGAAGAAATTTTAGGCCTATAATGGGGGGACATATGGGTAGCTTTCCTGCTGAAGCTTGTGGAATTCTGACATGCTACCTATCCAGTCTTCCTTGATTTCAAATTCCATTGACAGTTCATGACTCTCACTTCTATTTTGATTCTGTTTTTATTTTTTTGGTTTTTTCAGTTGAAAATCATGTTCTAGGTTTGTCATTTATACCCTCTCTAATCCCCTGTTGTTGTAATCACTTTACACCTCTTGATTGTCTAATACTTTTTGTTTGTTTTAATAAATTCCTTAAAAAAGAACGAACAGGTCAAGTCGGACACGAGGTAAGGGAAGTCATAGTCTGACAAGAGGTAAGGGGAATCATCTCAATCTCCTTTCATTGAGGCATATTTTTTTATACACAAATTTAGTTATACGGTGTATAAACCCCTTTAAATTTCCATTTCATTCAAAGGGGGTATTTTTTCTATATAACATTTTAGTTTTTTAACATACGTGGTGGCAATGACCTTTCCACCGCCGTGAGTATTATTTGATATTTGGATTCCTTAAGTATCCATAGTGTTTTTTTAAGGAAAATAAATACCATATAACCTTTTTATGTATTTTGTTATTGAAAATGGTTTTGATAAAGCATTGATTATTTGAATATCTTTAAATGATATATTGTGATTGAAATGTTAAAATGTTTCTTTCTTTTATGCTTGTTTTATGTGTTATGAATATGTTATGGTTCTTGGGAATTGTTTACGTATACGGGTTGTTCTGTGATAATACTAGGGAGGGTGAGCCCGAGATAGCTCTCTAATGCATTGGGTAACATGATGGAGGTAAACGTTAATGTTTCTCCTTGGAGATTTAGGGAATATACTATACTGGGTATTCAAAATATGATTTCCTATGTAGCTATGATAGCTACAATGTATGTATGGTATGGATGCCAAAATTTACCTTTATTATTTAATATTTCTATGTTTTATTCATAAATATTATGATTTCATGAGGTATGTTAAAAATATTATGCTTGGTATATATTGATGGACTGATGTTTTCTTTCATTATTTTATAATCATTACTCAGCTTTTTATGTTCATCCCAAGTTTTTGAAATATATTTCATAGGACATAAAGATGAATAGGGTCAAGGATGGGATCAAGGAAAAGTCATGTTGTCTAAACCTAGAACTATACATGAATCTTTTTTATGATATTTTATTTTATTAACAAAATAGGTACTGAGTAGAAGTGTCTACATGTAATATTAAAGTTTTTATGTATATATTATGACCTAATTCTCTAAAAATCTAAACTTGAAAATATCCTTGATGCAAATTATTAACGTAATTCAAGATTATGTAATGTTTAATGCTAGGTCCTTATAATGAAAGAGATAAAATCTTCTCATGTTGTATAAGTTTAAAAAAAATTATTTTAAATTTAAAAAAAACATTTAAGCTAATATTTTAAAAAGAATGGGTGGGCATTAGAAAAATGAATAAATTATTTATATTTTTATAAATAATCATAAAACAAGTGATATTACAACTTAGGACAATAAAAATTTATTTTACACATAACCACATCATAACATAATAAATGGAGTACATCTTTAACCCAAATAATGGAAATTGGGTTAATAATTCCCTTACAACTTTGTAAATAGTTGAACCGTATGATCCATAAAATTAATGATCATCGAATGAAACATTAAATACTATGAAGATAAATAGATTCACAATATGATATATCAAGGGTAAGTATACATACACCACACCAAATGAATAAGTGGTGAATAAGACATATCTCATAGAAATAAAAGTGAGATGAAAAAACTCATACCATATGTCCAAGAGTGTTCTGTACTTGTACTTAATGTCCTATATAATCAAATTAGATTAATTAATTTATTATTTAAGAACATATTAAATATATATTTTATTTATTATTATTTTATTACTTGTATTTATGAACATTTTTATGAGTTATAATGTTTAATTCCATTCTTCCGAAAGCATTTGTTTCATGGTTTTTTTTGTATCTTTGAGTTTAAATATGTGAGTTCTTGTAAAATGGGAATAACTTCTTCAGAAGTGAAATTATATAGTATAAATGAACTATAATAAGGATATATTATCCCATATATAATGTCTTTATATGTTTTGAGTATGATTCATTGGATAAAACTTTTATGAAAATGCTTTAATTTATTTTGGCGGTTTTTATGAATATCATGAACGTATATCATTTTATTTAATACCATATTTATATTTTTGTTCCAAAACATTATATGAGTTATAATATGTAAAAAAATATTATTTTTCCTTATTAAGGGTATATGACCAGCCTTGAAATCGGTAATGGAGAATGAAAACTCATCGTCCATGAAGGTCGTGAATCGACACGTTGTGGATGATATTTTCATTTTTAAAATAAAAAGGGAAGAGAAGAGACTCGAAACTAGATATTATATTAAGATAATAATATTAAATTATATATATGATACTATAATTATTATTATATTTTTGTAAAGGGTTGTGAGGATAGGATAAGAAAAGAAAATAATATAAGAGAAATAAATATGGAGGGTTTTACCTCTTGAGTGTCGTCTCCTTGAGAGCCTCCTTAAGGAACATGGAAATGGTATTTTGGTAAGGCCAGAAAGACCAGAATGTTAGGAAGAGGTTTGGGAGGGAAATTGTGTTTAATATAATAAATATAGAATTATTAGATGGTGTGAGGATAATGGTTGGTGTGGGTGGTATTTATAGTGGAGGGGAGGGGTGTTTTGTGATTATTTTATTTATTAGTTTATCATTTTTTCTTAAGACTATAAATATTATTTATTTTTGTGACTATATATAGTAACTAGTGAATGTGAGTTCGAAATAATGGTTCTTAAATCATATATACACCATAAATTACTCAAAAAATCATGTATTTGTCTTATAATTTTAAATACCGTAAATTATTTTATTTCACTATTCACCAAAAAATCAACTATATTAGAAAAATCCCAAAAAATCACCCTAACTATTTTCTAACATATAGAATTAAAAAATAGACACCATTTTATGAAAATAATTGTATTAATATGAAAATATTAATTTTAAAATAAAATTATCATTTATTTGAAGAATATCGGTTTTAATATTATAACTAATTTTGTGACACTTTGAAAAATTAATTATAGCCTCAAAAAATAATATTATTATTATAATGAAACAAAATATTAATTTATGAATCTATTTTTGGAAAATAAATTTTAATTATTATATTATTATATTATTTATAAATTTTTAAATAAACATTTACATTTCATAAAAATAAAAACTCTTAATTTATCATTTTTAGAACATTTATTTACTTATTCCATTATATAAATATATAATATTTTCATTTATGAGATACTTAAATTTTATATATAAATTCATAGGTGAGGTTATTATTCTAATGGGCAGATTACTATTCCTAACAGTCACATTACTTTTCCAATGGTCATCATAATATTTAATAATATATTATAGTTTTAATCTTAGTATTTCATGAAATATAAGTTATAAAAGATGTTAAATTTAAAATAGACATACCATAAATTTATGGGTTTTTACATTCTCTCCTCCATAAAAAATTGTGTCCTCAAATTTTCAATAATGTCACCTCCAAAAAATATTTGGTTAGTTTTTCATCATGATTTCCTTTGGTTACCACATCACCTCTTAAATTTTATGGTTTTTCCAAAGTACCATTACCAGCTGAGCCATATGATTCCTCACACATGTTCTTTAGTGTCTAGAATCTTAATAAGCTCTTCATAGTAAGATAAATAAGGTTCTAATTTTATTTATCTAGAAGTGATATCATGTGTTGGGCATAGCATGTACTTCCTTAATAAATAGATATGGAACACATCATGAAATTTGGAGATAATTGGTAGAATTTCTCATTGGTAAGATAAAATTACAATAATTTCCATAATTTCAAAATGGCCAATGTAACTGGGGATTGGTTTCCCTTTCATTCAAAATATTATAACACCCTTACATAGTGATACCTTCAAGAAGACATGATCTCCCACTTGAAACTTGAAATCTTTCATCCTATTATCGAAATATCTATTTTTCTTAGTTTGAGATTATTTGATATGAGCATGAATAGTCTTCAAATATATAATTATATCTTCTATAATTTTTGGGCATATAATATTTCTTTCACCAACTTCATCCCACCATGTTGGTTACGACGTCTCTTACCATATAGTACTTCATATGGTTCCATTTAAATACCTGGATGAAAACTATTTTTATAGGAAAATTCTAAAAAAGTTTAATATATATCCCACATACCTTGAAAGTCAAGTGTTCATGATCTTAAAATGTTTTCTAATGGTTAAAAAATCCTTTCAAACTATCCATCGGTTTTAGGGTGACAAGAATTACTCAAATTAATCTCAGTATCCAAAGCCTTCTGTAAAGACCCAAAATTTCAATGGAATTTTTTTTAATTTTGTTTGGGATTTTACAAGTACGCGGTTTCTGACGGCACCTGATTCTGAGGCCCGGTGTGCCCGGAATCATTTTCCAAAGTTTAGCTCGGGAATGTTCAGTGAACGTACGAGCGGGTTTTTCTAACTTTTGAATGGATGCTCGAAATCAAAATCTGAGGACACCAAAGGAATCGTAGCGCCGATAATTGCTTAGGAACACCTTTTTTGGAGTTGTGATTGCTCGGGTGAGGTTATTAAATAAATGGGTTATCTAAAGAATGAAAAAAAAAATTGTGCCGTAATTTTTATTTTCTATTCTAAGTAGTTTAAACCTTTGCTTGGATGTTGGATTGGGGCCCACTACATCCTAACTCTACTAGGTAGGATATTAGTGAAGTGGGGCCCACACGAGCCCTACCCCTTCATTTCCATTTAACGTCCCTCTCATGCATTTAATTTGTAACTCACCCACACCCCAAATTTAATGGAAAGTCAACCCTCGTAATTAAATTTGAATTTTAAATGCTCTTCAATTAAGTCAATTAATTGAATGAGATCTTTTTATTTTCAAATTTAATGTTGGATCGCGTGTGTGTTAATAAAATAAGACAATGTCTTATTTTATTGGGGGGTTTATTCATTGTTCGGAAACAAGGAGATGACTCTTGGGCTCTAAAGAACATCTTATTCCTCGTCGAAGAACGCGAAGAACATCGAGTCTAAGATGAAGAACTTCATCACCACAAGGGAATCGTCGTGCCATCTCCTCTCCTATCTATAGCCGGTAAGAGATTCCTTATTCGGAGAATGACGACGCACCGTATCCTTCTTCAGATGAACTCCGACGACGTATACGGTGTCGTCTTCTGCGACTTCGTCTTCCGCAACGTCCTTTTCCAGCGACAAACCTTATTTGATGACTTCATCAAGGTAGGGGTTTGAGTTCAAATTTAATTGATTAAATTTGTCCCTTGTTAAGTCTTGAAATCATGTGTTGATTTTTTCCAAATGATAACACCTAACATGGAGGGCGCGGTCTGAACAAACACGGCCCGAAAACCCACCGCAGTTTGATTGTTGATGTGCGGATTGACGGACTACGATGGAATGGGCCGCAATGGCAATTCGAAGTTTCCACAGTGAAGTCCGGGTCCCATAATGACCCCAGGAATAGACGGCAGGTGAAACGGACCCCCGGTGCGCGTCAGGTGGTCCACGGAAAGCGGCAGCAGCGCGCCACCCCGGTGCGGCGGCGCCGGTGACAGGCGGCGGCGCGCCACCGGAGAAGACCGCCGTGGCGGACCGGAATGTCTTTGTCATTCCAGATTTTGGGGGAGCGGCGCAGCATTAAAGCCGCACCGGTTCGCTGGACAACCGGGGGGACAGCGCTACCCCCCTTCCGCGTCCACTCGGCCAGCACCAAGCCTCCCCGCTCGGCTAGCGCCAAGCTGCCCAGGCCGGACCGGCTGCACCGGGCCTGGCCACCCACGCCGGGTCGGGCCACCCGCTCCGGCTGGGCCAGGCCACGCCCTATTGGGCCAGACCTGGACTCGGGTCAGGTCGACCCGGGCTCGGGTCGGGTTGACCCGGTTCGGGCCGACCCAGGAGGTTCTGGGTCGGGTCGGTCCGAGCCCAAACCCCCTTAAAACCGGACAGGTTAGTTTAAATGCTCGTAACTTCGGCTACGGACCTCCGATAGATTCACATTTAGTTGCGATGTGATCCTTGGATCAAGACGGTCGTTTCGGTATATTAGACTCAAGGTTTCAAAGAAATTTGTGTACGACCGGGTTGGTTCAAACACGAAACCAACCGGGCCCTCAGAGCGAAAACGCTTATAACATGAGCTCCGGACGTCCGATTGACGTGTCGTCGACTTTGTTGGATTACTCTTAATGAGACGGACCTTTTGGATTACTCCGCTCTTGGTTTGGACGTAGTTGGATTATTGTCGGGTTGGTTTTGACTTAAAAACCAACCGGGCCCTGGAACGAAAAAGCCAATAACTCTCAGACCAGGCGTCCGATTGACGCGTCGTCTGTCATGTTGAGTTCCTATCGACGAGGTAGAACATTGGGATATATCAACTCTGGACAATGTGTCAGTTGATGTATCTACCCCTGGCTTATGGAGCGGACCCTCCCAGAAACGAGCATGTTGTGTACGCGAACCCTAGAGCTGGCTGCGACTGCGACGACGATGATAACTGCACAAAAATCCTATGTGGGTTCGGCAGCGACGACGACTGCACTGAAATCCTCCGTGGGTTCGGCAGCGATGAAGACCTTACTGAAATCCTCCATGGGTTCGACAGCGATGACGACTGTTCTTGTATCCTACGTGGGTCAGGCAGTACTACTGTTCTTGTATCCTAAGTGGGTCCGGCAGTATTTGACTCTGTACTTGTATCCTACGTGGGTCCGACAGAGTAGCTGGTCTTGTATTCTATGTTGGTCTAATATCTTAGCTGGTCTAGTATCCTACGTGGGTCACAGCTTAGATGAATCATTTGTTACATCTGATCATCTCTATCACCTTACGAAGAAGTATACCTGTGTGAGATGAGTCTTGACTTTCCATCTTTATCTTCGATATGATTGAATTTCTTTCCTATGTGTATTGGGTTGTGTTATCCTATGTGGTTTGGTTGTGAAATCCTATGTACACTAGATCGAACTTGGGCTCGGATGTTGGAGTCGAACTGGAATTGGTAACTTTGGTATATGTATGGGCATATACCTAAGTAGTGTTGGTTGTTACTTCATGATTGTATCTTTCCTTTGTGGATTATACTTTATGGATTCTGGGAGACCTTCGAGGTTTTGGGGTCCTGACTGAGTAGTGTATACTCACCCCTGCACGGGCTATGCTCGTACTACGTTGTGTGGGATGCAGACGAAGGACAGCGCTGATCGTGGTTGAGGCTTGTAGAGCAAGACGGTACCTGGAGGTGGACCACTGAGCGGGATATACACGGAGCGGACTGTTGGACCCGAGGAGCTAAGAAGACTATCTGTACCCACCCTTCAGGTGGGATTTCCGGTGGACAGCTCGGCGTTGCTGATTTACTTTTCAGTTGTTATACTTTCTTTCTAGTTGTACTTTACTTTCAGTTTGGGTTTGTATTCTGGCCCACTTACTCTTCTGCACTTACTTTTGTACCCAGTTTTACTTAGTGTTTACTTCTACTGGCTTACTCGGTGGTATTTGTTTACTTTATAAAGTCAATCCCTTCCCTTTTTATCGGGATTTACGCCTTTGGTGCTAGTCGCCAGCCCCTGGCCTATGGAAGGCATGCTTGGGGTAGTCACAGCACGGGTCCCGAGGATGGTTCGTGACACCTTCTAATGACTTTTTATAAATCTGATGTAAAACAGGGATCTCGATCAAACAAAATCAGTAGAGGTGCATTAATAAGTCTTACAAATTCATTATTATAGATTCATATAGGGCACTCTAATGGGAAATACTCGCTTATAATTGATGAAATTTTTAGATTTGGTAAGTCGATCAACAATTATCCATATTGAATCATTATTTTTTATATTCTATGTAAATACAATGACAAAATACATTGTAATTTCATCCCATTTCCATATTGGAATAGGTAAAGGTTTCATGAATCCTCTAGGATATTGTCTTTCATCCTTCACATGTTGACAAACTAAACTTCTTGATATAGAATCATCAATTTCCTTCTTTATATTATCCCATCAAAAATGTTCCCTTAAATATCTATACATCGTAGTGCTACCATGGTGTATAAAGAAATTAGAGCAATGAGCATCATCCAATAATTCCATTTTTAGATTCGGTATAGAGAGAACACAAAGCCTCTTCCCAAATTTCAAAATTCCATCATCATATATGATGTCTACTAATATCCCATAATTCACAACATTAATTTTCTTTTGAAAATTATCATCATTAGATGGATAAATTTTTGTCCTTTCCAATACATTTATTTTGGAAACCATTTGAAAAATTAGTAATGTTTATCGTTCCTCGATAATTCCAATATCCATATTTACTAGATCCAGGTACAAAGGATCCCTATCAATCCTAATCTTGTTCAAAACTCAATGATCCTTATTGATCAATGCTTCTACTGCTTGATTTTCTTTCCTTGTGTGGTAGTGTATTGAATAATCATAATCCTTGAGTATTTAGAGCCATATCCTTTTCCTATTGTTAATTTATTTCTTGAGAGATGAGATATTTCAAACTCTTATGGTATGTTTATATCTAAAATATTCCCCAGTATAGATTATGTCTCTTTATCTTTGTATAAAATATTACATCTTCTAACTCAATTCATTAGTTGGATAGTTATGTTCATTATTTATTATATTCCTAGATAAATAGGCAAAAACTCGATCATTTCTCATAAGGACGAAACTAATTCATTTCTTCGATGAAACACTATAAAACAAAAATCAACCATTTTATGATTGTAGATTCATGATTGAATAATTCACTAATCTTCACATAAATTCTTCAAATAATTCATCATATTCCATTTTCCAAATAAACTTAATCCATTTATGAGTAACAATGTTTAATGGGTTAGCTAGTCGGGAAAAATTATGAATGAAACTTTGATAGTAACCTACTAAACCAATGAAACTAATTGCCTCAATTATGTTCATTAGTGTAGGTCATTCCTGTAATTCCTTCTTATTTGCAGGATTAATTGAGATTCCATCCTTAGAGACAATATGGCTAGGAAAAGAAACTGTTTAAAGCTACAATTCAAACTTTCTAAACTTCTCATATAACAATTTTCTTCTAAGAGTCTCATGAACAATCAGTAGGTGGTTTTCATTGTCCTTGTAGCTTTTACAGTACACTATGATTTCATTAGTAAATACCACAAAAAAATTATCAGGATATTACATGAATAATATTTTCATTAGATCCATAAAAATTGAGGGTCCATTAGTCATTCCAAATATAATTTCTATAAATTCTTAATGTATATAAATATTTTGAAATGATATATTTGGAATATATTCCTTCTTTTTATGAAATTGATGATACCTAGAATGAAGTACAATAATTGAAAAATATTGATCTCTATGAACTTGATCCAAAAATTCATCAATGTGAGGAAAATAATAATTGTTCGTTATCATAATAGCATTGATCTCCCTATATTCAATGAACACCATCATCAATCCATGTTTATTTTTAACAAAAAGAATATAAGATCCCCAAGGTGAAACACTAGGGTATATAAATCACATATCACTAAATTCCTCTAGTTGTTTATTTAACTCTATTAAATATATTGTGGCCATTTTATATGGAGTATTTGATATAGGTCTTGAATTAGGGATTAAATAAATAAAAAATTCAACTTCCTGGTCGGGAGGATGTTTAGGTAATTCTTCTAGAAATACATCAATATATTCTAGTACAATAAGCACATATTCAATTTGATGATAACATTTTTCATCAGTAGGATTTATCTAATCTTATTATATAAGAATAATATTTAGAATAGCTGCTAGATGTGGATACAAATATGAATAATATGATGAATACTCCTCTATAATGGTAATAAATTCTATATCATCATCACAAATCATAATTTCTTTCTCTCTGCAATAAATTTTTGCATTATATTTTGAGATCCAGCCCATAGCAAGGATTATATAAAAAACAACCATAAGTATTATAACAAAATCATAAATTATAGTATGTTTATGTTTCATAATAAGAATTAATAGACACATATGTATTTCAATAGGGATTCCACTAGGCGTTTTTTTCAGACTCATATTTTCAATTCCATTATTTGTTTCAAATCCTCTTTTAGTTCTTAGCTTTCTCTTGGTTTCTAGGTGTTACAGGTTTGACATTTTGGTGTCTATTTGGTTGTTGATCTATGACCTTAGTCTTGAGAGTATTGTGTATTAATTTTACTCCTCTTTTTTCAAATGGATGGTGTGAGGATGTGGCGTTTTGGAGTTGGATTAGTGACACTCCTAGTGGCACCACTTGTGGGGTAAGTTGTTGAGGTGGTTTGTCCCATTTATTTAAGTGAATTTTGGGGGGAAAGAGTTCTTTGTTTTGGGAAATTTATCGCCTATACTTGGCCTATCATTCACCCTTGTATTCCCCTTGGATCCCCATGAAATTGGAGGAGAAAATAATGGTTTTGGGTGACCAAAACATGCCGCACGGTTTGGCCACACGGTTTACTAAACCATGTCGCCAAACCCTGCAAGGTATCCAGCACATTAAAATTTGATGTGTTTTGGCCCTTTTTCCCTTATAGAAATAAACCATATCTACCCCATTTCGTGCCCTACCTCCATGGACAGCCCCCAATCTCTCTCATCCTCTCTTGGAACTCATTTTGGAAGGGGGTTTAATGGGGAAACATCATGATTTCATCAAGTAAGTGTTTCCCTCTTCATTTACATCCATCTCCTTAGGGTTTAATCCCTCTTAAATGAAGTTATAAAATGTCCAGAAGTTAGTATCCGTACCCAAGGTTTTATTTTATGTCTTTTTGGTCAAATCTTGGTGTTTTAGGCTGGATTTCACTTCCTCGTGGTGTAGCGATGGTGCAGATGAAGTTTCGCACAACGAATCGGTGTTTTGACACAAAAGGTAAGTGGTTCCATGTGTAATCATCTTAATATGATTTATATTTTCTTAATTTATATTTTTACCATGTTATTAATACATTATTTTTGGTGTGGGAACCATTTTCTATTGTGTTTATTAAGCATTTAATTTCAAAGTTTCATATTTGTTTGAAAATGTGTGTTTTTCATGTGTAACTTTTGTGGTATTAATTGAGGTAATTTAATAGCACTTTAGAGTTGTTTAATAATTTTTATAGGTCTTCCAATTCTGTTTTGGATTCGTTTTGTTGTGATTTTGGCCTTAAAATAGTGTTTTGAAATGTGTTTTGTATGAAAAATGTGGTTATACCCATTGGGTTTGTTTTATGAAAATTAAATATGATTTAGTGAGTTAAACATAGTGGGAAAATGTTGTACATGTACTGTTTTGGTGATTATATTCACTTAAAATGTGGTTTAGAAAGGTAAAAACGTTATTTAAGTTGTCAAACCTTTTTAAGTTTTTTTATGAATTGCTGAAGTATTTTATTAAATTGAAAGAAAGGTGTGAAACATGTTTGGGGTCTGTTTCGTGTGAGTATGATGATAAAATGATTTTGAAGGTGAAAATGGTGTTATGTGACATGTATATGTAGGATTTTTGTTGTGTTTTTGTGGTTTGGAAAAGGTATATTCATTTTCAAATGGTATTTATAAAATGTGGAACTTATCTGATCACAAAAATGAAACTCAGGTATCATGGTGGGTGGACATGTACTAGTATGGTAGTGATCCTGTGGGGTTTGGCCTCAGTTTCATGTATCAAGTTTGATGATGAAAACACTAACTAAAATATGATTATGATGATGATGATGATGATGATGTGGAACCACTAGGTTCTAGTTATTCCCCATACTAGTGGATCGTGTGCACGAGAACAGATATTTCTATGGTTACTTTCACCGAGATACGAGGTGCCTCGGACCCAAAGTGAGCTAGTGCCTAGGGGTTATTCCCCATTTCTTTTTCTCATTAGATACTTTTTTCTTACCTTCGAAATATGGTATGATTGGATGGAAATTTCAGTTTCTTTGACATTCCTTTTTTAAGTGTTGATTCTTTAAAGCATCCCACTAGAAAACTATTTTTATTTAAAGTTTCATCTCTTTAAAATTCTTAATAGTATCTCATGTTTATGAAAACTTACAAGATTTTCATCTTTAAATGTTTATCACATGGAATACTTTAGTAGTGGAATCCTATGGGTCTTTGTATCACACCCTACTTACACCCTTGGGTGTAAGTAGACTTGGTTATTTTTTCATAGGTTTGGGTACAGCTTTTTGTGCCAATGGTTTGGGTTTTTAGTGGCCCTTTGTGATGTAGTGTTGTGGAGATGGCTTGAGTGTGGTGACTCTTTCTATGAGGAAGTTATTAGGTTGTCCTTTAGGTTTTGTTCCTTTTTTTAGTCCTTTATGTTTGTTTTAAATTCTATAATTCAATTCTAAAGTTATGTAAAATATGGTTTCTTTTGAAAAATCCAGATTTGTTATATTGGATTTGTTTGTTGCTTTATGTTTATGGACTTGGTTAAATCCTTCCCAAATATCATTTTATGATACCATATTGCTTGTTCCATCCCGTGGGTATCGGAAATTCCCTTTGGGCCTTGTTGTAGGTCGGGTTTGGTGTCGGCTTTTATGGCGACCAGATTTGGTTCATGACAATTTTGACTAAAAACTACATTGTTTAGTTTAATTGGAAATATCTAATTCTTATATAAAACTAGGAAGATATAAAATAATTTTATGATCCATAATAAAATAAATATTTAACTAAATTTTAGGATATAATTAATTTACTTGCTACCACATCAGTTGGAACTTCAACCTTTGTTATTGTGACTGGATAAGCATGGCCTTTCTCCCTTGTCCTTTTCTAGCGCCAGTTTCATTGACATCTTTAACTTTAGGTTCATAGTGTACAATCTCTTTATAGATATAGAAAATAAGATTTCAAACTTCTTTCCTTCCCATGTAATCATGGTCCTGGTAAAAATTTTCTATAAACTTGTAATAAACTCTCATCCCCAATAGGAATGCTTCATGATTTTTCATTCCACATTTATTTAAATTTATAAATTATATTCTTGTCTTCATCGATTTTTCTTTATTTTATTTTCCAAAGTACTCACCATCCCTCTTCTTATATTTATTCCTTTTGAATCCATATGTCTTGGAAAATTCATTCTCTGTCTAGAACCTATATCCTCATATGATGATAATGTTTGAAAGACTATTTCCCTTTGTATAATTAGTTTTGTACTATCAAAGAAATAGTAAGTCTTTATCTATATATTAGATATGTAGTATGTGGAATGAATTTCTAACCTTAAAGTGTTGGATTAATATTTATCAATGATTTCATCCTCTTGCGGTCTCAAACTCAACCATTGTCTCTCCATATCTTCATGTTATTTGTGAGGGAAATATTTTTCCAAGAAAATTAACTTAAAATTGTTCCCTTCTATATTTTCAATTTCTTCCCCCTCCTTTTTGTTTTGAATTAATGACCACTATTGATCTTAATCTTATGAGAGATTATAAACTTCCATGATAACCTTCCCCCTATCATTACTTCCCAAAGAAAGAAATATCTTTTCTAAATAACTTATCCATTGCTCCGCTAAAAATTGGTTTGTAGTCCCATTGAATGATTGAGGTTGTTGTCACATGAAGCAGTTTAACATTTCTACAGTGGGTTATGGATTGTACTACTCCATATGAATAAGTTTATTTCTCATAACCTTAATCATTTGTCCCTGTATAGATATAAGTTTTTCTGGTCCATTTTTTATCTCTAGCTCCAACATTGATATCTTTCATAGGAGCGCATTCCCTACTTGGAATACATGAATAGATATAGTTTCCATTTTAATTAGGAACCATTTATAAATAATTGAAAACACTAGATTAGATTATGAAATTTGTATAATTATTAAAAGACATAAAGTATAACAAATCTCAAAATCATAATCTTTCTTACCTTGGGAATATTATCAAGGTCGGTTATAGGGTTATATTTCTTTAATATATGTTTTCCTAAATCTAGTTTCCAAATATTATACTAAACTTACTCTAATACAAACTATAGAGATCTAGACCCTTGTATCCTAGAGTTGATTCCTTACATTATTACATTCGTATAAAGAACAAGTGACCACATAAAAAAGGACAGAATAGTTTATTATCTTTGGAAAACCATATAAAACAATATTTTTTCATTACAACATTAAATGGAAAAAAACCTGTCAACTTTATTGGAAACAACCCTATTCTCATAGATTATCCCAAAAAGTCAATATTAATATATATCTTGGCATCCGGGTGAAAATTAAAACATAATAAAGGGGTGAGATTAGATTATTAGTAAGGTTAACAATACAATGAATGATTACTATAAATAAACATAAAAAACAATGAAAGGTGAATAACTAAAAATTCATTCCATTAAAACATAATCCTAGGCATAATATGACATGAGTAAAAGAAGATCAAATAACACCATATAAATAAACACATGAGAATAAAACATAAAAATGGACATTATACTTGTCAATTAATCTCATGGATTATCAATAACTAATATCATAATTAAAGAATGCATGATGTGGGTCATCATGAACATACCATCAAGGCCTCGGTTGATAAGTCTACATAAATGGGTAAGGAATTGACCAAAACCGAGTCTAGTTTGTCTCGTGAGAACTATCGATGAATTGAGGGGCTATAACTGGACCTTCCTAACAAGTCTAATTCATTCCTTATATGAAAAGGGAGAAACATAATCAACATATAAATTCATATTGAAACTAGCATTTTAAAATTAAATAATTTTCCCAATCAATAAACATAATCACAAACTATCTAGAGTAATATAAAGAATGGTATCAATATAGAACATTACAAGTCAAAATGATCATAAACATTTAAACAAATTGTAAATTATTCCATAAGATATCAAACTCAATTATGAATATTTTTATATATTTCTTATTGGCATGGATGAAAATAATTTAACAAATTAATTGAAAATTTCTTTATAGAAATAAAATTTTTACTTTTGAATCATTTATTTAAAATGCCATGAAATTATAAAATAAACTCTTATCTTTGGGAATAAACTTGTAAAATTGTAAAGGATTCTTGAAAACATTAAGGTTTCATGAAAGCGGTAAAATTATCACATTCTGTTTATGTTTTAAAAAACATTTCTCTTAAATTTTGAAAAAAACATTTAAAGGATCATTTTTAAAATAAAGTTTGAGCATTAAGAAATTGAATAAATTTTGTGTATTAGATGTAAATAAACATAAAACTATTTCAAATAAAACATAATATAATAAAAAATAATTTGATTTGTAATCACATTATAACATAATAAATTGAGTATAAGTTTAACCCAAAGAATGGAAATTGGGATAAGAATTCCCTTACCACATTGTAAATAGTCAAACTATATGCCCCGTAAAATTAACAATCACCAAATGAAGCATTGAATACAATGAAGATAAATAGATTAATGATATGATATATCAAGGTGAATTATACATGAATCACACATAAGAAATAAGTTTTGAATAAGTCATATCTCATATAAATAAAAGTGAAATTGAAAAACCCTTACCTAATGTCTGAAAGTGTTCTTCACTTGTACTTAATGTTATAGATAACCAAATTATATTAATTAACTAATTAATTCAAAAACTATTAAACATATATTTTATGTATCATTATTTTAGTAAGTTCATTTATAATCATTTTTATGAGTTATAATATTTAATTTCATTTTTCTAGGAGCATTTGTTTTATGGTTTTATGGTCGGTTCCCTTGAGTGTAAATATGAGAGTTCTTATAAAATATAAATAAATTCTCCAGAAGTGAAATTATATAGTATTAATGAACTTACATAAGGTTATATGATCCCATATATCATTTGGTTATTTGGAATGAGGATTATTTATTATATAAAATGTTAATGAAGAAGATTTATTTTATTTTGGCGGTTTTTAGGACTATCATAAACTTATATCATTTTATTTAATACCATGTTTATATTTTGGTTATAAAAATTATAGAAGTTATAATATGTATAGTAAAATTTTATTTAACTATAATAATGGTTTTATTACCATCCTTGCGGGTGGTAATGTAAAATGAAAACGAGTCATCTATAAAGGTGGTGAATCAATACGTCATGGATGATGTTTTCCTTTTTAAAATAAAATGATAACGGAAGAGACTTGATGATGGATATTCCAATTACATAATAAAATTAAATTATATATATGATAATTTAGTTATAATTATTTTTTTAAAAGGTATAATAGGATAGGATAAAAAAGAAAAAAAAAGAAAAAAGGAGAGGGAGGGAGGGTTTTACCTCTTCAGTGTCGTCTCCTTGAGAATATTCTTAAAGCATAAGGAAACTTTAATTTGGTAAGATGAGCTAGATAAAAAATTGTGTAATAATTTTGGGAGATGAATTGATTATAATATAAGAAATCTACAAGGCTTATAATTATTGAGGAGAATGAGCGTTGAGGGTTGGATTTATTGTGGAGGATAGGGGTATTTTTTTTATTATTTTATTCAGTAGTTTATTATTTTAGCTCAAGAATATCAATAGTATTGATCATTATGACTATTTATAACAAAAAGTTCATGTTATTTAGAAATAATGGTGTTTACATCATTCATACACCATTAATGACTTAGAAATTCATTTATTCATCTTATAATTTTTAATAATGTAAATTATTTTATTTTACTTTTCACTGAAATTTCAACTACTTTAGAAAAGTTAAAAAAAATCATGATAACTATTTTTTTAAATTTAGATTTCATAAATGAAATCCATTTTATGAAAATAATTTTCAAAAAATGAGAAATTTAATTTTTATATAAAATCGTCATTTATTCAAAAAATACTGATTTTAAAATTATAACTGATTTTACAACACTTGGTAAAACTAATTATGGTCTCATAAAATTATCCTATAATTATAATGTAACAAAATATTAATTTATGATTATATTTTATGAACAAAAATATTTCATTTAAATCATTATATTAATTATAAAATTGTAAATAAACATTTATGTTACACACAAATACTAACACTTAATTTATCATTTATAAATTATTTATTTACTTATTCCGTGACATAAATATAAAATATTTTCATTTATGAGATACCTAAATTTTATATATAAATTCATAGTTGAGGTTTTTATTCTAATTTCTATATTATTATTCATAAAGGTCACATTACTATTCCAACAGTCATGTTAATATTTAATTTTATATCAATAATTTAAACTATGTGTTTCATGAAAAATAAGCTATAGAATATGTTAAATTTATTTGATGTATATAATAAATTCTTGGGGTATTATAGGTTGGGGTCATCTAGCCTTCTACAGGAACAGTATCTCATTGGTGGTCTAGACAGCGCCCAACACTGGATAGCCAGTGGGGAGTGTTAGGAAGACCCATAATTAGGGGCCTTTGTGTCCTTTTTCCCCAAACAACCTCCAAGATTTATCTCATTTGGTCATATTTTTGACTTCCATTCATCTAGGATATCCTCTTGTCATCACTCCATGAGTTCCAAATGATCCAAGATGGATCTAGTTGTGATATGTTGGAAAATATTCTAAAATCCTTTATTCTACAAAGAAATTGACTCTTTATTCCACATGTGGTGGTAGATCTAAATTATCTAAAAATTATATTCCTCTATAGTCATATTGATTATCCATCGATCTTTTCCTTGATTTCAAACATAGAATTAGATGAAAATTCCACCAGTTCTATGTGGAGTTATCTGAGAATGATGGGTTTGTGGATCAGTAACGCTAGAGGATATATCTTGATGATGAATATATTCCATTAACTAGTGCTTGTGAAAGTTATGTCCCTCAGTGATTTATTCTATGGTTTTGGTTAAATTGATTTGGTCCAACCATCGTATCATGGAATTCAATTAGGGATTTCACATGCCTTAGTTTTGGGTGTTTTCTATGAGTTGGCCTAACTCTATTTGATAAATTTGTTCCTATGGTATGTTTCCCCTTTAAATTCTTATATAGGTTCTAATTTTATTATATAAAATTTTAATTTGAATTGTTTGTAATGGATAGGGATTTTTCTCAAAATAATTTTAGGAGAGTGTCATGGACCTTATATGGGTTTTTGTTCAAGGTTCCAACTATAAGGCGATACTCTATGAGTCATTTGGTGGCGATTTCATTTTTATTTGGTTGTTATTTGTCTTATAATAATTTAATTGATTACAATTAAATTACAATTACATAAAATTGAAATTATTGAGTATGATTTAAGACCTTTTGGCATTTTATAGAGGCCGAATCAGCCTAGATAGACTAAGACAATCCTAATAGGATTTTCTTTAAGGGGACTTGACTTTATATTGTGGTAGGTGGTCCTATTTTCTCTACTCCAATGTATTTTTCATTATTTTTTGTCATGTTAAATGAGATTTTACATGATTAGAGAATTAAAATTAAATCATAAGTGTGTTATGAATTATATGTAATGCTTATTTAGTTAATGAAATTTAACTCTTCAAAAAATAAAGGAATCATGCATAATGTAACTGAAAAAAGAGACAAGGTCCATAAAAGACCCTTGTGCACTAGCTTGAAGTTTTCCCCTGATGGTCAATGGTTATATCAATAATGTTCTACTTATACTAAATGGACCCCCTTGGGTGTGTTATTATTTGACATGAAACCTAGTGGTCATGAGACCTATGATAGTCATGATTCATATGTGTTTTGTTTTTATAGTCCATGATAACTATTCTTGATTTGATTTTCATATGTTATGTGAGTTTATCTCATCTGGAATTTTATTAGTATGGAAGGTATATTCCATACAATGTCATACCTAATATGTGGTTAACTCATATCGTATAGAACATATATAATGATATATTATTACTTACCAGGTTTTTACCTTACATTTTGATTTTACATAGCTGATAGAATTTATTTTTTAGTGCTCAGGTTGATAGGTGTCTCTGATAGACTTATTTGATCCCGTAGAATGATAATATGGAAGACATGACTTATGGGTGATGGCTCTATATACGACAGATAGTTCCTGATACTAGCATGTTTTTATCCTATGGGGAATGTCATACACTATTAGAAGAGAGTCAATATATTAATTTATGATATGGATGGGTAACATCCTTTCATATGAGGGAGAATCCATTTTTTGGTTGTGATAAGTGTGAATGGAAAAATAGGAGAGCAATAAACCACGAGTCATGGGTGTGTGTTATCCATAATGGAATGAATGGAGTTGTTACATAAATGTGGAATGTTTTTTATTCCATAAAGATGGAATCTGCATTATTCTTTCAAGGTGGAATTTTTAGTTTTCCTAACAGAGATAATGAAGTTATTACTTAAAGGTAGAACATGTATTGTTTGTTAAAGACAAAATGTGTATTACTTCATAAAGGAATAATTTTTATTGTTCCTTAATGAAGGTATTATGTCTAATGGAATGATATATGTCATGTGGTGACTACTTATAATATTCATCTTGAATGGTTCTGAATCACTTAAGGTCGGGGTTAATGGAAACTTTGTTAGCACATGAATTATAGGTTCAGGTGAATTTGTTTCTTTCTTATGCATTGGTTATTAATTGTAATGATTTCATAGTTTATGTATTTCCTACCTACCTTCTTCTAATATTATCACATGAATGTACACTACATTTTATCAATTATGCATGAAACTGCATTGGTGGGGTCATATTGTGTCATACTCAAAATCTTATCAGGTGGCTATGGAACTTGGCTATGAGATCATCACTCCCAAGTCTTAGGCACGGGTAGGGCTGAGGTGAAAATTTTATTGTTGAGAGGGATAGCTCATTCGGATTCAAGTGATTGAGAGGACATTGGGATTAGGTTTAGGTGTAAATCTAATTTAGTAATTATACTATTTTCTATATTATATATGTGATCATCCCATTTGGTGACAAGTGTCCTTATATTTAAGAGTAACTATTTGAGTTTATTGTTTCCACATTCATTCATTATATATAGTACAGTTATCAGCTTCTTTTCACTCTGGTTGTTTATTGTTACATCTTTGCTTATTTATTAATTATTGTGAACTCATATTGAGGCTATAGTCTCCCCAAATTTTTGTATTAGACCCTCACTGATTTTCAGCGGTCTCTATTGTATAAGGATGAATGCCTAAGGTCATCTAACACTCAGTTTGGAACTGATGATTTAGGTTAGGGTGTTATAGTTAACATGGTAGTTTAAATTATTAATAGATATGTTGATCAATGATGGTTATTTATCCATAACACTAAGGGGTCATAGTAAATAAATAATATAGTATGGATGACATTCAATGAGACATTATTTGAAAAAAAACTTCCCTCTTGAGAAATGAGCTGATATGGGGAGGCGATTCCTCAATATAAAGAAAAAGGAAGGATTAATTTTTTTTTACTATAATTCTAACTTTACAAGGGATTAGTCTCTCAAAGATGTTTAGTATATGAGGATATAGTATCAATTTCCATCATAATTATTAATGAACACTCTAGTTATTATGTTTTCCAAGGAAAAAAAGAAAATAACAAGGTGGTTGAGCACTTTGTAAAAAGAAATATTGAAAAAGGAAAGTGGAGAAGGTTTGAATTTTCAATTTGTAAAAAATGAGGAATGAAACACTGTAGAAAATTCATGATGGGTATGTGAGTTTTCTTCAAGTGTGGATAGAAAGGTCATTAGGAACATGATTTAAAGGGAAAATAAGTTTATTTCAATGTTCAATGCTTCAGTTCTAAGTATATGAGGAACTATTCAAATAAATACCCAAGGCATTAAGGGAATTTCCCATAGAAAAAGGAAAAGTGATCATGGAAAATATTTTTGATTCAATGCAATAGAGTTAAAAGTTCCTAAAGATGTAGTGGTTGGTATGTTGAGCATCGACTCAAATTTTTCTTATGGTTTATTTTATTCTATATCTTCACACTCTTTTATATATTAGATGTTTTTCAAGAAAAGTTTATATTTCTCTAACACCATAATAAGGGAGTTATAAAAAATACCCTTAGTGAAAATATTACTTCAATAAGGATATGTTATTCATTCCCCATTATTACACAAAGAAATACCCTATTTACAAACTTTACTTTTATACCTAGGGATTACTTTGATATAACCCTTGGTATGGATTTTCTTTCAAATTATAATTATAAAATCAATTTATGACAGAGATATATATATTTTGATTTTTGATAGAAATATGGAATACCTTACTTTGGAGGGGAGATTACAACATCTAAATCATGTTAAAATATACATCTAGTATATCTTCTTAATAAAATTCTTGGAGAAAAAGAGATGACATAACCTATGAATGGGAAAATCATCCTTATAATTATATATGTACCATTTTTACCAGTATAAATTTATTTGTTTCCTAAATAACTACCTAGACACCCACCAAATCATGAAGTTGAGCTTTTCATTAATCTCATCCCTGATGTAGAACCCATATCAAAGAATACCTATAGGATGGACATAGCGAAATTAGTGAAAAAAAATAAAAAAATATTGGAGTTGTGTGATAAGGGATTTATATGGCCAAGTCATTCACCATAGGGATCCCATATTCTTTTTTTAAGAACAAGTATGGTTATATGTTGTTGTTAACTGATTATAGAGAAATAAATTACATTACTATAAATAAAATGTATACCCTACCCTATATTAATGACATATTTAATCAACTTCATGGAGATCAATATTTTTCCAACATTGGTCTTTATTCTAAGTATCATAAAATGAACATAAATAAGAAAGATATTACAATGAATCTATCTTTTATGAGTTATGGACATTAAAAATTATCACTAATACAATATGGATTGGATAATGAACTCCTTATTTTAATGGATAAAATGGGTATAATATTCATGGTTTATATCAATAATTTCATTTCAGTATTTATTTATTATCTCTTTATATTAAATAAAATTTATAATGAGTTTAACATTCATTTTATAATAACCATTAATACTCTTAGAGAAAATGAGTTATATGGGAAATTTATAAAATTTGATTTTAGTTTTAGTAAGTTTCTTTTCTTTATCATATTTTCTCTAAGGAAAGAATATCATTTTATTATTCAAAGAAAAGGGTAGTTATTGAATGGTAAACACCAAAAAAATAACTTAGGACTATATTTTCCATGGATATACAGGTTACTATTGATGTATTTTTCAGAAAAAAGCATTAATTTTCTAATCCATTAACAATGTTGACTTGTAAAGGTGTTGTGATAATATAATTAGAATAATGTATGGAATTTTTTTATAATTAATATAGTATATTGGAAAATTCACAAATATTTTCATTACCATCAGTAAATGATGGATTTTATATATATAGTGATGCGTCAAATAAAGGTAATTGATGTGTCCATATGCTAGATGATAAATATATTACTTATGTATCAAGTAATATAATCATTCATAAATAGAATTATCCAACTCCAGATCTTGAGTTTATAACATTAATCTTTTCATTAAAGATATAGAGGCATTACATTCATAGTGAAAGAATTTTAATATATACAGATCACAAGTGTTTGAAATAAAAATTCTCATATAATGAGATCAAAATAAGGAAAAGGTTATGGTAATAACTACTCAAGGATTAAGATTACTCAGTAGACCATCATCCTTGGAAGTAAAATAAGGTGGATATTTCATTATTTTGGAAATATCATGGAGTTTTGACTAAAATGAGGATTGATAAATATCATATATTTAGGGATTTATTGAAGTTATAAATGAGAATCATTAATAAATGGGAACTATCACATCTATTCTAAATGATTTTCAAACTATCCTTGCTATAAAAAATAAAAAATTCTTAGCTTGATGATGATATATTGAAAAGAAATTCAAATATTTGAATGAAGGGATATTAGTATACTTGATCTATAAAGATGGTATTTTGAAATTTGGAAAAATGTTATGTGTTCTATTCATTCATGGGATATAAGAGAATTATTAGATGAAACTCATAGCTCAATAATATCTATACACCCTTAGAGCACCAACATGTATCGTGTTTGGAAGTAACATTTTTTTTAGGATAATACTAAAGGAAAATTATAGACTATATATCTTGATTATTGTTTTTTGAATAGGTAATAGCCAAGAGACAATATCCTAAAAAAGTCATGCTACATATACCTATTCCTATGTGGAAATTTTATGATATTATTATCGACTTTGTAAATGTATTTCCAAATACTCCTTGAATGAATGATTTTATATTGGATATTTTTTATCACCTTACCATGTCTGCATATTTCCTCACTATATGGGAAGATATACTTCTTGATATCCCTATGTGTCACTACATTAATGATGTTATGAGACTTCATGGTGTATATATTTTAATTGTATCTGATCATAATCCATGGATTACATAAAAAATTTGGTTGATCCTTTAAAAATCTATTGACACTATGCTAGGTTTGAGAACCACCTATCATCCTAAAATTGATGTGAAATATGAAAGGAACATTCAGACATTAGAATATGTGTTGAAGTCATGATTGATTGACTTTCAAGTTATGTTATATTTTTATTTACCTTTGGTGTAATTTTTATATAATAATATATTCCAATAAATCATTCAAATGGAACTATATGAGCCATTTTATGCAAATTGGTTTCATAAATTATATTTTTTTTGTAAGAATTTTATAAAAGGAAGCTTTTGTAATGAGATACTATTAATGTGATAGTGGTGAAAGTTAACACTATCTAGATTCATATTAAGGTGTCTCAAAGTAGAAAAAAATATTATGATGATAACCAAATGAAGGATTTATAATTTTATATGGGAATTTATGTTTTCTTGAATGTATCTCTATAGAAACTAAATGTAATATTCGTATAGAAAAAAAATAAGTCATAACTACATTGTGCCTTTTGAAATTCTAGATAGAAAAATATTTTTGGATTACCATATGAATGTTTCACTTATCCTCTCTAAAGTTCATGATTTTTTTATATAAAATTATTTAAAAAGTAAATTCCAAACCACATGCATGTTCTTACCTCTAAGGAAATATAATTTGAAAGAAATTTATATTACTATGAAGAAATAATCTACATTACTGATACTAGAGAATAGGTATTGTGGAATCATATGACTCAGCTGGTAAAGGTACTTTAGAGAAATCAAATTATGGAAGAGGTGACATGGGAACCTTGAAAAGTTATGATAAAGAACTTCCTGTATCTTTTCATGTGGTTATATTATATAAATATCTATGATGAAATTTTTTAAGGGGGGAAGAAGGTAACAGTATAGATTCAATTATAGTAAGAAAGTTTTCCTTTCAAAATAAACAATATCATGATGAAAATATATTTATTCATGAGTTAAATCCTAAACATGACGTCACAAACCAGAAGTTACTAAAAAGTTCCTAGATTCGGTGGGTCACAAGGGCTCAAGTGTGCCAACCCATATTCCAAATACTGCTAACTAGTAGCGAGCACCTAAGGTGATTCTGTGGGGAGAATATTCCTACATATTAGATTGTAACACAATAGTGTAAACATATCTATCAATAACAGAAGCATAATAAAAATGCATATATAATAGAATATCCATAAGACTGTAATAATGAATAATAAAAAATTAGTTTCATGAAAAATAAGATGACCATGTCATATATTTATAAAAAATGTAATCTAATACAAAGAATCAATCATTAAATGTAGTAAAGATATCAAAATAAAAAAATACCAAAAAGTAACTATCTCTAGGTAGTATCACAAGATTAGATCAATATTGCGCTACCTTAATTTGATGAAATGATCAAATAAAGCATCATAAAGTGGGAACATTCCCTGGTCCCAACCTATATCCATGAAGTTTTCCAGAGTACCCATTGGTGGCCCGAACAGGGTGTGGGATAGCACTCTCTAAGACAATACCAATGGTGTCTATTATAAGTCTATTCTGTATAATATAACAAAAATAGTGTGAAATATACCACAAGTATAATAGTAATGAATGTAAAGTGTCTAAAGTATATGTAATCAGTCCCATCCTAACATGGAACCCTATAAACAATAATCAATCTATCATAACAAGAGAAGCTATAAATCATAAATAAATTAGGTGTGATGTTGTCCAGTCTAATAATTGTAATCAAACACCCTTATCAAGGGTTAACCCTAATGAAGACACCATAATCATGGGATATCTATAAATAATATTAAAATATCCATATTGAACATTCTGTGTAATAAAGTGTATAACATCCACTACGACATATGTTGTGACATCTTATTTCCAACCACGAAGGGTATAATCCAAGGTATAGAAGAACAAGGCATCCTCATCGAGTCCATGTACCATCTTGATGGAGAAAATATAAGGACTTGGGTGGGGTCCAAGGAACATTTCCACAATGCATATCTAATGTTAGTCTAAATAAGTAAGTTTTAAGGGGTAGAAATGTCATTACCATCTTATGAAATCAGGGCCCATGGAGTAAAAAATTCCAACTAATCCACTACCATAATCAAGATCCTTATAGTATAAATTTCTAGGGAATCCTATGGAATCTGTACTCAAGGTGTAGAAATATCCTTGGAATCAAATACTATATTCAATTCTTCATTTAGTAATCATTCAAAATCTATTCTATAATTATAAATCTAAATTAAGTTCATCTAACCCATTCATCAATTTCATTATAATCCATTTAAACATTATTATCATAGGTAATATCATGAAAATAAGGGAAACCCCTTCTCCAATCATTCATTAAATTATCATTCAATTCATTAGGGATCCCAAAATAAGTGTAAAACTCACAGAGACCCAACTAGGTGGTATAACATGGGGCTCATATAAGGACACACCCAACGGGTGGATCGGGTTGAGGTGAAAAACCTCCAATCATACAAAGTCACTAGTTGAAACCCTCATAGGTTCTCATTCATTAAATTCAATCATTCAATTAATTTTAGTGGAAATACCAAAAAAAATTACAAGTATAATAACTGCAAGAAAACTATAAAATAAACAAACCATATGGGAAGAAGTATGGACCACCTTTCATGGGTTCATGGTAGGACACTCATCCCATATCATCTCCTAAATTGAGTCATATTGAACAAAATCGTATAAAATTATGAATAACTTGGAAATAAGAAATAATATATTGCACTAAAATAACTCTGTTGATATGAATACAAATAAATAATGGTACAAGATGAAAGAAAAACTTACAGTAGTAGATCTAACAGGATGATCGATGCTTGAATCAGACATCATATGGATGAGTCAGATCAAATTCAACCTTTAGACATGGCTAAGATCTAAAATGATAAGAGAATATAATAGAGAAATAAAAATATAAATAGGGGTTTTAGTTTTAATTTAAATAAAATAAAATGGGAAATTCCCCTCTAATTACAGGGTCACATGGTTTGGCCACATGGTTTGGCCTCTGCTAAAAAAATTGAGGTGGCTCCCATGGTCATGTTTCCCGAGCTATAAAATTACCTAAAAACATGTGTTCCTGCTCTGGCCTCTAAAACTCCACTATATTATTAGTATTAAATATGTTTCTTGGGAAACATGGTTTCTTATAACCATGTATCCTAGATGATTTCATCCAAAATCTAGGCTTCGGGCTCCAAAAAATCCCTGAAGACCATAGAAACTCTAATGATCTCATTAGGCACTCACATTAGGTAAAATCTATAAAATTCTATAAACTCCAATAAGCTCAGAAACCCAGTCACAAAATCATACCATTTCTACTTGGGAATAGATAAAATCTATAAAATTCTATTTTGTTGATGGTTTTTCTCCTTGTAACATCTCGAGATTTTATGAGAAATATTATTTTTAATTACTTTGATGTCTTGTGTTGTACGCTACACCAAGATTAGCTTGTACTATATGCAACACCATATTACCTTGCAGTATACGTAACACTATTCTTGGCTCATGTTACACACAATTTCAAGTTCGTTTTGTGGAAATTATTTTAGGAAAAATTAAGTATAGATTTTGTTTAATGTATAAATGAAATAAGTTTTGATTATGTTATATACAACACCAAACGGAGCATTCACTACATGCAGCCCAGACTTGTCTTACATTACATGCAATCAAGACCTTCTTCGATAGCGTGTGTAGAACGCAATAATAAGTTTTACTAAACGAGATATTATTATAATATTATTATGAACTAGCCATTATGAATAGTAATACCCACTTTTTGAAATTTTATCTTTCAAAATGGAATTCATTTTTGGATTCGGAATATTGAAATTAGCCTAGGGTGAATTTTTGGTATTTTTCTGAAAACTTTCAATTTTTGATGAATAGTGAAAACACTGGTTTACTATTTAAAAACAGACTTTTTATTTAAATAATTATTTATTTTATTTAAATTTATTTTGGGTCAAAATAGATACATAATACCTATATAAGTTAAATTTAATTCATTGGAGTCATTTTATAATACTTTTAGAAATATAAAAAATTTATTGAACTTTTGACCGTCTTTTACCCACCTCCTAGTAAAAATTGAAAATATACATAAAAAATAATTTTACCACTTCTGTGAGTGGAATTTCAAAAATCCGAGAGACACGGTTGATTTCAGTAAGTAAAATTTGGTTCAATAAGATAAAAATTAATTTTGGGGAATAGTAACTTTTTACTTTTATTTACCACGGTTAAAAGTAAATAGGGTAATTAAGGGTAAAAATGATATTATTATTATGCTAACACATGTAATAATTCTATTTGATAAGTTTATTTCGACCAAAAACAACCTTATGAATAAAATATTACCCTTTAGGTCCACTTGGATTAGATTAGGACATTTATTATTATTTTATTTAAAGAAGAATTAAAATAGTTAAAATCAAAGTTTAATAACTAAAACATTTTTAATATAGAATTATACAAAATATAAATTCGACTATAAATATTCATTAGAAAGATAAAAAGATTTCCAACATAATTTTATTTGATTTATAATTTTTAGACATTAAATAATTTAAGTTATTTATGACAAAATGATGATGCAGTAATTACCTTATTATTGAAATATTAACATAATTGATGTTATAAATACCCAAATAAATGTAATTTTAGACTTTTTATAAATTAAACTACTTTTATAAGTTAATATTACATTTAAGTATTTATTCAATTAACTATGATCGAACTAATCATGCTTTATGATTTTCACAAAAATCAAGTACCAAATAGTGTCAAAATTGACATAAAATAGTTTTTAAAACAAATATTATATTATTAATTGGTATTTTATTCATAAAAGTCTAAGGTTCGGCCAAATGACTTAGATAATGATATATATATTAATAATTAACCACTTGGGGTCGTTTTTCTTCTTATAGTAAGTTTATTAACCGTATAGTGTAAGAAAACAAAAAGACACGTAAAAGTTAAATTATTCAACTTAGAGTTAAATCTAAATGATAAGGATAAAATAGTAACCTAAACTTGTATAAATCCTATTTGTTGAGGGGATTTCGACCCATCCCCACCTTTTCTTCTAAATAAATCAATTTGGAGCTATTAAAACAGAATATGACTTTATTATAAAATAATATTTTAAGTTTTCCTAAGGTGCCCCTCTCCTCCCTTATAAAAAGGGCACCCCTTCCCTCTTCTATTCACACCCTTTTGAGCCTTGAAGTTTGGACAACCCCTGACAATTCCTCTTCTAAACCTCTATAGTTATATAATATAGGTTCTGTTATTATCAAAATAACAACTCTAGTACCCTAAGAAGAAGTTTAAAGGCGGTGCGTCGAGAAAGAGGTAATCTCTTCTACCGACTCTTTCAAGTTTCTTTCTTCTTCTACTTACTCTTATTTAGTTGTTTAATTTTGAAGTAATAATATCAGTATCAATAATATACTTATATGTTTTTATAATAATTAAACAACCCCATTTCACCTTCTGTCCATCCTACGGAAAACGAAATCATCGCGCTTGTGTACGTACAGAATACCTTCTCCATACCGTGGTGTAATCTGTTTTTCCACCACCACCTTACTTGGTTTGGTATAGTGGTGTAAATAATAAGTATATATGGTTATTATAACATCATACTTATTCTGATATATTATATCATTCACACCAATTCTATTCAATAATTATGGGAATGATATCATCGCTCGTGCATACGTATGGACTACCATCTACACGAACGCGATGAGATTCATTTTCCATGATTAACCATTCAAGTATGATTATAAAGTATATATGTAATAAATAATCATGAAATATATTACATAATAATGATATTTTATTTATGTACATATATTTTTCATTTACTTAATTCCATTCAATTCAATAAGTAAACAAAAACAGTGTTTATGTGTACGTACGGCCTACCGTCTCTAGGAACGGTGTATTTCATTCCATTTATCAATCTATCATATATATTTATATACTAAGTATATATTATATATAAATCATGTTTTAAATTATAGAATTAAGTAAATCAGGATATGAGTAATAATATCAAGAACAACAAATCGAAACACATACGATAAATGAAACGATTTTACCCAAAACGCTGCTTTAACATGGAATAATTGAACCATATATGATATCATAACAATTAATATGATTATTTAATAAGTAAATGACATTATTTGAATCATTATACATGAGGTTTGGATATGTACGAAGCATATCGGACATAAGTTAAGGGATAATTTTTCAATCTCATTTTTATCCAAGATTGCTTATCCGTAAGTATTTACTGGGGTTATATTTTTCATCCATGTCCGTAAAAATGTTTTCATAAAGTGTTTAATATTATTACATTTATTTTTAAAGTCATGTTCACCCCTCTTTTACTTTTACTTGGTTTTATGGAAGTATTCTTTCTTTTTTTTACCATATGTGGTACTTTTTGACTTTTCCATTAAAAGTACGAGGAGAATGTTTTTTAACTTATATGGCATGAACAGATTTTTACGGTTTCATAATGACTCATTTTCATGAAGCTTACTCTACAAGATTTTATGACTATTTTCAACAAAATCCTTTTCTTTTAAAATTTCATGGCATTTTGTGAAAAGAAAATGATTTTGAAGAAGAAATGATATTTTCCTCAAGAATTCATTTCAAGTGTTTTATCAAAACCATTTTCCATATAAGATTGCATTATTTCATATGTGTATGTTTCAAGTATAATTTCTCTATGATTTACATGGTTTCAATTTTCTTATGATGAAATGAAATTCATTTTTTGTATGGATTATGTTATGATGGGATGATGTTTATGAAACCCATTTTATAATGTGGGTAATGATGAATGATTAATTTTCATGTTGTGGCGCAAGTAAGAATGATTTCATTATGAGATGGGTGGGACCTATATCTCCCTCAAATGCATTGGGTAAAGATTTATATCTCATGAGATAAACATGGCTGTAATGGTAAGTTAATCTGGTTCAGTGTTACCGGACTGAAATGAGGAGTGAACTCAATTTAGAAAGGGACTTTGTCCACCAATATGTTCTTGGAAGCAATGTCTGGGCTACTATGGAAATCATATCTTGTGCGTAATGGTTTGCCACAATTACATGTTTTCTTCCCATGATATTTTATCATGATTGATGTTCCATTATGATATATGCCTTACGTACTTCCAAGATTTATGTCTTTGCTCATGATTTTGAAGATTAGATTTTATGTTCAAGTTTTTTTCATTCAAATGTTTATGGATTGTTTTATTTCCTCTATGTTTACCCTTACTAAGCATTTGAGCTCACACTTTTTTTATGTTTTCTTTTCCCCAGGATATAAAGAAAGGTTTTAGGTAATAAAAAAAGGGGAAGATATTTATGGGAGATGTTGAAGATATTTCACCATGATTAGAATATTTTCTTCCAAGTTTCCAAAGACACTAAACTAATATGGTCCTTTGGTGTCTGTTTTTGTTATGTATTAAGTATTCCACAAAATTAATGTAATGTACATGTACGTTAAGCTATGGGTCTCTACATTTGGTAGTAGAGGTTCGGTTTAGTTAACCTTTGGAAACTAGGATGCGAAAACTTTAGTGAGATCCCTAGAGATATTTCTAAGGTATGTTTAGGGATGTCCCTAAGGATACATATAAGTACAGGTTATAGTCCTAGAATTACAGAAACAATATTAGAATTAAACCTAAGATGTTATATATTGAAGGTACTCCACCTTGATTATGATTTTGGCCTCTCACACTATTCTTTTTGGGTTTTATAAAATGGATGGAAATAGGAAGATTCACGATAATGGAGGATATGATGGACAATGGAATGATATTATTTATGAGAAACCAAATGAAATTGGATATAGAAGTCCACATATCAATATTATGCCTAATTATAAATCTCATAATATGATCAATAATCTCAACTTTGGTAAGTTTTCTGAATCATATAATAAGAGAAAGATGGAGTTTCATGATGATCATAGAGGAAAGAAAGTTCAATTTCCCTCATGTAAATCATGTGGGAAGAGGCATCAGGGAGATTGTTTCAAAGGAACTGGAAGATGCTTTGGGTTTCGAAAAGAAGGACACAAATCCAGTAAGTGCAAAGGGAAAGGTTCGGTTAACACCATGGACAAGTATAATGGTATTACTACGACATCAATAATGATTAAATGTTTTTAATGTGGAATGTATGGGAATTATGAAAACCAATGCCCTAAGGGAAAGTCTCATGAAGAGAATCAGCATGGTCATATGGGTAGTATTTATGTTGATGATGATGAAGAGACTACAAATGATATGTGAGATGAAAGAATTTTCGAATCTCGGTCAATGGTTTAAAAAGGTAGTGGAATGATTTTATGTTTATCAAGAGTAATGTTGTATAGGTAATGGTACTATGGAATAAAGACACATCTAAGGATTGTTACACTATTATTTTTTCTAATGTATTTGAATTTATATGTTGAATGGTACCGGTAACAATGAAAGGTTATTAATATATTTTTGGAAAGAAGATGATATGAGCATAATGAAGGGATAAATAGATAATGAAATGTTTGATAGTATTCATGAGATCATGACTGATATAAGGACAAAGTTATATCATGGTTTGAGTATATAGAAATTTTGGGATTTTGGTATGTGGAAATAGTTAACTTTTGACAGAATTCATGTTTTCACTAAGGTTCAATGGGTATTAATTTTTCAAGAGAATACATGATTAAGGTACTCACATGTTTGAAATGTGACCAACAAGATATCTCGTATGATATATGGGGGATAAATGATGGTATTCACATGCTCAGTAAATGAAATTTCTTGTAATTATTTTCATTATACTATGAGCTTGGACAGAAGTATTTTAGATAAGCCTAAAGATTGGAAGGGATTATATTGGACATAAGTTAGTATTGTTTAAGGCTTGAACTTTTTAATATTATTTTTGTAATGTTACAATAGTACAGTTTTAGAAAAAAGAAAACTCGTAGGTCGGGTGACAACCCGTCGCGTTGGACAAGGTTGTGGGAATCGAACCCACAACTGAAGTGTGACAGGCCTTTAACACCTACCACTACCCTACAAGAAGTCCATGATTAGTAGAAACTAGTTTTATTATATTAAGCGGTATTATATATGAATTATAAGTCCATTCTTGGAGCCATATACATTTAATATCGCCATATATGGACTTATGTATATTGAATAACTTTTTCTAACCATTCTTTTGAGAAATATGGAATGACCCGTCATTCTATCACATGATCTACTAGCACTTCACAAAAGGCAAATTCAACTTCATTTCTTTAAGAGATGAAGTGGAAATTGTTCAAGGCACAAACAATAGTAAGATTATACCAAAATCATGTAAGTATTTCTTTTAATTCAAAAATTCTTCAACTTTAGGGAAATAATCTTGAAAACCAAAAATGTTGTCTTAGTGTCCTCATATCCAATGAATTAGATGTTACCTTAGATCATCACAAATTTATGGCTTTGTGATTGTTGTATTTTTCATAGCCATGTCCTCTTCCACTCTCCATCAGAACTTGATGGTTAGATTTTTTTCCATATCCATATTTCCACCTATGTTCTCCTATGTGGAAACCCAGTGATGTGTTAATCTGGGTAACCGTTACATTTCTAAATTTCCATTTTAAAATTAAGTTTTATTATTCCTTTTTACGATGTGGGTTTCTATGAAAGAAACTTTCAAGTAGTAAACCATTTATAACCCCGACGAATCTCGACGGTGAAATTCATTTTAAGGGGGGTAGAATGTAACAGCTCGGGATTTTATGAGAAATATTATTTTTAATTACTTTGATGTCTTGTGTTGTACACTACACCAAGATTAGGTTGTACTATATGCAACACCGTATTAGCTTTCAGTATATGTAACACTATTCTTGGCTCGTGTTACACACAATTTCATGTTCGTTCTGTGGAAATTATTTTACGCAACAATAAGTATAGATTTTGTTTAACGTATAAATGAATTAAGTTTTGATTATGATATATGAAACACCAAACGGAGCTTTCGCTACACGCATCCCAGACTTGGCTTGCATTACAGGCAATCAAGACCTTCTTCGATAGCATGTGTAGTACGCAATACTAAGTTTCACTAAACGAGATATTATTATAATATTATTATGAACTAGCCATTACGAATAGCAATACCCACTTTTTGAAATTTTATCTTCAAAAATGGACTTTATTTTTGTATTAGGAATATCGAAATTATCCTAGGGTGAATTTTTGGTATTTTTCTGAAAACTTTCAATTTTTGATGAATAGTGAAAACACTAGGTTACTATTTACAAACCGACTTTTTATTTAAATAATTTTTTATTTTATTTAAATTTATTTTAGGCCAAAATAGATACATAATACCTATATAAGTTCAATGTAATTCATTGGAGTCATTTTATAATAATTTTAGATATATAAAAATTTTATTGAACTTTTGACTGTCTTTTACCTACCTCCTAGGAGAATTTGAAAATATAGATAAAACATAATTTTACCACTTCTGTGAGTGGAATTTTAAAAATCCTAGAGACACAGTTGATATTAGTAAGTAAAATTTGGTTCAATAAGATAATTTTTTTTTGGTGAATGGTAACATTTTACTTTTATTTACCACGGTTAAAAGTAAATAGGATAATTAAGGGTAAAAATGATATTATTATTACCCTAAGACATGTACTAATTCTATTTGATAAGTCTAATTCGACCAAAAACAACCTTATGAATAAAATATTACCCTTTAGGTCCACTTGGATTAGATTAGGACATTTATTATTATTTTATTTAAAGAAGAATTAAAATAGTTAAAATCAAAGTTTATTAACTAAAACATTTTTAATATAAAATTATACATAAGATAAATTCAACTATAAATATTCATTATAAAGCTAAAAATATTTCTTACATAATCGTATTTTATTTATATTTTTTAGACATTAAATAATTTAAGTTATTTATGAAAAAATGATGATGGAGTAATTACCTTATTAATGAAATATTAACATAATTGATGTTATAAATACCCAAATAAATGTAATTTTAGACTTTTTATGAATTAAAATACTTTTCTATATTAATATGACATGTTAGTATTTATTCAATTAACTTTGATTGAACTAATCATGCTTTATGATTTTCACAAAAAACAAGTACCAAATAGTGTCAAAATTGACATAATATAGTTTTTAAAACAAATATTATATTATTAATTGTTATTTTATTCATAAAAATCTAAGGTTCGGAAAAATGACTTAGATAAAAATATATATATTAATAATTTACCACTTGGGGTTTGTTTTTCTTGTTATAGTATGTTTATTAACCATATAGTGTAAGAAAACAAAAACACACGGTAAAAGTTAAATTATTCAACTTAGAGTTAAATCTAAATGATAAGGATAAAATAGGAACATAAACTTGTCTAAAACCTATTGGTTGAGAGGATTTCTACCCATAACCACCTTATCTTCTAAATAAATAAATTTGGATCTATTAAAACCTAATATGACTTTATTATAAAATAATATTTTAAGTCTTCCTAAGGTGCCCCTCTCCTCCCTTATAAAAAGGGCACCCCTTCCCTGTTCTATTCACACCCTTTTGAGCCTTGAAGATCGTCAAAACCCTTCCAATTACTCTTCTAAACCTCTCCAATTATATCATAGATGTTCTGGTCTTCTCAAAAGACCAACTCTAGTACCCTAAGAAGAATTTTAAAGGAGGTGCGTCGAGAAAGAGGTAATCTCTTCTACCGACTCTTTCAAGTTTCTTTATTCTTCTACTTACTATTCTTTAGTGGTTTAATTTTGAAGTAATATCATCATTATCACTAATATAATGATATTTTATTATAAGTATGAAACAACCCCATTCTACCTTCTATCAATCCTACAGAAAACGAAATCACCGCGCGTGCATACGTACAAAATACCGTCTCCACACCGTGGTGTAATTAGTTTTTAAACCACCACCTTACTTGGATGGGTATAATGGTTGTAAATAATAACTATATATGGTTATTATAAAATCATACTAATTCTGAGATATTATATCATTAACTCCAATTCTATTCAATAATTATTGGAATGATATCATCGCTCGTGTGTACGTACGGACTACCATCTCCACAGACGCGATGAGATTCACTTTCCATGATTAACCATTCAAGTATGATTATAAAGTATATATGTAATAAATAATAATGAAAGATATTAAATAATAATGATACTGGATTTATTTAAATATAAGTTTCATTTTTTTAATTCCATTCAATTCAATAAGAAAACAAAAATGGCGTTCATGCGTGCATACGGCCTACCATCTCCATGAACGGTGTATTTCACTCCATTTATCGATCTATCGTATATATTTATATACTGAGTATATATTATATATAAATCATGTTTTAAATTCTGGAATTAATTAAATCGGGATATGAGTAATAATATCAAGAACAACAAATTGAAACATGTACGATAAATGAAATGATTTTACCCAAAACTCTACTTTAACATGGAATTTACAAAAGAATGGGTATTATAAAGTAATAATTGAACCATATATGATATAATAACAATAAATATGATTCTGTAATAAGTGAATGACATTATTTAAATCATTATTCAGGAGGTTCAGATACGTACGAAGCATATCGGACATAAGGTAAGGGATAATTTTGCAATCTCATTTTTATCCGAGATTGCTTATTCATAAGTATTTACTGGGGTTATATTTTTCATCCATGTCCATAAAAATGTTTTCATAAAATGTTTAATATTATTCCATGTATTTTTAAAGTCATGTTCACCCCTCATTTACTTTTACTTGGTGTTATGTAAGTAATCTTTCTTTTGTTTACCATACGTGGAACTTTTTGACTTTTCCATTAAAAGTACAAGGAGAATGTTTTTTTAACTTATATGGAAAGAATAGATTTTTATGGTTTCATAATTCCTCATTTTCATGAAGATTACTCTACAATATTTAATTACTATTTTCAACAAAATCCTTTTCTTTTAAAATTTCATGGCATTTTGTGAAAAGAAAATGATTTTGAAGAAGAAATGATATTTTTCTCAAGAATGCATTTCAAGTGTTTTATCAAAACCATTTTCCATATAAGATGGAGTTATTTCATATGTGTATGTTTCAAGTATAATTTATCTATGATTTACATGGTTTCACTTTTCTTATGATGAAATGAAATCCATTTTTTATTTGGATTATGTTATGATGGGATGATGTTTATGAAACCCATTTTATAATTTGGGTAATGATGAATGATTAATGTTCATGTTGTGGCACAAGTAAGAATGATTTCTTTATGAGATGGGTGGGACCTATATCTCCCTCCAATGCATTAGTTAAAGATTTATATCTCATGATATAGACATGGATGGAATGGTAAGTTAATCTGATTCAGTGTTATAGGACTGAAATGAGGAGTGAACTCGATTTAGAAAGGGACTTTGTCCACTAAGATGGTCTTGGAAGCAATGCCTTGGATACTATGGAAATCATATCATGTGCTTAAGGTTTTTCCACAATTACATGTTTTCTTCCCATGCTATTTTATCATGATTGATGTTCTATTATGATATATGTCTTACGTACTTCCAAGATTTATTTCTTTGCTCAAGATTTTGAAGTTTAGATTTTGTGTTCACGTTTTTTCATTCAAATGTTTATGGATTGTTTTATGTCCTCTATGTTTACCCTTACTGAGAATTTGAGCTCACCCTTTTTTATGTTTTCTTCTCCCCAGGATATAAAGAAATGTTTTAGGTAAGAAAACAAAAGTGGAAGTTCTTTATTGGATATGTTGAAGATATTTCACCATGATTAGAATATTTTCTTCCAAGTTTCCAAATACACTAAACTAATACAGTCCTTTGGTGTCTGTTTTTGTTATGTATTAAGTATTCCGAAAAAGTAATGTAATGTCCATGTATGTTAAGCTCTGGGTCTCTACACTCCTTTACCTATTGATCGGTGTAACTCCACATGAAAAAACCCACTACCTCACATTTCATCCCTAACCATCAATTTTGAAGGTGCAAGTCGCGATCCATCTTAGTAATTCCAAGATGTACTTCCCAAGATGAGTCCTGAAATTATAGAATCGGCTCAACATGTATATATACTAGAACCCAAAAGTGGAAAATAATACGTAGAACTTCATCATCACCAATGGTATTACTTGGAAGTTTTTCTTCATATTCCACACCCTCCTATAGGACTAGTCCCTCTGCGTTAGATAACTATCTCATCCTCACTTTACCTAGAAGAGTGGAAGTTGGTACCAAGTATGAGAGAAAAATCTACCTATGACGATCCTAATCTTCCAAGTGAATCTCTATAAATAATTCTATAAGCTCTCACTCACTACTGGACACAAAAACTGTATATATATAATTCCTTTTTCTCAGTGCATCAGCCACTGCATTTCTCTTTCTGCGAGCATAGGAAAGCTCAAAATCAAAAGAATATAGGTACTCAAACAACCTTCATTGCCTCATATTCAAGTCATTCTGTTTAATTATGTACTTGAGTATTTTTTTTATACACCACAAAAATATCTCCCAGTAAATAGTACCTCCAACAGCCTAAGGCATATACTACAGTGGCTAACATGAGATCATGTGTTGGGCAGTTTCTATCACATGCTCTCAAATGATGAGACATGTATGCCAAAAATCCCCCCTCATATATTATAAATTCTCCTGGAACTATAAAAAATTCATCACAATATAGCATGTACCTTATTCCCATATCTATTAGAATTAGGACCAGGTTTGAAATCAGTCTCCCTTTTGGCTCCTGAAAGTCTATCTCACTGGTGTCTTACCATACAAACCTCGCACCATTCTTAGTAAATCCCATAATAGGTACTCCTAAGTGTGAGAATTCCTATATGAAATTCATATAATATCTAGATATCCCCAAGAAACATTTTATGTCAAATAAATTCTTTGGATACTCCTCATAAACTACAACTCTCTCCTTATCTGGGTCAACTAATACTCATTTCTCTGAGATAATATGACCTAGGAAGTAAAACTTCTCCATCCAAAAGTTACAATTTGTGATCTTAGAATATAATTAATTATCTATCATTGTATCCAAAGTGATCACTAGATATTTTGAATGGTTCTTTCCATTGAGAGAATACACCATGATATCTTCCATGAACACCACCACAAGAAAATATAGATATGGATAGAAAACTTGGTTCCTCAGTTCCATGAAAACTACTGGCACATTCATACCACAGAACGGCATAACCAAATTCTAATATAGACCATACATAGTATTAATTATTTTATGAGGTATGTATGAAAGTAAAACACATGGATGGTGATAACATAACATTAAATCAATTTTCAAAAACACCCTACATCCTCAGATCTGGTAGAAGAGATCATTTATCCATGTTAGGGGATAACAATTATTAACTATCAACTGGTTCAATTTTTGATAATACACACTTATCTTGAGGGTTTTGTATTCATGTTTCACAAAAAAGGATAGGTGAACCGGATGAATAAGTATTGGGTTAAATAAAACCTTTTTCTTCCAAGTCATATTGCTACCTCGGGAGCTCCTACAACTCTATAGTACCCATCTTATAAGAAGAAATGGATACTGGTGCAAATCCTAGCACTAGATCAAGGAAAAAATATACCTCTCTCTATATATTTTATCTTAAAATTATTCTAGTAAAATGACCTTGAAATAATTCACCACTATATGTGATTTTTTCTAACGCATTCCCTAATCATCCAAATATAACCTAGAAATCTAGACTTTCATACCACCCAACCAAAGATTCTTGGATCTATCACTATCGTCTTGGACATCCCATTCACCCTTATGATTAAAATCCCACCCTATGGCAATAGATATTTACATGAGAATAATAAGAAACTATCCATTCCATTCTGAGTATGATTTCAAACCCTGTCATCTTGAGGAAGAAGGGATATCATATGAAGTGACACCTACAAATCAAAAGGGGGAACTCCCTACACAAGCATACACCCTCTATTATGATACCCAATGGATTATCCAAAGACATAACACCATCATAAAAATAAACAATAATCCCAAGGTTCTTCACAATAGATATATATATGAAGGAATGTGATGCACCTATATCAAAAAAAATAGATACTAGAGTAGAGGCTACTAAGATTGTACCTATCATCGTAGATGGCTCAAAAATCTTCTCCTTAGGTGTGTCTTGTATCGAATACATCTAGCTTGAACAACAACCCTATGGAACAACCTCACTACCTACATCAGACCCACTCTACTATCACGGTACAACTGGTTCCTGGATGCCTCATCCATAAACACAACCATGTCTTGAATGACTAACACTACTCCAGATTCCATGATGATGTGGAGCTATGAATCCCACTCTTGAATCTAGATTTGGATTTGATCCCCTTCTACTATCTTTTGGAGGTAATTTCCTACCAAAACACTATAAATGGCCCATACTGACATAATCTCATCACTCAACTAGGTATCTTTCACACTGACTCCTCATATGTGCTCATCTCCAGCATTGATGACAGAAAACAGAACAACCAGCACAAATAAACCAGCTTGTAATTCCCTCCAGAGAAGACTCAAAATGTCACTTCCTTAAACTGGAATCTAAACAACTAGGTCGAGAGGCTAAACTATCATTCTCTACACCCCCATATTCCCTAAATTTCCATTCAGTAATCAGTGCTTGATTCGCTATCTCAGTAATAGTAGTTAGCTGAAACATTTTTACCTACAATCGAATAAAATTATCAAGACCATACTTAGATATTCTCACCCTTAATGGATCATTAAAAAGATAAATCAGTGAAAAAATTTGAAGATCTGTGAAACATTCCAAATAATCTATAATGGTCATCACACCATACTTCAAGAACATAAAATCACTAGACTTTTCATCTCTTAGTGTCTCAGAAAAGAAGTAATCATAAAACCTGGATTTGAAATCCCTATAAACCATGCCATGAAGTATATCAATCAAGTTCAAAACATCCCACCATCACTTAGCTACTTCTCATAGCATATATGGAATTTTCTTCACTCTCTTCTCATGTGGTGTCTCTACATTCACAAAGATATGAAAGATAGTCTCAATCTATAGATCAACTACCTATGGACTGTCATCCCCCAAAAACTTGGAAGGATAATACCTCTAGAACACAGGAGTCAATTTTACCTTAGACAAGGTAGCTTTTTGTGCTCCCTAAATGGTCTTCATGAAACATAAGAAAATATCATAGAACAAGGAATCAACACTCTTATCTGGTAATACATTTGGTGTTGAAACTATAACTACATAATGTTCTACCGGTATCATAGGGAACATCGCCTCTTGAGCATTATTATCTCTACCCTCTTAGTCTAATACTAGATTTCATCATGGAAGCATGTATCTATAATGAAAAACACATTCCTTTTAAAAGTGTCAGCAGAAACTAGTTCATAAATACAAATCATAGTACATGTCTAACCCTTCCTATAAACAAGTCACACCCCTCTTACGGCTCCTAAATCTTGGACTGGGTAATACCAATAACCTTAAAAAGTACCAGAGACACATCCTACTACCAACTCTAAATTCAGATCTAGGATAAGCTCTCTGTTTCACAATTTTAAGTCATTTTCTATTCATATTTATTTTATAATCCTCTTAAAATGGTTGAACCAAGTGGATTTCTACTTAAAATCATTAAGGACCTATACACCTTATAAAACAAAGTGTGGTTTCCACTTAATCCATACCATAACACATTCTATCATATATGACCAATGTCCCCTTAATCAACATGCCATAATTGATTTTTTAGGGTTTTGATGTAGCCTATGTAGGAAAACATTATTTAGTTTATGAAAGGAACTCTAATTACTAATCATGTTTCTAAATTACCTACAAAAACATTTATAAAAAATATCAATCAAGAAACATGTAGTAAATTACATTAAATCAAAAAGTGCATCCTAAAAGGTTTGAAATAATGCATGGCATGTTAATTCTTTTAGGTTCCTAAAATAATGCATGATATGGAATTCCCTCTTCTCATAGGGCCAATTATTAAAAAAAATTAATCATGATAAACCCCAAATCACAAGTTTTTCACCCAATGGTGGAATAAAATCAAGTATAATAGGAAAAATACAGAAAAATGATTCTTCATTCTATGAAATTTTGATTTTTCCTTTACGTGAGTTAGCTACTCCCATGAATAGCTCATTACCATATCCCAATTCATTCCTAATATCCTATCTATTATCTCAAAATAGTACATATATAAAAGAAAAACCCTTTGATACCACTTTGTAACATCCAAACACTAGAGAAACTAAATGGTTCCCCAATCCACTGTGTCACATGCCCTCAATCACACATCCCTCTATGCCATAGGATACTGACTAGTAGAAATGTCCAAGGGTGTTTCTATAGGGATAATATATCTTCATGTCAAAGTTTAACTCATCGATTTAAACATATCGATCAATAACAGAAGCATAATATAAATCAAGACAAAAGATAACATCTATAAGAATCTAATAATAAATAATACAAAATAATTTTAATGAAAAATATGATGATGAAGTCGTTTATCTATACAAAATGGTATGAAATACATTGAATTAGATATCGAATATCGTGCATATATCAAAAAAGACCAAAAATAGACTATCTCCAGCTAGCATCAAAATCATTTCTAGGTTATGTTCTCCCCAATACCTAAGAAATATTAAAATAATGAATCATAAAGTGGTTTCTTTCCACAGCCCCTACCTGCTTCTATGATGTCTATTCGAGTGCCCAATGGTAGCACAAACAGGGTGTGAGATAACACTGAGTAGGACACCACCAACAGTGTCGATAACAAGCCCGGTTTTTGTAATATAAATAGAATAAGTGTTCAATATATTACAAGTATAATAGTAATGAAAGTAAAATTTCTAAATAATATACAATCATGTCTATCCCAAAATGGATCCTTGTGAATAATAAATAATCTCCCATAATAAGGGAAACTTTAAAGCATAAATAATGCATGTGTGATATTTTTCATTATAATAACTATAATAAAACACCCCAAGAAATGGTTAACCATAAACAAGACACCATAATCATGGGATATCTGTAAAGCATAGTAAAATATCCATAATGTCCATGTCTTTTAATCTAGTGTGTAACATCCACTAAGGCCTATACAGTGAAATCAAGTGTCAGGACATGAAGGGGCGGATCCAAGGTATAGAAGACCGAGTAATTCTCATTGATTCTATGGATCATCATGATTAAAACTTAATAATGACTTGGGTGGATTCCATGGATCATTACTAGAGTTAATGATCAATTAAAATCCATGAAATCCTAGTCTAAGTGGTATAAATGTCCTTGGAAACCTATGAAATCATAACCCACATAGTAGAAATGTCAAATCCATCCACTATTGTAATCAAGATCATGGAGTATAAATTTCCATGGAATCATATGGAATCAGAATCCAAGGAGTAAAAGTTTCCTTGGAATCCACTTCCATAATCAATTCATCATTTCATAATAATTAATAAGTCATTCCATAATTATAAACAATCAATAATTCTATCCAACCAATTCAATATTTTTTGTGAATTTAACCATTTTAATCATATATCCTCTTATGAAAAGGAGGTGTGACCCTTATCTTGTTATTAATTAAATTATCATTCAATTAATTAATGCTCCCAAAATAGTTGTTGATCTCACAAACACAGAACATTGTGGTATAACATAGGGTAAATTCAAGTACACAACCCATGGGTCATTTGGGTTGAAGCGAAACACCTCCAACCATAATAAGGCACAAGTGTGAAATCTTATTACGCTCCAATTTATTCAATTCAATCATTCAATTAATTTTAGTGGCAATGACAAAAAGTATGGAATGTATAAAAACTACAATAAGATATAAATAAACCAAACAATAATGGAAAATGTATAGACTACTTACTATAGGTCCATGGTAGAACACTCATATAGTATCAACTCTTAACTTGAGTTGGATTAGATGAAATTGGATAAATGGATTATTACCATGGAAATATATCATTTTATGTTACACAAAAATAGCTTTGTCAATATGAAGACAAATTATTAATAGAATAATTTGAAAAATAACTTGTCAACATGGATCTAAAGAGATGATTGGTAGTGATGCAAAGCGGGCACATGGCCCGTGGGCATTGCGGGTATGGGGTAGATGTGGGGAGGGGTGGGCCTAAAAATTTTGACCATTTAGAATACGGGCCAATGCGGGTTGAGCCTAGGTGGGTGCGGGCCAATTTGGGTTCATCCCACACGGGTGTGGACTTGTTCGTGGGCCTGATTTAAAAAAAATATTATTATTACAATATATGTTTCTTTAACATTTTAGTTTTTTTAATTAAAAAATCAGGGTTAAATGGTGAAATATAATTTATCACTGTAATGGTCATACTAATTCACCATTTATTCACATATGAATTTTAAATAGGCCTATATTTATTATTTTAATATGATATTATATTATTTATATCTTAATTATTAACCATATTCACATGGTTTGTCAACCCATCTCTCGAAAAATGGAACTCATTTCCCGTGTGCATGGTTTAAATTATTTTAGAGTTATTATAATCATAATATTTTTTAGGTCGATTTAATTTTGTTATTATTTAATTTTATTTTATTATTAAGAGAATAGGATTGAACCTCGTGGAAACACGAATAGCTTCTTATGAAACTAATTGTTACCTGGAGAGACTTTATTCATTCACATGTTTAGTTGTTAACATCACCACGCAACCAACAATATCATTCATCGTCCATTACTGACTACTCACCTAATTTTTATCACCACAGTTCGCCACCACATTGGCGTCGCCTCATGCGACCATTAACCAACAAAAAAATGTTCAATCTCATCTCTTAAAACTCTAATTATTTTTAATTAATATTTCTCCCCTTAAACACCTTTAAGAATGATAAAAAATACAGTATTTAAATTTTTATAAATAGTATTTTTTAAATGTGGGTAACCCTACGGGAAACCCGTGGGTTTATGCTGGGCGGGGTGGGCTTGAAAGTTTTTGTTCGCATTATATTTGGGCTTTTACAGACAAACTTGCACGGGATCAAACCCCTGCGGGTTTGTCCCACCCCACCTCAGCCCTCCCATTTCGCATTACTAATGATTGGAACATGAATTGGATTCCATATGGATGAATCGAATAAAATCATGCCTTTTGTCTTGAATAATATCTCAAATTAGAGGATAATATTCTATATAAAAGAAAATAGAAATAGGTGTTTGAGTTGTAATTGAATTAAGGAAAAAATTGTAAATTCACCTCTAATTACTAGGTTGCATAGTTTTTTGGTACAATTGGAAAAACCATACACCAATTGTGTAATCTTATCTATCCATAACCACCCTATCAAAATCATGGCGAATGGTTTGAAAACCCATATGATGAATGTTCCATTATTCTCTTCTGAATTCAGTAATTGTCTCACATGGGCATGCGCCCCTGGATGCATAGTTTCTTTAAACTGTATGGTCCTGCTCAAGCCACTGAAACACCATGCACGGTAAGTAGTAACCCTGTAGAATGGATTATATTGTTTCTAAAAATAATTTGGACTAGAATATTTTCTCAAAATGTTAGGATTTAGGCTCTGAAGAATCTCTGTATAGCCCCAAAACACTCATGGTCTCATTAGGCACTCACATTATGTCAAAAAAAGGAGTTAAACGATAATTAAAAATATATGTACCTCATACAAAAAAATCAGGAACATACACTAAATTCCAAAATTTTATAAATGATATTTGATGAAAATAACTTTATTTTTGAATCCATCAGATGAATATTAACTTAGGTTGGATTTTTAATATTTTTCTAAAAGAGTTGTTTTCTAGTGAATCTCAAAAGTACCAATTTTTTAAAAACATTCAATTTTAGGAAATATTAATTATATAATAATAACTTGAAATTTGATGAAACATTTTTCTTGAAAAATTTCATATTAATTAATTAGTATAATTAATATAAAAATATAGTGTTGAACAATGAAATATATTATTGATATTTAGAAAGTATGTGTAATTTTTGGTACAAATAAAAAAATAGTTCTTTTATCTTAATAAATTATATATATATTTCATTATGGTTTTGGTATAGTTTCAAATAAAAAAATAAATTTTTTTAACATAATACAATTAATTAAATTAGAATCAAAATTATAAATTATTATGTAGTAAAATCATCTTTATTCTTTAAACGAACATTTTCCTGAAAATGGGTTTTCATTACGAAGTATGGTAAATTTTTCATACCACTAATGTATGAGACCAAAACTCTAATATGAACACTTATATCATTATATCTATATGAAATTATCAAATCACATTATTTCCCTAACTCATTAGGATATGAAACTATTTTAATTGATAATGGATATTTTAATATGAGATTCATACTTCATCATACATGGGTGAATGTTCCTAGAAAACGGTTAAACATTTAAAAATTGATCAGATACCACTAAAAATTTTCTATATATCTAGAAACACTAGTTCAATGAAATTAAAAAGCACTAAAATCCACATTCACAATAACACAATTCATTGAAAAGTAAAACTATTTAATTATTAAATGATGAATATATATCTTTAACAAAACATATATAATTCTCCACTTTTCAATAAAGTGTTTGATAAAAATATATATGGAAATTTTGAAAGACTATTCATGTTGTAGTATACCTACATGCTATATGAGTCACCCAATACATGGGAAATATCCCCTTTGTAACTATGATATTTTACTATCTCTTGGAATCTAAGGAAAGAGGATGAAGTGAGCATCAAGAGGGAAAAATTGATAGTTGAATCTTATAGGGTTAGATACATCCATTGTTATAAATGAATCCTCATTAATATAGTCCTTAGGGATGCTTCGTAATCCTCTTAATCATTTACATATATGATTAAAATATATGTTCAAATTTACAATGGTAATAATGTTGGAAACCTTTATTATATGGTATTAATCTATGCATTTCATCACACAAAATGTTTATTAATAGTATCCAATGTGGAGTAAATCCAAATCTAAACTGCTAAAATTTTATCCATCATAATTAATTATAAGATTATATATGAATCATGCAATATGATTAGATATATTATATAACCTATCATGTGATATTACGATATATATCTAATGAAGTGTCTATAATATCTCTATATCACGAGAAATGATATAACCAGAGCATGCATCTATATTATATATGTCAAATCAATCAACATAATTATTCATACCATAAAATATAAGATATAATATATCATAAATATAATGGTTTTAGGTCATATATCCAAAACATTCATTGTATATATGTATCTTAGGCTGATCACTTTACATGATAAATATATTCTTGATTCTAGGTTCTCACTCATCCCTTGTCCTCTATTACTTTCCACTTTCCAACATTATTCTATCTCATGAATCAATTGAAAGGGGATTTAGTTCGCTGTATGGTTTATGTAGGGGTTTTTTATAGTGTATTAAGGTGATTTTTTTAAGATATATTTGTGTGTTGGGTGGTGTTTCATCATTGATTACTAATCATTCGTTAGTGTTAATCATAAAATAAATTATTACTGATGAGGTTTTATAATATTTACTCTTATATTATGTGTGAATTTGGAATTATCATGTATGTGTTTTTAATGGTTTAATGGTATGAGTTATCCAAGAGATTATAATGGAAATGGATTACGCACTTCAATGTAGAGATTTTATTTAAATCTTCTTATTATGTTTTTCATGATACTTATTATTTTTCATTCCTTAATGTGAGATTTTTTATGTGATATAATAATAATTATTTATTTCCTTATCATGTTCATAGTAGTATAGTCACTTGACGTATGTAATGGTAAAACAAATGAAAAATATGGAATTTTATTTGGTAATGTTAGTTTATGAATTTTTTAGGTTGTGAATGGTGGTTTTGTGTTTTGAATTTATTGTCAAAGAGATCAAGTGAGGATTAACTTAATTATAAGATTCAATGTAAATAATTAGGTATTTGGGTGAATAAATTAGAATCCAACCTTGAAATAAGATGAATTTACTTCCATTATGTTTTCATGGGATAGGTGAAGAACAAAGGTCCTTAGAATAGAAATTTGTATAAATTATTTATATCGCCTACATATAAATATTGTTTGAGTTGGTATTCTTGTCTTTCATAATTGATGATGGTAGAAAATAAATATCCTCATTAGTAACTTTTTTATTATAACATCATAGATAATTTGAGAAGGATTTGGTTAGATCACATGTATTTAATAAATTTTTTACAAGTTCAATTATTGTGAAGGATGAAGTTTAGAAAGAGTTAGAGTGTCTATATTTGTAGTAACCATGTATTCTAGTTTCTATAATTGGTAACAGAAACTCATAGATGATGTTTGGGTTGAATATATATATCTCAATAATTATTTGAGAAGGACAGACTTGTTCTGGTAGAGAAATTTTCTGAAGTATTCTAAGTTCGGTATTTACATTATGCTACATAACTTTAGAATATGCTAAAAATAGTTTAAAATTATTTAAATAATTCCTAAAATTATTTGGAGTAGTTATGAAGACATTTTTAATGATTTTAAAGTCCTATAAATGAATTGGATAATCTTATAGTTGATTTAATGATGATCTAGAATCACATTGCTCAAGCTATAATTCTAATAAAATAGAATAGAATTTAATTTAATCATTATACCCATAAGATAATTTATATATTCAAGAGAAAATTGTATTAGAAATTTTCATTAGATATCCATTGTATATTTAAATCAACATACACTTGAAATGGTTTTCCAAAACATAAGTAAAATTATACATATATATCTAAAAAATAAAATATGAATTTTATATTCTGGAAAGATAATTTGGTTATGAAATCTCATTCATAGGTAAATTCATCTACACATTAAATATTAGAAAATTGATTTTCGATAATTTAATATAATTAATACTTTTGTAACATAATTTCATTAAGATAATTTTAAATGTCACCCATGTAACATTATTCATCTATGTGTAAGAGAATTTTCATCCTGTAAGTGAAAAAACTTTTTGAAAATCATAAATAATAACAAAATGAAAATATTTTATTTTCCAAAATAGTAGGATTCAGAAGACTAATAAATACTATGATTCTTAAGTTGTGTTTAAGTGATCAAATAATCAAAGATCTTTATAATTTCTTGATTTAATATAAAAATCCATTAGATACTTCTCATCGATCCAAAATAAAATAAGATAAAGGGATGAATAATTAAAACAACATTTAAATGATACTAAATGATTTTTTTGGTTTACATGAATAATGTTGATATTTTGGAGACAATGATTCTATTCTCATTAGTTACTTATCTCATTTTCAAATCCAGGAGACTGAGAAAAATATTAAAATAAGATTTTGGATTTGATACATGTTTTTACTAACATAAATCATTATCTATTCTTATTTCATGAGGGTCTATCATTCTCCAAGAATGAGTTACAAATCATTGATGTTATGTTGTACATTTTTTTATAGTTGAAGAAAATGACATGTATATTTCTATAGAGATATTTTGAGTAAAATAAGATATGAAAATTGTGGATAATTATTGTAGGGTATTATTAGAATATAACTTAAGGTGAAAATGAAGGGATGAGATATCATAGGGACTAAATTAATTGTTTTCAACACTAATGTTATACTAAAAACTTCCTAGAAAACCCAACATACCATTTATCTTAATTAAAAAATAAATAGTGCATTTAAATATCCACCCACACACATTAAAAGTTTTGATCTTGAGGAGATAATAGATGAACCATACATGCATCCATAAAATAAAAAATAAATGAGCTCTTAATCCAAGATTGTGAGGTGAACTATGAGAATATGAGAGAATAAAGTACTCTCAATGAAGAATAAGTTGGTGTATCTACTATAACTGGTTTCAATGAATAAAATGAAAAATATTTTCTAAAACCTATAGTATAGAAGAAGAATAAGAGTGTTCTATTCTTGTATAAACTATGACGTTTTGATAATAGAATAATAAGAATAAGAATATGAAGTCAAGGTTATGTATGCCTTATTATTTTTATACCCTTTCATGTATTATTTAGAGAATATTATTTTATTTGAGTTTGTAACAAAAAAATCTATAATATATTGGATTCTCTGAAATGATTTATAGGTTGATTTTATTGATTCATTATTGAATACTTTAAGGAATTAAAATTAAATCTATGTTCAGGAAGATGATTTTATATTATTTCTATATTAAAACCAAGGATCTTATTGAAGATCTATTTTAGTTGGATAAAGTTATAAAATAACACATGGTATTCTAGTATATATATATATAACCTAAAGGATTAGACTAGTTATATTTCATAATACAGTGAACCACACTTGTGTAATATTATGTGAACAAGGTTTTTGAATAATTCATGCCCAACCCACTATAATTTTTAAAATTATTATAATGGAGAATCCATGACTTAACAGGAGTTAATAGATAATGATTAGGTTTCCCACATTTATACTGAACCATCTAAAAATACCAAATATTGATCTGTTATTTTTATTTTTATTTTCCATGTCGTTGAGGCTTGTTGGGTAAATTATAAAATATTCATTTATATCCTAATAGATTTCAGGAGATAAAATGCTAAAAGGGGATATATTTAGAAAAATATTTGGAATCTGGTAAAAGTTATACAACACTTGATTCACCCCCCCCCCCCCCAATTGTTTCTTAATGGTCCAGTAGTCACAAGATGTGTTTTCAAATCTTTGGTTACATTTGATTGAATATTTATTGAATCGTTATAATAGGAATCAGAAGAAAAATGTTCACTATGATTTGAATTAAAAACATTTTCCCAGTTGTTTTTAATTGATATATATTAAGTACATATTTTGTCTTGATGAAGTGACTCATAAGAACAATTTTTTGCAATCGATTTATGTTCTTATTATATAGTTTTAGAAATAACCATGAAAATAGGAGGAGATAGGGGTTAAAAATTAGTGAAATAGCACAAGGAAGAAATATGGAAAACCGCTGGATGATGGTACTCAGAGTGGTAATAGTATTGTTAAATAAATTGAAGACTGTTCTTCTAGTGAATATAGATCAAGATATAAAAAGAGTTATTTTAATAAGTCACTCAGTGAATTTTATTATGAAATTAATTATTACCTAAAAAAGTTAACTAATGAAGTTTTTTCATTTATGATTTCAAATATCAATGGAGTGATAGATGAAAATTCACAATTGGAAATAGAATTTAATGTAATGGAAGATGTATTAGTGAGGAAGATGATTTCATAAAACACTCTAATAAATATTGTAATGTAAAAAATATTATATAACAATTTTAAATAGAGGAGTTTATTTATTATATAAATAATTGAAAAAAGGTTTTTTGAGAAATTTTCTTTTGAGAAGGTTGTAAGAGAGGTGATCTATGTGTTGGAAAATATTTATCAAGCCTATAAAATTTTAATGAATCTCATATGGAGGTTAAAATGAAGAGATTAAATGAGAAATATAACTCTTTAATTGTGAAAAACAAAAATAAATGAAGATCATATTGATAATATAGAGGGTGAATGGGAATATATTTTGAGATCATTAGAATATGAATATAACAATCATAACCTGAAATGTTTAGAGAAAAAAAATCAAATAAAGAATCTGTAACAAGGAAAATCATGAAATCCTCAACCTACTAAGATATATAATGCTTCCACAAAAACATCAGAGAAGTTATTTAAAATTAACAATGTTAAATTTATTTAGAAATAGAACTTGATATAATATATTTAATACTCCACCTCAGGCTCAAGGAAATAGGTGTCCCATAGTCCTAAAACCCCTCATGTTTTGAATCTATTTTTTCATAAATTTTGGGAAATTTTTAAATTGTATACGAAAATAATAATATAAAAATGAGCATAAACACACCATTATATAAATTGTTGTTGTGAGTAACCCAAATAAAATAATATCACAAAACCATGTCCAAAAAATTGGTATAAAAAGTACAAAAACATCAAGGTACTCAATATGGAAAGTCAAGATAAATTGCACATAAAGTGAAATGAAACAAATTGAAAGGTAAATATATTTGGTGTAAATTTAGGAACATGTTTGTGTATTATTATAATAATAGGTCAATATGTATAATTTTAAGAAGGTCTGAAGTAATGGGTCGGAGCAGAAATAATAAAGAAACCTACTATAAAAAATGATACCTCACAAATGATTAATACCATGACTTCAATTAACAGATTTGAGAAACTTGGGATCGTTTGAAAAAATTATAAAATTGGTGGTCACTTTATAATAAATTGTAATAAAATTATCCAAGTTATAATAATTTACTTAAGTGGAAATGGAACCACCAAATACTTAGAAGCATGTAATAAAACAAGACAATTAAACCTTGGAAGATGAATAATTGAATAAGTTTAAAAAAAATCACTCCTAAAAATTCAATTAAGAATGTTGATTATGGTTCCAATCCAACTAGAAAAAAATTACTCTATTATATTAATATTGGTAACACCATTGACCATTACAATATGGCCATGAATGAAAAGGTTAAAGGGAGAAAGTTGAAAACACAAATGGATTTCATCCAAGAAAAATATTTTATTATTGAATTAGTAGTTGATGTTTTTTAAATATTATGATAAGATGATAAAAAAGGTAAAAGTAAAATTTGTTAATGAAGTGTGTGGAAGGTGTAAAAAGGCAAGACATGATCCTATCTGATGTATTACTATTTTTCCTGGATAGATGAGAAAAAAAGAGAATAAACCCACTTCTTAAAGGTATAAAATTATTTATACTATAAAGGAATTCATACCTAATGAGAAAGTGAATGAGCCTGATGATATATTAATTATATGGATAGAATAGTTGGAAGTATATAAGAATTTATAGAAAAAAAGAATAATAAAACTATTCATTTTTTATCAAGTAATGAAACTCATTCCCACAAAGAAGAATTTTGTAAAAGGTTATATTCCCATTCTTTCACAACAAGAATATATTTGGAAATAAAAATATACATCAAGCATGGAGAGTTGTATAAATTTTAGACCTTTAATCAAAGGTGCTTGTATTGTGATGAATTTTCTTAATCCCAATTCATAATATGGTGGGTTATTGTAGGATGCACTTCATTATCATATAGTGCTTTATTGTTCCTTAATTTTGGTAATATGTAGTGATTAAGGATGGAAGGCATCCCTTAAGGGGGATATTTCAAAATATATTAAGTTTATAAATATTTTTAAATTTATTCTGAATGTTTAAATCTAGATAACCCTTTGGAATAGGAAAGATGAAGTATTATTTCATTCACCCATAAGAATTTTAATTCATATTAAATTTTGTATCAATGGGAGATGATTATCAAAAAATATAGGGACAATCATGCACTTCAAATGTTGGGTCATGTGTGTTATATGAGTTTAGGTTGTCAAATATTCTTTAAAATATGTGTGTTTTACCACAGAATGTGAAAGACAGAAGATAATATCACATGTAGTGAAAATATAGACAACCTTGTTAATTAAAATTTTCACTCATATTCTCTACTTATGGTTTTCCCATATAGACATTAAGTTTATTTTTTATGGAAAATTACTAAAATAAATGTGATCCCATATTAATTTTATATGATTATGTATTGTTATTTAGTTCTTATAATAATATGAAATTGATAAGTATTGATTCTTGTGATATTTATTCACTCAAATGGAATTTGAATGAATATTTCTAGGAGATATATAAGTTATATAGTTAGAAGATAAATTTATTGAAATTATAATATTTTATTTTATAAGATAAGATATATTCCCTAGATTATTTTTGACAGTAAGTGGGAGAATTTATATATTAAATCCTCTAAGATGGAAATCATAAGAGGGTTTGGGATATGATGAAGAATCATCCCTTAAACTACAAGTGGAATCCAATTGGTATCAAATTTTAATGGGTATAAGAGAATAAATCATGAACCATTCTTTATTAATCAGGGTTACAATACATTTCTTCTTTTAATTTTTTATCAAAAAGGGGGAGATAATTTCATTGACTTTTGTATGATATTTTTTTTGAAAACAAAAACAAAGGGGAAGATAATTTTGGAAAAAAAATTATTTTTTCCTTTTGTTTTCAAATAGATCAAGGATAAAGTCAATGATAATAGTAGAAGTAAATAATGAGGTATTTGGGTGAAGAAGTGTGTGTCCACTAATTAAATAAGAATAATTTACTTCTATTGTGTTTACATAGAATAGGTGAAGCGCAAAGGACCTTCAATTAGCTGGTAGGATGTATTCCTTAGACTACCTACATTTTTGGATTATTTTATATGGTCTTTATCTCTTTGAAAAGTTTTAGAGTAATGAAAAAACTTTCTTACCTAGTCAATTCCAAACATTAACATCAAATATAAGCTAATAAGGATCTTGATATTGTACCTATATTTAATAAATCATTTAAAAAGTTTAAATATTGTGAAGGTTGACATTGATTTTAAGTTGTAGTATCCATCTTTGGAATAACCAAGAATTATTGTTACTATAACTAGAAAAAAAATACACTTAGATGAAGGACATATAGAATAATGATTTCTCAAGATTTATTTGAGAAATTTTCACTAATATGGTATATAATTTTACTGAAAATACTCTAAAATTATTATTTACATTATTTTGAAGAACTTTGTAACCTGATAAATGGATTTTGGAATTATTTTGATAATTCACTCAATTATTTGAGGTGATTATGATGAAATTTTATAAGATTTAGAATGAAAAAAAAATATTTGTAGAATATTAGAGATGATTTAATGATGGCCTAGAATCACTATATTTGACATGGAATTCTAATAAAGGGAAAAGGAATTTATGAAATGTTAGCTACTCATAAAATAATTTATTTATGCAATAGATAATTATCTAAGGGATATTTATTATGAATACACTATGTATGTAAATTGAGTTACATATATAATGGTTAGACATAAAATAAGTAACATGTGACATGCAATTTTGAAAAATGGAAAAGGTATTTTTTCTACTCATAAGATAGTTCATAAGTAAATTCATCTACACATTCATAAAATGGAATATGGATTTTAGAAATCATAAGAGAATTGAGACTCTCATAAGAACATTTTTTTAATATGATATAATATTTGACATAAATATGATAATTTATTTACATGGATTAAAAAAATATCATAAGTGAAGAGACTCAGTGAAAATAATAAATAAAAGTATAATGAAAAAAATTAAGTTTTACATAATTATAATATTCAGAAGAATAATAAATTTGATGATGATGATGATGTGTTCAAGTGATAAAAACATCCTGGAACTTTCTAAAACCATGATCTAAACTAGAAAATCATGATTTAATAATTTTCAAGAAAAAATGAGAATAATATTAATGAAGGTAAAAGGGTTATAACATTCAAATTAGATGAAATGAATTTCTCTTTTTTTCAACAATAATGAAAATATTACTGAGTAAATGATTATTTATTTATTATTTCTTTAATTCGATTATGAAGCTAACTGATAGATAAAAATAAAAAAATATTGTTGAGAATCTATTTATTTTTATTGACTTGAACTATGTTTTGTACTACTTCCATGAGTAGCTCTCCTACTGAAAGAATGAGTTCCATGATATAGACAGTATGTTGTAAATTTTGGTATTGCTATAGAAAATGACCTTTTTATTTCTATAGAAATATATTAAGTTTAATAACATATGAAAATTGATGGATATTTAATGAGGTTATTCTTTGAATGTTCCCTTAGTTGAAAAATTCAGGGTGATATCTCATAGATAAAAAATAGTTAATCATTAACAGATCTATTTTACTAAATGATTATTAAACTAGTTTGTACACCATTTTTGGTAATTGAAAACTAAAAAATATATTTAATGGTATTACCATGAATTTTATAAGTGTGGATCTCAAGGGTAGAAGAGATAAATCATCCATGTGTCCATAAAATATAATGTAGTGTAGTTACTGGGAGAGTATTCAAGGTGAACTAGGAGAAGCATAGTGAACCAAGTACTCTCAAAGAATAAGATGTGACCACTTTAACAAATAGTTATTAATATAACATGAAATAGTTACTAAATCCTATATTGAATTGGAATAATATGAAGATTATATTTAACCTATAAAATCATAAGGTTCTTGAATATAGAAGAATAATACTAAGAAGGGGAAGAGAAGGTTTTGAGAATATGTCTATTTGTATATTTGAGCATATAGTATTGATAGAAGAAGATATCAGTTGATTTTATAATAATATATTCTATAAATAATTAAAGGTTACAAATTGATTCAGTGGACAAGTTTTAAAATCAATTCTTTAAAACATCATGAAATTCATAGTTACTCTTAGTTGAGGAATCAAATCTAATATTGGTAGTGTAGTGACACCTAGGGACTTACTGGAGATATTCTTCTAGAGGAGAAGGTTATTAAATAACTCATGGGACTCATGTATAATGATATTACTGGATAATACCAATTCACTTCTATAATATAGTTAACAATAAATTTGAAATATTGTTTTAAATTATTTTTACAATAATCTCTAGTTAACCCATTGATATTGGTTATTCTTTTATAGTGCAGAATATGTGATTCAAAAAGAGTTGATATAGCAAGGAGTATGTTTCCCACATCGAAATAGAACCTTATACAAATATTTCCTATATATATCTTATTTATATTTGTGCATTTCATGTATTTGTGTCATGTTGGGTAAAATATAAAATATCCATTTATATCCAAATGGATTTTTGGGGTTGAAACACAAATGGGGATATATTTTGAAGTTGAATTTGAATTTTTAAATGTTATAAAACCCTATATTCACCCCCCCTCTCAGGTGTGTCTACATGGTCCATCAATAATTATAGTTTAATATTAATTGAAACTTTTTTGTATAATTGAAAATAGTTACTTTCTACTTTGACTATTTTTGTTGGAACTTTAATTTAAGTTTCTGTTTTTGTGATCATTATAATTTATATTCATTAACACAATTAGATTAGTTATATAAAAGGTAATTTTTTCATTTTGGTTACAGTTGGTGTTGTTGACATGGTATAGTATAGACGCTGATATTGTGAAAAGTATAGATCTTAATGTTTATGACATTGGATTTAAATTTTAAGTTTTTTGTTGTTGCGATATGGTAGTGAAGATGTTGGTATTGTTTTTGGATATGATATTGTTGGGATGTTTATAGGTTGATGTGGCTATTTCATTTATACTTATAAATTTGAAATAATAATTAATAAATGAAATGATTAATCGGTTGAGATGATGTAGATAGTGTTGAGGAAACCTAATAAATTTAAGAATATATGAATTTATGAAGTAATTAATTGATTACTAATTTATTTAAAGAAATATGATGTATTGAAATTAATGAATAGGGTGTTGGGTAGATGATATATCATAATTGAATTAATGATATTTAAATGGAATTTCTTAGTTATAATTATAGTTGTTTGTAATAGATTTGATATAATGAATGTGTAATGGATAGTAATTGATGATATTATTAATAAATAAAGTTCTATTTATTAATATGTGGTTATTTAAAAATATTTTATAAATGAATACAATGTGGTAAAAATGAGTAGCTTAAATGTCATAATGAATATGGTATGGGATTATGATTCTCTTAGGAGATGTTTGGTGGTTTTTGTTATGTTGATAAAGTTTTCTATATATATTTGTTAAATGTTTAAATTATATTGATATTTCATGGTGATTGATATAGTCATTGTATTTTAGTGTTATGTGGTAGGCCCTTAGGTTGGGAATGTTCTCTAAAATATATTCATTTTTGGATTTTGGATTTCTTATGAACTGCTATAATATATAGGTAATGGGACTGATGCACATTTGAGTTAATGGATTCTTTGTGCTTTCCACAACATTGAAAATTTTAACGAATAATATGGATAAATACATCCCATTTCTTACTTAAGCTTTTAAACATAGTATAGGATATAATATCCCTTGGTTTTCATGGTCTATAAGGTCAGGATGTTAAGGATGTTATGATGTAGGGTCACGGTGGTGATTGTATTAAATGAGAAAGGTATGAGGTTGGCATCATTCATATGTACATACTCAACAATGAGGTGATATTTGGATATGATTATGATATATGGTATTTTATGAGGATATGTGGATACAGTTATTTGTTAATTTGGATATAAAGGTTATTGAATCGCTAATAAGTAATTTTTTAGGGTGTGAGGAAGGATAGTTCATTGAGTATGTGAATATGTGGTACCTTCACATAAATATTTATCTTTATTATATTATAATAATTGTATGCAGATTTGTGTGAGTGATAATTGGTGTGGATGGAGATATAATTGACCTTTCATAGGTGACAATTTCGTTTCGGTTTTTATTCACTGGGGAATTAGTGGGCCTCATCAATATTTTTATGAACGGTTTTTGGGAGGATCTTATTAAGTATAAGTATATGATCACCACTATATATATATAGGAATAGGTTGAATAATGGACTATACATAGCTATCTAATGGAGTTTTGTGTTATCAAGTAATCATGGATTTACTAAAATAATATTTTTCTTGTGATATTTCATTTTAACAATTGGTTTGTGTATGAAATTACCCACATTTTTAGATTTTTTTATTTATTCAATTTTTTAGTTGATCGGGGGTTCTTTAGTTATTCTTGGGTTTTTTATGGTAATTACTCTTATATATATATATGATATCGTACCCTTAATATGAGTCACTAACCAATGGCCTACAAGTGGAGTTAATTATGTGTCATACCCATATTTACTACAAGTCCAAGAGCTTTCCTAATGGGGGGTGATATAAATTCCATGAATGATTTTTAGCTTAAATTAAATTCATGTTCATTAAAAAATTATAGTAAATTATTTTTTGAGTGAGGGAATTCACATATACAACCATGAATACTCTTGAATGATGTTTTGAGGAAGATTTCAAGAGAAACTTAGAATACATCAGTGACCATGTAAAACAACATGATGTAATTACAGTGATGAAATGATGGTAGAGATGAATAAAAAATAATCATGTTTCCCTGTTTGGTTTTTGGAAATAAAAATAATATATTCTAGAAATAAAATTATTACTATAGGACCATAGGGTCAATGAATTATATATTTTAAATTGTATTGTATCAAAAGGTAGTTTAAATAGAATTTATCATTCTATGACAAATATATCTTTTTCTAAATGATATTCATGTATTTATCTAAATATCTTTTTATTATTCATGTATATAAATTTTTATGTTCTTAGGTTTGGTATGTCTTAATTTTATGTGTTTAAATTAAATCTCATAGTTATCATACTACATATAGAGGATCCAAATGTAAGGTACAATCGTATATTTTGTTTCATTCAAATATGACTATGTTTTTTCTTAATACATAAACTTATTTACAAAGGATGATTATTTTATACATAATAGGTATTAGGATTGTATTGTAACTTAGGTCTCCCTTCTGTATTTATCAAGATAGTGGGACTCTAGGTAAGACTTCCAACTTTACTAGGTTCTTAGTCTCTTTTCAATGTTGGTAGGGATTAGAACAGATGTATTATATTTTCTCTCAAATAAATTATATATTATTTTTCTAATACATTACATTAAATGGTTTTATGTATCATATGCATATGATACATTTGGATATGTTTTAATATAAATGGGTTTTATTTTTTGTACATAGTGAAAATCATTAGTTGTAAAATGTGTTATACATTTGTATGTTTAGAACATATTTATTTAGTTGAAGGTATATGATATAATATTAAATAAAAAATCATGCTTAAATATTTTGTTTAAGTGATATAAAATATTATGTATGACATATATTTCAAAATAGTGATATTTATAAAACCCATTCAAATAATTTTTTGTGAGTTTTATACCTAAATGAAAACTTCTCAATACATATAAATTTATTATTTTTATACCAATGTATTTAGATTCCATTGAAATAACTTGTGTCATATAACTATAATATATGTGGCCCTAACCATTATGTACATATATATTATGTGAACATTATTTTACATTTAGTACTATGATCTTAACTATTTCGATCCTTGAGGAATGGAATGGAGATAATTCAGATTATATATTTAGAAATTAGTTATGTCATGACCTGTCCCTCGAGGCCCCTGTCGTGACAACCCCAAGCCTTCCTATGATAGGCTAGGGGCTGGAAACTAGTGTCGAGTAGGCATATCCCACAAATGGGATGCATTTTCCTAAGAACCTTTAAACACACACCCAACTCTAAGCCACAATGTTGGAAATTGAAAACACTAAGTAAAGAAAATGAATGAATACCACTACAAACCAACAATATAGTACGATAAAAATTAAAGCAGTAAGGTATAACTGGGCCAGAATACAAGGCAGTAGAAATGACAACCATAAAGTCTGAACTGTAAACATGAGTACTGAAGCTGCTGTAGGAAGCTGCCGAAAACACCTCAACTCGTCTGATCTCACAAGAAAATGTCTAGTCCTAGTCCTGGTCCTACTCTACCTAGGACTCTACCAAAGCATTAGTCAACTTCACAAGACACGGCACGTGCAGTACAAGCCTATGCATGGGTGGTTAAAAAAATACTTAGTAGGGGACCCCAAAACACAAAGAAAAAGACTACAAGGGAAACACCACTAAGAAGGTACAGTTAGCTCAACATATTTATATGTCATCGACACATATAACAAGAACATCCAGGAATAATCATAAATGATTCCAAGATGCAATGTCTCATCCATTGATATCTATATGGTTTTATGCATAGCACACTCGATTCTGGGAGATCCCACTCCTTGAGCTATCTGATTGTAACCACGTAGAGTATGTCTAAAAAAAGTATCTGAGAGAACATTTGGTCTTGATACATCACGAAGTTTCCCTGAGATGTCCAGTATCACTGAGACAGTAAGTCTCGATATCATAGCCAATTATTTGTCATGAGATTATGCTCAAGGCACGCTTGTCCTGGTAGGACTCACTCCTTGATCCACCATTTCATCAGAGACCTTCAGAAAGAGGTCCTACTTCATTGTGCCCCTCCCAAAGAGAACACACTGAGAACTACCCAAATTACACTACTTTAGTCATAACACTGAACATCTTATAATATTGAGGAACTCATCCCCGATGAGCTACTGAGTTTTATCAGGACATTCAGATCTACTCGTCCAATGGGCCACTAAGATCCTTTCTTCACTAAGGTCTTCTAGGCCATTGAGGTCTACTCATCTGTCAGCCCACTAAGTTCTGCTTGTCTATTGGGCCATTGAGTTCCACTCATCTCCCTAGCCACTGAGGTTCACATGTCTGCTAGGCCACTGAGGTATGATCTTATCTTCTGTCGGGACACTAAGTTCTGGTCGTCTATAGGGCCAGTGAGGTCCACTCATCTTCTAGGCCACTGAGATCCACTCTTCACTTCATTCTCATCACATCTAGTCCCCGGATTTTTGCTAATAACGCGCATGCTTCTGGTAAAATATACTCCTCAAGCCTTCGGTCGTATCTCAACCTCCATAGAAACTCACTTGCAGTATTCCAAAAGTACCATCTTATCCTAAGGGTCCCAATGCTTCAAATGGATCTTCAATTGTATGTATGGTTAGAATTAATGCCCTAGTTACTAAAAAGGTGTTGGTGGGGTCCGGGTCTGGTCGGACCAACCCATCTCGACCTGGGGTCCACCAACCCAGACTGGTTGGGCCACGGGTCTGGCCTACTGGGCCGCAGGTCCGGCCAACCGACTACAGCCCAGTCTACTGTAATGTGTCCTGGTCTCTTCTAACCCCAGACGTGACAATCCTTCTAGGTCCCTCCTCATCACACGGTCGGCACAGCCAGTCACTAGCCTCCTATTACCTGCAGCCTGAGTCAACGTTCTAGTTCACCACTATGGCTGAAGCCACGACCTTCTCCATGCGGATAGCCACTGCCCTGGTTCACCGCCTCCACCATCTGGCATACATCATCCACCAGTGCCAGCGCACAGGGGGGAATTTTCCTTGGTCCACCATACATGCTCGAGTGGTTTGTTCTTCGATCAAAAAGAACTCATGTGACCCTCATGTCACATTATTCATTTCCATGGGTTCAAAATCATGTTGTGACCCACTTCACCAAAAAACTCATCAATGGTGGTATCTCCCACATTGCCTTGATCTGTTCTCCACCTCCATCATTTCACCTTCTTCGTGCCACCGTGGGGATGGATCATTGATTTGGGATTGTTGCGCCAGGAAACGGGTATACAACGGTTAATCATTTTTCAACACATAAAGAATGTGAAGAACGTGGGGGAGAAAAGCACATTAAGAAACTCGAGGATCGAACCTTAGTCATTGGTTCATTCCATCCTCGATCTGATCAATTAAAAGGATCAAGGAGAAAATTAAAATGAAAATTACATTTCCCTTGAAATCATCCCTCGATCATGAACCTCCCTTAAGAATGATTAGACCACTGGTCAACCTATTCATTGGTTGATTTTCATTTGTCATTTAAATCCAATAATGGGGAAATAAATTATTTAAATAACAACCCCTAACTCAACATTGGATTATTTGATGGTGAAGATTGGATTTTCACTATCATTAATCATAGTTCCTTGATCCTCAACCCATCGTCGTTAGTGACTCTTCGTTCATCTATATTCTTCTCTTTCCAATAGAAATCCTCCAAAGGTTCAGAGTATTCCTGGATCTCTACCAATAATCCTTTATTCGGTTAATCTATTAAATGGATAAAATGTGTTTTATCATTTCTATTATGCTAAGTTGCAGCGTCATTATGTTGTTTCATTTATGAAATAGAGTTTATATTATGATCGGGTTGCAATGTTGTTGTGTTACAAAAAAACTCAAATTTGAATAAAATAAACTCCATAATTTTATTTTATTTTCTTAAACTATCTTTATTTTAAAAATCACAAAAAATAACTTTTTCCCTCAATCCATACTGGTTGAGGTTATGTCCTTCTTAATGAGAACATCTCATTACAAACTCAATAGTGGTCTCAGATTTTTAATTTGAGTTACCTTTTGTGAGTTATGGGGATTTGAAAATAAAATAATTTTTATTTAAAGTATTTTATTTATGGTTACATCCCAAAAACAAACTTTCATAGTTGGCTCGCACTGGCTGATTTTTTACTCTACTTAAGGAAAGAATTCCCTCACGATATCAACAGTGGTCTTGGATTTTCATTTCGAGTTACCATTCATGAGTTATAAGGACTTGAAAAATAAAATAATATTATTTTATTATTTTATTTATAGTTATGCAATTTTTGTGTTTTCTCATGGGAGACCCACATTGACTAAACTTAAGCCACGTCTAGGGTAAACCCACTTCTCTTAACCCAACAGTGCCCTCAAATTTGTGGTCCAATCACCCATTTAAGATATATTCCACTTTTTTAGGAAAACTGCTCATGTTCGCTATTAAATAACTTTACAAAATATTGATGGATCATTTATGACACTTAGGGACCTAAAATTGCATGTCATAACAGAGTATGGTCTTGTAATTTTCCCAGTAATTTTATAAAAATAGAATCGAGAAAATATGAGTCGTTACATTACCCCATCATTAAGGTTTTACATCCGCAAAATCCAAACCATGGTATTCCCACACAGAAGAGGGTATGATCATGAACCTAATTCTCCTGCTCCTATGTTCTCTCTTGGAGATTCCTATGCTACCATAAAATATGCACTAGATGAATAGATCACCCACAAAGGTTCCTCTCCTGTCGATCCTCGACCTCCACTAGAAACACCAAAAAATTCACCACATTGTCAACGTCCAACTCACCCAAGTAAATGACATGTGATGGGCTATGTACATATCTCTTCAGTTGGGATACGTGGAAGGCATTGTGCACCTGACCTAACAAGAGAGGTAGAGCCAAGGGGGTATTCCACCTCACCCACTCTACGTCGTATCAGAAAAGGTCCCATGAACCTTAGAGATAACTCACCGCCCCAACCAAATCTTCATAACCCCCATCGAGGCGAGACCTGAAGGAAGACATGGTCTCTTTCCTCAAACCCTAAAGGTCTTAATATTATGCCAACACTAAAATTCAAACAGCCTTGTGCATTCTTCATCCACTTCTAGGTGGCCTACACAAACTCTATAATTGTCTTCTGTAATCCCTTCCACAACTTGGATGTAAAGAGAGCATCATGATCTGAAATAATAGTCGATGAAGCTACACAAAGTTGAACTATCTCCTGCATGAGGAGGCATCCCAAGCCCTCTACTAAACTCTATTCCTGGGTATTTAGGAAGTGGGTTGACTCAGTGAGGTGGTCAATGATCTCCCAAATGGTATTGTATCTCATAGACATATGTGGTAAACCCATCATGAAGTCCATCGACATCCCTTCCCACTTCCTTCCTAGTACCCCCAAAAAGAGAAATAAAAACCCACAAAACTGATTCATACAAGCATTCAAGTTTTTTTATCAATAGTTAATCCCAACATCAAACTGTTTTGTCATCCCTAATGTCCACCTTGACACCCACATGCTTACCCCAATGTATCTCGCCACTCTAGGCATCACTGCTACAACTTTAAATCCTCTGAAAAGAACAACTTTCTCCCCACCTTTCAAATTTCCATCCAAGGTATTCCTTGTGGAAAACTAAGAACATAAATATTCATAGTCGGTTTCACTGAGATGTGCCTCCCTGACTCATTTAAGAGTAGACATGTAACAACCAATGACTAGAAATAAGTTGCTTCATCCCCATCCATGAAGGATAATCACAATGAGGCCAACCACTCTGATTCCATGCTTAGTATCTGCTATTCGGATTCCTGGTGGGAGCATCATCTTCTATGTTCATCATCATTGATTTTACTTCAACTCCAGCCTTTGAGATTCCCTTACTTGGAAAAAGGGACCTTTTGAATGCAATATAGACACTTTAAGAGCTTCTTATGTAGCTCTTTCCTCCAAAGTGGGTCCAGGGCATCCATGAATGCCTCACATGATCACCCTTGGACATTGAGTACACTAAGATGTCATCAAAAAAGATCACCTGGGGATACCTAGGGTGAAACACTAGGTCTTACTAATCCCTTCCTCTATAAGTCCCCCATCATTACCCCCATCTCATGGAGCTCTTTGGTAGCTATCTGATATACTGGCATAAATATCGGTGCCACCCCAAGGTGCAGACCAACAGAGTTGTCTAAATCTCGAGGGAAAGGTAAAACTGGAGCCTCTTCAAGGAAAACATCCTTATGCTCTACCACCACAAAGAAACCTTAGGGCTCATAACATTCAATACACTGAGGGTTAGACTATCCAACTATATAGAGATCAACTGCACCCTCCTCTTCTTGAGTCCTTCAAGATCTACATGGATTTCCCCATTTCCAAAAATGGAAAATCGTGTTCCATCTCTATAGATGAACCGCATCCATTGCCTATTACAATCAATCTAAGAGTGAACCAAGAGTTTAGTCCATACCAAGAATGATATCATAAGACCTTGATACCACAACTAAGATATCCCAACCGAAACTATCGCCTCCAAGATTCAGGTCACATTGTAGGCACCAGTGTGTATTCATTAGGTCTCCTCTAGTAGGAGCCTCTAAATGGGAACTCCAAGTCAACAGTTTAATCAAAATCTCTATGTATTAAAAAATAAAAAGGGAAAAAAGGAAATCACTAGTACAAGTTTCTATCAATACTACATCTCAAATAGAAATACACAAATTGTACCTTGAATCACCCATGGAGCCCTGGGGTCTTATTCCTCAACATCCTGAAATTATCTCCTCCCCTGTCCTCCAGCTCCCTGCCAGGTCTGTCACTTCAAAAATTTGGTGGCTCCTACCATTACCTCTTCCTTTGTGGTTTATCAACCACCTCTCTAACTAAAGTTTGAATGGTGGGGCAATCCCTCATGAGATTCCCTTTTTTATGATAGCCATAGAAAAGCCTATCCTTTTGGGAACCAGTACATCCCTTCTGATGAAACCTCTACTTCTATGGCTTACGTTGCACACCTGATATCGGTAGGTCCTACTGACCCTTCATCCTGGGTGATCGCTGCCTTAGAAGCCTATGACACACGTTATAACCCTTTGCCTCATTATCTAGAACAAATATATCCATCCATGACTCAGTCTGGAAAGTTGCATCAACCTGAACCACTAAAGGTGGGTCTTCTAACTAATCATCTGGAGAAACCATCACCTTCTGACCATCCTAAAGAAAAAACTACTCTATGACTGGCTCCCATCATGTAGGCCTCATTGAGAATCGGTCCAAACTCCTAATCCTACTATTAAAACCTCACTAGCTGGGATCATGAACACATCCTAAGTAGAACAAGATGTATCACAGTTAAAAGAGTATACCTAGTGATCTGACTCCAGAAGGAAATGGAAAACACAAACCATTCCTATATGATGCATGTACCATTATTTCCCTACAACTAGTGTTTTCATGTACCAAGTCAGAAAATAGGTGCCCAAATTCCTGGTGTATGGATACATCGGTCGCCGCAATAACACTAGATTCCCTAGCCTGAAAGCTGAACTTGAAACACTCAAAACTATTTCCCCAAACCAATCTCATAGACTCTCAGTCCTAAGGTAGAACCAAACATCCTATGATACCACTCTGTCATGACCTGTCCCCTGGGGACCATGCTGTGACAACCCCAATCCCACCTCCAATAGGCTAGGGGCTGGTGACTAGCACTGAGTAGGAATATCCCCCAAATGGGAGGCATTTTCCTAAGAACCAATACACACGCACCCAAATCCAATCCATAGGTTTGGAGAGTGAAACAACTAAGTAATGAAAATACATACATACCACTACAAACCAACAATAGAGTATGATAGAAAGTAAATAAGTAAGGTACAACTGGTCTGGAATACAAGCCCACTAAAAAGACAACAAAAAAATCTAACCTATAAAAACGAGTACTAAAGCTGTTGTAGGAAGATACCAGAAACACCTACACTCTTCTGATATCACAACTCATCGTCTGATATTGGTCTTGGTCCTACTCTGCCTAAGACTCCACCAAAGTGTCATTCAACTTCAAAAGGCACAACACATACGGGCAAAGCCCATGCAGAGGTTAGTAAAACAATACTCAGTAGGGGACCCTGAAACACAAAGCAAATGACCACAAGGGAAAAACCAACAAGAAGTTAATGTTAGCTCAACATAAGTATATGTCATCAACACATATAGCAAGAACATATAGGTATACTCATAAAGTATTCCAAGATGAAACATCTTATCTACTACTAACCATATGGTTATGTGCATAGCATGCTTGATTTTGGGAGATCCCACTCATTGAGATATCTAATAATAACCAATTAGAGAAAGTCTACCAAGTGTATCTGAGAGAACATCTGGTCTTGACACATCCTAAAGTTTACGTGGTATGTCTGGTTTCACTAAGGCAAGAAGTATTTATATCACAACAAATCCTTTCTCATTGTATTATGCTCAAGGAATTCTTGTCCTAGGAGAACTCATTCCTTGAGAAACCAAGTCATCGGAGACCTCTGCAAATAGGTCCCACTTATTTGGGGGTAGTTCAAAGAGAACACGCTGAGAACTACCTAAATTACATTACTTTAGTCATAATTTTGAACATCTTATACTGCTAAGGAACTCATCCTCAATGAGTCACTGAGGTCTTCTGGGCCACTGAGTTCCACACATCCACTGGTCCAATGAGTTCCATTCATCACTAAGGTCTACTGGGCCACTGAGGTCCGCTCTTCTGTCAGGACACTAAGGTTTACTCGTCTTCTGAGCCACTGAGGCTCGCTCGTCTACCATTCCAATGAGGTACTCTCCTCTGTTAGGCCACTAAGGTCCCCTTTTCTCATATATCGGGCCTCTAAGGTTCACTCGTTTGATGGACCATTGAGGTCCACTCGTCTTCGGGGCCACTAAGGTTCACTCATCACTTCCTTCTCGTCACGGCCAATCATAGTATTTCCGCTCGTAGCATACTCGATTTTGGGATAATCTACTCCTCAAGCCATCAGTAATATCTCAACCTATAAGGAAACTCCCTTTGAGTATTCCAAAAGGACCTTCTATTTTCAAGGTTCCCAGTGCCGTAAATGGCTCCTCAATTGAACATATGATTTGGAACTTATGCCTATTTTACTAAAAAGGGGTCGGTGGGGTCCAGGTCTGACCCAGCCCGCGGGTCTGACTTGACTCACCAGGTCTGACCCAACCCACAGAGTCTAACCCAGAAGGGCTAGAATGTGGGTCTAGCCCATGGGTCTAGCCCGCTGTCAGCCCAACCCATCCTATCTAGGTGTGACCTGCTTGCTCCGGCCTAGTCTACTGCAATTTTAGATGGTCTCATCCAACCTCAGATGCATTAATCCTGCCATGTCCCTCCTCATCATGCGGTCGGTATAGCTAGCTTCCAGCCTCTGACTGCCCGCTACTTGAGCCATGGGTCCAAGTCACCATGGTGGCCAAAGCTACGACCTTCTCTACACAGATAGCTGCCATCCTGGCCAGCCGCCACCACCGTCTGCCATGCAGCTGCCACTGGCACCGACGCATAGTGGGGATTTTTTTTTTGGGCCACTGAATGCGCTATGGTGGTTCATTCTTCAATTTGGAAGAATTCCTATGACCCTTGTGTCACGTTATTCATCCCCTTGGGTTCAAAATCACATTGAGACCCACTTTTCAGAACAACGCTTCAATGGTGGTATCTCCCACACCGCCTTGATCTGTTTTCCACTACCAACGTCACACCACTATCATGCAACCCTAAGGTTAGATCTTTGATTTGGGATCATTGTGCCAAGAAATGGCCGTGCAACGGTCAATCGTCCATAAAATCATAAAAAACATGAAGAACATGGGGGAGAAAATCACATTAAGAAACCTTAGGATCGAGCCTCATCTGTTTTTTCATTCAGTCCTCGATCTAATCCATTAAAAGGATCAAGAAGAAAATCAAAATGAAAATTCCAATTCCCTCGAAATCATCCCACAATCAAGAACCCCATGAAAGAACGATCAAACCGTGGGTTAAACTATTCATGGGTTGATCTACATTCATCATTTAAGTACAAGAATGGGGAAAGATATGATTTAAATAGCATCCCCTACCTTGAGTTTGGATCATTTTATAGAGAAGATCATAGTTTCACCATCGTTGTTCGTTGCTCCTAAATACTCACACCATTATTATTGGTGATTCATTGTTCATCATCATTCGTCACTTGCCAACAAAAATCCTCCAAATGTTCAGAGAAATCCTAGATACTTTCCAATGATCACTTATTTGGTTTATCCATTAAATAGTGTAAATGTGTTTCTGTGTTTCTGTCATACTGAGTTGCAGCGTCGTTACACTGTTTCATTTATGTGACAACATTTTTGTTATGCTCGGGTTGCAATGTCGTTTCATTGCTATGAAACTCCAATTTTATTAAAATAAACTCCCCAAGTTTATATTACTATCATCAAGTAACTTTTTATAAAAAAAATCCTAAAAAATAACATTTTCCCTCGACCCATGTCGGTCGAGTTTAACTCCTTAAGAACATCTCACTACAAACTCAATGGTGGTCTTGTATTTTTAATCCGAGTTACCATTTGTGAGTTATGAGGATTAGAAAATAAAATAATTTTTATTTAAATTATTTTTTTATGGTTACGTCCCAAAAACCAACTTTTACAGCCGGCCCACACTGGTCGATGTTCACTGCATCTAAAGAAATCCATCCCTCATGATCTCAATGGTGGTCTCGGATTTTCAATCTGTGTTACTGTTCACATGTTATAAGTACTTGAAAAAAATATTATTTTACTATTTTATTTACGGTTAGTCCATTTTTTGGTTTTCTCATGGAAGACTGGTGCAGAAAAAAATTAATTCGTGCCTAGGGTAAACCAACTACTCTGAACACAAAAGTTCCCTCGAATTTATGATCTGGGGACCCATTTAATATTTATTCCATTTTTTCAGGAAAATTCATCATGCTCTATTTAAAAACATAACATTTTTTTACGAATATTTTTTGGAACTCTAGGCCTCGAAATTGTACGTTGTCTTAGTATTTGGTCTCATAATGTTTCCAATGATTTTCTAAAAGTAGTACTGGGAAAATCCGATCTATTACAAGTTATTCAGATAATATTATAAAAAACATATTTCATATAATTGACATGAAATTATAAAAATTATAGTCATAGATTAAGAGATGAGAGTATATAATTTTAAAAATAATTAAATGTGGATCTATAAATAATAATATATTAAATGGTTAATAAAATAATTTAATTAAGAGTGTGTACAATAAATTCATGTAATTAAATATAATATAAATCATACTCTCCATATACATATATATTATTATAGATTATTTAATATTTTAAGAACATCATTTTAAGAATTATTATAGTTTGGTTCTGTAGTTTAACAAAAACAATCTATATTTGATAATCATTCTCCATAAAAAAAATATTGAAATATGGATGTGAATATTAATGAAATTATTTTCACTATTGAAAAATCATTAGTATTGGATGCAATGTGTTCATTACATAATTTTGATAATGCATAGAAACTCATAAGTAAGGTATATTTATGAAAGAAGAAGTGAATAAATTCATTTTTAATTGGTTTAGAGTTACAATGTTTTATACATAATCAATTGAAATATATTTTCATATTGATATAATTATGTTTTTGAAAAAATATTTATATGTTCTAATTATAAAAAATATATGATTCCAATGACATATTTTTATAAGAAGAGTTTGTAATTGATGATTTTTTATCACAAATTAGATTTTATAAAGTGGATGAAAACCACCATAGAAGAATCCTAGGAGGTGTAAAATGAGGGAGACAAAGACCATCACTATGTAAACCAATAATTTAGTTAGTAGGATGAGATACTATGTTGGTAAATAAACAGATAGAAACATATGAGTTCCCTTTATAATTGGTTGGGCCTAAGAGTTTTTTTGTAGTTGATAAAAAGTTGGGGAGATGTTGAATACCCAAGATAAAGGGAAAAAGCTCCCAGATGAATATAAAAATTATCTTGAGAAGATATAATGAAAATCTTGAAGTGAAATGATATTTGTGTTGTCTTTAGTTTTCAACACATAAATCACATTAAAATTAACATTAAGATGAAGGTAAATATGTGACGTGTTTTTTATTGAATTTTTGGTGTTTTTTAGAGGTGATTTTTAGAGTTTTGGACTATTCCTAGAAATATTTTGAAGTATCCTAAAAAATTTAATTCAAAGATATAATTTTACCAAGACCTCATATATTTGTAATAGTCATTCTATAGTATGATATTATGAAAAATTGTAATGTCCTAATTTTAGAAGAGTAACTTTGTATCTCTAAAGAGTAAAATGGGACTATGTTGGAGTTATGAGTGACTTCATAATAGTTATAAACTATTATGGAAGATTAATTCTCACTTTAGAAGAGTAAACTAGAAGTTTGAAAGAGTGTAGTATCATATTGGATGCATCATTGTGAAGTTTAAGAGAGTAACTTCCAATAAATATGATTAAAGAATCATATAATAAAATTAAATGTGACTTCAAAAGAGTCATTTCCAAAATTTATAAGATTCAGGTGTCTATTGAAACATATAGGAGTTAATGTCAAAAAAATCATAAAAATAATATATTTAATATTTAAAAAAATTAAATGATTCTAGAAGTTTCTAAAATTGTTTAATTGTTGTTTAAACATCCCAAAATGATTTATGTGATTTGAGAAAATTGAGTATAAGGTTTGCACTATGAATTTCAAACCCCTACCCATATCACTCTAAATAGTTACTAGACCAATTCACCACATGACCTAAATCATTATTTCCCATACTCCAAATTATTTTGAATAAAATCAAGGGACTATATAGGTACCTTAGAGAGATTATACACTCAATATCTAAGTGAAAATTTATAAAAAATAACCAATCAGTAGATTTTCTAGGAAATAGAAATAAATTAGAGCATGCTATAACAAAATAAACTGAATCACACAAACAAATATTGTCATACTTGCATAAATGTAAATACATTGAGACTACATAAAATAATTTATCCTAGTCGATTGACTATATGACCTATCCTTCAAAATCAAGAAATACAAATCCTTAGCCCAACCTGAACTTGCAACCATGTGAACACTGGTTGGGTGCCCTAATGTAACAGTTTCCCGATCAAGGTGTGAGTATATAACTCAATAGAGCATAAAAAATGTTATCCAATATTACACCACTGATTTTGTGATATGTTCATGTTTGATTCCCAAAACAAATAAACATATTATTGAATAGATAAAAAATAAAACAACCCATAATACCTACTTCCTCTAGTGTTTTAGTTCCTTTGAGCACTTCATGGGGACCATTCCGAACACCATATCACTCCCACCCTAAGATCATATCAACATAACTTAGGTTTTTCCCCCATGATATTTTTTTATCCTTAGGTTTGTGAACCCGATCAACTATACCTACTTTGATCAGTTTCATCATGTGTAATGTCCTAGAAATTACATGTGATTTTTTTAAATTATATGGAATTATTTCACGACTAGATGTTCTAACGACACCTAATTTCGAGTCTCGGTGATCCTGAAATAGAATTTTGAAGTTTTTTGGTTCATTTAAATAAACGTGCTAGTAGGTTATTCTAAATTATAAATTGGTGCTTAGTTTAAAAATATGAGGGCATCATTAAACTAAGAACGGAGGGATTCACCTAGAATGGACATAACCTCTACCGGTGTGGGTCGATCGAAGAAGTTATTTTTCCGACATTTTAAAGAAAAGGTTAAAAAAATAAACTTGTTTTATTTTAATTTTCTGAATTTTCAAATAATTTTAGCCCAAAATTTTTCTAACCAATAGAAACTGAATATGTTTTTTCATTAAATTAAACAGTTTAATGAATTCATAACAGAAATGTAACTGAAATGCTAATTCATGTTTTTTCCTTTAAGGGACAAGAAGACTATGAAGGATTGTTGGCACAATCATGGTTCTACTCCAATGCTCTGGTGGGTGATGATGAATAATTCCATCCCCCCTTCTAATGGATCATCATCAACGATGATCGACAAACAGTTGTAAATAGATGATCGCAGAATGGTGAATGTTGCGACACTATTCATTTCCAACAAATGATTTGACCTAGGTAGGTGTTTTCTTTGTGCTTGAGTTTCCCCAATATTCATTTTAAAACAACAAATATAGATCAATCAATGAATACGTTGATCCATGGATTGATGTTTCTTGTGGGAGGGTACTATTTTCTATGGATTATATCGGGGTAAAATTGTGATATAACTTCAATCCTTTATCCCATGTTTCTAAACCTCTTATGCGGAGGGCGTGGGCTGACACAAAAAAGGCCCATGCCCCTCCACCTTTTTCATTCTTTGTGGCCGCATATTTGAAACGGTGGAAAGGATGATTCGAGGCCATCATAGGGAAGATGACAGCCCCTAGGGGCCATAGGCATAAGTGTTTCAAAGAATAAACCACCGGAGTAGAACTAGTGGTCTGAAGAAGAACCCACATGTGGGTACCAACATGCCATGATGGTGCATAGAGAGGAATGGTATAGCCGGCTTGGGCTACGGCGGTGCGGTAGGAGCCACCGACCTCTATGCTACTGGCTGGCAGTGGGTGGATGTGGCCACCCAGCCGCGTCACAAACGGCAAGGCCGTGGTAAAATGACCGCGGTAGAGGAGGTGACCCCATGGAAAACCCTTGGGGCAAGAGGTTGGATACGGGTTCCATCAGTGTCCCATCCAGGTAAGATCTGGAAAGCCCTTGGTGGGTTATGCAAGCTACAGGCTGCCCTAGAGGCTGGACCCACCCCAGTGGGTCAGGCATAGCTAGATCTAGGTCAGGTTGGACCCTAGTCATGTCGATGGACCCAGTTTAGGTAGGTGTACTTCAAGCCGATTTGGGTCGTGGTGACCCGACCGAATCGGACTGGACCCAGACCAGACTGTTCCCTTTTCGAAAAAACATGAATAACATTCAAAACCATACATCCGATTGATGAGGTGTTTGAAGCATTAGAACCCTTGTGATGTGGTAGTTCGTTTGTAATAATCTAGGGAGACTATCATGGAATTTGGAATATGATGATTGGCTTGAGGAGTATATTCTCCCAAAATCAGGAATGCTCTGTATGGTAATCTTGTGGTTGGGTGAGACCTGAAGACTAGTGACCCTGTGTGGATCAGCTCCTAGAGAACCTGTGTGGACCAGATCCTAACAACCCTGTGTGGATAATCTTCTAGTGACCCTATGTGGATCAGATCCTAGTGACCATGTGTGGATCATTTCCTAGCGACCCTATGTGGATCAGCTCCAAGAGACCCATGTGGATCAGCTACAAGTGGCTCAATATGACACAGTAGACCCAAGGTAGTCATCTAGGATGACTACCTTAATATTCCAAGGTGTTTAGTGTTATGACTGATAGTCTTGATTTCCATACATTAGATTATACCTAGTGTGAGCTATCTTGCTTCTTAATCATGCTTCATGGTTTTATTTTGGATTTCTTCATGGTGTTTCCTTATTGTTTTGGGGTCCCTAATGAGTATTTTTTTACTCATCCATGCATGGGCTTCACTTGCATGAGTTGTGTCTGGTGCAGATGACTGATGACTTGGTAGTGGACTTGGTGTCGTAGGACCAAGCGGTGCCCAATGAGATCATGAAGGAAAGACGTGCTTCTACGGATTATGGAAGCTACTCTATACTTACCCATTAGGTGGGGTTTTTAGTGGACATTTTTCCATCAATCTTGTACTTGCTCATATTTCAGTTGTATTTTGTTTTTTTTTTGTATTCTAGAACATTTACTTTTAGTTTTACCTTTACACTCAGTGGTTGTTTAGTAGCATGCATGTTCTCTTTTCTTGTTTTCTTGGGACGTGGTTGTATGTGTGTGAGTACATGTACTTAGGAAAATTCCTCCCACTTGCAAGTTGATTCCTTCTATTCTAGTCACCAACCCACGGCTTTCAGGATGTCGGCTTGGGGAGTCATAGAATGGGTTTCATGGGAGGGTTCATGACAAAGTGGTATCAAAGGTGGTCGGTTCTACCTCAAATACTGAGATTCTATTGTTTTTTTGGGGGAAATAGTGTTAAATGTTTCATGTTTGACTTTCAGGATTGGGGAGTCCAGTGTTGGTGCGGTGGTTGAAATATCCATACACCAAGACCTTGAATTATACTTTTAATCTCTATACATAAAAAAACATTGGTTGCATGCATCATATAGTAATTTAGTATTTCCTCATGTACTTCTTGAATTAGTGTCATATCACCAGGTATATTCTATTTACTGTGGTACATCTTGATCTATTTCAGGATTCATTTACAGAGACAGCCATTCCGGATTATAATATGTGGTTATGAGGACAACTTGCCTAGTGATGAGGCATAGGTTCAGGAAACAGTGCTAGAGGTGGCCCCATCGGGTGGTGCACTAGTGTTACCACCACTCTTTAGTCAATATATACTATCATCACTATCGGTAGAGGATGAACATAGGATCAATGCCCTACCTAAGTTTCAGAGATAGAGACCTCTCATGTTTATGGGAGAGATAGATCCTTAATTCTCTGAGGACTAACTAGAGGTGGAGATGCAGGTCTTCCACTTAGTGAGGATGTTACTTGACCAGATGGTGGTTCTAGCCGCTAACCTTCTACAGGGCTTAGCAGGGAGATGGTGTAGTTTTACCATTCAGACTCATTATGAGACAACCCTCTCTTTGTTTAACATCTATAGAATTTTCTAAGAGGAGTTCTTCCCCACGACCTTGCGCTTAGTGCGCATATAGGAGATGTTTCATCTACAGTAGGGAAGCTTGTTAGTGGATGATTACTCTATGTAGTTTACATAGCTCTCTCTCTCTCATCTACATATATGGTACATGACCCTTTATTCAGGGTCCGAACCTCTGAGTTGGGACTACGGTGGGATATTAGGGCATCAATGATTTCCCTTAGCATCCCCACTCAAGATTGAGTTCTAGAGCAAGCTCTACTGGTAGAGACCTTACTTGCAGAGAAGACCCAGATGGTGGGAGCTACCATCAGGCGACTGGTGGCTGAGTCATCCATGTCGGGCAGCCGACAGATGATGTAGAGGTCCAAGCTGGATAGACCATCCATAGGGAGACCCCAGGACACAGGATTGATAATGAGAGGCCACCAAGGCAGCAGGGGTCAGTAGAGGAGTTGGGAATGCTACTCGTGCAGCGGGCGGGGATACATGGCTCATGACTTCCTGACACACCACACAAACGATCGGAATGTAATCAAACGGCCAATGAGGTATCAATAAAGGTTCGAGTGAGGTGGTCCTTAGGGAGGAAGATGTGGAAAGGGAGAAGGAAGAGCTGAAAATGGTGGATTAAGGTTCAAGGTGATACCACCACCACCCCCAGGTGGTCCACCACGGGCTCAGGGAGCTGGCAGACAGGGGCAAGGCTAGTTCCATATGTTGGAGTCATACAACCATGACACTCCAGAAGTGATTAGAGGTATGATATATGTCTTCTCTACCTTGGTTGCAGTTCTTATAAACATAGGTTCCAATTAATCTTTCCTTTCCACAAACCATGTTTGGAGCTCAGATATTCTAGTGGATTCTTTGGCTTGATCCTTACGATTAGAGACTCCTATGGGAGAGGATTCAGAGATTAAACACGGGTGTCAGCATTGTGAGCTTACTCTTGGAGGTGAGTGCTTTGGCTGGGTTCTCCTAATAGTGTCATTGAGGCCTTACGATGTCATCTTAGGCATGGACTGGTTATCCACAATTCATGCTCAGATCGACTGTCTTAGGTATAGAGTGTGGTGTATCCACGAGGATAGGACTAGATTCTCTTTCACTAGAGAGTAGGAAAATATTGTAGTATAGGACAAACTTTCTCAGAGAAGAGTGCAGCTGATCACTCACCAGTTGTCTAGCCTCACCCTTGATGTAGTGGATAAGAGGTGTCCAAGCTTTCCTATAGTGGTGGAAGAGTATGAGGATGTCTTTCCTAATGATGTTTCGGGACTACCTCCTTATAGTGATGTAGACTTCGGCATCGACCTGTACCCTAGGATCACACTGATATCCACACTAGTATATTATATGGCTCCTGCAGAGCTTTTTGAGTTGAGGGTACAACAAGGGGACTTGCAGGATAAGGGCGTCGTGAGTCCTAGAATTTCACCATGGGCATCCCTAGTGTTGTTTTCCAAGAAGGAAAATGGGAGCTTGAGTCTATGCATGGACTTCTGGTTCCTAAACTAGGTGAACCTGAAGAACAAATATCCATTGCTGAGAATTGATGACATCTTTGACCATAGAAAGGGATTGAGGCAGTTCTTGAAGATAGACCTCAGGTCAGACTATCATCAGCTTTGGGTATGATATGAGGACATACTGAAGACAGCCTTTATATGCTGTTATAGACACTATGAGTTCTTGGTAATGCCCTTCGGAATAAATAATTCCCTAGTAGTGTTCATGGGACACATGAACAAGATATTTAAGTATTACCTTGATTGTTTCATGGTGTTCACACTTGATGACATCTTGGTGTACTCGGAGTCAGAAGAGGAGCACACTACACACCTGTGGATAGTCCTGAATACACTCTGATATCATGAGATTTATATAAATCTCTCGACGTTCTGTTTCTGGATTCAGGAGGTCCACTTTCTAGGACATGTCATCTCGGAGGATAGTGTCGAAGTATATCCAATTAAGATAGTGACAGTGCTTGCATGAGATCCCCCCAATAGCATGACTAAGGTGAGAAGTGTCATAGGGTTGGTTGGATACTACTAGAGGTTCGTGCCTGACTTTTCTAGAGTAGCAGCACCCTTATCATCTTTGATATGGAAGCTACAGCCCTTCATGTGGATGGAGAAGTACAAAAAGAGTTTCCATAAGATGAGGTGGAGATTGACGAGTGCCCCATCTTGAGACTACCAGAGGAGGGAATTGGGTATGTAGTTTTCTGCGATGCTTCAAGTATCAAACTAGTTTGTGTCCTGATGCAGGAGTGAGCGATGATCTCCTACGGCTCATGGCAGTTGAGGAAGTATGAACAAAACTACGCGAACCATGACCTGGAGTTAGAAGTAGTGGTCTTTTCTTTGAATATGTGGAAACACTACTTGATGGGTGAATAGTTAACTATCTACTCTGGCCACAAGAGTCTCAGGTATATCTTTTCACAGAAGGATCTAAACTCTAGACAATAGTGATGGTTGAAGTTCCTCTAGGACTATGACTTTGAGATAGTCTATACTCCTGGTAAGGGGAACATGGTGGCAGACATGCTCAATAGGAGGTCTGTTTTATAGCTTCTGAGTGAGGTGATGGAGCAGTTAAATGTGAAGTAGATATCCTTTATAGATGATGACGGAGCAGCTTATATTTAGTCAACGACTGTCACTCCTCCACTCTTACAGCGAGTTTGGGAGGAACAACTTGTGGATGTTGACTGCAAGTCCTAATGTGCTCAGTTTTCTTTGAGATAGGCTTATGATGGATTTTTGATAGGTGGGGATAACATCATCCTTTTCAAATAGTGCATTGTAGTACTAGTGGAATTGCGATAGGAGATTTTGAAGGAGTTCCATACCTCCACCTTGGCGGCACATCCTGGAGTGGCAAAGATGTACCAGGATCTCTGACGCCAGTACTAGTGTCCATGGATGAAGAAAGTAGTGGCTGAGTTCATTTCATGATGCCTCACTTTTCTGCAAGTGAAGGTTGGTCATTAGGTTCCTGTAGTCTTATCATAGTCACTTGAGGTACCAGAGTGGAAGTGGGATGGTATCTATATGGACTTCATGACGAGATTACCATGCACGTCAAAGGGCCACGATTCTATCTGGGTGGTTGTTGACCGACTCACCAAGTTGGATCACATCTTACCTATCTAGGAGAAGGGATCAGTATAAGGATTGGAATGCCTCTACATCCAAGATATAGTGCAGCTACACAGGGTTACTTCGATGATTGTCTCAGAAATTGATGCTCAGTTTATGTCCCTCTTGTGGAAGGGATTGTAGGAGGCGTTCAGGAATCAGTTGTGCTTGAGATCATCCTTTCACCCTCAGACAGATAGTCAGATAGAGAATACCATACAAACCTTGGAAGATATGCTTCATGCTTTCATCCTTGATTTTGGTTGTATTTGGGAGGACCACCTACCACTGGTGGAGTTTGCATACAAAAAATGATATTTCACCATCATCGGTATGGAACCGTTTGAGGCCTTGTACAAGTAGCCATGTAGATCACCTCTTTGTTTCATAGACCTAGGGGAGTTAGCAATCATGGGTCCAGAGTTGGTACGGGATACCACTGAAAAGGTACAGATCATCTAGGAGTGGAAGAGACTACACACAACAGATATAAATTTTATGCTGATAGGAAATGAAGGCCCTTGGAGTTCTAGGAGGGATACCATGGGTTATTTTAGGTCTCACCCCAGTGCGGATTGTAAAAATTTGGCTAGGGCGGCAAGTTATCTCTGTAGTTTATCAGACCATTTCAGATTCTAACAAGATTTAGTGAGGTGGCATACCGCTTAGCTCTTCCCCCACAAATACATTGGGTGCACTATGTTTTTCACGTGTCACAGTTGAGGAGGTATGGGAATAATCCATTGCATGTCATCGACTGAGGAAAGATAGGAATTAATGATGGGGAAATATTTTTGGAGTTCCCCATGGAGATTAGGGATCGACAGGAGTGGGTCCTTCATGGAAGGTGGATTCCTCTAGTGCACGGTTGGTGGCATCACAAGAATCTCTAGGAGAGCACATGGGATTGGGAAACTCATATCCATTCTCGGTACCCCTAATATTTTTCTAGATTTGTGATGGATTATAGGGACGTAAATCCCTAAAAGTGGGGTTAATTTAATGTCCCAAAAAAATTTTGTATTTTTTTAAAATTATATGAAATTATTTTGAGACCAGACACTCTGACGGCACCAGATTTCGAGGCCCGGTGAGCCAGAAATAGAATTTTGAAAAAAAATTAGTCCATTCAAATAAATACGAGCGCAGGTTTTTCTAACTTATAAAATAGTGTTTAGATCAAAAATATAAGGGAACAATTGAACTCAGAATGGTTTGATTCTCCTAGAATGGACTTAACCTTGACTGATGAGGGTTAAGGGAAAAAGTTATTTTTCTGAATTTTAAAAGAAAAAGTTAAAAAAAAAGTTGTTTTATTTTATTTTTTTGAATTTTCAAATCATTGAAGCTCAAAGGTCTACCAACCAAGAAAAACTGAATACATTGTTTCATTAAATGAAACAAAAAACCAACTTCAGAACAAAAAATTAACTAAAACATTGATTCATGTTTCGTCCTTTAATGGACAAGTAGACAATGTAACATTGTTGGCACAATCCTAGTTCTACTCCAAATCTCTTGTGGGTGGTGACGACAAATGTCAGCCCCCCTACGAATGGATCATCACCATCAATGATCGGACAATGTCCATAAATAGAGGATTGAAGAACGAATAATTCAGTGAAACTTCTCATCGCCAATAAATGATCTGACCCAGGTAGGGGTTTTCTTTGTTCTTGAGATTCCCTGTTCTTAATTTTAAAACAACGAACACATATCAACCCAAGAATAGGTTGATCTATAGATCATTTTTTCTTATAAGAGGTTACTTTTTTCGTATTATTTCATCATAATTAAATTGTTATAGAACATCCATATTTTATCCCATGTTTCTAAACCTCTAACACGGAGGGAGCGGGCCGACACAATCAAGGCATGAGCCCTTCTGCCTTATGCATTCCTGTGCATTCTTTGTGGATGCATCTTTAAAATAGAGTAAAGGAGTATTCGAGTCCATAATAGGGAATATTTCATCCCAAAAGGGTTGAAGGTGCAAGAAATGTGAAGAACGGACCACCAGAGCAGACCCGGTTGTCTATAGAATATCCCGCTGATGGAACCGGTGACCGCCGGCGGTGGCTCGTGGCAGTAGTCGTGGGTTGGTGGTGACGCTCCAAGATGGAGTGACGAGAGGAATTCTATGGCCATCTTGGTTCATGGAGGTGCGGTAGGATCCATAGCCCTCTGTTTCGATAGTTGGAAGTGGGTGGACGTGGCCACCCAGCTGTGTTGGAGGCACCACAAATGCAGCATCGTGGCAGAGGAGGTGGCCTAGAGGATGACCCGCGGGGAAAGGGGGCAGACGCCACTTCCAGCTATGTCCCAGCCAGGTAAGAGCCTACTCACCCTTAGCAAGCCGTCCAAGGTGCGGGACACCCCAATGAGCCAGACCCGTGGTCTAATGAGCTGGGTTGGGCCAGGCTGTTCCAGATCCAGGTCGAGTTGGTGGACTCTGGGCCTGGTCGGGTCAGTCCTGACCCAATCAGTCCCTTTTTGGAAAATTTTCATTAAAATTCAATCAGTACATATTATTAACGATCAGTTTGTGGAATTGGAACCCTCATGATTTGGAGGTTCTTTTTTCATACTCTAAGGATACTTTCATGGAAGTTGAAATACAATGATTTGTTTGAGGTGTAGACTCTCTAGGAATCAAGCGTGATCCATACAGGAATCCTGTGACTGGATGAGACCCATAGACTAGCAACCCTGTGTGGATCAGCTCCTATTAACCCTTTGTGGATCAACTCCTAGAGACCCTATGTGGATCATCTCCTAGAAACCTTATGCAGATCATCTCTTAGAGACCCTCTGTGGATCAGTTCTCAGCGGCCCTATATGGATCAGCTCTTAGCAACCCTATGTGGATCAGCTCCAAGCGACCCTGTGTGGATTAGATCCTAGTGACCTTGTGTGGATCAGCTCTAAGATACCCTATATGGATCAGGTAAAAGTGCCTCTGTGTGACCCATTAGACCAATGGTACTCATCTGGGATGAGTACCTCAATATTCCAAAGTGTTCAGTGTTACGACTGATAGTCTTACTTTCCATACTATAGATTATACCTGGTTTGATATATCATGCTTGATGATCAAGATTCATAATCATGCTTTGTGGTTTCCTGGTGGATTTATTTCTGGTCTTTCCTTGTTGGTTTGGGGTCCCTACTGAGTATTTTGTTACTCACCCCTGCACGGGCTTTGCCCACACGTGTTTTTCTCGGTGTAAATGACTAAGGACTTGGTGGTGGACTTGGTGGTCCAGGAATAGGCAGTGCCCAGTGAGATCAGGTAGGTAGGACGTACTTCTATGGCTTCTGGTATCTACTCTATACTTACCCATCAGGTGGGGTTTTTATCATATGGCTTGTCATAAATCTTGTACTTTCTCTTTTTGTAGTTGTCTTTTGTTGGTTTTGTATTCTATCCCATTTACATTCAGTTGTACATTTACACTCAGTGTTTTTTTAGTAGAATGCATGTTCTATTTTCCAGATTTCATGGGACGTGGTTGTATGTGAGTGTGTACAAGCACTCAATAAAATGTCTCTAACATGAAGTTTGATGCCTTCGGTGATAGTCTCCAACCCCTGGCCTTCGTGATGCGGGATTGGGGGAGTCACGGCACGAGCCCCATGGTACAGGTTGTGACATCATGTCTCTGAGAATGGGCATCACCTTAGGTGAAAATATATCCACTCAATGGTAATTCTATAATCATGTATCCACCATGAATATTTTCATACCCTAGGGCATCACCACGTATCCCTCATCCTCAAGACCTTAGTCTAAACCACTTGAGAGTAGCTAGGAGTTCATCATTATCAAGATGAAATTTCATTCATAATAGGGGGAATTCCCTATGAAATCATAAACATCCAAGCATGATTGATTATTGGGATCTATAGGTAATTGAATAGAATACCCTTACGAAACCCATGATTAATAACTTGGTCATCCAAACTCATGGATCCTCATCCAACCCATCAATGGTTCATCCACCAAATCCAAGGTTTATCCTATGCATCGGTCTAGGGGGTCCAATAGTATCCCTTGGGATGTATAACATCCATAATTAGGGTTATATTCTTCTATGGAACCTCATACCTCCATTCTAATCCTAAGAGTCCCATGCATTCTCAATGGTCTTCTGGTATCTCCATTCAAATACGAACGCCATAAGAATTCACAATAGCCTCAATGAATCAAAGGAATCACTTGAATATTTACCATTCATGTATGTGTTGTATCATATACATTGAATATGGATCCAAGGAACCTCTATTAGGTATCCACTTCTGCTTCAACCATAATGGATTCTAGTCTAAATAGTAATCTTTCCCCCAAAGTAACATGAGATCAGATTCCAAATATCTTGAGAATCTCATGGTCTCATTTATCTCAATAGGTGATTGTCGAGCATCCAAAAAATTGCAATATATTCAATCCTTATATCTAATTCCAAGGAATCCTTGGAAGTCATATTATATATCGAAAATAAAATAAATACATAATAATGGATGACCAACAATCCAAGCCCATATTCATCATCACAGCACAGTTGGGCTCACATACTGGTTTAGGGTCTAGGGTGACACCAAAAACCATATCTACCAAACCATATGCACCCACTCATGGTAGGTCTATCAATGGTTCACCCACTCAGGTTCCCTAGTTCATTATGTAAGTAGAGACATCCATCCAAGAATCTTTGGCCTTCTAAAGTCTCTTGAATCAACACCCGATACCCAGAGGATATCAATTTTCTCGACATCATCAAAATTATCATATGGTCTCATAGGACTTGAGGGAATTCGTAATAGGAAACTGTAACATTAGATTTACCATGTAATATCTCTATATCCATGGTCATACTAGGGTGGTTCACTATACTAGCCAAAGTCTACTCTACTAATAGATTATTCACCTAGGCTAAGAATTTCTTAAGGGTCCTTGCTCATCCTACTAGGGATATCTATATTACATTCCATCACATCCCCTATTAGGGGTTTCTAAGTGTCTGAGTATCCTCTTAGTATAGGCCTCTTCTATTGGTGGTCAAGGAATCATGCTAATACACTTGGTTTATGGTGTCTTAGGTTCCTTTCCCCTTTAATCCTAGGTGCTTTACATGTTTAAAATTTTAATTTAAATTAATATATCTAAATTAAATTGTGAAAATTAGTAATAATAGGGTCATCTGTTTATTTTCAAAGTTGTATTCACACACATATATACAAATGTAATTAATTAATCCATAAGTATATTATGGTGGACCCCCTACCTCCTTTGGATGCTTTCATACTTTATTTCCAAGGGATGGAAACTATTACCAATGAATCTCTAGCCTCATCCAAGATCTTTCCAAGCATGAGATTCTATATAAGAATCAAGACTAATACATAACATCAAATATTATTTAATTAGGATAAAAACATAATTAACTAAAATATTTAGAATTAAATTATTAATTATAGAAAATGGAATTGTAGATAAAATTCATATCGATTGGCATCATTTTACCTAAATTGTGGCCAAACTTCCATTGAGGACTCGTGCCACAACCCTAAAATTACCCCTAAAAAATCCATAACCTACTATAACATTAACATTATTAATTCAAATTAGATTATGTAAAAACATTAAATAAATATTCTTCATGAAATAGATTCATCAAATAAATAATTTTCTGAAGGTGGAAATTACCTGAGGACATCCCTTTACTAGGAAAAACAAAATCCAAATCTGGTAATAGTGCCATGCTATAGGAGAATAAACATTAAGACCGTATATTGGAATAATTACAAATTAGTGATAAAGTGCTAGAATAAGGAATGGAAGAATGAGAGGAGCCTATACCTCAATTTACTGGAGAAATTACTGAAGAACACCAAACTAAGGGTGGAGAGAGGGTTTGGACCCCCTTCCCATGCACCCAATAAGAGAGAAAAGGGAGGGATATACCCCTTCAAAATTAAAGGGTATGAATTGTAATTTTCCACATTTAACCCCACTGGCTAGCTATTACTAGATCATTGTCTAGTCATTGGCACCAGAAGTGGTTCCTTGGACACTGTCTGACCTACCAGCTAGTCAGCTGCTAGACCAAATTCCTTATAGATCCTTCCTACAACTCCAATCCACCATATTACCTCCATTACAAATCCAAAATACATCCCTTGAGGGTTTCTAACTATTGGAATTAAATTTTTAATCCTGATTCAAAATTCAGATCCTCCACTGTATCAAAATTTCAAATTACTCTAGAATTTCAATTCATATCTATACGCATGATATATTACAAACAATCCACTATAACACCTCTCATACTTAAGTTATACCTGTGTTTTTTCAATTATACTTCTCAAACTACCCTAATTTTCTATTCATATTCTAATGATTTCTCATTACATTTGAATTTATAACGTCATTTTGAAGTCCTACAATAATTTAAGGAAATAAACCCACTAAAAAAGAAGACACCACTCACATTTCCACTAAAACACTGAGATGATGATTATACAAATATTTCTATCCTGAGTCACCCCCATGCCTTCGTCCATTTTTTCACACAGTGTACGGTGTTCCCCGCTGTAGTAATTTTCTCACAATGGCCTATTCCAAACAATGATGCCTTCTTCCATCAGAATCACCTATAAAAAACACCCAATTTAATGTTCTAATGATGAACCTAGTGAATTTTCCAACATAACACACCCAAGGAAACATGAAACTACTAGTCTACTCTAGGTTTGACCATTATTCCAAATATCCAGTCCAAAAAATGTGTGCTCTAATCGTCTAACATAGCATGATCATGTTGTCTTTTTTCCTTGAAATTCCTTACACAACCACCAAAACAAACCCATCATATAAAAATGATACACCTGGAATCGTTTTTATCTCACAACCTTTAATTATTTTCTAAACCACTAGTCATACACCCTCTTGCTGACTTGTCTCAAAAGAGCACCACTTCTTCTCACATACATGTCATTGGAATACGTGATCCTAGTGCCTAGTCTCACAAAGGCACCTCATGATCTTTTACCCACTAAATTACATACCTGAATCTCAGTGTAAATAAATGGTTGGATCCCTAACCAATCAAACCTACCATCATGTTGTTCCCTGAGCTCCCACATATTTCAAATCTAAACACCAACATACCATCCCTATTTAATTATGATCCCAATTATAACACTCATACTCTATCCAAACACATATCTTAATTCACATCCAACATACACCGATTAATCCATTTTAATTCAGTTATATTTTCTTAGGATCACTAAAATTCCTTAAATGACCATCTAATGGTTGATTTCATGCATCTCGTTCCTTTTAGAATGAGTTTTATGTGACCATGAACAACATCATGTACTCAACCATAAGAGATTATTTTTCATTACATCACTAAAATAGATTACTAGTCTTCATGACCTATGTCTCATCCATCATGGAACTTTATGGCCAAACGTGTCCAAAACCAATCATTATCAAGCATAAAACATAAACATAACTAATCACACATTATAAACCCAAGGGAACATCATCTATAGCCTCCATTGTATTTAAACTCATAAAAAGGGTAAACATTCTCAATTAACCACTGCTACACTCCCACCACATAGCCTCACTTACTCAATTATTATAGTGTTTCCTCTATAAGCTCCATCATCAAAGTGTGTTTCTGTCTATGTTTGAGCCATGGTCTCCCATTTCCAACTCCTGACCCTACATATCCTGAAAAAATATGTTTCAGGTCATATACCTTATTTTACTAGACCACGACATCTAGTTCATTCTGAATGTATCATCTACCACATATGGATATTCATCACTAGCATTAACCTCGAGCACCAAAGAGTTCTAGTGTAAAGTCAAATTCCATCATTCCTCAGCACATACATGGACATTAAAAAATTTTAATTCACCAATCCACATGTGTAAACAATATATTACTCCCTCTATCTACTTAAATATGGTGGCCATATTATCTCATACCACCTAGTTTCAAAAACCTCCTCATGATCCTATATGATTCACACTATGTAATTAATCTAACCATGCTCCATGGAATGTTAATTAAAACTAAATAGACTTCCATGTACACACATTTTCAAAATAGCCACCTTACCTTTTTCGTTATCTATCTAATAAGTATCCTCTACACAAGTTTTATTCCTAAACCACTAGAATCCATCCTTACTCAAAAGTGTTTCAATGTCATTCAAATTCTTAGTTGTCACCCAACTCTATTCCATGCCATGAGCATCTATCCATGGTATTTCCGCATATTAAAATGAGTTCATGTTCTATAGGGTCAGGCAATTGAACATTCCTTCCCTTTGAATTTATCCTTAATACCAAAATCACAAGAACCCTGTGTGTTTCTAATACCAAAATAACAAGGAATCCTCCAATCCATTCGCCAAACCCCCTCTCAATGGTATTCTCATACTCTAGGCACCCTTTTTCTCTTTCCAACTCTCATCACCTGAGCATACCCAGCCCATACAATCATCCCCATGGCATCTGAATTCCTTGACCACAAGTGGTAGCACCTCATGTGAACCACTTGTAACCTAAATCACCCCTTCATGCTTCCCATCTCTAAAGAATCACAACCTTGAAAAACCCCTCTCATGGGTTTTCTAAGAACATTCTAGGAACTAACTAAAGAAAAATCATGAGACATATGTCAAGGGTCACCAGGTCCTCCCACCTAGGCTATCAAGTCATGTATCACAAAGGGATACATATCATAGGATTTCATCCCCACATCAGTATCAAAATATCCCTTGGCATGCATCATACCAAAAAACCACTCTATGGTCCCATAGAAAAAACCAAAGTCACATAAAAAACACCATAATACTAGGAAATGATTCTCCCTAATAATCCTCATATGGTATTGGTCCGTCAAGAAACCCGAAACTCATCGATCATCACTATTGTGACAAACGAAATCATATTGGGTGATCTGTACTGAAGAAAACCTAGTCCATTGTCTTGATTAAGTAGAATTACATTCCAAAATATATAGTAAAACCCCATATAGGTTTTTATTGAAACTTTAAATAACTGATCTTTGGTAACTCTCCCTCTCCAAACATCTTCAAATCAAACTACTCCCTGGAAGATCCAGTCACATCACACATGCACACACATACAACTAACATCTCCCTAGGATAATTTTTTCACAACAAACTAACATCATACTATTTGATTAAGTAGATTTATATTCAAATATATACAGGAAAAAACCCATATATGTAGTCACTTATACATTAGTAACTGAATATGGACAAAAATAACCCACTAGGGGTTTTCCTCTAAGGTATCAAGTGCCTTCATTAGCCTACTAGGGTAAAAAAACATACCCGGTTAGAGAGAACATGTCGTCGTCGTCATCATCCATCATCTCATCATAGATTCATCATGATCTAAAATCAGAATAATATATATATATATATATATTATTCTAACTAAGCATAATTACACCAACTACTTATAATTGAAAACATCGTATAAGTATTTTCTGACACTTTAATCATCTAAACCTCTCATTAGTAACAAAATCACATAGTAGTAGGCATGTATATCATTTGAACACCTATATGATAAGACATGATGCATAAAGATGCCTTTTTCCACCACAGTCCAATATTCAAATCTAGAACTGATCTCTTTTCAATGGTAAAAGGTCCAAAAATCCATAACAAATCATAAATCCCTACATCTTATGCATTGTACTAGGTGAAATAAATCAATCATAACATCACAAATACATCACATCAATCTCATATTAGGTAACCTGGACATCCTATTGGAAAAGGTGTTCATAAAACACCATCCCAGTGTCTATCTCATGAATTGACACATTCCTATATCTCTCACTACATTACACCAAAGAGTAAGACCAATAAAAACATCTATAATAGAACTTTTTCATTCCCCAAACTAACTCACATTGAATAGTAACCAGAATAGTTTTCTACATTACCTCATGTGTTCATTCCCATATGATAGAGTCTGTTGAATATTAGTGGGGTTTTATAGAGTTATTGTAGTGATACTATACCTCCTATATCATAGTTTAAGTAAAATAAATAAATAATCAAATAAAAAAGTATAAAATATACAAAAATAAAAAAGATCACACTATAAAAAATTAAATGTAACACACAAACATGAATATTCATGCTTGTATAAAAGTAAATAAACCAAGTCTCTATAAAATACCTCATCCTAGTCTCTTTACCATCTGATCTATCCTTCTCAATAAAGAAATATTGGTCCTCATCCCAACATGATACTACAACCATGTAAAGGATTATTTAGTGCCCTAGTGTAATGGTGGCATGAGAAGGGTGTGAGTAGATAACTCAATATGGAACCACTAATATATTCACAAGATTTACTAGAAACTCAATGATATTTTCATGTGTTATGATCAAAACAAATAAATTAATTTCTATAAAAATAAACAATAATATCACCCACAACACTTACCTTGGCATGTGTTAAAGTGCCTTTGAGCACATAATGGGGACCATGAAAATGATCCTATAACACCCACCCCAAGGTTATATATATATATATATCACATAACTGTAATATATCCTCATATTTATGACCCAGATTGACTATTATTACTTCATCCAGTGCCAGAGATTCTTTGAGAATGTGCATGACCATCGTGGAATATCATTCCTTTAACTGGGGATCCCAAACCCACACCTCCACTATGATGAGTGATAGACCATAGGGTGTCACTAGGAATCCCTCATCCTAAAGCCCTCAATATGAACCCTGTGATACTAAATAGTCATTTATCACTATCAAGACATTGTTTAATTCCTAGGAGGTGGAGGCCCTAGGAAATACTATATGTTTAGGTGTGACTAATTGTTAGGATGCATAAAAAATTAAATGGAATACCCTTAGGGATCCCATATTTAATAACTTAGGCATCCAAAATCATAGCACCATAGTCAAATCTTCTTTGTATCCTCTTAGTATAAACTTGAGCATCTATTCCAAGAAAGATCATATGAAATTATTTAATTATAACCAAAACATAGTTTAATAAATAATTTAGAATTAAATTATAAATTATAAAACTAAAAATAATAGATAAAACACTTATCAAGTTTCCTGTCATACCCAAATTGTGGTAAATCCATCCCTTGACGGTCTATGCCTTTCCCCTGGAATTAACCTTGGGAAAAAATATAACCTAAAATTCCATTAACATCATTGATTAACCTTGGGAAGAAATATAATCTAGTAATTGGTTACATATTGTAGATTGATTTTTTGGCATGATTCTAAAGCCCTAATGTTACTCCTATACACCATCTAACCTCCATTACACATCCAAAATACCTCCCATAAAGGGTCTTAGCCTTAAAAATTCAATTATGGATCCTAGTTCAAAATTAGTACCATATACTAAATCAAAATTAAAATTCATTAGTAATTACAATATCCATTCATACACATGGGGTATTATAATGAATAAGTGATAATATGATAAAATTAAAATCATTTATTGAATAAGTACTTGGTTACACTATAGATTCTATTTTTATTCTATAAGATACCTAAATAATAAGTTGAAAAGTAGTAGAATGAAGTGGGAGGATTCTTATTATATTGATTAATGGTTGAGACTAATTTATTCATTTTAATTTTAATTTAAAAATTCAAATTCTAACAATATTTGTTGTTGGTGGTGCATGATATATATTGTGTCATGCATGGATTCTGACTAGATCATGACTGAGAGAAGGATAATTCTAGAATTATCTATATAGAATTAATAGTGAATATTTATTAGATAAATAAGAATAAAAGGATTTTGTACAGTCCACATAGGTTGAAGGGAATAAAAATGTTATAACACTGGTTAAAGAAGAAGAATGAAAAAATAACTACAACAACTCTATGGAAGTCCAGTTCTATTGAAGACATTCTTCTTGATCAAATAAAAATATTTTATAATTGTAAATGTTTAGTAAACACTCATCATAGTCAATAGATGTGTATCAAAACTACATGTATACTCTATGCTTGTTATAACTAATATGTTGACACGAGTGGGTCATATGGTCTTAGGGAAACCTCGGTCATGAAAATAATTAACCATTTTATTTGGATAGGCGATCCTTTAACATCTATGTTTCCCTCTATGCGTTACATTGTATGTGTATGATAGAAAAAAAATATTACACATTAATAAGTTGTGATGGTTGTTTCAAGAATGGAAACCTAAAAAGAAATTCAAACATTGATTATTCCCCCACCTAATGCCTCTCAGTGATCTTGTGGGTATTTTCTAGTGGTATCATAGCCTTATCTCTTTCATTTGTGGTATTCTATTTGTATTTTATAGGATTTATATTCGATGCTAAATATAAATTTTATATAATTTTAAACCATAAGTCAATTAATAGAAATGGGTTTCTCATGTTTTATGGTAAGGGATAAAATATATGGAATTACATAATTTTTACTTACCTTTTCTCTATCATTTATGATTTATAAGAAGTTCCAAATAAGGGATTTATTCCCCATGCTGATGGTATTTCTTGAATAGTGTAAGATAAGAAGAGTATTAAAAATAATGGAATAGGTCAAAAAATATATATTCTCTTTTAGTGATTGAAATTATGAATATCAAAAGAATAAAAATGGAAAAAGTTATATGAGATAAACTTCATGATATCTATGAAAGAAATACCAAAGTGAAGAATACAAATAAAAAAAGTTATGTTAATATCATGAACCAGCCCGGTGACCCTGGTAACCCAATAACTGAGCCAGCCCTAACATAGCCCGAAGGGCGTTCCCAATCCCCACGGGTTAGAAACTAGCAACTGGCATCGTCCAACATAAAAGTTGGAACAATTTTTTCCACAAGAATGTGGATGAAAACTAAACAAGACAGTATGCATAATAAGAAGAAACTCCACTGGGAGCTATGTACCAGAAAACAAAGAGGCATAAGAATCCCAAAGTACTACAAACCACGTACTAAGAAGGGAAAAACAGCCCCAAAGTCCCTAAGGACACAATACACCAAGAGAAGATCAATAGCTAGATCCTCCTCCAAGAGATTCCTTCCCTTTTCTCGAGCCTGGAAGAAGGAAATATACAAAAACCCGAAGTAAAAAAAGTAGTTTTTGAGCCTAATCCCAGTAGGATACCACTAAAGATTTTGTAATAGATGCAAAATATAGATTTTCCAAAGAAAAGATTTCAATTTTCAAATAAACAGGTTTGGAAAATCAAAAGCATATTCTAACAAAATATTCTAAACACTTTCAAAGGATGGAAATGAATATTTTAAGCAAATGATTTAAAAATGATGGAATATTTCTAAAACAATGTCTTAGGAAAAACATTTATATAAAATAGTTTATATAAATTCAGCAGGCATGTAAACCAGTTCAAAAGCATTGGCATACATTTATATCTCAAATATAAAAAAACAAGCGAGCAACATAGTCATCTGCCAAAAGTTACGATATTATTAACCAGTTATAGGATTCCGCACTCTCTATGTGAACTCAGGAAAATGTGTATACACATGTCCCTATGACACTGGCCAAAGGAGACTCGTCACCAACCTGTCGGGGATGTGACCCGCTGCAAGTATGTTTTAGAACGTTGTCGTAGTGTAGAGTGTATCCAAATAATTCACTAACTACCTAAGGCTTTCATGCGCTCTTATATAATGGGCGAACTATTTTAAGAATGCTTAAAATATGACAAATCCCATTCTTCAATTTCAAAAGTGCCAATTTCAATCCATTTAAAACCAAAATAGGTTTTATTCAAAACATGCCTTTTTCACAATATAAAACCAATGGGTTTTTATCAAATCATTTTAATCCATTTTCACCTGTTTGAAATCCATTAAAAACCAATTCCATCATCACACAATTTATTTATACAATTAAATTCAACAATTTAATTGAACTCATTTCCATCAAATCCACAATTTAAATTAAACAATTTAAATCAGAAAATTTCCATAAACGCACCCAATTCAATGGAATTGGGGATTTCCAAATTTCCATGCCAAAACCATTTCAAATATCTCAATTCACTAGAATCGAGTTTTTATCCATTTAATTGAAAGAAAGTTTGAGCAATTGAATTTAAATAAAAACTTGAAATAAATCAATAAAATACAATGATAATCAATTTGGTAAGTTGGGACAGAACCACCTACCTCAAAGGTTTTGAAGAAAACCACAATGGTCGAGAACGCTCAAGAAAACCGGGTTTCTTCTTTAAGAAACCGCATCAGATGTCTTATACTAGGAAGATCAAGACCAAATCTCATCATATTTGGCGTCCAAACACATTGATCTACCCATAACAGGCATAGATCTAAGAAACCATGAGAAGAGGGGAAGTAAATGTAAGTAGATCTAAGAAACCAACCAAGAACAATGAAGAACGATCACATACCTCAAGAATCAGGCTTCGATTCACCAAGAGGAGCCTTTGGATCACCTCCGAAATTATTGGAGAACCTTCTCTGACCTTGGGAGAAAAAAATCCCGAGTTATGGTCGCTTGGGAGGAAAAAAGAGGCACTTAGAGGAAAAATGAGTGAGATCCACAATTTAAGGATGTCATTTAAGTGCATTCACGGTTAGTTCGCACGGTTTAACAAACTGTGCGCTAGACATGCATTAGGTACTGTCTCGTCCACCCTTCTTGCACGGTTTCGCCGCACGGTTAGACAAACCTTGAACTGCCTGTGAGGAAGCTACTGCCTCCAAGACCAACTACGCAAGGTTTGGCCGCACAGTTTAGAAAACCCGTGCACCGCCCGTGCAACTTCCCCTTTTCCCCAAAACAACATTTAAAGTTATCCTAACTCTTCCATTCATCACTACTCTAAAATATAGGTACATAGAAACATCAAAAGTACCTAAAAATGTAACGTGATGTTACAACCTCCCCACAATAAGATCTTTCTTCCCCCAGAAAGCCTCTGAATAAACCTCCAGGTCAAAAAGATGAGGCCACTAATCTCTCATTAGTGCCTCCCTTTCCCACATCTCATGAGAATCAGAACCATGCCGCCATAGTACACAGACCAGAGGTATCATTTTCCCACAAAGTGCCTTGGTCTCAGAATCAACAACCCTGACTGGTCGTTCAATCACAGATAAATATGGTTCAATCTCAAGATCACTCCAACTCAAAACATGAGATGGATCAGAGAGATACTTTCATAGCTGCAATACATGGAACACGTTATGTATCAACGTCAGCTGTGGTGGTTGAGCTAGACAGTAAGCAACTTTCCCTTTATGACCAAAAATCTCAAAAGTTTCCACTAAAATGAGGAGCAATCTTCCCTTTCCTCCCAAGCCGTCGATGACCTAATCAGGGTGAAACTTTAAAAAACATCTGGTCACCAACTGATAACTCTATTGTTTTACGGTGATGATCGACATAAGACGTGTACTAAATCTGTGTCATCAAAATTCTATGATGAATCAACTGTATCTTACTTATCATCTCTTGGAACAAACTTGGTCCTACCAAAGAACTTTCACCATTCTCCGACCAACATAAAATATATTTACAAGGACAGCCATACAATGCCTCAAAAGGAGCAATTTTGATCACAGACTAGTAACTGTTGTTAAAAAAACTCAACTATCCCCAGATAATCATCCCAAAACCCACCAAAGTTAAGAACACTTGTGCGGATCATATCCTCAAGGATCTGAATAGATCTCTCTATCTGGACATCTGACTGTGGATGGTAGGTCATTATCAAATGGACTTGAGATCCCATTGCCTCCTGAAGGCCTCTCCAAAAGTGAGAAGTAAATCGAGGATCCCTATAAGAGATATAGTAGATGGAACTCCATGAAAACAAACAATTTATTTCACATAAATATTTCCCAACTCCTCAACTTTGGTTGTATCTCGAATAGGTATAAAGTGATCCGACTTGTTCAACCTGTTGATCACAACCCATATCGTTTTCTTCTTCCTCTGGGTTTCAGGTAACCCAACCACAAAGTCCATAGAGATTTCATCCCACTTCCATGTAGGTACTGGAAGTGGTTGAAGCGAACCTGAAGGTTTCTAGTGCTCGGCTTTCACCTGTTGGCATGTATAGAAACAAGATAAAAACTCAGTAATGTCTCATCACATACATGGCCAACAGAACTATCGTCGCATGTCATAGAACATCTTCATGGTTTCTAGGTGTATAGCCCATTGAGAGTTATGGAAATCCCCCATCACATCCTTCCTTGCTGAAAATGGAACAACATAATGGTTTCGATAACACAGAACACCCTCCTTGGAGAAATACCACTGAGTTTGGGTCTCCCCACCATAAAGAGAGTCCCTAATGCTATGGAATTCATCATCTAGTTGTTGTTCCTGAAGAATTAACTTAATAAGAGTAGAATTCAATTGACCACTGGATAAAGAAACTTCATTCCCATTCCACTGAACTCCAATATGCAACTGATCAAAAAGAGCCATCAAACTCCACTCTTCTGAATATTCTTTCACAACCTATGATCGAAGTTTCCTGCTTAACATGTATGCAACCACATTCCCTTTCCCCAGGGTATAGGTAGTGTCAAAGTCGAAAGATTGCAGATACTCCACCCAATACCTTTGGTGAAGATTAAAATTGTTTTGAGATAAGATATAACTCAAGCTATTGTGGTCTAAATACACAGTAAACCTTTCTCTATAAAGGTAATGTCTCCAACACTTCAGTGCGTCCATTAAAATTTCATGTTCAAGTTCATGGGTAGGATAGTTCTTCTCCTTATGCTTAAGTTGACGAGAACCATAGGCAACAATATGATTACCCTGCATGAGGACGCATCCCAAACCTAAACCCGATGCATCACAGAAGACCACATAACTTATTCTAGCCTCAGGAAGAGTTAACACTGGCACAGTAGTCCAAATATTCTTTAACTCAACAAAAGAACACTGACATTTATCATTCGAAGAAAACTTCACTCCCTTTCGTGTTAGAGCAGTCATTAGAGAAGCTAACTTTGAGAAGTCTTTAACAAACCGACAATAATATCATGCTAAGCCCAAGAATATTCGAATCTCGAAAACATTTCATTGTTGTTCCCAAGTCATAACAGCCCACACTTTCTCAGGATCAACAGATATTCCTTGTTCTAACACCACATGTCCCAAGAATTTCACTTCTTGAATCCATAAATCGCACTTTTAAAGCTTGGCATAAAGTTGGTGATTCCTTAGAATACTAAGAATTGCTCTCAGATGACGCACATGATCCTCCTCAGACTTGGAGTAGACAATAAGTTCATCCACAAATACTACCACAAAATCATCTAGATACTCACGAAAAACCTTTTTCATCAAAGCCATGAAAACTGGAGGAGCATTTTTTAGGACGAAGGGAATAAAAAGGTACTCATAATGTCCATACCTACTCCGAAAAGCGATCTTATGAATGTAAGATTATTTTATCCTAAACTGATGGTAACTCGATCGAAGATCAATTTTTGAAAACCACTTTTCCCCTTTCAATTGATCAAACAAATCATCAATTCATTGTAACAGATATCTGTTCTTTACCGTAACTTGATTGAGCTTTCAATAATCAACACATAAGCGAAGAGAACCATCATCCTTCTTGGCGAAGAGAACTGGTTCTGCCCAAGGTGACACACTCGGGCATATAAAACCTTTCTCAAGAAGATCATCTAACTAAAACTTCGGTTCTTTTAGTTCTGGTGGAGTCATTCGGTAAGAGGGAATAGAAACCGGTTGAGTACCAGGCATTAAGTTAATAGAAAAATCAACCTTTCTTAATGGTGGAAAACTAGAGAATTCAGAAGGAAACCCGTCGGGAAACTCAGAGATGACTAGAGGAAGATCACCACACATTGAATCTCTCTCTCGATCAAAAGAAAACACTGATATAAATTTCCCAAACCTTGGATAAGAGGGTCCATCTCTGATTGCCATTGGGTCCTATTATCCTTGAAAAACAAGAGGCACACCACTGGGTGTAGTAAGGTAGACCCATTGAAGATAACAATCGATCCAGGATTTATTGACAATGATCCAATCCATCCCAAAAATTACATCAAAAGATTTCATGTCGAGAACCAAGAAACTCCAAGCATGATCAACATCTGATAGAGAGAAGACACAAGCAGGACTAAGGGGACCCTTCTCTCTCATTGTACCATGGGGTGTAGTAATATCCATCACACAAGATAAAAGCTCCATAGGTAGATTAAGAAGATTAATAATATGGGTTGAAATAAAAGATTGATATGCACAAGTATCAAAAAGAGCTATCACTAAAGATGAAGCTATAGTAATGGTACCTCTCATAGTTGTAGGACCTGCATTAGCTACCTCTGGAAACTCTTCCACTGACTGAAGAAGCATTGTTCCGGATGCCTGTGGCTAGAACCCTTTTTCACATGAAGCATTTGATTTCCCCACAGTTTCTGGAGGTGTTGATGATCCTGTTCTACTACGTGGAGTGCATAAGTGATGGAAGAATCTCTATAAGTGCCTTAAACATCCTCAGGAGCTATAGTTCTTTGGTGCCTCAGTGCAAACCCTCTTATAATGTCCTGGCTTTCCACACTGATAAAAATTCAAAGAATCCCCTCCTGTTGCTACCAGAGGTCTAGAATGACTCTGTTGTTGAGAACTACCATGAGAAATGTCACGCTTTCATTTTCCTTTAAAGGAACCAACACTGCCACTAGGAGGGAAAAGAACCACCTTCAACCCGGACTTCCCTATCATGCCCATCTCAACCATCATGGACCTATCCAGCACATCAGCATAAGTGGGTAGCTTCATTAAGAAAACCTAAGAACGGATATCTGATAAAATTCCCAACTCAAATCGTCGAGCCTTTATTTTCTCATTAGATACAATCTCGGGAGAAAACTATACCAACTCAAAAAATCGATTTGCGTACTCAGTCACGGTTTTTTTGGCCTTCTCAAGCCTGAAAAACTCCACACCCTTGGACAACACCATTGATTCTGGATAGAACTAGTTAGTGAAAATAACCATAAAGTCTTTCCACTCCAAACCCTCATGTTTCCCAGCCGTCACCATCGTGTCCCACCATCTACTACTTGGTCCCTCCAGTACGAAGGTGGCACACTTCACCTTGATCACATCAGGTGTCTCCAAGAACCCAAAAAAAGTGTTCAATATTACTCAACCATTCCTCGGCATGTTGAGGGGCAGTGGAGCCTTTGAAAACTGGTGGCTTCTAGCATAGGAACTCTTGAGAACGAATTCGGAGAATATCACTATGTGGATATATAGCTGGATTCTGAACAAGAACTAGAGGTGGTGCCTGCCCTAGAGTTTGGACACTACAAACAATCACCTCAACCAAACTCAGATCCACAATAGAACTCGCTAGCTGAGATTCAGCAGTAGCATCTTTTTGGATTCGATTCCAACATCTTCTCGGAGTCAAGATGCTACATAGCATAAAAAGACATAGATTAACACTCAAACCGAGTAACAAGGAAAACTATTTTTTAATAAAAGGGATAACATGATTTATATTCCACTCTATCCAAATCAAAAAAGGTAAAATACTAGAACAAATCCACAAGTCGTATTTCCCTAACCAACCTTGGTGATTTAAGGTTCATTGTGGTGAGATCTGGTCAGGCAGTCAATCACAACTACCTCCTAAGTCCTGACAAGAATACTCAAATGCATACTGTCATCAAGGCAAGATGCTTAACCTTACCTCTGATACCACTTTGTCAAAAACCAGCCCAGTGACCATGGTAACCCGATAACCGAGCCGGCCCTAACATAGCCCGAAGGGCGTTCTCAATCCCCACAGGTCGGCGACTAGCATCTGGCATCGTACAACGTACAAGTGGGAATGATTTTTTCCAGAAGAATGCGGAAGAAAAAGAAACAAGACAGTATGAATAACAAAAAGAAACTCCACTGGGGGAAACTTACCAAAAAACAAAGAGGCATAAGTAGCCCAAAGTACTACAACCCAAGTACTAAAGAGGGAAAAATAGCCCCAAAGTCCCTAAGGACATAATGCACCAAGAGAGGATCAACAGATGGATCCTCCTCCAAGATATTCCTTCCCATTTCTCAATCCTAGAAGAAGGAAATATACAAAAACCCGAAGGAAAAATTAGGGTGTGAGCCTAAGCCCAGTTGGATACCACCAAAGATTCCGTAACAGATGCCAAATATATATTATATAAAGAAAAGCTTTCAATTTTCAAATAAACAGGTTTGGAAAATCAAAAGCATATTCTAACAAAATATGATAAACATTTTCAAAGGATGGAAATAAATATTTTAACCAAAGGCTTTACAAATGATGGAATATTTCAAAAACAATGGCTTAGGAAAAACATTTATATAAAATAGTTTACATAAATTCATCAGGCATGTAAAGTAGTTCAAAAGCATTGGAATACATTTATATCTCAAATATAAATAAACAAGTGAGTAACATGGTCATATGCCAAAATGTACGATAGTATTAACCAGTTATAGGATTCCTCACTCTCTATGTGAACTCAGAAAAATGTGTATACACACTTCCCTATGACACTGGCCAAAGTAGACTCATCATCAACCCATTGGGGATGTGACCTGCCGCAAGTATGTTTTAGAACGTTGTTGTAGCGTAGAGTGTATCCAAATAACTCACTAACTACCTAAGGCTTGGATGTGTCTTACTTGATGGGTGAACTATTTGAAGAATGCATAAAATACGCTCAATCCCATTATTCCATTTCAAAAGTACCAATTTCATTCCATTTAAAACCAAAATAGGTTTTATTCAAAACATGCCTTTTCACAAGATAAAACCAATGGGTTTCTATCAGATCATTTTAACCCATTTTCACGAGTTTGAAATCCATTCAAAACCAATTCCATCATCACACAATTTATTTCCACAATTAAATTCAACAATTTAATTGAAATAATTTCCATAAAATCTGAAATTTAAATTAAACAATCTAAATCGGAAAATTTCTATAAACACACCCAATTCAATGGAATTGGGGTTTTCCAAATTTCCATGCCAAAACCATTTAAAATATCTCAATTCACTGGAATCTAGTTTTTATCATTTTAATTGAAAGTAAATTTTAGAAATTGAATATAAATCAATAATTGAAAAAAATCATGAAAATACAATGATAATGAATTTGGTAACTAGGGATGGAACCACCTACCTCAAAGGTTTTGATGAAAACGACAACGGTCGAGAACACTCAAGAAAACCAGGTTTCTTCTTCAAGAACCCACCTAATATCTCTTCTCCTAACAAGATCAAGACCAAATATCATCATATTTGGCATTGAAACACTTAGATCTACCCATAATGGGCGTAGATATAAGAAACTGTGAGAAGAGGATAATTAGATCTAAGTAGATCTTAGAAACCAACCAAGAACGATGAAGAACGATCACATACCTCAATAATCTAGCTTCGATTCACCAAGAGGAGCCTTTGGATCGCCTCTAGAATGATGGGAGAACTTTATCTGACCTTGGGAGAAGAAAAATCTTGAGTTATGGCCGCTTGAGAGGAAAAACGAGTCACTTACAGGAAAAACGAGTGAGATCGACAATTTAAGGATCTCATTTAAGTGCCTGCATAGAAAGTTCACACGGTTTAACAAACTGTGCGTAGCTGTGCATTAGCTACTGTCTCGTCCACCCTTCTCGCATGGTTTCGCCACACGGTTAGGAAAACCTTGCACTGTCCGTGAGGAAGGTACTGCCTCCAAGACCAACTATGCACGGTTTGGCCGCACGGTTTAGGCAACCCGTACGTCGCCCGTGCGACATCCTCTTTTCCCCAAAACAACATTTAATGTTATCCTGACTCTCCGATTCATCACTACTCCAGAATAGAGGTACTTAGAAACATAAAAAGTACCTGAAAACGTAACATGATGTTACACCTCCCCACCATAAGATCTTTCTTCACCTAGAAAGCCTATGAAGAAACCTCCAGGTCAAAAAGATGAGGCCACTACTCTCTCATTAGTGCCTCCCTTTCCCACGTCTCATGAGAATCAAAACCACGCCACCATAGTTCACAAACCAGTGGTATCGTTTTCCAAAGAATTACCTTGGTCTTATAATCAACAACCCTGACTGGTCATTCAGTCACAGATAAATATAGTTCAATCTCAAGATCACTACAGCTCAAAACATTAGATGGATCAGAGAGATACTTTCGTAGCTGCGATACATAGAACACGTTATGTATCGACGTCAGCTGTGGTGGTAGAGCTAGACAGTAAGCAAATTTCCCTATATGACCAACAATCTCAAAAGGTCCCACAAAATGAGGAGAAAGCTTCCCTTGCCTCCCAATCCATAGATGGCCTAATTGGGGTGAAACTTTCAAGAACACCTGGTCACCAACTGAGTACTCTAAGGTTTTATGGCAATGATCGACATAAGAATTGTACTGACTCTATTTTGTCAACATTCTCTGACGAATCAACTAGATCTTAGCTATGGTATCTTGGACCAAACTTGGTCCTACCAAAGAACTTTCACCATTCTCCGACCAGCACAAAAGAGATTTACAAGGACAGTCATACAATGCCTCAAAAGGATCCATTTTGATCACAGACTAGTAACTATTATTATAAAAAAACTCAACTAGCTCCAGATGATCATCCCAAAACCCACCAAAGTCGAGAACACATGCGCGGATCATATCCTCAAGGATCTAAATATCTCTCTCTGTCTGGCCATCTAACTATGGATGGTAGGTCGTGCTCAAATGGACCTAAGATCCCAGTGCCTCCTGAAGGCCTCTCCACAAGCAAGAATTAAACCGAGGATCCCTATCAGAGACTATAGCAAATGGAACTCCGTGCAAACGAACAATTTCTTTCACATAAATATTTCCCAACTCCTCAACTTTGGTTGTATCTCGAATTGGTATAAAGTGATCCTACTTTTTCATCCTGTTGATCACAACCCATATCATGTTCTTTTTCCTCTAAGTTTGAGGTAGCCCAACCAAAAAGTCCATAGAGATTTCATCCCACTTCCATGTAGGGACTGGAAGTGGTTGAAGAAAACCCGAAGGTTTCTAGTGCTCAGATTTCACCTGCTGGCATGTATAGCAATGAGATACAAACTCAGCAATGTCTTGTCGCATACATGGCCAACAAAACTATTGTTTTATTTCATTGAACATCTTCGTGGTTCCTAGGTGTATAACCCATTGAGAGTTATGTAAATCCCCCATCACATCCTTCCTTGCCGATAACGGTACAACGTAAGGGTTTCGATAACACAGAACACCCTCCTTGGAGAAATACCACTGAGTGTCAGTCTCCCCACCATAAAGCGAGTCCCTAATGCTATGGAATTCATCATCCAGTTGTTGTTCCTGAAGAATTAACTCGAGGAGACTATAAGTCAATTGAACACTGGATAAAGAAACTTCATTCCCATTCCACTGAACTCCAATATGCAACTGAGAAAAAAGAGCCATCAAACTCCACTCTTCTAAAGATTATATCACAGCCTGTGATGGAAGTTTCCTGCTTAACGCATCTGTAACCACATTACCTTTCCCCAGGGTATAGGCAGTGTCAATGTCGAAATATTGCAGATACTCCACCCAACACCTTTGGCGGAGATTCAAATATTTTTGAGATAAGATATAACTCAATCTATTGTGGTCTGAATACTCGGTAAACCTTTCTCTATAAAGGTAATGTCTCCAACACTTATGTGTGTCCATTACAGCTGCATGTTCAAGGTCATGGGTAGGATAGTTCTTCTCATGAGGCTTAAGATGACGAGACCTATAGAATCCCGTCTTTTTATAACATAACTATCATTCCATTACACGGAACTGAGGATCTTTAAGGTTTAGTGTCTTGGAAACAAGGAACATAATACATGAAAAAAAACATTCTTCTTAAACACTTGAAAGGATTATCCTCATGTTCACCCTAGGCTCATTACTGCATCTCATAACCTGGGGACATACATCAAAAGGAAGGGTGAGCAGAAGGCCCAACAAGGGAAACAAGTGAAACATTTTACATATGAACTTGAGATACATCAATAAAGTCATGAAAATAACTTTAAGGCATGAAAATGAAATCATGAGGCATATCATAATAAAAATAAAACTTTTTCATAACTTGAATATGTGGCTACATCATTTAACATATACAATCATGAACATATCACCAAGTTCCATCCCCAAGGTGTCATTTTAAAATTACCAAGGTTACTCACCAAGGTATCGTGAAAATTGTAATCTCTAGTGGTTACATCATTACCCAATGCATTGGAGCGCTATCAGGGCGCACCCTTAAATTTCCCTTTATTATCATGTGAGACACATATATCATCATCAAACATTTCATAAATAACCCATATAGCATAAAATAATGGGTTTCATTTCATAATCATAACGTTTTAAAAACTGCTTTAGAGACATGATCTTTACGTCACTTTAAACCCACGGAAGGGGAGAGTGGGTTTTATGTATGTAAATCCCAGAATTTAAAATAGAACATTTTTTTTATATATTTGAAGACCCCTGTAGAAATAAGAGCTTTGATTATTCACTTTATAACATAAAATAATTTTGAGAAAAGAGAGGCATTTTGAGACGAAAATTCTGCAGCATAACGGCTATGTTACAAGGTTTTAGAAAACATTGAAAAGAGAGGGAACATGGGTCGAACAATCATAATTGACCCATAAAACAGTAGAGGGACATAATAAGAAGGATATATGGACATGTTGATGCAATTTTAAGGACATAACATTTGAAATGAAAAACATGGAAGGAAGACAAAAATTTGATTTCTCTTATAAAAATTCGGCAGCCTAACAGCGTCACTTAAACTTCACAAAAATAAATTGAACAGATCAAATAGGGTCTCTAATCATATGATCATAAGATATCAGTATTATAGATATAGAGATAATACCCCAACATAATAAAAAAGAACTTTCAAGACTTGACATAGAATTAGAACTTTGAAAAGAAGAAGGGTGAAATAATCCCTTAAAAATTCGGCAGCCTAACGGCGCCACATAAAACTTCAAAATACTGATTTGAAGAGATCAAATGGGGTCTCCAATCATATGAACATAAGATTCCAGTATGATAGATATAGAGATCATAACCCAACATAACAAAAAGGAACTTTAAAGAATTGACATGAAAGTAGAACTTCAAAACGAGAAGGGTGAAGAACCACTTAAAAATTCGGCAGCCTAACGGCGCCACTTAAAACTTCAAAATACTGAATTGAAGAGATCAAATGGGGTATCTCATCATATGAAGATAAGATTACAGTATGATATATATAGAGATCATACCCCAACATAACAAAAAGGAACTTGAAATAATTGACATGAAAGTAGAACTTCAAAACGAGAAAGGTGAAGAACCACTTAAAAATTCGGCAGCCGAACGGCGCCACTTAAAACTTCAAAATACTGAATTGAAGAGATCAAATGGGGTCTCTCATCATATGATCATAAAAGATCAGTATGATAAATTTAGAGATCATACCCCAACATAATAAAAAGGAACTTGAAATACTTTACATGAAAATAGATCTTAAAAAATGAGAAGGGAGAAAGAATCCGTTACAAAAATTTCGGCAACCTAACGGCACCACTTAAAACTTCATAAAACGAAATAATGAGAGTAAGAGGGGATCTCTAATTATATGAACATAAAAAGGGAAGTAAGAGGAGTATAAAATAACATCCTCCAACATAAGAACATGGAGCAAAAAAGGAATATCATAAAAAAGATTACTTGAAATGAAAGAGAGAGGTCGGATCCCTTACCTTAAAACATAACTCTTAAAACTCAAAGTTTGGGACCTTGAGGGCTTGGGAGAACCATGGGAGGACTCCTTGGGAGGTAATGAGACCAGAACTTCGTTGGGGGAGAGTGGGGAGTCGAATGGATGAGAGGATGGCTTGGTATTTATAGGGAAAGTGAGGGGACAAGGCATTAATGGCAAAGGGACACCTCATTAGTGGTTTTGGCAAAACCATGGGCTTGCCCATGGTATTTTCCCATGGTATTGGCCACTTGGGACACCTCATACCTTATCTCACTATTCATAATTCTAACATATTGATTACAAACTTAATACATCATTTAATGATGTCATTAAACACCTGTAACTTAAAAACTGTATTTTCACTATTCATCGAAAATTCAACTTTCTCAGAATAATCCCAAAATTTCACCATAACCAAATATCAACGCTCTGATTACAAATATGAACTCCATTTTATAAAAATAATTTTCTAAATATTTTTAATTTAATTTTTAAATAAAAACACTATTCACCTGAAAAAACTAATACTTGAATAATAATTTATGAAACCGTTATTTAACCATTTTATTGAATCACATTACTTAATCAAGGTGCCTAGATTGTATTAATGCTTTCTTTAAGTGAGATTACTAATCCATTTGGACACATTACTAATCCTAATCATAAAATCACTATTCATAATTTACTATTCATCAAAAATTAAGTTGATCTTATTAGACTCTAAATTTCGTACTGAACATAATTGTAGAAGACCATTTTTCGAAAATCATTACACATTTTTAATTATTTAAGGTTTACACAAGCATTTTAAAAAAATCCTTTTTCTAAAATTCATCAAAAATATGCATACTATATTTATCCGGTCATTTGAAAATTCATAAACTTCATCATAAGAAGAAATCCCAATTTTTATTTAAAACAAAGGATTAAACAAGGCAGTTACGGTCTCCTTACATATCCCCTTATCACACCAGCATAGGACCTAAGTGTAAGGTGTGCTAAGGTGAGAGAATCTGAGGGAGGCTCGGCCAACATCGCACGAGTAGTAATTTCTATCAGTTTGAACTTCTCGCGAAGGCGATCCCGTTCTAGCTTCACACGATGAAGTTCAGCTTGGGTTTGGTCCAGAGCAAAGCCCAGTGGTGCTACCTCCTTCCCAAGTTCTGTTAGATGGGCTTCGATCGGTCCAAGACTACTGGGTGAGGCCATCGAATCTTCTTTCTATATTAATTAACCAAGATTACTTGTATTTAGAGACAATAATCAAAATGTTTAGTTTCCAGCGGTCATATTGACCGATGGTCATATAACAGTCAAAAACCAACGGTATCATTTTAATTATACTCATGTTATCAAATGAAACATTTTTGTTGAGTATAAAAATAAAATAAAATAACACATAAAATTAGGAAACAAGATTTATTCAAAATTTCGGGTCGTTACAATCTTCCCCCCTTAAGAAATTGTGTCCTCGCAATTTTTTTAAAATTAGGTTTTGAAATTTCATTGAAAGTCCCACATCGGAAAAGGAGTCAGTAAAACTATTACTTTAAAAGAAAGAAATGGAAGTACGAAGGTCACCCGAGTTAGCCCACACTAGGATTCCATGTAGGAAAACATGGACATGGAAGAAAAACAAAGGGTCAAGTTCTGAGGGAGAGTGATAGAGAACATGATTAGGAGAAAGTTAACCATAAGAAAATCCCAAACTTATGATGTGTGTAAACGATATTTTATTACCTAGTAGGAAACGTAAACCAACAACGTTTTTGTTTTATGTTCCTTTTCATAATTTTGAGGAATTCATTTACAACATAGAACAAAAACATAAGGAAATATACCAACCTTCATGTAGAGTTTCATCCTTTAATAAGTTTCTACCAAAACTAATCTTTTCTCCAAATGATGAGCATTCAAAACTACTTGGTCTCATAAAAACACAAGGATCATCTTCTAGAGAACCACATAATCCACAAAAGATTAACTATCTATTTCTTATATCTTTAAACATTATCCCAAAAACAGAAAGGGTAAGGTAAAACAACTCTTCAAAAAGAAAGAATCCCATAGGAAGGGAAACTATTTTTAAATCTTCAAAGTTCCATGGTACTACCCAAAGTTCATCATAGACCATCCCATAAATAACAGTCCTTAAAATTCCTCAAAATAAACCAAACTAAGATTGAAACCCAAATACAAGAGGGATTTGATAACAGTCTTCCAAAATAAACTTCATTGTTCATCTCCAAACAACATCAACCACAACTAACATCTTATAACAAAAGTAGCTAACCTAAACATATTTTACCCAAGATAGGTTAATCATTTCCATAAGTAACCTAAATTACTATAAGTCCTCCTTAAATTCATTGATTCTCCAAAATATAAGTCAACCTTACTCCTCAATGAAAATACCGCAGTAATCTATTTACCTTGATCATATAGGGTCCTCAAAATAGTGAACGTATTCCAAAATAATAATCATCTTTTAATCCCCTAATCATCTTTGTCGTATTAATACGGAAATCATAGCATTTCCTATCACATTGGTTGTTGGGACATGTTCTTCCATTTCTCGCCATTAATTAAGAAAAGAAGCTATAATTAGGGGCTTAAATACTTAGCCAATAATCATGAAAAGAAACTTAAAGCATATAAGGATAACTTGTAGAAGAAAAGTATACCCTAAATTGTGATCCCCTAGGTTCCCATCTAGGTTATCCATGGTCATATATTCTTATGTGAACCTTTATTTAATTTTATCTGTATTCCTTTAATAATGGTTCATAATAAGCTTATGAATTTACCAAAGCATATCCACCGGGAGTGTCGTAACCAAGAGTGCAGCAAGGCCCGTTGTCGTGTACCAGTTCTCATTTGAGTCTAGCTCAAAGCGGTGTTTTCGGGTTTTACCCCTATGTACATCTGTACCAGAGCCACCTCTACATGCTCGTATCCAGACAGAGAAGTATTTGCTTGGTAACCCCTTACTCAATACTCACCAAAATACCAGGAATATTTCCTATATTTAAACTTTTCTATAGGGTTCTTCCTAGAGTTTTTATATCCTAATTTCCACAAATAACTAAAACATCCTTTGACACCAACTATAGCATCCCGTATTTTTATAACATAACTTTCATTCCATTACACGGAACTGAGGATCATTAAGGTTTAGTGTCTTGGAAACAAGGAACATAAAACCTGAAAAAAAAAACATTCTTCTTAAAAACTTGAAAGTATTCTCCTCATGTTCACCCCAGGCTCATTACTGAATCTCATAACCTGGGGACATACATCAAAAGGAAGGGTGACCAGAAGGCCCATCAAAGGAAACAAGTGAAACATTTTACATATGAACTTGAGATACATCAATAAAGTCATGAAAAGAACTTTAAGGCATGAAAATGAAATCATGAGGCATATCATAATAAAAATAAACCTTTTTCATAACTTGAAGATGTGGCTACATCATTTAACATATACAATCATGAACATATCACCAAGGTCCATCCCCAAGGTTTCATTTTAAAATTACCAAAGTTATTCACCAAGGTATCGTGAAAATTGTAATCTCTAGTGGTTACATCATTACCCAATGCATTGGAGCGCTATCAGGGCGCACCCTTAAATTTGCCTTTATTATCATGTGATCCACATATATCATCATCAAACATTTCATAAATAACCCATATAGCAGAAAATAATGGGTTTCATTTCATAATCATAACGTTTTAAAAACTGCTTTAGAGACATGATCTTTACGTCACTTTAAACCCACGGAAGGGGAGAGCGGGTTTTATGTATGTAAATCCCAGAATTTATAATAGAACATTTTTTGTATATATGTGAATACCCCTGTAGAAATAAGAGCTTTGAGTATTCACTTTATAACATAAAATAATTTTGAGAAAAGAGAGGCATTTTGAGACGAAAATTCTGCAGCATAACGGCTATGTTACAAGGTTTTAGAAAACTTTGAAAAGAGAGGGAACATGGGTTGAACAATCATAATTGACCCATAAAACAGTAGAGGGACATAATAATAAGGATATATGGACATGGTGATTCAATTTGAAGGACATAAAATTTGAAATGAAAAACATGGAAGGAAGACAAAAATTTGATTTCTCTTATAAAAATTCGGCAGCCTAACGGCGTCACTTAAACTTCACAAAAATGAATTGAACAGATCAAATAGGGTCTCTCATCATATGATCATAAGAGATCAGTATGATATATATAGAGATCATACCCCAACATAATAAAAAGGAACTTTCAAGACTTGACATAGAATTAGAACTTTGAAAAGGAGAAGGGTGAAAGAATCCCTTAAAAATTCGGCAGCCTAACGGCGCCACTTAAAACTTCAAAATACTGATTTGAAGAGATCAAATGGGGTCTCCCATCATATGAACTTAAGAGTCCAGTATGATAGATATAGAGATCATACCCCAACATAACAAAAAGGAACTTGAAATAATTGACATGAAAGTAGAACTTCAAAACGAGAAGGGTGAAGAACCACTTAAAAATTCGGCAGCCTAACGGTGCCACTTAAAACTTCAAAATACTGAATTGAAGAGATAAAATGGGGCCTCTCATCATATGAACATAAGATTCCAGTATGATATATATAGAGATCATACCCCAACATAACAAAAAGGAACTTGAAAGAATTGACATGAAAGTAGAACTTCAAAACGAGAAGGGTGAAGAACCACTTAAAAATTCGGCAGCCTAACAGCGCCACTTAAAACTTCAAAATACTGAATTGAAGAGATCAAATGGGGTATCTCATAATATGATCATAAAAGATCAGTATGATAAATTTAGAGATCATACCCCAACATAATAAAAAGTAACTTGAAATACTTTACATGAAAATAGATCTTGAAAAATGAGAAGGGAGAAAGAATTTGTTACAAAAATTTCGGCAACCTAATGGCGCCACTTAAAACTTCATAAAACGAAATAATGAGAGTAAGAGGGGATCTATAATTATATGAAAATAAAAAGGGAAGTAGGAGGAGTATAAAAGAACATCCTCCAACATAAGAACATGGATCAAAAAAGGAATAACATAAAAAAGATTACTTGAAATGAAAGAGAGAGGTCGGATCCCTTACCTTAAAACATAACTCTTAAAACTCAAAGTTTGGGACCTTGAGGGCTTGGGGGCACCATGGGAGGACTCCTTGGGCGGTAATGAGACCAGAACTTCATTGGGGGAGAGTGGGGAGTCGAATGGATGAGAGGATGACTTGGTATTTATAGGGAAAGTGAGGGGACAAGGCATTAATGGCAAAGGGACACCTCATTAGTGGTTTTGGAAAAACCATGGGCTTGCCCATGGTATTTGCCCATGGTATTGGCCACTTGGGACACCTCATACCTTATCTCACTATTCATAATTCGAACATATTGATTACAAACTTAATACATCATTTAATGATGTCATTAAACACCCGTAACTTAAAAACTGTATTTTCACTATTCATCGAAAATTCAACTTTCTCAGAATAATCCCAAAATTTCACCGTAACCAAATATCAACACTCTGATTAAAAATATGAACTCCATTTTATAAAAATAATTTTCTAAATATTTTTAATTTAATTTTTAAATAAAAACACTATTCACCGAAAATTCATTTTTTTCAGAAAAAACCCCAAAAATTACCATAGAATAATATCGGTGCTCTGAGTTCAAAAATGAAATCCGTTTTATAAAAATAATTATCTAAATATTTTTAATTAAATTTTTAATTAAGAAACACTATTCACCCGAAAAAACTAATACTTGAATAATAATTTATGAAACCGTTATTTAACCATTTTTTTGAATCACATTATTTAATCAAGGTGCCTAGATTATATTAATACTTTCTTTAAGTGAGATTACTAATCCATTTGGACACATTACTAATCCTAATCATAAAATCACTATTCATAATTTACTATTCATCAAAAATTAAGTTGATCTTATTAGACTCCAAATTTCGTACTGAACATAATTGTAGAAGACCATTTTTCGAAAATCATTACACATTTTTAATTATTTAAGGTTTACACAACCATTTTAAAAAAATCCTTTTTCTAAAATTCATCAAAAATATGCATACTATATTTATCTGGTCATTTTAAAATTCATAAACTTCATCATAAGAAGAAATCCCAATTTTTATTTAAAACAAAGGATTACACAAGGCAGTTACGGTCTCCTTACATATCCCCTTATCACACCAGCATAGGACCTAAGTGTAAGGTGTGCTAAGGTAAGAGAATCTGAGGGAGGCTCGGCCAACATCGCACGAGTAGTAATTTCTATCAGTTTGAACTTCTCGTGAAGGCGATCACGTTCTAGCTTCACACGATGAAGTTCAGCTTGGGTTTGGTCCAGAGAAAAGCCCAGTGGTGCTACCTCCTTCCCAAGTTCTGTTAGATGGGCTTCGATCGGTCCAACACTACTGGGTGAGGCCATCGAATCTTCTTTCTATATTAATTAACCAAGATTACTTGTATTTAGAGACAATAATCAAAACGTTTAGTTTCCAGCGGTCATATTGACCAATGGTCATATAACAGTCAAAAACCAACGGTATCATTTTAATTATACTCATGTTATCAAATGAAACATTTTTGTTGAGTATAAAAATAAAATAAAATAACACATAAAATTAGGAAACAAGATTTATTCAAAATTTCGGGTCGTTACAATCTTCCACCCTTAAGAAATTGCGTCCTCGCAATTTTTTTAAAATTAGGTTTTGAAATTTCATTGAAAGTCCCACATCGGAAAAGGAGTCAGTAAAACTATTACTTTAAAAGAAAGAAAGGGAAGTACGAAGGTCACCCGAGTTAGCCCACACTAGGATTCCATGTAGGAAAACATGGACATGGAAGAAAAACAAAGGGTCAAGTTCTGAGGGAGAGTGATAGAGAACATGATTAGGAGAAAGTTAACCATAAGAAAATCCCAAACTTATGATGTGTGTAAACGATATTTGATTACCTAGTAGGAAACGTAAACCAACAACGTTTTTGTTTTACGTTCCTTTTCATAATTTTGAGGAATTCATTTACAACATAGAACAAAAACATAAGGAAATATACCTACCTTCATGTAGAGTTTCATCCTTTAATAAGTTTCTACCAAAACTAATCTTTTCTCCAAATGATGAGCATTCAAAACTACTTGGTCTCATCAAAACACAAGAATCATCTTCTAGAGAATCACATAATCCACAAAAGATTAACTATCTATTTCTTATATCTTTAAACATTATCCCAAAAACAGAAAGGGTAAGGTAAAACAACTCTTCAAAAAGAAAGAATCCCATAGGAAGGGAAACTATTTTTAAATCTTCAAAGTTCCATGGTACTACCCAAAGTTCATCATAGACCATCCCTTAAATAACGGTCCTTAAAATTCCTCAAAATAAACCAAACTAAGATTGAAACCCAAATACAAGGGGGATTTGATAACATAGTCTTCCAAAATAAACTTCATTGTTCATCTCCAAACAACATCAACCACAACTAACATCTTATAACAAAAGTATCTAACCTAAACATATTTACCCAAGATAGGTTAATCATTTCCATAAGTAACCTAAATTACTATAAGTCCTCCTTAAATTCATTGATTCTTCAAAATATAAGTAAACCTTACTCCTCAATGAAAATACCGCAGTAATCTATTTACATTGATCATATAGGGTCCTCAAAATAGTGAACGTCTTCCAAAATAATAATCATCTTTTAATACCCTAATCATCTTTGTCGTATTAATACGGAAATCGTAGCATTTCCAATCACATTGGTTGTTGGGACATGTTCTTCCATTTCTCGCCATTAATTAAGAAAAGAAGCTATAATTAGGGGCTTAAATACTTAGCCAATAATCATGAAAAGAAACTTAAAGCATATAAGGATAACTTGTAGAAGAAAAGTATACCCTAACTTGTGATCCCCTAGGTTCCCATCTAGGTTATCCATGATCATATATTCTTATGTGAACCTTTATTTAATTTTATCTTTGTTCCTTTAATAATGGTTCATACTAAGCTTATGAATTTACCAAAGCATATCCCCCGGGAGTGTCGTAACCAAGAGTGCAGCAAGGCCCATTGTCGTGTACCAGTTCCCATTTGAGTCTAGCTCAAAGCAGTGTTTTCGGGTTTTACCCCTATGTACATCTGTGCCAGAGCCACCTCTACCAGATCGTATCCAGACAGAGATGTATTTGCTTGGTAACCCCTTACTCAATACTCACCAAAATACCATGAAGATTTCCTATATTTAAACTTTTCTATAGGGTTATTCCTAGAGTTTTCATATCCTGATTTCCACAAATAACTAAACCATCCTTTGATACCAACTATAGCATCCCGTCTTTTTATAACATAACTTTAATTCCATTACACGGAACTGAGGATCTTTAAGGTTTAGTGTCTTGGAAACAAGGAACATAAAACATGAAAAAAAAAACATTCTTCTTAAAAACTTGAAAGGCTTCTCCTCATGTTCACCCTAGGCTCATTACTGCATCTCATAACCTGGGGACATACATCAAAAGGAAGGATGAGCAGAAGGCCCAGCAAGGGAAACAAGTGAAACATTTTACATATGAACTTGAGATACATCAATAAAGTCATGAAAAGAACTTTAAGGCATGAAAATGAAATCATGAGGCATATCATAATAAAAATAAAACTTTTTCATAACTTGAAGATGTGGCTACATAATTTAACATAGAAAATCATGAACATATCACCAAGGTCCATCCCCAAGGTGTCATTTGAAAATTACCAAGGTTATTCACCAACGTATCGTGAAAATTGTAATCTCTAGTGGTTACATCATTACCCAATGCATTGGAGTGATATTAGGGAGCACCCTTAAATTTGCCTTTATTATCATGTGAGACACATATATAATCATCAAACATTTCATAAATAACCCATATAGCATAAAATAATGGGTTTCATTTCATAATCATAACGTTTTAAAAACTGCTTTAGAGACATGATCTTTACGTCACTTTAAACCCACGGAAGGGGAGAGCGGGTTTTATGTATGTAAATCCCAGAATTTAAAATAGAACATTATTTGTATATATGTGAATACCACTGTAGAAATAAGAGCTTTGAGTATTCACTTTATATCATAAAATAATTTTGAGAAAAGAGAGGCATTTTGAGACGAAAATTCTGCAGCATAACGGCTATGTTACAAGGTTTTAGAAAACTTTGAAAAGAGAGGGAACATGGGTCGAACAATCATAATTGACCCATAAAACAGTAGAGGGACATAATAAGAAGGATATATGGACATGGTGATGCAATTTTAAGGATATAACATTTGAAATGAAAAACATGGAAGGAAGACAAAAATTTGATTTCTCTTATAAGAATTCGGCAGCCTAACGGCGTCACATAAACTTCACAAAAATGAATTGAACAGATCAAATAGGGTATCTCATCATATGATCATAAGATATCAGTATGATAGATATATATATCATACCCCAACCTAATAAAAAGGAACTTTCAAGACTTGACATAGAATTAGAACTTTGAAAAGGAGAAGGGTGAAAGAATCCCTTAAAAATTCGGCAGCCTAACAGCGCCACTTAAAACTTCAAAATACTGATTTGAAGAGATCAAATGGGGTATCTCATCATATGAACATAAGATCCCAGTATGATAGATATAGAGATCATACCCCAACATAACAAAAAGGAACTTGAAAGAATTGACATGAAAGTAGAACTTCAAAACGAGAAGGGTGAAGAACCACTTAAAAATTAGGCAGCCTAACGGCACCACTTAAAACTTCAAAATACTGAATTGAAGATATCAAATGGGGTCTCTCATCATATTAAAATAAGAGTCCAGTATGATATATATAGAGATCATACCCCAACATAACAAAAAGTAACTTGAAAGAATTGACATGAAAGTAGAACTTCAAAACGAGAAGGGTGAAGAACCACTTAAAAATTCGGCAGCCTAACGGCGCCACTTAAAACTTCAAAATACTGAATTGAAGAGATAAAATGGGGTCTCTCATCATATGATCATAAAAGATCAGTATGATAAATTTAGAGATCATACCCCAACATAATAAAACGGAAATTGAAATACTTTACATGAAATTAGATCTTGAAAAATGAGAAGGGAGAAAGAATCCGTTACAAAAATTTCGGCAACCTAACGGCGCCACTTAAAACTTCATAAAACGAAATAATGAGAGTAAGAGGGGATCTCTAATTATATGAACATAAAAAGGGAAGTAGGAGGAGTATAAAAGAACATCCTCCAACATAAGAACATGGAGCAAAAAAGGAATAACATAAAAAAGATTACTTGAAATGAAAGAGAGAGGTCGGATCCCTTACCTTAAAACATAACTCTTAAAACTCAAAGTTTGGGACCTTGAGGGCTTGGGGGCACCATGGGAGGACTCCTTGGGAGGTAATGAGACCATAACTTCGTTGGGGGAGAGTGGGGAGTCGAATGGATGAGAGGATGGCTTGGTATTTATAGGGAAAGTGAGGGGATAAGGCATTAATGGCAAAGTGACACCTCATTAGTGGTTTTGGCAAAACCATGGGCTTTCCCATGGTATTTGCCCATGGTATTGGCCACTTGGGACACCTCATACCTTATCTCACTATTCATAATTCGAACATATTGATTACAAACTTAATACATCATTTAATGATGTTATTAAACACTCGTAACTTAAAAACTGTATTTTCACTATTCATCGAAAATTCAACTTTCTCAGAATAATCCCAAAATTTCACCTTAACCAAATATCAACGCTGTGATTACAAATATGAACTCCATTTTATAAAAATAATTTTCTAAATATTTTTAATTTAATTTTTAAATAAAAACACTATTCACCGAAAATTCATTTTTTTCAGAAAAAACCCCAAAAATTACCATAGCATAATATCAGTGCTCTGAGTTCAAAAATGAAATCCGTTTTATAAAAATAATTATCTAAATATTTTTAATTAAATTTTTAATTAAGAAACACTATTCACCCGAAAAAACTAATACTTGAATAATAATTTATGAAACCGTTATTTAACCATTTTATTGAATCACATTACTTAATCAAGGTGCCTAGATTATATTAATACTTTCTTTAAGTGAGATTACTAATCCATTTGGACACATTACTAATCCTAATCATAAAATCACTATTCATAATTTACTATTCATCAAAAATTAAGTTGATCTTATTAGACTCTAAATTTCGTACTGAACATAATTGTAGAAGACCATTTTTTGAAAATCATTACACATTTTTAATTATTTAAGGTTTACACAACCATTTTAAAAAAATCCTTTTTCTAAAATTCATCAAAAATATGCATACTATATTTATCCGGTCATTTGAAAATTCATAAACTTCATCATAAGAAGAAATCCCAATTTTTATTTAAAACAAAGGATTACACAAGGCAGTTACGGTCTCCTTACATATCCCCTTATCACACCAGCATAGGACCTAAGTGTAAGGTGTGCTAAGGTGAGAGAATCTGAGGGAGGCTCGGCCAACATCTCACGAGTAGTAATTTCTATTAGTTTGAACTTCTCGTGGAGGCGATCTCGTTCTAGCTTCACACGATGAAGTTCAGCTTGGGTTTGGTCCATAGCAAAGCCCAGTGGTGCTACCTCCTTCCCAAGTTCTGTTAGATGGGCTTCGATCGGTCCAAGACTACTGGGTGAGGCCATCGAATCTTGTTTCTATATTAATTAACCAAGATTACTTGTATTTAGAGACAATAATCAAAACGTTTAGTTTCCAGCGGTCATATTGACCAATGGTCATATAACAGTCAAAAACCAACGGTATCATTTTAATTATACTCATGTTATCAAATGAAACATTTTTGTTGAGAATAAAAATAAAATAAAATAACACATAAAATTAGGAAACAAGATTTATTAAAAATTTCGGGTCGTTACAAGACCCATAGGCAACAACATGATTAACCTGCATGAGGACACATCCCAAACCTGAACCCGATGCATCAAAGAAGACCACATAACTTATCTCAGCCTCAGGAAGAGTTAACACCGGTGAAGTAGTCCAAATACACTTTAGATCAAAAAAAGAACTCTGAAATTTATCATTCTAGGAAAACATCACTCCCTTTCGAGTTAGAGCAGTCATTGGAGAAGCTAACTTTGAGAAGTCTTTAATAAACCGGCGATAATATCCTGCTAAGACCAAGAATATTTGAATCTCAAAAACATTTAATGGTTGTTCCCAAGTCATAACAGCCCTCACTTTCTCAGGATCAATTCATATTCCTTGTTCTAACACCACGTATCCCATGAATTTCACTTCTCGAATCCAGAAATCGCACTTTGAAAGCTTGGCATAAAGTCGGTGATTACTTAGAAGACTCAGAACTATTCTCAGATGACACACATGATCCTCCTCAGACTTGGAGGAGACAAGAATTTCATCCACAAATACTACCACAAAAGCATCTAGATAATCACGGAAAACCTTGTTCACCAAATCCATGAAAACTACAGGAGCATTTTTTAGGCCGAAGGGAATAACAAGGTACTCATAATGTCCATACCTACTCCGAAAAGCGATCTTATGAATGTCAGATTAGTTTATCCTAAACTGATGGTACCTCGATCAAAGATCAATTTTTGAAAACAACTTTTTCCCTTTCAATTGATAAAAAAATCTTCAATTCGTTGTAACGGATATTTTTTCTTTACCATAACTTGATTGAGCTTTCGATAATCAACACATAAGTGAAGAGAACCATCGTCCTTCTTGGAGAAGAGAACTGGTGCTGCCCAAGGTGACACACTTGGGCGTATAAAACCTTTCTCAAGAGGATCGTCTAACTGAAACTTTAGTTCTTTTAGTTCTGCTGGAGCCATTCGGTAAGAGGAAATAGAAACCAGTTGAGTACCAGGAATTAAGTCAATAGAAAAATCAACCTCTCTTAATGGTGTAAAACCAGAGAAGTCAGAAGGAAACACGTAGGGAAAATCGGTGATGACTGGAGGAATATCACCACACATTGAATCTCTCTCCAAATCAAAAGCAAACACTGATATAAATTTCCCCAACACTGGATAAGAGGGTCCAGCTCTGCTTTCCATTGGGCCTCATTCTCCTTGAAAAACAAGAGGTACACCACTGGGTGTAGTAAGGTAGACCCGTTGAAGATAACAATCGATCCAGGCTTTATTGACAATAATCCAATCCATCCCAAAAATTACATCAAAATATTTCATGTCAAGAACCAAGAAACTCCAAGCATGATCAACATCTGATAGAGAGAAGACACAAGCAGGACTACGGAAACCCTTATCTTTCATTGTACCAAGGGGTGTAATAATATCCATTGCATAGGATAAAAGCTCCATACGTAGATTAAGAAGATTAATAATATGGGTTGAAATAAAAGAGTGAGATGCACCAATATCAAAAAGAGTTGTCACTAAAGATGAAGCTATAGTAATAGTACCTCTCACAGTTGTAGGACCTGCATCAACTACCTCTGGCAACTCTTCCACTGCGTGAAGAAGCTTCGTTGAGGATGCCTGTGGCTTGAACCCTTTTGCACGTGAAGAATTTGATTGCCCGGCAGTTTCTGGAGGTGCTGATGATCTCGTTCTACTACATGGAGTAGATAAGTGATGATAAAATCTCGACAAGTGCCTTAAACGTCTTCAAGAGATACAGTTCTTGGGTGCCTCAGTGCAAACCCTCTTAGAATGTCCTGTCTTTCCACACTGATAACAAGTCAAAGAATCCCCTGCCGTTGTTACCATAGGTCTGTAATGACTCTGTTGTCGATAACTACCATGAGAAATGTCACGCTTTCGTTTTCCTTTAAAGGAACCAACACTGCCACTAGGAGATAAAAGAACCTCCTTCAACCCTGACTTCCCTGCCAGGCCCATCTCAACCATCATGGCCTTATCCATCACATCAGAATAAGTGGGTATCTTCATTAAGAAAACCTGAGAACGAATATCTGATCGAAGTTCCAACTCAAATCGTCGAGCCTACATCTTCTCATTAGATTCAATCTTGGGAGAAAATTGTACCAACTCAGAAAAGTGATTTGAGTACTCAGTCATAGTTTTTTTGGCCTTCTCAAGCTTGAAAAACTCCACAGCCTTGCCCAACACCATTGATTCTAGATAGAACTGGTTAGTAAAAAGAACCCTAAAGTCTTTCCACTCCAAACCCTCATGTTTCCTAGCCGTCACTATTATGTCCCACCATCTCCTACTTGGTCCCTCCAGTACGAAGGTGGCATACTTAACCTTGATCACACAGGTGTCTCCAAGAACCCAAACAAGTGTTCAATCTTACTCAACCATTCCTCAACAAGTTGAGGGTCAGTGGAGCCTTTGGAAATGGGTGAATTCTAGCATAGGAACTCTTGAGAATGACTTCGGATAATATCGCTATGTGGATCTATAGATGGATTATGAAAAGGAACTGGAGGTGGTACCTGCCCTAGAGTTTGGACAGTGCGAACAATCACCTCAACCAGACTCAGATCCACAATAGGACTTGGTTTCTGAGTTTTAATAGCAGCATATTTTTGGATTCGATTCTCATGTCTTCTCGGAGGCATGATTCTATACAGCATAAAAAGACATAGATTAACACTCAAACCGAGTAACAAAGAAAACTATTTTTAAAAAAAGGGATAACAAGATTCGGATTCCACTATATCCAAATCAAAAAAGGGGAAATACTAGAACTAATCCACAAGTCGTATTTCCATAACCAACCCTGGTGACTTAAGTTTCATTGTGGTGAGATCTGGCCAGGCACTCAATCACAACTACCTCCTAAGTCCCGACAAGAATACTCAAATGCATACTGTCATCAAGGAAAGATGCTTAACCTTACCTCTGATACCACTTTGTCATGAACCATCCCAGTAACCCTGGTAACCCGATAACTGAGCTGGCCCTGACATAGCCCGAAGGGCATTCCTGATCCCCACAAGTCGGCGACTAGCACCTGGCATCGTACAACATACAAGTGCGAATGATTTTTTCCACAAGAATGCAGAAGCAAAAAAACAAGACAGTGTGCATAAAAAAAAGAAACTCCACTAGGGGAAATGTACCAGAAAACAAAGAGGAATAAGTATCCCAAAGTACTAAAACCCATGTACTAAAAAGGGAGAAACAGCCCCAAAGTACCTAAAGACACAATACACCAAGAGAGTATCAACAGTTGGATCCTCCTCTAAGAGATTCCTTCCCTTTTCTCGAGCCTAGAAGAAGTAAATCTACAAAAAACCGAAGGAAAAAGTAGGGTGTAAGCCTAATCCCAGTTAGATACCACCAAAGATTCTGTAACAGATGCCAAATATATATTATCCAAATAAAAGATTTCAATTTTCAAATAAAAAATTTTGGAAAATCAAAAGCATATTCTAACAAAATATGCTAAACATATTCAAAGGATGGAAATAAATATTTTAAACAAAGGCTTTACAAATGATAGAATATTTCAAAAACAATGGCTTAGGAAAAAAATTTATATAAAATAGTTTATATAAATTCATCATGCATGTAAATCAGTTCAAAATCATTGGCATACATTTATATCTCAAATATAAATAAACAAGCGAGCAACATGGTCATCTGCCAAAAGGTACGATAGTATTTACCAGTTATAGGATTCTCCACTCTCTATCTGAACTCTGTAAAATGTGTATACACATGTCCCTATGAAACTAACCAAAGGAGACTCATCACTTGCCCATTGTGGATGTGACCCGCCGCAAGTATGTTTTAGAACATTGTTGTAGCGTAGAGTGTATCCAAATAACTCACTAACTACCTAAGGCTTGCATGCGTCTTACATTATGGGTGAACTATTTTAAGAATTCTTAAAAAAATGCTCAATCCCATTATTCCATTTCAAAAGTACCAATTTCATTCCATTTAAAACCAAAACAGGTTTTATACAAAACATGCCTTTTTTATAAGATAAAACCAATGGGTTTCAATCAAATCATTTTAACCCATTTTCACCAGTTTGAAATCCATTCAAAACCAATTCCATCATCACACAATTTATTTCCACAATTAAATTAAACAATTTAATTGAAATCATTTCCATCAAATCCAAAATTTAAATTAAACAATCTAAATCAGCAAATTTCCATAAACACACCCAATTCAATGGAATTGGGGTTTTCCAAATTTCCAATACAAAACCATTTCAAATATCTCAATTCACTAGAATCCAGTTTTTATCAATTTAATTGAAAGAAAATTTGACCAATTGAATCTAAATCAAAAATTGAAATAAATCATGAAAATATAATGATAATCAATTTGGTAAGTAGGTACGGAACCACCTACCTCAAAGGTTTTGATGAAAACCATAACGGTCGAGAACGCTCAAGAAAATCAGGTTTCTTCTTCAAGAACCTGCCTTAGATCTCTTCTCCTAACAAGATAAAGACCAAATCTCATCATATTTGGCATCAAAACACTTAGATAAACCCATAACGGGTGTAGATCTAAGAAACCGTGAGAAAATGAGAAGTAGATCTAAGTAGATCTAGGAAACCGACCAAGAACGATAAAGAACGATCACATACCTCAAGAATCTGGCTTTGATTCACCAAGAGGAGCCTTAGATCGACTCCAGAATGATGGGAGAACCTTCTCTGACCTTAGCAGAAGAAAAATCCCGAGTTATGGACACTTAGGAGGAAAAAAAGGCACTTAGAGGAAAAACGAGTGAGATCCACAATTTAAGGATAACATTTAAGTTCTTGCACGGTTAGTTTGCGCGGTTTAACAAACTGTGCGCTAGCCGTGCGTTAGCTACTGTCTCAGCCACCATTCTCGCACGGTTTGGCCGCACGGTTAGATAAACCATGCACTGCCTGTGTGAAAGATACTACCTCCAATACCGACTACATATGGTTTGGCCTCATGGTTTAGACAACCCGTGCACTGCCCGTGCGACTTCCCCTTTTTCCAAAAACAACATTTAAAGTTCTCTCGACTCTCCCATTCGTCACTACTCCAAAACAGAGGTACTTAGAAACATCAAAAGTACCTAAAATTGTAACATGATGTTATATTTAAAGTATAAATACCTCATGATGAATGATTGGGATATTATTGATATATTCTTCAAAATAGTAAATGAGGATGTGGGAATGATCAGAGTCTATGGTTAGAAGTCATAAAAAATTTACAGCTATAGAGAAAATATTTTGTATCCTACCTAACATATTTGATTAAATTTATTTATATTTAGAAAATAAAGATCTAGTAACTATTCATCCAATTAAATTATAAAAAAAATAATATATTAAACAATTAGATAAGATTAAATTTTCATGAAAAACATGTTTTATAAAAAGGGGATATCATTTAAATCCTCTAAACATGAGAATTCAAAGAAATATTTTGTTAAAGAATAATCTAAAATTTAATATTCAAATTCATACATTGAGAACAATTTTGATAAAATTTTGTCTCTTAAACCAATAAATGTTATAAGAGGAAATGTAATTTTCAAGGGAAAGTAACCCTTAAAATGTTCAAGTTATGTTGTTATTAGGAATTTCAAAGAATACTACCCAATATAAAATTTTGAAGAAAAGAGTGATGGGGAAGAATATATGCATTAAAGAACCTTAAATATAAAGGCTATAAAATATAATATTTCTTATAAATGGAGTCATATGAAGTTATCTAAATAAAAAAATTGAAACTTATTTTCTATGTGTGAAGGATGTGAAGTTTGTGAATATGAAGAGGAAGTTGATACTCTAGATGATGAAATTAGTGAAAACTTCTCATTGCTATTTTGAATAATGAAAATGTCACAAGTAAAGAACAAAATTATTCCCTAAGTGAAGAGTAAGTGACTAAGATTTATTTTATATAGAAGGTTTATTCAAAATAATTTCAATCAAATATATCTAAATTATAAAATGATATCAAAATAATAAATAAGAAGAATCATTTTTCCAAAATAAATGATTATATTTTTCAGAAGAAAAATAAAAGTTACCCGATAAAAATTACTTTTTTAATAAATTTCAGTATGATGAGAGGAATTATAATTTCAATTTGGAATAAAGGGTTATGTATTGGGAGAATGAACATGATCATATTCAACTAAAATACTTAAAAATAGAAAAAGTATTGATCATGTTTTGAACTAACATTGTAAATTATAAATCAAAAGTTTTATAATGTTCAAAAAATACTAAGGCTAAAGAGACCTAAAAATCACCATCAAAATGAGAAAACGTGTTTGAAAATGATAGTAGAGAATCATATAAGAATAAAATTTTCAATGAGACCAATTTTATTTAAAAAATCTATTGACCTTGGGAAATATGAAAAATTAAAAATTATGAGAACACTAACCTAATTTCAAAAAATTATATATCATTATACTGTGAAAAGTATATTAAAACCATAATATGAAGAATAGGTGGTAAATATTTCACCCAAAAAAAGAAGTTCAAAAAAATTATCCTTAATCGGTGAATCAAGTATGGATAATAGACAAGTATAAAATTATAGAAATCAAGAAATTTAAAAAGGTTAGATATAATGAATTACTATTTCAAAATGTTGTATTTGTAGTGAAGAGATAGAAATATGGATGTATTTTGATACAACGATATCGGATAATGGGTAATCTATTTTTGGTTGGCAATATTGAAAAATCTTGTTATTTAAGTATGAAATAGTGAAATATTTTTATTTTATTAAATGATTGGTCATTTTGAAAAAAATATATGACTAATATCACAATAGTATATAATGTTAATGATGATTCTCTGATGAAAGGTAAAAGGAATTATATTTACTCCACATTCCCAAAATGAAAGATTGTGAATTCTTAACACAAGATGAAAGATATTCAATCTACTCATCCTTTGGAGATTATCCATGCTAAAATTTGTGGGGACATGAAGAAGTAATAAACCATTAAAGATAACTTTTATATTTTCTTCTATTTATTAATTTAATAAAATTAAATTTATCATCATTATGATGCAAAATTTAGAGGCTCATAGAATATTCACAATTTTTAGCATAAGAGTTCAAAAGAAATGAAATTACACATTAAAGAAAATATAAAAAAACATTTGTATGAATATACAAAGGGAAATATTTGATTCTTATCTTAATAATAATGGTATTCATGATGATCTAATTTCACCATATACCCCACAATAAAAATTTTCTTATGAATGGATCATGAAATGATTAATGGAGATGGATTGAACTATATTGTTAAAGCATGAAACATATTTATATTTTTGGATACATTCCATCAGAGTATATTTACACATTAAAATTAAATTCCTATATGTTAAAATTTTATATATGTCCCTATATGAAATGTATTACAACAAAATCTCTATGATTCATATAACTATGATTTTTTATAAACACCTATAATATCAAAGTTAATGGTTAAAATATAAGATAAATAGAATGTTTTAAATGGAATATTATATTATTACCATTGATATATAATAGTATATCCTTGTTAAAAAATAACAAGAATTTTTATTGATAATGATGATTTCAAGGTGTTGTAATATAAAATTATATAAGTAAAACATCAAGAATAAGTTCGGAAAAGTTATTACGGGGCTAATTTTTTCAAATAATCTAAAGAATATTTAGAAAATTATGAATGTGTAGATGATTTAGAGGATAAAGAAGTATATTAAACTATTTCATGTGATTAGGATCAACTATTTTCATTCTATACTTGTATTCGAAGATATATGTAGGTTTAAAAAATAATTTTAAATCAAGGAAATAATGTTCAAACCAATAGCCCTTTGAGGATAGTAACACACACCACACTATTTTCATATATTTAACCAAGATATGTTATATAAGCTTTATATAATAATGTATGGGTTGATTCCATGAATAATTAATTGGTATAAATTGAGTGGAATGGATCATGGGATTATTTACGCAATCTGAAAAACAAAAAAAAATTATTAGAACAAAATGATTATTCCGGAATAAGTTGAATGAAAAGGGAGAAGTTGTGTAAATCAATGAAATACTTATGTGTAATGGATATTATCTTGTATAATGGTTTAGAACTTATGATACCTTTTCACATGTTTCCTGACATGAAACCATTAGAATATTTCTTGGTATTTAACCCAAATGCAACAAAATATTTCTCAAATTGATTTCAATTCAGTTTTCAACAATTGTGAGTTCAAAGAGGATATCCACATTGAGATACATTGTGATTTATATCTTGGAGAATATGGAAAATGTATTGGGAGAATAATAAAGAAACTATATGGGATAAACCATGATAGAGGAGGTTGGTATTCTAATATGAACATATACTTGAAAAAATTGAAATATAGAAATGGAAAGGTGGATAAAAACCACTTCATTAAATATGAAAAAAAAGTATCTATAATTATTATTATTTATCTTATAATATTCATTATTTTTAGAAACGATGCAATATTTTGTAAAGAATTTTCCATATATATGAAGAAGATATTTGAAATTTACGTGATTGGAGAGATGTAGTACTTTCTTGTATTAAAAAACATTAAGATATAGATCATCTATTTCTTCTTGGGTAGAAAAATGAAATGGATATTCTCAAAAAAATTATCATGGAGGACTAAAGGATTGATAATAAAGTTATTTCAGTGGGAAACAAGTTTTCCCAAAATGAGAAAGGAAATTAGGTGAATCTAATAGATTTGTAGAAGTTGATTTGAACTATTTCACACTTGATATATTATAAACCGTGCATAGTTTATGATGTTAAAAATTATACCATTTCTCAAAGTGCACCAGAATATTCTCATTTTAGAGATATAAAAAGGATATTGAGGTATATCAAACGTACTATATTTTTTTGATTGAAATATAAAATAAATGGAATTTTTTATCTATTAGTTTTTATATAAGAATATTGAGGAGTAAGTGTTTATAATATAAAATATATATCTAGTAGAGTTTTCATTATTAGTGATAGGTTTGTTTATTAGATCACTTACAGTAAATTTTCAATATCCTTGAGCACTAAATAAGAAGAATATTTTGAATAAACCCATTCCATAACTCAGTTTATGTGGATGAAAACATAATTTTAATATATCAAGGTTATAGTGTAGTTTCTACTTCTTGTTAGATGTGGTAATCAAAGATCTATAAAATTTTCAAGAAACCTGGCTTAGTATTCAAGATGTTCCCATAATGATATAAAGTATCACTTCATAAATGATCTTTAAAATGAAATATATTGAATTTTTAATCTCTTCTTATAATGGATTAATTACTATATATTTTCACTAAACCATTTCTAAAGGATGGTTCTCATAGTTTGAGACTGATGATGGGTTTTTAACCTCATTCCTATCATGGATATGGTATGGTGATTTGGTCAAATATCTCATCATTTTCTTTGGATTCTTGATGTTAAAGGGGGATGAGAATGGGAACATAAATATCATTAGTTTATTACTTATTTGATAAAAAATGTATTTATATAGGCGGAGTGAATTATTTTATAGAGATTCCATTTACATGTGTCTTACCTATTGGGTATTAATATCTTAAAATTGGGGACCATGTATTTATAGAAATTTTTAAAAGGGTGAATTTGTATATTATTCACAAGATAATGTGTGAACTCATTTAAAAGTTTTGATAAATTGTATGCATGAATTAGTACATTATTGTGTTCCTTGGATAGATCTATCATGTTGTAGATAGATTCAGTGTTTTGAAGAAGATTTTATTCTCAATTATAAATGTCGAATTATATTTCATATTATATTAATTTTTGTAAAAGATAATTTTTTCTCAAAGTGATACCAAGAGGATAAAAGGTTACAAAGGTATGAATATAAGTCACTATTTTGTTAAAAACATGACATTTATATTCAATTTTATTTTTTACCATGATGATTTCACTCAATTAGAAATATAATTATTGAATAATGATTCATTTATAAGAGTCCTGATTTTGATAGTGGTTTCAATTTAATAATTTACAAAAAAATCCAAAAGTTGAGATTTTTGAGGTAATGGGTTATTTGTAAGTTGTTGTGAATTTGGGTATATTATTAAAGACCCAAGTTGATATAATAAGATTCCAATAGAAAATATAAATTGTCTAGGTAAGAAGAAATGAAAATTTTAAAGTATATATGATGGTTTTGTTGTATTTTTTTCAACATATAAATCATGTTCGAACTCACATTATGATGAATGTAAATATGTGAAGTTAAGGCTACTAGTATGTTTGATGATGTTTGGAGGTGATATAAATATGTTTTTACCTAGTTTATAAATATTTTTATTTGTTATACAACTTTTTAGTTGGAATCATGAATTTTACAATGTCTTCAGAAGATCATAATATTCATTCTAGTGTTGAAGACACTAATAAACTAAAAATGTCTGATTCCAGAAGAGTGACTTATTATCTCATAATAGTAAAATGGAACTTTATGAGATTCATGAGAGACTTAAAAATATTCATGAGTGACTACAGATGATTCATTAACACTTTGAAAATGTAAACAGAGAGTTTAGAAGTATATAGTGGTACTTCTGAAGAGTCATCCTAGAGTTTAAAAGAGTAACATCTACTTTATAAGAGTAAATAAACACATCGAAAAAGTAAATTTTACTTCAAAAAATTCATTAACTAACTTCATAAGAGTCATGTAAATTTTTAAACTCTTGAACACAAAACATTGTAAATCAAATAAATTCCATATTTAATATTTTTTAAAATAAATTACTCATGAAATTTCTAAATTTATTTGATCAGTGTATAAATAACACAAAATGGTATTTTTTATTCATTATAGGGGAGAAGAATGATTTCATATTGAATAATAGAGATCATATGAATAATATAAAATAATTTACTATAGAAATTCTTGGTCATGCAATAGTGTGTGATGCTAAAACATAGGTGAATTAGAGGATAATTAAAATTGAAGAATAAAGAAATAGGAAGAATAATATGATGTTGATAAATTTTTTATATAAAGTTATTTTATTGAATTTGAATTTAATAATTCAAATTCTATTGATATTTTCTACTACTAGTGGATGATATATAATATGTTGGGAATACATTCTAAGTGGTTCTCAATTGAGTGAAGAATAAATAAAGACTTATCAATATAAAATTAATCAATGATATATTTGAGAGAAATAATTGGAAGAATAGGTTATATAGTTCACATAGTCATATGGTAAGAAACATGTAGTAAAATTAGATAAAGAAGAATAAAGAAAATTAGATATTTAATAACTCTAGTAAATTCTAGTTCAGCAAAAAAATTTCTTATTATGGAACTAAAAATATTTTTCATTGTAACTATGTGGGAATCATTCATAAATTTTGGGACATGTTTATCACTAGTAAAATGATATTTTTATCTCATTGTAACTCAAATTTTGATAATACAAGTTCATATGTCCATAATGAAATCTGGATTTTTCCAAGGATTGACTGTCTCATTTTGTGAGGTGAAGCTTTTATATTTTTTTCATATATGTGTATTCTTGTATGTTTTTGTATTAAATAAACATAACACCTTAATATTGGAAAATGTTTCTTAAAATTGACAAACATGAAATGGAATTGAAAAACTCCACCCCCCTCCCCTCCCCTCTAACAATTTCTCATAGATACTGTGGGTATTTTCAGATGTATGATGGTTAGCTAAATTATTTATATCACAAAAAGTTTGGATAATAACTATATAAATATTAATAATACTCCTATATATCCTTATGAGTTTGCTGTTAAACCAATTATCAATATAAAGGGTTATGAGAAACTTTATCAGAAAAATGGATTTTTTTCAACATTTGAAAAGGATAATCCCTAAATATTAATAAGAAGGATCCCGCATATTATGGAAAAAAAATCAATGAGAGAATTACTCTTTCGATAAAAAGTACATAATTATAGAAAATCATATACTTTAACATTATGGATAAATACCCATCTCCATATAATATCTTTGGCACACACACTTCCATGTTGAGTTTGAGACCCATGTCAGACCTGCAACAGTTCATCCAATATCCCTCTATATTTTCAACTTAGACTATATTGAACTGGTGAAATAGTGTTGTGATGTTATTTGGATTGTAAGAGATGAGGTTATTGGATCATAGAGATCCCCATATTAAAATATTATCAAAAACTTCAATTTTTAAGTGTTGATAAGAAGAGTAAGATCCTTGATGCCTAGATTCATAAATTCCTCCCATAACACTCAAAAAACACTAATATTATTGATTTTTTTTGTATTAAATTCAATATAAACAACATCCACACTAATAAACTAGTCTAAAATGAAATTATTAATTTATTAGAGGTAAATGTAAATACCTAAACAAGATTCTAGGAATTTACAAGAAGTGTAAACCCATTCTCACTATCATAATAGATGGTTAATAGTTTCCTCTTTTGAGAAAAAGTAACAAAGACATTTAGAATCTATGAGAATTCCTTTACATTGAACTTGGGAGTTATTAAGGATCACGCCATGGTGAATGTACCAAACAATGAAACTAAAATTAAATGGGATGGAACTATTAAAAATAGAATACATACATTAATAAAAACCATCATTTATGTGAATAAGATTTTAGAATTCAAAAGGGAGGAATTGGTCTAAACTTTGAGGATTAATATATATTGATCATAATTGGAAACTATAATGATTTTGTAAAACAACCATATTATTATCTTCATCAAATATTCCAACTAAAAATTGAAGTGAAAACCCATATTCAAGGATGGTCATCTCGAGAAATAGATATGTAAACTGAGCCAGTTATCATTCAAGAAAGAAATTTTCCACAACCCACAATCCATCAATAATTCGTGATATGGTGAAATAACGTGATTAAAAAAAATTAATTGTAATAATAACCATGGGAGAATAAATCAAAAATATATTCAGATACTGGATAGGGATTAATTCTTGAAATCGTTATAATATGAATAATTTTTCAATTGAGAAAAAAAATAATAGTAAAATTTCTTAATTATAAAATTAGTTGAAAATATTACAAGGATAATCAAATATTGGACCTAATACATACTAATATAAAAGTAAGAATTAGTATATATAAAAATGGTGGATATAAGTACATATTATCCTATAGTAATGAATTATGTAGGAATGGTTTTGCATTTATTCTAAGATATAATTTTTTAAAATAAAAATGATAAAAGATCATAAAATATAACACTTAATTAATAATTAAAAGGTCTACAATTGTTTCAATTAGGTTGGGGTGGTGAAAAATAAATCTATATATTTCCTGATCATTTTAGAGTTTAGATAATAGTTTAAGAAATCACTTCTCTTTAAAAACTATAATATAATAGTGTGTTTTAGATGTGGAATAATACCATTTTGGTTGTGTTTTGATCATTGAAAAGCTTGTGTTACCTTTCTATGTCATTATGAGGATATTAACTAGCTATAGTAATATTTATACTAAATTTCACTCTATTTATGATATTCATAAAGTCACCTTTGGAGGTATTAAAATCGAGGAATACTAATTTTCCTTTTATAATGATTTGGGATAGTGAAGTATATACACAACATTTATCATCAAAAAAACAAGATCATAAATACAAAATAATAATATTTTCCCAATTTTATTCCAATAAAAATGGGATATTATTTTATTAAAGATACTAAACATAATGTTTTTATGACTCAACATGTGTTTTTCCAAAAATAGGGTGACATTGATCATGGAGTTTTTATGAAGAAATTTTGAATTATAGATAATAAAGATTATTAAAAATAAATTTTTCCTTTAATATAATATGAGATATTTCCACAAGAGGTTATGGAAACTGATATGGGTTAAGTTACACATGAACCTCAAAGGTATTCTAATATTTATTAGGATCTCAAGTGATATGAATTTATTTTAATTAATTATGATAAATAAACCTTGATAAAATATGTAACTACTACCATTCAAGAGTCTATTTGGGGTTTTAATTTTGATAAATGCTTAAATTTTTAATAACATGGATAGATCCAATACACATTATACATGTTTGGATCATATTTAACTAAAAGGATGTGATCTATAGGATATAAGATGGTCCACCATAATAAGACTAACACAATTTTATAGTTCCCATATATAAATCTATCTTAGTTGGGGAATGGTATAAAAACTCACGGTATCGATAATAAAGTGACTTTCTCACAGGTTGAAATGAAAATTTTGAATTGGATATTCCTTTTCATTGAAGCTCATTATCACTAAAATACATATCAAATTGATGTAAAAAATACATTATTTAAGGGGAATTTAGTAAAGGATATGAATATTATACATTCTAAAGATTTTGAGGATCCAAATGATATTATTAATGAATTAATTTAGAAATAATTAAATTTGGGATATATATAGTATTTTTGATGTCAGATAATCAAGTTTGATAATGAAATCAAAAATTATATTTTCATCGAAATAATAAACATGATGTGTGTTTAATAGTGAGTTAGTGGGACTATAGTCTATAACGACTGATATTTTCCCAATACTCTTTTTACAAATTAATTGGGAAAATTATGAGACCAATCACTAAGACGATGTACGATTCTGAGGCCAGGCAAGCCTGAAATGGTTTGACAAAAATGTTATGTTCTTAATAACACACCTGATTAGTATTCTTGAAAAGGTAGAATAACCCTTAAATGGCTACCCAAATCCAAAATTTTAGGGCACTGTTGCGTTTAGGATGGTGGTTTTACCCTAACTTCATCATAACTTTAGTCGGTACAGATCTTCAGTGAGAAAACCTAAAAAGGACGTAACCATATATAAAATAACTAAATAAAATTATTTTATTTCAAAATGTTAATAACTCATGAATGGTGACTCTTATTAGAATTCAGAGACCACCATTGAGTTTTTAAGGGGTTCTTTTCCTTAGGTTTATCCTAACTTTGGCCGATGTGGTTCAACTATGTAAATTAGTTTTTAGGACATAACCTAAATAAAATAATTAAACAAAAAAAATATTTTATTTTAAAATACTATAACTCGTAAATGGTAACTCAGATTGGAAATACAAGATCATTTTTGATCTAGTGAAGGTGTTCTTTCCTTGGTGTGGCCTAACCTCGACCATCACAGGTTGAGGGTAAAAGTTAACATTTGGACATTTTAAAAGATAATAAAATAAACATTGAAAAAAGTTTATTTTATTTCTTTTAACATTCACAGTGAGGCATAGACACTTCGATGCCATGACAAAGGAGTTGTTTCCTTTCATAAATGAAACAGCATAGCGATGATGCAACATAGTGGAATGGAAACGCCTAAATGCATTTCTTTATTTAACAGCTTGACTAAGATACAGGATCAGATTGAAAATTCTATATAAATTCATTGGCAGCTTTGGAAAATAAAAGGCATTGGTGAATCCTCTCAATGGGCAATGAAAAGCAGTGGTGAATGCCAACAAATCACGAATCATGGATCAAGGATTGGGGATTGTGGATCGATAAATTAAAGTACTGCCACACCATTCCTCACTAATGGAAAATATAATTCTTGAGGTAGGGGTTTTATTTCTATCTGATTTCCATTCTTCCTTATTCTTTCTTTAAAAAAAAGAATTCATATCAACCCACCAATAGGTTGATCCGTGGATTGATCATTCATGTGGGAGGTGTACTATTGTTGTGGGATTAAAGGGGGTTATACATTAGTTTTTATCGGTATTATTTCTTTCCCATTTATCTAATAGGATGAATGAAGGCCCAACGAACATGTTTGATTTTCATTACTTGGGTTTTCATGGTGATCTTTCTCTCACTCTCTTGCATTCTTCACCGACAGGCCCGTGTGGTTGTGTCGAATTCTTTCCGGGAGGTTCTAAATGTGGTCAGACCCCCATATTTATTGAGTGAAAATTTATAACATGTGGAAGTGGATAAGAAAACCCATGGATTTAAAGGGTTCTCAATGTTTGTAAAATGGTCCACCCCGGCGATGGTGGAGACCCATAGAAGGAGGGTCGTCGGCAGCAGTGACATACGTGGTGCCGGCGGGGGCGTGTGGCGGTGCGGCCACCCAGCAGCAGACAGCCGCAGGCAGCGGTGGCTGAGACATGTCATGGTAGGAGGGTATGGTGCCAATGGGATATATCTCTCTGAGCCATGTCTGATGGAAGACCCATGACTCTTCCGTGGGTGAGATCTGGCGGCGCGGTCACTTGACCACATCTACTAGGAGGAAGGGGCATGACAGTCACCACACCCAGCTGGAAAACCTATCTGCTTCAGCAGACCGGGCTAGAGCCAGCAGACCAGACTAGAAGCGGGTCGGGCCAGCAGTAGGTCAGGCCCAGCCAGGGTGGGCTAGAACCAGCGGGTTGGGTCGACCTAGTGGGTCATTCTGGGACAAAACGGACCCAGACCCCACTGGCCCCTTTTCACTAAATTATCCATAACTCTCAAACCATGTGTCTATTTAATGAGACGTTTACGGTGTTGGGACCCTGGTGATAAGGTGGTCCTTTTGAGATACTCTAAGTGACTTTCCATAGAGTTTTATGTATGGCCTATTTTCTTCAGGAGTATGTGCTCCTGGAATGAGAGTGCTCAGGACGGAATCCTACGGTTGGTTGCAACCTAGACTGTGTGTCTTACCTAGACTGTGTGTCTTACCTAGACTCTGTGTCATACCAAGACTGTGTGTCTTACCTAGACTATGTTTCTTACCTAGACTTAGTCAGAACTCCTCTGTCCCATCGAGACGTGGGTCCTCTAGTCTTCGACGACACTCTATGTGTTACCGACACTATGTGTGATTAAATAGACTTATACCTTAGTTTTTATCATTAATATTTCTTTCCCCTTTATCTAATGGGATTAACAAAGGCCAAAAAAACAAGTCTGATTTTCTTTCCTTGGGTGTTCATGGTTCTCTATCTCTCTCTCTCTCTCTCTTTATCTTCATTGATGGACCCATGTGGTTGCATCAGATTCTTGACAGGAGGTTCTGAATATGGTCGGACCCCTGAATCGATGGAGATACAATTTGGAGCACATGGAAGTGGATATAGAGACCCATGGATTATAAGGGTCACCACTGTTCGAAAAACAGCCACCAAAGTGATGGTGGTGACCCATAGCAGGATGGTCGTCGGTGCCACTGGTGGCGCGCGGTGGCGCAGCCACCCGGCAAAGGACGGCTGCCAGCTCGATGGCCAGTGGTGAAGATGACCGCGAGTGGTGGATGCAGCAGGATGCGGCACCCTAAGCTGCATCAAACAAAATACCTATTGTTGAAATATGGCCATGTTTCTAGACCATGTGCCACGTGGCTAGTCCTCATTAATTTGAGTGACGCAGTTGCTCGACTGTATCTGTTTGGAGGAAGGGGTGTGGTAGTCGCCGTGCCCGACTGGATGAAACAGTGAACTTAAGTAGACCAGGATGGAGCTAGAAGACCAAACCGACAACATTTTGGGCCCATACAGGTCGGGACGGACCCAGTAGGTTGGTTCAGGTATGAATCAGGTCAGGTCAGGTCGGCCCGGACCAGACCCAATGCCTTTTCACTATATTTCCCATAACTCTCAAACAGTGTGTCCATTTTATGAGATTTTTGAAGCATTGGGACCCTTGTGATGAGGTGGTCCTTTTGATATCCTCTAAGTGATATTCTATGCAAGTTAGAATAAGAACTATTATCTTTATTTGTAGGTGCTCCTAAAATGAGCGCGCTAAGGATGGAATCTTACGGCAGGTTGCGACCTAAACTGTGTCCCTTACCTAGACCATGTGCCATACCTAGAATGTGTGTATTAACTTGAATGTGTGTATTACCTAGAATATTTTTATTACCTATATTGTGTGTCTTACCTAGAATGAGTCGGTACACCCCAGTCCCACCTGGGCGTGGGTCCATTAGTCTTTGACGACACTCTGTGTGTAACCGACACTCTGTATGTTACCAATACTCTATGTGTTATCTACACTCAATGTGTTACTAACACTCATTGTTTTACCTACCCTACATATTTTAATACGTGAGGGTACTTGGGATTCTTACAACAAACCTGTTTAGGTACCATATACTTATACTCAGTGTGAGCTAACTCTAGTGACTCTAATGGATGTGATATCAACGCTCTGTATCTTAAAGAGACTGGATTTCTCTATGAAAATTTATGATGTATCGAGAACAAGTGTTCTCTTAGATAATTTTTCTAGATAGGTTCTACGTAATTACTTTTAGATGGCTCGAGGAGGGAGATCTCCCAGAATCGATCATTCTACGAATAGGTTCATATGGCTAGCATTGGATGAGACCTTGAGTCTTGGAATCCTTTATGAGTATACCTGGATGTTCTTGTTATATGATTTATTGAAATATACCTGTGTTGATCTGACTGTTTCTTCTTAATGGTGTTTCCTTTGTGGAATTTTACTTTGTTTTTTGGGGTTCCCTACTGAGTATTGTTTTACTCACCCCTATACAGACTTTTCCCACACATGTCATATCTTGAGTATATGGTTGATGGTTTGATAGAGTCCTTGGTGGACCAGGGTGAGGTGGTGGTTAAATTGACCCAACAGACGATGTGTGATTATGTGGATCCAGATAGCTATTTTTGTACCTGCACTTTAGGTAGGGTTTTTTTTAGAGTATTTATAAAGACTTGTACTTTTCCTTTTTTTTGGTGGGGGCTTGTATTCTATCAAAGTTTACCTTTAGTTTTCTATTTTCGTACCTTGGGTTTGTTTACTTAGTGTTTTCACATTCCAGCATATATAGCTTGGAGTTGTGTGCAAGTGTATAGGTACTTCGGAAAATGCCTCCTATTTTTTGGGATATGCCTACTCAGCGCTAGTCGTCAGCCTCTGGCATATGGTAGGCTAGCTTGGGGTAGTCATGGAATGGGCCCTGGGGGACGGGTCATGATAGAGTGGTATCAAACGAGGTTGTTTATTCCTTAATAACCCAGATTCTATGATTTTGGTTTGGGGAAATAGTGTTAAATGTTTCGAGTTTGGATTTCAGGATAGAGAATCCAGTGTTGGTGTGGCGGCCTACGTATTCATACCCCAGGACCCTGAATTATAATTTTTGACTCGGTATGTGAAAAAACTAGTTGCAGGTAAAAACAAGGGTACATGCATCATATAAGGATGGTTCATTTTTTCCATGTCCTTCTTGATTCAACTCACGATGCATACTCTATTGATCTTGGTACATATTCTTTTTCTTCAAGATGATTCCACAAAGATATTCATCCAGGATTCCACCGTGTGATCACGAGGATGATCCATAGGGTTAAAAGATATAGGTATAGGGTTTTGTACCAGATACAACACCTTTGAGTGGTGTACCAGCTATACAACCACCTGTAGAGTAGCACTTGGTACTCATAGTACCAGTGGATGAGATGCATGGCCAAAGTGAAATTCAAGAGTTTTGGTGATAGATATCCCTCAAATTCCAAGGCCATCCTGACTTTAAAGTGTTTTAGTATTATCTTGAGGTGGTGACTGATTTTTTCATCTAGTTGGGACTCCATTATATTAGATGGAGATTCTGGCGGTGATCCTTCTACGTGACTTAGTACGGATATGGGGGGATTAGATTACCCAATCTTATGATGAGGTGGATCTTCCATGGATAGAGTTTCAGAACCTTTCCCAGTGAAGGGTTTCTCACCTTAAAAGCTATGGGATATGTATTCCCAAGAGCATATATAGTTCTGATAGGAATACATGTTGGTATCTGAGTATTCATCGCGGCATAATGACCCTTCCAGGTACTCGATGAATATAATATGACCAGTGCTTCAGGGCTCGGACCTCTGATTGAATTGTGTTTAGGGACATATAAGCAAGTGTTATTCCTCTATGAATTCCTACTTATGATAGGGTGATAGAGAGAACATTTGTGGTTGAATGTCTATTGGATGAGCGGATATAGCCAGTGGATGTCAGCAGCAGGCAAGCAGGAGAAGATACCTTGGGAGCAGGAAGACAACATCTATCTCAGAGACTTGGATGTGTGACACATTATGAAAGGAGGTACCAGGATAGGGGATCTAGAACACATGGATTAGAGGGTGAGTCTCTTCAACCTAGAGAGAGGTAATTCTTTTTATGTGTTGGTAGGGGACATCTCACTAGAGATTGTATAGCCTGTCGTGATGATGAAAAGAAAATGGTGGATAATCCACAAAGGCAGAGATAGTGACAAGAAAATATGGATCTGTAGAGTGGAATATGTGGTAGAGGAGCTTGGAGAGGAGTAACAAGTGGTATACATTTTGACATGTTACCGCTACCACCTACATGTGGTCCATACTAGGATTTGGGAACTAGATTACAAGAGAAGGGGCATCATGCGGTCAAGGCATATGAACCAAGGGCTCTAGGAATGATTTTATGTATATTGTGTGTCTATTATTAGTTGTCATATTAATAGACATAGGTGCTAATGATTCTTCCATGTCACATATCTTGTTCAAGACCTATAGTTTCTGGTTACACTACTAGAAAAACAGGTATTTGCGACGGGTCATTTGCGACGGGATCCCGTCGCAAATGGCTTTTTGCAACGGGGGCCCGTCGCAAATGGCCCGTTGCTGAAAACGGCGTCGCAACAACACTTATTTGCGACGGGCCCGTCGATAAAGCCTTTTTTTGCGATGGTTATTCTCCCCGTCACAAATAGTACTCCGTATATTTGTAAAAAACTATTAATAAATTATTTTAATGCATATAATAATACTAGTATTTGTGACGGGCATAGTATCCCGTCGCAAATACTATAAAAAAATAAAAAAAATAAATTATTAATAAATTATTTTAATTAATATAATAATAGAATTATAATTCACAAATAAAAATAATAAATTATTTTAATTAATATAATAATAATAGAATTATAATTCAAAAATAAAAAATAATAGAATATTAATAAATGATTTAATTAATATAATAATATTAGAATTATAATTCATAAATAAAAAAATATTAATAAGTTATTTTAATTAATATAAAAATAATAGAATTATTTTACATTCAAATATTAAAATAATTCAAGTATTACAAAAAATATAATTAAATTATAATATTATAAATTTTTAATATATATATATAATTTAATATTATAAAATATAAAGAATATTATTATTCATATTAATATTGTTATTTAAAAATATAATATTATTAATATTTTATAATGAGACAAAAACTAAGAATAGAAAAACAAAATATTTTGATTTCCCAAATTTTATAACATAAATACAAACTCTAATCTAAAGGAGGGGGGGAGGTGGGGGATCTGCAGATGGTGGTGGAGGAAACTCCATCCCTAAAGCATGAGTGAGTCGGCGCATGTACTCCATCTGCTCCTGATGCTGCTGCTGCCACCGACTCGTCTGCTCCTCGTACAGCTGCTGCTGGCGTCGACGCTCCTCCTCATGCTGCTGATGCATCTGCTCCTGCTCCTGTCGGAGACTCTCTATCTGTGCAGTCTGAGATCGCAACTGATCCTCATACTATGTAGTAGAAGAAGATTCACGAGCTCCTCTCGAGCTGGACGCCGACATCGCAGCACTGCCATAATAATCTCCGGGAGTCAGTCGAGAGTTGATACCAACTACTCGGCCCTTCTTGAAGGCATACTGGGTGGCCTGCATCCATGCCGCCTCATCAAAATGATGGGTAGTGGTCTGATCTGATGACTCGGCCTGACTCTCAGGCCGGGCCTGTGACGCTGCGGCCTCATATGACTCCTATAGTTGCAATTTAAAATTAAAATTGTGAATATATTATATGCATTTAATTTTTAAACTTGAAAACAAATAATACTGACCACGATGTGATGCTGACGATCACCTCTGAGCTCCCCAGTAGCAGGATCACTATACATCCTCTGATATACGTCGTACTCTGTAATATCGGGGTGCTCGACAGCCTATAAGAATAAAAAATAAATTGTTAATATTTATAGTTATATAAAATATTTATAAATAATGTACGTACCAGATGCTGTCTATGAGTACTGAAAGAATGACTCCCAGCTCGATGAGTCACCTCCTGTCTCCCCCGATTCTGCCTCCCCACCGATGATCTCCTCCGAAAGGCACCACTCAACCAGTGCGCACATAATCCATCCCATACATGGGAGGAAATATACTCTGGTCGGTGTGCTCTATATGACTCCTCAAAATCTGACACTCCTACTTTCTTCATCGCAGCTTTTCTTAAATTGTGCAAAAACTGACGAAGGCGATCACGCATGGCCACCTCCCATGCCTCGTGGATGGCGTCACGCATGGTATCCTCGATCGGATACCATAAACCCTACAAATAAATCAAAATATCAAGTTAGAAATGAAATAATTTTCAAAATAAAAATTATTTATTTACGTACGTACCAACCAATGGCCGAACATGGCCTGCTGCACATCAATGGGAATTTGCTCCCATGTGGTCCACGGCTGAGAGAAATAGTTGCGCAAAATAGCGCTGCCCTGTCTGACTGCTATATGCGGAAAACTGAAAAAATAATAAACATTTATTATGTGAATAGATTAATGAAATCTTAGTCAAATCCACAGGTTATCACACAGGTTATCACACATCCGTGTGCGTAGATCAAACCCAAGACGTGGACGTCGCTCGGGGATGGGGTCAGGAATCATCAATCGTGCAAGACCGCGCCCCCTCCACGTACTCCCTAGAGTGCCTGCAGGCTGAGGGTCATCTGTCAGCAACTCATCCGTATCGAAAGTCAGGTCAGCATCCGCCAATTCACGAAATGTGGCATCGTCCATCTGAAACAGAAAATGTTAATGTTAGAAAATAATTAATAATTACTATTATATATACATATATACATATTATGATTGTATATAAATACCATAGAATGCTATAAGTGTTCATCTTCATCATCATCTTCATATATGTCAATGTCATCTTCATATTCCTCCTCAACATCATCGATATCCATTCGAGTTACAGTTGCTTCATCTCTTACCATTTCAAATTCATATATGACATCATTAACATCATCATCATCACCGACTCTTAAATGTGGGGTGTCGTCATCGATACTCATGTCTCTTTGTAAAAAAGATTGATTTTGAGTACTCTCTTGAAAAACTTCAATTCTTTGCACATCAGTGAAAGCACATTCACTTTGACTAAACTGATTGTCTCGAATTTTGATTTTTATTACACTCCACCAATCAGTCAAGTCTCTTGATGTTGCACAGTACTTTGCATAATAAACTTGATATTCCTGTTGAGCCAATAAGAATGGTTCATTTACTGCGAGAACACTTTTACATTTAATATCGATGATTCCATGAGTCGGATGAACACACACGCCTCTCTCTGTATCCAACCACCGACATTTGAACATGGTTATGTAATGTTGTCCAAGATAACAGAGTTCAATGATTTCATCAAGTATGCCATAAAAGTCAACTTATTTTTCTCGATGATGAGATCCTCTCAAGCCAACTCCACTGTTCATTGTTTTTTTAGATTCCCCATATGCATGTGTGTGGAATCGATATCCATTCACCACATATGCATTATAAGTTTTAACAAGTTTGGAAGGTGGGTTACTCAATACACACAGTCGTTTGTCAATTTTATCAGCATGTCGAGACACCTGAAAATTTGTGAAATAATTATCAATATAGTAAACTATACATTGAATGAGTTACTAAAAGATAAAGAATTTATGTTACCAGTTTTTGAAACCACTGAGAGAAATTTTTCAGTCGACGTTCTTCGAGAGCAGCTGCTGTAATTTGTGGAATTTGTTTCTTGATATGATTATCATACAACCTATAAAAACCAAAGTTATTTACTATAACATAAATGATAGAATAAGTGATATAAACACTTACAGTACAACTGATGTCATCTCTTCACAGTTGAGCAGAACATACGTATGAGCTCTCTGATGTTCATCATCTGAAAGCCAGTGTTCATAAACTCCACCAAAACCAAGCTCTGACTGGTTGAAAATAGATAATTGATTATCGATTTCATAAATATTCCTCTCGTTCCGTCCCATTCGGTTGTGTTTTTAAGGATACTCAGATTCAAAATAATGGGAGCAGAAAAAAGATATTTCCTCTTGCAAATAATCTTCTGCAATAGATCCTTCAACAGATGCTTTGTTACGTACTTTTCTTTTCAATTTTTTCATGCATCTTTCAAATGGGTACATCCATCGAAACTGTACCGGACCTCCACATTTGGCTTCATATGGAAAATGTAACATCAAATGTTCCATTGAGTCAAAGAAAGACGGCGGAAATATTTTTTCCAGTTTACATATAATTACAACAACATCTTTTTCAAGTTTTCCTAGAGCATCATAATCTTCCGTAGCCACACAAATTTCCCGAAAAAAATGATACATGTCTGTTATGGAATCCCAAATCACAGAATTCAACAGACCTCTTAATCCAATGGGTAGAAGTCTCTCCATTATAACATGACAATCATGACTTTTTAATCCAGTAATATGACCATTCTTTACACATCTACCCAAATTGGAAGCACAACCATCTGGAAGTCTCAAATCTGCAATCCACTGAAAAAATAATAAACGGTTTTCTTTAGACAGTGTATAAGCTGCTTTTGGTTTCAGTAACCTTTCTGTTCTGACATTCTCAAATAGTTCCAATTCTGGACGCTTACAAATTTGGGCAAGATCTAAACGTGCATTCACATTGTCTTTGCTCTTTCCTGGCGTATCCAAAACTGTATGAAACAAATTATCAAAACAGTTCTTCTCAATATGCATGACATCTAACATGTGTCGGACCAACAGATCAGACCAATATGGAAAATCCCAAAATATTCTACGTTTAATCCAATTGTGTTCTTTCCCAAAACCAGAAATTTTCTGTTGGTTTATTGTGGGACCAAAAGTGATGGGAGGTAATGAAAATACAACTGATTTTAACTCCGAACCTGATAGCATTTATGGAGGTCCATCCCTTTCAACTGTTCCTTTTCTAAAATGAGATCTGTTTCTATGAAAAGGATGATCAGCTGGAAGAAATCTGCGATGACAGTCAAAATAACAAGGTTTCTTTCCATGAATGAGCATAAATGCTTTGTTCTCTCCCATACAGTAAGGACATGATTTCTGACCATGTGTACTCCAGCCAGATAACATCCCATAAGCCGGGAAGTCACTTATTGTCCACATCAATGCTGCTCTCGGTATGAAATTCTATTTCGTTGCAACATCATATGTACTGACACCAGTACTCCACAATAAATTTAATTCATCAATCAATGGCTTCAAATAAACATCAATATTTTTCTTCGGATGTCCTGGAATTAGTAAATTCAAAAAGATATATGGCTCCTTCATCAACATCCACGGAGTTAAATTGTACGGAGTTAAAAAAACAGGCCAACATGAATATTGACTACCATAAGATCCAAACGGACAGAAACCATCAGTGGAAAGGCCCAGTCGAACATTTCTAGCTTCTAAAGCAAAGGATGGATGCACTCTATCAAAATGCTTCCATGAATCACCATCGGCTGGATGATTCAAGCTTTTATCAGTTGAAATATTCTCTTTATGCCATGACATCATTGTCGTTGTATTCTTAGACATGAATAAATGATGAAGTTTGGATGTAAGCGGAAAATATCTCAACTGTTTTACAGGAATCAAACCAGACTTCACGTGTTGTCCTTCTTTATATCTCAGTTTCCCACATGTAGGACAATTATCCAACGACTCATTTTCCCTAGAATATAAAATGCAGTCATTTGAACATGCATGAATCTTCTGACAAGTAAGTCCCAAATTTCGAACCAGCCTCTTACTCTCATAGTAATTTGCAGGTAAAACATTTCCTTCGGGTAACAGTGTTTTCAGCAAAGAAAATATCTGGTCAAAACAGGTGTTTGACATTCCGTTATCTGATTTGATAGCCATAAATTTTGCAACTACTTCTAATTTGCTCATCTTGCAGCCAGGATATAATGCATCCTCAGCAGACTTCAACAACTCATAAAATTCAGACGGTGCCAACTCAGGATTTGAAGCTATATCAGCCGGAGTTTTTGTATGTTGAACAGATGAGCCTGCAACATCATGTACTAAATCTTGAAACCGGGATGGATCCGGAATCAAGTTGGTATCACCTGCTCTGGAACTGCGTTCACCATGTTGATACCAAAAAACATAATCTGGTTGAAAACCAAAACGCAAGAGATGTTCTCCCACTTTATCAAACGTGTCAAACGTTCTCAATGCACATTTTCTGTAAGGGCATTTTATTTTTCCTTCTGAAACAAATTATGTATTTGATGCCGCAAATGATAAAAAAGTCTCCACACCCTCAACATATACTGGATTTAAACTAGAACCATTTGGATTTCTACGTTGATTTATCCATATGCGGTCACCTAATAATGATTGTTGATGACCTCATTGTTCCATATTTCTCTATAAAATATAAAAGCATTACCAGTTTTGAATAATTTGTTAGAAAAAACACTCAAGCTAGGATAATTATAGAGTTTAGATCATACATGACTAACACAAACTTTTTATTGAGATAGACCTAAAAATTGACCCTTTAAGAATTAAATATGTTGAGAATAAAGAAAAACATGTTACAAATATTGATAATTTTAATATTATATAAATTTTTTATTATTTTCATAGTACTAATATTATTGGTAATTATTACTAATTATTGGTAATTATTGGTAATTATTCTTAAGTATTGTTAATTATTACTAATTATTGGTAATTATTGGTAATTATTACTAATTATTACTAATTATTGGTAATTATTACTAATTATTACTAATTATTACTAATTATTACTAATTATTGGTAATTATTACTAATTATTGGTAATTAATACTAATTATTGGTAATTAATACTAATTATTGTTAATTATTACTAATTATTGATAATTATTACTAATTATTGGTAATTATTACTAATTTTTTGTAATTATTACTAATTATTGGTAATTATTACTAATTATTGGTAATTATTGGTAATTATTGGTAATTATTGGTAATTATTGGTAATTATTACTAATTATTGGTAATTATTGGTAATTATTGGTAATTATTACTAAGTATTGTTAATTATTACGAATTGTTGTTAATTATTACGAATTATTGGTAATTATTACTAATTATTGGTAATTATTACTAATTATTACTAATTATTACTAATTATTACTAATTATTACTAATTATTGGTAATTATTACTAATTATGGGTAATTATTCCTAATTATTGTTAATTATTACTAATTATTGGTAATTAATACTAATTATTACTAATTATTACTAATTATTACTAATTATTGGTAATTATTGTTAATTATTACAAATTATTGGTAATTATTAATAATTATTACCCACTATTGATAATTATTACTAATTATTGGTAATTATTATTAATTATTACTAATTATTCATAATTATTACTAATTATTGGTAATTATTACTAATTATTACTAATTATTACTAATTATTGGTAATTATTATTAATTATTACCAATTATTGGTAATTATTGGTAATTGTTACTAATTATTGGTAATTATTACTAATTATTGGTAATTATTGGTAATTATTGGTAAGTATTGTTAATTATTACTAATTATTGGTAATTATTACTAATTATTACTAATTATTGGTAATTATTACTAATTATTACTAATTATTGGTAATTATTACTAATTATTACTAATTATTGGTAATTATTACTAATTATTGGTAATTAATACTAATTATTTGTAATTAATACTAATTATTGGTAATTATTACTAATTATTGATAATTATTACTAATTATTGTTAATTATTACTAATTATTGGTAATTATTACTAATTATTGGTAATTATTACTAATTATTGGTAATTATTACTAATTATTGGTAATTATTACTAATTATTGGTAATTATTACTAATTATTGGTAATTAATACTAATTATTGGTAATTAATACTAATTATTGGTAATAAATACTAATTATTGGTAATTAATACTAATTATTACTAATTATTGGTAATTATTGGTAATTATTGTTAATTATTGGTAATTATTACTAATTATTGGTAATTATTACTAATTATTGGTAATTATTACTAATTATTGGTAATTATTATTAATTATTACTAATTATTAATAATTATTACTAATTATTGGTAATTATTATTAATTATTACCAATTATTACTAATTATTGGTAATTATTATTAATTATTACCAATTATTGGTAATTATTAGTAATTATTACTAATTATTGGTAATTTTTGGTAATTATTGGTAAGTATTGTTAATTATTACTAATTATTGGTAATTATTACTAATTATTACTAATTATTGGTAATTATTACTAATTATTACTAATTATTGGTAATTATTACTAATTATTGGTAATTATTCCTAATTTTTACTAATTATTACTAATTATTACAAATTATTACTAATTATTGGTAATTATTACTAATTATTACTAATTATTACTAATTATTGGTAATTATTGGTATTTATTCCTAATTATTACTAATTATTGGTAATTATTGGTAATTATTACTAATTATTACTAATTATTACTAATTATTCCTAATTATTCCTAATTATTCCTAATTATTCCTAATTATTCCTAATTATTACTAATTATTGGCAATTATTGGTAATTATTGGTAATTATTGGTAATTATTGGTAATTATTGGTAATTATTGGTAATTATTACTAATTATTACTAATTATTGTTAATTATTGGTAATTATTACAAATTATTGGTAAGTATTACTAATTATTGATAATTATTACTACTTATTGGTAATTATTACTAATTATTGGTAATTATTACTAATTATTGGTAATTATTACTAATTATTGGTAATTATTACTAATTATTACTAATTATTACTAATTATTCTTAATTATTGATAATTATTGGTAATTGTTCCTAATTATTAGTAATTAAATGAATAATTACCAATAATTAGGAATAATTACCAATAATTACAAATAATAACATTATTAGTATATTTTATTATTAATATTAAAATAATATAATTTTCTAATTTATATACAATTCTCCTTTCATCTGTGCGTTTTCTATCTCCACATTCAAATAATACATGTGAAGACATCAAACACACAGATGAAAAGAGAATTGTATATATATAAAAAATTATATTATTTTAATATTAATAATAAAATATACTAATAATGTAATAATGTTATTATTCCTAATTATTGGTATTTATTATTAATTATTACTATTTATTCTTAATTATTAAAAATTATTACTAATTATTCCTAATTACCATTAACTATGAACAATACTAATAATTTAAATTTATTAAGTAACAAAACAATGTAAACATAATTAAATTACAAATAATTAAGAATAATTGAAACTAATAAAAAATTAAAAATAAATATTAAATTAAAATGAACATAAATACCTTGAAAATTGATCTGCTCTGATCGTTCTTCAAAACGTTAATATCAACTCCGGAGAAAAAAATTAAACTGGAGAAAAACTGAACTTTAGAAATACAACTTTGAGAGAAGAAGAAGATGGAGTTTGAGAATGATTTGAAAAAAACGGATGGGGGTATTTATAGGTTAGATTATTTGCGACGGGTCCATTTGCGACGGGATTCCCGTCGCAAATAGTGTTATTTGCGACGGTACACGTCGCAAATACCTTAGCCAACATTTATTACGGTCAACGGTTAAATAGTTATTTGCGAAGGGTCCCGTCGCAAATAACCACCTGCCGACATACTATTTGCGACGGGGGAATATTCCCGTCGCAAATACCTTTTACCGCCGCCGGTTATTTGCGACGGGGGAATTCCCCTGTCGCAAATATGTTTCCCGCGATTTGGCGCGCAACGCGCGCCAGTGCTTTTGCGACGGGGAAAGCAATCCCGTCGCAAAAGACTACTTATTTGCGACGGGTAAATACCCCCGTCGCAAATAAGTTTTTAACGGGGCTATTTGCGACGGGATTTATTCCCGTCGCAAATAACCCGTCGCAAATACCCATTTTTCCCGTAGTGTTAAACGATTGACTTAACCCTTACATATGGAGATAATTGTGGGAAGAGACTCAATAATCACACTTATGCCGATAGTGTGATCTAACCCTTGAGGAAAAATTTTTGGTTGGAAACTCTTGGTGATAGCGTTGAGGCATTACAATTTCATTGTTTGTATGGATTGGTTATCGACAGTATATCCTTGGATTTAATATTTTCGGAAGAAAGGTGTTGTATTTCCGTAGCGATGGAATGGGGTTTTCCTTGGTTAGAGAAAAAGGAAACTTAGGAAACACAAGATAGAATCATGCATAGGAGGGTGCATCTAATCACAATTGAGTCATATAGCCTTACCCTTAGGGAAGTGGATGTTGTGAATTTCCAGTTCCTAGCAGTAGTGGTAGAGTATAAGGACATCTTACTTGAAGATGTTCCAAGTTTACCTCCTCATGGGGAGATAGTCTTCAGAATTGTTCTACACCCCAATATGGCATTGATATCAGTATCAGTATGTCATATGGATTTCCCAGAGCTTCACGAGTTGAGGGTGAAGGTGGAGGACTTAAAGAGGGAGGGCTTAGTAAGGCCTAGTGTTTGAGGTTATGTGTGGATTTCTAGAATTTTAACCAATTGACCATGGTGAATGAGTATCCACTTCCAAAGGTTTAATGAACAATTTGATCAGTGGAAAGGGGCAGCCTTTCACAATGATATAAAGGTGCATATGGGATTTTCACTAGTTAAGATAGAGTATGACGAGTGCATTGATCTTTCGTTTTCTAGAGGAGGGAGTTGAGTACATAGTGTTCTGCGATCCATCAGGGACTAAACATGGTTGTGTCCTGATGCATAGGCAAGTAGTGATTGCTTATGTTTCTCATTACTTGATAAAACATGAGAAAAACTACATGACCCATGATCCTGAGTTGGCAACGGTAGTCTTCACATTGAAGATGTGGTGACACTACCAGATGGGTGGGAAGTTTATCATCTACTCAGACCACAAGAGTCTCAATTTTATATTCTCTCAGAATTTTCTAAACTTGATACATAGGTGTTGTCTAGATTTCCTCCAGGATTATGACTTGGATAAATTCTATACTTATAGTAAGGGAAACGTGGTAGCAGATCCTCTTAGTAAGAGATTCAATTCATAGTTACTGAACGATGCAAAATATTTTTTGTCCTCGTTACAATTATCCTTCATGGATGAAGATGATTCATTTTACCTCCATTTGGTGGTTGTTACCCCTCCACTCTTATAGTGAGTTAAGGAGGCACAGCTCAGTTATACCGACAGTGAGACTTTATGTGCTCAATTGTCCACATGGAATGTCCCTGATGGATATTTGAAAGGTGTGAAGCACTTCATTCCTTTAGAGGTTGCACAGTATTAGAAGTGGATGCCTATTGTGGTGAGATGTATCAGGATAGGATTGTGGGTGTCAAGGTAGACACGATGGATGATAAAATAGGTTGATGATGGGATTAATTGTTGATATAAAAGTTTTTCACTTGTTTGAATTAGTTATTTGGTTTGTAAACTCACTGTATCATGGCCCTGTGCTTGGAAGGTATTTCCTTTTTCGTCCTTGGGAAGCCAAGATTGGAGTGGGAAAATATATCGATTGACTTTTTGATGGGTTTATCACATATGTCTAGGGGACATGATGCCAATTGGGAGATCATTTACCGACTCACCAAGTTGGACACTTATTAGATTTTTTGGAGCAGAGTTCAGTATAGAGAGTGGGATACCTCTACATGCAGGAGATATCTCGACTCCATGGAATCCCATAGATGACATTTTTTTATCAGGATGCTCTCTTTGCATCCTGACCATAGAGATCAAGTAACAGTAAGAGAGGACCCTTCATGGGCAGTCCGTTCCTTTAGTGTGTTCTAAGTGTCAGCATGAGAATCTCTAGAAGATCATATGGGAGCGGGGGCCTCATGTTCGTACTCTTACCCTCATCTATTTTGGTATCCCTTGTTTTGGATTTTGGGGGCATAAATCCTTAAGGTGGGTAGAATGTAATGACTCATATTTTCCTGATACTATTTTTAGAAATTGATTGGGAAAATTACGAGACTAGGAACTAAGAGGTCATGAGATTATGATTCCTAGTGTGCTCGGAATGGTCTGACAAAAAATGTTAAGTTTTTAATATCATGCGTGAGTGGATTTTCTAAAAAAGTGGAATAACTCTTAAATGGGTTCTTAGATATGAAATTTGAGGGCATAGTTGTGTTCAAGATGAAAATTTTACCCTAGGTGAAACATAACTTTTTTTAGTGTGGGTCTCCTATGAGAAAACCTGAAAAGGAAGTAACTGTAAATAAAATTATTAAATAAAATTATTTTATTTTAAATTATTAATAACTCTTGAATGGTGACTCAGATTTAAAATCTGATACCACTGTTATATTTATAATGGATTTTTTTCATTAGATGGATCCTAACATTGGTCGGTACGGGTCAACTGTGGAAAGTAGTTTTTGGGACATAATCATAAATAAAATTATTAAATAAAAAATTTATTTTATTTTCAAATCCTATAACTAATAAATGGTAACTCGGATTGGAAATCCTAGATCACTGTTGATCTTGTGAGGTTGTTTTTTTAGTTAGGGCTTATGCTTGACCTACGTGGGTCAAGGGTAAAAGTTATTTTTTTGAAATTTTAAAAGATAATAAAATAAAAAATGTAAAAAGTTTATTTTATTTCTTTTAACATTTTTTAGTGATATTGAGACATTGAAACTCCATGACAAAGCATATGTTTCCATTCATAAATTAAACAAGGTTTTGATGCTGCAACACAGTGAAACTGATCCACAGAAATGCATTTCTTCATTTAACAGCTTGATAGGGATACGGGATCAGATTTAAAATCTTGGAGAAATTTTCTCTAATATCTAAAAAATAAAAGTCATTAGAAAATCCTCTCAACGGTGAATGATAAGTGGAAATGAACACTAACAAATCATGGATCATGAATTTCAGATAAAGGGCCAAGGATTGGGGATCAACGAATAACGGTGAAGAAACATCATTATTCACAAATGACTGATCCAATACTCAAGGTAGGGGTTTTATTTCTATGTGATTTCATTTCTTACTCATTATTTCTTTCATAAATGAATGCGGATCAACCCACCAATAGGTTGATCCACAGATCGATCGTTCATGCAAGATTTGTACTATTATTACAAGGTTAAAGGGGGTTATACCTTAGTAGTTGTCAGAATGATTTCTTTCCCCTTTATCTAATAGGATGAAAAAAGTTAGAACGAACATGGTCAATGTTCATTCCTTGGGTGTTCATGGTACTCTTTATCTCTCTCTCTTTAGTTCTTCATCGAAGGACCCCCGTGGTTGTTTTGGATTCCTTTCGGGTGGTTTTGAATGTGGTTGGACCCCCGGATTGATAGTGAGACATTTTGGAGAACATGGAAGTGGAGATGGACACCCATTTATCACAAGGGTGATCACAATTTAGAAAATGGGCCACCACGGTGATGATTGAGATCCACATTAGGAGAACCACTGGTGGTAGTGACGCACGGTAGTGCTGGTTGTTGCTCAGCCACCTAGCAGTAGACATCCACCAGCTCGATGGCCGGTAGTGATGTGCCATAGTAGGAGACAGTGGTACTAACGGGACGCGGTTCCTCAAGTCGCATCAGACAGAAGACTTGAGGTTCTACCATAGGTGCAAGTTGGCCACACGGTCGCTCAACCATGTCTGCTAGTAGGAAGTGGAACGGTATTCTCCATGCATGACTGGATGAACCTATCCACATTAAAGGACTGGGCTGGAGCTGGTGGACTGGATCGGCAGTGGGTCGGGCCCCGTCGAGGCTGGCCAGTCGGACCCAGACTCCAACATCCCCTTTTCACTAAATTACCCATAACACTAAAACTGAGTGTTTGTTTGATGAGTCATTTCTGGTGTTGGGACCCTTGCGATGATGCATCCCTTTTGAGATACAATAAATGGGTTTCTGTGGAGCTGGCATATGGCTTATTGCATTGAGGAGTAGGTTCTCTCAGAACGAGCATGCTAATGATGGAATCTTACGTCTAGCTATGACTTAGACTGTGTGTCTTACCTAGAATGTGTGTCTTACCTAGACTATGTGTCTTATCTAGACTGAGTCAGTATTCCCGTGTCCAACCAAGGCATGGGTCCTCTAGTCTTTGATGATACTCTATGTGTTACTAACACTTCATGTGTTACCAATACCCCATGTGTATCTACACTTCATGTGTTACCGACACTCTGTGTGTTACTACTTAAGGGTACAGTGGAACCTAACGACAATCTTGTTTACATACCATATACATCTACTTGGTGTGAGCTGACTTTAGTGACTCTAATGGTTGTGAAATCAAGACTTTGTGTCTTAGAGAGACTGGATGTCTCAGGGAAACCTCATGATGTATACAGAATAAGTGTTCTCTTAGATACCTTTGGTATACTGGTTCCACATGTTTACTTTAAGATAGCTTGAGGAGTGAGATATCTTAGAATCGATCATGCTACGAACTGGACCATATGGATAGTAGTGGATGAGACCTTCAGTCTTGGAATTATTTATTAGTGTACCTGGATGTTCTTTTTATATGTGTTGTTGACATATACCTGTGTTGAGGTGACTGTTTCTTCTTTTTGGTGTTTCCTTTGTGGTATTTTACTCTGTGTTTCAGGATTCCTTACTCAGTATTGTTTTACTCACCCCTTTATAGGCATTTCTTGCATGTGTCATGTCATGTGTAGATGGTCAATGTTTGGACTGAGTCCTTGGTGGACCGAGGCCAGGTGGTTCTTAGAGTGACCTAACAAATGAGGTGTTCTTCTGCACCTCCAGACATTTATTTCTGTACCTACCCTTCAGGTAGGGTTTTATGCGGAGGAATTACAGAGACTTGTACTTTTCCTTTTTTTGGGCCTCTATTTAGGCCTTGTTTACCTTTAGTTTTTTACAGTCGTACCTTATGTTTTTTTACTTATTAATTTTACTTTCTAGTATCTGTGGCTTGGAGTTGTGTGTGTGTTTAGGTACTTAGGAAAATTCCTCCCATTTGTTTCCTACTCGGCACTAGTCACTAGCCCCCGGCCTATGGGAGGTGGGATTGGGGTAGTCATAGCACGGGCCTTGGGGGATGGGTCATGACATCATAATATTTATGTTTTTTTATATTAATGTTATACTTTTAAATGAAAATTATATCCTAGAATTACATTTAATAAAATTATGGTTATCAAAATTACTTTCAATAGAAGATGTAGGTAGTGTTGTATGCATACTAGGTATAGATATCTATAAGAATAAACTAAATAGATATCTCATTTTGAGATCTGATAAATATTTTTAAAATTTCTAAATTGGTTTATAATGGGGAAATATATGAAGGGGACTTTATTTTTTCTACATCCTATGAGTATTATGAGGCATAAAAGTTCATTAAATAAGTTAGAGATTAAATATATAGATGATACTCTATACATTTTTATAGTTAAAACATTTATATAATCCAAGTTTATTTTTCCAAATGGAGTATCTTAAGATTAATGAATAACTAGTTGAAACATATATGATCCCTGATAGAGACTTTGGATTGAAGGGAATAATATCCTTAAATACTTGAGAATAACTAAGGAATTATTCTATGTCTTTAGAGGTGATCAATAATTCAATTATGAAAGGTTAAACTAATGTTATCGTTAAAACACAATGGAGAATCATGATATCAATTATATTTCATGTTTTTCCTTGGTGATATAAATATTAGGTAAAGCAATACTTATTAATCCAATGTTGCATAACATAGATATAGAATATATCTCTAAATTCGATATTTCAAAGGAAATTATTTTAATCCAAAATTTCATTGATATGAATGGGGTCATTACTATCATATTGGGATCAATAGATCACTATTATGAAAATAGTGGAGTAATTTAATGAGACATGGACCCCTAGTACCAAAAATATTCCCAACATATTAGTTAATAATAAAACTTTATTATTGAAATTTTTACTAGTGGTGGTATACAGATCTATTGGGTTGGAACTAAAGATATTTTAGTAGATACACTCTAAAAAATAATAGAATGATCATGAGGATTATATTATGTATTTTTATTTTAGATACTTTGGAGAATAGATGTAATGAAATTTTGATAATGTTAATGTATCTTAGTTTTCTAAATAATGTTACTTATTCTTATCATTAATTGATTAATTATAAATATTTTACATGATAGTGTAATGATAAATACCCCTTAAAGTATAACATTTAGTATTTCTAAATTGATTATAATAACAAAGTATTATGGGTCGTTATGATATGTTAGATTAATAACAGTAGAGTCTCGTATGCAATACATTTTTTTAATATGTAAGGGGGAAGACCCTCACTATTTTATTAAAACAAAGACACCCCACTTGTTATTCGGGGAAGAGGGATCATATTAGATAGCCATTATAGGACTAGTGGATATTAAACTCCAATACATATAGCCATACCCCTAGTACTTTAGGTATAACTTAGCCTAAAATCTCCAAGCATGTCTTGCACCTACTTATAATCAGAGTCACCTAATCCTGCCCATCTCTTGATGGTTTCCCCACCCTATCCATCATCATTTTAACATTTTAGGTCACCTTCCCAGAACATTCATCCTACTGATAACTGGACGATGTCCTTCACTTATGTGTTTTCTTCCCACAATCCTCATGACCGCCCATTTTCCTGATGTGCCTACTGCAATTTCATATGACCCTGAAACCGATTTACCAACATGGATGTCCTACTGTCCCAAATCCTCAATCCTCCACAACACCTCATGCTCTAAAATACACATCACCATCAGTCCCCCCAGGGATCATATCAATAGTGTGGTAAGAATTTGATCTTGGGTCCCCCCCAAATCATATCATAAGTATTTCCATACATATATATATATAGTTAGTTTTTAATAATTATATTAATCCTCGTTACCTTACATCATCATGATACCACTCATGGGAACAATTATATGTTGATTTATTTCTTACACTAGTTTCGAGGTCAAGTTAAACTTAGGGTGATTGGTAATGATTCAAAATATATAATGATTATTTGTCAGATTATATTGTATTTGAACTATTTTATTAAAAGTATTGTATCTATGAATGTATATGAATTTTGATAGAGGAATAATTCTCTAATATTAGATATGTAAAATGGTATTTTATTATCCTACATAATAAATTTTAAATGGAATATCAATTTAATTTTCATAGTTCGCCTCAAAAAATATATAATGTATGAGTTAGGCTATACTAGATAATCATATTATATTTTTGGTGGATAAACTCGATGTATTAGAAAATTTGATTATATAATTATGCATATGATGTATATAGATACATATACTATTTGATATATTCATATGGATATAACATTCTAGTTGATTGAGGTCATCTAAAACCCTTTTATAGCTTGATTAAAAGTGATTTTTCTTTAGAGTCCATTCCATTTTCAAAATTATGGATTATGGGACACATTATTATTACCAACACTAAAAATTACAACATTATAACATAATATGTATTACAATAACTATTAATGTTACAATAACGTCATTGTCTAAAATTTGGGTGTTTTTTTTCTAATAATAATTAAAGAAGTTTCTTGGGATTTATAAGGAATTATAAAGATTACAATATATGATCATAGAATTTGGTGAAATTATTATATGTTTAGACACATTAATTATAGAATAAACCAAGACATGGTTAAATTAACAATTCTTTTACTTTCATAATGATGTATTTTTTTCTTGAATATCGCAATGATCATTATTAATGATGTGAGATATCATTCAACAGCTTCTCTAAATATGATTATAATGTTTTTTATATTAAACAATCATCATGTGATGATTTATTAATTAATATATAAATTTAAAATTAGATGTATAATCAATTAATGAATATAAAACCACAATAATTGTTATAATAGATAAAAAAAATGTTATATTATTTCTGAATTTAATAAACATGTGAATTATATATAAATTCTTTTGTTTAATGAAGGATAATTTTTTAAATGAATTTTACAGAAATAATTGTGATATAATATATTTATTTATATTTTTTAAATCCTAATTTTTTTCCCTTCATTAAATGTGTATGTGGTGCTGGTATGAAATTTGATGGAGAATATATCCCACTGAATCATTTGGAAATTCCATTTGGAAGATGGATACCAAAAATGGTAAAAAATCATTATAGGTAATAAATGTTATATATGAAACATAAATATGATAAAAATATCATGATAAAAATTTATAATCATGTTATTTTTCTTTAATAAATTTTATAATGTCCTCTCCAAGACAATATTATTAATAGATTTTTTGTGATGCCCCTGACCAACACTCTTGGATCCAGTGCTCATAAACAAAAAACATTACATACTCACTTTGATAGCATCTATAAAGGCCTAGATATAAATATAATTAATTAAAAATCAATAATTATTATTTAATATCTTAGATCTATTGGATCATTGTAGGTTTATAGATTTATATAATTATGATATATCACAAACTAATAAAACTCATCCTCTTTTTATGAATTGGATATTTTTTCATTATATATAAAAACTACTTGATACATAATGATTCTTCAACATATCCCATAAATTATTCAACACATTCTATCCTTACAAAAATTTAAATATACTACATTTATTTATAACATATGGAAATGGATACATAATAAAGGGTGATATTAAATGCCCAGTAAGAGAAAAAATACAACTAATGAAACCATAGAATAAAAATTATAGAATAAATAGGTAAATAACATGAATACATAATCAAAATAAAACAAATAGCATGATATAACCATGATAACAAATTAAAACATAGATATCAATAATACTAATCTCATATTAATGTAACGCATAATTTCAGAAATCAAAAAAACCATTGTCAAGGCCTTGTTCCAAGACACTATCCTGTTATTGAAATAGGAATACACAAAATCTATGTTCTTTTGTCTCGTGATACTATTAAATGAATCAAGGGGGTATATAATTATAGGCCTACCCATCTCCTAATTATGTCTAATTCACTCACTCTAAGTGTCATCAAGACTTTCAACATCATTCCCTAAAGAACATCTTACTAAATAAAACATAGGTATCCATATAATGAATAATATAGAATGTCAATAAATTATCAAAATGTATTATTACATAATGATAATCTAGAATGTCAATACATATCCACATGTAAATAAAATTTATAACAACATCAAAAATCATACAAATAAATAAGTTGTATAGTCATAAAATATATAGAAAACATTACAATAATCATTAATTTTGGAGTAATAATATATAGAAATCAAATACTTTTACCCATTCCAATAATAGAGAAAACCTGATCATAACCCCTTCAAATAATGAAGATTGATGGTAAAAAAATACATAGTAAAGTTTCCAACATTCATCCATATTGGAATAACAATATAATGAATGTTAAAAAATTCCCATGTTAGTTGAATAACATTCTTTCTAGATGAGCATCATCCAATCTAAATTATGTAAAATGGAAAATTCAAACTATATATAGCAATGAGTATACCACTAATTAAATACAATAATAATATAATAATAATCCATCTATATAAAAAATGTGGATAATATAAAAATAATATAACCCTAGTATGATAAAGGAAACATATAAGGATGTTTTCAAAGATGAAAAACATCCTTGAAAAATAAATCTTTAATGATACCACCCAATAAAGGATCTGAAATTGGATTTTTTTTTTGTACCATAAGTTACTTACCTTAAAAGATAAATATATATCATAGTATAAATAGTAAAACATAGACCCCATTTGGATAAATATTTTTTAAAATGTAAATTTTAAATGAAATTGAAAACTTGAAATATATTTTAGAATACATTTTTAAAGTTAATGTAAAAAATAAAGTCACAGGTCAAATTCAAAATACTTTCTCAAAAGGTGGAATAAAAAAAATATGAAAACCCTTAATTTTAAAATTATTCCTCAATAATAGTTCTATAAAAATAAATAAGGTTATTCTTATATAAATGTAGATAGGAAGACAAAACAAATAAAATTAAATGGAAAACTCCTACTTAATGTTCTGAAAAGTATTATTATTGAAAACTAAAATTGAAAAACGAGTAGTAAAACATTCATAATATTAAAAATATTTTTCACAAATAATATTTTAAAATACCATAAAATTTTTAGGTGGGAGAACCCAATCATGTAAAAAAATGTTCAAGATAAAACATTATAACTCAAAGAAGGAATGACAATGTCCAATATAAAATAATATAACACAATGAAGGATATTTTAGTTACAATATCCCCTATGAGAAACGTATCTCAAGAATTAAGAAATATATGTCAAAGGTTTTATGTGGAAAGAATGTATATCTAAATAAAATTTTATATATTTCATTATAATGTAATCAAATGATATAATATACCAAAATTATTTGAAATAAGTTTAAGAGAACAATCATAACTAAATTAATGAGAGTTAAGTTACCAAAAAACATTACTATTAGGTAAAAATAGATCAACACCCAATTGAATAATGGAACAATATTTGGAATGAAAATCTAATGAAATACAAAGATTATGATAAAATATATCCATGGGAAGTAAATACACCATAAAAATAAAACATAATGCATAACATGTAACATGTCTCAAAGAATCGAAATTGGGACCAAGAATACTCTCTTGGATTGAGTAAAACTTTAATCAAAACCCATTGAAACATTGGGATTTAAATTGAACATAAAATTTAATGATTAAATTATAATTCATGATTTAATATCTGAAATATACAGTATATACACCATATAAATTAAATTGGGTGCATAAAACCAAATATGTCTCAAAGAGATGAATTTTCGACGAAAACTCTTACCTCAGTCTTGATTCATTATAAACTTTAAAAAACCTCATGAATAATTAAATTAAGTTAATTAAATAAATTCCCTAGAAACATATACATAACTATATAATTTTATAGTCGTTATTTATAATCATTCATTACATATATATATATAAATATATATATTAGTTATTATTTACTTATTTTTAACACCGAGTGTAAGTAACCATTATCTCTTTGAACTCGTTTCATAAAAGTGGTGTGGTATATATTATTTTAAAAATTAAATTATTTATAGTTAATATAATGTAATATAATAGATTTTATAATAAAATTTATAAATATATAAATTCATATCATGGTTTCTCTGGTTACGATCTATAAGGATGAACTCAGTGATGATCATATTTCAGTGATTATTAATGAATGAAAGGTGTTTTATTAATTAATGTTTCAGATGTTGATATAATAATAAATGAAAATACATGAATTTAATATTTATAAATTATTATACCAATAAATATGTTCTCTCTTTTATCCATGACATAAATATAAAATATTGTTCAATGTAGTGTTTAAACTGACACAAAAATGAACCTATCGTTATTAATAAATGATTATGAGATCATTTAGTTTTAATATAATTATACCTAAAGAATAATTATCTTATTTAGTTTTTAATAGTATCATATATCATAATTTAAAATAATTATAAATTGAAAATAGTTTATGTAAAGTCATTACTTAGAAAAAAGAGATCATTTTCATCTCGGTTTACTAGTTTTAAACAATTGAATTACCGATAATCGTTTATTGGTCATATCATTAATTGGTTCTCAATTTTTTCATAAAAAACATGATTGATTTCATAAAAATATATTTACTAATTAAATAATTATAGGAACATTCAATTATTGTTGGTGATGAAAATATGAATTCGGTTTCTTGCGGTGGCAGTGGTAGTCTACACGTACACATAAACTACAGTTTCATTTTTCTTAATGGAGTGGATAAATTAATATAAAATGATAATAAACATAATATAGTTATATTAAATTACATGATTTACACTAATATCATTATATTATTGTGTCTATAATATATTTAAATGAAGATAATCAAGAAGAAAATATATATATTTGATAATACTCACATCGAGTACTTGAATTTTCCTTCGAATTCTACTTAGTAATTAAGGCCTTATGATAACTATTGGTTATAATAATATTTTAAAGTGAAATAGGATTATAGGTGGAGAAAAGTTTATGATTTTAAAGGATGAATTTAGATAAAAGTTGGGTCTTGAAGTGGTGTAAGTGTTACTTTTTTATAAGTGAAGAGAATGGAACTTTTGGAAGCACCTTTAACATTTTCAATAATTTAATATTAATATTACATGGTAAATTTATATAGAAATGTAAAATATATGATTTTAAAGTGATTGTGGGTCAAAAATGTCCCCATCCACTCATTTGGGAGTAAAATTTATTATTTTGAGTATTTTTCTTTTAACTTTTCTTAACTTTTTTCCTAAATTACTTTTACCATGGTAATTAATTAATAACATTATTTAATGAAAAAACTAAAGATTTCCACTTTTAATTAATTTTATCCCTCTAATATATAATTATATATAACTTTAAATAATTAAAATTTCAAAATGTGTCAAATGTTTATTTTAAAATCAACCCACTTAATCATGTAACAAATAGCTTTTACAAAAACAATTTTTTTAAAATTTAAATTTATATATAATAAAAATTATCATGAATATTAATTTTTATGAAATAAATATACTTATTATAACACATATAGTAATTATAAATATTTTAATGGAAATGAAAAACTGAATCTCAATTAAAAATACATCATTTTAAAAAAATACCAAAGATGGTTTTTTATTAAATCGAAATTTTTTTCATCCTAAAAATGTTGGACATATGATTTATAAGCTTAAAAAAATTTTAAAAATGGATAATTGTATTTTATATATTCATATTTGACCACCCAAAAATCTTTTAATCTTTTATATCATTCTTATATGCTAATAAAGTCATAGAAATAACAAGTTTCGTGAAAACTATATTTTTTTACTAAAAACAACCTTTTCATAAAATGATCAAAAATTAATTCATAGAAAATTTTAAAATATTTATTTCAAAATTTAATTTAATTTTATTAATTTAAATTTTTGAAATTTCTAAATTCCATTTTTGAATAAAATCATAAAACTTAATAAAACCCCATTTTTATTTGAAAATGAAATTTTCAAATATTAACTATTGTTATTCTTATTTCATATCATTTATCAACTAAATTGGAATTAAGAAATTAATAATTTCAAACGTAGTTTATCATTAATCATATATCTTCATGAAGGAAATTTTTAGAAAAATAATTTCCTCAAAAATATTTTATCTTATTAGTTATTTTATGTAAACTAATTGATTTTCATTTATAGTAAAAGTATATTTTAATTTATTTATCCATATATTTCATAAAGTGGTTACTCATGTTCATTCCTTCTTATTAAATAGATATATTTTAATGGTCATACTTAAATATTTATATTTTATCTAACTATATTTTAGTTTCTATCTAGTTCATAGTTTCATATGGATCAATCTATTTATCACATTGAATTATTAAAATATTAGTGTGTTACATTTTATTTTTACTATTTAGTATATTTAGTGTAGAAATTTCATACCACAACCTTCATAAAATATAACCTTATAATTAATTTTTCATTAATGGCCTCAAAACATGAGAAATGAACCCAAAGGGACTTAAAATATCTCTTAATATCATTTGAAAAAATGATATTCAACTAATTAAGAAGTTTAAGTAATTATATTAAAATTAACATTGGACACTATATATAAAATAATCATTTGATGATTAAAGTTTTCACTCTTAAATAGGCTTATTCCAATGAACTAAAAACCTCTTGTTCACCTTGGGTTACTTTATTAATTACCTTACTCTCCAAAACTTTTTTTCTCATCCATATACATTATTTACCATTTTTCATAGACAGTAATTATTTTTTGGTATCATTATTAAAGTTTCATGGAAGGTTAAATCCTATAAATGGTATTAGATTATATACACATTATTTACCCATATCATTTATTTCTTACATATTATAAAATTCAATGGGACTTGATAAATAAAGCTTCCATATCTATAGACTAACATTCTATTATTAACCGGCTTCTCTCTATGAACTTCCTAAACCATATTTCAAATGTAAAAAACTCTTTATCTTATTCATAACTTTGTGTTCTATCCAAACAATCACTAAAAAATGTAATGGTGATCATATCATGATATATATATATTTATGCTTAAAATTATCTAACACAAAAAATGAACCACTATTTACTCTAGGATTATGAATATATAGTAGTAATAACGATAAATGAATAAAATTTATTAACATAATAATCCACCTAAAAAGTATACCAAAATTAGATATAATAAATATTTCCTATTTATAGTATATATACATATAGTTTTATATTATTATTGAAACATATCTAAAAATATATCTCATTAGTTAGTAAGATATAAATCAATCATAATTTTTTCTATGATAGGCAAAAAAACTATACACATCTATAAAACATAAAGAATCTAAATAATATATTTTCCTTGGTGGTTTTATATTTTAAATGGGGAAAATTGTCTATTTATCACGTATGATATTATTATTTAGATTGATATTTATATAGAAGATATATTGGTTGTTATAGACATTAGAGGATTTGTTTTTACTCTATTCAGAATCATTAGTAATGATTTTCCATGGTACTGGTTAATGTATTTATAGCTACATGGGTTGTGTTATTTATTTTACCACCCCATATCCTTTTTACAAAAGAATCATAATTTAATTATATATAAAAAATGCATAATTTTTAATGATCATAATATCTAATAATACTTTATTTTTGGGTTCCCTCGTAGATTATAAAGATTATTTTTCTAACACTATTACACTCTGATCATAAGAATTTTATGGTTTAAGTATTATTAAAGAAACAATACTCTACCTCAAACATATAAATTTATGATTCTATATTGATTTATTACATTGGTATAAAAATTAATATTGAAATATTTTTAGTTCATTCTATTGTTAATGTATGATTAGTAGAAAATCCTAGCTAAGATACCTATTATTCACAGAAAAATATTCATGTCCTAAAAATATTTTATATTTCATCTAATATTATTAATAAATCTCATCTGTATAATGCCCTGGACATTTATTCATTAAATTTCTTATAATCTAACATGTCTTTAAAAATACCTCAGTAGGTCCAGAATGATAAAAAATGTACTAGTAAGGATCTAAATTTAATTATCTATCTACCAATAATAATTCTCCCATATTCACACTTTATACATCCTCATGTACCAAACAAAAAGAATAATCCATAATAAATATTCAAGGTACACACCATTTTTATAACATCATAAAGAAAAAAAGAAAACATGGAATGTGATCTTACAAACTTTTTGATCCCAAAAGATTGTCAAATATATAATAAAAAATAAAATTGGTGATAATTGATATTACTATATAATAAATAATTATATAAAATATATAAACATTTAATGAATGTTTTAAATGTTAAATATTATTAATGGAATATAGAATAACTAAAAAATTAGGTTCTTTTATATATTTATGTTATATTATACCAACATAAAATCATTACACATAATCATTTCTAATTAAACACAATCAATTATCATAATTCATTGCAAAAAGTTTATAATAATTATTTTTTATCATTATTACATTGCATAAAACACTTAATTAATGAATCTATTCTCTTGATCATTCATTTACCACTTCAATATCATGTTTTAAAGATATTGTTATTGTTATAAAATTAATAAAATGAATGTTATGACATATATCATTATATTGAAAATTATTAGATACCTTACTTCACCTCACACTCCCCCATTGAAAAATATTTATATTCAATAAATATTCATGCTAATATACAATCACTACATGATATGTATATGGTGTGCCTCTTCTCATTTATATGTTCACATCATATTATTTTGAAATAATTTTTTAAAACACGCACATAAGTCTATAAGTTATATAATGACATAACATTAGGGAGTATTGGGTATATTTCTATTACAAAAAATTAAGGATATAGTAAATAATTGTTTTAATAAAATGTGTTAATAGTAGTACAAATTTAGAAGATAGGGTAAATGATGTTTTTATAAAAAAAATGGGATTTTGTGATTTATTTTGGGCTATAATGATTAATTTAGAAAAATATTATGATAAATATTTTACAACAATATTTATGGTTCATATTTTTACAATATTTTACCCCAAACTTCATAAATAGGCTACCTTACCCCCATTGGTTAAAGGAAATAGTCCTTAAAAATATCGTATTCATTAATTTCGTGATCAGATTACAACACAAATCACTCTAGGACTATTATCCTTTATGATCGATGTCGATATATATGGTTTAGTTATTAGAGATCATGTATCAATTATTTTTATAATTCCAATGATTGATTATAAAATTATAAAATAAAGCATTTTATTTTTAGGTTTATGTTGTTATTTATTATTACCCATAATTGAACAAGTAGAATGGTATTTTCACCACTTATTTGATATATTTTGACATTTTGGATTCTATTATTAATTATTATTTATTATAGAGACTCAATTATTCTTTTTATTCAAATTATTAAATAATTTTATACATTATTATAATTTTTAATAAATTTTAATCATTATTTTAAATTTATAATCATATTTTTTTACCTTAATGATTTTTGTCTAGTTAATTATTTTAATATAATAGTTGTAGATGTTATTTTTAAATGTTGATTTAAAAATATTATTTATATTTATTTTAATTTTTAATAATTACTAACATTATGAAATGTGATCTCTATATCCATGAGGTATATAATATTAATTGTTTACTTCACTCCATTCTGGGTTGTTAAATATGAATATAATAAATAATATTAGTTCCATATTTCCATCCATATGAGTGGTATGCAATTTAATAAGCCCCTCCACTAGCAGAACTTATACCAGAGCTGTAGAATCTCATGACACAAAGGGATCAATCTTTTAGGGTTCCAAATATATTAGAATCATTCATTTATGTTACATAGTGATAATAAAAACCTATATATGATATGTAAAATTTTAAAGATAATTTTTTATTATTCTTATATTAAAAAATAAAAATGTAAAAAAATTCACAAACCCTACTTCAATTGTTCACAATACCAGACTCTTAAACAAGGAGTTAATTTTATATGTCCTAAATTGGATAACCACACCCAATATTCCTAACAGTCATATTCTCAAGAAAAAACATTCATTACATGAAAACTAATATATATTTCCCTAAAACAATAATAATGGATAAACTATATGATATTTTTTAGTTAATAAATCCATATATATATTATATTGAATCATATCAATAATAATAAAATCCAATTATAAAAATATCATCAACAAATAGTAGCTCATAACAATTGTAAACATTTGAAATTCATTAGAATTCCCTTATAGTGACATGATCTAAAAATGTTTCACTAATAAATTTCATAGGAAAATTAATCTCTCAGACCATCAATAGTGTGATATAGGAATTGGAAGAACTCATATAAAACAAAATAATAACTTATGAAAAAAATAATAGAAATAAAACCTTTTGGTATATCAATAAAATATAGATCGATGATTTCCATCAACAAAAGATATATTTTTATTATTATCCCAACATTATCTCCATGATTTTTACAAATATCTAGTTATCTAGACCATCTAGTCACTTTTATTTACAACTATTGAACCATGGGTTTTCACATTCTCCTCTATAAATGATATATCTATTTTAATGTCAATCTATGTTTTTGAAATATTAAACACCATCAACTATATATATTTACTCTAGATAAATATTTCAAGAAAGATAAGATCTCCCTATTATATGAACATACTCCACTAAAAGATACATTTATGATTTTATTTTAAAAAATCATATATGTATAAAAATAATCTAACCATTGATATATCACGGTGATATTTTTTATTTTAGTAATTACTAATATATTTCTATTATAAAGATTATGATCAAAATTCCACAACATTAAAGACTTATATTTTTGTTATCCCAACCATGAGTTATAACATATATTATAAAAAGAAATATAAATAAATCACGTTGCAATATTTCCATATCTTGGTCTTCCAATATATGAACTCCCCAAACCTAACTTAACTAGGGTAAGGCTTGAGTCTTAAACTAATCTATTATCACATGTAATCTGTGGCATTAAATACGTATAAAAATATAATAACTTTTAACAATTCAAACCCATATATGGAAAAATAAATAAACATAATAATTAAAAATGTTAACCTACTTGAATTTAATATTATAAGAAACAGTAAAACTTATATAAAATATTATAGAGTAAATATAATGTACCCCACAATATAAATGATAAAAAATTCAACATGAATAACAAAAACTATTCAACTGAATGTATAATAAACCATCCTTCCACTGTGCTGGTTTCATATAAAAAATATCATAACTATTACTAATGGTTTTTAAAAACATAGGATAGGAAATTTATAAGTTCATATTTTGGGGTGAGAAATAATACTCAGTATATTTGTCCCAAGTAGATATTTAATCCCTTTATAAATTTATTGACTAAGTGCATGATCAATCTATAATGTGTAAAAAAACTATAAACCCAAAAACTATTATGTTTACATCCCTTTTTATTATTTTTAATATATTTAAGATACTCATAAATCACTAAAAACACTCATCAAAATATTGAAATAAGTTATAATTTTAAAATAAACTTGTAATAATCCCAATTAAAGGGTCCCCTAAAAGTAATCCTATAAAAGAAAACTTGAATACCCAAAACAATAGCTCATATCCCTCCCAAACTATGGATATTCAGTGAGGGGTAATAGGGCATAACACTATATCCATATATAGATTCCTTGATATAATTTATAAGTCACCCGTTATGGATATATTTGGTATTATTAAAATATGATGTTCCCAAATTGGTCTCCCTAAATAATTCCAAATGAAAGAGTAGTATTACCCCCGCATACGTTATAAATAACATATGAAAATCATATATATAATCAAATGTGACACTTTTATCCCTTTTTCTACATGGAACTAGAATAAATATAATATCTACTTTTAGAGGAAATCCTTGAGGTCTTCTCTATCTAAAAACAAAAATAGTATCATCATGATAAGTTCATATCATATGAAAATAATTTAGTGAATATCAAATAACCATATTGTGAAATCAATAACCTAACACCAACAGAAATATAACATAGGATAATAAATACAGAGTCCAAACATAGATAATAAATCAATAAAATAATTTATTTTTGTTTATTTGATATCCCATACAAATTCAACACTAGGAATAATCATTAGTGTGTTCCCCCATAAATGTGAAACACCCAAAAACAAAGAAAATATCTTTGGCATGGAATGTATACATCATAATCATGTCATGACCTTTTTTATTCCAATATTTTATTTGAATTTTATTCACACAAATACTATACCATTTTATTTATTTTTAATAAAATTTATTTTTCTTTCTCCATGTCGCCCAAAAAAATTACCTATGTGTTCTACTCTATAAAATAACAAAACAGAATTTTTAGAATCTTACTGGTAAAATAAATTATTAAATTTTGTTCACAAATATTTTAAATTCTAAAAATTATCTTTAAATTATAATGAATTGTGTTAAAATATTCACCACATTGATCTATTCCAAAAAATTACTAGAATTTTATTTTTATTTTTCTCACATATATACTGGTTAAAAAACAGTCCATGTTTCAATATTTAGATATAAATGGATCTTGTGGTGAGCCCATAGACTAAAAAACATTTAAAATTACCCACTATATCTTAGTATAGAACTATTCATCCTAATTTCATTATTTAAATATTTAAAAAGAATCTGAAAGATGATATTTTATGGAAAATTTTTTATATTAAACCCATTGTAAATTAATAACATATATATATATATATGAGGGTGACATTTTTGGTCAACCAATTTTCCTTTTTTACCTTCAATTCATAATTTAATATATATATATATATATATTCTTAACTCCATGACAAACAATTTCCTTATGAATAATATTAAATATATATATTGTATAGAAAATAGTAAAATAATAAAAAAATTACATATAAATAAATAATACCCTATTATTATCTTAATGTTATTTATCATGGTTTTGTTCATCATGGGAAATAAATTATGGACTTTGAAATCTAGTGTGAATTTAACATTTGAAAAAATAAATCTCTCAAAGTTATACATCAGTTTAAAAGTCATATTATTATTTTTTGGGTCAAATTATTTTTTATGAATCAATAATTATATTCAATTTTAGATAAACTTGATGAATCATTGTTTTATTATTTAAGTTATAATGAAAATTTGTAATTATAATGTAATTATATCTAATATATTCCTCAATCTATATGTCTATTGTCTTGATATTGATAGATCTAGATTCCAAACATTAATTACATTGATTTTATATATGTTTGATTTTTTAATTCAATGTGTATTGACATTTATCTCATTTATAAACAAATTAAAATAAAAAATATATCTCAAAAATATTTCTAAACCCATTTTTCATATCATTGAGATTCTTGACCAAACACATTTATCTCAAAAATCCATCATTCTTAATGTGATGAGAATAAGTAGAACCATTACTTATATGATGTTAATAATAATACATTTTTGATAGACATGGGATAACACATTAATAGATGCATCACAAATCCAACAATTTTTATGTAATGCGTAAATGACACATCATGTGAGGAGCATCAAATGCCTTAGGTGATGAGTCTAAGAAACCTTGTGTAATGACCATAATATGCCTCGTGTAACAACCATGGTATGGACTGTGTGGATAGAATAGGATACCTTAGTTGAAAAGTCAAATATTCCTTTATGTGATGAGAATGGGATGTAAACATTGTTTATCATGTGGAAGATAAAGAAAATATCCAAGATTCCTAATGTACTCTTCCTCTCCAAAACAAGATATCCAGTCTATAAAGTTATCATCTCATGTAATTAACTGATGTGTACATGATAATGGTTTCAGTAATGAGATTCACCATCATGTCTTAAATATATAAGGGTGTCTCAAATTAATAAATGAAATATTTGGGGGTAATTGTAAACATATCATCCTAATTATTTTATTAAGGCATTCATCACCACCTCATTGGTGATAGGCTACTTGGATTTCTAAAATCTAGAATATTGCAAATCAGATCATGAAAATTAGAGAAAAATATAATGAAAGGTTATTAGCGGAGAGCATTAGAAATAGGAATGGTGGTGCTGATGTGAATCCATTCTCCTTAAATGGTGGGTGTATGAGTAAACTTAGACATCAACACAGTCATGGATCAATAATGATGTGTTTGTTATTCATATCCATCATTATAAATATTTTCACTATAGTCTTCAACATCCTATAAAATTAAAATTATCAACTATATGTGGAGATGTGATCCAGTTACTACTAATATGAGTGGACTAGGAGACTCGTCCATGAGGATTCAAGCTCCAAATAATGCCTACCTATGGATATTTCATACACATATTTTATAGTAGAGACTACCACATCTTCTTCAATGACTATGTGTCCTCAACCACATTTATCACTAGAGTTCATAAAAAGGAGGATTATCAATAACCATATCCTCCCATATGAGGGAGAAAGAATCATCCCGGACCAACATATGGCTCAGGAGGATCTGGAATCCATAGAGGCTTTCTAGTTCTACCAATAATAGAGATATTATAGGGCATGGGATCCTTCTATTACCACTACCAACTATATTGGGTGTCTTTCACTAGATCACATGTAAGATACCTTCCCCTCCATTGAGGAGGTAGGGGACATTCAATGTTTATAAATTTTAGTTGTGATAAGGGTGTTCCCAATTAGGTACCCCACTATTTAATGATGTCATCAATGTAGGGTTTCCTTGATAGTGTCATCCTTGATAGTGGCATGACAGGTTGAGGTCACTCTTATTTAGTCTACCTAAGCTCAATATTCATGATTCCCACACAAAGGGAAGGCCACCACTAGTGTTCCAAGAGAGGATTCTCCTGAATTTATCATCGCATATCCTTTTTCATTGAGAGATACAAAGGGATATATCCTCATAAAACTTGGATCCAGACCCCTATGATGAATTAGGTGTTCTAGCTTGACACTCCAGACTATTCTTACCACCTTGATCCATCACTTGGTTTCTAAAATAAATGAAAAAGTTTATTGCCCTAGAGTCCCTCCTCATGGTGAAGAAATTGACAACTAGTGCAGAGGTTATACCTATAGTAGTGCCAGAATAAATATCCAGGTATTGATTCACTTTTATTCATACAATATCACACCCATAAAATAACATAATTGGTCTTAAAGGCTACAAAAGAGGGATCAATGAAAAAATAAACTATATGATTAGGATTTTGATATTATTGAGGATTTTATGGTGATGTGTATTCCTCCACCACAATAACCCTTTTTTTAAAGAACCTAGTTATTAAGTATATTTATTCCAGATTTTGATGTGTATAAAATCATGAGGTCCTTTCACAAGTAACTATGAATGAAATATATGTTATCCTCCTTTGAGAGATTATCTATTACAAAAAACATATCATCATTGTAATCCCTTCTATATACCTCTATAATATTAGTAGAGATATTTTAGGATAAATAATTTCACTTTTGGACAAGTAGAAATAACTTTTTTAGAATTTGGTACCCAAATAGATCCCTTAATATGAGGATTCATAATCTTTGTCCTATAGGGATATGCTACAAATGATTTATATATTCCTGTAATTCATCCCTCTAATGTGGGTAGGCTGGCTCATACAAAAACACCCTCACCCATGGATTTGTAATAGGAGATATATTCATTAATCCATCCTATGTTTTCCTACTAAACCATATCCTAATTTCATTATTACCCCTTCAATTTAGTTTAACCGGAATATGAGATCTTGTGGGATTCCCTATCCACTAACAAAATCCTAGACATTTTATTACAATAGAATCCTTTGTGGGTTTCCATTATGAATTTTCTTAATGAAATCTTCATTAAATTTATGTGGTATAATTTATAAAATAATTTAAACTATAATCAGTTTCATTATTTTTTTCTATATTATAATATCTAGACACTATCAGGACCTCAATTAGTAATGTCAAATGTTTGAACATGTAGCATTTGTTATGGATAAACTTCCATGATCTAGTGGATAATAATAGAAATTATAGTATATATATAGTGAATATATCATTTTACTATTATATATTGTTGAATTTTCATACCCCCATGTTCAAATTAGAGGCTAGGGGTAGTGTTATTCAATTTATTTTAGTCATTTAAGACATCAATAATAGATTCCCAGAGCACTTTCATCTGATGATACCAAAAACTCTCCATTGTTGAATACTAACATAGTAAATTTAATCATCATCGATCCTTCTAATAATAAGGTGTTTTTCACACATAAAAATTTATTTAATGTAACAACCTAATATTTTATATGATTTATTTTGAAATAAACTTTAGGTATTTGATAGCATTCTTTATATGCAACCTCAAGTATAAACGAACCATGATATAATAAAACTTGTAACTTATATTTCAAATAGATAAGAATTAATAGTATCAACCAAATTATGAAAAATATGTATAAATTTTTTATATAATGAAATTTTATTTATTGATGTATAATAAATAAGTACCCCATTTTCAGTAAAGTTATTTTATTCATCAAAAATGTGTTTTCTTAAAAAATAGTTTTTATTGCATATTGTATGTTGAAATTATAATTAATTTATATCATTTTATGAAATTTTATTTTAGTTAATAAATATAATTTTTTAAATCATCATGTAAATACTAACTTGGGGTGAATTTGTATGTTTTTCTAAAAACATTTATTTTTCAGTGAATTATGTAAAATAATGATTTTTATAAAATTATCATTTTTTTATTAAATAAAGTAATTTAAAAGTACCATTATATTTTTAATTTTATATTAATTTCACATAAGTATAATTTTATTATAAATAATCTAATTAATTAAATGGGAGTAATCATTATACTTGATTTTGGTATAAGTTCATTTTTTGTCTTAACACACATTTTTCTAAAAACATTTTTTATATGTGCAATGTGTTTATATCATGATAAAATAAATTAATCTATATTAATTAATTTTTTATGAAATTTATATATTTTATATTTTATAAATTATTTTAAAATTCATTTTATGTTTTTTACAAAATAATGAATGGGTGTAAATTTAGTTTTATGCTTAAAATGCATTTTTCTAAAAATGGATTTTCATTATGTTTTGTGCATTTATTTAAAATTAAATTATAACACTTATAGAAATTGAGTCTATTAAAATAGATTAAATTATTTTAATCAGAAAAAATTAATATAATTTAATTGGTTTAGGTTATTTTTTAATCATAATGAATAGTAAAATAGATAAATTTTGTTATCACGATTAAGGTTAAAATGGGTTTACTAAAGAGGTTAAAGTAAGGGATAAGTATAGGAATGGAATATAAAAGTTATTTTTTAAAGATATTTCAACCATATAATATCCTACCTTCTATATCTTGTCCATTTTGAGCCACTTTCCCCTGAAAGTGACCTTATATTATAGAAATATTTTAAGCAATCCCTTGTGTGCCCCTACCCTCACGTATAAAAGGGTACCTATTATATTTAATTATTAACATAATTTTATACTTATTGATTGAGAATTTACTACTTTAATACATTTATATATCCATTAAATTTATCCTTGATCCCCTTTTTTTAAGATTAATATTTTAGGGATTAAATAGTAATCTATAGGAGGTCTCTTAAAGAAGATGTATAAATATTAACCAAGATGTCACACCCATGACTTATTTTAAAGGTAAATTTAATTTAACTTCCATTCAAACTTTGTTTTGGGGGGGTTCCCAATCGTTTATGGAGGAATGAGAGAGTTTTCATGAATTGGGCCAAATCATGAGCCCAATTCCAGATTTAAAAACCAATTTTGTTTCTTTTATAAAATTTTCATTTTTTAATATTTTGTACCCATTCGACATCATAAATGACCTCCCCTGACCTATTAACACCACCATTGCAATTTAGAGGTTTTAGAAATCCATAACCAGGGTTTATTTGGGTTTTTATCTAAGGGGTTGGTCCTTCCCAAAATCCCAATTCCTGTTTTAAAAATAAATTTTGATTATGTTATAACTTATTCAATTTTTGGGATTGTTCGGTGATTCTAAGTCTCACCCAAGTACAATTAACCCATCCACGTGTCCGAACTCTCTCCCCCCTCGTTGGAGCTCTGGTTAATCGTGATTTAGTGCCGAACTTCATAGGCTTCCTCAAATCGTCCAGATTTTAAGAGGTAAATTATTTATTTCATAACTCTCTAAATTCTCAATATTTTTCCACCATTCAAGTTCCTAAATGACCTAATACAACTTGTTTGAACGAACTCTAAATTTTGTCTCTTTTAAATTTAAAATACTGGTGTTTTGGAGTGATTACTTCAAGATATTTCAAGTAAATGAGCCATTTTCTTTCCCCTTTCAAATTACTTTGTGTTTAACTCATTTTTCTTAGGGTTTATTCGGTTATAATTGAGTTTCATAATTTCCAGAAACTAGGTTTTCAAACCTAGGGTTTAACATTGGGCTTTATTGGCCTATTCTTGGTTTTATTCCATTTTGTGTGCATTTTTTGTGAATTATCTTATTGTGTTCATGGTACCTTAATGTTTATTTCACTTGAATGTTTCTGTAAAAATTGGTTTTAGTCACATTTATAATGAAAATGAATTTTAAGCTCCAAAGTTTGGTGAAATTGGGGGTTTTCATTCAAATCTTTTATTGGTTCATTTTGGGCTGACCTATAATTACTTAGTTGATTTTATTGAACTGTATTATGACTGAAAATCATGTTTTTAATGTTTATTCTTTTTTTTTTGTGAAAGTTTGTTTAAATGGTGTTTGGGAAGCAAATGGGCTTTAAGTGCCATGTTTGTGTGAAAATGGTGGTTTTTAAAAGATATAACTTCTTAGTTCACATTGGGCTACCCTATAACTGAATTGTTGGTTTCATTAAAGGTTATTGAACTAAAATTTTGTTTTAAGGACTTACAAGTGTTCACATAGTGTGTAAAGTGGATATCTTAAAGAGCTTTGGGTGCAAAATAATGTGATGTTTTGAGAGGTTGTTTTATTGAAAATAAAATTATTTTATTGTGTGTTTTAAATGGTATAAAATGTGTGTAGCTACTGTACTATTTTTTTGTGACCAGTAGTGATATTTTATATGCAAAAGGATGTGTATTGTTTACTTAAATTGTTTGAGCACAAAAGGGGAAGCTCGGGTACCTAGGTGGGGCGGATATGTACTAGTACAGCTAGTGGATCGGATGGGTTTTGTCCCTGTTCCACTTAGAATTTGGATAATGACAACTCTAACTACACTATGTGGGGGATTATTGGTGACCACCATGTTATGTTTATGTTCCCTACTAGTGGTTCGTGCACGAGAATGGATTTTTCTATGGTTACTCTACACCGAGGTACGAGGTACATAGGGCCCGTGACAACCTAGTGCTTAGGGGTGTTCCCAATTTTGATGCTCATTGGATTTGTGGTATTTACCCTTGTTTTGGGGTGTTTTGACAGTACTTTACAGTATCTCACATGTCTATTTAATGTGTTAACATCCTGAAATTCTCGGATTGAAAACTGTTTTCATTTGAAAGTTGCATTTCTTAGAATTTTAACATTGTTTCACCTTGTGTGTTAAAATTGCTTGTTTTGTTCACATTGTATTTCATGATCTTTGGAATCATCTAGTGGTATCCTATTGGGCTTAGTCTCACACCCTACTTACACCCCTTGGGTGTAAGTAGACCTTCTTATGCTTGACTTAGGTAAAGGGAAGGCTAAGGGTGATGGCGGTTCAGGGTGTTAGTCCCCATTGTTGGGGCGGTTTTGCAGAGAAGGCTTGCGGGTGATGACCCCCTTGTTGTGTGGAGTCCATGGGGATGTCTTTATGTTGTCATTATTTGTTTTTAGACCACTTGTAGTGTCTTTAAAAAAATTTATTCAGTTCTGGTTTTTGTATAAACATCATTTGGTTTACATTTTTCAGATTCAGTTTATTGATTGTTTTTAATGTTTTATGCCTTCCTATTCGGGTAAATCGTTCCCAAACAAAAATAAATGATACCCGGGCACTTGTGCCAGCCTGTGGGGATAGGGAACACCATTCAGGTCATGTCACGGGCTGGGTGTGGTGTTGTTTTTTGCGGCGACTGGATTCGGTTCGTGACAAAATGGTATCAGAGGAAGTTCGCTCCTTCGGTCATGTTATTTGGGGAAGAGTCAAGATAGTCTGGAGCTAGGATTGTCGGGACTTGACATTTCAGTCATGGGAACTGTGCCTGGATAGCACACCTCATGATGGGATTCAAGTCACAAGGGGAAGTATGGATTTATCTGAGTCCTTTGGTTTTCTTGGTTTAATGATGACTATGGGAAATGAAAAGAGAGTTGGGCGAATAATTTCAGTGAGATCGTAGGGCCTGACAAGCCATGTGGAGCCATGGATATTTCCCTAGAATACTCTCTATGATGGTGAAGTGATTCGAATATGGCTTCCAACCATATGTCCAAGTCACCCACCGAAACTAGTTTCCTCTCACATTGTCTTGTGTCTCTTTGTTTTGGAATCTTGGAAACTTGGTTTGTTTTAAGAAAAACAAATGACTTCACTCTAAGGAGTGTGAATTTTTGTGATTTTATTTTCTAGTAAAGTGAAAATGGTTTTTTTTAAAGTCTATAAATGAAATTTCATAATTATTCCAAAAGGGTAAATTATGTGTTTACACCTATTTTTAAAGTACGAACTATGTTAATTGGGGTTTTGAAAATATGTTTCTAATGGAATTTTTTTAACTATGGAAAAGTGTTTTGGATTGAATTAAGTGTTCTAGAATTTTTTTGTGGGGGTTGAAGATGGATTTTTGGTTTGGTGACTACTGAACATTTGAAAAAAAATTATGAACTTTTAGAACCTTGTCTTGAAATGAGAAGAGTTGAGTTCTTAATTAAATGGGGATTTATGAAATAGTGTTTTTCATGAAATTAGAAGTGTTTTGAAATGGGTTGAAATGTTTTGAAACAATTGTGAAAGGCATGAATATGTGCTTTTATTGAATTATGCATTCTTTTCTAAATTGGTTTGTGAGATGAAAGGTTGGGTTTTGATATTATGGTTCGTGTTTTTGAGAAAGGAAAATTGTGGTTAAAAGTTTGATTTGAAAAAGAGGAAAGGTTTTATTTTTGGTATTTGGTGTTCTCAAGGGTGACCACATGCGTAGGTTTATTTGGGAATATGGATGGATATGAGGTGGGTTCCCAATGTGGCATGTAAACATGCATGTGTGAGGCTCATGAGATACCATCGGTAAAGGCGCAATCGACCAACACTGTTTTTTTTTAAATAATGTTTTTCAAGGAAAGTTTCGTGTTTTGATAATGTATGGTTGGGAGGTATGGATTATGTGTTTTGTGGGTTATTATTGTGGGATGTTTTGATTTTAATAACCACTCTTGTTTGAACGATGTTTTGGTTTGGTGTTTCATTGATGAGTTGGAATGAAGTGTTGGTCTGAGGAAAAGTTTGGGAGGCCAATGTGGTGGATCCCCTCATGTGTTCAGTTCAGGTTTGTGGTATGTTGTGACCAAATGACCAGATCGGTTGGGTCCTTGGGTTTTCTTGTAGGCTAGGGTACTCCCCCATAAATTTTTAGTGTATGATTCATGTTTGGCCTATGGTGATTCAATTTTGGATGATCCTCCAGTTGATCAACATAAGGAATTTATTCTTGAGGTTTGGAGATTGAGTTTACCCCTCTTCATTTTCAATTATGTGGATTCCCCTATAGTGGGAGAGTGTTTGTGGGAGGTTGAAATAGACCTTAGTTTCTTATGTTTCCTAAGTTGTCGAAGGTCAATGAAGTTTAGGGTTGTCAATGTAGAATGATGTCTTAAAGGGCCTCTAGGTCTTTCGTCAGTCTCATTGAAGCAAGAGTTCATGTTAGGCCACCAGTGTGAAAGATCTGGCCAAGAGTGGCTATTATGGACACTTGCTAGAATCATGTGTTGTTTGGGACTCAGTACAAGGTCCCTCTCCTTGTGTTTTCTTTTATCCACAATGGTCATGTTCGGTGATGCCATTCTATTCCATTTATTCATTTGACTATAAGGTTGAATATTATGCAATCCTATGAGAGTAACTATTTTGTTGGATGTGTGTCTCCCTATAGGAAATTCTAAATCCTATGTTCTAGAGGAATTTGTTTCTATATGTCCTTTCATTCTACAGTTTAGTATCCGATGAAAAAAGGGGTGATGTGTGTTCATCCTCTAAGTTCTTGTTTTGGTAAAATGATGGGTTGGGGAAAAGCGGGTTTGAAGTGTGTCATGTCTCAATGAGACAATCTGTGATTACAGTATAATTGTTTTTGGAATTGGAAGAAGATGTTCAATTTAGGGGTTTCCAAATCCTAACTGTGAGGCCGAAGATGCTTCAATCCATTGAGCTCCAGCCATAGACCCCGGAGAGAAGCTGGCACATAGTTAGGGGAAATCATAGAGTCATTCACACTTTTGGTTAAGGTCATATCCTCAATATGAAAGATAATAATAGTTTAAACCTATGGTTTCATCGTCTTGTTCCAATTTCTCACATTTTGTGGAAAGAGGTGTGAGTACCTTGTTCCCATGTCATACCCTGAGTTGATTTTTTCCCCTTTGGGTCCCCTTGTGTTTTTGGAGAAAAGTTTAAAATTTGGGTTAAGCAGGTTGAAGTGCCTAGTTTGTGCGCGGTTATCAGTAACCGTGTGACAACCTAGGGGACCGTGTGATAAGAGACAATAGCTAATGAATGGTCTGTGTACGTCTATGATCCTTGGACAAGGAAACTGTGTGAAGTTTCCTCTTTGGACAGAATGATCTGCACAGTTAACTCACGGTTTCCCAAACCGTGTGAACCAACCGTGCGGCCATGCCAGCTCCTTAAAATTCTGTTGTTGTTTTTTTGTTATCCCATACTAGTTAGTTAATAGGGTTGGGTTTTGTTTTGTGTATTCCCAAAATGAATCTCATGTATGTTTCATTGGATGAATTCTGATATTAATCTACCCCAAATGCAGGGAAGTCCGTTCGAGGCCCCCTGTTAGTGTCTGGATTTTGTCTTAAGGAAAGTTATGTTTGTTATTATGGTGGGGAGACCCATCATGGGTATCATGTATGTTATCTTAGAAAAGGAATAATGTTAGTTTAACCCTTTTGATGGGGATATCGTTCGTTCCTTCCCCAATTGTTATCCTTATTCTGTCTTAGAAATTGTGTTGTCCCTGGTGGTGGGATGTCCAGATAGGGTCACCCCGTACTAGTGACTCGGTTTTCTCCATGGTGTATTCTAGGTAGAAGGTAGTATAGTTTAAGTCTATCAATCCACAAATTTATTACTTGGGTAAATTTGGGGTTGGATAACACCCAATGGTTTTGTTTACGTAATGTTGTGGTAGCGTTATTCGAGTTCGTTGTTCGTTTCAAGTGGATTGCTTGAGCGTCATCTTGTAGTGTTTGAGTTGTTTTGGGATGTGTTTTTAATGTGTTTCATCATTTTGCGTAAGTGTGGTACTTTTTGGTTGGTGATATTATTCTCTTCCTTTTTTTGATCAACTGGATATGTTCTTCCTTTTTGAAGCGGGTGAAAACGTGGCAATGAAGTCTGTCTTGGTCTATCGTTTGGGCTTTGCTTTTGCATCTGGTGTTGTTGGGTCATTCTGGGGGCAGAATGCTTTATGGTGGGGATAATTGTCACACCCATGACTTATTTTAAATGTAAATTTAATTTAATTTCCATTCATACTTTGTTTTGGGGGGGTTCCCAATCGTTTATGGAGGAATGATAGATTTTTCATGAATTGGTCCAAATCGTGAGCCCAATTCCAGATTTAAAATCCAATTTTGTTTCTTTTATAACATTTTCATTTTTTAATATTTTGCACCCATTATAATTTCTAAATGACCTCCCCTGACCTATTAACACCACCATTGCAATTTAGAGCTTTTAGAAATCCATAAACAGGGTTTATTTGAGTTTTTATCTAAGGGTTTGGACCTTCCCGAAATCCCAATTCCTGTTTTAAAAATAAATTTTTATTATGTTATAACATATTCAATATTTGGGATTTGTCGGTGATTATAAGTCTCAGCCAAGCCCAATTAACCTGGCCACGCGTCCGAACTCTCTCCCCCCTCTTTGGATCTCTGGTTAATCATGATTTGGTACTGAACTTCATAGGCTTCCTCAAATCTTCCAGATTTGAAGAGGTAAAGTATTTCTTTCATAACTCTCTCAATTCTCAATATTTTTCCACCATTTCTATTCCTAAATGACCTAATACATCTTTTTCGAACTAACCCTAAATTTTTTCTCTTTTAAATTTCATCTACTGGTGTTTTTGAGTGATTACTTCAAGATACTTCAAGTAAATGAGCCATTTTCTTTCCCCTTTTAAATTACTTTGTGTTTAACTCATTGTTCTTAGGGTTTATTCGGCTATCATTGAGTTTCATAATGTCCAGAAACTAGGTTTTCGAACCTAGTGTTTAACATTGGGATTTATTGGCCTATTCTTGTGGTTATAGTTTTGATCTAGGTCTCTCTTGGTGCGGCGGGGGTGCGATTTGATTTTCGCACGGAGATTCAAGGGTTTTGTTACTTTGGTAGGTGATTACATTTTGTGTGAAATTTTTGTGAATTAGATTGCTATGTTTATTTCACTTGAATGTTTCTGTAAAAATTGGTTTTAGTCAAATTTATAATGCAAATGAATTTTAAGTTCCAATTTTTGGTAAAATTGGGGGTTTTTCATTCAAATCTTTTATTGGTTCATTTTGGGCTGACCTATAATTACTTATTTGATTTTATTGAACTATATTATGACTGAAAATCATGTTTTTAATGTTTATTCTTTTTTTTATTACTGTGAAAGTTTGTTTAAATGGTGTTTGGGAAGCAAATGGGCTTTAAGTGCCATGTTTGTGTGAAAATGGTGGTTTTTAAAAGATATAACTTCTTGGTTCACATTGGGATTCCCCATAACTGAATTGTTGGTTTCATTAAAGGGTATTGAACTAAAGTTTTGTTTTAATGACTTACAAGTGTTCACATAGTGTTAAAAGTGGATATCTTAAAGAGCTTTGGGTGCAAAACAATGTGATGTTTTGAGAGGTTGTTTTATTGAAAATAAAATTATTTTATTGTGTGTTTTAAATGGTATAAAATGTGTGTAGATACTGTACTAATTGTTTGTGACCAGTAGCGATATTTTATATGCAAAAGTATTTTTATTTTTTTCTGAAATTTTTTGAGCACAAAAGGGGAATCTCGTGTACCTAGGTGGGGCGGATTTGGACTAGTACGGCTAGTGGATTGGATGGGTTTTGTCCCTATTCCACTTAGCATTTGGATAACGACAACTCTAACTAAACTATGTGTATGATTATTGGGGACCACTAGGTTATGGTTATGTTCCCTACTAGTGGCTCGTTCACAAGAATGGATTTTTCTATGGTTACTCTACACCGAGTTATGAGGTACATAGGGCCCGAGACAACCTAGTGCTTAGGGGTGTTCCCTATTTTGATGCTCATTGGATTTGTGGTATTTACCCTTATTGTGGGGTGTTTTGGTAGTACTTTACAGTATCTCACGTGTCTATTTAATGTGTTAACATCCTGAAATTCTCGGATTGAAAACTGTTTTCATTTGAAAGTTTCATTTCGTAGAATTTTAACATTGTTTCACCTTGTGTATTAAAATTGTTTGTTTTGTTCACATTGTATTGCATGCTCTTTGGAATCATCTTGTGGTATCTTATTGGGCTTAGGCTCACACCCTACTTACACCCCTTGGGTGTAAGTAGACCTTCTTATGCTTGACTTAGGTAAAGGGAAGGCTAAGGGTGATGGCGGTTCAGGGTGTTAGTCCCCATCGTTGGGGCAGAGTTGCGGAGAAGGCTTGTGGGTGATGACCCCCTTGTTGTGTGGAGTCCATGGGGATGTCTTTATGTTATCATTATTTGTTTTTAGACCACTTTTAGTGTCTTTAAACATATGTATTCAGTTCTGGTTTTTGTGTAAACATTGTTTGGTTTACATTTTTCATATTCAGTTTATTGATTGTTTTTAATGTTTTATGCCTTCATATTCGGGTAAATCATTCCCAAAAAAAATAAATTATACCCGGGAACTTGTGCCAGCCCATGGGGATAGGGAACGCCCTTCGGGTCATGTCACGGGCTGAGTTTGGTGTCGGTTTTGGTGGCGACCGGATTCAGTTCGTGACACAATCCCCTTCAATTTTATTTCTTCATAGATATTATATAGCATTTTGGTATCCAAAAAAATGATAAATACAATATAATTATTATAATAATATTTTATTATGACTATTTCATGACGATTTCCCACCACTTATCTGTCAAATGGGAAGTGAAAGTATCACGTGTTCATATGTGTGAATTGTCACCTACAAGTAGAGATGTGATTCATTTTCCATCGTCATATCTCATGGTTGGATATTATGATGGATTTAGTGTATATATATAATATTTATGATATAATAATTATTCATTAAGTATTAATTATTATTTATCATCCTTTATTTCCATCCATCGAAAATTGGGCAACATCACTTCTGTATATATATAAAATACCATCTATATGAAGTTATGTAATTAATTTTTTATCATATATTTTAATGAATGATTATAAAAGTATATATAATGATTAAATAATATAATTTTTATAAGATTATTATTTTATAGTTTATGGAACCATAATCAAAGTTCAAGGACCATAACTAATGAACCAAAACATACATGAAAAATGAAATATTTAACACATGGAAACGACAATTTAATAAAAACTAATAATGAATGGGTATTGAAATGATATTGGTAGAATATATATATAGTAATATAGTTATGAATATGGTTTTGGTATATAATTATAATAATTTTTTATTATACATGAAGTTATAGAACTTAATAAGTAATTTGGACTTTAGGTAAGAGTTTTACGTTACATTCCCACTTTTTATCGAGATTACTATACATAATTTTTTATGATGAAATTACATGATATATCTTTATAAAATATTATTTATTTTATTATCCTATATTTATTTCTATAAATTAAATTTTTTATCTTTTATTTTTCAATCTTTAAGTACTTAAGATACTAAAATAATGTTTTTATGGAAAATGAAAATTATTTCTCTCTTCAATAGGGAATATTTTTCTTACATATTCATACTTTATTTAAAATGTTTTAAATAATGGTTTTACCATTCCAAAATTATTTTATAAATTTATTTTTACCCATTTTATACTTTAAAAAAGGAATATTCTTGTCATTTTCTATATAAGGGACTTTTTACTTTTTACTAAAAATGTTGAAAGAAACGTTATTTTAACATACACCGCATGAATGAATTTTTTTCTGTTATGACTACTCATTACATTGAATATTAATTTCTAAGTTTACAAGTTTCATTTAAAATAAAAATATTTCCTCTATATTTTGAAAAAAATATATATTAAAAAAGTTATTTCAAAATAATAAGTTTATTTTCCTCAAGAAATGTTTAATTAATGTTTTAAAGGTATTTTCATATATAACAAAATCCCTTTAAGTTTATTATGATTTAATAGGGATATAAATAAATTTTACCATGATTATTATTTATCTATGTGTTTTATAATTAATATGAAAAAATATTGATGGAACTCATTTTATTTTCCATAGGTTATGCTTTGATGTAATGATAAATGTTTTCGTGATATTGTAGTGTACATATATATTGATTATGATTATTTGATGAGTTATTCAGTTATATTACCCCATTGTGTTGGGTAAATATTACTATTTTATGATCTCATAGGGTATACATGAGGTTGTCTCAAGCCCAAAATAGGGTACACAATAGGTTATCCCAAGGCCAGAAGAGGGTGCATGGGAGGTTATCCCAAGTCCAATGTAAGTACATGGGTGTTTATCTTAATAATAACATGTGATGAGTATATTGGTGGGTATCCTTGAAATTATATTTCTAATATTTTTATTATGACACATTTTATTCCACCTTTTTATGATATGATCACATACTAATTCAAAACTCTCATGGATCATGATATTTGATTCCTTTATGATTCATGTCCTATAAACAAACAAGATTTATTCAATAACTCATGATTATACAATTTTTTGTCATAATTTGAAAATATTAAGCTTATTTTATCATACCCTTATGCTCATAATTTACTTACGTATGATCATTAGATGATATGTCCCTTGTATACCCTAAATGAGCATCTGAGATCAATATTTCTTATGTTTCCTTTTACCATATATATAAATAATGGTTTTTAGTATGATATGTTTAAGATAGATTCTCATTATAAAGAACTAAGTGGGACAAGATTTAGATATTTTATTTACCAGTTTATTATGTATCCATGTTTCCATAAACACTAAAATTTAATGATTCTAGAATGTATGATAATGATATATAATGAATACTCATCTAATAAGATATAATATTTAGGTATGAAATGTTCGTGTAACTATAGTTAGTATCTGAGAAGTTTTTAAAGAGATTTGAAAAGTATGATGAGAAAATTTTAGTGAGAACCATTAGGATAATACTAAGTGTATGAGAACATGCAATGTCATGGTAAATAAAGGATGTGGGTTTTCCTTGGAAATACATATTTGTATAGATACTATCAAGTATATGAAATTCTATAATAGATACACCTAAGGGTAAAAAAATAATTGTGTTGGTTTGGTACTTACTAAATCATCACCAGTGCATGATGAGGAGGTCTAATACTACACACTTGGATAAACACTCTTGGGGGATATGATTATGTTAATTGAAATTATCTTTGTTAGACATTATGAAGGATTTTAATAGATAATGACCATGGATAACTTAGTTTAAACCTAAGGTTTCATAGATTGAAAATAATTTTTCAAGATATATACATCCTATAAATTATTTTCATGATTATATGATCTATAACTGTGATTTTTTTTAAGAAAGTGACAAGGATTGGTTTCCCAATCCATGTCGAACAACTGTTATTATTTTTACTCATACTATTGTTTTTAGTTTTATTCAATAAAAAAACCAAAATGAATTGTGTTAAAACTAAATGTGATGGAAACTTTAATGATTTTAATCATGAGAAAACAAAAATTATGGGAGATATAATGAAAAAAAATTATAGTTTTAAAACATTCTCAATACATGAATTATATTGATCATACAAATGAGAAATAGAGGGAATAATGTACTGGTGAGTCCTTTATGTAGAAACATTCACAATCATTTAGTGGGTTTTTTGATCCACAATTTTCTTAGAAATATATTAGTACAAATAAAAATATATTTTCTATTCTCTATTTGTTATATCATGATATTTCTATTTTAGATTTTTATTATTTTGAAGGAGAATCATATTAATGGTGGACTCCTTTCAAGACTATGAGGAAATGGGAATAAATTGACTCTATAGAGTGGGATGAGTTTAGGAGGATATTTTTCAATAATTAATTTCCCTATATTATTTATATGAAAGTGTAGAATGAATTACTTGAGCTTAAACAAGATGATTATGGATCCATTATAACCTATGAGGGAAATTTTACAAGTCTTGTGAGGTATGATTCTGATATTACCATTGAACCAGAATGTAAGATTGATTGATTCATTATTGGATTAAAACTAATTCATAAAATTTATTTATCCATAAGAGACTTTATCATCTACGAAGAAATTGTTTCATGTTCTATCAAGGTATAAATGTAAATATAAGTCACTTATCAATCGCATGGTTTTTATAGGAAAAGTAATATGGAATTTAAAGAAAATTTTCATAAAAAAATCCATCGATGGAATAAGATAAGACTTCCTTTATTCTAGTATTGTGTAAAGAAGCATAGAGGAAATTATCTTAAGTGGACTATTAAAAACATTATGTTTGAAAAAACATCATCGAGAAATAAAATTCCAATGTAATGATAAAAATCTAGCTAATGATGTGAATGGAGAGAAAACTATATAGAATGAACCAACCACACTCTCGGGTTTCAAATTCAAGGAGTATGGGAATTAGGATAACTAATGATTGAATATGAGGGTTAATTATTATGATCTTCATTATAAACCTCTTAATCCCAGAGATAATGGGAAATATCTTATGATCACTATTGTTTATGTGGGGTATGAAAACAAAGTGGGGAAAGGTACACTTACCATCCACTCTTGAACTAATAATTTCTTATTTGATTCAAGTTCACAAAATCTTTTATATCTTAAGAATTTGATAATGGAGACAAATTACCACCTTAATGATTAAATGTTGAATTATAAATAAAACACTTAATGGTATTATAATAACATATAAAGTCTATAATTATTCTCTTAATGAATTTTGTGGGAATGTGCACTACTGAAAATCAGGCCATTAGCGACCGCCATTGGCGGTCGCTAAAGGCCTTTAGCGGCAGCTCAGCGACCGTCATTGGTGGTCGCTGTTGCCTCGTCGCTAGAGGCTTTTAGGGACCGCTATAGGCGGTCGCTAGTATAAAAAAAATTTAAAATTTTTTTAATTGAATTGAATATATATATATATATATATATATATAAATATTCATATATATACTATTAAATACAATATTTTAAATATATATATATATATAATATATTTTAAATGTTTTAATATATATATAATATATATATAATATCAAATCATTGTGCTATAATAATTTAAAAACTTCGATTCAAGAAATAATCTCATTTCAGCTCTTTCGGAGCACTTTTGCTCCGAATGGGACCGTCACACGCCGTTTTGGTGTTTTATGGCGCCGGAAACGCGTTTTCAGCCGCTGCGGTCAAACGCCACCTCCGAATGAGGTGCCGTCTAGCCGAACATTTCACAATTCACGCCCCGGATGTTGTCGTACGGTTTCGTGGCATTCGGAGGTCGTTCGGGTGGTTTTGACCCTCCAACGCGCCATTTCAGCGCGCGCCGCGCTGCTGAAAAGGACACAATCGGACGTGCCTTGCGCACCGCACGTCCGATGGATGTGCGGCCTCCTCCTTAATCTTAGGAATAATATTTCTACCGTTCCCGTGCGGTTTCAGGTCGTTCGAAGCACGTTTTCTCCGAATGGGACCGCCGCACGCCGTTTTGGTGTTTAATGGCGCCGAAAACGCGTTTCCGGCCGCCGCGGTCACACGGCACCTCCGAATGAGGTGTCTTTTGGCCTACCATTTCACAATTCATGCCACGGATGTTTTCTTACGGTTTCGTGGCATTCGGAGGTCGTTCGGGTGGTTTTGACCCCCCAACGCGCCATTTCAGCGCGCGCCGCACTGCTAAAAAGGACATAATCGGACGTGTCGCGCGAACCGCACGTCCGATGGACGTGCGGCCTCCTCCTGAATCTCAGGAATAATATTTCTATCGTTCCCGTGCGGTTTCAGGTCGTTCGGAGCACGTTTGCTCCAAATTGGACCGCTGCACGCCGTTTTGGTGTTTAATGGCGCCAGAAACGCGTTTCTGGCCGCCGCGGTCAAACGGTACCTCCGAATGAGGTTTCGTCTGGCCGACCATTTCACAATTCACGCCGCGGATGTTGTCGTACGGTTTCGTGGCATTCGGAGGTCGTTCGGGTGGTTTTGACCCCCCAACGCGCTATTTCAGCGTGCGTCGCGCTGCTGAAAAGGACACAATCGGATGTGTCGTGCGCACCGCACGTCCGATGGACGTGCGGCCTCCTCCTACATCTCAGGAATAATATTTCTATCGTTCCCGTGCGGTTTCAGGTCGTTCGGAGCACGTTTGCTTCAAATTGGACCGCCGTACGCCGTTTTGGTGTTTAATGGCGACGGAAACGCGTTTCCGGCTGCCGCGGTCAAACAGCACCTCCGAATGAGGTTCCGTCTGGCCAACCATTTCACACTTCACGCCCCGGATGTTTTCGTACGGTTTTGTGGCATTCGGAGGTCGTTCGGGTGGTTTTGACCCCCCAACGCGCCATTTCAGCGCGCGCCGCGCTGCTAAAAAGGACACAATCGGACGTGCCACATGCACCGCACGTCCGATGGACGTGCGGCCTCCTCCTGCATCTCAGGAATAATATTTCTATCGTTCCCGTGTGGTTTCAGGTCGTTCAGAACACGTTTGCTCCGAATTGGACCGTCGCACGCCGTTTTGGTGTTTAATAGCGCCGGAAACGCGTTTCCGGCCGCCGCGGTCAAACGGAACCTCCGAATGAGGTGTCGTCTAGCCGACCATTTCACAATTCACGCCCCGGATGTTGTCGTACGGTTTCGTGGCATTCAGAGGTCGTTCGGGTGGTTTTGACCCCCCAACGCGCCATTTCAGCGCGCATCGCGCTGCTGAAAAAGACACAATCGGACGTGCCGTGCGCACCGCACGTCCGATGGACGTGCGGCCTCCTCCTGCATCTCAGGAATAATATTTCTATCGTTCCCGTGCGGTTTCAGGTCGTTCGGAGCACGTTTGCTCTGAATTGGACCGCCGCACGCCGTTTTGGTGTTTAATGGCGCTGGAAACGCGTTTCCGGCCGCCGCGGTCACACGGCACCTCCGAATGAGGTTCCGTCTAGCCGACCATTTCACAATTCACGCCCCGGATGTTGTCGTACGGTTTCATGTCATTCGGAGGTCGTTCGGGTGGTTTTGACCCCCCAACGCGCCATTTCAGCGCGCGCCGCGCTGCTGAAAAGGACACAATCAGACGTGCCGCGCGCACCGCACGTCCGATGGACATGCGGCCTCCTCCTGCATCTCAGGAATAATATTTCTATCATTCCCGTGTGGTTTCAGGTCGTTCGGAGCACGTTTGTTCCGAATTGGACCGCCGCACGCCGTTTTGGTGTTTTATGGCGCCGGAAACGCATTTCCGGCCGCCGCGGTCACACGGCACCTCCGAATGAGGTGCCGTCTAGCCGACCATTTCAAAATTCACGCCCCGGATGTTGTCGTACGGTTTCGTGGCATTCGGAGGTCGTTCGAGTGGTTTTGACCCCCCAACGCGCCATTTCAGCGCGCGTCGCGCTGCTGAAAAGGACACAATCGGACGTGTCGCGCGTACCGCACGTCCGATGGATGTGCGGCATCCTCCTGCATCTCAGGAATAATATTTCTATCGTTCCCGTGTGGTTTCAGGTCGTTCGGAGCACGTTTGCTCCGAATTGGACCGCCGCACGCCGTTTTGGTGTTTAATGGCGCCGGAAACGCGTTTCCGGCCGCCGCGGTCAAATGGCACCTCCGAATGAGGTGCCGTCTGGCCGACCATTTCACAATTCACCACCCGGATGTTGTCGTACGGTTTCGTGGCATTCGGAGGTCGTTCGGGTGGTTTTGACCCCCCAACGCGCCATTTCAGCGCGTGCCGCACTGCTGAAAAGGACACAATCGGACGTGCCGCACGCACCGCACGTCCGATGGACGTGCGGCCTCCTCCTGCATCTTAGGAATAATATTTCTATCGTTCCCGTGCGGTTTCAGGTCGTTCGGAGCACGTTTTTTCCGAATTGGACCGCCGCACGCCGTTTTGGTGTTTAATGGCGCCAGAAACGCGTTTCCGGCCGCCGCGGTCAAACGGAACCTCCGAATGAGGTGCCGTCTGGCCGACCATTTCACAATTCACGCCCCGGATGTTGTCGTACGGTTTCGTGGCATTCGGAGGTCGTTCGGGTGGTTTTGACCCCCCAACCCGCCATTTCAGCGCACGCCGCGCTGCTGAAAATTACACAATCGGACGTTCCGCGCGCACCGCACGTCCGATGGACGTGCGGCCTCCTCATGCATCTCAGGAATAATATTTCTATCGTTCCCGTGCGGTTTCAGGTTGTTCGGAGCATGTTTGCTCCGAATTGGACCGCTGCACGCCGTTTTGGTGTTTAATGGTGCCGGAAACGCGTTTCCGGCCGCCGCGGTCACACGGCACCTCCGAATGAGGTGCCGTCTGGCCGACCATTTCACAATTCACGCCCCGGATGTTTTCGTACGGTTTCGTGGCATTCAGAGGTCGTTAGGGTGGTTTTGACCCCCAACGCGCCATTTCAGCGTGTGCCGCGCTGCTGAAAAGGACACAATCGGATATTCCGCGCGCACCGCACGTCCGATGGATGTTCGGCCTCCTCTTGCATCTCAGGAATAATATTTCTATCATTCCCGTGCGGTTTCTGGTCGTTCAGAGCACATTTGCTCTGAATTGGACCGCCGCACGCTGTTTTGGTGTTTAATGGCACCGTAAACGCGTTTCCGGCCGCCGCGGTCAAACGGCACCTCCGAATGAGGTGCCGTCTGGCCGACCATTTCACAATTCACGCCCCGGATGTTGCCGTACGGTTTCGTGGCATTCGGAGGTCGTTCGGGTGGTTTTGACCCCCCAACGCGCCATTTCAGCGCGCGCCACACTGCTGAAAAGGACACAATCGGACGTTCCATGCCCACCGCACGTCCGATGGACATGCCGCCTCCCCCTACATCTCAGGAATAATATTTCTATCGTTCCCATGCGGTTTCAGGTCGTTCGGAGCACGTTTGCTCCGAATTGGACCGCCGCACGCCGTTTTGGTGTTTAATGGCGCCAGAAACGCGTTTCTGGCCGCCGCGGTCAAATGGCACCTCCGAATGAGGTTTCTTCTGGCCGACCATTTCAAAATTCACACCCCGGATGTTGTCGTACGGTTTCGTGGCATTCGGAGGTCGTTCGGGTGGTTTTGACCCCCCAACGCGCCATTTCAGCGCGTGCCGCGCTGCTGAAAAGGACACAATCGGACGTGCCACACGCACCGCATGTCTGATGGACGTGCGGCCTCATCTTGCATCTCAGGAATAATATTTCTATCGTTCTCGTGCGGTTTCAGGTCGTTCGGAGCACGTTTTCTCCGAATTGGACCGCCGCACGCCGTTTTGGTGTTTAATGGTGCCGGAAACGCGTTTCCGGCCGCCGCGGTCAAACGGAACCTCTGAATGAGGTGCCGTCTGGCCGAACATTTCACAATTCACGCCCCGGATGTTGTCGTACGGTTTCGTGGCATTCGGAGGTCGTTCGGGTGGTTTTGACCCCCCCAACGCGTCATTTCAGCGCGCGCTGCGCTGCTGAAAAGGACACAATCGGACGTGCCGCGCGCACCGCACGTCTGATGGACGTGCGGCCTCCTCCTGCATCTCAGGAATAATATTTCTATCGTTCCCGTGCGGTTTCAGGTCGTTCGGAGCACGTTTGCTCCGAATTGGACCGCCGCACGCCGTTTTGGTGTTTAATGGCGCCGGAAACGCGTTTCCGGCCGCCGCGGTCAAACGGAACCTCTGAATGAGATGTCGTCTGGCCGACCATTTCACAATTCACGCCCCGGATGTTGTCGTACGGTTTCGTGGCATTCGGAGGTCGTTTGGGTGGTTTTGACCCCCCAACGCGCCATTTCAGCGCGCGCCGCGCTGCTGAAAAGGACACAATCGGACGTGCCGCGCGCACCGCACGTCTGATGGATGTGTGGCCTCCTCGTGCATCTCAGGAATAATATTTCTATCGTTCTCGTGCATTTTCAGGTCGTTGGGAGCACGTTTGCTCCGAATTGGACCGCCGCACGCCGTTTTGGTGTTTAATGGCGCCAGAAACGCGTTTCCGGCCTCCTCGGTCAAAAGGTACCTCCGAATGAGGTGCCGTCAGGCCGACCATTTCACAATTCATGCCTTGGATGTTTTCGTACGGTTTCGTGGCATTCGGAGGTCGTTCGAGTGGTTTTGACCCCCCAACGCGCCATTTCAGCGCGCGCCGCGCTGCTGAAAAGGACACAATCGGACGTGCCGCGCGCACTGCACGTCTGATGGACGTGCGTCCTCCTCCTGCATCTCAGGAATAGTATTTCTATCGTTCCCGTGCGTTTTCAGGTCGTTCGGAGCACGTTTGCTCCGAATTGGACCGCCGCACGCCGTTTTGGTGTTTAATGGCGCCGGAAACACGTTTCCGGCCGCCGCGGTCAAACGGCACCTCTGAATGAGGTTCTGTCTGGCCGACCATTTCACAATTCACGCTCCGGATGTTGTCGTACGGTTTCGTGGAATTCAGAGGTCGTTCGGGTGGTTTTGACCCCCCAACGCGCCATTTCAGCGCGCGTCGCGCTGCTGAAAAGGACACAATCGGACGTGCGGGGGGCAGTACGGGGGGGCGGGGGGCTGTACGGGGGTGGCGGGGGGCAGTACGGGGGTGCGGGGGGTTGTACAGGGGGTGCGGGGGGGGGGGGGGGGGGGGGGGCTGTACGGGGGTGCGGGGGGCTGTACGGGGGTGGCGGGGGGCAGTACGGGGGTGTGGGGGGCAGTACGGGGGTGCGGGGGGTTGTACGGGGGTGCGGGGGGGGGGGGGCATTACGGGGGTGCGGGGGTGCGGGGGTGCGGGGGGGCTGTACGGGGGTGCGGGGGGGGGGGGGGTGTACGGGGGTGCGGGGGGGGCTGTACGGTGGTGCGGGGGGTTGTACGGGGGTGCGGGGGGGCTGTACGGGGGTGCGGGGGGCTGTATGGGGGTGCGGGGGGGCTGTACGGGGGTGCGGGGGGCTGTACGGGGGTGCGGGAAAACAATTATACCTTTCATTAAGCATGCAAATCGACCGTTTCTCCTTCAACAGCTGCTCTGACCCAATAAATATCTTCTTCATGTTGGACTACGGTATGTTGATCAAGTTGTTGGTAAACAAACGGAACAGTCTCGGGTTCATCTTCTTCAAATAAAAACACTCCTCGCCGAGACATTTTGACAACAACTTGCCAACTTGGATCCGAAGGCAAAGTAACGAAGAATACTTGTTCCGCTTGTGATGTCAAAATGAAAGGTTCATTCTCAACTCGTTCATTATTTCTGTATAGCATATAGTTAAAATTCACCAATGAAAACTGATATTGATCGACTTTACATCCACGCACAGGATCAACCCAATTACACTTTAACAATATGTACTTCAAACCGTGTGTGTATACAACTTCAATGATGTCTATCAATTGACCATAGTAATAACCAGAATCGACAAAGGGACAACCGATGCCACTGTTTTGTGTTGCTCGTTTGTCGTCAACATCTTTAATGCGAAATCGAAAACCATTAGCATCAATAGCTTTATAACGACGAGCCGTTATAGATGGACCCTCAGCCAGTTGGATAAATACTTCAGGTAGTGTGGGGTCCCCTAACTCCCTCAGCTTACGAACCTACATAATTTATAAAAATCAATACTGATATATGCAGAAATAATTAGTTTAATACTTCACTCATAATGAAAATCAATTTATACATACATAATCCTTGAACCAATCATGAAATGCCACATAATGAGATTGTTGAATTTGCAACTCAATCTCACGATGCATCTCTTCTTTTATCTCATTAATGTGTTTCCTGCAAATGATTACGTGATGTTTAAAAGATCAACTTATGCAAACAAAACATGTAAAAGTTATACAAGCACATTGATAAGATACTTACTGCATTAATGGTGCAACTGATGGAGTATTGAACAAGATATATCGATGTGCTTGTATCCACTCGATGTTGTCCATATCAAATGTGGTTCCTTCTCCAACTGGACCATCATGAATCCGAGAAGGCTTATCTAATTTTGTTTCAACATCCGTAAGATATTCTGCACAAAAGGTAGTACACTCATCCATCAAATAACCATTGGCTATTGATGCCTCTGGACGAGCTCTGTTGCGTACAAATCTTTTCAATGTACTCAAATACCGTTCAATAGGATACATCAACCTGAATTGCACTGGACCAGCAGCCATTACTTCATCAGTTAGGTGCACTGTCAAGTGGACCATAACATCGAAAAATGAGGGGGGGAAAAGTTTCTCAAAGTGACAAAGCGTAAGTACAATTCGGTCCTGAAAACTTTTTAAATCACTCATTCGTTGATTTCTTAAACAAAGCTGTCTAAAAAAATTACTCATCTCAATCAAGGGATGAACAACATTGGGGGATAAACAATCAAAAATTGCGATTGGAATCAACTACTGAAGTAATATGTGATTTTCATGACTTTTCAACCCTTGCAATGTCTTGCTCGTCAGATTCACACACTTTGAAATATTAGAAGAGTAACCATCATGCACCTTGACCATCTTCAAAATGGAAAGAAATGTCTCTTTCTCCTCTGTAGTCATCGAATACTATGCAGCAGGTATATATGCCTTGTTTCCCTCAGCTAACTGTAAATGCAACTGTTTCCTTAAACCCATTTCTTCCAAATCACGACGTGCATTAACATGGTCCTTTGACTTTCCACTGACACCTAAAATGGTCCACAATATGTTATCACAAACATTTTTTTCAATGTGCATGACATCCAAATTATTCCTCAAAATGTTAGTTTTCCAATACGGAAGACTATAAAAAATACTTTTCTTTTTCCAATTGTGACTGCGCTGCCTACCCGCAGCACGAATATTACGTACTGGAGGAGCCACCAAATCCTGAATTTCATATACCGTGCGGATATTTTCTTCCTCAATCTGCGATAAAATTTCGACTCCTGTCATGATCTTTGGTGCTGGGCTGAACTCTCTAGAACCATCAAATGCCACTCTGTCCTTTCTGAACCTGTGCTGGGGAGGGAGAAAACGCATGTGACCCATGTATGCCCATTTTTTGGAATGTTTAAGCCATACAGATTTTTTACTTTTATTGCAACAAGGGCAAGAAAATTCCCCTTTCGTACTTCAGCCTGATAAATTTGCATAAGCTGGGAAGTCATTGATTGTCCACAATAAAGCAGCATGCAGTTTGAACATTTCATTCGTTTCGCAGTCATAAGTCATCACACCATCGCCCCAAAATTCATTCAACTCATCAATCAATGGCTGAAGGTAAACATCAATCTTATCCCCCGGACTTTTAGGTCCATCAATAAGAGTGGAAAGTAATATAAATTGTTGCTTCATACAAAGCCACAGAGGAAGATTATATGGAACCAACACCACGGGCCATGTGCTATGAGTTGCACCAACCATAGACTTGAATGGATTGAAACCATCTGCTGCCAATCCCAATCGGACATTACGAACATCTTTAGCAAAGTCGGGATGTCTCTTATCAAAATCCTTCCATGCATGAGAGTCTGCCGGGTGGGTTAACATGTCACTTTCATGAACTCTTTCTGCATGCCATCTCATTAAATTAGAAACTTTAGATGACATAAAAAATCTTTTCAACCTCGGTTTAAGGGGAAAGTAACGCATTTGCATTACGGCAATCGGTTTCCCCTGTATCGCAATCTGACTTTGATGAGTCTTATTTCCCCTGTTCTCTTTCCACCTGGAAGCGCCACAAACCGTACAAATATCCAAATGAGCAGTTTCATTTCTAAACAACATACATTTGTTTGCACATGCATCTATAGTCTCATATGTAAAACCTATGTTCTCTGTCAACTTACGAGCATAGTAATACGACTCAGGAATCTTAGCGTCGACAGGAAAAACTTTTTTCAATAAAACCAAAAGCATGTCGAATGATGTGTCTGACCAATTATTCAAAGTCTTCAAATGCAACAGCTCCACGATAAACGACAGTTTATTGTAAGAAGTACATCCAGGATATAATTCTGTTTTCACATCATCAAGTACTTCATAAAACCTCCTCGAATCACGATCTGCACTAGAGCGAAGATTTATCTCACCGGTCTCAAGATTCTGGATGTCAATGCCTTCATGATCAAACCCACGTACCATTTCAGTAAGCATTTCATGCATTGGATCAGTCATCCTTGCATCAACATCCATCTGAGCTGCATCTGTATTTTGACAACGAACATATTCTTCTCCATGACGAGTCCAACTCTTATAATTTTTCATAAATCCATTAAAGAAAAGGTGCTCCCTCATAGTATCTCGTGTGAATTGATATCTGTTAGCACATTTTCTACATGGACAACTAATATAGTCACTTTCAAATCCTCTCGTGAAGTCAATAAACTACATAATGCCATTGAAATATTCTCTAGACGTTCGATTTGGAAGATCAATCCAACTCTTATCCATAATAATATCTGTATAACAAACATTTACACAATACTTATTACATTTACATTTTTCAAATCAACTATATTCAAAATAAATATTAACCATTTGTTTATGAACCATTTATAAAATAATAATGTAACTGAAAGCTTATGTTACCTTATTGAGCTATAAACCTGAAAGGGAGGGGAGCCGAAGGCGGTGCTGCGAGGGAGAGGAGGTAGCGAAGGGGAGCCGGAGCCAAAGGCGGTGCGGCAAGGGAGGGGACGGGCGGCGGCGGCGGCGGGGAGCTGGAGGAGAGGAGGCGGTGAGGGGACGGGGGACGGGCAGCGAGGGGGGGGTGTCCGGGGTCGGGGGGGGGGGGGGGGGGGGGGGGGGCTGTCCGAGGTGCGGGGAGGGGTGTCCGGGGTGTCGGGGCCTGTCAGGGGTGCGGGCAGGGGTGTTCGGGGTGCGGGGGTGTCCGGGGTGCGGGGGGGGGGCTCTCTGGGGTGCAGGGGGGCTGTCGGGGGTGCGGGGTGGGGTGTCTGGGGTGCGGGGGGCCTGTCCGGGGTGCGGGGGGGCTGTCCGGGTTCGGAGGGGGGGTGTCTGAGTGCGGGGGGGGGGGGGGTGCTGCCCGGGGTGAGGGGGGGCTGTCCGGGTTCGGAGGGGGGTTTCCGAGTGCAGGGGGGTTGTCCGGGGTGTGGGGAAGCGTCCGGGGTGCGGGGGGCGGTTCGGAGTGCGCGGGGGGGGGGGGGGGGGGGGGCTGTCTGGGGTGCAGGGAGGCGTCTGGGGTGCGGGGGGCGGTTCGGAGTGCGCGGGGGGGGGGGGGGGGGCTGTCCGAGGTGTAGGGAGGCGTCCAGGGTGCGGGGGCGGTCCGGAGTGCGCGGCGGGGGCTGTCCGGGGTGCGGGTGCCTTCCGGGGTGGGGGGGGAGGGCCGAGAGGCCGGAGGGCGGAGGCCGGAGGCCCGAGGGCGGCGGACGGAGGCCCGAGGGCGGAGGGCGACGGTCGGAGGGCAGGCGGCGGGGGAGGGCGGGCGGCAGGGGAGGCCGGGCGACGGGGGAGGCCGGGCGGCGGGGGAGGTCGGGCGGCGGGGGAGGGGAGGGCGGCGAGGGAGGGCGGCGAGGGAGGGCGGCAAGGGAGGGAGGGGGTTAGGGCGGCGATCGGGGGGGATCGGGGTCGAGGGGGCGCGCGGGGGGGGGGGGGGGGGGGGGCGCAGAAGCCCCCCGTTTTTTTATGTAGGTTAGCGACCGCCATTGGCGGTCGCTATTGGTTAGCTATAGCGACCGCCAATGGCGGTCGCCCGAGTCTGGGGGGCTTCAATGCCCCCTTTTCTAGTAGTGGTGGTTCTAATACTCTATCTTTTCTCACTATAATTAATTTGATGTGATTTTGGGCATGGATATTCATTCCTTATATAAGTTCCATATCAACTTCCAAGTAAGGGATGTAACGTTGGGTATTTTTAACCAAACTATAATTTCATATTGTGTTGAGGATAAATATAAACTTTTAATGGAATTTTCATCAATTGAATGGGTCTTAATTCCAATTGAAAGTTGTTTTTATCTAATACGGTTGGGGAGAACTCAACATTAAAATTATGGATATTGTATGGGAGTCTGTTAATTTATTACTGGAATAGTTTCTTAGACTTCCCCTGAATATTGAAGTTGATTTTTCAATAAATTTCTTACCTAATGCTACACCTATTTCAAATATTCCATATATAATGAAAATAATTGTGTCGTAGGAATTGAAGAATCAACTCTAAGATAATATTTATAATGGATTCATTCATCCAATTTTATCACCATGTAATGTACCTATTATTTTTTGTAAGAAGAAATATGGATCAATACAACTCGACATTGATTATCTGGAACATAAAAATATCACAATCAATAATAAATATCCTCTACCCCATATTGATGATTTGTTTGACCAATTATGAGGAACTCAATATTTTTTAAAGATTAATCATTAATCTGGATACTATCCTTTGAGGGCCAAAATTTAAGACATACCCAAGATAGCCTTACATTCAAGGTATAGAGATTATGAATTTATTGTGATTCTATTTTTCTTACTAATACCATCACTATCATCTTTGATTTAATAAATAAAGTCTTTAGGGATTACCTTTATCAGTTTGTGGTAGTCTTTATAGATGATATTATTATATATTCCAAGACCAGGGAAGATCATGAAGATAACTTGAGGATTTTTTTAAAAACGTTAAGGATAATATATATGAAAATTTTATCATGCCTTAATTTTTGTGATATAAATTTTAATTTTTTGGGTTATATAAAATCAATATAGGGTATATTGATGAATCCATAAACGATGGATGTTATTGAACATTTCCCAGACTAACCATGTTGAATATGATTCATAGTTTTCTTAGATTGGCTGGATATTATTGATTATTTATGAAGAATATATCATGACTATATAATCCACTCTCAAAGTTAACATTAATGGGAAACAAGTTCCTTTGGACTGATATATATGAAGATAATTAAATAGAATTGAAGAAAAGGTTGTTCAGTGAATCTATTATCACACTACCATGAAGTGGAGAAGGTTTTGTAATTATTAGTGATGTATTGAAGAAGGGGATGGATAATATTCATATATAGAATGGTATGGTTATATCTTATACCTCATGATAGTTGAACGTTTATGAAAAAAAATTATTTGACTTGTGATTTTGAGTTTCATGTAGTAATTTTTTCATTAAATACATTGAGGAATTATCATTACAAGTAAATGTGTGACAAATAAAATGATCATAAAATTTTAAATTATATATTCACCCAGAAAGAGTTTAATATAATCCATATATATGGTTAGATTTGATTAAATACTATGAATTCTCAATAAATTACTACCCTAAGAAAGAGAACAAGTTGGTTGATTTATTGAGTCAAAAGGATCATGTTATCTTATCTATGATGAAGATCACAAAAGATCCAATATTTATATATTTCAAAAGGATGGTCCTTGGAAAAATTAAGGAAGGGGTTAATTTTTTTCATTATCAAGTGAGTGTTCGACCATCTATTCATGTGAATATTAAAGAGTCACAAAAGGAGGATGGAGAGATACAAATGAAGGTGATAAATTATCCAGATTTAAAGCTTTATTTTTAGGTAATCATAAGTTTAAGGAACCAATTATATGTACTATAAATACTATAATTGACGAAATAGATATTTGAATAAACTCATTAAAATTCATTCCCTATTTATTATGTAAGTACAAAGATGCATAAAGATTTAAAAGATAATTTCTAGTGGGAAAACATGAAGAGAGATATTGTTGAATATATATTTAGGCGTCTAATATGTTAATAAGTTAAGTCTAAGAGAAATAATTCTAAGGGGATAATATAACCATTACTCATACCAGAATGTAAATGGGAAAACATCACCTTGGATATTTTCATGAAATGCTCCAAAACATCTAAATTACATAAGGCCATATGGGCTATAGTCGATCACCTTATAATATCAATACATTTAACTCATATTAGAGAGTATTTCTCTATTGATCAGATTATATGGATATATATGAAATATTTTTTAAGGTTTCATGGGGTACCACATTATATTATATCTAACTGAGATCTGAGGTTTAAATGAAAGTTATATAGAAGCATTCACTAAGACCTAGATGCATATCTGTGTTTCAGTGCCGCATATCATTAAAATATAGATGCTCAATATTATAGGACCATTAAAACCCTAGAAGATAAATTGAGGACCCAACCTTTGGATTTCAATTTTGGTTTGGATCAACACCTTCCTCTATTCAAGCTTTCTTATAACAATAGATTTCACTTGAGTATTGAGATGGCTCCTTATGAAGCCCTCTATGGAGTGAATTTCATAACCCCAACATATAGGAATGATTTTATATAATTAAATATATTAGGACATATAATATCTAAGGAAATGAAAAATAAGTTTTGATCCATTTAGAAACACATCATGGTAGCTCAGAATCGACATAAGTGTTATGCTGACAATCGTCTATGAGATCAAGATTCAATGTGGGTGAAAAGGTATTCTTATGAAAAACTCCTTGGAATAAAAATATGATATTAAGAAATAATGGAATGTTAAGATCTAGCTATATTGGTTCCTTTGATATTATTGATCAAGTGTGGATTTTAGTGTATCTCATAACTCTTCTACTGAAACTCTCTCAAGTTCATAATGTATTCCATGTATCTATTTTTAGGAATTAATTACCTGATCCTCCACATGTAATGAATTCATATGTTTTTTCAGTGAATCATGATATTTCATCAGTATAATAACTATTATAAATCCTAGATCATATAGAAAATTTTCTATTGAACTATACTACTCATCTGGTAATAGTTATTTATAAGAATGAGAATTTTGAGGAAGCTACAAGGGTACCAAAGGATGTGATGAAGAATAGATATGCTCATTTTTTTCATCAGAGTGATATAATTTTGTGGTATAAATTTAATTTAAGTGGGGTATAATGAATCACCCTATGATTTTATATGTATTTATTTTTAAATAAACATGAGGTATTTTATATCTTTCTTTACACGCAACCATGTGTCTAAATGAACCGTGATATAGTAATATTTTATAACCTAGCCTTTAAATGGGTATGTATGAATAGTAATAACAAAATTATAAAAAATATGTACATATATTTTAAATAATTATAATTTATGGATTAATATATAATAAATAATTACTTAATTTTTAGTAAAGCCATTTTATGGATCAAAAAATTTATTTTCATCAAAAATGATTTTTTATTTCATTTTATGCACTAATATTATAATTAATTTATATCATTTTTAGAAATTTTATTTTATGTAATTAATATAATTTTTTAAATAATAATTTTAATATTATATTAGGATTAATTTTTAGTTTCTTTTAAAAAGGTTTATTTTTCTATGAATAGTGAAAAATAATTATTTTTGTAAAACTATCATTTATTTCCATTAAAAAAATTAATTTAAAAGTATCATTAAATTATAAATTTTATATTAATGTAACATAATTCTCCTTTAATTATAAATAATCTAATTAATTACATGTAAATCTACATTATACATTATTTTGGTATAAGTTCATTTTTGGTCTTAAAAAGACATTTTTCCAAAAACTGGTTTTATGCTCACAATGAGTTTTTATCTTAATAAATTAAATTAATATGTTTTTTTAATGGTTTTAACAAAAAATTTAGATTATATATTCAATAAAATATTTTAACATAAATTTTCTTGTTTTTACATGTAAATGGATGGAAATAAATTCAGTTTTTTTTATAAAAATGCATTTTTCTAAAAATGTGTTTTGTTGCGTTTTTAATTATTAGTTAAAATTAAATTATTTAACATATATAAGTTGAATCTTGTAAAATTTATTACATATTTTAAATCATTATAATTAATTTAATTTAATATTTTCAACTTAATTTTTTATCACAATGAACAGTAATAACAGTAAAAAATTCCAAGGTTATTGTTAAAAACAAGTTTACCATAGGGATTAAACTAAGTGATTTGGGTATTAATGCCTTATAAACATGTATAATTATTATTTTTTGGGGATATTTCAACATTATATTATCCTAAATTCTATTTATTTTCCCTTTTTATTTACTTTCAAATGAAATTGAACTTATATTATTGAAATATTTTAAGTAATTTCAGGTGTGTTCCTTCCCTCACTTGTAAAAGGGAACCTCCTTTACTTCCTTATTCAGAAAATTTTAGCCTTATAGTTCATAAAATTATGCATCCAAAACCATTATATATCTAATCCCTTAATAATTGATCCTATAGTCTTCTCATAATGCTAATATTTCAATCCTTAAAGTGTAATCCAAAGGATGTATCTTAAAGAAGAGGTATAAGTATTAACCAAAATCTTTCAATTTTATTTCTTCTTAATCAATAACTAAAATTACTGTATTCATTAGAACATTATTAATATGATATTTAAAATATAATTATATTTTATTATGATTATGGAACAACTATTTCCCACCAATTCTCTATCGAATGGTAAGTGAAAGTATCATTCATGCGTACGTGTGGTCTATCACATCTACGTAGAGATATAATTCATTTTCAATCACCATATCTCATGGTTAACTATTATGATGTATTTCAAGTATATATATATATATTATTTTTTATATAATAATTATTTTTGTAAATTTGAATTATTATTTACCTTTCTTTCATTCCATCTATCAAAAGGTGGAAAACATTACTCGTGCATACCTATGGAATACCATCACCATGAAGTGATGTAATTTATTTTTCATCATTGATTAACATGAATGGTTATAAAATTGTATATAATGATTAAATATATTAATTATAAAATTATTTATATTCTGGATATTATGAAACCATGATCAAATTTCAAGGACCATAACTGTCGAACCGAAACATGCATCAAAAATGAAAAAATTAACAGTCACAAATGAATATTTTAATAAATAATTGTTAATAAATGGGTGTCAAAATGATATAAATGGACCATATATGGTATTATAGGTATGAATATGGTTTTTTATATATTTATAAAAAAATTAAATTTCTTTTATATGAGGTTGTATCACTTATAAAGATAGTCCAACTTGAGATGATGGTTTTACATTACAATATCACTTTTTTATCAGGATTATTTATGCTTAAACTTTCAATGGTAAAATTCTGTTATATATCTATAAAAAAATATTTTTATTTTTATTACACTTTTTTATTTCTATAAATTAAATTTTTTTCATTTATTTTTACTCCCTATATGTACTCATGAGACTAAAATAATGATTTTAAGGATAACGTTTTTTATTTCTCTCATCAGCTGAGAATATTTTTTCTTATATATAGATATTTTATTTAAAAAAAATTCTAAAATTTTTATACCATTCTCCCAATGATTTAATAATTTCATTTTTTTCCATGTTTTACTTTCTAAAAAAGTTGAAATAAATATTCATGCCATTTATCAAATAAGGCATTATTGACTTTTTACCACAAATGTGAAATGAATATTTGTTTTAACATACATATATTGAATGGATTTTCCCACCATCCTTACTACTATTTCCTTTGAATATTACTTTAAAAATTTCCATGGTTCTTTTCAAATAAAATTTTTTCCTTTATATTTTCAAAAAACATATATTTTACATAAGTAGTTTTAAATAAAAAAGAAATTTTCCTCAAGAAATGTTCATATAATATTTTATAGGTATTTTTAACAAAAAAAATAATACTTTGATGTCTCTTATGATTTAATAGATATATAAAACAATGTTACCATATTTATTATTTATATTTATTTTTAATGATTATTTTTATGAAACATTTATCAAACTTGTTTTATTTTCCATGGGATAAACATTGATATAAGGATTAATTTTTTCATGATATTTGGAAGAAAATATGAATGTACTATGATTATGTGACTAATGATTCCATTATAGTCCTATAATTAATTAGGTAAATATTAATGTTTTATGAACTCAAAGGGTGTGTGGGAGGTTAAACCAAGCCCAAAATACGGTTTAGTGTTAGCAATATTAAGCCCAAAATAGGGTACATGGGAGGTTATCACTAACTCAAAGTAGGTACATGGGTGGTTATCCTAAGACTAACATTTTATGGATGTCTTTATGAATATATTAGACATAATATTTGTATGATTAAAATTATTCCACACTTTATTCCACTCATTTATGATGTGATATTAGGCTAATTTTATTCAATCATATATCATATTCTTCGATTACTTTATGATATGAACTTCCAAGATTTATTCCATGACACATGAATATATGAATTTTTGGGTGTAAATTTTTAATTTTAATCTCATGTTATCATACACATATTCTCATGGTATGTTTATATGTGATAACTAATTTATATGTCCCTTTTTTACCCTTACTAAGAATATGATACCCCAATTTTGGGTGTTTCATTTTACTTGGGATATAAAGTAATGTTTTAAGTAATATATTCTTAATAAGGGTACTAGTTGTAAAGAACTATGTGTGATATGTTACAGATGTTTTATGTACCAGTTTTTTATTTATCTAAGTTTCCAAATACAATAGAACTTTATTGTTTGAGCATGTATATTGATGATATGTAATTATTATTCAACTAATAAGAAATAATATTTATGTATGAAATGTTTAGGTCATTATAGGAAAGAATTAATTACCTTTTGAAGAAAAATTGTGATTGGTGAACCCACCTTGAGGCATCCACACTAATCTGTAAAGATGGTAGTGGGTCATGGATTTCATCCTAAGCTACCACTCCTAAAAGCAAATCAAAAACTTAATAAGGATAAGGTTGTAACTAAGACTGCATGTATTAAAAACACTTTTAAACATCCTTTAATAATTCCTACATTTATTCAATACTCTAGTAGATCAAATTCAAACAATGTCTCAATACTAAGCTCTTCTGATGGAACATACCTGATTGCGATAGTGTTCAAAACTTCATCATCATACATCCTATAAAACATCAATAAATGATAACTCATTTATTATTGACCATATATAAATTAGGGTTTCCACTAACCTGAGACATGGTCTAGTGCTCCCCATGGATATCTATCTAGTGAATTAGTGTGACTTCCTACCATTGGACAATATTAATTCCACTTTTTTAGGTCATCCAACTAGACATGAAGAAAAAATTGTGAATCCTCCCAAGATGAGCTGATCAATTCACTCACAACTCACATAGAAGTAATGGAGATTCATAATTATTCATTACACCCTAAAATGAAACAATACCTATAGTGGATCGACCATGTTCCCCCACCAAAACATTTTGACTACAAATGCTTCACGTACTTCAATAGAGTGGGTAACCAAGAGTATAACCTCAAACCCTTTGCCTATCGGTGTAACTCAATGACATAAAATCCAAAGTATTTGATTGAAGATAAGATATATTTCTTCATTCAGACACTTGAGGGACATGATTTTTTCTATTACAAAAAACTAGTTCTAGGATCCATGACCAGCTGTGGATCTACAATAGAAATTCTTAGACCAATTCTGGTCCACATTACATAGTACTAGTGTCACTAACCTCTCCAAATGTCTGTTTGGGGAGATTAATAATATCTTTAACTATATCTTTTAGTGGAATTTCCTAACAATTACCCTTAAATTTCAATATCCTAATGAATTTCAATTTTTTATATGTGCACAAAACATCTAGGAGGAGCTAGTACAAACCCTTATCTCCTTGGTCTACTAAGTAAGACTCTGAATTTTCACTAATATATCCCAATTTCTAGATAAAACCTTGAAGTAGACCATGAAAATGTCCCATCTATCACCCCTTGTGCCTAAAAATATCTTGGAATAGAAAAATATCATGTTATAAAACATTATCTTAGCCCTTAGCCAATCTGAATCTAGGTTTCCACATAAAAAATATAATCTGGCACTAAAAAATGTTGAGATCGATTCATAGGGCCCCTGTAAAGGATAGGAAGTCTGAAACTTCATATAATGGATAAACAAGGTATAATATTTTAAGGATGATAAATTTTTGAATTATTAAAATATTCCATGGAGAATAACTTTCTCAATCCAAAAGATATCAAGAATCCATGTGATATTGAGTTTATAGACCCACCCCCCCCCCTAATTATTTACCATACTATTGTTTCATTAGATATACAATTCATAAGTTCTTTTCCTTCATGGACATGCATTAAAGCATAGTATATTGTAGTAATGTGGGACTATGAGATCCTCTTGTGAATTTATCATGTATTTATTCTATATCTAATTATGAAATGTATATCAGGGGTTGGGAGATGGTTTTAGACTAAGAAGTATATAATTTCCATGATACAATGGTTTGGAAATCATTCTTTTGATCTCATGGGATCATCTGTGTTTGGATGAATTAGTTAAAACCTCCTATAATAAATCCACTTTGATGATTATGTCATATTTAAATCCCTCAAACTCTCTATAGAACCAGTGATAGTATTACAAGGACCATCAAGAGCCTCTTTCAATTCCATAGTTGGTGTACACTCTCTAGGAATTCATTCAACTAAAATTGGGAGCATAATCTATAACACCTCAGACTTTATAGATGTTTTATTATGTTGAGGAACAACATTTTGACTCTATTAATGTTATTATACTAGTGTACTATTGTACCAAAACTATTGGTGAATCATGACAACCAACTCCACCTAGTGCATCACCCATATATTCTTGATCCATGCTAAAATGTTCCCATCAAGGAAAAGCACCAGTTTTATTATCCCTAGAAATTTTTTCTATGATTATGAGGTATCAAGGTAGTAATTTCTTTGAGAACAACTAAAATAACCTCCCATAAATAATTATCCATATATCTCCATGGAACATTTGGTTAGTTGATTACCTAGTTGAGCCACAGAAAACAAATCTTTATCATAATTTATTCAGTCTCATCCAAGTACCCTAGACCAATCCAATATTTCCCTTCACACTCTTAATGTGAAAACAAACCCTAAAGAGAAAAATAATGTCCATTGTATATAGTAAAAAAAATTCAACCACCTTGTCAATATCTTGTTGTGGATCTCAATATTTGATGCACAACTCCTATCAAATGAACTTCATAGGGCCCTCATGGAGTCCTTAAATATCTATCTAGAGTTTTGGAATGATGTGCCTACTACTGAAGTCTACCATGTAGTGGAAGTGAATCCTGATGAAAAAAGGTCCATCATTTAGATATCAAGGGAAGATAATGGAGATATCATACATGGAAAAATATGGCCCCATTACCTATCATAGAATATTAAAGGCATCAAAATATACTTGTTTATTGTATACACTAACTCTATAAAAAAATATCATCCTAACCTAGAAACTCTATATTTTGGGATACATACACAGGGATCTATTTGTGTCCAACCTGAAAATTCATGGATATAAAAAGATAAATCATAAATTGGTCAACATGATCCACTTGAAGTATTAGTTTGGAAATTTTGTGTCCATTGTCAAATTCATAGTTATCTCATGAGGCTTCTCTTTTAATGCCTTACTGGGATAGCCTTGGATCCATCTATATGATACCATCCCTTCATTACATTATGAGTTCCATAATACTCCCTCAATGATTGATTAGGATTTATTCATGGTGATACTACTTATTTTAACTCATGTAAAACCCATTACTATGATGTCGGGTACTAAAAGAGGTGTGGAAATCATCCCCATATTGAAGGGGGAAACAATGTCAACACTTTTAATAATTTTACATCCACATTATAAGATCTTGGGGAGAACATTGTGAGTAGATTTTTTCTTTTGATCCATTATCTTGAATAAATATCCCCAAAAGTCTTTCACCAGTTTACCATACCAAGAATGTGGGATTTATATCCAATAAACCATAACTAATATAAGGTACATGAGGGTCTAAATTATTGAAAACCATCTCCCATTTCATTTCAGGTGGTACACTCCATTCCCATGAATCAATACCTCACCCACATATACTGTTGAGAAAGGATGACCAATTGGTTGTTGATTGATCTATGATGTGGTGAAGTATTATAACAACCACTCTTGACATGACAATATATTATTGGATAAATGGCTACTATCAACATGGTTTCCATATAACAAGAAAGAAAAAAAATCTGATTTTAAATATTCCACCCAAAAATTGGAAGTTTATCCCACCTCACATCCATTTATTCCTAAGTATCTATATCTCACTCTATTCCCCATGTTTTTTATGAGGTGGACATGGATGAAGCCCCTATTTTTATTAAATAATCATTTTATAATACTATCAATGAACTTATATAGGTTAAACTTGATATTGAGGAAGACCATATATTGGCATTGATTAGTATTTTCATACATCCCAGTGATTAAGAGTGATACTTTTAATTTTTAAAGAAACACGGAAAAAATATTTTTTTACAAATAAAAAGAGATTTTGGGGATAGATATACAAGTCTCCATCCACCATCATGGCCTTTCAGTTGGACACCATGGATATATATATATATATATGAACTTTTTAAGGATTCACCCTTCCCATAATTCCATGGTTGGGTCCAAAGTTGAAATTCTGATTAAATCTAACATTATCAAATAATTTATGTACCCCAAGTGGATAGAAAACATATTCCTAGTCAAAAAATAAATAATGGAAATATTATAGTATGTATTTACTTTTGGAGTTTTAATAACCACTTTTTAAGGTTTATTTCTCAGTCCTAGCCAAAACGTTACTGATCAACATGCCTACTAGCTTCCATGAACTCTCCTTTGTGGGTGGGCACACCAGATATAATCAAATACAGATAACACATTAGGATGAATAGGATACTATATTAAGGAAAACCTAAGTAATATATTACAATTCTGAGATTCAATTTTTCATTAAGATTGTGAGAGAAACCTTTTAGTGTTACATGAATCACATATCTAATACCCTCCTCGTAAAGAAGGTGGAGTGGTATGTAGATGATTTCATGGTCAAATACCACCAATTGTAGAACTGTATAAATGGTATTGAGAAAAAAAAATTATTTACTACACACCCATAATCTAATGATAACCCCATTAAATAGTTTATTCAGGGTCACCTTTGGGAAGATCATCAACTTTGTTGTTCAATAAAGTGACATCAAGGTCAACTGAAAAAAGATCAAGGGAATTATCAAATATCCACATCCATGTAAGTTTCAAGTGTTGAAATGATCTAATGGTTTTCTAGTCTACATATGTAATTTAATCAAAAACCTATAAATAATGTGAAATCCATTTTATAAGATGATGAATCAATGCATGTCCAATGATTGTGATGATGAATGTGATGCACATTCAATGACATCAAGCTATATCTATCATTCCCCATAGATCTCATACTACCTTTCTTGGTTAAGATATAGATCCTCTATGTGGAAACCCTAGACTGATCCTATCAAACTCTCTTATCTTAGATAATAATTGAGGGAAATTTTAATATTCTATATTATCTCATTCATATGATACTGAACATAAAGTCCAAATATTCTCCCATTGAGAAAAACTAACCTACATTGGATTTTACAGTCTAGAAGTTTTCCCATTATTTAGAACATTATAAGGTATAGTTAAACTCCCAAATTTACTTTTTTAAGAATATCCTCAATCATCCCATGATTATAGGAAGATTGGAAATGTGACATTTAACTTTTAGTAGTTTCAAATATGGTTTATCCCTCATGAGGTTGTCAAGGGCCATGAGTTTCTAGATTTTCTTTCTATCAACCCAAACAAAAAAGGATATTCTTATTGACATAATATTTCTCAATGTGGTTATTATATCTATCAATAATTAAATTATTATTGGGATATACATTTTGATGGTACCTCTCAATTCCTAACTAGGAAGAGAAACATAAAAACAAAACATAATAAGATCTGCCTCAAATTTTTCTTTGACACTACTTCAAATGTCCTCATGTTTTACTTATTCCACCTTCTAAATGGGTGAAACAATAATGAGGTCAGATACTAAGCCCTATGCACTGGTCTCAAATTTAAACATGAGATCTAGGCCTCATGATTATATGTAAAGGGAGACTCTAAGATAGTCATTAAATATATCCATGGTGACTATACTATAAATTAATTTGAGATCATACCATTTCATAAGTGAACCGGTTAGTTAATGGATATGTTTCCCTATAAGAGAAATGTGCCTCATGTATCAAGGTATCAAATTATTTGGATATATTATCTATAAATCATGGTTATGTCCCTCACTAATTCATACTATAATGACATCGTTGTCCACATGATGCATCAAAAAGTGATTTCCTCCCCTGATCATGATAACGAGGTACATGATGTGAATCAACTTGCTTTCAGCTCTTATCATGAAGCACATTCTGGTACTCTAGTGGTATAATTAGAATCTAATTGGATTAATCCCATGATTTGGTATCTATAATATGGAACAATTCCTATAATCTAGGCTAAATGGGATGAAAATATTCTAAAGGTTAGTGAATTTTTTCTTCTATGACAACAACAATTAAGTGGAATCCCTCTACAAGACAAAATTTTATGGAATCTCTCTCTTTTGGATATAGGTAAAAATATATTCCTTAACTATTTTATAATTTTCATGTTTGGATATGTATAACTATATATATCAGGTTAATTATCTCCCACCCGATCTAGACATTTGGCTACTTCATCCCCACCATGGCTCGTGATTGCATCGAATACACTAAGAACTATCCCACATTCCACAGTCATACCAACATTATTCATAAGCCTCTAGAGATTATCCACACTAACTTGAACTCTTATCCTTCTTATTCATGGGGAATTGATTTCATGGGTCCCTCCCTATCATCCACATCTCAACAGTTCTTTTTCATTATTATTATCACTGATTCCTGCTCAAAGATGGATGAAAATGTTCCTCTCAAGGAGGAAAAGTCTTGATCCTTATTGATATTATGAAATACCACATAATTTATCAATTATTAAAACCCTATATTATTCACATAGATAATGTAACCAACTTTAGATGCACCATGTTAGAGAAGTTATATGCCAAGTACAACATACAGTCTAACCTAACTTCTCTCTATCTTAGGATATTGAATGGGAATATATATGAATTCAAAAAAATATATGATAACATTCTGTAAATTAATGTGGATTGTAAAAAAGTAAATATACTTTTAAATGAACTCTAATTTTTTTTGGTAATGTCAGAAATGTCTTGCACTTCAACCCACCCATAAAATCTTCACATTAAGGTTCATCTATCATAACTCTGAATATTCATTCATGTCCAATTTACACATTATAAAAGGTCCCAATTAAATCTAATTTTTTTCAATACCTTAAGGAAAACACACTCTAATCAAGATAATATCTCAAGTTTTTTCAAAATAAAGTAACCCAAACCTTTAATAAAAAGGATCACCTTCGCTCATTCCTCCAAGTTGATTTTTTGCTGGAATTAAGAGAACCAATTAAACATAATATAAAAAATGATTTTTGAACCCAAAAGGGAGTTACCCTCTACCATTCACAAGGTATACTCTAATATTTTATACTATTAAATTACAATAGGATAGGATCACCTTACACCTCCCACCAACATGAGGTTCCTAAAAATTTATTTCTCATGAATTCAGGCTTAGACAAGTCATGTTTTAAGGAATTTAAATTATATATCACCTTATCCTATCTCTATGATGTTAAACTATAAATTACATTTTTCTATTATATATAATGTTAATATTATTTGAATAAGACCTTTTCGCCTAACCCTAAACTGCAAGGCACATTATTCTGTGCTACATATCCTTAAAGAGCATAGAATATCATCCATTATGCACAATGTTAAATTTCATGGTATTTTTTTCCACTATATAACCTTAAAATTTTTGGATAAAGACTTTACATATAACAATTCACATATAGAATTTTGTTATATCTCTCACCTGAGAGGATTCCCCTTTTTACTTTGGTGGTGGTCCCTAGCTGTACTACATTCACAAAACACCATGTGGTTAGATTCCCATGTTATGGGATACATAGTGATGCAAAAATATTGCATCCTATGAATAGACATAATTCTCACCTTCTCATTATGTTCAATTACCCTCCCTTGGGTTCACTTTTTCTATTTTTCATTGACATTATACTTCTATAAAATGAATTATTCTAAGAATTATAACCTTAAATTTACTTTGGAGGCTGTCAATTTAACCATAATGACCCAATTTCACATTAATTTTACCTCTTTAAATTTTTACATAGACTTCCTCACCTTTATGGTCCATGATAGATACCCTTAAACTTTTTAGTGTCAAAGACTAACTCAGTTTTCTCTATGGAATAATGGAACCTATCTCATGTTTTTAATAGATATGGAACTCTATAAAACATAGTGAATCTCATCAATATGTATAATAAATAGAAATTTATCACCATTGTTTTTTAACCTCGTCTTAATCATATTTCATTCCCTCACCTGTATACATAGTTTCTTTGGAGTATAAATTTTGATTTCAACCTTCCATTTTCAAACAGAATCCCCTATGGTGATGGAACTGTGACCTAGTGTCATCCCACATATTTTACATGGTATTAGTGTTGGAGAAAACATTCTATGTAGAAAAATGATATATCACACTCTCCAGATGTTCTCAAAATTCTATATGTTCTTGTCTATCCCCATTATTAACAATATAGATTAGGAATATTCTCTTCAAAATGTGCTCTATAGTCATCCGCAACCCATCTATCACATCCTTTGCAATTGAAACTATAAAAGCCATTATTTTCTCTTCAAACACTCCCCATTAAAAGAGTAGAGTCTTAACACCCTAGGTGTTACCACATCATATGTTTTTACACTTTCATGGGTTAAATAAATCTTTTGGATAAAACCCAACCAGTTTCTGGATCATCATAAGTTTCTTTAGTGGTTATTGTAAAATTTAAACCAAAACCTAAAAATCCATGTATGGGAATATTATATAATGAAAATAATATTCATTTTCACATTTTTTCACATTGAAGAAGGCTCAAATGGGATAAAATGCATTGGTTGTTCATTTCACTAACACGGTCAATTTGGGTCATCATTAAAGGTATGGAATTCATATTCAATACAAGAAGTATGCATTTAAACTAAATTGTGTATCATCTATGACATATAATGTTAAACTATATAATTGATTTCCTTTCCATTCCTATTAAACTACACGGTACCATCCTCATCACACCAATTAATATTCTATGATTATTTGGCCCTTTATTGAGATAACACCCACACTCCTTTGGTGTTGGTCACCTAAAAAACATCCCTTAACGATAACATCTAGCTTTATTCCCATACCTAGGGATACATAATTATGTTTTTATTCCCTACACCAATTCCAAAAACAAACACCAACTTCATTTCCATATAATCTTTTAAGCTACTTCTTTGACTTAGGTCATTACCCCTTATTCACCAAACTCGTTGATGATTCCCTCGCCTAGAAATCTATTATGTATAGCCTAGACCTACACAAGTGATTTCCATTTATTCTACTTTGATGGCGCGGCATATCCCAATACATATATGGTTTTCATTTTCTCTTCTCCTAGATAATTAATGCATTTCTCTTTTAATCTTCTATTTATGAACAATATCTATATAGGGATATTCCAAATTTGATAACTCTATGTTGAATTATTCGTATATCGCAAGATATGTTGTGATTCCAGGATATCATATCATTGCCCATGTTTCAAATTCTCTATATCTCCTATATTATCCTAGAATTCAGTTCTTCCACTGGTTTAAATTTTCTCATTTGATGCTGATATGATGCTACTCTATAATGATATAGTCTTATTTCCATGACAATAGACTATGAACTATTTTCAAGGCATCATTACCATAAAATACATGTATTCATATTTGACGTTTTCTATATTAACATTTTGGAATCCAATACATGTTGGGATTTTTCCTTTCCCCTGTCATAGTATAGACTACCTCAATACCCACATCCTTCCTCACTACATGATGTCACCCCATAAAGTCTTGGTACTAAATTCATAAACTTAAAAGGAAACCTCTCCTAGTCCAGGAATCTGTATCATGACACTAAACTATGTGTTTCCTCCCTTGGGTAATATATAAGCCACCTCAACCAGTAACTTTGGTCAAGGATTTCTAACATTAAACCTCAGTATTCCATACTATGCTCACTTTTTCCTTATATTATGTTCACTCTCTATGATATTTTTTATATTTTCATTGGTATGTCTATTCATGATAGGTTTTATCCACCCAATATATATAGACTATCTAACCCTTTGGTTATATTTATTTGAACATAATTCAAAAAAACATTTGGTTAAATTTCTATGACCTTAAACTCTAGCTCTTTACAACCTCTGAGTTCATTGACACAAAACTGAGAACAACCTTCTAATATGAGTTATATGACTAAAAATTATGAATCTTTAGGGATTATATCAGTTGGACTAGGGTATGATCAAATTCATTTATCATGTTAATTTGGATTTTTTCACTCATGTTTATCTGTAAATCACACTAACCCATGTTCTACTCAACCTACATTGGCATGAACCATCAACATGAAAAATTCATAGTGGTGTAGCCTCTCACTATGTCTGAACTCTAATTGACTATATCCATTTATTTCATATGGCCACATTGGGATACCTTGGATTTAATCCCAATCAATATTAATCTTTAAAATGAACTTCCTAATAGCGAACACATAGTTCCCAATCCCAGTCTACCTCCAATCCAAAGTAAACATCCCATAGGAAACCCTCCTTATAGTAGCATGTTGGGTCCCTCTCTTTATATGAGATGACATCACATTTCTCAAACCAAATCTCAATATTTTATCAATGAAAAAAACTCTTCATATATTCCATGTTGTCATCAATATTCCATATATGACTCCTCATCATGTTTTGAACCTTTTATATCACAATTTCCATCACCTAAAACATTTTTTTTCAAGAAAAGTCTTGAAACCCATGGTGCTCCCCACTTGTCTATCCTTATATGTCGGTAGATAAAATATGTCTCAAGGAATCAAATCCAATAATTTTTTCTATATTCATGGGTTTCATTAATTTTTGATGTATTATTCTTATCCAAATACATAATTCCATGTTCAACAAACTCCTGAAATGTGAGTAATCTTTAATTGACCTTAGTTTCTCATATTGGGTTTAACTCACTTTGTATTAGGGGTACTTTTTTATTGTCTTTCCATCAGGATTGAGATATGTCCACAATAGTGGTATTAAATTCTTAGTTAATCATAGAAACATGAAATTAACATACATTAAATATAATTAACCAAATATAAAATTAAAATTCATAATAAACATACTTTACACATGATAGTAAACTATTTGGGGAAATCCATATCACATGACTTAAAACTATTCAAAGATTTAATACTCACCCTAGAGAACACCTCCTTCATAGTGGATTCAGTATCCTTATGTGCCCCACTTTTATTATCATTCATTAACCAAAATATACCCATTGAACTATGCATGGATTGTATCTAAGGTCATAAGATATTTGGTGACACCTGGATACTTTACCTTGAGTCCAGCCACAAGGTAGATCTCAATGCCCAATGAAGATGCTTCTAATTAGCCACTTTAGATTTGGATTTATCCCCTTTACTCACACATGAATCAATTCATTTTCCCCTTCTATGAATGTTCTAAATCTATAAAGAATGTGTTTCACATGATAATTACATGTCGATTGATTATCATATCATAAGATATATAGTAATGCACAAACATTCTATCCTAGACACAGCCAAAAATCTCATATCACTACGACCTCATATTTTTTTCTTGTGACACACCATTGAGTTAACATTTACCAACCTAGAATTTTGACTTTTACTTTCTATAAGGATATGATCTATGTATTATGAACTTAATAATCACCACCCTATATGATCTATTAATCATGAGATTAAACTATGTGAATCCATTTGATAATATTCAACATAGGTATTGGGCTTCCAATTCGTGTTGAGGTTTACCTCTCAAAAAATTTTATAGATTGTTTCACACCCAAGGTCTAAGTTGTATAACCATATTTTAGTAGTATACTATGGTTTTAATTCCAATATTATAAAATATGAACATCCCCTGATCCAAGAAACATGACCATAAAATTCATCTACCCAATGTTCTAATCTATGTGACTATAAATCATTATCCCCTATTGCTAAAATATTGATGACCTTAATCCATGAAACTTAAAATATCACATTATAATCCTCTTGAGAGAATGGTAGAACCCCATTACCATGTCTCTTCTAATGTTGGAATTGTAATCTATCCCATTACCAAGATTTCCTTCATCGATTTGGTATGTCTCATCAATATACCCAATTGATAACAGCATAACACAAATATTGTTGAATCTCTTCCTGATAATTCATCTCTTCTAGATAGACTATGTATGCCTCATATTTGAATCAGAAACCCCTTTAATTTACAAATAGACACCTCTATGGTGATGTAATAATACCCCAGTCTTGACCCACATATCATCTATAGTATACATCCAAGTGGAACCACTCTAATAATATCTAAACAGAATCCTCTATAAAGATGTAATAGTGTCCTAATATAGACCCACCACTCATCCAGGGAACATATCTTAGAGAAATCATCTATAGTGGTAATATAGGGGAACCCATATTTTGAGTTTGTTCAATAGTTATCATTATCCTATAGTTTATTTTAATATTTTTATTCAGACTCTTAGATTCAAATCTACCTTTTCTCCGCTAATTTTTTTCATGTGAAAGTCTAAAAACCTTTTGTATCCCATTGTATGTTTTTTATCACTATCATGGATAATAAGGATTTTGAAATCACTATTCCCTTTTTCCCTCATCTCATGTTTTCCAAATAGTTGTTGATGGGACATTCCAACCCCAACCCTCCCATCTCAGTTATTCACTCTCATATAGCATGAACATCCTTCTATTTATCTTGTGTTTTTCACACCACGCATTTATCATGTGGGGGTAGAGGTTTTTTTTACTATTTCATTAACATGGTCATTATTCAATTAATTCAAAAAAAGGTTATTGAATAATTAATACCTTTTATCACTTCATAAAAAATTATGAGGGTTATACAGAAACTAGATCCCCTACTTAAATAAAAATATCTCTATAGTTGTACCTGAGATATCACTTAATATATCCTAGCCTAAATTTTCTCAGAGTATTTGACAATAAAATTTATCCTAACTTGTTATTTCATATCCGCCTATATCAACTGATGTTCCTCTACTGTATGATTTTGGAACCCATCTACCTAAACCATACACACTACTAGTTGGGTTGAGGTTTGAGCTATCATGACTTTAGTAGTGGTAAACAAATAACACATGAATTTTCATGTATTTAGGAGAGGGCCTACAGGTGAACCCCTCTCTCTCATAGTTATAATTCCCATGTTATGTCTCATAAAGATCCACCATATTGTAAGTGACTAACAAAACTCTAGAATAATCCAATCGTCATGTCTCCAGTCACTCCAACTCATCTAGAATATAATAAGCCATCATGTATAGTGTAAAATATCAAACCCCATCATCTCCTAGGATCATCATCCATTGGTGGAGGCCCTCTATATAGACATATATCAATCCTAGAAATGTGTGGGGCTCTAAATGGTCTTCCATACCTACTATCATATCACCTAATTTTCTTTAGAAATGTTTATCCCTGATTCATCCTCATCATTCGATGTAGGCCTATATTCTATAAATATAATGATTAGGGTAAAATAACACCCATAATTATGATATAAATTTGATGATTTGAGATCTAATGTGTGTAGCGGGATTGGGTTCTTGGTTTCCTCCTCTATATAAGGCATCTTTAAAAGGTTCTCATTAACCTCCCTATCTGGAGGTAGCATCACCTATAAGGTCACGACATATTCTTATTTGATATTTAATGCCTCAAGGTATTACCAAAATACCGCCATTATGATCAGCTCTCCATCATAAGTGGTTAAATATTTTCATGCATGCTCCTACCCCTTGATCATTTGAATAGAGAAGGGTTCCACCTAAACCATAAATATACCATGCTAATAATACCTTAGAGAATACACCACTAAAAAATTTGGGCATTATTTTATGATATAAAAATAGTAAATTCTGGACTAAAATATAGATTAAATATGTACATGTCACATATGATGGCTAATGTGATGCCCCATACATGAAATCCTGGATCATGTGCTATAAACACATACTTTACATACACTCTTTGATACCATCTATAAAATACAAGATATAACCATCCAAAATTACATAATAAATAATGATTAATGCATCACTTACATCCTAAGTATCTTTTTAAGTTTATATATTTAGAGAATTATGAAAAGAAGTAAACTAATAAATCCCATGTTCTTTGTATCAAATGGATAATTTTACGATTATAAATGAAACTAGAAATTCCATAATTATTCTTAAACATCACCCAAAAAGTATTTCACATGTGTTTTCCTTGTAAACATTTCATTATTACTACTTTTATTCATAACCTAGGGAAATTTAAATATATTAATGTGTGAGATCAAACACTCAGTAAGGGAAAAAATTTCACTGCGGAAATCATGGAATAAACTTGGAATAAATATTATAGGAAGAATATGTAAATGATATGATTTCATAATAAACTTGAAACTAAGAAAATTATATATCCATGAGAATAAATGAAAACATAGAAATCAATAATAATAATAATAATAATATTGATAGAATTCATAATTTTAGACATCAAAACATGTGGTCAGTTCCTTATGCCAATAAAGTTACTTGTTATCAAGATAAAAGTTAATATATCTTGCTAAATTGGATAGGCATACACAAAAAACCTAAACGCTTTTATCTCATGATATCTATCAATGCATCAAGAGGATATAAAATTTTCGGCCCACCTATAACATATTTATGTCCATTGCATTCACCATAAGAGTCAACAATACTATCCATACCATTACCTAAGGAGCCTATTACTAAATAAAACATAGAAATCTATATAATATAATATATAGAATTTCAATGAATAATAACCATGCATTAGTATTCAATAATCATTAGGAATGTCAACACTTATCCTCATGCCAATAAATGTGATAACATGGTCCTAACCCATCTGGATAAAAAAGGTGGGTGTTAAAAATATATATATATATATATATATATATATATAATTCAAGTAATAATATATATATATATGACTAAAAACATATATAATGAAAATAATTTTCCCCATTTCAATAAAATAAATCTTTTTCTAGGTGAACTTCATTCAATCAAAATTATGTAAAAAATGTGATGTTCACACAGTATATAGCATTGAGTATACGGATAATTAAATAATATAATAACATGATGATAATCCAAACAAGGAAAGAAATAAGGTGTATGATTTCAAAATAATATAACCCCAGTGTAATAAAAAAACATATAAGGTTATTTCCATGAATGAAAATCATCCTTTCAAAAACAATGCATCGAACAGTATCACAAAATAAGGGTTCAAGAATTGAATTTTTGATACTACAAGTTAATCATCCAAATTATAAAATATATATATTAAAGGATAAATCGTGAAATATGGACCCAATTTGGTTAAATACTTTTGAAAATTAAAAGTTATGTAGAAATTAAAACTTAAAATATATTTTAGAAAACATTTTTTATATTGAAATAAAATAAAAAATTATGTAATATTAAAAGGTAACTTCTGAAAATGTGATGTGAAATACTTCTATAAATTAAATTATAAAAGAATATATAATAATGGATCCTTGAAAAGATAGAATTTTAATCCTAGAGAAATAAGGAGTGGAATACAAAACATGTGAAAGTGAAAGTAAAAACCCCTTTTTATTATTTTCAAAATATCATAATTTTAAAATTCAAATTTTAGAAAAATTTAAAAAATGTTAATTTGAATTAAAACATAATATTCCATAATGGGATTATAAAATACTATATAATAATATTTTAGTGTGGGAGAACCTAAGAATGGAAAATAAAATTTCATCTTAAAACATTGTAACTCAAAAAATATATTTGAGTTATTAATATCCCTTATGGGAAACATATTCCATGAATCATGAAACATTTAAAAAGGGGATTATGTGAAAATAATGTAAACAATAAGATAATAACACATAATACAATAAATACAAATAATATACATAACTTATTGGAAATAAATTCAATATAACAATCATAAATCAACGCATGAATGCTGAGTTACAAAAAATCCTTACTAATGGTGAAAATTTGAATCAATAGCCAGTTGAATCAAGGAACATAATTTGGATAGTAATTCACATGAAATAAAAATTTCATGATAAAAATGTAGCCATCAATATTGAATACACCATATAAAGAAAATATGATGTACAAAATGTATTATGTCACAAATAATAAAAATGGAGACTAAGAAAACCCTCTATAACTTTAGAAACATTCGAATCAAAACCCATTGAAAGGGTGGGATTTTAATTGAACACAAACTAACGTGATTGAAATATAATTTATGATATATTATCTCAAATAGAGAGTATATATACAAAATAAATGAAATTTGGTTCATAATATCAAACATTTCTTAGAGAGAGAAATTTAAGATGAAAACCCTTACCTTGTTTCCTTGCTTAGTTGATCATAGTCTAAACAACTATCAAACAAAAATAAATAACTCAGTATAATATTTAATAAACATTACTAACTTAAAATACTATTTCCTTATTAAATTTTTTTATCATAAGTACATTAAATATTTATAGTATGTTTTGACCATCGGGTGTTAATAACTTTAAAAATTTTGTGCATGTCTAATAATTTTGATATCATTTCCCATAATTTAATTATTAATATATCATTAAAGATTATATAATATATAAATTTTATTGAATAAAATTTTCTTATTTAATTCTATTGGTTTTTTGGCTATTTTGTGTCAAAACCAAATTGATAGTGGCTTATTTCGATAAATTTTATGGTCGAAGATGATTTTTAATAGTAAATTATTTACTTTATATAACATTTATAAACCCATAAAATGATACTAATTTTTTTATTAACCTATTATAATATTTTTACATTTTCTCATAGTTATCCATGATTTTATATTAATGCATAACTCATGTAGGTGGTCAAACCAACCCAAACCTGAACATGCTTTAACTCGATGGGTGAGTATGGTTTAGGATGTGTTTCTTTCGGAATTATTTCATTATCATATAAGCATCAAAATATTATTTTCATATTTTTATTTCTATAAACCATATTTCTATATTCTTGAATATATAATTAAAAACTATAATAAAAATAAAAAACAATTTGTTGTCGAAGAGGTAGTCCACACACACACATGATTGACAATACTTTATTTTTCTAAGTGAATGCAAATGATTAAATAAATGTTATACCATTAATATAAAAAAATATTATTATAATAATTATACTAAATTAATAATATCTTTATTCTTATAATATATTTTTAAGAGTAATATTAAGAAGAAAAATAAAGAGGGGGCTGATACTTGCATCTGGGACTTGAATTTTCTATAGAAATCTCCATGAATTTGAAGGGCTTACGATAACTATGAGTAACAAGAGGATTATTTTTAGCAGAAAGTGTTATATGGAGAGTAAAATGGAATATTTTAAATGATGAATTTTAAGGTGATTTTTATCTTTGAATGGTGGAAGTGGTGGGTTTTTATAAGTGAAAGTAAGGTCACTTTTTGGAAACATCTTTATATTTTTAAATAATGTGATGTCCTTTTCAAGGTAAAAAGGAATAAAAATAAGAAAAATTGTATGGGAAACATATATTGGTCAATATAAATCTAAAACATTAAATTTAATAAATAGTTTTAAAATTTTCTAGGACTTTTACATTAATATAAACTCAAATTACACCTTTTACTTTTACCGGGATAATTAATTTTTTAACTTAGTAATTAATTTTATAGAAAAAAATCAAAATTTAACTTAATAATTAATTTCAATATAATGATTTAAATTCTTGAAAACATTTTATCAAATGAAATTTCTGCTATAATGAAAAGTTAGTTTTAAAATAAAAAAATTAAACATGTAAAGTAATTTTTTTAAATAACATTTGTAAGCTTTTAAATTTATATATATGATAAAATTATCATGTTTTAAAGTTTTAAAGCCTTAAATTGATTTATTACAAATTTAATAAAAGGAATTAGAATTCCATGGAAGTAAAAAATGGAGCCTCAATATGAAAATAGTTTACTTAAATAGAAGGCCAAAAATAGTATTTATATTAAAGTAACATTTTACTTTAGTTCAAAAAATGTTTTCCATCGATTTTCTATATACAATGATTATTTAAAAAGGTTTGTTACTATTATTAATTAATTTAATATTTTATTACATTAATGGTCTTGAAATATTATAGGATATTATCACATAGTTATAAAATCATGAAACATATAATTTTGGTAAATCCCATATTTTATGACTAAAAAATCCATTTTAGAAAATTATAAAAACTTTATACTAAGTCAATTTTGAAATGATGAATTAAAAAATGAATTTACTTTTATTAATTTCAAATTAAAAATTTTTTTAATTATTTTTTTGAATAAAATCAAAAAATATAATGAAAACCCATTTTTATTAGATAATGATATTTTCAAAATTTATCTATTATTATTATTTTATATCATCTAACAACTAAATTGGTGTTATCCAATTATTAATATATAGGATAATTTATCATATTAATCATATTTTTCATGAATTAGAAATTCATGTCCCTTAAAAATAAATTTTTTATAAAAATACTTTCCAAAATAATAAATGATCTTAGTAGTCATTTTTTGAAAAATAATAAAATTTCATTAATATTAAAATTCTTATTCATTTTATTTATACACATATTAAATAGAGTGGTTATTCTTATTTGTTCCTTCTAATTAAATATTTATGTTTTAATGATTTCATATAAACATTTATATTTTATCAAAATATATCACAGTTTTTATTAAGCTCGGTCTCATGTGTGGAGATGAATATCAAACACATTGACTTATTTAAAGTAAATACTATATTATAATTTCTAGGAGTTACAACTAAAATATCACCTTCCATTGAAAATACTAGGGCTTCAAATACATTTCCTTTATTAAGAACTATAACCACTAATTTTTTAAGGCCTACAGAACTAATGATAGGATCTTCCACTCATGACCCTTCAAAATTTTTGGGTTTATCCACAAAAACCTTAGTAAATGACTCAAGGTATCATGAAATCTTTTAAATAAAGAAATAAAATAGGTCACCTTGGAGTATCAAAGAAATTATCTAAGTAATGGAGTGAGTTTGAAATTATCTCTCAATCCCTATGATAAAAGGATTGTTATTTTCTTTAGAATATGTACCTCATTGGTGTATGGAGATTACCCACAACATTAGGAGTATATATTAATATAACTTCCTTACCACTTAGGGGATAATTTTTTCTCACCCGGGATGCATGATCCATAGTATATTTTTATGTCTCTATTTCCTCCCCACTTATCATTTCTATCCAAATCCAGTATAAATAAATCAGTGTTGTTCATAGTTAATGAAGGATGTTGTAGAAACCATGTTTTTGGTAACTTATTTAATATATCATGAGATCTCCTGAATATTAAAAATATGGACTCTCCCCACTTTCCTAATAAGTATCTCTACTACCAATAACCCCCCACTACCCAACAGTATTTATTTCCAGACTCCCTCAACTCTGTATCCCCATATGGTGCTACACATTTGAGTTCTATACCCAGTATCACATCAGACATCACAAACACCCACTAAGTGAAAAAAAATTCCCCTAAGGAAAAAAATTCACTAGATATTCTATCTCTTATATGTAGGATATTATTTACACTTGAGAGACTATAATAATGAACTTGGTGATCCAGATGATTTTTAGAAATATCTATATTGTTTAGAGATTCACCTACAATCACCTTTTCATGTAGGGTGGCTATATCATGTCCCATTTCTTATATACTCTAGGAAACATGAGGTTTTCTAGTATCTCTTTATTTATATGTAATCAATTCCTAAGATAAATTCCAAATACATATTTAGTGGTCCCAAAGGATTTTACCTACCCCCAGACTATCATTATAAGGAGCCTTTATCGATAAAGTGAGCATGTAACTAAGGTCTCACCTTGATGATGAGTAGCAGGTATCAAAATAATATCAGTAGATACCACTACCCCTATAAGACATCCCTTACTTGACTAGATAGTTACAATTAGTATAAGGTATCTTTATTCAAACAATCCTTAAACATTCTCATGTTGGTCCACCAGATTCCCTAATCACCTTTGAATTTCCCTATATTATGTTTTTATCCAAATTTTTTATACTCCTAGATTAGTCTAATCTGGGAATACATTGATTCTAACATGATCCTCTTTCTAGTTATTTTATAAAAGAGAATACATAAAATCTATCATACAACCATTAGGTGTTATTCTTGAAAACCTTTGGTTTACACACTCATAATTTGTCAGTTGTGGTAATGAAACAAAAATTAAAATTGATATATGGTGTACAGATAAAATAAAATGTTTTCATCAATGTATGTGTCCCACAAACCATCTTGGAAGGGTATCTATTGTGACTTCTTCTTGACATTTCCTTTGTCTTCATCTATAATCTCTCCAATTATCATATATAAAGGGAATGAAATAAGTTGATTATATAATCCAATAATTACAATAAACCTTATATCATTGATCTTATGATGACACATACTAAATATTTTGAGAAAAAAAGTCTTAAATTCATTGTATATAGAGCTAATGATGTTTTTTTATCCATACCCCCCCCCCAATGTGTGTATAGACCCACCAATATAATAACTATAATTGGTTATATACATTAATTTATAAGTTTTCTTGATTGAAATTTTTTACCATACTTTAAAATTTTACCAACACTTGTACACCAAGATTAATTCAATTCCTCTACACTTGATATGAATCCATGATTAATGTTCCTAATCTCACACACATGTGGGAATCTCTCAATAGTTGTAATAATCTAATCAGGAAGGCGGACGAAATGGTCGGTAGTCCCAGCTCTAGGGACAATTACTTTACATATAATCCTTAAAATTTATATTATCCCTACTCTATAATTATCCAGTATAACCCAATATGCAGTGCCTCATGTTCATACCATCATGGGAATTTTAAGAGAAGTTTAAATTTTTGAGTTTTGTGGATGGTTTGTTTTTATAAATAAGATTTATAATCAAATTCTAAGAGTGTTATAACCTCAAGAAACTATTTTTTATTATTAATTCATCTTGTGAAGTTTCTTAAGAGATTGAGAGAGCTTGATAGAGGTTGTGGTGGGTTTTCAAGCCTAAATTACAGCAAAACACTAGCTAGAAGGTGGTTTCTAGTAGTGGAAGCAGCCAATGTCTGTATCCACTATCTAGCAAGTGGGGTTTTAATGGGGAATAATTAAAATTTTCTAAAATTTAGTTTTTATAATGGGGATCTCCCTTCCAATATTTTTTTAGCAGTGAAAACTAAGGGTCTCTCCCCCTTCTCTTTCATTCTTCCCCATGATTTAGAGATCCCTTTATTGTGTTTTTGTATTGATTAGTGGTATGATTTTGACTTTCCCTCCTCTATCTTAATCTAATTTTAATTTCCCCTATTAAAACTATGATTCCCATTCTACCATAACATGGTGGAATGAGCTGAATGAGATGGGGCATCCTTTACACTTGCGAAGAGGGAATATCGAGATGTCATATACACTAAATTACTCAATCATTTGAAAAGTTATGTCACCATTATGAACTTATTTATGTTTATACCAAAATTTTCAATTAAGTTACCTATATTATTTGAATGATAGGTAAGGTCTTTTCCTTGATTCAATATGAGGGGTCTGTAGGGGAACTATCATAGGTGTTTGGTCATGGTTATAGCATGAAAAAATATTTTTGGTGATTTTTTATTAAATATTCTCAGATTTTTTATTTTTTTAATTAATTATTTTAGATATAAGTTTTTTTGAGATTCTTGGCATGATTTAGGGGATAAATTGGTGATGTGAGCTGGGAACATGCAAGGAAGGGCCTTATCCAGACAGGGTAGAGCTACGGACCCATATAAATAAATTTTAAAATCTATTCTTTGAGGTATTTGGTATCATATACTAACCCTATGGTTGTTATAGTCTTTTAATATGACATGTGATGTGTGGGGTCACAATGGAGGGTGGTAACCTCTGGTTTAATTGAAATTTTTATATGGAATTAAATTTTTATTTCAATATGGTTAATTAATTGAGAACCTTTTTCTAATTGAGTCTTCAATTAGGCCATATTGGTCTTAGGGTGTTGGTATGATGACTTGGATGAAGATGGATGAGGAAATGACATGAGACATCCCTAGGAAATTTAGAACCCCAAAAGTGGTGTTCTCCTATAGAATTACAAAAAAATGTCTTTATAGACCATACTTTTGAAACTTCTCCACCCAAGTAGGGGTGTGTGATGAATGAGGAACTAATGCCCAAATTAGGGAATGTGAGGACCTTGTGACCCCTTAGAGACTTTAGGTTCATTGACCTAATCTAGGGGAAAGTGAGTCATCCCCTTAGGACATGACTAGGCTGAGGTAGATTGACCTTAGGCAACTCGGGATTGGATTGGGTAGTGAGACAACCTAGAATGACTACAGACATCAATATGGGTCATGTTTTATCTCTTTATATATTTCTAGTATGATACATATTTTGTGTGTCCTTAGGGATATGATGCACTTATGATGTTTCTGATAGATAAAGTGTCACTGAGTGATGGGTGTAGACTAGAGAGAACATATTGAGACTAAGGAATCCAAGTATAGTTCCTTTATTTTTATTGATTTAGGGGACCATATTGCGTTTGTAGTGATAGACTGATACTAAGAGAGATGTAAGATGGGTAGCGGTGATCACAGGAATTCAATAGGACCCAAGTCTCTTAGTAAGCCTGGTGGAACTTTGATATGGTATGGGTATGGGTATAGAGGACTATGGGCATCACTATAGAATCCTGTTTGCAATGTGATCCAAGAAGGAATTAGTAGACGAGGTAGTTTAGTAATGTTTTCATCCCTATATTTATTTTTATGTAGTTATTCTTGATTCCCCAGGATGATGGATTCCCTAGGAATGTGTTTTCTTTTATAGGACATTGTTCTTGGCCCACTGATGGGTAGATTACCCTAGGTTCTCAACTATTCCACATGGATGGGTATATTACCCTCTGTTCTTTAAGAAACAATTCCATGGGGATGGGAGTATTACCCTTGATACACATGCACTCTCTACATGATTTGGGGATGGGTATATTTCCCCTAGACGGTATTTTACCTATGTTGGTTTATTAGTTCCATAGAGATGGGTTTATTACCCGTGGTTGGATAATCCCTCATGTCATAGGGATGGGTATATTACCTCAATTGGGAATGTTCTTTAAGGGTTTCCCAGTATTAAATAGGGATCAGACATAGAACTATGTTAGTCGACACCTCCATTTTGATATACATAGATACACTTCAGAACTACCTTAAGTAGGTATGATCTATCGTGGTCATGGACCTAATCATTGATGATCATATTTGTGAATGTTCTGGACTATTTGTGTATACCCTTAAGAAAGTTGTGATATTATGGAAGTGTGATCATCATGAGGTTCTTAGAGACACATCAGGATTAGGATGAAGAGGTTATTGTGGTGGTTCATTTATTTTATTTTATTGTTTTATTTAGTAGTTTATTTATTTTTTATTATTGGGTAAGTCAAATACAAGTATTACTATGTATACCAGAAAATATGGGACCATTTTTGTGGTTCCCAATTGATTTTTTTACTCACGCCCTATTAAGGTGTCCATTTAACATAGTTACCCAAGTAGACATTTAATTAATGCCGGTATATATTTTTATAAGACCTATTTCTTAGATGTTTTATTTTTATATGTATAGATTGGTTGCCTTTGAGAGAATGGGGTTTAATATAGATCAAATTTTTTATGTGTTATTATCCTTTTAATTTTATTATATTTTTTATATTTAACTATCCCGGTGGATGCTCAGTTTTATATATGGCATGGTTGCTTGGGCCTTTACTACATTTCATTTATTATAAACTTGTTTATATTTATCCATTTATAAATTTAGTTTTTTTTGGATAAATGATATCTAGTTATTTTATATTCTATTGTGAACTATCATATAGGGGTTATATCCTCCCCATGATACCTCCTTAGACCCCCGCTACTATTTGGAAGCATGTTGCATTCAGGGAGGTGACCTTGAGATCATATGGAGAACCTATTTAGTTACTATTAATAGGTTAAATTGGTTTAGGACAATACAATGATTTATTGGAGCCTTTTTTTTACTCTTGTATTATTGTTTCAAGATATAGTAGACTAGGGACATTGGAATGTCTCAGAGCATGTGATTTAATCGATATTAATGCATCATGAACACATTTTTTGGTGTAAGTCCAAGTTTCTATGAGTATGGGTTGATTTTTTTGGCTTATGTTGATATAGTTATTTGATATTTTCACCTATAATATTGCACATAAGGTTTTAAATTTATTATATATGAGTTATTGAATTATGTATCTTGTTCCATTGGAAATACTCCAAATAGTTAACATTTAAATATTTCCCAACAGAGGCAAGAGTAGTATCATGTATCATATTAGGCATATATTATTCACAAGATATATAGGCCTTCTAGTGTGTGAATTCACTAAAAACTGATTTTCAAATGTATAAATTTTAAAAAACTACTCATATAGTCTTTTCCAATATATGTACTTGGTGGAATTCTACTCAAATGAGCTGACTTGTACATATGTTTCCTTATGATGGTAGGTTATGTGAATCCATGACAATGTTTTTGATAGTGATTATAATCATCTAGTCCCTCTAGGAGTGGACTTGTAGTGACCCTTGGTAGGTATAAATAAGAATTTTTTTCCTTAGTAGTAGACCACTTAGAGGTTTTTATTATTCATGTTCAATTAATTAAAGTGTTAGTAACAACCTATATGATGTTTTCTCATATTTATTGGAATGGTATTATGCTTAACCGAATTGTATGTCTATATTTTCTTGAAACAGTTCTTCTATAGTGATGTCATTATATGTATACATGTTGATCAATTAGATGGTGACTCTCTAGGGGAAGTCTTGTATGAGGATGTCAGTGAGAATAAATTCCTTGGTAGGCTAGTTTATTTGTAAGAAATGTTGTTAGAAGTGGTATGTGGTGGCCCAGAGTTGGATAGTGATTCTTTTAAAATTATTCATGTTAATTTTTTATGACCATAGAGTGGGTGTTTTGGCATGATGGATTTCATGGTTTGTTTGAGAAGAGAGAAACTATAACATATCATGTCTTTTGACCTATCTTGATACTTAGCCTTTATACCTGGGTCTTGGAGAGTGACCTAGTGATCCTTTCAAATGCGACTCAAGTTTTTGTATATGTTAGTGTCTAGTTGTGTTCAAGGGTAACCCATTATGGTGCTTAGTCATGATTATTATATACCTTAAGTATGGAAAGTGTTTATACATTTTATCTTTTTGAATAGATTAAGAAAATGTAAAAATGAGTTTAGGTAAAGGTAATGGTTATGATAGGGAGTTCTATAGGATTAGCACCTTGAGAGGTAGTGTTTTTTATGTCAGGATCCTATAGTGTTATTGTTTTGATACTGGATCTGAATGATAGGACTTTTTGGGTGTCTATCCTATTTGACTTTAGATTCATTTTAGTATGGATTGGGAGTGTGGGTAAATTTAGTTAACTCTTGAACATCTCTTGATATTGTCTAAGCATATGGTTAGCCTTAGCATGGAAAGGATATTAGTTCTTTGGAAGAGAGAATCTGGGATACTCTTGGATCAAATAGTTTATATGTCTTGGAGAAATTTCAACCTATTTTTATAACATGAAACTCAAAGGACCCAAGGTAATGTCCTGATATATGGGTGGTATGGGATTTTATGCTCATTCATTTTTATATCAAATCATCCAGTGTGTATTGGTAAGCACAATACCAAATTAATTATGAAGTAGTGAGAAACTATGTGTGGGATGAGGATTTATGGAATAAAAGAAATATTTTCAGGCCTTCTTTCCTAATATTTTTAGTGAAAATGGTTAATATCCCTCTATGGTACAACATACATCGAAAGTAGAACGATTGAATTGGAATGGTCGATCTAGGATTAATGGAATGTATTTCCTTGGATGAGGTGAGTGTGGATTGGGAGGAGTGGTACAAGTGGTTGACATTGTATCATGTTGATGTTGTTCTTTAGTAGTGGTATAAAAGAATCCATATGGTGGGGAGCACACCATTTTTTGTTTGAGGGTGAAATCATCATTGTGTTCTAGGTAAAGGTATTAACTGGTGTCATGATGTCCCTTGGGTATGAGCGAGTATAGCCTTATCCGGTCATTGAATGTGGAGATATATAGATCATGGGACATGATTGATGAGTTTTTTACCTTTTAAATCGATGAAAAAGACACTCCATAGGCTGAGAGAGGGATTTCGATCATGGGTATTTGACCATCATGTGATAAGGGTCGTGGGAGTATAGAATTGTTCATTAGATGATAATTATATAATTTTTATTTCAATGATTAAATTGACCTTAATTCATCGGAATTCATTGGTTCATATAGGGTTTCAATATAGGTAAGGTATTGGGTCAATTATGAGTGTCGAAGTTGGGATCGAGATAGCTATAATGATCCAGAGGGGTTAGATCCAATGTTTTTTAGTGCTTAAAGTGGGGAATGATGGTTGTTTTGGATAATTACAGACTTAAATAAGAAATTTAACCAAAATATGGGCATGGAAATCTATGTTAAAGTTTGGATGACCATGGGATTCCTCTAGATATGACGGAATTATGATCTAGTAATTAGTGATACATCAAAATATGGAGCTGAGTGTTCATAAGATAGATCAACTAAAGCTGGTATAACTAGTGGTTTCATAGTTATTTGGATGTAGTGATATTGAAACTACATTGGGTGAATTTTTTTGGATACGATGAGTGTATTTCAAGAATTGGATGGGGATTTTCAAGAAAAAGTTAGCATGATCTTTTTTATTCTTGGATAATGTAGGTGCATCTGCTCTGACTTGGAATTTGGTGACAAGGATAGCGATCAGTTTTTTACCATCATTTTCCATGTGTGTTTAAGTGAGGATAGTTGAAAACAACATTGTAAATTTCATTATGACATGGGTATGAATTTCTTATAGGCAATTCCAATATTGAAAGTTCTAAAGCATTGGAATTGGAAATGATGAGTAAATTCCTATGTTGGGGAGGACCATATTATATATGATGAATTTTACAATGATGTGATCATGTTTAAATATGTAAAGTCTTGTGTAAGTGTCATATTGGTGCTTCAATAATGTTCACGAGTATTGGATCTAGTTTTGGTGGTTTCAGAACCTTGAGTTGGAGGTTGTGCCTTAGATGGGCTTTGGGATTTCATGAATGGAATGTGGTGGGTTGAGAAGGAATTAGTGGACAAAGTTGGTAGGGGTGTATAATTTTATGACCATTGTGACAATTCTAGGATGATAAGTATTGTATTGTGGAGTTTTTGTACCTTGTGTCTGTACAAGAATAGAAATTTAATAAGAAGTTTGGATTTTTTAGCTTGGTGAATGGGTTGGTTTGAGAACTGGGAATCATAATTAAATTAAAAGATTTAGAGAAACCTAAATCGGTATTTTTGGACAAATAATGAAGCTCATAATGCATTCAGGGGGGATTCATAGAGCTAAGGAGAGTATGGGGTAGTTGCTACATCCTAAGATGTAGCAAACAACTGGTTATACAATGGGCTTCTTAGTTAAAAAAATTACAATTCTTCCCCCTTGGGATTTTAGAAGGTATATACCCACTTCTCCTCTTATTTTGGACACACAAACCATGGGGTATTCCCCCTTATCCTTTCACTCTTCCTTTGATTTTGGGTTCCTTTTATAGTATTTTTCTGATGATTAGAGTTATAATATTTAATTTTTTGGTGCCTACTCTTCTCCTCCTCTATTTTTCTCTAATATCATCTTTCTGTAGTTAGGGTATCACTTTTGATTCAACTAAAGTATGCAGGAATCGATTGAATGAGATAGGGATTACATTCCTCTTGTGAAGATGACCTCTGGATTTTCCATCTCCACCTATTTTCTTAGTGATTCGACAAGGTTTATTGTCATCAGTAATTTTCATTGGTTTTTTCCCAAATTTTTAATTACGTTACCTATAGTATCAGAATAATAGGTTTTTGATTAGGATACGGTCAATGTATAGGGTCTTTAAGGGATCTCTCATGGGTGTTTGAACATAGTTTCGATGTCGTGAGGCTTTTCAGTGAGTTTTCATGGGATATTTCAAGTTTTAGTTAAATTAATTATTTATTTATATTGGATATAATTAATTGTTTTGAGTTTCTTGGAATGAGTTAGGAGCTCGGTTGGTGACATGAGATGGGACCAGGCATGGAAGAACCTTATAAAACTTTGGAAGAGCCACTAACAACTGTAAATAAATTGGAAAATCATTGATTTTAGGTAAGTGTTCTCATATAATATCCTTATTGTTTTATGATTTAGTGATATGGAATGTGTTATATGGGTTCACAATGGTGTGTGGTGCTCTCTGGTTTAATTAAAGTTCTTATATGGAATTGGGTGTTTAATTTCAATATGGTTAATCAATTGAACACCTTTATCTAAGTGAGTATGAAATGAGGTTATGTTTGTCCTAGGGAACTGATATGATTCCTCAACCACCGATGGTCTAAGCTTTGACTTGAGACCTCCTTGAGTTTTGTGGACCCCCACAAGGGGTGTTCTCTAGATGAATTACATAAGTATGGTTTAGTATCCCATTATTTCAAAAAAATTAAACCTTTGTAGGGGTGAGTGATGTCTGATTAATCTATGTCATGAGTAGTGCATGTGAGGACCCTCTAACCCATTATATCCTTGGGGTTCAATGACATATCCTATGGGGTGAGTGAGCCTTCCACTTATGACATGACCAAGCCTAGGTGGATCAAAATTAGGCCAACCAAGATTAGGTTAGGTATTTGACCAACTTATAATGACCGTGGACATAGATATGGGTCATGTTCCACCTCTTAAGGCTTCTCTAGTATGGAACATCCTTTGAGAGGCCTTATGTTTGTGATGCACTTATGATTAAGTCGAAATATTTAGTGTCCCTAAGAGATGGGTGTTGACCCAAGGACCAGATTTAGCTCATGAACTATAAGTAGAATTCCTCCAATATTATTGACCAAGGGGAATCCTGTGGTTATCAAATGATGGACTAACCCTAAGGGCGTGTATGTAAGATGGGTAGCATAAATTGAAGGTGTTCTATGGGACCCAAGTTTCTTAGTAATACTATTGGGTATTTTATGAGTTACGGCTATGGGTAGAGATGACTACTGGTGTCACATTATAACCCTAGTTGAATTGGGATAAAAGAATGTTGTGGTGGATGAGGTCGGTCAGGTGTGTGATCGACCCATTGTTTCTTTTTACTCACTCATACTTGACGCCCCAGGATGATAAATGCATCAGGTATGGGTTTTCTTTTACAGGATGGGGTAGTTGGACCAAGGATGGTTATATTACCCTTGATTCTTTATGGTGCCATGGGGATGGGTATATTACCCACAGTATTATTGTTCTATCTAGATGATCTACGGAGTTACATAATATTATTCTACACTAGTGTTCTCGGGCACTACTTGTAAATCCCCAGTATCTAACCATAATACACATCGTGTGAGATCTTAAATCATGCCTTAAAAATAATTTTTAGGTTAAAGAAAGGAACTTTCCACTATTCACCCCACAGTGCACCCAATAGTTCATTGGCCAATAAGGGAAGCTTATCTGCATCATTCAAGGTACTCCTCAATACCAAGAAATAATCATGGATCACCCCAAATACAGGGATCACTTTGATTATGTAGAGGTCTCACATACTAATTTTTACAATGATATGATGTACATGGAAGGTGTTCATATCTGGTGACGGCCTACTCAGCAACTCCAGCAAGAGTTCCTAGTGACAGTAGATCATGAAATATGAGATCCACTTTGCCTAATAATAACTAACTCTATAAAGGAGATATCTAAATTCCCCTCATGTTTAGTGATCCATGTATTCCCATGCCCAATAATCTATGAAATTCTCTCGTGGGTTCTTATCCCACTAGTTTATCCATATTTGATAATTATTTATGATGTTAGCTTTTGAGATGCTTGAATATTTAAGAGTAGATACTTCAGTATCATGAAGATCCCCATTGATAATATGAGTTGGATTCCATATTGTATATGAAAAAACTAGGTTATAAAACCTTACAGTGTGGTTAATATTAGTAATGTTCCACAGTGTGTATCCCCTTGATATCCTAAACCAATGATCGGGGATCTGGATGTTGTCATAGAGGATCTAGGCATTATCTTGTAGGACAAACCAATATAGTGGTAGGTATTTAAATGAAAATTATTTTAACACCCCAATACTTTACTATATTTTCATTTTTTAATTAATTTTTTTTTTCTTGCTTGATTTATATGCAACGCCATGTTAAGCTTACATGACACACAACAATAAGTTTTCTTGCATTACATGCAAGGTCGAGTTTTACTGAACATCATTATATTATTAAAATATTATTATTTGATATAATAATATAAAACCTATCCATCAAGTTAGTGGTTATGAATAGTGTTATATAACTTATATGGATGAATTCATTGGTTACAAATTAATTATAAATGAATATAGGAACCAACTGAATATATTGGAAATTATTTTATAAAGGTATATTTTTATGCCCATAAAGTTGTGTATTCCTAATAAATTAAATTAATTATTATTATTTAATTATATTAATGAAATATATATGTAATATATTCAATAACATATTTTTTATATTCATCCAATATATTTTATAGGCATAAGATAATAAAAGACCCAATATTAAACATAAAAACTTATATTTTTAAAAAAGTAGCTTTACTGCATTTTAATGGTAAACCTATTTTAAATCCAATTTTTGACACTTTAATATAATTTATTTGAAAAAAATAACTTCTTATTTTAAATCGGGATATAAATTTTACTTATTTTTTGAATTATTTGTATTTTTATGATAAGTTTCATGTTTTTATGAATAGTGAAAAATACTAAATTTTAATTGAAAACAACTTTTTTCATTGAAATAATTTATAATGTTAAATTATATTTTTGATTGGTTTTAAAGTATAATTAGATTATTATTTTATAATTTAATCTAATTTAGGTTAGTTGAATAAATTTCACAATGAAATTGGATATAAAAACCTTTCAATCTTTTGAATATTTTCACTTTAAAAACTCGTATTCTCATTTCATCAATGAGATTAATTTTAAATTAATTACTAAAAATTATATGTTTTTAATTTTGAAAAATATATTCCATGTTTTAATAAGTGGGTACAAATTATGTAAATATTTTTCTTTTATTTTGGGAATAATAGTAACTTTAGTAATATTTTTTATTACCACAGTTAATGGAAAATAGGGTAATTAATAGTAAAACTTATATAATAAATATAATAAAATTACCCAAACACTTTTTATAATTTTATTAGATGAAATATTTTCAATCCAAATCATCCTAATTATAATTTTATAGTCTTTTGGATCCACTTTGAGGACTTTATGCCTTTTATATTATTTTTTCTAAGGGAAGTCCAATATATTACACACCTGTTTTAATAAGTATAACTTTTTTATAAGGTTATTTAGAGGATAACTTTGACAATAAATAGTGAAATTAAATAAAAAAAATTATCTTCATTGTGGTATTTTATTAATAATTTTTATGAAATAAAAATTATAATAAATAGTGACATAATGATGATGTAGTAATTGTTTACTTGATGAAAGAATCAAACAAATGATATGAAAAATATTAAAACAAATTTAATTTGATAAATTAATTTCATAAACAAATTTTCTAAATTAACATATTAGGTATGATTTAAAATAGTTTTTTCAAATATATCATTTTTTTGACATATTTTTAAAAAGTTAAGTAATGAATAGTGTCAAAATTTACACTAATGATATTTTCAAACAAATAATATTTTATTAAATGATATAAAATTCATAAAAACATAACATTTGGACAAATTATTGGGATGAATTTAAATATGTAATAAATGGTCCATTTATGGCTCATTTGGAATTTTATAGTTACTATATTAACCATTAATGAATAAAAAACCAAGTTGTCATAGTAAGAGTTAAAGGGTTTAACTAAGGATTAAATCCAAAATATATGTATAATAATGTGACCTAAACTTGTCTAAAAATTATTTATTGAGAGTATTTAGACCCATCCTAATAATATCTTCTAAATAACTCAATTTTTATGAATTTTTAATGGAAAATGAATTTATATTAATTTAATATTTTGTGATTTCCAAAAGTGACCCTCACCTCATATAAGGCCCCAGCCTTAAACCTTACTTAATCTTGAGTTATTACAAGATTACACATTGAGGATCTTTTCAGGTTTAGAGTTTTAGAGAATTAGATCATAAAACTTGCATTACATTCCACATATAAACAAAGTGGTTACATAAAGATAGTATTCTTCATTCCCATCAATGGAAACACATTTAAAATAAAACATGGATTATTTCTTGACACATCCTTGACTCTATCATCTTATCATGTACCTTTCCCTTGACCTGTGAAAAACATTTCAAAAACTTGGGATGAGCATAAAAACTCAGTATGGGTTATAAAAAAAACATGGAAAGGAAACATGAGTTCATATATACATAAGAATGAAATCATAGTTTACCCATAAAACATAGGCACTTTAACATACCTCATAAAATCATGAATAAATCATAGAAATCATAATACATAAAGGTAACTTGAGGCATTCATAACATTCTTACGTAGGGAGTAACCCTCTTGGTTACGTTTGGAATACCCATCACAGTATATTCCCTAAAATCTCTTCGGATAAACCTTAACGTTTCACTCCTTCGCGTTACCCAATGCATTGGAGAGCTATAACGGGCTCACCCGCCCTTAGTTTATCACGGAACCACCCGTCTTCATAATAATGCCCAAGAACCATAACATAATCATATCACATAAAACATGCATAAAGGAAACATAACATTTCCACATTTCAATCACGAGATATCAATACAACACATTGATATAATAAAAACATTATGAAAACCATTTTCAATACCAAAGTAAAACATGGTATTTATTTTTCTTTTAAAAAAAGAAGGTATGGCTTGTAGAGGAAGTCGAAACTCAAATAACGGTTACGACGGCGGAGAAGTTGTTGTCGCCGCATACGTACGACAAAAACATTCCCTTTTGTCGTTTAGTAAACGCTTCGTATAAAAAAGATTCCTTTTGAATAAACGTAAAAGTCAAAGGGGTTTATACACCGTATAAAAGAAAGTTGTGTATAAAATAAAATATGCCTCAATGAAAGGAGATTGAGACGAAGTCCCATACCTCGTATCCGACTTGACCCGACCGTTCTTTAAACTCCTGAATAATAAACTTGAGTTAATCTCTACTTGCTTATGAATCTTTTTCAAGTTCATTATTCCTTTTATACCATGTTATGAACATCATGTAATCATTTAAATTAATAATGTTCATTTTGTCGGTATTTGGTTCTTAAGTCAAAAATAGAATTCTTACACTTACATGTTGTTAACTTGGTCAAAGGTTCATTATATCCAGAATGGTATTCATGATGTATATATCATATATGTCATATATATCCAGTACATACATGCATTTATAATATTACATAATCATTTAGAGGTAAGAAATGAAATGCACCGTTCATGGAGACGGTAAGCCGTACGTACGCATGAACGCTACTTTGATTTCTATTTCGTATTTTCTGGAATGGAATCATAATGATATAAGAGTATATTATAATTCCAGTATAATAACATATATAATATCATTAACTTTATCCTTTACACATCCCACATATGGTATTAACGAATCAAATCACTTTTAGGGGGCGGTAGTCCGCACTTCCTAAAATGAAGATATCGTGTTTTACCCATAATGGAAACCATAAAGGTATGCCCAAAATAAAAAAAACAAAAGCTTAAGGAAAACATAAACATATTATATATCATATATAAAAATAGTGACATCATAATGTCCACCTTTGAAGGTGTTAAATGAGTGTTGAACAATCATCGTTTCGGGAGGCAGAATTTCGCCATCCACGGAAACCGTATGTTCTTTAACCATTTGATGTAGTTGTGTGAGAGTGTAGATCAAATAAATCTTATAACAACATCCTAGTATATTTATTATACTGGTGTTGTTACAAAAGAAGTAAATAAAAAGAGTTTAGTGGGTTGGAGAAGCAAAATAAAACAAATGAACATGAGAGAATGAATTACCTTTAAAAGTGTAACTCCTTTTGAGTTGAGCCTAAAGGCTTCCTTTGAAAGGATTCTGCCCAAAGGGAATCATCTAGGATGAGGAGAGGGATGTGGAGAGAGCAAATGGGCAGGTGTTGGCTGATCCAAAGGCTTGAAGAGTGTGTGAAATGAGGTAGAGGTGGGGGCCTTTTATAAGAGGAGAGGAGGGGCACTTTTGGAAAGTAAAGAAATGTTACTTTATTTGAAAATGTGTTTCGGTTTCAAAAGGTCCCACATTGATAGAATTCGTGGATAAGGTGATAAGGAATCGAAATCCATTCATCCAATTGGGTTTGGACATGTGTAGTTCATAGATTTTACATTATCTTTCTATTTTATTTAAATCGTCAAATAATGATGTCATCGCTGCATCATTATTATCTCATAAATAATTAAATTTATTTAATGTCTAAAAATTATAAAAAAAATACTATGATGTAGGAAATCTTTTTATCTTTCAAATGACTATTTATAATCAAAATTTGGACTTGTATAACCCCACTTAAAAATTGTTTTCGCAAAACATATTATGTTTGTGTCATTTTCACTTTAACATTAAATAAAAAGTAATTTATGTCATTTCCCAACAAAAGTGGATCCATGGGGTCCCCAAGTTGACCCATGGCTTTTCTTGGTCGGCCATGACACAACCAATGAGGTTGGGACATGTGTCTAGGTCATTTCATTTTATTAAAGTATTATTTATACCTTAAACTACCCTAATTACCATTAATCGTGATTAAGAACTTAATAAGTTACTATTCACCAAAAAATTATTATAATCTCATTGAACCACATTTTACTTATTAATGACAACCATGTATGTCGGATTTTCAAAATTCAATACACATTAGTGGTAAAATTTCATTTAACTGAGAAATCAGTTTGCTTGATTACCACTTAGTGGCTTCACTATTCATCAAAAATTGATGTTTTTCAGAAAATTACCAAAAATTCACCCTAAGCTATATTTGATATTCCGAATTCAAAAATGAAGTCCATTTTACAAAATTAAAATCATATAAGTCACATTAATTAATTTAATAATTAATTCCCGCTGCCAGAGCAAATAGCGTGTTTTTACAAAACAATAAGTATCAAAAGATTGACACCAGTTTAAGTCTAATTTCAAAGTGAAATTGATTCCAATGACCACCATTGGATAAAATGGTAAAAATATATTCTAATTTCACTTCAAAACCAATTAAAAACATAATCTAATCATATAAATAAATTATATTAAAAAGTAGTTTTGATGTAAAATGTAGTATTTTTCACTATTCATTAAAAAATGAACATTGTCAGAAAAATACCAAAAATTCACACAAGGTAAATTTTGTTGTCCCAATCATCAAGGATAAGTTTATTTTGACAAACATAGTTTATAAAATTGTCAAAATATAGATTCAAAAATGGTTTGCCATCAAAAGGCACTAAAACAATCTTTTAAGAATATTAGTGTATTCCATGCATAAGATTGTATTTATTTTCATTTTAAGCCTCTGTAACACTATCTTAATCATTAATAGACATAGATAAAAATATATATTATTCATTACTTACTTGGGATGTTACATTCTTCCCCCCTTTAGAAAATTGCGTCCCCGCAATTTATTTACTTATCGAATAAATGTGGGTACTTATCCCTCATTGCATTTTCAGATTCCCATGTTGCCTCTTCAATCATGTGGTTTTTCCACAAAACCTTTACCTGGTGAATCACCTTATTCCGTAACACTTTCTCCCTGTGTTCAAGAATCTGGACCGGTTGTTCCTCATAATATAGGTTCTCTTCCAGCTGAACTACCTCTGGACTCAAAACATGAGATGGATCTGGCATATACTTTCTCAACATCGAAACGTGAAAAACATTGTGTACCTGAGATAAACTCGGAGGTAAAGCCACTCGGTATGAAACTGATCCAACTCTTTCCAGAATTTCGTATGGTCCAATGAACCTTGGACTCAACTTTCCTTTCTTACCAAATCTCATCACACTTTTCCAAGGAGAAACCTTGAGAAAAACATGATCACCTACCTCGAAAGATAGATCCTTCCTCCGGTTATCCGCATAACTCTTCTGCCTGCTCTGAGCTGTTCTCATGTGTTTCTGAATCAGATGAACTTTTTCTGCCATCTCTTCTACCAATTCTGGTCCCATCAACTTTCTTTCACCCACTTCATCCCAGAAAGCTGGAGTTCGACACCGCTTCCCATATAATGCCTGAAATGGTGCCATCTGTATACTGGAATGAAAACTGTTATTATATGAAAACTCAACCAAAGAAAGATGTTGGTCCCAACTTCCCTGATAATCCATAGAACAAGCTCGTAGCATATCCTCCAATTTCTGAATTGTTCGTTCTGACAGCCCATCTGATTGAGGATGAAAAGTTGTACTAAAATTTAATTCAGTACCCAACGACTTCTGAAGGCCTTTCCAAAAGTTAGAAGTAAACTTGGGATCATGATCTGATACAATGGAGAGAGGAACTCCATGTAACCTGACTATCTCTTTAAGATACAAACGGGAAAGTTGATCAAGAGAGAAAGTATCTCGTATAGCAAGGAAATGAGCAGATTTGGTCAAGCGATCAACAATAACCCAGATTGCATTATTACCTCGAGATGTCTTCGGTAATCCAACAAAAAAGTCCATGGATATATTCTCCCATTTCCACTCTGGCACTGGTAAAGGCTGAAGCATCCCTTTCGGTAACTGCCACTCTGCTTTAACCTACTGACAAGTCAAACACTTCACAGTAAAATCAGCAATATCTCTTTTCATTCCATCCCACCAGTAATACTCCCGCAGATCTCTATACATCTTAGTACTGCCCGGATGAACTGAAAACGGAGAACTATGAGCTTCACATAACAACTCTCTCTTTAACTTTGAATCACAAGGCACACACAATCTCTTCCCAAATCTCAAAACACAATCACTATCAATGTTGAATTCAGGCAACTTACCTTTCTGAACCAACTCCACCTTTTTCTGCAGCTCACTGTCTTGCTTCTGTGCTTTCTTGATTCTATCTGATAGAGAATATCTCACTGATACCTGAAACAAAACAGAAGGACTTCCTGCACCAACAACTTCTATGCCAAAGTTCATCAAATCCTTAACCAAAGGATCACGTTCCAAACGCAACATTGTTAAAGAAGCATTACTTTTTCGACTCAAAGCATCAGCCACTTTATTTGCTTTTCCCGGATGGTAATGAATTGTACAATCATAATCCTTGATTAATTCTAGCCATCTCCTCTGTCTCATGTTTAACTCTTTCTGAGTGAATATATACTTTAAACTTTTGTGATCGGTATATATTTCACACTTTACTCCATATAAATGATGCCTCCAAATTTTTAAAGCAAAAACAACAGCAGCTAATTCCAAATCATGTGTAGGGTAATTTACCTCATGAGTTTTCAACTGTCGTGAAGCATAAGCAATTACCTGATCATTCTGCATTAGGACACAACCAAGTCCTTTCAATGAAGCATCACTGTATATAACAAACTCACCATTCCTGGAAGGTAGGGCCAAAACTGGAGCATTCACCAATCTTCTTTTCAATTCCTGAAAACAATCATCACATTATTTTGTCCAGATAAACTTAACACCCTTCCGAGTTAGCTTAGTCATTGGACTAGATAACCGTGAAAAATTTCTAACAAACCTTCGGTAATAGCCCGCCAAACCAAGGAAGCTACGAATCTCGGTTACATTTGTGGGTCTTGGCCATTCTTCCACAACTTTTGTTTTTGCAGGATCAACAGTTATTCCATATTTAGAAACAATGTGACCAACGAAAGAAATTTGTTGCAACCAAAACTCACACTTTCTGAATTTCCCATACAGTTTCTTTTCTTTTAAGGTTTGAAAGATAACCCTTAAATGTTTTTCATGCTCCTATTTACTTTTAGAAAACACCAAAATATCATCAATGAAAACCACCAAAAACTTATCCAAGAACTCATGGAAAATTCTATTCATTAAGTCCATGAATACAGCAGGTGCATTGGTTAGCCCAAAAGGCATTACTACAAATTCATAATGGCCATATCTCGTACGGAACGCGGTCTTCGGAATATCTGCCTCCTTTACCTTCAGCTGATGGTACCCCGATCTCAAGTCAATCTTTGAAAAAAACTGAGCTCCCTGGAGCTGATCAAACAAATCATCGATATGAGGCAAAGGATATTTGTTCTTAACAGTGATATTATTCAAGGCTCTATAATCAATGCAAAGTCTCATAGAACCATCTTTCTTTTTAACAAATAAAACAGGAGCACCCCATGGTGATGTGCTAGGTCTAATGAAACCTTTCTCTAATAAATCTTGCAATTGCTCCTTCAACTCTAAAAGTTCAATTTGTGCCATTCGATAAGGGGGTTTTGAAATTGGCTTAGCATCAGGAACTAAGTCAACAGTAAACTCAACTTCCCGATCTGGTATTATTCCAGGAAACTCATCAGGAAAAACATCAGGATACTCATTTACCACTGGCACATCATTAATCTGAACAGTTCCTTTATTTTCAACGACGTGTGCAAGGTAACATTCATTTCCATCTTTTACAAGTTTCTCGGCCTCTTGATATGTTATCAAAAGTAAGGGTTCATTCTTGTAAACAAACTGAAAGTCTTTCTGAAAAGAAACTTCTTTAGCTCTACAGTCAATCTTAGCATGGTAAATAGAGAGCCAATCCATACCCAGGATAACATCAAACTCTACTAGAGGTAGAACAATAAGGTTTGCAAGTAGGTTCTTTCCACAGATAAAGATAGGAAGATTCTTATAAATTCTTTTTGCCACGACACTTCCCCCAGGTGTTTTTACCAAAAGTCCAGGAGTCATTTCTTGAGATGGTATTCCCATTTTACTAGAAAAGGTTTCAGAGATGAAAGAATGTGTAGACCCCGAATCAAACAACACACTGGCATAATCTGAAAAAACAAACAAAGTACCTGATACAACTTCATTTGATGGCCCGACATCTGCTGAAGTAGTTGCAAAGGATTTCACCACCCCTTTCTGCTTGTAGTCTAACTGCTTCCCATCACTCAAGCTTCTTGTCGGACACTCGTTTGCATAGTGACCCATCTCATTGCACTTATAACATTTCACTAACTGTAAATCAAATTTGTTCTTACCTTCACCTTGATCCTTTTCAGTGCAATCACGAGCCTTATGTCCCATCTTACCACATCGGTAGCACTTCCCAGAATTCAGAAGACATTCCCCAGCATGCCTTTTGCCACATTTATCACAAACTGGAAACTTAGTTCTCTTACCATCAGACTTCTTTGAAGAATTCTTACCTTTCTCCTGCCACCTCGGTCTCTTCTTCTGCTGGTTGTTATAGAACACTTGGTCATCGGCAAACTCCATTTCCACCTTCTCAGCACATCGAACAAGCTTTTCATAACTTTTAAACTCACGAGAAGCTAATGCCCTTCGATATTTTGGCTTTAATCCTGAGTAAAAACGATTGATTTTACTATCAAGGTCTCGGATAAAATTTGGAGCATACCTTGCCAATCGAGTGAACCTTTCTTCATAGGCAGCCACTGAGTCTTCCTCTTGCCTCAATTCCAAGAATTGATTTTCCATCCTAAGTCGAACAGCCTTAGGAAAATATTTCTCAAGAAACATACCTTTTAATTCATCCCATTCAAGAGCATCAATCTCATCGGCGTCCCTGATATTTTTAACCATAGACCACCACTGATCTGCTTCACCCTCCAAACGGTAAATAGCAAGACTAACCTTTTGATTGTCTGAACACCCCATGACATCAAAAATCTTCTCCAGTGCTTTAATCCACCCTTCAGCTAGCACAGGGTCAGATGATCCTCTGAATGATGGGGGATGTTGCCTCATGAAATGTTCCACCACTGACATGTTCCTCTGCGGTTGTTCTGGATGATCTCGTGCATGGATACCACCACCATTTATAGCCTGAGTCAACTGTGTCATTACTGCAAAAAACTGTTCAGTTCCAATTCCGCCCATTTATGGATGCTGATTCGGAAGGTTATTTCCTTCTGTATGCCTTCCTAGCACAGCTTCCCTGTTTCCTCTGCGGAAAACCATTCTGAACAAACATGTCTTAGATGAAGCAACATGGTAATCTTTAAATGCTATATCATTTCGAAAAAAAATATTTTTGGATAATCATTTAATAGAATTCTAACTCCTAAAGTTATCTAAACCGACCTTTGATACCAACTATAAGGCCCCAGCCTTAAACCTTACTTAATCTTGAGTTATTACAAGATTACACATTGAGGATCTTTTCAGGTTTAGAGTTTTAGAGAATTAGATCATAAAACTTGCATTACATTCCACATATAAACAAAGTGGTTACATAAAGATAGTATTCTTCATTCCCATCAATGGAAACACATTTAAAATAAAACATAGATTATTTCTTGACACATCCTTGACTCTATCATCTTATCATGTACCTTTCCCTTGACCTGTGAAAAACATTTCAAAAACTTGGGATGAGCATAAAAACTCAGTATGGGTTATAAAAAAAACATGGAAAGGAAACATGAGTTCATATATACATAAGAATGAAATCATACTTTACCCATAAAACATAGGCACTTTAACATACCTCATAAAATCATGAATAAATCATAGAAATCATAATACATAAAGGTAACTTGAGGTATTCATAACATTCTTACATAGGGAGTAACCCTCTTGGTTACGTTTGGAATACCCATCACAGTATATTCCCTAAAATCTCTTCGGAGAAACCTTAACGTTTCACTCCTTCGCGTTACCCAATGCATTGGAGAGCTATAACGGGCTCACCCGCCCTTAGTTTATCACGGAACCACCCATCTTCATAATAATGCCCAAGAACCATAACATAATCATATCACATAAAACATGCATAAAGGAAACATAACATTTCCACATTTCAATCACGAGATATCAATACAACACATTGATATAATAAAAACATTATGAAAACCATTTTCAATACCAAAGTAAAACATGGTATTTATTTTTCTTTTAAAAAAAGAAGGTATGGCTTGTAGAGGAAGCCGAAACTCAAATAACGGTTACGACGGCGGAGAAGTCGTTGTCGCCGCATACGTACGACAAAAACATTCCCTTTTGTCGTTTAGTAAACGCTTCGTAAAAAAAAGATTCCTTTTGAATAAACGTAAAAGTCAAAGGGGTTTATACACTGTATAAAAGAAAGTTGTGTATAAAATAAAATATGCCTCAATGAAAGGAGATTGAGACGAAGTCCCATACCTCGTATCCGACTTGACCCGACCGTTCTTTAAACTCCTGAATAATAAACTTGAGTTAATCTCTACTTGCTTATGAATCTTTTTCAAGTTCATTATTCCTTTTATACCATGTTATGAACATCATGTAATCATTTAAATTAATAATGTTCATTTTGTCGGTATTTGGTTCTTAAGTCAAAAATAGACTTCTTACACTTACATGTTGTTAACTTGGTCAAAGGTTCATTATATCCAGAATGGTATTCATGATGTATATATCATATATGTCATATATATCCAGTACATACATGCATTTATAATATTACATAATCATTTAGAGGTAAGAAATGAAATGCACCGTTCATGGAGACGGTAAGCCGTACGTACACATGAACGCTACTTTGATTTCTATTTCGTATTTTCTGGAATGGAATCATAATGATATAAGAGTATATTATAATTCCAGTATAATAACATATATAATATCATTAACTTTATCCTTTACACATCCCACATATGGTATTAACGAATCAAATCACTTTTAGGGGGCGGTAGTCCGCACTTCCTAAAATGAAGATATCGTGTTTTACCCATAATGGAAACCATAAAGGTATGCCCAAAATGAAAAAAACAGAAGCTTAAGGAAAACATAAACATATTATATATCATATATAAAAATAGTGACATCATAATGGCCACCTTTGAAGGTGTTAAATGAGTGTTGAACAATCATCGTTTCGGGAGGCAGAATTTCGCCATCCACGGAAACCGTATGTTCTTTAACCATTTGATGTAGTTGTGTGAGAGTGTAGATCAAATAAATCTTATAACAACATCCTAGTATATTGATGATACTGGTTTTGTTACAAAAGAAGTAAATAAAAAGAGTTTAGGGGGTTGGAGAAGCAAAATAAAACAAATGAACATGAGAGAATGAATTACCTTTAAAAGTGTAACTCCTTTTGAGTTGAGCCTAAAGGCTTCCTTTGAAAGGATTCTGCCCAAAGGGAATCATCTAGGATGAGGAGAGGGATTTGGAGAGAGCAAATGGGCAGGGGTTGTCCGAGACAAAGGCTTGAAGAGTGTGTGAAATGAGGTAGAGGTGGGGGCCTTTTATAAGAGGAGAGGAGGGGCACTTTTGGAAAGTAAAGAAATGTTACTTTATTTGAAAATGTGTTTCGGTTTCAAAAGGTCCCACATTGATAGAATTCGTGGATAAGGTGATAAGGCATCTAAATCCATTCATCCAACTGGTTTTGGACATGTTTAGTTCATATATTTTACATTATCTTTCTATTTTATTTAAATCGTCAAATAATGATGTCATCGCTGGATCATTATTATGTCATAAATAATTAAATTTATTTAATGTCTAAAAATTATAAAACAAATACTATGATGTAGGAAATCGTTTTATCTTTCCAATGACTATTTATAATCAAAATTTGGACTTGTATAACCCCACTTAAAAATTGTTTTCGCAAAACATATTATGTTTGTGTCATTTTCACTTTAACATTAAATAAATAGTAATTTATGTCATTTCCCAACAAAAGTGGATCCATGGGGTCCCCAAGTTGACCCATGGCTTGTCTTGGTCGGCCATGACACAACCAATGAGGTTGGGACATGTTTCTAGGTCATTTCATTTTATTAAAGTATTATTTATACCTTAAACTACCCTAATTACCACTAATCGTGATTAAGAACTTAATAAGTTACTATTCACCAAAAAATTATTATAATCTCATTGAACCACATTTTACTTATTAATGAAAACCATGTATGTCGGATTTTCAAAATTCAATACACATTAGTGGTAAAATTTCATTTAACTGAGAAATCAGTTTGCTTGATTACCACTTAGTGGTTTCACTATTCATCAAAAATTGAAGTTTTTCAGAAAATTACCAAAAATTCACCCTAAGATATATTTGATATTCCGAATTCAAAAATGAAGTCCATTTTAAAAAATTCAAATCATATAAGTCACATTAATTAATTTAATAATTAATTCCCGCTGCCAGAGCAAATAGCGTGTTTTTACAAAACAATAAGTATCAAAAGATTGACACCAGTTTAAGTCTAATTTCAAAGTGGAATTGATTCCAATGACCACCATTGGATAAAATGGTAAAAATATATTCTAATTTCACTTCAAAACCAATTCAAAACATAATCTAATCATATAAATAAATTAGATTAAAAAGTATTTTTGATGTAAAATGCATTATTTTTCACTATTCATTAAAAAATGAACGTTGTCAGAAAAATACCAAAAATTCACACAAGGTAAATTTTGATGTCCCAATAATCAAGGATAAGTTTATTTTGACAAACATAGTTTATAAAATTGTCAAAATATAGATTCAAAAATGGTTTTCCATCAAAAGGCACTAAAACAATCTTTTAAGAATATTAGTGTATTCCATGCATAAGATTGTATTTATTTTCATTTTAAGCCTCTATAACACTATCTTAATCATTAATAGACATAGATAAAAATATATATTATTCATTACTTACTTGGGATGTTACACCTCAATTATAAAAGGGAACCTACTCCCTCACTTCTTCACACCTCTCAAGCCACTTTTTCATGAATAATATATATCAAACCAAGATCCCAACTTCTATATATTCATCCTATAATCATCCCTTATAGAATAACTCCATCCAAGTAAGCACTTCGGTGTAAACCAAAAGTAGTTACCCAAATAAGAGGTAATATCTTTCCTCAAGCTCTTTAGTTTTATTTCCATAATTCACCCCTAACCTATCATTATTACAATATTATATAATAAATAGTACCATAAATACACTGAAATTTTTTAAGATAATATTTTGACCTAAAATTACACACACTTCCATCTAATGGGTAATGAACATACTATTTATGTGTATGGCGAACTACTGCCTCATGAAATGATGATTGTTCATTTTTCCTTTACCACTTTTCATGGTTGGAAATTATGATGTAAAATATATTTATATATGTTATATATGATATTTATAATTACCTTATTTTTATTTAATTATTTTATAACCCATACCCTAATGTTTTCCATTTTTTCATAAATATGATAACATAGTTTGTCTAAGTGTGGACTACCGCCTCCTCAAAGCGACATGATCTGTTCACGCTTTACATGGAATGTATATAGGGTGTTATTAATAATAATATATAATAAAAATTATATAAATATGATAATATAATTATAATATATATATATATATATATTTAGTTTTATTTTTTTGATATGAAAAAGAAATGAAATTAGCATTCTTGTGTACGTACAATCTACCGTCTCCATGAACGATGTATTTCATTTCTTATATCCAAATTTTATTGATTATTTTAAATACATATATAATGGATATATATGATATTTAAATCATGTTTTAAATTCAAGATAATATTAAACCATGATTTAATTAATAGGAATAACAAATAACGAGTCAAAACTTTCTCAAGAAACCAAGAAATTAACACCGGAAATAGTGAAAATAATGAATGATTACTAACAAATGGGTAATAAGATATTATAAGAGGATAATATATGATATAATAAATATTAATATGGTTCTATAATAAGTTTTTATCATTCTTAAAACCATTATAAATAATGTAAAATTATGTTCACTGAAAAGGAAACACAAGGTAAGGGATTTTTGTCTCACATTTATTTATGTGGAACACATGACTTATACACTAATTATTTATTTATTATGGTGTATATACAACCCATGAATTTATTTAATGAATATTATTCTTAAGATTATGGTATTTTAATATCAATATATTTTTCTTTATTTTATAGTAATATGATTTTACTAATTGAAATGTGATGTATATTTATTTCACAATCTCATCATTATTCGGGATTGTTTTCATTTAAGTATCCATTGGGGAATATTTCTCTTCCAAGTCAGTATTTTATAAAAACATTTTAAATTTTTCTACTATTCTCCATTGATTTTTTAAAAACGTTTTTACCCCTTTTTTACTTTTTACAAATTGATTTAAAAAGGAATCCTTCTTTTGTTTTCCAAAGCAAGGTACTTTATGAATTTTCTTACAAAAGTAAAAGGAATGTTTTTTAAAATTATACATAATGAATATAATTTTCCCATAATCATGATGCCCTAATGTTTTGAAGCTTACTTTAAAATTTTAAAAGTATATTTTCAATTTAAATATTTTATTTTATAAATGTGCATCCTTTTAAATAAATTATTATAAATGGTATGGGTTTTCTCATCAAACTTTTTACTTTTGTGAGATATATTCCTTATTCACCACTAATTTCCTTATGTTTGGTGTATGTATACTGGTCTTTTTATGTATCATATCATGAATCTCATTTATTCATGGTATTAAAATGTAAAAAATTTATATGGGACACTTTTATTAGAAAATATCTTTTTAAATCAATTATTTGATATATAATGAATTATTTGGATGCAATAATGGGTGGGGATCATCGGTTGAAAACATCCTTGATGGATTGATACTCTCAAGAGATGAATAATGTGTAAATAATAATTGGGTTTTACCAGATATGATTAAACCTTCTTATAAAAAGTCTTGGTGGTATTCCATCATGTTCTGGATACATGGCATCCAATATTTAATAATTCCTTTATTTCAGTGTTAATTAATTATTATCCAGGAGCTTTTCACTATGAAAAATTATATGGATACATTTTATTAATTGAATGGAATGTTTTTAATTTATATATCGTTCCATATTTATTATTCCTTATCCATTTATTTGAATGGTATGTGTTCTTAGTTATTTACATTTCTATATAGATTTATAATCATTAATTTATTATTGCTTCTGATGCACTTACCCTTACTGAGAATTTGAGCTCAAAATTATTATATTTTTCCCCAAGATTCCCGGAAGTGTACTAAAATCGATATTCAAGGATACACTAGCTATGATAAAGTTATAAAAAATTATGTTATAATTAGTGTGTTAATTTTTAATACAAGACTTATGTATGTATCTAGTTTACCATGACTACTAAGCTATTAGGTCCTTTGAGACATGATTTACTTGTATCTATGCCAATGTAATAATGTAAGTCATCGGCTTCAGTCTTCTGGGGTTGAGGTGTTACAGTTGGTATTAGATTAAGTTTAGTAGAAACCTTGAAAACTAGATTTATAAAAGTTATATTATAGAACATAACCTTAAGATAGACTTCGAGGATAAGTATAGAAGAACATCCAAGAATTTTGGTAAGGTAGGTATTATGTGGGAATTCCTATAAATATATCATTTTCTAGATGCTACAAGTGGACATGGTTCTGAAATAGATATACCTAGAAGTAACAAATCTGAGAAGGTGTATCATGACTGACTTGATGTAACTTGATACACGACAATGAGTCTTACTGTGCACCTGGTTTGACACTCTTGGGGGATAAAATAGGATAATTCACATTTTATTTAGAAACAATTATTTAGGATTTAAAAGTAAATATGTCCCTAAAGAAATCATGTACTATAGTACTTTTTCTCTAAGGATTCGGAAGTATGAAAATTTTTAATTAAGGTCTTTATGGTGATAAAATATTTGGTGTGTGACAATAATATATATATTATATTGTTTAGAGAATTTTATGTTGTGATCAATTTTAGAAATTTAGAGACATTTTGGAATATTATTTAGACAAAATTATTTGGAAGAGTCTTATGGTTGGAATGGATTAAGTTGAACATTGGATATTATTATTTTAGGTTAAAACATTTCTTTAATTTTGAATATATTGATGTTATTTCTATAATGTTATAATAATATAGTTTTAGAAAAATGAAAACTCATAGGTCGGGAGACAACCTGTTGCATCTGTAAAGGCCACAAGACATAAACCCACAACTAAAGGGAGACATTGGTGCATCACCTACCACTAGCCTATATGATGTCCTGATTAGTATAACATAGTTTTATTTATTTAAATGGTATGACAGGTGAAGTATAAGTTCATTTTTGGAACCCTATACAATTACGATAAATAGAATACTTTTTATTATTATTATCTTTTAGAGAGAAATATGAGTTTGTGGTAGAAACTGATTAAATGATGAAACTATGTTTTTTAAGAATGTATGTTTCCTTATGCTCTTAGTATATAAAGTAAATTAATTATTAAACTCTAGGTAAAAGATTTGGAAACCAGAAAATATATCTTAGTACCTTCTTTTCCATTGAATCAAATGGTACCTTGTATAATTGTAGATTTATAGCTTTCTAATTGTTAAAATTCTCTTGACCATGTTCTCTGTCACTCTCTATTAGAACATGATGGTAAGAATTCTCTCCCATGTCAATGTTTTCCTACATCGAAGCCTAGTATGTGTTACATACAGTGACCTTCATAACCCCCCCCCCCCCTAATTCATTTCAAATTGGTGGTCTCATTATTATTTTTTCTATTTGGGATTTCCACAATGATATTTTGAAAATTCAAACCGCTAGTTTTCGATATGGAGTTTAAATTATGAGGATGAAATTTATTGAAGGAGGTGAGAATGTAAAACCCCAATACTTTAGGATATTTTAATTTTAAAATAAATTTAATTTTTTTCTAGCTTGATTTGTACGCCACACCTTGTTAAGCTTATGCTACACACAACAATGAGTTGGTGTGCGTCACACGCAAGGATGAGTTTTACCGAACAACATTATATTGCTAAAATATTATTATTAAATATAATAAGATATAACCTAGACATTAATTTTTTGGTTATGAATAGTGTTAACTAAATATTTGTTTTAATTCATTGGTTAAAAATTAATTAGCAATGAATATAGTAACCAACTGAATATATGGGAAATTAATTTATAAAGATATTTTTTTATACTCATAATGTCATTTTATCTAGATATATAAAATTAATTATTATTATTGAATTATATTACTGAAATATATATGTAATATTTTTAATTAAATATTTTTTATATTCATCCAATATATTTGATAGGAATAATATAAGAATAAACCAAATATTACAGATAAAAACCAATATTTTTATAAAAACATTTTTACTACCTTTTAATGGTGAACCTATTTTAAATAAAATTTTGAAACTTTTATATAATTTATTTGAAAAAAATAAAATTATTATTTAAAATAGTGATATAAAAAAAAAATTCTTTGAATTATTGGAATTTTTCTTATAAGTTTCATGTTTTCATGAATATTTTGAAAATAACATTTTTCATCAAAATAATTTATAGTGTTAAATTATATTTTTTATTGGTTCTAAATTATAATTAGATTATATTTTATAATTTAATATAATTTATGTCATTTGAATCAATTTTACATTGAAATTGGATATAAAAACCATTCAATCTTCTAAATGTTTTCACTTTAAAAACTCATTTTCTCTTTTCATCAACGGGATTAATTTTAAATTAATTATTAAAACTTTGGGGTTTTTTAATTTTCAAAAAAATATATTCCATATTGTGAATCAGTTGATACAAATTATTTAAATTGGTTTTTTTATTCTGGGCATATGAATAGTAACTTAAGTAATATTTTTTATTACCATGGTTAAGGGTAAATCGGGTAATTTAAGGAAAAAATTATATTATAAATGTTATAAAATTACCCAAGCACATGTTATAATTTTATTTTTGAGATATTTTCTACCTAAACCATCCTTAGGACGATTATATGGCATTTTGGATCCACTTTCATGACTTTATATCTTTTATAGTATTATATTCTAAGGAAATTCCAATATGTCACACTCTTGTTTTAATAAATGTTACATTTTTTATATGTTTAATTGGAGGATAAATTAAAATTTAAATATTAATTTTAAATATAAAAGTTTTATCTTAATTATGGTAAATCTTTTATAATTTTTATGAAATAAATAATTAAATCAAATGGTGACACAATGATGATGTAGTAATTGTTAAATTAATGGAAGAATCAAAGATATGATATTAAAAATATTAAAATAAATATAATTTGATAAAAATAATGTCATAAACTAATTTTATAGATTAATTTGACATATTCTGTATGATTTAAAAGATTTTTTTAGAAGATATCATTTTTTTATGTTAATTTTAAAAATTCAAGTAATTAATAGTGTCAAAATTGACACTAATGATATTTTAAAATAAGTAATATGTTATTAAATGATATAAATTCATGAAAAATTAAAATTAAAAAAACTTATTGGGATGAATTTAAATATGTAATAAATGGTCCATTTATGGCTCATTTTGAATTTTAGAGTAACTATATTAACCCTTAAAGAGTAAAAATCCATGTTGTCATGGTAAGAGTTAAAGGGTTCAACTAAGGGTTAAATATAAAAGATAAGTACAATAATATTGCCTAAACCTGTATAAAATTTATATATTAAGAGTATTTAGATCGATCATAATAATATATTCTATGTAAATCACTTTGGATCTGGTTGGAATAGAAAATGAAATTATATTAATTTAATATGTTGAGGTTTCCAAAAGTTACCCTCACCTCAATTATAAAAGGGAACCTCCACCCTCACTTTGTCACACCTCTCAAGACACTTTGGCTCAAAAAATATATAATAAAAAAATCTCAAATTCCCTATATTCATCCTATAATCATCCCTTTGGGCATAAATCCATCCAAGTATGCCTTTTGGTGCAAACCAAAAGAAGTTATACAAAAAAGAGGTAACATCGTTTCTCAAACTCTTTAGTTTTATTTCCATTATTCACCCCCGAAAATCTATTTATTCCAAGATTATATAAAAAACAATTATATCATAATACTGATATTTTTTTATGCTAATATTTTTACCTACACTTACATGTACTTCCATCTAATGGGTGACGAACATACTATTTGTGTATATGGTGAACTACAGCCACATGAAACAATGATTTTTCATTTTTTTTCTTTACCACATTCCATGGTTGGGAATTATGATTTAAATTATAATTATATATGTTATATATGAAATTTATTATGTTTTTATTTTTATTTAATTATTTTATAACTCATACCCTTATGCATTCCATTTTTTATAAATACGGTAACATCATTTTTGGAAGTGTGGACTAACACCTCCTCAAAGCAATGTGATTATTTCATGCTTTACATAGATGTATAATGGATGTTATTGATAATAATATGTAACATATATGACATAAATATGATACTATAATTATAATATAAATATATATAAGTTTCTTTTAATTCTTTTAATATGAAAAATAAAATAAAGCATAATTCATGTGTACGTACAACCTACTGTCTCCATGAATGATGCATTTCAGTTCGCATCTCTAAATTTTATTGATTATTTAAAATAAATATATAATAGATATATATGATATCTAAATAATTTTTTAAATTCTTCATATTATGAAACTATTATCTAATTAATGTTAACAACAAATAACAGGTCAAAACTTACTCAAGAAACAAGGCAATTAATACCTGAAATAGTCAAAACAATAATAGATTACTAAAAACGGGTAATAAGATGTTATAATAGTATCATATATGATATCATAAATATTAATATGGTTTTTGAATAATTTATTAACATTTTTAAAACAATTATATAGGAGTATAAAGGATTCTCACCGAAAAGGAAACACAAGGTAAGGGATCATTTTCTCAATTTTATTTCTGTGGGACACATGCCTTATACACTAATTATTTCTTATATGTGGTACATATAACACCCATGAATGTATTTTATTACTATTATTCTATAGATTATAGTATTTTCAGATCTATATAATTTTATTTCTTTTATGTGACTAAGATTCTACTAGTTGTAATGTGGTATGTATTTATTTCACAATCTTATAGTTATTCGAGATTGTTTTCATTTAAGTCCCCACTAAGGAATTTTTCTCTTCTGGTTAAGTGTTTTATAAAAAAAATTCAAAAATGTTTTTACTATTATCCATTTATTATTTAAATTCATTTTTACCCATTTTTTACTTTTTACAAAAAAAATTAAAAAGGAATCTTCCTGTCATTTTCCATAAAAAGGTACTTTATGACTTTTCATAAAAAAGTAAATGGAAAGATTTTTTAACTAATATAGAATGAATGGAATTTTACCACTATCATGAATCCATAATGTTTTAAATCTTCCTTTAAAATTTTAAAATTTTATTTTCAATAAAAATATTTTCTTTTATAAATGTACAGCCTTTTAAATTAATGATTATAAAGTGGTATGTGTTCTATCATCTTAATTTTTACTTCTATGAGGTATATGCTTTATTAAAAACTAATTTCCTTGTTTGTGGTGTATGTATTCTACCCCTTTTATGTATCATATCATGAATCACATTATCTTCATGGTATTAAAATGTATCAAAGTGGTATGGGAAACTTTGATTTGAAAATATATTTTTAAATCAATTATTCAACATATAATGAATGCTTTGGATGAAAGAATGGGTGCGGGTGGTATGTAGAAAATCCCCTCGATGCATTAGTAGTCTTAGTAGATGAATAATGTGGCCAAAATAATTAGGTTTTATCCACATTGATTAAAACTTCTTGTGAAAGGTCTTGATGGTATTGGTTTATGTGCTAGATAAATTACATCCAATATTTAAGCATTCATTTATTTCATTATTCTGTTATTCCTATCTAGGAGATTATCACTAAGAAAAAATATGTGGATAAATTTTCTTTATTAAACGACATGTCTTTAAGTTATATAACTTTCTATATAGATTATTCTTTATCCAGTTATTAGAATGGAATTTGTTTTTAGTTCTTGATATTATTTTATAGATTTATGCTTGTTAATCCATTATTTCTTCCAATATAATTACAATTACTGAGAATTTTAGATCACCCTTATTATGTTTTATTTCCCCTAGATTCTCATAATTATACTAAGAAAGATGTGCAAGGATACAGTAGTAGGGATAAATTTATAAAAAAAATGTTGTAATTAGTGTCTTAATTTGTAATACATGGCTTATATATGTATCTGGTTTTACAAGACTACTAAATTGTTCAATCATTTGAGATATGATTTACATGTATTTATGCTAATGTAATAAAGTATGTAACTTCCTATAGGCTTCAGGGGTTGGGGAATTATAGTTATTATTTCTTTTTTTTCGTCATTAGATTTTTTAATTCTTGATATTTTAGTTTCACACAATTGATTGATCTAAGATTAGGGTTCTCAGAAATATCACTCCTCTAAGAAGTAGCACCTTCAATGTTTTTTCAATACATGTGATGGGTTCTTGAATACATTTATATGACTAGTACATAAAACTAATCTCACACAACTCCTCTTCACATAAGTATTTTATAATAATTTCAGGAACTATTTTCTCACATGTTGAGGCATTGGATAAACAATAATATAAAATATGAGTGTCATAAAATCCTTTGATCTCTCTTATGGGGATTTTGTTCATGTATGACGTATCATAATGGAGATAAAGTGAAAATTTTAAATGAAATATCAAAAAACCCTCTATGTTCCCCAACCCTTTTTATAAGAAAAGGGGTGACCCAAGTTGTTCTAACTTATAGATGGAATTTACTAAATTTCAGTGTTATCCTTAGGATCTTATCCTCCTCCTTGATGAGACCCAATTTTTATTTGGGAGATTAGTAGATTCTAAAAAATGAATTCATGAAGGATTTATGTGGAAGGAAATCATTGATTCTTAATTTTATGGAAAATTATTTATTCTCACACAACTCAAGTTACATGATTCCATAACAATAGGCATCAGACATTTCTAGTGTTATGAAATTGAAAAACACTTCCAACGATATATGTTTATGTGTGCTGGAGGCCTATAAATACCCCAACAGATCATTATTTCATGGTTTTTAGGCTGTGGATTTTAGATTTTATGGAATATAAGGGTCTTAAATACCATAATCCCAACTTCCAAAGTCTTCACAAAATTGAAAAAACTGCCATGGACTCTTGTAGGTGGGGATATTATATGAATTTCATCATGTAATTAATTAAATGTATTTTTATTTTCTTTATAATAATATAAAAATCTCCCTTCCAAAAAAAACACATTTTGGGTGAAGGCACCCAACCTCTTGGAAGTCATTGTAACACATAATACAAAAGTTGCATTAAATACTATTATAATGACCCATATTATACCCCCTCTAATGAAATACCCATTCACAAAAGATGAGGTCATGTGGGACCCTCATCTACTCAATACAAAACCATTGGTTCTAGTTCCATATATGAAATTGTATTTTTTTCCCTTACTCCCAATACCATTACATCATGAATGATTTAGGGATAATCCATGCATGTTTTTTTAAATCATTGGTTCGGAATAATAATGTATGACTCCCACTTTATCCCTTAATTTCATCTATTTTATGAAATAATAATCCTTATAGCATAAAAATAGATTGAATAGACCAGACATATCAGAAGAACTTAAACTATGCACCTTGAAATTTTTGGGTTTTGATTCTGATTCTAATAATATATATAGGATAATGATTTTAGGTACAATACTAACATCCCATAAACATTACCATAGAATCTTTCTTTAGAAATATAGTAAAGACCACATATTATTTGAAGAAAATAGGTCTTTTATAGTATCCTCACCAGAATATAAACCATGGACACAATTATATAATGAGTGTATGAAGATCAACACCCCCACTGGATGTTAAACAGTGACTTCCATTATGTGATGATAATTAGAGGATCCACATCTCTATGAGAATTTATATCATTCTAACCTTAATTTGATAAATGTAATAGGATCAACATACCCCCTTCACTCAAAGTTTTTCTCACCATTATGTGAATATAATAAAGGTATTAATACCCTTTTGTGATGAGTATAAGTAGTCCCTTTCCTTATTTGAAAATAAAAATATTCCCTATGTGTTGATTATAGGATGACCCCCTTAACTAATGCATCAGAAAACTATTTTGTCTTATGTGGTAACCATAAGGTACCTATTGTTATGAGAACTATATTCATTAGGTGTCATTTCAAAGATACCTTAAAGGGTGATTATAATATGCTTCATATGAAAAGAAATGGAAGATTTATAAAATAAACACTAGATTCCTTAGGTGATGAGCCTGGGATGATTTATGTAATGAGAATATAATACCTCATGTGATAATAATGGTATTTACTAACATCCTACCATGATGAAGATAAATCATATGCCTAATAATTACAACATTCATAAATTATGGATCATCTTCAAATGAAGGTTTTTATCCTGCTATTGAATTGTGTGGTGTATGTAATGTGTGTCTCAATGAATCTGGAATCATGAAAAATATTAACTAAAATATATTAAATATTTATGGGTGTCCAAGACTAGTAAAAAAACTTTATAGAGGGAATTTTTTACATCCCATATTCATGTTATGATCATTGCAACATAATTTCACCCTTGTGGTGATGGGATGATCACCTTTGGAAAGTTGGAAAGTATAAACCAGATCATAGTAATCCTAGTGCAATCTGTTATAGTTGTACTGGGGAAAATCAACATAAATACCCTTCCTGGTGAGAATAGATCATGTATACCATATTCCATACATTCAATTTTATCATGTCATGGGAAAGGGGAATTCAAATACTTATTTAGATCTTTTTAACCCTTCTCGTGTGATGTACCTACATATAGATCATATAATGACAAAAAAAACCTTCTTCATAATTAACCTTTATCAAAATAGTAATCAATATAAAAAAACTATTATAGGATATATTAATCAACATTCTTAAGATAATAGTGATACAGTGTATTTTACATAGTAAAGTCATAACATGCCCAGTATAATAAGGTAACAAAATGAGTAACTATTTAAAACTATATCTATTCATAGGATAAAAATAATATCGGTTTCCTTTAATAGAATTTATATAAATATGTAACATCATAATCAATGCTATAAGTAGTATCCATGATTAATATACACAATAATATTAACATACTTGTATAACTGTAACCATCATGAAATAATGCATGTAAAATATAATATGAAAATCCAAGAAGAAAATACAGTAGTTTAGAAATCAGTCATGCTGGTCTTTTTCAATGTGAAACACGAGGTTTCACATACCTAACTATCAAGATACACTATAATGATAGTAAATATAGAATTGGTTAAGGAATATTAATTAGGCTAAAAGACTATATAGATGAGAAAAAAAGGAATTATCCATAACATGCAAAAAGAAATACTTGAAATAATATTGTATAACATTATCAAAAGTACTTAGAAACCTACATCATTATTTCAATTGTAATTAAAACATTTAAACATTACCCATACTTATGAAATTATATTTTTTTTAAATAATTGGAAAATACCATTTTGTAACATGTTTTGAGAAAAAAATAAGTTGAAGAAGAAATATGAAAAGATAAAAATTTAATTCTGAATGTGTATACAAATGGAATAATTTTTTGTTAAGGTTTTATTATATTTTCCTTGCCACAAAACCTTCTAAAAATAATTTGATGCATCACATGCCAATATTTCATGTTAATATTGAAACAAATGGATTATACATGGACATTCATTTCTTCTCAATGAATCCACCTAACCATCACATCACTATCAATTCACTCACTTTACCAAGGGTTTAGTATAACGTTGGATTTTTTTATTTAGATTTATTTAGAAAGTGTTATTTTCAATTTTAGAACCAAAATTAAACATAAGTAAAAGTAAATTATCTATGTTATTGAAAAATAATAATGTTTAAGCCAAAAGATGAATTTTTCTCACATGTTTTCCACAATGTGGATGGACTCAAACAATATAAACATATATTACGTTTCATCTTCAATTAATGATGAATGTTAGTATATGATACATCATAAAAATTAATTATGACATATTTGATCATGTTCTACTCATTTCATATTTTCTAATAAACCCTAACAATAAAGGTAAAGGCTTGACAGAGATTAATGAAATATTATTATGTATGGAAAATTCCTCAAAAAATCAGAACACAATTAATATCACTTCATAACATCATATAAACTCATTTAAGAAGTTTATTTTTTATATAAAAATACCATTGAAAAACTATCCAATAATATTATAAAAATATATTATAATTTTTATTAAATAATTTTTAGGAAGAAATCATAGGTACACATTATATATCCATTTCCTAAGAATCACTAGGAGAGTTTAGAAAATATAATATAACCTTTTTAAATCTAAAATAATATAAAAATCACCAATAAACACATAATAAACATTAAAACATAATTTCATAACTAAAGAAATCCAAATACACAACACTTATGATCAAAAAACAGTTAATATCAAAAGGAAACCAATTTAATCAACCTCTAAATTTTACCCAGTTATAGTATAGTATTAGCCACTAATTATCTATAATAAATTATTCACATATTTTTTGATAAATCCATGAAATAACTAAAATAGGTTATATTTAAATAAATTCATATAATAAAATCAATGGAAAAATAAAATAAACCAATAATAGGTTCATGTAACCCAAATTAGAGGAAACCCTAGGATAAGAAATGTTTTAATAGTGATTTAGTGAATTAAAAAATCATATATCTCAACTAATTATGAAGAAAAAAAATTATAAGTGAATAAAATGGATGATGATATAAAATGAGATATCATACCTTGAATCATCAAAAGAACTTCCTTTGATACTTCTTTGATCTATGGTTTAGAAGGTGGTAGAGTAGATATCCTTATATAAGATCCCATGGAATGTTTAGGGGATTTGGAAAATTATTTTTGGGTGTCCTAAATAATTAATTTTAATTATTTTATGTTAGAGGGTCTTTTTTACAACTTTTAAAAAAATAATCTTTAACCCATAAAAACCCTAGTGGGTTCCACTAGAACTCTAGTGGAAGTTTGATATACTATTAATGGATCTACTAGAATACCTATGGTATCCATAGTAAATATATTAGATAAATGATTCTTCCACATTATAGATAATCATACATAAAATGCCTCTGAATCTCAACCAACACTCTCAAACCATTTACAAAACCTCAATTCACACCCATTAATACCCAAATCCTTAAAAAAATAATTGTGTATTTGAATCCAAAAAAATATGGTTATAATAATAAAACAAAAAATATTAATATGGTTCTACTCTTCTATCAATAAAATTACCACTAAAAGAACCAACTCCCTTATATATAAATCCATCATTGAAAAAGGTCATTAAAACACCCTACCCATAAAACTTCTCATCCTTGGGAAAACTAGAGTTATTTTTACCCATATATTAACTACACCTAAATATTTTATATTTATAATGATATGTACACTAAAACCATGATACAAACTCCCAATGTATCTCAAATAACCTAATTCAAATAATATCACATCCCAAATTAAAAAACATTAGCCAAAACTCGTATACAAAACCCAAAACACACCTCAAAATATACCTCAATTCATTCATGTCACTTTTAATTCATATTCCATAATCTAATTCAAATCATTAAAAGAAAAAAATCTATATTCCTAACCATCACAAAAAATAATATCCCAATTACCCACCACTAAACTGATGTGGGACTCTAAGGACCACAATAACACACTAAACAATTGAAATATATCAACACTATAGGATAAACCCTCATGGTTACAATATTTTAAATATATAATTGTTTACACACCAATATATAATTCTACTAGGTTTTTTTAGGATTGACTTACAACAAAATTCCAATTTAACAAAAATAATCAAATATAAAAAGTTTTATAGGAAACCACTCTACACCACATAAATCACATTCCAAATCATTTCCAATAATACTAAATTTTATAAAACCAATGCATTATATAACTCTAATTAGTAAAAATGATTACCAACATTCCTTTTAAAAGGTCATATCCTATGAATTATATATAATAAAATAATCAAAAAATTAATTCAATTATATTTTAAAATAAAACCGATTAAATTTCAAAATCTCATTCCCATTATTTTTCCAAATTTATACATTCTAAATACAATTTTATTTCAAATAACTCATCAGTGAATATTATTAACAGAAAATGAGTTTTAACTAAGTAGTATTTTGGATAAAAAAAACTAAACTAAAATTTGTATTCTAATATTTCTTGTTTACCAACACAAATTAAAATGTAAAACTATTTTCCTTATTGAATGAAATTAATATACATATAAGTATCCCAACCATATGATACACGCTATAATTGTCCATGTCTGAAAACATGTGATTAACATTCTCAATTTCATTATTTCCAAAAAAACATAATTCTTATTAATAAATAAATGATAATATACATTCTATACAATAAGGGATCAACATTCATAGTAGTTTAATGAAATGATAAAATAACTAGTGTTCTAAAAAGATCTTACCAATATAAAATAAACATTGTACTCGATAATATAAAATTAATGAAAAAGAAAACCATTTTCTTGGTTGAAAATAAAAAAATAAATAGAAATAAATAAAATACCCAGTAGATATCCCAAAATATATGTCAATTCACAAGATAAATTATTGTGCATAAGTAGGAAAAAAAGAGCTAACTCAAAAGTAAAAAATTAAAAATATTTGACTAAGAATCTATAAAAATAAACCAAAATGTATCAATAAATGGAATCAATCATTTATTCAAGTTAAACTAATAATATCCTATATATATTTATAGTAAAATAATATTAATATATATAGTTGATGTTTTAGTTAATATAAACCAATATTAGATTCTAGCTATAATATAAAAAACACTGGAAAACCTAAAATATATCACTTCAATCCATGTGGGCATACCTATTGATTCCTAACATGATAAAAGAAATGTTAACAATGTTATATCCTTATTAATCCCTCTATAAAATCCTCTCATTTTGTTCCATCATTCTCAGGACAAGTATTGAAAACCTCGCTCAAAACATTAGTTCTTACTAAGGGCTCGGGCATTCTCAATTAATAAGAGATTCCAAAATAAAAATGTTTTTATGCTTTATTATTGGTTTGTTCACATATCCCATTTTTCATATCACCTATATAAGAAAAAAATACTTAATTACCAACAACACTCTAATAAAACATCATAGAGATTATATTCCTCTATGATGACCGAATTATGGAGTTATTTCCCTATGATTGATCCAAGAAACCTAGGGGATGTAAACTTTCACTATCATTATTGAAATAAAATTGGGGAGTGATTAGAAATTTTTAATATTTTAAATTCATGTTTGGAATATACTATAAATATTAAATCACTTTTATATATTTATGAAACTACACAACTAAATATAGTAATAAATAATTTATATAGGAGTGTTCAAGAATATAAACATAACAAAGCCCTCAAAATGAATTTAAAAAATAGAAAACCAATACAAAATCTATCGCATTCAAATCAGGATATAGAAAATGTATAATGTAAATAGGACCTAAGAAATAGTTAAATAGATATAATATAGATAATTTTATAAACATCGCCTCTAACATCCACACACTCTCACCAAAAATATCTTGGGGTATAAACGACTAAATGGAAGCCATGAAAAAAATAGATAGACCTCTTCATCTAGAATCAAAACTATAGGTATCTAAAATATCGTAAGTCAAGATTCATTTCCACTAAAGTGTCCATAAAGGGTGTGAGAATAAATACTCTATAGGGAATCATGAACAGTATCTCAATATGATAGGGTAATAATGGGGTTATGCATGAATATATTTACACATTTACTTATAAATATATATTAAATCGATTTTAAAAATAAATAAAAAATGTATATCAATTGATCAAAAGTGTGTAATTATATAAATATATATTAATTAAAACCTATAAATCTATATTCATGTATTATTAATACCTATACTACCTACTATGATCTTTCTACTTAGAATCAAACATGAGTTGGGTAGGGAAACTACAATGTCCATAATAGTTAATATAAAAAATGTCAGTATAGGTGAATCACTAATCCTGAGGGGGAATTTAATCATTTTCACTAGATATATATGTGAAAATATTCTCTTCTTATGTTAATGGGTAAGGGTTATACTCAATTAGGTAATTATAAACCATCCCTTTGGATTTACTTTCATATATATCATATCAAAACCCCGCTTCTTCATAATCATCATCAATCAAATAAGTAATCTTCCACATGAAAACCTTACCAGTTATATCAATCGGAAGCCTTGGTAAAATAATGTTATAGCATAATTTATATGTAAATAAAATATTATTCTCAGAATAATAAAGTAATAACATTGTTAATGGTTTAAAACTATAACTATATATAAGATAACAAAATTAGTTTTTTCAATAAACTGGATTTATATAAAATCATAACTTCATGATTGACATATTAATCTATATACATTCTTGATATATACAAAAATAATACTTTTCTATAAAAATTACAACCATTTAAATATACGTAATTAGTGATATAATAAGATAGTTTAAGAAGAAATAGAAAAAATAGTAAATAAGTGAGTTTGGTCTTACACCATGTGAAACCCATGGTGTTCCATACCCAACTCTATGGACACAATCAAAAGACACTAAATAAATAAAATTTAAAATCATATTTTTTATACCCATGAAATGATATTTTTTTTAAAATGAATATATGAGTACCATTATGTACCTTATTTTGAGATAAAATTTAAAAGTAGAATGAAATAAATAATAGGATAAATTTAATGAATAAAATACTCATAAAAAGAACCATTTCACTTCATTGTTTTATATAAAACCTTATCTATAGTAAAACTATCTGAAATCCATTAGATCTATCACATAATCAATATTAAATTTAATTCTAAATCATGCGGGTTCATTCATGTAAAAGAAATTCTTCTCCATAAATCAACAGAACCACCAAATCACCACTAATGGACTCTCTTAACCATGGGTTATATGGGGTTTATTGATATATAGATCATTAATTATTATGTTGGATAAAGTATTTACCAATATATAATTTTTAAATTAAGTTTAGATAAATGCCTGATCCATTTCATATTAAAACAATAAGGTTTAATTCATGAGAAGACTATTACACAAAAGATAATCTCAAGGTGGTTTGACATGAAATTAAAACATGTGGTTTCGTTTTCTTACCAAATTAAAGATGAAATAGTGTTTATTATATTATAGAAAAAAAATTATTTCATAATTAAACATGGCCAACACATCTCAAATTTGATAGTAAGATCTATCAATAAATATAATGGTTTCCTAAGGATCTATCAAATTCCATTTAGAATAGAAATGTCTCAAAAAAACATGAGGGAATGAATATCAATAAAAATAAATATATAAACTCTTTGAAAAACATTTACATGTTACACCAAAATATTATTCTAAATTTTTATATTATTATTCTAAAAATAAGTAATAAAAAAATTAATAATTTATAGAAAAAACCCAAAGGCTAGAATATTACACAAATAGCCCAAGAATCACTTATAGGTTTGAGAATAACAACCATAACTATTAAAAATAGTAAACAATCAAAATGTTCAATGTGTATCACCTATAAAATATGAAACCATAATTCCATAACTAATGAAACCTAAATATAAAACCACCAAAATCAAGGAACACTTAACAAATAAAATATAATAATATAATTAACCTATAAAATTAACCCAACTATATATAATTTTAGAATCCTAATTATATCTAGCATATAATTATTTAATTTTCCAATAAAATAATGAAATTAAAAAAAATATTAACTCAATCGCTTCTTAGTAGGACAAAAAAAGGATATAAACCTATAGGATCTCACATTATTAAGGAAATGAGGAATCCCTAGACTATGAGGTTATGTCGCCATGATTTGGTGAAACTAATACAAAAAATTTATATCCAATTAGAATCAATAATATTATAATATAGGAATAGTAAATATGAGATGTTAGGGGGAGAACCTACAAATAATTGGTGATGAAACTTCATTGATTCATCGATAATAATTTCAGAGATCGAGAGTCTCATATAGGATATTCCATGTTACATGTAGGGGATGAGGAAAATTATTTTATATAGTCTTTAATATTTTATTTTAAATATTATGGGTCAAAAATACCATTTCCCCCTTTAAAAAAATGTGACCCAAAACCCGTTGAAATATTGGTGGGACCCATAGTAACTCTAGTGTGGTCCACTAGAACTCCAGTGGTAGTCAGGTAAGTTATTAATGTTTATATTAGATATATAGTGGTATCCACAAGAACACCATTGGCCTTCTCATACCACCCCCTTTTATATTTTCCACTAAAAAACACCTCTAGACCTCACCCCAAGCTCTGAAACCTCTTATTAAACCTCAAACCACACTCAAACATACATAAAATTCTTTAATAAAACACCTATTTATATATTAAAATCTAAAAAATAATTATTTTATTCCTTTCATATTCATAAATTCAAATGTTTCCACACTTCCATATATTGAATTTCCACTAAATTACATAATTCCCACTTAAATAAATTCACTAAGGACATTGGTCAATATGGATAAAGAGTTTTATCAACACATTATATTGTAAAAAAACTATCATTTATAAAATAATAGTATAAATATAATGACTATGTCATGGTGTAAAATTTCAAAAAAAATGAATTTCTTTATACAACCATGTTATTGTTTTGATTTAGTGGTTAATTATAAAATGTGTTGTACCAAAACCACATCTAAAGACATGGATATATGGTAAATAGTTAATTATGGAACCATACATCTATGAAAAAAAATTATGATCTTTAATAACATTTTTTTAATGGATTAAATTATTATTTTAATTAATAATTTTGGAGAAATTTCTAGAGATATAGTGGAGTATCGGGCATCTTAGGGCCCCAATTTTGATATATTAAAAATATTAAATTTATTAAATTACTTAAACCCATTATTTAATAAATAATGGATTTACTAATATATATATCCTCGTATGGGGAATCTAAGACCTCTATTTAATTTTGAACCAGGTCTTTACCCTATCCCTTAAATAAATTTTTCTTATTTATAACTCCTTTGATAGGGTGCAGTAATGGGAGGATTAAAGGAATTAATTAAATTATTTAATTAAAAATATTTAATTTGGTGAAACCTTAGTGAGTCCTATATATAAAATCTCATTATCCACTCCTAGAGTATTATTTTCACAACCTTGATGAATTCATTAGATGAGAGTCATGGAGATATATTGATGAAGTATCTTAGTGTTGAATAATCAATCAAGAACATATCAGAGATTGTCTACATCATTGAATACATAAACAATGAACATATTATTCACCATTTATCAATAATCTTCAAGGTATGATTTATTTTATGGATTTATCCTTGTATTTTATATCTTCACAATCACAGATAAAATCTTATATGTATTCTATTTGTGATCAACCTTTGCATTGACCATTTATTTTATGGTTTTTTATTAAAATATTGGTTTTTGATTAATTAGTTTAGAAACTATGATTAATCCTTTTTTATTTTATATCTGTGAACTATTAAATTGATCAATCATTCTTGATCATCATTGTTAATTGTTTTTTGGTTTTCTTAATTCCTCCTCCATTTCATTATATTCCTTAGTAGTATGTGATTTGGCTATTGATTAAACATAATATATAGACCAAATTCATCATGAATTTTATTATAGGATCCATGAATCCTATACTATGGTTCTACATTGAGGATTATATCACAATTAGAAATTAAAAAGGATTATTAAAACATGTATGTGGGTATCATGAGTTGAATCTCAACTATAGTGGTGTTCAAACGATTGATGGTTTGTGCAGAATGATAAGGATGTGATAGAGAATATCAGTTCTAGAAATAATATTCCATGAATTGATTTTATAAAATTATAAATCCATGGGTTATGAATTTGATTATGTTTTATATGATATTGGAGGCTATATTGCTGAGAGATTATAGAAAATAAGAATACGTGTTGAAGTATGACATTCTTAGTAAAACCCGACTCCATGGTGTGTAGTTACAAAGAACACAAATCATGTATCTTATGAGATGTGATTCTTGGGTTTCATGTTTGAGTTAAATAAAATAGATACATGTGTTCAATCCCATGCACTTTTTGTAAGTAACCTACCTTAAACATTACATATTCTAGTGATTTTAACTAGAATTCACATTATTACATTCCTGATAATATATTCAGTTTAGAGTTGTAGAGAATTAATACTAAATCTTACATAGTAAAACTATACATTACAAGTAGAAACTAATACTTAGTATCCATTTTTCCACCAAAAAAAACTTTTTAAAATAAAACATGGTTTCTTTTCATGATCAATATTTACAATTTTCACCTTTATCTCATTCTTGTCTCTATTCTACCTTAAATCCTATGAAAAAAAATTAAAACTTGGGATGATCAAAAAAAAGTGGAAAGGGAAATTAAAAAATGAAACTATTAGTATAGTGATAACCCATAAATACATTTTCCTAAAAACATACCTTTTCACCCAAAAAAAAGGAATTAACTCTTCAAAAATATCATTATCTTACCTTTTGAAAATCGAGATATTTTCATTAAAATCATAAAAAATAATATAAGATATAAGTAGTTAAATTGGGACATGATTTTATACATCACTCTTATAAATGTATTAAACAATATTATCAACCTCCAACTCTAGAGTACCACATGAATTGGAGGTTAAAATGTAACCACCTTTCCTTGGTTTATCATGGAACCACCCATCATTGGTTAATACATTAAGCACATGTACTTGGTTTATCATATAACCACATATAATTGGTTTATAATGTAACTAACCATCATTATAAACAATTCTTAAGAACTATAAGATAAACATAAATCAATAAAACTTTCATCATAAAAATACTCTTTGAATAAAATAAACTATTAATTTTGAAATCACTCATTTTGAAAAATTGTGCATGTACAACCAAAAACTTTTTCTTTTAAAGTAACCACATAAACATTTAAACTATGCTTTAAAATATTAACATGAGATAATAGAGTTAAATTATGTTCATGCCATATAAGTAAGAAAATATTCCTTTTAACTTTTGAAAAAATAAACTTTAATTGAATATTTTTTTAAAATAAATACCATTACCTAAAATATTAAAGAGATTCATATTTTAAAACATTTGAGAGAAATTAGAAAGTTCCATTTTAAAAACATTTATGTCCATATAAATACATTAACAAAAATAATTTTAAAAATTTGGACATGAAAGAGAAATAGTTTGAAAATAAATACTTAAAACATTTAAAATAAAGTTTTTTAGTTAAAGAGTCCCTTAAAAATATCATATCATCGAAGTGAGTATTAATAAAAGGATAGATAATGTGTATCCACTTTAAATAAAAATAAACCAAGTGGAGATACAATATAAGATAATAAAAATTATTTGATACATAATCTTAGCACGACATAATCAATGAAGTAGAAGGTTAACCCAAAGAATGGAAATTAGGTTAAGAAATCCATTACCTCGGGTTATACTTACTTCAAACAAATTTAAACCTTTTTTATAGTTATTTAATAATGTTATTAATTTATTATAGAAATATATTCATATTTATAATACCTTATATTATTCTTTTATAACATCTTACCACCCATTCATTAATAATAATTTCTTATTTTCATTGTTTCTAGTGGGTTTGTTTCATAGTTTCATATTATCTTATAGAAATAATATCTAGAAGAAGAATGAAATGGTATTAATTCACTTATATAATTATAAATTCTCCCATATATCATTTTTTTCTAACATGATCATGATTCATTTGATAAAATGTTAATGAAAAATGTTTAGTTTATTTTGGCGGTTTTTTCGACAATCACGAACTAATTTCATTTTATTTAATATTATGTCTATAAATTAGATATAGGGAATTAAATAAGTTAAAATATACTTATTACAATATTATTTAACCAAAATAATAGTTTTATGACCATCCTTGAAGTTTTTAATATAAAATAAAAACTCATTATCCATGGAGACGGTCAACCGCCATATTTGGACAATGGTTTTGTTTCTTTGAATAAGTAGAGATAATAAATGGGATGGATATAAAATATTAAATTTTAAATATAAAATTAAATTATATACATGATAATATATTTTTTATGCATTGATGGATAAATGATGTTAGGAGATGATAGTAGAAGAAAATAAATTAAGAGAGGTGGTTGGAGAAAGTTACCACTTTAATATCACCTCCTTGAAGGATCCCTTAAAGAACATAGAATTGTTATTTGGGTGAGACCATCATAACATGGATATGGTTATAGTGGGTAGGAGAAATTTTTTCAGATATTTTAATATTTTCAAGGGTTTTTATGTGAACTTTTGTGGTGAGGAGTGGTATTAATGCTTGAGGAGGGGAGGTTTTAAGTGATTAAATAATTATTATTTTATATTTAAAGCCAACCACATTTGGGTGGCATTAATTCCATCAAATTTTTTTAATAATTAATGTTTTAAATGTTATTTAAGGTGTATAAACAAATACAACACCCATTTAATGTTGTATTTTTCAGGTATTTTAAGATTCTTCCTTTTAACTTTAACATGTTTCATTACTTTACCTATAGTGCGGTAGATCTTATTTTTACCATGGTAACTTTTTTATGCTTAAAATTAAAATGACCCTATAACCTAATTTGAACCATATGATTAAAAATATTCAATCCATTTTAACAAATTAAATTTACATAATTGGAATAATTAAATTTAAAACAAAACCCGCACACGTGATGATAAAGCTGGTTTTCAAGAAGTGTATTTTTCAAGAAAAAGATGATTTTATATTAACTGTATGAATATTAATTATCAGTGTATGAAAATAAATTAATATTTACTCATATATAATATATATATAATTAATTTAAAACATCCCCCATTATTTATTATTTTAATTAATTAAAATGGATAAACAGTATATACTTTAAAACAGTTTTCAGAATAATCAAGTTTTTAAACCCAAAATATTATTCTAAAATAAAATATAAAGTTTATTCAAAATAATTTAAAGTGATTAAATATAACTAAATAATTATAATTTTACATTAAATAAGATTCAAATCATAATTATACTTTTAAATTGTTTAATTTTATTTTAAAATAAATGACATTTTTATAAAAAAATTATAATTTTCACTATTCACTTAAAACCCTGTTTTTTATAAAAAATCCCAAAATTTGACCCAAAGTAAAACATTATATTAATATATAAAAAAATAATTTAATTTTATGAAATTAATTATCTAAAATTTTAAATAATTAATTAAAATATTCACTCATAAAATGAAAGAAACCCGTTTTTTTAAGATAATGTATTTTTGAAGAATAAAATAACTACTAAAAATATGAGTGATTATTTAAAAAGAATTAATTAGTAATTTATAATTGAGTATTACCATTGTATATTTCATAATTTTGTTAATATTTTTCATACCCATCAATTTAACTATCATATTATAACAATAATATTTAAATAATAACACTTCGTTATTTGTTTATGATTGATATTATGTATCTTGTATGTTATCGAACATAGTCTTTCCTTTCAAAATATTGGGATTTTAAATTCTACCCCCTTTAATAAATTTCATCCTTTCCATTTTAAATTGGGATAAAAAGCTAGAGGTTTGACTTTTCAAAATACCTTTGTGGAAATCCCACATCATAAAAAAGATCAATAAAACATTCACCTGAAAAGTGAGAAAGTAATGTAATAAGGTCATCTAGAATAACACATACTATGTTTCCATGTAGGAAAAAATGAACAAGGAAGAGAAATTAAAACACTCAAGGACTGATATAGAGTGATAGAGAACATGGTTATGATAAATTTAACCATCACAAAAATTTAATTCTATGATAGGTTAAAAGTCCAATGATTTCTCGATAAGAAAAGTAAATGAATAACATTTTTATTTCAAAAACACTTTTCGAAGAGTTCAAGAATTATTTTACTACCTAGAATATAAACATAATGAAATATACTTACTTTACAAGTATAATTTTATCCTCATATTTTCTCTAAATAATTAGTATTAATGATGAATTTACCATACCTAAAGCATTAAAATCAACTTCAACATATCACAAAATCCAAAAAAATATTACTATATATTCCTCATATCTTTAGAAATGAATAAAAACCAAAAAAATTAGTAAAATATAATGTAATTATCAAAAAAAATAAACCTTTTTATAATGAAAAACTACTTTAATCTATATAATTCAACAGTAATACCCAAATTTCAACATAGATCATTCAAAAAAATAACTATCCATAAAATTCCTCAAAAAATTTTAGACTAAAATCTGAAACCCAAAAACCAAAAGGATTTGACCACATTGTCTTCCATGATAAAATAAATATTTATCTTCAAATAATATCAACTTCTCTAAAAATATCATACAAAAATGTAATTTTCATAGTCACATAATCATTTCCACAAATAACATGAATCACAATAAATTATATATGTTTCCAAAAGTTAATCCATCCTTTATTTTTCAAAAAAACATCATAGTATTATATTTACCTTAAACATACAGGTTTCTAAAATAGTGAATGTCTTCTTAAATAACATTGATTACTTAATCCCCAAATTAATTTCTAATCCCATTGTTATCAATATGATAAAACATATGATCCCAAAATGAACTTATCCTTTATACATGAAATAGATTAAATAAATAAAATAATATTCCTACTAACTAGAACATCATGTAGGCCAGTGGTAGGCGATACACCATTACTACCCTTCGGTTGGGGGTTCAGTCCTCATGGCCTTACTGGATGTGATGCATTATCACCCATCCTAGGGTTGTCCTTTTTATAAAACTATATTAATATAATCCTTATAAAATTTCAAAAATGTGGGAAATATCATTAAAAGTAACATTAAAAAATTTAACCTGAAAGGTTATCTCATACCTTTCATTTTTCACACCAAAAATTAATAAACTATAATTCCCCCGAATTTAGATATCATATAGACCAAAAATACTTCCAATAAATAAAAACTTATTCCCCCCAAAAGTAAAGGAATTATTCCTCAAAAACCTTTTTCCATATCATAAAAGTAAGGGTTACATATATCTTATAAATTATCACTTTTTACCACATTTCAAAGGTATTTGTTCCACAAAACATATTTTTTTTAAAATTTTAGAAAACAAATCCTATTATATAAAAATTATTTGGTGTTCCATGATTCCTATAAAATTTATAAAATAACACTATATAATAAATTTTAAAACTCAATACATAAAAACATCCTTCATTAAACCTTATTATTACACAATTAACCATATTTCATCATTTTATTCCTTTATACTTTATTCCTACAATCAAAGATATGAATTATATTCTTATGATTCATCAATATCAAGAAAACAATTTTGCATACCTAGAAAATAATAAAATAATTCATACCTTCAATATGAACATCATAAATTCATTGATATTACCTTTATCTTCAAATTCCATAAATTAAATGTTCATTTCCTTTGTGGAAGTTCCATTTTCAAGTGAATTGGTGATGTTGAGATTTTGAAATCAAATGAAAAAAAGTTACCATGACCCATAAAATTTTTAGAAAAAATAAAAGGTTTTAGATAAGTCAAAAATTAACATGTAGGTGATTTGAATATTAAAAAAGCTATCAAAATCATTTGAACAAAATTTTATAATAGTATTGATAATAAAATCATCTATAATGTAAAATAAGGTTGTAAAATATCATTTTTTTCCATCTTGATAAATGATCCTTAAACATATAGAAAAAGACATCATTAAAACATGAAATGAATTAATTCATATTAAAATGAATGTGTTCTTTTTAATGATGATACCCATATAAACTCAATAATAATTTAACTTTAAAATCATTTATACCAAAATCTATTACCTTTATAAATCCAATCTACAAAAATATCATTAATCTCCAAAAAATTCATCACTTTAAACCACTAAATGGGTGTTAATACTTTGAAATTATTATAACCCTTACACTTGTAAGCCCATGATGATATCTATAACTCTTAGTAAAACATTACAAGAAAACATCATAATCTCTAAATTTGTCTAAACCATGATTTGATACCAATTGTTAGGACCTGGTCTTAATTATTACATATTCTAGTGATTTAAGACTACATTACACATTATTACATTCCTGATAATCTTTTTGGTTTATAGTTTTATGGAATTAGGACTAACTATTTACTAGTAAACTCATACATTATAAGTGGTCACTTATACCCAAAATCCATTTTTTCACTGAACAAAACTTTTTAAAATAAGTCATGGTTTCTTTTCATGATCTATCTTCAAAAATTTTCCCTTGATCTCATACTTGTCTCTATTCTTCCTTAAATCCTGTAAAAACAATTTAAAATTTTTGATGAGCATAAAATCTTGGTAATGGACACAAAATAAAGTAAATTTTTAGTCTATTTAAAATAAATAAATAAATAAATCTTAAAAATATTCCTTTTTTACCAGAAAAATGAATCATATTTTAAAAAAGATCATTATATTACCTTTTGAAAATAGAGTGATTTTAATGAAAACTTTTAAAAAATAATGTAATATATAATTATGTTACTTAGTACATCATTTTCCATATCACTCTTACAAATAGAGTAACCAATATGTCCAACCTCAAACTCTAGAGTACCCAATTCATTGGAGGTTATAACATAACCACTCATCCTTGATTTATCATAGAACCACCTATCATTAGTTAATATCATAACCACATGTCCTTGGTTTATCATGGAACCACACATCATTGGTTTATAATGGAACCACCTTTTATCATAAATAATTCCCAAGAACCATAACATAAACATAAATCAAGAAACATTGCATCATAAAAATTCTCCTTGAAGAAAATAAACTTTTCATTTTTAAATCACTCATTTTAAAAAACTACAAACATACAAATGAAAAAAATTATTTTGAAATTAACCGTATAAAATTTTAAATTAAGCTTCAAAATATTATGGTGAGATGATAGCGTGAAATCTTATTCATTCCACATATATAAAAAGACAATCCTTTTTTACTTTTTAAAAAAAATTAAAATAAGATTTTTTAAAAATAAATTCCCTTATGTAAAACCTTAAAAAGATTAATTTTTTAAACAATTTGAGAGAAATTTGATAATGAAGGTTTTGTGGTGTGAATTGGAAGTTGGTGGGTTGGGTATTTTAAATTTTTCATCATCAAAGTGATGTAACTTCATCTTCTACGGTGATCTGAGCCCCAGTAGAGTTTTAAGGGTCCCATGTGAATTTAATAATCCCAAAACAAATAACTAGACATGTACCATGATTGATTCATAAATTAATTATACTATATATCTTAATCAGTTATACTTTCTTTAAGGATCCAAAGTTGAACCCCTCAATGTTATCCACACGTGCTTTAAGAATCTGCATAAATGTTGATTGTTGAATTTCTGGTGCTTGTGGGGAGCTTCTATAATTCCTTCAATGTCATGATGATCAACTTGACTTTGTTCCTATGATATTTGAATACATACTTATATTGATTTCTTGGATGTCATATTTATCTCTCAAGGATTCTAGAGGAGATAGGATCTCTCAATCCATCGGAATGTGAATTCCATGCACAATGGAAATGATCTCCTCATCTACTTATATAGTGGATGTGTAAAAACACAAAGGTAGGGTTCCCAATCCCCAATATATTTAATGACCACTAAATAAGAAATAAATAATTAAATATGAAGAACTAACTGCATTATAAATATTATTTATATTTCATCACATACTTGTGATATATATTAAATATATTTCCTAAAAAACCTTAGTCGTTAACTCAACTCGTAATTCCCACTAATATTAAATAAAACTTTAATATTAAAATAATATTTGTTCATATAATATTTTTCCACGTTTTTAGTCAAACACTTGTAAATAATTTCAATAAATAAATTCAACTCAATTATGATATACTCAAAGAATAATAATGAATTTATTTATTTATTGGTGATCAAATATGGAAAAATATTAGACCTTGTGGTGGGGACCACTATTTCTGATATTCCTATTTAGTGGAATAGAATAGAGTCATGAATGTGTTATTATGTGTAACCATATAATCCCTTATCCCAATTCTAGTGAATAATATTCACAGACCAAGAGTGGAATCTAGCAACCCATCATGGCCCCTAAAGAAATAAGAAGTATTCATAACAACAAAAAACAACCTACAAACATGCACTGTGTAATAAAATTTATTTTTCAAATGATATCTCATAAATTAGGATGCACACTTAATTCATCATCCTTTCCTTTATTATTTTTTGATCTAAATATATGGTCATACCTTCAACTACCATGTACTTGTATTTATAAAGGTACTACCATTCTGGTCAACTAGGCCCGAGATATCACTTCCTCAGCTCAAAAGTAAAAAATTCTATCTTGATCATTCAAAAAATTATGTACCACCAATGATGCACCCAATAAAAAAATACCTCACCACGACTTATTTCTCATGGTTTTCACCTTTAATAAAAAAACGTGATCAAATGGCTCACGTTGATAATGATCTTGATTCTGGAGACTAAAACATGTGTCTGTATATAGGAATAACCAGTGACACACAAAATATGTGGTCTTCATATTATTGGTTATTTTATCATGATCTAACCTACTAGAGATTTCCATGTGAGAACTTCATGAGAAGAAGTTTCAATTCTTATAAGCCCCCAAAACCGGATAGTTTGACATCAACGGTGTCTAGTTGGTATAATTTTTCTATACCATAGGACATATATTTATGATTAATGTCATAGTATCTCAAGTTTCACATTATAGTCTGGGATCTACTATGATCTTTTTATGCAATTACTAATCTATAGAAATTACCATTTAAATAGTGGATAAAAAAATGTATACACTATAATAGTAAGTATATATCATGCATATATCACTGTACACATGGTATGTAATAAAAAGTACTGAAAAAGTTGGGTTTAGGGAACCTATGGTTACAACACTCCCACATGCACTAGATTTAACTTTATAACTAACCTTGTTAGCTCTCATATGATAAGATTAGGTTTTTGATGAGTCAGAGATTTATTTTTTGGGTCCTCCACTTGTCTGCTGCATGGCTACTCTACTATAGATTACCACTTCTTCTAGACAAAAAACTCATAAGTGATTATATCCTTGATTATTTCACATTTTCTTTACTGTAAAAATATGAAATCTTGGATAGTACAAGTAGTATAATTATCATAATTATGATAAAACTTTACTTACAAGGTATAATTAAAAGAAATAGAACAAATCATTTCATATTATATACAGCTTCTTTAGCTACCAATAAAGCTAAAATGCACTGAGTATTTGTTGATATGGAAACCAATGGATTATATGATCTTATCTTTCTTGTCACCTTATCTAGACTAAGATATTAGATCACATTGATCCAAGGAAGACTAGTTTGTATCTCCTCATAAATATTATCCCTCTCTCTCCACATTCCAAGTACATATCCCTTTTAATCTTTCTTAAGTTCAATTCGATAGTTCTAACAGCTTATCTTTCTATTCTCCAAGATATAATAGAAATTTTCCTACTATAAAGTTTATCTTGGAAATATAAAGTATTGTACATATCATGGAATATGTGATTGATCCATCGCTAAAGCGTTTGGAATTCAACTCACCACATTAATCTCCTCTTATTCCCATTCATGTCTTCTTGGGAGATTTATTCCATGTAACTTTTGTAACAATTCTCTATCAAATTTTTCCAACTTCTATTTTTCAATAAATTTTCAATATATGTACCACTGACTATGTCTAAGAAACCACTAGAACTACCTCAGTAGATTATATTACCTAGAACTTAAGTTTCTAATTTAATTAAATCTCTAGAGTATTTATTTTATTATGTTCTTAACTAACTGTAATACCATTATTTGTTTCCATATATTACCAAAAAATAATACTTTGAAAACCTTGGTGATCCCACTAACCCCTAGTAGACACATGGAAATGATTCATTATAAATGAATATTCTATAATGTTTCTTCTTACTTTATTCCTGAACTAGATTTTAGTAACATTCACTCTTATTAGCATTCTATGATGTCTCCATCCATTTCTAGTTTCATTGTATAGACATCTTCCACAATTGGTGGTCTTGAAATTCAATTCTCAATAGAATATATCATATAAAGTAGCTATGATAAGTAAAATTCCAATAAATTTTGGAATAATGACTTGGTATAAAGAATAGAGTCTTATTGGTACCATGATCATCCCATACATTTATAGTTTCACTTGAATACCCACCATAGTATTCAATATATTAATCCCCCATATGTTTATACATGAAATACATTATTTAATTTTTCATTTTTCTTGTAAATCATATCTAATTACCATAAAATACTTAACTGTTGGAATAATTTTTCTCAAAAAACAATATATCACCAGCCATGGTGAATACAAAACCAATAACTTATTTTTGACCTTTCTACACAATATGTGTCTTTAGAACATTACTTTTACAGAAGCTCTTGTGGAACGTTTTCCTATGTCAACTATTCATACATCTCTAACAAATCCAAGTTGATCTTTCACCCACTATGTCAAATAGATATGTGCATCCTTTTATAGAAATATAGTCTAAAACTTGACTATAACTATTCTATGATAGGAATTTAAATAATATATGATATAAAATTTAGAATATTAACTGAGATGAACATTGTGTTTTTCTTGATGAAAGTTTTTTTATACCCTTAAAAAACACAATTCACATAAACACGTGTTATTATGACATAATGGATATATATCATACTATAAATCATTTTATATCCATTTTTCATTATATTTGGAATATATTTATGGGATAATTCCGTTATTAGTAAATTATTCTTCAAAAATGGAAGTATCTTCAATGCATGAGTTTTAACATTGATGCTCCTTTTACTTACATCATGAATCTGATGTGTATAAGGAAATTTTCATTTAGGAATTTCTCTATGATACATTTTATTTATCAATTTTAACATGTAAGACTCATCATTGGTCGTCATTTTTTAATAAATGTAGTGATGTTGATAAGTTTATGTGATTTTATGAATTACTCCACACTGTATTATATTGATCGATGTTAACATATAAGACTCATCATCAATCCTCCTTTTTTCATCAATTTCATGATTCAGATAAGGCAATGTGTGTTTCTAAATCACTCTATGAAAAATTATATTGATCTATGTTAAAATGTAATACTTATCATCGATCCTCATCATTCACATCAATGTCATGATATGGATAAGGTAATGTTTGTTTAGTAATTACTCCATGCTACATTATATTGATCAATGTGTTCTTAGTCAAGATATACTTCAAGGTACCAGAATGAAGAAACTTATATATTCTTACCATGAATATGTCATTATTCACTCTTATATTCCTTAAACACATAAAGTAGTCTTATAAAGTATACTCACTACTAGCTTACCCTTGGAATAGTTTAAGATCTCTAGCTAAACTAATGATAAAAGATTTCTTTCTCCAAAACTAAGTACATAAGTATGTTTACAATATCTATGGTCTTTAAATATAAATAATATATAACCATAACTCATACACCCTCGAAAACTATATAGTTTTTTCTTGACAAAGTATAATCTTTCCAAGAATAGGTATAAAGAATCGCATTTTTATATTCATCGGGTATTGCCTATGATTCAAGAATTACTAAACTATTGGTTAAGTATTAAACACTACAAACAACATTCATTCTAGAACTTGAAAAAATGTATCCTTATATACAAAGTACATGTGAGATAAAAAAATTTGAAATAATTAACAATAGTTCATCTAGAATCATTAAAATTTTCAATTATAAGTTTTTTACTTCTCACCGTTGACTTAAGAACTACCCTTTTTAGCCGCTTAAAGAACATACCTTACTTATTGTAATATTTATATTACTTATTTGGTTAATTTATTTTTATAAAAATATGTGAAAATTATCTTTTATTTAGTACCAAATAGTATTTAATCCCCAAGAAGTATAATAGAAGAATTATATAAATTTGATGAATATACATGAAGAATAAGAGATTTCTTAATTCTTTGATTCAGTTTATTTCACTTGAACATCCATAGATTTATTTCATGATATGAAAAGAAAATAACCTATTATTTAATAACAAAACTCTTTTCATTAAATAATTTTGCAAAGGTGCCTTTGGAATTAAACCTTTCATTGGTGTTTTCACCTTGTCTTTCAACTTATTCACCATAACAACTAAAGATTAATCTTTATTTAATGTTTTTTGACAAATCTTACCTAAATCTAATGAATCATTTTCTCCATATTATTCATTTTATAATATTTAACGAAAATATAGAAAGTGAGTGAAAATGATATAAGAATGGTATGTATTGATAATATAGTTTCCCATATTTCAATTTACACGTATTATGAGTAATATTCACCTTATTCATATATTGCTTCACCTTATCCTCACAAGCTTCTCATAGATGATACAGTATGTGTTTTTCCATGTCCAAATATAGTATCCATAACTCACATCGATCGTTGATGAAAAAATTATGACATAACCATTATATGTGTCGTACATGAGTCTCCTATAAGCATTTTTCTCACCCTCGCTTCCTGAGATGGATTAATAAGTAATGGGGATACCAGAACTATGAATTTTTTATATTGTATTATTTTGTGAAAGCACCTATAATACTCTTTGGAAATTCCAAATAGATAGGACATTAAATTTTTCCAATAAATATTATAGTATGTCTTGTGTTATTACTTTCCATTTTCTAAAAAAAATAAAACTAAAAGATTATTAATTTTATCTTGATTACAAATTATAAATTAGTGGTTAATTAAATCATTAAATGTATCTCGCTATTTTATCTAACTCTAGAAACACTTTTTACTAGAATCAGGATACTCTATCACTTTATTATTATAGTGGCAAGGATCCTTGATCCTCCCCTCATAGACTACAAGCTATAGTTATGCCACTACTCGGAGAGTTCAAGGTAGGTGTTTGACTATCCAATCACATAACTCATGGATCCTTGATTTTTTTGAGTTAATTATCATATTTTAAAATCATAAAAATTATTTACTCAATTCTATCATCTAATGTTTCCACAAGCTAGCTATGGATATTACTTTTCTTCTAAATTTAATTAATTCAACCCATTGTTCTTTAAGAACTCCCCAATAGTAAGATGCAACCTAAATTATGGATGATCGAGCACCATATACACCTGGTTTGTTTCAAATTCAAATGATGGAAGGCATTTGGGACTTAATATTTCATTGAGGTTTTTATATTTTTCAATTAACGTAATCTATTTATATTAATCTATTCATACTATGTTTTCAATATCACAACTAAACATTAATAAAAAAACATTCATTATAACTTTATTCATTTTATCTATTTGTTATTTTATGTGTTATAATAGTGAAGAATCACATGCATAAAATAATAAATAGAGAATAAAGGAAATAAAATAACCAAGTGGTCTTAAGAATATAATAATGATCAATCCATTTAAACTTAATAAACCATTCATGACTAAGGGGAATCATACCGGAGTCGCATCTGAACTCCTAATGTAGCTCATCCCCATCCAGTGTGTCTACTTCTTGTCTGGAGGTAGCGCCACATCTTGGAGTGGTCCATGCCTCAGCTGGATAATGACTTGACTTGGAATTTTATGCATCTTATACCATCCTTATGTGGGTTCAAAAAATACTTGCATATAAGAGAGGGGGTCTTAGGAGCACAAATACAGCTGATAAATTGGATACATAGGCCCTTATACATATTGAATTTAAAATTGATGATACTTAAACCATCCTAAATAAACTACTTATTATAAACATCACATGAAATAATAAATAATTAAATTAAATTAACCAGATGGGAATGGGTTCGGTCAATTTGCTTAAGACCACTCATTATGAAAAGTAAATGCATTAGAAAACTAAATTTCAATAAATTTAAAGTTTATAGGTATTAAATATAAATTAATTGAATTAGATAATTCAAATAATTTATTTTATTTGGTATAAAAATAATTTATTTTTACACTCCAAAATTAAATGAATCAATTAATGTAATTTAATACCAAAATAAAATTAATTGTTTTAAATAATAAAATTATTATTATTTTAAACTAATAAATTAATATTTAATAAACTTATGGTTGAATAAAATTAACCACAATACAAAACCCCCATCTAGACCCATTGCAGGTCAGGCTGAACCCACACAGGCCCATTCTGGGTAGGGTAGATCCTGTCCAAGGCCTTTTCGGGTTGGTAATACCCCACGAAGGGTAGTTTCAGGTTAATCAATCCTATTTTTTTAGCCTAGTCAAAATTGGATCAAATCATGGAGTACCTTTTATAGTGGTTCGCTGGTTGGGGAATTCCATGGCACCAGACAGAAACTCATGGAAGTGGTTTGCGGTTGACTGAGGTGGTACGTGTAATGACCCGACCATAAAAATTATATATTCTAGTTTTTTAACTATAATTCACATTTGAGGATCTTTTTAGTTTATATTTTTATAGAATTATGAAAAAATATAACAAAGTAAACTCATAAAATATAAGTGGACACTTATACTGAGTATCCATTTTTTCCACCAAAGGAAACCATTTTAAAATAAAACATTGTTTCTTTTCATGACACATCTTCAATAATTTAATCATGACATATTATTTTCCCTTAAAAATCTCAATAATGGTGAAAAACATTTTAAAACATTGAATGATCACAAAATATCGATAAGGGACATAAAGAAAGTAAATCATTAGTCCAGTTGAAACATGAAAACCCATTAAAACCTTTTCTTAAAACTCAATAGAAACATATAAAAATAACATAGGTTCTATATGAAATCCTTAATATATAAATCTTATATTATCCATTACAAATGGAATAACCATATGGTCACGTTCCATCTCCAGAGTACCCAATGCATTGGAGAACTATAATGAGGCTCACCCTTAATATAAGCTATATTAGGATCACCCATTTCTCATGAGTTATAATGGGAATCAACCTTTTGTTTATGATATATCAAGCTCACCCATGAGATATAATAGGTCTCAACCCTTCATATATAATGTAAAAAGATTAAATCATAAATAAATCCCTTGGAAATGCTTTTAAACCCATGATCAAAACACTTTCAAAAATCAAAATATCATCTTCTTTTCCAAACCCATTTTTAACACTGAAACACCATTTCATTTGAAAACCCATTTTCAATACCAAAATACCCAAAAAATAAAAATAATTAGTTTCATTTAATAAAAAAAGTAATATTTAAAATGAAGCTATAAATTAAATAATATTCATGGTGTTGGAAAAGTCATTGTCTCTGTGTATGTTAAGAATAGAGCATTCCTTTTGTTGTTTTTCAAAATGTTATTTATACAATTCTATAAAAAGATTCCTTTTTAAAACCAATTAATTAAATTAAAAATAGAAATATTTTTTCCCTTATATATCCATATAAATAAATATGTAAAATAATATCAAGAATATTAATATAGAGAAAATTATTTGATAATTAAATCTTTAAACATTCAAGGTGTGACATACCACTTTGAACATTTAAATCATATTCCTCGTTAAATAATAACATTTAACACAACATTAAATAAAATTATAATAAATTAATTAATGATATGATATATCAAAGGGGTATGTATATAAAACTTGTGAAAGAAGGTGGGTGTATAACATCAAAATATGCTTTAATGAAAGGAGATTGTGACGAAATCCCTTACCTTGAGTCTATCTCATCACATAAAATCTTTATATTCCTGAATAATAAATATAGGTTAATTATTTACTTTAATTATAACCTTATTCATGTTTATTATTCCTCTTATATCAATTAGAAACATTTTATAACAATTACTGAATTATTTAGGTTCACGTCAGATGTTTTGATGATATTCGATACATGAGTCCAAAATGACATTGGTATGACGACAATAGTCTAAGTGGTCATTAGTCCATAATATCTAGAATTATATTAATTAAATAATAATAAATTTTATATATCATGTATAATTTTAAATATATTAATTAAATATGGATTTGAATAACGAACTATATTAAAATCACAGAGATGGTAAGTCGTACGTACACATGAGTAATGTTTCCATTTTTCCATGATCATTATATAAAGAAGGCAAGAATTAATTTATATTTATATAATGATAATAATATCATTAATATAATAATAATTATTTAAATATAATTTTATATATATCATCCATGTGATGTGGTGCTGAAAAATGAATCACATCACCTCGTGTAGATGATAGTTCACACATGCGCACGAATGACGTTATCATTTTTTCATACATGGAAAGGTACAAAAGTAAATGATATATTATATTTTAATAAAGATAAATATTTAATTAATATCATAAAAAATATATAATTCCATCATTATAATTAGTATTAAGAGAAAGTAATGGAAAATTAATTATATCAGTTCGTGAGGCGATAGTTTATCACATGCACGGACAATAATTATTTTCCTATATGATGGAAGTGGAGATGAATTTAGGTGATAATATTAACATAATAAAATATAATTATATTTATGATACTTGATTTATTATTTAACTAGGGTTTTATAATATTTTATAGAAGATGAAGAAGAAACAAAACAAAAAACACTTAATTAAAAGTGATACATTTTTTTAGACAATCTTCTTTGATTTACACGTTAACCCATATCAGGTGAATTTTATTCCTAAATTAAGAGCTCTAGAATGTTGGGAAGTATTCTAGTAATTTATTTGGGTAGATTTTTTCTGAAAAAAAATGGTTTTGAATTGTATTTAATTGAGAATAATGGGCTCCCTTTTATAGGAGAGGAGAGGGGAACTCTTGGAATTATTTAAAATATTAAATTAATATAAAAAAAAATTATTCAAAGTGGATCCAAATTTGGTTATTTATAATATAGAATTATTATGAGTCGAAAAAAATCTATCCAATAAAAATTATACATGTTTTAACTAATTTATAATCCTTATCGTTTAGGTTTTGACCCCTATTTAACCATTTTAATTCTTACGGTGATATAATGTAATTTACACTTTGAGGGTTAATATAATTACTATAAAATTAAAAACTTCAAATAAATGAGTAATTTATTACATTTTGAGACTTATCCCAATAATTTTTCCCAATTTTATATTTTTATGAATTTTATATCATTTAATTAAATATTATTTATTTTAAATTATCATTTATATCAATTTTGACACTATTCATTACTTGAATTTTAAAAAATATCATAACAACATGATATATTCAAAACAATATCTTAAATCATCACTAACATGTCAAATTCATCCATAAAAGTTTTTTATGATATTAATTATCTCGAATTATATTAATTTTAATATTTTTAATATCATTTATTTGATATTTATATTAATTAAATAATTATTGTATTATCGTTTTGTAAGTCGTTAAGGTAATTATTTATTTCCTAAAAATTATAAATAAATTACCATAATGTATATAAATCCTTTAACTTTAAAATTACTATTTATATTTGAACATATTATCAATATAACCCCATATTAAAAATATTTAACTTTTTAAAAACAAAAGTATGAAAAAATTGACTTTCCTTTGAATATAATATTATAAGGTAATATTCTCATAAGGAAAGTTCATAAATGGTCTCATAAACAATAATTTAATGTTTAGGCACTAAAAATAATTATTCAATAAAATTAGGTTATGTTTTAGGATAATTTTCTATTATTTATAATATTATTTTTACCCATAATTACTTGATTTACCCTTAAATATGGTAGTAAAAATTACCATTTACTATTCATATTTTGTCCAAAAAATAAAATGAACCTATTTAATAAATTTTTACCTAATGATTTAAAAATTTTAATACATTTTTAAAAACTTAAAACACATAATTGGCTAAAATTAATTTAAAATTAATAATGTGGACGGAACGAGAAGACTAGTTTTCAAAGTAAAAACCTTCAAAAGATTGAAAAGTTTTTATATCCAAATTCAATGTAAAATTGATTAAAATTACATTAATTGTATTAAATGATAAAATAATTATCTAATTATACTTTAAAATCATTAAAATATATAATTTAACACTATAAATAAATTTTATGAAATAGCTTTTTTAAATTAAAAATGCAATATTTTTTCACTTTTCATCAAAAATGAAACTTATCAGAAAAATACCAAAAGTTCAACCAAATTATATTTTTATATTTCTATTTTAAATATAATGTTTATTTTTTCAAATATAATTTATAAAATTGTTAAAAATTATATTTAAAACAAGTGTGACATCAAAAGGAGGAAAACTGCTTTTTTTAATACTTATTTTATGAGTAGAATTGGATTTGTTCTTATATCATGTCTAGAAAACACATAGTATGAAAATTAAATATTATTTTTAATATTATATATATGTATTTATATTTAATTAATATATTCCAATAAGGGTGATTTTTTTATTTATTGGTATAAAACACACTTGTGCATATTTAAATAGTTTTTTAGAAAATCATTTCCTTTTATTTTAAAAGGGGTTTTACATTAATTTATAATTAATTATTAAAATTATTATATATACATGTGTAAATCATATTTTCATAATAATTTTAACCCTATTTATACCCTCTATTCTAACGGCTAGGTTATAATGATAATATTTAAGTAATAATATTTAGTTAATCGTTTAAGCTCGATGTGGTGTATCATGTACGTTATTGAACATAATTTATCTTTATTAAAAATTTTGGATGCTACATTCTCTCTCCCCATTTAATAAATTAATTCCTCAAAATTTGAACTCTGGATCAAAAACAATGTTTTTTACTTTTCAAAATATCTTTTTTGAAATCCCACATTGAAAAAATGATTAATGACATATCCACTTTAAAGGAAAGAAAGGGGGTATGAAGGTCACATGAGATAACACATAATATGGTTAAATGTAGGAAAAAATGTACATAGAATAGAAAACTAACTATCTAGTTCTGATGGAGAGTGATATAGAACCTAGTCATGAGAAAGTCAATAATCACAAAACCATAAATCTGCAATTGGTTAAAAGGTTATTTATTTATCAGTAAGAAAAGTAAACGTATAACATTTTTATTTTAAGACTCTTTTAATAGAGTTGAGGAATTAATTTACTTCCAAGACTAATAACTTAAGTAAAAATACTTACTTGAAAAGTTTAGTTTCATCCTTCAGTTAATTTCCACCAAAAACTTATCTTTTTCTCTAAATGATTGGTATTTATGATGAATTTTTCACTCCTGAAGCACTAGAATCAACTTCTAGAGAATCACATAATCTAAAAAATATTAAATATATATTCCTATTGTCTTTATATATTAACCAAAACAAAGAAAATATGAAAAGATAGATAATTCATCAAAATGAATAAACCTTATATGATGAAAAATTAATTCAATCTCCAAAATTCAATAGTAATACCCAAAGTTCAATATAGACCATTTGATAAATAATTGTCCTTAAAATTCCTCAAAATAATCCCAACTAATATTTAAACACAAAATATAGAAGGATTTTATAAAATGGTATTCTAAGATAAATTCTAAGAATTGACTCCAAATATCATCAATCAATCTTAATTCCTCTTACCAAAAAAATGTTAGTTCCTAAATCACATAATATCTAAGTATTCTATCCACTTACATAAATAACCTGAATAACCATAATATAAATTTTCATCTAAAATATAATTCAACCTTTTTTTCTCTAATAAAATACCATAGTATTCTAATTACCTCAGTCTTATATGATTCTTAAAATAGAGAATGTATTATGAAATAACATTAATCACTTAATCACAAAATAATTTTCCAATCTTAAGGTTATATATTTGATAAAACTTTTTTCCTAAAATAAACAAATTCATCATCCATAAAATCATTTAACTAAAAATAAAAAAAGTAATACTAACCAAGTCTTCAAGTGGGTCAGTGGTAAGTGATGCACCTTTGTCACCCTTTGGTTGTGGGTTTGATTCCCATGACCCAGTAAGACATGACGGGTTGTCACCTATACTGTGGATTTTTCTTTTTTTAAACTATATAATTCTTATAACACTCTCAAAATATTATAAAGTCCTCAAAAATAACCATAACATGTTTTAACCACAATGTTTATCTCATACCTTTCATTTTGCATCCCAAAAAGTAATAACCCATAATTACCTCAAAAATAAATATCTCTAAAAATACTGTCAGTCACCTTAGAATTTGATAAATAAAATCCTTAAAAGGTATTATAATACATTAAACTTATAATTAACCTAAAAACAAAAAACTCATGATGATATCCCTAACCCTTAAGAAAACATTCTAATCTCTAAATTTGACAAAACCCTCATTTGATAACAACTATAAGGATCTATCCTTAAAAGTACATATTATAGTGTTTTTGAACTAAAATTCACATTAAAGAATATTTTAAGTTTATATTTTTAGATAATTAAGATAAACTCTTAAATAGTAAACACATACATTACAAGTGGACACTTATACTAATTATCCATTTTTCACCAAAGGAAACCCTTTTAAAATTAAACATGTTTTATTTTCAGGACACATATTCAATACATTCATCATGACATATTCTATTTCCTTACCAATCTTAAGACCTATGAAAAAAACTTGGGATGAGCAAAAAAAGGTCAGTAAGGGACATAAAGAATGTAAATCGTTAGTCCAGTGAAAATATGAAAACCCCTTAAAAACTTTTTCTTATAACTCATTATTAATCATATAAAAATCACATAGGTGACTTGGGAAATCATTTTCCTATCACTATTATATTCACCCTTACAAATGGAATAACCATATAGTCGACTTTCATCTCTAAAGTACCCAATGCATTAGAGAGATATAATGGGGTCCACCCTTCATATAAGCTATATCGAGCTCACCCATTTCTCATGAGCTATAATGGGGCTCAAACATTACTATATAATTTACAAGGAATAAATCATGAATAAAAAACATTAAAACTCTTTTAAACCAATGATAAAAACACTTTTTGATATCAAAATACCATTTTCTTTTGGAACCCCATTTTAAACACCAATACACCCTTTTATTTAAAAACTCATTTTCAATGCCAATATACCAAAAAAATAAAACTAATTATTTTAATTTAATAAAACATTTATTATTTTAAATTAATATATAAATTAAATAATATTCACAGTATTGTAAAATTCATTTTCACCATATACGTTAAGAATAGAGTATTCCTTTTGTCATTTGTCAAAACATTCTGTATAAAAATGCGTAAAAAGATTACATTTGAAATCCTTTGAATGAAATTAAAAATAGAAATAAAATATTATTTATAATACTTTTATATCCATATAAATAAATATATAAAATAATATCAAGAATATTTATATGGAGAAAAATATTTGATAATTAAATCTTTTAACATTCAAGGTGTTTCATACCACTTTGAACATTTAAATAATAATCCCCATGAAAGAATAAGATTTAAAAAACATTAAATAACATGATAATAAATAAATTAATGATATTATATATCAAATGGGACTTTATATACATCTCATCAAATAAGTTTGGTGTATAACATCAAAATATGCTTCAATGAAAGGAGATTGAGATGAAATCTCATACCTTGAGTCTGACTCATCACGTAAGATATCTATATTCCTAGATAATAAGCTTAGATTAATTATTTAATTTCATGATAACCTTTTTAAATTTTATTATTCCATTTATATCACTTATTACCATGTTATATCCATTAATTAAACATTTAGGTTCACGTTGGATGTTTTGATGATATTCGGTACATGAGTCCAAAATGACTTTGGTATGAAGAAAATAATCAAAGTGGTCATTATTCCATCATCTCAAGAATAATATTAATGAAATAATAATAACATATATATATATCAATTATAATTTTAAAAATATTAATTAAATATGGATATTAAAAATAAACTAAGTTACAATCATAGAGACTCTAAGTCGTACGTACGCATTAGTAACATTTTTATTTTTCAATGATCATTATGGAAATAAGGTAAGTATTATTTTATCATTCCATAATTATTATAATATAATTAATATAATATTATTTATTTAAATATACTTATATATATCATCCATGTGATTTGGTGTTGAAAAATGAATCACATCACTTCGGGGAGGTGATAGTTCGCACGTACGCACGAATGACGTTATCATTTTTTTGTGCATGGAAAGGTAAAAATGTAAATGGTATATTATATTTAAATAATTATAAATAATTAATTAATACTATATAAAATAATTAATTTCATCATTATAACCATTCTTGAGATATGGTGATAGAAAACAGATTATATCAGTTCACAAGGCAGTAGTTCACCATACACACGAACGATAATTCTTTTCCAATTTGATGGAAGTAGAGATGGATTTATGTGATTATATTAACATAATAAAATATAAGTATATTTATTATAATTTAAATATTATTTAATCATGTTTGAATAATATTTTATGTAAGTGTAAGAAGAAACAAAACAAAAACACCTAATTAAAAATGAAGTATTTTCTTCAAACAATCTCCTTTGATTTACTCATGAACACCTATAAGGTGAGTGTTCGGCCTAAAATAAGAGATATAGGATGATTAGGGATCGAAATAAATTCATCCAATAAAAATTATACATGTTTTGACAAATTTTTAATCCCTATCATTTAGGTTTTAACCCTTATTTAACTTTTTTAATTCTTACCGTGATATAATGTAATTTACACTTTGGGGGTTAATATAGTTACTATAAAATGTAAAACTAAAACTAAATGATTTAGTGATGATATTTTTAGACTTATACTAATATTTTTTCCAAATTTTATTTTTTTTATGAATTTCAAATCATTTAATAAAATATTATTTATTTAAAATACCATTTATGTTAATTTTGACAATATTCATTACTTGACTTTTTAGAAATATTATAAAAACATTATATCTTCAAAAAACTCTCTTAAATAATCACTAACTTGTAAAATTAATCCATAAATTTTTCATATGACATTAATTATCTCAAATTATATTTATTTTAATATTTTAATATCATTTATTTGATATTTCCTTTAATTAAATAATTGTTGTATCATCATTGTGTAAGTCTTTAAGGTAAATACTTATTTCCTAAAAATTATAAATAAATTAATAAGATGTAGATAAATATTTTATCTTTAAAATAACTATTTATATTTGAACATATCACCTGTATAACCTCACATTAAAAATACTTAACTTGTTAAAAACAAAAGTATGAAAAATTTGACATTCCTTTGAATGTAATATTATAAAAGATATATTTTCATAAAAAATGAAATAAATGGTCTCATAACTTATCCATTAATTATTATGAATTAAAAATACCTATTAAATAAATTTAGGACAAGTGTTTCGGTAATTTTGTATTATTTATAATACTATTTTTACCCTTAACTATGGTAATAAAAATTACCAAAGTTACTATTCATATTTTGTCAAAAAAATAAAAGGGGCCTATTTACTAAATTTGTACCATCTAATTCCAAGTATTTAATCCATTTTTAAAAATTCAAAACATGTAATTGTATAAAATTAATCTAAAATTAATCTTGTGGATGGAATGAGAAAATGAGTTTTTAAAGTAAAAACCTTCAAAAGATTGAAATGTTTTATATCCAAATTCACTATGAAATTGTTTAAAATTACATTAATCTGATTAAATTATAAAATTTTGATATAATTATACTTTAAAATAATTCAAATATATAATTTTACACTATAAATAAATTTTATGAAAAAATATTTTTCAATTAAAAACAGGATATTTTTTCACTATTTATCAAAAAATGAAACCTACCAAAAAATATTAAAAAATAAACCAAAGTAATTTTTTATATTATTATTTCATGGAATAATTTTATTTTGTCAAATAGTTTTTATAAATGTTTCAAAAATTATATTTATAACAAGTGTGTCATCAAAGGGTGACAAAACTACCTTTTTTTAATACTTATTTTATGAATGAAATTGGATTTGTTCTTTTATCATGTCTAGAAGAAACATATGATGAATCATAAAATTTTATTTAATATTATATATATATATATATTTAATATAATCCAACAATATTTATTTTTTTATTTATTGTTATAAAACATACTTGTGGACATTTAAAAAAAATTTCAGAGAAACATTTCCTTTTATTTTAAAAAGGGTATTAAATTTTTTTATAATTAATTATTCAAAGGATTATATATACATTTGTGAACCATATTTTCATAATTCATTAAACATTTTTCATACCCACCATTTTAACGGATAGGTTATAATGATAACATTTAAATAATAATATTTAGTTGCTCATTTAAGCTTGATGTGGTATATCATGTACATTATCGAACATAGTGTTTATTTCTTAAAATATTAGGATGTTAAAGTGTATAAGTTTTGGATAGTGGGAGACTTAAAATAATTAAAGGTTGTGGTTGAAAATGTGGCTCATGTGTGGAATCCATAGTGGTGTGATGATTCTCGGCCAGGCGGCGACCTGGATCTAGCCAGACGACATCGGTCAGACGGTAACAAAGAGGTGAATAGAAGGGAGTGACATAGGAGTCCTGGGATTGGGTAAATAAGTCCAATAGGGAATGTTTCAGGTCATTTTAGTGTTCGTTAAGTGAAACCAAGTATGTGGGGTAGCTCATAGGGGAATTTTCCTGCAATAGAGTAGCTGACCATGGTAGCGACTAAGTGTATGGATAGCATGGGAGGGAGGGGGCTGGTCATCTAGCTTGAACAAGTAAGGGGATGTGATGGGGTCTTTAGCTAAGGTAGGGAGGAGAGGAACCTGGTTTTGAGGCTAGCAGTGGCCGAGGATTCCTTGAGAAGCCATTGAAAAATATTTATTTTAAATTTTAAATTAGCTTCTTGTTTAATTAGAAAAAATTTACCTAATGATTTATGGGGAAGAAAATAAAATTGGTAAATATTGATATTTTAGTGTCTCAAATTGATATAAAACACCCCACCCATATTTTTAAAAAATCTATGGTATAGACTATTTTAATTTTTTTATTTTCAACTTCTATTTGAAGCAAAAAAAAAGAAAATATATACGTTTTTGCAAAGTTTCCATGGGAAAAAACTCACCGGGAAAAATTGTTTCGATCAGACCTTGATAAAAGCTGGATCAAACAAAAATTAAAACACAAATAGAATTTAATTTATAATGTTATTCAATTTTTTACCATCAATAGCCGTGTTTTCGATTCGTACCAAAAAAAATTCAGATGTCCATAACTTGTACATCCGAAATCGGATTGGTATGTTGTCTATTCTATTGGGACCGATTTAATGTCCTCTACTTAATTTAATGAAAATTAATTTTTATTAAACTAAGAAAATACTTATGATCCCTTTAATACTAATTGAAGGTACTGAGGTGTGCAGTGGAAGCTAGTGGGTTGGGTAATTTAAATTTTTCAACACCAAAGTGACCTAACTTCATCATCTCTGATGATCTAATCCCTGGTAGAGGTCTTAGGATATCTTGTGAATTTAATAACCAAAAAATAAATAAATAGTCATGTACCTTGTTTGATTCAGTGATTAATTATACTAAATCTCATTGGTGGTGATCGTTGCTTGAATTATCTGAATTCAAACCCATCTATATCATACACACACACTTCAATAATCTATGTGAACACCGACCATCAAATTCCAAGTGATAATGCTTAGCTCTAATGATTCCTTCGACGTTGTGATGATCACCTAAAATCTATTTCTATGATACACAAAGATGTACTTGGATTGATTTCTTGGATAGAATATTTCTCTCTCAAGGATGTGGGAGGAGAGAGGAGATCTCAATCAATTGGAATGTGAATTCCTTTCACAATGGAAATGAGCTCATCATCTACTTTTATAGTGGATGTGTAAAAATAACCAATTAAGGTTCTCTAACCCCTATATATTTAACACCCACTAAATAAGTAATAAGTAAATAATTATGATGAATTAACTACATCATAAAAATTATTTATATTTTATCACCGAATTTTAATATATATTAAATATATTACATAGTAAACCCAAGTCATTAACTCGACTAATAATTCCCACTAATATTAAATGAAACCTGAATTTTAAAATAATATTCATTCATATAATATTATTCCATGTATTTACTTAAACACTTAAAAATATTTTTAATAAATGAATTCAACTCAGTTATTCTATACTCAAATAATAATAATGAATTTATTTATTTTTTGATGATAGAACTGGGACAACTCTCGGACCCCGTGGGGAGGTCCACCATATTCTATATACTTATTCAGTAGAATAGAGAAGAATATTGAATATGATATTGTCTATGACCCTCTAGGACCTTATCTCAATAGTAGTGAATAATATTCACAAAGCAAGAGTGAAATCTAGCAACCCATCATAAACCCTAAAAAGGAGAGTAATGGTCATAGTAATGAGAACTAAGCATCGAACATGTATTGTGTAATGTAATCTCTTTTTCCAAATGATATCTCATAAATCTAGGCAAACACTTGTCTTATCATCCTTTCATTTATTTACTAATTTTTATCTAACTGGAAGGAATTAGCTTCAACTACCAAGGCCAGGGATTTATGAACGTACTACCATCATGACCAAATAGGCATGAGATATCACTTCCTCAACTGGAAAGAGAAAAATTATATCTTGATCATTCAACCAATTCCATACCAAAAATGACGCACCCAACACATACTACCTCACCATGACTTCATTTTCATGGTTTTCACCTTACATAAAAGTATGTGATCAAATGAAACACATTGATAATGAACTCAAGTTAGGATAATAATACACGTGTTCGTAGATAGGAACAACCAATGACACCCAAAACATGTGGTGTTCATAATGGAGGGTTTGTCTATATGATCTCACCTACCATAGATCATCATATGCTAACTTCATGAGAAAAAGTCTCTATTCTTATAATCCCCCAACACCTAATAGTCTGACATCAACTGTGTATAGTCAGTATGATGTATCTAGAACATATGACATATATTTAAAATCGATGCCACAGTATCTTGAGGTTGTCATTATAGACTGGGATTTACTATAAACATTTGATACAATAACTAATATATGAATTTACCATTTAAATAGTGGATGCAAAAATGTCTACACTATAATGTTAAGTATATGTCAAGATTATCTCACTATATACATGGTTCCATACTTGTTTTATGGACTCCCACAGCATCCGATCTCAACTTTAGAATTCATTGAAGCCTCCTCCCTCTTAGTTCTAACTCTGATTGCAAGATTCAAGCTTCATAGGCCTTCGGTGGACTTATTCGACCATTTTGTCTTCAGCACCGGAGGTTTGAAAGAGAGGCGACCATCGTTCTCCTTGATTTAAAGAATATAATGATTAGATTCACCTCAGAGAATGATATGATCCTAGCTTGGTCGAGTGCTTCGTGCATTTTTGGTGGATTATGTTCTTTTCTCTTCAAGTAGTCCTATGACTTTCATATGCGGTGTGGTTCTCCCTCTGTTTCGATCTGTGTAAGGTTTCCTGATATTCCACTTCCATTTCAAAACCCATCTATTTTATGCATTTTAGTGAACCTAGTAGGTAGATATCTTTTTTTAGATAGCAGAACAAAATCTTTATGTCATCCCATTTCTCTTAGACTCTGTGTCAAGGTTGATGTTTTGAAGTCGCAGGACGAGTCTTTCTTGGTGGATGTAGGAGAAGAGTTTAGATACAAACAATAGGTTTTTTTTATTCTTGGTCTAGTTTTTTCTCCATGTGTAATCTAATGGGGAATAAGAGTGTGGTTTGTAGATGCAGGAAGCCGTCTATGAAGGCTCATGTTAATCTGATTCCAGTTGAACAGGCCTCCACTATGATATAGGGTAGCTATGCCTTGAGGGTCGCTTGCTACTACACCTTGGATAAGGTATTACTGGAATCTAAACAGTTGGTCTAGGATGTTGAAACTAATCCAGTGAGGTCGAATAAACCCTTATCTCTGCCTCCTGGTCTGAATTTCCAAGATACTTTTAGCATATTGAAATGTGATTTGAGTGGAATGACTCCTAAGTTGGCGATGGTACCTCATAACAGTACTAAGATCTTGGGTACTCTCTCTGAAGATGGGCCTAGAATTTATGAAGTTGTAGTCTAATCTAAAAATAATACAGATTAGTATGTTGTGGTTTCAGAGGGAGGTAATGAGAAAAGAAAATATGTAGGTGCAATGTCACTTACGCACAATACTGATAGTGTGGGATGGGTAAAGGCATCAAGTGGGGTGAGACCAGAAAGAATTAGTTCAAAGGTAACAGCCTACAATAATTTTGAGTGCCTTGAAGTTGAGGACCAGAGACAGGAGGGGGAAAGGTCTCGAGAAACTTCTATTGTGATTAATGATATTCATACTGAATATGTTGATAGTGAACCTGAGCTACAAGATAGTGTCTTCAACAAAGATGTACAACTTTCTAAAGTGATATACTATCCGTTTCAGGAGTCAGAAACGGATGGGGGAAAGGGATTCCTCAAAGAGAGGAAATATTATACCCATTTTCCCCCTCCGATAGAGACATAGTTAACAAATAAATCAAAATTCAAGCAGAAATACAATTATTTTAAGTTAGATGATGCAATTGAGAAATCCTTGGAGTTGCTCATGAGCATGGGTGAATAAGTGGTTGAACAAGTTCTGTCTCTCAATGAAACTGAAGAAGAAGCTGCTAAAATTATGGGGATATCATTGAGGGTGACTCTCAATGAGGATCAATATACCTGTATATATAAGAAGGACCTAATATTATTTTTGGTTTTCAATAATGGGAAGATCAACCTTAAGGAGTATATCTAGTCTTGGGAAAACCTGGCCTATCAGGTTGAATATCTTCTTTTAGAGGAACCCAACACTCAGGTGAACAATAACTCCTTGAAATTATTTATGAAAATTAACTCCGTTAGAATTAAATTGTACTTTAATGATTTTCTAATATCTTTTTGTGGTTGAACCCATGGTTTCTCACTTTTTCCGTAAATGTGTTTGGAAAATAAAATTTTAATTTTCGGTCAATCAGGTAAATAAAGAATATGATATTTTCATATTTATTAATATTTGTGAATTAAATATTAATTTTACCTTAAATTGGATGCTATGTTCAATGGCAGACCCTACACGCAATAATGGTTTTCTCTGAAATCTCATGTTGCACACAATGCTCAGTTATACTGAAAAACAAATACTGCATTTTAATTCAAAACTTCCTTTTAATCTAATTTATTTATATGGTTAGATTATATTTTTAATTGGTTTTAAAGTGTAATTAGATTATATTTTTACCATTTAATCTAATTTTGGTCATTTTAAGTAATTTAACTTTGAAATTGAACAAAAAAAGGGTCAATATTTTGATAGTTATTATTTTTTAAAAACACATTTTTTGGTTTTGACAACGGGAATTAATTTTAAATTAATTTTTACAACTTATATGTTTTTAATATGGAAAAATGGATTCCATATATAGAATTAGGAGGTCCAAATTTTTTAAATATATAACTTTTATAATTAGTCATTATGAATAGTAATTTCAATAAATATTTTATTTACAGTGGTTAAAGGGTAAATCTGGTAAATAAGTCTAAAAAATAATATTATAATGATATTAAATTACCCTAAAATGTGTCCTAATCCTATTTTCTGATACATTTCCAACCATTTTCATCCTTTAGTATATTTTTGGACCCCATTGAGCCACTTATAAGTGAAAATGACATTTTATAAAAATTAATTTAAATTTAAGGAAAATTTAACAAAAACATATATCTCTTAGTAAAAAAAAATTATTATAAGATATATAATTTATATTTCAGACAATAAATATTCATTAGAAATATAAAAATATTTCTTACATCTTGGTATTTTATTTATAATTTTTAGACATCATATAAATAAATTTATTTATGACACAATGATGACGTAATGATTACCTCGTTAATGAATGATTTAAATAAATGAGATTATAAATATTAAAATAAATTTATTTTGAAACTTTTTATGCCATACAATAATTTTATGGATGACTATAACTTTTTTTATTTGAATTAATTTAGTTTTTTTAATGAATCAATTTGTTATATATTTTTTTTAAAGTCTTGATATGAATAGTTTATAAATTGACGTAAATGTGTTTTTAAATCAATCAATATTTTATTAAATAATAAAATAGTCCTAAAAATCTAATATTCATCCAAATGACATATATGATGTTACTAATTTCATTAATAATCCATTTTTTGCTCTCTTGTCATTTTATAGTAAATATATTGACCATATAGTATGAATATACAAGAGGACATGGTAAAAGTTAAATTAGTTAACTAAAGGTTAAAGGTGAACGATAAGGTTAATTGTACACCCTAAACTGGTCTAAACCCCATTTTATGAAATTATGTAGAACAATAATTACCTTATATTCAAATTAAATGAGTTGGGGACCTTTCTAAATCGAAATTAATTTTATAATAAAATAATATTTTCAAACGTTTCTAAAGATCACCTCCTCCCCCTTATAAAAAGCCATCACCTCTAAACCTTACTCATACATCTCAATCCCCATTGTCTCGTCTAAAATATGCCAAAATAGTCTCCCAACATCCCTATATTACACCTAAAATCCTTAACTTAGGCAGAAGTCACTTGAACAAAGGCTTTTGGTTCAAACCAAAGGGAGTTTCCCAATTTAAAGGTAACATCTTATCTTAAGTTCTTTTCAATTGTTTTCCTTCTCTAACCCCAAATACTCTCTTTATTCCATTATTTTATAACAACACAAGTATATACAATATAGTAGTATGTTTTTATGATAAGTATTAAAACTACACTTGTACACACCTCCATCTAATGGATACGAGCATACTGTTTCTGTGGACGGCGAACTACTGCCTCACGAAACGATGATTATCCAATTATCTCCTATCACATATTATAGTGGACATTAAGATGGAACTGTATTTATATGTGATATATATTATATTTATATTGTATATATTCTTCTGTATTTTTCGTTTATAGAATACCTGTATGGTTTCTATAATAGGTAAATACGATAATTTCATTTGAGGAAGTGCGGACTACCGCCCCCTCAAAGTGATATGACTCGTTCATGCCATACATGGAACATATAAAGGATGTAATTACTAAAATTATATATTATATTATACTGGAATTATAATATACATATTTATCATTAAGTTTTCATTCCATTAAATATGAAATAGAAATGAAATTAGTGTTCATGTGTATGTACGGCTTACCGTCTCCATGAACGGTGCATTTCATTTATTATCTCCAAATGTTATTTACTATTATAAATACATATATATACTGGATATATATGATATATATGATATATATGATATCTAAATCATTAAAATCATTCTGGTGATAATGTAATTTTGACCACATGGACTACTTGTAATTATAAAAAGTTCATTTTTACTCAAGTACCAAATATCAATAAAACTACCATTATTAACATAAATGATGATGTAATATTTATCACATGTTAATAAGTAATATAAAAGGAATAATAAAAATTAAAAATATTCTTAATCAAGTATAAATTAACTTTATTTTATTATTCAAATGATTAAAGAATGAACGGGTCATGTTGGACACGAGGTAAGGGAACTTCTTAACCCAATTTTCATTCTTTGGGTTAATCTTCTACTTCTTGATTATGTAATTATATGAATATGTTTGAATGACCTATGATTGTTTTACACTTAATATCTACTTATATTTGGTGTATTTATATTTTTCACATGTAATTATTTCATTGGTTTATCCTTAATGTAATGATATGATCTTTGTAAGGGAACCTTTCATCCTCTTATTTTAGTCAATGACTTCTTCTTAATTATGTATTTTAACTTCCATTTTCTTATGTTGGGATATGTTATTAAATATATTTATTTTTGTAAATTTTATTTCCAAGTAATGAGAGGCCCTTTTCTCTCCCATCAACTCATTTTCTAAATTTTAATGTGACGTCGTTAGGATGCCAAATTTTATAAGGAAATACGTCTTAATCTCCTTTCATTTAGGCATATCTAGATATTGTGAACCCTTATTATCCTATAAGGTGTATATAATACCCTTTTACATATTTTTTCTTGAATATAATTATTATCATGATATTATAAGTTTCTTTTAATGTTATTCTTTAGTTATTTATTTTCAAGTATTTTCTTAAGTAGTAACAGAATCTTTAACTAAAACGTTGTTTTAAATGTTTTATAAGATTTATTCTTCTAAATATTTCTCATTAATTTACATGTTTTAAAAATGGTTTTAAGGATTTATTTACACGAACATTAAGGTTTTAAAATTTTAATTCCTTTAAAAGAATCAAAGTGGTATGGGATACTTTGATTCAAAAATATTATTTTTAAATGTTTTAAATATGTAATTTAATTTGGATTGGTTATGTCAATATCTTGAACTAATATCTTGTGATTGTAATGTGGAAATGTTATCTTTCCTTTATGTTTTTTTATGTGTTATGATTATGTTATGGTTCTTGGTCATTGTTTATGTATACAGGTGGTTCTGTGTTAAACCTAGGGTGGGTGAGCCTGAGATAACTCTCCAATGCATTGGGTAACATGACAGAGGTAAAAGTTAACATTTCTCCTAAGAGATTTCAGGAAAATACTATGATGGGTATTCCAACGTAACTCCCTATGTATCTTTGAAAGCTACAATTTAAGTATGTTATGGATTCCACAGGTTACTATTATGATTTATGATTTCCATGTGTTATTCATAAAACTTATGATTTTTTTTGGTATATTAAAGATTAAAAAGTACGATTTCATTGATTTTTATGTATTGATAAACTAATGTTTTATTTCATTGTTTTAGAACCCTTACTAGGCTTTTTATGTTCATCCCAAGTTTTTGAAATGTTTTTCATAGGGTATAAGGAAGGTTAAGATAAATGAATAATTAAATAAGATTTATATCCAGAAAAGAACTCTTGTTTTATATAAAGAGTTTTATTATTTGTGAAAAAAATTGGATAGAGTATAAGTGTCTACTTTGTAATTTTTGAAATTTAATGTAATATTTAGGGCCTAATTCTCTAATACTCTAAACCTGAAAATATCCTCAATGTGAATTATTAACTTAATTCAAGATTATGTAATGTTTAATGTTGGGGCCTTATAGTTAGTATCAGAGGTCGGTTTAGAAAACTTTAGAGGTTAGGGTGTTATTTAAGCATAAGTGACCTAACCATAATTATTAGAATATAGTAAAGAGACAGTTATTTTAGATAAATTGAATGGATTTAAGATAACATGAATAAGTATATATTTGTTTTTACCCTCCTCATAATATATTATATAATGATTTTACTAATATACTCACACTGACCTTTTTTGTTTTAGTAAATGGTTGGATCTAACAGGCACCCAAATTAAAAATGGATATGAAGAAAACATTGATGGCCTTCTGAAAAATAAACTGAATTAAATGGGAGCTTCAATGATAACTCTTGTGTTTATTCTCATCAAACTATCTAGAGTCATGATTAACAAACTTAACCAAGGTGATTTTTATAAGGAATCGTATATGTGAGAAACAAATCCCTACGGAAGTTCAAGTAATAATCATAAAGGTAAGTATATTGAAAAACCTATGTGTCAAGGATGTGGAAATAAACACGTATAAAAATGCTTCAAAGGGTAAGGAAGATGTTATAGATGTGGTAATGAAGGTCATAAGTAAAGAACCTACCATGGAAAAAGGAAGCATCCAGTTGACTCTAGGAAAGGGAAAGAATTTATTTCAGAGGGATTAATTGAATGTTTTAAATGTGGTGTGCATGGTCAATATACAAATAGATTTCCTATGAAGACATTTCAGGAATGGGATCAACAGGACCGTATAAATATATGTTTTTCAATACCTAATTCCATTCCATCGAGGTTGAGGAAACTAACAATGACCAATGAAAGGAATGGATTTTTTTTAGTTGATGTTTTGACATTATTGAATCTTTGGATATGATTCATGATTTTGTTTGTAGGAAATAAGTATTACAGAATAGTTTGGTAAATAATAGTTAATGGATCATGAAGAACATTTAATGAGTAAGAAGTTTACATATAAGGGATTCAAGAGTTATTCTAGGTTTTAGGGCGATGAAATGCATAAAAGTATTAAGGATCTTTTAATGATGGGATTACTTTGGAAGAATTTTTTCTAGTATGTGTTAACCTGAAGTTTGGTATGTGAAAATGTTATTCAAGGAATAATTATATTTTCTTTTGTGGATATAGTTATAAATAACCATTTGGGTTTATATGATCCTTAAATTTTAGGTAATTATTGGTTATTACTTTCTGGAATGAAAATTTGAGTTATGAGATAACATTTGTGGTTAAAATATGTTATGGTTATTTTGAGGAATTTATATCATTCTTGGGAATTTTATAAAATTGTATATTTTTTGAAAAATGATAACATAAAGACCATGATACAACTCGTCGCATCGGACAAAGCTGTAGGAATTGAACCCACAACCAAAGTGCGATTGGGATTTATCACCTACCACTGGACTATGTTAAGTCCTTAGTTAGTATGACTAAATCTTTTTAGTTAGATGATTTTATTGATCAAGAATAAGTTGATTTTGTAAACTTATGTTTTATCAAATCGATATCCTTAGTATAGAAAAATGATTTGGTGATTAATTGATAAAGGTTATTTTGGAAGACGTTCTATCTTTTGGGAACACTTTATGCTTAAGGAAAATAGAATACTATGGGATCTCATTTGTGGAGTAATGGTTGAAAATTTATTTTGGAATAATCTATTTTTTTATTTTGGATATGTAGAAATTTGGGTTATTCATGGAATTGATTAACCTCATTGAGTATATGTGATTAGGTTAATTACTCTTCAGCATGTGACTTTAAGATTAGTCAATGTTATTTGAAGATAAATTTTAAGATTTACTATGGAATACTATGTGATTAAATCCTTCTAATTTTTGGGTTTCAATCTTATTTTGGGTTACATTAACGAATTTTATATACATTTGTTTATTGAATGGTCTCTACTGAACTGTGGGTATTGTTTTTCTAATTTTGGGTATTAAGAGTAGTATTTATTTTTATAAAGTATTATGCTTTTTTAGGGATTATCTAATCTTGTACAGACCATTTTGGTTTTGGTTAATGTGTAAAGACAAGGGAAATATATAGTTCATCTTTTATGGATTGTGTGATTCTCTAGAATTTTATTATAGCACTTTAGGTGTGAATAAGTCATCTTGAATACTCATCATTTAGAGAAAAGGTGAGTTTTTGGTAGAAACTTATTAAAGGATGAAACTATACTTGAAAAGTAAGTATATTTCCTTATGTCCTTAGTTAATCTCATAAATAAATTCTACAACTTTATTAAAAGAGACTTAAAAAATGTTTTCTGTTTAATTTTACTACTAGGAAACCAAATACCTTTTAACCTATCACAAGTTTGTATTTTTCTGATGGTTAACTTTCTCCTAATCATGTTTTCTATCACTCTCTATCAGAACTTAACACTTAGTTTCTCCTTCATATCCATGTTTTCATGGAATCCTAGTATGGTTTATATCAGGTGACCTTTGTAATTATCTTTATTTCTTTTAAAGTGATAGTTTTATTGACTCTTTTTCCGATGTGGTACTTTCAATGAAGTTTCTGAGCATAATTTTAAAATTGTGAGGACGCAATTCCCAAAAGGGGGAAGGATGTAACATCCCAGGTAAATAAAGAATATGATATTTTAACATTTATTAATATTTTTTAATTAAATATTAATTTTAATTTAAAGGGGATGATATGTTTGATGTAATACCTGACACGCAACAATGGGTTTCTCTGATATCTCATGTTTCACACATTGGTGAGTCATACTGGAAAAACACATATATAATAATATAATATTATTTTAAATCGTAGTTAGCACATAGCTGTTGTATTAGAATAAATTAATAGAACTAACTAAAATATGATTATTTATGTTTGTTAAATGTTTTTACATTTATCCAATAAAATTTAGAGGCTTAAAATGTGAATGAATCTAATTTTAAACATAAATACTCTAATATTCTTTAAAAGGTTGATTTAAAGCCTTTTGATAGAGAACCCTTTTTTAAATATAGTATATTTCACTTTTATATGTTCTATTTGACAAAATAATATTATTCTTTAGAATCGTAACATCAAAATTTACATTGGATGAAATTTTGGTATATTTCTGATAATGTTGATTTTTTAATGAATAGTGAAAAATACTACATTTTAATTCAAAACTGAATTTTAATCTAATTTATATATATTGTTAGATTATATTTTTAATTCGTTTTAAGGTGTAATTAGATTTTATTTTTACTATTTAATCCAATTTTTTTCATTAGAAGTAATTTTACTTTGAAATTGAACATAAACAATTGTCAATGTTTTGATAGTTATTATTTCTTAAAAACACGTTTTTTGGTTTTGACAATGGGAATTAATTTTAAATTAATTTCTGAAACTTCTGTGTTTTGAATTTGAAAAAATGGATTCTATTTTTGGAATCTGAAGGTCCAACTTTTGTAAATACGTAACTTTTATCTTTAGACATTACGAATAGTAACTTCAATAAATATTTTATTTACAATGGTTAAAGGGTAAATATGGTAAATAAGGGTAAAAAATAATATTATAATAATATTAAATTATCCTAACATGTGTACTAATCCTATTGGATGATACATGTCGGACTATGGGCATATTTGGGCCGATTTGGGACCCCATTGAGCCGCTTGTAAGTGAAAATGACACTTTGTAAAAATTAATTTAAAGTTAAGGAAAATGTAACATAAACATATATCTCTTAGTAAAAAAATTATAATAAGTTATATAAGTGATATTTTATAATATAAATATTAATTATAAATCTAAAAATATTTCATACATCATGGTATTTTTTTATAATTTTTATACATTATATAAAAAAAATTATTTATGAAACAATGATGATATAATGATTACCTCATTAATGAATATTTTAAATAAATGAGATTATCAATATTAAAATAAATTTATTTTGAAAATTTTTATGTCATACAAGAATTTTAGGGATTATTATAACTTATTATCTTTTAATTAATTTATTTTTCTTGAAATAATAAAGTTTTAATAGATTTTCTTTAAAGTCTCGATATGAATAGTTTGTAAATTGACATAAATGAGTTTTTAAATAAATTGATATTTTATTAAATGATAATATAGTCCTAAAAATATATTATTTGGAAAAATGACATATATGATGTTACTAATTTCATTAATGATCCATTTTTGTGTTTATTGGCATTTAATAGTAAATATATTAACCATATAGTATGAATATACAAGAGGACATGGTAAAAGTTAAATTAGTTAACTAAAGGTTAAAGATAAAAGATAATATTAATTATATGACATAAACTTGTCTAAAACATATTGTATGGGAGTATTTAGAAACATAATCACCTAATCTTCAAATTAAATGAGTTGAGGACCTTTTTAAATTGAAATTCAGTTTATAATAAAATAATATTTTTAAACTTTCCAAAAGAGCCCCTCCTCCCCCTTATAAAAAGCCATCACCTATAACCCTTACTCACACCTCTCAAGCCCCCTTGTCTCATACAAAGTATGCCAAAATAATCTCCCAACATAACTCTCTTCCACATATATGGATTAACTTAGGTAGACGGCACTTCAAGGAATCCTTTTGGTTCAAACCAAAGGGAGTTACCCAATTTAAAGGCAACATCTTATCTCAAGTTCTTTTCTTTTCTTTTCCTTCTATAACCCCCTAAACTCTCTTTATTACATTATTTTATAAAACTACAGTATCATAAATATACTAGTATGTTTTTATGATAAATATTATAACCATACATCCACACACCTCAATCTATTGGATACGAACATACTGTTTCTCTGGATGGAAAACTACTGCCTTACGAAACGATGATTGTTCAATTATCTCCTACCACCTCTAATGGTGGACATTAATATGGAAGTGTATTTATATTTGATATATATTATATTTATATTTTATCTATTCTTTTGTATTTTTCATTTATAGCATACCTGTATGGTTTTTATAATAGGTAAATATGATAATTTCATTTGAGGAAGTGCGGACTACCGCCCCCTCAAAGTGATATGACTCGTTCATGCCATACATGGAACGTATAAAGGATGGAATTACTAAAATTATATATTATATTATACTTTAATTATAATATACCTATTTATCATTAAATTTTCATTCCATTAAATATGAAATAGAAATTAAAGTAGCGTTCATGCGTACGTACGGCTTACCGTCTCCATGAACGGTGCATTTCATTTCTTATCTCCAAATGTTATGTACTATTATAAATACATATATATATATATATTGGATATATATATGATATATATGATATCTAAATCATTAAAATAATTCTAGAGATAATGTAATTTTGACCACATGGACAACTTGTAATTATAAGAAGTTCATTTTTGACTCAAGTACCAAATATCGATAAAACAACCATTATTAACTTAAATGATTGTGCAAAGTTTAAAACTTGGTAATAAGTAATGTAAAAGGAATAATAAACTTGAAAAAAAATAAGAAAGTATAAATTAACTTTAGTTTATTATTCAGGATATTAAACTACGAATTAGTCAAGTCTGACATGAGGTAAGGGAACTTCTTAACCCAATTTCCATTCTTTGGGTTAATATTATACTTCTATATTAAGTCATGCTATGAATATGTGCGAATGAACTATGATTGTATTACACTTAATATCTAATTATATTGGGTGTATTTATATTTTTCACACATAATTATTTTAGTGGTTTATCCTTAATGTAATGATACGATCTATGTAAGGGAACATTTCATCCTCCTCTTTTAGTCAAAGACTTCTTCTTTGTTATGTCTTTTAGCATACATTTTCCTATGTTGGGATATGTTATTATATATATTTATTTCTATAAATTTTATTTCCAAGTGATGAAAAATACTTTTCTCTCCCATCAAGTCATTTTTTAAATTTTAATGTGATGACCTTAGGCTGCCAAATCTTCATAAGGGAATACGTCTCAATCTCCTTTCATTGAGCCATATCTTGATATTGTGCACCTCTATTATCCTATAATTCATATATCCTACCCTTTTACATATTATATCATGAATATAATTATTCTCATGATATTATAAGTTTTTTTAATGTTATTATTTAGTTATTTTTATTCAAGTATTTTCTTAAGTGGTAATAGACACTTTAACTAAAACATTGTTTTAAATGTTTTAAAAGATTTATTCTTCTAAATATTTCTCATTAATGTACAAGTTTTAAAAATTGTTTTAAGGATTTATTTACATGTAAATTAATGTTTTAAAATGTTAATTCCTTTAAAAGTTTCAAAGTGGTATGGGAAATATTGAATCAAAAATATTCTTTTTAAATGTTTTAAATGCGTCATTTAAATTGGATTGATTATGTCAATATCTTGAACTGATATCTTGTGATTGTAATGTGGAAATTTTATCATTTATTTATGATTGTTTTATGTGTTATGATTATTTTATGGTTATTGGGAATTGTTTACGTATACAGGTGGTTCCCTATTAAACCTAGGGCAAGTGGGCTCAAGATAGCTCTGTAATGCATTGGGTAACATGATAGAGGTAAACGTTAATGTTTCTCCAAATGGATTTAGGGAATATACTGTGATGGGTATTCCAATGTAACTCCCTATGTACCTGTGAAAGCTACAATATAAGTATGTTATAGATTCCATAAGTTACCTTTATGATTTATGATTTCCATGTGTTATTCATAAAACTTATGATTTTGTGAGGTATGTTAAAGATTGAAATGTATGATTTCATTTATTTGTATTTATTGATGGACAAATATTTCTTTCCTTGTTTTATAACCCTTACTGAGGTTTTTATTCTCATCCAAAGTTTTTGAAATGTTTTTCACAGGGTATAAGGAAGGGTAAGATAAAGTAATAATTCAATATGATTTATATCAAGAAAATAACTCTTGTTTTATTTAAGTAGTTTTATTATTAGTGAAAAAAACTTAGATAGAGTATAAGTGTATACTTAGTAATTTTTGAAATGTAATTTAATAGCTTTGGCCTAATTCTCTAAAAACTCTAATCCTGAAAATATCATCAATGTGAATTATTAACTTAATTAAAGATTATGTAATGTTTAATGTCGGGGCCTCATAGTTGGTGTCAGAGGTCGGTTTAGATAACTTTAGAGTTTGGGGTGTTATTTAGGCATAAGTGACATAACCATAATGGTTAACATACTATAAAGAGTCATAGTTATTTTAGATAAATTAAATGGGTTTAAGATAAGATGAATAAGTATATCTTAGTGTTTACCCTTCACATAAGATATTATAGGATGATTTTACTCATATAATCACACTGACCTTTTTGGTTTTAGTAAATAGCTGGATATAGCAGGAACCAAAGTAACAATGGATGTGAAGATAACTATGACAGTCTTCTGAATGAGAAACTGAATGAAATGGGAGCTTCAATGAGAAATCTTGTGGTTATTCTCAACCAACTCTCTAGAGTTATGATTGACCACTTGAACTGTGGTGATTTTTAGAAGGCATAGTATATGTGAGAAAAAAATCCCTACGGAAGTTCAGGTAATAATCATAAAGGTAAGTATATTAAAAAACTTATGTTTAAAGTATGTGGAAATAAAAAACTAGGAAAATGATTCAAAGTGATGGGGATATTCTATAGATGTAGTAATAAAGGTCATAAAGCAAGAACATACCATGGAAAAATGAAACATCCATTTGACTCCAGGAAAGGGAAAGAAGTTCTCAATTTAATGTTTTAAATGTGGTGTGCTTGGTCATTATACAAATATATGTCCTAAAAATAAGGTTTTGGAATAGGATCACCAGGACTATACAAATATATTTTTACCAATACATAATGTCATTCCAATCTAGGATGAGGAAACTGACAATGACCAATGAAGGGTATGGATTATTTCTTAGCTGATGTTTTGACATTATTGAATCTAAGGATATGATTCAAGATCTTGTTTATAGGAAGTAAGTATTAAGGAATAGGTTGGGAAATAATGGTTAATGGATCATGAATAATGTTGAATGATTAAGAAGTCTACATATAATGGATTCAAGAGTTATGTTGGGTTTTAGCATGATAAAATGCTTAAAAGTATTAAGGCTCTTTTGATGATGGGATTACTTTGGAAGATTTTTTTCTAGTATGTGTAAACCTGAAGTTTGATATGTGAAAATTTTATTCAAGGAAGAATTATCTTTTCTTTTGTAGATATAGTTATAAAGAACCATTTGGGTTTACATGATCCTTGAATTTGAGGTAATTATATATTATTACTTTCTGGGATGAAAATTCAAGGTATGAGATAACATTTTTGGTTAAAATATGTTATGGTTATTTTGAGGAATTTATCTCATTTTTAGTAATTTTATAAAATTATAAATTTTTTCAAAAAGTAAAACACGCAGACCTTGTGACAACCCGTCGTGTCGGAAAAATCTATAGGAATCGAACCCACTACCAAAGTGTGTTTGGAATTTGTTTCCTACCAATGGACTACATGAAGTCTTTTATTAGTATGACTTACTCTTTTTAGTTGGATGATTTTATGGATCAAGAATAAGTTGATTTTGGGAACTTATGTTTTATTAAATGGATATCCTTAGTATAGGTAAATGATTTTGTGATTAAGGGATAAAGGTTATTTAGGAAGACATTCTCTCTTTTAGGAAAACTTTATGCTTAAGGAAAATAGAATACTATGGGATCTCATTTATAGAGTAATGGTTGAAATTTTATTTTGTAAGTACCTATGTTTTTATTGTAGACATATAGAAATTTGGGTTATTTATGGAATTGATTAACCTTTCATAGAGAATATGTGATTAGGTTAATTACTCTTTAGTATTATACTTTAAGATTATTTTATGTTATTTGAAGATAAATGTTAATATTTACTATAGAAGACTATGTAATTAAATCCTTTTGAGTTTTTAATTTAAATCTTAGTTTGGGTTTCTTTGAATAATTTTATGGAAAGTTGTTTATTGAATGGTCTTTTCTGAACTTTGGGTATTGTTTTTTGAATTTTGGGGATTAAGAGTAGTATTTATTTTTATAAAGTATTATCCTTTTTTGGTGATTATCTGATCTTATACTAACTGTTTTAGTTTTGTTTAATGTCTAAACACAAGGGAAATATATAGTCCATATTTTTTGGATTATGTGATTCTCTAGAAGTTTATTCATGTGCTTTAGGTGTGACCAAGTCATCCTGAATACTCATAATTTTGAGAAAAGATGATTTTTTGGTAAAAATTTATTAAAGGATGAAAATTTGCTTGAAAAGTATGTATATTTTTGTTGTGTCCTTAGTCAATCTAATAAATAAATTCTTTTAATTTATTAAATGAAACTTAAAAAAAACAAATCTGTTTACTTTTCCTACTAGGAAACCTAATACCGTTTAACCTATCACAATTTTGTGGTTTTCTGGTGGTTAACTTTCTTCTGATCATGTTTTCTATCCCTCTTTGTCAAAAATTGATACTTAGTTTCTCCTCAATATCAATGTTTTCATAGAATCCAAGTATGGGTTATCTCGGGTGACCTTTTTACTTCTCTTTATTTATTTTAAGGTGATAGTTTTATTGACTCTTTTTCTGATGTGGGACTTTCAATGAAGTTTTTAAGCCCAATTTTAAAATTGTGAGGATGTAATTCCCAAAAGGGGGGAAGGATGTAACATCCCAGGTAAATAAATCATATGATATTTTTATATTTTTTAATATTTTTTAATTAAATATTAATTTTACTTTAAATGGGATACTATGTTCGATGGCGTACCCTACACGCAGCAATGGGTTTCTCTGAAATCTCATATTGCACACAATGTTGAGTCATACTGGAAAAAAAATATAATAATATAATATTATTTTAAATGGTAGTTAATGTCTTTCCATTGTATTGGTGGTAATGAACAGAACTAACTAAAATATGATTATAAATGTTTGTTAAATGTTTTTACATTTATCTAATAAAATATTCATCCTTAAAATGTGATTGAATCAAATTTTAAGCATAAATACTCTAATATTCTTTAAAAGGTTGATTTACCACCTTTTGATGGAGAACCCTTTTTAAATAAAGTATTTTTCACTTTTATATGTTATATTTTAAAAATAATGTTCTACTTTAGAATCAGGACATCAAATATTACTTTGGATGAAATTTTGGTATTTTTCTGATAATGTTCATTTTTTAATGAATAGTGAAAAATACTGCATTTTAATTCAAAACTACCTTTTAATATAATTTATTAATATGGTTAGATTATCTTTTTAATTTGTTTTAAAGTTTAATTAGATTATATTTTTACCAATTTATCCAGTTTTGGTCATTATAAGTAATTTCACTTTGAAATTGAACAGAAACAAGTGTCAATCTTTTGATAGTTATTATTTCTTATAAACATGTTTCTTAGTTTTGACAACGATAATTAATTTTAAATTAATTTATGAAACTTCTATGTTTGTAATTTGGAAAAATTGATTCCATATATGTAATAAAGAGGTCCAAATTTTATAAATAGGTAACTTTTATTTTTAGACATTATGAATAGTAACTTTAATAAATATCTTATTTACAATGGTTAAAGGGTAAATCCAGTAAATAAGGTTAAAACAATAATATTATAATAATATTAAATTACCCTCACATGTATCCTAATACTATTGGATGATACATTTCCGACCATGGGAATCTTTTGGTCGATTTTGGGACCCCATTTGGCCACTTGTAAGTGAAAATGACACTATAAAAATTAATTTAAAGTTAAGGAAAATGTAACATAAACATTTATCTCTTAGTAAAATAATTTTTATAATAATTTATATAAGTTATATTTTTGAATATAAATAGTCATTAGATAGATATAAATATTTACTATATCATGGTATTTTATTTATAATTTTTAGAAATCATATAAATAAATTTATTTATGACACAATAATGATGTAATGATTACCTCATTAATGAATGTTTTAAATAAATGAGATTATAAATATTAAAATAAATTTATTTTGAAACTTTTTAGGCGATCAAATAATTTTATGGAGGATTTTAACTTTTTATATTTTAATTAATTTACTTTTTTCAAAATAATCAAGTTATATATGTTTTTTTAAAGTCTTGATATCAATAGTTTATAAATTGATGTAAATGAGTTTTTAAATCAATCAATATTTTATAAAATGATACAATAGTCATAAATATCTAATATTCTTCCAAATGAAATATATGATTCTAATAATGTCATTAATTATCCATTTTTTGGTCTCTTGGCATTTTATAGTAAATATATTAACCATATAGTATGAATATACAAGAGGACATGGTAAAAGTTAAATTAGTTAACTAAAGGTTAAAGGTGAACGATAAGGTTAATTGTATGCCCTAAACTTGACTAAACCCATTTTTTGAAAGTATGTAGAACAATAATCACCTAATATTAGATTTAAATGAGTTGGAAACCTTTTTAAATTTAAATTCAGTTTATAATAAAATAATATTTTCAAACTTTCCTAAAGAGCCCCTCCTCCCCCTTATAAAATTCCATCACATCTAACCCTTAATAACACTTCTCAATCCCCCTTGGATCATCCAAACACTGCTCAAATAATATCCCAACATTCCTACCTTCCACCTATAATCCTTAAGTCAGGAATAAGGTACTTAAATAAATCCTTTTGGTTCAAACCAAAGGGAGTTACCCAATTTAAAGGTAACGTCTTATCTCAAGTTCTTTTCTTTTATTTTACTTCCCTTTCCCCCTAAACTCTCTTTATTCCATCCTTTTATAAAAACACCAATATCCTAAATATACTATTATTTTGTTATGATAATTATTCTAACTACACTTTTACACACCTCTATCTAATGGATACGAACATACTGTTTCATTGGACAACGAACTATTGAATCACGAAACGATGATTGTTCAATTATCTCCTACCGCCTCTTATGGTGGACATTAAGATGGAACTTTATTATTATGTGATATATATTATATTTATATTGTCTTTATTCTTTTGTATTTTTCATTTATATTATACTTTTATGGTTTCCATAATGGGTAATATGATAATTTCATTTGAGGAAGTGCGGACTACCGCCCCCTCAAAGTGATATGACTAGTTCATGCCATACATAGAACGTATAAAGGATGTAGTTACTGAAATTATATATTATATTATACTATAATTATAATATACTTATGTATCCTTAATTTTAATTCTTAATAAATATGAAATAGAAATTAAAGTAGCGTTCATGTGTATGTACGGCTTACCATCTCCATAAACGGTGCATTTCATTTCTTATCTCTAAATGTTATATACTATTATTAATAAATAAATATACTGGATATATATGATATATATGATATCTAAATCATTAAAATCATTCATGAGATAATGTAATTTTGACCACATGGGCAACTTGTAATTATAAGAAGTTCATTTTTGACTCAAGTACCAAATATCGATAAAATGACTTTTATTAACTTAAATGATTATGTAATGTTTATAATGAAGTAATAAGTAATATAAAAGGAATTATAAACTTTAAAAAGGTTCTTAAGCATATAGAAATTAATTTTAGTTTATTATTCAAGAGATTAAAGAATGAACGAGTCAATACAGACATGAGGTAAGGGAACTTCTTAACCCAATTTCCATTCTTTGGGTTAATCTTCTACTTCTTGATTATGTCCTGCTATGAATATGCATGAATGAACTATGATTATTTTACACATAAAATCTAATTATTTTTGGTGTATTTATAATTTTCACACATAATTATTTCATTGGTTTATCCTTAATGTAATAATACGATCTTTGTAAGGGAACATTTCATCCTCCTCTTTTAGTCAAAGACTTCTTCTTTGTTATATCTTTTAACTTCCATTTTCTTATGTTGGGATATGTTATTATATATCATTATTACTATAAATTTTCTGTCCAATTTATGAGATACCCCTTTATCTCCCATCAACTCATTTTCTAACTTTTAATGTGACATCGTTAGACTGCCAAATTTTCGTAAGGTAATATGTCTCAATCTCCTTTCACTGAGACATATCTTGATATTGTGCAGTTTTATTATCCTATAAGGTGTATATACTACCCTTTAACATATTATATCATGAATATAATTATTCTAATGATATTATAAGTTTTGTTTAATTTTATTCTTTAGTTATTTTTATTTAATTATTTTCTTATGTGGTAACGGACTCTTAAACTAAATCATTATTTTAAATGTTTTAGAATATTTGTTATTCTAAATATTTCTCATTAATTTCCATGTTTTAAAAAAATTAAGTATTTATTTACATGGATATTATATTTTTAAAATTTTAATTCCTTTAATATTTTAAAAGTGGTATAGGACACTTTGATTCAAAAATATTCTTTTTAAATTTTTTAAAGGTGTTATTTAAATTGGATTGATTGTGTCAATATATTGAACTGATATCATGTGATTGTAATATGGAAATGTTATCTTTACTTTATGATTGTTTTATGTGTTATTATTATGTTATGGTTCTTGGTAATTGTTTATGTTTAGGGGTGGTTCCATGTTAAACCAATGGCAGGTGAGCCCAAGATAGCTCTCCAATACATTGGGTAACATGATGGTGGTAAACATTAATGTTTCTCCTAAGAGATTTAGGGAATATACTGTGATGGGTATTCCAACATAAATCCTTATGTAGCTATGAAAGCTACAAAGTAAGTATGTTATATATTCCACAAGTTACCTTTATGATTTATGATTTCCATGTGTTATTCATAAAACTTATGATTTTGTGTGGTATATTAAATATTAAAAAGTATGATTTCATTAATTTGTATGTATTGATAGACTAATGTTTTCTTTCCTTATTTTATAACCCTTACTGATCTTTTTATTCTCATCCCAAGTTTTTGAAATGTTTTTCATAGGGTATTTGGAAGGGTAATAGAAATGAAGAATTCAAAAAGCTTTATATCAAGAAAAGTACTCTTGTTTTATTTAAGGAGTTATATTATTAGTGAAAATTTTGGATAGATTATAAGTGTATACTTTGTAATTTTTGAAATGTAATGTAATATTTAGGGCCTAATTCTATAAAACTATAAACCTAAAAATATCCTCAATGTTAATTATTAACTTAATTCAAGATTATGTAATGTTTAAGGCTGGGGCCTTATATTTGGTATCATAAGTCAGTTTAGATAACTTTAGATGTTTGGGTGTTATATAAGCATAAGTGACATAACCATAATGGTTAGAATATTATAAAGATTCATAGTTATTTTAGATAAATTTAATTGGTTTATGATAACATGAATAAGTATATCTTAGTGTTTACCATTCTCATAAGATATTATATGATGATTTTACTAATATATGCACACTGACCTTTTTGGTTTTAGTAAATGACTGGATCTAGCAGGCACCAAAGTAAAAATGGATGTGGAGAAAACTGTGATGGTCTTCTGAATAAGAAACCAAATTAAATTGGAGCTTCATTGATACCTCTTGTGGTTATTCTCAACCAACTATCTGGCTTCATGATTGACCACCTGAACTATAGTGATTTTTATAAGGAATCGAATATGTGAGAAACAAATCCCTACGGATGTTCAAGTAATAATCATAAAGGTAATTATATTGAAAAACCTATGAGTCAAGGATGTGGAAAGAAAAACCTAGGAAAATTCTTCATATGGATGGGAAGATGCTATAGATGTGGTAATTAAGGTCATAAAGCAAGATTCTACCATGGAAAAAGGAAGCGTCCAGATGAATCTAGGAAAGGGAAAGAAGTTCTTTCCGAGGGATCAATTGAATGTTTTAAATGTGTTGTGCATGGTCACTATAAAAATAGATGTCCTATAAAGAAGGTTTGGGAATGGGATCAGTAGGACCGTACAAATATATTTTTTCCAATACCTAATTCCATTCCAATAGAGGATGAGGAAACTGATAATGACCAATCAAATGTATGTATTGTTTCTTAGTTGGTGTTTTGACATTATTGAATCTTAGGATTTGATTCATGATTTTGTTTTTAGGAAATAATTATTATAGAATTGTTTGGGAAAGACAGGTTTATGGATTATTAATAACATTGAATGAGTAAGAAGTCTATATATAAGTGATTCAAGAGTTGTGCTGGGTTTTAGGATGACAAAATGCTTAAAAGTATTAAGGCTCTTTTGATGATGGGATTACTTCGTAATACTTTTTTCAATTATGTTCAAACCTAAATTTTGATATGTGAAAATGTTATTAAAATAATAATTATCTTTTCTTTTGTGGATATAGTTATAAAGAACCATTTGGGTTTATATGATCCTTGAATTTGAGGTAATTATAGGTTAATAATTTCTGGGATGAAAATGCGAGGTATGAGATAACATTTGTGGTTAAAATATGTTGTGGTTATTTTTAGGAATTTATCTCAATTTGGGGAATGTAAAAAATTATATAGTTTTTGAAAAAGGACATCATACAGACCATGTGACAACCCGTCATATCAGAAAAAGCTATAGGAATCGAACCCACAGCCAAAGTGCGATTGGGATTTATCGCCTACCACTGGACTACATGAAGTCCCTGTTTAGTATGAATAACTCTTTTTAGTTAGATGATTTTATGGATCAAGAATAAGTTTATTTTTGGAACTTATGTTTTATCAAATGGATATCCTTAGTATAGGAAAATGATTTGGTGATTTAGTGATAAGGTTTATTTTGGAAGACGTTCTCTCTTTTGGGAACACTTTATTCTTAAGGAAAATATAATACTATAGGATATCATTTGTGGAGTAATGGTTGAAATTTTATTTTGGAAGAATCTATGTTATTATTGTGGACATATAGAAATTTGAGTTATTTATGGAATTTATTAAACTTTTATAGAGAATATGTTATTAGGTTAATTACTCTTCAGTATTATACTTTAAGAGTAGTATATGTTATTTGAAGATAAATGTAAATATTTACTTTGGAAGACTATGTGATTAAATCCTTTTGAGTTTTGGGTTTCAATATTATTTTGGGTTACTTTGAATAATTTTATGGACATTTGTTTATTGAAAGGTCTTTTCTAAACTTTGGGTATTGTTTGTTGAATTTTGGGGATTAAGAGTAGTATTTCTTTTTATAAAATATTAACCTTTCATTGGGATTATCTGAACTTTTACTAACTATTTTGGTTTTGGTTAATGAATAAATACAATGGAAATATATAGTACATATTTTTGGGATTATGTGATTCTCTAGAAGTTTATTCTAGTGTTTTAGGTGTGACCAAGTCATCTTGAATAATCATTGTTTGGAAAAAAGATGAGTTTTTTTGTAAAAACTTATTAAAGGATGAAACTCTACTTGAAAAGTAAGTATATTTCCTTGTGTACTTAGTCAATATCATAAATAAATTCTCCAACATTTTTAAATGAAAATTAAAACAAAAGCATTGTCTGTTTACTTTTCCTACTGGGAAACCAAATTCTTTTTAACTTATCACAAGATTGTGGTTTTCTGGTGGTTAACTTTCTCCTGATCATGTTTTCTATCACTTTCTATCAGAACTTGACACTTAGTTTCTCCTCCATACCCATGTTTTCATGTAATCCTAGTATGGTTTATCTTGTTTGACCTTTTTACTTCACTTTATTTATTTAAAAGTGATAGTTTTATTGACTCTTTATCTGATATGATACTTTCAATGAAGTTTCTGAGCCCAATTTTAAAATTGCTAGGATGCAATTCCCAAAAGGGGGGAAAGATGTAACATCATAGGTAAATAAAGAATATAATATTTTCATATTTATTAATATTTGGGAATTAAATATTAATTTTACTTTATAGAGGATTCTATGTTCGATGGTGTACCCGACATGCAACAATGGGTTTCTCCTAAATCTAATATTACACATAATGCTAAGTCATATTGAAAAAAATATAAAAATATAATATTATTTTAAATGGTAGTTAACGCCTAGATATTGTATTGGTGGGAATGAATATAACTAACTACAATATTATTATACATGTTTTTTAAATTTTTTTACATTTATCCATTAAAATTTAGAGGCTTAAAATGTGAAGGAATCCAATTTGAAGCATAAAAACTCTAATATTCTTTAAAAGGTCAACTTACCGCCTTTTGATAGAGAACCCTTTTTAAATATATTTTTTGTCACTTTTATATGTTCTATTTGAAAAAATAATATTCTTATTTATAATTAGGACATCAAAATTTACTTTGGATGAAATTTTGGTATTAATCTAATACTGTTCATTTTTTAATAAATAGTGAAAAATACTATATTTTAATTCAAAACCGCCTATTAATATAATTTATTTATATGGTTATATTATATTTTTAATTAGTTTTAAAGTATTATTAGATTATATTTTACCATTTAATCCAATTTTGGTTATTTTAAGTAATTTCACTTTGAAATTGAACATAAACAAGGGTCAATCTTTTGATAGTTATTATTTCTTAAAAACACGTATTTTGGTTTTGACAATGGGAATTAATTTTGTGAATTCTATATTTTGAATTTGGAAAAATTGATTCCATATTTGGAATCAGGAGGTCCAAATTGTGTAAATAGGTAACTTTTATTTTTAGACATTATGAATAGTAACTTCAGTAAATATTTTATTTACAGTGGTTAAAGGGTAAATCTGGTAAATACAGGTAAACAAATAATATTATAATAATATTAAATTACCCAAACACATGTCCTAATACCATTTTATAGTAAATTTCCAACCATGTTCATCCTTGGGTTGATTTTGGGACCCCATTGAGCCACTTGTAAGGGAAAATGACACTTTGAAAAAAAAAATTTAAAGTTAAGGAAAATGTAACAAAAACATATATCTCTTAGTATAAAAATTTTTATAATAAGTTATATAAGTTACATTTTCAACTATAAATAGTCATTATAAAAATAAAAATATTTAATACATCATGGTATTTTATTTATAATTTTTAGACATCATATAAATAAATATATTTATTACACAATGATGATGTAATGATTACCTCATTGGTGAATGTTTTAAATAAATGAGATTATAAATATTAAAATATATTTATTTTTAAATTATTTATGACATAAATGAATTTTATGGATGATTATAACTTTTTATCTTTTAATTAATGTAATTTTTTCGAAAGAATCAAGTTGTTATAGATTTTTTGAAGGTTTTGATATGAATAGTTTATAAATTGATGTAAATGAGTTTTTAAATCGTCCAATATTTTATTAAATGATAAAAGTGTCCTAAAAATATAATATTCATCAAAATGACATATATGATGTTAATAATGTAATTTATGATCCATTTTTGGGTCTCTTGTCATTTTATAGTAAATATATTAACCATATAGTATGAATATACAAGAGGACATGGTAAAAGTTAAATTAGTTAACTGAAGGTTAAAGCTAAATGATAAGGTTAATTTTATGCCCTAAACTTGTCTAAAACCAATTTTCTGAGAGTATTTAGAAAAATACTCACCTTATATTTGAATTAAATGAGTTTGGGACCTTTTAAATTCTAAATTAATTTTATAATAAAATAATATTTCAAACATTCTTAAAGAGCCCATCCTCCCCCTTATAAAAAGCCATCACCTCTAACCCTTAATAAAACCTCTCAATAACCCTTTTCTCATCCAACCACTACCCAAATAAGCTACCAAAATCCCTCTATTCCACATATAATCCTTAAATTAGGCATAAGGTACTTCAAGAAATCATTTTGGTTCAAACCAAAAGAAGTTACCCAATTTGAAGGTAACATCTTATCTCAAGTTATTTTCTTTTATTTTCCTTCTCTAACCCCCTAAACTCTCTTTATTAAATTATTTTATAAAAACACCAGTATCATAATTATATTATGATGTTTTTATGAGAATTATTATAACTACATTTCCACACACCTCCATCTAATGGATATGAACATACTGTTTCTATGGACGGCGAACTACTGCCTCAAGAAACGATGATTGTTCAATTATCTCCTACTGTCTCTTATGGTGGCCATTAAAATGACACTGTATTTATATGTGATATATATTATATTTATATTTTCTCTATTCTTATGTATTTTTAATTTATATCATACCTTTATGGTTTCCATAATGGATAAATACGATAATTTTATTTAAGGAAGTGCGGACTACCGCCCCCACAAAGTGATATGACTCATTCATGCCATGTGTGGAATGTATAAAGGATGGAGTTAATGAAATTATATATTATATTTTATTGGAATTATAATATACCTATTTATCATAAATTTTTCATTCCATTAAATATTAAATATAAATGAAAGTAGCGTTCATGCATACGTTCGGCTTACCGTCTCCATGAACAGTGCATTTCATTTCTTATCTCCAAATATTATGTAATATTATAAATACATATATATACTGGATATATATGATATATATGATATCTAAATCATTAAAATAATTATATATATAATGTAATTTTTACCACATGGATAACTTGTAATTATAAGAAGTTCATTTTTGACCCAAGTACCAAATATCGACAAAACGACAGTAATTAAATTAAATGATTATATATTGTTTATAATGTGATAATAAGTAATATAAAAGGAATAATAAACTTGAAAATTGTTATTAATAAAGTATAAATTAACTTTAGTTTATTATTCAGGAGATTAAATAATGATCGAGTGAAGTCAGACACGAGGTAAGGGAACTTCTTAACCCAATTTCCATTATTTGGGTTAATCTTCTACTTCTTGATTATGTCATCCTATTAATATGTGTGAATGACATATGATTGTTTTACACTTTATATCTACTTATATTGGGTGTATATATATTTTTTACACATAATTATTTCATTGCTTTATCCTTAATGTAATGATATGATATTCGTAAGGGAACCTTTCATCTTCCTCTTTTAGTCAAAGACTTATTCTTTTTTATGTATTTTAACTTCCATTTTCTTATGTTGGGATATGTTATTATATATCCTTATTGTTCTAAATTCAATGTCCAAGTGATGATAGACCCTTTTCTCTCCCATAAACTCATTTTCTAAATTTTAATGTGGCATTGTTAGGCAGCCAAATTTTTGTAGGGGAATACGTCTCAATATCCTTTCATTAAGGCATATCTTGATACTGTGCACCTTTATTGTAATATATGGTTTATATCATACCCTTTGACCTATTATATAATGAATATAATTATTCTAATGATGTTATAAGTTTTTTTTAATGTTATTATTTTTTTATTTTTCTTTAAGTATTTTCTTAAGTGGTAATGGACTCTTTAACTAAAACATTGTTTTAAATGTTTTAAAAGATTTGTTCTTATAAATATTTCTCATTAATTACCATGTTTTTAAAATGGTTTTAAGGATTTATTTACATGGAAATTAAAGTTTTAAAATGTTAATTCTTTTAAAATTTTCAATGTGGTATGGGACACTTTGATTCAAAAATATTCTTTTTAAATGTTTTAAATGTGTCATTTAAATTGGATTGATTATGTAAATATCTTGAACTGATATCTTGTGATTGTAATGTGGAAATTTTATCTTTACTTTATGATTGTTTTATTTTTTATGATTATGTTATGGTTCTAGGGAATTTTTTTCATATATGGGTGTTTCTATGTTAAACCTAGGGCTGTTGAGCCGGAGATAGCTCTCCAATACATTGGGTAACGTGACAGAGGTAAATGATAATGTTTCTCCTAAGAGATTTAGGGAATATACTGTGATGGGTATTCCAGAATAACTCCCTATGTAGTTGTGAAAGCTAAAATGTAAGTATGTTATGGATTCCATAAGTTAAATTTATGATTTCTGATTTCCATATGTTATTCATAAAACTTATGATTTTTTATGGTATGTTAAAGATTGAAAAGTATGATTTCATTGATTTGTATGTATTGATGGACTAATTTTTTCTTTCCTTATTTTATAACTCTTACTGAGATTTTTATGCTCATCCCAATTTTTTGAAATGTTTTTCATAGGGTAAAATGAAGGGTAAGAGAAAATAATAATTCAAGAAGATTTATATCAATAAAATAACTCTTGTTTTGTTTAAGGAGTTTTATTATTTGTAAAAAAAATAGATAGAGTAGTAGTGTTTACTTTTTAATTTTTAAAATTTAATTTAATAGTTACGGACTAATTCTCTGAAAATATAAACCTAAAAAGATCCTAAATTTGAATTATTAATGTAATTCAAGATTATTTAATGTTTAAGGTTTGGGCTATATAGTTAAACCAAAGAGTGGAAATTGGGTTAAGAAATCTCTTACCTCGTGCTTGACTTCCTTCAAACATGTTCAAACCTTATGTGTAATGGTTTAGAGAATTTTATTATTTATTAAAGTACTATATACATATATATAATTCCTTATATGATCATTTTATAACATTTAACACCTATTAATTAATAATATTTCCATATTTCCATTGTCTCAGGTGCATTTGTTTCATGGTTTCATGGACAAATCATTTGTGTATAATTATGGATTTTCTTTTCAAATGGAAATAGTACTCTATAAGTGGAATGAAATGGTATTAATGAAATTCCATAAGTATAAATATTACCATATATCATTTTTCTAACATAAGGATGATTCATATGAAAAAATGTTAATGAAAAAAAATTAGTTTATTTTGGCAGTTTTCCAACCATCATGAACTAGTTTTGTTTTATTTAATATTTTTTCTATATGTTGGTTCCATAATATGAAATTAGTTATAATATAATTATTAAAATATTATTTAACCATAATAACAGTTTTATGGACATCCTTGAAGTAGGTAATGGAAAATGAAAACTCATTTTCCACCGAGACAGTTAACTGCCAAGATTTGGACAATGGTTTCGTTTCTCTGAATAATAGGAGATAATAAAAGGGATGGACATAAGATATTAAATTTTCAATATAACATTATAGTTTATATATTATGATATATTTATTATTCCTTTATGGGTAAAGTAATTTATAATATGTTAGTATAAGAAAATAAATTAAGAAAGATGGTTTGAGAAAGTTACCTCTTAAATATCACCTCCTTGAAGGATCCATTAAATATCATGGAATTGGTATTAAAGTGAGTCAAGAATCACATATATGTGGAGAGAGTAGAGAGGAAAGGTTTTTTTAGATATTTTAAGAGATTAAATTATTTTTCAGTGAAATTGGTTGGTGATGAGTGGTATTTATACATTAGGAGGGGTGGTTTTAAGTGATTTAATAATGATTATTTAATATTTAAAGCCAACCACATTTGGGTGGAAATTATTTCCAATGAATTTGTATGATAATTAATGTTTTAAAGTCTATTTAAGGTCGAAAAACACATCAACAACCCATTTAATTTTTTATTTTTTAGTTATTTTAATCTTTAACCTTTTAACTTTATCATTTTTCATGATTTAACCTATATTATGGTAAATCTTTTTTTCCCATGGTAACTTTTTTATGCTTAAATTTTAAAATGACTGTATTACCTAATTTATATATTTTTATTGTAAATATGGAATCCATTTTACCAAATTCAATTCCTATAATTTGAAAAGTAAAATTTAAAACAAAACCCATAGATATGATAAAAAAATGGGTTTTCAAGAAGTGTATTTTTCAAGAAAAAGATGATTTTATGTTAATTATATGAATAATAATAATCATTTTATGAAACATAATTAATATTTACTAATATAATATGATATATATATATATATATCATTTAAAACATTTCCCATTAGGTATTATTTTAATTAATTAAAAAGGAAAAGCACTATTTACTTTAAAATAGTTATCATAAAAATCCCGTTTTTAAACCCCAAAATAAACTTGTTATAAAATAAAATAAAAATTTGATTCAAAAGAATTTAAGTAAATTAAATATAAAAAAACAATAATCATGTTACTTAAAATCAAATTAAAGACATAATGAGACTTTAAATTGTTTTACTTTATTGACATAAAATGACATTTTTACAAAAAACGGTATTTTTCACTATTCACTGAAAACCCAATATTTTTTGAAAAACCAAAAAATTTAACCTAAAGAAAAACATGATATAATTATTTCAAAAATGAAGTTAATTTTATGAAATTAATTATCCAAAGGTTCCAAAAATATACAAACTATACTAATCTTAAGTTGCCTGCCATTCCACATGGCCTTCATGCATCCCTCCATGCTATTATACGGCCTATCTTCCAGGTAATCCCTCCTTTTAAAGGAACTCAAGTCGTTCCATCCCACTTCACCATGACGTGACCCTCAGTTTATCCTCCCACTCTCACTATTTAAATAGGGTTCTCGCTGGGCGGAGTCGTCATCTACCTTCATCTAAATCGACTTATTTACGTTCATCTCTCTTCTGTACGTGGTTTCACTCTGACGTCCCACTTGTGCTTAACCTCCTATCAACTTATGGTTCTAGTACACCCCATTTATCGATTACCTTGTAATTCTGGTTCCCTTCCATCCCTCTTCCACATGTGGATTCAACTCCTATTCTGGCATGAATTTTTCTTCACAACCACAACTATCGATTTCTATCAGTTTCTCCTCCCGCCAAAGTATCACTCCTATCAACCTATGGTTCCCACATTCATCGGTTGAAATATCCCTCTAAATCATGTTTTCTTACATTCCTCCAAGGGTTTTGTCACAGTATCGCCATTTTCGCTCGATATTTCCCTAACATCCGCGTTGGTTATCAATTTCCTTCACAACCTATACCTCTTCGGATTTACCTTCGTCGTCTACTTTTGGTTACCCTTGAATTTATACCCTTCTATATCTCTCTTCATCCCCACTGTAGATTTTTATTGCTCCATCCTCTACATCATATTTTGATGTACATTCAATTTCTAAGACACCAGTATATGTTATTAATTAATTTTATTTTACATTTTAATCTACTTTTCTTCAAATATTTCCAAATTAATCAAATATTTAACAATAATTGTGTCAACAGATTTTCAGAAAAGTGGCATATGCACTGATTATACTCTATCAATGTCACATAGCATATATATCTGATTTTAATAGTAGGATTAATACCTTTACACCACATTATATGGTGTAACATAGGTAACCTGACCTTATTTTATTATATAGAAATATTTTATGGCTTCAATGTTCGGGATTTCATGTATATGAAGTTACTGTTAATATAAACCTTTGAAATTACATCATTATGCATTTTTAGAGTTTTCATAATCAATTTATATTAAATTAACTTCACATACTCATTTGACCTGCTACTATATTTCTAGTACAGTTTCTAAGTGAACACCAAAAAAATACTACTACATAGTTTCTATAACTTCTCTCAATATCAGGATTTACAAATTCCTCTCATCATTTGCATCTTAGTTATAGTATATATTGGAATCGGGTCAGCTTAACATACTGGTAACATTCTTATTACTTTCAAACAAACATTTCAACCTACATTACACAATTGTCTCTGTAGATTATAGCTTCCAAGACCTGCGTGACCCATTGCACTTGATAAGGGAGGAATTCACACTCACTTGTTAATACATGTATGGTATTAATATGTATTGAGTGTTTAATTTTTTCATATCTATTTTCTAAATTCCTATGTTCCTAAAAATTTGTATTAACTTATGCAGAGTACATAGACCTTATTTGAAATTGTATTCTGGTCATTATTTAGGTGTTGTACATACATGTTTATGGAGCAGGTGTGTTTTTTTCTATCTAATAACTGATAATTTTATATTTCATGTTTTTACCGCTTATTATTAAATTTATTATTTATGTATACTGTACAATCCCATAATTTTCCATTTTATTTAAATTCCATGTTTCAATGGTAATTGTTTTTTATGTTGTAAAGTGATGAAATAGGTCACAAGTAATGGAAATGTTATGTTCGGAATCATGTACAATACTGGAATAGTCATTTATAATCTAATTCTATGTTTCTATGGTAAATATTTGTTATACTGTGCAATAATGAAATAGTTCATAAGTTATTTCAATGATCTGTTGGGTTATTATTTTTTATTATTTTTTAAAAACCCGTTTGTCTTGGGTGATCTTCATACCTCAAAGATAGAAATATACATTCAATTATTCTTTATGAAACATATCATCATACAGGCAGTGTGTCCTTCAATTAAAATACCCAAATGATTTAGGCACTATTCATTCTTTATATGGATGATGAGATGTTGTTTGACATGTTTGGTATACTATACAATACCAGAATAATAAATTTTTGGCAATACCAGAGCATTAATCCTATGTTTATCAAATAAGATGTTTACAGTTTTATCTTTTTCAACTCATTGACGTTGGTTTTCATTTTCATGGATCTCCAACTTCTCATGATGCATGTATTCAAACATCCATTATTATCATAATCCTCACTCACTTTTTAATTCGAGATTATTGTAATAGTTATTTCTCCCTGTATTGAGGTAGTCTACTTTTAAATTTCCTATTATAGGACTCTTTTTAAAATATTGTTATCTTAATCAGTAACTATGTCATTTGAGTTTCCAAAGATCTTCTACTTTCTCGGCAGATACTAGCTTTCAGGACTTGAATTACCCATTGTACTTGACAAGGGATCATCTTATTCTCCAACACATCCACAATTATCGGAATTCACACTCACCTGTTAGTTTGATATTATTGTAATAGGTATCTCTTCTTTCATTGTGGTAGTATACTTTTAAATCACCTGTTACAAGATTGTTTTGAAAATACTGTTATCTTAATTAGTAACTATATCATTTCAGTTTCCAGAGAGCTACTATTTTACTTTCACTGCTATGACTCACACAACTTCTTTGATCTACAATCATACTATTTGCATAACTACTTCCAAATCCATAATATCTATCTTTATTTTACACCGCATCATATAATATAATAAAGATATTTCTATCTTGTTTTATTCAATACATAGATTCCACTATTTCTTTGTTGAATATTTATGTATATTTCAATAATATATTATATTATATATACTAAACCTGGGTACCTCTGGAAAAATGTTTCACCCAATCAGCCTTCCACGTCTCAAAACCACATAATTCCTTTCATCTCTTGGCCCATTGCATCTCATTCCCACTCACGTTATACCGAGCTACCTAGTCTTACCACTAAACCTTTTCATTCATTCTTACTTCGCTTACCTCACAGCTCTGGCTATGACTCTCGATTTCTTTCATCCCCCCAATCCAATTCCTCCTAATACCATTCCTCATGATTTCATTCTTCATCCACTCTTGATTTCCTTCGTCCTTCACTCTGGATTTCTTTCATCATCTAACTACGACTCCCAAGATTCCTAGAGGTGTTCATTGTCTTGTACTTTTCTTGAACCCCAGCTTCCCCTAACATCAACTTTTAGTTGCGGTATTACTCTAAAATTGGGTTTACTCTGGAATCTTCATTCAATGATTGTCATAACTCTAACTGTAAGCATACTGCAACCCCGCTCCCGAAATCCTTCATCTCCTCCAACCATTCGCCACAATCACCCACTACTACAAACTCTGGCATAATCCTTCCATAATTTTTATTTCTATTGAGGTCAACATTAGCAGTCTATCAAGATTTGGTAGCCACATTGTTCCTGTTACATTCACCTATACATTAGATTCTTCAATACGGAACAGTATCTACTAAATTGTGCTTCAAGGACCTCCTCAGGCCACATCAGTTTAAAAGGTATCTTCTGCTTCTATGGGACATCCACAATTTTATGATATCATGCTGTATTGTGAATTCCAAATGTTTTCAATGGGTAAGTCTTCCTACATTAATGTAGTCTACATAATAATCTAGTATTCTTAGAAAATTATCAATTTACTCTAACTTTCATGAATCATTATCTCATTACACTACCCATAAATCTACTATTGTATTCCCAATACAGATACTCCAGTGAAAATAGTGAACTAATTTTGGTTCAATATCAGAATTGGTAGCTTTCTTTTGCACTACATTAGATTGTATAACATGGGTATGCCTATCTTATTTTATTCAATAGATAGCATTCATTGTTTCTATGTTCCATAATTCATTTATTTATCATTACTAATAGTATAAAACTATGAAATTTCAATTTAATCCAATTTGGTATTTGAATTCTTAGTGTATATTGAATTAATTTTACTATACACTTTGAATAATATGGTTTCCTTGCACACCTTGACAATTAAATATAAATAAAACCAATACAAATATGCATAGCCCATCAAAATCTAGAGATGCAAGGTTTTAAAGGATACTACTAATGAAGGAACGACAAAAACATTGTGAGTTCTCTATTGTATTCACTTTAAGTTTATCTACTTATTATCATTCTTTCATCTATTTTATTTATTACAATTTCCACAATAACAGTGTCGATATCTATTGGAAATTGTTCAATGACATCAACCAATATGTATGGTATTCCAATAAGTTAACCATTATCAACAAATTTCATCACACAGAGAGTTACATGCATGCCATTATCACTTATCTCTATTAATGGTCAGTTATATTTCAATTTACCTGAGAAACCCATTATATTTTAGACTAACAAAAAATCCTTATCTTCTTCTTTGTTAATAATGCCACAAAAATCTGTTACATGATCAACAATGTATGATGGATCAAACAAGTGAAAACAAAGATAGGAAACATTGAAAATAACTCTTGTACCATTTTTTAATATATTTATATGGTTATCTATGAGAGAATATGTTTACTGTTTCAGGTTTTTAAATAATGAATATTCAGTTTGTCATTTTTAAATGAATATAGATTTTTTTTAAATATATATAATACTGAGTTTTTTATAGTGTTAATATTTTTCGATTGTCGGACATGCCTAGACCATGTTCCCATCTTATTAGAGTATTGAAATTAGGTATGAAGTACCCCTTCATCAGCTGCATTACCTATATAGAATTAATTTTAAGTCAACATCAGTATGGTTGACTAATGGAACTACACATAAATGGTGGTTCTAAAAGATGACATCATAGAGGAGCTCATCAACGATCTGAATAGTGGGAAGGTAGATGTATGATACAATGATAATAAGGAGAAGTCAGCATACAAAAACATATTCCATTTAATTTCATGAAATTTAGTGAGTATAGGTTTATAAAGGTAACATTTTTTGAATTATGGGACAAAAATCGCCATTTTCATACATTATAACATGAAATTTCCAATCATATCATGATTTATCTATCAATGATGTTATTTATTTTTTGAACAGATTAATATCTTCTATAGTTTTTAGATGAATATTCATCTCTATGTGATGTTGATTTTGATTCTCCTACTTCAAAAAGTGATGTTTAAATATAAGTTTGTTGATGACATGTTATTCATTTTTCAGTTGGTGTCATACTCTACTTTTAAAAACAAGTGCTATTTATTATTGTTATATAACTCAATTTTCAACTATTTTATCATTTTTTGAATGCATTTGATAGTTATATCTATATTATGTTTTCTATCAACTGAAATAAATTTCCATTTTTAGCCACCTTATTCTTCCCTAAATAGGTTTCTCTATTTCCATTTTCATAGAACATCTCAACATGTCTTGAGATACCACTTTAGCATGCATAAAATATGCCATTATATATGCATATTTAGCTTTTCTATTTAATATTAATTATTTTTAAATTCACAAAGCTTCTTCTTTTGAGAAAATACATACAATCTATTATATATGCATCAAAAAATGCATTTACAATAGGAATTTAATTTCTCTATAATGGAAATTTTTCTGAGTTTGTATTCTCATGTGTCTTTATAACATGTCAGAGACCTGTTTGCTTCATAACATGTAGAATAACCATTTTAATTAAAGAAGATGTCTAAATGTGTAAGTTTAAGTATTATATTATGGTATACTAGGCTTACACTTAGTAGTTTGTCGGGTAAAACATAGGTCTGATCAATTCTATTATAAACCATTCCATCATGGATTTATGTCTAAAAAAACACATCTTCTATTTTCAAAGATTAAAATATAAAATGTACATGAATATCAAGGTGTATGTACTATTTAAATTATCTTCTTTTCTTCTTTCTAATTATTTTATTTATGTTAAGATTCATTTTTTTTATTCTGAAAATTTAGGAATTCTTATTTTTTAAAAAAATCTATGAATAAATGTTTGTTCCAATCTTTTGAAGATGGATATTTGTATAGTGTGATAGAATTTCTGGGTTACATCTTATAGCTTCAACTTACATTCAATGATTGATACAGTTCTAAAAATATAAACATTAATACTTGTGTTGTATATTTTGAATTTCAAATGTCCATTTAAATGTTCTTTTCATTCATTTATTTCAATTCTCCATACTGAAAATAATTTTTTATTCCTTATATATTATATTAGATGTTTTCAAATGTATCTATCCAAAATGTTATCTATTATCATAATGATGTCTCTATATTTGGTCCAATTGTATTCCAATATTAAGTATCACTATTTTTTATTTCAATATATTCAATATTCATGTTCTTTACTAACTTTGAAATATAGTTTTGTCTTATTGAAAATAATCATTGAACCATATTTTTGTGAGAACACACGGATGAGTACTAGCTAATTATAATATTCACTCATAAAATTAAAGAAATCCCATTTTTAGAAAAATATTTTTGAAGAAAAAAATGGCTTTACTATAAATATAATTAATTATTTAAAAATAATTAATTAATAAATTATATATTAGTATTACCATTATATATTTAATAATTTAATTAATATTATTCACACCCGTCAATTTAACTGTTAAATTATAATGGTCACATTTAAATAATAAGATTTATTTGTTTGTTTATGATTGATATTGTGTATATTATGTGCTATAAAACATAGTATTTCCTTTTAAAATATTAGGATGTTACATTATATATCCCTAGTCGACTATCTTGGTGTGTATAGGGGGTACACACCTAAAAATATGAGTGGCCTCAAATATAGTTTGAAAAACCCACACATTGTGTGACCTAGATGTAATATGACCCGTACAGTATAGCACACTCCAAGTGACCCTTTAGGTATTACAATATATGTATACATGTAGTGTAGTTTTATGTTCACATTTCATTTTCCACACTAATAAATGGGTAGGTATTCTCTTTTTGGATATATTGAATGCGCCTAGGAATATGTCTTATACTTTTACCAGAGATCCCATGAACACCTTTTCCTTTCACTAGGGATTGGTAATGAGATTGTAAGTAGTTTACACTAGGCCTATTGATTGTATAATTATTTTCTCAACTCATATAGGGTCAAATATCCCACCCCCTTACTCAGGCTACATGATCCCCTATCAGTGGGATTGTCATGGATAGTATAAAGTATCCCACCATGGGATCGGAATCACAATCCTCTATCCCCTTACCTTGGTAGGGTCTAGTATTTTATATCCTTCACATGTTTGTTTGATCTCATACCTATGAGATAATACATATGCCATCAAGTATCCCCATATGGTTGAGGGATCTATCCTTTATCTGGGAGTTGAATTCCCTCGCCTAAGGTGTCATCTAGAATGGTGTGTCTTTACCTTATGGTGTTTCCAAATAGGTCTCATGGAATTATAAAATAATAGTATGTATTTGTGGATCTATTATGGTGTTTAATATGTTTTCTTTCAATGGTGTGACCTCACACTTTGACTTGGATCCTTTCTATGACAACATTTGGGTTCTTCCTTCTTTACCCTTTTTATTGTGGTTTTGAGATGACTCTCTCTTTATTGATGATTTATATCTTTGGAGATGTAGGATATTTCTAATTGATATTTATATACACACCCCTGTATGTTATTTTCCTACACATTTCATGTCTTATATAGACTATATACAGTTCAATGGTGTATTAGGTGGACTAAGTGTCAACGGTGCATAGTGGTGACGGTGATCGCATTAGTGCAAAGACCTATGATTTTATTACATATTTATCCTTAAAAAATATTGTGTTGAATAGATTATTTTGTATGAAACGTGGAATAGAAAAACTATGTTATATTAATAAAATTAAACTATTAAATATGATCGTTATAATATAATCATTGAATTTTTAAATATAAATACATATTACCAAATTGGGAATTTTATGTATAATGGAGAACCAACGGTGTCAAGGAGTATGAGTATTCCTTATGAATCTAATTTTTCTAAACTTTTAATGGAGATATAATCTCTAGGTTTTTCCCTATATCATGACCAAGCTTAATAATAAAAAATACTTCTTGAGTGAATCATCAATGAGAGAAGTTCAAGCTCATAGAAATTACTATGAGATCCATGCTAGTTGAACCACTACCCATGATGGACACCACTGCGTATATTACTTTTATATTTTATGTAGAGTTCATAATGTATTTTTTATGTTTTATTTATGATGATATAAACATCAACAAAATAAATTTTTATTTTCATAATCTGGCATTAATTCATTTTATACATAAAAATATCATTTTTAAAATTGTTTTTCTATATTTTGTTTTATTATATTAAAATTATTTTTTATTTCCTTTAGAATATTAATTTTATAAAACTAAATTAATTTTTAAATTAATCATATCAAAATTATATTGCAATGATTTTTTTTTTTTGAATTTTCAAGAAATGTTGAATTTTTAATGAATAAAAAAAACATTGTTTTTATTATATAATGCATAAATGAATTAAAATTAACTTTTAAAACCTATATAAATTTCATCATGTAAACTAGATTCCAAAAAATAATTATAAAAATCATTATTAGGTAATAAATTCCACTTAATTTTTGGGTAAAGAAATATGTTACGATGGTAAAAATTTGTCACTCTAGTAAGGGTTAAAAGTATTAAAAGGGTTTAACCTATGACATAAGTCCATAATTATCACTAAAATATTCCACAATTATATTATATGAGTTTATTTTTACATTAACATGTCCAATCATCTAAATTTGGATAAATTGGATCCAGTTTCCATGGGAAATACATTTATTATATTTAAAAGTTCTTAATATTTACAAGAGTGTCACTCCTCTCAATTATAAAAGGATTTTTTCACCACCACTTAAAAGTCACATTAAAAATTAGAATTATCCCCATTATTCTACCTCATTTACTTCCCAAATAACTATATCCCATGTTCATGATCTTCAAGTCCCAATATATTTCCCAAATCCCTTCTAAATCATAAAAGATTCCAAGAGAAGAATAAATTATTCTATGTATGTATTTTCTCCTCTCTTATCATTAATAAATTTCTCCACCATATTCCTATTATTAAATATTATTAATCACTATATTATCTTGTTTTTTAAATAATTAATGTTATTTAAAATTAATATTACCACTATTAAATAGCATGATCGTTTTCATCCAATCATTACAATATACTCTCATTTGGGTCAGTTTTACCACCTACATGAATGGTGTTAAAACTATTATATAATGAATTATTAATAGTTCATAAATACTAAAAATATTATTTAATAATGATTAATTTTTTATGTTAATATAATTCTATAATAATGATACTGTAATAAATTCATTACATAATCATACTTCCTTAATTAATTCTAGTATGTTCTTATTTTGGTCTATTTAACCGCCTACATGAAAGATGATATGAATTTTTTATCATGGATGGTTATGGGATATTAATTCTTGGTAATATAAGACATTAATTTTTAAAATAGTTTTTTACATAATTTTAATATCATTATTAAAAATATATATTAATATACAACATTTTTTCAATAAAGGATGCTGAAAAAAAACCATTTTGAATTTTATATTTAGGAATAAAAAAAATAATGTTCTATAGAAAGATCATAGAAATTAATAAAACATTATTGAACTCCTATTTCTAGTACCTTTACCATTCTAGATAATAATAACTTATAATAATGGATTTATAATAGTAACCATTATACCAAAACAAACATGGAACGATTAAAACTACTAATTAACAATAAATAATATTAACTAAAATAACTAAATATTATATAATAAATTAAAATAAAAGTATATTAAAAAGGAAATAAGTATGAATTAGGTTCTTTAATATTTTATTAATCAGTTTAATTTTATTATATTGGACATTTTAATATATCTTCCTGAGAATAAATTCACAATAAGTCGTTCTATCATCTCAATTTTCATTCTTTGAGACTTATGTCATATTTACCACTTATTTTATTCTTTGTGGTGTATTTACAACCCATTAATAAATTTTTATCATATTTTTAAATAAATTAAAAGGATTTATGTATCCATATCATTTTCTATCTTTCATGGTATGTGATTCAATGACTACCAATGTTGTAAGGGTTTTCATCAACTAAATTTTCTTTCATTGAGTCTGAAAATATTTTCCTTAACTACTATCTTCCAAGATTACTTTATTATACCATCCTAATATTATATATAATTTTTTCTCTATTTATCTAGATAATTTACATTTTCAGATCAAAATATTACTCTTTGATAAATTTCCACCTTCCAAAAGCTTCAACATTGTTAAGAATAATTCATACCCTTTATAATGTAATTTTCTCTTCCATGTCTACATTTTTTCTTCGTGATAATGTTATCTTCTTTTAATTAGAAACTAAAATATATTTTAGCTCCAATAATATTTTTATTTCCCTTTATATTATTTAAATATATTTTTAATATCCTTTTTAATTAACTAGGCTTCAATCAAGTTATTTTAAAATAATAAATGAATTTATTATTGATGAAAGGTTTTTTATCTTTAAATCCACATTTATTAGCTTAATAATTATTTATTTTCAAATTTATATTAATGAATATAATTTTTATGAAGATATTTTTAAAATTATTTTCATTTCTAAAATGAAAATGATTTTTGGGAGTTACTTATAATTTCATCGCTTATAATAATGTTAAAATTTTTCATTTATCTTCTATTTTCCTCTATTTGATCTATTTATTATGGAGAAATTTTATTCATCGCCCTCTAAATGTTGTTATAAATAATATTTTGGGTGATTATATTTTAGTTCCATCTATTTTAATTATTGATACCATTTTTATGTGATAACAGTTGTAAATATTATGATACCCATTTTTGTTCCATGGGTTATTTATGAGATGGTGAATGATTGTTTACATGTGGCACACATATGTTTATATAATAATGGTTGGGGTCCTATATATCCCTCCAATGAATTATTTAAGGTTTTATATCTTTTTGGATAATGAAATGTGTGGAATATGATTGTGTTTGATAACATTTTTAAAGCATGTACATGATTGCTCTTATTCACAAAGTGTGGGAATATTGGGTTTGCCAAAAAAAGTCATATAATTAAGTTTTTTCCATATTTCTAATGATGTGTCTCATTTTTAGGTTATACTACATTTCAATGTTGTTCCATGATCTAATTTCATATTTCAAAGGATGATTATTATTTTCATTTTCTTCTACGAAATGGAATAGGTTTTATGATTTCATGAGGATTATTTTATCTCTTTCAATTATACAAGATGATTTATCATTAATTATTTTTATCTAATGATTACAAAGACCCTTTAATAAGATAAATCTCATTTGATTCATGTTTTATTATAAATTTATGATATAAATCATTGTGGTTAATTGATATGTTTCCCTTACTTATAATTTAAACTAACCCCATCATTCATTTTCCATTCCCCAAAAAATTATATGTAGGATTATATGTATAATTAAGTCATATGTAGAGTTTATTATGAAATATATTGAAGTGATAATTTATAATAATTTTTGTATGTAGCTAATCCTCAAAGTCATTAAACCATAATTTCTTAGGATTTTTTTATTATTTGTGATGTGTAGTGTATATATTATGAAAAATAAAAAATAATAATGAAATGTTTATCTTGGTTCACCTTAGTTGGTGTCAAAACAATGTCTAGTAATTTTTTGGGATTAATTTAGTTATTTTTTTTTAGACTATTTTAGTAATTGTTTTATTATTATGAGTGAAATTTAGTTAAAACTCAAGATAAGTCTATATATATGATAAATATTGGATTTTTGGTAATATTTATATTGTTTTCTTACTATAAACAAACTCATTGCATGGATGAAAAAATAAGTTGATGTAGGATCTTAAATAGATGTGTTTTTAGGTAATAACCCTAAAAAGGTTGGTAGAGTATTAACTTGACCATCACCTGGTGTACAATAAAGGGTCCAAATTGTACACCTAGTTTGATACTCCTAGTGGATATAGTTTACTTAATTCGTATTATTTTTATGAAGCATTGTGAAGGATTTAAATTTTGTTTTTTTTCAAAAATTCTAAGAAAAAAATATAATAGATAACCTAGATTGAAACCTAGAAGACCATAAGCTATGGTATAAAAATTATCTATATGTTGTTTCTTTTAAGTTTATATTTTTAATTTTTAAATTATTAATATCCCTAAATTTTTTTTTTTAATGGATTGTATCCCTAAGGAACTGAGTTAAAAATTAGTGTGAAGGATATTGTAGTGATTGTCCCAATGAGAAACCAAATGGGATGGGATCTAGGGTCAAAAAATTCATGGAAATGTTTACCCAAATTTCTCAAGATATGAATAATAATATGAACTATATTGAGATCCTAAATTCACCAAGGAAAGATAAACATAGCATTGAGTCCTTTTGTAGGCAGTGTACACACTCCTTTAGTGGGTCTTCTATCCCAAAAATATTTGAGCAACATATTAATTTAATAGAGAAAAAATTTATTATCCCTTATTTCTCATACCATGATATGGTTATTTTATTAATTTATAATTTCGATAGTTAGGTAGAAAAAGTGTGAAACCTGGTTAAAAATATGATAGAAAATGAAAACTTTGACTTAATGGGATGGGAGGAGTTTAAGAAAATATTCTTCCATAATTATTTTCCCAAATCTCTTCATGTGAAAATGTAATGGAAATTTTTGGAGGTGAAACAAAAAAACATAAATCCATTGGTAATTATAAGGCCAAATTTATGAGAATTTCAAGGTATGCCTTCTATTTTATAATTAAACACTAAAGAAAGATAAATTGATTCTTTAGTGGCCTAAAATAATATCTTCAAAAGGCATTATCCATAAAATAATTAAAAAGGTGTCAAGAAATTTTTTAATGTGTTCTTAAGGTGGAGGTGGGAAATTGGGACTATAATTATTATAAATAGAGAAAATATGTCAAATATCACGGAATATATTATGATAAGTAACTTTAGGGGAAGAAATTACAACTACCAGTATGTTAAAAATGTGGGAGAAAGGATCTAGGTAATTTTCTCAAGGGATCATGGAAGTGTTCAAGTGTATTAAAGAAGTTCATTAAGCCTACAACAACTGAAGTATTTATAAAATTATAATTAACACAATATATTATAAGAAGTAATGTACTAATGATCCACCCCTACTCTAATTATTCAAATACAAGTATTTTTTACATTACATGAATAAATTCCCCAATACAAGGGTTAAAGGAAATAATCGATTTAAACAACCTCATAAACCAACGGAACGATGAAAAGCCTATGTTATCACAACTATGGAAGTAGGTCATGAAAATTATGTGGTGAAAGCTACACTTATCATCTACTATAGAACTGTGAATGTTTTATTTGATTTTTTTTACTGAATCATTTGTATCAATAACATTTTCTTAAGATATAAAATAACCACCCCAATGTTTAGGTACTAAATTATCAGTGGAAACTCCTGGTAGTGTGAAAATTTCATTTCACACCTACCAATCCGCTCTAATATAGGTTTTTCAAAATTTTATTCTTATAAATCCCATAATAATTCATATGGTTGAATTTTATGTGATGTTAGGAATGTATTGTCAATCTATATATAGAGACCATATTTATTGCTGGGATGGAGAAGTCACATTTAATATCCCAAATCATCCTTTTATTATATATCAATAGAAGATTGAATATTAACCTTTTATAGAAACTACTTCTATTATATGGATATTAATACCCAATAATTATGGGTATTCATCTAAAATGGATTTGGATAATCTCAACATCAAATATATGGCTATTGTTTGGGAATATTTCAATTTATTTCCTATAGAATTTCTTAGCATGCCACCAAATCGAGAGGAAGGGTCTTCAATTAAACTCATACTTGGTGTTATATAGATATCAAATACTCCTTAGATAATGTATCTAGTTAAATTAGAGTAATTAATTAATAAACTATAAGAAAATATAGATTAGTGTTTTAAATTTTAGAGTGCTTTTCCTTAGGGCTCACTGATTATCTTTTTTAAGAATACGAATATGTCAGTGGGTCTCTGCATTGGATATAGTGAACATGAAAATATCATGATCAAGAATAAATCTCTCTTTCCCTATATTAATGATATATTAAATCTTCTATGAGAATCTAAATATTTATTTAATATTGAAATTTGATTCAGATAGCATCAATAATGGGTGAAAAAAGGAAGATATTCCCAATACATCCTTACATACAATATATGAGCACTATGAATTCAATGTGATTCAATTAAAAATAAAAAATAACCCTATTATTTTCAGAAATTTGATGAATTGATACTTTATATATTAACTTGAAAAATCATGGTAGCATTTATTGATGATATTCTCATTTATTCTTAGAGAATGGAAGAACATTAAGTGCATTTCAGGATTATGATGAAGTCACTACGAAAGGATAAATTATAAGCTATATTAAAAACATGTGAATTATGGATGAAAAAATGTATCCTTATAAGGCCATGTTATCACAATAAATGGTATATCTATAGATCTATTAAATACAGACATGATCAAAGAATGGTAGCGACAAAACACTATGATAAAAAACTAAAGTTTTCTTGGATTAGCTAGATACTACAGACAGTTTGTGAGAAATTTCTCATTATTTTCCAATCCTCTAAAAAGTTAACATATAAAGGATTGAAGTTTCCCTCTATGAAATAATGTCAGGAAATCTTCAATGATATTAAGAAGAGATTGGTCCGTATAACTATTCTAATATTGCCCTTCAATAGGGAAGGTTTTGTAATATATATTGATACTTAATTGAATGCTCTAGGATTCTTCGTAACATATAATGATAAGGTAATTTCCTATTCCTAACATTAATTAAAAAACTCATGATAAATATTACCAGATACATGATTTAGAGATAGCATTATAGATCTTTAAATAAAATATTTTTTTGAATTATCTCTATAGAGAAAAGTGTGTTATATACATTGATCAAAATATCTTGAAATATATATGCCTATTAAAGGAGTTAAAAATATGCCAAAGGAGATGGTTGGAAATGATAAAAAACTATTAATTCTCAATAAATTACCACCATAAGAAGGAAAAAATGTGTCTAATGCTCTGAGTAGGAAATATCATGCTACCTTAACCTTAATGGAGGTTAAAAACCCCAATACTGATTGATTTGAAAAGGATAAATCTTTTCTTCATAAGGTAATGGGATAAATATTTTCTTTCAAAAATTAATATTGAACCATCCATACATATAAGTAATGAATAATACTAGAAATATTATTTGTAGCTACATAATATAGTATCATAATCTTTGAAGTTCAACTTTGATAAATATAGAGTTATAAGGTTGGATCCTAGATATGTGTCTCGTCAAAACCATAACTAATGTGGGACCTTTTTAATGATATTAATAGCTCAAATGTCTCTATTCATAAATTAATAAAGAATATGTATAAATATGAAAATAAATAAAATAGTGGGATAACATGAAGTGGGAGATTATAGAATATCTATCTTAATGTTTGGTCTACCAGAAAGTTATGGATGAATGAACTAAGTATAAGTGATGATGTAACCATTACCCAAACCTATATGGAAATGGAAAAATATCAAATTGTATTTTATATTAGGACTCCACATAAAATTTAAGGACAAAAAGTTTATTTGGGTTTTAGTTAATCTCTCTATAATTTAAGTACATTTTATTACCATTAAATGATATTTCTCAATAGAACAAATCACCAAGATATATATATATATATATATGTAAGTGGTAAGGATATATGGATTACCACTCTAATTTGTATCTAAACGAGGTCTGAGGATTACCTCAAGGTTATGGATAACTCTCCAAAAATAATTGGAGATAGAACTGAGTTTCACCACTGTTTATCACCCTTAGATAGATGGTCAGTCTGAAGGGAACATTCAAACTCTTGAGTATATATTGATATCCTATTCAATAGAATTATAAGGATATTGGGATCAACACATATACCTCATATAGTTCTCATATAACAATAGTTTCTATTCTATTTTTTAAATTTCATTATATGAATCTCAATATGGGAAGACATACAAGACTCCAACATAATGGGATGAAGTTTGAGAGAGGAAGCGGACAAGACCCGACCCTGTTCAATAAATAATATGTAAGTTTCAAAAAAATTAAACATATAAAAGTTTCAAAACGTTAAAAAAATAATTATATAAATAATCATTAATGAGATATAGAATTTGAAGTTATTTGGAAGGAGTTCCTCAAGGTGTCACATTAGAAGATGGTTAAGAGATTTGGAGATAAAGGGAAGTTGATCCATTGGTATATTAGTCACTTCAAGATCCTTTATCAAGTTGGGGTTGTAATTTATTGCTTTGAACTTCCTCTACACCCCTCCAAAGTACATGACATTTTCAGTGTATCACTATTGATAAATTATATACTAGAACCTCCACATGTACTAAACTCATAAACCATAAAGTTAAAACATTATCTTTCATGTGGGAAACAACTATTTGGTATTATGTATTGAAGAGATAATATATTTTGGAATAAGATATCCCATATGGAAAAATTCACATGGTAGAATGAAATTTTTATAAATCTATATGGGAACTTGAGGATATATTAAGATACAAGTATACATATAAGTTTTTATCTAAATAAGATAATTTTAAGGGTTATATTCTTTTTAATGGGGTAGAATGCAATTAAAGATTATTTAATTATAAATTTCTCATTAAATAAAAATTTCATTGAATAGATTAATCCATATGAAAAATTGAACAAAAATGAATCATGATATATTAATAAAATAAAATTAATAATTTTGGTTGTTGAAACATAACCATCGAATTGGTAAGTATAAATAGAAATAATTGGATTATTAAATTCATGTATAAAGTATTACCAATGGAATCAAGTAGTACAAGTATTCCTTATGATGCTCATTTTTTTTATCATAAAATGGAGGACGTGTCTCTAGGTTTTTCCCTAGACCAACACCATGTTTAACTTCAAAAAATACATATTGTGTAAAATAATTTATAGGATGATATCAAACTTTTGGAAATCACTACAAGATCTAGGCTAGTTAAGAAACCACATGTATTACCAACACTACTTATCATACCCTTATATCTTATGAAGTGGTCTTAAGTAGTTTTATATTTAAATGTTTATATTATATAAATATAAGGACCAAACCTAAAAACATTATATATTCTTGAGTTTTTATATTATAATTTACTTTCTTTAATTCTGAATTATTTTTTAGGTTTATTGTTTTTGAGAACTATATCATCACAATTACATATCAAAACCATATATTACAAAGTTGAAAATTCCACTCAATATCCATTTTTTCTATAGTATAAAAGTTTTAAAATGAAATATTTTTTCTTTTCATGAAAAATTCTTATAAATTTCAACATGAATTCTTCTTTTATTCTACTTATTTATAAACCCTATGAAAAACATTTGAAAATTTTGGGTTATCACAAAAAAATAAGTAAGGGATATAAAATAATGAAATTAGTTATTTAAATTAAAAACATCAAAATTCATAAAATGTTTACCTTTTCTATATTAATCTTTGAGTTATAAAATAAATCATATCCACATAAGGAAAAAACTTTTTTCTCAAATAAAACCATAAAATCCTATAGAAAGAAAATTAAAACCCTTTTAATAATTTTAGAGAATTATATTCATAACCTTTGTTCACTTGAATTAAAAATAACTAGATCCCAGTTAAATCAATAGGATAAACCTACCCAGTTAACTGTCACCTTTTGTCCTTTGAAGACACAAAACATTATACAAGGCATTGGAGAGCTATATTGGAATCACCCATTTTATAAGTTATATTGGGCTCACTCGTCATCATATATAATTCTTAAGTACCATTTAATTAACAAAAACATTTAAACTTGATATTTTTCATCATAAATACCTTGAAAAACTCTTTTGATTACATACAAAAAACACTTTCAGACATTAAAATATACTTTATTTTTAAAACCACTTTTTTAAATAATAAAAACTTAAAATTCCAAAAATAAATAGAGAATCATTTTCATTGAAAACCTATGGAATATTTTAATGTAATTAAAATAAATAATAATGGTCATCATAGGGGGAAAATAACATTAAATCATATTCATTAAAAAAAGAACATTCATTTTTCCTTTTATAAAGAAAGTGAAAATGTTCCATATAATATATGTAAAAAGATTCCTTTAGAATACATTTATAAGAATTTAAAATAATTTATAAAATTACATTTTAAATTAATATAAATAATTATTTATACATTCATAAAAAAATTAAGATTTTTTACACAAATAAGAAATATTTTAAAAGAAATATTTTAAGTGTTTGAAATAACATTTTAAGTTAATGTATCCCTTACCTTGAGTATCACTTGTCTTTTATACTATTTATATTCCAAAATAATAAATATATTTTAGTTATTTACATTATTAATAATATTTTTAATATTCATTGTTCCTTTAATTTATCTTTTACCTATGTCATATTCAATTACTTATTTAATTTATTTTGTGTTGGCCGTTTTGAGGATATTAGGATCGTATAACCAAAATGATTTTGGTAGGTTAAATATGTTAAAATAGATCATGATTATATAATTTAAAAATAATAATAATTATATAATTATTATATTTATACATTAATTATTATTTTATAACCAACTATGAACGGTGGTTATAAAAAATTAATTATGTTTCAAAATATAGATGATAGTACATATGTATGCCTGAGTAACATTTCCATTTTTCAATAAACATAAGGGAAATAAGTTAATCATAACATGATATTTAGAAAATAATTATTATTATTTCATAAATATAATATTATTTCTTTAAATCAACTTATATATTCAATATTTATATGGAAGTTATGAAAAATAAAATATATTGGTTCATAAGGCGATAATCAGCGCATACGCATGAGTGATAGTTTTATTTTTCTTAAAATGGTAAAGAAAGAATTAAAATATTTATATACCAATAAAAATTTAAATTTATATCATAATATTTAATTTGTATCCATTATTATGACCATACATATGAGTCTATGATGAAAAATGAAATACATTTTCTTTATAAGGTGGTAGTCCGCACGTATGAACGAAAGATGTTTTCATTTTTTATTAGGTGGATAAGAAAATTAGAAAGTGTTTAAATTAAACATAATAACATTTATGTGTATTTAATATACTAAAATTATTTTATGATAATTTTTTAGATAGGTTATAAATGTGTAAAATAATAAATACAAATAACACTTATTTATGAATTATACCTCTTCTTTGGACAACCTCCTTAGGTTTACACCTAAAATGTTATTAGAATGGTATTTTCATCAATTAAAGACATCAGAAATGTGGGTATATATGTTAGGAAGGTATTTTTCTAGTTATTTTACAAGATAAAAGGATCTTCAAGTGTGGTAAATAGAAGAGAGGGGGTTTTCTTTTTTAGGTTAGGGAGAGGACACACTTGGATGTTTTTAAAAGAATAAAATATATTAATGTCTTAATCAATAAAAAAAGATCCAAAATGTCCCAGAATTGAATATGAGATGATATAGGGTCAATATATAACCATTAAATATTAATTTTATTAGTTTTTAAGTCATTTTTACCCTTATCATTTTAGTTTTAACCCTTTTAACCCGTTTTAACTCTTACTATGGTAACTAATTTTTTTACTAAAGTTTCTATTCGTAATGACAAGAAATGAATATTGCCTCATTAATAAATTTATATATTATGATTAAAAATATTGAGTCTATTTTATCAAATTAAATTCATATAATTTTCAAAAATACTTTTTAATTAAACCTGCAAAATGCGAGGAAACTTGTTTTCCAGAAAAAAGGATTTTTAAGTATAAAAATGTTTTAATAAAAAAATAAAGTGTATTGTTCATTTAAATGAAATTTATTGGATTGTGTTTAATCAAAGGGAAATAATTAAATCTTATAACCAATAAAATTATAATTTTAATCTGTAAATACATGAAATAAAAGATAGTTTTCTTAAAAATCAATATTTTCTACTATTCACCAAAAAATCAATATTTTCAGAAAATTCAAAAATATTTCCTATAAGATAATTTTGAATTTATGATTTCAAAAATTATATAATTTTTTAAAATTCAAATTATAAAATTTATAATTTAATATATTAAATAAACCCATATAATATATATAAACAAATTTAGTAAGGATGAAAATATTTCCTTTTGTATGGAAAAATTAAGTAATATTCTTATAATGATTATAACTATATAAAATTTAATTCATGAATATTAATAAAGATTTAAAATGATTTATTATTAAAATTACCTAGGTTGTTATATTTTTTACCCTTTTGGAAATTGATTCCTCACAGTTGTACAAATTATTTAAATAGGTGGGAATATTTTTTATTTATAACATTTTTTGATTCCCATGTTTCTTCTTCAACCATATGGTTTTAACACAAAACATTAAATTGATGAATAACTTTAGTCCAAAACACTTAAACTTTATTATAAAAAATATGTACCATTTTTTCCTCGAATTGAAGATTCTCTTCTAATTATACTACATCAAGGTTCAAAACATGTGATACATTTGATACATATTTTCTTAATAATGAAACATGAAACGCATCATGTACCTAGGATAAAGTCAAAGGAAAGGCCACTTGGTAAGAAATTGATACAACATTCTCTATAATTTTATATGGTTTAATGAACCAAAAACATAATTTTCTCTTTCTACCAAAATGCATAACACTCTTCTATAGATGTAATTTAAGTAAAACATGATCATATACCTTGAATGAAAGATCTTTCCCCAAGTTATCTTCATAATGCTTTTACATACTATGAGACACACTCATATGATGTTTAATCATATTTAACTTCTAAACTATATCTTATATAAACATAGGTCCCAAAAAATTTATTTCACCTACTTTGTCCCAATTAGATATATTCTGACACCACTTTACATATATTGCCTCAAATGGAGACATTAACATACTATAATGAAAACTTCTATTATAAGAAAACTAAACTGATGAAATCTATTGATCCCAAATTCCCTAGTAATCCATTGAAAATTATTTAAGAATGTCTTAAAATTATAAATCGTTCTATTTGACTATATATTGTATTGAGGATGAAATGTTGTGCTAAAATTTATTTCAGAACCTAATAAATTATAAAGGAATTTCTAAAAATTAGAAGTGAACCTAGGATCACATTCAGATACAATAGAAAGAGGAACTCTATGTAACCAAAATATCTACCTGATAAATAGTCAATAAATATAATATAAAGTCATAGTAACTAAAGTGGGAAGGAAATGTGTATATTTTTTCAATTGATCTATAATAACCCAAATTAAATTTTTACCTTGAGATGTATTTAGAAATTCCACCATGAAATCTGTAGATATATTTTCACATTTTCACTTCATATGTAGAAAAGGTTGAATCATCCCTTTTAGTAATTTTTGTTCATATTTAACCTATTAAAATGTAAAACATTTCATGGAAATGTAACAACCCCAACTCCATCACCCCGAATCTGGTGTCTGTTTTATTATATTGGTATATAGATCATAATACAGTGGATCCAATAGTTCAGTAGCCTTAGGAAACTAGATACAAAAATTATTTTTACATTACATTGAAACTAAAAATACATCATATAAAAACATGAAAAACACTATTATTCTCATTGAAAATAAATTTTTATATATATTACTCCTATTCATTTCTTAGGTAAAAGGAAAACAATAGAAAGGGGTGAGCTCAAAAGCTTAGTAAGGGAATAATATACAATAAAAGTTGTTTTGGCATGAATAAATAAATTAAAATGTTCCATAACTAATGAGGCTAATATTATAAATAAATCCATGGATAATATAACAATGAATAGATTCTGGGATATTAATAATTGATCATAAAGTGAAATGAGTCATGAATAAATAAAATTAGTTATTCCATATCAAAATAAATGAGTTCATAAATAAATCCATAGATAACCTAATAATGAATAAATTCTAGGATATAAATAACTAATCATAAATTGAAAGTAGGAATGAATGAATGAACTAAGTTATTCTATATCATACGAAATGAGAGGATAAATAAATACATAGGCAGCATAAAAATGAATAAATTCCATTATAACAATAACTAGACAAGTAGTGATGGAAATGAAAAATGGAATACATCTTAAACATATTATCAAGTCCTTTTTCCAATAATTATTATATAAAGGTTAAGGATGCTCCTGTTACCCTATCATAGTTATCTTATGAGACCTACTAGTAAACCTAGGGGATATATAATTCTAGCCCCCACACATCACATAAAATTCCAATGAAATCTATTAAATATCAAAATATTACATGGAATAATGTTCAAGGAATGAAAGATATAAATACTTAGTTTTATTTCTCAATGAAACATGTCTTATAAAATTTTTTCATATATAAAGAGAAATTATATGGTAAAAAATTATTTGCCAAAATAAAATATTGAACTACTTAAAATAATTGAAAAGTGTGGTTTATCATACCATATATAACCAAACGAATATATTATATCAAAAATATTTTTCCCCAATCAAAGAATCAATAGATATATATAGGTGAAGATCAATAAGAAATAACTAGGGATTTCACACGTATAAATAAACACCCTTAACAAGTGAAGGATATGATAATATAGTTATTGTATATTTATAGGAAATAAGTTTTAAAAGTATCTAGGTATTTGTAATATATGTAATTGAATTGGTTGGAGACCAATGAAATAATAAATAAATCCTTCAAAATTCTTTTGTAAAGAGAATGTTAATTAACCAATGTATATCCCTTAGGAGTGTCAAACCATGTGTATAGTAAGGGTCCACTCACCATGAACTAGAATGATGATTAGAATATACCTAATGTGCAAGGATGTGTTACAAATCCCCAGTCAATATTTTATTTTCCTAAGTATGAAATATAGTGAACACCCAAGGTCAGTCTCAAGGGGGAAACTCACACAATATCGAATTTATATTATTACTATTTATATTATAACTAATATAAAATAATATAAATTGGATGAGTATGAAAGATGAATTAAATATTCATGTATATATATATATAATGCAAGCATAATTAATGCTGACAGAATTATGTTAAATAGAAAGGAGATCCTCCCAGGAGAACACCCATAGTGATCCTCCATCATCTCTTTATTAGTTTTGAATTTACTTAATGAACATACTCTATCATATGAATTAATATCCTCTTCAACCTATGGTTTTGAATAAATAGTTCACTCAATAATCACTGAGAGACCACACATCTACCTCTTCGATCAACAGAAAATATTACAGAAGAGAAAGTTAAGCCTCAGGTAGAAAGTAGAGACATAAAGGTTCCTTACCCGCTAATATTCCCTTGAATTAACTCTAAGAAAATAATAAACAATAAACCTTAATTTTCAATGACTTTGGATCAACACTGGATTGGTCCCCTTGGAACTTCCTTGGGTTAGATACACATGATCATGAGTATTAGATATAACATTGTATAAGAACAGGGCAGAAACACATAAGATAAAAATATAAGAATGAAAGGAATGAGAAGAATAAAATATATTAAAAATTTATAATACTATTACATAAAAAAGATATGAAAAAATTATTGAAAATGGACACATAGAGTTTCTAACTCTTTGAAAAGGAGATGAGATCCTTTTTATAGAAAAAATGGGTAAAATTTTGGCTCTATAATTTTCCTCTAAAATTTAACACATGTTAGAAACATTTAATGAAAAAAATTAAAAATTAGTATTATATAAAGTTGTTAAAAATGTATTGTTCATTTTATAACAAAATTTATACTTTATCCTTCATGTATGGATGAATTTATAGCACATTTACTCTGAAAATTTATTCTGGAGAGGTAGAATCTTTTAGTTTTCCAAATCTGATTTACCATGAAGTTATGGCCTTGATATCAATATATTAAAGTGGGTAAATAGTTATAAAAGTTGTTAATTTGGATTTTATATTTATCAATGTTGAATTTTAGATCCAATTTTCCTTCCATTTATGAGATATAGGCCCAATTTCAAAAAAATCCAGATCTGTTCCCAAATTTTGAGGCTTGACTTGTGAGCTTATTCTGAGCCTCCAAATATTAGATTCAGATATTGGTCTAGAATAATGAAATGGATCCCAAGTTGTTTTTAAGCATGAAAAAATAATTTTATATATTAATTATTGTATAAAACTTTATGGATGAAATACTTAAATAAATTAAAATAGTAAAATACAAAAATTAGTCTATTTTTGTAATTAAGCTCAAAATGATTCTAAAACCAAACAAATTTGACAATTGACCTTAAAATAACACTTTTTGGGGATTAAAAACATTGAAATTAAAATTTAAATAATTAAAAATATTTGATCTGTTAGTTCCTCCACACTTAAACCATGCTTTCCCTCAAGTATAAAATCTCAACATTTAAAATCATAGGGCACCAATGTTATCATTTATCAAATTTCAAGGCAATAAAATTAAACAATCATCACTGTCAAATCATATGTTCAAATTTAAAATAATATATCAATTAAATTTCCCATTTTACATAGGAAAAATAAATTCAAGTATTTTACTTTCTTCCATTTTAATGTGGTGGAACTTATTCTTTCATTCATTCTATCTCCTTAATTCATTACTGTTAAACATTCGAAATGATGATCTACCTGTCTTTTGAATCATTTAACTCATCACTCGTGATATTAATTCAATTATAGTTATGTTCATATCATGAATAAATTATCCTTATCCATAGTATTTTAATGAAACTACTTTATCCACTTTGTAAAGACAAAATACACATGAAATTATGAGGACTTGCATTGATGGTTCAAATGACTCGGAGGATTAAGGGTTGGTAGGAATTATAGTTTAAAAATTAATTCTCAAGGAGGATATTTCTCTATTAAGTACAATTCATGTTATCAAAAATTAATTTTGAATATAATTATCCCTATCAAAGTATAAACTCCCATTTACCACAAAATTCAAAGTAATTTTATGATCAAAGTAAAGCATAATGAATGATTTTTGTACCCTCTTCAATTTATCACTACTATTATACTATTTTTCTCTTTCTAAAATATATTTTTCTTTTTTTCAACATTTATTATTAGAATAAACCTATAATACACCACATAACTCCATATGATAAAAATTATAGGTTTATTAATAGTTATTTGTAATTTCTCTAAGTCACAACCCATTTTTTATTTTTTTGGTTCTTTTTTTCATTTTATATTTTTTTATTTAAGTATTGAAAAATAATAAATAGTATAGTGAATGAATCAAATAAACTTTTTCATTATACAAATTAGAACCCCCACACTTCTTCCTTATAATGTATATTATCCCTTCCACCATAACTCCATTCACCCCCAAACATCAACTTAAAATTTTCATGAAAATACTAAGAGGATGGTAGGAATGGAAAAAATGGATTGAAACATGGATCGTTCCTAACAAGGTCATTAATGGTATCTATGGGATAAAAAATGATTAATGTGAAGGAAGAATTTAAGGATAAGGGCTTTTAAAAAGTTTCCCTAGTCATTTTAAATATTCTTTAAACAATCATATCTTTGAAAAGTTTCAATTCAATATTTAGTATATGGTATGTCCCAAGATCAATCAAGAAATATGTTCAATATAAAATAGGAATTATTTGGTCTATATGTCCTCTAGATAAAGGGATATATGATTTGGTAAAATCACTCAATACATGACTAATAATAACATATAAATTCACATGAATTTCAGAAATTCAAATCATGAAAAATTATTTAGAAATTTCATTTACTTGAATAAATAAATTCTCTCAAATCATGAGTCCACATCTTAATATCCATGTTTCATTTTAATAATCCAATTCTCTATTTTATTCATTAAATATCATTAACATTGAAATATAAAACATGAAATCATAGGATTCCTCAAAAACTCATGTATCATAGATAATAAAAGTAAATCATAAATTTAAATGTGGGCATGAAATTCTAGTTTAAATCTTAAAACAATATTGTGACATAAATATAGATTGTTTTAAAGATAAAAAATAAAATTTAACTCCCTTTCCCATGAATCTTAGTCATTTTCCTTCACTTTTTTAGGGGTTCCTTATGCCATTATGAACCTATAAAAGAGAATTAATCAAGTATGCACAATGATCATATCATTTAATCTCAAAAAGATAAGAGGGGTGTTATGTATATTGGACTAATAAAATTAAAATCCTATAAAGAGAGTAAAGATAAATCTTGGAATGATCCCACAAGTGGGCCTTGTATTTTTATTACCTCTTGAAGGGTAGTACCATCTATTATCCATAATATGTCGGTGGGTGGAGTTTATTTGACTTGAACCACCAAATGTTTTTCTTTCTATCCTAGATTTATTCTTATTTATTGAAGAGAAATCCATGTAAATAGTACATCAGATCCACCCCCTTTGCAATGAGTTACAACTTTAATGGTTGGAGTACGATGAAGTATGGAATCTCCTATTATTTATTTGTGACTTATGAAATGTCTTCTTCTCTTTCTATTGGTTTCTCCAAATGTGTTGCATTATAATAATATTTAAAAGGGAAGTGAAAGTGTAGTTTTCTTTTAACAAAATTAATATTTTTAAAAATTCTATATAAAATTATTCCCCTTTTATATAATCATAAGCAACATGTGTCTCTATTTATTTAGTCAGAACCACTTGGATCTATTTTTGTACTCCCTCAAGTAGATGTTCAGTATATTTAGGGCACTCTATGTGTTCCTCAATAGGTGTATTTTCATTTTCATTATCTTCCTCCAGGTAATAACATGAGTAATCTAAATCTGTAAATTCAAAACAATTAGGAGTAATACTCAAATTAGTTTCAATAAAATTAAAAGAGTTTGATTTCAAGAATTTATCATCTCCCTAATTTGGTTTGGATTTAATATCTTGTTTGGTGGTGAGTGTCTCTTGGAGTTGGATGGTGGCAAGTGGAGGTAGGTAGTTGGGCTCCTCTATTTTTTGGATCTTCTAGGAAAATTTAGGTAAGACTAAGGGGGACTCTTCTTGGACCTTTTCCACTTGATAAAATTTTTGAAAGTAATGGGAGAACTCAGTTAGCTCTTAGGCCATCGCTTTAAAAAAATATTCATTTCCTCCCTCAAGCCAGCTATGAATTCTTTAACTTCCTACTCCTAATTATTTGATTTCTAAAACAACCTCACCTATCTAATAATAATAACACAAAAAACTCCATGGAAAATAGTGATTTAATAATTTTTTCTTTCACTTATGGATAATTATTCCATGAATTAATGAAATAATCATTTGAAAACAGCATGGAAAAAAATTTTAATTTTTTTTGAAATTTATGAATTTATTGTGTTTTTTATGAAAAATTGTGTGTGAAAGTATTGTGACTCTATGAAACTATAACCAAATTGATGTTGGAGTATTTTTTTCAAATATCCAATCAATATTTTATTTGCCTAAGTATTAAATATATTTCACACCTAGGGCCATTCTTAAGGAGGAAACTCATACAACATTGAATTTATATTGTCACTATTTATATTAAAACTGATATAAAACTAAATAATATAAAGTGGATTAGTTTTAAAGATGTATAAAATATTTATATATATATATATATATATATATTGTAAACATAATTAATTATGATAGAATTATATTAAATAAAAATGAGATCCTCCCAGGAGAACACCTAGAGCGAACCTTTATCGTCTCATTATTAGTTTTAAATTAACTTAATGAACATGCTACATAATATACATTAATGTCCTATTATACCTATAGTTTTGAATATATATTTCACTCAAAAATCATTGATAAACCATGAATACACCTCCTAATTCAAGGTAAAAAATTACAGAAGAGAAAGTTAGGCCTCGGGTGGTTAGTGGACACACAAAGGAGCCTTTCCCAATAAGGTACCCCTTGACCTAAATATAAGAAAATAATAGATAATAGACATAAGTGTTTAATTACTTGGGTTAAACACTAGATTTATCCCCCAAGAACTTCCTCAGGTTATTTACACATTATCATGAGTATTAGAGATCACATTGTAGAAGAATGGGGTAGAAACAAAAAAGATAAAAATATAAGAATGAGAGGAAGAATAAGATTAAAATATATTAAAAATTCATAATAATATTATACAAAAAAAAATATAAAACTACTGAAAAAATACGCATAGAGTTTCCAATTCTTTGAAAAGAAGATGAGATACATTTTTATTGGCAAAAGGGTGAAATTTTGGCTTCATAATTTTTCTCTAAAACTTTGTGTGTCGTAGTCCTAATTAATGACTGAATTGAAAAAAAATATTCTTATTAAAAGTTTATAAAAAATATATTTCGATTTTAACCAAATAATTTCATCTTTATCCACCACATATAGATGAATTTATATTCCATTTACTCTGAAAATTTATTATAGCTAGGAAGAATATTTTAATTTCCAAATCCTATTTACTATTCATTTATGGACTTAATATTGACATAATCAAGTGGGGTTATTGTTATGAAAGTTATTCCATGGGATTTTATATTTATAAATGTTGAATTTAATCTCCATTATGAAAGACATTTATGAGATATTGATCCTACTTCAAAAATATCCAGATCTGTGCACAAATTTTGAGGCCTAACTTGTGAGTTATTTTAGGCCTCCAAATTTTGGATTCAACTCTTGGCCCAAAATAATGAAATGAATCCCAATATATTTTTAATCCTAAAAAAATATCAACAAATAATTCAGCATATAAAATATTATGGCATAAATACTTAAACAAATTAAAATATTTAAAACCCATAATGATTACATTTTTTCAATTATGCTCAAAATGATTCTGAAACCCTAAAATGTGACAATTGACCATAAATTAACACTTTTGTGGGATTAAAAATATTTAAAATAAAATTAAAACAATAAAAAAATATTAGATCTATCAGTAATAAACCAAATATTTTGGGAATTATAATCATTATATGTATCTAATTTAAAAACAAATCAACTTGTAGTTTCTAGAAAGGGATGTCAATGCTTAGGAAAACCATACATACTTTTATTTACCAAATTTTAGGATGGTTTTATGGCTATAGGATAGGTCGAGTATTATAAAGACTTCAAAAAGGATATAATTAGAGGGAATAAATAAGTTATAATTTACAATATATCAAATTGAATATGATACCATGGAATAACATACATGGTTGTATATGAAAAATGAATCTAGAAAAACAATATAACAAAAGTAATGTACTTAAAAATGGAAGAGGGTGATTGGGGAACCTTACCTTGGAAGGATGATTCTTAAAGATATAGAGATACTTCTTAGAACCTTAGAATCACCTTAGAGATACTCTTGAGAGGGTAATTGAGATATAATTCTTTCTAAAATTATTTGGTGTGGAAATTGAGGAGGGAAAGGGGGTATTTATACTTGAGCATGGGTGGTTTTAAGGATTAAATATAGGTTAATTTATTATATAAACCAAATAGTTGTGGTTTTAATAAATTAAAACCATATTTATGGACTATTAATGAGTTGGAGGAAGTGGGTGTAAATCTAAAGAATTCCCGAATCAAAACATACCCCTCATCCAACCCAATTAATGTAAACAAAACAAAAATAACTTATATTTCAAAAAACCGATTTTTGGTTACAAAAAGTAAAGTATAAAGTTCTATTTTTAAATTTATTTTTAAACTTACTTAATTTTGTTTTAATTAAAAAATGTTTCATAAATTTTTAGTCATGTTGAAAGAATAATGATTTCATAAAATCATAGTGTTTTTTAAAGCATAAATTTTCACTTTTTCACCAAAAAATTTACTTTGTCAAAAAATTCCCAATAAATAAACCTAAGATAATTTTGATGTGATGAGTCCAAAAATGAATAAAAAAGTAGATAAATATTTTTATAAATAATTAGTTATTCTAAATAAATAAATTTATTTAGAATTCATATTTATATTTCTGAATGAAAATTTATAAAAACAGCCATTTGGAAATTTTGGGATGTTACATTCTACCTCCTTAAAGATATTTCATCATCAAAATTTATTATTATGTTTTTATACATGATAAAATTATAAATATCATTTTCCAAGTTTAAATAATAAGTTTATTCATCCCTAAAAATTAAATTTGTTACTTTTACGTACTATGAAAATTATATTTAATAATTTTCTTGAAATAATTCATACCTTCAATAAGGTATTTAGTTTTACCAGTCGTTGCTTCCTTAAAGGAGTGAGGGTTCATGAATCGTAATGGTACCTCATGATATTTTCAAAATAATTTAATTCCTTTATACAAATTCAACTCATGAATCATGGATTACATTTATAGAATCATCAATAAATCATTGAAAATTTATTTCTAATATATAATTTTAAAATAACTTCTTGAACATAGTTTTATAAATAAATCTTACAAATTCATCCTCAAATATTTCAAGATATGGTTTTCTTAAATCATTTTTTATATTTCCCCAAAGATAGAAATATATAATTAGATACATATAATCTTCTCATAGGTCTCACTCCTCAATAGTATTAAGAAAATCATTAGCTGCTTCATGTTTTTTATATAAAGAGAAGAATTTGAAAATTCTCTGATGGTACGTCACAAGTATATAATTGTGAAAAATTTGAGACTGAAATATTTTCCAATTAAAAATACATTATCATTGAAACAATCATGGGATGGTATAGGTATTTGATTTCTCATAAAGTTGTTTTCATATAACCTAGAAATTAGAAAAATATTCAAAGTCATATGAGTATGAAATTAGGCTAATCCTTACAAGTAGATCTTTTAGAAGAGAGGGAAGATTTGGTCATGATCTTACTCCTTCCATCTTGGAAAAAGAACATAAATCTGTTTTTGAAACAATATAATTAATACATGAAATGAAAAAACCACCACCTAATTATAATGAAATCAGTTACCCCTTATTTCCAATCATTAAATAAAACCAATATAGCTAATTTGTGAGTGATCAGCCATATCTTAAGAAAATAAAGTATATAAATTTTAAATAATACATCTTATAATTGTATAAGGAGCCAAAATTTTATACTAGTCTACTTTCGGTTCAACCTATATCACTCTTGGATCAATATAGGTTTATTTAGGTTGGTTTTTCTCATACTCTTAACCCAATTCCATAAATGACTAACCCAAAATTATCACGAAATTTCCCAAAAATTCATTAAAATATATACTCTTAAAATTTCTCAAATTCTTTATCCATAAAAGTAAATATAATTTAATATATTTCTTAAATTGAGAATCTACATATTTTAATCTATGTTATCCATTATCATTTTAATATTAGGTTCTAAGTATGTTCTTCTAAATATAGTTTCTAAGGTTTCTATTAAACTGTCCTTTGACACCAACTGTAACAACCCCGACTCCAACACCCATAATTAAGTGACTATTTTATTACATTGGTATATTGATCACAATATATATGATCCAACAATATGGTATCATAATGAAACCAAATAAAAAATTATAATTTTATTACATTGAAACTAAAAATACATCATCTAAAACATGAAAAACAATATTTTTCTCCTAGTAAATCCAATATTAATATGCAGTACTCCTATTGGTTTCCTAGGGAAAAAGAAAATAATAGAAAGGGGTGAGATCGGACACTCAGTAAGTGAATAACATAAAATAATAGTTATTGTGGCGTGAATAAATAAAATAACATGTTCCATAACTAATGAGACTAAGGGTATAAATATATCCATGGACAACATAAAAATGAATAGATGTTAGAATTCCAATAATTGATCATAAAGTGAAAGGGGTTGGGAATGAATAAACTGATTTCTATCATGTCATAATAAATGATAGAAGAAATAAATTAATGGCCAACATAACAATGAATAGATTTTAAGATATAAAAAACTAATCATAATATGAAATGAGGCATTAATGAATAAACTCGGTTATGTTGTATCATATGAAATGAGAGCATAAATAAATCCATGGCCAAGATAACAATGAAAAAATTTCAAGATAACAATAACCAAACATATAGTGATGGAAATTAATAATTCCTGACATCTTAAATATATTTTACAGGCCTTATTACAAGATATGTTACATAAAGGGTAAGGACACTACCATTACCCTATCTTGGTAGTCTCATGAGACCTACTAGTGCACTGAGGGGATATATAATTTCAGGCCCCACCCATCACATAAAATTCCATTAAATTACATCACATGTCAAAATATTATAGGGAATAATGTTCATGTAATGAATGGCATAAATACTTATCATGATTTCTCAATGAGACGTGTCTTATGAGATTTTCCTATATAGAAGAAATAATTCTATGGTACAAAATTATTTACCATAATAAAATATTGAATTACATAGCATACTTTCTAAGTGTGGTTTATCTTACCATATATAACCAAAAGAATATATGGTATGAAAAATATTTTTCCCTAATAAAATAATCATTAGTTATGTCAATGTGAAATTACTTAATAAATAACTAGGCATTACACATATAAATAAACACCCTTAAAAAGTGAAGGATGTGAGAATGTAGTCATTGGGTGTTCATAAGTACTATGTTTTAAAAGTATATAGGTAGTTGGAATACATGTATTTTCAATGTTAGGGGGAAATTTTAATGACAAGTAAATACTTAAAATGGTTTTTTAAATAGCATTTAAATTCTCCAAAACATATCCCCCGGGAGTGTCAAACTAGGTGCACAGTAAGGGCCCACTCACCAAGCACTAGAATGATGGTTTGAATATACCTGACCAAAACTTTATTGTTTTAATCTCTAGATGAATCTATTTTAAAACAAAATCTAATTTTAGTATCCATACAATGATTTCATTACTTAGGAAAACCACACACACTCTTCTTTACCAAATTTTTGGATGGTATTATCGATACGGGATAGTCTGAGTATTAGAAAAAGGATATAATTAGAGGGAATAAATAAACTATAATTTATAAACTATAAAATGTAATATAATACCATATAATAAAAAACATTTAATTATATGAAAAAATAATTTACAAAGACTATAACAAAATTAATGTACTTAAAAATGAAAGAGGAGGATTTGGGGCCCTTACCATGGAAGGATGCTTCGTAAAGCTAAAGAGGGACTTATTAGAACCTTAAAACCACATTAGAGAAACTGTCAAGAGGGTAATTAAGAGGGAAATAATTATATAAGTCTTTGGTGTAGAAATTTTGGGAAAGAGGGTATTTATACTTATATAGGGTGTTTCTAAGGGTTAAAATATAGGTTATTTTATTATATAAGCCAACCAATTATGGGTTTAATCAATTTTAACCAATTTTATAGAGTGTTAATGAGTGGGGGAAAGTGGGTGGATGTCCGTGGAATTTAAAAAATGAAACATACCCCACAAATAACCTAATTAATTCACACAAAACAAAAACAACTTTTATTTTAAAAATCTAATTCAGCTCATACACACATCCTTGGGTAAGTTAAAGGGTAAAACTCCATTCAAAAGGGCCACTATGAAAACAATTTACATGATTTTTAAAAAAAAAAATTGGTATTTTAGGTAATTATCATCATCATCATGGAAATTTGGAAGTCTTATGGACCCCTCCATTTCTAGGTTGGATTAAATGTAACATAGATAGTTATTCAAGAGGTAACCCAGGTCCCTCTGAGTATGGTTTTATCTTCAGATACCACATAGGTAGTGCAAGAGTTTGTCTCTTTGGACCTTGTAGATTAACCACATATTTGGATGTTGAAATTCTAGGAATCATCAATACGGTTGAGGTAGAAAAACAGTAAGGATGGTCAAATATATGGCTTGATTATGACTCTACCATAGTGGTGCAAGTGATTAGATATTCCATGATTCATTTGTCCTGGAAACTCACTAACAAATGGATTATCTACATGGAATCTCTCTTGGCCATGAATTACATTATTATATATTTCTTTTTTGAAGCAAACTTTTTAGCTGATGACCTAGCATACAAAGGGGTGACGGCCAGTGGATTGACCTGGAACAACGATGTTCCTGAAGACCTATTTTCATTTTAGAATAATGAATTTTGTAAAAATCCACACTTCAGACTTCTATAGCTTTATTTTATTTTAATAATGGAGTCTTGTCCTTTTGGTCAAGTAATCATTCTATAAATAAAATAGAAAAATAAACATTATGGTTATTATAAAAAAACTAATTATGATTTTTTTGAAATATATCATCCTTTATAAAGTGTTTTCTAATATTATTTCATGAAAATAAATTTTATATAAAACATATAAATTTATTATAAAACATATTATTATTAGAATATATTTATATTCTACAATAAATTAAATTTTGTTATATCATTAAAACAATCATGTCATTCACTTAATTGCATCTACATAACTAATAATAATAATGAAAAACTATCTTATTGAAAAACGTTCATAATTTTTATCAACCATATTGGATGAAAATTATAATGAAAAATGATATGTTTCCCTATAAATGCGCCTTTATTCTCACTTTGTCGCTCACTCATTTTCTTATATAGGTTCTCGGACATCTTTTGATAATGTCCATTGTTTTCCTAATGCTTCCATTGATTTTTACAATCTTTATGGTAGGAGTGATCCTCTTGGCTGATTTCAATCCAATGGAGTTTTCTTTAGTGAATTTATTATTATTTAATGTGTATTCCATTTACTATTCCTAGTTGTATTAGTCTATATATATACATGATGTGTAATATTCTTATAAAATGTAAAAGTCATTATGTATGTCTACTTATTGTAATACTGGGTATTTTACTGGATATAATTATATAATAATTTAATTAGTCTCAATGAAATAAATAAATAAATATTTAATTTTTATTATAAAACATGTTACTTAACCTTTTAAAAGGAATATTTTAATGTAATAAAATATATACATAGATTAAGATAAAATAAAAAACATTTAAATTTGATATAATGTAAACTAATAATGAGTCGTGATTTATTATTTATATTTCATATGATGGTACATAAAATTTTTTGATAATGAAAACATGAATATTTCTTTGTAAACTATTAAATTACAGTGACATAAAAACTAAGATGATTTAGAAATAAAACTATTAGTAAAAGGAATATAGTTATCAAATAAAACTATAAATTTAAAAATAATCATGTATATAATAACATATATATATATACATATACATATATATAAAGTATGAAGAAGTAAGTAGGGAATAACGAGTGCTGACATAAGGTAATGTTTCCTCTCCCTTTGGTCACAGGTTAGATCCTTGTGGTCATGCCAAACATGACGGGTTATTACCCGACCTATGAGCCACTCTTATATGAAAACCATTTTAATAAATAAATTTCTATTTTCCATGAAAAATATATAAATGAATAACATAGATGATAAATATTTATACAAATAAATGTTTATTTTATGGAAATAAATTTATTTATCATTTGTATTTATATTTTTGAATGGAAATTCATAAAAAAAATATTCATTTAAAAATGTCAGGATATTATAGGTAAACTATGGAATGTATTTCTTTATTCCATACCACTAGTAATACTCCTAAATAAATCTATATATATTAGTCCTATTGGGATGAATAGAAAAGGGAGGGCTATGAGATTCACTCAACAATTATTATTTTAACTGGGAGATATTTGAAACACACAACCTTTTTGTATATCTCAAAACTCCTTCTTTATCAATGTTATATTTAGGAAACTTACATTATTTATCAGTTACACCATTTATGGAAAATTTTATTCTTCCTTATGAGCATACTTAATTATGTCTAACAAAGATGACTACACCAACACCTAAAAAACAATGAAAGTTCCCACATGCACAATTTCTTGGCCAATATTCATTAGATAATTTACTAAATTATCATGTTCTAAGAATATAATTGTTAATGATTCAATATCTTTACAGCTCAAAGCATAAACTACATTGTTTTCTTTTTCAAGATGGTAATCAATCATTCAATAATAACCATTTTTTAGTTCAAAACCTATTATTGACCTCATTTTCAACTCTTTCTGAGTGAATATATACTTAAAACATTTATGATCATTATATTTTTCAAAATTTTAATCTATATTAATGATGTCTAAATATTTTTAAACAAAAAACCATAGTATTAAGTTTATGATAATTTTTAGGATAATTTAGCTCATGTGGATTCAATTGGCATGTAGAATAAGTTATTAACTTGTCATTATGCATCATAACACAACCAAGTACCTTTAAAGAATCATAGTTGTAGATGAAAAATTCATCATTTATAGAGAGAAGGGGGAAAACTAGAGCATTCACCAATATTTTTTTTAGTTTTTGGAAACATTAACCACACCCATTCATCAAGATGAATTTAACTCCTATTAGAGTTAAATTATTATTGGGATGGATAACTTAAAAACTTTTTCAATAAACCACCAGTAGTAACCTATTAATCCAAGAAAACTATGAATCTCTATTATATTTTTTGGGCTTTTACATTATTTTACCATGTTATTTTTAGAAGGATCAACATGTATGATATCTTTATAAATAATATTCCCAAGGGATGAAATCAACTACAAAAAAAATTAACATTTACTAAATTTTCCATATAACATCTTTTATTTCAATGTTTATAAACAAATCCTTCTGTGTATTTGATGATCCATATGAGTTTTATAATATACCAAAATATCATAAATAATAAAAAACACAGACTTACCCAAATAGTCATGAAAAAATCTATTCATAACATCCATGAATAAATTTGTTGCATTAGACAACCCGAAGGGCATAACCACAAACTCATAATTCCTATATCTAGTCTGAAACACCATCTTAAGAATATTTTCAACCTACATATTTAATTTATGGTATACTTGCCTTAGATAGATATTTGAAAACACTATTCTCTATATAGGTGATCAATAAATCATTCAAATGATCTCAATGATACTTTTTCTTAACAGTGATGTTATTTAAGGATCTATAATCAATGAAAAGTGTTATTTAACCATATTTATTTTTAATAAAAAAATAGGATCACCCCATGTTGTTGTAATAATATGAATGAACCCATTATAAAGAAATTCATACAACTATATTTTCAACTCTAAAAATATCTACTTGATCCATTTGATAAGGGGCTTTGGAAATTGGATTTTCATTAGGAACTAAGTTAATAGTAAACTCAACCTCATAATCCAGAATAACATCAGGAAATACATACATATATTAATTCACTATTATAGCATCATTAATTTGAAAAGTTTCTTTATCTTAAACAATATGTTCTAGGTAACTTTCACTACCTCCTTTAGTTAATTTATCAGCTTCGTGATATGTAATAAAAGGTATGAAATAATTGAATATAGAATTTTTGGCTCTAAAATATATCTTATAATGGTAAATTTAAATCCAATACATACCCAAAATAATATCAATATTTACGATGGGAGATTAAAAAATATTGTCTAGAAAAAATATCCCACTTATAACAATTGGAAGATTCTTATTAATCTTAGTTAATTTAATACTTCCACAAATAGTTTTTACTAAAATTTCTATCTTATTTCCATGAGGTTATATTCCCATTTTTTGTGAAAATATATCTGAAATAAAGGAATAAAAAGTTCAATATTTAAATAAATCATTGTCATAATTTGAATAAATAAGTAATATACTTTTGACTACATCATTAAATGTCTCAACATTAATCGTAATAGTATCAAATGATTTTTCTACATATTTTTTCTTTTTATCTTGGTTATTTCCAAACTGAGTAAATAACATTGAATACACATTATCAAAATTATCCAAATCAATTTAATTAAAACATATCATCGTTATTAGACTTTCTATTACCCCATTTTTTATTGATTATGACTCTTTTATTTGTATTCATGATCCATATGACCAAACATAAAACACTAGTAACACTTTCCAGATCCTATCAAACATTATATAAAATGTTGTTTATTTTACATGGAATAGGTTGGGGGATTACCTATATATTTCTTAGTTGATTGCTTCTCCATTTCTTACCACCTTGACCACTTCTCACTACTATTTTCCAGAGGTATGTAAGCGTCAAAAAACTCCATTTCATATTTATAATCATAATGAAAAACTTTTTAATGATTTTTAAATTCTTGTGAGGCCAATGATATTAATAAAATTGGTTTCAATCTTGAGTAAAATTTATTAATTTTACTATCATGTCCCCTATTACAATTTGGTGTGTACCTAGGAAATTTGTAAAATTTTATTCAAATGGCGCTACTGAATGTTCCTCCTTTTTTCTCGACTCTAAGAAATGTTTCTCTATTATAAGGTGAATATCCTTAGGTAAATATTTATCCAAGAAAAAAATATTAAATATATCAAATTCCATGGAATCATGATCCTATCTCTCTCTATTATTCATAACTAATGACCACCACCAATTAGCTTCACCTTCAAAATAATAAATTGAAAGATTTAAATTTTGATATTATAGACATCTCACAACTTTGAATATCCTTTCCAGATCATTGATCCATCCTTTAGGTACCACTAGATCTGAAGTTCCACCATAAGGTAGAGAGTGTTTTTTCATTAAATGCTCAATTATCAACATGTTCCTATGTGGTAAATCTAGTCACTCTCTAACATGGATTCCATAACCATTTATAACCTACATCAATTGATACATCGCTAAAAAACTACTCAGTTATAATTATAACCATTCCATGTTGTTTATTTGGAAGGATATTTCTCTCTTGATACCTTCCAACTTCATCTTCCATGTTTAATCTATGAAAACCCATTATAAAGAGACATAGATTAGATGCAGTAACATTATAATCTTCATATTCTATATCATTTCAACATAACTATAAATTATAACCTCTAAATATTATTTTATAACAATATCCTAATCTCTAAAGTTATCAAAACCTTATCTTTGATTCAAACTATAAGGAATCGACCTTAAAATATTGTATATTTCTTATTTTTTAGATAAAAATTAACTTTCTTTTTTTCCAAAAGATATTTTAGGTTGAGAGTTTTATATAATTAGATCATCGTAATTACATAATAAACTCACATATTACAATGTGTAGAAATCCACTCAATATCCATTTTTTCCACATTATAAAAAATTTAAATTGAAAGACATTTTCTTTTCATGAAAAATTTCCATGACTTTCAACTTTACTTCTTCTTTGTTCATAATCATCCTTAAATCCTAAAAAAACACTTTAAATAATGGGAGAAACACAAAAATATCGGTATGAGATAACAAAATCTCTTATTTCAATGAAAAATATGAAAACCCATAAAATTCTTAAATTTTGTTGCATTATTATTTTATTATATAAAATAAATCATACCTACATGGGGAAAAATTTCTTAAATGAAACCCTAAAAACCCATATCGATAAAATTGAAACCCATGTAAAAAAATTAGAGAATTATATCCATAATTTTTATTCATTCATGTCAAAAATAACTAGATCCTAGCTAAATCCTTAAGAGAAACCTAACCAGTTAACTCCCTTCTTCTTTCCTTTGAAGATAAGTAAAATACCCAATGCATTAGAGTGCTATATCAGGCTCACCCATCATATAATATGTATCAATCTCACCCATTGTATAAGTTTTATCAAGATAACCCATCATCATATATAATTTTCAAGTACCATGTCATGTACAAAACATTTTTTTCTTTCACATTTTCCATATAAATCCCTTAAAACCACTTTTGATCCCATTCACAAAACAAGTATGAACATTGAAATATCCTTTGTTCTTAAAACTCTATTTTTTTAAGAAAACTATCAATTCACATAACAAATAGAAAAGAGTTTTCATTTAAAACCCATGGAATCTTTTAAAATAATCAAAATATTGAATAAACAACATGGCAGTGAGAAAAGGTGGTCATGTCACATCTTTTAAAAAACGTTCATTTTTTCTTTTGTAAAGAAAGTCAAAACATTTTGTAAAAAATGTGTAAAAAGATTTATTCTGAATAAATTTGTAAGAAATTAAAAGAAGATATAAAATTCCATTTTAAATTCATTTTATAAGTATTTATACATCTATAAAAAAATTATATTTTTTACCTAAAGAATAATTATTTTTGAACAAATATTTGAAACATTTAAAATAAGGTTTGTATTAAATTATCTCTTACCTTGAGCCTGACATGTCATGTAAGTTATTTATATTCATAAATAATAAACTTATATTAATTATTTTCATTCCTAATAACCTTTTAAATTTTTATTATTCCTTTTATTTCAATTTTACCCATACCATATTCAATTACATAATCAATTAATTTCACATCAGTCATTTTAAGGATATTCAACTCCTTTGAACAAAATTACTTTAGTAGGTTGAAAATGTTCAAATAGATCCTGGTTATATAATTTCTAGAATCTTAATAATTATATAATTATCATATTTATTCATTAATTATTATTTTAGAACCAAATATGAGTGGTGGTTGTGAAAAATTAATTACGTTACAACATGGATATGATAATTCGTAAATTCACACGAGTAGCGTTAACATTTTTCAAGGAATATTAGGGAAAGAAGGAAAGTATCATTTATTCATTCTAGAATGATTTTTATATCATAAATATCATATTATATCTTTAAATTCCCTTATATATTTTATATAATTGTCATTTGAACTATCAAAGATACATTTATAATACCTTATATATAGCACAGTGCTCAACCCATGGGTCAATCTCAAATAAGTAGTGTCAAATTCCCTAGTGGTCTTCCCAAAACACTTTTTTTGTTTTTAAAATATTTTGATATATTGAAATTAAAACATTAAAAAACTATTATGAAAAATAATTAAGGGTGTGATTGGAACAAAAATAGTGAAAACGAACTAAAAACGAAGAAGAAAATATGAGAGAAAGAAAGGAGGTTATAAAGAAACAAACCATGATCTGGGTCAATCCACCTCTCAACTACATATCATAGATCTACTGAATTATTATATCATTTATCAACCTCAATCAGTTTATGACTGATCTCTTGATTCACACACCTATTTCACCCAAAATGATGAACACCTATGCATAAAATCTCTTCTAATATAAAATTACTCTCCTAAAAGTGAAGGATCGACCATTAATACCACTCCAACCAATAATATCTTCATCGAATAAGTGGTCCTCATGAGATCATAAATCACAAATCCACTCCTAGATACTCACTCTATTGATCTAAGAGGATATGGGGTTAAAAATTAATGGGAAAATATTAATGATCACTACCCTTGGGTGGCTATTCTCTGTCTTGGGAGAGTATCTGAGAGTGGTTGTGTGATTGATGATCTATCCTTGTTTCTTTCTAACTTAATTTTATTTCTATCATATTTTCTTCCATGTTTCTATTTCATTTTCAATATTACTATTCCACTCATTCCTTCTATAAATTTTATTATAGTTACTAAATTTTTTCAATTCATTCTTTCAAAATATTTTAAAAAACACAAAAAACAAATTCAAGGTGAACACTAGGGAATTCAACACTACTTCCGTGAGATAGATTATATGCCATTATAATCAACAACAGGGGAAAATTTCCCAAGTGATGGAGTAATTTTGATGGTTTTAAATTGACCACAAAGGCATGAAATGGCCATAGGGAAAATTTGAAGATGTCATGTGAGAAAAATTAACAATCTTCTGGACTGATCATAAGACAAAATTGAGCTGAATATCTAGAAAATTTACCAAGATACTATTCACCCAAAGTCCAATCATATATATTAAAAATTAGAAAAATAATGAAGCTATTTTTCCTAAATTTTTGAAACAATCTTAGATAAATCATGATAATCTAATGAAGAAACTATGGAGTGAAATATGATTGACCGCATGATGAACTCAATCCACCACACCTTAAAATTTGTTGAATAAAAACTTGAGATTGATCATTTAATGAATTATATAAAGCCTATAATTCATCTTATAATGATATTGATACATTGAAAGTGGCCGATTTAATCTTATTTGAATAAGATGACTGAGATCGGAACTTGGATTTTCTTATTGAATTAATTCATCAAGAATGTACCAATGCGGTGATTATGTCGGCCCATGGTAGGCTCAACATACATAAAGATCAAAAAATATTTAAATTATACCTCAAATATCTAATTGAAAATATGATCCTCACTACACTGTGCCATAAAAGGGTACTTGTTACAAATCCCAAAGCTATGAATAGGCCTAAGAAAATGAATCAAGGGTATTAGGCGGTTGCGGGGAACAAAGCTAATTTCCTAAATTCTAAAATATTGTTACAAAAACAAATTTTTCTTTTTATAATTATCTTAGGAAATAAGTAAAATATATATAAAGGATAATGAGATCATGGGAACAAATAAAATATTCTAGAGATCATGGTCTATGAGATTTACACATGGAGAACATCTTTGTCTAGGGTCATAGTCGCTTCTTGGAAAGGAAAAAAATGAAATGGATGCATGTATTGGCTTTCCAAATATTGTAACTTTGTTTTCATGACCATGAATGGTCTATAAACCTACCAGGATGAAAATAATGATCCCAAATATACCCAAAATGAAAATATAGATGAAATGAAAACCCAAAATCTAGAAAATTAAAAGTATAGAAATCTAGATAGCCCTACTAAAAGTACATTGAAACCAATTATACCTATTGAAACCCCACAATAAAAAGGCTTTAAAAACAATGAAAATAAAGGAAAAAATAATCCTGAATAAGAAATTAAATTAATTCTAAAAAATTTCAATAAATTTTCCCCTACCATTACTTTCCATGAAATAATTAAAAAGATGAAGCATGAAATAGAACTTCTTAAATTTCTCGAACTTAATAAAAAACTTCATATTACAGTTACTTTCCAAGAATCTTGAATTAAATTTCTATATTATCTAAAAAACCAAGGAAAATATTTGTCAACAAAATAACTTTGGAACAATTTTCTACTTACAATATCATAGAGTAGTGTATTATTGTCCTATTGAACAAGATACCTACTAATCTCCAAGACCCATGAATATTTATAATTCCATGCATATTAGGGGTGATTTGTTTAATTAACTATATTTATGACCTTGGTGTGAGTATAAAATTGATTCCCTTTCCATTATTTAAACATGTTATGTTGGGATAATAGAAACCCACTATTGTAGTCTCATAATTAGTTGATCGGTCCATTACTCACCTAATTAGGAGAGTTAATGATTTATTGGGGAGAGTAGGGAAGCTATATTTTCCAAATGATTTATCATTTTAGATATTGAGTGTGGAATGAAAGTACCCATTATTCTGGGTTGTAATTTCATATCTACATTGTGATCTTTCATTTATATCTCTAAGGGAAAACTCATTTTTAATTTTGGATAGAAAATAGAGGAGTTTAAGGTTTTCAAACATAAAACAGAACCTCCTTCAATATAGAGTTTTTCAAGAGTTGATTTACTTGAATTAAAGGATTCATTTGACAATATTGAATAATTTTATATGTGATATGTGGGAAAATAAATTCATTTTTAATTTAACATTGAGTCTTCCTAGAATTTTTATAATTATAAAAATAAGTTTTTAACCATTATTCCAGATAAAGATGGTAAACTTGGACCTATTTTCATGAGACCTTGGATGGTCAATTCTTTGTTACTAAGATTATGGAATTTATAATAGAATTTTAGGAACATTTCCCTCTACCAAATTAGGTTTAACAAATTAAAATTATGAGGTAGAACTTCTAAAATTCATTGATGTGTTTGTTAGAGGATCCGTTTTAAATTATGGTCTACCTTTAGAGTAATGAGTTGTCCACCTAGGATTATTGTGAGGAAAATCAGGAATGTGGTATCAAAATTCTAGATCTTTCCATATTTTAATCACAATTTAAGAAACACATTTAATAACTTGGACCTATTATGCCTAATATTCTTCCAAATTATAAAAAATCACCTAATATAGAGCTCAAACCCCTTATTTCCCATTTAAAATATTCTTTTCTTTGTGGGTGTTCTACACTACATGTTATAATCTTATCCTATTTAGAGTAAAGTTATGAAGAAAGTATAATAAATGTATTGAGGATGTTTAAATCTCTCATAGGCTAGTCCATTTCCAATATAAAGGGTATAATTATGTCTTATTGTATATACAAAATTCCCATGGAACCAGACCATAAACCTAGAGTTAAAGCACATGGAAGATTAAATCCAAACATCAAGGAAGTGGTTGTAGAGAAAGTGATTAGATTAATTGATATTATTATTATATATCCCAATTCATAGATTCCATGGGTGATCCATGTCTAAGTTTTCCCTAAAAATAGTGGAGTCAAATTTATTACCAATTAAAAAAATGAACAAGTTCAAGTTTAGACAACTGAAAAATAGAGAGTCTGAATTGATTAATGAAAACAAGATGTTGTCACTAGAAAATACCATTTATTAATTCCATTTTGGAGTAAATATTAGAGTTGTTGGATGGTAATATATTATTTTACTTTTTTAATGGATACTATGGTTACAATCAGATTGAAATAGCCCCTGGGTATCAGGACAAGACAACTTTCACCTATTTATTTGTACATTTTCATATCAATGGATTCCCTTTGGCTTGTGTGATTCTCTATGAACTTTTCAAAGATTCTTGATTGCTATTTTATCATATATTATTTAAAGGATAATTGAGGTTTTTATGGATGATTTCTCAATAGTTGGAGGTAATTTTTAAAACTACATGGAAAATATGAAAACTATTTTAGAGAGATGTTAGGAACCAAATATTATTCTAAATTAAGAAAAGTTTGTATTCATGGTCCCTCAAGGAATTTTTTTGGGACACAATGTTTCCAAGATTGGGATTGAGTTTGACATTTCTAGAATTTAGGTAATCAAAAATCCACCCCTATTGAAAATGTGAAAGGAATTATAAGTTTTTTAGGCCATGCTAAATTCTATAAGTTATTTTTCATGGATATTTCAAAAATAATTAGGCCTTTGTGTTCACTACTTCTTAAGGATTACACCATTGAGTTTGATGATAATTGTTTGGATTCATTTAATATGTTTAAAGTTATACCCATAACTTCACTAAATATCACTTATCCTAGTTTCAAGTTACCTTTTAAGGTTATGTGTGATGCTAGTGATATTATTGTAGGTGTTATTTTTAGGTAGAGGAATGAAAAGTGGTTGTATATTATTTATTATTCTATAAATATATTTAATGGTACTAAAAAGAATAACTCTACAACTAAAAAGAATTTTATTTTTTCATTTTTTATCTGGAAAATTTTATAAAATACTTTATTGGGTCTATGTTTATCATCTTCATTGATCATTATTCTCTTAAATACTTACTAGCTAAGAAAGATTCTAAAACAAGTCTCATTATAAGAACACTTAAGTTGGGAAAGTTTTGTTTTTCAATAGAGGTTAATAAAGTATATGAGAATGTGTTTTCTAACCACATGTGCAGGTTACCCAATACCCAAGATGAATAACCCAAATAAATTAACACTTCATTATCATATGAGAAACTTTGTTCAACTTCAGAGAGGAAATATTCTTAGTATACAGACTATGCCAACATTCTTGTTGTAGGTTTCATGCCCAAATACCTTTCACAAAATGAATGGAGAAATTTTATATATGAGATGAAATAGAATTTTTTGGAGGATCTTATCCTATTTAGGATATGTGTTGATGGTATTTTAAGTAGGTGTGCTCTTAAGGAGGAAATGTTACCAAACCCTGATAGTTTTCATTCATCACCTTGGGGTGGACACCATGAAGGAGAAAAAACAACCAATAAGTTCTTGTAGGTTGGTTTCTAATGTCCAACATTATTCAAAGATTTTATGAGTCTTTTGATAGGATGTGACAATTTTCAAATCTAGAAAATGTTGTATGAAGGTAGAAGATATCACAAAACAGAATTTTGGTGGTAGAATTTTTTGATGTATAGGGATTAGAATTTATTAACCCATTTCCATAATCTTATGGGAATGAGTATATACTTGTGGCTATGTAATATTTGTCTAATTGGGTTGAGGTAGTTCCTCTCCCCAAAAACCTTGATTCTAGTGTTGTTAAATTCATGAAGAAATATATTTTTTCAAAAATTGAAGTTCCAATAGCATTCACCACATACAACAGAACTCATTTTAAAAATTATAAGTTCAAATATTTAATGGATAAGTATGGTTATGCTTATAGAACAGGTAAAACATACCACCAACAATATAGTAGGCATGCTAAAATTTCAAATAGATATATTAAAAAATCTTCGAGAAGGTGGTGTCAAGTTATTGGAAAGACTAACTAGTAAAATTGGATGAAACTTTTTGGGCGTACAAAACTTATTTTAAGTCCCCTATAGGGATGTCTCTTTATAAGCTCCTATTTGTAAAGACTTTTAAACATCCTATGGAACTGCATCACAATTATTTTTGGGTGGTGAAGGCCCTGAATAATGAATTTAAGTCTACTAGGGAGAGGACATTGGTAGAGTTGAGTGAGATAGAAGAAATTATGAGAGATTATTATGAGAGTAACCAAATTTATAAAGAAAAACCAAAATTCCATTATGAATCTATCATCCATAATATGGAATTCAAGGTTAGAAAAAGTGTTTTTATGTTCAATTCAAGGATGAAACTTTTTCCAATGAAACTGGGAACCAAGTGGTCTAGCACAATCAATATTTTAATAGTACCTGTTAATGGGGATATTGATTTTTTTTGGGAAGATAATATGATAATTCTAGTTAATGGGTATAGAATAAAATATTAGTTTGAGGGGAAGCTGAATGGATTGTTTGTCTTCCTCTTCATGGAAAGTTTTACCTTTACTAAATTCTAACTGAAGACTATAAACTCAATACTTCATGGGAGTAAACACATTGTTCATTATTTTATTTTATTTGTTTTATTTTTCTTTGAATAACTATAAGAATGATACTTGTTTTTCTGTTTTGAATCTAGTGCTCCCTAGTGTTTTGAGAAGATAAACCTTTCATACAATTTACCAAATTATAATTAAATGTTATTTTCAAGGAAAAATAGGAGTTTATTATAAGAAAAAACTGGAAAAAACTCCACTAACTTCAACCTCTATTTAATTCCATTCTCAACTATCTCTTTTTTATACTAATGTTATATATATTACTTTTTTAGGAACTGTATCTTTTTAAACATAAGGATTTCTAAAAAAATGGATAATGAATTTGACTAAAATAAGATGACAAAATATCCACATTTAGGGGAGTACCATTTTTTATTCTGTAAATTTTAATTCTTTATATTCATGTTCCATGCAACAATGAACTAATTGTGGTGGAATTTATAAGGATGTTTTAAAACTTGTGAATCTTTTTTTTTTGAATTTGTGTGTATCTTGTTGATTAATAGGGCATTGAAATGTAATTTGAACTGAATTTCAAACCTTCTTGTACCCTCATAATTAATTTTTATTGAAAATTATGCTTTTATTGTGCAACATTGTTTACCATGATTCTATTTTAGTTGAGCCAAGTGATCCTTTTTATTATTATAATGAATTGAAGGCATAATTTTTTCAAAAAAACTATGTGTAAATCTGCATGAATGTGTGGAAAAGGTGGTTTTTTGAACTTAAATGTAACCCCAAGAATATATGAACTACTGAATTGTCAATTTTTTTGAATTAAAATGTTATCCCACCTTAGGATTAAACATTGGAGATAATTTTGGGTTTTAAGTGTTGGGGAGTGGGGTATTTCATTATGCTAAACTGTTCTTAAATTCTATAAACATCCAAAACTCCCAAATTTTTTTACAATATACTTCCCTTTAAATATTATTTTAGGATCTTATCATTATTAATAAATAAAGTTCTTATTATTAAAACTAATATTCAATGTATCCTATCTAGGTGATAATTTCATAATAGATTAAGGGATTTCACTATATCTAAAATTGATAAATTTCATTATTATTGAGTGATGTCTCCCTTTTTTATATAAATATTATTTTATAAACAGAAAAAGTAGTGTGATATGTTAAATTTGTGTGTCATTGGAATTATAACTTGAGGAAACATGAAGCTTTAACTTTAACCTAGTAACATATACTTGGAGAAATGGAACACCTCAGGCATCCAAATCAATATAGATTAATACAATTCCTTTGAACTCTGATTGAAAATTTGAAATTGGTATATCAAGATAAATATATAAGATATGGTCATTGGTTGTGTTTTTTAAATAAATAAAATACAAATTCAATAAGTTCTTTGCACGGTTATATTCAAAAATTCAAGGCTGGGAAAATTGAATTAATTTTCCTTTATAAAAAATTTTTTATTTAAGGTAAGGGGGTATTGAACCCAAATGAAAAATAATAAAATTTATTTATAATAAAATCTCATTTTATGTGTATCAATGAAGTGGAAATTGGAACATTAGTTTGAGGAACCTGTGACAGAGTGAAAACTTGTAGTGCTTCTTATTATAGATTTAATTCCACTAGAATCACATAGGTCTTCACTCCTAGAACTAGAACATGAATTGGGTTGAATTATGGTGGTGAGATTAATTCACATAGGAGACATGAAAATTTTTATCAATGAATACATCGATGATTTTATTCAATTATGGTGTATTTTTGAACTTGGTCAAGATCATTATTTTTTTAAAGTCTTTATAAATAAATAAAAAATTTAATTTAATTAATTGGTAGTGTAATTGACTAAGTATAGAGGAATTTAATGTGGAATTATTTTATTACAGTTTTACACATCTCTTTTTAGGAAGTAAATGTTTTTTGAAAGTGAAAAATATGTTTCTAATAGGGAATTATTGAATACTATATAAAATGAGTAAAAACTGTCATTTTTTGAGAATCTTGTAAAACTCAATGTTTTATGCCTTAAATTTTAAAAGTTCTATGATTTCATTTTTTGTATTCATTTGAAAGAATAATCATTATTGTGATATTCATTGAAAATATTTTTTTCAATTAATTTTTTTGTGGTTCTAATTTGATAGGTAATTCATTCATTGTTCCGTGATGAAATATTTAACATATTATTATTGAAATACATTAAATTTTTTGGAAGAGAATTTTAATTTTGAATTGGTTTTATAATTTTTAAATATATAATATTAGTATAAATTTTGGAATTTTTTAATGTGATTATGAATTTTTAGAATTTATTTTTTCATTTTTTCTAAATTTTCATTTTCAGTTTTCTATTTGAATCATTATTTTATAAAAATATTTAATGTCTCATATGTGTAGAAGTTTTTTTTATGAATTGATTATTTTTAATTCCGAATTTTATGTCTTTTTAGGACTCACGGTGAAAATTTAGTAAAGGTTCTGAGGGACCATGACTATAATGGATCGACCGCATGTGAAAATTGAATGGCTGCATGTTTTTTTAATATAAAAGTAATTATGTTACAACAATAATAAATTTAATCCATCATAAATTGAATAACAAATTAGTAATTTCTTAAAGTTATCATGCCAGTCTAACTCAAGTTACCATGGGTGTAATTCTGACATCGTAACCAAGAGACCATGAAGGGAAAATTTGGATCAACTATGGGTGTTATATGTAAAATTATTTTCATTCATGCTACAAACCTACCAGGTTATCACACCACAAATTCAATCTACCACACGACAAAATCCATCCACTATACAATGATTAGGGTTGACCTAAAAGATTTTACAAACTCCCCCATTGATGTTAAAGTGTCAAAATAGGTTTTGAATTGGTCTTTCATCAAAACTGATCCTAATTTGGCCATAGTTATTCCCTCTCTCATTTTGGGAGATCCCTTGGTGGCTCTTGAAGGATCTTCACCCCCCCCCCCACTTCCTCCTACCTTGATCTAGTGGTTCTGGTGGAGTCCCATTAGTGATCCATGGTGAGTTCTCCTCTATTCCTTGTGGTTTTCCTTTCCTTATTATTGGAAGATATTCTATGGTGGTGTGGTGTTGGTTTGGGTTGTGTGCTAGGCTTCATTTTTTTTAACCCTTGAATTGATGTAGGTTGATATGTGGGTTTTTCATGCAGTTGTGGTTTGAAAGTGTTTCTTCTTCTCCCTATGGTGTGCAGCGAGTTGACAAAAAATATTTAAGTTAGGGAATCCCCCATTTATCACTTTTGTGTATCATGTGGGAGGTGATTACTCTTTTTATCTTTGGAGTATTTTTTGTGTTATCTTAGTCAAGATAAATTAATCAGTTAATTGAAATTGAAATGGAAGGTAGAATAATTCACATGCTTTTACACCTTTGATATTATTATGATATTATGTTTGTATGGGATGAATTCCCCATTGAAAATTGTGGTTATTTTGGGACTTTTCTGTACTAATTTGATATGTGATGTGGATCCCTTTTTGTGTTTGTTTTCATATCACACTAAAATTTAAATTGACTAACCACTTAATTTTGTCTAATAAAATATTTTCCCTTATATTCGTTGATTATGTGATAGCACCCCTAAAATAATGTGAAATGTGATAAATTCCCCTTTATTAAATTATTAAAATGATCTTTGATGTGTTGTGGTTTTTTTGGTCATGATTTTGGGGTGGCTATGTGATGGTTTGTTTGGTCGTGCTTTTGGGGTGATGGGTAATGGTTTGTTTGGAGATGTTTTTAGGGACATAAGGTGATGGTTTGCTTGGTTGTGCTTTTGGGGTGGTGAGGTGGTGGTTTGTTTGGTCATGATTTTGGGTAGGAGAGGTTATGGTTTTTTTGGCTATGTTTGTGTGGTGTAGAGGTGATGGTTTGATGGGGATGATGAGCTTCTTGTGATGTATGGTTGCGTTGTGCTAGAAGCCCGGTTAGTGATATAATAATTATTTAATAATGATTGAAATGTCTGGTTTGGTTTTGCTAACGGGATGGAAATAAATAGTGAATAAATAAATGGTAGGTTGTGTGATTAAATTTTATTTTTGGTAAATAATGAAATTAATGGAATGGATAATGGGATTGGTTGAAAATGAGAAATGTGGCTTCTGGATTGTGTGGTATTATCCAATTAGAGGTGGCAGTGAAAGTGGAAATGTTGTGAGTTGGTTAGTGTTTTATTGTAAACCCATAGGTTAGGATAGTTTTTAGTTTTATATATATATATATTTGTATATTCCTTATGATTTCTATATTCACCCCACCAGCATCGACACTATGTGCCAACACCCATATTTTTACATGGGGGTGTTTTTTCCAATATCCCAATAATGAAGATGAATGGATGGATAACATATTTTTCCCACTCTATTAAGTATATATGCATAATATGTGATGTTATTGGTTATGTTAGTGCACTAGGTAATGTCCTAGGTGTCTTCAGGTGAGATGTGATATAGGGAAATGGACCAGGTGTCTTCGGGAAAGATGTGATATGTCCATGTTGTGGGGAATCTTATAGTGGGATCATTCATGTTCAAAATTGGGAACAAGGTTGACTTACTTAATGTTCATGATACCCTACTACTCTGGTTATGGAATTGGTTATGATGTGATGGCTCAGGTTTCTTCAAGCGAGATGAGATGTGACCATGTTGTGGGGCGGTATCCCAAGTGTCTGCAAGCATGATGTGATGTGACCGTGCTATGGGGATATGGTATATGTTATTCAAAATATATGGTGGCACTAGGACGTACTACATTGGGGTGTAATAGTGTAAAATCAGTGGTAAAGTGGGTCGGGGTACCCTTTATCAATATAATTCTTATTATATTATTATATTTGGATTGTTTTATTTGGTAAGCATGCCTTGGTGAGGCTGGGATGGATAGTTGACATGTTTAAGTATTGTTGGTTATGTTTTTTACTCACTGGAACATTAGTATACTTCTTTCACATGTGAATGAGAGAATTTGGTTTTCCTGCTGAGTATACTTGTATTATCACCCTATGTATATAAATTGATTTTCTGGTTTCTAGGAGGATTACATGGATCGTGTGGGATGGTACTAGCTTGGACCTTTTTGGATATTTATTGTGTGGAAACTTTATCTTTTCTTTTGGGTATTTACTTTTTGATACTGCTTTTTGTACCTGTTTTATTTATACATGCATTATGATATGGTTTTGGTTTCTTTTTATGTTATTACATAGAGTTTCTTATGAGTGATTCATCTTATCTTCTGATCCTATATTATTATACAGGGTAATACATTCCATTTCATAATATTTTTATACTCTCGGTGCTAGTCTCCAACCCAGGGCCTACTAGAGGTAGGACTCAGGAGCCATTATCTCTCTCCCTTCATTGTGGTGTCATTATTGGGAGGGGGTCATGATAGAGTGTTATCAGAGGTGATAATTGAGATATAAGATTAATTTTTGAGTTTGAAATAGTGAAGATTTCATGGGTTGGTATGGAAGTAGTTCTAGTTGACCTTGGTTCATGGCATAGGTCAGGGAGACTGACTAAGACATGGGATTTTAGGCCCCCTCATAATCCATTGCATGGACTATGAGCTTATTGAATGGCCAAGTGAGGTGGACCTATTTATAGGATAGATTTCTAAGAGAGGTACTTGCATCATGATTACTTGTGTTCCTATTTTATTTAAGTTGTTTTGGTAAGGTTTAATGAATAAAGTGAATTAAAATGTATCTAAAAAAATTCATACTATCGGGCTAAGTAAATTATTTGTTTCCTCTTTTAGTTATGTATCCTATACATTATATTCATGTGTATTAGGTAGTTTAGGTTAAATAGTTTAATCTAGTTTATTTTTATAGGGTTGATAGGGAATAGGAGGATGAGGCTTGGAAGATGTAATTGTGTGCTTTTCAGTGTTAGGATTTGGGGAAATACAAGGGCAATGTTTCAGATGTGGAGATAGAGAGCTAGCTAGAGGATATCAAGATCACTTTTAGTTTTATTTGGTCCTAGGTGGGATATTGGGTCCCTTTTTTAGTTAGTCAGATGTGGGGAGTTGTGTATCAGTGGTGGATGTTGTATCTGGGTGAGCGAAGGAGGCAGATGTTTCCTAGGTCAACTTTCAGAAATCATTTCGGGCAGAGTTCCTTTTTTTGACCATGAAGGAAATGAATTGCCAAGAGATTATTTCTCTTAAATAGGGGAGAATGTCAATGCATGAGTTGGGAATCAAGCTCAAAAACATTCTTCATTTTTTCGTAGAGATTGTTCTAGATGAGGAGTCTCATGTGAGACCTATTGAGGAAGCATTATGTCCTTCTATCTAGTATGTAGTTACTCATTTTACGTTTCCAACATATCTGGAGGTTCAGAATAAGGTAGAGGTGATGGATCAGATTCACTTATGAGAAGATTTATAAGGAGAGGTAAATCAATAGTGTTCCTCAAGGATAAGGGTTTTGAGTGGAAGGCCTCAGGCACTATTCCTTTGAAGTTTTGACCAGTGGGGAGGTGACCTCATCAGTTTTTCTTCCAACCTTCTAGGACCAGTGGTTATTATTCTTTTCTTGGAGATATCAGGCCAGTTTATTTGTCTATGGGGTTCATTTCCATCACCATAATCATTGACTAGTGGTTATTTGATCTCATTTTGGTGGAGGTGGACAGGTTCAATGCTAGCCTCAATAGTGATTGTCAATGAGATCTTTTTAGCAACAAGGGAAGCAAGCTTATGCTCCACTGAGGGGAGATAAAGTGGTTAGAGTACAACCTCATGATGTCTCTCATGTTTAGGGACCTCAACCCGAGTTTGGTCATGGAAGTGGCCATCGTCAGAGAGGTAGGGGAGCTATATGTGGTTAGTTATACATAGTAGAGATAGTATAACTAGAGGGGCTAGAGATCATTTGAGGTATACTTAGTTTTTCATCTAACCTTGTTTTTTCCTTGTCTCATTTAGGATCTTATCACCCCCTTTGTTTCACCCACTCTAGTTCGTTCTTTGGGAATATATTTAGAGAGGATTTTCATGCCCCTGGTGTTGACTATTTTATTCCGAGGCTAGACTAGCTTGTTTGATGTATATCGAGGTTGTAGACTGATGATGGGGACACATCAGTCCTATAGGGATCTTTTTTTGCTATAGATTCATTCATATGATCTCATATTATTCATAAATTAGTTTTATTTTTTATGTTTTTATTGACTGCTTCTGGAGGAGAGTTGTGTTCTCGGATGTGGATGACCAGTGTGTTCTTTTCATTGAAGAGTGGGTTTTCATGTGGGCATTTGGAATATGGATCCCCTTATTTATTTGATTAATGAGTTATTAGTGGTATTAGTAGATGTTGGTATAGTGGAGTTCCCTAGGTTCATTGAGGATTTTCTATATGTTTTCCCTTAGGAGGTTGTGACACTATTCCATCAATGTGATGGAGAGTTTAGGGTAGACTTTCAGCCTTATGCCTCTCCAGTTATGATGGATCCTTATCATATGGCTCCTTTTGAGTTTCGATATTTTAGGATTCAGAAAAATGATCTAATTTAGAATATTTTTATCCAACCTAGTGTGTTTTCATGGGGTTCTCTAGTATTGTATAACAAAAACCCAGATGGAAGTATGAGGTTATGTATAGATCACCATAGGTTGAATCTGGTGATGGTCAAGAATCGTTACCCTCTTTCAAGGATAGATAATATTTTTTACCAGTTCAAAGGGGTGAGTTGGTTTTCTAAGATCTATCTTTTATTAGGATATCACCAGTTGAGGTTGAAGGATGGATATATCCCAAAGACTACCTTCAGATACAGGTTTGGGAACTTTGAGTTTTTTGTTATGTCATTTAGTGTCATGAACACACCGGTTATGTTCATGGGGATCATGAACTTTGTGTTCAATGAATTAATGGACCAGTTCATAGTCGTTTTCATTGATGACATCTTGATCTAGTCAAATTCATATGAGGATCAAGTTGATCATATCATATTCATTTTTCAGGTTCTTCGGTGCCACTAACTCTATGAAATGTTTTATAAGTTTAAGTTTTTAACATGAGAAGTTAATTTCCTTTGGAATGTGGTGTCTCAAAAGAGTGCAGTATTAGAGCTGTTGAAGGTCGACGTAGTTTCTTCTTGGGAAACACCAAAGAATGTTGTGGAATTTCGTAGTTTATTTGGTCTTGTAGGCTATTATCAAAGGTTTGTGCCCAATTTCTTTTGATTTGAAGCCTTGTTTACAGTTTTGACCAGGAAGGACCAAACTTTTGTTTGGACTGATCAATGTCAGGTAGAATTAATTTATCTGAAGGGGAAGTTTTTCAGTGATTCAGTGCTCCAATTTCCAGAGAAGTGGGTGATGTTTGAGTTGTTTTTTTATGCTTCCTATATTGGATTGGGATTCATGTTGACGCAACAGAGGGTAGTGATCTCTTATGAGTCTAGGAAGTTACATATCCAAGAGTGTAACTATTCAACCCATGATCTAGAGTTGGCAGAAGTTGTGTTTTCATTGAAGTTGGGGTGGAATTACCTCATTAGGGAGTTCTTTGTGGTATTCACTGATCATAATAATTTGATATATATATTTTCCCAGCATGATCTAAATTTGTGAGAGTGGGGGTGGATGTGGTTTCTTCAATATTATGTTTTTTAAATCTCTTACACCTCAGAAAAAGGGAAATTTTATGTCCATTCTTTGAGCAGGATGTCATGGAAAGATGTTTTTTAGGAGGCTGAGGATGTTTGGAAAGGAATAGAGGGGTTGGAATCCCTACACTTGGATGCAAGGTTTATTGATAGTAGAGGTTGTTTGCTTCAAATAATAGTGCAGTCTTATCTAATATAGCTGATGGAGGAGTCTCAGTGGTGAGACTCAAAGGCAGAGGTGGTGTGCGATCATGTTTTCCATAGTGATGCTCTAGAAGGATGGTTGGAGGATGGTCAGAATAGGATAGTGTTTCATGGGAGACTATTTTTTCGATAGCGATGCATGTGGGATTTTTTGAGTTTCATAACTCGCCTTTGGTGGTAATCTTGGGAGTATCCAAGATGTATCTTGGTTTGAGGATGTATTTGTGGTGGCTTAGGATGAAATGGGTGGTGGTGGAGATTATGGAGAAGTGTTTGGTTTGATAGTAGTTAAAGGTCGAGCATTATGTTTCTGGTAGTTTATTGTAGCCTTTGTATATTCTCGAGTGGAAATTATATGATATATCGATAGATTTATTTATAGGTTCACCTCCATCATAGGGAGGTTGTGATGCTCTCATTGTAATCATTTATTGGTTAATAAAATCATATCACTTCTAAGTGATCAAGGAGTCAGGCATAGTGGATGCTTTGGCTAAGATTTATGTGGATGAGGTGGTTTGGTTGTATGGAGTTTTGAGATCCATCCTCTTATATCGGGATGCACATCTTACCTTGTGAGTCTGGAGGGGATTGCAGCATGCTTTTGGCACTTAGTTTTGTTTCAACTCTACTTTCCACCCTCAGATAGATGGTAAAATGAAGCAGACCATCCTGACGTTAGAGGATATGTTTTAGGTGTGAATCTTAGACTTTGATGAATCTTGGGTACGACGCATGCCATTCATAGGTATCTTAATGATTAATCACATTTCATTTAATGGGGAGAGTTGGATATTGAGGATGACACAACGTTTTTTGGAGCTTCTAGTAGAGATCTGGGGTCACCAAGAGAAGGCACTATGTTGAAAAACCATTCCCTTGGTTCATGTGTTGTAGAGGCATGGTTACCTAGAAAATATTACTTGGGAAAATGAGGTGAAAATTCATTCCTAATAACCTTATTTGTTTTAATTTTTCTCTATTTTACTTATGGTGTGATGTTTGGATATTTCTATGTTATGAGATTGGTTTTTTTCTTGATGTGTGATGTGTGATAATGTTCAGAAATGTGAAAAGGGGATAACTTGATTCCTAATCGAGATTCATTATACTAAGATGTTATTACACCTATGTGGAAGCCTCAGTGCCACCTAGAGTGGATAGTATCTTTTCATGGAGGATGGAATTATCTAATTTGTGTGTTCTAGGCAGTGTAGTTGGTTGGTTTTAGTGGTTTTTGGTTTGGGTTGCATGGAGGTTGAGATGGTTGTTGTCGATGAGAGGTGTTGATGTGGTTGTATGTGGTGATATGGATTTCATGTGTCATTTGTTGGTGTTTTTGTTGGCATGTTTGGATGGTGGTAGCGATGAGGAGTGATGAGATCCCCGAGACGTATCTCGTGGGGTGATATTTCTAACCCCTTTTCCTTCTAGGCTCGGTTTTGAATCCTCGAGGGTGAGAATCATTTGAGAGGTATCTGATGTAACGAATTGTGTCTTCTTAATCCATTACCTTATCAGTTTTGGGTGTTCAGGGTGTTTCAGGGGAGGATTGAGGAGGTTTCGTAGTGGTTGGAGGTGCGAAAGAGTTGTTGCGGGGAATTCATATCGTGAAAGGGGTACACAATTTGAATCGGTGGTTCACGGCCTGTGTAGTAAGCTGTTTTCATGGATTGTATGCGGATGATGGGGAAACCCATTAAACAGATTCACGATGTGAAAGTAAGCCCTAACATGTAATTTAATAAAGGATGAGGTGACATAAATTTTGATGGAAGTTGGTTTCTTGGAAAAAACTACAAAATTCACATCATGAATGGGTTACACAACATGAAAGTGTCGAATTCCAAGTTTTAAATAGGTCTTTCAGCCAAACTCCTCATTCGTTCATACCTCTCCCCTATCTCATTTTGGGAAAACCCTATGTGGATCTTAGATGATCTTCATCCCCCTTCCTCCAACCTTGATCTGTTGGTTTCAGTCCCATTAGTGATCCATGGTGTGTAACGACCCGAAATTTTGAATAAATCTTGTTTCCTAATTTTATGTGTTATTTTATTTTATTTTTATACTCAACAAAAATGTTTCATTTGATAACATGAGTATAATTAAAATGAGACTGTTGGGTTTTGACTGTTATTTGACCATTGGTCAATATGACCGCTGGAAACTAAACGTTTTGATTATTGTCTCTAAATACAAGCAATCTTGGTTAATTAATATAGAAAGAAGATTTGATGGCCTCACCCAGTAGTCTTGGACCAATCGAAGCCCATCTAACAGAACTTGGGAAGGAGGTAGCACCACTGGGCTTTGCTCTGGACCAAACCCAAGCTGAACTTCATCGTGTGAAGCTAGAACGGGATCGCCTTCACGAGAAGTTCAAACTGATAGAAATTACTACACGTGCGATGTTGGTCGAGCCTCCCTCAGATTCTCTCACCTTAGCACACCTTACACTTAGGTCCTATGCTGGTGTGATAAGGGGCTATGTAAGGAGACCGTAACTGCCTTGTGTAATCCTTTGTTTTAAATAAAAATTGGGATTTCTTCTTATGATGAGGTTTATGAATTTTCAAATGTCCGGATAAATATAGTATGAATATTATTGATGAATTTTAGAGAAAGGATATTTTAAAAATGTTTATGTAAACCTTAAATAAATAAAAATGTGTAATGATTTTCAAAAAATGGTCTTCTACAATTATGTTCAGTACGAAATTTCGAGTCTAATAAGATCAACTTGATTTTTGATGAATAGTAAATTATGAATAGTGATTTTATGCTTAGGATTAGTAATGTGACCAAATGGATTAGTAATTTCACTCAAAGAAAGTTTTAATATAATTTAGACACCTAGATTAAGTAATGATATTCAATAAAATGGGTAAATAACAATTTCATAAATTATTATTCAAGTATTAGTTTTTTCAGGTGAATAGTGTTTTTTAATTAAATATTAAATTAAAAATATTTAGAAAATTATTTTTATAAAATGGATTTCATTTTTGAACTCAGAGCATCGATATTATGTTAAGGTAATTTTTGGGGATTTTTCTGAAAAAAATGAATTTTTGGTGAATAGTTTATTTATTTAAAAAATGAATTAATAATATTTAGAAAATTATTTTTATAAAATGGAGTTCATTTTTGAAATCAGAGCATTGATATTTGGTTAGTGTGAAATTTTGGGATTTTTCTGAGAAAGTTGAATTTGCAGTGAATAGTAAAAATACAGTTTTAGGGTTTTGGTATGTTTAATGACATCATAACTGTGTCATGACGATGTCATGAGATATTTTAAGGGATGGTCGACTAAAGAGGATGAATTATTTTGTGGGTGTCCCCATGTGGCCTAACTCTATGGGAAGTACCATGGGAGGGCCCATGCTTTTGAGAAAACCACTTTCGAGGTGTCCATTGGCCATTAATGCCTTGTCCCCTCACTTTCCCTATAAATACCAAGCCCTCCTCTCATCTTTTCGACTCCAAAACCATCCTCAACGAAGTTCTAGTCTCCTTACCTATAAAGGAGTCCTCCCAAGGTGCCCCCAAGCCCTCAAGGTCCCAACCTTTTAGTTTTAAGAGTTACGTTTTAAGGTAAGGGATTCGACCCCCTCTCTTTCTTTTCAAGTGATATCTTTTATGTCATTTATTTTATGCTCCATGTTTCTATGTTGGAGGATGGTATTTTATATTCATTATACTGTCCTTTTTATTTTCATATGATGAGAGACCCCCTCTTACTCTCATCATTTCATTTTATGAAAGTTTAAGTGGCGTCGTTAGGCTGCCGAAATATTTGTAACGGATTCTTTCACCCTTCTCATTTTCAAGTTCTATTTTCTTGTCAAGTCTTTATTTTTCCTTTTTATTATGTTGGGGTATGATATCTATATCTATCATTCTGATATTTTATGATCATATGATGAGAGACCCCATTTGATCTCTTCAATTCAGTATTTTGAAGTTTTAAGTAGCACCGTTAGGCTGCCGAATTTTTAAGGGATTCTTTCACCCTTCTCGTTTTCAAGATCTATTTTCATGTCAAGTCTTTCAAGTCCCTTTTTATTATGTTGGGGTATGATCTCTATATCTATCATACTGAAACCTTATTTTCATATTATGAGAGACCCTATTTGATCTTGTCAATTCATTTTTTGAAGCTTAAGTGACGCCGTTAGGCTGCCGAATTTTTTAGGGGATTCTTTCACCCTTCTCATTCTTTTCAAAGTTCTACTTTCATGTCAAGTCTTTCAAATTACTTTTTTTTATGTTTGGGTATGATATATATATATATATAATACTGAACTCTTATGTTCACATGATGAGAGACCCTATTTTATCTTTTCAAATCATTTTTTTTTTGAAGTTTAAGTGACGTCGTTCGGCTGCCGAATTTTCATAAGAGAAATCTAATTTTTGTCTTCCTTCCATGTTTTTCATTTCAAATGTTATGTCCTTTAAATTTCATTACCACGTTTATATATCCTTCTTATTCTTCCCCTCTACTGTTTTATGGGTCATTTATGAATGTTGGACCCATGTCCCCTCTCTTTTCAATGTTTTCTAAAACCCCGAAACATAGCTGTTATGCTGCAGAATTTTCGTCTCAAAATGCCTCTCTCTTTTCTCAAAATTATTTTATGTTACAAAGTAAATACTCAAAGATCTTATTTCTACAGGGGTATTCACATATATATCAAAATTTTCTATTTTAAATTCTTGTATTTACATACATGAGACTCACTCTCCCCTTCCGTGGGTTCTAAAGCGACGTAAAGATCATGTCTTTAAAGCAGTTTTTAAAACGTTATGATTATGAAATGAAACCCATTTATTTTATGCTATATGGGTTATTTATGAAATTTTTTATGATGATATATGTGGCTCACATGATAATAAAGGCAAATTTAAGGGTGCGCCCTGATAGCGCTCCAATGCATTGGGTAATGATGTAACCACTAGAGATTACAATTTTCACGATATCTTGGTGAATAACCTTGTTAATTTTCAAATGACACCTTGGGGATGGACCGTGGTGATATGTTCATGATTGTCTATGTTAAATGATGTATCCACATATTAAAGTTATGAAAAATGTTATTTTTATTATGATATTCCACGTGATTTCTTTCTCATTCCTTAAAGTTCTTTTTCATGACATTGTTGATGTATCTCAAGTTCACATGTAAATGTTTCCCCTTGTTTCCCTTACTGGGCATTCTTCTCACCCTTTCTTTTGATGTATGTCCCCAGGTTATGAGATGCAGTAACAAACCTAGGATGAAAATAAGGATAAGCCTTTCAAGTTTTTAAGAAGAATGTTTTTTTTCATGTATTAAGTTCCTGGTTTCCAAGACACTAAACCTTAAAGATCCTCAGTTTTGTATAATGTAGTGAAATTTTATGTGACAAAAAAGGCGGGATGCTACAGTTGGTATCAAAGGATGGTTTAGTTATTTGTGGAAATTAGGATATGAAAATTTTTGGATGAACCCTATAGAAAAGTTTAAATATAGGAAATCTTCCAGATATTTTGGTGAGTATTGAGTAAGGGGTTTCCAAGCAAATATATCCCTGTCTGGATACGAGTAGGTAGAGGTGGCTCTGGCACAGATGTACATAGGGGTAAAACCCGAAAACACCGCTTTGAGCTAGACTCAAACGGGAACTGGTACACGACAATGGGCCTTGCTGCACTCTTGGTTACGACACTCTCGGGGGGATATGCATTGGTAAATTCATAAGCTTAGTATGAACCATTATTAAAGGAACAAAGATAAAATAAAATAAAGATTCACATAAGAATATATGATCATGGATAACCTAGATTGGAACCTAGGGGATCACAAGTTAGGATATACTTTTATTCTACAAGTTTATCCTTTTATGCTTAAAGTTTCCTTTTCATGATTTTTGGCGAAGTATTTAAGCCCCTAATTATACTTTATCTTCTTAGTTAATGGTGGGAAATGGAAGAACATGTCCCAACAACCAATGTGATAGGAAATGCGATGATTGCCGTATTAATATGACAGAGATTATTAGGGGATTAAAAGATGATTATTATTTTGGAAGACGTTCACTATTTTGGGGACCCTATATGATCGAGGTAAATAGATTACTACGGTATTTTCATTGAGGAGTAAGGTTGACTTATATTTTGAAGAATCGATGAATTTAAGGTGGACTTATAGTAATTTAGGTTACTTATGGAAATGATTAACCTATCTTGGGGTAAATATGTTTAGGTTAGTTACTTTTGTTATAAGATGTTAGGAGTAGTTGATGTTGTTTGGAGATTAATGATAAAGTTTACCATGGAAGACTATGTTATCAAATCCTTCTTGTATTTGGGTTTCAATATTAGTTTGGTTTATTTTGAGGATTTTTAAGGACATTTATTTACGAAATGGTCTATGATGAACTCTGGGTAGTACCATGGAACATTTGAAGATTTAAAAGTAGTTTCCATTCCTATGGGATTATTTCTTTTTGACGAGTTGTTTTACCTTACCCTTTCTATTTTTGGGATAATGTTTAAAGATAGATGAAATAGATGGTTAATCTTTTGTGGATTATGTGATTCTCTAGAAGATGATTCTTGTGTTTTGATGAGACCAAGTGTTTTTGAATGCTCATCGTTTTGGAGAAAAGATTATTTTTGCGTAGAAACTTATTAAAGGATGAAACTCTACATGAAGGTTGGTATATTTTCTTATGTTTTTGTTCTATGTAGTAAATGAATTCCTCAAAATTATGAAAAGAAACGTAAAACAAAAATGTTGTTGGTTTACGTTTCCTAATAGGTAATCAAAGACCGTTTACACACATCATAAGTTTGGGATTTTATTATGGTTAACTTTCTCCTAATCATGTTCTCTATCACTCTCCCTCAGAACTTAGCCCTTTGTTTTCTCCTCCATGTCCATGTTTTCCTACATGGAATCCTAGTGTGGGTTAACTCGGGTGTCCTTTGTACTTCCCTTTCTTTCTTTTAAAGTAATAGTTTTACTGACTCCTTTTCCGATGTGGGACTTTCAATGAAATTTCAAAACCCAATTTTAAAAATTGCAAGGACGCAATTTCTTAAGGGGGGAAGATTGTAACGACCCGAAATTTTGAATAAATCTTGTTTCCTAATTTTATGTGTTATTTTATTTTATTTTTATACTCAACAAAAATGTTTCATTTGATAACATGAGTATAATTAAAATGAGACTGTTGGGTTTTGACTGTTATTTGACCATTGGTCAATATGACCGCTGGAAACTAAAAGTTTTGATTATTGTCTCTAAATACAAGCAATCTTGGTTAATTAATATAGAAAGAAGATTTGATGGCCTCACCCAGTAGTCTTGGACCGATCGAATCCCATCTAACAGAACTTAGGAAGGAGGTAGCACCATTGGGCTTTGCTCTGGACCAAACCCAAGCTGAACTTCATCGTGTGAAGCTAGAACGGGATCGCCTTCGCGAGAAGTTCAAACTGATAGAAATTACTACACGTGCGATGTTGGTCGAGCCTCCCTCATATTCTCTCACCTTAGCACACCTTACACTTAGGTCCTATGCTGGTGTGATAATGGGCTATGTAAGGAGACCGTAACTGCCTTGTGTAATCCTTTGTTTTAAATAAAAATTGGGATTTCTTCTTATGATGAAGTTTATGAATTTTCAAATGTCCGGATAAATATAGTATGAATATTATTGATGAATTTTAGAGAAAGGATATTTTAAAAATGTTTATGTAAACCTTAAATAAATAAAAATGTGTAATGATTTTCAAAAAATGGTCTTCTACAATTATGTTCAGTACGAAATTTCGAGTCTAATAAGATCAACTTGATTTTTGATGAATAGTAAATTATGAATAGTGATTTTATGTTTAGGATTAGTAATGTGACCAAATGGATTAGTAATTTCACTCAAAGAAAGTTTTAATATAATTTAGACACCTAGATTAAGTAATGATATTCAATAAAATGGGTAAATAACAATTTCATAAATTATTATTCAAGTATTAGTTTTTTCGGGTGAATGGTGTTTTTTAATTAAAAATTAAATTAAAAATATTTAGAAAATTATTTTTATAAAATGGATTTCATTTTTGAACTCAGAGCATCGATATTATGTTAAGGTAATTTTTGGGGATTTTTCTGAAAAAAATGAATTTTCGATGAATAGTGTATTTTTTTTAAAAATGAATTAATAATATTTAGAAAATTATTTTTATAAAATGGAGTTAATTTTTGAAATCAAAGCATTGATATTTGGTTAATGTGAAATTTTGGGATTTTTCTGAGAAAGTTGAATTTTCAGTGAATAGTAAAAATGCAGTTTTAGGGTTTCGGTATGTTTAATGACATCATAACTGTGTCATGATGATTTCATGAGATATTTTAATGGATGGTCGACTAAAGAGGATGAATTATTGTGTGGGTTTCCCCATGTGTCCAAACTCTATGGGAAGTACCATGGTAGGGCCCATGCTTTTGAGAAAACCACTTCTGAGGTGTCCATTGGTCATTAATGCCTTGTCCCCTCACTTTCCCTATAAATACCAAGCCCTCCTCTCATCTTTTGGACTCCAAAACCATCCTAAACGAAGTTATGGTCTCCTTACCTCCAAAGGAGTCTTCCCAAGGTGCCCCCAAGTCCTCAAGGTCCCAACCTTTGAGTTTTAAGAGTTACGTTTTAAGGTAAGGGATCCGACCCCCTCTCTTTCTTTTCAAGTGATATCTTTTATGTCATTTCTTTTATGATCCATGTTTCTATGTTAGATGATGGTCTTTCATATTCATTATACTGTCCTTTTTATGTTAATATGATGAGATACCCCCTCTTACTCTCATCATTTCATTTTATTAAAGTTTAAGTGGCGCTGTTAGGCTGCCGAAAGTTTTGTAACGGATTCTTTCACCCTTCTCATTTTCAAGTTCTATTTTCTTGTCAAGTCTTTCTTGTTCCTTTTTATTATGTTGTGGTATGATCTATATATCTATCATTCTGATATTTTATGATCATATGATGAGAGACCCCATTTGATCTCTTCAATTCAGTATTTTGAAGTTTTAAGTAGCGTCGTTAGGCTGCCGAATTTTTAAGGGATTCTTTCACCCTTCTCGTTTTCAAGATCTATTTTCATGTCAAGTCTTTCAAGTCCCTTTTTATTATGTTGGGGTATGATATCTATATCTATCATACTTAACCCTTATGTTCATATGATTAGAGACCCTATTTGATCTTGTCAATTCATTTTTTGAAGCTTAAGTGACGCCGTTAGGCTGCCGAATTTTTTAGGGGATTCTTTCACCCTTCTCATTCTTTTCAAAGTTCTACTTTCATGTCAAGTCTTTCAAATTACTTTTTTTATGTTGGGGTATTATCTATATATATATCATACTGAACTATTATGTTCACATGATGAGAGACCCTATTTGATCTTTTCAAATCATTTTTGTTGAAGTTTAAGTGACGTCGTTAGGCTGCCGAATTTTCATAAGAGAAATCTAATTTTTGTCTTCCTTCCATGTTTTTCATTTCAAATTGTATTTCCTTAAAATTTCATTACCATGTTCATATATCCTTATCATTCTGCCCCTATACTATTTTATGGGTCATTTATGAATGTTGGACCCATGTCCCCTCTCTTTTCAATGTTTTCTAAAACCCCGAAACATAGCCATTATGCTGCAGAATTTTCGTCTCAAAATGCCTCTCTCTTTTCTCAAAATTATTTTATGTTACAAAGTGAATACTCAAAGATCTTATTTATACAGGGGTATTCACATATATATCAAAATTTTCTATTTTAAATTCTGGTATTTACATACATGAGACCCACTCTCCCCTTCCGTGGGTTCTAAAGCGACGTAAAGATCATGTCTTTAAAGCAGTTTTTAAAACGTTATGATTATGAAATAAAACCCATTAATTTTATGCTATATGGGTTATTTATGAAATTTTTGATGATGATATATATGGCTCACATGATAATAAAGTCAAATTTAAGGGTGCGCTCTAATAGCGCTCCAATGCATTGGGTAATGATGTAACCACTAGAGATTACAATTTTCATGATATCTTGGTGAATAACCTTGGTAATTTTCAAATGACACCTTGGGGATGGACCTTGGTGATATGTTCATGATTGTCTATGTAAAATGATGTAGCCACATATTAAAGTTATGAAAAATTTTATTTTTATTATGATATTCCACATGATTTATTTCTCATGCCTTAAAGTTCTTTTTCATGACATTGTTGATGTATCTCAAGTTCACATGTAAATGTTTCCCCTTGTTTCCCTTACTGGGCCTTCTGCTCACCCTTTCTTTTGATGTATGTCCCCAGGTTATGAGATACAGTAACAAACCTAGGATGAACATAAGGAGAATCCTTTCAAGTTTTTAAGAAGAATGTTTTTTTTTGTTTCATGTATTAAGTTCCTGGTTTCCAAGACACTAAACCTTAAAGATCCTCAGTTTTGTATAATGTAGTGAAAGTTTATGTGACAAAAAAGGCGGGATGCTACATGGTGAGTTCTCTCTTCCCCATGGTTTTCATTTCATTCTTCTTCAGAGATTCGATGTGGTGGTGCGGTTTTTGGTTTGGGTCTTGAGTTGGGTTATGTTTTTTATAACCCTTGATGTGATGCAGTTTGATATGTGGGTTTTGCATGCGGTTGTGGTTTGTGAGTGTTTCTCCTTTTCCCTAAGGTGCGCAACGAGTTGGAAAAGCTTCTTTATGGTAGGGAATCTCTCATTTTCTCACTTTTGTGTATCATGTGGGAGGGGATTACTCTTGTTATCTATGGGGGATGGTTTGTGCTATCCTAATCAAGATAAATTAATTGGTTGATTTAAATTTAAGGGGTAGGTGGAATGATTTGTATGCTTTTACATATTTTATGATATTATGATACTGTGTTTGTGTGGGTTTAATGCCTCACTGAAATTTGTGGTCGTTGGGAGATTTATTTGTGTTGGTTTGATATGTGTTTTGGATCCCTTATTGTGTGGTTTCTGTGATATCAACCTAAAATGGAAATTTGATAACCACCTTTTTTTCTAATGAAATGGTTTCCCTTGGATTTATGGCTTTTGTGATAACACCCCTAAAACAAAGTGAAATGTGATAAAAGGCCTTTTGTTAAATTAGTAAAATGATCTTTAATGTGTTGCATTTTTTTTGTCATGCTTTTGGGCGGTGAGGTGATGGTTTGTTTGGACAAGCTTTTGGGGCGACGAGGTGATGGCTTGTTTGGTTGTGCTTTTGGGGCGGCGAGGTGATGGCTTGCTTGGATGTTCTTTTGGGGCGGCGAGGTGGTGGTTTGTTTGGTCGTGCTTTTGGGGTGGTGAGGTGGTGGTTTGTTTGGCCTTGCTTTTGGGGTGGTGATGTGATGGTTTGTTTGGTCGTTCTTGTGAGTCGGAGTGGCGATGGTTCAATGGAAATGATGAGCTGCTTGTGATGTATGGTTGTGTTGTGCTAGAAGCTCAGGTAGTGATGGGATAATTATTTAATAATGACTGAAATGGTTGGGGTTTGGATTGGTTAATGGGATAGAAATAACTAATGAACAAATAAATGATGAGTTGTGTGGTTAAATGTTATTATTGGTAAATAATGAAATGAATCGACTAAATAATGGGATTGGTTGGAAATGCGCAATGTCGTTTGTGGCCTGTGTGGTGTTATGCATTTAGAGGTGGCAGCAAAAGTGGCAATGTTGTGAGTTGGTTGGTTTTTTGTTGTGAATCCATAGGTTGGTCTTGAATGTAGCTATATGTATATATTTGAATATTCCTTCTGATTTCTATACACTAGCTACCCGTGTCGAGCACTATGTGCCGACATCTGTATTTTCACACGAGGGTATTTTTCCTAACATCTCGATGATGAGGGCGGATGACTGACTACCTGCTCTTTCCCGCTCTTTCTTCCAGGTGAGTAGATATGTACAGATTGTGATGGTCGGGGGAATGTTAGTGCAATAAGAGATGGTCTAGGAGTCTTCGGAGCGAGATGTGATGGGACTGTGTTGTGGAGCGATGACATAGGAGTCTTTGGGAGAGATATGATAGACCATGTTGTGGGCGGCTTATGGTGGAGGTCGTGCATGGTAGGAAGAGGGCACGGGGTTGATGTATTTCATGTTCATGATATTGTACTACTCTGGTTATGGAAATGGTTGTGATGTGATAGCCCGGGTGTTTTCGAGCGAGATGAGATCACTACGGGAAAAATACGCTTTTGCAACGGGTTTTGGGGTCCCGTTGCAAAAAGTAATCCGCGGTTTGGCACGGGTTGCGCGCCAAAGCGCGGGAAGGTTATTTGCGACGAGGGGATCCCCCCGTCGCAAATAGTGTGTCTGTCGGAGGGTATTTGCGATGAGTCCCGTTGCAAATATTGGCGGCGGTAAATGGGTTTTTGCGGCGAGATGTTGTCTCGTCGCAAAAGGTATGTCAGCAGGTCACTTTTGTGACAGGGGCCGTCACAAATACTCTTTTAACCACTGACAGCAATTAATGCGGGCAAAGGTATTTATGATGGGGCTCATCGCAAAAAAAAAACCTTTTGTGACGGTAATCTCGTCGCAAATAGTCACATCGCAACTAGTCTAACCTATATATACCCCCCCCCTCCGTTTTTCTTTCTCTTCCCCTCATTTCTCACTTCCTCTATCTCTCTAAACTCTATTTTTAGAGTGAAAATTTCTCTGAGTTAGTTTTTTTTACGGAGAAGTTGTGAAGTTGCTCATATCAATAGGAGATCAAGTTAATGGTATTTATATTTTATTTAATTTAGTATTTATTTCATTATTTTATGTTAATTTTAATTATTGTTGATTAGTTGTAATTAAATTAGATTTAAATTGTTTTGTTATCTGTATTTATTTGTAATAATTAATAATTATTAACGAAAATTATTATTGTCTATAAATAATTACTTATAATTAGTAATTAGTAGTTGTAAATTGTAGTTATTAATATTAATTAACGCTAATTAGTAATATTTATGTTTAATTAGTAATAGTTATGTTTAATTAGTAATAATTACGGGTAATTAGTAATAAATAGGAATAATTGGTAATAAATAGGAATAATTAGTAATAAATAGAATAATTACTAATAAATATGTATAATTAGTAATAAATACGAATAATTAGTAATAAATAGGAATAATTAGTAATAAATAAGAATAATTAGTAATAAATAAGAATAATTAGTAATAATTAGTAATAATTAGTAATAATTAGTAACAATTAGTAATAATTAGTAATAATTAGTAGTAAATAAGAATAATTGGGAATAATTAAGAATAATTAACAATAAATAGTAATAAATAGTAATAAATAGTAATATAGGAATAATTAGTAATAAATAGTAATAATTAGTAATAATTAGTAATAATTAGTAATAATTAGTAATAATTAGTAATAAATAGGAATAAATAAGAATAAATAGGAATAATTAGGAATAATTAGTAATAATTAGTAATAATTAGTAATAATTAGTAATAATTAGGAATAATTATGAATAATTAGGAATAATTAGTAATAATTAGTAAAAATTAGTAAAAATTAGGAATAATTAGGAATAATTAGGAATAATTAGGAATAATTAGGAATTAGTAGGAATAACTAGTAATAATTATTAATAATTAGTAATAATTAGTAATAATTAGTAATAAATAGTAATAAATAGTAATAAATAGTAATAAATAGTAATAAATAGTAATAACTAGTAATAATTAGTAATAATTAGTAATAAATAGTAATAAATAGTAATAATTAGTAATAATTAGTAATAATTTGTAATAATTAGTAATAAATAGTAATAAATAGAAATAAATAGGAATAATTAGCAATAAATAGGAATAATTAGCAATAAATAGGAATAATTAGTAATAATTAGTAATAAATATGAATAAATAGGAATAATTAGTAAAAAATAGGAATAATTAGGAATAATTAGTAAAAATCAGTCGTAATTAGTAGTAATTAGTAATAATTAGTAACAATTAGTAATTATTAGTAACAATTAGTAATAATTAGTAATAATTATTAATAAATTGGAATAAATAGAAATAAATAGGAATAATTGGGAATAATTAGCAATAATTAGTAATAAATAGTAATAAATAGTAATAAATAGTAATAAATAGTAAGAATTAGTAATAATTAGTAATAATTAGTAATAAATAGTAATAAATAGTAATAATTAGTAATAATTAGTAATAATTTGTAATAATTAGTAATAATTAGTAATAATTAGTAATAAATAATAATAAATAGTAATAAATAGTAATAATTGGTAATAAATAGTAATAAATAGTAATAAATAGTACTAAATAGTAATAAATAGTAATAAATAGGAATAATCAGTAATAATTAGGAATAAATAGAAATAAATAGGAATAAATATGAATAAATAGGAATAATTAGGAATAAATATGAATAAATAGGAATAATTAGGAATAATTATGAATAATTATGAATAATTTGGAATAATTATGAATAATTAGGAATAAATAGGAATAAATCGAAATAAAAAGGAATAATTATGAATAAATAAGAATAAATAGGAATAAATAGGAATAAATTATATTTTTACTAGTAAAAATTAGTAATAAATAGTAACAGTTAGTAACAATTAGTTACAATTAGTTACAATTAGTAACATTTAGTAACAATTAGTAACAATTAGTAACAATTGGAAATAAATTGTATCAATTAGTAATAAATTGTAACAATTAGTAATAAATAGAAACAATTAGAAAGAAAATCAATTGTAATAAATTGTAATAACTTGTAATAACTTGGCACAATTTCCAGTGGATTGACGACACTCCTTTTTCTCGATGAATCTTCTCCTTTAAACTTTTACCGACTCAAAACATTATGAAAAGTATGCTTCTACATATGCATATCCAATATCATATGCACGAGTTTGAATATGCATTCGTAGGACCACATTTTTCATAATGCGTTCAGGCGGTGACAGTTTCAAGAAGATGATTCATCGACGAAAAGGGGGCTCTTTTGTCTGACAGCTCATTTACGTGCAACTTTCTCACACAGAAATCACAATAAAGAATCTGCTCGGAGGTACGCATATTCATTCTCATGCATAGGAGAATGAATATGTGTACCTGCTAATAGATTCTTTATTGTGATTTCTATGTGAGAAAGTTGCAGGTAAATGAGCCGTCAGACAAAAGAGTAGTCGTCAATCCACTGGAAATTGTATCACCCGTAAGTAATGGTAATTATTAAGAAGTGGTTGTAATTATTTATCATTTTTTCAGATAGTGTTTTTATAATTTCAAATTATTCAAAAATAGTAATGATTTTATATTTTGTAGAAAAATATGGAACAAGGAAGTCAACAACAATCACTATTAGATGATCGCTCTTGGATAAATCAGCGTAGAAATCCAAACAGTTCTAGTTCAAATCATGTATATATTGAGGGTGTTGAAGATTTCTTATCATTTGCATCATCAAAACCAGAATATGTTTTAGAAGTCATAATAAAGTGTCCTTGAAAAAAATGTGCTCTGAGAATGTTTGACACATTTGACAAGGTTGGGGGACATCTCTTGCAGTTTGGTTTTCAACCAGATTATGTTTTTTGGTATCAACACGGTGAACACAGTTCTAGAGAAGATACTAATAACTTGATTCTGGATCCATCACGGTTTCAAAATTTAGAACATGATGTTGTAGGTCCATCTGTTCAAAAAAAATGAAACTCAAGATGATATTGATTTAACTTCTGAGTTGGAACCATCCGAATTTTATGAGTTGTTGAGGTCTGCTGAGAATGCATTATATTCCTGGTTGCAAGATAAGAAAATTAGAAGCAGTTGAAAAATTTATGACTATTAAATCAGATAATGAATTGTCAAACAACTGTTTTGACCAGATATTTTCTTTTGTTAAAACACTGTTACCTGAAGGAAATGTGTTGCCTGTAAATTACTATGAGATCAAGAGGCTGGTTCGTAATCTGGGCCTTAGTTATAAGAAGATTCATGCATGTCCAAATGATTGCATCTTATATTCTAGTAAAAATGATTCATTAGATAGTTGTCCCACATATAGACAATTGGGGTATAAAGAAGCTCAACCAGGGAAGTCAGGATTGATTCCAGTAGAACAGTTGAGATATTTCCCCCTTACACCTAGGTTATAGTGTTTATTTATGTCTCAGAACACAGCGTCAATGATGTCATGGCACAAAACCAATACTTCAACTGATAAAAGCTTAAATCATCCATCTGATGGTGATTCATGGAAACATTTTGACCGTCTGCATCCATCTTTTTCTTAAAATCCTGAAACGTGTGATTGGGTCTTTTTACTAACGGGTTTTGTTCGTTTGGTTCTTATGGTAGTCAGTATTCATGTTGGCATGTCTTTATAACTCCGTACAATTTACCTCCATGGATGTTGATGAAGGATCCATATATCTTTTTGACCTTATTAATCTCAGGACATCCGAAAAAGAATATTGATTTTTATTTGAAACCATTGATTGATGAGTTAAATGCATTATGGAGTGATAGTGTTAGTACATATGATGTTGCTACGAAACAAATTTTCATATTAAAAGCTGCATTGATGTGGACGATTAGTGAATTTCCCGCATATGGCATGTTATTTGGCTAGAGTACACATGGTCTGAAATCATGTCTATACTGTATGAAAGACATCAAAGCCTTTATGCTCATCAATGGAAAAAACCTTGCTATTTTGACTGTCATTGCAGATTTCTTCCAACCGATCATCCTTTTCGGATGAACAAATCTCATTTCAAAAAAGGTACAATTGAAAGGGATGAACCTCCAGAAATGATCTCAAGTACAGAGTTAAAATTAGTTGTATTTTCATTACCTCCCATCACATTTGGGTCAACAATAAACCAACAGAAAATTCATGGCTTTGGGAAAGAACATAATTGGATAAAACGAAGCATTTTTTGGGATCTTTCATATTAGTCTGGTTTGTTGGTCCACCACATGTTGGATGTCATGTATATTGAGAAGAACTATTTTTATAATTTATTTCATACAGTTTTGGATACACCAAGTAAGACCAAAGATATTGTAAAGGCATAATTAGATCTTGTCCAAATTTGCAGGCAACCGGAACTTGAACTATTTGAAAATGTCAGATCATAGAGGTTAATGAAGACAAAATAATATTATACACTTTCCAAAGAGATTCTCTTATTATTTTTCCAATGGATTGCAGATTTGAGATTTCCATATGGTTATGCTTCCAATTTGGTCAGATGTGTTAAGAATGGTTATATTACCAGATTAAAAAGTCGTAATTGTCATGTTATAATGGAAAGACTTGTGCCGATTGGATTCAAATGTTTGTTGAATTCTATGATTTGGGATTCGATAACAGACATATCATATTTTTTCGAGACATTTGTTCAGTGACAAAAAACTACGATACACTAAGAAAACTGGAAGAAGATGTTGCTGTAATTATATGTAAACTGAAAAAAAATCTTTCTTCCAGCTTTATTTGACTCAATGGAACATCTGATATTACATTTTCCACATGAAGCTAAATGTGGAGGTCCAGTGCAGTTTCGATGGATGTACCCATTCGAGAGATGCATGTAGAAATTAAAGAAAAAATTATGTAACAAAGCATCAGTTGAAGGATCAATTGCTGAAGCTTATTTGCAAGAGAAAGTTGCTTTTTTCTAATCTCATTATTTTGAATCTCAATATCCCTCAATACACAATTTCATGGGATGAAATGAGGGGAATGTTAATGATGAAATGGACAATCAATTATTAGTTTTTAATCATCTAAATCTTGGTTTCAATAGAGTTCGTGAACGATGGCTTTTAGATGATGAACATCACAAAGCTCATACATATGTTCTGCTCAACTGTGAAGAAATGACATCATGTGTACTGTGAGTGTTTCTATCACTTATTATATAATTTATGTTATAGTATGTAAACTTATTTAATTTGTAGGTAATATGATAATCATATCAAGAAACAAATTCCACAAATTACAGTAGCTGCTCTTGAAGAACGCAGACAAAAAAAAAATCTCAATGGTTTCAAAAACTGGTAATATAAATTATTGATGGTTTAATATCAATTTTGTTTATTATTTATTATATTGATAATTGTTTTAAAAATTTTGAGGTGTCTCAACATGCAGATAAAATTGATAAGTGACTGTGTATATTAAGTAACCCACCATCCAAAATGGTTAAATCTTATAATACATATGTGGTGAATGGTTTTCAATTTCATACACGTGCATATGGGAAATAAAAAAACAATAAACAGTGGAGTTTTCTTGAGAGGATCGCATCATAGAGAAACTGAAGTTGACTTTTATGGCATTCTGGATGAAATTATTGAGTTGTGTTATCTAGGACAGAATTACATAATGATGTTTAAATGTCGGTGATTGGATACTAAGAGAGGCTTGCGTGTTCATCCGACTCATGGAATCATCTATTTTAAATATAAAAGTCTTCTTGCAGTAAATGAACCATTTTTAATGGCTCAACAGGCACATCAAATTTATTACGCAAAGTAATGTGCTACTTTAAGAGACTTAAGTGATTGGTGGAGTATAATAAAAATTAAATCTCAGGAAAATCAATTTACTCAAACTGAATGTGGTTCCGCTGAAGTTGAAGGAATTGAAATTTTTCAAGAGCCTGCTCAAAATCCATCTTTTTCATAAAGAGACGTGAATATCGATGATGACACTCCACAATTAAGGATTGATGATGACGAATATGTTAATGATGTTACAAATTAATTTGAAATGACAAGAGATGATGAAATTGAAAATCATATGGATATTGATGATACTGAGAAGGAAGATGAAGACATTGACCTTGGCATCTATGGAGATGAGGATGAAGATAGACATTGACATAGTTAAATGATGGTTATAATCATAACTAATATATATCTATATATAATAGTTATTTTCAACTACCTGCTAACAACAATCATTTTTTATTTTAGATGGATCCCGATCTATTTTGCGAGTTGCAGGAGGCTGAGCTACCTTTGGATGAGGGGGATTGTGGACCATCTGACCCTCAACCTACTGACTATTCAGGGGGTACGTAGAGGGGGTGCAGTCTTGCACGACTGATAATTCTTGACCCTATCCCTGAGCAACGTCCACATCTTGGCTTCGATCCACGCACATAGAGGTATGGTAACCTGTATATTTTAGTTAGCTTTCATTAATTTATTTATATATATACTAATTGTTTGATTATTTATTTTTTTCACAGTTTTGTGCATGTAGCTATTGGACAAGGGAGCGCTATCTTGCACAATTATTTTTCTCAGCCATGGATCACATGGGAACAGATTCACGTTGTTGTGCGCTGCGACATGTTCAATCATTGGCTGGTATGTAAATAAATAATATTTATTTTAAAATTTATTTTATTAATAATTTGATATTATAAACTATTTGTAGGGTTTATGGTATCACATCGATGATAGCATGCGTGACGCTATCCATGCGGCATGACAGGTGTCTATGCATGACCATTTCTGTCAGTTTTTTCACAATTTGAGAAGAACAACCATTAAGAAAGCAGGAGTGACAGAATTTGATGAGTCGTGTAGAGCCCACCGACTAGAGTGCATTTCATCTCACGTTTGGGATTGCTTATGTTTACACTGGTTGGGTGGTGGATTTCAGAGGAGATCTTCAGTGGGACGACAGAACCGGGGGAGACAGGAGGTGACGCATCGAGTTGGTAGTCGTACATTCAGTATGCATAGAGAGCATCTGGTAAGTATATTTTTAAAATAGTTTATATAACATTAAATATAAACAGTTTATTTTATATTTCTATAGGCAGTCGATCATCCCGATATTATGGAGTTCGACGTTTATTGGAGGATGTTCAATGATCCAGCCACTGGAGAGATTAGAGGTGATCACCAGCGTCGGATTGTGGTTAGTATTTTTTTCAGTTTAACAATTAACTGTATATAATATTTTCACAATTTTAATTTCAAATTGGAATTGAATGAGTCATATGAGTCTACGACCTCTCAGACACAGGCTAAGAGTCAGGACGAGACGACTGAGCAGACTAGTGCCCACCATTTTGATGAGGCGGCATGGATGTAGGTGACTCAGTATGGCTTTGAGAAGGGCTGAATAGTTGGTATCGACTCTCATTTGACTCCTGGTAATTATTATGGTACTACTGCGATGTCGGCGTCCATCTTGAGAGAAGCTCGTGGAGAGACATCATCTTCTGCCTCACAGTATCAGGAGTAGTTGCGAACTCATGCTGAGCTTATAGAGAGTTTGCAGAAGCAGCATGAAGAGATGTGTCCGCGGCAGCAGCAGCAGCAACAACAGCAGCGGCAGCATCATGAGCAGATGGAATACATGCGTCGTCTGACTCGTAGTTTAGGGGATGAAGTTTCCTCCACCATCTCCTACAGCTCTTCCATCTCCTCCAGAAGACGACCCCCCAGTGATTTTTTTTTTATGTTAAAAACATTTGAATTCAAGATTTGTTGTAATATGAACTATTTACAGTTTCTGTATTTTATATTAGTGCAAATATTGCATAATTTAATTTTTTTTAATATTTTATTATTTATTATTAGTATTGTATTTTTTAATATTTGTTTATTTTACTACTAATAATAATATTTTATGTTTTTTTTATATTTTTTTGTAAATATTGAGAATTTTAATAATTTTTTTATTATTATTTTAATTATATTAATATTAATTTTTTATTAATCGTAATTTCATTAAATATATTTTTTAGTATTATATTTTTTAATGTTTTTTTATTTTACTAATAATAATATATTTTTTATTTTAATAATAATAATATAATTTTTTCATTAATCATAATTTTATTAAATATATATTTTTTATTTTGTTTAGTATTTGCGACGGGACCTTTTGTGACGAGCTCCCGTCACTAATAATTTAAATATGATTTTTTATTAATAGTATTTGTGACGGGACTGTCGTCCCGTCGCAAAATGTTTATATATAAAAATTGGGTACAACCGCGAAAGCGGCACACACGCAAAGAAGAAAATTACATTAAATCACAAGCCCGAGGACTTGACCCAGCAACCTGCCCCTCACCCTCCCAAACCCTTACCACCCCACCACCAACGGTGGGGCAAATGTTTATATATATATATATAATGTATATAATCGGAGGCTTATTTGTGATGGGCTCGTCGCAAAAAATTGTATTTGCGACGCCGTTTTCTGCAACTGGCTATTTGCGACGGGGCCCCGTCGCTAAAGCCTATTTGCGACGGGATCCCGTCGCAAATACCTCTAATTCCAGTAGTGGATGTGACTGTGTTGTGGAGTGGTGGCCCAGATGTCTGTAAGCATGATGTGATGTGACCGTGTTGTGGGGCGGTGGTATATGTTATTCGGAAAAGAAGAGATCTCCAAGACGTACGATGTTGGGGTGTGTGAGCGACAAATCAATGGAAAAACAGTGTAGAGTACCCTTTATCGATATGCATTTATTATATTATTATATTTGATTAAGTTATTTGGTGAGTGTACCTTGATGAGACTATGATGGATAATTGACCTATTTAGGTGGTGTTGGTTATGTTGTTTGTTCGGAGGTGCATTAATATGCTTTTTTCACATGTGCACGAGAAAATTTGGTTTTCATACCGAGTATACTTGTATGATCACCCTATGTATATAAGTTGATTTTTCAGGTTTTCTGATGGATTATGTGGATCGTGTTGAACAATATTAGATCGGATTTTTTGGGGCAGTTGTTGTGTCGTTGTTTTACCTTTGTTTCTGGGTATTTACTATTGAAGACTTTTACCTATACCTGTTTTATTTATACATGCTTTGTGGGATTATTTTGGTTTCTTTTTATATTATGTCATAGAGTTGTTTGCGGGTGATTAATTTTATCTCATGATTCTATATTATTATAGAGGGCAATTATTCTCATTTCACAAGATTTTTATACTTTTAGTGCTAGTCGTCAACCTGGAGCCTATTGGAAGTGAGACTCGATGATCATTATCTTTCTAATTTCATTGTGGTATCATTGGTGAAATGGGGCTTGATTTTCATGTTCTTGAATAGAAATCTTTTCAATCGTGATGTCTGTTTTTCAAGTTCGGTGTCATATCAAGATTTCAAGCCTAGCTTAAAATCATTTCTATTTTCCTTCATGTTCTGAGCCATCTCGAATAGATTCCAGGTGTTCATCAATTTGGAGGCTACTCGATTTCGGAACTACACTCAAGTATGCAAGATATAACACGGTTTGAACAAGGATTTCTTATTGGACTTTAACCGAGCACCAACGGTGCGCTCACTTTCTGATCTTGCAGCCATGACATTAGGGGTAGGGGGGATCGGAGGCCACTGTGTCTTCTCAAGTTCAGTCCTGCACATCCACAAACAACCCCAGCCAACGCAAATAAAATTGGAACTGCAGCAGCTTCATCAACTTCGTCATTTAAGCCATGATTTATCTTATTTACTACAACTCGGATTCGTCGTCCACAAGCCTTGGCCATCCTGATTTCTTCAAACGTGGGAGGTCTCAATCGGTCGGCCTCCCATTTTCGAACATCGGCATTTCTTCCTCGCCCGCAGCTTAATCAGTCGGCGCCGGCACCATGAAATTCGAATCGGCTTCTTCATTCGGTGCACAGGCATAGCTCGGCCTTCCCATTATGGAATTCTATCAAGCACCTGGCGGGCGGCCCTGTTGGTGTTCACAACCGGTGGAATTGAGGACACCGGAATACCTCCATTTCCGGACCTACAACAAAATTATATCCTTCAATAAAAACAAAAACCTAGATCTTCAATTGTTCATCTCAATCGGTGCGCGGGCGGCGGAATTCAATCGGCTTCATTCTTCGATTGCTGAGGCTCGGGATCTCCAGTTGTTCTTCTCAAACGACGTCGGTTGAGATGTCGCTGACTCTACAGTTCATAGAGATTAGGTGTAACGGCTCCGGCATCCTCTGAAACTCCTAATGTTGGTTACTTCGAAACGGAATCTAATTTCAGTTGAAGGTCGTGTTCTTCAAGTTTGAAGTGTCAGTTCTGGTTCCTCTTCCGCGCCCAAGTCATCTCCATCAACAGGCTCCCCGTCATTAATGTGGTCAAACGTTCTTCCGGTGTGATATTTCGTTCGGCGCAAGCTTCCGATTCAGTTCTTCAGCAAAGCTCAGACCAGATATGCAATGGGCGACGAATCTGGCTTCCACCCGACTTTCACGGTTCATCCATAGGCAGCGTTGGCTTCATCGGATTGAGTCTCGATTTGTCTCCAGCAGCGGATTTCTTCTTGTTTCCGGTGTCTTCCACAGCAAGCTCGGTGTATCTGCTTCTTCAAGCCTCGGCTGGCTCAGGTTTGGTGATTCTGTGGGATTACATCTCCTGCACGGTTGATCCAAATTTGAGGTGCGGTCGATCAAATTGCTCTGTGGTCCATCGGGGAGGGATTAGCATCCTCTCTTTCCCATTTGAGATGGGGGAAGTACAAAAATACATCAAATTCATAAGGACATAAATACCTCATGGACTTTCAGGTTTATATATTAAACGGCATAAATTCACATTTATTAATACAATAATATTTATAAACATATTTTCAACCATATGTTCCGAAATTATCGTCTCAGATTGGATATTGGATGGGTGCCACGTGTCTAATTACTTTTTTACCCTTTCAATCGGTCATGAGGTTTGAAAATGAAATCGAGCAGCTAGCCAATAAATATTACTGACCGAATCCCTCGGCAAATGCTTCGGCGAAACCCTCGGTGAACCCTTTGATGAATCTATCAGTGAACCCCTTAGCGAATCTCTCGATGAACCTCTCGAGAAATATGTCACCCAACCTTTCGGTGAACCCCTCGGTGAATCTTTTGGCGTACCTTTTGGTGTACCCCTCGATGACGGTTGTCAGAGCGATGCAGTCTTAATTTTCTACTGACAACAATGGAAGATGACAAATGGTTTATGCAGTTTCTATTTGTTGGTTTCTTTATAAATCATTGGAGTGGCTGATATAGAGTTGTATTTGGTTTGTTTATAAATTTTTGGAGCCACGAAAATAGAGAGATTAATATCATTTCAATTCGTATTTGTGTGTGTGGGTTATTGGAACATTGTGAATGTGATGATTTGATTTTTTTCCTATCGAGATGTTTAACTAGCAATGTTTAGTTGAAGTTTCCTTTGTTTTCCAATAATTGCAAGAACGAGAAATTTCACTGGAAATTCCAATTGATTTGCACAATGAATTTCAACTAGCAATTTCCATTGTTATCCAATTGACTTGCACAATGAATTTCAACTAGCAATTTCCAGTGTTATCCAATTAATTTGCGGTGTGAATTTTTGCTTCCATTTTTTAGTGTCAATTCTCACCGACAACTTCCATTTATAGTGGTAATTGTCCATTAGTATTTAACATTGATTTTTTTAATTGATTTAATGAACTAACAGTTTGTATTAAGATTTTCCAATTGGTTAGAGTTGATAAATTTTTAAGGAACCGTTGTCCTTTTTTAGTTTTTGAAAAGGTGGAAATTGTTGGTTGATAATTCTAGAGTTGTTTTGCATAGAGAATTTTCAGTGCATTTGTTTTCCAGTGGCAATGTTTCTTACAATATCAATTTGGAGTTTCCACCTAGAATTTTTGGTAGGAATTTTCACTGTGAATTTCCTGTTGGTATTTGCATTAAAAATTTCCATTGACAACTTCCACTGGCAATTTGAATTTCATACAACAGAACTAATTTGTAATTACCAATTGATTCAAGGTGTAAATGTCATTTGGAAATTTGCAATTAGAATTAGAAGTTGAATACAATTTGAAATTTCCTCTGACAGTTTCCACTGTGGATTTCCAATGGAAATTTCATATAGGTATTCATACTGGGAATTTCTATTCATTGATAGTTGGTGCTGAGAATTTGCAGTGGGAATTATGACCGGGGAGTTCCAGTTGGAATTTCCCACAGGTCATTCCCAGTGGAAATTCCAACTAGACATTAATACTTGAATTTTTTATTCACTAGTAATTTCAATTATATATTTCCACTGGGAATCCCCACAGGAATTTGAAATTGATTACAATTGGAAATTTCCATTGATGATTTTCAAATGATTCCAAAAAATAGATTTGTAATTTCAAATTTATTGGTTGTTATCTATCAATTTGTAGTTGAAAATTTTAATTCACCATAATTGGAAATTTCAACATTGGAAATTTCCAAAGGATATTTCCTAGTTGAAATTCCCATTGTTAATCCCTATTGAACATTCCAGTGGAAAGTGCCACTAGAAATTCCATAGTGTCTATTCCCAATAGAAATTTGAGTGGAAAGTCCTAGAGAAAATTCTCAGTTAAATTCAATTATAAATTCCAACTAGTAAACAATTATTTTGAATCAATTGAAAATTTACACCGAGAATGCCCAATGTATATTCGTTGTGGAAATCCTCACCAACAATTCCTAATGGGAAGTTCCAGTGGAAATTCTGAGTGTCAAATCTAAGTGTAATCCCTAGTGGAAATTCCTAGGGAAATTCCATTATAATTTCCAACTATAGAACAATTTATAAATGAATTAGTTGAAATTTTTCACTAAGAATCGCCAGTGGAAATTCCATGTGGAAATACCACTGGAAATTCCCAGTGGAAATTCCCACTAAAAATTACTAGTGGAAATCCCATCAGAAATTCCCATTGGAAATTCCCAGTGGAAATACCCAGTGGAAAATCCTAGTGGAATGTCCTAGCATAATGTCCTAATGGAAATTACCAGTGTACATTAATAGTGGGATTCAACCATAATTTCTTGTCATGACCTGACCCTACCCGGGCTTGAGCAGCAACTACCCCAAGCCTGCCTCTATAGGCCAGGGGCTGGCGACAAGCGTTGGAGGCTAAACAACTCGGGGAGGCCTTTGCCTGAGTACCTGTACACACACACACGCAACACACTCAATGCAAAAGCACAGAGTAAAAGAAAAGACATGTAAAGAAAAGGGAAACTACTATAAATAAACCACAAAAATGCATCGACCTCTAAACAGTACAAAGAAAGTACTGAGGTAAACTGGAAAGAAAAGGGGCAAAACACTCGCCCAACCAAAAAGTGCCACAACCCGACAACACGTAAACAAAAGAAAAACAGCTGGAAGGGTCCCCCACCTAGAACCCGACTCCGACCACCGCACGCGGTCTAAGCTCCCAAACTCCTAAGATTTGCTGAAGCCACAACCAACCTGTCCGTCATTTGCAAGGGAACAGCAAGTGCGGGCAAAGCCCAAGCAGGGGTGTGCATAAAAATACTCAGTAGGATACCCCGAAGGATAGAGGGAGAAACAAAGGAGGTACCGAAGGGTGAGCATTAGATCTAATAGGGAATAGTAAAGGAGTACAACAGAGAGAGTGTAGAAGAGTATCAGTAGAGAGTCTAGCTCAACCCAATAAGAGAAAGGAGGTAGACTCGTCCATACACAAGAAGCTGGAAACGGTGAGAAGATGAACTTCCCGTCGAGTCTTCTCTACCTATAGCAGGAGAGTAGACTCGTCTAACCACGAGAAGCTAGACACGGAAAGCACGTGGCATACCCCGTGCCTCTTCGCCTCTCCTGGAAGGAGAGTAACCAAAACCCAAGGAGTGGGTACTGGAACAAGGTATACATATATATATGCTCTGTCGAGAAACCCAAACAAGATCGTAAGGGGATCTCTGTCCCGTAGCTCATCCCAAGAAAGTGAGTAGCCAACAGTTCCAGAAGTAAACACCATCGATGCCCCAACATCCTGCACGTCTGCCCCAAACTGAAAGTCAAGGGGTTCAAATCACCGCACTTTGATACTATCCACTTTGGGCGGCACTGACTCGCCTGCACGGTTTTAGGTCGCGTCACAAAGACGCGTCTTGGTGGGGAAAATGCCCCTCGTACTTGAGAGTTTCAGGTTAAGTCAAACCACACCTCATCATTGTCACACATTCGAGAGGTCTGCTCAAAGTCAAAGCTGTCACATCACTAACCCGTACAAACAAGGGTCCCGCTCCGGTTGTCACGGAGTAAAGCCACAGACTAGCCTAGTATAAAGGACTGAGTTTGAAATACCAACAGGTGACCCACTGCCCAACCCTGCTGGAGGGTAATTCATAATAAGATATCAGGTGACCCACTGCCCATCCCTACTGGAGGGTAAACCCTAATACATCATCAGGAAACCCACTGCCCAGCCCTTCTGGAGGGTAGACCCGGAATAAGTCGACATGCGACCCACTGCCCAGCCCTATTGGAGGGTAGACCTGGAACAAGACGACATGCGACCCACTGCCCAACCCTGCTGGAGGGTAGACTCTCAAGAGTTTTCGGGTGACCCACTGCCCAGTCTCTGCAGGAGGGTAAACCCTAAGTGGTTGTCGGGTGACCCACTGCCCAGTCTCTACTGGAGGGTAAACCCTAGAAGTCAGTGAGAAACCCACTGACCAGTCTCTACTGGAGGGTAAACCTGAAGAAGTCGATGAGCAACCCACTGCCCAGTCTCTACTGGAGGGTAAACCTGAAGAAGTCGATGAGAAACCCACTGCCCAGTCTCTGCTGGAGGGTAAACCCAGAACTGCTCTGGCCATCCCTATTGGATGATACAACACTGGCCAACAGAACTCGGAGTGGGTATCGTGCAACCACCCAACTCCAGCACAAAACCAGGGGAAACTACTCAACCCTGCTGGTCTAAACCATCGTGAACAAGATGACCCTCTATGTCGCGAGAGGTCAAAGGTACGCAAAGAAGAACACGACACGCACATGGGGCCCACACGACGTGTGGCCCCAAGTCAACTCCAACCAAGCGCACAAACGTTCTCAGGTATAACCACAACGTGTACCTCCAAGAAAACCCGTATACTCCCAGAGTATACGACAAACCCAGCCCAAAGGCTATCGTGCACACGACACCCGACGTCAACACGAAGGCATAAACGTAACAATTCCAACTTTCCACCACATCAACCTACGCACAGCTGAACACATCTCTTCAAACATTTACTTCACTCTCACGGGAGTGAACGCAATCACACGCCAAGGGTTATCTGCAATCACAGCAAGAAGAACCTCCACCGGTACACCGTTCATGCTTCCACATTAATAAGATTGCGTAAGAGGCTTTGCTCACCTGAACAGATTACACCGTTGTAATCCTCGTGAAAAAACATGCGAGATCGACTACTTACTCACCTCCAACGGATATCCGACGGAAAAGTTGCCAACACCGCCTTACGCCCGAGTGGCATCCCGTGATCCTAAGCCTCGACCCCGAAAATAGTCGGCCGCATCGCACCATTGCGATTCCCACGGGAAAACACATCAAAAGGAATACTCACTTGAGTGGAATGGATATCCAGAGAAAAAGATGCATTCTGGCGCACTGCACACGAGTGGTGCTTCATGGGACCCGCATCCCTGTCCCGAAACACAACGAACGGATCGCACCGTTGCGATCCTCTTGAAAAAGTACACAAGATGGAGTATTCAATTGTCCAAAACGGACACCCGGTGATAAAGCTGGAAATCACCATCAACTCCCAAAACGCCCCTCGCGGGGCCCGCACCAGCGTGCGGAATTAGAGTGGGCAGATTGCACCATTGAAATCCCCTCAGAAAAACACCCAAAGACGACTGCTCGCATGCCCCGAACGGACTTCCGATGAAAAAGTCGTTAAACGCTGCTCGCAGCTCGAAGGACGGGCCGTGGGGCCCACGCCTCAACTCTGGTTTTGGGGCCCAAAACCAGACTAGAAATCTCCGCCTCAGTGCCAGGGTCGCAACTCCTCTGACGGCGCTCAAAACGGACTCCGGATGTGTCTGTGCCGCCCAAAACAAGATCCTCGGGAAACACGCTGAAACACTTAACGTACGTGTCGTGCCACCGAGCCCCTAGTCTCAGAATTTTAAAACCTCTGAAACCATCACAAAATGTCCGCCTCGACGTGAGGTCTGCGCTGCCGTAGACGGCACGCAAAACGGACGCTCGTAGCTAATGATACGGGCGCCCGAAGATAGAAGGGGAAAACCCCTTGGGCCGGACCGGCCCGGTCCGGCCGGTCCGCCCTACTTGGGCCGGCCCGCTGAGCCCGCGACCCCGCTGCTGCGCGGCCTGGTCTGCATAGCCGGCCCATGACCCAGTCGTGGGTCCGGTCCACTCCGCTGCGGCCCGCCGTCACCCGACCGGCCAGAGTGGCCGGTCCGCAGCCCCACGCGGAGACCCGCGTTTTGTGGGTCTCTGTCCGCCGGGGTCGCGCCGCGACCCCGGTCGCTGCCTCGTACCGGCGAGCTTGGCCCACCGCGCCGCCTGAGTCGCCCGCGCCGCCGTCCCGGATGCCACCGCCGTCTCGGACCGCCGCACTGAGGAGCCACCGCCACCTGCCGCCGTCGAGCCCGCCGCCTGTCGGAGCCACCGCCTTGAGCCGCTCCGCCCGTCGGGGCTCACCGGACCGCCCTGCCGACCGCCGGAAACTGCCGGTCCGGCCATAAACCCCCCAAACCACCCCAAACTTCGCTGGACCTCTGCGGACGCCTCGAAGCTCGGAATTCAAATCCGAAAGATGCATCGGAAAGCTCAGATCGAGCTCTACTAATCTATGGGCTTTGCTCGAAGATCGGGCAGCAATTTGACAGTATAATTTGGGCTCAAAGAATGCGTGAATTAAAAAATGGAAACAAAACCTCCTACCTCTTTGGCGTAGCCCGATGCTTCACCGTTGACCCGTCGGAGTGGTCGCGCCTCGCCGGAGTCGCCTCACCGGAGTCTCCTCGCCGGAGTGGAGGAGGAGAGGGGAGAAGCTTGCCAGGGAAGGGGGAAATGAGGGAGAAGAGAAGGGGGGTTTAGGTTAATTAAATAAATTAATTAACTTAAACACCCTCCCGCGGCCCCGTACCCGAACTCCCGACGGGGTCAGGATTAAGCCTCCCCTAGGCTAAAAACCACGCTCTCAGCGCAACGGCGGTCTCGGAATTTTAATCCGAGGCCCCATTCAAAAGTTACAAAAGCAACGCCACGAGCCGCTAAATTACGAAAACACCCCTAGGTCCATTTTTTACAGGCGGCCCGCGCCCGCGAAGATTACACCCCTCCTAGGGTAAACAACACGTTCCGGAATCAAATGTGCCCTCGGTTTTCCAATCCGAGCCACCGTTTAAAAGGTACTTGAGTTTAACCATTAAACAAATAAATTAATTAATTAATTTATCCATTTAACGTTCCGGTAGTGGGCGAGGGGTCCAAACATCCTGCGCCGACATGCTTTATGTTGTTCCTAGGCTGAAAACCCCATTCCGGACCCATCCGTGCACTAATATCTCTAATCCGAAACTCCATTTAGGAGTTATACCATTTATTTGGCGTGTCCAGTGTGAACTCACTGAAAATTTAATTTCGGCCACACCGGGGCTCGGAATCGCACGCCGTATGAAGGCGCTGCTCTGGAATAACATCAAGAATATTTCAAAGTCTTTTGTAGCTAAAAACCAGGTTCTTACATTTCTAATTACAGAACAATTTATAGAATCAGCTGAAAATTTCCACTGAGAATTCCCAGTGGAAATCCCTTTAGGAATTCCTAGTGTCAATTCCCATCAGAAATTCCCAGTGGAATTCAATTATAATTTTCAACTACATAACAATTGTTTTGATCCAATTGAAAATTTACACAACGAATTTCCAATGCTATTTCCACTAGGCATTCTCAGTGTAAATTTTCAACTCAATTATAATTTCCAACTACATTAAAGTTTTTCTTAACCAATTAAAAATTTACACAGGGAATTTCCATTGGGATTTTCCCCTGGGATTTCCATCGGGAATTATCACTGTAAATTTTAAACTCTATTATAATTTCCAACAACATAATATTTTTTTTGAACCAATTAAAAATTTCCTGTTTGAATTTCCATTGGGAATTTAAACTAGGATTTCCATTGGGAATTCTCGGCGTACATTTTCAACTCAATTATAATTTCCAAATACATAACATTTTTTTTGAACCAATTAAAAATTTCCACTAGGAATTTCCTTTGGGAATTTCCACTGGGATTTCCACATGGAATTTACACTGGGAATTCTTGGTTTAAATTTTCAACTCAATTATAATTTCCAACTACAAAACAATTTTGTTAACCAATTGAAAATTTACACTAGGAATTTCCATTGGGAATTTCCAGTGGGATTTCAACTGGGAATTTCCACTAGGAATTCTCAGTGTAAATTTTTAACTCAATTATAATTTCCAACTACATAACAATTTTTACAAACCTATAGAAAATTTATACCACTATTTCTAGTGGGAATTCCCATTGGGAATTTCTAGTGAAACTTTTCAATGGATTTTGTAAATTGTTCGATAGTTGGAGATTATAATTTAAATCCAAAAGGAATTTTCATGGAGACTTTCCACTAGGAATTTAAATTGGGATTTTCCAATGGGAATTTTCACTGGGACTTTCCAATAGAATTTCCATTGGGAATTTCCAATGGGATTTCAATAGGGAATTTCCACGGGTCCATTGATTTAAAATCACTGATTCAATGTCATGTGGAATTTTTCTACATTGAATTTCCACCTTGGGTTTCCTATTTTCACTTCTTTTCCTTATTTTATCATTCAAATAAAAGATTATAATTTGTTATGGATACTATTTTTTTATGATAGACGAAGCCTCTACATTAAATACTATCCATTACAGGTCTTTGATGACTGGGTTGTGGAAAATATTTCATGATATTAGGCCAAAGATTACTGGGAATCACATAAAATTTCTTAAAAGGATGTTTTTTCTGGCAGTTTTTTTAAAGTGTTTCTTGATAACATAGTGCCATTAGATGATTGTATAAAAACCAATGGATATATTTTATTTTTACTACATAGGTATAATGTCGATTTAAATTTTTTTGACATAACATAAAGGATTATGGAATTAACAGCAGCCGACATCTGCAATATATTTGGCATTGAGGATGGTAACATACATTTGTCAGCTACTTATACATTATGAAAAAATATTTTAGCACTATTGAGGAGGTAGTTTTATCCTATTGTTGAAATATTATCATAGGGAATTTTACATAGATCCATTAGTGAAATTATTTAAGCCAATGAAGAGCACGATTTATCTGATGCAGAATTTTTTCTTTTCATTTATGCATGCACAACATTATTTTTACCCACATCTGGTTTCTTTGTGTGCTGTAATTTCATCAAATATTTTGAGGACATCTCAAATGTGAAGAGTTATTCTTTGGCTACTGGTATTCATGAATAGCAGATTACATCAGTGAAAAAATTACACAACTGTATTACAAGTTGTAGGTTCTGTTGTCAGCTTATTGGTAAGGTCTTAAACATTATTTAACTATGATTATTTTTGATAAGTTAGTTGATATATTCCTAACATTATTAACTGTTATAGTATTGGTATGCTAAGAATTTTGGGAATGTTCCACCAAAAAGATATGGTGCACCATTATTTGTTAGGTGGAGTTTACAAGATGTTGATACTGCTCAACAAGAAACTACCAAGGTACTATTACTAGAATATATTTAAGAACAATATCATTTTTTTAAAATTAATTTCTAACATATTCAATTATATTTCCACTATTCCATGTAGATTCCAAGAATTCCAAGTTATAGTTACAAGCTGTAATCAATTCCTTCTGAGGTTAAACAACCTATTAATTTTATTTTTGATGAAAAAAAAATCCATTTAGTATCAAAAGATAGATGCACTTACTTTTATATGAGGAGAATGTGGGATAGTATATGTATAATTTCAAACTTAATACTAGATTACCAATTAAAATTGAACAATAGAAAAATTATGATTTTAATAGAAATACTAAAGATCAAGGAGAAGGAAGAGATGAAAGCAATTTCTAATGAGGAGAAAGGTAGTGTTTTAAAGGATATTGGGATTTAAGAAATTCAAAATGAAAAAAATTATAAATTAAGCCACTATAATTGAGGGAACCACAATGAAACACATGGAGATGACATGATGGAAACTAGTAATATAGAGGTAAGAGAGGGAAAGGTAGATTTCAATGAAGAATTAAGTATAGAAGAACCAAAAGGTCCTGAGTAGTCCAGTTTAGCTGCTTCTACCTCAAAGAAACAAACGTCATTGATTAAAGGTGTGAAGATTAGGGCGAGGAAACCAAATTGTAAATCTCCTTATATATATCCAGAGGGTACTATGAATAAGAGACCTTCAATTCCCCAAAATATATCCCAGTTAATTCCTAGGTGGGTGAAGCCATAGACTATAGTGATGAAACATGATACAAGTTTGATGCAAATGCTCTTTGATACTGATGGGGTGAGGTAATGTTACTAAATTTATGTAGTTATAATATCTTATAATATATTTTAATCTCTGATGAAAATACAAAAAAAACTTCCATGACAAAAATTGTATAGTATGGAGATCCACTGAAAAATCACATCAGATCAATATAAAGAACATTATTGATTTATTAAATAAGAGGTGCACAACTAGTATAATATGTGCAATATCAGTTTACTTAACTAGTGATGCTGTTTTATCTTTTATTAAGTTCTATTTTCATAAATAGGTCATAGATTCTTACATAGTGATAATTGATGAAAGATGTCAGCTACACAGTATGGCTGGTTTTTCCGAAATGGAAAATCGTTCCTTCATGCCCAACATGTTTACAGTAATATTGTAGTTCATTTTTGATGTAACAAATGGATATATTTTTCCATGATTTCTATTAATTCATTTCATGTTTATATATAGTGATGATGATATTATTAGATTTTATTTTTTCATCGGCTTATAGGGAGTTATTCTTTTAGCAAATGAGAAATTAAAGGAAATATTTTTGAACTGGGCAATGATTATTAGTATGAGGAGCTCCACATTTTTATTCATCCCAGTAAACATAGACAATATCCATTGGACTTTATTAGTCATGGATATAAAAAAAGGGTGTTTAGATATTATAACTCCATGAAACCAATTCAAGGAACAAGAGCTAGAGTCCCGTTTATTAAAGATGCATTTAGTGTGGTAAGAAGTTGTACACTATACAAACAAATTCAAAACATTGAAATATGAATTACTCATTTATTTTTTTATATAAATAAAATTTGATAGACGTATTCAACAAAAATATTACAGAAAATGTGAAGCAACATAAATGAGGCATGATAATTGAAAATGCACCACAAGAGGGATACACCACTTTGGATTGTCGTGTCATCATTTATTATGTAATGGCATGTTTAGAAACTATATTGGGGGATGAAAACAATTATTTTGTGATCTATATGAATATGTGGATATAATATGTGATTTTATTATAGTTTATATAATGTAATTTTACATTGTAGTCTCAACTGTTAGTTTTTTGAATCAATTAGAAACTTACAGTGCATAGAAATTTCCATAGAGAATTTCCATCAGAAATCTCCAGTGGAAACTCTTACTGTAAACTCAGAGCGGAAATTTTCAGTTTGATTTATATTATTTGGGTGGGTGGTAGATAAGTTGTGGAAATGGTTATTTGGTGATCTTGATGAACATGTTTATAAAGTTTATATTGATGTAATCTGTGACTGTATAATAGCTTCTAGATTGTAATTTGACTTTTTAGTCTCCACTGTCTGTTCTTGGAATCAATTAGAAACTTCTAGTGAATTGGAATTCCTGATAGGAATTACCATCATAAAATTCCAGTGGAAAATCCCACTATAAAATCTAAGTTGAAATTTCCATTTTGATTATATCATTTTTGAGGGTTTTAGATAAGGGTGGAAATGGTTATTTGGTGATCTGGATGAACATATTGATAAATATGATATTGATGTAATTTGTGACTGTATAGTAGCTGTTAGAATGTAATTTGACTTTTTTACTCTCCACTATCAGTTCTTGGAATCAATTATAAATGTTAAATGCATAGAAATTATCACTAGGAATTCCCATTGGAAATTTCCAGTTAAAAAACCCACTGTAAATTCTAAAAGGAAATTTCTTCTTTAATTCTATGAGAATTTCTAATGGAAATTTCCATGACTAAAACATGGTACTGAAAAATGGTAGGGGAAATTTACAGTACAAAATAATTGGTGTTAGGACCGATAGGGGCCTATATACCCTAAGAGGAGGGGGGGGGGGTGAATCAGGGTATGAATATTCTTTTTCAAAGTTCTTCCTGCCCCAATGGATCTTGAACTCTTTGTTACAAGGGTAACTTTTTTTGCACTTGTGTGTATGTTATGATCACTTACATTCTTCTTTATCTGATGATGATGCTTTAAATGCAATGCAGGCAAATTAGCAGGCAGACGTAGAGATTTTTACTTGGTTCACCCTCACTGGGCTACGTCCAAGGAGCATACACCGACAGGTTGCCGATCATACCAAATTCCACTAATCTTTACTAGATGTGGATACAAAGTTCAGGAAAGATCACTTCTATGCCCAGGCTCACTGCCTTTACAATGTTTAGGGTCAACTCACTGCTTTCCCAAGGGTCACTCCCTGTTTCTCTCTCTCTGGCTCATTGCCGGTGGAGAGGATCACCTTCTTCCTCTTACTAAGCTCACTGCTCTAGAAGGGAATCCACTCACAGTTTATAGACCGGTAGGTCTCTTCATTTGCATGAAATAATGCATCTTCAACTGTTGATAGATGCTCTTTTGAAGTCCAACTTTAATCCACTGATGAATACCTATTTGCCTCTTAACCACTGGGCAATTCACTTTGGAAACACCTTCGTGAAGCACCCTACTTCGCTAGGCTCCCAATTTCGCGAAGCTCAAACAAGCCTTCGTGAAGCTCCTGCCTTTTCGCGAATCTCTCTCGCGAAGCAACCTCGCGAAGAACTCCCGCGAAGCTCAAGTCGTTGTAGAGCAACTTCCCTCACGAAGCTCACTAAGCCAACGCGGAGCTCGCAGGATTCGCGGAGCTACAATAGCCGCCGCGAAGCTCCTCTTTCGCAAAGAACACTGGCTCCACGAACCACCTTCGCAAATCGAGAGCAAATGATCTTCTCTAAAAAATCTCTCTACTTCTCTCGAGGGGGTCAGCCTCTATTTATAGGCGATTCCACCGACCCTCGAACTTTCTGTGTGAAGTCAATGCCACGTCATCTCAAATCGCAAAGCTCCGAAGTTTCTGCCGGAATTCTGTCCAAATCGCGAAGCACCACGACAATTTTCCATTCGAAGAGCTCGTCGTAATCGCGAAGCATCACCATCAACATTCCTTCGCACCTTCTCCACGAATCTCCTTCGCAAATCCCTTCACCGCCGCGATGCGCTTCAACTCTGTCGTTCACGAAGATTTGACGTAATCGCGAAGACTCACCGCCTCCATTCTTCTAGTCTTAGCGATTTCCAAACCATGCATCCTATCTTCGTGAAATTCATGCCTTTGCCATATTAAATTATGATTTTCATAGAAATACACTTTTCGCGATGCTCACCAAACTTCCAGATTTTGGACCCCAAAAATTTGGCAAACACTGGGAAACAGTGCCACCTTGTACTGCTCTTTTGTACCACCTCCAGATCATCCTTTCCTTTGTCATCGTTATTTGTCAACATGGATTGTCAACAACTTCTTTAGAACTTGAAAATTCTCCATGGAAACCTGCATTGTCAACAAACACAATCAACCCAAAAAAACTGCAATGTTACCTTGAGGGATTTTTGCCCAACAATTGGAAATCCCCACTAGAAATGACCATGGGAAGGTCTTAGTGGTTAGATCATAGTTCAAATTTCCAATAAAAATTAAGAGGAAACATATTGGAATTTTCCATACTTGTAATTTCCAAAAATGAAGGATGCCTTACAAAAATTTTATTTAGGGTAACATTATAAACATAATCATAAATGATCCAATTATAGCAAGAATCCACTACATGCACCCACATTATTATTTATAAAAACTCGTTTTCATAAAAATTTGGATATTGTGATGGAATCTACAGTTGAAGTCACAGATCAACTAAATTTGAGAATGTTTCCATTGAAATTTCATTCCTGAAACTTCTATTGACATTATGATTTGAAGGGGATGCTGAATTTTCCAATCTAAATGGATGAAAATTATTCTTCACTACTTCCTAATTCCAACAATAATTTTATATTAATAACAAAAAATATAAACAGTAGAAGTGTTTCATTAAAGTAGTTCATGGAGAATTCAAATATTAGAATATATGAAGTCCTATAAAGTGTGTTTAAATGTGAAAATTTTCAACCTACAGTACAATAATTACATATATTGAGATCTTTGATAGGATCATCATGGTATCCTGTATTTGAAAGTTCTTTAGCACTTCCCTACAACAAAATTATATCATTATTTATGCATGATATCACAAAATGTTGTAGTTCATTAACAAAATCATAAAATAACAATTGAATATAGGTTTTTTGGTCACTTTATTTCTGATATTTCACATTATATTTATGTGTTTTCTTGATTTATCTAGGGAAATTTTGAAACTATCACCACCTTACCTTTTTTCTTTCTTATCGAATGATGTTTTAGATTATTGTCGACGTTTAATGATAGATTCTTATTTAATGCATTTTAAGAGTAAATTATTTCAATATTCATAAAATTCCCAAGAATAATTGTTCAAATTTGAATTCACAATCGTATATCCTTCTTCAAACTCATAGATTCCATTACAATATTTATTTTTATTTATGTCAACTTTTGGTTTCATTTATCTTTTATTGATACCGAATATTCTTCAACATTATTAATTTTCATGTCTTCTATGTGGATCTCATGAAAATTTATTGTTTATCTCTTATGGATATATAACTCTAGAAAGCCCATCACATCAAACATCTCAAATATTTTGAGTGCATGACAACACAAATACCTGTAACTCTAAAATTTCATACAGGTACAAACAATTCTCACAGGTGAATCTTGGTACACTACAACTGAAAACTCATTTGAGGAACCTTTCATTCCAACAATTTTTTTTTGGGGAAACAGTTTCATTATAATACATAAGGCAACAAAAACCACATAGTTAGTTTTCATGCTAAAAAAGTTTAAATATTTATGTGTGTACAAATGACTGGATGGAACCATGATCAAATGATATGGAAAATGATTTCATGGAAGATTTCCCCTTCCATAAAATTCGGCCTTCATTTCTCGATATTGATTCTTCTACAACACATGCTCAAACTGTTTTAATAATTCCAAGACATTGAGCTTACGATTCAAGTAATCCTTTAATACACCATTGAAACTCTCACTCAACTGTTTGCTTTAAATTCCTAATGTCAAAAAAGTATTTATAAAAAAATGCACCTATTTTCCCCTTTGTACATATATTCTAACCATGTTAAATTTTTATTACCACACTCTTCTTGGATTTGTTGCTATAAATACTCAATTTTTGAACTCTCTTCAAACCCATACATGCATTTTTGAATTTTTCCAACAATTTAAACTCATCTATTTGTTTATCATTACCATGTGTTTAATTATATTTTGAATTAAGTTCCAAGTTCATAGGACATGTCTTGTTTTAGGGACAATGGACAGTTAAAGTAATGACCTTAGACATAGCTTCATCTTGATATGTGAAAATTATCTCAGGATTCTTTCCACCACGTGAATCGAGAAATATACTAAAAAACCAACTAAATTACTCTGTTGTCTCATAATATAACAATGATGCACCAAAAATTACAATCTTCTTATAAGGGTTTATTCCTGTAAACACTCCCAAAGTCCTACACTCCTTGTTTGTGTTGAAGGTATTGTACAACACGATGAGGTCTACAAAATTATCATAATTCACCTTTATTTTGGGATCATCCCAAAAAGAATTGATAATTTGACCACACACTACAAAAAAACATGGTTTAGCGGTGGTTTTGTGGCGGTGGTTCACAAAACCGCCGCTAAACCTTTTTCAGTGAAGGTTTCGCGGCGGTTTTTAATAAACCGCCGCGAAACCCGAATTATTTTACACAGACGCCGACCCTTTCCCCCTTCCCCTTCGCAATCCCCTAACCCTCGCGACTCCGCACCCCCGCGCTGCCGGCGACTCCCCACCCCCCGCGCAGCCGGCGACTCCCCACCCCCCGCCCTGCCGGTGACTCCCCACCCCCCACGCTGCCGGCGACTCCTCACCCCATGCTCTCCGGTGAAACCCGCACCCCCCGGCGCCCCCCTCGACCACCGGTGACCCCCTTGACCACCGGTGACCCCCGCGCCCCCCGCGCCCCCGTGCCCCCCGCGCCCTTGGAAAATCTAGGTCCTACTATTATGATTCTCAATTTTATTTTTCTTATCTATATGGCATTTTTATGAACACTTTTATGTGTATTTTTATACTTTGATTATACATTGTTTATGTTGTGGAAATGAAGGTATTTAATGATGGTCGTTGATGACAATATGGAAGAGGAGTCTTAAGTGGGGCTGACTTTCACAAAAAACTGCATTGGAAAGAGAAATATAAGGGAGTCAATATAGACAACATCTTAGGATTGTGGTTCCTCTTAATTCTCTAGAACTTTTTATTTCACTTTAATTTCTATTGGATTTACATCATTCAAAGATTAATGAACTTTTATATACATATTTTTACATTTCAGTAAATGTTTTGTAGTTTTATTGAATTGGTTTCATTCATAAATGTCTAAAAATTTCTTGTAAAAAATGGCCTGATAACTTTTATAACTTTATATGATCGCATGTTTTTGTGGATGTTGTGAATCAGGTGGGATTTGATATCAATATTTCTACTATCCTTGAGTGGCTGTTTGTTCATCTATAGTTTAATTTTAAGATAGGATTGAGGAAGGAGGCATCTTTATGAAGACCTATAGTGTGATCAAGGGTTATTTTTAGTAGTACTTCATGACATCTAATTGGGTTACTAGTATTTTTTTCAATTCTATTCAGTTTTTAAGAAGTTCCATCGACTAGGGTGGTTATTATATCATGTGCAATCACACGGGGGTTGATGCTGGTTTTTTTTAAATTATGTAAAGGAAATATCCATATATTGGTCTTCAAAGACCAAAAATCCAAAAATCCTTCATTTTTATGAAATATTATAAGCAAAAATATTCACCCACCTCTCAAGGGGAGCCTCAAGATGAAAAAATATGGCCTACATCTACTCTTTCCAAAATATAGTAGATTATAGAAAATTGATGAGGTGTTGGTCCTCCTCAATAATTCCCTGAACAAATTAGCATGATACTGGGCATTGATGATATTTCATTAGAGAAGTTGTGAAACCATTATTTTGGACTGGTATTTGAGATAGATATAACCTTTCTCTCCTTTTCGGTTTTCATTGAAGAACATATCTCTTTATTGTTGGGTTAGTTTTTCGTCAATCTTTAGGCTCAGATGTCTAATATTAACATGTATTCTATTCCTCCTATATCGGGTTTGGATGCGGAAGGTTGGGTATATATGTGCTCAAACCTAATTGAGTTATTCCCACACATGTCATGTATATATAGATAATGTACAAATTAGTTGTGTATTATGTTGGGAAAAGGGATAATTGGGTTAATTTGACCTTACATGGTGGTCGGTGATTATAGATCAATAGTCGATCTCTCTATAATTCATTCGTTTCATATTATTGTCAGGATATGTAATATTTCCCTATTAGGTGTATATTTTTTCCATTTGTTTTCATATTACCTATTGTACTATTTTTTATTCTCTAAAGTAAATAACATGATAGAATGTAAATATTTAGTTTATTTTCTCTTATTTTTATTATTATGAACATATTCATATATATGGTTGGGTGCATGCCTACATGTACATTATGAAGAGGCCTACCATTATAATTATTCATTCTCATCACTTATCTTTAAAAAATGGCCTATGGTGAAAATAATTGGGTTTTGGTGGCCTAGTCTTCCACCGTGAGGAGGTCATTACTACGTCGAGTCTCAAAAACCCATAATGGGAAATAAAAACACATGGGTCATCAAAATAATGAAATATCTAAAAAATTATTTCAATTATGAAAAATATACATGCCACCTTATCAACAACTACATGACTTAAATATTTCAAAATACCAACATATATTCCTATGATGTAGACATTTTTTTTGGGAGAGGCAGATAGATAGAGAAGGGGAAGGGGAATAAATTATATGGTTAGGAAGAAGTATATGTAACCACACATCAAAAAGGTGATGCTAATGTCAAATAGGACATCATTTGATTATAAACTACTTGCATCAACCTTGGATAAATTCCTCTACAACATCATTCATGGCCATGGTTGGGGTCAAACATGTAGTATTATTTCCATTATGTATGACTACATTTGATGTTACCTTTACATTGTTCTTCATTTATTTTTGGATTTTTTGGTTAGATTTTGGAGATTATTTACACTGGATCATTGTATAAATCATCTGATCTGATAATTATTTTTCTCAAAACTGATATGAGATGTCCCAACATTATTATCTCATGCTGTAACATGTCATTGGGTTAGAGGTACATCACTATTTATAATTTTTAAATAGTTTTAATTAAAATTAGATTAAGTTAAGTTAATTTGTTGATTGACTTGGTTCAACTTCATAGGTAATTTTTTTTGGATAAAGGTTGGAGTTCACCACAAACAATACATAAGTGGTTGGTTATTATATAGGTGTGATGAGGTGGGCTGGTGATTTTTAGGCAATTATTCCTTGTTGGTTTTAATTGAAATAAATTATAATTTTTATAATAAAATTATATAATTAACTATAAATTGTATATAATTATGTATTTAGTGTTGTGCCTTGAGATATGTACTAAAGATATGATTTCAGATTTAAAAAATCATAGACAAGAGTTATAGGGTTGTTCTTAAAAAGTGAAAAAAATAGAATTGATGTGAGTAGTCCTTCTGCATTTCCCATGTGTTTATGAATTTGATGTATGTATGTGTTTTACATTCTCACCACTATAGTGATCAAACCCTTTTAAAAAATTAATTTTTTTTATTAAAATAAAATTCTTATAAATGAGATTAATAATGTTTCAATGTGTAAGACAACCCTTGAATAAAAAACTGGTTCTTTATATGTCGATGGTTGAAGACATGATTATAAATGTCTGACTTGTAATACTCAAACCTAGAGAGGTGACACTTCGATGAATAAAGTGAACATAGTGGCCCTCTTTATAGTTGGTTGTGTATGAAACCATTGAGAAACATCATTCCTCTTGGAGGACATCTAAGGTCAAGCCTAAACAATCACATAATGTCTCAGGTTTAAAATGAATTATGATCAGTTTCGATCACACATCAATGGGGTGTTGTTTGAGGCAACATAAATGTGTGATCGGTAGTGTTATGATAAGGGTGTAGCCCGATATTCTTATTGCTCCTCACTGAGGTGTTGAAGTTGTCTCCTATGGACCAGACTTGTTCTGTTGATCTGAAGTGGTAAATGTGATCAATGAATCATCTTTATTATATTATGCATACTTTATGATCAATGGTTCATCTTTATTATATTATGTTTCTGTAATCTTACACTATCGTATATTTTTGTGTAGGCACATTGTTATATACATGTATAAAAGTTGGATCACATTACTGAGGAACACACCTCAATATGTTAAGGGTTTGAATGAGTTTTTAGATTTTGCAATTTATAATCGATCCGTTGAAGGGAGAATAAGATGTCTATGTCCTAAATGTAAATTTAGAACATGGTTGAAGAGGGATGAAGTTTATGAACATTTAATACTGAAGCAATTCCCTGATCAATATTTGTGTTGGATTTGGCATGGAGAATCAAACAATACAGAAAGATTGAGGACTGATGTTAATCCACAGAATGAGGTCCCAAGTTTGTCGCCAATGGAAAATGAAATGAAAAACCTCATAAATGATGCATTCAGCACTGCAAGACACCACTATGAGCATCAAAACATATCAGAACAACCAGAAGATGATGCTACAAATTGCAACGTGACAAGTGATGTTTTTGAGACTGTAACACAAGCAGATCAAGATTGTAACATATCATTGGATCCTCCTCTTGATTCTACGGAGCCAAATGTAAGGGAAAACTTCAGTGAGGAAAATGCGTTTCATGATTTAGTTGACGATGGAAATCAAGAGTTGTATAGTGGGTGTTTGAAATATTCAAAGCTTTCATTTCTGCTGAAGTTGTACCATATCAAATGTCTTTGTGGAATTACAAATAAGGCAATGTCTATGTTATTGGAATTGATTCGTGATGCATTTCCTGAAGCAAAAATCCCAGAATCGTTTTATGAGATGAAAAAAGTTGTAAACAAGCTTGGTCTGAATTATACAAAAATACATGCGTGTCCCAATGATTGCATGCTTTATTGGGGAGAGGATTCAAGTAGACAGAATTGTAAGAAATGTTCTTCTTCTAGATGGCAGTCAAAGGGTAATGTTGGAAGTATGACTGAACATAATTTCATGGAGAAGAAGAAAAGGAACACACCTACAAAAGTTTTACGTTACTTTCCTTTGAAGCCTTGATTGCAAAGATTATTCATGTCATCAAAAACCGCCGAACACATAAAGTGGCATGCTGTAGATAATAACAATGATGGGTTAATGAGAAATCCATGAGATTCCCAATCATGGAAGACATTTGATTAATTACATACAGATTTCTCAGCTGATTCTAGGAATGTTCGATTGGGATTGGATGCCGATGGATTCAACCCATTTGGGACTTTGAGTACGAGTTATAGCATTTGGCCAGTTGTTTTGATCCCTTATAATCTGCCTCCGTGGATGTGTATGCAACAAACATCTTTTATCATTTCAATGATTATTCCTGGAAAACAAATGCCTGGAAATGATATTGATGTATACCTGCAGCCTTTGATTGAAGAATTGCAGGAGTTATGAAGCAACGGTGTTGAGACATTTGATGTTTCTTCTAAAACAATGTTCAAAATGCATGCTGCTTTAATGTGGACCATTAGTGAATTCCCTGGTCTTGGGAATTTATCTGGTTGGAACACTTATACGGGTTTGGCTTGTCCTGTTTGTAACTTTGATTTCGAGCCCAAACGGCTACCTCACAATAGAAAATGGTGCTTCTTGTGCCATCGAAGATTTCTTGATGCATCTCATAGATTTCGGCTGAACAAATCAAAATTTAATGGTTCCATTGATCGTAGACCACCTCCAAAGTTGTTAACCGGTTCTGAAATATTGACACAGCTTGAAAATGTTAAAACAGAATTTGGGAAGGTTCATCATTTGAATGATAGCAGAAAATGAGTGCGAAGTGCATCGTCAAGTGAAATCAGAATGCAACAATGGAAGAAAAAAAGTATATTCTTCAAACTTCCGTATTGGGAATTTAATTCTTTGCGCCACAATCTTGATGTGATGCATATTGAGAATAATGTATGTGATAATTTGATTTTCACATTACTTAATGAGCATGGAAAGTCGAAGGATCATCTCAATGATCGCAAAGACTTACAAGTAATAAACATAAAACGTGATCTCTGGCCAGATGAGAATGAAAAGTATGCTCCGACCATTTTTTCAATGAAAAATAGGGATAAAGATATGTTCCTTCAAATTTTAAAGAATGTGAAGGTATCTGATGGGTATTTGAGTAACATATTGAGGTGTGTTGACTTTAAGAATCGTAAGTTATATGGATTGAAAAGTCACGATTCACATATTTTGTTACAACAGTTACTACCATTGGCATTGCGTACATTATTACCTGAAAAAGTTACTGCTGTTGTACTCCAATTCTGCACATTTTTCAGGCAATTATGTGAGAAATCTCTACATCCATTTCAGCTTGACAACCTACAGGAGAGGTTTGTATTGACCCTTTGTGCAATGGAGATGATCTTTCCTCCATCGTTTTTTACTGTCATGATGCATTTAACTGTGCATTTGGTTGACGAAGCTAAATTAGGAGGCCTCGTTCATTATCGATGGATGTATCCAATTGAGAGGTATTTTATTTATATGTTTCCAGTTAAGTAAACAATTTTTGGCATTTAAATAAATGCATAATATTTTTTTTTTCACAGATATCTTGGGCATTTGAAAGCATACGTGAGAAATAAAGCTCAACCAGAAGGCTCTATTGCTAAAGGCTATTTGGCCGAGGAGTGTATCACCTTTTGTTCCAGATATTTGGATTATATTGATACAAGATTTAATCGAGTTGGACGTGTTGACGACACATCAACTCATTCTCAAATGCATCAGAAATCAAAAATATTTCCTGCTATTGGCCGATCAGTTGGGAGGACCTCATACGCGACACTAATAGAATTGGAATTATTACAGGCACATAGATATGTGCTGCTGAATAGTGAAATTGCAGATCCATTTATTAAAGAGTTGAGGATACAAACAAAGAGATGAATGAGAGTCCGAACACGAAATGAAAAAGATATAACGAAAGCTGTGAATAAAGAGCTGGTAGAATGGTTTGCACGACGTGTAAGTTTATAAATATTGCAATAAATACGAATATTAGTTTGACACATACAATTTGAAAATCTATTAATTTTTTTTTCAGATCATGAATACTGATACTCGAGCAGACTTGTCAGAAGATTTGAAGTTTCTTGCTAGAGGTCCTATAAAACAAGTTAGAAAGTTCGGCGCTTATAATGTGAATGGTTTTAGATTTCGTACAGTCGATCGAGAAGTGGGTTTGAAAACATAGAATAGTGGTATATTTACATTTGCTGAAGTGGAATACTATGGAAAGCTGCATGATATTATTGAATTAAACTACCACGGGCATTTTTTTGTTGTTTTATTCAAATGAAAATGGGTCGATATTATCAGAGGTGTTAAAAGAGATTCCTTGCAATTTACTTATGTAAACTTCTCTTGCTTGATGGATGTTGGTGATCGTGAACTGCATGATCCATATATCTTAGCATCGCAGAAAAAAAATGGTATATTATGTGAATGATGTTGTAGATGAAGGGTGGAGTGTAGTTACTCACGTAATACAAAGAGATTTGTATGATATGGGTGATGAAGTGGAAGATTTGACCTCTGCAATTGAATTTCATCAACAACAGGAAACAGAATTATTTGTCCATCATGATATTGAAAATATTAGTCTAGCAAGGATGAATGAAGTGGATGAAGAAATGGAGCAGGAAACCGACATGATTGAAGGGGAAAATGATTGTATGTACAATTATTTATTCATTTAGCAACCACTTGTTTCATTTCTGTAGTCATTCATTATCATTGTTATATATATTTTTTTTGTTAGTACTGGGCATCTATTATCATTTTTAATTTTTTTTTCTGCATAAATTTTTTGAAATATATATTCTGAACTTAGTTTTATTTGATTAAATGACAGGAATGCCAAGGAAGAAGCGGTACACCATTCCTTCTACTTCTGCGATAGATGACGATCCGTCTGTCCCCACAACATCTGAGGTAGCAGCTGCCTACATCCCTACATCATCTCCCCCTGCACCATCTCTGACACCATCAGTGGATGCCTCATTAGAGGATGAGTCATCGCCTCCCCCTACAGGAGCCTCAGCAGTGGGGCAGCGAAACGCCCCTTCCAGTTCATCACGGACATTCTGGAGGGTCACAGTCATAGGTACAAATTTTAATTAAATAAATTTATTGCATTTTGTTTATAGTAATTGTTTGCTCATTTCAGATGAAAACAATGCAACCGTGGAAAAACACATAAAAAGTTCTGATGTTTAGAACATGCATGGCGAGAAGATAGTGGTGCCATTTGATTCTTATGGGGTCCCGACGGATGATGCCACAGGTTTACTTGGTCAGATTATAGGTCAGCTGGCAGCGAAGCCCATTTCCCTGCCTATTTCATATGATGATTGGAGGCATATGCCTCCAAACTGGAAAAATGAAGTTTATGATTCTCAAATAAAGGTAATTTTATTACTTTATGGTTTAATTGAATGTCATGTTACTAATATATTCAAAATGAATTTCTGTATACAGATGTTCTTCCACTTTACCGTTGCTGATGTGATAGCACGGAAGTGGACATTGAAAAATCATGGAAAAAAATGGAAAGATTTCAAATGGAGGTTGTGGTGTGATGTCAACGATACTTCGTTGACCTTACAATAGATGTATGAGAAGCTACCCAGTGGGGTACCGAAAGAACAGTGGAAGGTTTTTGTCAATAGACATCGTGATGAAAAACAGATGGTATTGAAATATATATTATTATATTATCCTCATTTTACATTTATACATGTACATGAAGAGGAGATAGACATTGAATACAATACTGTTAAATTGAATTTTATTTATTTCAGGATCTCTCAAGACAAAATGCTTCAAACCGGGCAAAGCAGGTCATCCCGCACACTGCGGGTTCAAAAAGCTTTTCAAGAAGCCGAATGTCATTGGTAATCTTTTAATTAGTTTAAATATTTATAAGATAATATTATCTATTTAACATATTTAATTATTGATTTATCTTTGTTTAATGTAGTCACAGAGTTTAGGGAATGACGCATCCCGAACAGAACTGTGGCTGGATGTTCATAAAAAAACAGATGGAAGTTTTGTTAATGAACCTGCCAGAGAAGTTGGGTTATGAAGTCAATTATTTATTATAATAACTTATTATCAGTTTTTACTGTGTTAATATATATTGATATTTGATTTATAGGTAAAAATTAAAGAAATATGGGATGCTAATCCTGGGCAATCCTACTCAGTCTCCCAGGATGACCTGGTTGGTAAAGTCCTTGGGAAGGAGCATCCTGGTAGAGTGCACGGGATGGGTTTGAGACCTGTACCATCTGAGGTCTTTTGCATGCCATCAAGGATTTCGGCTACATCTACTCCTGCTTATAGTCATTTCATACCTGAAGATGCTCAGAGGGAGATGTCTTCTCTACGAAACACAGTTCACCAGCAGGGGGATCATATATCTGGTTTGCAGAAAGAGTTGCTTGAAATACGTCAGTATATGAGCAGATATGCCCCCGGTGGTAGTGCATCGGGTAGTGGTGAGCAGGTAAATCACAAAAAAATCAAAATCATTTAGTTTACAAACTTTTATTGGTTTTAAGTTTTATTATAAATATGCAACAATATTTAATTTTCAATATAATGTTCTTACAGGTGGCAGAAGGTGGTGGAGATGAAGGTGGAGAGGGTGACGATGCAGCATCAGATGATGAGTAGTAGTATTGTTGATGTGTTGAACAAGTATGATAATGGTTGGTTTGTATATGTAACATTTATGGCACATAGTTTCCACCAAACATTTCCATATATGTAACCCATATTAATACCATTTCTACTATATAGCAGCATTCAGGTAGCCCCATTGTGTAAGCTCGATTCATAAATGGATTGGGTGTTCTGACACGCTGGTCGGGTTGGTTTCATCTTTTATGACAAATGTTATGGAGTTTGTGAGTGTGAATCAGATAAGTGTCACATGTGCGATTAAGGTGAATCTAACCTAGTTCTCTTATGAGCAGTTGGTCTATCTCTTCTTTTCATGACTTGGACACTCCTAATTTGGGGAACATCGTGTCAGATATAGTAAAAATGTCCTTCTAGGTAGTAGAAGTGATGGAAGTGTCTTAGAGGTGATGGAAGTGTCTCCAATCTTCCGATAATATTTATACTCTCTTAGTGTACTCTTGCTTAGCAACGAGCATGTCCCATATCTTTACGTCATCCTCAATGCACTAAGATAGCATCGGTTATATACCAAGCTAAAGCTATCAAGTGTTATTCTTTTTTAATAAATAGGTTTTATTAATGTTTCATGTGGGATGCATGGTTTTTATTGAGGCATGGTTAGTTCTTGTGTGATACCTGAGTTCCTGTGTAGGAATGCCTTGGACAGACTTTTGGACACCAACCGTTTCCTTTGACTTGATCACTAGATGAATGTCATTCTAGGCTCAGTCAATGATCTTATGTGGATGTTTTGGTCTTTTACCAATATCTCACTTGTAAACTTGGAGTATGGACTACCTAGGGATAGTTAATTGGACTCTAACTTGATGATCTTATTTTATCCCAAACTTATCGTCGGACTCAAAGGTGATGTTTAAAGGGTAATGATTATAGTGGGATGGATCTAGGTTCCACCCTTGTTCATGCTAGGGAACAATGTATTAAATGGTTAGGTGATGGAATGACTAAGAAATTTCATTGAAAGTCAGGTATGGGCTTATGTGAATGTGCTTGTGGTAAACACGGGATTTCATAGAGGAAGGAATTGTGGTTCAGGTTGTGATATGTGTATCATGATACCTTCTATATGTATACTATTTTTTAGTTTTTTATCTTCATCTGGACATGAATTCATGGTTGTAAATTGTCATTGGCCTTTTATATTTAGTTTATATTATTCATCCAATGCTTTGTCTTTCATTTATTGTTGATTTAATTATTGTATGTTGTTTCTCTATTTATTATACCGCTATCCTATACTACCAAGAAGGGGGTCGAGATCCCCATGAAACCTAGGTGATCTCTATATTCTGGTTTGATTTATTTTTCAGGGCAGTGGTGTATTAGAACCAAATTTTTTTTTCCAGTTCAGCATTTAGCGGCGGTTTTAACCGCCGCTAATGCCATACTTGGTAGCATTTAGCGGCGGTTAAAACCGCCGCTAAATGCCTTGATGGGCAGCATTTAGCGGCGGTTTTAACCGTCGCTAAATATATTACATTTATATTTAGCGGCGGTTTTTACCGCCGCAAAATAGGCGCATCAAACGACATAATTTTGCGGCAGTTAAAACCGCTGCGGATAAAAAAATGTGGCAGACCCATAAAACCGCCGCTAAATGGAGAGAAACCGCCGGGAAATGAGGCATCTACGACACATTTTTTAAACCGCCGCGAAATAGAAAAAACCGCCGCTAAAAGGAAAAAAAACCGCCGCTAAGGGCTACGGTTGTTGTAGTGACACATGTCAAGTTTCACTAAGTATAATAATGTTGTGTTATACTTTGATTGATTCTCTAGGTATTGTAGCATACCATCAACATCACCTAGATTTAACTCCCTCTTTCTTTTGGTCTAGAAAAATTTTATTGGCCCACTCGTATATTTAGAAGACTCTCAGCCCCACTTATTATATTATTTTTTATTTATCCCCCCCTTAATTGGATTGAGGGGTAACATTACATGGATTGTAATACCAGAGGTACTTAGGTCTAATACATGACTATTGAAGTCCCAGGAAAGACACTACATGAGAAGAAATACCCATAATATATATTTTATTTATAAACTCCCAAACTTAACAAGGATAACAAGCTAGCATTGCCTCATGAAGATTTGTACAGTGCTTAGTCCTAATAGAACATTCCATACTCTCTCGTTCGTTCAATCTGACAGCTCTTACAAAGCTGGGAGAAACTGCTCTAAACCCCATCTAGATCTACATTGTTGGGAACCTTCTTTTTTTTTCTTTCTTTTTTGACGAGACTACCTCCTTCCAAGATGCCATTCCCAATACATCATTGGTTAGCCGAGAGCCACCCACCCGCCAGTATTGTGCCGTCATCTCCTACCAATGACCAATGAACCCACCACTGACATGCCGCCTCTACCTGTGATCCATGACCAATGAGCCCCACCACCACATCTTACTGATGGTCACTCCACTGACTCTAACACTGAATCTCTGCCCAAGGCCGCTATAGAGACCGTCAAAAACACATGCCCTGTGCGTCCCTGCACCGATGTCGCACATCCTCTACAACCCCAACCGAAGCTTGTTGGTACTGCCGCTACTGACCCCATCCAAGAATCCCCTATACACATCGCCCCTTCCATGCACATAACGTCCTAGTTCACACGTCACCCCTATTGAAATCCACTATAAATGGGGATTGATAGGTATTGAACGCTTCTTGAGATGAAGTATTATGGGGTTCCATCACGACAAGACCCCAACTACCTATTAGGCCCACTTGAAATGTCTATTACAAGTGAAAATGAATCACGAGGCTTAAGACCAACTTTACCATTAACATCCAACTTAACACCTTATGAATCACTGATGCGTCATTGAAAACTCATCAAATGCATGGTCTTAGAAGAATGTAAAGAATGATTATGATCCTAAACAATTTTCCAAAACTTATACTACTTATTGGACATATAGACAACACCCATTCATGCTGGATAATTAGTCCTTGTTTCAGAATGTGGATTTTTGACATTAACATCATGTTTTTCTGATCTTCAACATCCTTCTTTCCTACATGTATATAATGTTAATGTTAGTAAGATTTTATCATTTTTAGGTCTATAAAAATACTTATTTTATACACTAAAACCAATAATGCCTTTGTAAGAAACATAAAATGAATAAGATTCAGACTTTGGTTTAAAAACAATCCCAATTATTGGTCTCCATGCAGTGCTTTGTTTATAAATGATATCAGACGGGGTGCTTTATTTGGAATTTAGAACTTTATCTCTATTGATGAAAATTTATTCAATTTAATTTTATGTTTTAAAGTCAGCACTATTATGACCCCTCATGTAATAGTTAGATTAATACTACATAATATTCAAATATATTGAATTTACGTGTTTTAAATTGTGTACAATATTCAGATTCATCTCAACCATGTTTATTCTGACTTATACAACTTACGTTCATAAATTTTTAGATGAATTTTTTTTTTGTAAATTTGAAATGGACGTGGTTATTTATTTTGAATCAATTTAAAATTCCCATTGAAAAATTCTAGTGGAAAGTCCCAATGGAAAATACAAGTGGAAATTTACACTACGGTTAAATTTTAAATTCAAACAGCAAAATAAAATATGATATTTCTACTTTAAATAAATTAAAAAACACAAATAACTTCTTATAAATATTTTGAAAATATTAATTGGGAATTCCAAATGTGAATTCATAGTGTGAATATCTAGTAGAGATTTCATCTAGAATTTCCTTTTGGAAATTCACAGTAGAAATTTACAATAGACATTACCAGTGAAAATATCTATAGGTCCTTCTTGGAATCAATTGGAAATTTCCAATGCATGAAAAATATCATTGGGAATTCACATTGGGAATTTATAGTGGAAACTACCAATGGAAACTCCAAGTGGAAATTTTTAATTTGATTCATTTTAAAATTTCAATAGAAAAATATGAGAAGAAATTTCCACTTTAAATAAATTTAAAATAATAAACAACTTATACTGAAATAATTAAAAATTTCAACTAAGAATTCCAACTGTGAATTCATAGTGTGAATTTATTGTAGAAATGTCATCTTGTAATTATTTTTGGGAATTCACTATGGAAATTACTAAGGTAAATTTCAATTGAAAATTACTGGTGTAAATTTATTTATTAGACACTAAATGAGGCTAATATTAATTGTTAATATACATAATATTCATGTTATTTATTATTCATAAACACCATTTTAGTGCATTTTACACTTTGAACATCATTTCACATTATGATTGTAATACCTTCTTAAAATGCACTATTATGTGGTACATTTTTGAACATAATTTGAAGTACCCAATGATTCATCTAATTATACATATTTTAATTTGATATTTTTGGAAATTGATCTACACTCCAATATGAACATTTTTCATTCAGGGATCAATGGAGAATTCATGGAGGATGATAGAGATATTTGGCAATGAAAGGAAGCAATTCTGGAGAAGGAAAATTGGACACAAGACCACTGATGAGACTGTGGGGCCCAAAATACAGGCCCAATTAACCCCCAATTTCGTGGGATGATATAAGAAATGTCTAGGAACAAATAACTCTTCAGGATCCAATGCTAATTCTTCCTCCATGGTGTCTATTTAGACGGCCCAAGTTAGAGAAAAAATTCTGGGCCAGATTCTGCGGCCCAGAAAAACATCCCACCAATTAAACTATATCTCAAAAACCATAACTCATTTTGGGCTTAGATTTTAAAGTATGTTAGGGGAAATCCGTAGCTTAATTTAAGTCTTCTATGGACCACCAAAATTCGGCCATATAGAAGGTGTTTAAAGCGCGTCTGTTCGGTGCATGAAAGCTGGATGCCTTTTCGGGTCAAGGATGGAAAGTCTTCTTTCCACAAACTTTCCACCACCCTAGACCTACCATACTCAAGTGGGATGACTTGTAATGTTGGAGGCTCGAACCAAGGCTCAAAAAATTCCTATTTAAGGCAGTGGTGGTGAAGGAGTTTTAAAATCTTGGATGCTTTGTTCAATTGTAATGTTAATGCTGCATTTTTGTTGCCTCAAATTTGTCTTTCACATGTAAGTTGTTCAATTCACTTTAGTTTCTTAATAAAAGTTATTCTTATACTATTATTCTGTTGTTCTTAATATCACTTTGATACCGTTGGATCAAGGTGTGAATTTATTCACACCAACCCTTGTGAAATTATTCACACAACGGTGGAGTGATTATTTTATTTTTGTTGTTTTCTTTACTTCTCCATTTCCTCCCTCATGAGTCTACTTTCCGCTTCCATTGAAACCATGGGATCAATGGAGGGATAACCCACTTATGGGTTGATACAAGGGAGTAGAAAGGGGCTAGATTTGATGTTATTTATCACCTAATTAATGTATAATCACTTCTTTAATTGGGATTTTTATTTGATGATTTTTAAACTCCATCGTCCTTGTTGAATTTAAGGCCACACACTTCAAGTACTAATACGATCCTTTACCTTGAAGTTCTTAAAACTTTGATCCTTCAAGTGTATAGGTGATTATTATTAGATGGTGTAGGCATTAAACTAGTAAGTTATTATGTTGTTTTATCTCCTTAAATGAACCCATATCAAATTTAAGAAATTGAAATCATTAAAAAGAAAATACGTCCAATCCACCCTGAGCGATAACCTAGGATCAACTCATTCTTTTAAATTGAATTCACTTAAATATATTAGATATCTTTAAAACCCATCCAAAATCAATCCAAGTTGGCCACTTCATAGCTAAAAACAGTCCATAGAATGTACGCGTCTATAGGTTTCTTCTTAGGTCTCTATGGATTCAATAACCCAAGCTAAACTATAAGGACCATCTTACCTTCTTCTCTTGGGTAAATTTGAGCGAGAATAAAATTTTGGCGCTGTTGACGGGGACCCAATTAAGTCATCTAAACACCCATTCTATTCTCCCCCATTTCTTCTTTTCTCATCCAAATTCTCTTATCTTGTCCCTTTCTCGTTTTTTTTCTTTTGGCGCATGTCCGCCTACACCCGCGATCAATCAAACCGTCTTGTTAGGGTGGATAGTCCTGGGGTTGGGGAGTAAAGTACACCAAGGGAACTCTTTCCATTAGATACTAATCTTTCTATCACCCCCGAGTCAAAAATTGAGCCCATTTCAATGGAAGGTATTCAAAGAAACCAACTCATAAACCCGGGTGGGAACCAAAATGGAAACCCAAATGAGGCAGCCCCAAACTTGGGGAATGCAATTGATCAAACCATGAATGACTACCTCACACCTTCCTGGACCAATGCCCCCTCATGCATTAGACACAATTCCCTAGGAGATTACAACTACATATTTAAACCCCATGTCCTAAACCACCTTCCCACATTCCATGGAATGGAGTCCGAGATGCCATACCTGCACATTAAGGAGTTCAATGACATTGTAGAAACCATGTGTCCCCCACATCAACTAGAATCAGCTAAGATGAGGCTATTTCCTTTTTCTTTAAAGGATCGAGCTAAAAATCGGCTAAACAATTTGAGACCATCATCCATAAACTCTTGGGAACAACTACAAAGAGAATTATACTAAAAATACTTTCCCCACCACAAAACAATTGCACTTAAAAAGAGTATCCAAAACTTTTTTGAAAAAGAGGGAGATTCCTTCTATGAAACATGGGAGAGGTTCAAAGACACTCTAAACATGGTTCCACACCATGGTTTTTCTATTCCTGAACAAGTGATAATTTTCTATGAAGGGTTGGGTCCAGGGAACAAACAATTCATTGACATGATGTGTAATGGAACCTTTACAAGAAAAGCCCCAAATGATGCTTATGAGTATCTAGAAAGCCTTTCTGAACAAAACCAAACATGGGGAACTTCACCTTATTTTGAAAAGCCACAAATAACTACTGGAATTCATACACTTAGAGAAGAGGAAATCCTTAGGGCTAAACTCGCAGCACTCTCTAGGAAGGTTGAAGAGATAGACCTTAGGAAAGTCCATGAAATCCAAACTGTTGACCCTGTTTTCACAATTTGTGACAAACATGACCATAAGACAGACAAATGCCCAACCATTCCATCCATCAAGGATGTTATCTTAGGAGGACCCCCAGTGGAAGTAAATGCTTTGAACTTTAAAAAGACTCAATACCAAAACACCTTCAACCCAAGGTATAACGACCACCCAGGCTTCCGCTGGAAAGATAACCAACAACCTAGACAACCACAGGGACAAAATCCTTACCCCCATCAGAACTACCAAACCCATAACCAGTTCCAAACCCAACCTATCCAATACCAACAGCCACCAGTCCATTTTCAACAAACCATCCCACCTCCAAAATATCCCCCTGGGATAAACCAACCTACTCAAGCACCCACCCAAATTGTTCCACAAAGCCTACTAGAACAACTGTGCAAACAAATGGAGAGGATGAACTCGGAGGTATCTTCCCTAAAACAAGGACTTCAAACCATCAAAACAGGAAAGCCACCCATGCCTACTCAGGCGGTGCCATCCTCAACTTCAAGGGGAGAGTCAAGTTGTGCTCAAACAACTCATGAACAACTAAAGGCTGTGACTATTTTAAGAAGTGAGAAATCAATTAAGAAACCTGAAAAACTAATTCAGAACCCACCTAAATATTCAAACTTGGATGAAAATTCAAATGAACCACAAGATAAAACTGAGGAAACTGATAACATTGTCAAGGAAACAACTCTTCAACAAACAACCCCACAACCTACACCATTTCCTCAACGCATGAGGGGGAAAACCAAGCCTGAACTAAGTGAAACATTGAGGGAAATCTTTTCACAAGTCAAGTTGAACATACCCCTTCTCGATGCAATCCAAACCATACCTGCCTACTCAAAGTACCTTAAGGACTTGTGCACTTTTAAAAGAAAATTTTCACATAAAAACCAAGTCCTTTTGGGTACTAATGTGAGTACCACCATTCAAGGGACCATTCTTCCTAAGTTGAAAGACCCAGGTTTCCCTTACATCAATGTTGAACTAGGAGAGAGCAAAGTTTTCAAGGCCTTGTGTGACCTAGGTTCTAGTGTCAATCTCATCCCTTATGCTGTGTACTACCAGTTAGGACTAGAAGAGCTCCAACCCACATCTGTCACACTTCAGCTTGCTGATCGTAGCATTAGGGTTCCAAAGGGGATTTTAAAGGACGTTTTGGTAAAGGTTGAAAACTTCATCTACCATGCTTATTTCATTGTCCTTGACAACCATCCAAATTTAGGAAATAAGGAACAAACCCCAATCATCCTTGGTCGTCCTTTCCTTGAAACAATAAACTCTGTTATCCAAGTCCGAAATAGGAACATGACTATCACCTTTGGGAACATGAGTGTAGACTTGAAAATCTATAATGCAAGCTCACAAATAGGGGATGATGAGGACATTCATGAAGTAAACATGATAGGAAGCATTGATAATGAATCCATGGAACATAAAGGAATATTTAATGAATGTTTAAGTCAGGATGAGATTGATTTCCTTTGTTCATATGAAGGAAGTTTATCTCCTTGGCTTGAATCATTTTCAAATTGCTCTTATGATGAAGTCTTAGGTCCAACAATCAGTGAAACCTTTCAAGAAACCAATTTCATAGAGACCCCTCTAAATTCCTTCCCTAAATCTGATCAAGCCAATCTAGTAGCTGAAACTTCTACATGTGAGGAATCAATCCTATCTGAAACTCTAAAAAAAGAAATTGATCTTGATCCAATGTCCCAATCTTCTGCTAAAATTCTAAACCAACCTGATCTTGAATTGAAGGAACTTCCTGCTACACTCAAGTATGCTTTCCTAGGGGACAATCAAACACATCCTATTGTCATTTCTTCTTCTCTTGAAGCCAATCATTAGAGGATGCTTCTAGATGTCCTTAGGAAGCATAATAAATCCATTGGTTGGACCCTTTCTAATATTCTTGGGATTAGCCCACTTATCAGGACTCATAGGATTGTTCTGGAATCTGATTCAAAGCCATGTAGTCAACCTCAATGACGACTCAATACTAATCTCATGGAGGTAGTAAGGAAAGAACTTATGAAATTGTTGAAAGATGGTATCATATATCCCATAGCTGAGAGTGAATGGGTGAGCCCAATCCAAGTGGTTCCAAAAAAGGCTGGAATCACAGTGATAACCAATGAAGATGGAGAGATTCTTCCAACAAGGGTGAGTAGTGGATGGAGGGTCTGCATTGACTATAGGAAACTAAACTCATTCACCAAGAAGGACCATTTCTCCTTACCATTCATTAACCAAGTCCTTGAGAGAGTGGCAGGTCATGCCTTCTACTGTTTCTTAGATGGGTACTCGGGGTACAATCAAATTGAGGTCTTCCTAGAGGATCAAGGGAAGAATACATTCACATGTCCTTTCGGTACCTTTGCCTTCAAACGCATACCCTTTGGGTTATGCAATGCCCCTGGAACCTTCCAGCGGTGCATGATGGGAATCTTCTCAGACATGGTAGGGGATTTTCTAGAGGTCTTCATGGATGAATTATCTGTGTTTGGGGATACTTTTGAGGGATGTCTGTAGAATGTGGAGAGAGTCTTGTCAATATGTGAAGAAAAGAATCTGGTCCTAAACTGGGAAAAATGTCATTTCATGGTTAAAGAGGGACTTGTTCTAGGCCATCTGGTCTCAAGTAGGGGGATTGAAGTTTATAAAGAAAAGGTTGACATCATTCTTCACCTTCCATCACCCAAAACCGTCAAGGAAGTGAGGTCTTTCTTAGGACATGCTGGTTTCTATAGAAGATTCATCAAGGACTTTAGTTCAATCTCCCATCCCCTTTGTGCTCTGCTAGTAAAGGATACTCCATTTGTTTGGACCGAAAGCTGTGAGGGTTCATTCTCAACCCTCAAATCCTCTCTCACCTCTCCTCCCATTATGAAATCTCCAAATTGGAACCTTCCTTTGGAACTTATGTGTGATTCCAGTGACTTTGCTGTAGGAGTTGTGTTAGGACAACGTTGTGATAAAACTCCTTATGTCATTGATTATGCAAGAAAATCCTTAAATGATGCCCAAATAAACTACACCACTACTGAAAAGGAGTTACTTGCTATTGTGTTTGCTTTAGAGAAGTTTAGGTCCTACCTCTTAGGATCCCCCATCACTGTGTTCACTGACCATTCTGCACTAAAATACCTCTTCCAAAAACAAGATGCTAAGGCTAGACTGATTAGGTGGGTCCTTCTCTTACAAGAATTTGACCTCACAATCAAGGATAAAAAGGGAGTTGAAAATGTTGTATCTAATCACCTCTCTAGGATGGAATTCAAAGACAAATCAAATCACCTTTTTGTGTCTGATTCGTTTCCTGATGAACACCTATACTCTGTGAGTGACTGCCCTTGGTATGCTGACATAGCAAATTTCTTAGTGACAGGAGTCATTCCAAAATTCTTAGGGACTCAAGCTCGAAGGAAATTCCTTTCTGATGTTAGACACTATGTGTTTGACGATCCATACCTCTATAAGTTCTGCCCTGACCAAGTCATTAGGAGGTGTGTTCTAGAATCTGAACAAGATTCCATCCTTAAATTCTGTCATAGTGAGGCATGTGGAGGTCACTTTTCCTCTAAGAAAACATCTTCTAAGATTCTTCAATGTGGTATTTTCTGGCCCACCCTCTCAAGGGACTCCTACACATTTTGTCAAAGCTATCCTAGGTGTCAACAAGTAGGGTCCATCACAAAAAGTAATCAAATGCCACTCACTCGCATCTTAGTGGTTGAAATATTTGACTGTTGGGGAATTGAATTCATGGGTCCCTTACCAAACTCTCGGGGATACCTCTACATACTCTTAGCTATTGATTATGTCTCAAAATGGGTTGAGGCCATTCCCACTAAGTCCAATGATCATCAAGTTGTGATTCGATTTCTGAAATAGAATATATTTTCAAGATTTGGAATTCCTAGGGCTATCATAAGTGACCGTGGAACTCATTTTTGCAATCGTCCATTCTCATCACTCATGAAAAAATATGGAATTTCTCACAAAGTGTCCACTGCATACCATCCTCAAACCAATGGTCAAGCTGAGTTAGCGAATAGGGAGATTAAGAAAATTCTTGAAAAAACTGTCAACCCCTCTAGGAAAGATTGGTCTGAGAAACTCTTAGATGCTCTTTGGGCCTATAGAACCGCATATAAAACCATTTTAGGAATGTCCCCATATAGGTTGGTTTATGGAAAAGCATGCTATTTACCTGTTGAAATTGAGCATAAGGGCTTTTGGGCAATTAAGAAAATGGATTATGACCTCTCATTGGACGGAACAAAAAAGGAAATTAGATCTCAATGAACTGGAGGAATTAAGGATGGAGGCTTATGAAAATTCAAGGATCAATAAAGCTAGAGTTCAAGCCTACCAATCTAGGAATATCAAGGTAAAAAATTTTGAACCGGGAAAACTTGTGCTCTTGTATAGTTCAAAACTTCATTTACACCCGGGAAAGTTAAGGTCTAGATGGTCAGGTCCTTTCATAGTGAATCATGTATACCCCCATGGGGTAGTATAGATTCAAGATCCCACAAGTGGTCACATTTTCAAGGTCAATGGTCAAAGGTTAACAACATTCATTGAATCATTCAATAAACAGGAAATAGATGTTGAGTTAATTGATCCAATCTATGAACCAGGAAAAAATTGATAAATTTGGGATCTATGTCGGGCTAACGACGTTAAACAAAGCGCTTCACGGGAGGCAACCCGTGGTTTTTATGTTTCTAATCTTTCTGAATAATCGTTATTTTTCAAATAAGATTACTTAATCATTTTTATATTTAAAAATAAAAAATATACTTTTGACCTGTTCTTCTATTATGAGTATGGATGGTTACGAAAGAGGAGCACCATATTCATCCGTGTCACGTGGTGTGATCCTTGAGTAATACCTTACCCAGAAATTTAAAAAGAAGACAATGTATCATCAGTTTATTTTGTTTTATTTTTATTATTTTATAGGTTAAGATAAAAATAAAAACATAATAATAAAAAAAAAGTCCACGCCATAGGCCGTGGGGCAAACCCCGTCACAACCGGCGAAGCCGCGGGGACTCGAACCCGGGACTGAAGGGAGACAAGGGCGCGCGCTTACCACTGACCTGCAGCTTCTTGTGCTTCCTTATTCTATAATTTTTATACTTATATTTTACTTCCTTTAATATATATATATATATATATTGTTTTTTTTGTTTTGTTTGTTTTGTTTTTCCTTTTTCCACTAGGGAACTTTTCAAGCGACATGGATATCAAAGGAATAAATTAGAGCAGCAAGAACTTAAAACTTCAACCACCAGGTGACTTCATTCCATGACCCTTATTTTCAATTTCCTTTTTGAACTTCCATTATCTACCTCTAATACTTCTAAATTTTCATTTCTTCAAACACTGGGGATAGTGTTGTTTTAAGTTGTGGGGGGGGGGGAGATAAAAAAAATTATTTTGTGTCAAAAAAAATGAATGATTTGAAAAAAAAAGTGTAAATGGAAGGAAAATTTCTTTAACTTTGAACATGGTAATACACATTGAAAACTTTGAAATTGAATATCAGATAATTTAGCATGCCCTGATTCTGATTTTAATCCTTGTATAATTTCATGAGCATAGATTTCAGAAAGTGTGACTATCCAATGTGATATTTCATCGTTTATATTTTCATCCAAATAAAAAAAAAGATCACAATGAACGTCCCTTGGATAGTGGGGTATTAGTTTGAGTTCATGGGGTCCCCTAAATAAATATCATAGGTTTGGTGATCATTTTAGTTTAATATGAGTATTCAAAAAAAAATATTTAAAAAAAAATTGCGCATAGAGCAATGAAATGACCTAATGCGTGGCTTTCAGCACTTGGGGATCGTGACTCCATAGTTGTCTGGACCAGAGTTAGTAATTTTATCTCTATTTTTGGTAAACTAAATTTGTTTTTGACTGAGTTAACTTGATATGATGTCCAAGTATGTGGGCTTCACTTGGTTCCCTATGGTGTTTGATCCTGGGAGTCATCGGAAAAGTCTTGCTACAGGGGTTGACTCTTTTGAGTGCAACTTCAATTACCATGGAAAAATTGAAAAAACAAAAAAAAAAACAAAAAAAAAATTATACAAAAAAAAATGAATACTCATCTTAATATTGAAATGTGATTCCACCTAGCGCTTCCATAATTTCCCCCTTGAATAAAGATGAACCCCCATGTCTATTGTGATGCACAACACATCCTCATACTTAATTGATATTGGATGAAATATGGAAATGAATTTGAACAAAGGAATGAGCTTGGGATTGGGATATTCTTATGAAACTATCTTGTATTAAAATATTTTGATGGGTTTCATGATTGTTTGGTATAATTGTTTCTGGTGACCATTGTGTATTAAAATGTTTTTGGAAAAGGGAAATCGAATTTCATATTGTTGAGATATATTTTGCTCGGGACTAGAAAAACTCAAGTTGGGGGGTGTGATTAGCCACTAAATGAGGATAATATTCATTGTTAATATACATAATATTCATGTTCTTTATTATTCATAAACACCATTTTAGTGCATTTTACACTTTGAACATCATTTCACATTTTGATTGTAATACCTTCTTAAAATGCACTATTATGTGGTACATTTTTGAACATAATTTGAAGTACCCAATGATTCATCTAATTATACATATTTTAATTTGATATTTTTTTAAATTGATCTACACTCCAATATGAACATGTTTCATTCAGGGATCAATGGATAATTCATGGAGGATGATGGAGATATTTGGCAATGAAAGGAAGCAATTCTGGAGAAGGCAGATTGGACACCAGAACACTGATGAGACTGTGGGACCCAAAATACAGGCCCAATTAACCCCAAATTTCGTGGGATGATAGAAGATAGGTATAGGAACAAATAACTCTTTAGGATAGAATGCTAATTCTGCCTCCATGATGTCCATTTAGGCGGCCCAAGTTAGAGATAAAATTCTGGGCCAGATTCTGCGGCCTAGAAAAACAGCCCACCAATTAAACTATATCTCGAAAAAAATAACTCCTTTAGGGCTTCGATTTTACAGGCTGTTAGGGGACATCCGTAGATTAATTTAAGTATTCTATGGACCACCCAAATTCTTCAATATATAAGGTGTTTCAAGCGCGTCTATTCGGTGCATGAAAGCTGGATGCCTTTTCGGGTCAAGGATGGAAAGTCTTCTTTCCACAAACTTTCCACCACCCTAGACCTACCATACTCAAGTGGGATGACTTGTACTGTTGGAGGCTCTACCCAAGGCTCCCAAAATGCCTATTTTAGGTAGTGGTGGTTAAGGAGTTTTAAAATCTTGGATGCTTTGTTCAATTGTAATGTTAATGCTGCATTTTTGTTGCCTCAAATTTGTCTTTCACATGTAAGTTGTTAAATTTACTTTAGTTTCTTAATAAAAGTTCTTCTTCTACTCTTGTTATGTTGTTATTAATATCACTTTGATATCGTTGGATCAAGGTGTGAATTTATTCACACCAACCCTTGTGAAATTATTCACACAACGGTGGAGTGATCATTTTATTTTTGTTGTTTTCTTTACTTCTCCATTTCCTCCCTCATGAGTCTACTTTCCACTTCCATTGAAACCATGGGATCAATGGAGGGATAACACACTTATGGGTTGATCCAAGGGAGTATCAAGGGGATGTATTGGATTTTATTTATCACCTAATTAATGTATAATCACTTCTTTAATTGGGATTTTTATTTGATGATTTTTAAAGTCCATCATCCTTGTTGAATTTAAGGCCACACACTTCAAGTACTAATACGATCCTTTACCTTGAAGTGCTCAAAACTTTGATCCTTAAAGTGTGTAGGTGATTAGTATTAGAGGGTGTAGGCATTAAACCAGTAAGTTATGATGTTGTTTTATCTCCTTAAATGAACCCATCTCAAATTTAAGAAATTGAAATCATTAAAAAGAAAATACGTCCAATCCACCCCGAGCGATAACCTATGATCAACTCATTCTTTTAAATTGAATTCACTTAAATCTATTAGATATCTTTAAAACCCATCCAAAATCAATCCAATTTGGCCAATTCATAGCTGAAAACAGTCCATAGAATGTACGTGTCTATAGGTTTCTTCTTAGGTCTCTGTGGATTCGATAACCCAAGCTAAACTACAAGGACCGTCTTACCTTCTTCTCTTGGGTAAATTTGAGCGAGAATCATTTATAGTGGAATTTATAGTAGAAATTACATTTAGGTTAAGATTATAAATTTAATCACAAATGAATCAATTTTTAAACACTTTACTTGCAAACGCCCCCTACAAACACCCACTACAAATATTGTACGACATGTAATTTTTCAATTAAATGTATTAGCGGTTTATTACAAGGTTTGAGAACTAAAAATATAAAAATAAAATTCAACCTGATATTATTTATCTATTCATTTATCCCAATAGGAAAGACTATGCAACAAATAAGTAGGCTGGTTTCAATTTCAAGTTCTCTAAGAATCAAGAACCTTGACACATCAGTATTGTTTCCCTCATGCCCATTGAAGCAACATTTCACTGTTCGTTCGGTGGGAAGTAAATTTATTCCACTTTTTTTTTGAATTTTTAATGACCATATTAATTTTTATTCATAAATATTTTAGTAATCAGGATATGATGATCTTGCATGACAGTCATCCAATGACTAATCTGAGGGTCAGGTTGAGAGCCAAACATGAGATAATATTAATCCCTGTATGATAATGTTTAACTTTTATAGATTAGTAATTCAATTTTTTACACATTATATATTAATTTTTGTAAATATAATAACATTTTTTAATATATTTTAAAATTTATAATAACATGTGTATATATATTAAAGTTAATATAACAACATTTTTAAATATATATTAAACTTTATAATGACATTTGCATATTAATATTTAATTTTTTAAATGATAAATATATATTAAATGACATGGGTACTAATGATTATATATCAATGTAACTACATACTATATATATTTATATAAAAATATATTAAAATGAATGGGAATTTATATACATACATGTATGCATGTGAAGTATGTACCTACATTCACACACACACACACATATTTATATATTAATATACACACATTCATACCTTCAAACATACAAATCAAGATAAGCACATATATAAATTATTTCATACATATATTTAAATATAATTATATTAATATATATATATATATATAAATCTAAACTAATATAATATAAATACATATTAACACCATTATATACAAATATGCATATATAAAATTATGTACAAATAATAATTATACACATCGACGCGTACATACACATACATAAGAATACATACACATATATACATTAATGTGGGAATTTAATTATATACAATATATAAAATTGTTAATATATACTCCTTAATATATATAATGAATATATATACATATATATACATTATTTATTTTCCAAACATGAATATATATATCTATATATTAATAATGAATACACATAAAATTTACAAGTTAAAAAATAAATTATTTATTTATTACACATGCACACGTGCTCAAACACACACACACACACACACACACTAACATTCTATATATACCTATATACAAATTTATTAATGCAATACTTTATAATTATGCATCTACATAGTTACATACAAAAACATGTACATGCATACATTCATACATGCGTATAACTATATAAAAATATCCGCTATGAAATCTTCAATGGGAGTTTCATACTATAAATATCCATTAGGAAATCTCCCATGGGAGATTCAGACTACAAATCTGCATTCGGAAATCTCCCATGGGAGATTCATAGTGTCAATATGCACTGGGAAATCTCCACTGGGATATTTACAGTGCCAATATGCATCAGGAAATCTCTACTGGGAGATTTTTACATTAATATATTTATATATTAAATTTGTAAATAATTACATTAATATACATGCATGTGTGAATGCAAGTGGACACTTGTATTTATATGTAAATATGTTTTTTGTATGTGTTTTTATACACTAATATATATTTACGTATGCACGTATATAAGATAATTCTAATAATTATATATATTTGTAAATAATTACATTATTATATATGCATTCATGCATGCATGTATGTATATACTTATATTTATATGTATGTATATATGTATAATATTATTTAGATGCATGTGTGTTCATGCATTAAAATATACCTACAAATATTTGATGTTGTATATACCTATATGTGTGTGTGTGAATGCACAAATGCATGCACTTATATCTATAAGTAATTAGATTAATTTTATTTACATATAATTGAAATAATATATATTTATATACTTATATTAATATAGTTTTATGTATGTTTGTACAGATGAGCTTTAAAATGCAGTTATAAATATATATATCTATATACACTTATATAGATGTATAATTGTAAATAATTACAGTAATATATGTATATATATATATATTCATGTTTATATCTATGTGTATTCATGTACATGTAATAATATTTAGATGCATGTATGTACATGTATTAAAATATCCTTATAAATACTCATATTTTTATATACCTATAATAATTATTGATCACACACGTATATAAAAACCAATGAATATATATATATATATATATATAAACACACACACATACATACACATACACATAAATACATATTAATATATTTATATATAAACACGTACATATATCTACACATACAAATTAGTATAGCCATAGAAAAACATAGTTAAATACATATCTGTAAGTATAAGTACATACATACATACATGTACAATTCAATATTAATACGAGTACATAAATATATATAATTGCATTTATCTGAAAATATAAATATTTTAATTATTTAAAGATATAAGTATATGAATGCATATGTACATATGTATATATACAGGCATATAAAACTATAAATATTAGTAAATATATTTTAATACAAGTATATACATACATCTATATATCATTATATATACATACATATATATACATACAATCATATTTACATATAAATATAAGTTCATATACACATGAATACATTTATATATATTAATGTAATATGGAAGATTCTTTAGGAAAAAATCCAATGGGGGATTCACAGGGAAAATTTCCGCTGGGTGATTTGCGGGCCAATCTCCAATGGACGATTCATAGAAGAAATATTCACTGGGAAATTTTTATTGCAAATTCCCTATGTAAGTTTTTATATACTTATAATTATATGTATATATATGGGAGATTTATAAGGAAAGTCTCTAATGGGATATTCCCAAGCCCAACCTATAATGGGAGATTCACAGGACAAATCTCCACCAAGAGATTGGCAGGACAAATCTCTACTGAGATATTTGCAGGACAAATCTCAATCAGGATATTTTTCAATGTACTATGAATGTTTTTATATAATTATAATTATATATATATATATAAATATTTACATTCTTATATTTATATATTAAATTTTTAAATAATTACATTATTATATATGCATGCATGCATGTGAGTACTTATATTTGAATGTTTGTATGTTTTTGTATATATGTTTGTATACATTGATATATATGTAAAAATTAATGTATATAATATCATGAATATACTTTTATATATTTAAATAATTACATTAATATATAATCATTCATTCATGCATGTATATACAAATATTTACTTGTATGTAAGATTGCATGTATATGTATGTATGTAAGTATGATAATATTTAGATGCATGTGCGTACATGCATTAAAATATAACTAAAAATATTTTCAATTGTATATAACTATATCTATGTGTGTGTCTACATATGCATGCACTTATATCTATAAGTAATTATATTAATTATATTTACATATACTTTTAATAATATATGTTTATAAACTTATATTAATATTGATTTATATATGTTTGTACGAATATACTTTTTTTTGAAAGGGAAATAAATTAAATAATGTTTATATATATATATATATTTATATATATTTACATTGTGTGTACGTAATTATGTAAGAATACATTATATATTCACACACACACACACACAAATTCATTGATTTATTTATTTGTGCATACATGATCAATAAACATTAGATATATTTATTGATATGTTAGTATATAAAATTTAACTACTACATAAAGCATATACAAACAAATAAATTCGACATTCTGTACAACAAAATTTATATTGTATTTATAATTATATATATATTTCTCTATATATACATATGTTTATGTGATATATATATATGTAAGTGTGTATATATTTTTATTTATATATAATTTTAAATAATTATATTTGTAAATACTTTTATATTTTAATGGGTGTATTCATGTACGTATATATATTTTCATGTACTTATATATAGGTATATTTTAAAATAATTATAGAAACATGTATGTATATAATTATAATATATATATATATATGTATGTATATACTTGAATATATATATATATATATTAATACTCATTGATTTTCTAAAAAAATTATCTATATGTATTTTTTTACTATATTTTGTCTGTATAAACAAACAATTAGTAAGATATAAGAAAATATATTGTAAATTTACTGTGAAAATTAGTAACTGCATATGAAAAAATTAAAATTTAATAAAATGTATCAGGTCTAGAATTATTTGTATCGATGCAATAATCACATTGGAGGTGAAAAATTGAAATTACAATACCATTTAAAATAATAAATTAGATCAATGATTATCAGTGGAAAAAAATTGAATGGATGAGAGAGAAATTAATTTGGGGTTACTGTAAGGCTGGGCTTGTGAGTTGGATATTCCTGTAATTATATTTAATACCATTTAAAAAAAATCCAAAGTCAACTAGATCACGCCAACTAATTCTCTTCCACACATCATTATCACCGCGTACAAATTAACCCACTATTTCAGGTGGGTAATTGAGATGATTAAAACCACTTTGATGTGTGGTAGCTCAAGAGGTTGGTACAATCCATTAAAGTACATTTCTAGAAAACTTCCATAATAGATCTAAAATTTACCATCATGGTCACATGGTTACTTTTACAGAATTACACCTATGGTGGAATAAGTTAGATAATCATGGTCGTCTCAAGCGTTTACTATTTTTTTCAATTTTTATTAGAAAAAATTTATTCTTATGATAGATCAATTACTTTTCCTTAAAAAATGTATGGTCATTCCATTTTCACATGCAATCAATCCATTATAAAAATGGTCACTTTAATCCTTTACCAAAATTTCATTACAGGTAATAATAAAACACACAATTTAGAACTAAAAATAACAAATTCATAAAAAACCAATTCGACATAGATGGAACATTAAATTTTTTTATAAAAAAAATTATTTCAATAAAAATACTAAATATAAAAATCTAGAAAAAAATAAAATATTTAATTATAAAAATTAAGAATCACTTTAAAACAAGTAAAAATTCAATTTTAATTTCAAAATTTCAAAATTAGAAAACTAATTCCAAATTTAAATTATCATCCAAAAAATTTAATGTATTCCAATAATAAGATGTTAAATATATCATTATGTAATATTGAATGAATTATCTCTCGAATAAGAACCTCATCAAAGATATCTTGAAAAATATTATTAGTGAATATCATAATAATTGTTGTTCTTTAAAATTCATATAGAAAATGAAAGAAAATAACTCTTGTAATTTAAGGCACCAAAACACTTATTTTTGCAATATTTTACAAGAATTATAGTTTTTATTCATTTTATATAGTATTGATTAATTCTGCATTAAAAAAACCTTTTCAATTTCAAAAAATATTTAATTCATAAAAATAAATGTAGAAAATTTCAATAAACTAATGCCACATCAAAATACCATCCTTGTGCGTTGGCGATGAAAAATAAAATACATCATTTTTTGAGCGAGTAATACACACGTACACACGAGTGATATTTTTATTTTTTATTGAATGATAAAGAAATAATTAGAATATTTATTTACAATTAAAGAATAAAATTTATATCATATATATAATATTATTTCATTTTTATCCATTCTTAATACCATCCATAAGAGTCGGCAGTGAAAACAGAAATATATCATCTTTAAAAGAATGTAGTCTCCACGTATGTAGGAAAGATGTTTCATTTTAAGTTATATGGATAATGAGATGAAAAAGGGTTATACCATAAAAATAATAAAATTTAATTATATGGTATATGATTATTTTATTATATGAAAATGGTTAAGATAGATTTGAATGAGATAAAATAAGAAATAAAAAGAAAACACTTGGGTAAGAACTATACCTCTTCTTCAAACAACCTTCTTAGGCTTATACCTAAAACCTTTATAGGATGGTATTGTGGTAAACTAAAGGCATATGGGTTGTCAAGAGAAATTTTTTGAAGGTATTTGGGATGATATTGGCTAATATTAAAGGATATTTAAGTGCGGAGAGTATATGATAGGGGTGAACTTTTATAAGTGAGGGAGATGACATAGTTGGAATCTTTCAAAAGAATAAAATATATTAATGTCTTACTCAATCCAAATGGATCTAAAACAACTAATATTCAAATATGATATTAGATAGGGTCTAAATATGACTATACAATAGGGTTTAGACAAGTTTTTTATGTCATTGTAACCCTTATCATTTTAGTTTTAATTATTTTAACATGTTTTAATTCTTACCATGGTAATTGATTTTTTAAACAAAGTTACTATACATAATAAAAAATAATTAAAGTGACCTTATTACCAAATTGGAATATTCCAATTCCAAATATTTATTCCATTTTATCAAATTCAATTTCTTCTAGTGGAATAAATTAATTTTAAAATAAACCTATAAAACGAGATAGAAAATAGTTTTTTAGAAAAATGCATTTTTAAGTGTAAATTTTTATACCAAAATCAAGTTAAATTTTGATTCTAATGAAATTTATTGGATTATTTTTAATAAAAAGTAACTAAGGAAATTTTAAAACCAATCCCAAATATAATGTGACTTTATAAATACATGAAAGAAAAATGATTTTCTTAAAAATTGGTATTTTCTACTATTCACCAAAAAAATTGAATTCTTCAGAAAATTCTAAAAAATAAATATAAGATAATTTTGAATTAATGATTTAAAAAATTAAATTATTTTATTTAATATTAAATTATTAAATTTAAAATTTATGTTTTTAAATAAAAGCATATAATACATGTAAACAAATTTATTAAGAATGAAAGTGTCTTCTTTTTGATAGAAAAATTACACACTATTATTATAATGAATATAAATCTATAAAATATAATTAATGAATATTAATAAGGCAATAAATTTATTTTCTATTAACATTACCTGGTTTTTTATAATAAATATTAATGAAATATTTTTTTTTCATAATAAAGAATTGTTTCATTTTATGATTAGAAAATATCCTTTTGAAATTAATTTTTCCATGTTATGTGTTCTTGTAATAAAGATAATTTTTATAACCTTTATAATTTGAATTTGATAAAATAGAATTCAATTTTAAATTAATCATATCAAAATTAGTTTAAGGTAAATTTTTTAGAATTTTCTGGAAATGTTGAAATTTTAATGAATTGTAAAAGTAAATTTGTTATTATAAAATGGATACTTTTATTAAAATTACTTTTAACCACCTATTGTAATTTAATCCTTTTAAATGGATTAAATATATGGAACTATAATAATCAATATTATATAATAAGGTTAAATAAATTTTTAGGGACTGAAATAAGTTACGATGGTAAAAAAATTCACCATAGTAAGGGTTAAAAGAGTTAAATGTGCGGGTTAACCTATGATATTGTAATACCATAGAATGATAAAGGGTTAAATGACTAAATGATATGACTCATTCCAACAAGGTTAATTTTTCTTTTGGGGAGCCTTCTAGATTAAAAATCCACAATTAAGCGTCCTTGTCCTGGAGTAGTGATCAGGATGGGTGACCTTTTGGGAAGTTTTCCATGGTGTGTGTAAATAAGGGAAAAACACACTAGAAAGAATATTTGTTGGCCTTTGGGTACAGTCATTAGTAAGATGACCCATTTAGGCATGTGGGTGAGCCCTAGGGAGGGGACCATGTGTCTGCGGGGAAACAGGTGGCTCCTAGTAGGCCAGGACCCAACGACTATGTCAAGGAAGGGTGTCTCTATTGTTAGTGGGGACCAATTGTTACAGTTGGTATTAGAGTAGGGACCCATCCTTAAGTGCAGTGCACTTCCTGAGTTGACATGTAGGGTCTGAAGGTTCCGGGCGCAGTGAAAGCGCGTTGGTGGGTTTGCCCAACTTTAATTTTATCATTAAACGACGTTAAATCTGAGATCCGTCACGATATAAAACGTCGGATCTTCGGAATAGAACGAAGAACGAAAAAGAAAAGAAGAGTCCCATAACCCTTGAGATAGGATCTTCATATGTTGGTTATAATTAATTTTATTAATTCATGAGAATTACCTCGATGAAATTCTTTCTTTGTTGGTGTCTCCAGTCACGATCCTGTGATCCGTCGTTGCGTCGGAGAATCCAAGTGTAGGATTCCTCTAGCGGTGATCCACACGTGTGCCACGTATCTCTGGACGTCGCCAAAGAAAACTCTGGGTGCTAGCGCGGAAGATCCTTCACTTGTTGTGTCCGTCTTCGATCGCTTTGATCTGGTGGAGGATCTTGCTTTAGTAACTTGAAAGCATTCTTGGTGGAGAGGGAATTCTCTCTTGGCTTGAGAGTATTTCCAATCCGTTGTGCACAACCAAAAAAATGGCTAACCCCTTTGAGAATAATGTAATTAGGATTTATAATACCTAGAATAACAAAATAAATTAACTGCTCATAAGCATTTAATCATTTCATTTAATTCTTAGTAATACCCCATGTCTTAATAATGATAGTTGACCATCATTATTACTTGACATGCGTCCAACGTATTACATTTAATATCATTTAATTAAATAAACAATATTTTCTCACGAATCCCGAAAAATAAACTACACGGCGTGTATATATAAATATACACGGCATGTACTTTTATTTTTCAGTTTATTTATTTTCCTCCACCATATTTATTAGACCTTGAGTAATGGCTATTTATTTATTAAATAAATTTAACTGCATTACTCGCTAATAAATATATATTATTTCGCCCACAATATATTCTCTCTAATAACTAGTGTCAAAATAAATGCGATCAGACATCCTTGAATAATTATTAAACCACAATTGGAAATAATCTTTATTCAACTTGTTAAATTAATATTTAACTGAGATACATGGACACACTTAGTGTGTGACCCTCTAGGCCTCTTTCTCAGTGGCATTAGGTAGAGCCTGCCCAAAGTCCAAGGTTAGCGTCTAGAAACATGCCAAGGCACCCATAGAGAAAGAAGTTAACGCCGCAATGACGTGCCACCTCCTACGAATGCTTACCATGTAATATAATCCCTTTGTCTCGATATCTCTAATCAAGCGAGTTGCATGCTAGTGACATCAACCCATCTGCTCGATTATTCTTTCTTTGACTTCCCAGAATTGAACTCGCCCATACCTTACCATGGACATGGATTTATTTAGGCTATATCAATTCCATCAAAGGGCCTGATATATCTACTTCCATTATGGAACAGAAGGGAAAAATCCTTTCTCGCATTATCTATTAATGCGGTATTACTCGTGACGCACCCAACGTATCCTACCTCGCTACGAACAGTGTGTCGTCACAGTTTTCATCAATACATCTAAGTGCACGAGTTGCAATACCCATTAATAATAATCTTAAAGTCTAAGGACCAATACACACGTCCACAGATAGGAACATCCAATGACACTATGAAATGTGGATTTCCTACTGGCGGGTCTCGTTCTCATAATATCCTCGTAGATATTACCAAGGGCACACACCATGAGAAGGTGCCTCAAAGTTTTATGAGTCCTCACCCCTAATGGCCTGTATTATTTGTGCCCCTCAATAACATCATCCGGACATAGAAAATATATTCAAGAACAGTGTTATGGAACTTCTGGGTTCTCATCATAGCAGGGATCTGCTATGACCCATTAATGAAACTGCTATCCGTAGGACATTATCACATGCATTGTCACGCAGAAGAACAATCAAGATGTGATAAAGCATTTATTAATGAATAAAGTACAAAGTAGTTGGTTCTAGGCCACCAACTCCAACAGACTCCCACTTGGACTAGAGCGAACTACTAACAACCTTTAACCCGCTAGCTCTCACATGATATTCATGCTTCTGCTGAGATAGGCCTTTAGTCATGAGATCAGCCACGTTCTCTTCCGTGGAAACTTTGCTCACAACAACTTCACCCCTCTGATAGAAATCCCTCAAGAGGTGATACTTTCAGAGTATGTGCTTTGTCCGTTGATGTGACCTTGGTTATTTTGCAAGAGCCACCACTGCAGTATTATCACAATACAATGTAATGGGATCTTTACTACTAGGAACCACATCAAGATCCTAGAGAAAGTTCCGAATATAGACGGATTCCTTGGCTGAATAAGAAGCCGCTATATACTCGGACTCCGCTGTATAATCGGTGACAACTAGCTGCTTTGAACTCTTCCATCTCACAGCTCCTCCATTGAGACAGAAAACATATCCAGATTGTGACTTCAGATCATTCTGATCTGTCTGAAAACCAGCATCAGAATTCCCTCTGATGACAAGCTCCTTGTCTCCTCCATACACCAGGAACATATCCTTAGTTCTTCTCAGATACTTAAGGATAGTCTTAACAGCAGTCCAATACTGTTCCCCTGGATCTGCTTGATATCTGCCTACCATGCTCGGTGCATAGGAAATATCAAGCCTGGTATATAACATGGCATACATGATGGATCCTATAGCCGAGGCGTATGGGATCTTTCTCATCCTATCTTTCTCTTTTTGTGTCTGAGGACACATTTTCTTAGAAATATGTAAGCCATGTGACACTGGAACCAATCCTCTCTTGGATTGTTCCATACTAAATCTCCTTAGTATCTGGTCAATGTATGTACCCTGACTTAGTCCAATCAGCCTCTTGGATCTATCACGAATGATCTTGATCCATAGAATGTAGGCTTCTTCGCCTAAATCTTTCATGGAGAAGCACTATTTCAACCAGTCCTTAACTGACTGTAAGGCTGGTACGTCGTTTCCAATAAGAAATATGTCATCAACATATACTACCAGGATAACGACCGCATTCCCATTAAACTACTTATAAACACATGGCTCACATTCGTTCTTAATGAAACCAAATTCCTTTATGGCTTCATCAAATCGAATTTTCCATGACCTGGATGCTTGCTTTAATCCATAAATGGATTTCTAAAACTTGAAAAACCGTTTGGCTTCACCTGGTGTCACAAACCCTTCCGGTTGTGTCATATAGACATCTTCCTGAAGGTTCCCATTAAGGAATGCTGTTTTGACATCCATCTGCCAAATCTTGTAGTCATGGTAAGATTCTATGGAAAGTATGATTTTTATGGATTTAAACATGGAAACTGGCGAGAAGGTTTCATCATAGTCAATTCCTTGATGTTGTCTGAATCCTTTATCCACTAGCCTTGCTTTATAGGTGCTAACTTGACCTTCCATGCCCAGATTTCTCTTGAATACCAATTTTCATCCAACAGGCTTTACATCAACTGGCTCATCAACCAGATCCCAAACTTGGTTCTGATACATGTAATCCATCTCAGAATTCATAGCTTCTTGCCATCTTGCAGCTTATGAGCTTTCTACTTCTTCCTTGTAGGAGAGAGGTTCATCATTTTCTAACAATAATGATTATCCATCCTTGGTGACTAGGAAACCAAATCTCTCTGGTTCGATTACCTCTCTTGAGATCCTACGTAGTACTTGTGTTTTTGGAACCTCTTCCACAGGGACCTGTGGAACTTTTTCCTGTACCAACTCCTGTGTATCTTGAGCATCAACTTCGTCTAAGTCAATATTTCTCCCACTATCCTTCTTGAGGATTTGCTCCCTCTCAAGAAAGACGACTTGTCTGGTGACAATCACTCTCTTGTCTTGAGGGTTATATAGGTAATATCCTTTCGTTTCCTTAGGATATCCTATAAAGATACACTTCATGCCTCGGGGTGCTAGTTTGTTGCCTGAGAAGGCCTTAACAAACGGCTCGCATCCCCATACATGTGTATGCGACAAAATGGGTATCTTTCCATTCCATAACTCAGAGGGAATTCCATTTTCCGCCTTAGTTGGTACTCAGTTTAATGTGTATGCTGCAATTTTTAATGCATATCCCCAAAAGGATAATGGAAGATCCGTATGACTCATCATCGACCTCACCATGTCTAACAAGGTGCGATTCCTCCTTTCACTAACACCATTCCATTGTGGTGTATAAGGAGGAGTAGCATGAGATAAAATATCAGACTCCCGTAGAATATCGATGAACTCCTGGTTCAGATATTCTCCACCTCGATCCGATCAAAGCTTCTTTATCTTCTTACCAAGCTGATTCTCTACTTCATTCTTGAATTCCTTAAATTTCTCTAAGGCTTATGACTTATACCTCATTAAGTAGACAAATCCATATATACTCAAATCATCAATAAAAGTAATGAAGTAAGAATATCCACCTCTAGATTCTACTGGAAATGGTCCACATACATCCGTGTGTACCAATGCTAGAAGATTTGTGGCCCTTTCACCCTGTCCACCAAAAGGCGGCTTGGTCATTTTACCTTGTAAACAAGCGTGACATCTACCAAGTGGTTTTATCTCAGTAGAGTCTAAATAGCCATCTTGACAGAGCTTTGTCAAGCACTTGTCGTTTACATGACCAAGGCGGTGATGCCACAACTGGGTGATGTATGAGTCATGTGAGTTTGTTTTGTTATTGATTTCCAACACTTGGTTTTCATAATTTAATACATACAAACCATTATTCAAATGTGCCACACCATAACATACGTTGTTCTTATAAAAGAGACAACCCTTATTTCCGAACTTGAAAACAAATCCATCCATATCCAAACAAGATACAGAAATTATGTTCTTGGTAACACAAGGCACAAAATAACAGTTATGTAAAACCAAAATCATCCCACTTGTCAATGAGAGGTGGTAGTCACCAATAGCCAATGCAGCCAGCCTTGCACCATTGGCAGCTCAAAGATCCACCTCTCCTCTGGCGATATTTCTAAATATACTTGGTTCCTACATTTGAATACATATGTGAGCCCCACAAGTTGTATCTAATACCCAATGTGTAGAAATAGAAAGATTTCACTCGATAACAAACACACCTTTAGCATCCCCACGCTTCTGGGTGCAGTTCCTCTTCCAGTGGCCCTGCTTGCCACATGAAAAACAAACTGCCTCCGATTTCCTTGCCCTGCCTCTAGATCTTCCCCTTCTTGGAGGGACGGTGCTCGGGGGCTTCAGACCGTTTATAAGTCTTTGTCCCCTTTTCCTTGTCCTTCCTTTTCTTGTTCACCATAAGGACCGTGGGTTTGTCACGCCCCATGTCCTTATCTACTTGGAGAATCAAGGTCAGAAGCTCCGATAGACTCTTCTCATTGCCGCTCATATTATAGTTGAAAATGAAGCTAGAGAAGGTCTTGGGCAGTGATGATAGGATGAGATCTATACGCAACTCATCTAGGAATTTAATCCCTAAGATGTACATGCATTCAATTTAGCCAATAAGCTTGACTACATGAGGCCCAGCTGGGGCAGACTCTCCAAGCTTCGTGGTGAAAAAGGCATTGGAGATCTCATACCTCTCCTGTCTCGCCTTCTCTTAGTAGAGATCCTTAAGGTGAGACATCATGCTATAAACGTCCATGTTTTCATGTTGCTTCAAGAGATCATTAGACATGGCCGATAGCATGAAAAACTGAACATCTGTGGCATTATCCATGTGTTTCATATAGAGAGACAATTCTTCATCACTGGCCTCTTTCCTAGGCGCAACTGGAATAGGCTCTTCCAGCACATACAATTTTCTTTCGTGGCGAAGGACGACGTGTAAACGCCTCTGCCACTCTTAGAAATTGGTGCCAGTTAGAAGGTTTTCCTTCTCGAGTATGGTGCACAATGATATGTTTGACGTTATTTTGTTTCCATTTCTACAAATTAAGATGAGCAAAGGTTTAGTACTTTATTAAAAAAATTGAGACAAATAAATAAATTAATACTTATTAGTCTCCCACTATTTTATCAAAATCCAATAGCCCTCACCATTGACTTCGGAATATTCTGTTGCCAGAATATTCTAGTGGAAAGGATCCATATTTCCCTTCGCATTACCCCAACCAGGGTTGGTCAAGCAACTTGAAGGGTTTTAGGTAGGCATTCCAAATGCCAACTGCATTAACTCACAGCTCCTTGATCCGCTGAGTGGACTCCCCAATCCTGAAATCCTTTTATTTTGGATTTCCTCAATCTTTGCCTCTTGGTCAGACCAAGTCCTGCTATGGCAGTCAACCCTTGATGTGAACCAATTAAAGTCAACCCAAAACCTTGATTTAGAATTCTCCGATAATTGAAAGCACCCCAACTAGGGTTGGTCAAGCACTTTGAACTATGGTTCGATTCTAACCAAGATTATGGAAGGCTATACCGACTTAATATTTCTTTTGAGGGATTTTATCCTTATATGTAAATTGCCATTTTATTATCTTTGATTACATGCTTTTTAATATTAAATGGGATATACTTAAGTGATTAACCATGCCTAAGATAATATTTATGTATAAACTGGTTTTTATTTTAGTTCCATCTTGCATGCTTATTATATTCATTAATTATGTGATCATGACAACACACCCATAATAAATAAACCATGCAACTGACAGAAATAAAATAAATGGTATGATCATGAGCTTGTTCTATTGGTTAGTTTATCTAGTGGTTGATAAACTAACCCAAGACCTAGGGGAGAAACACCTTGAACCTTGCAGGTTCGTGTTTACAGCTTTCCACATGTCCACCTTTGTATCTCCTTGGATTGGTTTCACCTCGGCTCCTGACTTGAGCCGCCTCCACTAGCTTGGGAGCTCCATCCATTACATATGAATTTATCTCACATGTAGGTGAGGGGTAGAAGGGGTTTTTACATAAAAGAATCCTTGGGAACGTAGGCCCTACATATTAATGAGGAGATGGCTCGCAGAACAAAAAATTTAATTTAAATAAATAAATAAATTAAAAGAAACCATTCACATACAAAGGTCTCGGTCTAGCTCATGATCATCCACACATGCAACGATATTTACGCATAAATAAAACTAGAATTCAATTCGTTAATCGTTCTTGTTTAAGATAAATCATGCTTGAATTAATTAATTATCTTTAATTAATCAATCCTTTTATCTTAAACCCTTTTCTGAACTTCCTTGAGATTCTCATCCATCATAATTTTAAACAAATAAATTCATTTAAAATTATCCTTGTACGTAACTTGTACCTTGGAGGAAACCCGGGGAGTTCCCTTTCATTACGTAGATGTTAAATTAAATACACATATATAAAACACCTATCACGTGTTGTGCCTCAGCTTTATGCCTGCACTATGGTACATGTCTCAAAGGTTTGTATAATATAATAATTAAATTTTAATAAATCTACGTAATTTGGGTCAGTACACGGCGTGTACTTTTCTTCACCGTCCATCTGAAGTACATGCCCGGGGACATGGAGTGTAAATGTACTTTGGAAATTTTCGGAGTACACGGCATGTTCTTTTGGACACACGCTGTGTAGTTTCTGCGTTACATGGTTTCTAGCCGGGAAAGCCGTGTATGGGGTACACGGCCCAACCCGAACCCAAAGGGACTACATGTCGTGTTTAGTTAGACCACACGACATGTAATCCAGAAACCGTGTGCCACCTATTTCTGGTCAACAAACGGTGTCATAAATGACCTCAATACATGGCCCGATTTGGAGGATCGGTCAATGCATTGAACCTAGACTACATGGAATGTACTTCCGAATACACGCCGTGTATTCTGGTGTTGTACGGCCAGAATTGTTTGGCTCCTCCAGATGAGTTCCTATATTTTATTTTAATCAAAATTAAAAGAAAAATTCGTTTTTGTGAGGTGAACGAGAAACGAGGGAGGAGGAATAGATCTCGATATTCAGATTTCCAGAACGATTAAAAATGAATTGAAATAACTAAATTATTAAATGCATAAATCACCAACAAAAAACTAAATAATTATAATCAATGATATGACTGCTCTGATACCACTTGAAGGTTACGGGCACAGCGGAAGCACGTTGGTGGGTTTTCCCAACTTTAATTTTAGCATTAAACGACATTCAATACGAGATCCGTCATGATATAAAATGCCAGATCTTCGAAATAGAACGAAGAACGAAAAATAAAAGAAGAGTCCCGAAACCCTTGAGATAGGATCTTCATATGTTGGTTATAATTAATTTAATTAATTCATAAGAATTACCTCGATGGAATTATTTCTTAATTGGTGTCTCCGTTCACGATCATGTGATCCATTGTTGCGTCAGAGAATACAAGTGTAGGATTTCTCTAGCGGTGATCCACACATGTGCCACGTATCTCTGGACGTCGCCGAAGGGAACTCCGGGTGCTAGCACGAAAGATCCTTCGCTTGTGATGTCTGTCTTCGATCTCCTTGATCTGGTGGAGGATCTTGCTTTCGTAACTTGAAAGCGTTCTTGGTGGAGAGGGAATTCTCTCTTGGCTTGAGAGTATTTCCAATCCGTTGTGCACGACCAAAAAAAATGTCTAACCCCTTTGATAATAATGTAATTAGGATTTATAATACCTAGAATAACAAAATAAATTAACTTCTCATAAGAATTTAATCATTTCATTTAATTCTTAGTAATACCCCATGTCTTAATAATGACAGTTGACCATCATTAATAATGAGGACATTATGCTCTAGGGGGGGGGGGGTGTAACACCCCAGAATGATAAAGGGTTAAATGAATAAGTGATATGACTCATGTTAAAAAGGTTCACCTTTATTTTCGGGAGTATGCTCGATTAAAACTCCATAGTTAAGCATGCTTGTACTGGAGTAGTGATCACAACGAGTGACCTTCTGATATGTTCCCCAGGGTGAGTGCGAGTGAGAATAAAACACACTGGAAAAAACATGTGTTTTCTTGTGGGGAAAATCATTAGTCAGATGACCCATTCAGGCATATGGGTGGGCCCTAGGGAGGGGACCACATGTCTATGAGCAACTGGTGGCTCCTAGCGGGCTACGACCCGACAAAAATGTCAAGGTGGGGTGTTTGTGCTGTCAGCATGGCCCATTTGGTATAGATATAAGGCCACAATTATCACTAACACATGCCCTAGTTTTATTGGTTGATATAATTTAGATCTTAAATTATCATATATTCAAAATTAGAATTAATTGGAGTCACATTACATGAGAAAAAAATTATATTTAAATGTTCTTAATATTTACCAGAGTACCAATCCCTTCACTTATAAAAGGATCCTTCCACTAGTTCTTCAATTTTAGTATAAAAATTAGAATTATACCCACTATAATCTATCTCATTTTCTTAAAAAATAATCCTTTCCCAAATTCTTGAGCTCTCAGTGCCTATATATTTCCCAAATACCTTCTAAATCAATAAGGATTCCAAGAGAAGATTAAATTATTCTATGTAAGTACTATCTCCACTTTTATCAATATTCCATTTATTATTATTCTAACTCTTCATAAATATTATTTATAACAATATAATTTTTTTTAAATAATTAAACTTCTAGAAAAATAATATTACTACTATTATATTACATGATCTTATTTGTTCGATCATTATAACAAGCTCCCATTTGGGTCGGTTTTACCACCATCATAAACAATGTTATAATAATTATATCACGATTGATTTATAAATCCTAAGCACTGGTAATATTTAATAATAATGATTATTTTGTTATTCTCTCAAAATTCTTGAATGATTATATTATAATAAGATCATTCCATAATCAAAGTTATTCAATTAATTCTATCATATTCTTGTTTTTATCAATTTAACAACCAACATGAACAATGATATGATTTTTTTTATCATGGATGACAATAGAAACTTAAGTTTTTGTAATATATTAGATTAATATTTTTTTTAATTTTTTCTATAATTTTAATAATATTATTTAAACTTAATATAAAAAACACTTTTTTTGATATAGGTTATCAAAACAAACATTTTTTAAATTTTTCCATTAAAAATTGAACCTTAAAGTTCCATTAATGATCATAGAAAATCCTAAACCATTATAGAACATTCATTTAATGTAAATTTATTATTATATAGAATAATATTTAATAAACATGGAGTGATAATTAGAAATTTTATACCAAAACAAACATGAAATGATAAAAACCACAAATTACCAATAATTAATATTAACTAAAAATATGTAAGAAAATATTTTATAAATAAACACAAAATATTTATAAAAAGGAAATAAATAATAATTATGTTCTTGAATATATTATCAATGAGTGTGGGATTGTTATACAAGGATATAGAACATGTAAGACCGAGAAAAAATTCATGATAAGGGGTTTTCTCATCTCAATTTTTATTCTTTGAGGCTTATATCATATTCATCATATGTTTTCCTTTATATACTTTATTTATTACCCATAGATTAATTTTTATTATATTATTAATTAAATTAAAGGTATTTATAGATCCATCTCACATCCCATTTTTCATGGGGTGTGATTCCAAGATATCTAAATCCATAAGGGTTTTCATTGACTCAATTTTCTTTCATTGATCCATAAAATATTTTTATACGCTAATATCTTCCAAGATTCCTTTATTATTCCATTTTTATATCATATTTTATGTTTTAAAATTTAATTTTGAGAATTTACATTTCCACATTGAAATATTCCTCTTTGATAAATCTCTTCCTTCCTAAAAAACTTATATTCTTAAGAATAATTCATATAATTTCTAATAGAACTTTCTCTTCCATAACAATATATTTTCTTATTAAAAATTATTAAATTCATTAATTGGAAACCCAAATACATTTTAGATCCCTTTAACTTTATATTTTCCCTTACTTTCTTTAAGTATAGGTTTATTATACTTTTTAACGTTGTGGGTTTCAATAATGATATTTTAAAATAATAAAGGAATTTATTTTTCATGCACAAATTATTATCTTCTAGTCCACGTATATTAACTTGATAATTATTTAATATAAATATTACATTAAATAATACCATTTTTAGGATGAAAGTTTAAAAGGCTTCTCATTTCCTTCAAAAAATGATTTTTGATAGTTACTTATAATTTTGTCTCTTATGAAAACAGTAAAATGTTTTGAGAAAAACATTTCATTTATATTCAATTTTTTCTATATATGATCAATATCATAAGGAGATATATTATTGATCAGCCTATAAATGTTCTTTTGAAATATTTTTTATGGATTATTAGATTTTTGGGATATCCAATCAAATTATCGATACCATTTTTATGTGATAATAGTTGGAAATGATATGATACCCATTTTATTTCCATGGGTTCTTTAAGAGATAATGAATAATTGTTTTCATGTGGAACACATATATATGGATAATAATGGACATTATCATATATAGACATCTAATTTATTGTATAAGGTTTTATATCTTACTAGATAATGAAAGTCATGGGTATGATTTGGTTTCTTACATTTTTATAGTGCAGAAATGATTGGGTTTGTTCGTAAATCATGAAAATGATTGTGTTTTCTCACATTTTTAAAATAATGGGCATGATTGGGTTTTTTTATAATGCATGGTCATGGTTGGGTTCCCTTAAAATGTTTTGTTATGCTTATGTTTGTGTTATATTTCTAATGACGTGCCTCATTTTCAGTTTATGTCCCATTTCCATGTTATGTTATGATCTAATGTTATGTTTCCAACCCATGGTATATGTATTACTCTTTAATGAAAAATATTTTATCTCATAACATTACCCAAGATGTTCTATCATTTATTATGATTTTTTATTATCATTTTAAGGACTATTTAATAACATATCTATCCTATGATTCATGTTTTCTCACAAGTTTATGATCTAACCCATTGTGGCTCATTAATAAGTTTTCCTTACCAATCATTTGAGCTCACCCCTTATTTTTTATTTCATTCTATAAAAATTATATATAGGACTATATGTTTAAGGAAGTCTTATATAGAGTTGATTATGATAGATGTTGAAGTAATAATTTATAACAAGTTACTTATGTAGATAGTCCTCAAATACACTAAACCTTTGTTTCTTAGGATTGAGAGATTATTTGTGAGTTGTAATGTCCATATTATGGGAAATATTGAAAAATAAATATATGTTTATCTTGGGTCACCTTAGGTAGCTAGGTCATAGTCAAACTCTGAAGGTTACGTGTTGGGATAGTTTTCTTTTATCATTTGATATTTTGGGCCTATTTTAATTTTACTGAGGTGGTATTTTTCCCTTTTATTTTTCGGATTTTTTATTGTTGTACTATATTGTCAGATATAAGAGCTTATGCATGTATTATTTATTCCTTTTGTTTATTATTCTACATTACTCTAGATATATGGATATGTGTGTACATGAGTGAAAGAATATTAGGGGAAGTCCTTACATATATGTGATATGACTACTTGGTGCTAGTCATTAACCCTTAGACTATTAGAGATGGTATTGGGGTGGAACTCTAGGATTACCACCTACTAGGAGGGCCTTAGTGGGTCAAGTCATGTCAAATTGGTATCAAATACTAGGTTTTACTTGGTTAAAGGTTTGGAGATAGAATAGTTTTGAGGGTAGGTTTGGGGTATAAAGAAACAATATTAAAGTGTATTGAGTTTGGCCACCAATCCATAGAACCCAGTGTTAGGGCAGAAGAAGATGAATCCAATCACCAAGACTTTGATAAAATTATTTTTGACATAATACACATAAACACCAATTCGAGGGACATGCATTATATAGGAATGGGTTTGTGGTTATATGTCCTTATTGAGTCAGTTTCCCAGATATTATCATTTAACCATAAAACATCATTACTATTGTGGGATGCCTCCAAACAGAAAACCATTAGGGATTATTTGAAAAGATCACGATGAACACCAACCTAGTGGTGAATCCTTAGTTTAGGAGAATTTTCTGGAGGTGTTTCCTCTGGAAAGATAGTGAGTGGTACTTCCACCCATTGAGAAGTGAGAATACCAGCCTCTAGTTGTTTAGGTGGATTATTTGCTTCAGGTCGAACTGTAGTTAGTTCTTACAGTATAGGATATTGAAGTACATAGGCTAGACATGCTATACGAGTTTCAGAGATAGAGACTTCCCATGTTTTGGGAATAGTTAGACACACCAGAAGTAGAGAATTAGGTTGAGATAATAATATGAGTATTCCCTCTTATTCAGACCCCTTTTGACCAAATAGAGGAAGTTATGGATATTTTTATCCATGGTGTGATAGGAAATTGGTAGAGATTAGTGGAATAAAATAACAAAGAAGAGAAACTTCCTTGTACTAAGTTTGAGAAGCTCTTCCAAGAGGAGTATTTTCTATAAAACTGTGATTATTGTGCATCCATGGGTAGAGTCCTCAGCAGTAGGAGGCCAATATCAGACTTTAGTCTATATTTGAATGAGATGATCTTATAAGTAGTCTTATATTATAGGATGAATAGATCTGGGTTAACATAGAGGATCTAGAAAACTGGGTGAAATCTATTTTGTTTCTTATAATGGGTGGGGTTATATTTTATAGGACTACTTGACCCATCATGAAGAAGAGGTAGGATAGATAGTGAATGAACCACCTTCTTAGAGGTAGAAATGTGATCAAGTACATCCAATGGGTGGTTAGGGTGATCCTTAGAGAAGTTACAATGAAAGTGAAGACTGAGGGGATACATTATATGGTCAACATTATGATATAATACCACCACATACTCCTCCATGTGGTCTAATCTAGGTTTAGAGGGATGGTTATTAGGGGTGCGAATAGATGCAAGTAGTTTAATATTTTGAATGAGAGAATCCTGAAATGATTTAAGGCATGATTTATATCTTTTACACCTTAGATTAAATTATATTATACCAATTCATGATCTATTACTTGATTTTTATATGTCATTTTCAAGAACTAGATATTCTAGTGGAGCCTCTATCCTAACCCCTATAGCTAGAGACTCATACTGGAGAAGATTATACAGTCATTATTTTTTGTCGATAGTGTGTCTTATATCTTAGGTGAGGGTGATTCATGTGATATATATTAATTTTTGTGATGATATAGTATGATTTCATTCTTATTATAGACTATATTTATACAGTCTATGTCTAGATTTATTTTTTTGATTAGGAGATCCATTCGGGGAGATGGATTGAATTTTTACTTCACCAGTGAGAAGTATTTCCTATTTGAATGTGAAAGGATTATAGGTATAAAGCTACTACTGATTTTTCATTAGTTATCTTAAATGACCCTTGGTGTAGAATACTTTGTAGTCATTCACCTTTTTCACTAGTGGTGGTGTACTCGAATTTCCATTCCACGAAAGTATCAGGTTTTCATTCCTGATAATAGATCTATTTTAATATTGATTTTTACCCAAGTACCACTCTGATATATTTAGCAACATATCAAATGGAACCTGCTGAGTTTCAAGAGGTAAGATCATGGTTTGTGGATATTTAGAGGAAAGGTATTATCATATCCAATGTCTCCCCCTGGGAAAATTTTGTATAGTTTTCCTAGAAGGAGGATGGAAGTATAGGGTTTTTCATTTTCTATAATCACATGAATCAGGTGACATCTAAGAACACATATTTTTTTCCTGATAATCAACTATATCTTTGATAAAAAATGATGAAAAGTGGTTCTCAAAGATTAACCATAGGATAAGATATCACCAGTTATGGTTTTGTGATGAGAACATACCAAAGATAAAATTTCAATGTCATTATGAACATTATGAGTACTTGGTGATATCCATTGGTATGGAAAAGTCCCTAGTTGTGTTTTTAGGACTCATGAATTAGATAATACAACCTTTTCTAGACACGTTTTTGGTGTTTTTTATCAATGATATTCTCATTTAATCAATATCAGAGGCTAATCATGCAAGGGATTTGAGGATGGTCTTGGACATACTTTGAGACCATTCAATTCATGATAAAATTTCTATGTTTTTATTTTAGAATTGAGTTTTACACTTCTTTAGACATGTTATCTTGGAGGTTGGAGTAGTTTTATACCTAACAGAGACTGAGGTTGTGATATCTTACGAGCCACCCATATGTATGAAGGAGGCATGGATCTTCCTTGGATTGACTGGATCTTACTAAAGATTCAATAAATATTTATCTAGGATTGTATCTCTTTAAACAAACCTAACTCGAAAGGGGAAGACATTTTCATGGTCATATAAATTTTATAAGTACTTTAAGGAGTCATAGTAGAGACTAAAAATCACTCCCATATTGAGGATACTAGATGCAGTGGTTGAGTACATAGTGTTTTGCAATTCCTATAATGTTTCCTTGAATATGTGTTGATTTAGTGGTAATACATGATTTATTATGGACCATGACAACTAATACATCAGGAGTGGAACTACGTAACCTATGATTTGGAACTAGAATTTATAGTGTTTTCTCTGAAAACTTAGAGACATTTCCACTCCCAGTGAGCAGTTTTTTTCCAATAATAAGAGTTTTAGGTATATTATCTCTTAGAGAGATCTTAACCTAAGGTAGAGGAGTTTTATAGATTTCATGAAGCACTATGAAATTGAGATAATCTATAATATAAGGAAATGAAATGTGGTGGAATATGATCTTTTAAAAAAGTCTCATTCCTAGTTGATAAGAAATGAATCAGAGTAGTTAGCCTCATTATTGTTATCTTTTATGGATAAAGGGGGAGTGTAATACCTTTGATTGATGTTCATGAACCCTCTAATTCTTCATCATGTGAGGGAGTCACATCTTGAAGATATTTATTATTAGGTCTTGTATAACCATATGTTCACAGTAAGTGAACATTGAATGGTAGTGCATCATCTCAAAATCTTGCAAAGAGAATAACCACTGGCTTGGTGTGGGATTTTCAAAAACCCACCATAAAAAACTACATTTAGTGGATTTTGGTATATTGGTTAGCTATCATTGTATACTTCTTGGATTATCATATTGCAAGTTAATCCAGTAAAATTCACCTGTCATGAGTTCATGATCTACTTAACTTATATAAGGAATAAATAGTTGTGTGAAGATTACATAACCATTGATCAAATTATATTATAGAAAATATATATGAATTTACAATAAAATCATCATCATAAGAAGAAATTAATAAAAACTATACTAATAATGAGGTTAATATCATTAAATGTGGTTTACATTAGAGGATAATTTTGATTAAAATGGATGATGATTCAAACCTTGATTCACCCATAAGGAATCTAAAAATATAAATTTTTTGGAAATAATAAAATATAATGATATCACTCATACCTCTCACATAAGGCATGAAAATATGCTCAAAAAAATTCATGAAAAAAAATCCAATGAATTTTCAATTTAACCTGACACATAGTAATATTAATTATCAAAATTAATATAATATCCCATTAACACAAGTTTTCTCAATATCCATAATTAATTAAATCCTCATGCTCAAATAATTTAAAGAAACCCCCACATCATGGTAGACTATAGTTTGATCTTTGATAACTATAGAACAAGTCATTTAAACCCATAAATTCCAAAAGAAGTTTCAATATGATATGAATCAATATTAGGAAGGTTATAATATATGTGATTGATTTTCTGGCCTCAGATGAGATCATTTTATTTATTTTAATTTATTTTTTGGTCGAATAATATTGAATGTTATAAATTTCATCTTTAATCCTCTAACTAGGGATATCCTCCATGGTTAAAAGGAAATCTAGTGAGGAGGAGAGCATGGGTTTGACTGAGCTTGGTGGAGTATGTATCAGATCATAGATCATGGATATTCCTAGAATAATTGATAAATTACCATCAAGGGAGGAGGTAAATTACAATATACTCCCCTTGTTTCATCATTATAATATTAATAAGAAATTATATATTTGTTTGAATATTTTTATGATGAAATTTATATATATTATGAGCATCAATGTTTTTATGGATTCATGAGTCAATGAAAATATTTTTAATCCACATATTTTGAAGGTACAAGGATTATCTAGTGATGTTGGAAATTTTTATATTATTTTGTCACCGTATTCCTAATTTAGATGATTCCATTATTATCTCATTTTATTTACTCAAAATTAATTACAAATGCAAGGCTTTTAATTTTCAATTATATATATTCTTTGTTTGTTGATTATTTGATGGTGGTGTAGAACTTGGAAGAAGTGTCTTTAGTCAATTAGAGAAAATTAGAATTGTTAATATTATAGCTATTCTACTTTATTTTTACCTAATACTTTCCAAATATACATCTTAGGATAATTGAAAATATTTTATGGGGGAATTAATAATCACAAATCATTTTCCCACTTGTAATTATTCTATTCCAATGATGAACAATAACATACAACCTTTTTAATGTCCAGTGGTTAGATGGTGAAGTCCTATAGAGAAGAACTAATTAGGGGAATCATGAGGATAACACCAACGAGGAATGCTAGTGATGAGGGGAATTCCCATGACATAGTGGTGATTGAATGAACATTGGAAGGACCCCTAGTAGTGTATTTTCATGGGTTCGAGGTGGAATGATGGCGAGAGTGTGATGTGTTCATCACATAGGCTATCTTAGAAATGAGAGTTGGCCTAAATGGATACCAAATATGAGGTAGTGGTGTTAGGATATAATGAGCAGGGCATGGAGAATATTATACATTTAGAATTAATTATTTTTTGGATATTTATATAGAAAAAAATGTCCCAATAAGAAAACAAGTCTACATAACATGCATTCCATAAAATAGATATCAAGTATTCTTTTCCATATAGTGTTGGGGATTTTATAGATGTTAAATATAACCTATTTTCTCTCCATACATAACACAATTCATACTAATATTAGACAGTGGATAAGTTTTATTCATATATATAAATAACACATGGTATTTAGAGAGAGAACACATGTTGTTCTTGATAGAAGGACACATGGCCGGGTGAACAATAGTGCATACCTAGTTTGACATTGTGCTACACACACCCTATAATCTTGGGGGAATAAAAAGTATGATTGGGTAGATAATTACCAATTTCCTCTATCTCTATATGGCATATAACATGATTACATGATTTTTTTTTGTAAAGATACACGACTTGGGGTGTTGTGATATATGGTTTACTACCCCTTGTGCATCCCACATCATGTATATATAGCTGGAATGTATTTTTTTTTAAATATTTTCACTCAATAAATACTATAACTAAACACCTAGATAGTATATTGTGTCCCTTATGCCTTTTACTCCTATGGGACACTCCTTATATCTTTACACCTCATGAAAAATGGTGGCGGAACATGCCAATATTTTCTAAAAGGTTAACACATAATGTCATTAAATAAAATATTCTATGTACTTTTAAATTATTTTTGTTTCACATATATTATCACCCAAGTTTTATAATAAAAAAATATTAGTGTATTCTTTGTTATTTTACACATACAACATTATGGAGTGTAACCCTTCACCATTAAGGATTTTTTATAAGGAAATATGGGTGGGTTTATTTACACAACATTGTAGAGATGATGATTATATGTGGGATAGATGTTAGGAGAAATCATGGGGCTTATAAAATCATAATGTATCGCTGATACTTTGGAATGGGTTTATTAAAAACATATTGGAGTTAGTAGCAACTATTTATGACGGGGTGTGGGTCCTTCACTTATATAGTAGTTAACCCCATCACCAATTCATATTCAATAAGACAATGTGTGGGTCCTCCATATGGGTCAATATCCCTCAACTAATATACACACATCAGTGAGGAATAGTTCTCCCACTATAGTTATAGAGATATAGAATGATCGATGGAAGAATAATATATGGTTTTATAACTGTACTATGTGATGGGGAATAGTTCACCAAAGGGGATGGTATACCCTCGATTGACACACATTTCATTATTGAGGATTAATTCCTCTCTATGGTTTTAGAGGAGAGACATGTGATTATTTAAGGAGCTAGGTTGTTTACACATCATGGGATCAAAAAAATTGTTGGGTTTCCATTAGCTTAAGATCATGATGAAATTTGGTTATGGTGATATGGAATTCTTTCTAAACCCTTGATTTCCATCGAGTAGTGATATAATACTGATCTATAAATTTTAAACATTTTAGCTAAATTTTTGTTAAGATAATCTATTGTTGTATATGAGGAATGATCATTACAAGAGTTTAATTATGAATTTAAGGTAATTTATGATTATTTTAAAATCCTTATGCTCCTTATTATTCTATATATTAAAAATATCTAATATATATATATAGTTTTTATCTAGTACTTGAGCCTTTAGTTTACATGGAATACTGTTTAACCTTTTTGTTTTTAGAGTATCAAACTAGGTATTTTTACACTCACCCATTAATGGGATTTAAGACCATGCATATTGTTTGTGTGAAGATGATGGGAAATTTTTGATCTAATCTTAGTGGATATGGATTTCATAAAGATAATATAAGGTTGTTTCTTGGGGGTAAAAGTTGGTAGTGATTTATATTCAAGAGGCCTTCCCTAATGTTCTCACATAAGGGAGGGGTTTTATCTTTTTATTAATCTAACATTATTTGGGGAATATAATTATGTTTATTTTTTCATATAGGGGTTTTAATGGCATTATACTGAAAAACTAATAACTCAAACATTTTTTTTCATATAGTTTATTTTTTATATATATTTCTCATGGTTGAAGTATATATTGTGTGTTGGAGTTTATATTTGGTTACATGTTATTATAGGATAATTAATTCATCATATATTATTCCTTATTGGTTATATTTTTCAACCCATTTCCTATTATTATTTGTCTTGTAAAGGGATACAATGATTATAACCAGCACAGGTGGTGTCCCTATGGGTTGGGTCATGTTATAGGTGCCACTGTGTTCCTAGTGTTTGATACTAGGTACCTAGTGCAGGTGATGGTTGTGGGGGTTTCCTCAATTATCCACTATGAACCCAGTAGATATATACCGGGTACCTTATAAAATTTTGTTATTTTTTTAAAAAGGGTGAGTATTAGTAATTTTACTATCATGGGGTCTGACCTTAATTATGTTTTTCCTATTCTAGGAGGGACTTTTAATGAATATTTCTTACACTAAAGTCTCATATTCTTCCAATAACCTAAATTAAATATTTATTCCTTGATTGAGGTTATAATAAGGATCTATTAGTTGAATTTAATATATCTAATTAATATCTACATGTTCCCAATATTTTTTAGAGATAGAATAAAGGTTTGGTCATATTCTAAATTTAATTATTCTTCTTTATTTTTAGTTTTTTTGATTCTCATATTTTCTAGTGTTTTATAGGTATTGAAGACTTAAATCCTAGCATGGATTGAAAACATAGTTATAGTGAGAAAAAATATTATTTACATTGTTTTTTTAATCACGTGATTTCATATGATTTTTTCATAGAATTTTGGATTTAATAATTCTTATGAGTTAGTTGTCCTGAAAAATTAGATCTAATGTATTTGAATATTTTTTCATCAATTTTCATGTGATATTGGTATTTTATAAGTTATATTAATTTCTATTATTATAATAAAATATCAATAAAGAGGATGTTATATGGGAAATGTGATTGAGTAATTTATTAAATATATGGAAACTGTAACTGTAGAAGTAATGTTTTTGATGTAGAGACTAAAATTGATGTTTTGGAATTATTTTGACGTGTTAATGTGTTGTTTTATACTATATAATTACAATAATTTAGGGAATTATTTATAATATACTATTTTGATTTATTTTATTTATATTGCGTGTGTTTTGGTTTCTCTTTTCTAATGTTAATAATGTATCTAAACATATAATGCATGTGGAAAAGGGGGTTAAACACACCTAATGAGTTAGAATATTTAACTATGTGTTTCAGTGAATTTTTTATGTGAAGGTTATTGTATAAAGAGGTGTAAATGTGATGGTATTTAATTTACAATAATGTAATGTGATGAAATAATGGAAATTAATTCCAAATAATGATTTGATTTAAATGTGATCTTAAATGAGTTAAAATGGGAACTTTTTTAAAATGTAATTTTGTTATTGGAATTAATATTTTTAACTAAGGAGATGCGATTGAAGGTATTATTGAATAATAAATGGGATGTTTATTCTAGATTCCATGGGGATGAAATAATGATGAGTTTGAGCTGACATTAAGTGGAGTTTTATATTTTTTACTATAACACTTTTGATATGAAATGTACCATAAATTTTTAATATTACAGGGATCCTTGGGCTATAATGAGAAATGTGAAACGTTAAAATATGGGATATATGTTTTCTAAATAAATGAGGTAAGATATGGATTATATAAAATTCATTGTGTTTGGAATATGAGATTAATGAGCTGTGTGATTGCATGCATTTCTCTACCCAAGATGTTACTGGTATACTGGCATTGGTAAAATATGGTATGTGATTTTTTAGATTTCTTAGTTACAAAATAATACATTTTTTAATGTTGTAAATTTTATTTTTAAATAATTTAATAGAATTAAACTATTCATATATTACCACATTAAACAGTAAGAGTTTCTCAGGGTTATAGTAATTTATGATAAGGATTTATCCTCACTTCTTATATATTGAAACCTTGTATGTGTAGAAACAATATATATGGTGTTATTGGTAAATCAAAGAAGCCTTATTAGCTAAAGAATGATGTTGGGATACATATAGGAGTATTTTATGGTTTCATTTAGAGTAATGTGGTGTGATATCAATATTTTCTTTGTTTATATATTATTTTAATTTTTATATCGTCGTACTTATGTTTTACTTTAGAGTTTTATTTGGACATATGACTCACATGGTAATTTACAGGATATTTTTATGAAATATTGTTCTTTTTTATATTTGTTTCTATTTTTTATCACATTTTAACTTTTTATTTTAATTTTGATAGACCATTATATAATAAATAACTCCTTAATTAATGTTCTTATACTCTTGGTGCTAGTCATCAGTCTATAGTTATATGGGAGCCCACATGAGGCAATGTGAATGTCCATCTCACTAGAATGTTCTTTATTAGAGGGACATTGGAAAATACTATTAGAGTGGTTTCTATTCTATAGTTTTGATATTTGGTAGTTTTATGATTAGATATTATTAGTTAGGATATGTGATGAAATATGTGTGTGTGTGTGCTAGGACATACCAACTATAAAATAAGTTGAATTTACCTATAGAGTATGTAATTGTATTTATGATGTTATTAGTAAAATTTTGGTACATAATGATAACTCAGTTGAGTGTGCATAGTAAGTTATTCATATAACAAATTTTTACATAGGGATATGAAATATATTTTTCTACATGTGTTTGTGTTTTTTTGGTTATATAAATTTATATTAAACAATTGATTCATTAATAAACTAATTAGTGTTTTCCTGAATAAGTTACTAATAATAGATTAGTCATTGGTAATTTATAAAATGAAATCGATGATATAATTTAAGTTGTTTGATTTGATAAAATAATTTATGATTATGTGAATGTATTTATTCATGATGTTTTTTATTTATTGAAAATTTTATGGTTTATTTATAATAGGTGTATTAATTTTTTGTATAATTATACTTTATAAGAATATTTTTAATGAGCCTACTGACATGGAGGTTGACCATGAGAATTTTGATAAAGGGAATATTGATGGGGATGCTAATTATGTTTCTTTAGTAGGTGAAACTATAATTCTAGTATAGAATAAGATCATTTAGAGTTGTCTTAAAATGATTCATAATATAGATTGGAGACCATATCAGGAGGCCACTATAATGTCAAATATTGTCGGAGATTTTTGAGCATACTATCCTTATATCATTTGATGAGATATTGATCCTTGAGGATATGAAGAGTGTATAGAGGGGAAAGAGTGGAGATTCAAACTTATAAATTCTCTTGAGGATAAAGAGGTAAATATTTTTGTATTTATGATTGAGGTACTATATTGATACCACTGGAATATCATTATCCTAAAGAAGAGGGTTGAGGGGTTGTTAAGGGAAGAATTCTAAGTGCCTTTCATTGAGAATTTCTATCCATATACGATGAAGATATATATAGGTCTATAGATAATGGAGTTAATGAAATGGAATATTTATGATCTGTATTATACCTCCATGTTTATAGAAATTAAATTTTTTTATCTACCCAAGGGTGTTAATGACACTTTTAAGGCTAATCTATTTTAGTACAAGTTTATGTTGGAGATATGAATGATTGTTCATCTCTTTTTATACCCACATTCATAGTGATTCTAAATAAATATATTATATAAAGAAATATCTTGAAGAATAGAAGAGGGATTTATTGGATTTAGTATTGGAATGAAGAGAATAGGAGATAAATCTCATAGGAATGACGAGTGGTTAGGTGGTTAGGGAAATTAATTTTTTATCCTTTATCAATAGGTTGAGTTTAACTAAATTGATATTAGTGGGGAAAAAGATTTCATAGTCACTTTTTTCTTTTAGTGATCTAAAATAGTGTCATTATTATGATAAAGTGAAAAATATTCTTAATTTCTATTAGAAGATATATTATATGGTTAGTGATCATGATTAGAATTATGCATAGTTATGTCATGAAAGGACTAGTCTGATATAAAATGGATCTCAAAATATGTCATTTTGGGGGAGGGGGTCTGGTTATGAAGGAAATAATGGTTCTAAGGGATTGAGTTAGTGGGGGTATTATTTGTAGGGAAGATAGGTGACCCACTTTTCAGGTTTAAGTGCATGGTCTAGGAAGTTATTCAATGTTGAGTAAGATTTAATGGATCTTAGAAAGAGTTATTCCATGGTTATATGTTTGATGATGGTTACCTATACCTTAGTTAATTTGTTTTTTGATTTTAGTGTTTCATATTATTTTATGTCCACTTTTCTGGTGACTAACCACATTTTCCTATTGAGTTATTATTTGGTGACTTGTCTATTAATACAATATTAGGAAGATGAAAGGATCTTAATTAAAGATTTCTATAATTTATCAATTATATAATAAGATATTTATATCTTTAGTTTTTTTATATTCTATATATGGAAGGTTTTAATATACTTCTTAGAATGGATTGGTTGTCACATTTTTGGGTTCATACCAATTACAAATAGAGATGGGTGAAATACCTTCCATCTTATGATGAATCTTATATTTTTAAAATAGAATAGGACTATCCTGAAAGTATATATTCTTATGATTTTGGGTATCTATAAAGGATTTAATATTAGGTTATTGGGATGATTCTCAACTCTATTGAAGGTTTTTAAAATGCTATTTTTTCTCACATGGTTGATCGATATTAGGAAATGCTTCAAAAAATATTTTTTATATTTCTATCAGAGAGGAAGGTGGATTTCATGATTAAAATAGTACTAGGAACTAAGTTTATATATATACCTCCTTATAGTGTGTCTCATGCTAAGCTCAGAGATTTAAATACATATCTGGGTAATATTTATTCAAAATGATTCATCAGAGAAAATGTATCTCTTTGGATTCTCATATTATTTTTTCAAATATAATAGATTAGATTTTTGTAAATATATTTCAATTACCATTTTTTGAATCATGTCACATTATTAATTGGTATCATTTTATATTAAATTATGATTTGTTTGATTAATTGAGTGGAGATTGAACATTTGTAATGATAAATCTCTAATTGGGTTATCATTATTTGATTATATGAGATAATAGTGAAATTAATACAACATTTTGAACATGGTATAACCATTTTTAATTTTCTGTAACATTGTTTTGAGTAATGACCACACCAATGATGTTCAATTATTATAGGAATTGTGGTTTCATAGTTATTTGGGTTTCTTTGTGATTATGTTTACCGATGACATATTGATATACACATAATCATGGAAGGAGCATGTGGAACAGTTGGTTATAATATGATGCCACATGGTCATGTTGTAAATGAATCTAGGATATCGATGGATCATAAGAAAGTTGAAGTTTTTGTATCTTAGTAGATTCCCATGAATTTCTTTGAAATATATATTTTTTTTATCCCTTTTAGGTTATTTTAATTAATTAATTTAGAAAATATATCACCTAGATTCCCCAATGACGACGTAGAATTGGAATTGAGTGATGTTGTACTGGGATGATAATTGTGAGGTGGAATTTCATAATCTAAATAAGAGGTTGACATTCAGACATATTATATTTTTATTCCTTAAATATAGGTTTAGGTTGTGTGTTAATGTTTGAGGAAGGAGAAGTGTCATATGGTTCTCATCATCTTATGACACACAATAAGGATTATTAGTCTTGTGATCTTGAGTTGACCAAAGTTGTTCATTCTCTAAAAGTTCAATAAAATTATTTTTTTAGTGAGATATTTATGCCATTTTTAAAACATAAAAAACAAATTAAATGTATTATTATATATATTTTAATATATCTTATAGGATAAGGGTCTAATATATATTTTCTCTTTAATTTTTAGATGATATATACTTTGAGAAAGGGTAATATTGATACTGATGCTTTATTTAAGAAGTATACAGTTGATATATCTCACAAGATTATGAAGGAGAAACAAATTATATAAGTATTCCAATAGTTTCATCTTGATAAATAAGAGGTGGCCCGATGAACTATTATATATCCTTTAACTATCACTTAATTCATGATGGAATGGGTGAGAGAGGTATCAAGTTCATATTCTTAGTGATGATTTTATCAAGAATGATTTTATAGTGGGATGTATATTTATAAATGGTCAGTTGGTGAATATTCCATTTTATATTTCCAAGGATAGATTTATATTCAAGGATTGACTATGCATTCTTGATTTTTTACATTTTTGACCAGTTAACTAAATTGGTACATTTATTTCTAACAAGATAAATTAAACTAGTTAATGAAGATGATAAGTATTAAATATGAAAAAATTTAATAATTTATATTATACCTAATAGAATTTTTTCTAATAATTATATGAAATTCACATCCCAATTTTTTCATGTCATAAAAAAATCATTGGGCTCTATGGTGGTATTAAGCATAACTATCATCTATAAATGGATAGTCAATTTAATTATACTATTCTAATTATTTAGGGTGTTCATTTTTAGTGGTTTATAGGAATATAATATGACCTTGGTATAGTTTATATTTAACAAAATTTATGAGGAATATGTTCAAATGGATTTTTTTGATGATTTATAGAAAAGGTCATGTTGGTCAGCATTTTATTGGACCAAAATTGTTTAGACATCATTATTTATGCCTAGTCAGGTGTAATATACTTTTTTATCATTAAAAAATAATCTTGAAGACGTTATCTATATAATAGAATAATAAGAAGTCATATATTAATCATAGATTCCATATTATCTTGTTTGATGTAAGTGATCATTTTTTTCTTCATGGATTGCCTCAATTAGGACATCAAATAATTCATAAGAATGTGATGTTGGATTCACATTTTTTTAGAATTTCTATGTTTATTTAGAAGATTATGGTGGTTGATTATCTTTTGTTTATGCCACTATAGTATAGTTATATATGTGATGTCTTTCATGTGTAATAACTATATATTTATGTACTGTATATTTATTAATTTAATTAATTTAATTATGTGTAGTTGGTACTAGATGCATCCTTTATAGAAAGACCAATGTGTATTTTTGATCATAGATAGAATTGATTATTGAGAAATGTTTCACCACATGTATGTGTAGAATGTAAAAATGGACATTTGTAAGAAGATAAATTGAATAAAGAAGCATAATTGAATTCAAAATGGAAAAATATATTTATTTTTGTCATTAGACAGTGGTTCTATTTATTGAGAAGCTATATGGTGCGGTGTTTATAACATCCTAGACTTTAAGAATGTTTTTGATATAATTTTGGATGTTCATGTATTTATTTATAATTATTTAAATCTGATTATAGTGGGTTTTTATAGGATAGTGAATGAGGGGATGTAGCTATATCATGCTAGATTTTATGTAGCAAGTGCCACCACATTCCTATTTTGGGGAAATATACATATAGTGGAGGTGTTAATAGTGGGAGTACCATGGACTGACCACTGAGTAACCAGTATCTATGTACCAGATACCAAGTATCCTTTTAAGAGTTTTTTTTAAAGTGGGAGAAATATTAATTATGTTATCATGGGGTTTAATACTAAATTTCATTCCTTTTTTAGAGAGAATTTTTGAAGAACTTTTCCCTCTATCAACTATCAATTTATTCCCTTAACATCAAGTGAAAATTTCTTCCTTATTTCAAGTCAAAATATTGATATGTTATTGGTGTTAGATTTGTATGTGTAACATATACATGTTTCTTTTTTAAAGAAGGTTACAAGGTTTGGTCATTTTATCATACAAATTATTCTCTTTTAATTCTCGTTTATTGATTTTTTTAATTTCATGTGTTCAAGATGGAATTAGGAATTGAATCCATAATCATTTTATACATCTAGTTCTTGGTAAGTGGGATCTTCCTTCCATTTGTGTATTGTCATCTGATTTTATATTATTAGTAAATTTTTGAGTAATTATTCATGGTTAATAGACATGAAAACTAATATCTAATGTTACAGTACAATGTTTGAAAAAATGTCAGGTGATATTGGTATTTAATAAGAGAGTTTAAATAAAGAAATTAAAGAATTTCATAATTTAAAATATGGTTATTTGAGGAATTTAATAGAACAAATTGTAAAATAAATATAAAAATTGATAGTTGAATTAAAGAAGTGTAAATAAGATATTAAATTGATTTCTTAACATTATTTTAATGTGTTAAAGTGTTGTTTTTTCTACAAAATCTCATTTCATTAGTGAATTAATTATCATGGATAAGTGTTATTTATAGGATTAATGTTGTGGAGGATTTGGTTAGCATGGAATGAAGTAATTAATGTATCCAAAGTGATGATGCATGTGAAAATGGGGTGAAAAACTAAAAATGAGCCATAGAATCTAAACATTTATTTAGAGGATTTAAGTTATGTGAATATTGATGTATAAAGTAGTGCATGATTCATGGATTATGTTTTTAATAATTTAATGTTATGATTAAAAGGTAAATGGGTATCAAATATTGATTATATTTAAAAGTAAGTTTATGTGTATTAAAATAGGGATTTAGGATTTGAATAATATTGTTGGAAATAAAATTTTAACATATAAAAATGTGATTTATGTTTAGGGAACTAGAATGTGTTATTTTATAATAAATGGGTTGACTATGTTAGACTGTTTGGGTATAAATTTTGATGTGTTTGACCCAAAATAAAATATTGTTTTGCGATGTTTTACATTAATAGTTTTTATGTGAACAATTATATGATGCCATAAACATATAATAATCCTTGGTATATGATATGAAATTAGATAATATGAAATATGATACCTATATTCGGAAAAGCCTTATGATAGTATTTGAATTACATGAGATGTCATGAATTAAGAAGATGAGATGAAAAGAGACTTATGTTTCGACACATTATACCACATTCAAAATTAGAGCAATACAAGAATTAGTAAAAGAAGTTATGGGATTATTTAGTTGTCATTTTTAATACCTAATACTTTATTTAAATGATGAAAATTCTATTTTTAAATGATATAAAAGATTTATAAAATTTGTATATTATCCTATAAATATCAATGTATTTACTAAGGTTGTAGAAATTTTTACTAAGGATTATTTCTCACTCTATATATGCACACACACTACAATAGAATGCACATTTTTCATCTCTCAAAAAGGCATTTCCTAGGACTAATAAAATATTGAGAATACTAAATTTAATAAAGAGGTCCCTTTATCAGTGATAAAATAGTATTAAGAAAGGATATTATTCTTAGTTAATTTCTATCACTAAGAAAGGGTCCATCAAACTACTATATTCACTCTTTTTTGCACAAGCCTAAAACAACATAAAATTCTATTTATCAATAAAATTAATCTAATTAATATCATAATTGACATAATATAAAAAATAATTAAATATAATTTTTTAAAAACATATTTTTATATTTAGTGTCACATGAATATTAATTAATTCAATATTTAAATAAAAATACATTTCAATCAGTGGGATAATGAAGTAATAATCCTTTTACTTCTAAGCGATAAAATATATTTAACTATAAGTAAAATGAATGATTTAATATCCATAATAAACATACTATGCATTCTTAATAACACTTAAATAATTTAAAACTAAATATAAATGAAAAATAAATTTTATTTCATTATGAAATCAACATGATTCATAATAACATGAAGTTTAGTCCTATATTTAACAAATGAATAAGTTGTCTATTTTTTGGAGTTTCATGAATATTTGAGAACTTTTTTGAAAAATTGAGCAAATGATTCATGTGTTGAACTAAAATATGAATTTTAAATTGAAAATAAGTATTATCATTAATTATGACCACACCATGATTTCAAATGAAAAAACGATCATTCTTATATTCTAGAAATTCATATATTACCATTTTCAAAGAGCTTTAGAACATTCACAACATGTTTTATTGGAATTGATCATGTGATGCATGTTCTGAACTAAAATAAAAATTTTAAATTGTAAACATATGTTTTTATTCATTTAAGATACACCATGAGTCTAAATGATGTACAAGTTTTAAAATAATCCATAAATATATCAATCACATTTTATAATAGTTTAAGGATTATCGAAGTATGTTTTCCAAGATTTTTTCATGTGAGGCACATTTGGAACTAAAATGTCACTTTAATATTTAGAACATGTATTTTATGTCATTTTTAGACACAATGTTAGTTAGAATGAAATAAAGTTCATTTATACATGTCAAAAATGATTAAATGCTAATTTTTCTAGAGTTTCAAGACATCATGATATAATTTTCTCAAAATTTGACATGTAATGCATATTTATAACACATATCTTTTAAATTGAAAACACACATGTATAGTCATTTTATCCTTAATATGAGTTGTAATAATATATGGTTCAATCCTAAATTCCATAAATATTTTAATGGTAATTTTCCTAGACTTTTAGAAAAATTCAATAGAATTTTCTTTGAATTGAGAATGTGATGATTATTTTGAACTAAAATGTATATTTTGAATTGAAAAGATGTGTTTTTAGATATTCTGACCACACCATGAGTTGGAATGACATGTGAGTTTTCCTTAAATTCCAAACATGCATCAATGGTTATATAATAAGAGTTTGAAGACATTTTAAACACATTTTCTTGTAACTGGGAATGTGTCACTTGTTTTGAACTAAAATATCATTTTAAATTGAGAATATTTATTTATAATAATTTTAGCCACACCATGAGTCTGAATGATTTGAGGGTCATTTTTTTCTAGCCAGAAATACATAAATGGTAGTTTTAAAAGAGATTTATTAAAATCCATGTATTTTTCTTGGAATTTAGCATGTGATGAAGGGTTTGACTAAAAAATTCACATTTAAATTTAAAACATCTTATTTCATTAATTTTAGCCACAACGGGAGTTTGAATAACATAAGGTTCATTCCAATATGACATAAATGCATCAATTTCTAATTTACTGGAGTTTCATGAATTTACAAAAACAATTTCTTGAAATTTATCATATTTCACATGTTTTTAACTAAAATGTCACTTTTAAATTGAAAATACATTTTTACATCACTCTATCCATATTATTGGTTATAATGATGTCTAGATCATTCCAATATGAAACAAATACATTAATGTTAATTTTATTATAGTTTCATGATATTTTGGGTTCTCTTTCATGGTATTTACATGTGACACATGTTTGGTATTATCGGTTATATAAACAACTATGAAAAATAGTTGTAGATAATAAAATTAAATAATTTTTAGATAAAAATCTCTTCATGAATTATTAGAGTATTACAATATAATAAAACTATCCCATTTATCACTAAATTCATCTTTATGATTATCTAAATGTAATTTATAAGAATAGAGTGTATATTACAGAAGAAATATAAATAATGATTAATACATATGTAAACTGAATATGTATATATTCAAAAGCACACACATATCAAATATACCTTTAATGTGATTTGATTTTTTCTATGGGTTATATTATCTTTCATAAATTTAAAGATATAATAACAATATACATTGCTACTTGGATATTTTGGCCATCATAAAATAATTCTCATATAAAAGAAATTGTTTATGAAAAATTTTAAATATATAATTATTAGTACATACACCAAAAGATATTGCAATCTATAGTAGTCAATCAGTTTCTTTTTGCTTTTCCTTTTCCTTGAAACCTTTATGGGTCGATACATTAGCACTACACTATCAAATAAAACATGAATTTTAAGAAATATTATACAATATATAATCAAATGATTATAAAGTTTTTAAAAATTAATGTTTATGTGGAAAAACAGAATATAATTTGTAGTTGATATATTAGATATTCATGAAAAAGTGACTGGATTTAGTAAAATTAAAAATTTCACTATTCACCTAAAAATCAAATATTTAAGAAAAAACTAAAAAATTTGACTTAAGATGATTTTGAGATGATGAATTCAAAAATTAAGTTTATTTAATAAAATTAAAATAATAAAATATATAAATTGATCTTTTGAATGAAAATATTAATCATATAGAAAACAAAATTTCTATAAAAATGATTGTTTTAACATTATGTGTTCTTAATCTTATTTCATATTAATTTCTAATGAATTGAGTACTGATACATTTTTTAATGAATTTTAATCTTTAAAAATTTATAAATTGATTAAAGTACACAACACTTCAGAAATAGTTATATAAAAACATCTATTTTTAACATTGAATGATTGTAACCATATTACATTAATTATTTATTTTCTAATCATTAAATTTCATCAATAAAAACAAAATTATATAACGTAAGAATCATACTTGATTATTATATTTCTCTTTATAAAAGGTTTATTAATCTTATAATTCTAATATGTCATAATAGGGTTTAAAGGGCATTCCCAATACCCATGGTTTATTATAAGTTCTTGGGTATCAAAGAAACTCCACTTTGGAATGATTTCACCCTTAAATCAGAGTAAAAGTACAACAAAAAATCTAACAAAAAACTAACATGACCCATCCATATATAAGACATTCGTGCTAAAAAATATATGGAAAATAAATATAAATTAGATAATAAATGTATAAATAATCTATAAGATCACACCCCCTAACCCCTCCCCCACAATGAAAAGACACACAAAAAGATGCCTATAGATTCCTTTTCTTCGACTACCAATAGTTATCACTACCCTCCATCCATATAAAGTAATAAAAGACTAATTAGATAAAGTAAATATTTTAATGTGACACACAATGGAAAATCTTTGAAAATAAAATCAGTTCATATCAAAATCATGTAATAGGACCAAAATACCAAATGTAATAGAATAAAAACCAACCTCAAATAAATAAATTCTTTCAATAGAGGCCAACAGCTAGATAAGAGTCTGCAACTAAAATAATATATAGGTGTGAGCTAAATATAAATAGGAATTACAAATATAAACTATTTCCCATATAAAAAATTTAAATTTTAGATCCATTTAGTGTTAGTTTAAACAAAATTATTTAAAGATAGGTTTTTCTTACTTAATTATATTTATAACCAATAATTCAAAATGGTTTTATAAACTTCTTTCATTGATTATTTTAAATGAATATAATTTATTAGAAAACATTTAACGGGCCTAAAAACATTTTTAATCCTATTTTGAAAGATCCTTTAGAATCATTACAAAGAGGTTTCAAAGAATAAACTAACATATGCTACATTGATATGAAACGAAATACAGAAGACACCATGTCATAGATACAATGATACAAATATAATAAACCAATACCAGGTTCCACACATATCATGAAAATAGGAGAATCTAAAGAAAAAAGGGAGTACCATTATGTGAATCCACTAAATAAAGGAATTTTTGTCATGGGATTTACCTAAGGTCCTAAAGTGATACATTCATATACTTTACTCAATAGAAAAACCTATCAGCATATGTTGTGTCCTATCACAAACCACATGAATAGTCTGCACCTAGACTCATTAGAATGACACACCCCATTCAAAAATATCAATAATTATAAGAGACTCTAGTAGCATGATACTATATAGTGTATCATATGTCTTAACTCCCACTTATCTACCTGAGTTTCCATGAACAAATGAAAGTAAGGGTGAGAAAACAAAAAATGAACACAACCAGTGATAATATTAAATAGTAAATAGTGGTTAATATAATAAACAATGAGAATATAAAGTAACCCACCCTCACCTCTAGCTCCATGTAAAGAAAAATCCTCAAACAATATTCCACCATCAAAATCAATCAAAACCAACAGGTCTCAAAAATGCTGCACACACACACACACCCAATTAGAAATCAATTAAAAGTACCAACTTAGTCTTTATAAAAACAAATTAGGATGCTAATTACTATGAAGCAATCCAAAAAAATTCATAAAAAAAATTTATCAAAGAATTATACTTGGAATAACCTTTAAAATTTAATTTAATAAAATCAACTCCTTTTTTTAAATATCAACATGACCCAAATGATATGAAATCCATTTAAAACCTCACCTTTTTAATTAAAACAATTCTTTAAAAAATTATCTATACATAGAATCATAGAATCCCTTTAAAAATACATTTCCAAATATATTTATATATTTCAAATATAATTATAAAAATATCCATTTTGAAACATTTTTTAAAACCCATTTAAAATTTACTTAACACTAAAAAAGGAAAAAAACCCTTCAATTGATTTCCAGACCCAAATTGGGTAAATCAATTTTAAAATAACTAAATTTAATTAAAAACAATTATTTCAATGATTTTAAAATACTTATCATTTCATGTTTAACTTGAAATTACAAGTAAAGGAATTATTCCAAAGGAATAAAAAATTGTATCATTTATAAAACCAAATCTAAAATTCACCAATTGGAATAAATAATTAAATCAATCATTTTAAATACCAAGTAGTAAATGGTTATAAAATTTAAATCTTACACATGGGTAAACCTACCTCAAAATCAATAGTGCATGAACTATAATATGTTTCCTTTGATGGTGGGCACCCATTTAGGGTAAAATTGACCACAAATAACTTTAGATTCATAATAAACCCAAAAATATTTTAAGATAAAAAGCCCAATGTTTGACAGAACCAAATCATGGTGATGGGAAGGAATAAAACATGATTAAATAAAGAAGAGTGGGAACTAAATACCATACCTAGGGGATTAAAACTAGAATCACCAATAATAGAGGATAAATATTCATGTGAAGAGGAGGAATTTTGAGTGTATGTGTGTGTGTGGGGGGGGGGGGTGCATGTGAGGAGGGGTTCAACCTGAAGGGAGGAGGATATGGAGAGGGAAGGGGATTACCCTCTCATGGTGTGAGATAAAGAAGAGGGAGGATGGGAGACTGATATTGAGGGAGTGGGGGAGTAACAAGGGAGAGGGGGTCGTGAAAGACATGATTTTACCAAGGGATAGGGTGCATGATGGGGTATGGAGAAAGAATGGGTAGAAATAAATAAAATGGAAGAGAGAAAAAAACAATAAATAATAGAAATAATTTTTTTATTTGGGTGTGGCTCTTAGTTTACCAGTATAGTTTAATAAATTATGTGACAACCATTCAGCCTATACTGGGAAATCTAAAATGAATTGCAAGGTTACTCCTAATCACCCATACTGTTTAATAAATCATGCATAGACCTTGCCAAAGGAACTATCTATAGGCATAACTAGTCGAATGGTTGCTTTATGGTTTTTCTAACTGTGCTGTTTAACCATGTCCCCCTTTAAAACAATTACAAATTAATTTTTTTCATGAAACTCTCTATAATTTCAGATGACTCAAAATAATATTATATAATATTAAATAAAATAATAAAAAAAACATGGGGTGTGAAAATTATCCCCATAATAAAGCTTTTACCCCTAAAAATCCTTTATTAAATGATAGAATATGACTAAAATATGACAACTAGAATGATTCATCAAAATAAATGAAGCATGACCTAAAGAAACATATGAAATCTCTAAGAAAAACCCAACCATTAATAAGGGACACATGATCTAACAAACACCAAAGTCTATCCAGGTCTCCCCACTATTTAGACTTCATCTAAAATAGTGGGTCAACATACACACTCTCCAAGGAGTGTAATACCACAAAAGAATCATTTAAACCAAACACATAATGAAACCTCAATTCCTCTATCAAACATATGAACTTAAAAGAGGAGAAACACAAATAACTCTCAATAAAAGAACTATCTTTAGAGTTAGAACTTGGTATCCATACTAAACTAGGTAAGTTAGGATTTCAAATCCAAAACACTATCTTGTAGAGAACCAAAAAATATTCAGAACTCTTAGGTTCTTAACTATATGATGGCTATCAATTCTAGTTACACAAGCACCAACCTGAAATCAACCATTTCCAACCCATACAAAAGAAAAAAATACCAAAATACAGACCATAAGAAACAAAATCATCATCCATGAATAAGATACAAAATAACAACCAACATTCCATAAGCACTACAAAACAACTAACATCCCATAAGTATCCAAAAATAATCACCCAAAGAACAACATGATCAAGATACCTCGAGGTTCTCACCAATTCCAAACCACCAAAGAGGAAACCACTAAAACCAAAAACTAAGAATCATACTAAGAAAAAAAGATCCACTAATTCCTATGATGAACCTAGGTCACCAAAAAAAAAGGAAGGGTACACTTATTTGAGACTAGATCCAATACTAAGAGAAATAATGAATCCAAACTTACCACTTTATTTTGAGTTTGGGTAGAGCCACAAACTAAAGTGACTACACCTATGAGAAATAAAATCACCCTGAGTTTTATCCCTTGAAACATACAATCCATCATTTCTATGACCTTTTAGAGAGTTGTAATTAAAACAAAAGGAAACAAGAACTCAACTAGTCCATGTATCAAATTCCCAAAAAATAAGTCCCACTCAACTGAGGTACAAATACAAAATAATAAAACCATCAAAACTAGACACTTATAAAACCCCCATTTCAAAACACTATATTTTGTAAAACATTCATTTATAAAATTTAATCATTCATTTTAAAATAGAAACATAACTTCAATTGTAAAAAAATTCAAATCCCCTCTTTTTATTCCATAAACCATTAATTTTACAATCAATATAAAGGAAAAATACCTTTCTAGAATCCCCCACTTTTTTTAAAAAACATTTCAAAATAATTCACTTTTTAAAAAATTTCTAAATACAATTTTAAAATTAAAACACTTTCCAAGTTTTCAAATGATCTCAAAACATTTAAAAAATATTTTAAAAATATTACCTGAAAATTTATTCCCTTTTCTTAATAAATTCTATTAAACCCCTAAACATTGTTTTAAAATCCAATATTTTTTAAAGTTTTATAAACACACACAACTTATAACCCATCACAGATCGAAACACAATTTCAACATATCACAATACTTCCTTGGGTTTACCCCCATCATTGGGTATCACCCAAGGTAGTCTAAATATCATAACAAAATGAGATGGGGAACTATTATTGACTATGACACATTACTTATAAGGCAAGTGATTAATATGAAATAGATACTAAAATGGGTCTAAAATCGAGCATTAAAATGATGCATGGTTTATCATTCAATGAAATCCAACCTAACACCTCAATTATATGTCCATTTTAATCCCAAATCCAATATGAACCCCCCAAAAAATCAATCATGCTGATGAGGATTAATAAACAATAAATAATAATCAAATAAAATTTCTAACTCAAAATTCAAATACTAACTACCCATAGTGATTCAAGAATCATTGTATTTGGGGGTGATCAAGAATCTATTCATGACCAACCTCTCAAGTATCAATAACTAAATGATAATTTTATCTTACCATGAAAACCCAAATAACAAAAGTGCTAATCACTATATATTCAAGGTTCAATTGAAGAAATTAACTCACCTGATTTTATACCATTTTATCATTAACTAAATTGATCCATTCATCAATCAAACACTCATGCTGGCCCACAAAAAGGCATGAAGGGAATTCCCAATCTCCATTGGTTGGAAAAAGTTCCAAGGTATAATTAACCCACCAAATATATTCATCAGTCGGGCACTCACGCTGGACCATGAAAAGTCATGAATGGAATTTTTGAACCCCATGGGTTTGAAAAATTTCCTAGGCATCAAAGAAACACCACTTGGAAATGATTTCTCCCTTAAATCATAGTAAAAGAAAATAAAAAATCTAATGAAAACCAGACATGAACCACCCATATATCAGACATACATTCCAAAAAAATATATGGAAAATAATTATAAAGTAGATAATAAATATATAAATAAACCCTCATCTCACACCCCAAAATACCTTATATTTAATGAAAAGACACATAAAAAATCATCTCCAGATGCCTTTGCTTTGTTCACCGATAGTTATCACCACCCTCAATCTATAGAAAGCAGTAAAAGCCTAATTGAACAAAGTAAATCATTTAAAAGGTCACATGACATAAAATCTAAGAAAATTAAAAAAATTGTAATAAAAAATAAATTAATAGGAACAATTGGATGAATGCATTAAAATAAAAACAAACCATAGATAAAAAATACTCTTAAGAGCGAAAAAAATCAAGATAAGATCCTACAACTGAAATAACAGATAAACATGAGATACAGATCAATAGGCATTCCAAAGTGAAACCAATCCCCATGAATAAAATTTAAATTTAACAGCCATTTAGTTCTATTTTTAACAACTTTATCTAAAGATAAGTTTTTATACTTAATTAAATTTAAATCCAATAACTTAGGATGGTTTTATAAGCTTTATTATTTGATTATTTTAAATTAAAAAAATTGATTAGAAAAAATTTAATGGGCCAACACCCTTTTTTATTGCATTTTTTAAAAATACTTAAAAATCATTAAAAATACGTTTCAAAGAAGAAAATAACACTCAAAACATGGATAGGAAAGGAAATAATGAAGGTACCCTATCATAGATATAATGAGACAAATAGAAAAAAGAAATACCAGGGGACATGTAATGTCCCGGTTCTGGAAGCCACCCAGAGGCACCCCGTACCCAGTTGGTCACATGGCCTCAAGCGCATTTCCCCAAATGCCAGAGGCCACCGACTAGCAATGAGGGACTTGTGTGTGATAGTGGGGAAACTATGACCTCATTGGAAAAGTACACAGTGTAAATAAATAAACATGCAATAACAGAAGTAGTAAATAACCAACAACAATAAATAGCAGAAGGATAAACCAACAAACAACCAGAGCACACATGTATATATATATATGAAATGATGCATGATATATATATGTATAGGAAAGAATCCAAACAAGTCACAATTCTGGAAAACACCACCTTACCAAAACAAGTACAAAATAAAAGAAAAACATCTTCTCAGCATCACAAGACAAATCTTGGTCCCTTGCTCTCCTATTCCAAGAAATCAAGTACTAGAAGTCGAAGGGCACTTGCACTTGTCTATAACTGCAACAATATAGTATTCTTGGGCCTAAAATCATGGCCCAAATAGGGTGTGAGACTAAATCCCAGTAGGCAACCACCCAAAGATCTATGCCTAATAGTCAGTGAGTGTATGGCAGGTAATAGTGCAGTAAGCAGTAAACAGAAGCAGCAACAGCAGGTAGTAATCAGTAAGCAGTAAACAAGATGATGCAAAAATGTAATCAATCCACAGAACAACAACAAGTAGCAGTAAACAAACAACTAACCACAACAGGAAACCCTCTGGGGAGTACCCGCAACCATCCCCTCAGGTCCTAACCAAGAAGTACCACAACCCTCTTGGCAGTGCCCTCAGCCTAACCCCTCGGGCTTGGTCTTACGAAATTATAATACTCTATGGGGAAGCTCACTCGGTCAATTCCCCTTATAGTCTAGGGTAGTAAGGAACTCTATGAGGAAGATCACGCGGTCTAACCCTCTTAGCCCCAAGTTCTAGAGACTCTCTAAGGAAGCTATCTCAGACAATTCCTCCTATAGCCTCAAGTATACCACAGACTCTCTGAGGAAGCTCACTCGGTCAATTCCTCCTCTATCCTGGGAATGTTCTTAAAAAGATTCAAAAAAAGTAAGTCTCTCAAAGGAAGCTCACTCAGTCTACCCTCCTATAGTATATAATAATCCAAGACTCTCTGGGAGCTCACTCAGTCCATCCCCTATAGTCTAATGTCCAAGAATCTCTGAGTAATCTCTCTCGGTCTGCCCTCCTGTAGTCTATAATGTCTAAGACTCATTGGGAAGCTCACTTGGTCTATCACTTATAGTCTATAGCACCAGGTTCTCTCAGTTCCGTGCCGGTCAGTGCATAATACTGCTATAAGACCAAAGTACACCTATAGAGCTACTTGGATAACCAAAGTACACTTATGTAGCTACTTGGCTAAACAATCTACAAGGCAACAAGCATGTAATGAAAAACACTCCATCCTATAGACATGAGTCATGACAAAAGTCATAAAGGCCAAAGGCTAACATGACCCAAAGGTCGTAAACAGAGAAAAGCATGGGAAAATATCAAAGAACAAAAAATTATCCTCCAAAATGTTCAAATTTTCTCTACACCAGCATACAAGAAAGGCAAGAAAATAACAGGGGTAAAAAGGTAAACGCGCAATACCCCGTTCATGGGTATTGGTGGAATTTGCACATAAAACTCAAATAATTTGAACGGTAAGGCACAAACCACCTACCTCGATCCTAGGAGATTGATATACATGAACCATGATGATTTATTCTCATTAGAACATCTAATATCTAATAAAATTCCCAAAATTCACAACCCACGATATCTTGAGAAGGAGGAGGAATTGGAAAACAAGGCTCAAGTAAAAGGGAGAAATCACCGTTGCGATTCCAACGCAATCAATAGTGCTCGAATTGGAGAATGGACGGAGGAACAATGGATCGTCAATGATCCGTGGATTCCCGGCGCTCTCGGACAAACAAGACCTAGAAAAAGACGTTTTCCTCGACTGGGCGCGACCCTAGTCCGTTTAATGAAAAAAAAGAAAGTACACGGCATGTACTTTTAGAGTACACGGTGTGTAGTGGGTTTTTCTGTACTCCGCTTAAAACGGCCTCCACCTGACCCCTACACACTATGTGTGTGGCCCGAACATGGCTAGCACACGAATTTGAGCGGGAAAATAGTACACGACGTGTACTCAGAAAGTACACAGCGTGTAAATCAAAAATTTCCAGAAACATCATTTTTCTAAAAAACTCCAGAAAAAGAAAAGATGTACCTGAAACGAAGATCCGGGTTATTAAAAACTTCCCCCCTTAAAGAAATTTGTCCCTGAATTTCCCTAGCGAGGCGTAGAAGAAGAAACTCCAAACAGCTCTGGCCACTGCGATCGTACATCGACCTCCCTCTCCCAGGTTTCGTCATATACTCGCCCATGCTGCCATAGCACCCGTACTAGAGGAAAATACCGTACACGAATAACCTTCATACTGTGATCGAAAATTCGGATAGGATGCTCATCAAATGATGCATCCACTTCAAGATCAACCTCCTCGAGATGAAATACATGAGACGAGTCTGAAAAGTAACGTCGGTGCTAAGAGACGTGGAAGAAGTCGTGCATGGCCTGGTACCTTTGAGGTAGCTGCAACCGATAGGCAACCAACATAACTCTCTCCAAAACCTCAAACGGCTCGACGTACCACGATGAAAGCTTACCCTATCTCTAAATCCTCTTGTGTCCCAACCTCGGTGCAACACATAGGAAAACCTGATCCCCGACCTCGAACTCCAAAGGTCATCTCCACTATTCAGCATAAGACTTCTGTAGAGACTGTGCTGTAGCCATCCTCTTTAGAATCAACTCTATCTGTTATAAGGTCTCCTGAACAAGACGAGGTCCCAGCAGAGCTGCCTCTCCTACCTACAGCTAGCATAAGGGTGATCGGCATGGCCTGCCGTATAGAGCCTCGTATGGTTCCATCTGAATGGTCTCCTGAAAACTGTTATTGTAGGCGAAATCCACAAGAGGAATATGCTTCTCCCAAGAACCGCCAAAGTCTAGAATGAAATATCAGAGCATATCCTCAAGCACCTAGATCATGCGCTCGGACTGGCCATCTGTTTGGGGATGGTATGTTGTACTCAAAAGTACCCGTGTACCCAAATCCTTTTGAAGTCCCTGCCAGAACCGAGAAGTAAAGCATGCATCCCTGTCTGAAACAATGGAGTGTGGAACTCCATGTAGACTTACAATCTCTTGGATGTACAACCATCCCAGATCATCAAAACTGAATGTCTCCTTGATCGGAAAGAAGTGTGCGACCTTCATGAGTCTGTCGACGACAACCCAAACAACATCGTTTCCCCAAGGCGACCTCGGAAAACCGGTCACAAAGTCCATCGTGACATCGTTCCACTTCCACTCGGGAATGGGTAACTGCTGTAAAAGCCCTGCTGGTCGCTGATGCTCTGCTTTCACCTGCTGACAAGTAGAACATCTCATGAAAAAACTAGAAATATATTTCTTCATACCTGGCCACCAGTACTGGTGGTGTAGATCACGATACATCTTGGTGATGCCAGGATGAACTGCCCAAATTGAGGAATGAAAATCCCGCATCAGCTCCTTGCGTATGTCTGCTGACACCCATACACGTCCCTGGAAATGAAAGATCTCATCCTCGCCCACTATCCATCCAGGAAGAGGGTCCCCTCCTGACACACTCTCCTGTAGGACTAAGGCCTCCGAATTTGATAGCTGCCTTATTCGCACCCGATCAAGAAGTGTAGAGGTAACAACCACAGAAGATAGGACAGTCTGTCCCTGGCTATCGTGCACTTCCAAGTGTATCTCAGAGAACAGATCCATAAGCTACCACTCACTGCTGGCCTCTTAAACTGCCTGAATCTGAGTTCTTCTGCTCAACGCATCTGCCACTGCATTGCCCTTTCCCAGCGTATAGGCGAGCTCGAAGTCAAAGGAATGAAGATACTCGACCCACCTATACCACCTCAGATTTAGATCATGCTGAGTGAAGATATACTTGAGACTCTTGTGGTCGGTGAAAACCACAAAGTGATCTCCCATAAGGTAGTGTCTCTAAAAACGTAAGGCATGAACAACAACTGCCAACTCCAGATTGTGCATAGGGTAATTCCTCTCGTGTGGCCTCAACTGCCAAGACCCGTACGCAACGACTCCATCTCCCTGCATAAGCATAGCTCCCAGCCTAATACCTGAAGCATAAAAGTAAACAGTGTAGCCCTTTCCTGGCTCTGGAAAGACTAGTATCGGTGCTGACGTCAACCTACCCTTCATCTCCTGAAAGGATGAATCCCAAGAATATGACCATAAAAACTTCTCCCATTTATTGGTCAGACCTGTCAATGGTGCTTCTAGGTGTTAGAAGTCCTGAATGAAGTATCTGTAGTATCCAGCCAGCCCTAAGAAACTCCGTACCTCAAAGACATTCTTCGGCTGATCCCAGAAAACTACAGCTCTAACTTTCTCTGGGTCCACAGATAATCCATCCTCTAAGATGACGTAACCCAAGAAGTGAATCTGATCCATCCAAAAGTGGAACTTCTAGAGTTTAACATATATCTGATGCTCTCTCAGTGTATTCAAAATGATCTCAAGATGTGTGGCATGGTTGTGTCGAGTGTGAGATTACACCAAGATATCATCCATGAAGACCACAACGAAGGAGTCCAAGTAGGGATGGAACACTCGGTTCATCAATGCCATGAAAACTGCTGGCGCGTTCGTGAGACCAAACGACATGACTGTATACTCGTATAGACCATACCTGCTCCTGAAGGCTGTAAGAGGTATATCTGATGGTCTAACGTGCAAATGATGATAACCAGACCTCAAATTGATCTTCGAGAACACCCGGGATCCTCAAAGCTAATAAAAGAGGTCATCTATCCTCGGAAAGGGATATCGGTTCTTGACCATCAACTGGTTCAGCTTCCGATAATCCACACAAAGCCGAAGGGTACCATCTTCCTTCTTCGCAAACAGGACAGGCGAACCCCAAAGAGAAGTACTGGGTTAGATGAAACCCTTTGCCTGTAACTCCTCTAGCTGCTTCTTGAGCTCCTGCAACTCAGGTGTAGCCATCCTATAAGGAGGAATGGACACTGGTGCCACTCCTGGCATGAGCTCAATCGAGAAGTCTACCTCACCCTCTGGAGGAAAACCAGAAAATTCCTCTGGAAAACATCCCTAAAATGATCCACCGCTGGGGGAAAGTCTAACTGTAAAGTCCCCTGGTCATCCAGATAAAGACTGGAAATCTGGGCTGTAACTTCCCCTAGCCCATGATGCTCTGGTCCAGCTCTACCCACCTGGACATCCCACTCGCCTCTATGAAGAAAGGATCCTCCCTCTAGTGATACAAAACTCACACTATGGCGATAAAAATCGATGAATGCCTAGAAAGGAACCAACCATTCCATCCCGCGAATGAAATCATAGCCCGACATCTCTAGGAAATAGAGATCCCATAAGAAATGACACCCCGCAACCTCAAGAGGGCACTCTCTGCACTGACGTACGCTAGATGTCCTCGTTCCCAATGGTGTGTCAAGAGTCAAAAAGTCAGCGGACGAAAAGATACAGAGCCCAAGGCTCTCCACAATAGAGGTGCCCCGTACCCGGTTGGTCACATGGCCTCAAGTGCATTTACCCAAATGCCAGAGGCTGCCGAATAGAAGTGAGGGCCTTGGGTGTGATAGTGGGGAAACTACGCCCTCATTGTCAGAGTACATAGTGGAAATAAATAAACATGCAATAGTGGAAGCAGTAAATAATAAACAAAAATAAACAACAGAAGGCTAAACCAACAAACAACTGGAGCACACATGTATATATATATGAAATGATGCACGATATATATATGTCTAGGAAAGCAGCCAAACAAGTCACAATACTAGAAAACACCACCATACCAAAACAAGTACAAAAGAAAAGAAAAACATCTCCTCAGCATCACAAGCCAAAGCTTGGTCCCTTGCTCTCCTACTCCAAGTAATCAAGTACCAGAAGTCAAAGGGCGCTTTCCCTTGTCTATACCTGCAACAACATAGTCTGCTTGGGCCCAAAAGAATGGCCCAAATAGGGTGTGAGACTAAATCCCAGTAGGCAACCACTTGAAGATATGTGCCTAACAGTCAGTGAGTGTATGGAAGGTAATAGTGTAGTAAGCCGTAAACAATAGCAGAAACAGCAGGTAGTAATCAGTAATCAGTAAACACGATGATGCACAACAGTAATCAATCCACAGAAGAACAACAAGCAGCAGTAAACAAACAACTAACCACAATAGGAAACCCTCTGGGGAGTACCCGCAACCATCCCCTCAGGTCCTAACCAAGAAGTACCACAACCCTCTGGGAAATGCACTCAGCCTAACCCCTATAGCTTGGTCATACGAAATTATAAGACTCTCTGGGGAATCTCACTTGGTAAATTCCCCTTATAGTCTAGGGTAGTCCGGAACTCTCTGAGAAAGATCACGCAGTCTAACCCTCTTAGCCCCAAGGTCTAGAGACTCTCTAAGGAAGCTATCTCAGTCAATTACTCCTATAACCTCAGGTATACCATAGACTCTCTGAGGAAGCTCACTTGGTCAATTCCTCTTCTATCCTGGGAATGTTCTTAAAAAGATTCAAACAAAGTAAGACTCTCTAAGGAATCTTACTCGGTCTACCCTCCTGTAGTCTATAATAATTCAAGACTCTCTGGGAGCTCACTCGGTCCATCCCCTGTAGTCTAATGTCCAAGACTCTCTGAGGAAGCTCTCTTGGTCTAACCTCCTGTAGTCTATAATGTCTAAGACTCATAGGGAAGATCACTCGGTCTATCCCTTATAGTCTATAGCACTAGGTTTTCTTAGTCCTGTGCCGGTCAGTGCATAATAATTCTATAAGGCCAAAGTACACCTATAGAGCTACTTGGATAACCAAAGTACACCTATGGAGCTACTTGGATAAACAGTCTACAAGGCAACAAGAATGTAATGCAAAACACTCCATCCTATAGACACGAGGCATGGCAACAGTCATAACGGCCAAAGGCTAACAAGATCCAAAGGTAGTAAATAGAGAAAAGCATGGGAAAACATCCAATCACAACAAATTATCCTCCAACATGTTCAAATTACCTCTAAACCATCATAAAAGAAAGGTAGGAAAATAAAAGGGGTAAAAAGGTAAACACGCAATACCCCATTCACGGGTATTGGTGGAATTTTCACATAAAACTCAAAGACTTTGAACGATAAGGCACAAACCACCTACATAGATCCTAGGAGATCGATATAAGTGAACCACGAAGAATGATTCTCCTTAGAACATCGAAGATCTGAGAAAACTCCCAAAATGCTCAACCCATGATATCTTGAGAAGGAGGAAGAATTAGAAAACCAGGATCAAGTAGAAGGGAGAACTCACCGCTGCGATTCCAACGCAATCGACAGTGCTCGAATCGGAGAACTGATGGAGGAATAGTGGCTCATCGAAGATCCACAGATTCCCAGTGCTCTTAGACGAACATGACCTAGAAGAAGACGTTTTCCTCGATTAGGCGCGACCTATGTCCTTTTAATGGAAAAAAAGAAAGTACACAGTGTGTACTTTTAGAGTACACGATGTGTAGTGGGTTTTTCCGTACTCTGCTTAAAATGGCCTCCACCTCACCCCTACACACCGTGTGTGTGGCCCGGACATGGCCAGCACATGACTTCGAGCGGGAAAAGAGTACACGACGTGTACTCAGAAATTACACGGCGTGTACTTCAAAAATTTCCAGAAACTTCATTTTTCTAAAAAACTACAGAAAAAGAAAAGACGTACCTGAAACGAAGATACAGGCTCTTACAGGACACACAAATCAAGAAAATTAGTGAATCTAATGAAACAAAGGGAGTCCTCATATGTGAATCCACTAACCAAAGGAATAGATTCTATTGGCTCTACCCTAGGTTCTAAAGTGAGTTAGTCCCAATCCTTACTCAATGAACCAACCTACTAACCTATATTGCATCCTATCACAAACCATAAAACTAACATACACCTAGCCTCATCGGAATGGAGCACCCTGTATATCCCTATCACTAACTATAGGGGAAACTTGTAGTGTATGAATATCTAGCGTGGCATAAGTCAATATTCCCACTTAGCTACCCAGGTTCCCATGACCAAAGAAAAGCAAGGAATAGTAAACAAACAATGAGCACAACCAATGATAAGCATAAAAAACAAATAAGGGATAATACAAGGGTTACAGAGCATATCAAATTACCCACCCTCACCACTATCTCCATTACAAGAGAACCCCCAAACAACCATCCTACATCAATATCAATCAAAACCATTAGGGATAAAGAGGTTTTCAAATAAACACACCTAATTAGAAATCAATTAAAAGTTCCAATTAATCGTTTAAAAAAACCACTTGGGATGTAAGTACATTGAATAAATTCAAACCCATTTATAAAAAATTTTTATCAAAACATTATAATTGGGGATCACCTTTACAATTTAATTTAAGAAATCAACACCATTTTTAAATCTCAAAATGACTCAAATGAGGTCAAATCCATTTAAAACTTCACCTTTTTATTAAGAAAATTATATAAATGATTAACCATTAATGGAATTTCATAATTAATTTTAAAATACATTTCTAAATATATGTATATATTTTAAAAAAAATTATAAAAAGGACCATTTAAAAACATCTTTTAAAACGAATTTAAATTTTACTTAATGTTGAAAAGGGACAAACAAATCTCTTTAATTTATTTCTAGACCCAAACAAGGTCAAACCATTTTAAAATAACTCTATTCAATTAAATAAAATTATTTCAACAATTTTAAAATACTTATAATTTCAATTTTAACTTGAAATTCTATGTAAAGGCATTATTCCAAAGGAAGAACACCCTGTATCCTTTATAAAACTCAATATAGAATTCACCAATAGGAATATATAATTAAATCAATAATTTAGAAAACCAAACAATAAAGGGTTCTAAAATTTGAATATTATAAATAGGGAAAACTACCTCAAAATTAATGGTGCATGATCTAAAACGTATCAGCTTTGACGGAGCGAACCCAATTAGGGGAAAAGAGACCACAAAAAACCCTATAATCAAAAACACCAAAAATTTATTCAAGATTTAAAACCCAAGGTTCAAATGAAAAAACCATGCTGATGGGATGGGATAAATATTAAGGAAACAAGGAATATAGAGAACCAAAGATCAAACCTTTGGGGTTTGACCAAAAATCATCACTAATGGATGAGAAATCTATGTGTGAAGGGGAGGTGAGGTTAGTGGGGGGGGGGGGGGGGGTACATGTGAGGATGTGTTCAACTCCATGGGAGGAGTCTATAGTGATATAGGGGGATTGGACATAGCATGGTGCATGATGGATGAGAGGGGAGAGGGGAGTCCGACAATGAGAGAGAGGGGGTCATGTGGGAGAGGGGGTTGCATGATACATGGGTAGGATAGGGAAGAGGGTGAACAATGGGGTAGGGAGAAAAAAGGGGGAGAAAGAAATAAAAGGGAATAAAAAAAGAAATAATAGAAAAAAATAAAATTATTTTTTTATGTGAGTGTGGTGCATGGTTTACCAGTATGGTGTAATAAACCATGCTACAACCATGCCTCTTATATTGGGAACTCAAAAAAACCTCGCTTGTCACACCTAAGAACCCACACTATTTAATAAATCAGGCATAAACTATGATAATGGTACTGTCTTGAGACAAAACAAATCACATGGTTGTAACACATTTTGGATAATAGTGTTGTATAACTATGTTCCCTTTTAAAAAAATAAAAAATTTCTTGCCCAAAATTCTTGAAAAATCAAGATGACATAAAATAATATTAAATTAAATAATAAAAAAAACATGGGATGTGATAGGAAATTTCTCAAACAAGGGTATATCCCAATAGTAACATGAACCTCCCCTATTGGAGTTTTCTAGACCTATATATAATAACATAGACCACCCCTAAATGTGTTTTCCCAATCGGTCCATTATCCAACTAGTAACAAAAACCATCTCAAAGGGAGTTTTATTTATAAAATCAAAACCATCACCAATGGAGCTTACCATAGAATCATCACAACTTCCCTAAGGTAATTTTCATTATCATAAATACAACATTGTAAAACCCATTTTACTATTTTTACAATTTAACTAAAATAATCATCACATTTTACAATAAGAACAAAGTATTCCACTTTATTTAACAAGGGATCAATATCATTCCTTTCAAAATAAAACTTCAACCTTTATGTAATAAATAAACACTTCTTATTGAAATAAGATTTCATTTTAAAACATCACCCCACCACATGGATCGCTCGATGAACCATGGTCATTTGATACCACTTGAAACCCTTTAAAAAACATCCATTTGAAATCATAAACCTCTTGGTTCATTTTAAAGATTTATGTTTCCATTTAAAGATCATAATAATTTAATTTTATAATACCAAATGATTCAGTCAGCTAATAACATTTTGAAATTTCAACAATTCATATTTGGAAAACACAACATGCTTTGGGAACCAATTTCATGACTACTGATGACTATGAAAAACAATTTCACAATCATTAGTCTAAATAACATTCCCATTTTAAGAGGATATATGAATTTACACTCTATAACAAGGTCCATTTAAAAAAAATTGGGCATGCACTTGGAATAAATCCTTTTTCATTGGTTCTCACATCTTATTTTGGGAATCTTGCTAAGATAGGGAATAATTCAAGTATTTATAATTAGAGCAAGGTAATAGCATGAGAAACTAGTGTGACTCACCATTCATGCACTTAAAAAAATATTAAATACTATGGGTATAATTTAACATACCACCTAACTTATCCTTAGAAGAGTCCACATGTCTGATATCAGTCCTTAGTTTGGTCTCAATCAGAAGAAAATGAAGAAGAAAAATTAAAAAATTAAAAAAGGAATATTAGACTTAAAAAAGAGAGGGATTAATTGATAGTGAATGAAATGAAAAGTGAGAGTAAATATACTCAAAACCTTAAGATTAACCATACACATGTGTGGAATAATAAAACATCTAACCATCACATCATTAAAAACCAAAAATAAGAATGGATTTTATAAAACTTTCCAATGAAAATCATTCAATTTTTACAAAATAAAGAACCCATGGAAAGAAAATGGGTTCCATTAAAGACATGAAAATGAACCCATTAAAATAAAATGGGTTTCATATCATTTTAAAATATATTCACATAAGAATTTAGTTCATAATTCCATCAATAATCAAAACATGATAAACCCATGGAAAATAAATGGGTGTCCAAGGGCATCAAGTAATATTTCAGGTAAATACCATTCAATCAAGATAATAAATAATATTCTATTTACACAAAATATATAAATGGTATATATTTAATACAATAATTTTACCCAATAAATTTATGTATGGAATCTAGTTGACTGCCCTTATATCACAGGAATAAAAAATAGGGTATTCACACTAGAGATACATTGGATGAAAAATTAAGGCTATACACTGAAAATGACTAGTGAAGATGAAGGAAGTGATGTATCATTTCTCCAAAAGATAAGTAAATTACATAATAATTTCAAATAAATAAGTTTTATGGTTAAATTTGTAAAAAACCTCAATCAATAATAAGATATGTCAGTGGAAAATGAAGTAGTTGAAAAATGATTTTAAGTAATTTTGAAAAAATCACATTAGAAATAATAAATATTCTTGATCTAATGAAATAATTTTAAAATAAATATTTTATAAAACTAAGTTAAAATAATTTCTTTTAGAAACCATGAAAACATATAGATGTAATTTCATATAAAATGATAAATAATGTGGAATGATATTCTCACATGTAAAATGAAAAAAATATATTTTTTAGATTATATTTTCAACATATTTGTAAAATGATAATGTTATGAGTCACTTAAAAAATTTATGTTCAAAAAGGTGAAATAAAAACTTTTTAAAACATTTATCTTTGAAAAATATACATAAATAAATGATTCCTTGTAACATAAAAATTATTTCAAAGAAATGTGGGAGGAAGATAAAATAATTTATTTTGAAAGGATGAAAAGTACCTTTTTTTAAATATTTTGAAATAACTTTGTTTAAAAACCCACAATGTAAAAAAAAACTATTATATTTTCCTTTTAAAAAGGAGTAAATATAATTATTATTACCATATAAGATAATCCATATCATCTTTTCTAAAAAGGGAGAATAAAATTGGTGGGAATAAAAGTATAGACAAGTAATAGAAGATACATTGGTAATAATGGTAGTTATTCTTACCAATGTTATAATTTTATTTTGGAATTTATTTATCAAATATGTAGTAATTGATGCTGAGAATTAATTTACCTAGAGTGAAAAATGATATAAAATATAAAATAGTAGAATTTTAGGAACAAATAAATCTTAAAATATATATTCATATAGGAAATAATATGACCCAATGAATCAGAAATTGATTCGATGAAACTCTTATAGAACTGGTTACATAACAATAAAATGACCATGATAGGAAGATCATGAAATAGAAATTAAAATATCATAAAATGAAATTTATTTTACTATGTTAAGTAAATTTGGTATTTAACACACTATATAAAATAAATTATGGTTCAAAATATCAAACATGTCCCATGGAATTGAAAATGAGATAAAGAATCCCTATCCTTGTTTCCCTGCTTAGTCAAATTCACTCTAATATCCTGTATAACAAACATAGATATATTAATCAACAATTTCATAATATTGTTCATATATGTAAAAATTTATAAAATTAATTTATAATTATTATATACATGTATATTAGATATTTATTATCTATTTTCAATATTAGGTGTGAGTAACCATGATAGTTTTGAACTAGTTTTGTAATCATAGCGTTTTATTCATTATTCAACCAAATATAATCATTCTGAGATCATAAAAGGCATTTTAATTAAGGTTTTATAATTATTTATAATGTTATAATTTAATTTTAAACATATTTTAGTTATTATTCAAGACAATGATCTTAGCAATGAGTTTATTTTAATAATTTATAATAAACAGAAAGTGTTATCTTAATTAAATAGTTAAATGATTATATTAACATTCCAGAACCAAAAAAATAATTATTTACTAATTAATATTAAATATTAACATTCAAAATCCATACATGATAGAAATTTATAGTGTTGTTCATATAGGTGGTTAAATCGACCCAACTGAAACATGCTACACTCTATGTGTGAGTATAACTATAGAAGATATAATTTTGTTATAATATTATTATCACAAAATTATAATGAAATTATTTATATTTTTTATAGATATTAATAATAATTGTGATTATTTATAAGAATAATTTAATTTAAAAATAAATTTTCACTTATAAATAAATTCATTTTGCTCTTATAATGTTCATTTTAGGCGGTTAGTTTTACAATGACTGCTTATTTATAATATTCCTTATAGAAAGACTAAATTACATTTATAGAAAATAAATAACTACAAAAATAAAATATCTATTAAATAATCCCATTTAGAGAACAATGTTTGAACGGTGGTGACAAAAAACAAAATGTGTTATTCATAGAGGCGGTAATCCACACACACACACACACTTAAACAACGTTTTCATTTTTTCGATTGAATGAGAGGGGAATAAATAATGGTTATACCATAAATATAATAAAATTTTAGTAAATTATTTATAATGAGTTCATTATATAAATATAGTTATAATGGTTTGGAGAATCATGGATAGGAATGATGAATAAAGGAAGTAAATGGGTAAGTAATACTTTGGTTGAGAATTTGGATCTTCTCTTGAATATCCTTTAGAAATTAAGGACTTGAGGAACTTTGTTGATTCTAGGGGCTATAAAAAGTGTATAAGGAATATAAAAAAATTAAATTGAGTAGATATTAATGGAAATTTTTAACTACAAGTTGTTAATTTAAGTGGGAGAAAGTGGTTACTTTTATTGGTGAAAAGAGAGAAATATCTTTTAAAAAGAATGTTAGGTATGGGGTAAGAATTGAATTACATGATAGAAATGTGAGTTAGTTGGGGAAAATTTTCTAAGACATATAGGTATGAATTTAAAACCCAAAAAAGGTATTGGAGAAGTTCTATGGGTCAAATTGATTTAGTAAAATTTTAGCCTCATTAAATTACCCATTTTAACCCTTACTAATCTTAATTAAGTATTAATCATGGTTATCATTTTTTATCTAAAAATACAAGATGAACCTTCATACTATATTTTGATGAATTGAATATAATTTTTTGCACAATTTAATCTAATTCAATTTATAAATATGAAAAAATTAACTTTAAAATTAAAATATATAATCATTAAGTGTTATTAATCTTAATTGACACTTATTACCAATTAAATGATCATTTAATTTATTTTTACATATTTTTAAATATTATATTAAAGTTTTAATTTAAAATATATCAATTTAATTTAAAAAAATACACAATATTTATGAGATTATCATTATTTGGAAAATATTTTTTTCCACGATAACTAATATTTATCTTGATAACTTAATTTTATGTATAAAAATAAAATTGACTTTATTACATAATATGAACATGTTGATCTAAAATATGAAAATAATTTTATCAAATAAAATTTATAAATTTTAATATAACATTATCAATTTAAAATATATTCATGATATAAATTGGTTTATTATAAAAAAATTAAGAATTATCTGACTTTCAAATAAATAAAAAACTGAATATGACCATTAAAATGTTTAATTAAAATAAAAAATGGTTTTTTTGAATTAGTATAATATATTACTTATATTATAAAATGTTGAAAATAACTTTTCTAATTTCAAAATTATATTTTAAAACACATATTTTTACCCCTTAAATAAATTGTTAATCATTTAAAATGTTTTATAAACTTATTTTTATTGATAATTTTATAAAATTTACAAATTATTTAAAAACCATAATATTTATTGTTCACTTACAAATCGATTATTTTATAAAAATCCCAAAAAATAATCTTAGGCTAATTTTGATATGTTAAATTAAAAAAATAAATTCATTTTTTAAAATTTTAAATTATAAAATTATAAAATTTATCTTTTAGATTAAAATGAAATATATATATATAAATATTTTATTGAAAAATGGCCTCTTAAAAAATTAGTTATTATTAATCCTATTATATATGAATTTAAAATTAATTACAATATTTTTATTTACTACTTGTTTTATTATTCTTAAAATTTATTAATAATATTAATCTAATATGTTGTGGATCATTTTAGTTTGGTGTTGTGTATGAAACAAGATATATAACACAATATTTATTTAAGGAAAAATAAATAGTGAAATATTGGTTCATTATATTATACCCCCTTAACTAAATTTCATCCTCTAAATTTGAATTATTACTCACTAGTGAAAGTAGGTGAGGGTATTCCTTATATATTCATAATTTGGGATATAACTTGTTATATTAAATCTACCATACTCTCTTAGGCTACATCAAGTAACTTATCTTTTCTCAAAAAACATTAATCTTTCATGAAACCATATATCTAAATATGTATATACTCTAAATGTATATGTTTTGTAACATACCTTTCCTAAAACCATGTGAATATCTAGGTCATTAAATTATAGTGAAATCATATATTCCTCCATAAATTTAATATATATGTAATCCTTAAATGGTATTTACCACTAGATCATAAAAATAAAAAACTAGACAAAATATATATCATAATCTCAAAAATGAGATAGACTTCACCAAAAATATAATAGATAAGTTTTTCATCATATCGATAATCAATTCAATGGTTATCAATACTATCTAACAAAATTTTCTTAAAATAAATCAACCTTTAATCCCTAAGAGTTATACATCACTCATTCATGCATTCTTAAATAGTTATCCCCATTAATATAACCACATTAAAAATCAATTTTCAGATATATTGATGCTATTTAATATATATTTCCAAACCATTAAAGCATAAATACTGAAGAAAAATCCTTAGATGTCTCATATAATCCTCATAAATTCTATAATATACCAGAATATCATTAATAAATTATAATCACTAAAAAAATTGTTAAATTATCAATAGTTAATTTGTAATATGATATTATCCTCACTGCTGAGGTAAGACTAGGATACTCACCTTTTCTATCATAACAAAAATATACTAAGATTCTCAATCATTTAAGTATTATATATTATTCAGTTATAAGACATGGTGGATTATTGATACATACTTTTCTTTGATTAATTTTCATTATCATATTTCAACTAAATACTAAAACCAAAATTATTAGGATAATATAAAATCGAAGTAGAGTAAATGATAATATGAATATAAAATATAATTCCTAAAACAACTTCTCCACTGATACCATCATTTCAACCTATGATACTTTCTTTTCAACTATGTAACACTTGGTTCATCAAAAAACTCTCTTAGATCTTCCTTGGATACATTAAGTTGTGTTCTATCATAGTTCTAATCATAATACCATAAAGTTATTTGGAAATAAATCCTTCACAATTTATTTTAAATAGAATGTGATTAACCAATGAATATCCCCTCAGAGTGTCTATCCAGGTATGAATTCTTAGGCCTACTCATCATGAACCAAATTGAAGACCGATTCAATGCTCAACTGACATTTTTCAAGGTGATCACTCTATGTGTATATGTGCTACATATGCACCCAATTTCTGGTATCCATACAAAGAAGTAATTTCTAAGAAAACCCCATAATATCTACCTTACCAATGATTTGATATGTTATCCTATACATAGACTTATCACTTAGACTTATCCCTAGGGTTTTTAATAAAGTTATCTTATCATAATCCCCAAAATATTCAATATTATCTTAACTAACCTAAAGGGTTATCCAAACCATTGAAATTAGGTTAAACTATGAATTATCAAACATTGATAAAAATTATTACTCTCAAATTATCCTCAATTGATAATATCTTATTCTCCAAATTTATCTAAACTCTTATCTAATATCAACTACAGAGACACAAAAATGTGTCCATCTAGTTATATGAAATAAATAAAATATTTAATTCTAATAAATTCTCATGACCTTTTAGGTCTATATTTTTATAAAATTAGTAAAAAACATTAACTAACAAAAGTCATGTATTTTTCAAGTAATGTGCATTTTTCTCATAATATTAAAATATGTTTAATTCAAAATAATTCTTCAACATCTCCCATTAATTCTACACATAAGATACTGTTCTATATATTTCATATGTTTCTTATCTTCATAACTTAGGGAAATATAAAAAGAATAAATTGTTGAATCATATTATCATTATAGGTAAACATAAATGATAAAAATCAAAGATCATAAGTGAGCAAAAGATGAGAATATTGGTATAATTAGGATACATAATAAGGTTATAACCAATAAATAATTGATCATAACTCATAGAATAACCTAATAATACCTCATTTAAATTACACATATCATAGAAAAAATGAATATTTATGAATTGGGGCACATTAAAAAGATTTAAAATCATAACATAGTAGATCAAGTATCACAATGTGATTCCCTTAACGGATTAGGATTCACTCACCTATTTCCTCTCATGGCTCATGTATCACTCAAATTTTTCATAGAGAGGACCAAGCATAAAAACATGTTTCCTATTTTATATAGATTATCACTATTCATTTCACCATCATCCCATGATATGTAAAGATTCACCAAATGAATTGGAGGGATATATAGGGTCCACCCGTCACTAGAGTTTTTGTATGTAATGTCTCAGATTTTCCATGTATTATTTTTAAATAATTTATGGAATTATTTTGAGACCAAACCTTTCGACAGCGTGCGATTCTGAGGCCCGGAGTGCCCGGAATAAATTTTTGAAATAAATTATAATTTTAAACAGCGCGCGTGAGTGATTATCCTATAAAAGTGGAACATCTTTTAAATGGGTTCCCGGATAAGAAATCCAATGGCACCATTGCGTTCATATAAATGACTTTAACTTAGGCAAGGCCTAACATCGATCAACACAGGTCAGCTGTGAGAGTTAGTTTTTAGACGTTTAATGGAAATAAAATAAAATAAAATTTATTTTATTTAAAAGTTTCCTTTTTGCGCAACAACCTAATTACTCCCTTTTTAAATACCTTCTTATGGAATGTTTATAGGTTTAGCCTCATAACCCTATGAATTGAGAGAGATACTATTGGATATTTGGAGGAGAACCTGTTGGTGGATGACGACAACACATCTCCGATCCAGCGAGCCTCACTAACGAACGTGACACGACAATTGTTCTTCAACTAGATTGAGGTAGGGGTGTTATTTTAATTTTTCTTACTTGTTCTTGGATTAGACAATGAATACAGGTCAACCCATGAATAGGTTGATCTGTGGATTCGTACGGTCTGCAGGAGGGTTTTTATTGGATTGATCTCAGGGAAATAATCCTTGTTAGATTAATGTTTTGATTCTACACTGTTTGATCCTACTATTGGGAGTGGATCAACGTCGTGACGAACGACGATAGAGGTTCATTCCTCTATTTTCCTTTTGATTTATTTCCCCTTTATTTTCTCTCATGTTCTTCTCGTTCTTCATGGGGAGATGAACAATGGATCATTTCACATCCATTTTGTGACGTAATGATCCCAAATTGGAGATCCGACAACTTGGAGACCTAGCAAAGGTGCAACGACGATGAAGACAGACGAATCGACATGGTTATAGAATAATAGTTCTTCGACCATTATTCAAGTGGATATTAAAAACATGTTTCTGTGGCCGATCAAAGGCCTAAAACCGATGTAATTGGATTGAGGATTATTGGTCAACCTCAACACTTCAGTTTCGTGACGATCGGATGGTCGGATCAAGGATCAGAGGAGCTCTGAGATGCGGCGACGAAGAACATCAGTTTTGGAAATTTCCGAAGAACATGGTGTGTATCCCGAAGAACACACCATGTGGTACCAGTGGAGGAAGATAGGGTTTCGGTTGTCAAACAGGTATCACACGACATGTGACCCCAGTCAGACAGCGTGTTGGACCTTCCTTGAAACTCGACGTGTATTTTGGGAAGTACATGGACACTGGATGGACTACACACCTTCAGAACACAGTGTGTAGAGCCTACACAGCATGAAAGAGGCGACTACGTGGGACTCAGCATGTATCCATGGGATACACAGACACGAGGTGGAGTACACAGCCGTGTACTCCACCACATGGCCTGGCGAGGCCAGTAATGCGGGTCACCCCATGTGCCTGTTACACGGGTTGGCGTACATGGGTTAAGGCCATACATGGGTACATGGCTAGAATACATAAATCAGAACCTAGATACATTAAAATTGCATGTGATCCTTTCTACACATCGTGTAGTTTTGTTTTACACGAAAAACCTTGCGACACGGGCCGTTGTACATGGGCAGTACCCAGGGTCAGAAGACATGGCGTGTGACACTTCTACACACCGTGTAATTTTCAGTACATGGATTTATCTTCTTGTCCACCATATCTTGGACATGTTTCGTTTGGGTTAGTTCCCCTTTTTCTCATTCCCCTAAAGGTCAGGTATTGTTTCCTACTACAATAGTATGATACCTTTAGTAGGACTTTCTGATATAGAGTCAGGTATCCTTCTGAGAGGCCCAGAGCGAGATCCTCTATCCATTATTGACCTTAGGTGGAGTCAGGTATCGATGTGACCACTTCCACAGGGCACCGATCCTCTACCTAGCAGGTGAATTCCAGATGAGTCATGGTTTCCACCAAGGCCCTGGTAGTGATCCTCATCTGTGTATCATGATCTTTCCCACTTAGGAGTGTGTTATCTTGGAATGAGTGTATCTATCTCTCGTGACTTTTCCCGATAGATAATACTTCTCGCACGGATGTCATCAGAGCTATCAGACTCATGGAGTGAGTTATCCTAGATGATTGCTTTGTGGAATATTCAAACTGAATCCCTAACGGGGGTATGCTGTTGTGTGACTTGTCCCTAGACTACGGGTTGGGATTTGAGTATATCTGGATACTTTTTTTGTTACTCTTGCTATTTTTTTAGTAGGAATATTTTGCAGAGCTGACTGTGCCTTACCTTTTTGTATTTCTTTGTGGTTTTCGGGTCATCTACTGAGTATTGTTATACTCACCCTTGCACGGTCTTTGCCTGCATGTGTCATGTCTTGTGCAGATGAGCATCCCTCTGATAGAGTCCAGGGAGGACCAGGACATGACCGAGCATTCTGATTTCCCTACAGGCCGAGGTGATCCTACGACTATGAGAAACAATCCCAGTATCTCTTTGTGTTTATAGGTTTTACTTTTTAGTTTTCAGACTCTTATTTTTGGTGGGATTGTATTCTGGCCCAGTTTAATTTCAGTAATTTACTTTCCATCATACTCTGTTGGTTTGGTTTAGTTGTATGCATGAATTTTGTTCCCTAGTGGTTTTTTACATTTCAGCATTATGGGCTTGGATATGTGTGCATGTGTACAGGTACTTAGGAAATGACTCCCATGTTAGTAATATGCCTACTTGTTTCTAGTCACCAGCCCCTGGCCTATTGGAGGCGGGCTTGGTGAGTCGCGGCGTGAGCCCCACTGGGACAGGTCATGACAGAGTGGTATCAGAGGTGGTCAGTTCTACCTTAGGACCACGAGTCTGTGAGGTTGGTTTGGGGAAACAATTTTAAGTGTTTCGAGCTCAGCTTTTAGGCCATAGACTCTAGTGTTGGTGTGGGCGACTGACGTATCCATACACCAGGACTCTGATAACCTGCTTTCGACTCGGTACATGAAAACACTAGTTTCAAGGAAATAAAAGAATGGTACATGAATCATATAAGAATGGGTTGTGTTTTCCATGTCCTTTGTGTCAGCTATCCAAATATACTCGTTAACCATGGTACATCTTGTTACCTTACAGGATGACTCCGTGACACATACCCACTAGGATTCATCAACATGATCGCGAGGATAACCTTCTTAGTGATGAAGCTTCAATACAAGGACCAGTTCCCCAAGCATTTCCACCAGGTGGTGCACCTGCTATACCACCACCACTAGAGCAGCCCGTGGTACCTACAGTACTGACTGACGAGGAGCGCAGGCTGAGTGCACTCCATGAGTTCCAGAGACAGAGACCCCTCAGGTTCCAAGGTGAGCCCGACCCTTAGGCAGCTGAGGACTAGCTTGAGGCGGTGACCAGAGTCTTCCGTCTTGTGAGGACACCAGCGGACCAGATGGTGATCCTATGAGTGAGCCTTCTTCAGGGTTCTACAGGATTATGGTGGAGTCTAACCACACAGACTCATAATGAGGAGACTCTTTCATGGATGGAGTTTGAGCGACACTTCATTGAGGAGTTCTATCTGGTTACACTAAGAGCAGTGCACATCTAGGAGCTTCTTCAGCTCCAACATGGTAGTTTGACGGTATCTGACTATTCATCAAGGTTCACCAACCTCGCCAGGTACTCGATGGATATGGTTGGGGAAAAGTACTTCAGATATCAGACCTTTGAGGGAGGTCTACAAAGGTACTTATTATCTAATGTCATGAATATATTCATTTAGACTCATACTGGAGTGCTCGAGCAAGACTTGGTGATCGAGAGATTCTTAGCAGAGTAGAGACAACCGACAGTAGTCAAGAGCAGGCAGACATGTGTGGAGACCTCGACAGTAGGGAACCGACATCAGACACTGGGATCAAGACATGGGAGACATCATAGGAGGATCCGGGATAGGATATCGACAGTCCAGGGATCTCAGGATGGATCCAATTAGCATAGGGAGAGGTGGTGCTACTCGTGTGACGGTAGGGGACATCTCGCTAGAGAATGTCCGACCCGTCGAGCTGCTGATAGGGAGGCAGTTGATGGACCACCAAGGTAGAGGCAGATAGTGGATTAGGTAGACCCTCTAGCCAGCGAATGTCACGAAGGAACAGGGAGAGCTGTAGGTGGTGGTAGACGCTTCGATTTACTTCCACCACCACCCCCAGGAGGTCCGTACCAGGCTCAGGGAGCTGGGGGATAGGGGCAGGGACAACTGCATGCGGTTGAGGCGTATGACCCAACTCCAAGGATGATACAAGGTACAATATGTGTCTTATCTACCTTATCTTCCATAATTATAGACATAGGTTCCAGTCATTCCTTCACCACCACATGTCTTGTGCGAAACCTTGAGATTCTGGTAGAGCCGTTGACTCGATCCTTACGCTTGGAGACAACTACGGGAGGAGACTTGATGATCACACACCTTTGTAGATAGTGTTATATTACCCATGGAGGTGAGAGTTTTGATTGGAACCTCTTGGTTGTAGTGTTGATTCCATACAACGTCATTCTCAGTTTGGATTGGTTATCTTCGGTCCATGCCCAGATTGACTGTTTTAGGTGAAGAGTGTGGTGTTTCCGCAGTGATGGGATGATGTTTTCTTTTTTCAGAGAAAAGGAGACCCAAGAATAACCGAACAGGCTCATGCATAGAAGGGTGTAACCGATCACTCATGAATTGGCTAGCCTTGCCCTCGGAGCAATAGATGTTATGAGCTCCTAGTTCCCAGTAGTAGTGACAGAATATGAGGACGTCTTTCCTGAAGATGTTCCAGGACTACCGCCCCGCTAGGAAATCGACTTCTACATTGAATTACACCCTGGGATGGAACCTATTTCTTCATCAGCATATTGGATGGCTCCTGTAGAGATTCTCAATCTGAGGGTGCAGTTGGAGGATTTGTAGAGAAAGGTTTTCGTAAGACCCAACGTTTCACCCTGGGCGGCCCCAGTCTTGTTTTCCAAGAAGGAAGACGAGAGTTTGTGGTTGTGCATGGATTACCGGCACCTGAATCAGGTAACGTTGAAGAACAAGTATCCACTACCGAGAATTGATGACCTCTTTGATCAACTAAGAGGGGGCACAATGGTTCTCAAAGGTTGACCTTCGATCAGGTTATCATCAGTTATCTACGAGACATGCTCCTGATGGATATTCAGAAGGTAGGGAGCACATACTTCTTTTCAGAGGACGCATTGTTGTACCAGTGGCGTCACGGGATGAGGTCCTGAGGGAGTTTCATACATCCCCTTTGGTGGTACATTTGGGAGTGGTGAAGATATACCAGGATCTCTGATGGAAGTTCTGGTGGTTAGGCATAAAGAAGGAAGTAGTAGAGTTTGTTTCTTGATTACTTACATGCCAGTAGGTGAAGGATAAGCACCAGGTTCTTGCAAGATTATATCACCCCTGGAAGTTCTGGAGTGGAAGTGGGATGGAATATTTATGGACTTCATGACAGACTTACTACAGAAGTCCAAGGGGCCAGATTCCATCTGGGTGATCATTGACTGACTCACCAAGTCGGCCCACTTCCTAGCTATCAGGGAGTAGAGTTCTGTAGAGATCTTGGGACGCCTCTATGTGCCAGAGATAGTTCGGATTCATGGAGTCCCTTTGAAAATAGTCTTGGATCAAGACACCTGCTTCACATCCCGGTTGTGTAAGGGATTGTAGGAGGCTTTTAGGACTCATCTACGCTTAAGCATGACGTTTCATCCCCAAACTGATGGTCAGACAGAGAGGACCATCCAGGTTCTGGAGGATATGTTGCGGGCCTATATATTAGACTTTTTTCTCAGTTGGGAGGATCAACTACCACTGGTGGAGTTTGTATACAACAACAGATACCACTCCACCATTGGTATGGCCCCTTTAGATGCTTTATATGGGAGACCCTACCGGTCACTACTTTGCTGGAATGACCCTGAAGAGTCAACACTCATGGGTCCAGAGTTAGTGCGAGATACCACCGAGAAGGTTCAAATCATACGGGAGTGGATGAAGATTTTACAGAGCCATCAGAAGTCTTATGCTGATAGATGACGGAGAGCTCTGGAGTTTGAGGAGGGAGACCACGTCTTTTTACGGGTCTCACCTCGATGAGGGTTGCAGAGATTTTTCCAGGGTGACAAGCTATATCCAAGGTTCATATGACCTTTCAGATATTATGCATAGTTGGTGAGGTGGCATACCACCTAGATCTACCACCACAATTTCATCAGGTACATGATGTCTTCCACGTGTGATAGCTGAGGAGGTACGTGCATGACCCATCGCACATCATCGACTGGGGCGAGCTGGACATCACGGATGGAGTAACCTTTGCTGAGTACCTGGTAGAGATCGAGGATCATAAGGAGAGGATCCTTCATGGGTGACCAATTCCCTTGGTGTGCATTTGGTGGAAACAAGAGAATCTTTAGGAGAGCACGTGGGAGAGGGAGGCCCAAATTCATGCCCAGTACCCACATCTTTTTGAGTAGCCTTTGTCTTTGGATTTTCGGGGACACAAATCCCCAAGGTTGGGAGAATGTAATGTATCATATTTTCCGTGTATTATTTTTAAATATTATATTGAATTATTTCAAGACCAAACCTTTTGACGGCGTGCGATTATGAGGCCCGAAGTGCCTGAAATAAATGTTTTAAATAAATTAAAATTTTAAACAGTGCGCTTGAGGGATTTTCCTGTAAAAGTGAAATATCTTTTAAATGAGTGCCCAGATCAGAAATCCAAGGGTACCATTGCATTCAGAGCAGCGACTTTAACATAGGCAAGGCCTAACATCGATCGGAACGGGTCAGCTGTGAGAGTTAGTTTTTGGAAGTTTAATGGAAATAATATAAAATAATAATTTATTTTATTTTAAAGTTTCCTTTTTTATATAGCGACCTAATTCCTCCCTTTTTAAATACCTTCTTATGGAAATTTCGTAGGGTTAGCCTCATAACCCCATGAATTGAGAGAGATACTCTTAGAGCTTTGGATGATAACTCGTTGTCAGATGATGACGACGCATCTCAGATATGACGAGCCTCGCCAACAAACGCAACACGACATCGTTCTTCAACTGGATCAAGGTAGGGGTGTTATTTCAATTCTTCTTCCCCATTCTTGGATTAGACGATGAATGCAGGTCAACCCTCGAACAAGTTGATCCGTAGATTCGTACGTTCTGTGGGAGGGTTTTTATTGGATTGATCTTGGGGAAATAATCCATGTTAGATTAATGTTTTGATTCTTCTCCGTTTGATTATACTAATGGGAGTGGATCAACGCCGCAACGAACGATGGTAGAGGTTCGTTCCTCGATTTTCTTTTGGATTTCTTTCCCCTTTCTTTTCTATCGCATTCTTCATGTTCTTTGTGGGGTGATAAAAAATGGATTTTTGCACATCTGTTTTGCGACGCAACGATCCCAAATTGAAGATTCGACATCGTGGCAACCTAGAGAAGGTGCGACAACGATGGAGGCAGATGAATCGACACGGTTCAGGAATAATAATTCTTAGACTATTCTTCGCGCGGATGATCAAAACGTGTTTTTAGGGTCTATCAGAGGCCTAAAACTGGTGGAATTGGCTTCTGGATGATTAGACGACCTCAACCCTTCAGTTTTTCAATGATCAGATGACCGAATCGAGGATTGAAGGATCTATGAGGTGAGACAATGAAGAACACCAGTTCTGGAAATTTCTGATGAACACAACATGTATCCCAACGAACACGCCGTGTGGTACCAAAGGTGGAAGATATGGTTTCAAGTGTCAGACAGGTATCACACGACATATGACCCCAGTCACACGGTGTGTTGGACCTTCCCCGAAGCTTGGCGGGTATTATAAGAAGTACATAGACACGAGATGGACTACACGGCTTCGGAACACGGCGTGTAGACCCTACATGGCATGGTAGAGGAGACTACGTGGGACTCAACATGTATCTAGGGGATACACAGACACGAGGTAGAGTACATAGCCGTGTACTCCACCACATGGCCTGGAAATGCCAGTAACGCGAGTCACCCCATGTGTTGGTTACACAGGTTGGCGTACATGGGTTAAGGCCGTGCACGGGCACATGGCCAGCGTACACAGAGCAAACCCCAGATACTTTGACATGGTGTGTGATCCTTTCTACATGACATTTAGTTTCGTTTTACATGACAAACCATGCGACACGGGCCATTGTACATAGGCAGTACCCAGATTCAGAAGACATGGTGTGTGAAACTTCTACACGCCGTGTACTTTTCAGTACATGGCTCGATCTTCTTGACCATCGTATCTTGGACACGTTTCATTTAGGTTAGTGCCCCTTTTTCTCATTCCCCTGAATGTCAGGTATTGTTTCATACTACAGGAGTATGAGCCCTTCTGCAGGACTTTCCGAGATAGAGTCAGGTGTCCCTCTAAGAGGCCCAGAGTGAGATCCTCTATCCATTATTAACCCTAGGTGGAGTAAGGTATCGACATTACCACTTCCACAGGGAACCAATAATCTACCTAGAAGGTGAATTCTGGATGATTCGTGATATCCACCAAGGCCCTGGTAGTGATCCTCATCTGTATATCTTGATATTTCCCACTCAAAAGTGTTTTCTCCTGGAATAAGTGTATCTATGTCTCGTGACTTTTCCCGAAAGACAATACTTCTCGGACGGAAGTCATCAGAGCTATAAGATTCATGGAGTGAGTTATCCCGGACGAGTGCTTTGTGTAATATTCAAACTGAATCCCTAGTGGGGGTATGCTGTTGTGTGACTTGTACCTAGACTATGGATTGGTATTTGAGTATATTTGTATATATTTTTTGTTACTCTTGCTATATGTTCAGTAGAAATATTTTCCAGAGTTGACTGTGCCTTTCCTTTGTGCATTTCTTTTTGGTTTTCGGGGTCCTCTACTGAGTATTGTTATACTCACCCCTCCACGGGCTTTGCCCGCATGTATCATGTATTGTGTAGATGAGAAGACTTTTGACAGAGTCCAGGGCAGACCAGGACAGGACCGAGATTTATAAGTTCCCTAAATGCCGAGGTGATCCTATGGCTACAAGAAGCAGTCCTAGTACCTCTTTTTGTTTAGAGGTTGGACTTTGTAGTTTTCAGACTCTTATTTTTGGTTGGCTTTTATTTTGGACCAGTTAACTTTTAGTACTTTACTTTCCATTGTACTCTGTTGGTTGGGTTTAGTTGTATGCATGCATTTTGTTCCCTAGTGGTTTTTTACATTTTAGCATTGTGGGCTTGGAGATGTGTGCATGTGTACATGTACTTAGGAAATGCCTCCCATGTTAGTAATATTCCTACACGGTGCAAGTCACCAGCCCCTAGCCTATTGAAGGCGGTCTTGGGAGGTCTCGGCACAGGCCCCACTGGGATGGGTCGTGACAATGTAAACACATGTTTTCCAGAAGAAAATATCTAACCATTACATTACTAAAACCCAAGAATAAGAATGGGTTTCATAAAACATTCTAATGAAAATCATTCACTATATATAGCATAAAGAACCCATAAAAAGGAAATGAGTTTCATTCAAAACATCATAAAGTACCCATGGAAATAAAATGGAGTTTATATCATTTTGAAATGGATTTAAATTAGGATACCATTCATAATTCCATAAATGATCACAATATGATAAACCCATGGAAAATAAATGGGCATCCAATGACATCAAGTAAATTTCTAGGTAAATATCATTAAATCAAGATAATAAATTACATCGTATTTAAAATTTATAGATAAAGGGTACATAGTTAAGATAATAATTTTTAACAATCAATCGATATATGGAATCTAGGTTAACTCCCTTTAATTAATGGTATCAAAAATAGAGTATTCATATTGGAAAGACAATGAATGAAAAATTATGGTTATAAAAAAAAACTATTAGTAAGTAAAAATTAATTTCTAGATCATTTATACAAAAGAAAAGGAAATTACAAAATCCATATATAGAAATAAGGTGGATGGTTACATTTTAAAAGCACCCTAGATCAATAATAAGATATGTAAAAGTATAATTACTTAGATGAAAAATACTTTTAAGGAGTTTTTGAACAATAACTTTGAAAATGAAAAATATTTTATAAAACATAGAGAAAAAAAATTTATTTGAGAGACCATGAAAAAATAGAGAGAAATTTTAATATAAAATGATAAATGTGGTGAAAAGATATGTTGAAATGTAAAACATTAAAATAGATTTTTAAAACACATTTTCAACATAATTTTAAAATGAAAATGTTACAGGACACTTTCAAAATTTATATTCAAATAGGTGATGTGAATACTTTGGAAAACATATAACTTTGAAAAATATACTTCAATAAACAATTCCTTGAAAATTCATAATTATTATCAAAGGAATGTGGGGTGTAATATTAAACATTTAATTTTTATTGTATTGAAGACGTTTTTTTAATTATTTTAAAATACATTTTTTTGAAAACTCATAACATAAAAGAGTATTAGGTTTACCGAATACAAATAGGTTAATACAATTATTTTAATCATATAAAATAATCCATATTATATTTACCAAATGGAGAAGATAAAATTTGTGGGAAGGAAAATATGGACAGGGAAGAGGACAATTATTAGTAATAATGAGAGTTATTCTTACCAAAGTTATTCTTTTATTTCAGAAATTTTTTATCAAAGATATGATTATTAATGATGAGAAGTAATTTTCCTATAGAAAAAATTGAAATAAAATATAAAATAGGTTAATATTAGGGTCAAATAAATCTTAAAAATTATATTCAAGTAAAAAATACTATGACCCAATGAATTATAAATTAAGTCAATGAAATGCTTATAGAATTGGAATTGTAAGAATAAGAGGAGATTGGGAGGAAGATCATGAAATGGAAAGTAAAATATAATTGAATGGAATATATTTTCATATGTGAAAGAAATTTTCTATTTAATTCATCATATGGAATAAATTATAGTGTATAATATTAAATATGTACCATGGAGTTGAAAATAAGAAAAAGAAACCCTTACCTTGTTTCCCTGGTTTTTAGAGTGCATTATAAGATCCTATATAAAAAATATAAATTTTTTAATAAAATATTTTAGAACATTTTTATATTTATTACATTTTATATGTTTCATTTATAATTATTATCTATATATATCAGTTAGTTATTATCTATTTTCAATATCGGGTGTGTGAAATCTTGATCGTTTTGAACTAATTTCATAATTAAAGTATTTTCATTCATTATTATCAAAAATTTCATCATCAAAAAAAATAATAAAGGGTACTTTAAGTTATGATTTTTTATTATTTATAATGCTATAATTTCATTTCATAAATATTTTAGTTATTATTCATGACAACAAAGTTGGTGACGAGATTGTTTTTATAGTTTTTAACAAATGAATGGTTTTGTATAAATTAATGGGTTAAATGATTATATTACCATTCAAAAACCAATTAAAAATAATTATTTTCTAATAAATATCCAATATTTATTTTTCAAGTCTATACTTGATATAAATTTTTAGTATTTCTCATGTATGTGGTTCAACCAACCCAATAAGAATATGTTACAATCTATGTGAGAGTATGGATATGGAAGATACTCTTTCAATATAATATATTTTTCAAAAAATTATTTTGAGATATTTATATTTTATTATTTTTATTAATCATAATTTGAATGATTATAATAATAATTTAATATAAAAATAAATTTTCACTTATAAATAAATCGCTTTTCCACTTGGTATGTTTATTTTGGGAGGTTAGTTTTATAATGAAATCTTATTTATAATATTTAATATAGAATGCCTAATATATATTTATATAATATAAATCCTGAAAAAAATTACATATCTATTCACTAATCCAATTTTTAGAATGAACCATGAAAGGTGGTGATGAAAAACAAAATGCGTCATTCATTGAGGCGATAGTCCGCACATGTTCATGCACAACATTTTCATTTATTCAATTGAATGAGAGGAGAAAATATATTTTTTATACCATCAACATAATAAAATTTTAGTATATTATTTATAATTATTTAATTATATAAATATGATTTTAATGGTCTGGAGGAGGGTGGATATGAAGGATAAAGAAAGAAATTAAAAGTGTAAGTAATACATATGTTGATAATTTGGATATTATCTTGAAGCATCCTTTGGAAATGAAGCACTTGAGGTACATTGTTAAGGAGAGGGGTTTATAAAAATGTATATAGAAGATAAAATAAGTAAATTTGGAATAGGTTCATTGCAATTTTTATAACACCCTGAGATTTTATATTATATTCAAATAAATTTTATTTTTTCCGATAACTTGCATTACATACAACACCAAATTTAAACAAACCACAATCTTCTTTCAAAATATTATTTAATAGTTATTGCATAGAAATTGGGTTGGAAATTATGAATTGGGATAAATAAATTATTAATTTTTTTGTTTACACTAGTATAATATAAATTCATTATTTATCAATTAATTAGATAAGAAAATAAAAAAATCAAGTGAAAATAATTGAAGTGTTTTTATGAAAAAAATATTTTTTTGTGTGAAATTTGTTTTTATCTTAATAAATTAAATTAATAACTATTGGTTAATTATTTTAATAAAATTTATATATTATATATAAAATAATTTTTTTAACATTCATCCAATATTTTTACTATACGTGGGATAATAATAAATCCAATTTTATGCTTAAAAATTGTATTTTTATAAAAGTAGTTTTCATCGCATTTTGTGAAATTATATTAAAAATTAATTTCTAACACTTATAGAGATTTAATTTGATAAAATTGTTTTTATATATTTAATTATGAGGTCCAAATTTAGAAAATAGTTCCTATAACAACCCTGATCTTTATTTTCCACTTAAACATATTTTATTACATAAAACCTTCACTTGATACAACATAGAATATCATAAGCTCTATTGTCTTTGGGGTTTAAGAAAATTATATAAAAACTTAAAACATGAAATACACATCTTTATTGAAAACTTCTTTTACACGACCACACACATTCCATCGTACTTAGCATTGTAGGGGATAACATGAGGACATGCATAAGAAAAGGATGAGATATAAAGCCCAATAAGGGAGTAAAAAAGGCATAACATGAAGAATATAATACATGTTAGGAAATATGTATATAAATGGAGCCTAAAATAAACATGAACACAAAGGCATGATATAGCATGATTATCATAACATGGAAATGTGACAACAACATTTAACATGATATTAGCATGATCCAAGGATCATTGCACATCGAGTATGAGTAAACCATCATTGCACTTGAATTATCATGAGTAAACCCTCATTTCACTTGATGTATCATGATACTAATCTTTACCCAATGCATTGGAGTTCTATCAGGGTGCACCCTTTATAAACATTTCATATCATGCATAAATGTGCCACATGGATAATATAACATGGAATCATTCAACATCATCATTTATTAAATGACAAAGGAATGTGGAATAAATACATTAAACTTTATAACCAATAAGTATATGTGCATAAAGGTGAATACCCTTGATAGAGAAATGGGCATGGTATTCACAACCCGATGATTTTGGCATGGAAAATCACGGTGCAATTTCGGCAGCATAACAGTGTGACATAATAATTCATAAAAATGGTTGTTGAGAGAGAAAGGGATATCTAATCACGTGTACATGAAATGGACAGTAAGGGGTTCATATATATACATGTACCAACACATGAAATTTTGAAATAGAAGGTGTAACATAATAAAGAAACTTGTAGAAAGAGGAGAAATGGAATAACTCTTACGAAATGTTGGCATGGGAATAGGTGTACATGCAAGGGATTAATGAGAGAGAAAGAGGTATATAATCATTAAAAAATAAGGAGGGAAGTATGGGGGAGGTTATAAATCACACACCAATATTTTTAATTGAAAATAATTGGGTATAACAAATAACGAAATTTGGACAAAAATGAGAAAGGAATAAATCCCTTACTTGGAAATGTGATCCCAAAGGCTTGGGAGGGGATTGGGAGAGGCTTATTGGGATATTGGGGTACATTGAAAGGATTATAGAGAGAGGAGGTTAGGGTAGGGACGTTCTCCAATAGTTTTTAGTGAAGATAAGTGGGATCTTGGGTGGGTTTATATAGGAAAAGATAGGGGATTATTTATTATTTTGGTTTTGGACACCACACATTAAACTAATCAAAAACACAAACCCACCAATGGTTTTTTCCAAAGAGGAGTGTACAAAATTATTTTATAAGTCCAATAGATGAACTTATTAAAATATTATTCTTGATTTTGTGGAGGTGAGTCACACTCTCAAGAAAATCATTTTAAAAGTTAAAATGTTTTATAAGTCCTAGAGGGTCCACTAAGGCACCATAAAATTAATCAAAAAAAATATAAAATCTCACTATTTTCAAGGTATAACATATTTTTTCTGAACATATATTTTATATTATTTTATTAAATCACTATTGGGTCATTATGATGTCATAAAACACATTATATATTTAAACGGTATTTAATTTTTACCAAAAAATTCGAATCTCTTAGAAAATTATGAAAAATGAACCATTAGATAATTTCGATGTCCTGAATCCAAAAATAATATTCATTTTATCTAAATAATTTTCTAAATAATTTAAATTTTACTTTTAAAATAAAAATTGATATTTATGGAAAATTCATGGGTTTTGACAAAAAAAAACTTTCAAACCTTAATAAAAATTACAATTGTTTTCATAAAAATTATACAACCATTTATATTTAATAAAAAGTAATTTAGTAATAATATTTCATTAAAATAATATTTTATTAAAAAATCCATTAATTCATCAAAATATATTTCTTAATTGAATATTAACTATAAAAACTAGTTTTTCTTTAAAAACTATTTACAATGTAATAATAATAAAATTAATGTATATTCTCAATAAAAAAAATATACATAATCATAGTGCTAGGTTTTTGTTACATAACCCATTTTAACACCTGTATAACACTGAAGGGTAAGGTTTGAAATTGTGAAAAACTTATGGGGAGGCTCAGATAACATCGCTCAGGTGGTAATCTCTATTAACTTCCACTTATCCCGTAGGTGGTTCTGTTCAAGATTAACGTGTTGAAGCTCGGCTTGAGATTGGTCCAGAGAGAATCCCAGTGATTCCAAATCCTTTCCAAGCTCTGAAAAATGGGGTTCGTACGAAGAAATTCTACTGGATTAGGCCATCACTTCCTTTGTCTTAGTAAATTGGATTTGTTAAAGCCCAATATTTATACTAATCATGTGATCATTGTTCAATGTCTATATTAGCAATGGTAACAATTCTTAACGGTATTTCAAAATCAAAAAACATAAAACCACGAAAGTGTATATGTTATATAATCATTTTAAATAATAATAAATTTTATTAGATCAAGATGAATTTTCATTGATAAAATTTTGGGTTGTTACAATTCCCTTCAATTTTTAGGCGTTATGAACAATAACTATGGTAAAATTTATTGCCTTGATAAATGGTAAATTAGGTTAATATTGGTCAAAACTAAATTATAAGGTGATAATATTTCATATTAATTTCTAATGGATAAATTATATTCAAAACTTATCACCTTAGTCTACAAATTTAATTATTTTGGGGATAATTTTCCCTAAAAATGACCTATATAATATTTAAAGGAAAAAAATACAAAATGTCACTCTCTTACATTTAAAAATTTCTTATATATTCACATAGGGGGGAAATAGCCTGTGAATGAATATAAATATATATTTTTATAATAATGGATTTTTTTCATGATTTATATTTATTTATAATTTTTAGTAATTATATATTTACCATAAATTCTTATGCAACACCGGCGTGATATTTCATTAATTAATGAAAAAATAAAAGATTTTAAAATATTAAATGTGGTAAAATTTAAATGAGTTATAATTCTCCATGAATTTTATATATGTTTATGACATATTAGTTCCGTGTTGAACTATTATATTTGAATTCTAACATTTTTTATGTCTATTATGTTAAATTAAATGAATAATGTCAAAATTGATAATAATGATATATTATGAAAATAATATTTTATTAAATTATTTAAAAATTATTAAAATCTTTAAATAAGACAATGGGGATAATATGTTGTAAAAAATATCATCCATTTTCCATTTATGGGTCAATAGTTACCTTATAAGTAAAATTTTAACCCTTTAATAGTGAAAAAGAATTACTGTGGTTAAAGTTAAAATGGGTTAACTATGGTGTTGAACCAAAAGATAAGTTTTATAATTCAACATAAACTTGTAAAAATTGTATTGGTTAATTGTATTAAAACATAACCCTATAAAACATTCCAATATCTATCCATTTTTAATCATTTTTCTTGAGAATTAATTTTTTATATTTTATTATTTTAAGAAATTCTAAGTGTGTCCTCTCCCCCAATTATAAAAGGAAACCCCTCCTTTATAATATTCACACTACATTGAGCTTTCTAGATCAAAAAAACCTGACCATTTCTATTACCAACATCACTAGAAACATTATAGAATTTTTTCTTCCCAAAATACCAACCCTAGGGTCCTTAAGAAGAGATCCAAAAGAGTTATTCCAAATAAGTGGTAATCACTTTAATCGATCACTTTCTTTTTATTTATTATTTTAAATCCTCTAATATATGGTAATTATTATTAAATGTTAAAATAAGTATACTAAATATAATTAAATGTTATCATGATTATTAAACTACCATTATCCACCCTCTTTCCTATAAAATGGGATGTGAATGTATCGTTCGTGCGTATGTATGACTTACCACCTCTACATAGTGAAAGAATTCATTTTTCATCATCATATTATATGGATGAGAATTTTTATTAGTTTAATGTTTATATAGGATATTTATGATATAGTTATAAATTCATAATTTTAATATCATATAGAACTTATTACCTTCCAAACTGTTGGGAAACGATATCATCAGTTGTACGTATGTGTAGACCACCACCACCACAAAACGCTGTGATTCATTTTTCCTTTCTATTTTCCATGGATGGTAATGAGGATGGATTTTATGAATATATATAATTTATATGATATAATAATTATTTTTTAATGGTGAATAATTATCTATGTTACTTTTTCTTCATCCGTCGCAAAGTGAAAATAGTGTTCATGCATATGTACGACCTACTCTCTCCATGAATAATGTAATTCATTTTTGTATCTCTACCTTTTATGGATTAGTATAAATACATATATAATGAATATATGTGATACTTATATAATTATTACATTTATGAATATTATTTAACCTTTATAAACGTACAAAGACTAAATCTATTAAACCAAAACTTATATGAAAAACAAATCAATTATTACACGAAAAAGTGATTTTAACAAGGAATTGTTAATAAACAGGTGAAAAATGATTATAAAAAAGTCATATATGGTATGATATATATGATTATGGTTATTTATTATATTTTTAATAAATATATATTTATTATATATGAGGTTTGGACACAAAGAAAGTCGAACCTATGGTAAGGGTTTATTTCATAATATCATCATTATTCCGGATTGTTTATGTTTAAGTATCCATTGGAGAAATTATTTTATATTTATATTTTAAATCCAATATTTTTTCTTATACTATGTTTATTTATTAACTATTAATTTAACAATATTTTCCTCTCTCTGGTACTTAAAATGATTGAGAAAATATTTTTAAGAAAACCCGACATCATTTATCGCTTCGATCAAAAATAATTTTTCTTCTATATCCATGTTTTCTAAAAATGTTTTCAATAATGTTTTTACTATAATAATTTTTTTTACTAAATTAGTTTTTAACAATGTTTTATTTTTTTTAAAAAATCATTTAAAAGGAATATTTTTTTCATCTTCCAAATAAAGTACTTTTTGATCTTTTTATAAAAGTATGAAAGGAATATTTTTTAACTTATAAAACATAAACATAATTCCACTCCATAATTAAATCTAAATGATTTTAAAATTACTTTAAAATTTTAAAAGATTATTTTCAAATAACATATTTTCCTTAATATTTTAGAAATATTTTATATTTCAAAGTAAAAGTGGTATTTTTCCTCAAGAAATTATCCATTTATATTTTTAAAGTATTTTCATCTATGTCAACATCCTTTATTGAATATTATAGTGAGGATATACAGTAATGGTACTATCCACCTTATTTAATTTTATGGTTTATGATTATTTTGATTGGGGATATACTATTTTGATACCACTCTCCATATAACTGTGGATGGTTTATGATTATGTTTGTTTATTAGGGAAATTATTAAAATTTTACATGATGGGATTTCAATATGAATGTTTACATTTATTATGTTTCACCCTTTTAATATAAGGAATTCACTTAACATATTAAGTGATGTGTGGGACCATAATTATATATCCCCTCAATAAATTGGTAGGTCTTATGAGACAAAATAAATTGGGTTTTGGCTGAGGCCTTACCCATTTATATAAGATGTATTAGCACAAGGCCTTGACAGTCTGTTTAAAATGTCTTGAAATGAGGCATTGGAAGTAGGTTTTATATGTCTAACAATATGAATTCCATTATTATGAAATTATTTATTAATGTACCTGTGATTATTTGAATATTGTTTATATCCATGGATAATGTTTTAACTTATGTGATTATTTGTATGAAAATATTTGATTATCATATATTTCTTTACCTATTATTGATTACTTTTTTAGATTCTATTATATGCATACCCTTACTAATTATCTGATCTAACCCCTTTATTATATTTTCCTTCCCTAGAATACCAAGAATTGTTTTATGATTGATATGAAGGTATATTTAAAGGGGGAAATGGTGTTCTCAAATAAAATACGATGTTGTAAATTATGTTTTCAAATGTAATGTGAAATTCAAGAATGTTTCTAGTTTTCCCAGACTACTGAACTATTTATTCCTTTGGGATGTGATCTATTGTATCTGGTACCAATATAATAATGTAACCTCCAACTCTAGTATATCAAGGTCGGGGTCTTTATAGTTGGTATTAGTGAAAGTTTTTAGAAACTTTGGGAGCTATATTTAAGAAAACACAAATTAGGGAACTTAAACCTATGAAGAACCTTGAGAACATCCCCAAATAAACCAAGGTTATGATTTTGAGATTATATATATATAAATTAATAATTTATATTATGTTTTTCACTAGTTTTGAAATTATACATTATGATTCATAATATTATAATCTAGTCTATTGTAAACAATCATTTATACATGGATCATAATGGAAGGAATGTAAACTTTATCAATGCAACTAATCCATGTATGGATTTACCTCCTGGGTAAGATAATGAAAATGGAGTTGGGTTTGACCAAATTATAACTATATTGGGGTAGCTAAATCAGGTTATGAGTAATAACCTTGCTCGTATAGAGTATCCTGTTGATCCAAGACATAGTGTAACAATATTATACTACTTCATACATTAGCAAAATCCATCATTAAATGGGGCTAAAAATCCTATTATAACTGATAAATGGATAAATTCATTATATAATATATTTCTTACATTGTGAAGTAATGAAAGAGAAAAGTTTTTCATTGTTGTTTATCATCTATCAAGGTATGAGTATCAATAGTGTTCATTGATTCAAAACACTAAGGATATGTAAGAAATAGTAATAATGTAATTTAATTATTTTGAGGATATTTTATTTAAAAAAATACTTTTATCGTGAATAACGAGGAGATATTGAGAGATAATTCTTGAGTCTGAGATTAAAGTGTGGGGAAAACATTTCTAATTATGAAGATAACTTTATAAGGTTAACAAGTCATGTTTTGGACTATGTATATAATCCAAAGAGAAATATTGACCAATTCTTTGATTAGATTAATCTAATCCTTCAAAGGGAACTCATATCCAAAATGTTCACAAAATGTTAGGGAATAATATCATGCACTATCAAGATAGAGATATAATATTACAAGTATTATATCTTTGAATTAAAGAAATATAGGAAGAGGATGGTAGAGAAAAAATGGACAAGGGTAAGAAGAGAAAGAATAATTTTCCATCTCACAATAATTGTGGAAAGAAAAACCTTGGTACATGCTTAAAAGGAAAAAAAGTTTTCTTTAAGTGTAATAAAAAAATCCATCATTCTCATGAAAGAAAAGGTAAGGGAGAAGACACAAAAGTATAATTATTTAACTATAATGATATGAGGAAATATTCCAAACAATTCCACAAAAATCAAAGGAACTTACCAAAAAAGAATCCAAAGGGATACGTCTAGGATTCTAAAATTACTACAACTAACATGAAAGTTCCTAGCGACACAACGAAAGGTACAATTATCATTCACTCCAAAATTGAAAATGTTTTATTTGATTATAATTCTACCCACTCTTTTATATATTATGAATTTTATAATGGTATCAATTAATCACCTCAATGATTAAATATTGAGTTGGCTATGAAAACTCGTAATGGTATGATGGTCCCTTCTTAAGTTCACTTATCCTCTCAGATAGAAGTTTGTGGGAATGTGATTACTGAAAATATTTTTATTCTTCCTTTGGTTTTATTTTATGTTATCTTTGGAATGAATTTGATGTATCTATATAAATCCCACATCAATTTTCAATAAAGTGAAGTCACATTTTATATTCTAAAACAACCTATGATCATCTATCAGTGTGATGGTAAATATGAAATTCCAATGGAAATCACATACAATATATGGGTCATGATTCCTATTTAAAGGGGGATGTTTATCTCAAATGGTTGGGAAAAAACTTAATATCAATGATATGAATATTGTGAGGGAGTTTTTTTGATGTATTTTTTAATTAGTTTCCTGATCTTCCACCAAATCCTGAATTTTAGTTTTTAATAGAACTCATACTAGGTTCTACACCTATTTAAAAGACTCCATATTGAATGGTCTTGAATGATTTATAATAATTAAAGAAGTAACACCAGAAGAATCTTGAAAATTTATTCATTAGTCCAAGTGAATCACCTTGGATTTCAACTATTCTTTTTGTTAATAAGAAATATGGATCAATTCATCTCTGTATTTACTATTGAGAACATAACAAGATCACTATCAAGAACAAGCATACTCTACCCCATATTGATGTCTTGTTTGATCATCAACATGATGCTCAATAATTTCCTAAGATTTAGGTTCATTTTAGATATCATCATTTTAGGGTCAATAAGGAGGATATACCGAAGACAACATTTTATACAAGGTATGGACACTATAAATTTATAGCAATGCCATTTGGTCTTACTAATTCCCATACTATCTTCATGGATTTAAGGCATAAAGTATTTAGAGATTAACTTGATTATTTTTTTGTATTATTTATAGATTATATTCTTATATATTTGAAGAGCCTGGAAGATCATGTAGATCACTTGAGGACTGTATTGAAGAACCTAGGAAGGAAAATATGTATGAAAAATTTACCAAGTGTGTATTTTGGTTACAAAAAGTTTCATTTTTCGTGTCACATAATATCCAAAAAGGGTATATATGTGGATCCATCAAAGATATAAATTTTTTAACATTTTCCTAGACCAATCACAGTGACCAAGGTACATAGTTTTCTTAGTTTGGTTGGTTATTATCAATGATCTGTGAATAATTTCTCATAGCTGTCCAACCCACTCACCAAGTTAACTTGTAAGGGAGCCAAACAACTTTGGATAGTTGAATGTTATGAAAATTTCAATGAACTGAAGTAAAGGTTTTCAGTTAACCTATTCTTACACTACCCTACAGTAGAGAAAGGTTTGTAATCTATAGTGATACATCAAATAAGGGATTGGGATACATCCTCATACATAATGATGTGGTGATGGCTTATAACTCATTACAAATGAAGGTCCTTGAGAAAAAATATTGAACTCATGATCTGGAGTCAACTGTGTTAATTTTTTCAATAAATATTTAGAGACATTATTTTTATGGAGAAAGGTGTGACATATATACTGATCATAAAATTTTAAAGTATATTTCCACATAGAAAGAGTTGAATATGTAGTAGATAAGATGGTTAGAGATGAATAAATATTATTACTACTCAATAAATTACCACCCTAGGAAGAAGAACAAGGTGGTAGATACTATGAGTTGGAAGGATCATGCTATCTTATCTATGACGGGGATAAAAAAATATCTAATATTTATGGATTTTAAAAGGTTATATATGGAAATCATGAATCAATGGGAGAAATTTTGTCTTTCTCAAATAAGTGTTCAGCCATCTATCCATGTGATAATTAAAGAGGCACATAAGGAAGTTCTAGATCTTGAGAAGAAGGTGAGAAATGTTCTTGAATTTAACATTGATTATGATGGAATGATAAGGTTTAGGAAGAATGTATGTGTTCTTTCCATACCATATTTGAAGAAGGATATTTTTGATGAAGATTATAATTACTCATTCTATATTCATAATGAAAGTATGAATATGTATAGTGATTTGAAAGAGTATTTATGGTGAGACAACATGAAGAAAGATATCATAGAATATGTTTCTTGGTGATTAGTATATAACCATGTTAAGGTTGAGAGAAAAAAATCTAAGAGATTTTTTCAACCATTAAGATTACCATAATACGAATGGGAAAACATCACCATAGATTTCATCATCGGACTCCCCAACACATCTAAATCAAACAATTATTTATGGGTTTTAGTTGATAAACTTAAGAATTTATCACACATTCTTTCTATTAGTGATGTCTTATATCTTGATCACCTTTCAAGAATTTATATAAAGGAAGCAGTAAGGTTTCATGGAGTACCATATTCTATTGTATCATATCAGGATCTGAGGTTTACCTCAATTTTTTTTGAAAAGTCTTCAGCGTACTCTAGATACAAATTTGAGTTTTATCACTAATTATTATCCTAAAATATATGGTTATTATGAGAGGACCATTCAAAATATATAATACATATTGATATATTTCTCTATTGATTTCAATGGTGGTTAGGATCAACACCTTACTTTGGTGGAATTTTATTAAAATAATAGAATTCACTCAAGTATTCAGATGGATCCTTATGAATCCCTATATGAAAAAAGTATAGAACTATAACATGATGAAATGAAGTTAGAGAGAGAAATATTTTAGGACCCAACCTAGATGAGGAAATGAAAGACAAAACACATAAGAGTATCTCAAAGTCGATAAAAAATTTATGATGAAAATCATTAAAAGATCTAAATTTTGAAGTTGGGTTCCTATGAATATCTCCCTAGAAGAGGGTGATGATATTTGGAATTAAGGTTAAGCTTAGACCAAGGTATATCATAAAGTTTTAGATTTATGATCTTATGAAGATGGTTTCTTATCGTAAAACACTTCCACCGAACCTATCCTAAATCCATGTTGTGTTCCATCTACCTCTCTTATGAAAGTACATACCTAATCCTTCACACATGATGAAATGGTCATACCAATAGAGAAATATATATCTTATGAGGAATAATAGGTGGAGATTATTGATCTTATGGAGAAAGTTCTATGAAATAAGACCACTCACCTGGTCAATGTTTTGTGGCAAAATAATAAATTTGAGGAAGCTATGTGGGAACATGAGGATGTAATGCGGCATAGATATCCTTTTTTCTTTGTATCAGCGTAATAAAAATTTTAATGTGAAATTAATTTTAAGGGGGAAAAAAATGAAAGAACCTGATATTTTATATTATATTTTAATAAATTTAATTTATTTTACAGATTGCGTTATACACAACACCAAATTTATACGAACCAAGATCATCTATTAAAATATTATTTAATAGTTATCACCTTAATGTTGGGTTGTATGGTATGAATATGACTAACTAAATTAGGAAAATTTATGGTTTACATAGGTATAAAATAAATTAATTATTTATTAATAAATTAGAAATGAAAATAAAAGAAATCAATTGAAAATAAATGAAATATTTTTCTAAAAAAGTATATTTATAAAAGAAACATGTTTTAATATTAATAAAATAAATTAATCACTATTGATAATTTATTTTAATTAAATATATCTATTTTATATTCAATCAAAAGTTTTAACAATCATCCAATATTTTTTCTATGCATGGGATAAGAATAAATCTAGTTTTATGCTTAAAAACTATACTATTCTAAAATCAGTTTTCATCGTGTTTTGCACTCTAATTTTGAAAATTAATTTATTTCACTTATAGAGATTGAATTTGATAAAATTAATTCCATATTTTGAATTATGAAGTCCAAATTTGGAAAATAGGTCACTTTAACTTTTGGGCATTATGAATAGTAATTGTGATAATATTTATCACCACGATAAAGGGTAAATTAGGTTAATCAAGGTTAAAACTAAATGACAAGGCCGTATTTTGTTGATATTACTTTTTAATGGATGAATTAAATTTTAACCTTACTACCTTATTCTTTAAATTTGTTTTTTAATGAAAAAAATTATATAAAAATGACCTATATAATATTAAAAGAAAATAAAATTACAAAATATCACTCACTTCTAAAAATGTATTTGGTGTTAATATAGATTTTTTTTTGGGAAATAATATAAATATATATTTTGATAACAATTAAATTATTTTCATGATGGAAATTCATTTATAATTTTTAGTAATTATATAATTACCTTAAATTCTTATGCAATGCCGATACAATATTTCTTTAGTTAATGGAAAAATAAAATAAATGATTTAAAAAAAATAAAAAGTGTTATAATTTGAATTATTTATAATGTTTCATTAATTTTATAGATTATTATGAAATATTAGTGTTGTATTAATGTATTATATTCTAAATTCAACTTTGTATTTATGCCTTTTAAGTTAAATTAAATGAATAGTTCCAAAATTGACAATAATGATATATTATGAAAATATTTTTTTACTAAATTATTTTCAAAATATAAAAATATGGAAATAAGACAAAGGGGATAATATATAGTCGATAATATCATACCTTTTCCATTTATGAGTCAATAGTTACCATATAAGTAAAATTATAACCCTTTAATAATGAAATAGTAATTGCTATGGTTAATGTTAAAATGGATTAACTATGGGGTTAAACCAAAATTGAAGTTTTTAAAAACTATTGAAACCTATCAAAATTAAATTTTTTAATAGGATTAAAACCTAATAATATCCAAAATTAAAATATATATCCATTTGGAATAATTTTTCTTGATAATGACTTTGTTATATTTTATTCTTTTAAGAAATTCCAAGTGATTCCTCTCCCCTAATTATAAAAGGACACCTCTCCTTTATCATATATACACCACATTGAGACTTATATATTGACTAAAATCTACCAATTTATCTTAATAAAATCCATATATATATTTTATATGTGGTTTCACTCTAAATATATCCACCCTAGGGTCATTAAGAGGATATCCAAAGGAATTCTTCCAAAGAAGAGGTAATCACCTTAACAATAATTTTTTTTACTACTTATTTTAAATATATTAAATATGTAAAATTGTATAATAATTATCCCAAATATAATAAAATTTTATAAATATAATGAAACAAACATTATCCACCCTCTTTCCTATTAAATGGGAAATGAAAGTATCGCTTGTGTGTACATAAAGCTTATAGTCTATACATAGCGATGCAATTTATTTTTCATGACCATAATTTATGGATGAGAATTGTGATTTTATTAAGGGTTATACAATAAATTTATGACATAATTATACTTATGTAATGATAATATCATATCTAACTTATTACCTTCGAAACCGTTGGGGAACGATAAGGTTTCTCATGCGTACGTGTGGACTACCACCTCCACAAAATGAAGAGATTAATTTTTTCCTTTATATTTTACTTGGATGGTAATGAGGATTAATTTTATGAAAATATATGATTTATATGGTATAATAATTATTCTTTAAATTTTGATAATTTTCTACCTTTCTTTTATTCCATCCATCAAAAAGTGGAAACGATATTCATGCGTACGTACGACTTACCTTCTTCATAACAGGTGTAATTTATTTTTCTATCTATACCTTTTATGGATTAAAATAAATACATATATAATTAATATATATGATATTTATATCAATGTTAATTTTTTTGGAGATAAATTAACCTTGATCAAAGTATAAATACCGAAAGTAACAAACTAAAACATACATGAAAAATGAAATAGTTATTACCTAAAACAACGATTTTAACAAAGAATTATTAATAAACAGGTCATAAAATAATATAAGTAAGTCATAAATGACATTATATATCTGATTATGGTTTTTTAATATATATATATAATAAATATATATTTATTATATAGAATTTTTCGGAACATATGAAGGAAGTTGAACATGAGTTAAGGTTTTATTTCACAATCTCATCATTTTTAAAGATTGTTTATGTTTAAGTATCCATTAGTATAATTATTTGAAATTTATATCTTAATATAGATGTATTATCTCCTACACTATTTATTTAGTAACTTTTAATGTAATATCAAAATTTTCCTCTCTATTGTAATTAAAATTATTGAGAAAATGTTTTTTTAGAAAATCTACCTTCATTTATCTCTTCGGTAAAAAATCCGACTTCTTCCATGTATATGTTTTATAATAATATTTTCAATAATGTTTTTAATATTCTAAAATGTTTTACTATAGAAAATTTTAACCATTTTTTACTTTTTTATGAAATGGTTTAAAAAAATATTATTTTTATTTTCTAAACGAGATACTTTTTGATGTTTTTACAAAAGTGTGAAACAAATAATTTTTTAACTTATATGAAATGGATAGAATTTCCTACTATCATGATCACTTGAAGATTTTAAGATTCCTTTATAAATTTTTAAGGTTACTTTAAAATAATTTTTTCCCTTAATATTTGGTAAATATTTTATATTTCAATGTTAAAAAGGTATTTTTCCTTAATAAATTTTCTAGTGATCATTTTAATGTATTTTCATCTATATAAACATCATTTTTTGAATCTTATGTTGAGGATATACTCTAATTATACCATACATCATATTTATTTGGATAGTTCATGGTCAGTTTCACTAGGTATATACTATTTTGACACCATTTATCACATTACTTTGGATTTTTATGATTACATTTCTTTATTAGGGAATCTATTAACATTTTGTATACTATTTTTTCAATAAAAATGTTTATGTTGATTATTTTTCATCACTTTCATACAATGTATGCATTATAATTATTATGAATTCCATCATTATAAAATCATTATAAAATCATTTATTAATGTAAGTTTCAACTATATGAAATTATAAATTCCATCATTATAAAATCATTTATTAATGTCCATATGATTATTATAATATTTTTTTATATCCATGTATAAGTTTTTAGCTCATTTGATTATTTATATGGAATTATTTGATTATAATTTATTTCCTACTATATTATTCATGCCTTATTTAGATTTTTTATATGCATACCCTTATAATATATCTAACCGCACCCATTTCTTTTGTTTCCTTTCCTCAAAATACAATTATGTGTTTTATAATTGATATTCATGGATATTATAAAGGGTAAAATGTTTTTATCAATTAAAATACTATGTTGTATTTTATGTTTTCAAATGTAATATAAAATTCAAGCATGTTTCTAGTTTTCCAAGACCATTGAACTATTGGGTCCTCTAGGATGAGATCTATTATATTAAGTACCAATGTAATAAAGTAATCAATTGCTTGGGAATACTAGGGTTGGGGACTTTATAATTTTTATATTGAGGTGTGATTTGAAGTGGGAGGAAGTGAGACCCTTTTTTAGGTGCAAAATAGGGACAAATATTTGGAAAATAATTTTTTGGTAAGGGGTAGTAATGGAATTACATGAGAGATATGTGATTTAGGTGGGTAAATGTTGGTGTGACATGTAGGTATTCATATACAACCTAAAAATGATATTCTATAATTTCTAAGTGGTAAACTGATATAGTAAAATTTTAGTCACATTAGATTACCTATTTTATCACTTATTAATTTTGATTAAATATAAATAACGGTTATTATTTTTGTCACTAAAAATATAAGATGAACCATATTAAAAAAATTTAAATGAGATGAATATGAATTTGGAATCCATTTAATATAATTCAATTTCTAAATATGGGAAAATTAACTTTTTAATTAAAGCATATAATTTTTTGAAAAATAGTTTTTTGTAGAAAAAATGTCCTTTCAATCATTAAGTGTTCTTAATCTTTTAAAACACTGATTACTGATTAAATAAGAATTTAATTTACTTTTATATATGTTTAAATATTATACAAGGGTATTAATTTAAAATATATCCATTTAATTTATTAAAATACATAATATTTAAAAAATTATCATTCTTTAATAAATAACTATTTTACCATGGTATCTAATATTTACCTTGGTAACATAATTTATTCCTTAAAATGAAATTAAAAATATTATATTATATGAAAATTTTGATCTAAAATATATAAATAATTTTATCAAATAAATTTTTTAAAGGTTATAAAAGTTAATTTTAATATTACTCTATATAACGCAAAAGAACTATTTTTAGAAAAATGTTTGTTTTTAAGATTTAAATTTATGTGTATTATAAATTTATCAATTTAATTTACAATAATGATATAAATTGGTTTATTATAAAACAAATAATAGTTACCTGACTTCAAATTCAAGTCAAACTGAATATTACCAGTAAAATGTTTAATTTGAATAAAAATTGAAAATAATTTATAAATAAGAATAAAATGTAACCTATATAATAAAATGTTAAACATGTGTTTTGTAAGTTTAGAATGATATATTAAAATACATAGTTTTAATCCTTAAATAAATATTTAATCAATTAATTTTTTTACAGACATTTAATTCTTTCTCATATATTCATAATGTCATAAAATTTAAAATTTAGTTAAAAAATTTAATTTTCAATATCCCCCTAAAAATCAATTATTTTAGAAAAATCAGAAAAATCAATCTTAATTAAATTTTATTTGATAATTTATAAAATATAAATTCATTTTACAAATTTAAAATTTGAATATTTAAAATTTTTTATTTTAGATAAAAATAAAATATATAATTAAAAACTATTTTTATTGAAAAATTCCCTTATAAATCATTAGTTATTCTTAATACTATTTTTTATGAATTTATAATTGATAAAATATTTTTTTACTATAATTTTTATTATCATTAAAATTTCTTAATAATATTTATCTAATTTTTCACACCTCATTTTAGTTTAGCATTACGTGTGAAGTAATTTTTTGAACATAAAATTTATTTAAGGAAAATACATTGAAAAATATTAGGTTATTACAATCCACCCCATTAAATAAATTGCATCCTAAAAATTTTGTTTTTTACCCATTTATGAAAGTATGTTATAGTATTATTAATATATTCCTCATTTTTGATATAACTTATAATATGAAATCTACCATACACTCTTAGGTAATATCAAGCTACATACTATTCCTCGAACAACATTAATATTTCACACAATCATATATGTGAGTATGTATATACCCTAGAAATATATTTTCCAAAACATTCCTTTCCCAAATAATTTGAATCTTTGTGTCATTAAACCATAATGAAACCATTTATTACTCTAAAAAATAACTCTATATTTAATCCTCAAATTTTATTAACCAATAGACAATAAAGTCACACACTAGTTAATATATATATATATATATCATAATCCCATAAATTAGATAGACTCCACAAAAAATATCATGGAAAAGTTTTTTATTAAATAAATAATCAATGGTTATCATTGAACTATAACTCAATTTTCACATAACCAATCAACCTTTTATACCTAATAATTATCCATACCTCATTTATGTGTTATTAAATAACTATCCCCAAAAATATAATTTTTTTATAAAATATATTTTCATGTTTACTGAAACTATTTTATATATGTTTCCAAACATTTAATGATTAAATAAAGAAGAAAAATCATTATATGTCCCACATAATCCTTATAAATTTTAAGATATACCATAATATCAATGGTAAATATCACTCACTAAGTAAAACTGATAAAAGTATCATAAATTAATTTATATTAAGATATTATCCCCTCTAATATAGGTAATATTAGGACACTCACATTTTCTATCATAATAGGAATATACCAAGATTCTCAAACATTTAAGTATGATACCTTATTTGGTTATAATAAATGGTGGTTTCTAGATACATACCCTTATTAGCTTCATTTTTGTGATTAAATTTCATCTAAAAACTGAAAACAAAATGATTAGTATAATATCCAATAGAGTTAGAGTAAATTAACATATTAATAAGAAATATCAGTCCTAAGATGTATTCTCTAATGGAACATTCATTCAAACCCATGATACTTTATTTTGAACTGTGTCAGACTTTGTTCATTCTATAACTCTCTTAGTTCTTATTAGGTTAATTTAGGTTATTATTTTTAATACTTCATATCTTTATCACATAATGCTATTATTAAATAAATCCTTCATAATGGATTGTAAAAATAAAGTGATTAGCCAATACATATCGCCTGAGAGTGTCTATCTAGGTGTTCAGTCACAGCTTCACACATCGTACAACAGATTGAAGATTGAGTCAATACTATGCCATCCATTTTTGGGTGATTACCTCTGGATTCAACTATTCCATAGTCTAATATACTTTCCAGTTTCCAAAAAGGGATATAATTTTTAGGAGAACCACACAATCTCTACCTTACCAATACTTCAGGATATTATCTTATTCTTAGACTTATCCCTTCAAATTATCCCTAGGGTTTTCCATAAATTTATCTTATTATTATCCCAAAAATATTTAATATTAACTCAACTAAACTAAAGGGTTATCTATACTTTTTAAATTTGGATAAACCTTAACTTATCAAACTCTGATGACAATTCTTACTCTAAAATTATCTTCAACCAATAACTTCATAATCTCCAAATTTATTAATGGGTATCTAATGATATCAAATAACTTTCTATTAAAATACCATTCAATCAAGATAATATGAAAAATTATATTTACACCATATAGATAATGGGTATATAGTCAAGACAATAATTTTCCCCAATCAATAAATGTATGAAATTTAAGTTAACGTTATTCAAACCAAGGAATCAAAAACATGGTATTCATAATGGAAAGGCATTTGATGGAGAAATTATTGTAATACACTAAAAAAATTAGGAAACACAAAGGAAGTGATGGATAATTTCTCTGAAAGAAAAATAAATTACATAGTCTATCCAAATAAAGAAGTCAGATGGTTATAATTTAAAAACATCCTAGATCAATCCTAAGATATGACAATAGAAAATTACTTAGATAAAATATACTTTTTAGGAGTTTTGGAAAATGAAATTTGGTAATAATAAATATCCATGATATTTTGAAATCATTTTAGAAAGAATATTTTATAAAAATAGAAGAAATAAATTTCTATTAAAATCCTTTTAAATATATATATATATATATAACGTTTCATATATAATTATAGAGGAAGAAAAATATATTCTCACATATAAAATTATAAAATAAATTTTTAGAAGAAAATTTTATGACATTCATTAAATGAAATTGTTATGTGTCACTTTTAAAACGTATCTTCAAAAATATTTAGTGAATTTTTTTGAAAAAATTTAAAATTTAAAAATATACTTCAATAAATGATTCCTCAGAAATTAAAAATTATTATAAAAAAATACATTGTTGAAGATAAAATATTTCATTTTGAAAGGATAGGAATTCCATTTTTTAAATTTTTTGAAGTACCTTTGTTTCAAAGACCACATCATAAAAATATTATTAGATTTTAATTTTAAAAATGCGTAAAGTGAATTATGAGAATAAAATAAAATAATCCATATTATAATTCCAAAAAAGAGAGGGCAAAATTGGAAGGTAAAAAAATATGGAAATGGAAGAGAGGATTAATTGGTAAAAATGGGAGTTATCCTTGCTAATGTTATACTTTTATTTTGTATTTTTTTTAACAAAATATTGTTATTGATGATGAGAATTAATTTCCCTAGGGAAAATAGTTAAATAATATATAAAATAATGGAATGTTAGGATCAAATAAATACCAAAAACTATATTCAAGTAAGAAACACTATTACCTAATGAATAAAAAATTGAGTCAATAAAACTCATATAGAATTGGTAACGTAATAATAAAAGGAGAATGAGAGAAAGACCCTTAAATAGAATTTATAATCTCCTGAAATTTTATATATTTTCATATTTGGAATAAATTTGGCAGTGAATAAACCATATAAAGTAAACTATGATGAAAAATATCAAACATGTTATTTGGAGTTGAAAATAAAACAAAGAAACCCTTACCTTGTTTCCATGCTTAGTCGAGTGCACTCTAATATACAGCATAAAAAATAAATATATTAATAAATTATTTAATAATATTTTTCATACATAAAGTTTTTTGTATTAATTATTTATGATTATTATATATATGTATATTAGTTAATTATTATCTATTTTTAATATTAGGTGGGTGTAATCTTGATCGTTTTGAACTAGTTTCATAATCACATTATTGTTATTAATTAATATCCTAAACTTAATAATTAAAAAATAATAAAGGATACTTATAATGATCATTTTATAATTATTTATAATGTCATAATTTATTTCATATGTATTTAAGTCATTATTTATAAAGATTAAGTCAGTGACAAGATTATTTCGATAATTTATAATAAACAAATTGTGTTATCTTAATTAATGAGTTAAGTGTTTATATTAAAATTATAGAAAAAAATTATTATTTTATAATTAATATCCAATATTAATTTTATAAATCAATTATTAATTTAAATTTATAGTATTTTTCATATAGGTGGTTAAACCAACCCAACAAGAACTTGCAATAACCTATGTGTGATTATGGCTACATAAAAGATTATTTTATTATAATATCATTACCAAAAAATTATATTGATAATATTTAGATGTTATTATAGTGAATAGTCTTAATCTTGATGATTTAAAAGAATAAATTAATTTAAAAATTACTTATAAATTATAAATAGGTCACTTTTCCTCTTGGAAGGTTCGTTTTTGGCGGTTAGTTCTACAACAACTGCTTATTGATAATGTTAATTATAGAATTCATAATTTATATTTATAGAATATAAACCATGAAATAAATATCACATATATTTACTAAATCTATTTCTATTAGGAACCATTAAATATGGTGATGAAAAATGAAATGTTTCATTCATGGAGGTGGTAGTCTGTACACACTCACGAGTAACATTTTCATTTTCTAGATTAAATAGTGGTGAATATATAATGGTTATAACAAAAATATAATAAAATTTGATTATATTATATATACTAGTTTCATTATATAATTTTTTTTAGAATGTTTTGGAGGAGATTGGATGGGAAGGATAATGAAAGAATGTAAAAGGGTAAGTAATACTTATGTTGAGAATTTCGATATTCTCTTCATTTATCATTTGGAAATGAAGGACTTGAGGAACTTTGTTGATAATAGGGTATTAAAAAAGTGTATATGGGAACTATAAGATGAAAATTGGTTATATTTTCATGGTAATTTATTACTAGAGGTGTGACTTGAAGTTGGAGGAATTGAGATCCTTTTATAAGTGAAAAGTATGACAAATATTTTGAAAAGAATGTTATGAAAGGTTAAGAAAGGAATTTCATGAGAGTTAAGAGATTAAAGTGGGGATTTTTTTATTAATTTAGGTATGAATTTAATACCAAAAGTATTATAGAACGTCTAAGTGTCAAATGAATTTAGTAAAATTGGAGCCATAATAGATTACCCATTTTAGAACTTATTAATATTGATTAAATATTAACCATGGTTATTATTTTATCACTAAAAAAATAATACGAATCTTCATAATTTTTTTGAAATATAAATATTAATAAATAATCCATTTAATAAAATTAAATTTATAAAAATTTTAAAATTTATTTTTTAATAAACACATATAATATGTTGAAAAACTATTTTTGGAGAAAAATATCTCTTTAATCATTAAGTGTTCTTAATTGTATTTAGCATTTATTACCATTTAAATAAGGGTTTATTTTATTTTTATATATATTTAAACAATATATTAGAGTATTAATTACAAATCGATCCATTTAATTTAGAAAAATACAATATTTAGAAAAGTATAATTCTTTAAAAAACCGTTTCATTATGGTAACTAATATTTACATTGGTAACTATAATTTATGCTTGAAATTTAAATTTAAATTACTAACTAATAATAAAAATTTTGATCTAAAAAATGAAAATAATTTTATAAAATAAAATTTCTAAAGGATACAAATGTTAATTTTAATATTACCACAAATAATGCATTTAAACCATTTTTAGAAAAAAAAAATTAAGCTTAAAATTTAAGTATAGTATAAATTTATCTATTTAGTTGAAATTCAATATATATATTAGTTTATAATAAAAAAATAATTATGTGGCTTCAAATTAAATGTAGAACTGAATATTTCCATTAAATTTTTTATTTAAAATAAAAATACTTAAATTAGTTTCTAAATTATAATAAAATGTTACTTATGTTCTAAAATGTTGACAATAGGTTTTATAGGTTCAAAAGGATATTTTAAAATACACTTTTTTACTCCTTAAATAATATATAACCAATTATAATTTTTTATAAACTTATAGGTCTTACTCATATATTTCTAATTTCATAAAATTTATAATTTTGTTAAAAACTTTAATTTTCACTATTCACAAAAAAATTAGTTAAATTAGTAAAATCCAAGAAAAAAATATTAGGATAATTTTTATATGATAAACTCAAAAATTAAATTAAATTTACAAATTTAATATTCTAAATTTTTTAAATTTATCTTTTAGATGAAAATATAATATATAATGAAAAAATGATTTTACTGAAAAATTACCTTTGAAAAAATTACGTGTTATTAATCCTATTTTTTATGAACTTATAATTGATTAATTTTTTTACTTAATGGAAAATTTATTATTCTTAAATATTCTTAATAATATTAATCTAATTTGTCATAGATTATTTTAGTTTGGTGCTGCGTGTAAAGGAAGCTACGAAACACAATATTAAATTAAAGAAATTATATTGTGAAATATTGATTCATTAAATTTTTTTATTAGTTTTAATTACACATAAATCTAATATTATTAATAATTATTTAATTAATATCGTAAGAATCAATTATATACATTGGAAACTTGGGACCGTTTTTTCCTTTGGTTTTGGTTTTATTGGTATTTTTCCATAGTGATTGTAATGGGTTCCCTCTTACCAAATTTGTCAAAAGAGACTCTTTTTTTATTTTTAATAAAGGGAGATTGACCCTTTACCTGTTAAAAAAATTATATACATGATTCTAGTGTAAATCCATTTTATGATTAAAAATTCACTTTTAAAAAAACTATTTTTCATTGTGTTTTGATTATATATATTAAAATTAAATTTTACAACCTCCAAAAATTTAATCCTGTAAAATGGATTATATATTTATAATAATAAAACTCATATTATGTAATAATTTTTATTTCATTATTACACATAATGAAAAATTATCATAATCATAATTTTTTACCACGATAAGGGTTAAAAGGTTTAACGAGGGGGTTAAAATAAGAGATAAGGCTTAAAATATCATGAAAATAAGTATACATATGATTGGATGACTATATTTAGAACCTAAATTATCCTATCTTGGAAAATTTGTCCATTTGGTTCCACTTTCCAATGAAAATGACATTATATTATTTTAAAGTTTAGAGTATTTACAAAGGTTCCACTCCTCTCACCCATTAAAGGATCCCTTTACCCCCTCATATCTCTATACTGATTTATTACTATATATCAACCAAGATATTTTAAAATTCCTTCCTAGAAACATTATTCATGACCTAGTGGTTCTAATATCATTAATAGACAATCCCACTAATGCTTAAGGAGAGATCCAAAGGAGGATACCCAAAGAAGGGGTAATCATCTTAACAGAATTTATTCAAGTTTATTTATTATTCCATATTATCAAAATATTATATAAAAATATAAAAATAATAAAATTTATATCATTAGTTTACTAAAAATTTATTATTTTGATGAAACAACCATCATCTACCATTTTTCCATTCATTGGAAAATGAAAACACGACACCTGTGTACGTGTGGACTACCACCTCCATGAACGACATATTTAATGTTTCACCACCTCTATACATGTAATGTTATATAATATATATTTAATGAATAAATAATATATATTTTACATAATTTTTATTATATAATGATAAACCATTATCCAACATACTTCTCTCCCATTAATTAGAAAATAAAAATGTCTCCCATGTGTAAGTACATACTACCAACTTAATGAATAATGTATTTCATTTTACATGATGGATGGAAATGATGGTTATAAAAATACATTTATTTAATAAATATGAAATTCCTATAATTTTTATGGTTTTAAAATGGCTATATATATTTTCATTCACTAAAAAAATCAATTCTTTTTATGTAATCGAAATTTCTGAAAACCGATATTTTTTTGGATTTCCTTGAAAATCATCACCATGAGTTCCATAAATTGACCACGGAACTACATAAAATAAACCATTATAAATTTTTTGGATATGATTAATCCATTACCAAGGTTCAAATATATGAACTGCATTATCAGAACATGCTTAGAAAATTGAATAGTTAACACACAAATATTGATTTTTAGAAAGAATTATTACTAAGTGGTTAATAATAAATTATAAGTGAATAGTATATAGTAAGATTAATATAAATATGGTTTTGATATAAGTTTATAATAAATCAAATTCTATTCTACAAGGATGTTATATCAAGTCCAACTCAGTAAGAATATAAGGTAAGGGTTTCTCATCTCAAACTTTTTTCTTTAAGTCCTATTTTGATTTACACCCCTATTTCCATTATTTTCTGTATATTATACCTACTTGAAATATTATATCATGATCCAATAATTAATCATGGTAATTAAAGTTACATTTAAATCTCCCCCTTTAAAGAGTTTTTTATTCAAATGTTATAAGATCTGTAAGTGTATATTTTACAATCTCACTTTTTACCATGATTGTTTATGTTTCAATTTATATTAAGGGGATTATATATTATTACCATCCTAAATACAATTTATTTTATAATACCATGGCTATTTCAAGGGTTTTAAAGTGTTATTTCATTTTCTTCTATTTTTCACTCAAAAGTGCCGAAGAAATATTTAAAAGAAAAGCTGACCATATATATCATTTTTGGTATGGAATAGTTTTTCTCCATATTCATATATTTAATTTTTCTTCAAGAATTTTATTTTATATAATTAAATGATTTATTATGTTCAAATTATATTAAAATATACTTTATATTCAAAATTTTAAATGTATTTTTTTCAACATTTTTTATATAATACATTTGAACTTTATTTAAAATAGTGGGAAGAGAATCTATTTTTAACGTTTTCCATATGAGCGGATTTTTCTAAAGTTATGACCATTATTCATTATTTATCTTCCTTTACTCATTTTAATTGTTTTTCCAATTAAATATATTATCCCATCATTCTATAAATTTTTATCATGAAAAAGATATTATCTTCAAATAATTTTTGAAGATGGATTTCATACCACTTATTTATATTTTTATCATCAACTATAAATTTGATAATACAAGCACAGTTTATTTTAAATATTCCATTATTTTAGTTTATTTTTAAAAAAATGTTTTAATGGTATTTTATAAAACTCATGTAAATATGTTTTAATGTAAATATTAATTTTTTTTCAACAATGTTACATAATCTTTAAAAAATTATTTTTAAAAGCGTCACTTCTATTTTCCCCTCAATCTCCAAAAAGACTTTCATTTTAATCAATGAATTCATTTATGATGAATTGATGGTATCTTTCATGTTGATGTTCTTTATTGTAATGGATTTATTATATATCATTTCAAATATTGACTTATCCAAATTAATATTACCTATACATTGTAAACATTCTATTTTGAATAAATAAAATTAGGGGTTTCTACCAAGAAAGATAGATCAAATATTCATTAAAAAAATATTGACAATTAATCTAATTTTTAGTTATATAGGGATAATTATTGAGTAATAATAAAAGTATATTATGTTCTGGAGAAATATTAAATTTTCATATTACTTGATTTAATATATATATTTATTGATTGTTAAGGCATATCAATAATGATTTTATTATTAATTTAATATACGAGGAATGCATTGGACATATGTAAGTGATGGATGTGTTATGTTATAGCCCCTTAATTCATCTGGTATATCTTGTGAGAAACAAAAATGGGTATCACTTGGGGTATACAAGCCCAAAAATGAAATATGTATTGATTGATGCCTTAATAGTTTAAATCATGTCTTGGTTGAGGGATTAATAGTATAAAAAATGTCCTGGATGAGGCAATGAAGGTAAAATTAGGATGTATGGAACTGTTAATTTCATCATTATGAAGATAGTATTTATATTAATGTGATTATTTTTTTTATTTTATCCATTTATATATTTCATTATCAAGCTATTAATTATATAAATAATTTATTTATTATTTACTCTTATATATTATTCAGGATTATTTCTCTATTAAAACTTCTATTGTATGCTACCATTAATGAATATTTAATCTCACCCTTATTACCTTTCATTTTCTGAGGTTATGAAGAGTAGTAAAACATATGATATACCTAGAAGGATATCATGTGTGTATAATTTTATGGTAGATGTTGAAAATTTATTACTGAATAATAAATTATAGGTATAATCTGAAAAATGTTCATTAAATGAAAAATATGTTTTTTATAAGTAAAATTTTTTCCAAATTTTTTAGATCCATAAACCATTTTCATGACCTATAGGTAATGGTATCACTAAAATACTATCCCAAGAAGGCTTAAGGAGAGATCCCAACAATGATACTTAAGGAATATGTAATCATATTAACTAAGTTTATTCAAGTTTCATTATTCTTCCAACTCATCTAAATAATCTATAAATATATTAACATAATAAAATAAATGTCATTATTTTAATATAATATTATTATTTGTATGAAACAATCAATATCTACTTTAGTCCTATCTATTGGAAACTGAAAATGTTTCTCATGCGTAGGTTCATACTGCTGCCTCAAAGAACTATGTATTTCTATATATCTCAGCTTCATCATTACCATTTATACCAATTTGATAATTTTGTTCCTATGGATGTAGAATTTGAAGCTCATGATTCCTTTGAGAAGTATCCTATCTAGATCATTTATCATAGCATGAACGATCTATGAGAAAGGTTAGTTCCTCTAGTATGGGTGCTATGATAGTATAACTGAGTACATGACATGACCAAAGAGTGAGAGCCTGACAAACATTCTCAGTGGTTGGAACTATTCTCAGATGATGTTTTACCACCCTTGAAGGGAAACTCAAGGATGCATTTTTTTTTAATTAGGGGAGATTATAAGATCCCATCTTTTATCATTAGATAGATCCTTTAATTTTATGTTTAAACCACTATTTGGGTTCAGTAGGGTTGGTTTGGACCTTGTTAAATTATCCTATATAAGAATTTTGGGTGATTATAGGTGAACATAATAACAATAGAGAAGCTTCAAAAGAAGTATATTAGTAGAAAGCTTATGAAAAAAATTAGTGGTTTATGATATAAATTAATAATTTATAGTGGAAACCCCTATGTTTCATAAATGGATCAGGAACACCCCGTGAAGAGGGTATATTTATAGAATAATATCCCTATTTATACCTTAAATATGTTTTGTATCTTAAAAATATGGGGGAAAATAACTTTTATCCCTTAATTCCTTATAACCTAAATATTTTATTCTTCTTCCCCATTTATATTCATAAATTCTTCTTGAGCCCCTCCCATCATAGGCTTTGTGCCTCCTCCCTCATACATCATCAAAATCACTCATCATTAGTTTCATTGGACAGAAAATGGCAAGCCTTAAATCCCACTTACCTCCTTTCTTCCACTAGCACATCATATGGAATGTTAAATCCTTATCAACTAATATGACCTATTTTTAGGGAATTTTTCTATTTCACTAATTTATTCCATTATAAATAGAATACAAAGATGATACTATACGAGGAGTCATCTATACTATAAGTTGGGTGGTCTAGTACTTTTCCCTTAAAGCTTAGTTTTTTATATCATGATCTATGATGTTGTACACCAGACTTTTTACATGTTGCCTAAAAAACAATTTATTCTAATTTTTTTTAGTTTTGTTAGATATTCCCCCATACACTCTTTTCTTTATTAGAGGATGTATCCTTAAACTAGTTACACCTCTTGAGGTGTGTTTATAAAATGACCCTTAACTTTAAAAATTCTTATGTGGCTAAACCATCTTCTATGTTTTCTTGGTGTGACTCTTAAATGAAATGACTACATTAAATTAAATTGAAGTGAATGGTATGACCATGTCACACGACCCTTATTTACATGGTGGATTATTCCTTGATTGAAATAAATGTATAATGGTTGGAAACCATATCTTAGATTATATTAATTCATGACAAACCCTTATTATTATTTATGATACTTAGGAATGGACCCCCTTATGATTTATGATACTTAGGAATGGCATCCCTTATTATTCATGATACTTGGACACAGTGTCCCTTATTATTTATGATACTCAAGAATAGTATCCCTTATTATTCATGATACTTGAGCATGGTTTCCCTTATTATTATATGATATAGATGGGAATTTTAACCCTTATTTAAAATATGAGATTACTATGATTACTCATGGATGCTTGAGTTATGCATTAGGTCCTGGATAATATTACACACACTCATATGTATATTTATACACATATATGTTCATACATATATGACATACATACATACATACATACATACATATATACATACATACATACATACATACATACATATATACATACATACATACATACATACATACATACATAGATATATATATATACAGGGTGACATCTGTTCATAGATATCCCGACTTTGGCTGAAGTAGGTAGAGCCACTTGGGTGTCATTTAGAAACCTGATCTAACTTGGTTACTATTTAAATTTCTAATATTTTTTTTTACTTTCACACTAATCATTTAGTATATACTAGCTTGATAATACGAGACATCATTAGTGGTGGCCTACTGAGTATATCTCTCACCCTTTTTGGGACCCTGATGGGACCCAAACAGACTTCATGGATATAGTTAGGGACAAAGGGAAACATCCATATTTAGACTCTTGATTTTATATAATAGGATAGAGTATGGGAGTAGAGGATTGAGGACATACTTGTGATGATATTGGATATATATTTTGGTATTTTTCCCATTTTTGTATAGCATGTTGTGTATTTCTGCTACAATTCTTCCTTATAACCCCATTTTTTATAGCATATAGACACAACATCATTTTGTATATGATATTAATTCACTTTCTACCTATTTATTATATCTGGATGACTTATGTTTTTATATTTATTTTATTATACTATTTATACTACATATTTTTATTTTATACTAATGTGATACACTCCAATCATGAAAGTATAGTCTCTCTACCATACCATTATAGGCCCTCATTGATAATCACCAGCCTCTAGTACATGGGGATGTTCAACTGAGGCCATGTGGCCAATCATGTTCACTAACTTATGAGTGAACCAGGTTTAATACATTAAAATCAACTAATCTATACTATGTAAACATCATATTATGAATAAATTAGATCAAGTGTGTATACCAAGAAAGGTAGATAATTTATGGTTTGGGGAAATGTAATGGTTTGTGCCATCCTGGTATGTTACTCTGCCAGTTTTTGGTTGTTAGAGATTTTTTGAGGAGGTTCCAGGAGTTTTCATGGGAGTCAGGTGTACATCAAAGCTATTATAGGGATTACACTCTGTGTTATTAGATTACATGGTGCAAATATTGGTTTTGTGGCTTGTTCTGGGTGGTTCATGATGTGTAATATTGTGGGGTTTGAAAAATAAAACAAATTGAAAGGTGATGGGTTTTACATGGAAAACAACCTTGAGGCATTACATGATGTAAAAGGGGATTACATGATGTGTAATAACCCAATACTATAATGTTTAAGTATTTTCTAGCTACTTGGTTGTCAAACCCTATGACTGCAATGACTCTCCCATGACAGTAGGTGACCCAATGACCCCTATTCAGTGTTTTGAGGATTCCTACACCAAGTATTGATTCTTATATTCTCTCATTAAATCCATAGTAATCCTTCATCGATCCAGGGTGAGTTATTCCTCTATTTTTTTTCAATTTCTTCTGGGTTGATATAATTTTCCTTATATTCTTCTCTTTATGTGATGGAACATGATCTCACTTGGTTCTAATGGGATTCTCTTCGGTTTTTTTTGGTGTGGTGGTTCAACGACATCCTTGTAAAAATGCATATCCTATGGTAGGGTTGATTAAATATCCTTCTAGTGGTCCATTCTTATGAGAAGAACATTGACACTATTTTTAGGTAGGTATTCCCTTGTTTCTACTTGTTGTGCATCATGTAGGGTGGGTGTATGGTTGTCTCCTTTGTGAAGATATTTGAATTCAGATTAATAGAGATAATTTAACTGGTTTAATATCAATATATGGGGTATGTGAAAAGTAATGAATGATCTTGCCTTTTTATTTGTTTCCAGTTAATATTGGGATTTTTATGGGCAAACTACCCACTGAAAATCATGGACTTTGGGGGCCCCTATTTGCACACTAAATGATTTATGGAATGCATGTTGTTTGTTTTTGGTTGGACACTTATATTTTGAAATTGATAAATTACATATATCCGGTTAATGAATAGATACCCTGAGATCATGAAGTTTCTATGATAACCCCTAAATTAACAATTGAAATTAAATAAAGGATGCCTTGTTAATTCTAGAATTTTGTTTTTCCTTGGTACATGGGGTGATGTGATGTGTGAGTTTGATCTGGTTTGTGTTGTAGTGTGGTTTTGATCATGGGTTTTTATTGTAGGATGGATTGAGTGGTGTAATGGAATCTTATGTTGAGATATTGATTGATTGTGGGGTGTATGAGAGTTATTTTATAGTAGGGATATGGACTAGTTATTTGGTAATGTGTTACGAGATGTGGTTGTGAATTGGGGGTTAGTTCCATAGATATGTGATTTGAGTGGGATGAGTTTGAAGAACGACAGTAGTGTTGGTGTGTTTAATATCACCCAGAGTTTCTCCACAATTATCATGAAAAAAATATTCACCCTATCTATAAATAATATGGTATGATGTATTTTAATGTGAAGGTATGTTCATTATTTATTAGAAATCTTCGTCTTATTGAATATTTTATAATGTATTTCATGTTTGTTTCATGCCTGATAGTTTCATGGGTAGTGATGGATGAATAAATAATCATTTAATAAAGATAGAAAGTATTGGGTTTGTTTGGATAATGTAATCTAAATGGTTAATGAAATATTAGGAAAGTGTGTTAAACACAATGGAAATGAGAAGCCACATTAGTTTACTAGGATCTTCACCTTCTAAAATTATTGTTGTGGATACTGATAATTGTATTTAGAGGTAGTATAAAAGGTGGTAGTATTGTGGGTTGATTTTTATCTGGGAATCCATAGTTTGGGATTGAGTGTTTGGTATCATATATTTATATAATCATATTTTTCCTTGTGATTTCTATGCACACCCCACCCTATTTAAGAACTATGTGTCAAATACGCCCATCGTTATAGAGGAGGGTGTCTTTCCCAAAAATCTTGGGAGGAGGATGGATGGATGTACACCTTCTCTTCCCTTCTCCCTCTTCCATGCGGTGATAACCCAATAGTCTTTGGGTAGGCTGTGGTGAGGTGTGTGGACTAGGTGTGTCCGGGTGAGTTTTTCTTTCCCAAGTGTCTTCAGGATGAGATGTGTTGTACTTCACCAATTTCTTCAAGATGTGGTGTGGTTTGTGGCCTATGTGTCTGTGTGCGGGATGTGATGTGGTTTGGCCTAGGTGTGTGTGGGAAGGTTGTGGCATGGTATCTTCCGAATAGGTGGGAGTACCAGGACATCTTATTTTAGGGTGTGAGTGTGGATAATCAGTGGGAAAGTGGTGAAATGTACCCTAACATCGATATTATTTACGTATATTATAGTACTTGACTATTGGTATTTAGTGAGTTTTCCTTGGTAAGGTTGGGATGGTTAGTATACCTGTTAGGTGCTGTCTGGATCTATTGTTTCTCAAGAGAGCATTAGAATGATTCCCCCACATATTCATGAAAGACTTTGGTTTTCCTATTGAGTATAAATTTATGGTCACCCTAAGTATATAAAAATACTTTCAAGTATCTAGGAGGATTTTGCAGACTATGCTGGACCTTACTAGCTCAGATCTAAACTGTTGTTGTGCCGCTGACTAGCTTTACTTTTGGTATTTACTTTGATGAATTTTGTATTTGTACCGGTTATATTTGAAACATGCATGTGGGATTTTTTGGATATTATATATATATATATGTATATCCTGGGGTTTTTTTGTGGGATTGATCATCTTATTTCCTTATCTTGTTTTCTTTGAAGGGTAATGCTTCCCATATTTTGATATCCATATACCCTTGGTGTTAGTAGCCAACCCAGGGCCTACTGGAGGCAGGACTTAGGGTTCAATATCTACCTTTATCCATTTCCTACCTATGAGGGGTATCTTTGGAAGGTGGGGGTCATAATATAATTGTATTAGAGGTGATGGTTGAGAGTTAGGATTGAGTTCACAGTTAAGAATGATGAGTATTGCATGTGTTGGTAGGGAAACAATGTTAGGTGATCTTGGTTCATGACAAAGGCTAGAGAAGACCAGATAGGAAACAAGATTTTAGCCCCCTCGGTGATCCGACACAAGGAATTTAAGCCTACCGACAACCAAGTGAGGATACACCATTTGTAGGGTAAACACCCTAGTAAAGGTACATGCATCATAATAACTGTTTTTGTTGTTTTAATTGGTTTGTTTTGGGAATGTTAAAATGGAAAAAATGATTAAAATGAACTAAAATAAATTTTAATAAAATTACATACTATTCAGTCTTAGGGAATACTTGTTTTCTATTTAGCTATGTCTCCTAGTTTTCATCCATGTGTGGATTAGGATGTGGATATTCAATAGGCAGATCTGGTTGATTGATAGAGGGATGATCCAGTTGAGGAGGATGAATAGTGGTAGAGAACATTTCACTCTTTCCAGTGAAAATCTTTGGCGATGTATGAGGGAAGTGTTTCCAACACGGAGACAGAAATATGGATTGAGGAGCTTGAGATCAACTTTCGTTTGATTTGGGTACTCATAGAGTACTGAGTTCCTTTGGTTGTCATCCAGATGTAGGGAGATGTGAATCAGTGGTGGATTCTATATCAAGGGGAATGGAAAGAGGAAGACATATTGTGGGTCGACTTCGAGAAGGAGTTCCGAGAAGCATTCCTTTAATCGACCATGAAGGCTGAGAAGATTCATGAGCTACTATCCCTTTAGTAAAGATTATGTCAGTGTGGTATTTGGGGATCAAGTTCAAGGATCTCCTTATTTTTTCCTTATAACTCTTTGCAGATGAGGAGCCACACGTGATATGTCTTGAGGAGGCACTTTGTGCTTCTATCAAGTAGGTGGTAACTTCTTTTATGTTACCAACATACCTATAGGTTATAAAGAGCATGGAGGCAATTGAGAAGATGCACTTGTGAGGAGGTTTACCATGATAGGGGATCCATAAGAGTTCTTTAAGAGGTAGAGTATCCAATGATAGGTGTCTGGAACCAAGGAATTTAAGGTTTCGACTAGTAGGGAGTCAACCTTAACAACTTCCTTTTCGACATTTTAGTCCTTGTTCCTTTCCCGTGAAGTTGGAGCTGAAGTGTTTCTTTTGTGGAGTTCACGACCATATTTATAATAAGTTCCCAGTGGGTGTTCAAGCTCAGTTTGGTGGAGGTGGACAAGTTCAGTTCCATACTCTGTAGAAGTTTCCAGTCAGGCCATTTGAACAGTTGGGGAAGAAGGTTCATGATCTTCCAAGGGGAGATGGAGTAGGTAGGGGACCACCTTAGGATATTCCTCATGTTTAGGGACCTATACCTAGGAATGGTTGTGGAGTTAGTTGTCAACATAGAGGTAGAAAAGTTGGGTATGGTTATTTTCATGTAGTGGAGGAAGTAGTTCCATAGGGGTATGAGATTGTTAGAGGTATGATTGGTTTTCTTAGTACCCCTATTTCCTCCTTGTTTGATTCAAGATCTTCAAACTCCTTTACCGCACCCACTCTAGCCTATTATTTGGGACTAGACATAGAGAGGCTTTCAATTCTACTGGTATTGAGTATACCATTCAGAGACCATACCATCTTGTTTGATGTGTGATGGGGGTGTAGACTTATGATGGGATCACATCAGTCCCTTGGGGATCTCTTCTTACTACAGATGCATCCATACGATGTCAATCTTGGCATCGACTGGTTTTATTTAATATGTTCTATTATCGACTTCTTCTGGATGAGTGTTTTTTTTTAAAATTTGGATGTTCAACATGTGGCTTCTGTTGGTGAGAGGGGTTATCAGGTGGGTATTCAGTGTGTGAAGCCCCTTATTTTCTTGTTGGCTATGATATCAGTGGAATTAGTGGATGCTAAAATGGTAGAGGTTCCCAGGGTCTTTATAGAGTTCCTGGATGATTTCCCCAAGGATGTTTTGATGCTTCCTCCTTGATGTTATGTTGATTAAGGGATAGGCTTGTAGCATAGTGCTTCTCCAATTTTGATGGATCCTTATCAGATGTCACCTTATGAGTTGGGGGAGTTAAGGATTCAGAGAGATGATCTGTTGAATAAGGGTTTTATCTGGCCCATTGTGTCATTGCAGGGTGCTTCAATATTGTTTGAAAGAAAGGAGGATGGTGGTATAAGGTTTTTTATATACTTTCGGAGGTTGAACTAGGTGATAATAAAAAACTATTACCCTTTTTATAAGGATAGAGAATATTTTAGACCACCTAAGAGGGGCGAGATGGATTTTCAAGATCAATATACTATTTGGATATAACTGGTTAAGGTTAAATGATGGAGATATCCTGAATACTTCTTTAAGATGTAGGTATAGGAACTTTGACTTTGTGGTCATGATGTTTGGTGTTAAGAATGATCCATCCATGTTCATGGGAATCATGAACTCCATGTTCTATGAGTTTCTCGATCGGCTCTTCATCGTGTTCATCAATGACATATTAATTTACTCGAAGTTAGAGGAGGATCTTGGAAATCATCTCAGAACATTCATGCATGTTCTTAGATGCCACCAACTCTATAGAATGTTGTCCAGGTGTAAGTTCTGAACATGAGAGGTGCATTGTAGTAGACCCATCAAATTTTTAAGTAGTTATTTCATGGGTATCACCCAAGAATATGGCATAGGATTGTAGTTTTATTGGTCTCATAGGATATTATCATAGGTTAGTACCTAATTTCTCTCAAGTTTTATCCCTGTTGATAGTTTTGACTAGGAAGGATCAAGAATTTATTGTGGAGTGATCAGTGTCAATTAGTGTTCAAATATCTTAAGGTGAATTTGGTTAGTACTCCAGTGATCTAGTTTCCTATGGAAGGGGTGATGTTTGAGGTGTTCTATGATGCTTCCTACCTGGTGTTGCGATGCATCTTGATGCAGTTGTGGGAAGTGATCTATTTTGGGTCTAGGTAGTTATGTCCCCATGAGTGTAACTATTCCACCCATGATCTATAGCTAGCGACATTCATGTTTGTGTTGAAGTTGTGTTGGCATTACCTAATTGGAGATAACTTTATGGTCTTCACAGATCACAAGAGTTTGAGGTATATCTTTTCCTAGAGAGATCTGAACATGAGATAGTAGTGGTGGATGGTGTTTCTTTAGGACTACGATTTTGAGATTTCTTACACCGCAAGTAATGGGAATGTAATGGCCAATTCCTTGAGGGAAAATTCACAGAAGGAGGGTTTTTAGGAGTCTATAGACACTTGGATGGAGACAGATGAGTTGGAATCCTTTCACTTAGATACAAGAATGGAATATAGTATAGGCTATTTTTTTGAGATGATGGTGTAGCCTTCTATTATGTAGTAGGTGGAGGAGTATCAATAGGGGGACTCCTAGGTAGAGGTGTTGCATGATCGTTTTGACCATGGTGATTCTTTGAAGGGGTTGTTAGAGGATGGTCATAAATGGATGTTGTTTTTTGGAAAGTTGTTTGTTCCAGTGGTAATGCACAGTGGAGTCCTTCATGAGTTTCCTGGATCAACCTTAGAGGTACATCTAGGAGTTTCTAAGATGTACAATGGCCTAAATATATAGTTTTAGTGGCCTATAATGAAACAAGAAGTGGTAAAGTTTGAGGAAAGATTATTGGTTTTCCGCAGGTGAAAGTTGTGCATCATGTTACTTGTAGTTTTTTTTCATCCCTTCAATGTTCTCGAATGGAAATGAGAAGAAATAGTGATGGATTTTATCATAGGGTTAACCAAATCTTAGGGAGGCTGCGATGATATCTGGGTGATGATGGATCAGCTAACAAAATTGGCTCACTTCATGGTGATCAAGGAGTCAGGCATAGTGGAATCCATGACAAAGTGGTATGTGGATGAGGTGGTGCATCTCTATGGAGTTCCAAGGTCCGTTACCTCATATAGGGACACATGTTTTACCTCACGAGTCTGGAGGGGATTGAAGCATTATTTTGGCACCTAGTTATACCTCAACACTTCTTTCCACCCTCAGACAGATGGGAAGATATAAAGGAATATCCAGATGTGGGATGATATGTTGAGAGCATGAGTCTTGGACTTTGGTAGATCTTGGGTATGATACCTACCATTCATAGAGTTTTCTTATAATAATATCTAAAACTCTTCCATCAGTATGGCTCCATTTGAAGTATTGTATGAAATACAATTTCATTTTCCATTATGATGGGTAGAGGTTGGGGAGGTAGTTGTTCTTGGTCCCAAGATAGTGAAAAGCATGATAGAAAAATCTTAGCTTGTTTATGAGAGGATGAAAGCAACGCAAAAACAATAGAAGTATTATGTTGATCATAGGAGGAGGTCTTTGGAATTCGAGGTTAGGGACCACATGTTCTTGAAAATTTCACCTCAATGTGGGTAGTGGAGGTTTAGTAGAAGGAGTAATCTTTCTCCTAAGTTTATTGGTCCCTTTGAGGTGTTGGGGAGAGTTGGAAAGGTGGTGTACCATTTGGCATTGCCACCATGGTTGGAGAGGATCCATGATGTCTTCCATGTCTCTCAACTTCGTCAGTATCTTCATGATGGATCCCATGTACTTGACGAGGGAGAGTTGTATATCGAGGAAGACATGACATTTGTGGAGCATCCAGTAGAGATCCAAGATCCTCAAGAGAATATGATACGTGGACGGACCATTCCCTTGGTTATTAGGTTTTGGAGGCATGATGGCCAGGAGGAGAGTACTTAGGAGTGAGAAATGTAGATGCGTGCCCGATACCCAGAGTTGTTTTGAGTTTTTCATTACTCTGATTTGTTAAAAATGTGATGTTTTAACCTTGATTTATTAAATGAACTATTTTTATTGGTTTGAGATATGTGTGGTGTGATAAAGTCCTAACATATAAAAAGGGGAATACCAGATTACTACTAAAGAAGCATTAAATGCAATGCGATTAAACTTTTGTGGGAGAGTCAGTGCCGCCCAGAGTAGATAGTATCTTGACATGGAGGATAGAGTTTCCAAATTCTTATGTTTGGGACAGTGTAGTTCGTTGGCCTTAGTGGTTGTATGATAGTTGTGTGGAAGTATGGTTGTGTGAAAGGAGGAAAATTTCAGTTGTGGTAGAGTGGTTGTGTGGTCATTTGGGTTGGCATGTTTGGTTGGCAGTAGCATTTGAGACATGGCAAGGATTTTGAGAGGTATCTCACAGGGTAGTTTTTTAGACCCCTTTTCTTTTCGGTTTGGTTTTGGATTCTCAAGGATGAGAATAATTTGAGAGGTATCTAATGTAATGATCCATTCCATCTAGGTCTATTACTTTTCTAGTTTTTGGTTTTTGGAGATGTTAGAGGAGGTCCTAGGAGTTTTTGTGGGAGTCAGGGGTGCATAAAAGATAGTACAGGGATTACACATCATGTAAGTAGATTACACGGTGTGAAGATTGGTTTCAATTATTGTTTTAGGTGGTTTACTGAATGTAATATTTTAGGGTTTTAAAAATAAAATAAATCAAAAGGTGATGGGTTTTTTCTATGGAAATCAACCTCGAGGCATTACACAACGTTATGGTTTCTATAATGTTTTAAGTATTTTAAAACGTCTCAGGTTATTAAACCCTATGACTGTAGTGATTCTCCCTCATCCCCAGGTGACCTGGAAACCCCTCTTTAGAGTTTTGGGGATTCCTATACCAAGTATTGATTCCAAGATTCTCTCCTCAGATCCTCAGTAATCCATCTTTGATCTAAGGCGTGTTCTTCCGCCCTTTTTTGTGGTTTATTCCAAGTTGATAAACTATTACTCTTGTTATTATCACCATGTGATAGCGAATGATATCCATCAGTTATAATGGGGTTCTCTTAGGTTTTTGTTGGTGCAGTGGTGCATCGACAACCTCAGACGAATGTAGATAATTTAGGAGAGGTGTTCATAGATCTTAAGATTGGTTTGTTCTCATGCAAAAAACTTTGACACCCTTTTTTGGTAGGGATTACCTTGTTTATACTTATTATTCATCATGTGGGGTGGGTGTATGGATGTTTCCTTTGGGAAGATAGATGAATTCAGATTAATAAAGATAATTGAGCTGGTTTATGGTCAATATACTGGGGATGTGAAAAGTAACAAATGATCTTGACTTATTATTTTTTTCCAGTTGATATTGTAATTTGTATAGGCTAACTAACCACTAAAAATCATGTCCATTTGAGGACTTTTTTTTTGCAAAAAATGATTTATGGAATGCATGTTGATATTTTTTGGTTGGAAACTTATAAATGGATATTGGTTAATCATGTATATTTGGATAATGAATGGATTCTCTAGGATCAAACAGTTTCTGTGATAACCCCTAAATTAACAAGTAGAATTTAATAAGGGATTCCTTGTTAAATCTGGAATTGTGTTTTTCCTTGGTACATGGGGTGATGTGATGTGTGGGTTTTCTATGGTTTGTGGTGTGGTGTGGTTTTGAACAAGGTTGTGTGCTATGGGATGGATTGGGTTGTGTAATGTAATATTAGGTTGAGAGATTGACTTATTGTGGGGTGGATGAGAGGTATTTTACAATAGGTATGTGAACTAGTTGTGTGGTAATGTGTTACTTGATGGGGTTGTAACTTGGGGGTTGGTTCCATTGATATGTGATACGAGGGGTATGAGTTTGAAGAATGAAAATATTGTTGTTATGAGTAATTTTTCTCAGATTTTCTCCATGATTAATATGAAAAACGGTTCACCTTGACATCAAATAATGTGGTATGATGTGTTTTAATGTGAATCCATGCTAAATATTTATCAGTAACTCTTCATCTTCTCGACTGTTTACTAATAGGTTGCGAATTTGTGTCATTCCTGATAGTTTCTTGAGTAGGGATGAATGGATAAATTATCATTTAATAAAGTTGTAAAGGCTTGTGTTGGTTTGGATAATGGAATATAAATGTTTAATGAAATATCACGAATGGGTGTTAAATGAGGGGGAAATGTAAAGCCACATTTGTTTACCAGGTTCTTCACCTTCTGAAATGATTTTTATAGATATTGATAATTTTATTTAGAGGTAGCATCAAATGTGGTTGTATTGTAGTTTGATTTATGTTTGGGAACCCATAGTTTGGGATTGAGTGTCTTGTATCATATATGTATATACTTGTATTTTTCCTTGTGATTTATATATACACCCCACACGAGTTGAGAAATATGCTCCGAACAACCCCATCTTCACAGGGGAGGGTGTCTTTCCCAAACATCCAAGTGGGAGGATGGATGGATGACCACATGATCTCACCTTATCTCTGTCTTCCAGGTGATTATAACCCAATATTATTCTTTAATGTTGTGGTGAGGTGTGAGGCCTAGGTGTATGAGGATGTTCTGTTCTTTCCCAGGTTTCTTCAAGATGAGATGTGTTGTTGTTTCCCAGTAGTATTCAGGATGAGGTGTGGTTTATGGACCATATTTCTACAAGAAGGATGTGATGTGTTTTGTGGATGAGGTGTATGTGGCCGAGATGTAATGTGGTTTATGGCCTAAGTGTCTACGGGAAGAATGTGATGCGGTTTTTGGACCATGTGTGTGTAGGTGGGTTACAACATGGTATCTTTGGAAGAGGTGAGAGAGAGAGGTCCTCTTTAATTAGGATGTGAGAGTGGATAATTAGTGGTAATGTGGTGTAGCGTATCCTAACATCAATTTGATTTACTTATATTATAGTACATGACATGCATTATTTGGTGAGCTTGCCTCGGTGATATTGGTATGGTTAGTATACCTATTAGGTGCTGTTTGGTTCTGTTGTCTTCTCATGGGAGAAATTGTATTCTTCCCTCACTTGTGCATGAGAGACTTTGGTTTTCCTACTAAGTATACCTATATGATCACCCTATGTATATAAAACTATTTTTATATTTTCAGGAGAATTTCACAGATTGCGATGGACCTTACTAGCTCGTATCTTGATAGTTGTTGTGTTGATTCCAAGCATTACTTTTGGTATTTAATTTGAAAACTTTTTTATTTTCACCAGTTCTATTTTAAACATTCATTTAGGATGGTTTCTTTGGATTTCATATATATATATATATATATATCCTAGTTTTTTTGGGTATATACCATCTTATATCACGATATTTTTTTCTTTAAAGGGTAATGCCTCCCATATTGTGAGGTCCATATACCCTTGGTGCTAGTCACTAACCCAAGGCCTACTGAAGTTGTAGATTGGGGGTCATTATCTCCCTTTCATTATTACCAGCCCAGGAGGGGTCTCTTTGGAGGGAGGGGATTGTGATAGGAAAATATTGATAATATATATACTTGTTAGTTCTATGTTGATGATTATTGACTACTAAGACAGTTTGGTTATCTTCTAGGTAAATATTGACATTTTATATTACTTTATTCAATATGAATATTTATTATTTATTAAGGCATATTGATGATGAATTTTATTGTTAATTTAATATATAAGGAATGCATTGGACATTGTAAATGATGGGTGGGGTCTATTATTCCCCTCTATACATTAGGTAGGTCTCATGAAAATAATAATAATGGTTTCTGCTTGCTGTATTACCACCTATATAATGAATGATATCTTGGATGAGGTCTTGTTAGTATAGAAGATGTCTTGGATGAGGTCTTTATGAAATAAAATTCATCATGGTAGAGGCCTTAATAGAAATATTAAGATGTCATGAATTTTATATTTCATCACTATGATGATAGTTATTAATATTCATGAGATTATTTATTTTGTTATGTTAACCATGATATATTTTATGCTCAATGTTTAATGATATGAAATAATTATTTTTTATATACACTTTCATATTACTCATGTTTGTTTCTCTATTAATTATTCCATTGTACACTACCCTTACTCAGTGTTTGAGGTCACGCTTTTTGTATTTCATTTCCCCATCTAATGAAGTTGAGTAATGCATATGATATATCTATAAGGGTATCATTTGTGAATAATTTTTAGGATATGTTGAATATTTTTTATGGAATAATAAAATTTGGGTATAATGGAAAAAATTTCTACTAGATGGGAAATGCATGCAGTTTATTATGTAATCATTTCCCCCAATTTTCTATATATCTAAACCAAAAATTTTCTTGGTTATTTTAGGGAATCAATAATTAATTTTGATATTTTAATTATGGATAGTTAAAATTGGGTCTCTTGAGTTTTTATTAAATCTTGTATATAAAAATTATGTTTTTTTTCACCAGAACCAAGAGTATGGGACTAGGGAATCTAAAAAATTATCATTGTATTAACTTTATTTGTAAAAAATATAATTTTGTTTGATTTAATAAATTGGTTTATTATTTAGTATTATATGCTAATAATAAAATATTTTCATGATAGTAACATATGTATATAATTTTACACTTAATAGTAAGTATTATAAATAATTTACATTTTATTAACTTTTCTTCAAACACATTTCAAATTTATTGATATTTTCTTTCCAATTTAATCTTCTTCCATCATTATGGATTCTAATGAATGATTTTTAAGACCTATAAATCCAAATTTATGGTTTAGTTATTTATAAATTACATTTCTACTATATAAAAAATTGGAATAAAATAAACACAATTAAAATAATAATAGAAATCATATAACAGTTAATGAAAATAGAAATTTTCTCAACTTACCTTCTATATATATGTATCATAGACCCTCCTAACCATTTTCTCTTTAGATTTTTTACACTATTAAGGGTAACTTAATCAACAAACACTATATCGTACATCTCTAATATGATATGAAATTATATAGAATTACACTCTTTTAAAAATGATTTTCAATTTAATTTAAATTTATTCGATTTTTGTTAATTTTTTTAATAAAAATTAGGTCCCATAGCCTATATTTGTGATATATTAGTTGATCCCATTGATATAATAGATACATATTTTTTACCCCTCTACCAAAACATATTATAGTTTATATGTTTTTTAATTATCATAACATTTAATGGGTATAATAGACTATACAAATATGATACCACATTATCATAAAGTGTGTTAATAAGAATTATGATCCATGTGAAAAATGTTATAATATCTAGTTCGACCTTTGAAACATCAATATCATCAATTGGTATAGGTAGGTCAGCTTTTGGACCCAGAGATACCAAAAATCTACACTCTAATATGACCAGTCAATAATGATTTACAATTAATGTATTTATTTAATATTTTACACTCTAAAACTCTTCCAATAATTAGGCCTTTGGGTTCCAATAGACATATCTCACAAATAGTTCCACACCAAAAAAATTTCAAATGATATAGTAATCAATACTAGTTCTCTACACAAATATAAGAAACAATTGTATAAATAATCATTAAATCATATATATTTGGCTTATTTTGGGAATAACTACTCTCAAAACATGTTTTTTGCTCTATTTTTGTGGATTAATTGGTTAGTTCAATAATTTACTCCCTTACATAAAATATGAGTAAATTTTTTTGTTCAAATAGTTCTTCAGTCAATTTAAATACATTTATTTATAACTCTTTATATTTTTCATCAATAAGATTCCTTGTTTTTCAATTTTTAAAGTAGTATCTTAGAGGGAATAAAAAACAAATAACTTTTTTCATATATCAATATATGATCCAAAAGAACTAAAATTAGTTTTCTTTTATCTTTGAGAGTTGATTTATTTATTTTCATGACCAAATGAAGAAAAATCAATTTACATTGTAATGTGTTAAAATAATAAGTAGTAATAACTTTCAGTTCTTTCATACTTATACATACATCTAATAATTTTGAAAAAATTTATCAATTAGGTGGATATTTTTATTTGAATATGACTCATTCCATAAAACATGACATATTAATGAGGTATTAAGGGAATCTAATTTATCAATCTATATCTCAACACATATACACCAATATGTTTTTATATTAACTATTTTATAATAATTTCTAAGAATATATGAGATATTTTTCAGCCACTCCTTACCCCATCCTTGATTATGATAAGAGTATTGTAGTGTAATGGGTACCTCAAACCTTTACTTTGTGATTTACTATGTACTAGAAGTTTCATGAGCAATTTTTTCCTTTTTGAAATTTCAAAACTTGTTTGCATGGTCACTTGACTAATCATGTAGTCACTTATTCCTTAGAAAGGTCCTTCAGTTCCTGTGTGATTTTTGTTGGTTTATTTATAGTTTATTTAGTTTTTTCTTTCATAAATTTGGTTCCTTTAGTCGGTTAGTTAATTTATTTATGTTTTTAGTTGGTTCTTTCATGTGGTCGGTTGTTTTCTTTATGCGGTTAGTTGGTTCCTTAATGTGGTTGGTTGTTTCCTTAGTACGATCAATTTGTTTCTTTGTATAGTATATTGCTATCTTATTTTGGTCTTTTGGTTTATTAATATAGTCAAATAGTTCTTTATTTTATTTATTTGGTTACGTTGAATGGTTGATTTCATGGCTTCATGTTGTCAATCACTTCTCAAGGTTTGTTCAAAAGCTTGTATAATTATTTAGTTTTTCAAAATACCTAGATTTTCTATAATGACATAAAAAATGTTTTAACATAAAATATGGAACTAAAGGATTAAATAATTTTTTTTAAAATATATTTTTTTGGGTATTAAATACAATATTTTAATCCCTTAAATACCATGTTTTTAAATGATTTATTCCACGTGTTTAAAATGACACTGGATTAAATGAAAATTCAAATAAAAGGCTGACTGTGTTAATATTCATAGTTATTAAATGATATGTATATGGAATCTTAAAAAAAGAGATTTACTCAATTCTTTTATTTTATATTTTTCTTCAATTCTAGATGAAAACCGTTCTCTTGATCATTGGAGTCATCTACCTTTGACTCGAAGCTTTTCTATACTTGATTCTAAGAATGTTTGACATCTTGGATCTCCCTCTTTTTTTACACAAGCATGTCATGTTTAATGTTAGTGTTTTTTAATATTTTGTATCCATTATTTTTCTATGAGTGTTTTAAAGTTGATCAAGACCTTAACTTAGTGATATCCAGGGGAAAAACATTTTCCTTTTCCTATATTATTAATGTATCATGTTTTTGAACATATTTTCATAGTAGGGGATCATTTTCATGTATTCTTTCTATATCTCTATAACTATAATGAAACTGTTTTCCAATGGGTGGGTATAATGGATTATCTTACTAAAGTAATGAACTATATTAAACTAAAGAGAATTGGATGGGGTGTATTCATAGGTTTTACTGGATATCTTGTTATTTCTATGTGATTATTATTATCTGAGATAGTAAGATGTTGGTATGTTAATGATGTAGATGTCATGAAATTATTCACCCAATTTTTGGATTTATAACCCTTTATATGAATTCTTGTTAAATCCTGAATTTCATAAAATTATTATTATTTATATTTGACTAAGAATTGGTTTCCCTTGTGAATCTAGAACTGTGTGAAAATACCAATGCACAAGGAGTTGATTTAATGTGAAAGTCCCCTATATTTTAATTATATTAAAATATAAGAATTTAGAATTTGTTATTGTGTGATGCTGGTATGTTTTTTTGGAGTTTTCGTCATGTGGGATATGTGGGGTTATACAATTATGGTGGTCACTAGTTCATGTGCGGGATGTGTTGTGGCCAATGGTAGTGTAGTGGTTGACATGTGGTTTTGGTGAGATGGTTGTGTTGTGGTGTTGTCTTGGGATGGATACATGATGATTTTTTGTGTGGTTACATAATATATTATCGTATTAGTGATGGAATATGAGGTTTGTAATGAAAAAAATGGAAATGTTGTGGCCTGGAACTTAATATAATTAGATTGGATTTACACCTGGTAACTAGTTTAAAAGATTGATTAATTTTAAACAGACTAGAATTAAATGGAAAATAAATAATGATGGTGGTTATAGTTGGTTTTGATCAGGTATGAAGTAAATGGAATAATTAATGAATGATGGGTGGTAATATAATAATCTATAAATAGGTTTAATCAAGTTTTGAAAGAAAGGAAAGTGGGTTGTGTGTGTGGTTGTTTAGTGTGGTAGAGCTGCATTTAGTAGTGATAGAATGTGGTAACATCAGTATGGTGTTGATAATAAGGTAGTAGTGATAAATTATTTATGTGAAACATTTAGTTTTTTCATGTGTGTTTTATATATATATATATAATTTTAATTTCTTGTTATATTTATACACACCCTACCTGTGTTTAGTACTCTGTAATGACACCCAGTTATTTTAAGGGGTGTTTTCCAGAAACATCTAGATATTGAGAAATGTATGAATAATTACCCTCACTTCCCCACTCTTCCATTAATAGTAGTATTGGGAAATGATGTAGTTTATTTTGAATCCTAGAAATTGATGATGGAATAGTTGGTGATGATCACTGATGATGAGGATATTAGATATGTACTGGGGTTTATGTGTGGTAGGAGGAGGGAATGAGGTTGATTTCCCTCACATTAATGATACCCTACTATCCTAGTTGTGATATTGTGGATGGATGTGTGATGATGTAGATGATGATGCAGAAGTTTCATGAGAGAAGTGCATGATGAAATTGATGCCAGTAAAAGATGTTTGGATATATGGGAGGTTGGGGTAGGTAGAGTTAAAACCCGACCCACATCAAAGATGTTTGGATACATGGTGATGATATTTCATGGAATGTATGGGACATATGACTTTGGATATTGGGGTATGAGAGTGGAAACTTAGTGGGGGAAGTGGTTGTGGGGTGCCTTTATCGATGTTCACTTATTATTATTTTATTTTTTTCATTATTTGTGGAGTGAGACATGGTGATATTTTGATGGATAAATGACATGTCATGGTTCTAGTTGGTTTTTTTGTTTGTTCACAGGTGAATTTGTATGATCTTTTCACATATTCCTGGATGTACTTGGGTATATTCTTATTAATTATGCCTATTATTATAACCCCTTATATATAAAATATTTTCAGGATTCTAAGGATATTTCATATATTGAGTTGGAAATTATTATCTTGGAGGTTGGAACAACTGTGGGGTTTTTATTTTATGTTTCCATTTGGTTTATTTTGAATAATTCTATATGTATTTATTTAAATACTTATATTTGTAGGTTTGGTTTCTTTTATGTCATGTGTTGGAGTTTTTTGGTGGTTGTTCATATTTTCTCTTAATAATTTTTATATATTGAGGGTAATTCCTCTCATTTGAGTGTTCTACATCATCAGTGCTAGTTGGTAACCTTGTGTCTACTGGTGGTGGGACACATGGGTCATTAATTCCATACAATACTATCCCAGGAGTGGAACTGGTGAAGGGGAGTCATGATAGAGTGGTAACAAAAGTTTTAGTTGAGAGATATAATGGATTTTGGATCTAGGCATTGGTATGATTTGCATTGGAATTATAGGAAAAACACATTAGTCAGACATAGTGTGTGATGTAGAATATGAGGTTGGCTATGACATAAGTTTTTAGGACCCCCTATGATCTGATGTAAGGTTTTTAATACTAATAAACACCCTAGGTGATATAATTTTGATTTTAGGTTATAGAACTACGGGAGGTATATGTATCAGGCTTGATTGTATTTGTGATTGAATGAGGTGATTTAGAAATTCAAATGGATTTAATTAGTTAGTATAAATAAAATTCATGCTATTGGGATTAGGCTTCAATTCCTTGTGTTTTTATAGAGATATATCCTAGTCAACATCTGAGTGAATTTTGGGATGTTGAGGTCTAGTGGGATGATCTAGTTGATCACTGGATGACTGATCCGATAGAAGAAGATGAGGTGTAGTAGAGGGTGTCGTGTGACTTCTAGTGTCAGGGTTGAGAAAGTACGAGTGGAGTGTCTCAAATATATATTTGGATAATCGAATGAAGGATATTGAGATTTACTTTAATTTGGTTCAAGCTCGAGTGGAGTACTACATTCTATTGATAGTTTTTCAGATGTATGTGGTAGTGAAATAGTAGTGGATGTTGTATCATAGAGATTAGAAGGAGGAGCATGTTTGTTGGCATGAATTTTATATGTAGTTCTATCTAGAGTCATTTTTTTTGAAAATTAATGTATAATAGAGGTAGGAGCTTCTCTCCCTTTAGTAAGGTATCCTAAGCATGCGAGAACTCAAGATCAGGTATAAAGGCCTTCCACATTTTTCTCTGAATCTATTTCAAAACAAGGATTCTTGAGCATCGTGTCTTGAGGAGGTGATGCATCTAATGATCAAATATTTAATCACACCATTTAAAATACCTATATATCTAGAAGTGAATATGTATAATAAATTGATAGAATTCACTCACATTGAAGAGTTCCTAGAGAGGAGGTCATCAGAGCTTCTTTAGGAGTAGACCTTCTGGAAGTGGATCATAGATGTTAGGGACATCGTGGTTCTTATCAATCGGGAGTTGATCACAATTGTTACCTTCATTTTTTCCATGGAAAGTTTTTCTCAAGTTTCTACCATGGGATTTCCATTTTCCTAATATAACTATATAGGTTATTTTCATCATTAGTCTTATTACCCAAACACTCAGGAAATTTGGTTTGGTTTGGTATATCAGAACCCTCTCTAGCCATATTAATGAAGGCTTCACACGTTTTTTTTGCATCTGAGAGGATATAGAGCTAGTAGGGGTTGGCCCTATGATGGTATTAATCCTTAGGTATCTAAAACAAAGTGTCATGTTGGAGGTATTTAGTATATAGGTAGAGGATTTGGATGTGGGAATGTGCATTCTATGGAGGTTTCAACACTATAAGGACAAAGGTTGTTCAAGGTTAGACCAATTTATCACATACCTTATTTTTTTTGATTCTAGCGAATAAAAATCCTTTGTTACACCCACTTTGTTCTATGCGTTAGAACTATAGATGAAGATAATTTTAGTTCCTCTGGTGTTATCCATGATATTTGGAGGCTAGGATTTATTGTTTGATGTGTTTTGGAGATGTAAACTGATAATAAAGAAACATCAGTCAGTGGGGAACTATTTATTACTATAGATAGAGCTATATGATTCCATTTTGGAATGGATTGGTTTAATCTATGCATGTAGTTATCGACTAAATTCAAATGAGAGTCTCTTTTTTAATATTGAGGGAATGTGAGTTGTGTTCATTGGCGTGCAGAGCTATCAGATGGGAGAAAGACGTGAAGAACCCCATCCATATAAAATAGAAGAGTCATTAGTAGAGACTATTTTGTTATAGGATCATATAGTTGTTGGGGAGTTTTTTGATGTATTCCCAGGTTAGGTTATGAATCTACCACCTTAATGAGACATTGTGTTCAAAATAGGATGTTGTCATAGAACCATTAATGATTAGGGTAGTTGTTTATTGTGTAGTACCCAAAACCATGGAATTGGTTCATTGATTCCTTGGTATTGTAGACTATTATCAAAGGTTTGTGTCTGATTTTTCATATATTATATCCCTATTAACCACATAAAAATTAAAGAACATGATTTCATCTAGACTAATTAGTGTTTGAAAGCTTTCAACTACCTAAATAAGAGGTTGATCAGTGCCTCTATGATTTTTTTCTAGAGGAAGGCGTAATGTTTATGGTATTTTTAATGCTTTCTTTTTTGGATTTATAAGTGACATTATGGATAAAATGGTGGTTATCTATTATGGGTCTAGGTAGTTGAGTCCCCATTAGTATAACTATTCCACTCATGACTAGGATTTGGTAGTAGTGGGTTTTTATCTGAATCTATCAGAAAATTACCTAATTGGTGAGGATTTGTGGTCTTTATTAACCAAAGAGTTTAAAGTACACATTCTCTCCATAGGATCTGAACCTACATCACTAAAGGTGTATGAAGTTACATTAATATTATAATTTTGAGGTCTCTTACACCCCAAGAAAGGGAAACATAATCACTACCACACTAAGCCAATATTCATAGAGAGATGTTGCTTAGAAATATGATGATATATGGAAATGGATAGGATATATTGTAGTGACACATCTCAATATAGTGGGATGGTGGTAGTGTTTATGTCTATCCAAAGATATTATAATCTTATTTGATGTGATAGGTGGAGGTTTCTCATTCGGGAGACTAAAAGGTGTAAGTTATATCTGATCATGTCAGTCATGGTGATGATCCAAAGGTGTGGTCCAAGGATAATCAGAATCGAAAGTTGTTTTTATGGAGACTATTAGTTCTGTTGGACATGCATGAGGTATTTCTCCAAGAGTTTCATATCTCACCCTTATCAATACATCCTTGTGTATCCTAGGTATACCATTGTTTGAGGAGGCATATTTGGCAGCATGGGATAAAATTATCAGTGGTGGAGTTCATAGAGAGGAGTCGAGTTTTTCAATAGGTGAAATTAGAGCACTGTATTCCTAGAGGTTTATTTAATCCCATGGATATACCTAAGTGTATGTGGGAGGAAATTCCAACGGATTTCATCTTTGGGTTACCCTGGGATCAGGGAGGTTGTGATGTTGTCTAGGTTATCAAGGATTGAATAATGAAGTCATCCCATTTTATGGAATTTAGGGGGTATAGTGTTGTGGATACTCTAGTGAGGCAATACATGGATGAGGTTATGAGACTCTACAGGGGTACCAAAGACCATTATATATAATTTATATACTTATTTTAACTCATGAGTCTAGAGGGGATTATAAAATTATTCTGGTTCTCAGATACACCTTAACACTTCTTTCCATTCCCAGATATATAAGATGATAGAGAAGACCATCCAGACACTAGAGGATATGTTTTAGACTAGTGTATATACTTTGGAGGATCTTGGGAGAAACTCATACTATTAGTTTAGTTTTCCTATAACAATAGTTACCACTCGTGCATTAGTATGAATCTATTCAAGGATTTGTATGGACGATCATGTCATTATCTGTTTTGTTGGACGGAGGTTGGGGAGTTATTAGTCTTTGTACCTGATGTAGTGTAAAGAAAAATAGATAATATTCTGGTAGTTCATGAGAGGATAAAGGTCGTAGAGGACCACTAGAAAACTCATGCAGATCATAGGTGGTGACCCGTAGAGTTAAAGGTTGGAGACCATCTATTCTTTAAGGTATCCCCTCATCAAGGGAATCCATGTTTTTTCTAAGGGAGTAAAAATTGTCTTAATTTTTTAATACTTTTTAGGTGTAGGAGTGCATTAAAGAGGTGATGTATCAGTTGGAGATCTCACCATAGATTGAAATAATTCAAGACATATTCTACATGTCCTAACATCATTTTTATCTTCACAATGATTCTTATTTCATTTATTGGAGAGAATTAGAAATTTAGGATGATGATAAATTTTTGGAGTGGTCAGTTGAGATCTAGGACCATCGAGAGATAGTGATATATGGGAGAGGTATCCCTATGTTTTGTGTGTTGTGGAGGCTTGGTGACTTGGGAGAGAGAATTTTGGAGTGGGATTAACATATAAATTATCAATACCCTATGTTTTTATGCCTGTTTATTCCTTTATATTAATATGGCATGTTTAACCATATGATTCATATGAGTTTGAATCTCTCCTTTGGTCTATCATATCACCTAGATAGGTGTTATATTTTATTAATGTGTGGTTGTGTTTTTTTAATTGTGAGGTCCTTAAGAGGTATCTCATGGGTCATTTTATATACCTCATTTCCCTTTCTATTAGGTTATGTTTTAATTCTTGAGGATGATAATTGTTTTATAGTATCCTGATATATTGTATCATGTAAAAATTATTTTAATTTATGATTTTACATGTCATATAAGTATTCCAAGGGGGTTCATTTCCTTTTTAACTTTTTAAATTTCTATGTTTTATCTAGAAGATAATTTTTCCTTCATGTGTTCAGTTGGTACCTTCATATTGTTAGTTGGTTCCATCATGTGGTTAGTTGGTTTCTTCATATCATTAGATGGGTCCATCATGAAGTTAGTTGGTTTCTTCATATGGCTAGTTGATTACTTATTATAGTCAATTAGTGCCTTCTTATAGTCAATTGGTTCCTCCATTTGATTAGTTGGTTGATTTATGTGGTTAGTTGGTTTATTCGTGAGGTTGGTTACTTCTTGTGGTTAGTTGTCTCCTTAATATGAATGGACAATTAATTATTGTAGTCAGTTGGTCCCTTTTTGTGGTCGGTTTCTTGGATCGATGTAGTAGATACCATCTCATGGTCAATTCATCAGTTTACAAAATTTTCCACTTTTTCAAATAACCAAGATTTTTATAGAATGATATGAAAAATTATTTTAATGTAAAATATGTAATTAAAGGTTTAAATTAATGCTTTGATTTTTTTATTGTGATTAAATCTATTACTTTTTTTCCTTATGGAATGTGGTTTTAAATGGGCCATTCCATGTATTTTAAATGAAATGAAATTAAATGAAAATTGACAAGGAATGCCGATCATGTTAATATTTAGAGTTATTCCAGGATCTATATCTAGTATATTAATGTATAGTATTTAATATGATCAAGTAATTTATTTTTTCCTTCAATTCAAGAAAAACCAAAACCATTCTATTGATACTTTGATCCATCTAAATTTGTCCCGAAGCATTCTTACTTGTGATTCTAGGTGTGTTTGACAGCTTGGTCCCCCCTCCGATTTCTAGAGTAGTGTATCAAATTTAAAGTAGTATTTTGATTCTATTTTATATACATTCCTTATTTATGACTATTTTTTGGTTGATAAATCCCTTAACTTAGTAATATCCACATAGAGAAATCATATTCCGTTTTCCTCTATTTTTTGTGCAGCGTGTTTTAGAACTTCTTTTCTTGGTAAGGTATCCTTGTTATCTTTTCTTTCTACATATGTGTAACTAGAATTCTGTTGTTTTATAGTTAGTGGAAAATACACATTGTATAATGAAAGTAATGAATTAGATTGAATTTAATTAATGGTTATTAGGTTTATTATCTTGGTTTTCCAAATTCCTTATTTTTATTATATGATTATTATTATATGAGATTATAGGCTATTGTTATGTGAATATTATGACTGTCTTCAAATTATTAACTTATGTTGTGGAATGATAACCCTTTTTATGAATTTTTATATAAAAACTATACTTATAAATGAATAAATATTTATATTCAGCTAATAATTGGGTTCCCATGTGAATTTTGAACAATTTAGAAACATGTATGCATAAAAAGATGATTTAATGTGAAAGACCTATAAATAAATTTTGGTAAAATATAAGAATATAGAAAATGTTGCTGGGAATTTATGGTATGTTTATTTTTTTCCTTGTGGTTGTTTGGGATGTGCAGGGTTTTTTGATGATGGTGGTTACTGATTTAGGTGTGGGATGTGTTATGTAAAGAGGAAGTGTGGTGATTGACATGTGGTTATGGTGAAATGGTTGGGTTGTATTGTTGTCTTAGGTAGGATTCCTAATGCATTGTTTTGTGGTGCTTTTTTGTAGTAGCATGGTAGTGACGGAATATGAGGTTTGTAATGACAAAAGGAAAATGGTGTGGGATCAAACTTAATAGAAGTGGACACGAATTTATATGTGGTTACTCATTTAATGAATTGAATAACTATTAATAGGTTGGACATAAATGGAAATTAAAGGTGGACATTGGTTATAGTAGTTTCTCATCATGTAGGAAGTTAAATTGATTAATTAATGAATGATGGATGGAAATGTAAAAAAATAAAAAGAGGTTGAATTCATTTTCAGCAGATAGGAAAGTGGGTAGTGTGTATGGATTTTTGGTGTGGTGGAGTTTCATTTAGTTGTGGTGACCTATGTTAATGTTAGTAATTTATCGATGATAAGGTAGGGGTTATGATGTATTGATGTGAAAACATTATGTTGGGATTGTTTGATGTATATGTATATATATACACACACTTGTACCTTCATGTTAATTTTAAAATCACCCCAACCGTGTCAAGTGCTTTGTATTGAAACCCAAATGTTATAGGGGTGTTTTCCCCAAAATCCAGATGTCGGAGAATGGATGGATGATTAATTCTATTCCCCTATCATCCTTGGACAAAAGCATCAGGAAAAGGAATAGTTTGTGAAGGATCCTTTCCCCTGATGATGGCATAGTTGGTGGTGATACCTTATGATATATAGTGGGGTCCATGTGTGGTAGGAGGAGGAAATAAGGTATATTTCCTTCGCATTAATTATACCCTAATTTCTTGGTTGTGATATTAGGGATGGATCAGGGATGACACATATGCTATTGTGGAAGTTACATGAGAGACATGCTTGATGAAGTTGATTCTATCACAATATTTTAGTCCTTATATGAGGTAAGGTTCGGTAGTTTTGTAACCCAACCTACATCAAAGATAGCGAGATATACGGCAATGAGATGTCTTAAAAGGGATAAGAGTGTTGGTTGTTTGAAATTGGGGCATTAGAGAAGAAACTCAACAGGGGGATTTGATACAAGGAGACTTCATTGACATTCTCTTATTATTATCTTACTACTTGGTTGTAATATTTAGTGAATGATCCATGGTGAGGTTGGTTTCGATAAATGAACAATCTAGGTTCTTTTTGGTTCTTCTGTTTGTTCACTGGTTCTTTTTATACACTTTTTACATTTTTATGGGAGGCCTTGGATATTACCCTACTCAGTATACATGTTATACTTACCTTATATATATATAAAATACCTTTTCATTTTATAGAGAGATTTCATATATTTATCGAGACATTACAAGCTTGAAGATCCGATCTATTATGCAGTTACTATTATAGGTTTCTATTTGTTTTATTTCTGATATGTTTATATGTATTTATTTCCTTACACATGTGGGATGGTTTAGTTTCTTTTATATTATGTGATGACATTTTTTGGTGGTTTTTCATATTTTCTTGAAATACTTTTTATTTATTGAGGGTATGTAATCCCAATTGATTGTTTTAAACCCTCGATGCTGGTTGCTAAAATGGGACCTATAGGATATGGGGATCGGGGATCATTCCATACTTTCACTACTAACCTATGAGGGGTACTAGTAGAAGGGGGATCATGACAAGTATTACATCATTGATACATGTTTCTTATTATATGCACACATTTTAAGTTTTTATAGAGTAACATTTATTAAAATTGATTTATTGCACATGTCATTATAAATAAAATAAAATAATATAAATTTAACTTTAAAATATAATCCTCAAGTTTGAAAATGAAATAATTCCATGATTCTTGAGAGATGAATCCAGGGTATAAAATTGGTTGGTAAGGATTATTTTTCCATCAATATCTCTCAGGTACCTAGTTGATAATATTGTTTACAAATTTCCATGGGCCTTTTTAGAAATACTCCAAAAAAACATTATAAAATATTCTATAATAAATTTACCCTTAAAAATAAATATAATCAATATTTCACAACTTTATCTCAAGTGAATAGAATGAAATTGATAACAGTATGTCACCATAATTTCATCTATAAATATGGCCTTCATTTTAGGTATAACAATATTACAAATCTCTATATTAATTAACATATTCCATATAGTTCTAACAGTAATATAACTAATTAATATTGATCTATTGGGGTTAATGGGTTGGACATAATTATTCCATCGAACCATGGATTTTGAACCATTTCTCCATGAAATAAATGATTTTTTAAAACCATCACCCGACACCACTCTTGTCTATAAATTTTCTTTTTATGTATATTTTCTTCCTCACCCTTGGAATCACTAAGATGCCCCTCCTTAGAGAGATTATCATATTTTGGTTGAGGATATTTTTTTACATATGTATTTATATAATTAAAAACAAATATGGAAAATTTTTATTGATTATCCAATTTTACTCTCTATGATCACCACAAAAATACCAGACATAAACTCTAAAATATTCCCCTTGAAATGGTTATGACATCTCAAGGATCTTCCTCTAATGAATTGATGAATAATTATTTAGTTTAATTTTTTTACCGAATGAAAAAGGAATAAATATCATTTATTTATAATACTTATTTTGGAATTATATTCAAGCTTATTATTCATATGGAATATTCTTCAAAGTCTTCAAAATACTCTTAAGTGTATTCTGGAAACACTATTCATACCATACATTTAAAAACATAATGTAAGGAACAAACCCAATGTTTTTATTAAACCATATGTGGAAATATCAATGAATTTGGTTAATAAACCCTTCTTTAAAAGAAATGTATGGATAAAAAACCTTAAGTTTAGATGGAACCTTACATTTGACAAAGAGAAAAAGTATGGTTAAAGAACCCTACATAAGTATGGAACCCTACGTTTGAGAAGAAAATGTATGGATTATCAACCTTAGTTTTTTGATCAACCTTATGTTGTAAACGCAACGTTCAGAGAATGATTACTACATAGTTGAACCCTACATTTGGTATTTTTTAGTTTTTTGAAGGAACCTTACATTTGAATTTTCAACAACAGAGATTTGAATTTATGATTCTATTGGAGTTTTGTGAAACGGTATTTGTGGAACATTATACTGATTTAAATATAATTTTCAAATGATTCAAAGCTATTTATGATTGATTCAAAGAATCATATTAAGTAGAGAATTTTTTTTACTATTATTAAGTAAAGTTTTGATTACTCTAACATATCTTACGAATTTGAATTCTCATGATTTATAAGGAAATTTTATTGGATTTGAAATGGAAAAGCAGGCTCTCTGCTTTATTTATTCTACTGCTATATTTGTTAGAATATCAGTGTGTGTATGATTCAAAGAGGTTGTGATATAGTGATCCATATATTGTGAAAAATATTCGCGATTGAAACTGTATTATTGCAAAGAACTTTTACAGATCTACTGCAATAATAAATTAGACTCTATTTTCTATAGAAGGGACTACACTTTGAAGATATACATATTTTGAATATCGTATTTGGCATAATTCTGCTGCTGCTAATCATTTCTTTTTTATTTAAAAGATGTATTGCAACCAGATTGCTTCATAACTACTCTTTCTTGAATAAAATCTTTTCTAAATAAGAAGATCCATTTACTTTCAGTTTCTATTACAGTTATGAAGTTCAACAAGAACCTTTTTAATCAATATCTTTTTATTGAGAGTTTCGACTGATCATACTCAATTGTGGTGGAGTATCAACTTCTCAATCAAAGTGGTCAATTCTTGGTTCTCTATTAAAGAACCAGAAGGATCTATTTTAAGAATTATTTTTAAAGGTGTCAACTGCCTGCACTTAGTTGTGGATTAGTCTTATGATATGAGGACATGACTAGTGAAATTCACCAAACTCACAGATAGAGTAAATAGTGGAGTGGAATAGGGGATCTTTACGCCCTGAACCACAATAAATATCTGTGTTCTATATTTCTGTTTTATACGTTGCTTATACTTTCATACAAAAGATAAAAACTTCTTATCCCCATAATTTATAATTGAAATCAAAAGGTATAATTGTGAATGAATTATAAAAGACACAATTCACATCCCCTATTGTGTATATTTTTATATTCTAACCTAACATTTAGTTCTAGATAAGAGATTTTTGATAAAGATATAACAATATAAATGTATAAGGTCTATAAAAATATAGAAATGACTGATCAAAGAGAAGAAATGGGAATGGTTCGTGTTTCTTATTTCAATGGTGAAAACCAGGGATGTTGAAAACAACAACTGATTATCTATTTAAAAAATATGGGATTTAAAGTATACTCAAAGATTATTACTCCTTAAATAATTCCTGAAAATACTGAAACATGGACTACTGCAATAGAGGATGATTCTAAAACTAATTCTAAAGCTATGAATTATATTATCTATGGTCTTAGACCAGATTAATTCAACCGTGTCTTGAAATGTGATACTGATTATGAAAAGTGGATAACCATAGTAGTTGCCTATGAAGGAAAAAAATGTAATAAAATGAGGTATGCAACAAAAAAGATGAAATTTGACACTTTTATAATATTTGATAGAGAGAGTATCACTCAAATGAATGGAAGGATTACATATATTATCAATAATATTACATCCCTAGGTGTTCCTATCAAACAAGTAGATCAAGTAATGAAAGTACTAAGAGTACTACCATATAAATGGAATGGTATCTTAGCTACAATTCAATAATCATCACCTATTAAAAATATTACAATGAGAGAATTAATTGGCACACTGATGTTGTGTGAAGTTGAAATGAAAGATGAAGTTAAAGATCATAATTTATTAGTGAAAAAGGATAATGCTTCTATAAAGGTAACATATCAGAAGCAAAGAAGAATAATAAATCAAGAAGTTAGAGAAGAAAATAATTCAAATACATCTGATTTTGAAATGTAACTGGCTCAATTATCTAGAAAGTTTAAAAAGTTTTATAAAAAGAAAATAGGATTGAAAAAACTCATCAAAAGGGATGACAAAGACTCAAGAGAAGTAAAATGATTTGAATGAAAGAAATTAGTTCATATAAGACCTGATTATCCTCAACTAAAAGTTGAAAATATAAATACATAAAAGAAATATAAGAAAAATGATGATTTTGAATAAAAATGAAAAGGAGAAATGAAGGCTACTTAGAGCGTTTCTGAGGACTCCAACAGATGATAAAAATATGATTCAGAAAAGGAAGAATCAAATATGAAAGCAAATATGTGCTTCATGGAAGAAGAAGATAAGGTACAAACCTACTATTCATATAATTCTGATTCTGATTCAAATTATTCAAATAATAATGTAACTACCTACTACATAATGCTAGAAGAAAAATATGACTCTTTATTAAAGAAACAAAAATATTTTAAAAATAATCACTATGCTGTTTTAGTAGAAAGAGATACCTTACTTAAATGACATCAGAATTTAATTGAAAAATTTAACTCATCTACCAAAAATTGTGCTCATCATGAAAATAAGATAAAGCATTACAAGATGAAGTAGATAATTACAAAATTTACGCTCTAATTTACAAAAGGAGAAAATATTTTGAATTAAATTCTTGGTAAAAATGTTATTAAAAAGAAAAATTTGTTATATCAAGTTAGGGTGAAAAATATAAACTATATAAGAATTATTTTGTTCCCCACTCAGAAATGGTTACTTGTAATTTTTGTGTGACAGAAGGATATATAACAAAAAACTATTATTTGAGAAATCATAAAATATATTGAATTAAAATAGATTTTATTTTAAAAATTTTATCCAAAAAAATGATATGAGTTATGGAAAAACAAAGTAGATCTAGATTCCCAGATCCCTACTAGCTAACATTTCTAGACCTAAGAGGATATGGGTACCAAAACAAACTTTTTGTCTAAATTTCCTTTCTAGGAAACAGGTCCCAGAAAAAGAAATGATATATGGTATATGAAAAGTGTATTCTCTAGGCCCATGAGTAGAAAATCATAAAACTTTAATACACTGACACAAATAGATGGAGGCCTAGTAAATTTTTGTGATAATATCAAAGGAAATATAATTGGACTTGGAATAATTGGAGATCCAAAAACTATCTCAATCAATAAAGTACTAAATGTACAAAGGTTGAATAAAAACCTAATAAGTATCTCTCAACTCTGATATTTTGGATATTATGTTTATTTTTCTAATAATTCATGCTCTATGTTTAAAGATAAACTGATTATATTTAGAGCACGAAGAACTGATAATGTATATACTTTGGATTTAAATTACTTTTGTAAACATAAAGTGAATTGTTTAACTACTAAGATAAATGAGTAAAGGGTATGGAATATGAGACTTGGTCATTTTAATATTTATGATTTACATAAATTATCTAAGAAATAGTTAGTTTCTGATTTAACTAGTCTTAAATTTGATTGTAATAGATTCTATGATTCATGCCAAATTGGAAGGAAATAAAATTCTTCCTTAAAATATATTAAAAAACTTGCTATATCAAAACCTCTAGAACTTATCCACATGGATCTGTTTGGACCATCATGATTCGAAAGTTTTTCTGGAAAATTATATGTATATGTTTCAGTTTTTGATTATTCTAGATTTACTTGGATCTATTTTCTAAAACTTAAAAGTGATGCTTTTACTGGTTTTCAAAGTTATTATAAAATTTTTCAAAATAAAAAAGTTTTTAAAATAATTTCATTGAGAATTGATCGTGGTTGAGAATTTGAGAATCAAGAATTCAATTACTTTTGTTCAAATCTGGGTATTAAACACACCTTCTCCGCACCAAGAACACCTCAACAAAATGGAATCGTTGAAATAATAAATAGAACTATTCTTGAAATGGATAAAACTATGATGAATGAATACTGTATTCCTACCTAATTATGGGTATAATATGTTTACACAACCTACTATATCATGAATATAGTTTTAATTTGGTCTATTTTAAAAAATACACCTTATGAACTTTGGAATAACAGAAAGCCTAAAGTAATGTTCTTTAATGTTTTTGGATGCAAGGTGTATATCCTAACCACCAAGGATAATCTTGATATGTTTGATCTAAAGGATGATGAAGGAATATTTTTAGGATATTTTATTACCTTTAAATCTTATAAAGTGTTTAATATAAAGTCAAGGATTGTTGAAGAATCAATTACTGTTAAGTTTGATGAAACTGAACATTTTATTAAAGAGAAAAATCAAAGTGATGAAATTTCTGATTCCTTTGACAACATGGGACTTGAAAACCTGAAAAATGATTTAAAAAATAACATAAATATAATTCAGTTCAGTTTAGAAGAAAATGATACTAATGAACCTAAAATCATTTTACCTAGAGAGTCTAGAACCCTAAAGAATCATCCTTTAGAAACTGTTATAGGAGACCTAGACATAGGAATAATAACCAGAAGAAATGTAGGAAACCTAGTTGAATTATCTTCATTTCTATCAGAAATATAACCTAAATCTTTTTAAGAAGCCTTAGAAGATGATAGTTAGATGTTAAAAAATGAAAGACGAGGTAAACCTATTAAAAAGTAATGATGTTTGGGATTTAGTTGAAAGACCATCAAATTATACACTTATAATAACTAAGTGGGTATTTAAAATAAACAACATGATCAAGGGATCATAAATAGAAACAAATATATATTAGTAGCTAATGTATATAATCAAGAAGAAGGTATAGATTATGAGGAAATCTTGTCCCCTATATCTGTATTTGAAGAAATTAGGATCCTTTTAGCTTATGAATCTCATATAAAAGTTAAATTATATCATATGTATGTTAAATATACTTTTTTAAATGAATATTTAATGGAAGAAGTTTATGTTGTACAACCTCCTAGTTTTGAAAATTCTCAAAAACCAGATTCTATTTTTAAACTTACTAAAGTTATTTATAGCCTTAAAAAAGAAACTAGAGCTTGGTATGAAAGATTAAGTTATTTTCTTTTAAAAAATGGATTTACTATTGGATTGGTAGATCCATATATTTTTAAGGAAACCATTTTTCTAGTAAATTATTAGTTCAAATCTATGTTGATGATGTTATTTTTGGTTCATCTAATGAAAAAATTTGTAATGATTTTTCCAAACATATGCAAAAATAATTTGAAATAAACATGATGAGAGATTTAAATTTATTTTTAGGACTTAAAATTTATCAAACATATTATGGAAATGTTTTAAACCAAAGTAAATATATTATTGATTTACTGAAAAAGTTTGGTCTTAAGAATATCAAGACATATTCAACTCCCATGTGTACTAATATAAAACATGATTTGGATGAATATTGAAAACCAGTAGACAATAAGTTATATAGAGTTATGATTAGTAGTTTATTATATCTTACTACTAGAAGACCTCATTTATGTTTTCTATATATTTATGTTTTATATTTCAAACAAATGCTAAAGAATCTCATCTTATTGATGTCAAAAGGATTTTAAATTTTTTAAAAGGAACCATTTTTCAATCTCTTCTTTATCCAAAAACTTCTAATTTTAATTTAATATCATATTCAAATGATGATTTTGGAATTTGTAGATTTGATAGAAAAATTACCTTATAAACCTATCACTTTTTTGGAAAATCTTTAGTATCACGGTCAAGTAAGAAACAACACTCAGTTTTCCTTTCAACAACCGAGGTAGAATATGTATCTACAGGTAGTTGTTGTGCCCAAGTATTGTGGATGAAAAACTGACTAATGGACGTTTTGGATTATATTTTAATAGTATAACTATTTTATGTGATAATAAAAGTGCTATAAATATTTCAAAAAATCCTATAAATAATTCAATAACTAAGAATATGGATATTAGAAATCATTTTCTAAGAGGCCATGTTCTTAAAAAGGATATATATTTAGAATTTATAAACAGTTAATATCAATTAACTAATATTTTTACTAAACCAATTCCTACTAAATTTTTTTATTTTTTAAGGGGGAGTTAGGTTTATTTATTCTTTAAATAAATTTTAATCCTTTTATCTTTTTAATGTTTTATTTTATTTTATTTTATTTTATTCTTTTAATTTATTTATTCCAATTTACTTATGTTAAAATTATTTACTGATTACATTAAATCTATTTTGTTTTAATATTTTCTTGTGATATATATTTTAGTTAATTTATTTTATATTAAATTTATTTTCACCATGTGTTTTCAAATTTTTTTCATAATTATCTTATGTAATGAACTGGGAAAAAAGACACTATCAGAAACCTTTCGAATACCTTACATTTTCAAATATGAAACCCCATTCAAATACTGAACCCTTCACCTACCTTCGCCTACCTTATCCTACCTTTTTTTACCTCTGTTTTCTTTCAAAACCCTAGAACATGAGAACCTCAGAGCATTTTTTTCTTATAAATAATGAAAACCAAGTGAATTGAATAAGGTTAAGACAGTGATCTGAAGCGATAGAGAGTTTCTAGAAGAAAGATACTTCACGGAAAAGTAGTTGATTTTGAATGGATCTACCAGAAAAATCTACTCCTAAAAAAGGAATTAACATTTCAAGGTCTGGAATCTATGTTCAATGAAGTGAACTAAGATTTTATTTATATGGTAGAACTGAAATTTTTCTACAAAATCGTATAGTTTAGTTTCAGTGATTCTAAAGACACTATTTTCACAAGAATAAAAGATAATAATTTTTCCATTTCTTCTACTAAAATTTCCCAAAATTTGAACTATCCTCATGAGGGAGTCCATTATTTCAATCTATGTTCTATTGGGGATAAGGATCATAAGTTTGATGACATTATTTCTTTTCTTTTTGGTTCAATAAACATTTGGAAGATGTTTTTTAAAGATCTCGAGGCAGACCAGAAAATTTTAGTTAAATTTATTCAAATCGGTATTGCTCCAAAGATGGATGAAATGGGGAATATTCTGTATCCAAAAATGTACATCATGTTTCTATTTTTTATGTAAAATAAATCTGAATTTTCCCAGATATATGTTCAGATATCTTCACTAATGCTGTTATCCAGATGAAAGGATGACCTTTTATCTTTATGGATGAATAATTTCTCAAATTTTGTTTAAGAAGAACATGATTAATTTAATAGATTCTTGAATCAAATTTCATCACAAAAAGGTACTCAATGTGGGAACTTTTAAGAATCTAGGTTTTTACTAGAGTATAGTAAAAAGGAAAACTCATGCTAGTTGGTGAATATGACCAACAAAGATCAAGATCATTTGCTTGGGGGGGGGGGAGAAAAGTGAAATTGGAAATGAAGGAATTGGTGAAAACCATGGAGAATTAATTTATAAAACAAACCAAAGAAAATTGATACATGTTGAAGAAGAAGAGTAAGAAGAAGCTATGCTAGAAGAATTGGTTATAAAACCAAGGAACATAGTATATACACCTTTAGAAGAACCAGTATTGGGTTTAGGTGAGGATACTATGTTAGTTCATTTAGAAGATCCTTTTCTTGAGGAATATCAACAAGTTTAATTTTTGATTCGGGAGCTCTAGAATTTTGATTTACCAGTTGTCTAGATAGAAGATAAAACTATTTAGGATGAGAAACAGATGCTCAGATCAGAAATCATGGCTACTGAAATTGTTTAGAATCTAGTTTTCTCTATTTTTGATCATGTGGATGAAAGACATCAATCTAAAACTAAAAAAATATAAGTTCTTGACAATATCTCTTATTCCAGTGAAAATTTAATTGAAAAACTAGTGGATAAATCTGTTTAAAATTCACCTTCAAGATCTTTATCAATTGTGATAATTGTTCAGTCACAATATCCAGATAAAGGGACATCTAATTCCTTAACTAATTAGGTTGAAGATCTTGGGATAAAGTTCAATAAGTCTTAGAAATAAAATGAAAATCTTAGGAAGAAACTCAAAGTTTTATGAAAAAAGTTATAGGATCCTAGAGAAAATTCTATTTCCAAGAAGGAATTTTATTCTTTCATGAGAGAGATGTTGAATGAAGTTGGAAATATTAAGTTTGAAGTTGTTTCTTATTCATAATTTTCTAATATCAAGTTGTATTTGGGGATTCAATTTGAGACAATAAATAGTAGTTTCAGTCAGACCAGTACATATACCCTTGATCCTACTAACTCTCTAGATCTGATTCAAATATTTCAGGAAATCACAACTTTTATGGTTGGAATGAATGGTCATTTGGAAAATATTAATTGCAATAGTGATCCTCTGTCAGTTCTATTGGACAATCAGAAATTTATTGTTGAACAACTGACTCAAAATGAACTAGGCATCATATTTCTGCTGAACAAATTCATTGAAAAATTGGAACAGTTTATGAAGCAAGAGGAGAGTTTTCATGACTTTTTAAAAGTTAATATTTTTGAAAATTTTCTTATTAGTAAATATTCCAATGTTTTTATTATGAAGTTGGGAAAAATATTATGAGAAAGTTGTGGTTACAAATGAAAGATCCCAAATACATGTTTTAAGCTTCTCAAAATCGTGAAAAATCATAACCAAGCCAAAACCTACCCATCCTTTTGTACCCTAACCATTTCAGTTGACTAAACATGTTTCCTAGTCACACTAACTATAATATTTATACAATTTTGATCAATAAAATTTATTTTTTATTATTTTCAGTTCTTTATTTCATATTATTTTATGTTTATGTATCCATAAAATGATTCAATTTTATTTATTGAAATACATTATTATAACATTCACTTACTAATCTGCGCAAAATTAAATGTTTTTTAATATTTTTCTACAATTTATTTATGATCACAAAAAAGGGTGAGAAATTTGGATAAACACAACATTTCTTTTAACAAAATAATTCTGTCAAATAAAATTTACATTTCTTTTTATCAAAATAATTCTTTCAAATTGAATTTTGAATTATTTTCTTTTAATTGTTTGAAAAATTATAAATTCTATTATTAATTTTATGGGTTTTGTGATCATAAAAAATGGGGAGATTGTTGAGAATATATTGTATCAACAATAATCTATAAATATTATTGATTTTGATGCTCATAAATACCCTTCTTTGTTTTACTAAAGATATTACTTTAAGTGTATTCCAGGAAATTAATATTATTTATAATCCTTATTTTGGAATTATATTCAAGCTTATTATTCACATGGAATATTCGTAAAAGTGTTCAGAACTCTCTTAAAAGTATTCAAGAAACACTGTTCATACCCTATGTTGAGGAATGTAATGTATGGAACAAAAACTACATTTTTATTAAACTATATGTTGAAAGATCAGCACGTATGGTTAATCAACCATATATTGAAAGAAATGTATGGATAAAGAACCTTACGTTTGGATGGAACCTTAAATTTGACACTGAGAAAAGTATAGTTAAAGAAACCTATATAAGTATGGAACCCTATGTTTAAGAAGAAAACGTATGGATCATCAACCTTACTTTTGTGATCGACCTTATGTTTTCAACCCTACATTCATAGAATGAATGCTACATAGTTGAACCCTATGTTTGGTATTTTTTCATTTTGTAAAGGAGTATTATGTTTGACTTTTCTACACTGTATATTTGAATTTATGATTTTATTAGAGTTTCATGAAATGGTCTTCGTGGAATATCAGGCTGATTTAAAGATCATTTTCAAACGATTCAATGTTTGTTATGATTAATTCAAATAATTATATTATGTAGAGAAATTTTCACTTATTCTTAAGGAAATTTATGACTACTCTAATATGTCTTACAAATTTAAATTATCATGATTTATGAGGTGATATTCTTGTATTTGAAATTGAAAAGCAGGATCTATGCTTTATTTATTCTATCCCTTTATTTTTTATAATATCAATGTTGTATGATTCAAAGAGGCTGTGATATATTGAGCCATATATTGAGACACATTCACGATTGAAACCATATTCTTGTGAATATCTTTTAAAGATATACTATAACAATCTATTAGAATTTGTTTTCTGTATAAGAGGTTACACTTTGGAGATATACATGTTTTGAATCTTGTATTTGCTATAAGTTTGCTGTTTCTAATCATTTATATTTTCATTTCAAAGATCTATTACAACCAGATCACTTTGGAACTACTCTTTCTTGAATAAAATCTTTTCTAAAGAAGTATATCCATCTACTATCAGTTTCTATCACAACTGTGAAGTTCAAGCAAAACCTTTTTAATCAATATATTTTTATTGAGAGTTTTAACTACTCGTACTTAGTTATGGTGGAGTATCAACTTCTTGATATAAGCTGTGAATTTTAGGTTCTCTGTTAAAGAACCATACCACTCTATTTTTAATCCTTATATGTAAAGGTGCAATTGCATACACTTAGTTGTGGATTAGTCTTATGATATGAGGACCTGACTAGTGAAATTCACCAAACTCACAGAGAGAGTAAATGGTGTAGTGGACTAGGGGATATTTATGCCCTGAACCACTATAAATAGACATGTTATGAAATTACATTTTATTCTCTACTCATACATTCATATAGACGATAAACACTGCTTATCCACTTAATCTATAGTTGACATCAAAAGGCCAAATTGTGAAAGAATTTGAAAAGACACAATTCACCCCCTCTTTTTTATATTTGTATATTCCAACTTAACAATAACCTTATCATTATGGGTTTAGCCAATGAGTTTTTCATAACATGCATTTATAGTAATAATATGAATAAGGCTAAATTTTAATTTTTGATTAAAATGGTTTATGAAATAAAAAAAGTGATAAATTTATAAAATAAAAAAATTGTTCATTTTGAAAGGCATGGTTGGAGTATTTTAAAAAAATGTTTAAAATGTTGAATATGGAAGAATTGTGGGAAGATATGATGTGATATGTGTTGATGTAGTATATTTAAATTACTAACCTTTCAGTTGATAATGATTTAGGCTAAATGGAATTTTTTTATGGTTATAGTTAATAGAATTTGGTAGGTGTCATAGAAACAAACTAGAAGTGGATGATGAAAATGTGGTTGTTAATGAGACATAGGTGAAACAATATCTAGTTTAAATAATGTCCAAGATTTATAGGCTATGGATAAGGGTAATAAAAATGATTAACTATGGAAGGTGGACCATTCAGTTCAGCGCCAAAAGACTAATCCACCTATCTTTTTGGGGGATTCTGATCCAATAGTAGACGAAGTATAGTTTAATGGGATGAATAAAACATTTTATTTACTTAGGATACCATTATAATTGAAATTGAATTTGGAAATATATATTATGGAGGATTTGGCATGCCAACGGTGGGATTTATCAGTTCTAGATAAATTAGACCAATGCATGATATGGATGGGTTTTGATGAATTTTTTAACAAGAAATTCTATCTTCACACCTTTAAAATTACAAGAACAATATATTTTTCAGTTTGAAACAAGAGAATATCTTAGTGACAGAGCATCAACTAAATTTATGTATTTATTTTATTTTTCCATTGAAGTTTCTACCTGTGAATCCCTGAAGGAATGAATTTTTGAATCGGGTTTGAGGCTAGAAATTCATTTAAATATTGTTGTTCTCTATATTACGGATTATAAAAAAATGTTCAATAGAGAGATGGTGGTAGAAATATATATCTAAGGAAATATAGTTGTAGGGAGCATGTTAATCCTCATACGAATAGGTGGGAACTCTAATATTGGGAAAAAGTAGAATAAGGGTATATACAACTAGAGTGGTGGTACACCTCAGAATTAGACCATGGGATTAGTAAATATTCCTCATAAACCCAAAAGTAAGATGTGTTGTTTTTAATGTGGTCCACTATATTAAATCAGAAATGATTATATGGAACCACATAGATCTGGTTAAAAATACAAAAAATATGGGAAATCATTAGTTCTATTGATGCAGTTCTCTAAGGTCAGGTGCTATAAACACATCTAATGTTTCTAATGAATCTTATGCTTTAACAAGACAAGAACAACTGAATTATTATCATCATCAGAATTGATGAATACAGGGTTATTTTAGGAAAAACATGAAAACTCAACTTTCGTATCCCCAACATGGTAATAAATAGAAAATTGCAGTGAGTAAGAAATTGTATAGTGTTAAGAAAATGATCATGGATGATCATTCTGGTCTTTCGATTGTGAGAGGTATGGTAATTTTAAATTATACCCTTATGAAATATTAGTTTGATATGGGAACATCCAAATCACTTATTTTTCTCATGTTGTCAATAATATGGGTTTTCATGTTGAGATAATTCCATCAATTTAAAAACATAAAACTCCTCTTGGCCAAAAGAATGTTGATCCTTTATGTGAAAAGATATTTCTGTAACTATCAATGAGGCTGAGTTGATTTTGGATTTATCTATGATTGATATGGATATCTATGAATTGATTTTGGGTATGTATTGGTTGACAAAATTCAAGTCCCAAATTGATTATTATTCCCAAAAGTTTAGTTTCACATCTTTTGATAGTGTCAAATATCAATTTAGAAGAGATGGGGGTTTAAAGTCTTGTAAAGTGAGACTTTTCTCATTGGTGGTTGGAACCATCTATTATAAAAAATGCTTACCTTGTATTCTATTGATGGTGTTGTGAATGGATATTTTACAACAATTTTTTATTAGTTTACTATTTTTTTCTTGGAAAATTTCTCAGGGTTTTCACCCAAAAGAGAAATGGAGTTTATAATTTATCTCTTATTTGGGACTAGTCAAATTTCACTTCCATTTTATCAAATGACACAAATAGAGTTGAAAGAATTGAAATTTTAGTTGTAAGAGTTGTAAAAAAGGGTTTATTAGACCAAGAACATATCCATGGGTATCTTTGGTTCTATTTGTGAATAATGTGGATTAAACTCTTAGAATTTGTGTGGATTATCGTATGAATAACCATGTATTGATAAAGAATCTATATCCCCTTCCACACATTGATGATCTATTTGATCAATTGTGGGGAGACTAGTAGTTCCCTAAAGCTAACTTACATTTAGGATATCACAAATAGTATGTTCAATAAATAATATTCCAAAGACATATTTCAGAATTAGACATGGCCATCAAATGTTTTTAGTTTTGTCCTTTTTTTATGAATGCACCAACTATTTTTATATAATTGATGAATTGAATCATTCGGAGGTATTTTTATTCCTTTAGGGTTGTGTTTGTTTATGACATACTGGTGTATTCTAAGAAGAAACTAGAGCATGAGAAATACTTTGTTTTAGTGTTGTCTATATTGCAGGAACATCATACACATTCCAATTTATCAAAGTTTGATTTATGGTTACAAGAGGTACATTTCCTTGGAAATTATTTTTTTTTTAATTTTTTTCTCTGTGGATCCTTAAAAGATATAAGCTATTATATCTATGGAAACTATTTAATAATGTATTTAATATTTGTAATTTCGTTGGTGTGGTGGGATACTATATAAATTTTGTATGCGCTTTTTTACTTTTGGAATCATCAATGATATATTTTTAATGTAAAGGAGTTATTTTCTAATGGAATGAGAAATTTCATAAATCCTTTCATGAACATAAGGTTAGACTTACCTCAGTACCTATCCTCACATTTCTAGATTCTGGATAGGGATATTTAGTCTATTGTGATGCATCATAATCTAGGTTGGTATTTTTTCTCATGAAGGGAGATCATGTTGTTGCTTATGAATCACATCAGTTATGGTTCTATGAGAAGAACAATCTAACACATGATTAAGAATCTTTTACTATGGTCCATCCTTTAAATATATGGCATCGATTCCTCTTTGATGAGAAATTCACAGTTTTTTTCAGATCATAAGAGTTTGAAGCACATTTTATGAAAAATAGATTTGAATTTAAGGAATAAAATATTCATGGAGTATCTCCAAGTGTTTGACTTTTACTTGATGTATACACTTGGTAAAGGGGAATCTGTGGTAGATGAATTTATCATGAAGTTAAATTATTATTTGGATAAAGAGGATTTAGACCAGTGGAAACTAATGTTAATTATAGATGATATGCATCTAGATTGGTTAGACCAAGGTAGTGTTGCAATTTTCTTTACATTTTTATTTTTTCCTTATTTGGTTGAGCTGGTTAGAGTGGCTTAGACATCCAATCCTAGTTGTGTTACTATGTGGTCAAAACTCAATGGCGGGGAGACCATTAAGAGATGTAAGTTGGATGGGAATTTAGTGTTTCAGTTTGGGGATCAAATGATTATACATTTAACTTGTTAGAAATACATTCTTAGTGCCTACCACAATTCAATATAGGTTGTTCACACTAGGATTTAGAAAATGTATAATGTAATGAAAATACGGTTTTGGTGGGTTGTAATAAAAAGATCTATAGAAGAGTATTTCTTAATATTCCTCACCTATTAGTAGGTAAAGGCAGAGCATCAATAACTAGTAGGTATGTTATATTCTTTACCGATTCCCATGTGTAAATGGGAGTAGACAACCATGGATTTTGTAGTAGGTCTACCAAGTCCAGTAAAGAGATACGATGCTATATGGGAGATAGTGGATCATATCAAAAAATTGTATAACTTTACCGTGATTTGTTAAAATATTTCAATAGAAGACCTACCAAAAATTTATATTTAGGAAGTTTTAATGATATATGACATTCTAGTCTCGATTGTATCAGATAAGGACCATAGATTTATGTATCTATTTTTAAAATACTTATAGAAATAACTTAAAACACAATTGATTGTGAGTATGTATTTTAATCCCCAATTGGATAAGTAGTCTGAAAAGAAAATCCATAAAAATGTAGGAAATTATTAGGGCTTGTGTGGTGGATTTTTGTTGTTTATGTGAGGAGAATTTATCTTTAGTTGAGTTATCTTACAATAAAAATTACCAGGCCTCGATACATATGGAACCCTTTGAAGCATTATAATGGGGTCCTTATCATTTCCAACCTTATTAGGTGGAAACATGAGAGACTTCACTAATTTTACCTAGCTTAATGAAGATACAACAAATAATATTTAGTTTTTCAGAAAGAGAATAGAGACGACTTAGAGATTTCAAAAATCATATGAAGATCATCATCAATGATCATTGTATTTTGAGTTGAGTGATCATGTGTTCTTTATAATCTCTCCCAGTCGTGGGACTTATCTTTTTGGTAAGAAGGTAATGTTATCTCCTCATTATATAGGCCCTTTTGACATACATGAAACATTTGGTGTGGTGGAATATCAATTTTATTTTCCACCAACGTTCAGTTTAGTGAAAAATGTGTTTCATTTACCATAGTTGAATAAGTACCAACCTGATCCTAACTATGTGATTTGATGGGATCTTCTTGAATTATAGCTGCATGCTACATTGATTCAGATGTTTGTCTGGGTTTTAGAAATGAAAGATAAGATCTTTCATGGGAAAAGAATCTATGTAGTGTGATTTTTATGGTAACATGGTTTCATTTAATAAGATTCATGGGATCATTAAAAAGAAATGGTGGAGAAATGGCCATGAAATTTCCAAGATTATAAGGGCTTTATACTTTTCTAGGATGGAAATTCCAATCATGGGGAGAATTCAGTGCCCTATGTTTTAGGTACATGACATTTTATTCACATATTTTGAGGATATATAATGTTTAAGTTATGTTTCAAGAGGTTCATAGTGGGTTTAGAGCATTCTAAATGATTTTATAGAGGTCTACACTTTGTGCATGGTTAATAGAAACTGATAATCATCTCTAGGAAACCATGAAACGGAAGATGGTAGACACTTGGTAGGTGCACATTTGGAACACTATTTGGAAAAATCATAGGGATGACAAAAAAAACTATGCATCTTAAAATAGAGAGAAATTAATGATTGGTGCATGGTTTTTCTAACCATGTAATCCTACCATGTGAGGTGTGTCCTTAGGATAGTATCACCATATGGTTAGTACACGATTTGAAAAAAATCATAGCCTAACTCTGTAGTGTATAGTTGGCCATCCTTAAAAAGTGGATATAATTTGAATTAACCCCTTAAGCCCTCATTTTTACCTTTTATTTGAGAGCGATCCTTAAGAAAATTAAATGTGTGTCTGGTGCATGGATTGTTTGGTAAGTGCCCATTCTTCCTCATTATTCATAGATCCCAGGTTATTCTCTCAATCAGTCTTGAAACAATATATCTAGTATATTATAGTGATATATTCTCTTTATGAATTATTTTATGATGATATTGTTTTTAATCTAGTGAATATAACATGTTTTGTGATCAGATATTAAAGTTTTGTTGTTCCATTCTTCATTTTCACCAATTTTTGTATGGTAGGTGGATTCTATATAGAATCAAATTAATGTATACATTATGTATAAGTTTTAATTAAATGTATTTCTTGAAATTATTGAGAAATACGTGTTTTCTGATTTATAGAAATCATGTTTTTGTATTGTATTGGAAATTTTGGGGGGCAATTGGTTTTTGGAAAACCCTATTGTTTATAGTTTTAAAATGATTATTTTAAAATTATGGTTTAGTTTTATGCATGTAAAGTATTTTTTTTAAAGGATTTAAAAATAAATAAATGTCTTTATTGAAATAAATTTTCATGATGTTGGAATAGATAGTTGGGTGTGAGTTAAATGGGATGGATAATGGTTGTGAAGTACCACCACCAAGTGAGATGGAGTATGGAAGTGAAGTTTTGAAAATCAATGGTGAAACCAAGATTGAGTATGGGTTTGTCTGTGGTTATGTGTTTGTACAAGGAAAATAATATTCCAAATCAAGATATATGTCATTTAAAGGATTTTTTGATTATTTTCCTTTGAAAATTGGTTTTTTTGTTCTTATATATACTGATTTTACTGCTTAAAACTATTTTATAAAATATACTAAGATGTTTATCCTATGGGTTTTTGTTGGGAAGTAATTGGGGAAATCTTACTGAGTTTAGACTGATCCCATGCTTGGGAACTACTGTGCATTTATATATTTAATTTATTGAGACACAGGTAAAGGAAATGTATCTCAGTTCTTTAGTGACATTTCATGATACCGTGTCTTGGAATGTGGAGTTAGAGCTTAGAGTGGGTGGGGAGTAGCTGGCTATTATCACTTTAGAGTTTTTAGTTTTATAGAATTTTGGTTCTCTTTGATTTTTTTCACTTATAATCTAATATGGGTGGTTGGTTTGGTTCTATTTTAGGATATATTTTTTATACATGCATCATATAGAGGTGTTTTTGTTTATTGTTTTTGTGGTTTGAGTGTTTTATATTTCAATGAGAAAATCATCCCTCAATATTTCTTGAGTCCCTTGGTATTTATTACTAGCCTTTGGTGTCTTGGGGATGTCACCCAATTCCTAGTATCTCCCCCATATCTATTTAATATAATGATGAGGGGTGTGATATTACATAAAAAAATAATAAATATCTATCAAATCAAATACTAGATCCATAAATAGCATGGTGATCTATCAATCTCTAAGAGGAGTGAAAGCCGAAAGGAGTTATTAATTTCCTACAAGGCTACCAAAATTTAATAATTTAAATGACTCATGCAAACTAAAAAAAATAAATTACTTGGAAATATTGAGTGTTAAACCCACATGGATAATCAGTATGTTATAAATTAATTATAGAAATTAAAATTTAAATTGTTTTATTGTTTTAAGAAATAGAAACAAATAGCAGCAAATATTAGGTTTTAATATCAGGAGAGAATAATTACACTTTTAGTGATATTTCTGTTTATGTGCTAGGGGATCCATTGGCTATGTATTTATTCAAGATTGGAGTTGTAATTGATCCATCAAAGATCAATGGTCTGGGTATCTAGCCATAATCCTGTGATTTCACCATTGGAATGGTTATCAACTAGATTCAATCACAGAGATAGGAAACCCAAAACCTTTTTCAAACATAACTAACATATATTTCATAATTTTCATATACAAAATAATCCAATTAGTTGATGAAATGAAATTTAAGTCCTTATAATGCAATAATGGTCATGAAAAATGAAAAGAAGATGAATTGGAATTCAATAAACAGTGTTGCATCAATCCAAAATAAGAATAGGAAATAGAAATAATTCCTAAGAAGCACATATCCCTATAATCATGTCACCTGAGAAAAAAAAAATACTCACTCATGATATAAATTATGAGAATGAGTAGCATAGATACCTAATGAATAATGATGGTGAAGAACAGTAGCGAACAAGGGATCTTGTTCATCACTCTGTTCATGGTATTCATCCATTAGTATCCTCTGGTTGTGGATATCTCTTACTGTGTGGCTGATGCCTATTTTTATAAGGTTTTTCTTCAACCCTTGTCCCCAATATATTTGTTATTCTTTCTATCAAAACATTCTTGATGTGCATTATCTTACATGATGTGCAATCATTGTTAGAAATAAAATTTTTAGATCTATCCTACCCTGATAATTCATGATGTGTATTTATGTACATTATGTGTAACATATATTCATAGTTTGTAATGATCACAACATTTCCTGAGTGGTAGCATATTTCTGTTGAATTTATATCATGTAATGAAATAAAAGACATGTAATTTTTCTGAAGCTTCACTACATCCTCAAAAATATGATTTTATACTATGAGAAAAGTGAGAGAGGTGAAGTGTCTTTTAGATCCAATATTTTCCTCTTTTCACTCATTTTTAGAAGATAAGCTGCATCCTTCCATAAAACACAAAAAAATTAAATCCATTCCAAAATTTGAAATATTAATCATTTAAATACATAAATTAATTTATTAAAACACTTTAAAATATATGCATGAAATATAGATATCAAGCAGAGAATGGAATATCATGAGGGACCAAACGAGAATAGATTCACTTAACAAAAGAAGATTCAATGAAATCACCAGTTATTTGATCAGTAAAGAGAACAGGTTGAAGGGGTCAAACTCACCTCTTGAGAGCCTCCAAAGACCATGTAATTATATTAGGGTCAAATAGGGGTGATTAATGGTTAAACTAGGGGTCTTAGGATTTTTAATTTAAATTTTGGGTGAGTTAAAAATTGTGTGTATGATTTCCTAGTTGGGATTCAGAGTTAATAGTAACTATGTGCCCTTATTGTACTTCTAGATGGGGTGAATATGTGGAAAAACATTTAGTTTAACTATGTCCCAACTGTTCAATTCCTCACTGTAAAAGGTTTCATGGTTTCGATGGGTGGATGCACAATTTTAACAAACTGTTCACCCCTTCCAATGTCTTAATATAGGGTGCATGGTTTTCTGGGCCAAACAACACGGTTTGAGCTAACCATGCACTGACCATTCACAATCCTCAAAACCTCCAATTTTTTTAAAAAATTACTAGAAAAAACCTAAAACAATACCAAAAAAAGAAGATAAAAAAGGGTCAATAAGTACCTTAAATAAGGTAATGAGATGTTAAAACCTCCCAACCAAAACACTTTCTGTCCCTAGAAAGTATGTCAAGAAGATTCCATATCAAAGAGATGAGGCCAATTTTCACATTTAAATAACTCAAAATCCCAAGTTTCATGTTAATCGTAACCATGATACCATATATTATGGAGAAAAGGTATAGTGTTCCCATGAAGAACCTTTATCTCAGAACTAAAAATATTAACATGATTCGCAGTCATAGATAAATCAGGTTCAACACCAAGATCTTCTGAGTTCAGTACATGATAAGGGTCAGAAAGATACATCCTGATATGTGATATGTGAAAAATGTTGTGAATTGGAATCAACTATGGTGGTAAGGCTAAAAGGTAAGACACATTACCAACCCACTCAATAATCTCAAAATGACCCAAATCCTCGATATAATCTTTTCCTATTTTCCAAACGGCCGGTGTTCCAACCAAGGTTAAACCCTAATGAACACATGATCAACAACTGAAAACTAAAAAATCAAATTATGATGATTAATATATTATTTATACCAGATTTTATCTATTATAATTCTCTAATTAATCAACTAGATCTTGGACGTTGACTCTTGGAAACAACTCAATCCAACTAAGGAAGTTTCACTAATCTTCATTCAAAAATAGGATATCTAAAAGTCTAACTATATAAGTAATCAAATGGATCTATACTGGTAGAATATTGGTAAATTGTTTTATAGGAAAACTTAAACAATCCCATGTTTCAATCCTAATCTCCACCACAATCAATAATTCAAGAATGAATAATATATTCCAAGATGTATATAAATCATTTTAGCTGTCCATATTTTTGCGAATAAAATGTCATGCTCAATCTAACTTGGGATCTCAATGTCACTTGGATGCATTTCCCAAAACATGATGTGAATTGTGGATTCCTATTTGATACTATATAAGATTTAAATCCATTCAATATGATAATCTCTTTCACAAATAGACTTCATAAATCCTTAACATTGGTTGTAACGTGAATGAGTGTAAAGTGAGATGACTTGGGAAGCCAATATATCATTAAAAATATTGATTTCTTCTTCCAAGGGGTATATGGCTACCAAAACATAAAATATATAGAAATATGATCCCGATTACAGGTTGGTATAGGAAAAAGTTTTAGAAAACCCAAAGGTTTCTGGTGCTCTATTTTGACATGTTGTAAAGTATAATGGTGAGAAACCAATCCAGTTATGTCTCATCTCGTACCTTTCTAGAATAATCGATTCCATATATCATAGAACTTATTCGTGGTACTAATGTTTACTACCCATTTATAATTATATAAATCCACCATCATAGATTTTCTCAATATCGAAGGTAAAACATACAAGTTTTGAAAAAATAGGGCACCCTTAGAGGAGAAAAACCACTCATCAATAGTATCACAACCAAAAAGAGATTACATAAATACATAGAATTAATCATCAAGACATTTCTACTGAAGAATCATCTCAAGAATAGAAGATATCAAATAAAAATTAGTTAGAACAATCTCTATCACAACATCCTAAACTCCCAAATTCAACTGATCAAAAAGAGCCATCAAAATCCACTCATCTATTGATTATTTCACGACATGGGTTAGAAGTTTCTTCCCCAAAGCATCCAAAATGATGTTTTCATTTTTAAGGGTGTAGTAAATTTCAAAATCAATAGTAGGTACTCCACCCAGTGACTCTTTCGATGGATTATGTATTTTTGAGAGATGATTTAAATTAATTATTTTTAGTTACAAAAGATGGTAAACATTTTACCAAAAAGGTTACTCCACCAACAATTAAGAGAATGAATCACATATACACATTCATGATCATGATTACGATAGTTCTTATCATTTGGACAGATATAAATAGAACTATTGGTGACCACATGATCAACTTATAAAAGAACATAGAACAAACCCAAACCAGATGCATCAAAAAATACCACACATCCCTACTCAGCCTTTGGAAGAATGAACACTGGAAAAAAAGTCAAGAGGATGTTCAAATCATGAAAAGAATCCTAAAATTTTGAATCCTAAAAGAAATTAACTCCCTTATGAGTGAGAGTGGTCATTAGAGAATCCATATTTCAGAAATATTTAACAAACCTTTGGAAATACCCTTCTAAACCTAATAAGATTTGAATCTTTAAAATATTATGGGTTGATCCCATGTCATAACAAACTTAACCTCATCATGACCAATTGAAATACCATGTTATAAGACTACATGTACTAAGAACATCACTCCCTAAATCCAAAAATTACATTCTAATAGATTTTCATAAACTCAATGATCTTGTAATATTTCTAGATCTCTCAAATAATGCACATATGACTCCTTAGTTTTAGAGCAAACCAAAATGTTGTTCTTAAATACTACCATGGATTATTTTAGGTAGTCAAGGAATATATTATTCATTAGTTCCTTAAAAAATATGTGAGAATTGGATTTTATGAAACATATAACTAGGTACTCATAATGGATATACCTACACCTGAATGAGGTCTTCATGATTCCAGTTTCCTCGATTATTAGATGGTGGTAATACAACTAACAATCAAACTTCAAAAACCAATTTTACCCTTTAAACTAATAAAAAAATATATCTTTGGTAACAAATACTTTTTATTTACCTTAACCCGATTAAGATTTCATCCATCAACATAAAGGTGAAATGTTCCATCATATTTCTTTTTAAGAAATCAAGCACCACCCAATGTGACACACTGGGGCATATAAATCCTTTATCTAATAATTCAACTATTTGGGACATCAATAATTTGAATTCGGTTGGTCCTTTACAGTAAGAATGAATAGATAATGGTTAGGTACCTAAAACTAAACAATAGATAAACATACTTCCCTTATCGATGTAAATCTAGAAAAGTCAAATGGAAATGTGTCAAGAAACTCGATGAAAACTAGAGGGAGAAAACCACTAAATGATTCCCAATCCAGATCAAAAGAAAACACCAATATTATGCTCCCCAACATTAGAAATTAAGTTCTATCCCTACTCAACATCAGGTCTCACTCTACTTGTAATTCATGCCACATTCCATTGGGTATAGTAAAGGTGAATTTTTAAAGATAACATTTAATCTGGACCTTATGATAAATCATACAATCCTTATAGGGAATGACATCAAGTAATTTGATGTTGAGAACCAAAAAATTATAAGTGAGATCAATCATTGATAGTGAGGAAACCCAAGAAGGAAATTGGGGACCCTTCAATATCTTCATTCTAAGGGGAATAATAATATCAATTATATAAGATAGAATATTCATAGGAATATTTAACAGGTTCACAATACAAGTCATTATGAATGAGTGAGATGCACCGGTATCAGATAAAACAGTTACTAAAGATGAAGCTATTATGATGGTACCTCTCACTATCATTGGATCCAAATCAGCTTCTAATAGAGATTATTCCACTGGTAAAAAAGAATTATTCCAGATTCCTATGCCTCAAATAAATTATTTATTGAAGTGTCTAATTACACTACAGAACTCTTCAATGTTGATGATCACTTTCCACTATGTTGGGAAGAAAAGACATTCCAGAACTTCTACAAGTGTCCTGAATAACCACACATACCACATATCATGGGTGCCTTAGTAAAAACCCACTTAGAATGCATGACCATGCAACATTATAATCAAGTCAATAGGCCATTGTTATACAATTCATGAGTTACAGATGAAAACTTCTAAAAAACACCATGAGACTCATCATGCTTACTCTTTCATTTAAGGGAACTAATAGAACAACCACAAGCAGTAAAAGGAACTCATATCAACCTTGAAATACTATATAGTTTAAGCTCAACCATCAATTTTTTATCTAACATGTTTATATAAGAAGTGATATTCAACATGAAAACCTAAGATTATATATCAAATCCAAGACCCATCTCAAATATTCAAGCTTTCAATTTCTCATTTTTCACTACCTTAGGAGAATACAGAACAAGTTCAGAAAAATGGTTTGTATACTAAATTACGATCCTATCACCAAGATGAAGGTTGAAAAAATCCATGTACTTTTCAAAGATCATATATTATGAATAATTTTTTTCACAAATCATCCCAGAGGGGACCACAATGTGACCACCCCAGGCCCACCTCAAATAGGTCAGGGGCTAGGGACTAGCACCATGTTGGAATATCCCACAAATGGGAGGCATTACCCTAAAGTACCTACACACGCACATATCTATAAGAATTAAGATTATGAAATGTAAAATAATTGAAAGGATGCATGCATACATATAAGGTCCCACAACAGAGTACGATAGGGAAAGCACTGAAAAGTTAACATGGAAAAAAACAAGCCCACCACAAAGAGTCAATAACCACAAATCCAACATAAAATTTAAGGGTACTGGGACTGCTATATGAAATTCACAAGAACAAACCTTCATCTATCCAGTATCAATTTGAACTGTTTGATCCAGGATCACCTAATATTTCTTCAAAGGGTTGATCATCTACATAGGACATGACACATGTGAGAAAAGCCTACGCAGGGGTGAGTATAACAATACTCAGTAGGACACCCCAAAATCACAAAGAAATAAAACTAAGGAAAGTATAGTCATCTATATAGAGGTCTATGTTTACAGCATGTATAAAAAGAATACATAGGTATACTAAATAGTGACACCATTCCATCAGGCGGTTAGAACCAATTTCTATCCATAAGATTCTACTCAAAGTATGCTTGTTCCGTGATAACTCACCCTTCAAGCCATGAGATATCATCATAGACACTTGATGAAGAGGTATAGATCATTTGAGACCCACCAAAATATAATGAATTGGTCAAGAAAAACTATGATACATTGAGAGGGGATCATTCCCAGAACCACTGGGGGATACCACAGACTCAATCTGGATCAAGCTGCTACATAGGGGATCATGCCTAGAACCGGTTGGGGACACCATGAACCATACCGATTCATCCCACTAGATGGAAAAAAAACCCTTATCAAAGAGGTTACATCGATTCCACAAATTCACCAAGGGTGATAGAGGGTCTAAATCTAGTCTCAGGGTGGGATACCATACTCTAGCTGGGACTCATCCTCTAGAGTTAATTACAATCCAATGATGTGGATAAAATGACATACTAAACCCTCTAGGAAAGGATCGAGGGAACACTATCACCCTATACTGATCCAAAATAAAACCCATAATTTGTTTCAAAGTGACTTTACCAACATTAGGGTATCAACATCGTAGAAGGATCATCGATTGGATGCTCCGTTTAGGTGATATGCTTATTTGAACGAAACCGTCTGTAGGCTTACTGGAGGCCTGCAGACCTACTTCCATGGTAGGTCTAGATACCACCACATTTGAACACTATAGTTTATCAAATTACTAGAGAGACTAGATATGTGGTCTCTTCACCCGTGGTCGACCATCATGGTCGACCATCATGGTTGATTGTTTCTATTAGTGTACCCATAGTAGCTTGAGCTTCCATGACCCTACGACTGACCATCAAAGTTGGCCACACTTGGGCTATGCCCCTATCAACCTAGATCAAACCCAGGTTCACCCCTACCCCTAAAAATTACCTAACACATCCCACTATTCTAGACCGGCCCACCTGTCTCGGTTCGTTGGCATGACCCACTATCTCTCCTGGGCCCACTCTGTTTGGCCCGATTAGCTCATCCGTACCCTACTTCCCTCACCTCATCCCACACCACTAATTTCTCCACCTCCCATGTTGCTAACGCTATCACCTCTTATGACATTGACCACCTCCACCCTGGGATGCGGACACTGACACCTCACTGAATATGTGCCCGACCACCATCCTAGCCAAATTATGCTTCTGCCGCACATAATAATAGATCTGACCACTTTCATCACCGTAGAACCTCCGTTGCATCATGACGATCCAAGATCTACAATCTCGGATCATTGTGCCATGAATTGGGCATGAAAATATCTAGAGATTGCGATGTGTCGAACCCCGGGCTAATGAAGAATGCCCATGGAGAAACACATAAATTGGAGAGAAAAGCACAATCATTCAAGAGGAACTAAGGTTGATCAATGTTCATGTTAATCGTGGTTCATTTTCATTAGAACAACAAACCAAAACCATCAAAAAATTTACTGAAGAAATTATCCCATTATCTCCCTAAAATTAAACCTATCCTACAAGGTGATCAATCTAAAAATCAATACATTCGTCGATTGATTTGTGTTCATCGCAGAATTGAATAATGGGGAGGAAATCCACTTAAACAAAATCCAACTCGATTAGATTAGATTGTTGATGCCGAACGATTCCTACATCACATTCATTGGAAAGATATGTCGAATCCGAGGTTTTATCGACTGGACAATCAAATCCATCGATGTTTGATTGAAAGGATTCTGTAAGGTTCTATCTAGTTGTAAGAATACAAATACACTAATCTTAATATTAAAGTAATCCTTTAATACACAATTAAAACTCTCACTCAACTATTTTCTTCAAACGCCTAATGTCAATATAGTCTTCATAAAATAATGCACCCATTTTCCCCTTAATTTTAACATATATTCTAACCATGTTTAATTTTTATTACCACACTCTTCTTTGATTTGTTGCTATAAGTCCTCAAATTTTAAACTATCTTCAACCCCATACATATATTTTTTGAATTTTTTGAACATTGTCCATTCCTCTTTTTTTATCAGTACAAAGTGTTTAATTCCATTTTTAATTAAGTTCCAAGTTCATAGGATATGTCTTGTTTTAGGGAGGCTTAAAGCAATGAATTTCGATGTATCTTCACCTTGATCTAAAAAATTTTCTCAGGATCCTTCCCACCATGCGAATCAATAAATATACTAAACAAACAACTAAATGAATCGGTTGTCTCATATTATAACAATGATACATTGGAAATTACTATCTTTATTATGATGGTTTATGCCTACATACACTCCCAAAGGCCTGTACTCTTTATTTTTATTTAAGGTAGGGTCAAACACGACGAGGTCTAAAAAATTCTCATAATCCACCTTTATTTTGGGATCAACCCAAAAAACATTTCTAATTTGACTACGCATGGAAAGTTTCACTGAGTATAAGAATGACATGTTATCCTTTGATTACTTCTCTAGGTGTTGTAGCATACCATAAACATCACCTAGATTCAACTCCCAATTTATTTTGTACTGAAAAATATTCTATTGGTCCACTCGTATATTTCTAGGAAACTCAAGCCCACCTATTATATTATTTTTTATTTATTTTCCCCCATTTTAATTAGGTTGAGGGGTAACATTACATGGATTGTAATCTCAAAGGCACTTAGGCCTAATACATGACCATTAAAAGCCCAAGAAAGACACTACATGAGTAGAAACACCCATCACATAAATTTTATATATAAAATCCCAAACTTTTCAAATATGATTAGCTAGAATAGCCTCATGATGATGTTCATAGTGTCTGGTCCCGATGGAAGATGACATAATCTCTAATTCATCCAATATGATAGATATTAGGAAGTTGGGAGTAAATGCTATAAACCCCATATAGATATGTATTGTCAGGAATCATCCTATTTTTTTCTATCATTTTTTTGATGAGACTGCCTCCTTCCCAGACACCACACCCAAGCCATCATTGGTCAACTGGGAGCCACCAATCCACCCGTCTTGTGCAATCGTCACCTGCCAGCGACCAATGACCCTTCCAATGACATGAAGCCGCTGCATCCCACCTATGATACATGACCTACGATCCCCACCACTACATCTTATAGGATATTAATCCACTTACCCTGAAATGGAATCTCCATCCAAGGCCGCCGTAGAGATTGTAAAAAATGCACGCACCATGTATCCTCACACTAAAGCTTCACATCCTAGGCAACCCCAACCAAAGTCCACTGCTTCTACTGCTACTGACCCCATCTGATAATCCCCCTCTACACACCACCCCCACCATGCACACAACCCCCAATTCAAATTCCATTTTAGTTTAAATTCCCCATAAATGGGGACTTATAGGTATTGAACACTTCTTGAGATAGATTATTACAGGGTGCCATTACAACTAGGACAAGAAACCAAATGCCTCTCAGGGACACCTTCAATGGCTATTAAAAGTGAAAATGAATCACCAGTCTTAAGACCAACATTACCATTTAGGTCCAAAGTATCACCTTGGGCATCACTCATGAGTCATTATGAACTCATCAAATGTATGGTCTTAGGAGAATTCAAATAATGGTTATTATCCTCAACAATTTTCCCAAAATCACAATTCTCATTGGACATATAGATAACACCCATTCATTCTAGATTATTAGTCCTTGTTTTAGTAGGCATATTTTTGACATTGACATCATGATTGTGTAATCTTCTACATCCTTCTTTCCTATATGTATAAAATGTCAATGTTACTAATATTTTATCATTTATATATCTATAAAAATACTTATTTCATACACTAAAACAAATAATGCCTCTGTAAGTAACATAAAATGAATAGGATTTTGATTTTGATTTATAAACTATCCCAATTATTGGTCTCCATGTAGTTCTTTGTTTATAAATGATATCGAATGGGGTGCTTTCTTATGAATTTGGAACTTTTTTCTCTATTGATAAAAATTCATTCAATGTAATTTGATTTTTTAATGTTATCAATATTATGACCCCTAACATAATAGTTAGATTAATACTACACATTATTTAAATCTATTGAATTTATGTGTTTTGAATTGTGTACAACATCCAGATTCAGATCAACCACGTTCAATCTAAATTATACAATTTATGTTCATAAATTGTTAGATGAACTTTTTTTATAAATTTTAATTTGATGTGGTTCTTTATTTTGAATCAATTGAAAATTCACATTGAAAATTTCTATTGGAAAGTCCTAATGGAAACTAAAAGTGGAAATTTCTACATAGATTCAATTTTAAATTCAAACATCAAATTAAATGATGATATTTCTACATTAAATAAATTTAAAATCAAAAATCAATTCTTCTAAATCTTTTGAAAATATCAATTGGGAATTCAAAATGTGAATTCATAGTGTGAATATCTAATAGAGATGTCATCTGGTATTTCATTGTGGAAATTCACATTGGAAATTTACAGTGAAAATTACCAGTAAAAATATATATAGGACCTTCTTGGAATCAATTGGAAATATCCAATGCATGGAAATTATCATTGGGAATTAACATTGGGAATTTATATTCAAAATTACCAATGGAAACTCAAAGTGGGATATTTCAATTTGTTTCAATTTCTAATTTCAATAGAAAAATAAGAGAATAAATTTCCACATTAAGATAATTTAAAATCATGAAAAAATTCTTCTGAAACAATTAAAAATTTCAATTGGTAATTCTTATTATGAATTAATAGTATGAATTTAGAGTAAAAATGTCATCTTGTAATTATTTTATGGAATCCTTTGTGGAAATTAATATGAGAAATTACCCTTGAAAATTACCAGTGGAAATTTAGCATGTAATTTCTAATAGAATTTCCTGTTAGATTAAGATTATAAACGTTCTCATAAAATAATTAATTTTAAAAAACTTTCCCTACAAACACCCCCTGAAGACACCCACTGTAAATATTTTACAACATGTAATTTTCCAATGAAATTTATAAGTGATTTATTACATGAATTGAGAACTGAAAATAGAAAAATAAAATCCAACCTAAGGTTATCTATCTTTTAATTTCTCCCACTATGAAATATTATACAGAAAACAAGTAGGCCAGTTCCAATTTAATGTTCTCCAAGAATTGTGAACCTTGACGCACCTGTATCTCCACCCTCATGTTCGACAGAAAAAAATTTCACTGTTTGTTCTATGGGAAGTAAATTTATTCCACTTTTTTATTTTTATTTATAAAGACCATATTAATTTTTATTCATCAATGTTCTAGTGATCAAGATATGATGATCTTTCCTAGAAGTCATCTAATGACCAATCTGAGGGTTAGGTTGAGATCCAAACATGAGATACTATTAATCCCCATATGATAATGTTTAACTTCTAAAGATTAATATTTCAATTTTTATACATTATATATTAATGTTTATTAATAGAACAACATTTTTAAATATATTTTAAAATTTATAATAATGTGTGTATATATATTAACATTAATATAAAAACATTTTTAAATATATATTAAACTTTATAATAATATTTGCATATTAATATTTTTTAAATGATAAATATATATTAAATGACATGGGTACTAATGATTATATATCAATGTAACTACATACTATATATATGTAAATAAAAATATATTGAAATGAATAGGAAATTGAATACATACATGTATGAATGTGAGGTATGTTCCGAAATTCATACATACATATATGTATTAACACACACACATTCATATGTTTATACATACAAATCAAAATAAGAACATACATAAATAATTCCATACATATATTTAAATATAAGTATATTAATAAATACATATATAAATATAAATTAATATAAAATAAATACATATTAACACAATTATATAAAAATATACATATATGAAATTATGTACAATTATAATTATACACATCAATGAATACTTACACATGCATAAGTATACATACACATATATAAATTAATATGGTAATTTAATTATATAAAATATATACAATTATTAATATATACTCCTTAATATATATGATGAATATATATACATATATATACCATATTTATTTATTAAACATGAATATATATATATATATATATTAATAATTAATACACATAAAATTTACATGTTAAAGAATACATTATTTATTCATTACACATGCGCACATGCTAACAATTAATAAAACACACACGTAAACACATACACACATTGATATTAAATATATACCTACATACACATTTATTAATGTAATTATTTAAAATTATACATCTACATAGTTATATACAAAAATAGGTACATGCTTGCATTCATACAAATTTATAACTATATACAAATCTCTACTATGAAATCTTCAATGGGAGTTTCATACTACAAATATCCATTAGGAAATATCCCATGGGAGATTTATACGACAAATTATCATTGGGGAAATCTCCCATGGGAGATTCATAGTGTTAATATGCACTGGTTCATATCCACTGGGAGATTTATGGTGACAATATTCATTGGTAAATATTTGCTGGGATATTTGTAAATTCATATATTTATATATTAAATTTTTAAATAATTACATTAATATATATGCATGTGTGTAAGGAATTGCGTACTTATATATATATATATATATTGTATGATTTTTTATACACTTATATATATTTACGCTTGAACATATATAAGGAAATTCTTATAATTATATATATTTGTAAATAATTACATTAATATATAGGCATTCATGAATTCATGTATGTATGTACTGATATTTATATGTATGTATGTATGTATGATAATATTTAGATGCATTTGTGTGTATGAATTAAAATATACCTATAGATATTTGATGTTGTATATACCTATATGTGTGTGTGCACATTCATGCACTCATATCTGTAAGTAATTACATTAATTTTATTTACATATAATTGAAATAATATATATTTATGTACTTATATTAATATAGATTTTTGTATGTTTTTACAAATGAAAATTAAAATAGACTTCTAAATATTTATATTTTCATATACATATATAGACGTATACTTGTAAATAATTACAATAATATATTTATATGTATTCATGTTTATATCTACATGTATGCATATATATGTAATAATATTTAGATGAATGTATGTACATGTATTAAAATATCCTTATAAATACTCATATTTTTATATACCAATAATAATTATTTATCACACATGTATATAAAAACCAATGAATATATATATATATATATAAACACACACACACATACATACATATTAATATATTTATATATAAACATGTACATACATATACATAAAAATTAATATATCCATACAAAAACATATTTAAATACATATCTGTAAGTCTAAGTACATATGTACATACATGTACAATTTAAAAGTTATACGATTAAATAAATATATATAATTATATTTATTTAAAGATATGAATAATTTAAATATTTATAGATATAAGTATATGCATTTATATATAGATATGTATATATACAGAAATATAAGACAATAAATATTTTTAAATATATTTTAATATAAGTTCATACATACATCTATATATTATTATATATACATACATACATATACATACAATAATATTTAAATATAAATTTATTTTTATAGATATATGAATGCATTTATATATATTTTTGTAATTTGGAAGATTCTTTAGGAAAAAATCCAATGGGGGATTCATAGGGAAAATCTCTACTGGGTGATTTGCAGGTCAATCTCCAAGGGGTGATTCATAGAACAAATATTCACTTTGATATTTTTATTGAAAATCTCTTATGTAAGTTTTTATATACTTATAGTTATATGAATGTATATAGGATATTTATAAGGAAAATCTACAATGGGAGATTCCCATGCCCAACCTCCAATGGGAGATTTACAGGACAAATCTCCACTAGGAGATTGGCAAGACAAATCTCTATCGGGATATTTGTAGGAAAAATCTCCATTGGGAGATTTGTCAATATACTATGAATGTTTCTATATACATATTATTATATAAATATATTTACATTATTATATTTATATATTAAATTTTTCAATAATTACATTATTATATATGCATGCATGCATGCATGCATATGGGTACTAATATTTAATTGTTTTTATGTTTTTGTGTATATGTTTGTATACATTGATATATATATACACATGCATGTATATAAGATCATGCATATAATTATATATATAATTTTAAATAATTAAATTAATATACATGAATACATGCATGCATGTATATTCAAAAATTTATTTGTATGAAAGATTGTATATATATGTATATATGTAAGTATGCTAATATTTAGAAGCATGTGTGTACATATATTAAAATATAACTACAAATATTTCTAGTTGTATATAAATATAAGTGTGTGTGTGTGTGTCTACATATTCATGCACTTTTATCTGTAAGTAATTATATTAATTACATTTATATATATTTGCAATAATATATGTTTATGTACATATACTAATATAGATTTATATATTCTTGTACACATATAATTTTTTGAAAGGGAAATAACATAAATAATGTTTACATATATATTTTTATTTATATATATTTAGATTTTTTGTATGTAATTATGTAAGAATACATTATATATGCGCGTGCACACCCACACAACTTCATTGATTTATTTATTTATGCGTATGTGATCAATACAAATTAGATATTTTTTATATGCTAGTATATAAAATGTAATTACTACATAAAGAATATACAAAAAAATAAATTCTACATTCTATATAAAAAAAATTTATGTTGTGTGTATAATTATATATTTGTTTCTCCATATATACATATGTTTATGTGATATATAAATATGTAAGTGTGTATATATTAATATTTATATATACTTGTAAATAATTATATTTGTAAATAATTTTATATTTTTATGGGTACCAGTATGTACATACATATAGTTTCATGTACTTATAGATATGTATATTTGTAAATAATTATAGAGACATGTATGTATGCAATTATAATAATATATATGTATGTAGATACTTGAATAATGAAATAAATATATAAATAAATAAATATATATATATATATATTCATGTATACTCATTTATTTTCTAAAAAAATTATCTATATGTAATTTTTTAATATATTATGTTTGTATACACAAATAATTAGTAAGATATAATAAAATATATAGTAAATTTATAGTGAAAATTTGTAACTGCATATACAAAAAATAAAAATTCAATAAAATATATCACATAGTAATTATTTGTATCGATGCACTGATCACATTGGAGGTGACAGATTAAGATTACAAAGCCATTTTAAAATAATACATTAGATCAATAATTATGAGTGGAAAAAATTGAGTGTTTTCAAAATTATAAAAAAAATTCAAAATTTAAATTATCCTCTAAAAAATTAATGTTTTCCAATAATAAGATGTTAAATATATCATGGAATAGTGAATCAATTATTTCTTGAATCATAACCTCATAAAAAATATCTTGAAAAAAATATTTGTAGTGAATATCTTGATGATGGATGTTCTTTAAAATCTATATAGAAAATGAAATAAAATAACTTTTGAAATTTAAGGCACCAAAACACATATTTTTCAAGATTTTCAAAGAATGAGAGTTTTCACTCATTTTATTTAGTATTTTACAATTCTCTATTAAAGAAAACCATTTTCTCTTTAAGAAAATATTTAATTCATAAAAATAAATGTGGAAAATTTTAATAATCTAATTCCATATAAAAATAACATCATTTTAAGGCGGTGATGAAAAATAAAATACATCAATTTTGAGCCAGTAATGCACACATACACACAAGTGATGTTTTTATTTTTCATTGAATTTTAAAGAAAGAATTATAATATTTATTTTTTATTAAGGAATAAAATTTATATCATATATATCATATAATTTCATTTGGATCTATTATTAATACTATCCAGAAGAGTTGGTGGTGAAAACTAAAATACATCATCTTTACGAGACGGTAGTCTGTACGTATGCAGGAAAGATGATTCATTTTACATTATATGGATAAGTAGATGGAAAAGGGTTATACCATAAACATAATAAAATTTAAGTATATGATTGATGCTGATTTTATTATATAAAAATGAAAAATACAGGTTTGAAGGAGAGAAAATAAGAAATAAAAAGAAAACACTTGGTTAAGAACTAAACCTCATATTCAAACAAACTTCTTAGGCTTATACATAAAACCATTATAGGATTTTATTGTGATAAAATAAAGTGCTATGGGATGTTATGAGGAATTTTAAAAGGTATTTCAGATTATATTTTCTAAGATTAAAGAATCTTTAAGTTTGGAGAGGATATGATAGGGGTGAGCTTTTATAAGTGAGGGAGATGTCACAGTTGGAATCTTTCAGAAGAATAAAATATATTAATGTATTACTCAATCCAGATGGATCCAAGATGACAAAAATTAAAATATGATACGATATAGGGTCTAAATATGACCATCCAATAGGTTTTAGATAATTTTTTATGTCATTTTAACCCTTATGATTTTAGTTTTAATCATTTTTACTTATCTTAACTCTTACCATGGTAACTAATTTTTTACCAAAGTTACTATAAAAAATGAACAATAATTAATGTGGACTCATTACCAAATTGGAAGATTATAATTCTAAATATTTATTCCATTTTATCAAGTTCAATTTCTTTAAGTGGCATAAATTAATTTTAAAATAATCCAACAAAATAGGATAGAAAACTATTTTATAGAAAAATGCATTTTAAGAATAATTTTTTTACCAAAATCAAGTATAATGTTGATTCCAATGAAGTTAATTGGATCATGTTTAGTAAAAAGGTACTAAGTAAATTTTAAAAACAATCCAAAATATAATGTTACTTTCTAAATACATGAAAAAATCAGTTTTCCTCAAAATCAATATTTTCTACAATTCACCCAAAAATTAACTTTTTTAGAAAATTCCAAAAAAATAAATCTAACATAATTTTAACTTTACGATTTAAAAATTATATCCTTTTATTTAAAAATAAAATTCTTAAATTTAAAATTTATTCTTTTAAATAAAAGCGTATAGTATATGTAAACAAATTTATTATGAATAAAAATGTCTCCTTATTGATAGAGAAACTACATACTTTTCTTAAAATGAATATAAATATATAAAATATATTTAATGAATATTGATTAAGAAATAAATTTATTTTCTCAACAGTAATTGTAGTTTTATAATAAATATTAATGAAGTAAATTTTTTTAATTTCATAATAAATAATTGATTCATTTTTTGCTTAGAAAATAACCTTTTGAAATTAATTTTTCCATATTTTTTGTTCTTGTAATAAAGTTAATTACTATCAACTTTATAATTTTATGCTGATAAAATAGAATTCATTTTTAAATTAATCTTATCAAAATTAGCTTATGGTATGTTTTTCAGAATTTTCTGGAAATGTTGAAATTTTAATGAATTGTAAAAATATTTTTTTTATTATACAATAGATACTTTTATTTAAATTAATTTTAACCACGTATTGAAATTGAGCCTTTTTAAATGGATTAAATATATGGAATTATAATAATAAATTTTTATTAATAAGGTCAAATTATTTTTTAGGCACTGAAATAAATTATGATGGTAAAAAAAATTCACCACAGTAAGGGTTAAAATTGTTAAATGTGGGGGTTAACCTAAGATATTGTATCACCCCTAAATGATAAAGGGTTAAATGAATAAATTATTTGACTCATTTAAACAAGACACATAGTTTTTTTAAGAGCCTGTCTGATTAGAACTCCACAGTTAAGCATGATTGTACTGAAGTAGTGATCAAGATGGGTGACCTTTTTGGAAGTTTTCTATGTTGTGTGTGAGTGAAGAAAAAACAGAATATAAAGAATATGTGTAGGCATCTGGGAAAAATAATTAGTCAGATGGATTCTTTTGGCATGTGGGTGGGCCCCATGGAGGTGACCACATGTCTAAGGGAAATTGGTGGCTCCTGGTGGGCTAGGAATCAAAGACCCTGTCAAGGAAGGGTGTATGTGCTGTTAGTGGGGCCTAATTATTGCAGTTGGTATTAGGGGAGTAACCTGAAGTTAAGTGTAATGCACTACCTTGGTTGAGATGTAGGGTCCAAAACGAGGACATTTTACTCTGGGGGGGGGGGGTGAATAGAACACCCCAAATTGATAATGGGTTAAATGACAAAATTATACGACTCATGTTAATAAGGAGAAATTTTTTTGGGAGACTTCCAGATTATAAATACATAATTAAGTGTTCTTAGCCTGGAGTAGTGATCAGAATGGATGAATTTATGGGAAGTTTCCTAGGGTGTATGTTAGTGAGGATAAAGCACACTAGAAAGAACATGTGTGGGCCTATGAGGATGGTAATTAGTCAGATGACCTGTTCAGACACATGGGTGTGCCATAGGAAGGGGACCATATGTCTATGGGGAAACTTGTGGGTCCTGGTAGGCTAGGACCCTATGACCATGTTAAGGTGGGGTGTCTATGCTGTCAGGGGCCCCCAGTTATTATATATATAAGGACATAATTATTCCTAAACCTGCCACAATTTTATTGGTTGATATTATTTAGATATTAAGATATCATATATTCAAAATTTTCCTTAATTAGAGACACATTCCATGAGAAAGAAATTATAATTAAATGTTCTTAATATTTACCAAAGTACTACTCCCATCACTTATTAAAGGATTATTCCACTAGATCTTGAGTTCTATTATAAAAATTAGATTTATACCCATTATAATCTATCTCATTTTATTAAAAAACAATCCTTTCCAAAATTCTTGAGCTCTAATCGCCTATATATTTCCAAAATCCCTTCCAAATTGAGAGGGATTATAAGAGAAGATTAAATTCTTCTCTGTAAGTATTATTTACACTTTTTTCAACATTCCATTTATTATTATTATACCTCTTAATAAATATTATTTTAAGTATATAATAATTTTTTAAATCATTCAACTTTAGGAAAAATAATATTAACACTATTAGATAACATGATCTTATTCATTTTGTCATTATAACAAGCTCCCATTTGGGTTGGTTTTACCACCAACACAAATGGTGTTATAATAATAATATCACAAATGATTTATAAATATTAAACTCAAGTAATATTTAATAATAATGAATAATTTTTTCTCGTCTCAAAATTCTTGAATTATTGTACTATAAGAATACCATTCCATAATAAAAGTTTTTCAATTAATTCTTGCCTATTCACGTTTTTATCAGTTTCACTACCAACATGAATGATGCTATGATTTTTTATCATGAATCATAGTGGAATATTATTTTTTTAATATATTAAATTAATATAAAAAATTTTCTATATATTTTTTAAATTATAATATTATTATTTAAACTTAAAATTAAAAAATACCTTTTTCAATACAGGTTATAAAAAAATTTGTTTTAAATATTATCCATTTCAAATTGATCCTTAAAGTTCTATATAATGATCACATAAAATCCTAAACCATTATGGAACATTAATTTCATGTACCTTTATTATTATATATAATAATATTTAATAAACATGGGGTGGTAATCATAATTGTTATACAAAAACATACATGAAATGATAAAAACCACACATTACCAACAATTATTATAAACCAAAAATAAGTCAGAAAATATCATATAAATAGACATAAAATATTTTTTAAAAAGGAAATAATTAATAATTAGGTTCTTGAATAGATTATCAATGAGTGTACGGTTATTATACGAGGATATAGAACATGTATGACTGGGCAATAATTCATGATAAGGGGTTGTATCATCTCAATTTTTATTCTTTTAGGCTCATGTAATATTCAATATATATTTTCCTCTATATACTTTATTTAATACCCATGTATGAATTTTTATTATATTCTTCATTAAATTAATGGTATTTATTGATCTATCTCACATCTCATTTTTTATGGGATGTGATTGAAAGATTTATAAATCCATAAGGGTGTTTATTGAATCAATCTTCTTTCATTAATCCATGCACTATTTTTATAAACTAATATCTTCCAAGATTCCATTATTCTTCCATATCTATATAATATGAAATGTTTTAAAATTTAATGTTTAGAATTTACATTTTCATATTGAAATATTCCTCTTTTATAAATCTCCTACTTTGTAAAGAAAATATATTCTTAAGAATAATTCATACCCTTTCCAATGGAACTTTATTTTCCTTGAACACATTTTTTCTTCTTGAAAATTATCTCCTTCATTAATTGTAAACTCAAATATATTTTAGCTCCCTTTATCTTTATAGTTTCCTTTACATTATTTAACGAGAGGTTTATTTTACTTTTTAACATTGAGGGTTTCAATAATGATATTTTAAAATAATAAAGGAATTTATTTTTCATGCACAAATTATTATCTTCCTATCCAAATAAATTAACATGATCATTATTTCATATCAATATTACATTAAAGAATACCATTTTTAGGATGAAAGTTTTAAAAGGATTCTCATTTCCATTAAAAAATTATTTTTGATAGTTACTTATAATTTTTTCTCTTATGAAAACGGTAAAATTTCTTGAGAAAACCTTTTCATTTATTTTCAATTTTACTTTATATGATCAATATTCTAAGGATAAATGTTATTGATTAGCCTATAAGTGTTCTTTTGAAATATTTTTTTATTGAGTATTGTTTTTATGCTATCCAATCAAATTATTGATACCATTTTTGTGTTATAATAGTGGGAAATGTTAAGATACCCATTTTCTTTCCATGGGTTTTATGAGATTATGAATAATTTTTTTTCATGTGGCACACATATATATGGATAATAATATAAATGATCCTATATAGATATCTAATGTATTGGATAAAGTTTTATATCTTAGTAGATAATAAAATTTGTGGGTATGATTATGTTTCTCACATTTTTATAGTATGGACATGATTGTGTTTGCTTGTAAATCATGGAAATGATTATGTTTTCTCACATTTTTAAATAATGTGAATGATTGGGTTTGTTTATAAAGCATGGTAATGGTTGGGTTCCCTTAGAAATTTTTCCTGTGCTTTTGTTTGTGTTATATTTCTAATTATGTGCTTCATTTTCAGTATATTTCTCATTTCCATATTATGTTATGATCAAATGTTATGTTTCCATACCATCGTATATGTATTACTATTTAATAACAAATATTTTTTTCAAAACATTACCCAAAATGTTTTATTATTGCTTATTATTTTATTTTGTCATTCAAAGGAACATTTAATATAATATATCTACTATGATTCATTTTTTCTCACAAGTTTATGATATAACCCATTTTGGATAATTAATAAGTTTACATTACCAATCATTTGAGATCACCCCTTTTTTTCTTTTATTCTACAAAAATTATAGATATGACTATATGTAGAAGGAAGTTGTATATAGATTTGATTATGATTGATGTTTAAGTAATAATGTATAATAAGTTACTTATGTAGACAGTCCCCAAATACACTAAAACTTTGTTTCTTGGGATTGTGAGATTATTTATGAGTTGTAATGTCCATATTAGAGGAAATTATGAAAAATAAAGATATGTTTAGATTTGGACAGCTCAGTTAGCTAGGTCATAATCAGACTCTAAAGGTTACGTGTGGGGGTAGTTTTTTTACCAGTTAATATACTGGGCCTATGTTATTTTTTTTGGGGTGGTATTTTTCCCTTGCCTTTTTGGGATGTTTGTTATTGTACGATGTTGTTCGATATAAGAGGTTGTGCAAGTATTATTTATTTTATTTTTTTATTATTTTACAATACTCTAGATACATGGATATGTGTGTAAATGAGTGAAAGTAAATTTGGGAAATTCTTTCCATATATGTTATATTCCTACTTGTATCTTTTCATTAACCCCAAGACTATTGGAGACGGGATTTGGGTGGCACTTAAGGCTTACCACTTTCCAGGAGGGACTTAGTGGGTTGGGTAATGTCAATGTGGTATGAAATCCTAGGTTTTTCTTGTATAATATTTTGGAGATTGAATAGTTTTGAGGATTAGTTTGGGATATAAATACAAAATATTAAAGTGTATTGAGTTTGTATATAAATCCATAGACCCTAGTGTTAGGGTAGTAGAAGATTTATCCAATCACCAAAACTTTGATAAAATGCTTGTTCATATAATAAACCAAGACACGGGTGATTGGGAAAACAACTATACATGCATTATATAGGAAAGGGTTTGTGGTTATATGTCCTTATTGAGTTAGTTTCCTAGATATGATCATTTGAAAATATAACATCATTACTATTGTGGTATTCCTCCATATAGAAAAAATATAGGGATTATTTGACAAGATCACAGTGACTACCAGCTTTGTGGTGAGGACTTAATTTAGGGAAATTTTCTAGAGGTTATTCTTATGGATAGATAGTGAGTGGTACTTACACCCATTGAGAAATGAGAATACTAGCCTCTAGTTGTTCAGGTGGATTCTTAACTTTAGGCTGAACTATTTTTTTGATCTTATAGTATAGGATGTGGAAGCACATAGGCTGGATATGATATAGGAGTTTTATAGATAGATACTACCCATGTTTTGGGAATAGTTGGTCACACATGAAGTAGATAATTGGGTTGAGTAGATAATATAAGTATTCCTTCTTATTCATACCCCTTTTTAATAGATGATGTAACTTATGAATATTTTTCTCCATGGTGTGATAGGATATTGGTAAAGATTAGTGACATAGAATAATTAAGAGGAGACACTTCTTTGGACTATGATTTAGAAACTCTTCTAAGAGGATTATTTTCTATAAAAAACTATGATTAATATGAATCCATGGGTAGATTCCTCAGTATCAAGAGGCTAATATCAGACTTTAGGATATATATGATTGAAATGCTCTTAAATTTAGTCTTATATTAGAGTATAAATGGATCTAGGTTAACATATAGGATCTATAAAATTGGGTGAAATATATTTCGTTTCTTATAATGGGTGTGGTATATTTTAATAGGACCACATAACCCATCATGAAGAAGAGGTTGGACAGTCAGTGGATGAACCACCTTTTTAGAGGCATCGATGCGATCAAGTACCTCCAAGGTGTGGTTTGGATGATTCTTAGAGAGGTGTAAATGAAATTAGAGACTGAGGGGATACATGAGATGGTAAGAATTATGATCTAATACCACCACCAACACCTATATGTGGTCTACTCTACATTCAAAGGGATGCTGATTATGGGTGCAGATAGATTCAATTAGTTTAGGTTTTGAATAATAGAATGCTGACCTAATTTAAGGCATGATTTGTGTCTTCTCTAATTTAGTTGAGATACTATTATACAATTCATGATCTTCTTTTTATATCCCCTTTTAAAAAAATATACATTCTAGTGGAGCCTCAATCCCCACCCCTATTGCTAGAGACTCATACTAGAGATGATTATACAAGCAATATTTTTTGTCGATAGTGTGTATTATCTCTCCGGAGAGTGTGATTTACATGGGATCTATTAGTTTTTTGATGAGATAGTATGATTTAAATCATGGTATAGACTATATTTATGCGGTCCATGTCTAGTTTTTTTAGTATGAGATCCATTCGGGGAGATGGATTGCATTTTTACTTCACTAGTGAGAAACATTTCTTATTTTAGTGTGCTAGGATTGTAGGTAGAAAGTTACTACTGATTTTTCATTAGTTATCTTACATTACCCTTGGTGAAACATACTTAGTAGTCATTTATCTTTTTTCATTAGTGGTGGTGTACTCAGATGTCCATCCCAAGGAAGTATCGAGTTTACATCCCCAATAATAGATATATTTCAATATTGATTTTTACCCAGGTAACACTTTGATATATTTAGCAGCCTATCAAATGGAACCTACTAAGCTTCGAGAGGTAAGGGTATGGTTGGAGGATATTTAGAGTAAATTCCTTATAATATCCAATGTTTCCCCCCTAGAAAACTTAAGTATAGATTTCCTGGATGAAGGATGGAAGCCTGAGGTTTTTTATTGACTATCATCACCTAAATCAGGTGACATCCAAGAATGCATATTTTTTCCTGATAATAAACTATCTATTTGATAAAAAGGGTGAAAAAGTGGTTATCAAGGATTAAAAATAGGATATTGTTTCACCAGTTATGGTTTCATTAGGAGACCATATCAAAGATGACATTTCAATGACACCATTAAAATTATGAGTACCTGGGGATAACGTTTGGTTTGAAGAAGGCTCTAGTAGTGTTTATAGGACTCATTTATCGGATCATCCATGCTTTCCTAGACATGTTTTGGGTGTTTTTTATCAATGATATTTTCATTTATTCAGCATCATAGGCTAATCATGCATGGAATTTGAGGATGGTCTTGGAAATACTTTGAGACTATTAGATGCATGATAAAATATCTATGTTTTTATTTTAGAATTGAGTTTTCCACTTCTCGAGGCAAGTTATCTTAGAGTTTGGAGTAGTTATAGGACAAATAAAGACTGATGTTGTTCTAGATTGGGAGCCACCCATAATTATTAAAGAATCACAGAGCTTCCTTGGATAAACTATCTCTTATTAGATATTCAATAAATATTTCTCTAAGATAATATCTCCTTTAACTACCTAACCCGAAAGGGGAATGAATTTCTAGGGTCATAAAAATTTTATAAAGACTTTAAAGAGTCATAGTAGATATTAAAAATCACTCCCATATTGAGGATATCATATGAGGTGGATGAGTAAATAGTGATCTTCTATTCATAAAATTTGTCCTTGAATATTTTTTGATGTAGTGGTAATATTTGATTTCTTATGGATCCTAACTACTAAGAAATCATGAGTAGAACTACACCACCCATGTTTTGGAGATAGAATTTGTAGTTTTTTTCCTGAAAACTTAAAGACATTTCCACTCCTAGTGAGTGGTTTTTTATTCCAATAATAAGAGGTTGACTTATATTTTTTTCTTAGAGAGTTCTCAACATAAGTAAGAGAAGTTGTTTAGATTTCATGTAAGACTATGACATCGAGATAGTGTATACTATGGGGAATGGAAATGTGGTGGCATATGCTCTTTGAAAAAGTCCCATTACTAGTTGATAGTCTAGGAATCAGAGTATTAAGCCTCATTATAGTTATCCTTTATGGATAAAGGGGGTGTAGAATACCTTTGATTGATGTTCATGGACCCTCTAATTTTTTATCTTCTAAGGGAGCCACATATTGAAGATATATATTATGAGGTATTTTATAACCATAGGTTCATAGTAAGTGACCCTTTGATGGCAGTCAATCATCCCAAAATATTTCAATGAGAATAACCACTAGATTGGTGTGAGATTTCCTAAAACCCACCATCTAAAACTACCTTTAGTAGATTTTGGTACGTTGGACAAAAACATTGTATACTTCTTGCATTATCATATTGGGAGTTAATCCAGTAAAATTCATGTGTCATGAGTTCATGATATACTTAAATTCTACAAGGAATAGATATTTGTGTGAGGATTTCATAACCATTGATCAAATTGTATTATGGAAAATATATCTGAATTAATAGTCAAATCATTATCATAGAAGAAATTAACAGAAAACCAAAAAATAATGAGGTTAAGATCATTTAATGTGGTTTTAATTAGAGGATAATGTTGCTTAAAATTGAATATGATTCAAACCTTGATTCACCTATAAGGAATCTCAAACTATAAAACATTATGAAAACAATAAAATATAATGAGATCACTCATACCTCTCACATAAGGCATTAAAGTCGACAAATAATTTTCATAAAAAAAATCAAATGAAATTTCAACTTAACCTAACACATATTAATATTAATCATTAGAATTAATATAATATCCCATTAACACATGTTTTATCAATATCCACAATTAATTAAATCCCCATACTCAAATAATTTATAGAACCCCCCCACATCATGGTATAATATAGTTTGATCTTGGAATAAAATAGACCAAGCCATTTAAACCCATCATTTCTAGTATAAGTTTCAATATAATAATGGTTCAATATTAAGAAGGTTATAATATAGGTGATCGAGTTTTTTGCCTCGGATAATACCATTTTAGGTATTTTAATTTATGTATTGGTCAAAAAGGTTTAATGTTATAAATTTCTTCTTTAATCCTCCACCTAGGGATATCCTCTATGGTTAAGATGAAATCTATTGAGGAGGAGAGCATGGGTGTGACCGAGCTTTGGGGAGTATGTACCAGATCATAGATCATGAATATTCACAGAAGCATTGAAAAATTACAATCATTGTTGGAGGTGAATTAAATTATACTCCACTTGATTCATCATTATAATATGAATAATAAATTATATTTTTTTTAATATTTTTATGATGAAATTTATATATATTATAATCATCAATCTTTTTATAGATTCATGATTCAATTACCAGATTTTGAATCCACATATTTTTAAGCTATAGGTATTATCCAGCGATGGTGTAATTTTTATTATTATTTTATAACCTTATACATAATTTAGATGATTCCATTATTATCAAATTTTATTTACTAACAATTAATTAAAAATACAAGGATTTTAATTTTAAATTAAATTTATTCTGTTTTTTGATTATTTTTTGGTGGTGCAGAACTTGTAAGAAGAGTCTTTATTCAATTAGATAACATTAGACTTGTTAATATTATAACTATTCTACATTTTTACACAATAATTTCCAAAAATCCATATTAGGATCATTGAAAATATTTTATGGGGGAATTACCAATCAAAAATCATTTTACCACCCTATAATTATTCTATTATAGTGATGAAAAATAACCTACAACCTTTTTAGTGGCCAATGATTAAATGGTGAAATCCTATATTGAATAACTAATTGGGGGATTCATGAGGATAACACCAACGAGTCATGTTAGTGATGAGGGAATGACTCTAACATAGTGGTGATGTATTGAACACTGTAAGGACTCATAATGGTGTATTTCCATGGGTTCGAGGTGGAATGATTGTGAGAGTGTTAGGGATTAAGACATATACTGTCTTAGAAATTAGATTTAGCCTAGATGGATACCAGATATGAGGTAGTAGTGTTAGGATATATTGATTAGGGAATGGAGAATATGATAACTTTAGAATTAATTATTTTGGGAGTTTTCTATAGAAAAAATTACATAGGAAGAAAACAAGTCTACAAGACATGCAATCCATAAAATAACTATTGAGTATTATTTTCTATATAGTGTTGGGGACTCGACAAATGTTAAATATCACTTGTTGTTTCTATATGTATAACACAATGCATAATAATATTTGATGGTGGATAAGGTTTATTCATAGATATAAATAATACATGTTTTATAGAGAGAGAAAACATGTTGTGCTTGATATAAGGACACATGGCCAGGTGGAAAATAGTGCATACCTAGTTTGACATCATGATACACACACCCTTTATTCTTGGGGGAATAGTGTATATGACTAGGTAGATAATTCTAAATTTTCTATATCTCTATATGACATATAACTTGATTAAATGTTGTTTCTGTAAAGATACTTGACTTGGGGTGTTGTGATACATGGTTTACTACACCTTGTGCATCACTCATCATGTATATATAGCTAGAATGAAATTTTTTTAATTGTATTCACTCAATAAATACTCTAAATATAAACATAGATAGTATAATGTGTCCCTTGTTCCATTTAATCATATGATACACTCCTTATAAGTTTAAAAATCATGAAAAAAATTGTGAAAACACATTCCAATATTTTCCACAATGCTCACACATCGTGTCATACAATAAAATATTCCATGTACTTTTGAATTGTTTGAGTTTCACATATATTTTTACCCAGGTTTTATAATAAAATAAAATTAGTCTATTATATATGATTTACAAAAACAATATTATGGAGTGTAACCCTTCACCCTTAAGGATTGTGGATGAGGAAATATGGGTGGGTTTATTTACACAATATTGTAGAGTTGATGATTAGATGTGGGATAGATGTTGGGAGAAATCATGGAATTTATAATATCATAAAGTCCCACTGATACATTGGAATGGGTTTATTACAAACATATTAGATTTAGTAACCACACTTTATAATGGGGTGTTAGTACTTCAATTATATAGTAGTTAACCCCATCCCCAATTCATATTAAACAAGACAAGGTATAGGTCCTCAATAGGGGTAAATATCACTCAACTAACATACACACATCAGTGAGGTATATTTCCCCTACTATAGTTATAGAGATATATAATGATCGATGAAAGAATAATATATTGTGTTATAACCATAATTTGTGATGGGAAATAGTGCACCATAGGGGATGGTATACCATTGATTGAAACAAATTTCATTATTGAGGCTTATTTCTTCACTATGGTTTTAGAGGGGAGACATGTTATTATTTAAAGAGCTAGGTAGTTTACACATCATGGGATCTAAAATATTATTGGGTTACCATTGTATTATGATCTTGATGAAATTTTGTTGTGGTGATATAGAATTCTTCCTAAAACCTTGATTTCTATTGACTAGTGATATACTACTGATCTATAAATTTCAAAAATTTTAGGTTATTTTATATTTTGATTATCTATTGTGGTATATGAGAAGTGATCATTACTTGTGTTGAATTATAAATTTCTAGATAATTTATGTTGATTTTAACATCCTTATGTTCCTTATTCTTCTATATATTAATAATAACTAATATATGATTAGTTTTTATCTAGTACTTTGGTCTTTAGTTTATATGGCATACTGTTTCTCCTTTGTGATTTCAGAGCTTCAAACTAGGTATTTTTATACTACCCACAAATGATCTTTAAGACCTTGTATATTTTGTGCATGAATTTAATGGAAATTGTTTGATCTAATCTTAGAGGATATGGATTTGGTGAAGCTAATATAGGGTTGTTTCTTGGTGGTGCAAGTTGGTGGTGATTTCTATTTTTGAGGCCTTTTCTTATATTCTCACATTAGGGAGGAGTTTTTTATTTTTATTTATCTGACATTATTTAGGTAATATCCTTATGTTTATGTTTTAATATAGGTATTAAAATAAATTATACTGAAAAACTAATAAATCATACATTTATTTGTTATATAGTTCTTTTATATTTATATTTCTTGTGGTTGAAGGATATATTGTGTGTTGGACTTTCTATTCAGTTACACGTTATTATAGGATATGCAATCCATCATATATTATTCCTTCTTGGTTCTAGTTTTCATCCCATGTCCTTTTATTATTGGTCTTATAAAGGGACAATGTGCTTATTACTAGCCCTGGTGGTGTCCCTGTGGGTTGGGTCATGTCACAAGTGCCACTGTGTTCCTGGTGTTGGGTATAAGATACTTGGTGTAGGTGGTAGTTTTGGGTGTTTTATTTACTATCCACTAATAATCTAGCATATATATACAAGGTGCCTCATAAAAGTTTGTTATTTTTTAAAAGATGAATATTATTAATTTTACTATCATGAGGTCTGACTATAATAATGTTTTTTTTCTATTCTAGGAGGAACTTTTGATGAATATTTCTTACACTAAAGTCTCATATTCTTCCTATAACATCAATTTAATACATATTCCTCGATTAAAGTTATAATAAGTATATATTAGTTTAATTTGATCAATCTTAGTAATATCTACATGTTCCTAATAATTTTTAGAGATAGAATAAATGTTTGGTCATATTCTCTATTTAATTCTTCTTCTTCATTTTTAGTTTTTTAATTCTCATAATTTATAGTGTTTTATAAGTATTTAATCTTTTAATACTAGCATGGATTGAAAAAATAGTTATAGAGAAGAAAATATTATTTAATTTTTTTAATCAAGTGATTTTACATGATTTTCCATAGAATTTCTGATTTAATAATTATTATGAGTTGGTTGTCCTGAAAAATTGGATCTAATGTATTTGAATATTTTTCCATTAATTTTCATGTGATATTGGTATTTTATAAGTGATATTAATTTCTATTATTATAGTAAAACATCAATCAAGAGGATTTTATATGGGTAATGTTATAGATTAAATTATTAAATAGATGCAAATAGTAATATTAGAAGTAATGTTTTTCATATAGAAATTGAAATTGATATTTTGAAATTATTTTGACTTGTTAATGTGTTATTTACTATTATATAAGTAAACTAATTTAGTGAATCATTTATAATAGAATATTTTTATTTATTTGATTGATATTTTGTGTGTTTTATTTCTATTTTCTAAGGTAAATAATGTATCCAAAGAGATAATGCATGTGAAAAGGGGGTTAAACACACCTAATGGGTTATAATATTTAGATATGTGTTTTGGTGAATTCTTTATGTGCATATTGTTTTATAAAGAGGTGTAAAGATGATGGTATTTATTTTATAATGATGTAATGTGATAAAAGAGGGGAAATTAATTCCAAATAATTATTTCATTGAAATGTGAGTTTAAATGAGTTAAAATGGAAATTTTTTAAAAATTATTTTTTTTATTGGAATTAATATTTTAAACTAGGAAAATTTGATTGATGGTAAGGTTGATTGAAGGAATTATTAAACAATAAATGGGATTTTTGTTTTAGATTACATGGGGATGAAATAATGATGAGTTTGAAATAAATTATGTAGAGTTTTATATCTTTTATACTATGAAATTTTTTAAATGTAATGTACTATAAATGTTTACTATTACAGGGAGCCTTGGGAATGATGAGAAATGAAAAAAGTTGAAATGTGAGCTATATGTTTGATAAATCAATGAGGTAAGATATGGATTATATAAAAGTTATAATTTTGGCATATTATATGAATGATATGTGTGATTTAATGCATTGTTACACCCTAGATATTAGTGGTATACTAACATTGGGAAAAGATAGTATGTGATTATTTAGGTTTCTTATCTACAAAATAATACATTTTTTAAATGAATTTTTTTTTTATTTTTAAGTAATTTAATAGATTTAATATATTTATATATTAACACATTAAACAATAAGATTTAATTTGGGTATAATTAATTTATGATAAGGATTTATACTCACTCCTTATATTTTTACACCTTGTTCAAGTAACTATAATATATATGGAGTTTTTTTGGTAAATCCAAGAAGACTTATTAGCAAAAGAACGATGTTAAGATACATCTTGGAGTAGTTTATGGTGTCATTTGGAGTAATGAGGTGTGATATAAATATTTTATTTGTTTATATATTAGTTTCATTTTTATTTTTTATTACTTGTGTTTTACTTTAGAGTTTTGTTTGGACATATGACTCATATTGTAATTTACATGATATTTTTATGACATATTGAACTAGTTTATATTTTTTTCTTTATTTTTCACATTTTAACTTTTTATTTAAATTTAGATTGACCATTATAAGATAAATCACCCCTTCAGTAATGTTCTTAGACCCTTGTTGCTAGTCATTAGTCTATGGTTATCTCAGAGCACACATGAGGCAATGTGAAAGTCTATATCAGAAGAATTCTATTTCTGAGAGGGAGATTAGAAAATACTATTATAGTGGTTTCTATTCTACATTCATAATATTTGGTAGTTTTTCATTAGATATTATGAGTTAGGATATGTGATGAAATTTGTGTGTGTGTGCATGCCCATCACAACTATAGAATATGTTGAATTTACATACGGAGTTACAAATTTTTTATGATGTTATTAATAAAATGTTTGTATATAATCATCACTTAGTTGAGTATTCATTATTAGTTATCCATATATCCTTTTTTTCCATAGGGTTATGAAATATATTTGTGTGCCTGTTTTTGTGTTTTTTTGGTAATATAAATTTCTATTAAATAATTGATTCAAAAACAAACTAATTGGTTTTTTCATGAATAAGTTACTAAAAATGGATTAGTTAGTGATAATTTATAAAATGAAATCGATGATGCAATTAAAGATGTTGTATTTGATAAATTAATTTATGATTATGTGATGGTATTTGTTCATGATGTTTTTTAATGAAAATTTTAAGGTTAATTTATAATAGGTGTATTAATGTTTTGTATAATTATATTTTCTAAGAAGAGTTTTAAGGAGACTAAGGACCTGGAGGTTGACCATGATAATTTTGATAAAGGGAATATTGATGGGGATACTAATTATATTTCTTTGGTGGGTATTCCCTTAAATGTAGTATAAATTAAGATCATTTAGAGTCATCTTAAAATTATTCATAATATGGATTAGAGACCATCTCAGGAGGCCACCATGATGTCAAATATGGTTGGAGATTTTTGAGTATAGTATCCTTATATCATTATATGAGATGTTGATATTTAAGGAACTAAAGAGTGATTAGAGGGGATAAAGTGAATATTCAATCTAATCAATTCACTTGAGTATAAAGAGGTGAATCTGTTTTTATTTATTATTGAGGTACTATATTGATACCAGTGGGATATCATTATCCCAAAAAAGAGGGTTGAGGGGTTGTTAAGGTAAGATTTCTAAGTGATTTTAATTCATATTTTCTATCCATAGACAATGAAGATAGATATAGGTATAGAGATAATTGAGTTAATGAAATGGAATATGTATGATATTTATTATACCTCAATTTTTATAGAAATTAAATGTTTTTATCTAACCAAGGGTTTTAATGACACTTTTAATGCTCATCGATTTGAGTACATGTTGATTTTGGAGATACTAATGATTGCTCGTATATTTTTCTACCCACATTCAATGAGATTATAAATAAATATATTATATAGAGAAATATTTTGAATAATAGTAGAGGGGTTTTGTGGGATTTTGTGGATATAGTATTGGAATGAAGAGAATCAGAGATAAATTTCATAGGGATGAAGAGTGGTTGAGTGGTTAGGGAAAGTATTTTTATTATTATTCACAAATAGTCTGAGTTTAAATAGATTATTATTATTGGGGACAATAATTTTATAGTCACTTTGTTTGTTTTAGTTATATGAAAGAGTCATTATTATGATAAAGTGAAATATCTTCATAATTTCTATTAGAAGATATATTATATGGTTAGTGATAATGATTAAAATTATGCATATTTATATCATTAAAGGATTAGACAGATATAAAATAGATCTCTAAATATGTCATTTGGGGGTGGGGGTATAGTTATGGAGGTAATAATGGTTCTAAAGGATTGGGTTAGTGAGGGTATTCTTTGTAGGGAAAAGAGGTGACCCACTTTCTAGGTTGAAGTGCATGGTCTAGGAATTTATTCAATATTGAGTAAGATTTAGTGGATTTTAGAAAGAGTTATTCCATGGTTTGATATATGACAATTTTTACCTATACACCAGTTAATTACTTTTTTGATTTGAATGTTTCAAATTTTTTTATGTCCACTTTTTTGGTGACTAACCACGTTTTCCGATTGAGTTATTATTTGGAAACTTGTATATTAGTAAAATATTAGCAAGATAATAGGATATTAATTAGTTATTTATATAATTTATCAATTATATAAAAATATTTTTATATCTTTGGTTTTTTATATTCTATATATGTTAAGTTTTAATATAATTATTGGAAAAGATTGGTTGTCACATTATAGGGTGCATAACGATTACAAACAGAGATGGGTTAAATAAATTCCATCTTTTGGTGAATTTTATTTTTTTCAAACAGAATGGGACTATCATAAAAGTAGATATGCTTATGATTTTGGGTATCTATAAATGATTTCATCTCAGGTGATTGGGATGATTCTTAGCTCTATTGAAGTTTTTTAAAATTTTATTTTCCCTCACGTGGTTGATCTATATTAGGACATGCTTCCAAAATATTTTTTATATTTCCATTAGCGAGGAAGGTGGATTTCATGATTAAAATAGTACTAGGCACTATGTTTACCTAAATACCTCATTATCATGAGGCTCATGCTGATCTCAAAGTTTTATATACGTATCTTAGTAATATTTATTCAAAAGGATTCATCAGGAAAAGTGTGTCTCTTTGAATCCTCATATTCTTTTATTTTTCAAATATAATAAATTATATTTTTAAATATATTTCAATTACCCTAAATTTAATCATCTCACAGTATTAATTGTTATTATTTTCTATGAAATGATGGTTCATTCAATTAATTGTGGGGAGATCGGTCATTTTCAATGATAAATCTCTAATCAGGTTGTCATAAATTGATTACATGAGATAATGGTGTAATAAATACAAAATTATTAACATGGTATAACTATTTTTAATTTTTTTAATGTTTCTTTGGGTGACGACCACACCAACTATGTTTAATTATTTTAGGAATTTTGGTTTCATCCCCATTTTGATTTCATTATGAATGTGTTTATTGATGACATATTTATATACCCATGATCTTTCAAGGAGCATGTGAAATACTTGTTTATAATATTATACACATTAAGATATCATAGTTTATATATAAAAATATCAAAATTTATGTTCTTGATCTGAGAGGTGATGCCACATAGTCGTGTTGTAAATGAATATAGGATATCAGTGGATCATAAGAAAGTTATAATTGACGTATCTTGGTAGATTCCCATGAATTTCATTGAAACATGAGTTTTTTTCCCTTATAGGATATTTTAATTAATTAATTTAGGAAATACCTCACCTAGATTTCTCAATGATGACATAGAATTGGAATTGAGTGATGTTCCCGAGGGATGATAAGTTTGAGGTAGATTTTCATGATCTAAATAAGAGGGTGAAATTTAGACCTATTATATTTTTATTCCTCCAATATAGGTTTAGGTTGTATATTAATATTAGAGGTAAGAGATGTGTCATATGGATATCATCATCTTATGGAACATAATTAAGATTATTAGTCTTGTGATATTGAGTTGAACAAAGTTGTACGTGCTGTAAAATTTCAATAAAATTATTTTTTCAGTGAGATGTTTATGAAATTTTCAAAACATAATACTTAAAGTAAATATATTATCAGATATATTATAATATATATCATAGGATATGGGTCTAATGTATATTTTGTCTTTAATTTTGAGATGATATATACTCCTATAAAGGGTAATATCGATGATGATGATTTATTTATGAAGTCTACAGTTGATATAGCTCACAAGATTGTAAAAGAGTAACAACTTAAATAAGTATTATAATAGTTTCATCTTGATAAATCAAAGGTGGCCTGATTCACTATTCTAGTTCCATTAACTATCAATTCAATCATGATGTTTGGGAAAAGGGGTATCAAGTTCATATTCTTAGTGATAAGTTTATCAAGAATGATTTTATAGTGGGAAGCATCTTTGTAAATGGCCACTTGGTGAATATTCCATTTTATATTTACAAGGATAGATTTATATTATAAATTCTTAGTAAGAGGATGTGATAAAATATTTTTATATATCTTTATGGGAGTTATATCACTGTTTAAGAAATTATACCATAGTGTCCAGTAATACTTTTGGTAGTGAGGTTTGAAATGGTACATGGATGGATTTTTTTAAAGATATTTCACCTCTTGATGGGTGAATTAGGAACACCAAAGGATATATGGTGTTCTCCAATCATTACCTATTTAGAATAGAAGATGGGATTATGTTACAATATTTTTTTTTTAATTCATTTATTGATACTGTAGAAGCATAAATATGTTGTTTTCTACATTCTTGATCAGATAACTAAATTGGTACATTGTTTTATAAAAGGATAAATTAAAGTAGTTCATGAACATGGTAGTTATTAAATATGAAACTTTTTTTTAAGACTTTATATTATACTCAATATAATATTTTCCTATAATTATAGAAAATTCACATCTCTATTTTTTCATGTCTTGAAAGAATCATTGGGCTCTCTGGTGATATTGAGCATAACTATCATCTATAAACAGATAGTCAATATAATCATACTACTATAATTATTTAGGGTGTTCATTTTTTATGGTATAATAGGAATATAATACAACCTTGGTACAATTTATATTTAACAAAAATTTTAAGGAATATATCCAAATGGAATTTTCTGATGATTTATAGAGACGGTCATGTTGGTCACCATTTTGTTGGACTAAAATTGGTTATACATCATATTTGATGCCTATTCAGGTGCAAGATACTTTTGATCACTTCAAAATAATCATGAAGAAGTTATGTATATATTATAATAATAAGAGGGGAAATTTTAATTATATATTCCATATTATCTTTTTTAATTTTAGTACTCATTTTTCTCTTCATGTATTGTTGCAATTAGGTAATCAAATAATTCATAAGAAAGTGATGTTGCATTCACACATTTTTAGGATTTTTATGATTATTTAGAAGATTATGGTGGTTTATTATCTTTTGTTTGTGACACTAAAGTATAGTACTTTATGTGATGTCTTTTATTTATCATAACTAGAGATTTATATACTGCATATTTATTATTTTAATTAATTTAATTATGCATAGTGGGAAATAGATGCATATTTTATAGAAATACCAATGAATATTGTTGATCATAGATAAAATTGATTACTGAGAAATATTTCACCACATGTAACTGTTGAATGAAAACATTAACATTTCTAAGAAGATACATTGAATAAAGAAGAACAGATGAAGTCAAAATGGTCAAACATATTTTTTGGTGTCAATATATGGTGCTTATTTTTGTTGAGAAGATATATGGTGTGGTGTTTGTAACATACCATTTTTTTTAAGGATGTTTTTTATATAATTTTGGATGTATATGGATTTATTTAGAATTATTTAAATTTTATTGTAGTGGGTTTTTTTAGAGGATATTGAATGAATAGAAGTAGGTGTATCATGTGAAATTTTATATATCAAGTTCCACCATGTTCCAATTTTGGCAAAATGAAAATCCAGTGTAGGTGGTAGTAGTGGGAGTGCCATGAACTAGCCACTGAGTAACTGGTAACTATATACTAGATACCAAGTATAATTTTAAGAGTTTTTTAATGTGGGGGAAATACTAACTCTGTTATCATGGTATTTAATCCTAAATAGGATTCTTCATTTTTTATGGGAAAATTTTGAAGAAATTTTCCCACTATCAACAATCTATTTATTCCCTTAGCATCAAGTGAAAATTACTTATTTATTTTAAGTCAAAATCTTAATCTATTATTGGTGTTTGATTTTTATGTGTAACAACTACATGATTCATGAATTTTTCTAATAATGTGAAAAGGTTTGTTCACTGTCTCATACCGATTATTCTCAATTAATTATAGTTAATTGAGTTTTTTAATTTCATGTGTTCTAGATGGAATCATGAATTGAATTTATACACATATTATACACCACGTTTTAGGTAAGTTGGATCCTCCTTACATTGGTGAACTATAATATGATTTTATATTATTGGTACATTTTTTAGTAATAATTAAGGATTAATATATATTAAAAATAATATATTATGTTATATAATAGTTTTTGAAGAGTTTTTAGGTGATATAGGTATTTAATAATTGAGTTTAAATGATAAAATTATAGAAATTCATGATTGGAAAGATAGTTATTTAAGGAATATAATAGAATAAATTATCAAATAAATATAAAAATTTATAGTTGAATTAAAGAAGTGTAAATATAGGATTAAATTTTTGTCTTATCATTATTTTAATATGTTAAAGTGTTGTTTTTTCTAAAAAATATCATTTCATTAGTGAATGAATTATAATAGAAAAATTTTATTTATAGGATTGATATTGTGGGAGATTTTTTTTGTATGGAATTAAGTAATTAATTTATGAAAAGTGACGATGCTTGTGAAAATGGGGTTAAACACAAAAAATGAACAAACCATAATTTGAAATGAAAATGATTTATTTTTTGAACCAAAATATCACTTTTAAATTGAAAACAAGTGTTATCATTAATTCTGAACAAACCATGATTTGAAATGACAAAACTACCATCCCTATATTCTATAAATGCATAAATTACCATTTTCATTGAGATTAAGAACATCCATAACATGTTTTCTTGGAATTTATTAGGTGATACATGTTCTGAACAAAAAATAAACTTTCAAATTATAAACATATGTTTTTATTCATTTATGGTACACCATGAGTCCAAATGATGTAAAGGTTTTAAAATAATACATAAATATATCATTCATCATTTTAAAATGGTTTAATGATTATCAAATCATATTTTCTTAGAATTTTTCATGTGATGAACATTTTGAACTAAAATGTGACTTTAAAATTTAGACCTTGTGTTTTAAGTCATTTTCAGACACAAAATTTGTTGGAATGAAATAAATTTCATTTATACATGTTAAAAAATTTTAAATGTAAATTTTTCTAGAGTTTCAAGACATTCTGAGATCATTTTATCCAAATTGATCATGGGATGCATGTTTATAACACATATATTTTAAATTGAAAACACATATGTATAGTTATTTTAGCCTCAATATGAGATTTAATGATTTATGGTTCAATAATACATTCCATAAATATTCCAATAGTCATTTTCCTAGACTTTCAAAAAAATTCAATACATTTTCTTTGAATTTAGAATGTGAGGATTATTTTGAACTAAAATGTATATTTAAAATTTAAAAGATTCTTTTAGATATTATGACCACACCATGAGTTGGAATAACATGTTGGTTGTTATTACATTAAAAAAATTAATCAATGGTCATATACATAGAGTATCAATACATTTTAAACACATTTTATTGTAATTGAGAAGTGTCACTTATTTTAATCTAAAATGTCATTTTAAGTTGAAAATATGTATTTCTAATAATTTTAATCACACCGTGATTTTGAATAATTTGAGGTTCATTTTTTTAAGAAAAAAATACATAAATTTTAGTTTTCAAAGATATTTTTGAAAATCCATGTATTTTTTCTTGGAATTTATCATGTGATGTATGTTTTGACTAAAAATGTCATATATAAATTTAAAACATCTTTTTTTTATTCATTTTAGGGAAAAAAGAGTACGAACGACATATGGTTCATTCCAATATGAAATTGATGCATTAATATCCAATTTCAAAGAGTTTCATGACTTTTATAAATAATTTTTCTGAAATTTACTATATTTCATATGTTTTTAACTAAAATGTCACTTTTAAATTGAAAATTAATTTTTTACATCACTATGTCCACATCATTGGTTGCAACGATGTCCAGTTCATTCCTACATGAAAAAATTAATTAATTTTAATTTTCTTATGGTTTCAAAACATTTGGGTAAAATTTCATGGTATTTACATGTGACACATATTTGACATTGTTGGTTATCGACAAAACATTGAAAAATAGTTATATATAATAATATTAAAAAAAATTATATAAAAACCTCTTTATGAATTATTAGAGCGTTTTAGCATAATAAAACTATCCCATTTACCACTAAATTAAACTTCATGATCATCTAAATATTATTTATAAGATTAGAGTGTATATTAATGGAAAAATATAAATAATGATTAATAAATATGTAAACTTAATATTTATATATTCAAAATGAGACAAATATCAATGATACCTTTAATGTGATTTGATTTTTTCTATGGGTTATGTTATCTTTCACAAATTTCAAGATATAAAAATAACATACATTTCTATTTGGATATTCTAGGAATTGTAAAATAATTTCCATATAAAAGAAATTATTTATGAAAGAAATTTCAATATATAACTATTAGTATATACACAAAAAATTGCAATCTATAACAGTCAATTAGTTTCTTTTTTGAGGTTTATTTTCCTTAAAACCCTTATAGGTTGATACATTAGCACCAAAATATCTAATAAAACATGAATTTTAAGAATTATTATATACCATATAATTTAATTATTATAAAGTTTATAAAATATAATATTTATGTGAAATAATAGGACATAATTTGTAGTTGATATGTCAGATATCCATGAAAAAGTGACTATATCTTTTGAAATAAAATTGTCACTATTCACCTAATCAAATATTTAAGAAAAAAATAAAAAATTTAACCTAAGATAATTTTAGATAATGAATTGAAAAATTCTGTTTATTTAATAAAATTAAAATTATAAAATATATAATTTGATATTTTAAATAAAGATATTAAATATATAGAAAACAACTTTTAAAGAAATTTAATTATTTTAAACTTTATGTGTTATTTATCCTATTTAATATTAATTTATAATTAATTGATAATCAATAAATTTGTTAATGAATTATAATCTTCAAAAGTTGATAAATTTATTAAAATACACAACATTTCAGAAACAATTCTTTCAAGAAAATATCTTTTTAACATTGAATGATTTTAACCATATTACATTAATTATTTATTATCTAATCATTAAATTTCATTAATATAAATAAGATAATACAATGTAAGAATCATAATTTATTATTATATTTCTCTTTAATAAAGGTTTATTCTTCTTATAATTATAATATGTGAAGATATGGTTTAAAGGGCGTTCCTTATCCCCACAAGTTAGTATAAGTTCTTGGGTATCAAAGAAACACCCCTTGGGAATGATTTCACCCTTAAATTAGAAAATTATTACAAAAAACAAAATGAAAAAATTATATGACATATCTATATAAAATAAATTCATGCTAAAAAATATATAGAAAATTACTATAATGTCGATAATAAATATATAAATAAACTATAATATTACACCCCAAACTCCCTCCCCCGTAATTAAAATACACACAGAAAGCTTCCTCCAAATTCCTTTGCTTCTAGACACTAGTAGTTATCACTACCCTCCATCCATAAAAATTAATAAAAGACTAATTTTCCATATTAAGTCATTCAAAGGGACACACACTAAAAAATCATTGAAAATAAATGAGGTTCATATCAAAATTATATAATAGGAATAACAGGAAAAATGTAATAAAATATAAACGAACCTCAGATAGATCAATGCACTCACGAGTGGCCACAAGCTAGATATGAGCATGAAACTGAAATGATTGATATATGTGGGCTAAAGATCAATATGAATTGCAAAGAGAAACCACTCCCAATGTAAAAACATTTAATTGAAGATCCTTTTAGTTCTATTTTAAATTAATTTAATTAAAAGATACGTTTTTATTACTTAATTATATTTTAAACCAATAATTCAAAATGATTTTATAAACATTCTTCTTTGATTATTTTAAATGAATATAATTTATTAGAAAAAATTTAATGGTCCTAAACACATTTTTACTCCTATTTTGGAAGACCCTTTAAAATCATTACAATGGGGTTTCCAATAATAAACTAACACACACTACATTGATAGAAAATGAAATACATAAGGAACCATATCATAGATATAATGAGACAAATAAAATAAACCAATACAAGGTGCCACACATATCCTGAAAACAAGAAAAATTAATGAAAAAAGGGAGTCCCACTAAGTGAACCTAGTAACCAAAGGAATAAATGCCCTGATATTTACCTAAGGTCCTAAAGTGTTACATTCATTGAATTTACTCAATAGAAAAACCTATTAGCCTATGTTTTGTCCTATCAAAAACCACATGAATAGTTTTCACCTAGCCTCATTAAATTGACACAACCCATCCAGACCTATTAATAACTAGTGGAGACACTAGTAAAATGGGATGATATAGTGAATAATATTTCAGGAATCCCACTCAACTACCTGAGGTTCCATCAATAAATTAAAGTAAGGGTGAGAAAATAAAAAATGAATACCACCAAGGATAATATTAAATAGTAAAAACTGGGTAATATAATCATAAAAGATAATATAAAACAACCCACACTCACCTATAGATCCCTATTAAGAAAAATCCCCAAACAACATTCCACCATCAAAATCAATCAAAACCAACATGTCTCAATAAGGCTGCACACACACACACACCCAATTAGAAATCAATTAAAAGTGCAAACCGAGTCTTTATAAAAACCACTTGGGATTCTGAATACTATGAAATAATTGAAAAACATTAAAAAAACAAATTTTCAAACCATTATACATGGAATAACCTATAAAATTTAATTTAATAAAATCAAATCCTTTTTTAAATATCAACATGACCTCAATGATATCAAATCCATTTAAAACCTCACCATTTTAATTAAAAAAATTATTTAAAACATTATCCATACTTAGAATCATAGAATACCTTTAAAAATCCATTTACAAATATATTTATATATTTTAAATAAAATTATAAAAATTTCGATTTTAAAACATATTTTAAAACCCATTTAAATTTTACATAATACTCAAAAAGGGAAAAAAAACTCTTCAATTTATATCTAGACCCAAATGGGGTAAATACATTTTAAAATAACTAAATTGAATTTAAAAAAATTATTTCAATTATTTTAAAATACATATCATTTCATGTTTAACATGAAATTCCAATTAACGGAATTATTCTAAAGGAAGAACACATTGTATCCTTTATAAATCCCAATCTATCATTCACCAATTGGAATACATAATTAAATCAATCATTTGAAATAACAAGAAGTAAATGGTTCTAAAATTGAAGTCTTACACATGGGGAAACCTATATAAACATCAATAACACATGTACTAGAATATGTTTCCTTTGATGGTGGGCATCCATTTAGGGGAAAATTGACCACTATAAAATCTAGATTCATAATAACCCCAAAAATAAGTCAAGATAGGAAACCCAAGGTTTTAACAAACCAAATCATTGTGATGGGAAGGAATTCATCATGATGAAACAAATAAGATGGGGAATTGAAGATAATACCTAGGGGATTCAAACTCAAATCACCTAGAATAAAGCATAAATATTCATTTGCAGACAAGGTGTTGTGAGTGTGTGTGTGTGTGGGGGGGGGGGGTCTGCAAGTGAGGTGAGGTTAGACACGAAGGGAGGAGGATATGTCGAGGGAAGGGGATTACCCAATCATGGTGTGAGATTAAGGAGAGGGAGGATGAGAGACACATATCAAGGGAGTGGGGGAGTCATAATGGAGAAGGAGTTATACAAGAAATGGTTCGACCAAGGGAGAGGGTACACGATTAGGTAGGGGGAAAGAATAGGTAGCAAGAAATAAAATTTAAGGGAAAAAAGTAAAAATAAAAACAAAATATAAATAATTTTTTATTTTTGTATGGATTATAGTTTACCCACACAGTTTAATAAATTGTTTGAAAACCATTCCACATATACTGGGAAATACAATGTGCATCACATGGGTACATCTAATCACCCACATTTTTTAATAAATCATGAACATACCATTCCAAAGGCACTATATATAGATATAACTACTCGAATGGTTTCTTCACAAATTTCTTAACTATGTAGGTTAACCATGTTCCACTTTATAACATTTAAAAATTATAATTTTTCCTTGAAAATCTCTAAAGCATCAAAATACTCAAAATAATATAAAACAATATTAAATAAAAAAATAAAAAAATATAGGGTTTGAAAATTCACCCCATAATAAATCTTTCTTCCCTAAAAATCCATTTTCAAAGGATATAATATAACTAAAATACAAAAACTAGAATGATTCCTCAAAATAAATGAAGAAGGATCTCTAATAAAAACCCAACCATCATTAAGGGACACAAGGTATAACAAACACCAAGTCCTATCTAGGTCTACCCACCTTTTAGACTTCATCTAAAAATAGGGTCAACACACACACACTCTCAAAGGGGTGAAATACCACAAAATAATCATTTACACCAAACACATAAAGAAACCATAATACCTCTATCAAATAGATGAACTTAAAGGAGGAGAAACATATAGAACTATCAATAAAAGAATTAACTTGGGACTTATACATTGGTCACTGTACTAAACTAGGTAAACTAGGATTTTGAATCTGAAAAAATATCTTATGGGGATCCACAAAAGATATATAACTCTAAGGTTTTTAACTACATTAAGGCTATACATCCTAGTTACAAATGCACTTACCTGAAATCACCAATGTCCAACCCATCCAAAAGAAACAAATCCCAAAACAAAGACAACAAGAAACATAATAATATTCCAAGAATAAGAACCAAAAGAATCACTAACATCCCATAAGAACTCTAAAACAACTAACATACCACAAGCATCCAAAAAGAATCACCCAAAGTACAACATGATCAAGATACCTCATGGTCCTCACCGATTCCAAACCATGAAAGATAAAACCATTAAAACTAAAATCAAAGGATCATACCAAGAAAAAAAGATCCACTAATGCCTATGATGAACCTATGTCACCACAAAAAATGAAGGTTACACTTATAGAAGTCTAGATCCAATATCAAGATCAATAAAGAATTCAACCTTACCACTTGATTTCGAGTCTAGGAAGATCCACCAACTAAAGTTACTATATATACGAGAAATAAAATCAGTTATACATTTATCCCATGAAATATACAATCCATTATTTGTATGAATTTTTAGAGAGGTGGGATTAAAATAAAATGAAACATGAAATAAACTAGTACATGTATCAAATTCCCAACCAATAAATCCCACTAAACCAAGGGAAAAATTCAAAATAATTAAACCAATAGAACCAGACACTTTTAAAAACCACATTTCAAAAAACTCCATTTTTTAAAACATTCCTTTCCAAAATTCAGGCATTCATTTTAAAATAGAAAATTAAATACCATTTTCAAAGAAATTTAAAATTCCTTATTTTTATTCCTTAAACCATTAATTTTACAATCCATGAAAAGGAAACAAAAACCCATTTTCTATAATCATCAACTTTTTCTAAAAAGCATTTCAAAATCATTCAATTTATAAAACATTTCTAAAAAAAATTTAAAAATTAAAACACCACCCAGGTTTTCAAATGATCTCAAAAATTTCCAAAAATATCACCTAAAAATTTATTCCCTTTTCTTAATAAATTTTCTTAAACCCAATTTTTTTTAAAAATATACTATTTTTTGAAGTTACACAAACAAACATAACTTAAAACCCATCACGAATCCAAACACCATTTCAATATATCACATGACTTCCTTGGGTTTACCCTCCACCACTGGGTATCACCCAATGTAGTCTAAATATTATAACCAAATGGGATGGGTTACTATTCTTTACTATGACACATAACAGATAAGGCTAGTTCTTAATATGAAATAGATCCTAATTTTTTTCTAGAATCAAGAATTAAAATGTTTCATTGTTCATCTTTCTATGAAATCCAACCTAAAAACTCAATTATATATCCATTTTAATCCCAAATCCAATATCACCCCCCAAAAAATCAATTATGTTGATGATGTTCAATAAATGATGAATAATAATCAAATAAAACTTCTAACTCAAAATTTAAATACTAATAGCCCATGGTGGCTCACGTGTCATTGTGTTTTGTGGTGATTAAGAATCTATTCATGACCATCCTCTTGAGTCTCAATAACCAAATGCTAATTTGATCAGGCCAAAACATCCAAAAAACATAGGGGGTACTCAATAAAGATCAAAAGTTCAAATGATGAAATGAGATCACCTGATATGATACCATTTTATCATTACCTAACCTAATCCAATCATCTATCAGACACTTACGCTGGCCTACAGAAAGGAGTAAAGGGAATTCATGATCCCCATGGATTTGAAAAAGTTCCTAGGAATTAAATAACCAAATTTGTTCATCAGTTGACACTCACAATAAACCATGAAAAGGTATAAAGGGAATTATTGAACCCCATGGATTGGAAAAAGTTCCTAAGAATCAAGGAAATACCACTTGGAAATGAGTTCTCCCTTAAATCAGAGTAAAAGAAAATAAAAAATCCAACAAAAAACCAATATGAACCATCCATATATTTGACATAAATTCCAAAAAATAAATAGAAAATAATTATAAAATAGATAATAAATATATAAATAAAACCTCATATCACACCCCAAAGTCCCTCCCCTTTAATGAAAAGATCCTTGAAAAACCTTCTCGAGATGCCTTTGCTTTGGTCACCTGTATTTATAAACACCCTCTATCTGTAGAAAGTAGTAAAAGACTAATTAAAGAAAGTAAGTCATTTAAAGGAAAAAAAGACATAAATTCTTTTAAAATAAAATAAATTATAGACAAAATCAAGTAATGTGAACAAATAGATGAATGAATTAAAATAAAAACAAATTTTAGATAAAACAATATTCTCAAGAGCAACCAAAATCTAGATTAGAGCCTACAACTGAAATAATAGATAATAATGATAAAAAGATCATTAGGTATTCCAAATTAAAAAAAATACCCATGAATAAAATTTAATTTGAAAATAAATTTAGTTATAGTTTTAAAAAATTTATTTATAGGTAAGTTCTTCATACTTAATTACATTTAAATCCAATAAATTAAGCTAGTTTTATAAAGTTTCTTATTCGATTAATTTAAATTAAAACAATTGATTAGTAAACATTTAATAGGACAAAACCCATTTTTCATTATAATTTTTAAAAACCCTTTAAAATAATTAAAAATATGTTTTATATAAGAAACAAACATTCTCAACATGTATAGGAAAGGAAATAATGAAGGCACATTATCATAGATGTAATGATACAAATAGAAGAAACCAATACCAGGGGCCACACATATTAAGAAAATTTGGGAATCTAACGAAACAAATGGTGTCCCCATAAGTGAATCCACTAACCAAAAGAAGATTTTTAATGGGATCTACCCTAGGTCCTAAAGTGAGTTAGTCCTAGTCTTTACTCAATAGACCAACCTACTAGCCTAAATTGAATCTTAGAATAAACCATCAAACTAGCCTGAACCTAGCCTCATTAAAATAGAACACCCTATCTATCCCTATCAGTAACTATAGGGTACACTTGTAGTTTATGAATATCTAGTGTGTCATAAGTCTATATTCTTACTTTTCTACCTGGGTTTCCATGATCAATGTAATGTATGGGAGATTAAACAAACAGTGAACACAACCATTGATAAGAATAAAAAATAAATAAGGGGTAATCAAATGGCCATAGAGAATATCCAATAACCCACCCTAACCTCTATGTACCTCACATTAAAACACCCAAACACCCATATAACAAAAATATCAATCAAAACCAATGGGGATCAGGAGGGTTTCACATATACACACCAAATTAGAAATCAATTAAAAGTTCCAATCAAGCCTTTCCAAAAAACCACATGTGATGTGAGTACTTTGAATCAATTCAAACCACTTTATAAAAAAAATTATCTAAAAATTATACTCAGAATCACTTTTAAACTTTAATTTAAGAATTCAACTTCATTTTAAAATCTCAAAATGACTCAAATGAGGTCAAATGAATTTCAAACTTTTTTGTTTTATTAAAAAATTATATAAATAATTAACCATACATGGAATATCATAATATATTTTTAAATAAAATTTTAAATATATGTATATCTTTAAAAATTTAAGAAGGGTTGGGTGGATATTCTTGTGTGAAATGGGTACCAAAATCATGATTGGAGGCATAAAGGGATGACCCTAGTGAAATTATTGGGCTACCACTTATTTAAAAACCAGCTAGGAAGCCACCAATTGTTTAGTAGCCTACAAATACTAGCCTCTACTATGATATTGGCTAGCTAGTGAATCTAGGAAGAAATTATATAATCTTTTATTGGAACTGATTAGATGATGGCTTTGTACTAGGTAGCCAATGGTTCTGTAGTAACATGACTTAGACCCACCTCTTCATATAGTATTTCCTACTACTTCTAGCCACCTTTTGACCCAAAAAAATCATCCCAAAACACCCTTTAGAGGTTCCTAGACCATCAAAATATTCTTCAAAACCCCGTTTCTTAAAATGATTAGACTACAAAATAAAGGTCCAAATTCTTTTCATAAAATAAATATTTCTAACACACATGTGGGTTTACAGTTATACCCAAAATATCATAGATTAAAAATCACGTCGTAATATAAGATTCCATCATAAAAAATACACATATAATTGAAACAAGGCATACATGAGAATTAGGGCATATCCATAAGCACAAAAATCAAAATATAATGGATCATGTATCACAACCGATTTCCATTAGTGGAGCTATCTACACTCAACTTTTCCATTGGTGGATTAGGCCTCACTTACTTGTTTACTATAACAGATCAAGCATAATAACATGTTTCCAATTTCAGATCAAGAAACACAACATGTTTAACTATTATCTCATGAGATGTAAATATTTAATCAATGTATTTGAGGGATATATAGGGCCCACCATCACTTAAAGATAAACCGTACACATTTTTGGCATAATAAAGCATCGAACCATCACATCTTTAAAAACCAAAAATAATAATGGGTTTCATAAAACATTCCAATGAAAACCATTCAATTTTTATAAAATAAAGAACCCATGGAAAGAAAATAGGGTTCATTAAACACATAGAAATGAAATCATGGAAATATAATTTGATTCATCTAATTTTAAAATGTATTAACATAAGAATATCATTCATAATTATATCAATAATCACAACATGATAAACCCGTGTAAAATAAATGGGTATCCAATGGCATCAAGTAACATTACAGGTAAATAGCATTCAATCAAGATAATAAAGAATAATTTATTTACACAAAATAGATAAATGTAACATGTTTAATACAATAATTTTTCCTAATCAATTTATGTATGGAATCTTGGTGAAAAACCTTCAATCAAAGGAATAAAAAATAGGGTATTGACATCAAAAATACATTGGATGAAAAATTATGTTTATACACTGAAAATGACTTGTCAAGATAAAGAAAGTGATGTATGATTTATCCAAAATATATGGATATTACATAATATATTCAAAAAATAAAGTTTATGGTTAAATTTGAAAAAAAACTCAACTAAGAAAAAGACATGTCGGTGCAAAATGATGTAGATGAAAAATACTTCGAAGTAGTTTTGAAAAAATCACATTGGAAATAAGAAATATTATTGATCTGTTGAAATAATTTTAAAATAAATATTTTATAAAACTAGGTGAAAATAATTTCTTTTATAATCTATGAAAACATAGAGATAAAATTTAATATAAAATGATAAATAATGTGGAATGATATTCTCACATGGAAAATGAAAAAAATATATTTTTTAGAATACATTTTCTACATATTTGTAAAATGATAATGTTACGAGTCACTTTAAAAAATTATGTTCCAAAATGTGAAATGAAAACTTTATAAAACATTTACCATTAAAAAATACAAATAAATAAATGATTCATTGTAACATAAAAACTATTATCAAATAAATGTAGGGAGGAAGATAAAATATTTGATTCTGAATGGATGGAAAGTCACTTTTTAAAATATTTTGAAATACCTTTGTTTAAAAAATCACAATGTAAGAAAACAATTATATTTTACTTTAAAAAGGGGTAAATATAATTATGATAACCATATAAAGTAATCCATATCATATTTCCCCAAAATAGAAGAGAAAATCGATGGTAATAAAAATATGGACAAGGAAAATAAGATTCATTCGTAATAATGGTAGTTATTCTTAAAAATGTTATAATTTTATTTTTGAAAATGCTTATCAAAGATATAGATATTGATGATGAGAATTAATTTCCCCAGAGAGAAAAATGAAATAAAAAATAAAATAAGGGAATTTTATGATCTAATGAGTCATGAAATATATATTCATATAATAAATATTATGACCCAATGAATCAAAAATAGAGTTTATGAAACTCTTATAGAATTAGTAACATAGGAATAAAATGATTATGAGTAGAAGATCCTGAAATGGAAATTAAAATCTCATTAATTGGAAGATATTTTAGTATGTGAAATAAATTGAGTAGTTAACACACTATATAAAACAAATTATGGTTCAAAATATCAAACTTGTCCCATAGAATTGAAAATGAGACAAATAAACCCTTTACTCGTTTCCCTACTTAGTTGAATGCACTATAATATCATATATAAAAAACATAAATATATTAATAACTTATTTCAGAACCATTTTCATATTTATACCAATTTATAAACTTTATTTATAATTATTCTCTACATTTATATTAGTTATTTATTATCAATTTTCAATATTTGGTGTGAGTAACGATGATAGTTTTGAACTAGTTTTTTAATCATTGTGTTGTGATTCATTATTAAAAAAATTTCATCCTTAATAGATCATAAAAGGTATTTTAATTAATGTATTTTAATTATTTATGAAGTAATAATATCATTTCAAACATATTTTAATTATTACTCATGACAATGATGTCGGTGATGATCTTGTTTCAGTAATTTATATCGAATAGAAAGCGTTATGAAAATTAATTATTTAAATTCTTATATTTCCATTCCAATACTAAAAAATAATTATTTACTAATTAATATCCAATATTAACTTTATAAATCCATAAATGATAGAATTTTTTTTTTTTCATATAGGTGGTAAAACTATTCCAACTGCGACATGCTACACTCTATTTGTGAGTAGAACTATGGAAGATATTATTTTTTAATAATATTATTACCACAAAATTATAAATAAATTATTTATATTTTTAAGTTTTTTAGGGTAATTTTAATGAGTTATAGAAATAAGTTAATTTAAAAATAATTTTTCACTTATAAATAAATCTATTTTCCTCATACAATTTACATTTTAGGTACATAGTTTTATAATAACTACTTATTTATAATATTAATTTTAGAAATACTAAATTATATTAACAAAATATAAATAATTACAAAAAATAAAATATCTATCAACTAATCCCATTTAGAGAACAAACTTTGAAACATAGTGAAAAAAATAAAATGTGTCCTTCATAGAGGCAGTAATGCAAACACATGCTTATACAATGTTTTCATATTTTCGATTGAATAATAGGGGAATAGAAAATGGTTATACCATCCATATAATAAAATTTTAGTATATTATCTATTCTTATTTCATTATATAAATATAGTTATTATGGTTCGGAGGGGCATGGATTGGAATGATAAAGGAAGAAAGTAAAAGGGTAAGTAAAACTTATGTTGAGAATTTGGATATTATCTTGAAGATCATCTGAAAATAAAGGGTTTGAGGAATGTTGTTGATGCTATGAGCTAGAAAACATGTGGAGGGAATATATAAAAAGTTAATTGGGTTTATATTAATGGAAAACTTGAAATACAATTGTGACTTGAAATGAGATAAAGAGGCTACTTTTATTGGTGAAAAAGAGGGAAAAATATTTGAAAAATAACATTAGGTAAGGGGTAAGAAAGGAATTGCATAAGAGTTAGGTGAGTTAGTTGGGTAAATGTTATTAAGACATATAGGTATGAATTTAAAACCCAAAATAATTATTCTAGAAGTTTTATGGGTAAAAATTATTAAGTAAAATTTGATCCACATTTGACTACCCATTTTAACCCTTATTAATCTTAATAAAGTATTAATCTTGGTTATTATTTTTTGACTGAAAATATAATATGAGCCTTCATACTAAATTTTGATGTTTTAAATATAATTTTTGGAACCATTTAATCTAATTAAATTTATAAACATGAGAAAATTTATTTTTAAATTAAAAAATATAATCATTAAGTGTTATTAGTCTTAATTAACACTAATTTCCAATTAAATGACCATTTAATTTATTTTAAAATAATTTTCAAAATTAAATTATAGTTTTAATATAAAATATATCCATTTAATTTAAAAAATACACAATATTTAGAATATTATAATTCATTAAAAATATTTGTTTTTATGTGGTAACTAATATTTATCTTGATAACCTAATTTTATGAATAAAAAAATTAACCTTATTACATAATATGAACATGTTGATGTTATATATTAAAATAAAATTTTCAAATAAAATTTATAAATTTTAATATAAAATTATCAATTTCAATGACATTATTAATATAAATTGGTTTATTATAAAAAAATTAATCTTTTTTTGGCTTTGAAATAAATAAAAAACTAAACATTTTCATTAAAATGTTTACTTAATATAAAAAAATGTTTTTTAATTAGAATAAAATGTTACTTATATTTTAAAAGTATGAACATATCTTTTAAAATTTAAAATTTCTATTTTAAAATATATTTTTTTACACCTTATATAAATTTTCAATCATTTAAAAAGTTTTATAAACTTTTTTCATTATCATATATTGATCATTTCATAAAATTTACAATTTTTTTTAAAATTTTAATTTCAATTGTTCACTTAAAAATCAATTATTTTTTAAAAATCCAAAAAATAATCTACAACTAATTTTGATATGTTAAATTAAAAAAAATTCTTTTTTAAAAAAATTTCAATTCATAAAATTTATATCGTTACCTTTTAGATTAAAATAAAATAAATATACAAAACTATTTTTTTTTGAAAAATGGCCTTTGAAAACATTAGTTATTATTAATACTATTATAAATGAATTTATAATTGACTATATTATTTTTATTTACTATTTATTTTATTATTCTTAAATTTTATAAATAATTTTCATTTAATATTTTGTCGCTCATTTTAGTTTGTTGTTTTGTGTGAAACAATCTATATAACAAAATATTTATTTAAGGAAACATAAATATTGAAATATTGGTTCATTACATTTTACCCCCTTAAATAAATTTCATCCGCTCAATTTTAATTATTACTCACTTGTAAAGTAGGTGAGGGTATTTATAATATATTCATCATTTAGGATATAACTTGTAATATGAAATCTACCATACTCTCTTAAGCTATATGAAGTAACTTATCCTTTATCTATAAACATTAATCTTTCATGAAACAATATATCTAAAAATATATATACCATAAATGTATATTTTATGTAACATACCTTTCCCAAAACCATTTGAATATCCATGACATTAAAATATTTTGAAATATTATATTCCACCATAAATTAACTCTATATGTAATCCTTAAATGGTATTGACCACTAGATCATAAAATCAAAAACTAGTCTATATATATATATATCATAATATCAAAAAATGAGATAGGCTTCCCCAAAAATATAATAGATATGTTTTTAATTTTATCTATAATCAATTCCATAGTTATCAATACTATCTAACTTACTTTTATCAAAATCAGTCATCCTTCTAAAACTAAGAGTTATACATCTGTTATTCATGCATTCTTAAATATTTTTCCCCATTAATATAACCATGTTGAAAATTTCAGGTATGTTGATGTAATTTAATATATGTTTCTCAACCATTAAATAAGATCTACTAAAGAAAAATCCATAGATGTCTCAGATAATCCTAATAAATTTTATAATATACTAGAATATCATTGATAAATATCAATCAGTAATGAAAATAATTAAAGTATTAATAATTAATTTGTTATATCATATTATCCTCTCTGCCTTAGGTCAGACTAGTATACTCACCTTTTCCATCACAATAAAATTATACTATGATTCTCAATAATGTTGGTATTATAACTTATTTAGTTATAAGATATGGTGGTTTATAGATAAATACTTTTCTTTGATTCATTTTTATTATCCTATTTCAACTGAATACTAAAACCAAAATTAATAGGATAATATAAAATATAAATAGAGTAAATGATAATAGGAATAAGAAATCTCATTAATAAGATTTCTTATCCACAAACACCATCATTTCAATGTATGATACTTTCTTTCCAATTATGTCACACTTGGTTCATCCTATAACTATGTCGGATCTTATTAAGATACTTTATGTTTTGTTCTCTCATAATTATTAAACTAATACATTAAAGTTATTAGGAAATAATTCCTTCATAATGGATTTAAAAGAAAATATGATAAAACCAATACATACCCCCTCAGAGTGTATATCTCAGTATGAATTCATAGGCCTACTCATCATGCACTAGAGTGAAGACCATGTAAATTCTCAACTAGCCTTCTTCATGTTGATCACCCCTAGGTATATATGTGCCACATATGCACCCAATTTATAGTATCCAGATAGAGATTTAATTTCTAAGAGAACCACACAATGTCTACCTCACCAATAATTTGAGATTTTATCCTATACATAGACTTATCACTGAGACTTATACCTAGGGTTTTCACTAAATTTATCATATCATAATCCCCAATAATATTCAATATTACCTTAACTAACCTAAAGTGTTATATATATATTTTAACTTAGGATAAACCTTGAATTATCAAACATTGATGAAAATTATTACTCCCAAGTTATCCACAATTAATTACGTCCAAATAACTAAATTTATCTAAACTTTTATCCAATATCAACTATAGAGATAGAGAAATGTGATCATCTAGTTATATTAAATAAATAAAATATTTTATTCTAAAACATTCTCATGACATTTTGGATTTAGAGTTCTGAAAAATTTAGGAAAAACATTAACTAACAAAAGTCATTTCTTTTTCTAGTAATGGACATTTTTCTCATAATATTAAAAAATATTTAATTTATAATAAGTATTCAATATCTCCCATTAATTATACACATAATATACACATCTATACATTTCATATGTTTCTCATCATCATATCATAGGGAAATAGAAAAATAATAAAGTGTTGGATTAGATTACTATAAAGGGTAAACATAAATGATAAAAATAAAAGATCATAAGTGACCATAATATGAGAATATGGGTATAATTATGATAAATAATAAAGTAATACCCAATAAATCATTTATCATAAATGATATAGTAACATAAGAATACATAATTGTAATTACACATATATTACAAATAATGTGTTCTTATTAATCGGGGAATATTAAAAAGCATAGAAATTAGAACACAGTGGATCAAGTATCACAACATATTTTCCTTAGTGGATTAGGATTCACTCACATATTTCCTCTCATGGATCAGGTATCACTTAATTTTTTCATAGAGAGGATCATGCATCCCAACTTTTTTACTATTTTAGATAGAGAATTAGAATTCATTTCACTATCATCTCATGATATGTAAGGCTTCACTTAATGAATTGGAGGGATATATTGGGTCCAATAATCACATAGAGATTAAGTATACAAATGTGTTACATATAAAAATATCTATCCATTACATTACTTAAACCCAAGAATAATAATGGGTTTCATAAAACATTCTAATGAAAATTATTCACTATTTATAACATAAAGAACCCATAGAAAAAAAAATTAGTTTCATTAAAAACATCATAAAGAACCCATGTAAATAAAATGGGTTTTATATCCTTTTTAAATGGATTTACATCAGTATATCATTAATAATTCCATCAATGATCATAACATGATAATCCTATTGAAAATAAATGGGTATCCAATTACATCAAGTAAATTTAAAGGTAAGTATCATTCATTCTAGAAAATAAAGCATATGGTACATACACTTTATAGATAAAGGTTACATAGTTAAGAAAATAATTTTCAATAATAAATTGATATATGGAATCTTGGTGAACTCCCTTCACTCAAAGGAATCAAAAGTAGAGTATTCATAGTGGAAAGGTAATGAATGAAAAATTATGGTTATACACTAAAAATAATTAGTAAATATAAAATGCAGTAATGGATAATTTATCCAAAAGAAAAGGAAATTACATAATCCATCCAGATAAAGAAGGCGGATGATTACATTGGAAAAGAACCCTTGATCAAGAAGAAGATATGTCAAAGTGTAATGACTTATATGAAAAATAATTTTAAAAATATTGAAAAATAACTTAGGAAATGAAAAATATTTTATAAAACTAGGAGAAAAATATTTTATTTTAGACACCATAAAAACATAGAAATAAAGTTTCATATAAAAAGATAAAGGTGGTGAAAAGATATAAAAAACATTAAAATAGATTTTTAAAAAAATCATCATATTTTTAAAATGAAAATGTTACTAGAAACTTTCATAAGTTATAATAAAAAAGGTGATTTGAAAACATCATAAAACAAATACCTTTTAAAAATATACTTTAATAAATTATTACTTGAAAATTCATAATCATTATCAATTAAATGTGGGGTGGAATATTAAATATTTTATTTTTCACTCTATGGAATGTTGTTTTTTATTTATTTCGAAATACAATTGTTTGAAAACCCATAAGATAAATATTAATAAGTTTCCCTAATAAAAATTGGAAAAATATAATTATGTGAATCATATAAAATAATCTATATTATATTTAAAAAAATTAGAAGATAACATTTGTGGGATGGAAAATATGGGCATGGAAAAGAAGACTCATTATTAAGAATGAGAGTTATTCTTACTAAAGTTATAATTTTATTTAATAAATGTTTTATCAAATATATTGTTATTAATTATAAAAAGTAATTTCTGTGGATAAAAAATTGAAATAACATATAAAATAGGCTAATATTAGGGTCAAAGAAAGCTTTAAAATTATATGAAAGTAAAAAAGACTATGACTCAAGGAATTATAAATTGAGTCGATGAAAAAATTATATAATTGGAAATGTAAGAATAAGAGAGGCATGAGAGGAAGATCATCAAATGAAAATTAAAATATAATTAAATGAAATATATTTTAATATTTGAAATAAATTTTCTATTTAATGAATCATATGAAAGAAATCATGGTGTACAATATTAAATATGTACCATGGAGTTGAAAATGAGAAAAGGAAACCCTTACATTTTCCCTGGGTTTTTGAGTGCATTCTAAGATCCTGTATAAAAAATATAAATATCTTAATAAACTATTATAAAAGCTTTTCATGGTTAGTAACTTTTATAATCTTCATTTATAATTATTATATATATATATATATAAATTAGTCATTATATATTTTCAATATCAGGTGTGTGTAATTTTGATCATTTTGAAAAAATTTCATAATTAAAGTAACTTTATTCATTCTTATCTGAAATTTCATCATTAAAAAAATCAGAAAAGGTATTTTAATTTATGATTTTTAATTATTTATAATGTAATAATTTCATTTTAGAAGTAATTTAGTTATTATTCATGACAACGATGTTGGTGATGAGCTTGTTTCTATAATTTTTAATGAATGAACAATGTTGTATAAATTAATGAGTTAAATTATTATTTTATCATTAAAGAACCAATTAAAAACAATAATTTATTAATTAATATCCAATATTAATTTTTCAAAGCAATACATGATAGAAATTTATAATATTTCTCATGTAGGTGGTTAAACCAACCTAATAATAACATGTTATAATCTATGTGTGAGTAAAAATATGGAAGACACTCTTTCGATATAACATCTCTATCAAAAAATTATGATGAATTATTTATATTTTATTAGGGTGATTAATCATAATTTTAATTATTATAAAAATAATTTAATATAAAAAATAAGTTTTCACTTATAAATAAATCATTTCCCCTATTGGTATGTCCATTTTGGGAGATCAGTTTTACAATGACATATTATTTTAAATATTAATTATAGAATGCCTAATTTATATTTATATAATATAAATCATGAAAAAATTAAATATCAATTCACTAGTCCAATTTCTAGAATGAACCTTGAATGGTGGTCATGAAAAATGAAATGCGTCATTCATAGAGGCGGTAGTCCACACATGTTTGTGCACACTATTTACATTTATTCGATTGAGTGGGAGGGGAAGGATAATTTTTATACCATAAATATAATAATATTTTATTTTATTATTTATAATTATTTAATTATATAAATATTATTATAATGGTCTTGTAGAGGGTGGATGGGATGGATTTAGAAGGAAATTAAAAGGGTAAGTAATACTTACATTGAGAATTTGGATATCCTCTTGAAGTATCCTTTAGAAATAAAGCACATGAGGTAATTTGTTGAGGATAAGAGTTTATAAACATGTATATAGAATATAGAATAAGTAAATTGGGAATAGGTTCATTTAAATTTTTGTAATGCCATTATGATTTTATATTATATTTTATGAAATTTTATTTTTCGGATAACTTGTGTTACCCGCAACACAGAATTTAAATGAACCACAATATTCTTCTAAAATATTATTTAATAGTTATTAAATATACATTAGTTTTTAAATTATGAATAAGGATAACTAAATTATGAAAATTTATGGTTTATAAAAGTATAAAATAAATTCATTTTTTACTTATTAATTAGATGTTAAAATAAAAAAAATCAATTGAAAATAATGGAGGTGTATTTTTGAAATTTTTTTATGTGTGATTTTTTTTATCTTAATAAATGAAATTAATCACTATTGGTTAATTATTTTAATAAAATTTATATATTATGTATTAAATCAAATGTTTTAACATTCATCCATCATTTTTTATGCATGTGATTAGAATGAATCTGGTTTTATGCTTAAAAATAATACTTTTCTTAAAGTAGTTTTCATCACATTTTGTGAAATTATTTTAAAAAATAATTTATGAAACTTATAGATATTTGATTTGGTAAAATTGATTAGATATTTTTAATTATGAGGTCCAAATTTATAAAATAGTCTCCTTTTATTTTTCGGTGTTATGAATAGTAACTATGGTAAAATTTATCTCCTTAATAAAGGGTAAATCAAGTTAATCTAGGTTAAGACTAAATTATAAGGCCATAATATTTCATCTTAATTTTTAATTTATAAATTAAATTCATACTTTGTCACTTTAATCTATAAATTTAGTTTTTTAAGGGACAATTTTCCCAGAAAATGACCTATATAATATTTAAAAGAAAGTAAAATACAAAATGTCACTCTCTTACATTTTAATATTTCATATGTATTCATACTGGGAGAAAATACCCTGTAAATGAATATAAAAATATATTTTGATAATAATGAAATTATTTTCATGATTTATATTTATTTTTAATTTTTATTAATTATATAATTTCAATAAATTCTTCTGCCACACCGACATGATATTTCTGCAATTAATGAATTAAATAAATGATTTTAAAATATTAAACGTGACATATTTAAAAATATTTAAAGTATTCTATGAATTTTATAGATGTTTATGAGAATTTTTTTCTATTTTAAAGATTATATTTTGATTCCAATATTTTTTATGTATATTATGTCAAATTAAATGAATAGTGTCAAAATTGACAATAATGATATATAATGAAAATAATATTTTATTAAATTTTTATTTTTTTTAAATATTTAAAGAAGAAAAGGTTGATAATATATGGTAAAAAATATCACATATTTTACATTTATGAGCCAATAGTTACCTTAAAAGTAAAATTTAACACTTTAATAGTGAAAAGTCATTACTGTGGTTAAAGTTAAAACATGTTAACTGTGGTGTTGAACCAAAAGATAAGTTTTAAAATTCAACATAAACTTTGAAAAATTCTATTGGATAATGGTATTAAAACCTAATCCTATACATAATTCCAATATCTATCCATTTTATTCATTTTTCATGAGAATTAATTTTTTATCTTTTATTCTTTTAAGAAATTCATAGTGTGTCCTCTCCCCAAATTATAAAAGGACACCTATCCTTTCTCATATTCACACAAAATTAATCCATCTAGATCAACCACACCTAAAAATATCTCTTCCCAATATCACTAGACACACTATACCTATTTTTTTTCTTCCCAAAATACCAACCCAAGGGTCCTTAAGAGGAGATCTAAAGGAGTTCTTCGAAATAAGTGGCAATCGTCTAAACTGATCACTTTATTTTTATTTATTGATTTAACTACTATAAATATAATGTTATTATTATAAAATGGTAACATAATTATAATAAATATACTTAAATTTTATCATGATTATTAAAATACATTTTTACACCCTCTTTCCTATCAAAATGGAAGTTAATGTATCATTCTTGAGTACGTATGACTTACCGTTTCTACGTAGAGATACAATTCATTTTTCATCAGCATATTTTATGAATTGGAATTTTGATATGTTTAATGTTTATATATGATATTTATGAGATAATTATACATCTATAATTATAATATCATATCAAACTTATTACCTTCCAAACTATTGGGAAACAATAACGTCTCTCATGCATATATGTAGACTACCACCACCACAAAACAATGTGATTCATTTTTTCATTTCTATTTTATGTGGATGGTAATGAGGATATATTTTATGAATATATATGATTTATATGATATAATTATTATTTTTAAAGGTGAATAATTATCTACATTACTTTACTTCCATTCGTTACAAAGTGATAATAACATTCATGCGTATGTACGACCTACTATCTGCATGAACGATATAATTAATTTTTCTTTCTCAAACTTTTATGTATTGGTATAAATAAATATATAATGAATATTTGTGATAATTATATAATTATTAAATTTATGTAGATAATTTAACCTTGAAAAAAGTTTAGATACTGAATCTACTGAAACAAAACATATATGAAAAACAAAGCAGTTATTACCCAAAACAATGATTTTATCAATGAATTATTAATACAAGGGTGATAAATAATTATAAGTACATAATATATAGTACTATATATATATTTATGGTTATTAAATATATTTATAAAAAAATATATTTATTATATAATAGGTTTGGACACGAATCAAGTCGAACCTATGGAAAGGGTTTATTTCATAATATCATCATTATTCAGGATTGTTTATGTTCTAGTCTCCATTGGGGTAATTATTTGAAATTTAAGTTTAAAACAAAATATATATTATTATTATATGTTTATTTATAAAATATTCAAGTAATATTATTTTATTCTCTTGGTTACTTAAAATTAACAAGAAAATATTTTTCAGAAAATCCAACTTCATTTATCTATTTGGTCGAAAACACTTTTTCTTCCATATACCTGTTTTCTAAAAATGTTTTCAAGAATTTTTTTTCTATTATTAAATGAATTCTTAAATTAATTTTTAACCATTTATAATTTAAATAAATGGTTTAAAAGGAATATTCTTTTCATTTTCCAAACAATGTACTTTTTTGGTATTTTTACAGAAGTGTGAACAAAATGTTTTTTATCCTATACCACATAAACAGAATTCACTACTATCAATAAATCTCAAATATATGAAAATTAATTTAAAATTTTAAAATGATATTTTAAATTCAAATATGTTCTTTAATATTTTATAAATATTTTATATTTTAATGTAAAAATGGTATTTTCTCTCAAGATATTTTCCCAAGATATTTTTAAAGTATTTTTATATATGTACACACCCTTTATTGAATAGTATGATGAAGATATACTCTAATGATACCATCCACCTTATTTAATTGGATTTTTTATGATAATTTTTATTGGGGATATAATATTTTGATATCACTCTCCATATAATTATAGATGGTTTATGATTATGTTTTTTTGATTGGGGAAAGTATTAAAATTTCATATGATAGTTTTTCAATATAAATGTTTACATTGATTACATTTCACCCCATTCATTTGATGAATTCATTGGATATATTAAGTGATGGGTGGGACCAAAACTACATATCCCCTCAATGAATTGGTAGGTCTTATGAGACAAACTATATTGGTTTATGGTTGAGGCCTTACCCATTTATATAAGATATATTAGCACAAGGACTTAACAGTTTGTTTGAAATGTCTTCAAATGAGGCCTTGGAAGTAGGTTTTAGATGTCTAACATTATTAATTCTATTATTATGAAATTATTTATTTATTTACATGTGATTATTTAAATAGTTTTTATATCTATAGATAAGTTTTTAGCTTATGTGATTATTTATATGTAATTATTTGATTATCATGTATTTATTTCCCTTTTAATTATTCCTTTTTTAGATTCTAACGTAAGCACACCCTTAATGATTATTTGAGCTCACCCCTTTATTATGTTTCCTTTCCCAAAGATACTAATATTTTTTTATGATTGATATACAGGTATATTTAAAGGGGATAATGGTGTTTTATAATAAAATATTGTACTGTATTTTATGTTTTCAAATATAATGTGAAATCCATGTATGTTTATATTTTTATAAGATTAATTCACCATTTGGTCCTTTGGGATGTGATATCTTATATCTGGTACTAATATAATAAAGTGACCACCATATCTAGAATATCAGGGTTTGGGTATTTATATGTAGTATTAGAGAATGTTTTGTAGAAACACTGGGAACTAGATTTAGGAAAACATAGATTAGGTAACACAAAACTATAAATAACCTTGATAACATTCCCATTGAATCCATTATTATGATTTTGATTTTATCTATATATAAATTATTAATTTTTGTTAATATTTTCACAGGTTTTGAAATTAAAAATTATGATTCATAATGTTATAATTTATTCTAGTGTATGCCATTGTTTAGAAATAGAGCCTAATAGAAGGAATGTAAACTGCATCAATGCATGTAATCCACGTATGGATTTCCCTCCTAGGCAAGATAATGAAACTAGAGATGAATATAAAAATTATAAATATATTAGGGTTGATGACTCAGGTTATGAGTAATAACATTTCCCATATGAAGTATCTTCTTAACCCAAAACGTGGTGTAACAATGTTATACTGCTTCATGTGTTAGAAACATCCATTATTAAATGGGAGTAAATATCCTATTATAGTTGAACAAAGGATAAATTCTCTATATAATATATTTCTTACAATGGGAATGAATGAAAGGGAGATGGTTTTCAGGGTAGTTTATCATCTCTCAAAGGATGCGTATCAATGGTGTTCATTGATTCAAAACACTAAGGGTGGGGAGGAAATAGAAAGAATGGATTAGAATGATTTTAAGGATATTTTATTTGTAAAATATTTTCCTCATGAATAATGAAAAGATACGGAGAGACAATTCTTGATTCTGTGATTAAAGGAGGGTAAAAACATTTCTAATTATGAAGATAACTTTATAAGGTTAACAATACATGATCTAGACTATGTATATAATCCATAGAGAAATATTAACAAATTCTTTGATTGGATTGAGATAATCCTTCAAAGGGAAATCAAATACCAAACATTCACATCCTATGAGGACATAATATCATGCACTATCAGGATAGAGAAATAATCTTCAAATTATTATAACTTAGAAGTAAAGAATGATAACAAAAGGATGATAGAGGAAAAATAGATAATGGGCAGAAGATAAAGAATAATTTTCCATCATGATTTACATAAGAAAATAAACACATTGGAACATGCTTAAAAGGAAAATGAGTTTTCAATAAGATTGAAAAAAAATCCATCATGATCATGAATGAAAAGGTAAGGGAGAAGGCACAAAAGTACAATTATTTAACTATAAATAGATGATTATCTATTCCAAACAATGCCCCAAACATCAAGGGATATTACCAATAAAGAATCTAAAGGGAAATGGAAATTTTCTAGAGTTTCTACAACCAATGTGGATGTTCCTAGTGATATGGTGAAAGGTACACTTATCATACACTCCAAAATTGCATATGTTTTATTTGATTCTATTTCTACCCACTATTTTATATTTGATGAATTTTAAAAGGTTTTCACTCCACCATCTCAACTATTAAATATCGAGTTGACTATAAAAACACATAATGGTATGATGGTGCCTTCACAAATGCATGATTCCTCTCCGTTAGATGTTTTTGGGAATGTGATTCCTACAAATATTATGATTCTTACTTTTGTTATATATTATGTTATCTTTGAAATGGATTTTATGTCTCTACATAAATCACACATCAATTTTCAATAAAGTTAAGTCACATTTTATATTCTGAAACAACCTACGATCATCTATAAGTCTGATGGTAAATATGAAATTTCAATGGAAATCACATCCATTATAAGGGTCATGATTCCAATTTAAAGGGGTATTTGTATATCATATTGTTGGAAAAAAACTAAATATTAATGATATATATATTACATGGGAGTTTTTTTATGCAGTTTTTGAATAATTTACCAATATTCCACCAAATCATGAATTTTAGTTTTTAATAGTACTCATACTAGGTGCTACACTTATTTTAAAGACTCTATATAGAATGGTCTTGATTTAGTTATATTAATTGAATAAGCAACACTAGAAGAATCTTGAAAATGGATTCATTTGGCCAAGTGAATTACCTTGGAGTTAACAAATTATTTTTGTTTATAAGAATGATAGATCAATTCATATATACCTTGATTATTGAGAACTTAACAAGATCATTATCAAGAAATAATATCATGTACCCCATATTGATGACTTGTTTAACCAACTTCATTAAGCTCAAAAACCTTCCCAAGATTGAAATTCCTTTTGTATATCATCAATTAAGGGTAAATAAGGAGGATATACCCATGACCACATTCTATACAAGGTACGGACACTATAAATTTATAGTGGTGTCATTTGGTCTTACTAATTCCCCCATTATCTTTATGGATTGAATTAATAAAGTATTTAGAGATTAACTTGACTTGTTTTTTGTATTTTTTATTGATGATATTCTTATATATTTTAAGAGCATGGATGATCATGTTGATCACTTGAGGATTGTATTGAATACCCTTAAAAAGAAAATATGTAAGAAAAATTTACCAAGTGTGGATTTTGGTTACAAAAAGTTTCATTGTTTGGGTCACATAATCCCCAAAAATGGTATATCTGTGGATCCATCAAAGATAGAAGTTATTAAACAATGGAACATCCAAGCTACAATGAATGAGGTACATAGTTTTCTTAGTTTGGTTAATTATTATCGATGATTTTTGAATAATTTCTCACAGCTATCCAACCCACTCACCAATTTAACTCGTAAGGGAGTTATGATACTTTGGATAGATAGATGTGAGGAAAATTTCAATGAACTGAAATGAAGATTTTTAGTGCACATATTCTTACACTAACCTAAAGAGGATAAGGGTTTGTAATCTACAGTGATACAACAAATAAGATATTGGGATATGTATTCATGCAAAATGATGTGGTTCTAAGATATAACTCATTCGAAATGAAGGTCCTTGAGAAAAATACTGAACTCTGGATTTGGAGTTTGTAATGGTAATTTTTTAATTAAAGATTAAGAGAATTATTTTTATGGAGAAAGGTGTGACATATATACTGGTCATAAAAGTTTGACGTCTATTTTGACAAATAAAGAGTTGAATATGTATCATAAAATATGGTTAGAACTGAATACATATTATTTCTAGTCAATACATTACCACCCTAGGAAGGAGAAAAAGGCAGTAGATACTATGATTTGGAAGGATAACACTATCTTATCTATGATAAAGATAAAAAATATCCAATATTTATGAATTTTCAAAGGTTTTATATAGAAATCATGATAAAAGGGGATAAATTTTATCTTTCTCAAATGAGTTCTCAACCATCTATCCATGTGAGAATTAAAGATGCACATAAAGAATTTGTAGAGATTTAGAAGAAGGTGGGAAATGTTACTTAATTTAACCTTGATTGTGATCAAATGATAATGTTCAAGAACAATTTATGTGTTCCATCTATACAAATATGAAGATGTATCTATTTTCTAAAGATTATAATTCTTCATTCTCTATTTATCCTGGAAGTATGAAGATGTATCGTGATATGAAAGAGTATTTATAGTGGGAAAACATGAAGAAAGATATTATAGAATATGTTTCTTGGTTATTAGTATATAATATAGTTAAGGAAGAGGGATAAAAATGTAAGGGAATTTTTAAACCATTAAGTATACTATAATGGGAATGGGAAAACATCATAATGGATTTCATTATTGGACTCCTCAACACATCTAAATGGAATAATTATTTATGGGTTTTAGTTGATATCCTTATGAAGTTAGCACACTTTATTTCCTTCAGTGATGTCTTACATCTTTATCAACTTTCTATAGTTTATATAAATGAAGTTTTAAGGTTATGTGGAGCACTAAATTCTATTGTATCTGATCGGGATATGAGGTTTACCTAATTTTTTGGAAAAGTCTTCAGGATGACCTTGATATAAGGTTAACTTTTATTGTCGATTATTATCCCTAAATAAATGTTTAGTATGAGAGGACCATTAAAAATCTATAATAAATATTGAGATATTTCTCTATTTATTTCAAAGTTGGTTGGGATCAACACCATACTTTGGTGGACTTTTGTTAAAAAAATAACATTCACTCAAGTATTCATATGGATCCTTATGGATCCCTATATGGAAAAAAGTGTACAACTCTTACATGATGGAATGATGTTGTAGAGATATTGTTTTTTGGACCCAACCTAGTTGAAAAATGAAAGAGAAGGTTAGAACTATTAGACAACACATAAGAGTATCTCATAGTAGAAAAAAGAGTTATGATGATAATCATTGAAAAGATCTAGACATTGAAGTTGGTGAAAATGTATTCCTATGAATATCTCCCTAAAATAGGTTGATGATATTTGGAAGGAAGTTTATGCTAAGCCCAATGTATACTAAAACCTTTGAGATTCTTAATTTTATCAATATGGTTTCTTATCATCTAACACTTCCTCCAAACATATCCCAAGTCTATGCCAGGTTTCATTTTTCCCACCTATGAAATTACATACATAATCCTTCACATGTACTAAACTCATTAGTCATACCATTGGATAAATATATATCTTACGAGGAACAATTTATGGAAATTATTGATTATAGGGAGAAAGTTCTATGAAAGAAGACCTATCACTTGGTAAATGTTTTTTGGAAAAACCATAAATTTGTGGAAGCTATGTGGGAACCTAAGGATATAATAAGGAAGATATATCCTCTTTTGTTAGTATTAGAGTAACAAAACTTTGAGGGTAAAATTAAATTTTTAGGGGTATAGAATGTAAGAACCTGATATTTTATATTATATTTTAATATATTTAATTTCTTCGACAGCTTGAATTATATGCAGCCCCAAATTTAAATGATCCACGATCTTCTATTAAAATATTATTTAATAGTTTTCACCTAGCTATTCAGTTATAAGGTACGAATTGGAATAACTAAATTAGGAAAATTTAAAGTTTACATAAGAATAAAATAAATTAATTGGATATTAATTAATTAGAAAATAAAATAAAAAATCAATTGAAAATAAAGGAGTTGTTTTTCTAAATAACTATTTTTATACACATAACATGTTTTTATCCTAATAAACTAAATGAATCACTATTTATAATTTATTTTAATGAAATATTATTATTTTATACCAAAAAAAATGTTTTAACAATCATCCAATATTTTTTTCTATGCACGGGATAATAATAAATCTAGTTTTATGTTTAAAAACTATACGCTTCTAAATGAAATTTTCATTGTGTTTTTCACACTTAGTTTGAAAATTAATTTATTTCACTTTGAATTTGATAAAATTGATTCTATATGTTGAATAATGAGGTCTAAATTTTGAAAATAGGTCTCTTTTACTTTTTGGCATTTTGAATAGTAATTGTTATTAAATTTATCAACTTGATAAAGGGTAAATTGGGTTAATCAAGGTTAAAACTAAAAGATAAGGCCATATTTTAGACATATTAATTATTAATGGATGAATTAAATTTTACCCTTATTAAATTATTCTTGAAACTAAATTTATTAAGGGAAATTTTTCTATGAAAATGACCTTAATAATATTTAATGAAATTTTTTTACAAAATGTCACTCACTTACTTTTAAAAATGTATTATGTGTAAATATAGAAAAAAATTTGTTGTGAACGAATATAAATGTATATTTTGAGAAAAATGAAAATATTTTATTAATTAAAATCTATTAATAAATTTTAGTAATTATATAATTATGATAAATTCTTATGTAATACCAATGCAGTATTTCATCAATTAATGGAAAAATAAAATAAATGATTTTAAAAAAATAAAAGTGTTATAATTTGAATTATTTAGAGTGTTAACATAATTTTATAGGTTATTATTAAATATTAGTTTTCCTTATTTTAAAGTGGTGTTTTGGTCAAAGACCAAAACACCAAATTTATTAAATAAAAGGATTACATGAGTTTGAAATACGTAATTTTTTACAATATCTATCATAAAGACAAAGTAAATCAATAGGTAGTTCGTTCAACCGGGTTATGTCATAATTGACTCCCATATTAGCATGACCATATGAAACATTATTCACTTCCCAAAATCTATGAGTGATAATATATCTGATATCCATAATCGAATGCAGATAGTCTATCCAACGTGAAGTAAATGGCCACATAAGGTGCACTACGCCATTCCAAATAGCTTTTACAATGGTCGTCGAATCGATTTTTATCAAGATATTGTTCTAGACAAGTTTCTTTGGAAAATAAATATCATAAATAACACCCATCATTTCAAATTCCAAGGAATAAGAGACTCCACAACTACCATAGAAGCACCATAGAGTCTACCCTGAGTGGTTTCTGTAGATTGTGCCACAACCCGAGGGACCTAGTTTTCCTTTAGAATCACCATCAACATTGACATTAATCCATCATTGGGGTGGATATTCCAAGAAAACTAGTGAACAATGGTCGATTAGTGTTACACCTGTCAGAAGGTGATTGTAGGGAACTAGTGACCAATGTATATTTTGTAGTTATTTCCCATTCTGTATTGGAAATGTGATGATGTCACTATAGATTTTGTGACTGGTTTTCCTAAGTTACCTTAGTGAAGCGATGAAGTATGGGTGGTTATAGATGAGCTAAAAAAGGTTACCCTTTTTATTATTATTAGAGATACTTTCTCAGTAGACAAGCTAGGGAGGCTAAATTAGAGGGATATCATACATCTTCATGGAAGTCCTCATAATATAATATTGTATAGACATTCTTGTTTTATATCCTAGTTCTAGTAGGGGTTGTAGAAGTATATTGATATTTAGGTAATTATGATTACAAACTATTACCCATATAATGATAGAAAATCTATGCGTATGAACTACATATTTAAGGATACGATCCAAGAATGTTCCCTTTATCTTGGGGGTTCTTGGGAGAAACACCTACATCTTCATGAATTTTTTTATTAAAACATATAATAAGAAACTATATAGATGGATCCTTATGATTCCTTACATGGTAGTCCATTCTGTTCTTCACTGTACTAGTTAGAGTCAAGAGGGGAGACACTGTTAGTAACTCGTCTCATTTATAAGACTTAAGAGTAAATGAATATCACTATGAAATGTATGGATAAAACTAGGTATACACAGATGTCTTATGAAATTGGTTTCCACTAACCTCTGTAGTTTTAGGTGGGACATCTGGTCTTCTTGCGTATTTAACCAAGGTTGGTTAATAGGAGGATTTAGAGATAGGGAAAGAAATCAACTCATTTAGATGGACCTTTGGATATCTTGGAAAGACTCTTTACTGAATCTTATTGGATATCTCTACATTAGAGGTATCAATCCATGTACGAAAACTTCTCTATATCTCATATTCATCATTACCATTTAGAACATTTTGATAATTTTGTTCCTATGGATATAGAATTTTAAGCTTATGATTCCGTTGAGAAGTATCCTATATAGATCATTGATCATAGAAAAAAGGATCTCTGAGAAAAATTAGTGTATGGGTGCTATGCCAACATAACTGAGTACATGAAAGGAACTGGGAGCAAGTTCCCGATAAATGTTCTCAATGGTTGGAATTATTATCAGATGATGTTTTTACCATCCTCATAAGGGAAACTCATGGATGGGTTATTTTAAGTATGGGAGAATATAATATCTCATTTTTATCATGAGTTAGATCATTAAATTTCTATTTTAAGTCACTATATGGTTTTAGTGGGGTTGGTTTAGACCTTGTTAGAGGATCCTATATAAGAATTTGGGGTGATTATAGGATAAAATAATAGTTGTAGAGTAGCTCCAAGAGAAGTATGTTAGTAGAAAACATATGGAAAAAATCAAAGGTTTATTTCATAAATTAATAATTTATGGTATAAACCCCTCTTGTGCCATAAATGGATTAGGTAGATCCCATGAAGAGGGTGGTTTTAGAGTATAAATTCCCTTTTTATACCATTAATAAGTCATGTATCTTAAAAATTTGGGGAAACTACCTTTTCTCACCTAATTCCTTATTACCCAAATCTTTTCCTCTTCTACTCCATTTAAATTCACCCCTTCTACTCGAACTCATCCCTTCCTAGGATTTATGCCTCCTCCTTCATACATCATCAAAATATATCACCATCAATTTCATTGGATATAAAATGGTAAGCTCTTTAATCTTATTACCTTCTTTCTTCCATTATCACATCATATTGAATGCTAAATCCTTGTCAACTAATATTCTATATTTTTAGGGAATTTTTCTATTTCACTGATTTATTCCATTATTTCTTGAATACAAAAAATGATACTGTATGAGGAGTCATCTACACTATAAGTTAGGAGGTCTAGTACTTTTCCCTTAAAACATAGTTTTTTTATATCATGTTCTGTGATTCTATACACCATAATTTATTTATGTTGCCTCATAAACCTGATTTAACCTAAATTGATTGTTATTTATTTTAGAAATTTTTTCATAAAACCTTTTCTTTATTAGAGGATGACTCCTTAAACTGGTTCTACCTATTGAGGTGTGCTTATAGAATGAACAATGAATTTATAAATTCTTATATGGGAAACCACGTTGTACGTGGTCTTGGAATGACTCTTAAATATAATGACTACATTAAATTAAATGGAATTGAATGATACGACCATGTTAGTGACCCTTATTTACATGGTGGATTATCCTTGACTAAAATAAATGTATAATGGTTAGAAACCATATTTTATATTATATTAATTCATGACCGACCCTTATTATTATTTTTGATACTCAGGAACGGCCTCCCATATGATTTATGATACTTGGGAATGACATCCCTTATTATTCATGATACTCAAGAATGGAATACCTTATTATTTATGATACTCTAGGATGGTATACCTTATTATTCATGATACTCGATCATGGTGTACCTTATTATTTTATGAGATAGATGGGCATGGTGACCCTTATTTAAAATATGAAATTATTATGATTAGGAATTGATGTTTGAGTTACACCTTGGGTCCTAGATAATATTACACACAAATATATACACATATATGTTCATTCATATATTATATACATACCTAAATACATTCTTATATATATATATATATATATATATACACAAGGTGACATCTGTTCAGTGATATCCTGACTTTGGCCGAAGAAGGTAGAGTCACTTTAGTGTCCTTTAGAAATCTAATCTGACTTGGTTATAGTTTACATTTATATTATGTATTTTTTTACTATCACACAAATTATTTAATATATACTAGGTGGATAATACAAGACATCATTGGTGGTGTCCTACTGAGTATATATCTCACCGTTTTTAGGATGCTGATGGTACCCCAATAACTTCATGGATGCAGGTAGGGACAAAGGGAAGCATCCATATTTGGACTCTTGATTTTCTATACTAGGATAGAGTATGGGATTAGAGAATTAAGTATACAATCATGATGATATTGTAGATATATTTTGATCTTTTTTACTTTTTTGTATAGCATGTTTCATATTCCTGCAACCATGCTTCCTAATATCCCCATTTTGTATAGAATAAAAATATGACATCATTTTTTATATAATATTAACTCACCTTATACCTATTTTTTATATCTATATTACTAATGTTTATGTAGTTATTTTATTATACTATTTATACTACATATTTTTATTTTATACTACTCTGATACACTCAGATAACGAGGCTATAATCTCTCCACCATACCATAATAGAACCTCATTGCTAATCAACGGCCTTCGGCGTATACAGAGGTGAACTTAAGGCCATATGACCAAATGGGTTCATTGACTTATGAGTGGATTGGGTCTAATATATTACAACCAATTACCCCATACTATGTAAACACCCTATTATTCATAAATCAAATCCTGGGTGTTTACCATGAAAGGTATATAATTTATGGGTTGGGGAAATGTAACTATCTATGCCATCCCAGACTGTTAATTTACATGTTTTTGTTTGTTGGAGATGTTCAGAGGAGGTATCGAGAGTTTTCATGGGTGTCTGGGTTGCATCAAAGATTCTATGAGGATTAAACATCATGTAAGTAGATTACACAACATAAATCTTGGTTTCATGGCTTGTTCTAGGTGGTTTATAACTTTGACTATTTTGGGGTTTTAGGAATAAAATAAATCAAAAGGTGATGGGGTTTTCATTGGAAACTAACATCAAGGAATTAAATGATGTAAAAGGGGATTACACAACATGTAATACCCTAATTTTATAATGGTTTAACTATTTTTTAGATTCTCGAGTTGTCAAAACCTATGTCTTCAACAAATCTCCAATGACACAAGTGACCCGATGAACCCTATTCAGTTTTTTGAGGATTCCTACACCAAGGATTGATTCATATATTCTATCCTTCAATCTATATTAATCCATCTTCTATATAAGGTGCACTCTTCCTCTATTTTTGTGGTTTCTTTCAAGTTGATATCCTTTTCTTTCTGTTCTTATCACCATGTGATGGAAGATTATCTCCTTTGGTTCTAATGGGGTTCTCTTAAGTTTTTGTTAGTGCGGTGGTGCCACAAAATCCTTTGATTTATATAGATCATATGGGATAGGTGGTCAAAGATCCTTTGAGTGGTCCATTCTCATGTGAATAACTTTGACACCCTATTGAGGAATGTATTCCCTTATTTCTCCTTGTTGTACATCATGAGAGGTGGGTGTATGGATGTTTCCTTTATGAAGATAGTTGAATTCAGATTAATAGTGAAAATTGAATCGGTTTAAGATCAATATAAGGGGGATATGAATAGTAATGAATGATCTTTCTTTTTAATGTTTTGGTTGATATTATGATTTTTATGGGATAACGACCCACTAAAAATCTTGGTCGTTGGGGGACCTTGTTTGCACACTAAATTATTTATAGAATGGTTGTTATTTTCTATTGGTTTGACACCTATATATGGAAATTGGTTAATTATGTATATATGGATAACGAATTGATGCCCCAAGATCAAACAGTTTCTATGATAACCCCTAAATGAATAAGTGGAATTAAATAAGGGATTCCTTGTTATATCTGTAATTATTTTTTTCACCTGGTACATAGGGTGATGTGATGTGTGAGTTTTATCTGGTTTGTTCCATAGTGTGACTGTAAGAACAGTTGTGTGCTTTGGGACAGATTGGGTGGTGTAATAGAATATCAGGTTGAGATATTGATTGATTGTGTGGCAGATGATAGGTATTGTATAGTATGTCTATGAACTGGTTGTTCGTTAATGTGTTACCATATAGGGTTGTGAGTTGGGGTTGTTTTTTTGACATGTGATCAGAGTGGGATGAGTTTCAATAATGAATGTAGTGTTTCTATGATTAATTTCATCCAGATTTTCTCCATGAGTAACATTAATAAATCTTCACCCCATCTCTAAAGAACATGGTATGCTACGTTTTAATGTGAAGGCATATTAATTATTTATCGAAACTCTTCATATTCTCTACTATTTTCTACTGTGTTTTATTTTTGTTTAATGCCTGATAGTATCTCATGTAGTGATCGATGAACAAATAATCATTTAATAAAGTTTGAAAGGATTAAGTAGGTTTGGATAATGGAATAGAAATGGATAATTAAATATTCTAAATGGGTGCTAAAAATGGGGGAAATGTGAGGCCACATTAGTTTACAGGGGTCTTCGCCTTCAAAAATTATTTTTTTGGATACTAATAATTTTATTTAGAGGTAGTACCAAAGGTGGTAGTATCGTGGGTTTATTTCTGTATGGGAACCAATCGGTTAGGCTTGTGTGTTTGATATCATATATTTATATACTTTTATTTTTTATTTTGATTTCTATATACACCCAACCCCAGTTGAGAATTATGTACTGAACACCCCCATTTTCATAGGGGAGGTTGTCTTTCACAATCATCTTGAAGGGAGGATGGATGACTTTCCACCCGCTCTTCCCTTCTCCCTCTTCTAGGCGGTGATAGCCAAATATATTTTTATGCAGGTTGTGGTGAGGTGTGAGACCCAGGTGTGTACGAGTGAGTTGTGCTTTCTCAGGTGTCTTTGGGATGAGATTTGTTGTGCTTTCCAACTTTCTTTAGGATGAGGTGTGGTTTGTAGCATAGGTTTCTTAGTGCGGGATGTGATGTGGTTTGTGGCTCAGGTGTCTTTAGGCAGGATGTAATGTGGTTTTTGGCCATGGTGTCTGTGGGTGGAATGTGTCGTGTCATGTGTCCCCGATGTGTGTGGTCTGGTTGTGACATGGTATCTTCCAAATATGTGGGAGCACCAGGACATCTATCATCAGGGTATGAGAGTGGATAATCAGTGGGAAAGTGGTAAAAGGTACCCTAACATCGATGTGATTTTCATATATTATAGTAATTGGATTGTGTTATTTGGTGAGTTTTCCTTGGTGAAGTTGGGATGGTTGTTATACATGTAAGGTGTTATTTGGTTATGTTGTCTTCTCACAGGAGCATTACCATGCTTCCCTCAAGTGTGCATGAGATAATTTTGTATTCTTACTGAGTATAAATCTATGATCACCCTACATTTATATAAAATGATTTCAGGTTTCTAGGAGAATTTCATGGACTATGTTGGACCTTACTAGATCATATCTTTACAGTTTCTATGTCCCTTACTAGATTTACTTTTGGGTATTTACTTTGGATAAATTTTAATTTTTTCCACTTTTATTTTAAACATCCATGTGTGATGTTTTTTTTGGAATTATTAAAAATATATATATTGGAATTGTTTTGGGAATGGAAAATCTTATCTCCCAATCTTTTTTCCTTTAAATGGAAATGCCTCCCATATTGTTAGATCCAAATATCCTTAGTTCTTGTAACCAACCTAGGGCCTACTATAGGTGGGAATCAAGGGTCATTATCTAACTTTATCCATTTCCATCCCAAGAGGGGTATACTTGGAGGGAGGGGGTCATGATAGAATGGTATCAGAGGTGATGGTTGAGAGATAGGATAATGTTTGGAGTTAGGAACGATGGAGATTTCATGGGTCAGTAGGTAAATAGTGTCTGGTGATCTTGTTGAATGACATAGGCCAGATAAGGATGGATAGGAGATGTGATTTTAGGCCCCCCAATGATCCAACATAAGGACTCTGAGCCTACCAAATGACCAGGTGAGGCTACACAATTTTCTGGGTAGAGACCCTTGTAAAGGTACATGCATCGTAATGTCTTCTATTCTTGTTTGAATTTGGATGTTTTGGAAAGTTAAAATGGATAAAATTCATAAAAAAATTAAAATAATTTTAATAAAATTGCATACTACCTTGTCATAGGAAATCATTGTTTTCCTTCCAGATATGGCTCCTAGTCATCATCAGTGTGTGGCTCAAGAAGTAGAGGTTCAATAGGCTGTTCAGGTTGATCGACAGAGGGATGATCTAGTTAAGGTATATGAACAGTGGTAGAAGACATTTCATGCTTTCTAGAAGAAGGCTTTGAGGATGTATGATGATAATGTTTTAGAATTAGAGGTAGAACTCTTGCTTAAGGAGATTGATATCAACTTCAGTTTGATCCAGGCCCCATTGGCATTTGGGGTTCCTTTGGCTGTCATCTAGATGTAGGGAGATTCATGTCAGTGGTGGACACTATATCTGGGGTAATAAAAAGATACATATGTTTTGTGGGTTGACTTCGAGAAGGAGTTCCAAGCGGAGTGCCTTTCATCGACCATGAAGGCTGAGAAAAGGCATGATAAACCCTCCATTCTGTATTAGACTATCTAAGTATGGGATTTGGGTATTAAGTTCAAGGATGTCCATAATTTTCCCCAAATCTCTTTCCTGATGAGGATTCTCGTGCGAGATGTCTTTAGGAGGCACTTTTTCCTTTTATCCAGTTGGTGGATACTCATTTTACGTTACCAATGTACCTGGAGGTTTTGAAGAAGGTGGAGGTTATTGAGAAGATTCCCTCATGAGGAGGTTTATCATGAGAAGGGAGCCATAATATTCATTCAAGAGGTAGTATTTATAGTGACAATTCTGGGTCACCGGGATATTCAAGGTTTTGACCTGAAGGGAGTTGACCCCAACAGATTCTTATTCAACCTTATGGTCCACAAGCCTTTCCTGTAAACATATGAACAAAGTTTTTATTTTGTGAATTACATATATATCTTCATAATTAGTTCCAAGAAGCTATTTAAGCTCAGTTTGGTGGAGGTGGAGAAGTTCAGCGCCAACCTCTACAACAATTTCTAGTTAGTCCGTTTCAGTAGTATGGGTAGTGGGTTCATGATCCACTGCCGGGAGATAAAAAAGGTGGGGGATGAACTCAGGATGTTCATCAATTTTAGGTATCTTGACCTGGGAATGTTCATGGAGGTGGTCATCAATAGTGAAGAAAGGGATTTGGTCATGGTTATTTTCAGGTAGTCGGGGAAGAAGTTCCAGAGGGTCCTAAGATCATTGGAGGCACGATAAATTTTCTTAGTACCCTTTTTTGTGCCTTTTATGATTCAAGAGATTCACACTAATTTTTTTCATCCAATATTTCCCATTCTTTGGTACTAGGCATAGATAGGATTACCGTGCCCATGGTGTTGAGTATTCGATTCAGAGACCAGACAAACTTGTTTGATGTGTGTCGGGGGTGTAGACTAATGAGGGGAGAACATCAATCTAATGGGGATATCTTATTATTAAAGATTCATCCATATGATGAAATCCATGGCATCAAATGGTTTTATTGCATACATGCTATTATAGGCTGCTTCGGGGGGAGATTTGTGTTCTTCGATATGGATGGTTAATGTGTGGTTTTTGTTGGAGAGTGGGGTTGTAAGGTGGGATGTTGTAATGTGGATCCCCTTCATTAATTTTTGGATAAGCTATCAGTGGAATTAGTTTATGATGAAATGGAAGAGGTTTCCAAGGTCTTTGGGGAGTTTATGGATGTTTTCCCCAAGGAGGTTGTGATGCTTCCTCCTCAATGTTATGTTTATTTTGAGATAGAATTGCTACCCAATTCTTTTCTGATTTTGATGGATCCTTATCAGATGGAACATTCTAAGTTGTGGGAGTTAAGGATTCAGATAGATGATTTGATGCAGAAGGGGTTTTATCCTACCTAGTGTGTCACCATGGGATGCTCTAATGTTGTTCGCAAGGAAGGAGGTTGGTGGTATAATGATGTGTATAGACTATCGGAGGTTGAACTAGGTGAAAGTCAATAAAAATTACCCCTTTTTATGAGGATAGAAGATATTTTTGACCAGATGATAGGGGGATTTTGTTTTCTATTATTTATCTACTATTTGGATATAACCAGTTGAGGGTGAAAGAGGGAGATATCCTGAATACTGCTTTCATATACAGGTATGTCCACTTTGAATTTATAGTCATGCTGTTCAGTGTTACGAATTCTCCAACCATGTAAGTTCTGGACATGAGAGGTGAATTTCCATGGGAATGTGGTGTATCAGTATGGTGTGGCAGTATACCCATCAAACGTTGAATCATAATATTTTTGGAGCACCCATGAATGTGGTAGAGGTTTTTAGTTTTATTGGTCTCATAGGCTATTATCAGAGGTTTGTACCTAATTTATATTGATTTTCATCCCCATTGATAGCTTTGACAATGAAGGATCAAGATTTTTTGTGGATTGATCTGTGTTAATAAGCACTCGACTATCTAAAGGGGAAGTTAGTTGGTGCCCCAATGCTCCGGTTTCTAGAGGAATGGTTGATGTTTGAGGCATTATGTAATGATTCCTACCTAGTGTTGGGATACATCTTGATGTAGCAACATGAATTGTTCTTTTATAGGTCTAGGATGTTACATACCCACTAGCGTAACCTTGCCACCCATGATATGGAGCAAGCAATGATTGTGTTTTTACTGAATTTCTGGTTAAATTACCTCATTGGGGAGCACTTTGTGGTCTTCACAGATCCCACGAGTTTGAGGTATACCTTTTCCCATCAAGATTTGAACTTGCGATAGAAGAGGTGGATGGAGTTTCTTTAAGACAATGATTATGAGATATTTTATAGCCCATAAAAGGGGAATATCATGGACAATACTTTGAGAATAAAGTCACAAAAGGAGGTTATTCATGAGTCTACCAATTCTTGGGGGGAGATAGAGGATTAGAAAGCATTTAACCTAGATAGTGGAGTAGGAAGCCTTTCAATAACAAACAATCCCAATTCACGGTTCATGGATATGAGTAGCCCATAGGCCTGTTACCGTGTAGTGATGTCCCTGAGGGTGAATATAGAAAGCAGGCCAAACCATTTGTTAATCCATTTCAGGGGAAGTATTTTTTTCATACAATGACAGACTCTTTTCGTGGTCAAGGAAGGAAGGATGGGGATAGTGTCTTGGGACCCTTAGAAAAAAACACGCTTATTCCTAAGTCCTCATCCTTTTATAATACTGGGAGCGAGGGCAAGAATAATAATGACTTGGAGGTAAAAGTAGGCAAGTTGGATTCTCCATGTAGGTCGAGGACTCTCAAAAAATGCCTGTGAGTTTAGGTGAAAAACTATTTTAAAGGTTTGGAATCTCAAGAACAATCATTGACGCCAGAGGATGATGATTCTGGTGAAGATGGTTTTAGCCAACTCTTAGTGAACAACATGGACCAGTTCCAAGGGAAAGGTCCCCACAACCCAAGAAGGAAGAAGGGGAAAAAAGGAAAGCGTGACTCAGGGAAATTTATTGTGGTCTAGGGGAAATAACCCAAGGGAGGAAAATACTACTCTCACTTTCCAAAACCAATGGAAACTAGGTTGGCCAAGAAAGGTTTAAGTAAGGAAGGCAAAGGCCTTCAAGATGGGGAAAGTGGTGATCCAAGAAGAGAACCAAGAGTGATGAAAGAAGAGGGTGTTGAGTGCCTGAGGCTCATCTTCCACTCCAAGGAATAGATGCTTGAAGAATTCCTTTAGCAAAATGCCTCAAATGACTAGATTTTAAGGATTTATGAAAGAAGACTACATATTGAGACCATAGAGGAGAAAGAAGCATGGATATAAAAGAAAGACCAAATTATCACCTAAGGCTTGAACCAAGGCAAAATCACCTTAGAGGAATTCATACAGATATTGGATAGAATGGTTTCTCACCTTGGAGAACTTATCAGGGAGGATCCATACACTCAGGTTAGTACTCTTCACGGGGAATTTTATTGAGAATCTGACTCAAATAATCTTAGTCTTGTGTTTAATAATTATGTGATATCTTTCAACACTTAGTTGTCTTTGTGTAGTGAACATTGGTTTCCCACATTACCATAAATTGGCTTAATAAAAAAAATTATATTTGGTGGTATAGAGGCAGTTTTTTTCTGATGATGGTGACTCCTTCTCAAATACATCAAGTGGAGGAGTATTTATTGGGGGACTTGGAGGAGGAGGTGTTAACATTAGTGATTCTCTAGAGCTGTGGTTGGAGGATTGTCAAAATCAGATGTTGTTTCATGGAAAGTTTTTTTGGTGGTAATGTGTAGTGGAGTCCTACATGAGTTTCATGGATCACTCTTAGATGTACATCCATGAGTTTACAATATGTATCAAATAATAAATATATAGTTTTAGTGGCCCAAGATGAAATAATAAGTGGTGAAGTTTTTGGAAGGATTCTTGGTTTTCCTGCAGGTGATGGTTAAGCATTGTGTTCCTAGAATTTTGTTGTATCCCTTGGATGTTATTGATTGGAAGTGGGAAAACATATCAATGGATTTCATCAATGGTTTTCCCATGGCTTAGGGAGGTTGCGATTCTATATGGGTGATGGTGGATCGACTGAAAAAATCGACTCACTTATTAGTGATCAAGGAGTTGGGCGTAGTGGATTCCTTGACAAAGAGGTATGTGGATGAGGTGGTGAAGCTAAAAAAACTTCCAAGTTGTTTTGTATTAGATCTTGATACATGTTTTACTTCATGTGTCTGGAGGGGATTGCAGCATGCCTTTGGCTCCTAGTTGCACCTCAGAACTGTTTTCCACCCTCTAATAGATGGGAAAATGGAACAAACTATACAAATGATGTAGGATATGTTGAAAGAAATTGTCTTGGACTTTAGTGGATCTTGGTTATTAAACCTTCATTTAGTAGAGTTTTCATACAATAACAGATACCACTCTTCCACCAGCATGGATCTGTTTGAAGCCTTGTACAGAATACCATGTCATTATCCATTATGTTGCGTAGAGTTTTGAGAGGCAATTTTTCTTGGTCCCAAGTTAGTTCATAGCATGAAATAAAAAAATTATCTTTTTCCTGAGAGTATGGAAGTATCATAAGACCGAAATTAGTCTTATGAAGATCATAGGATGAGGCCCTTGGAATTAGTGGTTGGGGACCATATGGTCTTGAAGGTTTCTCCTCGACATGGGTAATAAAAGTTCGATAGAGGGAGTAAGATTTCTCTTAGGTTCATTGGGATCATTGAGGTGTTGGAGAGAGTTGTCAAGGTGGCATACCAGTTGAAATTTCCCCCATGGTTGGAGAGGATACACAAAATCTTCCATGTCTCTCATATTTATCAGTATATTCACGATGACTCTATGTACTTGACAGGGGAGAGATGGATATCAAGGATGACATGAAATTCACGGAGTAACCAGTATATATCCATGATCCTTATGAGAATACATTGTGTAGATTCACCACTCTCTTGGTTTGTGTGTTGTGGAGGTATGGTGGTCATGAGGAGAGTACTTGGGAGTGAGAAATATAGATGCATGCCTCATTCTTGGATTTGTTTTGAGTTTTTCTTTTCTCTATTTTTTTTGAAATGTGATGTTCAAACCTTGTTTTTTAAAATGAGATATTTTACTTTGGTTTGATATATATGTGGTGTAATAAAGCCTTGAAATATAAATAGGGGAATACCATATTCCTAATTAAAACACATTAACTACAATGTGATTAAATCCATGAGGCAAAGTTAGTGCCTCACAGATTGGATAGTATCCTGATATTTTGGATGGAATTTCCTGAATTGTATGTTCAGAATAGTGGAATTAGTTGGCCTTAGTGGTTTCATGGTAGTTGTGTGGTAGTGTGGTTGGGTGAAATGAGGCAGCTTTTGGTTGTGGTAGAGTGGTTTTTTAGATTCACCATGTAGTCATTTGCATTGGCATGTGTGGTTGGCAGTAGCATTTGAGCTATGAAAAGACTCCTGAGAGGTATCTCGCATGGTGTTTTATCGGACCGCTTTCCTTCTAGGTGATGTTTAGGATTATCAAGGAAGATAATCATTTGATAGGTATATAATGTAATGGTATGTGCCATTCATGTATATTAATTTTCCTTTTTTTGGTAGTTGGAGATGTTAGGAGGAGGTCCCATGAGTTTTCGTTGTAGTTGGGGGTGCTAAAAAGCTGCTACAAGGATTACATGTCATGTAAGTAGATTGCACAACCTAAAGATTGGTTTCTATGCTTGTTCTGGGTGGTTCATGATGTGTAATATTTAGGGGTTTTAAAAAATAAAATAAATCGAAAGGCGATAGGTTTTTCAGTGGAAACCAACCTCGAGGAATTACACAACAAGTAATCTCCTACTTCTGTAATGTTTTATGTATTTTCTAGCCAATAAGGATGTCAAAAACTATGGCTTTAGTGACTCTCCCTAGACCCCAGGCAACCCAAAGACCATTATTTTGAGTTTTATGGATTTTTATGCCAAGGATTGATTCCTATCTTCTATCCTTCAATTCATAGTAATCCATCTTCTATCCATGGTGTGATCTTTCTCTATTTTGAGGTTTCTTTCTGTCTTATCTCCTTTTCCTACCATTATTCTCAGCATGTGATGGAAGATGATATCCCTTGGTTATAATGGGGTCCTCTTAAGTTGTTGTTGGAGGGGTGGTGTAGCTAAATCCATAGACGGATGTAGATCCTATGAGAGAGATGTTTGGAGATCTGTCAAGTGGTCCATTCTCATCCTAATAACTTTGATACCCTTTTGAGGTAAGGATTCCCTTATTTCTATTTGTTTTTCATCATGTGGGGAGGTTGTATGGATGTTTCCTTTGTGAATTTAGTTGAATTTAGATTGATAAATTTAATTGAGTTCTTTTAACATCAACATACCAGGGCTGTGAAAAGTAATGAATGATCTTTCCTTGTTATTTGTTTCTGGTTGATATTGTGATTTGTATGGGCTAACTACCAACTAAAAATCATGGTCATTGGGGGCCCTTGTTTTCACACTAAATGATTTATGGAATGCATGTTGTTCATTTTTGGTTGAAAAATTATATATGTAGATTTTTTAACCACGTATATTCGGCTAATGAATGAATTGATCAAGATCATACAGTTTCTAGGATAACCCCTAAATTAACAAGTGGAATTAAATAAGGGATTCCTTGTTTTATCTAGAGTTATGTTTTTTCCTTGGTACATGGGGTGATGTGATGTGTGGGTTTTCTTTGGGTTGTGTTGTAGCATGGTTGTGAGCACGGTTTTGTGCTGTGGGATGGCTTGGGTGGTTTAATGAAATATCAGGTGGAGATATTGATTGATTGTGGGGTGGATGAGAGGCATTGTACAAAATGTATGTTAACTATTTGTGTAGTAATGTGTTACTATATAAGTTTTAGAGTTGGGGGTTTGTTCGGTTGATATGTGATCTGAGGGGGATGAGTTAGAAGAATGAAAGTAGAGTTATTATGGGTAATTTATCCCAAATTTTCTCCATGAGTAACATGAAAAAAGCGTCAACCTTTCTCTAAATAATGTGGTACGATGTGTTTTAATGTGAAGCGGTGTTAATTATTTATCAGAAATCATCATCTTCTTGACTATTTTCTACTATTTTTTCTATTTTTTATACGTGATAGTTTCCAGGGTAGCGATGGATGAATAAATAATCATTTAATAGAGTTGGAAATTCTTGGGTTGGTTTGAATAAATAAATATAAATGGTTAACGAAATGTCATGACCTAGTGTTAACGAAATATTATGGATGGATGTACACTTGATCTTCTTTTCTATATCTTCTAGGCGGTGATAGCCTACGATTATTCAGGCAGGTTGTGGTGAGGTGTGAGGCCCAAGTGTGTGCGCGAGAGTTGTGCTTTCCCAGGTGTCTTAGGGATGAGATGTATTGTTATTTAAAAGTTGTATTCGGGATGAGGTGTTGTTTTTGGACCAGGTGTCTGCAGTCGGGAGGTGATGTGGTTTGTAGCCCAGGTGTCTGTGGGTGGGATGTAATGTAGTTTGTGGACTAGGTGTCTATGGGTGGAATGTGATGTGGTTTGTGGCCCAGGTGTCTGTAGGCTGGTTGTGATCTGGTATCTTCATAAGAGGTGGGAGTGCCAAGATGTCTTCTATTAGGGTGTGACATAGACTAATTAGTGTAATGGTGGTGTGGGGTACCCTAACATAATTTTTCTTGACTTATACTATAGTACATGACTTTCATTATTTGGCGAGCGTTCCTTGGTGAGGTTGGGATGGTTAGAATACTTGTTCGGTGTTGTTTGGTTCTGCTATCTTCTCACATGAGCATTAGAATTATTCCCTCATATGTGGATTAGAAAATTTGGTTTTCTTACTGATTATACCTATATACATACCCTATGTATATAAAACTACATTCACACTTTTAAGAGGATTTAATGGACCATTTTGGACCTTACTTGCTCGAATCTTGAAATTTGTTGTGTCGCTGCCCAGCTTTAAATTTGGTATTTACTTTGGATACTTTTGTATTTGTACCAGTTCTATTTTAAACATTCATGTGGGATGTTTTTTTTGGATTTCATATATATATATACATATTAGAGTTATTTTGGGGATGGAACATCTTATCTCCAGATCTTTTTTCCTTTAAAGGGTAATGCCTCTCATATTGTGAGGTCTATATACCATAGGTGTTAGTTTCCAACCCTAGGCCTACTAGAGGCATGGCTCAAGGGTCATTATCTCCCTTTCTCCATTGCCATCACAGGAGGGGTATCTTTTGAGGGAGGGTATCGTGATAAGAAAATATTGATAATCTATATACTTGTTAGTTCAATATCGATGATTATTGACTGCTAAGACAATTTGGTTATCTTATAGGTAAATATTGACTTTTCATATTACCTGATTAAATATGAATATTTATTAATTGTTAATTCATATTGATGATGAATTGTATTTTTAATTTCATATATGATGAATTCATTGAACATTGTAAATGATGGGAGAGGTCTATTATTACCCTCTTTGCATTAGGTAGGTCACATGAAACAAATAAGAATGGTTTCTACTTGATGTATTCCTACCCATATAATTAATGATGTCCTAGAAGAGGTCTTGATTTTATGAATGGTGTCTTGGATGAGGTATTGATTAAATAAAAGTTATCTTGGTAGAGGCCTTGATGAAAATATTAAGATGCCATGAATTTTATTTTTCATCACTATGAAGATAGTTATTAATATTCATGATATTATTTATTTTTTTATGTTATCCATTGATATATTTTATGCTCAATTTTCAATTATATGGCATATTTATTTTTTATATACACTTTCATATTACTCATGTTTGTTTCTCTATTAATTATTCCACCGTACACTACCCTTACTAAGTGTTTAACCTCACCATTTTTGTGTTTCATTTCCCCATATAATGAATAATATTAATGCATATTATATATCTGTAGGGTATAATTTGTGAATTAGTTTTAGTATATTTTGAATATTTCTTATGGAATAATTAAATTTGGGTATAATTGGATTTTTTTTATATGGGAAAGGCATGGGGTTTATTATGTAAACATTTTCCCCCCATTTTATAGAGCTCTAAACCAAACATTCTCTTGGGTATTTGTGCTAATCAATAATTAATTTTTATATTTTAATTATGGATGAATAAAAATTGGTCTCTTGAGTTGTTATGAAATCTTGTATATAAAAATTAGTTTTTTCCACCAGAAATAGGAGTACAGGTCTAGGGAATCGAAAAAATTATCATTCTATTAACTTTATTTATAAAAAATATAATCTTCTGTGATTTCAAAAATTGGATGATTAATGAGTACTATATACCAATAATGATTTTTTTTCACAAGAGTAAAAAATATATATAAATTTTCACTTTATGGTAGGTAATATAAATAATTTATATTTTATTAACTTTTCTTGAAACCCATTTCAAATTTATTGATATTTTTTTTCCAATTTCATCTTCTTTCATCAATATGGATTCAGATGAATGATGTTTGGGACTTATAAATCCGAATGTATGGTTTAATTATTGATCAATTAAATATCCACTGTATACAAATTTTCAATAAAAGAAACACCATTAAAATAATAATATAAATCATATAGTAGTTAATGAAAATTGAAATTTTCTCAACATACCTTCTATATATATGTATGATAAATTATCCTAACCATTTTTCTCTTTATATTTTTTTTACACTATGAAGTGTAGTAGAATCAATAAACCCTATATTGTATATCTCTAATATGATATCAAATTATATATAATTACCCTCTTTTAAAAATGGGTTTTCAAGTGAATTTAAATTTATTTGGTTTATATTAAATGTGTTTTTAACAAATTTGGTCCCATAGTCTATTTGTGATATAGTATTTGATCACTTTGATATACTAGACACATATTGTGTTACCCTTTTACAACAGCATATTGTAGTTCACAAGTTTTCTATTTATCATAACATTTAATTGGAACAATAGATGCAACAAATGTGATAACCCAATATAATCAAGTGTGTTAACAAGACTTATGATCCATACGAAATATGTTCTAATATATTTTTTGACCTTTGAAATATTAATATCATCAATTGGTATAGGTAGTAAAAATTTTGGCCCCAAAGAAACCAAAATCTACACCCTTATATGACCTATCAATAATGATTTAAAATTAATGGTGTTATTTAAAATTGTACACCACAAACCTCTGCCAATAATTTTTCCTTTGGATTCCAATAGACATATATCACAAAAAGTTTCACACTGAAACAATTTTAAATGATTATGTAATCAATACTAGTTCTCTACAGAAATATTAGGAAAATTGTAAAAATAATCATTACATCGTATATATTAGACTTCTTTTGGGAATAACTACTCTCAAAAAATATTTTATTTGGGTATAGTTGTGGTGGATGTGGTGGTTAGTTCACTAATTTCCTCCCTTACATAATTTATATGAGTACTTTGTTTTGTTAAAATATATCTTCACTCAATTTAAAAAAATTTCTTTATAACTCTTAATATTTCTCATCAATAATATGTCTTGATTTTATATTTTTAAATTAGTCTCTTGGAGGGACTAAAAAACACATAACATGTCCATATATCTATAGATTATCCAAAATCACTAAAAGTAGTTTTTTCATCTTTGAGAGATGAATTATTTATTTTCAATACCAGATGAAGAAAAATCAATACATTGTAATGTGTTAAAATAATAAGTAATAATAACTTTCAGTTCATTCATACTTATACATACATCTAATACTTTTTGACAAAATTTTTCTACTAGTTGGATATTTTATTAGAATAAGACTCATTCCATAAAACATGACATGGGAATGAGGTATTAATTGGATCTAATTTATCCATATGTATATCAAATCAAATACAAAAATATATTTTTATATTAACTATTTTATAATAATTTTTAAGAATATATAAGAAGTTTTTTCAGCCGCTTATTACCCCATCCTTGATTTTTTATAATATTATTGAATTTATGATGTAACTCAATCCTTTAATTTTTTATTTAGAATGTACTATATGTTTTAGGAGGGGGTTTAGGGAGTTTTTCCTTTTTGAAATTTCAAAATTTTCTAGCATGGTCACTTGACTAATCATGCAGTCATTTATTCCTTCGCTAATTCTATTGATTCCTATGTGATATTGGTTGGTTACTTTATAGATAATTTAGTTTCTTATTTTAGAAATTTGGTTCCTTTGGTTAGTTAGTTAGTTTCATTGTGCGGTTGGTTGGTTATTTCATGTGGTCAATTGGTTGCTTCATGTGATCAGCTGGTTCTTTCATGCAGTTTGTTGTTTCCTTAGTACAATCAATTAGATTATTTGTATAGTATATTGGTCTCTTATTTTTTATAGTTTGTATATTAATATAGTCAAATGGTTACTTTTTTAATTAGTTGGTTCCTTTGAGTGGTGGGTTTCATGGCTTCATTCTGTCGATCTCTTATCACTGTTGGTTAAAATTTTTTTATAGTTATTTAGTTTATTAAAATACCTAGATTTTCCTGAATGACATAAATAATTTTTTTAACATAAAATGCCAAAGTAAAGGATTAAATAATTTTTATAAAAATATTTTTTTTGGGTATTAAATACAGTATTTTTATTCCTTAAATACAATGTTTTTAAATGAGTCATTCTATGTGTTTTAAATGAAACTGGATTAAATAGAAATTGAAAAGGATGGTTGAATGTGTTAATATTCATACTTATTAGAGGATATGTATATAGGAAAAAATTATATTTCATCCATTAATTTATTTTATTGTTTCCTTCAAGTATAAATGAAAAACTCTCTCTTGATCTTTGGACTCATGTACCATTTACCCAAAGATTACCTACACGTGATTCCAAGCTTGTTTGATAGCTTGGATCTCCCTCTTTTTTTACATCACTGTGTCATGTTTATGGTTAGTATTTGTTTCTATTTTATATCCCTTCATTATCTATGAGTGTTTTATATTCTATTAAGTCCTTATGTTGGTCATATCCACCAGGAAACATCATCTTCCTTTCACCCTATTTTTAATGTAGCATGTTTTGGAACTTGTTTTTTTGGTAGGGGATCCTTGTCATTTATTCTTTCAATATCTATATAACTATACTAAAATTATTTTTCAGTGGGTGGGTAGTATGTATTATCTTATTAAAGTAATGATCTATATTACACTTAATAGAAGTGTATGGGGGTGTATTAATAGGTTTTACTAGATATCTTATTATATTTATTTGATTATTATTATCCGAGATAGTAAGATATTGTTATGTTCATATTGTAGATTTCATGAAATTATTCACCCAATTTTTGGATTGAAAACCCTTTATATGAATTATTGTTGAAAGCTACCTTTCATAATATTCCTATTATGTATAATTGACTAAGAATTGGTTTCCCTTGTAATTCTGGAACTGTGTAAAAATACCAATGCATGAGAAGTTGGTTTAATGTGAAAGTCTCTGATAATTGAATTGTATTAAAATATAAGAATATAGAATTTTTTATTGTGTGATGCCGGTATGTTTATTGTTGAAATTATTGTCATGTGGGCTATGTGGGTTTGTACGATTATGGTGCTGACTGGTTCAGGTGCGGGATGTGATGTGGCCAGTGGTAGTGTTGTAGTTGACATGTGGTTGTGGTGAGATGGTTGTGTTGATGTGTTGTCTTGGGAAGGATACCTGATGAGTTGTTGTGTGGTTCCTTATTATATCATCGTATTAGTGATGGGATATGAGGTTGGTAATGAAATAAGGTAAATGTTAGGTCCTAGAACAAAATATAATTAGAACGGAATTTACATGTGGTAACTAGTTTAATAGATTGTATAATTTTAAATAGACTGGACTTAAATAGAAATTAAATAAGGATGGTGGTTATAGTGCGTTTTCATTAGGTATGAAGTTAAATGGAATAATTAATTAATGGTGTGTGGTAATATAATAATCTATAAATAGGTTGAATATAGTTTTTAATAATGGAAGGTGAGTTGTGTGGGTGGTTGTTTAGAGTGGTGGAGTTGCATTTAGTTGTGACAGAATGTGGTAACATCGGTATGGTATTGATGATAAGGAGGAGGTGATTAAGTATTTATGTGAAACCTTTAGTTTGGTCATGTGTGTTTTCTATGTTTTTATATATATACTTCTACTTTCTTGTTATATTTATACACACCGTACCTATGTCCAGTACTCTGTAGTGATACCCAGTTGTTCTGGGGGGCAATTTCCCAAACATCTAGATAGTGAGGAATGGATGACTAATTACCCCCCACTTACCCACTCTTCCAATAGAAGTAGTATTGGGAAATGTAAAATAGTTTATGGTGAATCCTAGAACTTGATTATGGAATAGTTGCTGATGATCCCTGATAATGATAATATTAGATATGTAGTGGGGGTTATGTGTGGTAGGAGGAGGGTTTGAGGTTGATGTCCATCACATTCATGATACCCTATTATCCAAGTTGGGATATCGTGGATGGATTTGTGATGATGATGTATAAGTATCATGATATAATAGAATGATAAAATTAATTCTAGTAAATAATGCTGGTCCATGTGGGAGGATGGGGTAGGTAGGGTTACAACCTGACCAACAAAAAAGATAGTTGGATACATGGTGATGAGATTTCATAGAAGGGATGGGAATATAGAAATTTGGACATTGGGTTATGAGAGTATAAAATAGGTGGGGGAAGTGGATTTGGTGTACCATTATTGAGGGTCAATTCTTATTATCTTAATTTTTTTTCATTATTTGGGGAGTGAGACATTGTGAGTTTTAAAGGGTAAATGACCTGTCAAGGTGCTATTTGGTTTTGTTGTTCATTCACTAGTGAATTTGTATTCTATTTTCACATTTTTATAGATGTACTTGGGTATGATATTAGTAGTTATACTTGTTATTCTCACCCTATATATATATATATATATATATATATATATAATATTTTTAGGCTTCCAAGTGGATTTCAGATATTGTTTTGGGCATTACTATCTTGGAGGTTGCAGCTATTGTGGGTTATTTATTTTAATTATCTATTTGCTTTATTTTGAATAATTATATATGTTTATATTGAATATATATATTGGTAGGTTTGGTTTCTTTTATGTAATGTGATGGAGTTTTTTTGGTGGTTGTTTATATTTTCTCTCAATAATTTTTATATATTGTGGGTAATGCCTCTAATTTGAGTGTTCTAGACCCTCTATGATAGTTGTTAACCTAGTGGATAGTGGTGGTGGGATTCATGGGTCATTCTATACCTTAACAAAAATCCCAATAGAGGAATTGGTGGAGGAGGGGGGTCATGATAGAGTGGTGACAATCGTTTTGGTTGAGAGATATAATGGAGTTTAGAGTTAGGAACCAGTGTGGTTTGTATTGGAATTTTAAAGACCCGTAAAATTGAAGGGAAATTTTTTCTTAATTTTCTTTGGGATTTTATGAGTACACAGTTTCTGACGGTACCTGATTCCGAGGACCGGTGTGCTCGGAATCAATTTCCGAAGTTTAGCTCGGGTATGTTCAGTGAACGAACGAGTGGGTTTTCCTAACTTTTGAACTGATGCTTAGAATAAAAATCCGAGGACACCGATGAAACCACAACGTCGATAATTGCTTAAGAAAACCTTTTCTGGAGTTGCGTTTTCTCGGGTGAGGTTATTAATTAAATGGGTTAACTAAAGAATAAAATAAAATATTGTGCTACAAATTTTATTTCTATTCTAAGTAGTGATAACCTAGTCATGGTGGTTGGAGTGGGACCCACTAATATCCTAACTCAAATAGGTAGGATATTAGTGAGGTGGGTCCCACACGAGCCCCACCCCCTTTATTTCCTTTTAACCTCCCACGTGCATTTAATTTTGTAACTCACCCGCAACCCCTTTTAAATGCCAAGTAAACTCTCTTAATTAATGAATTGAATTAAGTTATTCAATGTAATCAATTATTGAATTCATTTTGAATTTCGAATTGAATGTTGGATTGTGTGTGTTAATTAAATAAGACAAAGTCTTATTTCTTTAAGGGCTATTCGTTGTGAGAGAAGGTTGGAGAGGAATTGCTCAATCCTTGGAATCTTCATCTTCCTCCTTGAAGAACGCGAAGAATGCACCGTCACCGACGAAGAACACTGGACTCCGACGAAGGACAATGAATAACGCTGATTCCTCGGAGATTGACGACGCGACGCCATGTACCGCGACACCGACGGTCCTATTATCTGTGAAACTATGTACCACGACACCGACGGTCCTCTTCTCCGCGACGCCGACAATCCTCCTTCTGCGACACCGTCTTCCGCGACGTCCCTTTCCCGCGACAAACCTCGTTCGACGACTTCATCGAGGAAGGGGTTTGATTTTGGTTCATGAATATTCTTTGACCGTGCAAACGTCAATTTCTTAGCTGCTTGATATCAGATTAATGGGAGGGGGCCGGACCGCACGAACAAGGCCGACCCTCCTCCCCCTTTGGTGATGTGTTTGTCGTGGAACGAACAAAGGTAGCGTGGTGCAACGACACTGCGCGGAAACAAAAAATAACGGGTGAAGAAGCGCGACGCCGTCGTGCCGCGCCATTGAGGCCGAACAAAGCCGCGGCGGCCTCGCGCAGCACCGTCGGACAAGGCCGCGGCTCAAAGCCGCGACGGTGCAAGGCGGGGCGGCCGGAACAGCGGGCCGTCGGCACCTCGGAGGGGCGGGACCACGGGGTCCCGTAGTGGCAGCACCGACCGGCCGGACCAGGCTGACCGTTTCGAAAGAAAGACCGGGGGTCGTAACCCCCGGCTGGCAAAGGATCGGCCCCACATGGGGCCGCGGTTTCAATCAAGGGGGGCAGCCACCCCCCCACCCATTTCGCTCGGCTCAGCCAGCGCCGAGCTGGCCACACCGGGCCGCGCCTGCACCAGGCCAACCGGCCGCACCGGGCTGGGCCACACCGGCTGGGCCGCGCCTTTCCCACCTTGTCGATCCATGCCCTAATGGGCCAGACCCAGAACTGGGTCGGGTCGACCCGGTTCAGGATGACCCAGGGGGTCTTGGGCCGGGTCGGTCCGGGCCCAAAACCCCCTATTTTTGGACAATTCCGTTCAAATGCCCGTATCTTGGGCTACAGACCTCCGATCGATGCACCGTCAGTTGAGATGAGATCCTTGGATCGAGATGGTTGTTTCAGTATATTACACTCAAGGTTTCGGGGAGGTTTATGTATGGACAGGTTGGTTCGAACATAAAACCAACCGGGCCCTCGGAGCGGAAACACTTATAACTTGAGGTCCGGACGTCTGATTGACGTGCCGTTGACTTTGTTGGATTCCTCTTAGTGAGACAGACCTTTTGGATTACTACGCTCGAGGTTTGAATGCAGTTGGAGTGCAGTTGGGTTGTTTTTGACTTAAAAACCAACCGGGCCCCTGGAACGAAAAAGCCAATAACTCCCAGACCGGGTGTCCGATTGACGCGCCGTCTGTCGCATTGAGTTCCTTTTGTTGAGATGGAACTTTGAGATACATCAACTCCAGACTACGTGTCAGTTGATGTATCGACCCCCTTTGGCTCATGGAGCGGACCCTCCTGGAAACGAGCATGCTGTGTGCGGGAACCCAAGAGCTGGCTGCGACTGTGACGACGATGACGACTGCACTGAAATCCTCCGTGGGTTCGACAGCGATGAAGACCGTACTGAAATCCTCCATGGGTTCGACAGCGATGAAGACTGTACTGAAATCCTCTATGGGTTCGACGACGATGAATATTGCACTGAAATCCTCCGTGGGTTCGGCAGCGATGAAGACCGTACTGAAATTCTCCATGGGTTCGACGGCGATGAAGACTGCACTAAAATCCTTCGTGGGTTCGGCAGCAATGAGGCCCGTACTGAAATCCTCCATGGGTTCAACGACTATGACTAATGTTCTTGTATCCTACGTGGGTCTGGCATTATTGACTCTATTCTTGTATCCTACGTGGGTCTGGAAGAGTGGCTGGTCTGTATCCTATGTGGATCCGACAGCTTAGCTGGTTTAGTATCCTACGTGGGTCCCAGCTTAGATGAATCAGTGGCTATATCTGATCATCTCTATCACCTTACAAAGAAGTATACCCGTGTGAGCTGAGTCTTGACTTTCAATCAATATCTTCGATATGATTGACTTGCTTTACTATGTGGATTGGGTTGTCTTATCCTGTGTGGATTGGGTTGTACTATCCTATGTGGACGTGATCGAACTTGGGCTCGGATGTTGGACCCGAACGAGAATTGATGACTTAGGTATATGTATGGGAATATACCTAAGTAGTGTTGGTTATTAATTCGTGATTGTATCTTTCCTTTGTGGATTATCCTTTGTGGATTCTGGGAGACCTTCGGGGGTCTCGAGGTCCCTACTGAGTAGCGTATACTCACCCCTGCACGGGCTATGCCCGTACTACGTTGTGTTGGATGCAGACGACAGACAATGCTGATCGTGGTTGAGGCTTGTGGAAAAAGTCGGTACCTGGAGGTGGACCACTAGGTGGGACAAACACGGAGTGGAAGGCTGGACCCAATGAGCCGAGGAGGCTATCTGTACCCACACTTCGGGTGGGACTTCCAGTGGACGAATCGACGTTGCTGCTTTACTTTCAGTTGCTGTACTTCTTTCTAGTTGTACATTACTTTCAGTTTGGGTTTGTATTCTGGCCCATTTACTTTCCGCACTTACTATTGTACCCAGTTTTACTTAGTGTTTACTTCTGATTGCTTACTCTCTGGTGTTTGTTTACTTTATAAAGGAAATGCCTTCCCTTTTTTGTCGGGATTTATGCCTTGGTGCTAGTCGCCAGCCCTTGGGATATGGGAGGAGGGCTTGGGGTAGTCACGACACGGGTCCCGAGGACGGGTCGCGAAAAATTGGTATCAGAGGAGTTCAGTTCTACCGCAGATCTCAGGACTCTGATATTTCTTCTATGTGAAGCAATAGTGTTAAGGGTATTGAGTGTGGTTATTAGTCCAGGGAGTCCAGTGTTGGTGCGGCGGCCGACGTATCCATACACCAGGTCCCTGACTTCTGATTTCTGACCCAGTACACGAAAACATTGATTGCATGTGTGTTTCAAAGTTTTCTTTGGGATTAATTTCTGTCAGCTCACCAGGTATACTATTTTGACCATGGCGCACCTGTTTCTTTTCAGGATGGCCCCACGATAGCAGCTAGCTAGGGTTCCGAGTTTTGTGCGTGACGACAGCCCACCGAGTGACGAGGCCTCGGTGCATGGCCCTTTTTCAGCGGAGGCACCGATGGTACCTCTACCCACCGAGCCATCGATGCTACTAGCCCCAACCGCTGAGAGTGCACGTCACCTTAGTGCACTGCACATGTTTCAGCGTCAAAGACTGCCCAGGTTTCGTGGGGAGATGGACCCTCAGGCAGCCGAGGATTGGCTAGAAGCTGTGGTTCGAGTTTTCAGGTTAGTGAGGACACCAGCTGACCTCATGGTGATCCTTGCAGCGAGCCTCTTACACGCGGAAGTATACATATGGTGGATCTTGATGCTCCAGGTGCACGATGAGGCATCTCTCCTCTGGACGGACTTTGAGAGCATCTTCCGCTCGGAGTTCGTCCCAGCCACCCTCAGTGCGGTGCACATCCAGGAGCTACTACAGCTGCGACAGGGCAGCATGACAGTCACCCAGTACTCGGAGAGATTTACCGACCTCTCACACTATTCGACGGACATGGTACGGTAGCCATTCTTCCGGGCCCGGACCTTCGAGCAGGGACTGAGGCATGAGATCAGGGCATCGATGATCTCCCTCAGCATTCCGACATAGGCAGGAGTACTAAAGCAAGCTCTTCTCATAGAGAGATTTCTTGCTGAGCCTACACCAGCAAAGAGACCTACCGCAGGGCGGCACGTAGTAGAGTCATCTGTAGCTGGTAGTCGACGGATGTCACAGGGGTCCAGACAGACTGGACCATCAGGAAGACGACCTCAGGACACTGGCTTATAGGTGCGGGGTACACGGCGTAGAGCCAGCCTTCTGAGGAGCAGGCAGTGCTACGCATGCAGCGGGCAGGGCCACATGGCTCGTGACTACCCGACCCACCATGCAGAGGGGAAGCAGACGGTTGAGGAACCACCTAGGCAGAGGCACAAGTTCTACCATGGTGGTCCACAGGGAGCAGGCGGACAAGGACAAGGAGCTGGTCGAGCGACAGGTGGTGGACGACATTTTGAGGCTCTACCACCACCACCAGAAGGTCCACCCCGACCACAGGGGAGAGCACAACTTCAGGTAGCTGAAGCTTACGATCATGGAGCTCCAGAAACGGGTGGAAAAGTGCGGGACTAGCTCCAGGCATGGAGGCCTTTGCCCATAATGCCTCTAGATTTGTTGTTTGTGTTGATTTGTGTCCTTGTACTTTGAGTTGCAGTAATAAAAGACACTTACAATAGTGACATTTTCTTTCTTTTCTTTTGTATGTTAATACTAAGAGGTTCTGGTTAAAAACTGTTGACTTGACCCTCACATACGAGATTCCTACTGGAGGAGACCCAGTGACCACACACTAATGCCAACAGTGTGACTCAAACCTTGGAGGTGAGGGTAACAGTTGGATCTCTTGGTAGCAGCGTCGAGGCCTTACAACGTAATCCATGGCATGAATTAACAGATCATGATGGGATTGATTGTATTAGGCAAGGAAAGTGGTTCATCCAGGGGATGAGACCAGATTTCTCTTTTTGGCAAAGGAGAAATCTTTGTAGCTTTGCAGAACGTTAAGGAAGGGGAAACCCTTCGTGTGGTCAGACAGATGTCAGCAGAGCTTCCAGGAGCTGAGACAGAGATTGACCAGCACACCTATCTTGAGGCTACCGAAGGAGGGAGTAGGGTACGTAGTCTACTGCGATGCATCAGGGACTAGACTCAGATGTGTCCTGATGCAGGAGTGGGCAGTGATCGCCTATGGATCACGTCAGTTGAGGCAGCATGAGCAGAACTACGCTACCCATGACCTGGAGTTAGCAGCAGTGGTCTACGCTATGAAGATGTGGTGAAACTATCTGATGGGCGAGCGCTTTACAGTCTATCCTGAACACCATAGACTGAGGTACATCTTCTTTACAGAAGGACCTGAACCTGAGACAGCGACGATGGCTCGATTTCCTCTAGGACTATGACTTTGAGATAGTCTATACTCCTAGAAAGGGAAACGTAGTAGCCGATACTCTCAGCAGGAGGGCAGGCATTCAACTACTCGGGGAGGCGACGGAGCAGCCAGCCGCTTTGCAGATATCCTTCGTGGATAGAGATGGAGCAGCCTTTCTTCAGTCACTCACAGTCACTCCTCCACTACTGCAGCGGTTCAGAACAGCACAGCGTGGGGATGCTGACTGTGAGACGCGACGTGCATAGATATCCTCAGGACATGCACCTAATGGATTCTATGTAGGAGGAGAGAATGATGTCCTTTTCAGAGGACATACCATGGTACCAGCTGCTTTACAGGAGGAGGTGCTGAGGGAGTTTCACACTTCCCCTTTAGCGGTACGTCCAGGAGTAGAGAAGATGTACCAGGATCTCAGACGATAGCACTGGTGGCCAGGTATGAAGAAGGCAGTAGCTGAGTTCGTTTCTTGATGCCTCACCTATCAGTAGGTGAAGGCAGAGCACCAGGTACCAGTAGTCTTGGTAAAACCCTTGGAGGTCCCGGAGTGGAAGTGGGATGGGATATCTATGGATTTCATGACAGGACTTCCACGTACTTCCAGAGGTCACGACTCCATTTGGGTGATTGTCGACCGACTCACCAAGTCGGCCTACTTCTTACCCATCAGAGAGCAGGGCTCAGTAGGGAGCTTGGGATATATCTATGTTCAGGAGACTGTACAGATTCATGGTGTGACATCATCTATCATCTCCAATCGAGATGATCGCTTTACTTATCGGCTTTGGAAGGGGTTGTAGGAGGCATTCGGAACGCAGCTACGTCTGAGCACCGCCTTTCACCCTTAGACGGATGGTCAAGCAGAGAGGACCATTCAGACTCTTGAGGACATTCTCCATGCATGTGTCCTCGACAATGGTCGCAGCTAGGAGGACCACCTACCCTTGGTGGAGTTCGCATACAACAACAACTACCACTCCACCATCGGGATGGCACCATACGAGGCATTGTGCGACCGACCTTACAGATCACCTCTGTGTTGGACAGACCCTGGGGAGTCAACACTTGTGGGACCAGAGATGGTCTAGGACACAACAGAGAAGGTCCAGGTCATCCAGGAGCTGATGAGGACAGCTCAGAGCCGGCAGGAGTCTTATGCTGACAGGAGGCAGAGACCACTAGAGTTCGAGGATGACGACCAAGTTTTCTTGTGGGTCTCACCTCGACATGGATTATGGAGATTTGGCCGGGGCGGAAAGTTATCTCTGCCCTTCATCGGACCGTTCCAGGTTCTCAGCAGGGTAGGCGAGGTGGCTTACCGCCTGGCTCTTCCACCTCAGTTGCACTGGGTGCATGACGTCTTCCACGTATCTCAGTAGATGAGATACGTGCATGACCCGACACATATCATCGACCATGGGGAATTGAACATTGAAGATGGGAATAATTTTGTGGAGGTCCTAGTGGAGATTGAGGATCGACAGGAGCGGGTACTACGTGGGCGGTTGATTCCTCTAGTGCGAATCAGATGGCAGCACAGGAACCTCCAAAAGAGCACTTGGGAGTGGGATGCTCAGATGCGTGCTCAGTACCCGCATTTATTCCCCTAGTTTATGATGTATCTTTATGGGGACGTAAAACCCTGAGGTGGGAGTAATTTAAAGACCCGTAAATTTAAAGGGAAATTTTTTCTTAATTTTATTTGGGATTTTATAAGTACGCAGTTTCTAACGGCACCTGATTCCGAGGCACGGTGTGCCCGGAATCAATTCCGAAGTTTAGCTCAGGTATGTTCAGTGAACGAATGAACGGGTTTTCCTAACTTTTGAACCAGTGCTCGGAATCGAAATCTGAGGACACCGATGAAACCGAAGCGCTGGTAATTACTTATGAACACCTTTTCTGGAGTTGCGTTTGCTCAGGTGAGGTTATTAATTAAATGGGTTAAATAAAGAATAATATAAAATATTGTGCTACATATTTTATTTCTATTCTATGTAGTGATAACCTAGGCGTGGTGGTTGGAGTGGGACCCACTAATATCCTAACTCAACTAGGTAGGATATTAGTGAGGTGGACCCCACACGATCCCCACCCCCTTTATTTCCTTTTAACCACCCACATGCATTTAATTTTGTAACTCACCCGCAACCCCTTTTAAATGCCAAGTCAACTCTCTTAATTAATGAATTGAATTAAGTTATTCAATGTAATCAATTATTGAATTAATTTTGAATTTCGAATTGAATGTTGGCTTGTGTGTGTTAATTAAATAAGACAAAGTCTTATTTCTTTAAGGGTTATTCGTTGTGCGAGAAGGTTGGAGAGGAATTGCTCATGCCTTGGAATCTTCATATTCCTCCGTGAAGAATGCGAAGAATGCACCGTCACTGATGAAGAACGCTGGACTCCGATGAAGGACGACGAGTAATGCTAATTACTCGGAGATCGACAATGGGATACCGTGTACCGAGACGCCGAAAGTCCTCTTCTCCGCGACGCCGTGTACCGCAAAGTCGACGATCCTCCTTCCACGACGCCGTCTTCAGCGACGTCCCTTTCCCGTGACAAACATCGTTCGACGACTTCATCGAGGTAGGGGTTTGATTTTGGTTCATGAGTATTCTTTGACCGTCTAAACGTCAATTTCTTAGCTGCTTGATATCGGATTAACGAGAGGGGGCCGGACTGCATGAACAAGGCCGACCCTCCTCCCCCTTTGGTGATGTGTTTGTCTCGGCACGAACAAAGGTAGCGCGGTGCAACGACACCGCGCGGAAACAAAGAAGAACGGGAGAAGAAGCACGGCACCGTCGTGCCACACCGTTGAGGCCGAACAAAGTCGTGGTGTCGTCGCGCCGCGGAGGTCGGACAAGGCCGCGGCTCAAAGCCGCGGCGGTGCAAGGCGGGGCTGCCGGAACCTCCGGCGGCCGGCACCTCGGAGGGGCGGGACCGTGGGGTCCTGCAGTGGCAGCACTGGCCGGCCGGACCGGGCCGGCCGTTTTGGAAGAAAGACCGGGGGTCGTAACCCCCGACTGGAAAAGGAGATTCCCCACGTGGGGCCATGGTTTCATTCAACGAGGGCACCCCCCCGCCTTCCACTCGGCTCACCCAGCGCCGAGCTGGCCACAACGGGCCGTACCCGCGCCAGGCCAACCGACCGCCCAGGCCGGACCGGCCGCACCGGGCCGGCCTGCACCCACTAGGCCGGGCTACGCCCTAATGGGTAGGAACCGGACCTGGGTCGGGTCGACCCGGTTCGGGCCGACCCAGGGGGTCTTGGGCCGGGTCGGTCCGGGCCCAAAACCCCCTATTTTCAGACAATTATGTTCAAACGTCCCTATCTTGGGCTACAGACCTCAGATCGACGCAACATTAGTTGCTATGCGATCCTTGTATCAGGACGGTTATTTCGGTATATTACACTCAAGGTTTTAGAGAACTTTGGGTACGGCTGGGTTGGTTCGAACACGAAACCAACTGGGACCTCGGAGCGGAAACTCTTTTAACTTGAGCTTCAGACGTCCGATTGACGTGCCGTCGACTTTGTTGGATTCCTATTAGTGAGAAAGACCTTTTGTCTTACTACGCTCGAGGTTTGGACGCAGTTGGAGTGCAGTCGGGTTGGTTTTGACTTAAAAACCAACCGGGCCCCTAAAACGAAAAAGCCAATAACTCTCAGACCGGGCGTCTGATTGACGCGCCGTCTGTCGCGTTGAGTTCCTTTTGTTGAGATGGAACTTTGGGATACATCAAATCTGGACTACGTGTCAGTTGATGTATCGACCCCCTTTGGCTCGTGGAGCAGACCCTCCCGGAAACGAGCATGCTGTGTGCAGGAACCCTAGAGCTGGCTGCGACTATGACGATGACGATGACTGCACTGAAATCCTCCATGGGTTCGGTAGCGATGAAGGCCGTACTGAAATCCTCACTGGGTTCGGCAGCAATGAAGACCGTACTGAAATCATCTGTGGGTTCGACGGCGATGAAGACTGCACTGAAATCCTCCATGGGTTCGACAACGATGAAGACCGTACTGAAATCCTCCATGGGTTTGACGGCGATGAAGACTGCACTGAAATCCTCCGTGGGTTCGGCAGCGATGAAGACCGTACTGAAATCCTCCGTGGGTTTGACGAAGATGACTACTGTTCTTGTATCCTACATGGGTCTGGAAGTATTGAATCTGTTCTTGTATCCTACGTGGGTCTGGCAGAGTGGCTGGTCTGTATCCTATGTGGGTCCGAAAACTTAGATGGTTTAGTATCCTACGTGGGTCCCAGCTTAGATGAATCAGTGGCTATATCTGATCATCTCTATCACCTTACGAAGAATTATACCTGTGTGAGATGAGTCTTGACTTTAAATCAATATCTTCGATATGATTGACTTGCTTTCCTATGTGGATTGGGTTGTGTTATCCTGTGTGGATTGGGTTGTACTATCGTATGTGGATGTGATCAAACTTGGGCTCAGATGTTGGAGCCAAATGGAAATTGATGACTTTGGTATATATATGGGCATATACCTAAGTAGTGTTGGTTGTTACTTCGTGATTGTATCTTTCCTTTGTGGATTATCCTTTGTGGATTCTGGGAGACCTTCGGGGGTCTCGGGGTCCCTACTGAGTAGCGTATACTCAGCCCAGCATGGGATATGCCCGCACTACATTGAGTTGGATGTAGACGATGGACAATGCTGATCGTGGTTGAGGCTTGTGGATCAAGTCAATACCTGGAGGTGGACCACTGGGCGGGACGTACACGGAGCGGACGGCTGGACCCGAGGAGCTGAGGAGGCTATCTGTACCCACCCTTTAGGTGGGACTTCCAGTGGATGGCTCGACGTTGCTGCATTACTTTCAGTTTCTTTACTTATTTCCAGTTGTACCTTACTTTCAGTTTGGGTTTGTATTCTGGCCCATTTACTTTCCGCAGTTAATATTGTACCCAGTTTTACTTAGTGTTTACTTCTTCTTGCTTACTCTATGGTGTTTTTTTACTTTATAAAGGAAATGCCTTCCCCTTTTTGTCGGGATTTACGCCTTGGTGCTATTCGCCAGCCCCTGGCCTATGGGAGGAGGGATTGGGGTAGTCACGACACGGGTCCCGAGGACAGGTCGTGATAGGAATTGTAGGAAAACAACATTTTTTGGACATGATGTGTGATGTAGTAAAGGAGTATGGCTATGAAATTTTTTTAGGACCCCCAAGATATAAAATAAGGTCCTTAAGCATACTAAACAACCTAGGTAAGACAATTTTGATTGTAGGTTATAAACCTAGGGTAGATACATATATCATACTTGATTGTATATGTGATTTAACGGGGTGATTTGGAAATTCAAATGGATTTAATTAGTTTATATAAATAAATTTCATGCAACTTGGAAAAAGATTCCTTCACTTATGTTCTTCTAGATATTGATCGTAGTCATCATCTGAGTGAATTTTAGGATGTTGAGGTCCACTGGGCAGATGTAGTTTATCACTAGATGATTAATCTGATAAAGGAGGATGAGGTGTGGTAGAGGGTTTTTTATGACTTACAGTTTCAGGGTTGAGAAGGTACAAGTGGAGTGTCTCAAATATAGAGTTGGAGAATCAGATGGAGGATATTGAGACATCCTTTACTCTAGTTCATTCTTTAGAAAAGTACTGTATTCTATTGAAAATTTTTTATATGTAAGGTGTAGTGCTACAGCAGTGGATATTGTATCATAGAGATTAGAAGGATGAGCGTGTTTCTTGGCCTGAATTTCATATGTAGTTCTATCTGGTGTCCTTTTTTGACAATGAATGTATAATATATGTAGGATATTATCTCCTTTTAGTAATGTATCCTAATCATTCGAGCTCTCGGGATCATTTTTTAATACCTTCCATGTTTTTCTATAAATCTATTTTGAAATAAGAATTATTGAGCATAATGTCATGAAGAGGTGCTGCATCTAGTGATCAAATATTCAGTCTCACCATTTATAATTCCTATATAACTAGAAGTGAATGTGGTTATGAAACTGAGAGGATTCACTCATAGGTGAGAGTTTCTAGATAAGGAGGTCCGCAAATCATCTCCAAGAGTATACCTTCTGATAGAGGATCACATATGTTATGGTCATTGAGGTTATGATCAATAGGGAGTCAATCACAATTTTTCGCTTCATTTTTTCCATGGAAAGTGGTTCTCAAGTTTCTACCATGGTATTAATGTTTCATGATATAACAATTTAGGTAATGTTCAACATTAGGCTTATTATCCAAACACTTAGAAAACATGGTTTGGATTGGGTGATCGGGCCCCTCTCTAGCCACAGTAGAGAAGGCCACCGATGTTTGTTTAGAATCTGAGAAGATAAAGAGTTAGAAGGGGTAGGACCCATGAAGGTCTAAAAACATTAGTACCTAAAACAAAGGGTCTCCATAGAGGTCTTCAGTAGAGAGGTAGAAGATATGGATTTGGGTAGGTTCATGCTATAGAGGTTTCAAAAATAGAGGGACAAAAGTTGTTCAAGGTTAGAGAAATTTATCATATACCTTATTTTATTGATTGATTCTATAGAATCACACTCCATTGTTACAACTAATTTTTTCTATTTGTTAGGAATAGAGATGAAGATAATTTTATTTCCCCTTGTGTTATCCATGATATTTGGAGATTAGGTTTTTTTGTTTGATGTGTTTTGTAGATGTAAACTGATAATAAGGCAACACCAATTAGTGGGGAACTATTTCTTACTATAGATAGAGCTATGTGATTCCATCCATATAATAGATTGATTTTACTTTGTGAATATATTTATTGACTGAATTCAGTTGAGAGTCACATTTTTAATATTGAGGGAAAGTGAGTTGTGTCAATTAGAGAGCAGATCTATTAGATGGGAAAAATATGTGAAGAACCCATTCTATCTCAGATATAATAGTTATTATTAGGGACTCTAGTGCTGGAGGATCCCATAGTTACTAAGGAGTATTTTAAAGTATTCCTAGGTTAGGTTATGACACTACCCCATTAATGAGACATCATTTTAAGAATAGTGTTTCTATCAGACACTTCTATAATTTTTATGGATCCTTATTTAATGGAACCTATATAATTACATGAGTTGAGACTTTAGATCAATGACTTGATACAAAATAATCCCATCAATCCAACTGTATCTCCCTTGTCTTATCCTATGCTCTTCATCATGAAGTCAAAGTTTTTCTAAGGCTCTTCATGGACATATAGAATTTGAATCAAATAAGGGATAAGAAAAATTTCCCAATTTCGAGAATTGAAGATTGGATCAACCAGCTGAAGGGGGAAATTTGGTTTTATAAGATCGATCTATTGTCGTGATAGCACCAAATGAGAGTGAAGGAGGATGATATATCAAAGAATACATTTTAGTGCAGGTATGTAAACATTGAGTTTGTGTTCATGTCATTTAGTGTCACAAAAACACCATTTTTGTTCATGGGGCTCATTTAATATATATCACATGAATTCCTAGACCGTTTTGTAGTCATGTTCATCGATGATATTCATATATACTGATGATAAGTAGATGAGCATACCGGCCATCTCAGAATTATCTTGAAAATTCTTCATCACCATGAACTATATTGAAATAAAGTGAATATTTTGAATATATGTGGTGTATTCCCATGGATATATGGTTTCTTAATAGGGTGTGGTCCTAGAACCATCAATGATCAAGGTAGTTGTTTATTGGGTAGTACCAAAAAACAAGGAAGAGGTGCATTTCCTCATTGTTCTTTTGGACTATTATCAAAGGTTTGTGTCTAATTTTTCTTATATTGTATCCCTGTTGACCACATGAAAAGTAAGGAAAATAATTTATTCTAGAATAATCAGTGTTTGAAATATTTCAACTACCAAAATGAGAGGTTGATCTTTGCCTCTATGCTTTATTTTATAGAGTAAGGTGCAATGTTTAAGGTCTTTTTGATTCTTTCTGTTTGGGACTGAGATGCTCCATAATGTTGAAATGGGGGTTATAAATTATGGGTATAGGTAGTTGAGTCCCCATGAATATAACTATTCCACTCATGACCATGATTTGGTAGTAGAGGTTTTTTATCTTAATCTATCCCGACAATTCCTTATTTGTGAGGATTTGTGGTCTTTATTAACCAAAGAGTCTGAAGTAAATATTATCTCTACAGGATCTAAATATATATCATTGGAGGTGTATGAAGTTTCTTTAAGATTATGAATTTGAGATTTCTTACACCCCAGGAAAGGGAAACATAGTCACTAACACACTGAGCCAAAATTCAAAGAGAGATATTGTTTAGAAATATGATGATATATAGAAAAGGATATGATATATTATAGTGACACATCTCAATATTGAAGAATGATTGTGGTGTTTGTCTTTATCAGAAGATAGTGGAATCATATTTGATGTTCCTGGTGGAGGTTTCTCATTTGGGAGACTAAAAGGTAAAAGTTTTATGTGACCATGTCAGTCATTGTGATTCTCCAGAGGTGTGGTAAAAGGATAACTAGAATCAAAAGTTGTTTCTCGGGAGACTATTAGTTCCTTTGGACATACATGAGGGATTTCTCCATGAGTTTCATATCTCAACCTTATCAATACATCCTGGTGTATCCATGGTATACCATGGTTTTAGGAGGCTTCTTTGGTGGTTTGGGATAAAAGGATCAGTGGCAGAGTTCATAGAGAGGAGTGTCGTTTTTCAGTAGGTGAAATTAGAGAACTATATTTATAGAGGTCTATTGCATTCCATGGATATACTTGATTTTTTGTGGGAGGAAATTAATATGGATTTAATATTTGGGATACACTAGGATTAAGGAGGTTGTGATGATGCTTCAGTTATCAAGGATCAACTTATGAATTCATCCCATTTTATGGAATTTAGGGGGTCGAGTGTTATGGATACAAAAGCATAACAACAGATGGATGAGGATATGAGACTCTACGGGGTACCAAAGACTATTATATATGACTGGTATACTAGTTTTACCTCCTAAATCTAGAGGGGATTACAACATGCTTTTGTCTCTCAGATACACCTTAACACTGATTTCCATCCCCAGACAAATAGGATGATATAGGAGACCATCCAGACACTGAAGGATATGTTGTAGACTTGTGTCTCAGACTTTAGAGGATCATGGGTGAAACTTATACTACTAGTTGAATTTTCCTATAACAATAGTTACCACTAGTTTATTGGAATGGATCAGTTCTAGGCATTGTATGGACGATCATGTTGTTATCTACTGTGTTGGGATGAGGTTGGGGAGTTACCAGTATTCGGTCCTAATGTAGTGTAGAGAAAAAAAAGAATATGTAATGTCATGGATTTTTAGATGTATTATTTTAAATATTATATGGTATTATTTTGAGACTAGGTGTGGAGACATCAAGTTATTTTGAGGCCTGGGGTGACCGAAATAAATGTTTGAAAAATATTAAACTTTAAATTGCATGCGTGAGTGGTTTTCCTAAAAATGTGGAATAACCTCTAAATTATTGATCGGATTAGAAATCCAAGAGTACAACTGTATTCCGAGCAACGATTTTACCCCAGGAACCACCAAACATTTTCCAGTGCGGGTCGACAGAGAAAAAAAAGTTTTTAGATGTAATGGGAATAAAAATATTTTTATTCAGCACAACGATTTCCATTTTTTTAAAGGTCTGTCAGGATTCCAAGGTTATCATAATAACCCTAAAATTACTCTGATATGTTAGAAAGATATAACCAATGGAGGATCTATCCAATGAATGACAAATAGAACTTTTATTGAAGACTCACATATTGGTGCAACCTCAAATTTAGGGGATCAAGGATCGAAGAACCACAATGGTGTAACTTTTCTCTCCCTCAACGATCATTTCAACTTGAGGTAGGGCATGTGTTTTAATTTTATTTATTACTTGTCATTTATTCATATGATAAAAGTGAATCAATCAATGAACAAATTTATTCCAAGGTCATGCGTATTGAGAGTTGGGATTATATTTGTAAGATTTATTATCGGGTTTGATTATTTAGAGATTTTAATTTCTTTTGTGATATTTCATATAGAATAGATTGAGGTTGGAATAAAAACTGACCAAGGTTCATTCCTTAGGTTATTCCATGTTCTTTTCTCCACTGATGTTTCTTCGTGTTCTTCATGGTGTGGAAACAAATGATCATGGAACATTCATTTCATTGCACAATGATTCAAGATTGAATCTTTGAAGATGTGACAACGTAGTGGAGGTGTGATGGAAAAGTCATGATACAATTTGGATGGGATGGCGGTGCATGATAATAGTGAACAATGGTGGTTGGGGTGATAAATCCATTTGGTCTAGGTGAGCGGCAGCACGGGTCTAGGGGGCCGATCCAGGCCAATGGTGAGGTGTACATCAATGTCGTCAGTGAAGTTGGAATGCGGCGGGGGCCACGTAGGAGCCTGAGGTGGCGATGAGTCCATGGGAAGGTGGATCACATGGGGCTCACACATTTGTAGTGGGATGACTAAGTGGGACGTGGTGTGGTACCATGAGACTAGGGAGGCATGCAGTTGGGGTGGACCAAGTGTGGTGGACAACCAGCCTGCGTGCATGATGGACATGAGGAACCGCACCATAGCCCAATGGGCTAGCAGACCAGGCTGAGCTGGACCTGGTCCAGTAGGACATATCAGGTCAGGTTGGTCAAACTGGGTTGGGTCAGGTTGACCAGATTTAGGTTGGGTGGCTGGTAGGTTGGGTCAGGTCCGGTGGGGTATATCAGACTCAGGTCAAACCTTTTCACTAAAATGACCATATATTTAAAATTTTGTGTATTTTTTGATGAACTATTAATGGAATTGGGACCCTTGGTATGAGATAATACTTATAAAACCAATGGTTAGTTTTAACTTGGATATATTTATAGCGATATGGGCCATTTACATGGTTAGTACCAAGGTTCAAGGGGCACAAAGGGCGTGGACACTACTCACTATGCACTCTCTCTTTTAATCATGAATTGATTCCCTCATCCACCATATATTGGTTGAGTTTCATTAGGGTTAGTTCCATTTATCATTTCCCCTATGGGTTGTCGATATCATTTTCTACTCATAGGAGTATCATCCCTTCAGTAGGATTTATAGGATAGAGTTGTTGGAATCCCTTGAGATGCTCGAAGCAGATCCTCTACCCCTTATTTGTTCCCTAGGTATAGTCTTCTATATTTATATGACCAACTTAACAGAGCATCAATCCTCTACTTAGTGGGTTAATCCAGATTGATTTGTTGGCATCACCCCATGGATGTAGTTGTGATCCCCATCTAGTTTATCATATCTCTTTAGATTAGTTAGTGTATCTCTCTCATGATGGTTTCTGATAAATAATACTTCTAGGATAGATGTAATCAGTGCTATCAGACTCAGGAGTGTTATCTCCTAGATCAGTTATTTGTGGAATCTTTAAGCTAAATACCTAGTGGAGGTATGAAGTGGTTGTGACATACCCTAGGCTATATCGTATGTCTTGAGTATATCTGGATGTTCTCGTTATATGTTCTATAGACATTTACTTATGTACAGATTACTGTATCTCTCTCTTTTTGTGTTACATTGTTGTTTTAGGGTGTCCTACTAAGTATTGTTATACTCACCATGTATGAGAATTTCCCACACATGTTGTGTCTTATGCAGATGAGAGACCTTTTGATAGAGTCCATGATAGACCAAGACCATATGTAGCCTTATGAGATCATACGAACTGTGGTGTTCCTACAACTTTATATAGTAGCCCCACTACCTTTACTCTAGGTAGGGTTTTCTTCAGATGAGTTTTAGGAACTTGTTTACCGACAATTTTTTGGGTGGGCTTGTATTATGGACCAGTTTACCTTCCATCACTTTCATTGTTGTATTATGGTTGTGGGTTATAGTGGGTTTCATTCATTTTTTACTTAGTGGTTTTTATTTCATCATTTGTGGGATTGGATATGAGTGCATGTGTATAGGTACTAAGGAAATTCCTCTCATGTTAGTGATATTCATACGCATTTCTACTCAGCAGCACCTGGCCTATTGGAGGTGGGATTTGGGAGTCGTGACATGAGGCCCTCTGGGATGGGTCGTGACAGAGTGGTATCACAGGTGGTTGGTTCTACCTTAGGACTGAGAGTCTATGAGATTGGTTTTGGGTAACAGTGATAAGTGTTTTGAATTAATCTTTTTTTCTAGGGACTCTAGTTTTGGTTCCATGACCAACATATTCATACACCAAGACTTAGAGAACCTACTTTTAGACTATGTACATGAGAACACTAGTTGAAGAGAAAATAACGGTATGTGCATCATATATTAATGGGTTGTGGTTTCCATGTACTTATTGAGTCATATATCGAGATATTATCATTGATAGTAGCACATATTGTTTTCTTACATGATTCCTTAGTGATTAATACCTACTAGGATTCAGTATATAGATCATGAAGATGACACCCTCCGTGATAAGGCTTTAGTAAATGGACCATTTTCCCAGTTGTTTCCTCTAGGTGGTTCACCAACTGTACCGACACCGGTGGATCTATATGTAGTACCTGCAGTACCCATAGACAAGAAGAGAAGGCTGAGCATGCTTTATTCATTATAGAGATAGAGACCCCTCAAGTTATGAGGCGTACCCATCCCTTAAGTGACTGACGACTGACTTGAGGCTGTGACCTGAGTTTACCGTCTAGTCAGGACATTAGCTGATTAGATGGTGGTCTTGGCAGTGATCTTCATGTAGGGATCAACATGATGATGGTGGAGTTTGTTTATCTAGACTCATGAAGAGGTGACAGTCGCATGGAAAGAGTTAGAGAACCTCTTCAGAGAGGATTTTTTACCAGTTATGCTGAGTGTTGGGCCTATATAGGATATTTTTCAGCTCCAATAGGGAAGTATGACAGTATTTTATTATTTATTAAAGTTCACGAACTTTTATAGATACATGATGTATAAGGTCAGGGATCAGTACTTCTGATATTTCACCTTCAAGTTAGGTCTATGTATAGATATACGAGCAATCATTATGACTCTAATCATTCATACTTATGCTGGGGTTCTTGAGCAGGCCTTAGTGGTGGAGAGATTCCTAGAAGATTAGAGACAACTAGTGAGATTTAGTAGTATAAAGGCAGGTACAAAGAACTCATTAGTAGGGAACTGATATTATCCTAAGGGACCCAAATATGGGATAAAATTTAGGAGGAGGTCCTAGGACATAGGATCTAAAGTTTAGAGTTCATAGGGTGGATCTAGTCAGCCTAGAGAGAGGCAGTGCAACTCATGTGATGGTAGGGGACATCTCTCTCAAGATTTTCCAACCTTCCATGCTATTGATAGGGAGATAGTGGATGGGCCATCAAAGTAGAGGTAGAGGCAATAGTAGGAAAATACAAAAGGCGGTAAATGTGGAATAGGATACATGATAGTTGTGGGAGGTGGTCAACGTTTAGACTTGCCACCACCACCACCCTCAGGTTGTCCATACCGGGCTTAAAAAGATGGAGGTTAGGGGGAAGGACATTTGCATGCAGTCGAAGCTTATGAACCAGGGGATCCAAGGATGATTCAAGGTATGATCGGTGTCTTTTCTACTCTATCTTATGTACTTATAGACATAGGTTATAGTCATTCCTTTCTCTCCATGTATCTTATTCTAGACCTTTATATTCCGGTAGTATAGTTAACTCGATCCTTATTATTGGAGACACCTTTGAGAGGAGAATAGATGATCAAAAATCTATGCTGATAGTGTGAAATTACCCTTTGAGGAGAGATTTTCGGTTGGAACAACTTGGTTGAGTTGTCATAGCCATACGACGTCAATCTCACTATGGATTGGTTATAATCAGTCCATGCCCAGATTGAATATTTTAGGTGAATGGTGCAATGTGTCCACAACGATGGAATGAGGTTTTCCTTTATTGGTGAAAAGGAATCACTAATAGAACATGATGTACTCATGCATAGGATGGTGTATCCAATCACTAATCACTTGGCTAGGATAAACCTCATTGCATCACATCTTATGAGTTTATAATTCACAGCAGTAGTGGAGGAGTATGAGGATGTCGCCTTGAAGATGTTCTAGGATCACCTCCTTGTCAGGAGATAGAATTATACAACGGCTAACACCCTAAGACTACACTGATATCCTCAATAGCATATCATATGGATCCTAAAGAGAATCTCAAGGTGAGGGTGTAGTTGGAGGACATTTAGAGGAATGACTTCCTGAGACCAAGTGTTTCACCCTAGTTGGACCCAATGTTGTTTTCCAAAAATTAGACAGGTGCTTGAGGTTTTGTGTGGACTACTGGGACCTGAACCTAGTGACTATGAAGAACATGTATCCACTACTAAGGAACGATGAACTCTTCAATAAGTTAAGAGAGGCACGCTGGTTGTCAAAGGTTGACGTTCGATCAAGCTATCACCAGCTGTAAGTACATGATGAGGATATACCAAAGAAGACTTTTAGATTCCTCTATAGTCATTATGAGTACTTGGTAATTCTTTCTGGAATGAATAACACCCCATAAGTGTTTATGGGACTCATGAAAATTATCTTTCATCCCTACCTAGACCAGTTTGTGATAGTCTTCATCGATGATATCATTTTGTACTCGGTGTCTAAGGAGGGGCATGCAAGAAACATAAGGATGGTTATGAATGTACTCTGAGAGCACCGTATTTATGGGGAATTATTGATGTTCTAGTTATAGATTCAGGCAGTCCACATTCAAGGACATTCTATCTATGAATATGGAGTAGCAGTGGACTCGACCAAGGTCGAGGCACTGTTAGAGTGGGATCCACATAGTTGAATGATAGTGGTACGAAGCTTCTTTAGGTTGGAAAACTATTTCCAGAGATTCATCCCTGATTTCTCTATGATATCAGAACCTATGACAACTTTAACCCAAACAGGGCAACCTTTCGTGTGGATAGAGAAGTGCTAGCAGGATTTCCAGTAGATGAGATAGATTTTGATGAGTACTTTGATATGGAGATTGTTGAAGGAGGGTGTCGAGTATGAAGTGTTATAAAATTCAACCAAAACTAGTCTTGGATTCATCCAGATGAAGAGAAAATAAGTGATTGCCTATGGTTCACCCTAGTTGATACCACTTGAGAAGAACTATGTGACCCATGATATTGAGTTGGTAGTGGAAGTCTTTGTGTTGAAGATGTGGCTACACTACTCGATGGGTGAGTGATTTATATTATACACTAATCACAATAGTATAAATTATATCTTCTCCTAGAAGGATCTAAACATTATAAAAAGGTGGTGCCTAGAGTTCCACTAGTATTATGAATCTAATAGAGTCTATACTCTTGTGAAGGGGAATGTGGTGGATGAATCTCTTAGTAGGAGATCTAGTTTGGAGTTTCTTGATGAGGAGTTAGATTAGTTGGTCTCGTTGCAGTTATCATTTATGAATGGATATGGGGGACATTACCTGTAGTTGATGATTGTTACCCATAAAATCTTACAATGAGTTAGGGAGTCACATATTGGGGATACCGACTATGAGACTCTACATACATATTTATCCATAGGGCATGCTCCTAATAGAAATTTGAAAGGTGGGGAACATGTCTTTCTTTTAAGAGGATGCGCAGTTGAACCAATGACATTACAGGATGATGTTTTTATGGAGTTTCAAACATCCCACTTAGTGGTACATCCTAGTGTGTAAAATATGTACCAAGACCTCTGATGTCAATTTTGGTGGTTAGGGATAAAGAAGGAAGTGGCATATTTTGTTTCTCGATGAATTAAATGCTAGAAGGTGAAGGTCGAGCACCAGGTTCTAGTGGGTTAGACCCAACCCATTGAGGTTCCAGGGTGGATGTGGGATGGGATATCGATGGACTTCATGATGGGTTTACTATGTATGTATAGGGGACACAGTACAATCAGGGTGATCTTTGACCGACTCACCAAGTCATCTCACATCCTACCAATCTGGGAGTAGAGTTTAGTAGAGATATTAGGGAGCCTCTATGTTTTAGAGATAAGTCAGATTAAAAAATTTCCATTGTCAATTATTTCAAATAACGATGGTTTTTTAACATCCCAGTTGTGTAAAGGATTGCATGAGGCACTTGGGAATATATTACCATTGAGAAAGACATTTCATCTCTAGATGGATGGAAAGATATAGAAGACAATTTAGGTTCTGGAGGACATACTGCAGGCTTGCATCTTGGAATTTAGTCATATTTTTTAGGATCACCTACCAATTGTGGAGTTTACTTACAACAATAGATAACACTCCACCAATGGTATGGCACTATTCAAGGATATTTATGGGTGACTCTGTAAGTCACCACTTTTCTGGACTAAACTAGGAGAGTCTGCAATCATGGGCCTGAAGTTTGTGTGAGCTACTACTGAGAAGGTGGAGATCATCCATGAGCGGATGAAGACTGTGCTAAGCCAATAAAAGTCATATTCTGACAGGAGATAGAGGCCTATCAAGTCTGAGGAGGGAGACCATGTTTTCCTTCAATTATCATATCAAAGTAGGTTGTAGAGATTTGGACAGGGATGAAAGGTATCTCTGAGGTTCATTGGATATTTTCAGATACTTTGTAGAGTATTTTAGGTGGCTTAAAACTTAGCTCTACCCCCAAAATTTCACCAGGTACATGATATCTTTCACATGTCACCGCTGGGGAGGTATGTGCCTGAACCATCACAAGTTATCAACTGGGGAGAGCTGGACATCAAGGATGGAGTAAATTTTTCTAATTACCTAATGTAGATTGAGGATCAGCAGGATAAGATCCTATTTGGGTGATCTATTCCCTTTATGTGCATTTATTTGAAGCACGTGAATCTCTAAGAGAGAACATTAGAGTGGGAGGCTCAGATTCATGTGTAGTACCCACAAATTTTTAAGTAGTCTTGTTTTTACAATTTGGGGATGTAAATCCCCATGGTTAGTAGAATTTAATGTTTCATATTTTCTATGTATTATTTTAAATATTACATGGGATTATTTCTAGATTTGGAGTAGAGATGAGATGTTATTCCAAAGCCAGATGGGCCCAGAATAAATGTTTGAAAAATATTAAACATTAAATTGCATGTGTGAGTAGTTTTCCTAAACAAGTGAAATAAAATCAAAATGGGAGCTCAGATTAGATATATGAGAGGACCATTTCATTCAGAGGAGCGAGTTTACCCTAGGAACGACCTAACATTAGCCAGTGCAGGTCAACTATTAAAAATAGTTTTCAGACGTAATAGGAATAAATGTTTTTAATAAAGAATATTTTTATTCGACAAAATGATTTTCCTTTTTAAATGATTTTCAAGGTTCTAGGGTTATCAAAATAATCCTGGAATTTATACTAGACACTAGAGAGATAGAACCTCTAGAATATGCATATGAAAAATGGTAAATGAAACATGGATCGAAGATTGACATATTGATGCAACCTCAAATTCAGTGGATCATGGGTTAATGAATGAAAAAAATGTAGCTTCAATCTCCATCAATGATCATTCAATATTGATGTAGAAAATGTGTTTTAATTTTATTTCATCCTCTTTCTTTATTCCTATGATTAATGTGAATCAATAGACAAACAAATTGATTCATGGGTCAAGCGTATTACAGATTGGGATTATATTATTGGGATTTATTATTGGGGATGATTGTTTTGATATTTTATTTTCTTCAGTGATCATTATTAAAAAAATTATTGAGGACGGAGCTAACCATAGTTTAGGTTCATTCCTTGGGTTGGTCAATGTCATTTTATCCCTTGATGGTCTTCTCATTCTTCATGTTCTTCATGTTTTTGAAACAAACGATCGTTGCACCTTCGTTTCACGGTGCAACAATATGAGATTGAAGATACAACCCAGTTAAGATGCATCAAAGGTGTTAAGACAATGGTGTTGTGCGATTTGGCCAGGATGATGGCACATAATGGTGGTAGGGGTGGAAACTGCAGTCGGTCCGAGTGAGTAGTGGATCTTGTCTAGGGCCCTGTCTAACCCGACAACAAGGCATACGATGAAGGTGGAATATGGCGGGGGGTCATTTGGGAGCCTAAGACAGTGGTGATGCCATGAGAAGGAGGAGCACTTGGGGTGTGTGTAAACATGATGGGATAACTACATGGGATGTGGTGCAGCCCCGCAGAACTAGGGACACACACAGTTGGGGTGGACCCCGTGCGGCGAACATCCGGCACGCATGCATGCAAGCCGGACCATAGGAACCAGGCCAGAAGGTGGCCCGAAGGGTCAGGTTCAACTGGGTACAATAGGATAGACTTAGGAGGGTCAACCAGACCAAGTTGGTTCATCCATACCAGGTCAGGTCAGTTCAACCAGAATGGACCCGAGTTATACCTTTTCAATAAACAACCATATCTTTCAAACCACGTGTCCTATTGATGAGACGTTAGTGGCGTTGGGACCATTGCGATGAGAAGGTCCTTATGAGAAAAATGGTGGGTTTTAATGTGGATATATTTCCAATGAAAAGGGCCTTTTACATGGGAAGAACTCGGATTCTAGGGGCATGGTGAGTGTGACTACTACTCACTATGCACCCTCTCTTTTATATGTGAATTTATTCCCTCATACATTGTATCATTGATGAATTTCATTACGGTTTTTCCCTTTATCACTTCCCTGAATGTTTGTCAGTATCATTTCCTACTCCTAGGAGTACGATCCCATCATCATGATTTCGAGCATAGAGTTGTTGGAATTCTCTGAGAGGCCTAGAGCAGATCCTCTATTCCTTATTCAGGGCCTAGGTAGAGTCTTCAGTATTGATGTAACTAACTTCACTAGGCTTTGATACTCTACAAAGAGGGTTAATCCATATTTAGTTGTTTCTATCACCCCGTATCCCTCACTGTGATCTTTAGGATGTATCATTTATCTTCAGATCTTTTAAAGTATCACACTCATGATGGTTTCTAACAAAAAACACTTCTTGGACACACTTAATCAGTTCTATCATACATAAGAGTGTGTTATCTTGGATGAGTGATTTGTGGAATCTTCGAGTGGAATCCCTAGTGGAGGTATGTGGTGGTTATGAATTACCCTAGGCTTTTTGGTATTGATTGAGTATATCTGGATATTATTGTTTTGTGTTATGTATACATATACTTGTGTAGAGATGAATTTATTTATCTCTTTATGATTTATTTAGTGTTTTCCGGATGTCCTACTAGGTATTGTTATACTCATCCCTACATGGGACTTTCCCATAGGCGTCATTTCATGCACAGACGAGTAACCATTTGACAGAGTCCCGAGTGGATCAAGACCAAACATAGACTTGTAAGATTATATAGATCATGATGTTCATATGTCTTCAGACAGTATCCTCGATACCTTTCCTTTAGGTACATTTTTCTGCATATGATTTTCAGGAACATGTTTACATAATTTCTTTTTGGTTGGCATGTATTCTGGACCAGTTTACTTTCCATCACTTTCACTGTTGTACTCTAGTTGTTTGTTATAGTGGTTTTCATGCATTTTTTACTTAGTGTTTCAACATTTCAAAATCTTTTGGTATGGAGATGTGTGTGTGAATAGAGTTACTAAGGAAATTCCTCTCATATTAGTGATATGCCTACTCAGTTCTAGTTACCAACCCCTGGCCTATTAGATTAAGGCTTTGGGAGTCATAACATGGGACCCTCTAGGATGGGTCATGACAGAATAATTAGGCAGTTCAAGAGTGGATTAAGGAATAAAAAGACCACCAGAAAACCTATGCAGACAATAGGTGGATACTCGTAGAGTTTAATGTTGGAGACCATTTTTTCTTGAAGGTTTACCCTCATAAAGGAAAGAAGAGTTTTTTCCAAGCGAGTAAGCTTTATCTTTATTTTTAGGCCTTTTTATGAGTTTTTTTTCATTATAGATACGTTGTATCAGTTGGAGATTCCACCATAGATTGACATAATTCAAGACATCTTCCACATGTCCCAACATCATCATTATCTTCAAAATGACTCTCATTTCATTTATTTAGGAGAATTATACATCTAGGATTACGAAAAATATGTGGAGTAGCTAGTTGGGGTCCAGGATCATCAAGAGATAATGATATATGGGGGAGGTATCCCTATGGTCTGTGTGTTGTGGAGGTATATTGACTTGGGGGAGAGAATTTGGGAGAAGGATTAACATATAAATGCTCAATACACTAATTTTTTAGGCCAGTTTATTCCTTTATATTAAGATGATTTGTTTAAAATTATGATTCATATGAGTTTTAATATCTCCATTGGTCTATGATATCACCTAAATAGATGTTATATTTACCTAATGTGTTGTTGTGTTCTTTTAATAGTGAGATCCTTGGGAGGTATCTCGTGGGTCATTGTCCGCACCTAATTTCCCTTTCTATCGGGTTGTGTTTTGATTCTTGAGGATGATAATTATTTGATAAGAACCTAATATATTATATCAAGTTATAAAAACTCTTAATTTATTATTTCTCAAGTCATACAAGTAACTAGAGGGTGTTCATGGCATTTTACCTTTTGAAATTTCTATGTTTTATCATTAGGATAATTGTTTCTTGATACGTTTTATTGGTAACTTCATATAGATATTTGGTTCCATAATGTGGTTAGTTGGTTTCTTCATATCATTAGATGGTTCTATCATTAAGTTAGTTGGTTTTTTGATATGTTCGGTTGATTAATTCTTGTAGTCAATTGGTGCCTTATTTTAGTCAATTGGTTCCTTCATTTGATTTATTGGTTGATTTATGTGGTCAATTGGTTTATTTGTGAGGTTAGTTGGTTAATTTTTGTTATAAGTTGAATCCTTTATATGATTGGCCAGTTCCTTATTCTGGTTAGTTAGTCCCTTTGTGTGGTCCGTTTCTTGGATTGATGTAGCCGATCCCTTCTCAAGGTCGATTCAACAGTTCACAAAATTGTTCAATTTTTCAAAATACACAGATTTTCTAAAATTATGTGAAAAATTATTTTAGTATAAAATATGGAATTATAGGCTTAAATAAATGTTTCTAATTTTTTATATGTATTTAATCTAGTAATTTAATTACTTAAAGAATGTTGTTTAAATGGGCCATTCCATGTGTTTTAAATGAAATCAAATTAAATGAAAATTGAAAAGGAAGGTCGATCATGTTAATATTTTGAGTTATTATAGGATATATTTCCAATATATTAAGGTATGATATTTCCTCTTCTCAAGTAATTTATTTTTTCCTTCATGTTAGGAAAAACCAAAAACTTTCTCTTGATCCTTTGAGATAGATACTTTTGATATGATGTTTTTCTACTTGTGATTCCAAGTGTGTTTGACATGTTGGTTCGCCCTGTGATTTTGTTGGGCAAAAAATACCTCAAGGTATCATTGATTTATTTTTGAGGTGATTGTGTTTATTGACAAAGTGGACATCTATGCTGTGATTGTTGATAAATCAAACCATGACATACAACTTTTTTGACAAAGGGGATTTCATGGTGGAATGTCAAGTTCAAGAGCTGTGGTCAATGATCCATGTTTGATTCAAGAACGTGGACAAAGGAATGGATGATCTGGAGGCGGTAAAAAAAGAACAGATACAAGGTGGTTCCATTTTCTAGTGTTTGCCAAATTTTTGGGCCTGAAAATCGACAAAAGGAGAAAAGTGGTTTTGGCAAAGAGACTTGCGCGCCTTTTACTTAAAGGAGAGGAAACTTGCACGCCTAATGTTTTTCAGGATCATAAGGTCAAAATATGGAAAAGGAAATAGGGTCGCACTGGTATTGGTGTGGTCGCGCAGGTGATTTGTGCGCAGTAAAGAGACTTACATGCCGATGCCTAGGAGTCTTGGGAACTTGTGTACCTATTGTTTTTCAAGATCAGAAGATCTAAATTTGGCAAGGGAAAGTTGGGCGCACAGGTGTCTTGCAGGGGAAGAAACCTGCGTGCCGGGACTTGTGTTCCATGGGGAGACTTGAACGCTGACGTGTTAGTTGACTAAATGCCTATAAATACTAGACCACCCCTCCTCATTTTCAATGGAGTTAAACACATATAAAAATCAGATCTCCCGTCACGCAGATGTGGTGGTCGCGCAAGTGGTGTGTGGTCGTGCAAGTGGACTTGCGCGCCATTGTTTGAAGTTTCACGCTAGTTGGTAGTTGCACACCAATATTGTCTTGGGCATAAAAGGAGTTGAGTCACGCAGGTTTGGAGTTGCAGAAGATTGTGCCACACAAGTGGTTGAGTTAGACTTGCACGCCAGTTGTGACCTACGCGCTGATACTTCCACGCCGGGTTATACTTGCGTGCCAAGTAATGTTGATTCACAAAGGCTATTTAGGGCTGCGTAAAAGTTGAAAGATTGCCCGATACCCTCAGTGCAAAGTGAATTTCATCTACAGGTGAAAGCTATAATTCAACAGAGCATCTAATTACAATAGAGGATGTATTCATTAGTGATAATTAAGAGACCTACAGGTCTATAAACTATGAGTGGATTCTTTCCGGAGCAGTGAGAAAAGGAAGAGGAAGAAGGTGATCCTCTCCACCGGCAGTGAGCCAGAGAGAGAGAAACAAGGAGTGACCCTTGGGAAAGAAGTGAGCTGACCCTAAACCTTGTAAAGGCAGTGAGCCTGGGACAGAGTGACTGTTCTTGAAACTTTGTATCCACATATAGTGAAGAATAGTTGAATTTGGTATGATCAGCAACTTGTCGGTGTATGCTCCTTGTATGTAGCCCAGTGAGGATGAACCAAGTAAAAATCTCTGTGTCTTCCTGCTTACTTACCTGAATTTCATTTAAGGCATCATCATCAGATAACTAATAAAATAAGTGATCATAATAAACACACAAGTTCAAACAAAGTGACCCTTGTAATAAATAGGTTAAGATCCAGTGGGGTAGGAAGAACTTTGAAAAAGAATATCCATACCCTGATTCTCCCCCCCCCTCTTACGGTATATAGGCCCCTATTGGTCCTAACAGATTTCTATAGTAGTGTATCAAATTTAAAGTAGTATTTGTATTCTATTTTATATCCATTCCTTATTTATGGCTGTTATTGGGTTGATAAATTCCTTACCCTAGAAATATCCAAGTGGCAACATCATCTTTCTTTTTTTCTCTATTTTTGGTGCATTGTGTTTTGGAACTTCTTTTCCTGGTAAGAGATCCTTATTCTCTTTTCTTCCTACATATAGGGAACTATAATTCTACTTTTTTTTCTTGTTAGTTGGAAATACACATTGGATAATTAAATTAATTAATGAGTTTAAATTAAATTAAAGCGGATGGGATGTATAAGATTCTTTTTCCAAATTTATTATTGTTATTATATGATTATTTTTAACTGAGATTATAGCATGTTTTTATGTGAATATTATGAACATCAAGAAATTATTAACCTATTTTTTGTAATGATAACCCTTGATATGATTTTTTTTATAAAACCACTATTTATAAATGGATCAAGATTTATATTTAGCTATGAATTGGTTTCCCATGAGAATATAGAACTATTTGAAAATATGTATGTATGAAAAGATGATTTAATGTGAAAGACCTAATAAATAAATTGTGGTAAATTATAGGAATATATAATCATTTGTTTTGAACTTATGATTTTTTTTGGTTAGTGTGGAATTTTGTGATGATGGTGGTTACCAATTCATTTGTGGGGTGTATTGTGTACAGTGGAAGTGTGGTTGTTGATATGTGGTTATGATGAAATGGATGGGTTGTATTATTGTCTTGGTTAGGAGACATTATGTGTTGTTGTGTGGTTCCTTATTGTAGTATTCTATTAGTGATGGAATATGTGGCTTGTAATGACAAAAAGAAAAATGGTGTGGAGTCGAACTTACTAGAAATGTAATTGAATTTACACGTGGTTACTAGTATATGAATTTAATAATTATTAATAGGATGGAATTAAATGGAAATTAATTGTGGATATTTGTTATATTAGTTTCTCATTAGGTAATAAGTTAAACTAATTAATTAATGAATGATAGATGGGAATATAATAAAATCGAAAGAGGATGAATTTATTTTTGGAAGATGGGAAAGTTGGCAGTGTGTGTGGATTTTGGGCGTGTTAATGTTTCATTTAATAGTGGCGACCTATGCTAATATTAATAATTTATTGATTATAAGACATAGGTGATGATGTATGGATCTTAAACCTTTAGGTTGGGCATGTATGATGTTTATGTATATACACACACACTTCTACCTTTATGTTAGTTTTAAAATCACCCCAACCGTGTTTAGTGATATGCACCCACACCCAAATGTTATAGGGGATGTTTTTTCCAACATATAATTTTTGAAGAATGGATGGGTTTTTACTCCTCTTCCCCTCTCTTCCTTCCATTTTTTTAGGAAATGAAATAGTTTTTGGACGATCCGTTCCCTTGATGATGGCATAGTTGGTGGTGCTACCTTTTGATATATAGTGGGGAGCATGTGTGGTAGGAGGAGGAAACAAGGTAGATGTCCATAAAATTCACAATACCCAAATTACATGGTTGTGATATCATGTAGGGATTAGGGATGATACAGATGATGATGTGCAAGTGATAGGAGATACATTCATGATGACGTTAATTCTATCACATGATTTTGGTCCCTATATGAGGATAGGGTTAATAGTTTTTTCACCCAACCTACATCAGAGATGGATAGATATATAGTGATGAGATGTCCTAGAAGGGATTATAGTATTGTACATCTAAAAGTGAGTCATGAGAGAAGAAACTCAATTGGGAGAGTTGATAAAATCAACTTTATTTATGTTCTCTTATTATTATATTATTACTTCCTTGCAATACTTGGTGAATGATCCATGGTGAGGTTGGTTTGGATAGATGAACTATCTAGGTTCTTGTTGGTTCTTCTACTTGTTCACTAGTGAATTTGTATAAAATTTTCACATTTTCATGGAAGGCCTTAAATATGACCCTATTGTGTATACATGTTATACTTACCTTATGTACATGTAAACTAAAATTTCAGTTTATAGGGAGATTTCAGAGATTTATTTAGAAATTACTATCTTAGAGATCAGATCTATAGTGTAGTTACTATTTTAGGTTTCACTGTGTTTTATTTTTGATATTTTTATATGTATTTATTTACAAACACATGTGGGATGGATTGGTTTCTTTTATATCATGTGATAAAGTTCTTTGGTGGGTTTTCACATTTTCTCTCAATAATTTTTTTTATTGAGGGAATTTAACCCCAATTGAGCATTCTAAACCCTCGACATTGGTTACTAAAATGGGACCTACTGGAGGTAGGGCTAGGGATCATTCCATCCATTCACTACTAACCTAGGAGGGGTACTATGGAAGCGGGATTGTGAAAAATATTACATCCTTGATACATGATTCTTATTATATGCACACCTTTTATGTTTTTATAGGGTAACATTAATTAAAATAGATTTATAGTATATTTCATTATATATATAATAAAATAATGTAAAAGTTACCTTTAAACTCTCATCCTGATGTTTGAAAATGAAATAATTCCAAGATTCATGGGTGATGAATCCAGACTATAACATTGGAGGGTAAGGATTGTTTTTCCCATTATAATATCTCAGTTACTTGGTGGATAATATTGTTTACAAATTTCTATTAGACATTCTAGAAAAATTAAAATAAAATACATTATAAAATATTTCATAATAATTTCACTCTTAAAAATAAAAAAAATCATTTTACACCTTGATCTTAAGTGAATAGAATGAAACTAATAACAGTATGTTACCATAATGCCCTCAATGACGATGGACTTAATTATAGGTATAACAGTATTCCAAATCTCTATATTAATTATCACATTATATATAGCACCAACTCTAATATTACTAATTAATATTGATCTATTGGGGTTAATGGGCTACCCATAGTTATTCACTCGAACCATGGGTTTTGAACCTTTTCTCTATGTATTCAATGATTTTTTTTAACACAATCACCCGACACCACTCTTGTTTTTACATTTTTTTCATGCATAATTTCTTACTCACCCTTGGAATCACTAAGATGTCTCTCATTAGGGTGAGTAGTATATTGTGGTGGAGGATATATTTTTTACATATATATTTAAATAATTAACAAAAAATATGATAGTTTCTTATTGATTATCAAATTTTACTCTCTATGACCACCTCAAACATATGAGACATCAACTTTAAAATGTTCCCCTTGAAATGATTGTGACCTCACAAGGATCTTCCTCTGATGAATAGATGAATAATTATTTAATTTATTTTTTTACCAGATTAAAATGGAATGAATTTTATTTCTAGAGTCTTCATCATCAATAAAAAAATATTTTAGGATATACATTGTTTTTAATAAATACAAAATAGTTTAGAAAAGAGAGTCGCACATTAAAAAAAATGTCTCAGTTTAGTCGATGTTTTTGGAATAAATATATATATATATATATAAACATATTTGAAACAAAATCTGTAATTATATTTACATTTATATGACATATATATAAATATTATATATGTATAATATATATATATTAATATATATTCTATGTAAAAATATTTATCCATGTAAACTAAGAAACATACATATAAGAATATATATATATATATATATAAATATATATATATATATATATAAACCACACACACACACAGACATATATATATATATATCTTAGGTTACATATATATATATATATTGAATATAAATAATATATATATATATATATATATATATATATCAATACAAATATATATATTATACATATATATACTTATATAAATCCAAATACATATAAATATATATTGAATATAAATAATATATATAAATATATATATTTGAATGCATACACATATATATTTATGTCCAAATCTAAACATATAAGTATGTATGTATTTGTGTTTTTATATCTTTATTTTTGTGTATATATCAAAAAATACAAGCATATATACATATACTAATATAAATGAGCTGGGTTTATAGCCCCTTTATTAAAAAAAATCAAAATAAAATAAAATTGGATGTAGTACAAAAAAGAAAGGCTTCCCTCATTAGAAAGAGACCTAAACCATAAAAAATTTAAAAAAAGATTTTTTTAATCTCTTAGAAACAACCAAGGCTCTCATTGTGAAGCACCCCCAATTATTTCTTCCATGCCCATAACCTTGTCTCCTAGGATGCCAACCGCATATCCAGGTCTTTGCATGCTTCCAAGAGAAATCAATGCATCTTGAATCCAAAATTTCATCCTATATGTCATTACTAATTCTATACTTATCAATGGAATTATTTTCCTATAATTATTTGGAAATAAACTCCTTATAGGAATTCTATAAAACCATGAAATGACCTATATTCTACCCAAAAATTCTACTATCCTAACTTGAGTCAGTAGGTTTAATACCAATGTTCCCATCCTCATGAATATCGAGATATATAAAGGTTTTATAAGTACTAACATAGATACACACTTAACTGGGATCTTCCCATCATTCTTGGTTACACTCAAACTACCCAAAAAGGGTTATTCCTTCTTAGAGGAGTCATATTTTTCAGTTTGTGTATTTTGGGAATGTAAATTCCTTGGTGTTCCCAATATAGAACTAATAAAGGATAATGTTGTATCTATATTCAATATATCTTTATATATACTATATTATGACATCATATCATCTTTATGTAATTACTAATCAACATCAGCATGGAATTCTAGTAATATCATAATTTATAAGAGGAGTTTCATCCTCCACATCAGCCCAGTTTCCATGAAACTTTGATGTTTTTCATACATCTTGGATAGATTTATTATAATTATAAACTACCTATCATATACTATATTCATATCCCTCCATTTCACATTGTTTTTTAGAATCATATTATCCAAAAAATGTGCCACTATCCCCATAAGTATCCCCTACACCTCTTGGATATTGATTTTGTTCACCATGACTAAACACATTCAAACCAATTCCATATTTCATATCTATAGCAGGTACCTGTATTTTCTCCTAAGATAAAAATAATCCCCCAATAAGTATTCCCATAGAATCTAATTGTTTCTTTCCATAACTTATGACATTAACATAGTTAAAAAGTACTTTTATTTTAGATTAACTATCCTGAGTAGACATCATTTGTGCCCCCAGATCATCATAAATCCTCTCTTATTTAGAGCCTCCCATACCAATAGCCTTACTAACCAGAAAAAAAAGCATAAACATTAGTCTAAAACTCCTTAATAAACTATTTGATCAGATTCTCGCCTTTATACGAACCATACTCCTAACCTATAAATATTTAATGTTTCATTCCCCGACTCCTGGATGGAAGATTCCCTAATAGACCAATCTATTTAATCATCGATTCCATGTATATTATGATTATTTATCTTTTTTTTCTACAATATATTTCAATATTCCTATATAAGGAGAAGTTATTACAAACAAAATATATAAAAAATTATTCCTTAACATGGATGATTGTATTAAAAGTGATGAAAACAACATGGAGTCCCTTCATATATAATATAAAGGCTAACATCATCATCCATGGTGGATAAAACAACATTATTATCAAGTATATAACTCAAATAAACCTTCATAATACCACTTTCATAATGAATAAAGTTATTAGATTCATTTTCCTTTCCAATTTTAATTGTCATTCCAACAACATAAAAATGTCAAATATATTTTTTGGAATCCCTAAAATCTAGTTCAAGCCAATAATTCTAATCTAGAATTAGGATCTGTTATTAAAACCAAAATTTGATTAAAGTGATAGATTAATTCTTGAAAAACAAAATCATACCTGGCTTAAAGGGGATAGATCAAAATAACCATGAATGAGGATTCAATCAATCCAAATAAAAAAAGATATAGAAATATCCTTGACCTAATAGAATGCATTTCTATTCATTAAAACCACATACTTCTATCAGTCATCAAACTAGATCCTATAATTTCTTTGGCTTCCCTCTAATAGGTAATACAATTTTGGATATAATCGATTGCACTCAGGTTTTGAGTCTATATAAAATAGCTTCACAATTCACTAGCACAAGAGAAAAATTATCCTTTTTGAGGATTCGTTCTTGGATTACATCCTTGAAAGCACATAAATACATATGATAATCGACCTAAGAAGATCCCTACCCACTCAAACCATTATACTTTATATGGAGAGATTCATCTTACCACGGGGATCAATGAAACTGCTGCCAGTAAGAAGATCAAATTCATGATCCCAAGGGAATTCCATGAAGAGTTCTAAACCCCAGATCAACTAATCTCCATTATCTCCCTCCATAAGGAGATAATTGACCTCCATAACCATATTTATATTATTAATTATATCACATATCATATATATATATAAATTTGCTTATTTAAATATAATAAATATTCAACTAACTTAAGGGAAGATAAACAATGAAAAAGGTGAAAAATAAAGGAAACCTAAAAATAGTATGTATTTTTTCATTAAAACATCAATAGCATTTAGAATAATATTTGAATCTTATTCTTAGAATTTAATATTTATTTGAGGAAGAAAACCATGATAAAGTCCAGCGGCATAGAATATAGGTGGAGAACCATATTTCAGAATAAGGATGAGGATGGAAGAATTAGTAAATTTGGTTAAAATGGATTAACATTTCTTAGTTCCATGAAATTAGCTCTGATAAATAAAATCATTTATTAGTTGTTTTTGATCACTTATAATTCCTTTCCTCTATGAGAATTTAAAATCATTGAAAATGGATTGTATTTTTCATCCCTAATAATTCCATTTTAGAAGATTCATTTTTATTGATTTTAATAAGAATTGAGAAACATATCACTAAACAATCATATTTCTTTCATATTGAAACCTTATGTACGTAAATAATATATACATGATGTTGCATAAAAAGGAAAGAAGCCTTAGTTTCTGGGGGATGATTTCAAGAGATATTTTAGAGGAGTTTAATGTTTTAATTGTAGTTATTTGGTGGTTAGTTAACACTTTTTTGTGTTTAGTTTCAATTATATTATCCATTATCTTGTACTTTGTTTTTAATTTATGGTTTTGTTTGGTTATATAACTCATTTGGTAATTTTTTGGACACAATTATGATATTGAAAAAAAATATACTGTATTTATGATGCTTATTGTTATTTTACCATTTAATTTAGTATTTAAATTTTTATTGAACATTGTAGAGTAAATATATCAAAAATAAATATATTTGGACCCTCAATGATAAAAAACTCTTGAGATCAAGGAGGGAACTTGATGTTAGGTGATGTTTCGCATCAGTGTCCCAATTGTGTTGGTGTAGGATGTTTGAGAACATTAACATTTAACATCAACAATCATAAATAAATATAAATTAATTATAAAAAAAATTAATAAATTAAATATATAGAAAACCATGGGGAGTGAATATCCCCTGATGAATAATATTAAGGGAAAAATTCTCCATGAATGATAATAAGTTTCCACCGAAACATAGACTATAGTAGGCTAAAACCATAGGGAAATCATTCTAATGCATGTCATAGATTTTCTTGAAGATATATGTGAAAAAATAGTAAAATACTTCATGTTTTCAATAATATGTGAGTATAATCATGTAGTATATTGATCCTAGGTATTTTCCAAAACTCTTTTAAACACAAATGACTAAATTCATGAGAAATACAAAATGTGTAATGAAAACTAAAATCCAAAATAATCAGTGCCATTATTTCTTTCACAATTAAATTAATATTGAGGATACCCATTACTCATTACAATCACACTCAATAAATAACAATATATAAAAATATATATAACACACAAAAATAACAATCACTATATAATATACCCTATATAAAACACTATAATTGGGGTTATCTGAATACCAAACCACAACTTGCCTCTTATAGAACACATGGTTACAAAAGAGGGTTAACAAGTTATAACACTCAATACATATATTTGTACCCTAATTTATGCAACCATATATGTAGAGGGTTTTCATATAAAATTATGTGTCCCTATTATTCTTAATGAACCCACCCCCATATAGGAGTATCAACACCACTGTCAATCATATGTAATAGTTAACCTTAGTTAATCATATATATAAACATAAATTAGAAATTGACACTGTTTATTAAATATATATCTAGAAATAAAATCATACATCCAAAAATATCATTATGTTGAAATTATGGCTTACCTATAAGTTATCTGTCAAAGTACACCTCCAGTAAGCTAGGGTATTATAATAATTACTAGGTTATCTACTATTTATAAAGGGACAAATTACCTCTAATTATATCTGTTCACCTTCTAAAACGACATATAATCCACCATAGTATAATCGTATAACCAAAAATGTAATATAAATTAGGAATATATAATTAAAATATCTATAAAAAATATAGTGTTATCAAATAGACCACCACCTATTAGTAACACATTAAGAATTGATAAAATGAGACATAAACCAAAATATGGGGGAAGGAAATGTTATCACCCTAATAAAGACTATAAACCTTCATCCACCAAGTCTATCATCTATATGAAACTCCTCATATCATATACCAGCTATTTTTATTAATCAATACAAACATAAGAGAATAGAATACACAAGTTCCCATGTAGGGGTGAGTGATGGCACTAAATATATCGATCATAATCACTACATCAATGCCCAAAAATTACATGTATTTAAATTATGATAAATAAATAATGTATTAAAAAAACCAATATTCTTAGAACATGTAATCAATTGTCACAATAATATCCACAATTCAATACATATCAAGATACCCATATATCACCACCATGTTACTCACCAAATAAAAATATATTTTTATAGGTTGATATATATAATTTTAAAAATATCATAATAATTAGAACTCTATGAACTAAATACATCTACATTACACCTAGAACCTAATCCCTTGACATACTATTCTACCAAGTTATTATATTAAAATAAGGGTAATAGTTATAAAACTCTATCCATCATAACAATCACTATATGATTCCCTCAATATATGTTTGAAATCATTATCCCTACATGTGAATCGTGGTTTGTACTAGAAATAACATATAAAAATATAATAGAATCATATCTCAAATCCTATCATAATTTCCACATTAAATGAATTTACCAATGGGGAATGCTATCACTTATTAGAGCAACACCTATACAGATTGTTTTTCCTCAGATAAAGCGCTATGGGTGAGAATATAATAAGTATTTCATACATTATTTTGTACCTTGAAACAAAATATATGGATGAGATATAGGGTTAGAACAGAATTTAATCTCCACCAACATAAATATTAGAATAATAGGTGAGAAATTAATAAATACTTAGGTGTATCTTCAATAGTCTCTAACCTAAGTCAATTGGTAAACATGTGAATAAATAAATATATGTGGAATTTTCTTTATATAAAATAAGTAGTGGGTGAGAAAATAGTAAATGAATAGATTTAATCATCTATCTCTAACCCATGTCATTGAGTTAGTATATCATTAGTTAATCTTGTATGTTTTTATCATCGACATCCTTCAACCACTGCACTGAATTACGCATTCAACGTATTGCGAGTGAGAAAAGTAATCACACTAATTGAACGATGAAAAATATATTAGTCAGGTATAATTATATATATATTAACTATGTAATGAAAAATCACCCCCTAAATTTTCATCTTCATTAGTATATGAAAATCCAATGAAAGGTTAGTGTCATTTATATTATTCTTCCAAATAATCAATAAATTATAGAAATAATATCTATATCAATATAATAATATCACCTTCTCATAATCATAATTTATCCACAAAATAATTGTTAGAATCTCATTTCATAAATGTAACTTATTTGGATCATCATATAGAAAACTCACAGACTCAAAATAATAGGGTCCATGCTATCATTTTGTTCCATCATCTCAAGAAGAGTGCATTATGCATAATAATTCTAAATATCTATCTTTATATACAAAAATTATATATCATCCTCTAAATATCTAAAAAAATAAATTGTCATTAAATAATTCCCATTTAATTCTCGTAAAAAAATTCAATTAATATTACACTCCATATATATTGAAATTATTATTATCAATTGTTTTCATTAGTGTCATTCAGTCATTTGGAACTGGACCAATAAGCTTACCAAATGCCTTGAGTCACACTGGAAGCTCTTTATCTATCATCATCAAAGAAACTATCATTAGAATACATGTGAAGAAGTTTAAATCAGAAATCACAACATTTGAAAATTGACCATATTTTAATATTCATATTAAATTGTAGAAGAAAATGTGGTGTTCTATATGAAAAACATATTCTATATTACTCTCTAAATTTTCAAGAGCTGAGTTAGTGTCAATATTGATATCCAATTATTTAATCTCCCAAAAATTCCTTTTAAATGAACAAAAGTTGATTTAAAAACACTATTATCATGATATGCAAGGAATAATATGTAAATTGGAATATTTATTTCAAAAAAATTAATATCAACCTAATATAAACATTCATTCAATTATACATATATATATTTTATAATAAAAAAGTCTAACCAACAATACAAATGTGGGCTAGCACTTTGATTCAAAATGATAAAAATTATGCCTCATATATCCCTCTATTATATGTAATAGATATAATTTTATTTAATATATTTATTAACATAATAAATATCATATCAGACCAAACATGTCCCTCCCTTAACCATTATATTATTTACATTATTATTAATATATATTTTAAAAAATATTTTTCCTTAAAAATATTTCAATAGAAAATTACCAACTTTTATTGGTAGATTTGTCTTGAAACAATAAAGAAAATTCCATTCTATAAAAAATTAAAAAATTTCAGCATTTTAAATGATAGTGATGTTGAAAGTGAGTTATTACACAAAATTTAAGCATAGTTTCACAATGATTTTTCATGAAATTTGAGGTAAAGTAGACATTTTAGAATTTTTTTCATCAATTAAATTAATTTGGAACATTTTAATTTTCATAATAATATATAAAAAGATGATTATTTGAAATAATAAATATAAGGATCTAGTTATTTACAATCTTTTTCTTTGTGTTTTTGGTTTATTAGTGGTTTTAGGGAAAATATTGATAATTAGAGGTGCAACTTGAGATGGAATTCCAGATGGAAGATGGTTTATATTGCATGGTTGGTTTTGTTATGGTGTTGTGTAGTTTTTATGGTTCAGTTTCATTAATTCAGATGACCTTTGAGGTGTGTCCATGGAATCTTCACTATGGGAGATCGGGTCACCGGTTATATGGTTCTTCTATTTTAGAGACCCATGAATCGTGGTTCTTAGGATACACCATGAAACTCAAGGGATTGATCTCCTTTTCACTACCTTATTAAGGGTACCTAAAACAAGGTTAATAGTATACACCATGGATTACTTGAGTTTTAAACTCTTTCATTTACTTATTTTGGAACCACTACGACATTGCGTCTTAACTACATCATGGAATTTTATTTATTATATCAGAGGAGGTGTTTAACTGAACTGAATAGGGGAGATATAGGGGTTATAAATGATGATTTATAGATTAATTTTTGATTCAAACACATTGTGGGGTGGCCCAACTTTTTCACTATTATATTTTTGAAAAAACCAAACCACTGTGGTGTGGTTGACCCCATTGAATTGTGGTCGTATTAAAATTTAATCATATATAAATTTTCAGGTCATAATAAATTCCTCATATTTCCTCATTATTCCTTCATAACCTAGGTTAATAAAAGATATATCATAGTTACTCTTCTTCCTTTTTTCTTTAATTTATCCCACAAATTATAGAGATCGATTCAAGGGTGTTCTATGGTGAGTTTCCTACTCCAACATTTGTTCTTATTCTCTCATGTTCATTTTTAAAAGTTATGAAAGAAATGTTCCATTATTTTTTCATGGTTTTCTATTTGTGGTTTATGGATTATTATTTATTAAATGGAATATTTATGATTTATATATTCCTTGAATTATACATGATTAGAGGTCTACATCTTTTTTTATGTTTCTATTCAGCAAATGTTGATATATTTTTATCAATATAGGGGATTTATGAAATTATATTTATATAGGTTCCGGGCACAATAGAAGCGCAATGGTGGATTTTCCCAACTTTAATTTCAGCGTTAAACAATGTTCAATATAGGATCTATCATGATAATCAAACACCGGATCTTTGAAATAGAATGATGAACGAAAAGAAAGAGAAGGATCCCTCAACCATTGAGAGGATCATCATATGTTGGTTATAATTAATTTAATTAATTGACAAGAATTAACTTGATGGAATTATTTCTTCGTTGAAGTTTTCTGGTCACGTTTCGATATGATTCGTTGTTGCATTGCAGAAGCCAAGTGTATACTTCCTCTAGCGGTGATCCACCCATGCACCACATATCTCTTGATGTCGCCAAAGGAATCTGCGGGTGCCAGCATGGAGAAGCCTTTGCTTGCATTGTCCGCCTTAGATCGCCGTGATCCGATGGGGGAGGAACTCTCTCAGTCTTGAGAGCATTCTTGGAGGAAAGAGTTCTCTCGGAAATGAGATAATTTTCCAGAATTTTTGGGCACAACAATTCATGGAAAAGTTTGGGGGTTGTGAGGATATTTATAATCAGGTATGAGGTTATAGAGTTATGACAATAAATAAACACTTTAAGTGTTTTATTTATTTCATTAACTCTTATTTAAAACCCCCATGCTGAATCATTAATTCATTGACATTCAACCACACTGATTATAATAAATATCATTCAATAAAACAATATTATTTCCTCAAAATTCTGACAGGAAAATCTACACGACATGTAATCATTAATACGCATCGTGTACTTGTTTTTCATTTCCTTTCCAAAATGAAAACTACACAGCATGTACATTCAATGTAAATTGCGTGTATATCTTGTTTTTAATTTTATTCTTCCTCCAACATTAAAACGATTAAGGCTTCCTTAAATAATTATTAAACCACATATGGGAATAATCTTTATTCTACTTGAGATACTTGTATACACTTAATTTGTGACCCTCTAGGCCTCTTTCTCGTTGGCATTAGGCAGTGTTTCCAAAAGTCCAAGATTACTGTATAGAAATGGGTCAAGGCACCCAAGAGAAAAAATTTGATGCCACATTGACATGTCACCTCATACGAATGATTATCGTGTAAGTTAATCCCTTTGTCTCAATATCTCTAATCAAGCAGGTTGCATGCTAGTGCCATTAACCCATATGCTCGATTATTATTTCTTTGACTTCTCAGAATTTAACTCTCCCATACCTTTCCATGCCCATGGATTTATTTAGGCTATATCAATTCCATAAAAGGGCTTGAGATATCTACTTCTTTAATGGAACAGAAGGGACAAATCCTTTCTCGCATTATCTATTAATGCAGCATCACCCGTGACACACCCAACGTATCCTACCTCACTGTGAAGAGTGATTCGTCATAGTTTTCCCAAATACATATAAGTGTGCAAGTTGTAATACCCATTAATAATAATCTTAAAGTCTAAGGACCAATAAACACATCCGCAGGTAGGAACATCCAATGACACTATGAAATGTGGATTTCCTACTGGCGGGTCTTGTTCTCATAATATCCTCCTGAATATTACCAAGGGTTCACACCATGAGAAGGTTTCTCAAAGTTTTATGATTCCTAACCCCTAATGGCCTATAATATTTGTGTCCCTCAAATAACATCATCCGGCCATAGAACATATATTCAAGAACAGTGTTATGGCACTTTCGGGTTCTCATCATAGGAGGGATCCGCTATGACCCTATAATGAAACTACTGTCCTTAGGACATTATCACATGCATTGTCATGCAGAAGAACAATCAAGATGTGATAAGGTATTTATTAATGAATAAAGTACAATTTAGTTGGTTCTAGGCCACCAAGTCCAACACTTTATTTATTTATTAATATGGAATTGGTAGGATTAATCTCTAATTGGTAGATGTTTAAAACTAACCTTAATATATATATTTAACTAAGAGTATATAATTTGAAGAAATATAATGTTGTAGTGATCACATGTCATTTCTTAATGCTTTAACCATGATTGTAGCCTCTTATGATTTTTTGATGGTGTGTTTTAGGACAGATTTGATTATGGTTATTTTCTAGAATATTTGACATGATTAATGTTTTTTAAAAATTTAATGTAACGTAATATTAGGTGAATAATGAATGATTTATATGGAGAGAGTTTATCATTATTCTTAAAATTACTTAATAAGAAAGGTGTTTCATTACATGGATGATGTTTGCTTCATTTAGATGTTTAATATAAGGATTCTTATTGATGAAACCATGTCATAATGAATCCTTTAATTTAGTATGGTAATGGGTAAGGATTATTGATGAAATAAAAGTGTTTTGGGATACTTTGAAGATAAACCTTGTTTTTATGTAGGTTTTCATGTTGTTATGGATGAGGTTTCCTCTGGAATTTATTATGTGAAAAATATGTCATTCTAAAATGTGTGTTCCATCTGATTATAGATCCCTTGATGATATTTTTTGTGAGTCCTAGGTGAGGGATGGATTAATTTTCCATGGGTTTTGGTAGTGGTTTTATATAGATTTGGATGAAATGAATGGCACATGATGAGATCTAGGTTTTCCTATCTATCAAATCATTATATTAGGGATGTTTATGGGTTGGATAGAAATGGTTGAGAGTGAATTTTTCCAAATTTCCTTCAGTTATTTATTGGTTGGATATTGTAAGGATTATCTTACATGATGATGTTTTCTTATTCCTTTGGGAATTTAATATCTATGAGAAGGTTTTGGTTGTATCATATTATAGCCAAGGATATGTAATGTAAATTAATTAAAAACAAATTAATGGGAATGGTAGTTGATGATAATCATGATATATTAATTCAAAACCACAAAATTGAATGGTATAATACTTAATGATTGCGGGATTAAAATCACGAATTTTAACGATGGATAAAAAATTCCTTTGTATGGGTCGATAAATTAGTATATCTACAACAAATTTTTTTTATGGGGTTAATTAAATTAATTTTAATTGTAAATTACTAAATAAATTTGGTAAATAATGGACCTTAATGTTTTTATGATTATATGAGATCTATATTTATGGACTATTATGGTTGAATCCATGTGTGACATGGGACGATAAATTAGTTTGAGTCTAAGGATATGTTGTTTCCCCAATTTTGGTTTTGTTCCATTGTTGGCACTAGTATTTGTGCATGTCCAACTTTTCCGCCAAATATATAAGAGCTAGGACAATGAATTAATATATGGTTGATATCATACATAAAGACCTACGATTTAAAGAAACATATATTGGACCCAAAATTCAACTAATATTTTGATTTTTCTTAGTTAGGAGTTTGATACCACCACTAGCCAAAAAATATGGCTAACCCACCAACCAGCCAGGCCAACTCAACTAAGGCCCATGTAAGACTAGTTCAACCACACCCATGGGAGTCAGCCCAAGCCAACAGGTGGGGCAGTAGGGAAGCATAGCTCCTAAAAAGATCTTGGATCGGCCCATATATAGGTCCCATAATGTGCATGACCATAGGCACGTTCTCACATAGGTGGGCTGAGGCCTGCTGGGTGGAGAGTGTTGCATGTGGTATGGGTGCTGACCCCATTACTGGATAGAACTTACATCATCCACCAAATGGATTATATGCAAAACATAATAAGGCACTATAATTTGATGTGGGATGTGGATTTTTCCATGGGATCAAATCAGGGATATCTGATCAAGCTGTTGATGATCCACACTATCAGATCTCACGCCCCACTGATCCTGGCCATTTTCTCACTCTCATAGATCACGATTTTGAATCCAAATGAGTCACATACGCCATATAACCCTCATCTTCAACCTCCCTCCACACTAGTTTAATAACCCAAGGCACAACAAATGGTTCCTCATCATCACTTCCATGCCTTCAAAGAATTTCTGATAATGTTGTAGGTATAAGGAAATTATCATGAGATATATACCATGAGCTCAAATGGTCTTCCACAAGACTCACTGAGAGCGAGTGAGACGGTCGCACGATCCTTCCATGATCATGTGATCGAACTGAGGAAACTTGAGAGAGGTATCCATGGGACTTTCCAACCTTCCTCTAGCGCCTCTGGACAAACCCATATCCATCACATGATCACCCTTGATCATGCAACCAAGACATGGATAACCCAAGGTTGTTGGTTGTTGGTTTATGACCACAAAACCCTTCCATATCCATGTGTTTTTCATCCAAATTATTTTGGATTTTTCCTAGACATGAAACTAATTTAGAACCCAACCTGCATCCCATAAAAACCGGCACTACCCTCAGTCTCATAGGGCTTATATAAAACCCCTCACCTCCCAAAAAACGCAACACAAGGGAGAGGGGGAAGAGCTCCGAAGAAATAGGGAACATCGAAGGAGATAGCCACTGTCTGCTGCCATCAGAGATGTTGTCTAGGTAATCAAAAGGATCCCTCTCATGAGAGTCAACCACAAGATTACTTTAGAAAGACTCATTGCATGATCTCCATATGATCACACGATTTCACAACATCCCCCATATGAATGCCCAAGGGACCTCTTATGGGACCTCCCCTTAGATCACACGGTCAAATGATTAATGGAACCTCATGAAATGTAGTGACATTGGGAACCCATACTAGTGCCCGAGAATATTCACCAATGGATGTGGGAATCTTGGAATCACGAATTATGTGGGTTTCCCTATCTTGTGGTTATAAAATGAAGCCCTAGACATGATGATATGAGTATGAAAGAACCTCCTGAAATCTCATAGAATGATGGAGGAAATAGTTACGAGATCCCTCATCAAAGAATTGTGAAGCCCATGAATGTGGGATCATTACTATTTAGTGATCCAACGATTATTGTTTATGGATAATGAAGAAGGAAAACCCTCTATATGTATGTCCTTCACTATTGATTTCCTCATACACCCTTGGACACACGACCATGCTGACTTCCTTCGATTCCACATGTACATCTTCCCCAGTGCATGCCGAATCCACAAGCAGACCCATTCAGGGTCAAGGAGTCCATCAAAAAACACACATCCACGATCATGAAAGCCTCCTCCAATGGACCATGACATTCTCATGTGGCCATGTATATAACAAACTCAACCAGAAAGATCCCCTAGGACTCCCTTAATATGAAGACCAACAGTAGGGTTATGCAGCCCATGACCCTTGCACCTTTCATCATGCATCATATAACCTTACCCATGTATGTGAAGATTTTGAATATCAAACCTTCAGATATCACCATTAGGCTGATTTTATTTCTACAATGAAGACATGTGATCATGTGGATGGTCAAGCATCACACATACCCTTTTTACAGGGTGCCCCTCACATGTGTGTGTGGCCTTGGAACACCAAAGAGACCATGGGAAAATTATTTCCTACATGAACTAAGGAACCCCCTTATATGATCGCGGTATTATGAGTAATCCTCTACGCATGTCTGTAGACTCCTCCATGATTTTATCTTGAGTTCATAAAACAAATTGGTGTCATGTGATCATCCCCATAGTGCACGTAAGAGTTCATGGATAGGGCATACCATAAACATGAAAACCCTATGGTGTATGCCTTAAACATGAGAACTCAGGCACATATTCCCCTATAAAACATAAGGAATCATCCCCTTTGGATACTTACTTGAGGCCTTTGAATGAGGGACAGACCGTAAGCACACTTGTGAGACCCTTCGATGGTCTCACGGTGTCCTTAGAAAAATATAAAAATGCCAAGTTGATTGCAAGGAATGACTTAGATGGATCAAATTTATATTGCAACAACACTTTTGATGTGATTCCATGGTCATGAGATGACCCAAGGACAAGTTGAACCAGTCATGTGAGTCACCTTGAAGTTTCCAGCCTCGATCACATGAAGACATCATAATACAACACACTTTTATCATGCGAAGGAGTCATTGAAACATGAGAATGATCGTTCAATTATTCATAGACATGTGCATATTGACATATGATGACCCAAGGATAGGACCCCATACTTGTCCACCTCATGACATGGAATCCTCTGGGTATTCTCAGACAAACATGCGACACCCTAAGAACAAGTAGACATACATGTCCATGATATACTTTTTCACTCCCCACACAACCCATATTTGTTATGTGAAAAACTTTAAAAAATTGATTAAAAATCATATGCATCACTTGTACAAAGTCACGTGATCCCGAGCCTTCATAAAATAAAGTGAAGGAGATCGAAATGATGGAGGCTAGGGGTGTTTATGGTCACTAAAAGACACCCAAAATTCCCCTAGAATAGCTCCACAAGACCTCCTAAAAATTCACCCTGAAATGTATGCTTGTTCATGTGTGACAACTCAAACATGTTCAACTTAACCAGGAGAAGATACCCATGACAATCCAGTTGATCATGTGGAGCACCGGTGAATGAATTTGGGACAAACCAGATGGTCACACACGACACCTGGGACATGTATACTTGATCATGGGAAGCATATCAGATAATTTTTATTCACCCATGCGAAGACATCTAGAGAATGAAAATGGATTCTTAAGCCACCCTTAGATGTGTCTACTATGTCATATTGACTCCCAAACATATCAAGTAAACAATCAATACTTTCCTAGTAGATGGCCAATACATGTTAGGAAAATACCTTATGACATGTCCACTTTGTAATCCATGCCTAATTGGACTCATTCCATGCAGACCTTGGCTAAGAACCTTAAAAAACATTCCCCTTCTATGAAGTAAGTGTCCATGATGATCCAGGACCATGCATTCATACAACCCCACTAACGTCACGTTCTCAGACAGACCTCTCTCTAATCCTCCAAAGGATAGATAATGAATGATCCAATGGGACACCTTAGAGTGTAAGCCGTAACCAATTAGTGTACCAATGGGAAACCCTAAAGTGTAAGCCCCGACCAATGAATTCACCAATGGGAAACCCCATAGTGTAAGTCCCATCCAATGTTCACACCAACTGGGAAACCTCAGAGTGTAAGCCCCGAACAACGATATGATATAAATAGACCAATCAAGTAGACCTAGAGTGCAATCCTTGACCAAAAGCATAGAATTAGGGAACCAATCATGGGAATCCATAGAGTGTAAGCCCCGACGAATGTCATGATACCAACTGGGCAGTCTCAGAGTGTAAGACCTGACTAGTGACATGATATGAGTTCACCAATCATAGGAAACCTCAAATTGTAATCCCCTACCATTGAAATAATACAGTATTTCCCCATAGATAGGGAATCCATTTAGGCATAATCACATAGAATCCTAGAGATCTCCATAATGTCTCAAACCATGATCACCTACCTTATCCTGTTAGTAGGTTAAGGTAGATATGAACCATGAAGACTTTGATTCCAACCTTATTCAGGATATATAGGAATCCTCATTAAGGAACAATCTCCATACCATATATTCCATGATATGGGTAATCTTTACTTTTAATGGGAAACTTTAATGTGTATGCCCCGTGCAGATATACTCTCATGCGACATGTCCAATCTACTACTAACTCTTATTTCTCACACTAAGAATGGATCATGTAGGCTCAGAGGTTAGTAGTGATTATACTAATGGCTTGATGAGAATCCCCCCAACACAAGATCTTCACCTTGGGTATATAATCTTGATTATATCCCACCTCTTCTCAAAGGTCCGTATCCCTAATAAAGTAGTCTAGGGCAGTCGTATATGCATAAGTCTTGGCTAGGGTCTCTATTTTCATACACCTCCCAACACATACACCCACTAAAAGAACTACATGGAATATTATTCCTGTATAAATTGGGTACGTAGGACACCTCATTGATGTTTGAGCGCAATATTTATGTTCTTACCGTATGACTTTAAACTACATGGATGGGTCTAGTCATACAACCTTAAACTATTTCAAAATGACTATGTGGGTTTTGATTCATATTCTCATAGGATATGTAGGATTCTTGATAGGGGTTAAATACCATCTCAAAGACACCAACCATCCCTCTGGGCAACAATAAACTCTAAAGTGCTCCATCATGGCCATAGTCCAATGCATCATAATTAAATAATGAAGAAATAGAGAACCTGTGATTTGGGCATGATAATTCACATTGATACATATTTGTATTCAATTCATTGATAGAGGGGTAACTAGTCCCATATTGGGGTCTGGGAAGGATTTTCATTAATATGTATGAAATCTATGAGATAGTCTCGAAGTAGGCAGCAATTCCCCTCAAAAGCATGCGATGAGACCGACCTCCCATCATCTCAACCAATGTGAGTCCCCAAGAGTCGCAGGGCCGAAAACCCAAGTGAGCACCAGCCTTTGGAAAGCAGGTATGTACCCTACTATAGATGGGGGAATCATTGGGAGTTTTAAAAAAAATTCAATATGGTAATGTGATGAGTGCAACCCATTCCATTACATAAAACCCAATTAAATAATCATATATATTCCTTATGTTTTGTGATTTCATATGATCCACCAACCAAAATAGTAGGGAAACTAATTATTAGATATTTTGGGTTTCATGTGTTTTCTCCAATATCCACACTATTTAGTGAATATATGTTCGATTATTCCCTTTTACTCACTCTCTTGTTAGATGTAGCATTATGTTTCAGAATATTATAATTATGATGGATTAAGGTATTGGGTAAGTTATCACTTGTCCTGTAATGCTTGTCATTTTTAATATAACTATATATACTGTTAGTAGGGTATTGAGGTGTATCATATACTTGTATTTCAGCTATAGTGACTATGGTTACAATGGGTGTACATTCAGCAGTTATTATTGAAGGAGGTACAACACATGATACACTAGCTATGATAACTTTCAGATTTAATATCTGTTACATGATACAAGCTGAGATGATAATTTAGATGATATAGATATATGCCAATAAGGAGTAGTGTTACCTGATAGATGTTAGTATATGTAGTAATTTGGCTTCATCCACATCATATGATATAATGTTTATGGTGCTCTTTCAGGGGTATGGAAGGGATTAAGGCATAAAATGTTTTTCCTCATTTCATAAGAGAGGCAGGATAGTGGGGAAGTAGATGTTGGGTATCTCTCTTATGAATATTATTTTGAAATTGAATATAATATTTTTAGGTGTTACTTAGTGAGTATGGGATATTGTTTTACATTTTTGGGTAATGAGTTAACTTCTTCTATTTATTCATTAAGATTCAGTATGATTCTTAATGATTTTCAGAAGATGTTTTAGGGTGGATCATATTAAGTATACATTTATTCTCACACCATGTATAGAAAATATTTTTTGGTCTATAGGAGAAATTTGGTGACCGATATTGGAATATATTGCTTATGGTGGTTTGTCAAAAGATACTGGATTTTTTCATAACTTATTAGGTATTCTACTTGGATTTTTCATTTGTTTCCATACTGAATGACATTATATTTCATGTCTTGGGATAAATTCACTATTTATTAAGGTGATTTTTTTGATTAGTGGATCTTATATCTTAACCTAGATTATATATTGAGGGTTATTACTTATATTTTTATGAAATCAATACCCTCATTGCTAATCACTAACTAGTGGTATATTGGAGGTAGGTTTCGGGGGATATCCACATCTTTAGTACTGACCTAAGAGGTGTACCAGTGGGGGGAGAGTCATGAAAGAGTGGTATCAAATATTTTGGTTGAGATATAGGAAAGAGTTTCAAGATAATCACTAGTATGGATTTCATGGTATGGAAGGGAACTATTACTTATAGAATATAGTATGTAACATAATCATGGAATTTTGGCTAGTAAAAAAGAATTTTGGTCCATTAGTGATCCAATAGAAATATGTATTGTTTACCAAAAAATATATGTGAAATGATGTTTCTTAGAGGGTGGATAACTTAGTGAGGAAAGTGCATCATGATTACCTATTAATGTGATGAAATTAGATACATAATTGGAATTGGGATGAATTTGAATTAATTAATCTAACATATTCAATATTTTGGGTTTAAGGAGTCTCCATTTTATATTTTAATTTTCATGTTCGGATCCAAGTAAACATACCTACCAGGTTTGTGTCAATGATATAAAACAATATTCACTAACATATCAAAGAAGATGATTCTAAGGTGAAGACACTTAAATATATTCAATTCCAAATCCTACATAAGAATGAGGTCTTCTTTTCATATCAGGATACCAAGGCTTAATTAGTATAGGTGGAAACTTCTTTTGATTTATCAATTCTAAAAGGGGAATTTCATTCCATTAGTTTTCATTATTCTATACCAATATTCTCAATAATGATGGTTTTTTATCTGAGATTATAAAGAGTCATCCAATTCAAATGATAAGTTTTATGATCAGTTTCAGGTATAGTTTTTGTCTTTAACTATGAACATTGATTTTTGGTAGTGGATTCTTACTCTATGTTAGGGTAATTTTAGTATGTTGGAGTTTGGTATCAATTTAAAATAAATTTTTGAATTATAATTAATATATTATACAAGTTTAGGATGTTGGGTAGATACATTTTGACAGTTCTTTTCATCCACAAAAGCATCATTAGTACACCATGTGCACATTTCCAATGATTCTTGATGTTTTAAAAAATGCATGCATCATTAAAAGGATGATTTCTATGATTAGGTTATGATGAGAGGTGAATCATTAAGAATTATTTTATAGTATATTTATAGACATAATTTTTTTCCCGGTAAGGTGGAGTCTCATGAAGCATTGAGTTGGTTTTTGACTTCTTTATCTTATTTCATCATATGTGGTAGTTCTTGATTCACTTCCAGTATAAAGTGAATGGTTTTTACATGCAGAGGCCAGAAAAATCAGAATCTTGGGTTCCTGGATTTCCTCAGTAGTCAACAAGTATCTAGAAACCTTCTTCAAGATCATCCATTATTGTATTATCTTTTTCTATAATAACAACAGTGTGCTTCAGTAAATTATCAGAAGATAGGAGATCTCATAGTAAGAGTATATACCCATGATTCCCCTCATACTTAGGGAGAGAGTGTAAATCGGGACCATTGATGTGGTCTTTATCATGGTTATAGAGGTAATTTATTAAATCATGGTTATATTTATGCGTTATTGTTTTAATCACAAATTAAAAAATATAGTGATTCAAGTTATTATCTAATTATTTTCTCCCAGTGTATATTCTTTGAATGATTAAAGGGATATATACTCCTTTATTGAACTTATCCTAGACCATTATATTGAACATGATTTAGAGAAGTTCCCAGTTCCCTTATCTTTGAATATGATACTTGGATGTAAAGCTAGCATGTATGATGTCTGTAGAGACTATGATATGGTTCTAGGTAAGAATTATTCTTGTGGATACTTATTATTATTTTATATATAAACATATAAAATCATCCTCATAATAAACTAGTTATAATCAATGTATGTTACTATTGATTAAAATAGGAGGAGAGTTACATTATATTACATTGATAAAGATTATTCCATGTTTATTAGAGACATATCCTTGAAATTCTTGGAAGTGTGCTGGTTATATATCTTTTTTGATGGATGAGTTGATATTGAGTTTAGTGGAGGGTAACCCATGTTGTTTCTTTTAGGTTTTAAAGTGTACCCAATTTTATCTCTAAAAATGGTTATGATGTTACCCACAAAAAAAAATTTATTTTTGGATAGAGTTGTATTTCGGTGTCACTCTCATATTTATGTCCCCATATAAAATGGATAAATTGGATTTTTTGGAGCTACAAATTCAGATATATATTCTTTTAGAGTGATGTTATAATTTTCCTCTTAATTTTACTTGGGGTTATCTAGTTTTCTATTGTTAATGAAAATGGTATACTGTTATTATGAATCAATTATCATCCCATGAACCTAGTGAAAGAAAATTAGCAACACCCCCTTCCATAGATTAAGGATTTTTTTATTTGTAGATGAGAGATAACTGATTATCAAACATATATATTTGATAAGGATATCATCAGATTTGGGTGAAGGGAGAGAATATTCTGAAGATGAACTTCATATTTCATTATAGGAATTATTAGTTCATTGTAATTTCATGCTATTTCATTAAATCCATCCATTATTTTCGATATATTGATGAATTTTTTGTTTCATGAATTTCTAGATTAGTTCCTAGTGGTGTTCATTGATGAAATATTTTTGTATTCTAAGTTTGTAAAGGACTATCGAGAGAATCTATGAGATGTTTTGTGGATTCATCAACATCATCTAGTGTTTCTAAAGTTATAAAAGTTTATATTATTGGCCTCTAAGATTCATTTCATGGGACATGTTATATCTCATTATAGAGTAGTTGTTAATCCATATAGTAACTAGTAGTGGGTTCTTGGGTAGCCCCAAATAAGGTTTCTCTAGTGTAATATATTTTAGCCATGTGAACCATTTTTAGAGGTTCATACCTGACTTGTCTCGTATTTCTACTAAACTCATGGTTTTAACAAGAAACTATTATGAATTAACATTGAATATTATATTCCAAGATGCTTTTTAGTATTTTATAGAGATACTATCAATTGAAACTATTATCTACCTATTGAATTAATGTTTTTTTTGTGGATTATTATGATTCTTAATATATTGGATTGTTATGCATTATGATGTTTAAATATTGGTTATAACTTATGGTTATTAGTAGTTATGACCTTCTGGAAATTATTATTCTACTCATGATCTTATGTATATTGTGGTAATGTTTTTTCTAAATACTTGGTGGAATTATTTCATCGTTGAAAATATTGTGGTCTTTATAACACATATTATCTTGAGATATATCATCTACCAGAGTGATTTGAATTGGAAGAAATGATGATTGAATAAATTAATGAAATATTATGAATTTAAAATTTGATATACATTAGGGAAATATAATGTTGTGGCTTTTTCATTGGGAAGAAAATAGCACTGGGATGTCATGCATGATTTTTTAGATTCATGGAGAGTGATGAGGTATATCTCTATAATGCACCATGAAATGTGATAATTTGTTATTAGAGGCTGTATTTATCACATGATGGGGAATTAATATTTGGTATAACTAATGGATCTATCCCTATTGGAGAATTAAGAGGTTGAATTTTGGTAAGACCATGTTTTTTTATTCCCTTTTGGGTATGGTATGATGGAAAACAACATCATGTGTTGTGACATAGGGGGATCTTTATTCATTTGGATATGAATGATTTTATTATATATAAGTTCCATAATTCACCGTTGGTTTTATATCTAGGTGTGGAAATAATGTATCAAGACTTTAGAGTTTAGGTTTTGTGGTCTGGAATAAAGTGAACAATTTTAATATTTTTTCTTGTACGTTTAGTCATACAGAGAGTGAATTTTGAGAATCATTTTCCTAGAGGTTTGCAAAAAAATTGATATTCCCCAATAAACATGGGAGGAAATATTTTTAGACTTATTAATCAATTTTCTTTGAGATAAGGGAGGGTATTTTTGTATATGGGTGATCATAGACCTCTTGAAAAAGGATGATCAATTCTTGGTGAATAAAGAGTTGACCTAAGTTGATGTATTGTTGAGAAAATATCTATAGGATGTGATAGTGATTCATGGGCTTACAAATATGATTATATCTAGTGATGATTAATGTTTCACCAAAACGGTGTTTAGATTTATCCACCATGATTTTGTCTCTCTATTATAGTTTAAAACTACTTTTAATTCTAAGAAAGACAGTTATATAGGGTTGAATATTAAAACTTTGGAAGAAATTTTGCATGAATTTGTTCTATATTTTTTAGGTATATGGGTAAGGATATTAATCTTGGTGGAGTTTTAGTATCATAAAATTTATCATTTTATTATTTTTTCTAGCCCCGATTAAAGTGATTTATGGGCAACATTTTAGATATTCACTGTGTTGGATTGATGTTAGAGATTCATAGATTTTTGGATCACAATTAGTTTAGAGAACAATAAATATACTGTTAGTAATTATAAAGTTTTTCAAGGAATAAAAATATCATCAGAAGTCCTGTGATGATCATAGGGGGAGGCCTCTAGAGTTTGAAACTGGAAATCACGTATTCTTGAATATATATACTCATCTTGGGTAGTGGAATTCTGATAATGAAAGTAAGATTTTCACTAGATTATTAAGACTTTTGAGGTGTTTCTACATGTTGGATTTGTTTTTAATTTTTTATCACTTAACATGTAAATGAATCCAATCAATGATTTCGTCCATGTATCACATCTTCCCTAATATATTCATAATGGATCACATGTCATTGTCTGGGGTAAGTTATAATTTGAATATGACATGATGTTTGGGGAATTACTAGCTGAGATTGAACACTCTTGAGAGAAGGTATTGTGTGGGAGTTCTATTCATTTAGTTAAATTAATGTAGTAAAATGGTGTCTTGGATAAGTGTACATGGTAGTGCGAGTTTTAAATTCCCACTTAGCATCCCAAGTTATTTTTTGTTTAATTTTATTAGGATGATATGTGGTACCTTTCTCGATTTATGTGATTATTTTGAATGTTGTGTTTATATATATATTATTCCTCTAATTTTTTGGTTGAGGCCTTATAATATCAAGATCTTGGTATTTTATCTCATCAAGTTTTTGTTTTCCCCCTTTCCTTTTTATTAAGGGTTTTAGCTTAATTATCGAGGATGATAATTGTTTAAGAAGTATCTGATTTAAAGGCTTGGTTTTTCTTGAGCCATTAAATTTTGTTATGGGTGGTTGGAGGTGTTAGATAAAGGATAGAGGAGTAATGGTTTATTTGGGGATAAAATGTTAGTTGAATATTGGGAAATTGGAAATTTTGGGTTAGTTATATCTAGTTTTAGTTTCAAGCAGTTTGATTAATTCATGTGGATGACCATTACGGAATGGTCTTGGACTTTACACCAAGGATACTTGGGTGGTTGATTGGGATGTTTTAGAATATTTAAGACCCATTTTCCATGGTTCCCATGATTCAATGGGATGCATATGTGGTATTGATGTGTGTCCCTACCTTTATAAGGGTCCATTTTAAGTTGTGAATATGATGCACCATGGAGTCCTGGTGTTGGGGACCTTTGCTCTGTCAATTGTGGGACAACTGTGGTGTGGTGTCTAGGTTTCAATTTGGAATATACTCGAGTATATCAGAGTTGGTGGTTTGATTGAATTGAATGGGGGTAGAAATTGTGGGATTCATGTTGTGATATCTAAAATAAGGTTTGACTTAGACCCACTATAGTGTGGCCACCCCCACTTTAGTGTGATTTTGGTGAAAAACAAGACCATTTTGGCATGTCTAACCTTCTTATGATATTATGTTACTAAAATTACATCCTTTTTAAATTCAGAAAACCCTTTCAAATTCCACTTATTTTTCCCTCCTCCATTGAATCCTAAGTGAATATTCGATTAATTTTAGAGACTCTTGAGACCCTTTTCTTGGATTTATCCCCCAGATTCTAGAGATTGATATATTGACTATACAAATTGAGTATCATACCGCCTCATTGGATATCATTCTCTCTTATTATTATTTATATGATATGAAAACTAAGTTTATTTTAGTTTATGTGGTTTTGAATTAGTGATTGATGGTACATTCTTAGTTAAGTGATATATTTTGGAATTTTTGGTTCCTTGATGGAGTAGTGATTATAGATCAACATAAATTCTTCTATTTATATTCTTGTAATTTTGAATTATTCATATAAAATCAAGGGATTCATAAAATATTTCCTATTTATGTGTTTATATATATTTTGAATGATTTATCTTCAATGGGTAGATGTTTTAGACTTCCCATAATGAAGATAACTTATTATAAGTAATAAATTTTATAAATTATAAAGCATGTAGTAATTACATGATAATTATATTATTCTTTAACCTCAGTGTTTTACAATTTGGATTTTCTAGATATTCAATTTTAGCATCTACATGAATTTGTTTTTTTTCTATTATATTTTACATGATTAAATTGGTTAAAATTTTTAATTTAGGTAATATGAAGTGAATAATGAATGAGTAATATGAATTGAGTTTATCATCATTCTTAAGACTAAGGATTAAGAAAGGTGTTACCTTCATTTGAAAATTTTAACAGTTGCTAGTAGTTAAATATTAGATTTATTATTGATAAAAAATTCTCCTAATGAGTAGGTTTGTTTAATAAAGTAATGGGTAATGATGATTGAAAAAATTAAAGTGTTGGGGCTATTTTGAGTCACATCATTGTTTAATAATTTTTTATTATTTATGTTATTGAATTTACTACCCAATTAATTTTATGTGATTAAAATATGATCCGTTGACAAATTTATACCAAATTATATTAAATACCAAAATATTATTTTTTTGTGAAACATGGTATGTTTTGGATAATATGTTAGGTATACAACGGTTTCCCCATGTTTTAATAGTGGTTTTTTGTGGATTATGCTAAAATTGATGACATAATATGAGATATGGGATTTAATGGTTACTAGATCTTTGTGTTGGGGTTATTGATGGGTCAGTTCGCATGGGTTGGGAGATGAGATTTCTTGTTGTGATTTCCATTGTTTCTTGGTAGTCTGTTTTGATGATTTTTATGCTTGATGTTATTTTCTTGTTACTTTTGGAATTTTCTCCTTAGAAGATAGTTTAGTTGTGCCATATAATAATTAGGGATTATGATGGGTAAATGAATTATAAATGAATTGATGTGAATCTATGTTGATGAATATAATGATATATTTTTTGGAAACCATAGAATTGGTTGGGATTTTTCCTTATAAGTATGTAATGTAAATCTATAATTTTAATAATCGATAATATTCCTTTTCTTAGATGAATAAATGATAGTAATTAAAATTTTAAATTGTGATGGGGTAAATAAATTATTGTTAATTTTTAAAAATTAAATGAATTTGGTTAATGATAAACCTTAATTGATGTATGGACATTTGAGATAAAAATTTCTAGAAAAAAGTTGTGGAAGTCAGCTATCATGTGGGACAATAGTTATAGATAAAGTCTATGACTAAGTATTTTACCCTATTTTGGTTGTGTATGATATATATATTTCTTATATCTTATGACTTAATATACTCCACCACCCATGTCACATTATTAAATATTTAACTTTTCCAACGAGGGAATATCTATTGGTAAAAGTCCATTTTCTATTCGTAAAACATTATACCAACATATATGTCCCTGTCACTAAAATTTTAGTAAAACTATTTCTCTAAATGTTTATTCAATAGATAAAATAGTTCAGTTTCAATTATAATAAAACTAAAAAAATAATATATATATTGGTTAATGTGTTTAACAATAGGTTCTGGTGAATTTTTTTCTATTGGTAATAATATTACCAATATATAATATTTATTTATAAATTACATTTGAATAAAAATTATAACTTTTTACTGCTAGTAAAATTTCACATTATATTTATTAATTTGTCATATATAATACAACTGTTTTAATTATTAAAATGATGAAAATTTTAACACATATTAAAAAATAGAAAAAATTAATTATATTAATATTGAAATTCATTACAAAAATAAATAATACCAAAATTACTAGACAACCCCCAATGACCCAGCCCCACCCAATGCTATGAAGACTAGATCCTATGAGTTAGATCTAGCTCTAGAAGATTTATCCCATCATCTTCAGTGAGGAAGCTCCAACCGATAACATTGTATTAGATGAAATCAGAAAAATATATGATTCATCTATAATGCTACCCCTAAGGGTATGTCATCTCTTGACTACAATCCTCCAACACCCAACATGGTAAAATAATAGTTACTCTTAACAAAGATCTTTCTTCACCCCTAAGAAGGCCAATAGATGAAACAAACCATGACAACTCTAGTACCATGGATAAACCTCAATTAACTTCTATTTCACACCCCTCTTCTCCAATATCTGTACCACACACAACCAAAGAGCATACCCAAAAATCAGTGCAAATTTTTTTACATGAATTGAAACCAAAATAGAAACAAATAAAAGGGTAAGGCGAATGGAAAGACATATAGAAATCATGTATACCTTTTTTCTTCATTATTCTAATTCTTTCTATTTTCTTAAAATAGTGTTATCTTCCAACTAGTAAAGTAGGTTAAACTGCAAGACGTTGAATAAGGGGAAGGGAACACACTATCTAATAAATAACTAATGAATAGTTTTCTATCACCTAATATCCATTATATGTGAAGAAGTTGTTACCCCATCTTATATGAACCCATTTCCCTTTCCTTCTCCCCTGATGTGACTTTTTAAGCTAAAGCATCAACCATGTTCATTTCAAATTAAACAATCCAAGAAATTAATAGGTTATGTTTTTCATATGAAAGTACTTTCAATAGAAATGGAAAAGACAAACGAGAAAGAATTTTTAATAGTTTATTTGGTATGAATGGAAAATTTGTGGTGCAATATTTTAAAAAGAGGCATATTCAAGTAATAATACATAAAAATTGAGTGAAGGAAAAGAGAAAATGATGAAAATATCATAGTAAAGAAGGATCCACATATTCAAGTTCCATTTTTACTAAACGTAGCCCCAATGAAAAATTAGTTTTAGTTATGGAAAAATCTTGGTTTATTGTTCAAGATCATTTTATTTAAAAAAGAAAATTCATGTAGCAGAAAAGGCCATTCCCACAAAAAATTTTAAAAAACTAATGTTTTATTCATGAATTTTGGTAATTACTATGCTTCGGACGAGAGGAAAGAGAGATTACCCCCACATGCACAAAATTACCATAATACTGGAATGTGAACCCATAAACTTGAGTAACAAATAAAATTCTAGTGGATATTTCAATATATAGTCATAGAAATACCAAGCATCCAAACTAAAATAGAGAACATCAAATGTCCAATCAGAGTGTCTTTCTGAAAGCTAGGTATATAGTTCCCAAGGGGCTAAATCACTAACATAGTTTTGGTAGAAATCTATATCAAAATACCTAATAGAAATTATGTTTTTAACCATGGAACTACAGTTAAAACCTAACACTTATAGTTAAAAAATGTTTAATTTGAAAACACTTGGTGAAATTTTTTCAACACAACACATATGATGGAATACATTTTATTGGGATTTTAGTAACCATAGCACATTCTTTCTCAGCTCGTTTTAGAAAAATATGGGTTCCTATTCTAGAGTTTATATTTATTTTCATCCAAATATAAAATAAAAAAGTGATAAAATTAAGGGTTCCGAGTCATGAAAAAGAAAGAAAAAGAAAACCCAATGAACCATAACTAGAAACAAACTGACTAAAAGAAACACAAAAAACAATGTGGTCTGCATATTAAATGATATAAAGATGGTACAAGTATAATGTGGGGTAAAAAATAACCCAAACTATTTAAATGGAATTAAAAAAAAGATAAAAAAATAATCAAGCACAAAATAAAAAAATAAAATCAAAAAATAAACTCACACTAGGTTATAGGAAGTAGCAGATCATCCCCAATTCCAGCCAATAGTGGCACCCACACTAGTAGTGGGAAGCAACTGGTCATCCTCAATCAAGTATGAAGGTCCTATATCTTTCTCTTGATAATGTAATTAATTCATCACCAATCACACCCTGGTATTAAAGAAAAATGTATTTAAAATAAATTAGTTTTAGGATATATGCCTATAAAATAAAATGCATCAAACCGTTGGGCAATTTCCCCTCCCCCATGGCAGGGGATGCTGCTCCAACTTGAATCTCTCATATTATGGGTTTCATTATAAATTCATATTCCCCTTGATTTTCTGATGGATAAATAATCCGAAACCATTTATGGAATCATATTAACATCATCTAAGCATGAAAGAGAATATATCCAATATTATATAGTATTTTTTATTAGTCTGTACAACATTTCACTATTTAGAAAAATTCAAAATTTCATCCCTAGAAAAATTTTAATGTACAAAATTAAAAACATTCCTCAATTATATAAAAATTTATTAATATCCATTTTATAAATAGTATTGGTGTAAATTACACTTCATTTAACGACCCCCGCATGAATTAAAACAAATGACTCCAAATGAAGATATATAGGAAAAATATAAAATTACTCAAGGAAGGTCTTACCAAAATCTAATAAAAAACCAATGGATTCATATGATTAAAAACAAAAACAATAAATTAATAATGAAATAAAGTGTGGTTTAATCAACACTCAATAAAAAGGCATTCAAACACTATGAAATTCTCTAAGATTACTTCTTATAAACACTAGAAATGGTCTCTAACTTTACCCATTATCCTTTTGGAACTTGGGATCCAACAAACCCTAACTAGTTTAATAAAAAGAAGCTTCAAATTTCACAACATGAAAATTCATGAAATATAAATCCATTCTAAGGAATATATCCATTTATTTACCTTTATTTTAGAATTTCCATTCCAAAATTTGATGAAAAATCACCACAGAACACAGGAAAACCAATGTCACTACCTGGGTTTTCATTCAAATCCATGTGTTATGTGGTAAAAAGAACATCACTGATTAAAGGTCAGAGTTGGGTCATCCTTATGTAAACTCGTATTGCAACTGTAAGAGATTTGTAGAAACCCTTTATTGGATACATCCTTTAAATAAATTGAATGAACATTATGGTGAAATTACCACATTCTAAAACGTTACTATTATCACAGTAGGTAAATAGACCTTCAAAGATAAAATTTGATTTATAAAAATGTAGACATGGAATTAGGTTTTAAATAATAACTTAGAGGATCAGATTCTTCTCATCATTAGACCCAGCATTCTTAATAACAACCCTTATAGAAATCATCTCCAAGAACATGAATCTAATGTCGTACAAACTATATTTTGTTGTTAACTATCCATTCAGTGCATACTCAGGAGAAAAGTATCCAAAGTTACCTATCTCCTTTGTGGAAACAAGGGTTTTATCCCTAGTTATACCGATATTGGGAATCCTAAAATAAGAGACATTTTTATTGAATTCATCATCCAGAAATATTTTTAATGCTTTGAAATCATAGTATATTACTTGGTGGTTTACTTATCGTTTATGTATTGAAGCCAGCTTATTACCCCCTTAGAAATTTTTATCCTAACATTCTAATCCATGGGATTAAGGTTTGGATGAAAATCTATAAGGAAATTTTTATTTAGTCGAGAATTATTTGATGATTTATTTTTAATTTGTTTTATGAATACAAAATGAAGATACATACCAAGAAGACGATCTTACAGAGAACCATTTATTCATAGAAAATAATCCTCAAATCTTCCTCAACACAAAAACCTAACAAGCTCATGAGGATGGGATGGTGAAGAATGTTCAACATGAGGACCTCCATTTATTACTTTTCAATCCAATATTTTCAAGTAGCTTAACATCCATATACTAAGGAATGGTTAAAAACATAATCATAATCAAAATAGAAAAACTCTAAAATAACTAAAAGAAAGTTCTCCTTTTTATGCTCTCGAGGTACCCTTTGTCCACCCTTCCAAACCCCCCATCTTCTAACAAAAAATTGTGATCAATTTTATTTTTTGAAACATATATCTTCTGGAATGTGAAGACTTAGGAAGAGATTTGGAAATTTCTAATTCCTGACATTTCATCAGTGATGAACCACTACTTGTCGCTATCAGATTTTATTGAGGCATGGGTGATGGTGGGAGGTATTTCTAGTGTCATTATACTCTGTGATTCTTATATTCAATGACCTGATGTTGATTCCCTCCATTAACAAGGAAATGTTTTTTAAAACAAACTTGACGAAAAGAAATGAAGGAACCCTACCTGAAATCTATAGACTCTAAGATCTCAAATATTAAAATAAAATGATCCATTTTCATTCATGATTTAATATATAAATTCACTGGAAAAATCACCATATTTATATAGTACCCTTTCATATGGATTCATCCTATTAAATGAATTTATAAACATGAAAGAAAAGGATCAACAAATGACTTAGGAAACAATGATTTATTTACCATTTTTTAATTCATAAAAATATATAAATAGTTAGCTATTTAAAAAAATCAAGTCACAAAGGACTTGTCAATATAAAAAAAGACACAAAAAAGGGTTGAGATGGCAAGATGCATATAGAAAATATGAATCACCACAACATAAGAGCTCTTCTCAAAATGCATTAATGGATTTCTAAAAAATAAAGTGTGGGATAGTTAGTTGTAGCATCTTCCATATACTCTAAGGAATGATATGTATCATTGGAATTAGTTTCCATATTATATTTTAAGTCATAAGCTTATATTATGATATTTTATTCTAGTTCAAATAAATATCTTATTATAGCAATGATAATAACATGCCAATTTTTCACAATCGAATTTGTTATACAAAATACATGTAAATCATGAGATGCATGCACCAAGAGGTCATTTGATTTCACAATCCCCTTGAGAATAAAAACATTGAATCCAAAAATATCTTCTTTGACACATTTAATATGATTTAACCAAATCACACAGAAATAAATTAACACTTCATCCAACTAGATAACTCAACTAAACAATTTTAGTTAAAACCCCCTAATATCATAAATTACAAGTATTTTTTTTGTTTTCAAAAGAACATAATTTTTTTATTTCACACTCTTCTTAAAAATAGATTTCACAAACCATTAAAAGAGACCTTGGTGTAAGGGTTGAAGATACACTAATATGGAGAAAGGGAGATGACAATGAATCGCATGGGCAGGGACAAGCGCTGAATGAAATCCTAGGTAGTGAAGAATAACATAAATTAGAATCTATAAAAATGATCAATAATCAAGTAAATAAAGTATATAATGAAATCATGATCCAAGATTAACCTTTGAAAATTTTCCATGCAATTCAACCCCACTAGAAACACCCATAATCTCAAAACTATCTTATACACTACCAAAACTCTGGTCTTCCATCATGAATATCATGAATTACACTACCATTCTATAATATTGTTGGGTTTTGATATGTGAAATAATAAAATTAAATAATATATGATATCAAACTCCATGTGAATTCAAATTATTTCGCCGGAAAAACCCATACACTTGGAGAAGGATCACCAACTGTAAAAACCCTAGCACCTAAATCTCTGTGTATAACATAGATGAATTCTAGGAAATAAACTAATATAAAATTTATTTTGAACCAAGAAAAGGTGATTAAACCCTTACAAAAAATCTACGGTGAAACAAGTATATGAGTCCCAAAAGGTTATCGAGGCCCTGTAATTTGAAAAAAAATGGACACCTTTATAGGTCGGGTGAATCCTCATCGGACAAGAGGAATGGGAAAAAATAAGCAACTATGGATTGGAAAAATTACTGGGTAAGGAGGTTAATTTGAGATGATGAAAAGATGAAAGCACTAAGGTGTTAGATTGAAGGACGTAGATTCTATGATAAGTAAAGGGAAATCCTAGTCTATTTTTTGTACTTTGATTTTCCCATCGATAGAGGAGGAAACCATTTTAGTAGAAAATTTATTGAAAATTTAATGAATAACTAAATTATATATTGATTTTTTAATCAATAAATGTCAAATAAATTAAATAATAAATATTATTCAATACGTTAAATAGTTTATAAAAATTTCAAATATATTTATAAATTGTATAAATTTTTATAACAATTCTTGTTTTGTTTTCTATAATTTAAAATAAAATTTCAATATATATTTATATTTATTAATGAAATAATATTAATTCATTGAATTTTTATGTTTATTTATTTCTTAAATTTATGTTAATAAATTATTGGTTTTATGTTTAATTATTTCTTTATATTTAATAAATTTAAATATAAAAAATAAATAACTATATAAAAATATTATTTAAAAAAATACCTAAATTTTTAAATTGAATGTTAACATTTTTTTTAAAAATGATATTATTATAAATTATTTTTATAAATTGGTTGTTGATAAATTATTTTTTCTTCTTTAATAGTTTATTTCAACATATGTTTCTGATGTTGAGAGATCTTTTGGTAATGATGGTTATTAATATTAGATTCATGTTATAGTAAAAAATGGATTTGATATAATAAAGTAATAGATTTAAGTGATAGTAAAATAATTATTGGTATTTAACATGTATTATTAACAAATATATCTATTGGTAAAGATATTGGTTGGTGTATTAAATTAATATCAGCACAACTTAATATCTGTTGGAAAAACTTAGTTTTATTAATAGATATATTATTTTTCATTGGATTTATGTTGGCATAACTCACTTTTTTAGTAGTTTCGGTTGGGTAGAAAATGATCAATTTTTTTGGCATCCTAGTATTTTCTATAATATCTTGGTTAGCGAGGGAATAGATATATGTCCGTATCGTCCTCCCATTTATCCCTTCAGACATATCTTGATGTGTTAGGATATCTAGGATATGAAATCCTAAGGTATATAGTATGTTATCACTTGAGCTATGATGGATATATGTTTTTATATACATGTATGTATGCATTATAGTGGTTTTGGGTGTATCATATACTTGTATTTCTGCAATAGTGAATGTCATTACCATAGTTGTACATGACCAAGTTATGATGGATTGATGTATACCACAATATACTTAGGTTTGATGAATTTTCGTAATTTTCTTCATTATATGATTTGAGATGTAATAAGGATGTGGTCAGTAAACACTGATTCCAATAAGGAATGTTGGGTCCTCTTGAAGGTATGGATTGTTAGGGTTGAGGAATAACCCATAACAGATGAGACTATGTTTACAATGTGATTTTTTAGAAGGGATTAAAGTGCATGAAATTTATCTTTGGGGTGTGAGAGGGATAAAACAGTATGGAAATGGATGTGGGGTACCTATCTTATTTAATCATTTTGATAAAAAATTCATTACTTTAATATTTTACTTTATAAGTGATCATTGGTTTTTATGGTTCATAGTTTTACATTCTTATGTGTTGAGTTACATTTTATTTTTTATTTATTGGGATTTATTACAATTATTTTAAATTTTCATGAGTGGTTTCAAGGTGGATCCTACTCGGTATAATTGTATACTCACCCCATATATATATTTAAATTAATTTTCATCTTCAAAGAAGATGGTCAAAGACTAAGCTTATAAATTCTCGATCATGGGGTGTTTTGGGATTTTTGAGAGGTTATGGTCAATAAGGTGACCAAATAATTTCTCAAATAAATACTATATCTTATTAAATGAATATTAATTGCATACATTATGATCCATTATATAAATGTTAATGTTTATTGTATTTAGAAACTTTTACACATAAAAAATTGTTACATAAAGGATATATAACATCTCTAATGATTTCCCCACAACTAAAACCCCTTTTGGGATGTCATACTTAAAACATTTCATCAGACCCTTGAAAAAATGAAACATGACAAAGGTTGAGTTCAAATTCTCAATAAGTGTAAACAAGGGAGATATTAATAATAATCATTTTTAAGCCTTAAATGACTTTAATGGTATGATAACATTATATTAACATTTTTTAAATCATAAAAAACAATAGATATATCATAATCATTTTTCATGGAACAAATATTTGAAGTTCATAATACATGTGTCATAAAGGAATCAAAGAACATGATCCATGAGAACATAAAATTAACATAATATAATATAATAAATTATAGTCATAAAGTGAGTCATAATCATAATCATATAATTCTTATGTCAAGGATATGTACCAAGACATTAATCACATGTTAATCTTGGGATAACCACTTTTGTATCTACTTCGGGCATGATATAACCTCCATTTTACCCTATCTTGGTCTTGGGATAACATATTGTGTAACCTTAGATCTCACATGAAATAAATATTTACCCAATACATTTAATTTATATATCTATCCCACCGACTAGAAAATCATAATTCATTCATATGTATGCCAGAAGATCATGAAAACATTTATCATTTCATTAAATCTTAACCCATGGAAAGGAAAAAACGTTTCATTAATATTTCAGCATCATAATCATAAAACATCAATATAAATATTAAATTCAGTAACATTGGATCATACACCCAATAAATCATAATAAACATCAAAGGATGTTGTTATAGATGAATAAACCTTTAAAAGATCACTAGAACATTTATTAAGTAAAATACCTTTTTAATTTTGAAATCCATTATTTAAAATATTTTTTTTAAATATGAAGGATTTTTTTTGAAAATAACCATATAAATGTATAAATTATTCTTCAAATAAAATAGTATTCATGATAGTGGTAGGACCTGTTTGTGTGGTGTGCGCTACAAAAAATTTTCCTTTCAAATGTTTAGTAAAATTTTAAAAGTTCATCATTCAGAAAATGATAAGAGGATTATTTTTAAACAATTTTTATACATTAAAACATGTTTAAAAATGAATTTATAAAATCACTAGGTAATGATAAAAACATTCTTGAAATCATTTTAAATAAAATACAGATATGGATGAAGACATTATTGGATGAATAGAAAAAAACATGATTTTACTGAAAAAAATATTTTGGTATCTATATTTATAGAGATGAAAATGAAAGGAAAAAAATTAATATCCAAAAATAAAATGAGAATATTAAAATAAATGATATTTTACAGTTAAAGATAAAAAAAAAATTTATCTAAAATTTATCCACAAACAATCCCAGTAAAAGTGAGATTAAAATGTAAAACCCTTACTACATTGGTAACTTATGATTCATAATTATTATGAATGGAATAAAAACAAATGGAACTCTAAATACCATTAAAATAATTATATTCATGATATAACTTACAAATTTTCCAGTATATACACCTCATAAAATAAGATAGGTTTATAACAGAACATATGTCTCAAATAAGACTATTTGAGATGGTAAACCCTTACCACTTTGGTAACATTCAAATAAATAACCTCATATGAATAAATTTTAATTATAACTTTTAAAACCATGAAATAATAAGGATACATGAAATAAAATTTAAATGGTTATGTATACATGCCTCATAAACATAAATAAGTGTATAACATCAAAGATGACTTAATGAAACAAAATTGAGACTAAGAACCCTTACCTTATATATGATAAGATTGATAAGAAATATAAAATCCTTTATTATATATATATATATTATAATTTTATAGAAAAACAATTTACACACATATAATTTTATACATTATCCTCTTATAACATTTGGACACCATTTAATGAACAATTGTTTATAAAAATGCTCATTTTTGGGTGAAAAATGTTTTATTTTTCATATATGTATCTGTTTGGAAGTTACGGTCATCTCACTTTGATCAAAGTTATATCCTATATGGAATTTTATCATTTTATAAATATCATATTTAATCATTATATATACTTTTATAATCATAAATATTAAGATGGGATGAAAAATGGATTACATCAATTCATAGAGAGGGTATTCTGTCTATATGCATGAGTGTTGTTTCAACTTTTTGATGTATAGAATGAAATTTAGGTAAATAATAATTAAAATATACATAATAATTATAATATCATAAGTAAAATATATATTTATAAAATATATCCTTATTTATATCAATGTAAAGAAGAAATGAAAAATTAATCATGTCACTTTATGTTGGTGGTAGTCCACACGTATGCAACCATTTTTAAATTGATGGGATGATAAGAAGGTTGATAAGATATTATAATTATATAATAATAATTATTTCATAAATATCATATATAAAAATTAAATCCATCATAATAATAATCCATTAATTATGGAATTGAAAAATGAAAGATATCACGACATGGATGTAGTCGTCTACATGTGCGCACAAGTAAAATTTTAATTTCCCATTAGATGGAAAGGAGGGGGAAAATAGTTGTGAAATAATCACAATAAAATATAATAATATTTATTATACTAGATTAATAATTTTATGATGGATAAAATATGTTTATATAAGGTGTAATACGAAATAAAATTGAAAGAGCTTGGTAATTATTTATACATCTTCTTTGAGAAAACTTATTTCACTTACTCATTAAGCCTTGAAATATCAGCCCAAGGAAGAGAATGGGGGATCTTGAATGATGGGGAGGAATATAGGAAGTTTTTATAAATTTTTTTAGTGAAATAATTAACAATATTAAATAATAAGTGATGATAGTAGGTTTTATTTTATAAGTGAGGGAGAAGACACACATGTAATTACTTAAATGTTTATAATAAAATAATGTAATTTTATTGTGAAAGTGTCTCAAAATAGAAATAAATTTGAATATATGATAATATAAGGTTGAAATATATTCACTCAATAATAATTTGGAATTTTTATTGGAAATTTTACCCATATATGGTAGTTCAACCCTTGGAAAAATCATTTTAACTTTAACCATGATAACAAATGTTTAGTGTTTTTACTATTCATTATGACATAAAATAAAAGTGGAATCATCAAAAAATTTTGAAATTATGTTTGAAAATATGGAATAAATTTTATCATATTCAATTTAAATAATTGAAATATTTTAATTTTAAAATAAACACACAAAATGCAATGAAAACTCGTTTTTAGAAAATTGTATTTTTAACCATAATACTGGACTTTTTCTTATTCCATGACCAGTTAAACCATAAAATGAAAGTTAAAATTTTAATAGAAAATATAATATATAAATTTAATTATAATATTTAAGTAATAGTTTATTAATTAATTAATTTTGATAAAAACAGATTACATTAAAAAAAGCAGTTTTTATGAAAATTGGGGTTTTAAGAAAAAAATAAAATTATTGAAAAATCAAGTATAATACATGTTATTATGTAATTAATTAAATTATTTAAAATTAAATTATTCATATTTTAATATAATATCAAATAGAAAAAATAATTTTTCTTTTAAATTATTTATTTAATGAATATAAATTACAGTTTTTCAAAATTTTGTATTTTCACTCTTCATTGAAAATTCATCTTTTTAGAAAAATGGAAACAATTCCATATAAGATAATATTGAAATGATATTTTCCAATATTATATTAAATAACTCAAATAAAATTTCTAGAAATGGTATAAATTATTTATAATATCTACACACAAAATTAATTAAAATACAATTTTGATGAAAACATATTTTTAAATCATAAAATTACTTTACTAAAAATTGAATACTTAGTTATCATGAATAAATAAATATACATGAATCATGTAAATTTTTTTATATAGATAAATATATATATATATATATATATATATTTAAGTATAATGTGATTATTCCTATTTATACCACCAATTTAATGTATTGGTTATAATATAACATGGGTTTTCTTACGCTTACATGTTAAGGATGATATCAAAATGATATAACTTATTTAAAGAAATAATATATATGATAAAATAACATGGTTTTAAAATATTAGTGGGATGTTAAAATGTTGCAATGAAATAGAAATATAATTTCAAAATAATAATATATAGTGATAATGAATATATTCTTTAGAAATATAATTATCACAAAACTATAAATCAGTGAGGGTTTAAAATGACCATCACTTATTTATAAACAACTATAGAAAGGAAAAAAAAATAATTTCAATAGTCCTTTTTCCGAGAGTTGAGGGATTTTTTAATTAAATATGATAAAGTATACTTACTTGATTTATTAAAATCCAAAAATGTAACTTCAACTATTGAATGGATGTTTCAATTAGTTTCCACATATTTTCATCCCATATTACAATAAAAAATGAATATTTTAAATTTTTAAATACTAAATCACTAATATAAACTTTTAATAAATAATAATATCAAAAAAATAATGGAAATATATTTATCTTTTAATTATAAAATTATTGAAACAAAAAAATATAGTAAATTCTATGATAACCAATATAAATAAGCCTTATTTTAAAAGATTAATCTCAAATATTTTAATAATAATACCCAAATATCTACTTAGTTATTTATAAAAATACATAAGTTATAAAAACCATAAAATAAAGCTTAACTAGTATTAAAAACAAATAAATTTAGATAATTGTAAAAAAAATTCCAAAATAAAATTTACTTTTATCCATAAACAATATAAAGTAACTCTAAAGTCACATATAAAACATGTGAATATCATGGTCATATATTATCCTAAAACCTGATAATAAATTGAATCACCATAAAACCATAATGAAAACATATAGGCTTACAAAAATTAAATCTATCATTATTCCTAAAATAAAATAATATAATAACATATATATATATATATATCAAAAAGAAAAAAATTCAATAAACTAAATGAAATATGACATAAATATCTTTTTCATCAAAATCAATAATCAATTTCAAGGTCACCAGTACTATCCAATTTACTTTATCAATATAAATTAACACTTTATCTCAACTAAACAATATTATCTCAACATTAAAAACATATTAAGGTTACCAATCACACAATCATGTATTTTACAAAAATGTGATCTTATTACTATGTCACCTTTCTAGGTTATGAGTGATATTAAATACATGCATGAAAATAATCAAATAAGAAATTGTAATGAAAAATAATTAGATGTTTCATGATTCTTACAGCTATAATATCATTTAACAAATGATTCTATAATATAATTCTTAAATTCAAATATATAAAAACCAAAGAAATTAACTTCAATGATTGGAATAGAATAATCTATTACTTGGTGAAGGCGTTAACCCTAGGATTAGGGAATTGACTCAAATAATCCTCAATTTCCCCAAAAATATGGCATTAAACTATAAATGATACATAGGAATATAATTTATTTACCTCCATTTAAATAATAATTTTTTTTCAGAAATTTATTTCTTTATGAACTTATTTTCCACACACAAAACATCTTCTTTTTCCATTTGAAAAATTTCTTTCTGTGATTATTCCCATATCCTTGTCATGTAAGAAGATTAATCTTCCTTATTATATGATCTTCAATTTTTTTATCTTATATAGATTATTAATAAACTAACATATATTTAGGTTATTAATAATATATAATGATATCTTGTTAGGAATAATCAAAAGCTTTCTCATTCTATCTCTCATTTTAATTGGTTACTTGTTAGTAAAATCATTGCATCATCTGTCACATTGAATGTTAACTTAATTCCTCATGGTTCTAACCATTAACTAAAACTAAAAATAATATTTTCATAAAAAATAATCTAATTGAGAATCCATATAATCAAGAGAATTATTTATACGATGTCTAAATCATGAAACCATCTATTCAATCTATGATACCATATTTATAACCCAAGTATTACCTATTCATAATCTATTTAAATACCTTATAAGGGCTCATAATAAAAAATTCAATTAACCCATGCATATACCATTGGAGTGTCTAGTAAGGTGTGCACACTTAGGTCTACTAATTATGCATGAGTAATGATTTAGTTATTAAACAATTCACCTATTTCAAAGTTTTTACCCCTAGGATCATATATTCCATAACTTAATCCACTAGCCAGTATCCAGATAGATCTTTATTTTCTAGTAAAACAACATTTATTTAGTATCTATAACGTAGAATGTTATCATATACTTAGGCTTTTCATAAGGGTTCCCACTAATTTTTTCTCATCATAGTCTCCATAATTACTAGTACATTCTCTCATACCAACAATAGTGACCCAAAAATTTCATACATAAATATGACATATTATTAGTTAAATATTAAATAAATAAATTATTATAAATAAAGAAACATAAATGTTTATTGTATTTTGAAACATGGATAGAAAATAGTTGGAACATAAAAGTCTACATCATCTTCTTTTATTTTATTCAAAACTAAAATACTTCTTAGACATATCATTCTTAAAACTCTTATTTATACCATGGGGAAAAAGAAACCTAATAAAGAGTGAGATCAAATTAATAGTTTGGATAAAAAGGGAGATATCAATCAATAATCATTTTTATGCATAACATGAGAATATGGGTATGATAATATAAGCTTGAAATTTGAAAAATCATACCAAAAAATTCAAATATCATAATCCCGAGTCAGGGAATAAAGATCGGTAGTTCATAAGACATGAATATTGAAATAATTGAAGAACATAAGCTATGAGAGTAGAAAATTGGAATAATATCAAGTCATAAAGTAGTGTTATAAATTTTTGTATAATCATAATAATATAATTCTTATGTGAAGGCTACCCACCAAGATGTTCATCAAATGTTATTCTTCAGCTAAACACTAGTATACCTTATCTGACCATGGGATAACCCCCTATGTAATCTATTTTAGGCTTGGGATAACCTCCCATGTACCCTTTGAGCTCATAAAACATTAATATTTACCCAATCTATTGGATAGATACAACAGACCTACTAGTCTCAATATCATAATCCATTCATATGTATTCCACATGATCATGAAAACATTTTTCATTATATCAAATCTTAACCCATGGAAAAGAAAACGAGTTTCATAAATATCCCTTCATCATAATTATAAACGATCTTGAGAAATAATTAAGAGGTATTTTCTTTACTTTAAATTATAAATGAGACTTTCAACCCAACCTTAAAAAAATTTAAATATTGGTTAATAGTACAATTAAATCATAAGAGTCGTCAAATTTTGTTGTTATATATGGAAATATCTTAAAAATATCACTGTAAGATTTCTTTAGGAAAATACCCTTTCATTGTGAAGTCACTTATTTAAAATATAATGTTTTTCAAAATATTTAGGTAAAAATTTTCATTGAGAATATCTAAGTAAAAAATAAAATGAATATTAAAATTAAAAATTATTCATGAGAATAAGAAAATATACTCTTGTGGTTTATTTTAAAACAAAGATCTCATTCACAATTTTAGTAAATAGAATATAGTACCAAATTTAGAAAATGAAAAAAATATTCCTTTTAATTTTTTAGAAAGTAAAACATGGGTAAAAATAAATTTATAGAACCATTGGGTAATAGTAAAAGAATTCTTGAAAAAATTTTAAATAATGTATGGATATGGAAGAAAAAGATTCTCAACTAAAGAGAGAAATAAAGTCATTTTTCCTTAAAATATTTCATTCAGATTATTGATTACTAAGAGAGAAATAAATGAAATGAAAAAAATTAATCTTAAGAAATAACTACATGATAATAAAATTGATAATATTTTTGGGATATAGATCATATAATTTCATCAAGTAAAATTTAATCATAATCAATCCCAGTAAAATGTGTGATTGTAATGTAAAACCCTTACTCATTGGAAAATTATCAATCACGATTTCATGAATATAATAAAATAAATTAAAAATTTAAATAGAATGAAAATAATGATATTAATGATAAAAATATACAATGTGGTAGTATATACACCTTTTAAAAGAATATTGGTGTATAACATAACATATGTTCTAAAGGAGAATATTTGAGATGGTAACCCTTACCACTTTGATGACATTCGAATAAAATCCCATTGGATAAAATAATTAGAATTTTTAATTTAAATATCATGATTTATGAAGGATACATGATATAAAATTTCAATTGATTAGTATATGAAAATTTTAAAAACAAATAAGTATATAACATCAAACATGTATTAATGAAACAAAATTGATACCAAGAACCCTTACCTTTTGTCCGACTTGATTTGTAAGTTGTGTAAAATAATACATAATAAAATTATATTTATTATAATTATATTATTTAATAATTTAAACACTTATAATATTATATATTATACACATAGAACTTTTCCACACCAATTTATGGACAATTAATTTTTAAAATCCTTATTTCTGGGTGATAATAATTTTATTTTTTGTATTCGTTTTAGTTTGAAAATTATAGTCCATAATTTTTTATTATAGTCTCAACATATTCAAAATGATATTCATATCATAATTATCATATTTAATTATTATATAAAATTTTATAATCATTCAAATAATGTAGTGATGAAAAATTAATTACATCACTACATGGAGATGGTAATCCGTTCGTACGAACAAGTGATGTTTACAGGTTTCGATGAAAAAAAAGTAAGATAAAAAAACACACTAACAAAATTAATAGTTTTGGGAAATTATTTATTAGTCTAGTGGAAGCTTAAATCACCAACTAATTTTTTAGTGGTGGTTCATAAAATCGTTACATATTTCATGGTCTCTCATCCATTAGTAACGATTTATTTTATTTCATGGTCATTTTTAAGTATCGTTTTTGGAAATTTTTTAGTGGTTTGTTATTTAATTAGTGGAAGTTTATTAATAGAAAAATATAATGGGAATAAAAATAAAATAAAATTAAACTCCACAAATAATTTAGAGGCAGTTATTTTTAGTGGCTGTTAATTTGAACAGTCGCTAATTACATAAAATAATATATGTTTAGCAGAGGTTAAAACAAACCACTGATAAATCTATTTTTATTTTTTAGAAAATATTTAATAAAAATCTATAATAATAAAAAAACATACATGCTCTAAAATCAAACATAAATATATGATAAACTAGTCACTCATACATCACACATCCACAGTGATACAAACATCCACATTCATCATAATTAAAGTCTTAGTCAACCCCATACTTCAATCAATACATTGGTCATCAATATATACATATAAAATATGTCCAAAAATAACCCATGAGAAATATATATCCATATCATGACCACTAATACATATATATTCCTCCACATCATATCATAAACAGAAACTGACCATGTTGTCTCATCATCTATAACAAAAATTGAAACTACAATTAAAAATAAACATAATAAATTAGAATTACATTAGAACAATTGATAAATTTTTAACATACCACAAAAACTAAGAACTATCATGACTGCCTTATGAATAACATCATGGATCAGAATGGTCATCCTTCTTCCTACTAAATGAATCTTACAGATATAATGAAAACTAAAAAATTTATGAAGAGAAATGAAAAGAGAAAGGACAAAAAATATATTCATAATTATTGATGTATTTTTTTTTATTTCATTAATCAAACAAAAATAATTTTAACATAAAAAATAATATATTATGAAAAAAACTTTGAAAACATAAATATACCTATTGAAGATAATATTAAATGCTTGAAACTGAAAACATATAAGTAAATATACTAATTTATTTTTAAAGTGATGGGTGGTGTGTTTGAAATTTATTTGATAATTTTTAAGGATTTTGATATCATAGAATGTAATATAATAAAAAAACAACTAATTAGTGGTTGTCACATGATTTCACATCAACCTAAGGTCCTTTTCTAGTGTTTTGAACATTCCACATACGTTTTAGTGTTTTAAAAAACTAAAAATGCATTTATGGTTATAATTAGAAAACTATCATTCAGAAAGAAGTTCCTTCTATTCATAAATTTTAAAATTAAATATACAGTCATTGTCCCAAAATTTTAGGACATTCTAACACTGTTTGTCTATTTTTTGACAGTTCCACACATGTTTTAGAGTTTTAAAACACTAAAAACATGTTTACAATCATAACGGAAAAAACATCACTCAAAATGACATTCCATTGGTTCCTATATTTCAAAATTAAATCTATGATGTGTTTTCATTAATTTTAGGACAATCCAATTTCATTTTCCTAGTTTTTACCATTCCCTGGATGTTTTAATGTTTTAAAACACTGAAAATGATTTTATCGACAAAACGGGAAAACATCCTACCAGAATGATGTGCCATCAGTTCCTACATTTCCAAATTAAATAAATGGTAATTTTCCCATAATTTTAGGAAAATAAGACAATATTTTCATAGCTTTGACCATTCTATACATGTGTTAGTGTTTTAAAACATTAAAAATACCTTTACATCCATAAAGAGCAAACAATCACTCAGAATTATGTTCAGTTAGTTAATAAATTTCAAAATTAAATTGATGGAATTTCCCCCAAAATTCTAGGACAATCCAACATCATTTTACTAGTTTTGATAATTCAATTCATGTTTTAGTGTTTTAAAAAAACACATTTACATCCATAAAAGGAAAACCTTCACTTAGAGTGACATGACATTAGTTCCTATGTTTCAAAATTAAATCTATGGAGGTTTTACCTTGATTTCAAGAAAATCATATATCTTTTTTCTGTTTTTGACCATTCCAAACACATTTTAGTTTTTTGAAACACAAAAAACTCTTTTATGGCCAAAAATCACAAAATGACACTCAAAATGATGTGTTGTCAGTTACAAAATTTAAAAATTAAATCTATAGCCTTTTTCATATTATTACAGAAAAATTTAACATCTTTTTCTTAGTTTTGACCATTATATGAACATTTTTTTGTTTTGAAAAACTAAAAAGGTATTTAGGGGCATAATAGGAAAATATTCACTCAAAATGATGTGTCATTAGTTCCTATATTTCAAAATTAAAACTATGATATTTTTTCCATGATTTCAACACAATCCAATGACTTTTTCCAAGTTTTTACCATTCTAAGCATGTTTTAGTGCTTTAAAACAATAAAAACACCTAGATTACAATATTAAAAAAACCCTCACTCAGAATGATATTTCGTAGGTTCCTCCACTTATTAATTTAATATATAATTGTTGTCCAATGATTTTAGGATAATTCGACATCGTTTTCCGAGTTTTTACTATTCCACATATATTTTGGTGTCTTAAAACTCTAAAAATGAGTTTATGGACATAATTGGGAAATTATCATTCAGAATTACATGTCATCAGTTGAAACGTTTCAAAATTAAAGATATGATTTTCCCCCTGATTTCCAGATAATATGAAATAGTTTTCCTAGTTTTGACTCCCCAATAGTTGTATTTAAAACTTTTTACACCTTTCAAAATTGTTTTCAATGTAATTACGATCACACCACATATCAGATTAATTTGTTGTCTCTATGTACAGATAAAAAACTATATAGTGGTTTTCCCTTGAGTTCAGGACAATATGATACAAGTTTCTTAGTTTTGACCATTTCACGTACGTTTTAGTGTTTCAAAACACTAAAAATGTGTTTACAACTATAACGGGTAAACCATCAATTCGAATGATATAACACCCATTCCTATATTTAAAAATTAAATATATGGTCGTTTCCCCCGATTTGAGATCAATAAAACGTTTTTTCTTAGTTTTGACCCCTCTACACATGTTTTATTATTTTAAAACACTAAAAACTAGGTTATAATAGTAATAGGAAGACCATCATTCAGAATGATGTATTATTAGTTCCAACATTTGAAAATAAAATCTTTGACAATTTCCCTTGATTTTAGGAAAATATAACTCTGTTTTTTTAGATTTTACTGTTCCCTATACTTTTTAGTGTTTTAAAACACTAAAAACATGTTTATGACCATAACGTGTAAATTATTATTCAGAATGATTTTTTTTCAGTTATTACATTTAAAAATTAATTCTATAGAATTTTTCCATTGATTTCAGGACAATATGACATTGTTTTGCAAAATTTTATCCCCTAAAACATGTTTTTAAAGGCTTTTATAACTTAGATAAGTGTTTACCGAGTAAATATGATCACAGAAAATATCTTATTGATGTTTGTTTCTTTATGTAAAAATAAGAACAACTAAGCAGTAGTTCTCCCTTGATTTTATGACAATATGAAATTTTTTTCAAGGTTTTGACCATTTCATGCGTGTTTGAGTGTTTTAGAATACGAAAAACCTGTTTATAACCATAACGGGAAAACCTTCATTCAAAATGACATGTCTTCAATTATTTCAATTGAAAATTAAATCTATGAAAATTTTCCCCTAATTTCCTGACAATTTAATTTCTTTTCTCTAGGATTGACCATTCCACACATGTTTTAGTGTTTAAAAAAAATAAAAAATATGTTTACAACAATAATAAAAAACTGTCATTTGGAATGGAATGACATCGGTTCCTAAATTTTACAAATAAATACAATGTCATTATCACCTGATTCGATAGAAATCAGATGTCTTTTTCTTTGTTTTGAACCCATGACAGTTGTTTTTAAAGGATTTTTTACCTATCGCTTGGGTTTACCAAGTCAAAACTGAGAAAACAAGATCATATTGTTTTTAAACTAATGGATAATGATATATAATTTATTTTTTATATGTTTAAATCAACCACATGTCAATATGGCATAATATGTGGTTGGTATAACTTTAAATTCATGTTTTCAATTTAAAAGTGTCATTTTTAGGGATGTTGTATGTGTTCTTTGAAAATGACATGGGGGTGATATGGAGTCAATGACATCAAAATAAAAAACATCTAGAAATAAAAAAATTACACCTTATAAGTATATTACAAAATTTACTCATGTTTTTTAAATTAGTTATCAAGGAATAACAAATTAATATTACCTTTACTTGTGTATCAAAGACCTCATTTTTCCAAGTTGTAGGAATATGCCTTCGATATTTATAATTAATGGGAAATATCACTTTTTTGCAAGAAATGTTCCCTAGAATCTGCCCATATATTTTTGCAGCGTGACCAGTCGACACCCCAAACTCATCAAATGGAATTATAATCTTGAATTACTTCGTGTACCATACATCTTCTATGTTCATATTTATATCCTTTTTATGATTGTCTTTATCTTTTTGAAAAATTATTTAAACAATTAATAAAATAGAATATTTCTTCATAAAAATGACATAAATACTAGTAATGGAAAACCACCAATTTCCCTTAGACATAGGGGTGAACAACTGCTCCATCGCCGAATGTGAATCAGGTGGTGAGATACTAAAGATATATTGGGAAATGGGTGACTCACTCGCAATATCCGGTATAACAAAATTGCTAGGATCCATAGAAGGTTACGGTAGTGGTGTCATACTTTGACATGCTGATCGTCTAGAGTATTTAAATTTTTTGTTCTCAACATTCTTGCATTACATATGGTTACAGTTTATTAAATATATAAATAATAAAAAACTAAAATATTTTTACAAAATAGAAAAGAAAAATTCTAGCAATGTATATATGAATGAAACACTTATCAATGATAAAATTTTAATATAATTTCATTAACAATTTATATATTTTATTGTCTTCACCTTCATTATTTTCATTTTTATCAACCTCCATTATGACGAGTCCTTCATTTTCACTATATCTTGAAAGTTATACCATTTTTATATTATCAGGAAATAACTATTCAATATTTTGTGGCTTACGAGGTTCACTATCACAAAGAAAAAATTGATCTTCATTGAAAATATCATATAATTCTATTTGCTTTAAGTATACAAAAACACTCCAATATTGATATATTTTATCATCTAAATAATAAACCATATTCTCTTGTGAAGCCAAGATAAATGGATCATGCTCTGCATGATCACTGGTATTCATCAAGCGAGAGAAGTTGACATATGTAAAATGTAACAAATCATTCATTATACCCCTATCAATGTTCACCCACTTGCATTTGAATAAGACAACTTAAAACTAGCCAGGATAGTTTACATCAATTTTATAAATCAACATCCCATAACATCCCAACTCATAAAATGTAAATACACCCCTATTCTATGTTTTTAATTCATCTTCTTGATAAATTGTATGAATCATGAAGCCATAAATAGTGTATTGATTGAATCTCTTAGTATGGCTTAGTGGTCCACAAGCCAAAAACATCAAATCATTCGATATTTCAGCTCATTTTTCAACATTAACTATGTAGAAAAAAAGATATAATCTGGTACATTCAACATTAAAAAATATATACATGTCAATAATATAAATATGAGAATATACTTACATGACGGGTGAACCATTCTAAAAGATCCTTATTAAAAGATTTTGTTAATTCCAGCTAATTTTGAGCTCGACCCCTTAGTAGCTTCCTTGTTTATTGTTAAAATTATTCAATAAATGGATCTCTAATAACACTATTGAGTAACATATATCTATGTTCATATAAAAATCCAATTTATTCATTGTAAATGTTGATCCATTTCTAATTAGTCATCCAATAATTGGACATACCAGAGACTGATTTTCAAAACTAGAATTTGTGAATATGTCATAAGCATGTCTATCACAATTGAATCTAGTATCAATCCCATCCAAATTCCTATAAAAAAGTTCTAGATATCTTTAGTTATGAATCCTTTAGAAATAGAGCCTTTTAGTTGAAATTTATTCCTCCCATATGATTTCAAAAGACCTAAGTACCTGATGAAAAAAATAAGAAACATATAAAAATATTTACTTAATGATTTGAAAAAATTGAATTAACTAATTAAAATAAAAATATATCAATGTACCTCTCAATTAGATGCATCCATGGATCGTGTATAGGTCCACCAAGTTTAGCTCTATTAACCAAATGAATATTCAAACGAATCATGACTGTGAAGAATGAAGGAGGAAATAAAATCTCCAAATGACATAGTGTTAAAATAATTCCCTCTTGAATTTTATCAAGATCAGTTGGATTTTAATTTTTTCCACAAAACTCTTGGAAAAATATAAAAAAATTAACTAGAACCACATTTAATATTTTTAGGTAATTTATTATGAAAATTCAATAACAACAACTTCCCCATCAAAATATTTGAGTCGGGAATTTTGAATCCCTGTAACTTTCAATGTTTCAATTCAATGCACCTTGATTAGTTACTTGAATATCTTCCAGGCACTTTTACATTAATTAATGTTAGAAGGAATATGTATTTATGATGATTTTTCATTTTAAAAGTAGGTAAAGGATAGTTGAAATTCTCATTTTCCCATAAACCATGCTTTATATTCATTGACTCAAAATCCTTACGATCATTAAAGGGATCCTTTAATTTATCCTTCCCATTAAGAAGTGTAAAAATTAAATTATCTAAGACATTCTTCTCAATATTCATAACATTAATATTATAAAGTATCAAATTAAACTCCCAATATGTGCATTTGAAAAATATAATCTTTTTATTTCATTGTTTTTTCCAGCTTCTTCGGATATTATACCCCGTATGCTTCCCCACTCTTTAAACTGATGACATTTTCCAAATTCTTCAGTGAAATTCATTAATTTTCCTCATATTTCTAAACCAAATAAAACCATACGTGACATTATAATTTCAATATTTCCATTGAATTGTGTCTTCTTAAACCTGAATTTATGATAAGCATCACAAAATTGATAATTCCACATAAAACACCATTTTTTCATATGAGGTAATTGTTGAGGTTCAAAATCAAAATTAAAAATTTGAAAAGACAAACTAGTATGAGTTTTCTAATCAAATAAATTTACAAGTCTAGAAAATTCACTAATTTTCCACATTAAATTAGAAATATTTTTTGAATATATGTCTCATTAAAGCATCCTATGTTTCCATGCCATCATCCCACAATTCTTGGAATTATTTTATTAGAGGTTGAAGGTATACATAAATGTCATTTCTAGTCATTTGATTTACAAGAATAATCATTGAAATAATGAAATAATTATTATACATACACATCCTTGGAGGTAGATTATAGGGGATAAAAACAAATGGCCAAATTCTATAATTGATACTTAAAGTACCAAGTGGGTTAAAACAATCAGATTCCAATCCAAAATGTATATTCCTAGGACTTGAAGAAAAATATAGATTTAGTAAATCAATCATCTTCCACAATATTGAATATTTGGGATTTCTCATCTCGCCATCATAACTATCCAGAGTATGCCACTTCTTGTTGTTCACAATATTAGATGACATGAATAATATTTGTAAGTGTGGTTTTAGAGGAATGTAGTGCAATAACTTTACAGGAGTTTTATTCTTATGTTCATTGATGTAGTTGCATTGATTTATAATCTCACCATTTTTCATTTACTTCTATATTCTTTTACGACATGAATCATATTATTCTTTATTATACTCTTCTCCTTAGTAAAGCATGCAATCATTAGGAATGCATGTATCTTTGTATAATCAAGTCCAATTTTGTTGATGAATTTCTTCATATGATAGAATGTTTCAAGGATCGTAGATTCACTTAATTCATAATGAAGAAACTCTACAATCATGGAAATTTCTTTTTCAGTAATTCCCTAGAGACACTTTATATGATAAAATATAAGTAGAAGAGACAACTTCGAATACCCGACACACCCTTCATAGAGTTCTTGCTGTCATTATTCAACTAATTCATAAAAATAATTTTTTGGTCCCTGAAGTTCTAAGAAATATTAAACTTATCAAAATAAACTAAAGGTTCTTTTGATATATTTAAATATTTTATAGTGTATTATACAAAATCAAATGATTCATTTAACAAATTTTGAAATGAATTATCCCTTGCCGGGTCACTTTGTATTTCTTTGTCAGTATTGTAATTATTTTCACTTTTCACAACGTTTGATTCACCATGAAAAATCCAAAATACATATCAAGTTGGAAACTATTTCAATATCAAATTCTCATATACTTCATTTATATTAAAAAACATCTTGAATTTATAATTAGGATAGAACCAATTTATTCTACCATCTGCTGATTGGTTTGAAGTTATATAATCTACAAATTCTTCCAATCCCTTGGCATACTGAGGTGAGTTTTGAGGTAAATTAATAAAACTTTCATCCACAGGTATTGGATTATTTTATCTATATACATTAAAATATAATGATATAAATGTTTAATCAAACAGGTAAAATAAAAAGTATTGAATAACCTATACAGGTTAGAATAAGACTCAAGAGCATGTTATTTTAAGTTAGATACAAGCTTGAAAAAATTAATATTTTATATGTAGATTATATTATTTTTTTGGGATAAAAATATAATAGTGAATTATTTCTCATTTTTGTAACTAAGGAGGGTTCATTACATTGAAAAATTAGCTACATTGATCAATATCCAAACAATTTACCATGGTCTAACTAATTCCAAGAGCACCCCATTATAAATATGAATGAAATGTATGCTTTATTTGGATATCACACACTATTTGATGCTTAAATATGATAAAAATATATGTTTTAGGTTGTTATTTGTGCTTATACTTCATTCTATCATTTAAGGTCATTTTATTTGATCACCTAAATTTCCCACAAAACTATCCAGGGAGGTAAAACTTTTTCTAGAAACATAAAATACCTTATTTGTTATTTATTTCAAAGACAAATATTTAACATTTTAAAAATTTTCCAATGTGATATGTAATGATTCTTGAATCATAGTCCTGTTTTTGGAACAATTACTATATATCAAGTGAATTTAGTGGAATATTATGTTTTAAATATTAATACATGTCTTTTCTAAGCCCATTTAATTTTTTCATTTTTAATATTTAGGAATGATGTTTTAAAAATTGGAATTTTTTATTATACCAGTTTGATCCATGATTATTCTACACAGGAGAAAGTTATTAAATTAGGGAATATAATTTTAACTATAATCCAAGGATTAAAAATTTATAGTACAAGAAAAACTAAGGAATACTAAATTAAGGGTGTTAATCAATATCTTGGAGTAGAATACGTAGTTAAAAGAGGAAAACTGAGGAATAGAATACCTTGGGTGTATAATTTACATTAAAGTATAGGGGTATAACCAAGTTTTATTATGCCGATAATTATTGCGAATAAAATTCAAGATAAATATATAGATTCTAATTATGTATATTATAAAAAATAATATAATTTAAGCTACGGAGGAAATAAGAGAATACACTTTGAAAATCCTATTTATAAAATTTCCTTTGAAAAAAAAATAAATCATCATAAAGTTAATATATTAATGGTAAGACAACATTGGTTCTTAAAAATCCATGCACACCCTTGGAAGTCATGACTTTCCATTAAAAATTATTCTAAAAATAAAAAACATTTACATTAATGAAATTATGTAATAAAATACATTTTAATATTTAATTAAATGTTAGGTGTTCATGGTAGCTGAAATATAAATTTAAAATACATTTTTACATATAAAAAATGTTCACATTCAATGGAAAATAAGAAAAACATAGTTTCAATTTAAAACAGTTTTATATATACATATAATAATTTCATTATAAATTGAAAACCTAACATAATAAGGAATGAAATATTTTTTTTATTAATTTAGTAAACTATGAAATCGAGAAAAACAAACTCTAATATGAGAATTCCATGACGTGGTACACTAGTTCACCACTACAAGGACAAAGAAGCATTAAGAGTATAAGAAGAGGGGAGACGAGCTTTGGGAGAGGGGTTGTGGAGGGTGGGTGGTTGCATTGTTGTTGGAAAGAGGGAGGTTGGAGGTGTGGGGGGTGGGGGGGGGGTCATGGTTGATAATGAGGATGGAAGGGGGAGGTCAGAGGGGGGTGGGGGGTTTTTCATCTCTGTCAGGGAGAGGGAGGTCAGAGGGTGGGATGGGGGTCACAGGGTCGGGGTTGCGCGAGGAGTGGGGGAGGATATGGGTTGGGGTCGGGTCATCCAGATGGAGTGGGGGAGGGGGAAGAAATTTGATTTTTTAAAACATTTCATAAATAAATCCATTAAACCACTCCCAATTATTACAATTAAAAAATATAGCAGTGGTTTAATGAAACCAATGATATATTATTATTTTTTAAACCAAATTTATTTTGTGGTGGTCAATAGAACTGCTACTAATAAACCACCACTAACCATTGTTTTTTAGTTTCACCATAATTTAAAATTTATAATACCATAAATATAATATATATTCATTAAATATATCATTATTACCATCCATGAAAATAATAAATGCAAAAATGAAATGCATCGATTCATGGAGGTGGTAGTCCAAATGCACACACGAGCAATATTATCATTTTAAAACGAATGATATGGTAAGAAGGTAAGTAATATATTATAATTATACATTCATAATTAGATCATAAATACTATATATAAACATTAAAAAATCATTATAATAAATCATGAATTGTTTTTTAAAATGAATCAAATCGCTATGTTGAGGTGAAGTCCACACATACGAATAAGAGATACTTCAATTTCCCATTCGATGAAAAGGAGGAGGAAAATTTTTGTAACATCATAATAATAAGATATAAATATATTTATAATAATTGAAAAATCATTATATGATGGATACTATAGATTTATAGAATTTGTAATAATAAATAATATTGGAAGAGCTTGGTTTAGACTTATAACTCTTCTTTGAGAGACCTCATTTGGGTTACTCATTATGCCTTGAAATATTTTCCTAGGAAGAGACCATGCGATATGGGATGAATGGGATTAATCTATGAAGATTTTTTTTGGGATTTTCATATATATAATTCTAAAGATTTATGAATAATTGATGAGATGAGGTGCCTTTTTATAAGAGAGGGAGAGGAAACACAAAGAATCACTTCAAATATTTAAAAAATATAATGTGATTTTTTTGTGAATGTGGATCTAAATAAAAATTAATTTGAATTCAATATTATATAGGGTCGAAATATATTCATCCAATAACAATTATACAAGTTTATGTGTAAATATTACCCTTATATCTAAGTTTAACCCTTGGTAAAAATGTTTCAACCTTAACCACAACAACACATTTTCATAATTTTTATTATTCATTTTGACAAAAAATAAAAGTGTAATCATAAAAAAATTTAGTCATTTTGATTCCAAATATTGAATCCATTTTATCAAATTAATTTTTTATAATTCTAAAATTTTAATTTTAAAATTATCACGCAAAATGCATCGAAACCTATTTTTTTAAATACACTAATATGAATAAAAATATATTTATTAATATTAGATGTAAAATAAAAAATATCAAATGGAAGTTAAAATAATTTATTTAATATATAATATATAATTTTTATAGTCATAAATAATAAATATTTATTTTTTAATTAATTATGATAAAAAAATAATGTGTACATAAAAAAATATTTTTAGAAAAAATATTTTTTTATGCCAAAAAATTAATTTATACCATAATAATTTAAAATTTTTATTCCTAGGTAATTAGTTATATTATGTTTAATTAAAGTACAGTTATGGTAATTTAAGATAAAATTCAAAAAATAATGATGCTTTTGAATTATTTTAATTAATGAAAAAAGTAACATTTTTACAAAAAATTGTATTTTTCACTATTCACTAAAAAATAAATATTAAAAAAAAAATAAAAAAATAAACCATGAACTGATATTGAAATCATTATCTGAAAAATAATACTAAATATCTTATATAAAATTTCTAACTATCATTGAAATCAATTATAATGTTTACACAAAAACTTCAATAACAACCATTTTGAATGAAAACATATTTTTAAAGCATAAGATGAATTTTCTAAAAATTGAGAACTTATTTATTATGAATTAATCAGTAATTTTGAACTATATAAAAAATTTATAATTTTTTTATAATGCGATTATTCATATTTATACCACAATCTTATTTGCTATATTATAATATAACATTGTTCGTTTTAATTGCGGTGTTGCATGTTAAGAAATATATCAAACAAATACCATTTATTTTTAAAAAATATATATTATAAAATAATAGGGTTTTATAGTAATTGACTAGAAATTTTTATTTTTATTTTCCTTTATTTCAAGTTTTTTTGAAACAAAATTTCATATATTTAGATGGATTATCTATTTATTTATGCGATTAATTTGACTAGAGGATTTTATCTATTATTATATATTATATATTGAGTGTAATGCCTCTTATTTATATAACTTTTATTCCTTTAGTTCTAGTCTCTAACTTTTTTCCAACTAGTAGTGGGATTCGTGGGCTATACCCATTCCCATTGCCATCCCGGGAAAGATATATGTATATTTAGGGGGGTTGTATCAAGAAATATGACATAAAATATAACAGTAAAACTTTACTAAATTTATATGTAGGATCTAAAAAATTATCATTAAAAAAGGTTGGTTTCATTAAATGGATTCAAATATATAAACCATTAAAAATGATTTTTTAAAAAACATTGTGGTTGAAGCCACTTTTTTATTGAAACAAAGGACCTATTTTTTTGGTAAAAGAGACCCATTGCATGGACCATAGGCCTAGTAGGAATTAACTCCTATTACATGGACCTGGAGTCCCATATTTTTGGCCCAAAGGCCCTTTGGTGAGTAGTACTATTATAGTACCTGCGCTGCTACAATACTGTCACTACTATATTTCTGCTACAACGACCACAATCTATATAGTGTTGTCGGTGCTATAGTTACACCACTATTATAGTTCCTCTATAGTACCACTATAGTACTTATGCCATATGGGTTTTCATCCCCCAATGTTGATGTATTATTATAGGGTGCTTACCGCTAAACCAAACCCCAACTATGCAATTAAAAATGAATTAATGTTTAAGAAAGTCAACATATTGATATAAATTTAAAATCAGACATTTTGTATTTAATAGTATGACCGTCCTATTAATAATATTAATAAAATTAAAATATAAGTGATTTTTTATCATTGAGATAATGTTTATATTTACAATACAACTCATTATTTTAATCCAGCAGAAGATTCTAAAATATAAATTAAAAATAAATGAAAAATTTCCATTTATAATGTTTTAAAAATAATAATTCAAAATATCCATACTAAGATATCAAATGAATCATAACTATGAAAGGATTAAAACAATATATCTTAGTCCTTATGATTTTTTTAATACCTTAGTTGACGAAGTAGGGGGAATTCAACTAGCTTGTTTTTAAAAATATTTTACTTCATTCATCAATTTGAATTTAAACACATGGAATTGATTGGAAGTGGATAACCTAATTTGTTTCCAGGTCAAATTATGTCTAAATATATCTTACAGCTTTGAAATTTTTTAAGTCACCCAATCAATGAGTAGGAAAAAATTAGTTATCACTAATTTCAAATTTCCAATTAAACTCATTGTTCAAACCTCCCTTAAGATTGATTTAATTTTTAGTGAAATCCTCAGTTTGAATATAGTTTGAATTTAAGAAAAATAAATAACTTTTTTCACTAATACATAGTGTTTTGTAAAAAAAACATTTCAAAAGAAAAATGAAGAGAATCATCCAGTTAATAAAATTTATGAACTAAGTAAAAAATTCAATAAATAGAAGCTATTCCCCTTGCTATGATTTTCCAAAAATCATGGATGTATTAAACATCTTTAATGTGTTTGGAAAATAACAAATAATTAATAAATAACTAAAGTTATAGGGGATATAGAGAGTAAATTTTATCAATTAGATAGCTCCAAATCCATCTCTATTAGAAATCTTCAGTATCACTCGATCTCCAAAATCTTTGAGTGCTCCTTATTCTACTACGATCTATCTATTTTCTATTTTGTTTCCTTGTTTCTTTTTTAAAATTTTAGTATTTCACCAATCATTGAATGAATGTCATAGGCATGTATCCAAATGAAAATATCTAGATTCAATGTGGAATCATCTCTAATACACATCATCATCATTGGTAACCACAACCAGGTTCCCAACTGAATTTATTCCCTTGGGAAATCCATGGAATGCAGTAGCCATTATCCCCACATTGGATTCTTTCCACGTGGATGGATCAGTGGTCATGACATGAGGAGAGTTTGATCGAACCTTCTATCCTTGATTTAATTCCCATTATTGTGTGATCCTCCCATGATTACGATACATGTACACCTTTAAGAAAATTCAGACCATAATTGGCATCATACATCGCAGGTAACCATAAGTTGTGAAGAAAATTCTCCATTAGAGTGGATCCACTGTTTACAAACCTGTTTCCGCTATGTTTCCAATTTACTACACATGGACAATTTCAATCCCATAGGTGTTCAATAACATGTATCTAATTCTATTGATGTAACCATTTTTTAATGTTGCTGAATTTGTTGATGTACGTGATTTCCAAAAAAGGCTATTCTCAGTAGGCAGTTCTCATGTAACCAATTTTTCAACATAACTATTTTGATCGATGTAAAAAAATGTTGACATAATAGTATGACTCACATAGATGATTGGTTATCATAAAATTTTATTTAACCAGGTCTTTTTAGCCACTAAAGTAAAAAAGTAAAGTGATATAGGCATTGTAGGACTAAGTATGATGATATTATTCATGAACTGGTCACTATAAGATCATAAATTGTTCCCCTCATGATCTTTTTTTAAAACCAGTGACCTAAAATATTTGAGATTAGAGTGATTGGAATCCATTGGGGAGAATAATTGAGCTTTTTCAAGATATTTTAAATCATATTATTTATCCGTGAATCGACTCAAATATCAGTATATTTGAGTTTATACTTTGAAATTACAAATGGGATATGGCTTATGAGACTTCATATGCTAGGGATGGTATCCGATTCAACTCACCAGGGCTATTCTTAGTTTGAAATACACATCTAATGGGGCATACCATATAGTCTGATTAGGCAACAACTTCTTCGTCCTCATTAATAGTGGGTACCACACAATCGACCACAACAATAGTGTGGATTTTATTCTGGGGATCAAATGTATGTAAGGAGTACATTTTCTTTTAGTACATTTTTGTGCTTCTGAATAGGAGGTTATGTAGCTCCTGAATTTTTTAAAAGATAAAAAAATTAGATATTCTTTGTTGTTAAAAATATCAATCAAGAATGCCCGATAGTGCCCAAAATAAATATACATAAGTAAGAATTAAAAAACTTAATAAAATCCAGATGAAAAGTTAATTCGGTAGTAAAGAACAATAAGAACAAAGAATAGTCAGTTTTTTCTAGATTAAAAAATTCCCCATTATAATAATAATTAAACACCAAAAACTCATTAACTAATTATAAAGACTTTTGGGAGAGTGTGATTTAATAGTTCCACATGAATCTACCTCACAATTATTATTTTTAATTAAATCATTTCATGTTTTTTTAAACACAGAATAAGAAATTTCACAGTAAGATAAAACTGAAGAAATCCAAGAAATTTATTTATAAAATAAAAAAATATATGGTGAGTCGGGATTTTTAAATAACGACCATAGGAGGTCTTACCTATGTTCAAATAAACACTAAGAAGTGATGGAAACATATATTCATTCATGATTGAAGATGTATTTCCTCCAATATGAATTCACTCACTTCACTTAATCAATTAAAATTCATTTTCCAATTCTAAGAGTTATGACATGTTGAATACAAGTGGAAATGAAATCATAATATGTGGAACCATTAATTTTCACTTTCTCATAGGTACCGTAATTTCAATGTTTATTTTTTTACTTTATTGATACAACTCAATTGATTTTCATGTCAACCAGTTGTTTCCTTATTCATATGGTTTAAAAATTCACCTCACCTTCATGAATTTTTTTTGACTATTAGAAACTTTTTTTAAATTTTACCAAGCCATGTATGTGAAGAGAGTTGTGAAAAAGAACGTATTAACTTTGGATTTTATTTATTTAAAATAAAAGAACCTTGTACCTTTGTCTTAGAGACTGACTATGAGATACCCTATGCCCATTTAACTTATAATTCAAAGGAATTATATGATTATCATTCTAGTTATATACCTAAGGTGTTTTGTTCAAAAAATATGTGTCACCTAGGTTCAAGTTATAATTTCCAGTTACGTTATGTTACGATCATAATTACACAAGTATCTATCCTATATTAGGCCCCTTATAAATCCCTAAATATAATTTTAATTGAAGTAGAATGTAACAAAACTGAAAAAACCCTCCATAATTGTAGAATCAATGAAACCCTCAACAATCAGAATGCTAATATCCTATAGGAATGATAGATTTTTAGCATAGTGAAGCTTGATAACCATTATTTTGTGAAAAAAGTTTTAAAATTATGGATATTTTTACAATAAATCAAGGGAAATTTTAATGTCTCAAAAATTTAATCACAACTTAGAACATAGAAAGTCCCCTATCCTCTATAGTTAATACCAAAAATTGTCCACAATGTTTAATCTTAATGTGGGATACTTTTTTTTTAAAAAAATTGATTCCATAGTAAAAATAATTTTAATGGGGGTTATAAGAAATTTCAAAAATATCCTTTCCAAACATTAAAAAATTTCATATTTTTATAAAGTAAGAGAATTTTATTATTATTCATAAATAAAATAATTTTCAATTTGGTTAAATTTTTATAATTATAAACATTGTTATATAAAATTAGTTAAATTAAATTTATTTAAATGTGTGTAAGAATGATCTATAATTTAGATCAAATTAATTTATAACTCTATAATTCAAAAATATAACACCCACTAAAGACATAAAATACACAATTATAACATGATTAGGGATTATTTCCCCATACTTAGTTCACAACAATAGGTGGTAATTGGTAAGAAGAGTATTGAAATGGTAAAGGAATATCAAAACATCCTTGAAGATGGAGCTCTGATCATCAAAGTTTATTCAATAATTCCTCTTATGTATCCCTTATTGAATTTCTATCATTGGTACATTAAATTTACTATGAGGTCCATACAATAGACACAATAACCCATAAATTAATGTTCCTAAAAAATTTCAACAAAAAATGTAGTTAAGGAAATTTTATCCAGATGATCTAGTGTGATTCTCCATTTGTTATATCTTGATGAGTTTATAGAAGCAATAAAATTCCAGAGGTAACAATTCATGTGATAAAAAAATAATGGAGTAGTAGTAGACTGGAGAATTATGTAGTAGGAGTTCATTTTATTGGGAAATGGAAATTAAAAGAAAACAGAAAAGGACCATGGGTTAGTTCCCACAAAATATTAAGTTTATAGTCCTCATTTATGACTGCGATAGATTCATATTTCATGAAATGAAAATGAAGACAAGACCTCTGGATACCCTTAAAATAATTGTTTGATTCTATGGAAATTGAATAAGAATGGCCTGTTTTCCTATCCAACAAGCTCCATTGATCCTTAAAAAGAACTCTCTTAATGTATAAGCTTCTTGAACAATTGGTTTTCAATTTTCCTGGGAAAAGTTTGAGCCTATAACTAAAGAGAAAAATCCTTTGACCAACCATGAAATCCCTATTGAGAATTATTGATTCCTGAAAGGATTTTTTTCCCTTTATAAATTTCATCATTTTCATATGATTACATAATAATTTCTTCCATCTTACTCAGATCCAGCAACCTCCTCTTACTAGAAGACTTAAATTAAAATTTCAGGGCCTTTACTGCCCAAAAATACTTTTGATGTTTTTCCATAGGCATATGAAAAGAATTTATAAAGAGAAATATATGCATGGATATCCATATGGGAGTTTTATAACATGCTTTGTAAGACTAATGAGCCTCATCTGGATTGACTGACATATTTTTTCTTGAGCTAGAAATAATCTTCTCTAAAATCATTTTGAGCTCTATGTTAGATTCTAGATCCAACCCATTGGATTGTGGGTGGTAGGTTATAATAGTTCTATGAGAACATCCATACATCTCCATTAAATTTTTTGACTTATAATTCATGAAATGAGTTCCATTATCTATTATGAACTCTCTGGGTACCCTAAACCTAGAAAAGATATTTTTAAAGACGTATATTACCACACTAGCGACAATATTGTTGGGACAAGCCATTGCCTCAACCCATTTGGACACATAGTCTACAACCACAAGAATATATTCATTACCATAAGAGGATGGGAAGAGTCCAATCAAATCTAGGCCACAAACATCAACAAAATTCAACCTTCAATATTCCTTTTTGTGTAATCTCTTCACTGATACTCACATTTCTATGCATTTGGAACTTATCATAGCCAATCATGAAAATCCTAGAATCCTTGAACAATTTTTTCAAATAGAACCCAAGTTGTAGAACTTTCTAATACATTATTTACCCTCCATGTTTTGCAACCCAAGGTGAGGAATGAAATTTCACAAGGATGGATAAAAAATCCTCCTCAACCACACACCTAATAAAAACACCAATAATAGATTTCCAAAAAAGATGAGGGTCATACCAAAAGTAGTATTTTAATTGATATATATACCTATTCCTTTGTTTCTGTGAAATTTTATTTATCATAAAATATACAAATAGAAAGTTATAATATATTCTAACCAATTAGATTTTTTATAGAGGTAGAAATTAGTTCATCTAGGAAATAATTTTTGATCTCTCTAGGATCATCAATCTGGTTGTTGGGAGGCCTAGAAAAATTTTATACAACAACATTTTCATCCCCCTTTTTATTGATTATTACCAAATAAAATTCTTACAACTAGAGAGTCCACCTCATGATACTTGTCTTTGATAACATTTTATAAATCATGAACTTGAGGGATGCATGTTTAGTGAAAATAATCATCTTAGACCCTATAAAGTATTGTCTATATTTTTTAAGAGAGAACATAATCCTAGCCAAGTCATTTTTGGTGGAGGAATAATTCTTAGGAGCATGAACAAACATATTTATAGCTTAATAAATGATATGCATAATCTTTTCCTTAATTTTACATAGAATGAAACCTACAACCAGATCACTAAAATCACACATCACTTCAAAATAAAACTTTCAATCCGAGACACTGATTATTGATGAAGTAGTGTTACTATCCACAATAAAGTTAAATCACTCTAAGCATTTATCATAAAACAAAAAATGTGTGTCCTTAAAAAGAAAGAGTAGAGTGACCAAGTGATCTTGGAATAATATTTAATGAACCTATTTTAAAATATAGGTGACCTAAAAAAAGTTTACTCCCTTTTACATTCTTAGGTGACAACAGATTTTGGATTACCAAAATTTTGGCATTTTCAAACTGTATTCCCTTTCTAGAAACCTTATAACCCAAAAAAATTCCTTCTATAACAATGAAATAGGAAATTTTCCAATTTATAAAATTATTTGTCTCTTAGAATATTTTTGAAACTATTTCCATATTTATAAATAAGTTTTTAAAATAACATTAAAAAAACTGAAAATTCATCCCTGATAACTTTAATAATCCTTTCAATCATGTTCAAGAAGATTTCTATCATGAATCTTTTAAAAGTGTCTGGATCACAATACAAGCCGAAGAGAATTATTAGATAAGAAAATTTACCAAATGGAAAAGTTTCGGTGGTATTCTCTTAATCCTTATGATAAATATAAATCTAGTTATAATAAGAGTAACCATCAAATAAGTAGAAATACTCAATTCCAATCAACCTTGGTAAAATTTAGTCTAATAATGGAATGGGGAAATGATATTTCCTTGTATCAAGATTGGATTTTCTATATTCTATACATCCCTACATTATTTCACAGTTCATATTTTAATTTTCTCAATCCTTTTATTTTTTATTGGAATCACTCAACTCTTTTTAGGGACTACCTAGACAGGGATTGCTTAAGGGTTTTCAAAAATAGGAAATACTATCCCAACATTAAGAAATAAAATCACTTCCTGTTGGAACACTTTCCTCATTTTTGTGATATGTATTCTCTAGGATTCTACCTTTGGGTTATATTCTCAATCCATTGGGATTTTATTCATGAAAAATGATAGAATTATACCATTGATATTAGATATTGGACAACCAATAACAAAATTATAATTAATCAAGACATTCATTATGTTTTCCAATTTATTTTTCTCCAACTTGGATGGGTTAATTATAGGATGTGTGAAGGAATCACCTAAAAATAATATTCCCAATTGATTGACAGTGGTTTGAGCTCCAGATTGGGCAGTTTTTTGCTTGAGGGAAGACACTTGGGCCTATGTGAAACAAGGTCCTCAAATAGCCTATTAAAGAATATAGTGAAAAAATATTTATATTATTCACTATTATTTCCAAAAACATTTTCCTCAAAACTCGATTATTATTTTTGGGTATAGATGTGTTTTAAGATGAACTCATCTTGGTGTTATATGAAGTCCCCCACAGACTCATTTATAGGTTCCTTCTTCATACTAGAACTAATTCCATTGAAAGCTTCAGCTGGGAACTATTTTTCACCATTAATTTCTTCCAGTATCATCCAAAAATCATTCTAATCCCCACAAACTTATTATTTTTTATCTCCTAAAATAACATCTCTTTAATAGATTGGGTCTTGGGAGGATTCAATAATCTTTTTGAAAACATTTAATTCCTCCAATTATTCTCTCTTGTTATTTTTTTACTTTTGAGACATCAATGTCTGATCCCATCATAGATAGAAATTGTATACCAAGGATTATAGGTACCTCTTGGTCTTACTATATATCATGTACTAGAAAATCAGCAAGCAGAATGATCCTTCCTATATCCACATGGGTGAGTGATGGATAGATTACAATATTGTAAAACAATACTAGTGGGTTGGGGAACTCCTAATATCATGTTTTGAAAAAATAATAGATGAATTAAAATAACTAAATCACTAATATCACAAATATAATTAATTTATCCACCTATATCTCTAAAGGTGTACAGAATGACAAAGCTCTTTGGGTCTTGTTTTTTTGGATGTATCATATTCTACAACGCAACACTACACCCATCTATGATATTATAAGTGGAAAATTATTCCAGGTTTTTCTTTTTTGAATAGATTTTATTAAGGTATGTTAGAAAATATGGGATATCAATCTGGACCTCCAAGAAAGGAATTTCATTTTTTATTTTCTTAAGTACCTTGATAAATTTCAATTGTTTAGAATCATGGTTTTCTATTTTATTTATTTATGGAAAAAGAATATTTAGAGAATGGTTCCTAAAATGTTTATAAATACCTTAAACATACACTTCAAAATTTTTATTCCCTTTATTTTATTTTTTAAGACATTTTATTATTATTTTATAGGTGGACAACATGATTCTGAGTATTTTTGGTATTACTGCCTAAATTTACAGATTCAATATTTTCCAGATTTGGGTTTCTATATTTATCCAGTTTTAATTTTATGGTAGTTTGGGATAAATTTATAGATTATTGGTGGGATTATAGACTAATTATAGTTTTCACATCCACAATATTTTCTATATGGTTCACTTCCGTGCTTCTTGGAAGGTACCCCAATCTCTACAACCAAGTTATCTAGCTAACTTTCCCATTTGAATTTATTGATTTTTCATCATAGAATCCACTTTAATTTTATCAAAATCATGGTTATAATTTTTTTATCAATAATTCCTATCATCACTTATCACATACCCATTAATTCATCTTTTGATTTACGTGATTAAAATTTTGGTTGAGGCTAGAACTGATGCTTAGGTGGTTGGTAGAAACTAGGGGGCAACAGATCTAAGAACACCTTTCTCTATCCAAGAATTATTTGGATGATTTCTATACCCATTATTGTATGTTTTTTAAAATAGTTTATCCATAGTCTACATAATAAGACCATATATAGAAAAATATTCATTTTTAGGAGCTTAGGAAGGTATATTAGAATTTTGATAATATGATTGTAAGTAAAAAAACATGAAATAATGGTGGCATTAATCCTGAAGAGTGTTTTGATTATTTTTATTGAAAATTATGGAGTCTTGTTATTCTTATTGTGGAATAATATTAGTATCTTTCCTCAAAATGGTTCTTCTCCTAGAGAATTTGTGTTATCATTTTTATGAAAATATAATAAAAATTCATTTCAGTTCCATGGAAGTTATATCATTGAAATCCCAACCAGTAGATTGGTACATCAATGTTTTGTGGTAAGGGGTGATGATATTATAGAAAGTGTATATGAGTAATCGAGGAGTTCATTAGTGTTTTTAACATTATCTAAGTAATTTATAAATCTATCCAATTCTTTATGGAATAGTTCACCCCCATCATTCAAGAAACTGATGATTTTCGATTTGATTTTCGATTTCATTATACAAGGGTAAAACTTCATAATATAATAATTGTAAACATGATCCCATGTGACAAATAATTCCTATTACAACTATTGAAACCAATTTAGGGAATTTCCCTTCAGGGAAAAATGGAAAAATATTAGTTTAATCTTTCATAACCCAGGACTCACAACAGCAGCTACTGAAAAATATAGTTGATGTCCCTAATGAATTTGAGAGAGTCTTCGTTAGGTATTCCATCAAAGGTAAGAAGCTAGGACAAAATGGATTTTTTGTTTCATAATTTTTAGACCTTAGTGAGAAACTAATACATTATGGATTACTAGAGACAACAGAGAACAAGAATTATCTTAAACTATGTGTCTCAATTTTCTCATTTTTAGGTGGATTCACATTTTTGGGAGTTATATTATTAAAATTCTTATTATCAGATTCTATTTTATATTAAATTTTGATTTTATTATTTTTCTTATTAAAATATCAAATTTTTCTCTCAATTTTTGGTATTATAGGGTCTACAATCCCATGTTTAGATTTTATTTTCATACACACATTGGATTCAATATTTATTTATCAATTTTTTTTATAGATTTTTTGATTTTTTTGTATAATTTATTTTTTTATTTTACATGTTTATGTTTATGTTTGGTTTATATATATAATTTTTTGTTATGTTTTTATCCTTCTCCACCCATGCCTTCAAATAAAATGGTTCTAAAATATGTCATGGTGTTATTAGACTCGTGAAAATTAATTTTTAATAACTCTACTTAAAACTAGTTTATTAATGAGAATAACTTGATCCACATGAAATGAAACACAACTTGAGAGTTAAGTGTTTGACCAAGTAGATAAATAGAGTTTGAAAAAAAAAACAATAAAAATAGATGATGGAAGTCATAATGTTGGTGAAGTAATGATAAGAATGAATATTTGTGCGGATGTGAGTGTGAGTGTGAGATGATAAGGAGAAAAGCTGAGAGGCCAGATAAACAAAAATAGTGAGATAGATTAGTTGATGAAGTTAGGGGAATTCTTATAGCTTTTTTATATATATATTTTCCTTCATTCATATATTTTAATTTAATCACCTAAAGCTTATTCAAAGTGGTTAAATCGATTGGTCATCATGTCATCCTTTTACTAAAAGTATCCTATATATTCTCAATGATAACAGACACCTAATCATTTAGGGAGAAAATAAATCAGTTATCACTAAGTTAAAATTGTCAATTGAAATCATTATAATACCCTCCCTTGATATTTAATTACTTTTCAACATAATCCTCATATTGAATACAGTTTTAATTTAAGATTGATCAATATAATTTTTCACTGATACTTAATGTTTTGTAAAATAAATGTTTATCAGAAGAGAAATGGAGAGAAGAATTTTGTCATGAAAATATATGAACAATGTAAAAAAATAAACCACCACAAACTATCCCATTAGCTATGATTATCCTAAAATCGTGGATGTATTAAACATACTCCAAGAGTTTAGAATAAAAAAACACAATCATAAATAGATGAATAAATTGGGGAAGAGAGAGTGAATCGTTTCAATCATATATCTCCAACTACCACTCTTTTTGAAAATCTTAAGTACATTTTGATCTAAAAAATTTGTCCATTTTCATCGTTCTGCCTGTGGTCTGTATCTTCCCTCTCCTTATTATTTACTTCTATGATATATTTTTAGTTTATCACTAATGTTTTCCTAAATATCATGTCAAAAAATCCATAAAAAACTCTCTGGATTCCACATGTTATATTTTCCACTACACATCAACCTCACTTGTAACCATAGTTATTCTCCTAATGGAATGATTTCCCTTTGAAAATCTATGCAATTCAGTAGCCGTGATCCCAATCTTGGATTCTATACACATGTATAAATCAATTTTTGTGATCACTGAGTGAGGATTCTCAAACATTCTCTACTTGATTTAATTCCCATGACTATTCTATTATCCCATGTTTAATATTTAAGCATGAATTTGATAAAATTTGAAGAAAAGTTTTCCTCATGCATCGCAGGTGAACTAGAAGTATTCAAGAAACTTTTCTAGGTGATTAAATCCAATGTTGACATACCTGTTACACCTATATGTCCTATTTACTATACATAGTCAATTTCCATCATGTAGGCATTTGAAAAAATGTAGCTTATTCTCTTCACATAACCATTTTTTAGAGTATTTTAATTGATCAGCATACACAATTTTCTAGATAGGATATTCTCACATATGAATTTATCATGTAGCTAATTTTCTAACATTTCCATTTTGATTGACATACATGAATCCCAACATACAAGTATGACCCACGTAGATGATTGGTCATCATAAATTATGATTGAACCAGGCCTTTCTAGCTGCCGAATTTGAAACACAGAGTGACAGATTTACTATAAGACAAAGAAAGATGATATTATACCTACTCCTACTCACCTCAGGTTCATAAAAAAGTCCCTTCATTACCTATTATAAAATAAGCTGCCTCAAATAATTAATAGCAGAGTGCTCAGAAGCCATGGGAGGAGAGTCATTGGTCTTTGTCAAGATATGTTCTTGAAGATTATTTATCCATGAATCAGATCGAAATTTAGTAAATTTGAGCTAAGACTTTACAATTCAAATTTGGTGACACCAATCAAGACTTTATATAGTAAGACCAATATATGATTCAACTCGTTAGGACTCTACTTGATTTGTAGTCTGTTTCAAATAGGTAATCCCATGCAGGTGGAGGAGGAAATGAATTAAAACATTTAAATAATGGTTTGTACCACATAATTTTCCATGGAATCAGTGTGGACTTATTTCTTGTGATCATTTATAATAAAAGAGTGCATACTCTTTTAGTTTATTTTTTCTTCTGTAAAAGAGCTTCTAAAACTCCTTAATTTTTATACAGGAAAAAAATCAAAAAATGATTTGATGTTATTAAAACTATCAGTCTAGAAGACCCAACAGTTTATAAAAGAAAGATATGTGTCCAAGAATTAAAAAACATAAGTACAACCCATATAAAATTAATTTCAGAAGTACAAATCAATTTTCACTTAAAATAACAAATTTCGAGATTAAATTATTCTACATTATAATATTAATTAAAAACAAAAAACTCATCAAATATATTAAAAGATATTTTATAGAGTGTGATAAAATGGTGCCACATCATTATACAATGATCATTTCTCTAATGTATTAATTTATATGGAAAAATCATAGAAAAAATTAATTTTTTGATAAATATTTTATTTATTTAAATATTTACCATAATAATGGACAATACAGTAGTGTTATAATATTTTTAAAAACACACATGAAAAGGAAACCCCCAATTCTTGATTCAATAATGAATTTAATTTTATAATATGATACTCCATTAAGAATGAAATTATTTTCATAATCATTTTTTTGAAAACTATTATTTTACCTTAAAAAATCAGCTAATACTCCATTAATAATACAAAAGTCATTATTTAGTTAATATGTAAATTTTCTAGGAACTAGCCTGGAATATAAATGAATCAGACACCCGAACCAGTCTATGAAATGACAAAGGCATGTTTTAGTTCTCCTTGGTCTGGAAACTAGTGTCAAGTTCCCAAAACATAGACATTGGGAATGATTTCACCCTGAATATAAAAAAACACATCAAAAAATACAATTAGGGTGCTTGGAATAATTGAGTAAATTTATAAAATTAAAATTGAAGAATAAGAAACACCCCACAACTAAATAATAAACAAATGAAAAAATAAACGATATTTAAGCTATAGGCCTATACATAAAAAATCCCAAAAGAGAACCCAAACCAACCCTCTAGTATCAACATCCAAGTGACCATCAGTCACTCTATGTATCCCAAAGAATACTATAAACAATATAAAAAGAATGAACCTTGAGACTATATCCAAGTCACTTAAATAAAGAACATAAAAAAAATGCATACACTAAATATTGTATATAGGGTGTGAGAAAAACTGAGACCTGTATGTAAGCAACATATATTTTTTACAATCCTGAAAAATTAAATTTTATTTTTTTCTAGTATGAAATATAATACAAAAAAAATTAATTTTAGGTTCAAGTACAATGACATTTTCATCAATATTTTTAGAAATTCCATTCATTTTATTAAAATGAAAAAATCACTTGAAACCCAATTTTTATGCATCGACCAATTTTTAATTAAAATAAAAATTTAAAATATACTTTTACTTTTCACCAAATAAATAATTTTTTCTAAACAATTTAAAAAAATTAACAACACAAGGTAAATTTATAAAACATAATTAACATCTAAGGCATCATGTATCAACAAAAGAAACAACACACAATTCACTAAATCCAATCAATACAGGGAACACAACTTGAAGTAAATCTCCCTTAGTAGAGTCATAATTTTAACATAGGTAGTTAGATATATCATGAGGTTATCCTATATATATTCTTGTATGAATAATCTGTAGTTGTAGTTTATGGTCATAATTCTACAACCACAAAGATGATCTCAACTCACCTCACTTGTGGCCCAACCAAATATGGTATCTGACACCATATGGGATCTATTTTGTCTCATCATTCCTTGATATAAATGTCTATCATCCCTCAATAATATGTTTAGGACCACCATTTATTTCAATCAATATGAGGTGACTAGTCACATGCATTAATAAATCAAAAATTGTAAACCTTATCCCATCTCTAACATCTTCATAAGAAAAAAAAACATTTCGCACATCATCAATATAAAAAAAATATAATAATCCCATCAATCCATAATTAATGGAGAAAATATCCCCCTCAAGGGTTATAGTTAAAAAAGGGAATCAAGATGGTCTCACACACATATAAGACATTTTAAAATCATTAGAAAGTGAAAAGTTGGTCTTTATTTAAAATGAATTGGGATGCCAAATCATTTATTAATTGTTTTAAATTCAATTTCATACTATTCTTAAACAGCAAACATTGGAAATTAATTTCTAAACAGATAAAATTATCTATTATCAAAATTCATTTGAGAATCTATTCTTGAACGAACACTTTTATCCATTTAACTATACCCCAATATTTCAAAACACCACATTTAAAATATTTCATGACAAAAACCATGTCAAAGAATTTAAAATGAAACATTTTATTTAAAACAATTAATTAACTATTTTATTATTACTTGTTACTTCAAGTACCACTTGAAATTCTAACTAAAAACTTTAGGCAAATTGAAAAATGCATTCAAAAAACTTTTAAAATTATTATAAATACAATTTATATGAATAATTAATTAAATAATATGTTTAAAAACATCATACATAAAATTATATTCCATTATATGAAATTACAAAAAAACAATTACACTATCCTCAGTTCAATTTTAATCAATCTAAATGTTATTGTCTATGATTGAACATTTAGATCTCCTCTATAATCGCTAGAAAAAAAACCCAATGAATATGACACAATGAACCCCAAATTATATCCTAAAAAAAGGGTTCATAGGAGATGGAAAAATAGAAGAGGAAGCATATAGGGGAAGAAGAGAGGTGGAACCTAAGAGGGAAGGAGGATATTACCTTGATTAATATGAACAAAAAATGTGGTATAGGCTTAGGGAGAATGGAGAAAGGAGGGACAGGGATCCCCCTTGTTCCGTATCACCGAATGCAACAGAAAAAAGTGGGGGGACCCACTAAAATATTAACAGGGGAGAAAAAATAAAATCCAAATATTAAACACATGGAAACTTTACAAACTTATCCAACATGATTTGGAAAATAGTGTGGAAACTATAAAATATATTATTTTGAACTAAAAATATATATCTCATACTTTTCACATAGTTTTCCTAAATATGTGAATGCAATGCGCTAAAAATATTTCCATTAAAGGTGTGCCACATATTTACTCCTTGCATAAGGTTATTTTGTAAAATAAACTCAAACTGTGTGGTACCCATACACACCAAACCTTGAAAATTCAAAATAAACTAAAAACACACCATACATATTGGTAACCTAAATTTGCATATAGTTCAGTCACACTGTTATATCTAACCCTGAGATTTCCTCTTATAATAAGTGTGAAAGAAATAAATTTCAATAAAAATAACATTAAAATCCAATACATATGAAAAATAAAATTTCCTCAAAAAAATTAAAATAATTTGTTGGAATAAATGCTAAAATCGAACAAGTTGTGACCATCTACCAACTATGCAACTTTATTCCCCCAAAAATTATTTAGTTGATGTGAGGGAACCTACAATCATACCATCAAAATGCCCTATAGAAAAAGGACAATCAAATAGTGACTTTGTTTTATGGACAACCCAAGGGAGATAACCATGATCATAAAAGACCCATCTAAAACAAAAAATCCATATGTATATAATCATGAAACATCTTCAAGAATAACATGTCCAAGAACATATGGTAAAATCATGGGAGGGATGGCGACTGAATATAAGTCTCCCCACAATTTAGTAATTCTTTAAATCATTTGACAAGAAGAGAACCCATAATGAGAATGTAAAACTAAGAATTACCCAATATCACCCATACCCACTAAGAACCAGTAATCACCAAGGAACATTCCCTAAATCCATAAGTAATGATATTTTAAAAGGAACTCAACATCTGCAAAATTAAAAGCATCATCAATCCGAAAACACTTCTCAAACAAAAAAATCCCAAGTAAAATTTACAATAATTCCAAAAAAATAATGACAGGGGTTTTATACCAATGTAATGACACTTGACTAGTAAACTATGATATTTGTAATGAAAAAAATTACCATAGAAAACCAAACAAAGCTATAAATATTGACTTCTTAATTTCATAAAGGAAACACCCATCCCAATTACCCAATAAATGACCCAAATTTCACCCATGATCAACCAAATAATAAACCAACCTCAAGGGGCCACAACACAAGACAAAACATGATGAAACAAGAAAATAAAAAAATAAAGTAAAGAACAAAAGTACATAAACCCAACACCATTCACAAAATTATGTAGTCCAACACAACAATTCATAAGTGAAACCAAGTTGTATTTAACTTAACATAAACCTCAAGAAACAAATAAAATTAATGTACATAATTCATTACCATCGAAAAAAATAAAAACTAAGAAATCCTCAACACAATCCAAAATTACATCTCCCAAATAAGGAACTACAAAAAGAAACCACCCATGCATCCAATAGGACACTCCTTAGACTTTATTACCATGGGTTTAATACAATACAATACATACAAAATGTGGATTTTAATACAAAATTCTTAGTGAAAAATGGATGATATTGATCCATCACTCTAATTGGAGTATGGGTTGAGGCACCAACTAGAAGAACCGCACTTAAGAGTAAATGAAAATTCTTAATCTTTCCATAAGATCATCTTGTGTGGAATTTGAAAAATAATGTGAATCCCTATCTTAGCTTCTCTCAATACTAAAAAAATAAAGGAGTCCCACAATCTAAGGAACCAGACAAAGACGTCCATTTAACAGAACAACATTACGATGTTAATTTTTCAAAATCTACATTCTTTAATACCAACACCTTTTTTAAAAACTTCCATTTCTTTAAATTTCATTAAAGGACCCTATTTACAAAACCAAACCATCCTAAAGTAGAGCATTTCAAAAAAAAATCATTATCACACCAAAACAATTTCCAAATTCATTTTAATATAAGAGACCCATTTTTCATTCTTAATTATATTAATTTTTTTAACATCGATGTAATTATGTAAATTTGAAATAACATTTTCAAAACATCCCATTTTTAAATTCTATTCTTTCAAAATTCAATTTATAAAATAAAACACGCTTTTTAATTTAAAAAAAAAACTTAATCTCATTTCAATCAATTTGTTTAAAATTATAAAATGTAATAAAAATTCTAAATTAAATATAAAAATTATGCTCTAATTTCTAAAATACAAAAATAATCAATAATATAAAAACCAATGTCCTTATACAACCATTTTAATATTTGTTTTAAAAGAAAAAAATCCAAAAAATCCTCTTTTTCTATCCCCAAAAAACCCAATTTCGAAAAACATAACCCAAATTAATTAAGGGGAAAAAACAGTCACTCAAGTATAAATGTTCTTGAAACCATATTCAATAAATAATAATTATTTAAGAAAATTCCATTCATTACCATCATACCAATTATAAAATCCATTGGGAGTTTTCAAGAAATCAAGGTTGGGAAACCGAAATTCGAGTTGGGGAAAACCACTATGAAAAGTTTGGATTCATGGGATGGTAAACTATGTGAAAATCATGTGACAAACACTATCATGGTTTCAGATCCGTCTGTTCATTATCTGAATGATTTTCAAAACCATTTAGGCTAACCATAATTCCCTGATTCCTTCTCCTCTTCCACATTCAAATCATAGGACAACCACTAAAATAATATACATACTTTTAAAAGACCAAAAAATTGTCACAAAATTTAAAAATCCATCAACGATATCAAAACTTTAACTCAAAAAAATTCTAAATTTCAAACCATCCATGGAAACTTGTGGGTGGGGATGGAAAAGAGCCTGTGACACTCTCCCCTAAACCTAACACTTGAGTTTGAATAATTCTCATAGACACTTTTCTTTCTAAACACTACATAAATAACAAGTGGGTATGCTCTGTTTTCATTTTTTATGAAACAACATGAGACATCCATCCATAGGTCACCTGAACCATTCTATGACATACGTGATGTGCATTCCTGATCACCCTAGGCTGGATACTATGCCAGGATCTCAGAAGATATACATTGGGAATAATTTCAACTAGAATATAAAAAAATCAAATATAAAATATAAAATAAGAGTGCATGAAATAGTGGATAAAATCCAAAAACTAAACAGTAAAAAATAGACAAATTACACATTGGATGAATAAATAAATGAATATCCAAATGATATCTAGGATATTAGATGATACATAAAATATTCCAAAAGTACAAAAAATATAATAGAGATAAACTATCAAGGATCAATCTCCATGTTTACCTCAGTCACTCTCTATATCCCAATCCAACCACTATAAACAATGAAAACATCCTGAACTAAAAGGCCAAATACAAAGAATAAGAGAGAATAATAAAAAAGCTTCATACCCCAAAATGTTGCATGTAGGATTTTGAGAAAAACTAATCCCAATAGGTAACCAAAATAGAGTTTCTATTATCCTTATAATTAATGTTTCAAATTATAATAGTTTTAAAATATATTAAAGATTATGTTTTTCATTCCATGTTTAAATCCATTAACCAATACATCAGTGTTTACAAGACCTATATTTCTTTTCCTTATTAAATGAAAAATATAACTTAAAAAACCATTTTTAGGAACCAATCAGTTTTTATATAAAATTCATATTTAAAAGAAACTTTTAAAAGTCTCTTTAAAAATACATTTTTTAATCTCTTTAAAAAAATATAAATAGATAAAGAAAATGGAAAAATAATTGTAAATATGTAAGTAATGATGTCGCAAATAAAGAAACTACACACAATTCATTAGTTCAAAAACATATCGGGGAAAAAATTAATAAAATTTTACTTAATAGAGTCATCAAGTAAATATATGGGATTTCTAAATATCTTGTGAGGAGATCCCCAATGTTATCGTGTTGGAATCATCTCTAGGCCTCATTAATGTTCCTAAGTCTATAAATACTCTACTTCTCTAATCTTTCTGAACCATTAGTACAATACCCTATGGTCATAGAAATTGTAGGGGATCCATTCTTTCTCATCAGGACTATTTATAAACATCTATAATCCCTCAATACGATTCCAAGGATCTCCATGTTTTTTCAATCAATAAGTAGCAGCTAATCGAATAAATTAGTACGTCAAAATTATTAAATCTCATCTCTCCTACTAAACCATCAAATGAAAAATCACTATTAATATTACATCCATATAAAAAAATATAACATGAAAATAAATCTGAAATTTATATAGAAAATATCCCCCTTATGGATTGTAATTCAAAAAGGGGCCCAAGAGGATCTCATAAGAACAAAAACAATTTATGAATCATTTGAAAGTGCCAAATGAGAGTTTATTAAAAAGGAATCTGGATGTCAATTCATTTCTTAAGGGTTTGAAACTCTATTTCATAAAAATATTTAAAATCAATCCATTGAAATCAATTTCAAAAAATCTTAGAAACAATGTATCAAAATTCATTTGAATATCCATTTCGAAACCAAGAATATTTTTCATTTATAAAAAACTAAGAGTTCAAAAAATCACCGATTAATTATTTCACAACCCAAATGGGGTAGAATAATTTCAAATGACACATGTGTTTCAAAACAAAATCGTTATATGTTTTATGAATACATTTTATTTCATGTACCACTTTAAATTCTAATAAATTTGTCATGAACCATCCTGGATACCCTAGTACATTGATACCTGATCCATTATTGACATAGACTGAAGGGTACTATCAATCCCCATAGGTTTGTGACTAACACCCAGAATCATATTAAACATTTAATGGAATGATTTTTTTAAAAAATAATTGAAGATAAAAATAAAAAAATTGATATTCAAAACCCTCCCCATGGAGAAAAGTACCATAAGAAAGTAGATAAAACCCAATGAAAAACATCATCCCAAATAAACTAACATCTATAAAGACCATGTATATAAAACCCTTTGCAATGGGTGGAAGATAGATCTACTGGTCACCATAATCACTCACTATTCCCATGAATCCAGAAAAGATACCATCTCCAAGTAGTAATTTCCTTTTCACTCGACTTAGCATAACAAGATCTAAAAATTCATGAAGGAAAATGTAGTGTGTGGGATAAAAAATCACAGTAGGGTCCCACCATGTGTTCCATAATCAATTTCAAAATTATAAAACCATTTATGATTTAAATTTAAATAAAATAAGGCATGGAAATAATTTATATATTTTAAAATAAAACATTATTTAATAACAAATGAGGGAAGATATATTAAAATATCACTTAAATTAATATTTTATATAAAAATTTTATATAAAGAAACCGAAATGAATAAAACTAATATGTAAATAATTGAATGTGTAATCAAGTGAAAAAATGATGAAAAATGGGCAAAATAACAAAGGTACATTAGTGTCATTCCATAGAAACAATGCACTTATGAATCATCATCACGATACATGTATGTGTACACACTTTCTAAGGATCAAGTGATCATGATAATTAGTTAATAACCCATTAAGGGACCCATCATGGGAAATCATATTGAAAATGGTTTAGTTATTGTTTCCATCATCAATCTATTTCTAGAAAGTATGTTTCCTAGAATGATTGCCCCAATTTCCTACTAACTACATAGGATCACATGTGCTTCAATCAAATAATAAATAATTCTTGGAAATTAAATTAATTTAAATCAATTCATCATTCACAATTCAATTTCATAATTTCAATTGAACATGCCTTTTGAATTTTAATACAAAATCACAGGTTTTAATCAAATTCATTCCTTGTCAAAAAACATTTAAGTTTAATAAAATTTTATTAAAATTCATCATCAATTCATTTCATCAAATCAACTTTCAATTAAAATAACCTTTTTTTCTCAAAATCCACCCAACAATTTCAATTCCATTAAAATTGGTGTATTTTCACTATTTCCATGACCTTTTTAATTTATACAACAAACCATCTAAAATAATGGTTTTTATATTAATTAAAAACTAATTTAAAATTAATTGATAAATTATGATTTAAATTTTAGGGTTAAGCTTTATGAAACCACATACATTTAATAATGAAATCAAATCAACACCCACAATGTGATGAGATAATGAAGAAAAATGGTGAATGAGGCCAAGGAAATAAACTATAGCACTATAATTTTTATGTATATTAATCATTATTCATGTATGTTGAGGCTATAAAAATTACAGGTTATGTTTTGAGAGGTTTGGAGGGGTTTTGGAACATTTTGGAGTCTTTTCTAGAGGTGCACATTTTGGTCACTGTTAGTAGAAACTATACATCATCTCCAGGTAACTATGAAAGGGAAAATAGTGTACACATAGAAGGTACATGGTTGGAATATAGTTTGAAAAAACCATGTTGATTTCCAAGAGAAAAAATGCATCTTGAAACAGAGGAACATTCCTGGTTCTTTCATGGTTTGTCTAACCGTGCAAGCCAACTGTGTGAGGTATGGCTATAAGATATTAGTATCATAGGGTTGGAAGATGTTTTGACAAAATTTGTACCCATACCATGATATGTACAGTTTTCATTCCTTAAAAATTGTATCTAATCCAAATTATAATCCATAATTTTACCCCAAGTATATCTATAAATCAAATTCATTTTTCCCCTAGTTGTCGGAGACAATCCCCTTCAATCCGGAAGCGATCATTTGGTATATTATTAAAGTGTGTTGGAACCCCCGATTCTTTGGTAAGTTCTTGTTCGTCATTGTTATACTTAGAACCAAGGATCCTTTGTATCTCTATGAACCATATATCTTGTACATTATGAATATATCTATGTGTTATGGATGATTTTATGACGATATATTTTTGGATATAGTGAAGGGATTGTGTGTTGTTATTGGATCATGAAGTTTTGTTATTCCATTCTACATTTCTCCAACATTTGTGAGGTAGGTGGATTCTCTCTCTACTCTAATTTATTTAAAATTTAAGGTTTAGTTTTAATTGAATTATTTTATTGAAATTATTTTGAAATATATTTTTCATTTTTGATAGAAATGATTTTTTTATTGTCTTGGAAATTGTGGAAAGTGATTGGTTTTCAAAAAACTATATGGTTTACTATTTTAAAATGGTGACTTTAAAAATATTGTTTTTTTATTAATGTTAATTATTTATTGAAATTATTTAAAAATAAATATATGTTTTTATTGAAATGAATTTTCATGATGTTGGCATAAATAGTTGGGCATGAGTTGAATGGGATATATAATGGTTGTGAAGAACCACCATTAAATTGGAAAAAGTATTAATGTGATGTTCCACTGTTAATGGTAAAAACAAGATTTTTTATGTGTGTGGACTAGGAAAATAATATTAAAAATCAAAATAGAAGTGGCTTAAAAGTTTTTAAATTTATTTCATTATAAAACTGGTTAATGGATTTGATATGAACAATTTTTACTACTTAGAACTATTTTATAAAATGTGAAAAGATGTTTATCCAAGTGATGTGAGATGAGATGTCATTGGGGAATCCTAATAATTTTAGACTCACCCCCCTACTTGGAGAATTTTGTGAATTTATTGAGAACATATATAGATATACAGGTAAATTCAAGATATCTGAGTTCTTTAGAGATGTTTCATGATACTATGGCTTAGAATGTGGTGGTGGATCTTGGTGTGGGTGGGTGTAGTTGGATGTTGTCACTTTAAGGGTTTGATTTTTGTGGTATTTTTTTTCAATTAGAGTTTTTATTTTGGTTTTCATATAAAATTTGATATGGTTTGTTGGGTTGGTTATGTTTTGGTTGTATTTTATACTCATTCATTATGTAGTGGTTTGTCTGGTTATTGTTTTTTTTGGATTCTATGTTTTATCTTTTAAAGGTAAAATAATCCCTCAATTGATCTTAAGGCCCTTGGAATTTATTTAAAACATTTGGCGTATTGGGGATGTCACCTAAGTCCTAGTAGATACCCCATCACTACTCAATCCAATGATGAGAAGATAGATGTTACAAATTATATGATCTTTCTTCAGTCCAGATATCTTTTTGGGGAAAATGGTATCAAAATATTTTAGTCCTTAACATAGTAAATGATGACAGTTTAATTTAATAATAGAGTTATAAATAATATCAGTCTTTATCTTGGTATTGTAGTAAGGATTATAATTTTCAAATCTCAAATTGTTGAGCATAAAATTGTGCAACTAACCTCTTTATTCTAAACTAAATGTTACAAGGGTTATTGGGAATATGAGTGTTTTAAGACACTTCTAGGAGGGTTCTCACCTCATCGTCATGGGTTTAGTGGATGAGTTTTTTATGAAATTATTTGATGGATAGACTTCCCAATATCAATTCTTTATTTATTTTGAGTAAAATGGTTTATAAATTAGAAAAATGTGATAATTTTTTAAAATATTAAAAATGGTTGATTTTGAAAGGCATGGTTGGATTATTTTAAAAAATGGTTAAAATGTTGATGATAGTTGAATTGCGTAAATCTATGTTGTGATACGTATTTATGTGGTAGATTGAAGTTTTTAAGACTTCAGTTTCTAAGGAGTTATCCTAAATGGAATTTTTTTATGGTTACAGTGAATGACATCAGGTAAGAATTGTAAAAACCAACCATAAGAGGATGATGAAAATGGAATTTTACCTAAGCCATAGGTGAACCAATTTCTCATTTAAAGCATTTTATAGGCTTTCCAGTCCATGGATGAAGTTAATAAAAATGATAAACCATTGAAAATAGACCATTAAATTCAATTACAATAGAAGCATCCACCCATCTCTTTGGAGGATTTTGAGCCATAAAAAGAATAAGTTTGGTTGAATAAGATTAATTGAGTCTTTAATTTCCCTAGGACACAAGAAAAACTCAATGTTAAGTCGAAACATATATATTGGATGGTTTTAATGCCAATGGTGGTAATTAGATGTTCAAGATAAATCATCATATGGCAAGACATTGGGGGATATTGAAGAATTTTTTAACAGTAAATTTTATCCTCATACATTTCATATTTATTAAAAAATATTTTTAAAGTTGAAACAAGAGAATATCTTAGAGATAGATTATGAATAAGTATTTATGAATTTTGTCTTTTTTCCTCATAATTTTCTGCAAGTGAGTCCTTGAAGGAAAAACTTTTTTAATCGGGATTGATGTCATATATTTGTTTAAATATTTTCATTATTTGTATTATAGATTATACAGAAATGGTCCATAGAGTTATTTTAGAATAATAATTAATATCATGAAATATCATTGTGGGGATCATGTTTATCCATATAGGAATAGGTGGGAACTCTAGTGCTTGGAATAATTGAAAGTGAAAAATATACATCTAGAGTGGGGGTACACCTAAGAATTAGACCATGGGATTAGTAAATCTTCATTCTCACTCGAATAGTAATTTAGCATGTTATTATCATGGTTTAGTAGATAAAAAAAAAGAAATATTGTATGGAAATACCTAGAGCATGTCACAACTACACCAAGATGGTATATCTTCAGTTGTACTGTCTCAGTGCTACAACGATAGTTTCTAGAGGCACACATAATGTTTCTAAAGTATCTTATTCTTCGATGGGATGAGAACAATAGAATAATCCATGTCATTAGAATAGGGAGATCTAAGGTTATTATTGGAACACAATGAATCGTTAACCTGTATAACACCAATAAGGAAATAAAGAGAAAATTATAGTGATAAAGAAATTATATTGAGCTGGGAAAATTATCTTGGATGATCAATCTAGTCCTTTCATAATGAGAGGTGAAATTATTTTGAATTATAACATTATTCAAGCTTTTTTTAAATATGGTAACATCCAAATTTTTTATTTCTCCTCACGTTGTTGATAATATTTTGGTTTTAATGTTGAGACAATTCATTCATTTTTATAATAAACCCCACTTTGTCAAAGAGTGTTCTGAACCATCATTTGAAAATATTTTTCTATAACTATCAATGGTTATGAGTTGATTTGGGATTTCTCTATGATTGAGATGGATTTCTATGACTTGATTTTTGTTATAGATTAGTTGAAATAATTAATGGACCATATCATCTGTGATTCCTAAATAGTTAGTTTCACATATCTGGATGGTATCTAATATCTCTTTAGAGAAGATTGGGGTGTAAAGGCTAGTAAAGAAAGAGTTATGGAATCAGTGGTTGGAATAATCTATTATCATTAGGAAGTTATTACCTTGGAATATATGAATGATATTGGTAATGTATATTTTTTTAACTATTTTTGGTTATTTTCCTACCAATTTCCCCAATAATTTCTTAGGGTTTCCACCAAATAAAGATGTGGATATTATGATTGATCTCATGCTTGGGACCAAAATGATTTCAATTACATATTATTGAATGAAACCATCAAAATTGAAGGAATTGAATGATTTTTAGAATATTTGGAAAAAAAATGGGTTCACTCAACCAGGAACATCTCAGTGGGTTACACCAATTATTTTTGTTAATAAAGATGATGTAACTCTTAGAATTTGTATAGATTATCATATACTTAACCATGTTATGGTAAATAATAAATATCCTGTTCTAGATATTAATGATCTATATGATTAATTGAGGGGATCTTATTGGTTACCTGAAATTTAATAACATTTATGATATCACCAATTTTGAGTTCAGTTTGAGGATATTCTGATGAAATATTTCATAAGTTGATATATACATTAGAAATATATAGTTATGACTTTTGGTGTTATAAATTTACTATGTATTTTTGTGGAATTGATAAATCAAATATTTCAGAGGCATCCTTAATCCTTTATGATGGGGTTTATTTATGATATACAAGTGTATTATAAAAAAATGGTACTGAGAAAAACTCTTATGTAGTGTTGGGTATCTTACTGGAACATCATATGTATTTGATGGTATCAAAGTGTGATTTATGGATAAGAGAGTCACATTTACTTTTCCATTTCAATTATTAAAAAGGAATTTTCATGGATCTATAAAATATAGTTTCTATTATTTCATGGAAACCTCTAAATAACGAATTTAAGATATATAGTTTCTTTATATTGGTGGGATACTACATATGTTTTGTAAATTATTTTTCATGTTTGGCATCACGAATGATAGCTTTGACAAGGAATGGAGTTCCTTTCAAATGGAACAAAAAATGTTATAAATCCATTAAAGAAATTAAGGTTAGACATACGTCATCACATATCGTTAGTTTTCTAGAGTTTTGAAAATAAACTTTAGTCTATTTTGTTGCATCAAAATCTAGGTTGGGATATGTTATCATTCAAAGAGATCATGTTGTTTTTTATGGTATGGTTACATGAGAAGAACTATCTAATAAAAGACATGTAATTAGCTGATGCGGTCCATGATTTAAATAATAGGTTTCATTACCACTTTTGGGAGAAATTCATAGTGTTTAAAGATTATAAGAGTTTAAATCACATGTTATTAGAGAGATATTTGAATTTATGGTAGTAAAAATGGATAGAGTATTTGTAGTAGTTTGAGTTTTACTATATGTATAAATTGGGAAAATATAACTCTGTGATAGTTGTATTGAGTACGAATTTATATCCTCAGGTGGATAAAGAAGCTTTGAACTAGTGGAAAATAATGTTCGTTATAGAGGATATCCATCAAGATTTCTTAGACCTTGGTAGTGTTTAATTTTTCCTTCCAGTTTAATTTTTTACGGATTTAGTTGAGTAGGTTAGAGTTTTTCAGTCATCCATTCCTAATTGTGTTAAGATAACATAAAAACTCAATGATTTGGAGACCATTTAGAGATTAATATTGGATGGGAATTTAGTTTTTCTATTTGAGGATTATATGGTTATACCTTTATATAGTCAAGAATAACTTCTTAGTGCCTACCATCATTCAATATGGACTATTCACCATAGGATTTAGAAAATTTATAAATCATTGAAAAAACACTTTTAGTGGGGTTTCATAAAATGAAATGTAGTGGAGTATGTATTGAGATAGATTAACTATTAGTAGGTAATGGTAGAGCACCACTAACCAGAATGAATGTTTCATTATTTACTAATTAATATATAGAAATGGAAGAAAATAGACAGGTATTTAGTAATAGGTCTACCCAGGATGATCAGGAAACATGATTCCATATGGGTGATAGTTGATCTGGTAAAAATGCATCTCACTACATCCCGATTCTTGAATCTAATTCAGTAGAATACTAATAAAAAATTTACATTTAGAAATTATTAAAGATGAAATATGTTCTTGTATTGATTCTATTGGAGAAATATCTTAGGTTTATGTCTAGTTTTTGGAAATCCATACAGAAATCCCTGAGAACACAGTTGACTATGAGTATGTCTTATCATCCCAAAATGTTTGGATAGTCTGAGTGGAAACAATTTGTACATGGTCAGTATAAATAATGTTGTATCTGTAAGAAACCATTCAAGGGAAAATAATAGACACTAGCCATGTGCATGGTTGGTGCATAATTTACCCAGACATGGCAGATTACTAGGAGAAACCGTGAATCTTGAAATAGAGGGAAATAAATGTTTGGTGTATGATTTGTCTAACCATGTGATCCAACTATGTGAGGTGTGTCCTTGATATAGTAGCACATATTGTTTTTCACATAGTTTAACAAAATGTGTATCCTAACCATGCAATGTAAAATTTTCACTCCTTAAAAAAATATTTGAATATGAATTAACCCCATATGAAATCATTTTTTTAATTTCTCTCCATAACTCAAATTAATTTTTCTCCAAAGGATTTAGAGATTACCCCCTTTTATCTAGGAGAGATCCTTAACAATTTTAATGTTTGTTTGAATCCTAGATTAGCCAATAAGTTCCCTTTATTCCTCATTATTCCTAATTATAAGGATTTTCTCTCTCCTAGAACCAAATATGAAGTCTATTATGGATAAATATATATGTTATGAATGATTTTATGATGAATATTATTTGATCCCATGAAGGTAACTTATTTTGTGATTAGATCTTGAAGTTTTGTTCTGCAGTTCTTCATTTTGAAAAACAATTTTTATATAGGTGGATTCTCTCCTAAATCCACATGATTTACACTTGAAGTATTGGTATTAATTAAATTATTTTCTTGAAAATATTGTGAAATATTTATGTTATTCTTGATGAAAATATTTTTTTTGTATTTTCACTTAAATTATGGAAAGTGATTAGTTTTTAAAAATCCTCATAATTTATAGTTTTAGAATGATGATTTTAAAATTATTTTTATATTGGATTAATGTTAATGTATTTATTGAATGTATTTAAAAAGAATGAAATGTTCATATTAAAATGACTTTTAATGATATGCGCATAATTGTTTTGGAATGATTTTAATGGGGTGGATAATGGTAGTGAAGTACGACCATCAAATGGGGTGAAGTATGGATGTGAAGTTCCACCATCAATGGTGACACCAATCTAGAGAGTGTGTGTGTGTGCACAATTTTGTTTCTGGACATGGAAAATAATATTCCGAATAAAAATAGAATTGGATTAAAGGATTTTTAGATTTTATTCTATGGAAAACTGGTTTATGTATTTAATTTTAATATTTTTACTAATTAAACTTGTGTTATAAAATATGATAACAAGTTTGTCCTAATGGTGCGAGTTAAGAATTCATTGGGGAAATACTAATAATTTTTGAATCACCCTATTCTTGGTAACTATTGTGTTCTTGTATATTAAATCTATTTAGTATTGGGTAAAGTCATGGTATCTTAGTTATTCAGTGATGCTTCTAGATATTGAGACTTGGCATGTGGAGTTATATCTTGGACTGTGTGGGTTGTATCTGATTGTTTTCACATTGGAATTTTTATTTTTATAGGCCTTTGTTTATCTTCGAGTGTGTATTTTATTTTCTTCTTGTACTCTTGTGTGTTTTTGGTTTGGTTATTTTATGGGTCGTATTTGTTACTAATACATCATTTATAGGTTTGTTTTGTTATTGTTTTTTTGCTTTGGATGTTTTATTTTTGAAAGGGAAGATCAGCCCCCAATTATTTTTGAGGCCCTTGGCTTTTATTTATTTCCATTTCTATCTTGGGGATGTCAACTAATGTCTAGTATCTCCCCTCTCACTCCTAAATCCAATGATGAGGGGAAATATGTAACAAATGGTATGATATTTGTTTAGTCCAAATATTTTGTTTTGACAATTGGTATCCACATTATTCAGTTCTTGACATAAAAAAGGTGTTAGTTTTATTTAAACATAGAGTGGTAAATAGTATTAGTATGTCTCTTGGGATAGTAGTGAGGAGTATAATCCTTATAAACTGAAATGTAGAGCAAATTTTTTTGCATTTATCCTCTTTATGATAGTCCTCAAGTGAATGGAGTTGTTGGGTACATGAGTGTTTTAAAATATTCAAAGCGAGTTATCACCTCATCATAATGGTTTTATCCCATGAGTTTTTTATAACATTCATTGATGGTAATAATTATGAATCAGACTACATTGTAATTATTGATTAAAATTGATTATGAAATGGAAAAAGTGACCCAATTTGAAAATAGTAAAAATTGTTGATTTTGAAAGGCATGGTTGGAGTATTTTAAAAAATGGATAAAATGATGATGATGGTTGAATTCTTGGAAGATTTGTTGTGATATGTTTTTATGTAGTGTATTTAAATAACCAATCATTTAGTTTCTATTGTGAAATACTAAATTGAGTTTTTTATCTAGTTGTAGTCAAGAGTATTAGGTATGTTTCAATGAATCCAACATGAAGAGGATGATGAAAATGTGGTTGTTCCGGAGACACAGTTGAACCAATAGATAGTTTGAAGCATTGTACATGATTTCTAGGCTACCGATAAGGGTAATAAAAATGATGAACAGTGGAAAGTGGACCATTCAGTTAAATTCCAAAAGAATAATCCACCCATTTTTCAGGGGATTCTATGCCAAAACAAGAAGTATAGTTTAGTTGGATGAAAAAAATATTTTATTTCTATAGGATAACATTAGAACTCATAGTGAAGTTGGAAACGTATATTACAGAGGATTTGGCATTCCAATGGTGGAATATAACTATTATAGATAAATTATACCAAGGAATGATATGGTTGGATTTTAAATAAATTTTTAGTAATAAATTATATCTTTGCACCATTAAAATTACAAGGAAAATATAATTTTTTAGTCTGAAATAAGAGAATCTCTTAGTGATAGATTATGAAGAAAAATTTATGTATTAAGCTTTTTTTACTATAAGTTTCTATAAGTAAATCCCTAAAGGCATGCATTTTTTAATCGGTTTTGAGGCCATATATTCATTTAATGACTTTCGTTCTTTGTATTACAGATTATATAGAAATGGTCAATTGATAAATAGTGGTTTAAATAGATATCTATAGAAATAAAATTGTAGGTAGTATATTAATCCATATGGGAAAAGGTGGGAACACTATTTCTGGGAAAAATTAGAATAGGGATACATACTTCCAGAGTGCTGGTACACCTTAGAATTAGACCAAGGGATTTGTAAATATTCCTTAATAACCCAAAAGTAAGATGTGTTTTTAAATTTGGTTCACTAGATTAAATCATGCATGATTATATGGAACCACCTAGATAATTTCAAAACACCAACAATATGGGATATCTTCAGTTCTATTATTGCAGTTCTATAAGGTTAGGTGCAAGAAACAAATCTAATGTTTCTTAGGAAACTTATTCTTTAATGGGGAAATCCCAAAAAAATAATTATCATCACAAGAGTTTAGTGAGCCAATGTTATTTTAGTAACAACAAGACTCCTCAACTAATGTAACCCCATCATGGTAATAAAGAGAAAAGTGCAGGAGTAATTAATTTTGAAGTGCTGATAAAATGATTGTAGGTGATCGTTCTGGGCCTTTAATGGTGAGATGTACGATATTTTTAAATTATACACTTATGAAATATATTTTTTGATATGGGAACATCCAAAAATCTTATTTATTCTCATGTTTTTAATAATATGGGTTTTCATGTAGAGATTACTCCTTCAATTTGAAAACATCAAACACCTCTTGGAAAAAGAGAGCGTCGATCCTTCATGTGTAAAGATTTTTCTATAACTATCAATGGGGATGAGTTGCATTGGGATTTATCTATACTTGTTATGGATGTCTATGAATTGATTTTTGGTATGTATTAGTTGACAACATTCATTTACCATATCGATCTTTATTCCCAAAATGTTAGTTTCACATCTTTGGAGGGATTTCGTCAAGTATCTATTTAGAATAGATTTGGGTTTAAAGGCTAGTAAAGAATGCCTTTTGTCATCAGTGGTTGGAACCATCTCTTATCAATAACACATTACTTGGTTTATATGGATGATATTGTAAAAGGATATTTTACTTTTATTTTTTATTAGTTTACTAATTTTTTTGTGGAAAATTTCTCAATGTATCCACCCCAAAGAGAAGTGGAGTTTATGATTTATCCCATGACTAATACTAGTCCAATTTTACTTATGTATTATCAAATAAATAAAAAATAATTGAGAGAATTTAATGTTTAATTGTAAAATTTGAAAGTAGGGTTTATTCTACCAAGCATGTCTCCTTGGGTAGCACCTCCTCTGTTTGGGAATAAGGTGGATGAAACTCTTAGAATCTGTGTGGATTATTGTAAGAACAACTATAAAATGATAAAGAATCAGTATTGACTTCCACACATGTATGATCTATTTGATCAATTTTGGAGGGAACAATAGTTCTCTAAAACTGAATTACATTTATGATATCAATAACTACATGTACATAAGGATAGTATTCCAAATACATCGTTCAAGAGAAGATATGTTCATCACAAAATATTTACTTGTTCCTTTTTTTAAGAATGCACCAACTATTTTTATGGAAATGATGAATCCAATCATTCTGAGGTATTTGGATTCCTTTGGGGAGGTGTTTTTTGATGATATAATGGTTTATTATGAAAAAACAGTGGACCAAGATAAATACAACACTATGGTGTTTTCTATATTGATGGAACATCATCTATATGCCATTTTATCAAAGTGTGATTTATAGATACAAGATGTGAATTTATTTGTCCATGGAATTTATAAAAAAGGTTTTTATGTGGATCCTTAAATGACAGAAGCTATTATATCTTGAAAACCATCGAAAAATGGTTTTAAAATATTTTTTCCCCTTTGATTGGTGGGATACTACAAATTTTTTTTCTGTGATATTTCACTTTTGGAATCACTAATGATAGCATCTAAAAAGAAATGAGTTCCTTTCCAGTGAAACAAAAAATTTCATAAATCATTTAAATAACTTAAGTTTATAATTACATCAGTACCTGTATAAAAATTTCTAGGGTCTTTATAGGGATATGTAGTCTATTATGATGCATTATAATCTCGGTTGGGATTGGTTCTCGTGAAGGGAGATCACATTATTGCTTATGAATCACATCAGTTATGATCACATGAGAAGAACTATCTAACAATTGAATTTGAATTCTCTACTATGGTACATGATTTAAATAGATTGAATCATTAACTCCTTGGTGATACGTTCATAGTTTTTTTGCGGATCATAAGAGTTTGAAGAACATTTTCTCACAAACATATTTGAATTTAAGGAAGAAAAGATTCATCGAGTATCTCCAAATTTTTGAATTTGACATGATGGATACATTGTATAAATGGGACTCTATGGTAGATTCACTGAGAAATAAGTGTTATTATTTTTTTAAAAAAGAGGCGTCTGACAGGTGGAAACTAATTTCAGTTATAAAAGATTTTCATCAAGACTGGTCAGACCAAGGTAGTGTTGCAATTTTCATTATAGTTTCATTTGTTCATGATTTGGTTAACCTAGTTAGAGTTTATTAGACATCATGATCCTAACTATGTTACTATGATGACAAAACACAATGGTGAGAAGACCATTAAAGGATGGAATATGGATTTGAATTTTGTGTTTCGGTTTGGGGATGAAATGATTATAAATTTATCTTGTTATGAATAACTTCTTAGTGCCTACCATCATTGAATTTGGGGTTTTCACCAAGTGATTTGTAAAATTTATAATGAATTAAAAATATAGTTTTCATGGGTTGGAATAAAAAGCGTATTATTAGAGTATTTCTTGAGATTCCTCACCTATTAGTTAGTAAAGACAGAGCATCAATAACCAACATATATATTGTAGTCTTTATCGATTCCCATTTTTAAATGGAAGTGGATAAACATGGATTTTTGAACTTTTCTACCAAGTATAATTAAGATACACGATGATATATGGGTGATAGTAGATTATATAAAAAAGTTTGATAACTTCATCTATATTTATTAAAATATTTCAGTGGAAGGAATATAAAAAATTTGTATTCATGAAATTTTAAAGATGCACGATGTTCCAGTCTCGATTGTATCAGATATAGACCACAAGTTTATGTCTTGTTTTTGAAAAAAATTACATAAGGACCTTTGAACACAATTTACTATGAGTATGGATTGTCATCCCCAAATGGACATGCAGTCAGAAAAGAAAATCCAAACTCTTTGTGAAATTATTATGGCATGTGTGATGAATTTTTGTGGATCATGGGAGAATTATTTACCATTAATGGAGTTATCATACAATAACAGTTACTAGGAATCTATTAATATGGATTCTTTGGAAGCATTGTACTGGCGTCCTTTTCATTTTCAACTTTATTAGGTGGAAACATTAAAGAAATCAATAATTGTACCCAAACTTATGTAATAGACAAAAAAGAAAATTTAGTTGATTAAAAAGAGAATGGAGACAGCTCAGAGATGTCATAAATCATATGCATATCATCATTTATGATCTTTTTCATTTGAGTTGAGAGATCATGTGTTCATGAGAATCTCTCTAAGGCTTGGGAATTATCTTTTTGGTAAAAAGGAAAAGTTATCTCCTCTTTATATAGGCCCTTTTCACATACTTGAATGAGTTGGAGTGGTGGAATATGAATTTTATTTTCCACCAAGTTCTAGTTTAGTGCACAATGTGTTTCATTTATCTCAGTTGAAGTAAAATTAACCCAATACTGACTATGCGATTCGATGGGATCATGTTGACCTAGAGTTTCATGCAACATTGATTCAGGTGTCGGTACAGGTTGTGCATAGGAAAGATAATATCTTTCATCAGAAAATAATATATCTATTGTGATATTTATGGTAACATCATTTGATTTAAAAAGAAACATGGGAGCATAAAAAGGAAATGGTGGAGAAATGGCTAAGAATTTTCTAAGAAAATAATGGTTTTCTACTTTCTGATGATGGAAAGGCTAATAATGGGGAGAATGTAGCACCTCGAGTTTTTGGTACATGAAATTGTATTCATGTATTTTGAGGCCATATAATAGTTAATTTATGTTTCAGGATGTTCCTAGGGGTTTTGGAATGTTTTTACAGATTTTATATAGGTCTACAGTTTTTGAATGGTTAATAGAAACTATTAAGAATCTCGAGGAAGCCATGCATCAGATGATAGTAGACACTTAGTAGGCACATGATTCGTGCACTTTTCGGAGAAAACATGGGGATGAGAAAGAAATAATATACATCTTAAAATAGAAGAAAATTCACAATTGGTGCATGGGTTTTTAATAGTATAATCCCACTATGTGATGTGTGGCCTTAAGATATCATCACCATATAGTTAGTACACATTTTGGAAAACTCCACAACCTAACCATGTGGTGTATAGTTATCCATCCTTAAAAAGTGGATAAAATATGAATTAACACCTTAAGCCCTAATTTTTTTCTCTTGTATTGAAAAAATTAATTAATTTTTCTCTTAAGGCTTGATTGGAAATCCCCTTCGATCAGAGTGAGATCATTAGGAAAATGAATTTGGAGAATAGATAATTTGGTAAGTTCCCATTCTTCCCCATTCTTATTAGATCCATGGTTATTCTCTATATCTCTCTCTATAAATAGTGGATCTAGTATATTATGGTTGTATATCTATTATATAAATGATTTTATAATGATATTCTTTATAATATAGTAAATATAACAAGTTTTGTGATCAGATATTAATGTTTTGTTATGCCATTATTTATTTTCAACATTGTTTATAAGGTGGGTGGGTTCTCTCTCGACACCACTAGATTTATACCTGAAGGATTATTTTTAATTAAATTATTTTATTGAAATTATTGTGAAATATTTGTGTGAATCATGATAGAAATCCTGTTTTTGAAGTGGATTTTAAATTTTGGAAATCAATTAGTTTTCATAAAACCCTATTGTTTATAGATTTAAAGTGATTATTTTAAAATTATGGTTTGGTTTGATGCTTGTAATATATTTTTTTAAATGATTTTAAAGGAAATAAATGTGTTTATTGAAATGAATCTTCACGAGTTTGGCATAAAATAGTTTGGTGTGAGTTTAATGGGATGGATAATGGTTGTAAAGTAGTGCCACAAAAAGTGATAGAGTATGGATGTGGAGTTTCATGGACAATGATGACACTATGATTAAGTGTGGGTGTGTCTGTGGATTTGTGTGTGGACATGGAAAAGAATATTCCAAATCAAGATATATGTGGTTTAAAGGATTTTTAGATTATTTTCCTTGGAAAATTGTTTTTTGGTTCTCATATAGACCACTTTATTGCTTAAAAATATTTTTTAAAATATCCTAAGATGTTTTTCCTAGTGGAAAGAGTTGGAAAGTAATTTGGGAAATTATACAAAGTTTATACTCATCCCATGATTGAGAACTTTTGTACATTTATATATTTAATTTATCGAGACACATGTAATGGAATGGTACCTCAATTATTTAGTGATGTTTCTTGATACCGTCGATGGGAATGTGTAGTTGGAGCTTAGCATGGTTGGGGTGTAGCTGGTTGTTATCACTTTGTGTTTTTAGTTTTGTGGTATATTGGTTCTCTTTTATTATGTCCTTTGGTTTTTACTTATACTCTTCAATGTGTTTATGATTTGGTTATATTTTGGGATATATTTTGTACTAATGCATCATATAGAGGTTTTTATGGTTATTGTTTTTATGGTTTAGATGTTTCATCTTTCAACAGAAAAATCATCCCCAATTGTTCATGAGGCCCCCTGTATTTATTTCCAAACTTTGGTGTCTTGTGGATGTCACATAAGGTCTAGTAGATCCCCCATCACTCATCAATCTGACGAGGTTGGGTGGGATATTACATCAACTAATAATAAATATCCATCAAATCAAATATTAGATCCATCAATAGGATAATGATCTATCACTCTCTAAGGAGCAGTGAAAGCCCATAGGGTGTCGTTAATTTCACATGGATCTACCCAAATTTAATTATTTATAAGAGTCATACAAACCAATAAAAATACAGTACTTGGAAATCCTAAGCTTCGAACCCACATGGACGATCCGTATGTTCTAAATTAATTAAATAAATTAAAATTAAAATTAAAATTGGTTGATTGTTTGAACAAAGAGAAAAAAATAAAAGAAAAGATTGGGTTTTCATATCAGGAGAGAAGAATTCATGTTTCTGTGATATTTATGTACATGTTCTAGGGATCCAATTAGATATGGATTTATTTAGGATTGGAGTTAGAATTGGGCCATGAATGATCCTTGGTCTGGGTATCTTTTCTTAATAATTTTATTTCAAAATTGGAATGGTTATCTACTATGTTCAATCACATATTTAGGTGACCCAAAACCTTTTTTAAACCTAACTAACCTAGATTTCATAATGTACAAACATAAAATAGGAGAATTAATTGATGAAATGAAATGAAAATCCTTAAAATGCAACAATGTTCATGAAATATGAAAACAAGATGATTTGGAATTGAATAAATGGTGTTGCAACAATCAAAAACAAGAATAAAAAATAGAAATAATTCCAAAGAAGCACATATCCTTACAATCATATCACCTCACACAAAGAAAACTGATCAATTATTCTAAGAATGATATGAATGAGTAGTATGGATACTGAAAGAATAATGGTGGTGAATAATGGTAGCAAATCAAGGCTCTAGATCATCACTCTGTGCATGGTAGTCATCTGTTGGTTTCCTATGGATGTGGATATCACCTTCTGTGTGGCCAATTTGTAATTTTTATAAGGTTTTTCTTCAACAATTTCCCCCCAACATATTTCTTGTTCTTTCATTCGAAACATTCATGACATGTATTATTTTACAATATTTTAAATTCTTTTCAGCAACAACATTTCTATATATGTCCTACCCTGATAATTCATGACTCATATTTATGTACATGACATGAAACTTATTTTCACAATGTGTAATTTTCATGAATTTTATTGAGTAGTAGAACATTCCTTGTGAAATCATGTAATGTAATGAAATACATGACATGCAATTATTCTAATCTAGTTCAAAATCATCACTACACCCTAAAAAATCCGATGTCGTTCCCTGAGCGAAGTAAGTGAGGTGAACGATCTTTTAGCTCCAATATTTTTCTCTTTTCACTCCTCTAAAGATAAGATATATCATTCCATAAAACATAAAAAAATTCAATCCATTCCAAAATTTTCATGATTAACCATTTAAATATAGAAATAAATTTACTAAAGCACTCTAAAATATATTCATGAAATACATATATCAAGGATATAATGGAATATCATGAGGGACCAAACAAGAATATATTCACCTAATAAAAAGAGATTGAAAAAAATCACAGGTGATTCTATTGGTAAAGAGAAGGGGTTGGAGGGGTCAACTTCACCACTTGAGATCCTCCAGATACCAAGTAATTACATTAGAATCAAATGAGGGTGATTAGGGATTCAACTAGGGGTAATAAGATTTTTAATTAAAATTTTAACAGAATTAAAAACTGTGTTGTATTATTTTTCATAACCATGCACTGACCATTAAAAATCCTAAAAACCTCCAATTTTTTTCAAACATCACCAGAAGAAACTAGGAACAAGACTCAAATAAAAGGAAAAAAGGTTCAAGAAGTACCTGAAAGAAGGTAACAAGATGTTACATGCTCCCCACCATAAACATTTTTTCCCCATAAATCCCATAAATAATATTTCATATAAAAGAGATGAGGATATTGATAACATTTTAATGCCTTACACTCCCAAGTTTCACATGAATCCAACCATTATATAATATAACATGGACAAAAGGTATAGTCTTCCCATAAAGAACCATTATCTCAAAACCAAAAATATGAATAGGATTCTCAGTCACAGATAAATTAGGTTCAAGATCAAGCTCCTCCCAGCTTAGTAAATGATAAGGATAAGAAAGATACATCCTAATATATGATACATGAAACATGTTGTGAATTTACATCAACTGTGGTGGTAAGTATAAATGGTCAGACACATTACCCACTCACTCAATAATCTCAAAAGGACCCACAAACATTGGTACACTATTTCCCAATTTTCCAAGTGGCTAGTGACCCAACTGAGGTGAAACCCTAAAGAACACGTGATCAACAACTGAAAACTAAAAAATTAATTAAATACAATTATTATAGGAATTATTTTATATTTTATCTATTATAATTATCGATTGACTCAACTATATCTTTGATGTTGTCTCCTGGATAAAACTTTGTCCCACCAAGGAATTTTCACAAATATTCACCCAAAAGAGAGGATATCTACTAGGATGATTATATAAGTCCTCAAAAGAAGCCATACTGATAAAATTTTGGTAAATTTTATTATAGGAAAATGAAATCAGTCCCATTTGTCAATCCAAAAATCCATCAAAATAAATAATTCAAGCCTCAAGAATATCTTCCAAGATTGGTATAGATTGATCTATCTACTCATCTTTTTATGTAAAATATTTCATTCACAATCTAACTTGGGATCTCAATGAAACCTAGATACCTATCCTAAAATGAGTTATGAACCATGGAATCCTATCTGATACTATAGAAGATATAATTCCATTCAATATGATAATCTCCTCTACCAAAAAACATCATATATACTCAACTTTGGTTGTAACTCAAATGGGTGTAAAGTGAAATGATTTTGTCAGCCAATCGATAATTAAACATATTGAATTACTCTTCCAATGGGTATGTAGCTACCCAACCATGAAATCTATAGAAATATCATCCCACTTCCAGGTTGGTATAGAAATAGGTTAAATAAAATTCAATGGTTTTTAGTGCTCAAGTTTGACATATTAGAATGTATAATGATTAGAAACAAATCCAATGATGTCTCATCTAACATCTTTCCAAAAAATACATTCCTCATATGATAGAACATATTCATGGTACTGAGGTTCACAACCCACTGCGAACTATATAAATCACCCACCATATATTTTTTCACTATAAAAGGAAAAACATACAAGTTTTGAAAAAATAGGACATTCTCATAGGAGAACAACCACTCATCAATAGTTTCCAAACAATAAAGAGATTTCATAATTCTATAGAATTCATCATCAAGATACTAATCCTAAAGAATAACCTCATGAAGAGAATATATAAAATAATTTATTTAGAACAATATCTATTACATGCTCCAGAACTCCAAAATTCAACTAATAAAAAAGAGACATTAAAATCCACTCTTATGATGGTTCTTTCACATCCCGGGTTAGAAGTTTATTTACCAAATCGAAAAAAATGATATTTTCCTTTCTAGGGGAGTAGTAAATATCAAAATCAATAGTATATAGGTACTCCCCCCAATTCCTATTTTGGTGGACCATATCTTTTTGGGAGATGATTTAAATCATGCTTTTGTAGTTAAAAAATATGGAAAACCATTTACCAAAAGGTAACTCTACCAACACTTAATAGAAAAAATCACACATACAAGTTCATGATCATGATTAGGATAGTTATTCTAATTTTTAATAAGATAAATATAACTATAAGCTACCACATGATCAACCTACACTGGATCATAGCACAAACCCAAACCAAATGCATCAAAAAATACTACAGATCCCTACCCAACCTTTATAATAATGAACAATAGAACAAGCAACAAGAGGTTGTTAAAATAATCAATAGAATCCTAAAATTTTGAATCCCAAAATAAATTCAATCATTTTTGACTGAGAGAGGTCATCAGAGAAGCCATATTTGAAAAATATTTTATAAACCTATGGTAATAACCTTCAAAACACCTGAATCTTTGAAGGTTGAAAACATTGTGCGACTGATCCCACATCATAAAAACCTTCACCTAATCAAGATAAATAGAAATACCATGTCCTAATAAAATTACTTCTTGAATCCATATATTATATTTTTATATATTTTCATAAACTCAATTATCTATCAATATTTCTAGAACTACTCTCAAATGAGTTGCATATTCCTCCTTAGTTTTGGAGTAAAATAAAATGATTTCCACATAGAGTACCATGAATGAGTTTAGGTAATCGTGGAATATCCTGTTCATCCATTCCCTAAAAACAAATATAGAATTTTCAATACCAAAACATATAACTAGGTATTCATAATTATTATACTTTCACCTGAAGGTAGTCTTCGAGATGCTCGATTCATCAATTATTAGAAGGTGGTAATAAGACTGATAATCAATCTTCAAAAACTAATTTCACCCTTTTAACTGATCAAAAAAGTAATATATCTCTGGAAAAAAATAATTTTTCTTTACCTTAAATTGATTGAGTTTTTGGCAATCTACATAGAGGTGAAATGTTCCTTCAGATTTATTTTTAAAAATAATATGCACCACTAAATGTGATACACTTAGTAATATAAATCCTTTATTAAATAATTCATCTTGCTCGGACTTAAATAATTTCAATTTATTTGGTTCCATATGGTAAGAAGTAATAGATATGGGTTGGGTACCCAACACTACATCTGAAGATAACTATACTTCCCTTATCAATGTCAAGCCAGAAATGTCAGAATGAATCACATTGAGAAACATGATGGAAATTGGGAGGATATATCCACTCAATGATTCCCAATCCATATCAAAAGAATACACCAATAATATGATGCATAACTGTAGAAATGAATGTTTTTTCCCACTCAACCTCGGGTATCACTCTACTTGTGAAGCATTCCATATGACATTAGGTATAGTAAAGGTGACTTGTCAAAGATAACACTGAATCCAATACTTATTAGAAATCATAATATCCATCTAGAAAATGAAATCAAGTAGATTCATGTTGAGAACCAAAAACTTACAAGATATCTCAATATCTGATAGTGATAAAACACAAGAGGTAAATTAGATACCATTCTCTCTATTCATTCTGAGGGGGTAGTAATATCCATCACATACGAAAGAATATTCATAGGAATATTCAAAAAGTCAACAATACGATTCGATATGAATGAGTGTGATGCACTAGTATCAGATAACATAGTTACTAAAGATGAAGTTACTGTGATGGTACCCCTTACTATCATTGGATCCAAATCAACTTCAAATACATGCTCTTCCACTAGGAAAAGTAGCTTCTTCAAGATGCCTGGGCCTCAAACCCCTTATTTATTGAAGCTTCTGAATTCAATACAAAACTCTTCATAGTTGATGATCCCATTCCACTATGTATGGAATAAAACACATTCTAGTACTTTTCTATGTGTCTTGAATGACCACACGTTCCATATATCATGGGTTCTTGAGTGAAAAAACACTTAGAATTCCTAAATTTGAAACATTGTATTCATGTAAATGGGCCACTGCTATACACTTTAGTAGGTCTAGATGAATCCTGCTAACAAAAAACTCTATGATACTCATAATGTTTCCACTTTCATTTAATGTAACTAATAAAACTACAACAAGCAGTAAGAGAAACTCCTGTCAACCCCGAATTACTATACAGTTCAAGCTAAACCATCAATGCTCTATCAAAAATATTTATATATAATGTGATATTCAACATGAAAAACTAATATTATATATAAAATACAAAACCTATATTAAATATTCAAGCATTTAGTTTCTTAGGTTTCACTACCATAGTAGAATACAGAACAAGTTCAAAAAAATGGTTAGAATATTGAGTCATGGTCCTATCACCCTAATGGAGGTTGATAAAATACATTAACATTTTCAAAGACCATATATTATGGATAAAATATGTTATGACCCATCCTAGAGGGGGCTGTTTCATGACTATCCCAATCCTACCTTTAATTGGCCAAGGGATGGTGACTAGCACTAAGTGGGAATATCCCACAAATGGGAGGCATTATCCTAAATTACATGCACCCACACACACACACATCTCCAATCCTAAAAATGTTGAAATTTAAAATAGATTAATGGATGAATGAATAAATATTAGGTCCCATAGTAGAGTATGATAATGAAAGTACTAGAATGTAAACAGGGGAAAACGAATCCCACCACAAAGATTCTATAACCCAAGTCCAACAAAAATTTAAAGGTTACTGTGACTGCTATCTAAAAGATGAAATAACAAACCATAGTCTATCTGGTCTCACTAAAATATGTTTGGTCATGTATTTCCTAGGAATACATCAAAGGTTTTATTATCTATATAGGATACAACACGTGTGGAAAAAGACCGTGCAAGGGTGAGTATAACAATACTTAGTAAGAAACCTCAAAACCACAAAGAAACAAAAAAATGAAAGTATATTAATCTCTACATCAGTGTATGTTTATGGAATATATAATGAGAATATCCAGATATACTCAAGATAGACACCATTCCATCAGGTGGTCATAATCAACTATCATCCACATGATTCTACTCCAATCACACTCATTCTGGGAGAACTCACTCCTCGAGCAATGATATCATCATAGAAACTCAATGAAGAGGTATAGATCATTTGGGACCCACAAAAATTGAAAAAATTATTCAAGTAAATATAGGATACATAGATTGGGGATCACTCCATGAAATTATAGGGGGTACACATACCCAATTGTGATCAATCTGTTATGTAGGGGATCACACCCAGAACCATTGGGGGGCACCAAAAACCCTACTGATGTGGCCTTCTAGATGGAGGACCAAGGCCATGATCTTAGAGGTTACTCTGATTCCATAAATCCACTAGTAGTGATACAAGATTACACTCTAGTATCAGGGATGGATACAATATTCTCTCTGAGACTCTTCCAATAAATGGGATTATAATATGGTCATGTGGATGTAATGGTGTACCGAACCCTTAAGGAAAGGACCAAGGGAATGCCCTCAACCTATACCGGTCTAAAATAAAAACCAAACATTAATTTTAAAGTGACCATCTTAAAATTAGAGTACCAATGATATAGATGGTTCGTCGATTGGTTGTTCAGTTTAGGAGATATGGTTGTTTGAACAAAACTGCCCATAGTCCTACTAGGGGTCAATGGACCTACCATCGTGGAAAGTCCACCTACCACCTTGGTCGACCACCACATTCAGCCAACAAACTATGGAGACCAAGAATTTAGTCATTTCACCAACGGTCGACCACTGTGGTAGACCATTGTGGTCTATCATCGGAGCCGGTGCACCCATAGTAACTCAAGTTGTTGTGACCTTGAGGTCAGACATCATGATTCATTGAAATCGGGATCCAGAACTATTTCCCTTAATCTGACAAGGGTCTATCCCAGACCACCGGCCTGACCTGGCCCACCATCCTGACCTAGACCAGCCCTCCATCTTGACCCAACCCAACCCACTGGCATGACTTGACCTGCCCCTCTGTTCTAGCGAGAGCCACATGGTCTGAACTACTATCTCTCATGGTCTCAATTCACGCGTCCCATACACACCCTGAGATCCTCGCCGCATATCACACTGTCAATGACACCACCTCTCACACTCCCAACACCGTCTCTCCCACACCACTGACCGTCGCTACCCTGGGCTACCAAAACCACTACATTGTGAGATCAGTGCTGGACCGTCATCCTGGCCAAATCATGTTGTCGCCACTCACCCTACTAGATCTAGCCGCTTCCATCACTGTCAAACCTCTATCATAATATTCTGATCCAAGATCTATGATCTCAAATCATTGGCCCAAGAATCAGGCGCACAACAATCGATTTATTATGATGTGTTAAACCTCGTGCCAACAAAGAATGCCTCTAGTGAAATGTGGATTTAGGGGAGAAAAGAACAACCAATCAAGAGGAATATAAATCCATCAATGTTCATGTCGATCATGGTTTATTTCCATTTGAATGAAAACACAAAACTATCAACAGATTTACCAAATAAATTATCCCATTAAGCCCTCATAATTAAACCCATCCTGCAAGGTGACCAATCCACAAATGAATCTTTTTTTCAATTGATTTTCATTCATCATAAAATTTAATAATGGGAAATAAATCCATATAAAAACATGATACTTCGATTCATTTTGATCTATGATGAAGAATGATCGTTGTGTCACGTTCGTTGGGAATATCCATCGAATCCTAAGTGGCATTGATTGGAAGATCCACAATCCATCACCATTCACTAGAGAGGATCCCCCAAGTTACTCTCTAGAAGTCCTGTAGTGTCTCTAGGGTTATGTGTCCAACCCTATATTTCTATCATAAGAATCCATTTACAAATTGAAAAATTTCCATGTCCAATTTTTTTTAATAAATTATTTTATTCTTTTTATGTCCCATGATATCTTTTTCACAAATGACATGTGCCGACTAATGTTTGGTTGCGCCTAGAATGAAGACGCTATTTTAAAATGAATTATACCCTTAGATTTATGATCCAATAACCCATTTAAGAGTTATTACACTTTTTTTAGCAATACTTTGCACACGTGGTCATAAATATTTTAATATTTTTCAACCATTTTTTTTGGGAACACTGGGCCATAGAATCTTCTGTCATCTTAGTGATTGGCCTTGAAATCAATCTATAAAATATCCAAAAAATAATTAATGGAAAATATGAGATGTTACGTTCTCCCCACATTGGGGATTTATGTCTTTGAAAAGCCAAAAAACAGGCTACTCAAATAGATGAGGGTACTGAGTATGAATCTAAGCCTCTTTCTCCCATGTGATTTCGTAGAGATTCCCATGATGTCACCGGACACACACTGAAGGAATCAAACACCCATGAAGGTTCTTATGATACCTATCCTTGATATCCACTGGGTACTCATTAAAAGTATCTCTATCCTCGATGTCCACTCACCCCAGTCAATGACATGGGATGGGTCATGCATGTACCATCTCAGATGCAACAAGTGGAGGAAATCATGCACCTGATCTAACTACGGTGGTAGATCGAAGAGACACACAACCTTTCCAACTCTAAAGTTTATCTAGAAAATCCCAATGAATATCGAAGATAGCTTTCCACCTCGTCGAAATCTCTATAATCCCTGTCAATGTGAAATGAAAAGGAACACATGGTCTCCTTCCTCAAACACCAAAGGCATCTGTCACCTATCTTCATAAGACTTATGACAAATCTGTGTAATCTTCATATACTCCAAAATGATCTTACGCTTCTTTTCAGTAGTTCTCATTAACTTTGGTACCATGAGTGAAGACTCTCCTAGGCTAGTCTAGAAAAGCAGGGACCTACAGGGTCATCTGTACAAACCCTTGAATAGTGCCATAAAAATGGTGAAATTGTAGCTATTATTGTACAAAAATTCCACCAGTGGTAGGTGATTCTATAATTTTTGTCCATAGTATAACATGCAATGTCACAGCATGTCCTCCAAAACCTGAATGGTCTACCTAGTATGACCACCTTTCTTGGGGTCAAACGTTTTGCTCATGTATAATTGGGTCCCAAATGCCTCCTGTAATCCCTTCCACAACTAGGATGTGAAACGAGCATCATGATCAGGAATAATATTTGATGGAACTCCATGGATTAAAACTATCTTCTACATGTAGAGGCATCCCAATATCTCTAATGATCCTTGCTATTAGATAGCTAAGAAGTGAGATGGTTTGGTGAGTCGGTCAATGATCACCCAGATGACATCATGTCCCTCAGAGGTACGTGGTAACCCCCTCAGGAAGTCCGTACATATCCCATCCCACATCCATTCTGTAAACTCTTGGGGTTGATCTATACCTGATGGAACCTTGTTCTCATCATTCACTTGCTGACAAGTAATACATCAGAAAACAAACTCTGTAACTACTTTCTTCATCCCTAGCCACCGAAACTGACGTTGGAGGTCCTGGTACATATTTCCCATAGCTAGATGTACTACATAAGGGGATGTATAAAAATCCATTATAAGCTCTTACCGTAACACCATTGGTACTACTTTGAACCCTGTAAAAATAATCAAATTATCCATACCTATTTTATCCATTAAGAACATTCTCTATGGATATCTGAGCATGTAGGGTTTCATAGTTGGTATCTCTCGGATGTGACTCCATGACTCACTGTAAGAGTAGATGTGTTAAAACTATCGACTAGAGGTAATATTCTCTATCTCCATCCATAAAGGTTAAATGTTATAAGGATAACTTCCTCAATTCCTCATTCAACAACTGCGAACTGAATCTCATACTGAGAGAATCTGCCACTAAATTCTATTTCATTGGAGTATAAACAATCTCAAAGTCATAGTCCTAGAGGAACTCTATCAATCACCTATATCTCAAGTTCATATCCTTCTTATAGAATATATACTTGAGACTCTTCTGATCAGAATAGATGATAAACCAATCAGCAATCAAGTAGTGTCACCACATTATCAATGAGAATACTACCGCTGATAACTCAAGATCATGGGTCACGTAGTTCTGTTGGTGTGGTCTCAACTGGAATGAACCATAGGAAATCATTGATTTCCTCTACATCAGGATACAAAAAATCACATTCCATGATGCATCACAGAACACCACATACTCTAGGCCTTCATTTGGTAACTTGAGGATGGTATGCCTCGTCAGCCTTTACCTTAGCTCCTGAAATATCTCCTGGCACTTCTCTGTCCACACAAAAGGCTACCCATTTCATGCAAAATCATTCAAGGGTGATTCTAATCTACATGAGTTGGTTACAAACCACCGCTATTACCTTTATAATGTAGGGAAACTCCACACTTTAGTAACACTCTTGGGTGGCTCCCAATAAATCAATGCATAAATATTTTCTAGTTCCACTGAAACTCCAACATCTATGATGATGTGTCTTAGAAAATGGACCTTATGAATAAAAAATAGAACATTGAGTGCATTTAATAAAGTTGGTTCCCTTGGAGTGTATCTAGTATCATCCATAAGTGGCTCATGTTCTCCTCCTCAAACGCTGAATACACTAGGATTTCATCGATGAAAACCACCATGAGTCGGTCTATGTATGGTTAAAAGATCCAATTCATGAGTCCCATGAACCCTGATGGGGAATTAATCTCACCAAATGACATCACAAAGTACTCATAGTGACCATAACGACATATAAAGTCCGTCTGAGGTATATCCTTATATTGTACTCACAAATAGTGAAATCCTGATATAAGCTCTATCTTTGAGAACCATCTCACTCATTTGAACTGATCAAAGTGGTCATCGGTACCCAGTAGTGGATACTTGTTCTCAACGCTCACCTATTTTAAGTTCCGATAATCTACACACAACCTCAAGCACATGTATGCCTTCTTATAAAAAATACTTGGGTTTCCCAAGGTGAAATAATGAGTCTCACAAAGCCCTTCCTCTATAAGTCCCCAAATTTTATCCTTAGCTCACAATGATCTGCAAGATCCATCTGATATTCATGTGTAGATATCAGTTCCATTCTAGGGTGTAGATCGATGAAGAATTACATCTCCATTTGGGGAGGTAAACCTGGAACATCTTCAGGAAATATTTCTTCATAATCTGCCACAATTATAGGAAAATGAGGACTCATATCATCTACTACACCGAGGGTGATTCTAGACAACTAACGAGTAATCACCAGTACCCTGCTATGTGTGAGTCCATCCTTTTCTATATGAATTTCCTTTTCACCAATAATGAAAAACCTAGTTCCATTACTACATACACACCACACTCTTCACCTAAAAAAGTCAATCAAAGCATGAAATCTGGATAAATAGTCCATAACAAGAATGACATCATAAGGCCTTGAAACAGCTACGACGATATCCCAATAGAAAATCTCTCCTCCTAGAGTCAGGTCACACTTTCGGAACCAATGTGTTCTAATAGAGTCTCCTTTTGTATAAGTTTCCATGTGTAGGGTTTGAGTCAAATGTGCAACTAGAATCTCAGAGTCTCAAACAAGATTCATTGAAATAAATGAATGAATAGATCTTATGTATATAAAAACTGAAAATAAGATGTAAAATTAACATATAATACCTAATATATTCACAAGAACCCCAGGATAATAAGAATCCATCCCCGAAATCTTCCCTCTTCCCTATCCACTAGCTCCCTGATCAAGGCGTGGACCACCTGGTGGTGGTGGTGGTGGTAATAGGTTGAATATGTGACCACCTCTTGCTACCCTATTTTCCCCTCAATCACATCCACCACCCTACATGCCACCCAAACTTTTTATCATCCTATGCCTTGGTGGTCCCTTGACCATCTTCCAATTAGCTGCGATGGGTTGGGAAATATGATGTCAGATGTCCCTGACAACCACATGAGTAACACCACTTACCCCTTGATAGATTTGAGCCACCTTGGGATCCATAAACTACTAAACTTGAGTCCTAGGACTACCCCCTGAAGTGCTTGACCCACTTGGATCCCTATGACTGTTGTCTTCTACCTGCTACTGAGGTCTTAGCTACTCGGTTCCCACAGCTAGCTACCTCTACTAGTGTCTAATTTTCTAAAAAAAAATCTCTACTAACAGGGCTTGCTCAAGTATCTCAGAATAGGTTTAAATTATATGGGAGACCACTAATTCCCTAATGTCTCAGCATTAGACTTGCTCAAAGGTCTAAGCCCTGTAGAACTAGTCCCGTACCATATACAAAGAGTATAATGACAGATGAATAAACTTTACTGAATACTCCTCCATAGTCATACTTCCCTTCTATAGATATAGAAGATCATGCATTTATACCAATCTTAACAAGGCCAGATAGAAGTCCTCTTTGAATAAATGCTCTATGTTTTTCTAGGAGAGAGCTGTCTCATCATGTGGCGGTGTCACCAAGCTCCAACATCACCCAATAGAGCCCTAAATAAGACTCATTAAAAGGAATTCCATTTGGTTGGAAAGCATCATCACAAGGAAGAAAACATGAGTGACTGCCTCATTCCAATCATCATCCATCTAGAGTCCAGCTTACCCCAAAATCTTAGAGGTCACTACCTTTGAAACTTGTGTAATGCACTTAGCCGGTGTGCATACTTAGATGGTATTGTTTGTAGTAGTTGATGATCGATGGGTTTTAGTGTGGATATCAAACCACTTGGAGGTTCTATCTTTGGTACATTCCCCTGTACCAATTCCTTGTGACTAAGTAGATCATCCTCATGATCACATGGTGTTCTCCATGTAGGATATCTATGTGGAGTAATCCTGAAATATAACAATATGTACCATAGATAATAGAGTATATCTAGTGAGCTAACTCAAAAAGGACATGGAAAACACTATAATTTCTATATGATACATGTGCCATTGTTTTCTTTACAACTAGTATTTTCATATACTAAGTTTAAATGTTGGAAATTAGAGTCCTACTCTATGGATACGTCTTCCACTACACCATCATTGTATACCCTATCTTGAAATCTGACATTGAAACAGTTAACACTATTTCCCCAAACCAACATCAAAGTCTCTCGATACTAATGTAGGAAAGTCCAGCTTTGATACCACTCTATAATGAACCATCCTAGAGGGGTCGCTATTGTGACTACCCCAAGATCTCCTCCTATAGGCTAAGGGTTGCTGACTTGCACCAAGTAGGAATATCCAAAAAATGGGAGGCATTAGCCAAAAGGAACTGTACACCCAATAACATCTACAAGACACAAAATGTTGAAATGTAAATGAAATGAAAGGATGCATGATCACATCTAAGATCCCACAATAGAGTATGACATTGAAAGTAATGGAAAGTAAATAAGGAAAAAAATCCCACCACAAAGAGTTTATAACCACAATTCTAACATTCAAGTAAAGGGAACTAGGACTTCTGTTTGAAACATGTATGAAAACACCCCCGTTAGTATGGTCTCACTAATCACTATCTGGTCCTAGCCTACCTTAGACTCCATCAAAGGGATGATCATCTTCATAAGAAATGACACATTTGGGAAAAGCATATGCAAGGGTGAGTATAAAAATACCCAGTAGGACACCTTGAAAACACAATGAAATAAAAAAAAGTTAAGTGCATTCATATTTTCAAATGGGTATGTCTATATCACATATAACAAGAATATCTCAACAAAATCTAGATAGACACCACACCATCAGGTGGTCATAAACATCTTATAGCCATTGGATTCTGCTCGAAGCATGCTAGATCCGAGAGAACTCACTCCTCAAGAAATGATATCATCATAAAAAATTGAAAAAGAGGTCTAGCTCATTTGGGACCCGCCAAAAGAGAACACATTGGATGAGGAAAACTATGATACATATAGAGGGGATCAAAACCAGTACCACTAGGTGATACCATAAACCTAATCTTAAATAGCTTCCTATGTTGGGGATCATCTCCATAACTTCTGGGGGACACCACAGTACCAACTCATGTGGACCACTAGATAGAGGACCAACACACTGATCTCAGAGGTTATGCTGATTAGACAACTCCATTGAGGGTTATAAAGTATCTTACTCAAGTCTCATGGATGGATACTATAATCTATCGGAGAATCAGCCTCTTTTGGGGATAATAATCTAGTGATGATTATGAAATGTCATAATAAACCATCGAGGAAAGGACCAAGGGAGAAATCTCAACCTATAATGGTCCAAAATAAAAACTCACCATTTGTCTCAAATTTATTGGATCAACGTTAGGTTTTCAACATTGTAGATGGCTTTTCGATTGGATGCCTCATTTGAGTGATATGCTAGTTTGAACGAAACTACCAAGAGGATTTCCGAGGGTCTGTGGACCTACCAATAAAGTTGATTTACATACCACGTGGACTGACCACATGGTTGCTACACCTACGGTTGAATATAGCAGTTGACGGTCACGATCGATCATTTCAGTTAGTGCATCTTCAGAAGCTCGCGCTATCATGAACACATGATCATTTCTTAGGGTCGACCATCTTGGTCTTCCACAAACAGGATCTACCCCGTTTACGCTAGATTAGACTTGGGTCCCACCCAGACCACTGACCTATCCTGGCCTGGCCTGCTATTTTGGATTGTGTACCTGGACCGGTTCAATGGCACAACCCACTGTCTCACCTTGGCAGGCTCTGCATGGATCATTTGGCTGGCCGTACGCCATGAACCTCACCACATCCACCACTGCCAAACCTTTTGCATCCACTAAAACATCTCATGCGGCTCATCGCTATATCCCACATCACTGACACCACCACCTCCCATTCTGTCGATGCCTCTGCCTCCTATGCCACCAATTGCTACTGCCCTGGGCTGCTGACACCGCCGCATCATTGAATCTGTGATAGACCTTTATCCCAACTAAATCACACTAGCGCCACTCAGATTCATTAATTCAGACACAACCAAAACAATATAACCTATGTCACGTCTTGCTGATCCTTGATCTATTATATCGTATCGTTGCATTAAGAATTGGGCATGCAATAATCGAGTGATTGAGATATGTCAATCCCCGAGCCAATAAAAAACAACCCTAGTGGAATGTAGAATTAGGGGAGAAAAGAATAATCAATGAAGAGGAATAAACCCTTCATAGATGTTCATGTTGATCATGGTTCATTTACATTATAATGATAATTTGAAACCATTAGAATATTTTCCAATGAAATTCTCTCATTAATTCCCCTAAATTAAACCCATTTTAACGGCCCAATGTTTTTCAATGGAAATTTCCTTCTCATAAGTATTTCATAAAATCCCATTAAAACACAACATAATGAACTAATAAGTGCTAACTGACCTTTAAACATATGTTTGTAACTTTTGTGTTTAGAATTTTTAAAATCTAACATACAAGGTTATGACCAGTATGTTATTTGGAGTCTGATAAGAAAATTATAATTTTTTTTGAATAGAAACCTACCCTTATCAATAATAACATACCCCTATGAATAGTGATATACCCCAATGAATAGTAACCTTACATATGATAGTATTAGAATAATATTCAAGTGAAATTATGATGTACCTGTATTTTAGAATAAGTAAATGAATGTTTTAAAATTGGGTTTTAATAATAAATTATGATTTTAATTAAATATTAAATTAATCATATTTAATAAATTATTTTTGAAAAATGGATTTCATTTTTAGATTCTACACGTCGAAAAATGTTTAGGGTGAATTTTTGGGATTTTTCTAAAATTCTGGAATTTTTTATGAATAGTAAAATCCGATAATTCACAATAAATGATAAATAATGGATTAATTTAGTCATTGATGATGATATACTATTGTAAGACCGATTGGTTAAAATTAACATGGATATATTACTATTTTTGGTCATGTAGTACTTACTATTCCTTTCCTTTTTAGGAAATAATAAACTAATGATTAAAAATTTACGAAAACCCTCCTCCCCTCCACTATAAAGAACACCCATTCTTGCAGCTTCTTTTCACTCCTCTAAAACCTTGTGACTTGCCAATATTCTACTAAAATATCTCCTCAAGCTCCTCCCCCACATCCAAAACCCCCTAGCCTCTCCAAAATACTAAAACCTCTTCCCTTAAGAGGTTCTCAAAGGAGGAAGTTTCAAGAGTTAAATTCATCTTTCCAATTCCTTCTTTTCTTTTATGTTCTTTTCGTTTTGTTTCTTTCCTCACATCTCTTCACCCAAATAGTATGATAACTCTAGTTACATACATTTAATATAATTTTTTTATGCTAATGGGATATTTCATTATCTTCTCTCCTTTCCCCACCTTTTATTTGAAAGGAATGAAAGCACCGTTTTAGATGTGTTAATTTATCACATTCAAGGACAACGATTTGTCAATTTCTATTATCATATTTAAATATGGTCATGAAACCAATTTTGTTATGGTTGAACCAGATTATATATATGTAATATATCTTATTTTTATTATGTAATCTTTTTGAAAAAATGTTATTATGTTATAAATCAAAACATGTTCTTTGTAATCAAACCCACCAATTAACAAAAACTGTTGTCACTTTGGTTTTATATAATAGTTCGACATCCATCTAATAAAAAAAATTAAATTTAAAACCATGTAATCTCTATTATGTTCACTAATATAATGTAACTTCAATTATAGACAACCACTTTCATCTTACATGTTTATCCAAACAAAAATATAGGTGAATCGGTCATTAAAATTAAGTAAACAAACAAGTGAGAACAATGAAATTGAGCCTCATAACCAATCAAAACGGTTATTAATGAACATAAAATGATTATAATTATCCAATTAAAAATATAAGTGGTTATTTAATTATTAATTAATAAACATAATTTGTTTATTCAGGTCTTGAATAACAATTGTAGAACACCAATGGATTTAAGGTAAGGGATCCTCCCCATTTCACTTTTATTTCAAGATCGTTATCTATGTTAATCCATTTAATGTGTAATCCATAATGATGGGGTATTATTTTTCACCTTCCCCATACATACCTCATGATTTATATGTTATTATAAACCCCATTCTTTCTCAAAAATTCCTTTTTAGGTACACCCGATACCATTTCGATAATCCGTAAGGAATTCTACTTGAACCTACTTTACTCCTTCAGGTTTCTCTATCTTTTATTTTACCCAAATGAAGTTGTATTTTTTATGTACAAATTATAAATAATTTTTATATTCTCCAAACTCATTGTCCAAGATCCATCCCTCATTCACTTTTGGGGATACACATGTTTTTTAGTGACTCCCATCTTGATACCCCCAATAAGCAATCATGTTTTAAGGGAACTTCCCGAATTCTTACCGGATTTCAAGTGCACTCTATATTTTGGTTTAAGAAACATTTTTCTTTATAAAATAAGTGTTTTTATTATGAAAAAAATTCTTGGTTCAATTATAGTTATATATAAAATATTTTTCCCTTTTATATTTTAAATTCTCTATAGTATTTTTCTTAAAACCGCACAAAATGTTTTTTGCTAAAATTTCCCAAATACATTTCTTACATGTTGTAACTCATTTTTGAAATCACATACCATATATTACTATTGGATGTTCATGTATAATTCCTTTCATTCATGGACACCTTCATGATATTCCCATTGGTTATGATTTATGTCATGTTTGTGGTACCTAATTCTTTCCATTGGTACCCTTATGTTTATATATGGTTGATTATGTATGATTATTGGTGTGGAAAGATTATTTATGTGGAAAGAATATTCATGGAAATGTTGAGATAGGTGTTCCCAGATAGTGCTCCCAAGAATTGGGTAAAGTTAAGTCTCATGATATACGATGTGAAATGGGATTGGTGGATAGCCTTAAACCATACTAAAATGGGGAATGGGATTGGCGGTTAACCTTTACCCGTACTAAAGAAATGTCTTATGATTCTGCCAAATTTTTTTGATTCCATGTTTATATGATCCCATTTTTATATGATATGGTTTCATATGTACCATGATTTTTTTATCATTATGACTAGCCTCCTAACTCATGTAATTAAGATGTATCCTTTTGTTCATTCCATTTCTGGTCTTTTTAGCTCATCCCTTTGTTTATGTGTTCCCCAGGGTACCCTATACAAATGTAAGGGATCAAAGGAAGTTAAAAGATATTTATGGAGATTAAATAATAATTTTTTTAGTGCCATGTGTTTATTTTTTATGTACCTAGTCTTCCAAGGCACTAGACTTAACGATCCTTGTCATGTACTTTGATGTATAATTATGCTTAAAATCATGTAATGTTAAATATAAAAGGCTTTGGTCGCTATAGTTGGTTTCAGAGGATGGTCTTGTTATTTTTGGAGATTAGGAATAGATAACCTTAGTGAGAACCATATGGATGAGATGAATTATAATAAAAAACCCCTAAATTTTGGTAATCATAGATTAATTGAGTTATCAAGAAAATACATCCATGTCTAGAAACGAGCAGTTAGAGGCAGCTCTAGCAAAAATTTACTTAGGAGTGAAAACTCCAACAAGGAGTTTCGGGCTTGACCCAGGGTATCCTAGTACACTAAAATGGTCCTTGTTGCACTCTTGGTTATGACACTCCTTGGGGATATGCTTTGGTATATTCATGAGCTTAGTACAAATCATTATTAAGGGACAAAAAATCCCATAAGAATATAATTCAGGAAATAGACCGAGGATAACCAAAATTTAAACCTAAGGAATCAAAAGTTGGGAGTTACTTTTTATTTATAATTTCATCCTTTTATGTTCAAAGTATCTTTTTTTATGCTGAATAGATAAGTATTCAAGACCTCTAATAGTATATTATTTTTCTCAGTTAATAGCGGAAAATAGAAGACCATGCTCCAACAACCAATGTGATAGGAAAAGTGAAGATTGCCCTAATGATATAACTGATATGATGGGAGCAGGTGCTCAAAAATTCATGACAGTACATGAAAAGCTGGGTCTTGTTATGAATAATAACATGAATCATGCAGAATACCCTCCTCCTACAAGGAAAGAGCATGTTTCCATAAAATCCTTCATGCAGTAAAGGCTGCCCATGTTTAGCGGATCTTATGATCCCCTCCTCACAGAACAATGGATTAACTTCTTTGAAAAAATATTCTCCATCCTCCAGTTCTCAAAAGAAGAGAAGGTTGTACTGGCAGTCAATCATTTTGATGGGAAATATGATCAGTGGTGAACACTGATCAAGAATACAATGACCCAAGAGGAAATTGATTCCATGGATTGGGAGGAATTCAAGAGGATGTTTTTCAACAAATATTTTCATCGAACCCTTTGTCTCAAGAAGGAAAGAGAGTTCCTCAGACTCAAGAAGAAGGAATATGAGTCCATTGGGGAATATGAAGCAAAATGTACAAGGATTTCAAGGTACTCCTATGGATTTGTCATGAACACCGAAAGAAAGGTGGATTGCATCTTTAGAAGACTAAAGCTGAGTCTACGAGAAGCGTTGGAGATTTGATACTTCGACAGTTATGAGGACATTGTCTATTGTGACCTCAAGGTTGAAATGGATATTAGAGATTCTCAGAGGTCTCGTGGGCCTATTGTTAAGAAGAGGATATTGGAGGACAACATGGTTGGTTCATCAAACAAATCCCATGATGGAGAGAAGCTTGAATTTTCCCCTTGCGAAAATTGTAGGAAGAAGCATCTTAGAAAATTGTCTGAAGGGAACCAATAATTGCTTCAAGTGTGGAATGTTTTGTCATCTGGAAAAGAAATACTGAACAGATATGAAAAATCACGCTAATATTGAAGAGCAAAGGAAGGTTCAGATCAACACTCAGCCAGTAGTACAGTGTTAAAAATATAAGAAGAATAGGCATTATGTGAACAATTGCCCTAATCCGTTGGTTTTCAGAGGCAATCAACAACAAACTCTATGGAAATAAGGAAGGTATTATTCTATCACTACCACTGAGGTGGAGTCGGACAATGATTTGGTGACATGTATGATAGTTATTCATTCAATAATTGAGAAAGTACTATTTGATTCTGGTTCTACACATTCTTTCATATCTTGAAAGTTAAAAATAACTATTCAAACACCACCTCAAAATTTGGAGTAAAAGTTATCTATGAGAACAGAAAATGGGGAAATTGTTGCATCAATGGTTTATAACTCCTCTTCGGTTAACGTTTGTAGACTGAACCTCCAAGAAAATCTCGTCATACTTCCTTTAATGGAGTTTGACAGTATCTTATGCATGGATTGGCTATCTTTGTACAAGGCTAACATAAACTATTGGGAAAGGGAGATTACTCTTCACATATCAAATAATCCCATGAGTCTTTACAAGTGTAAAGAGGAAAATGAGTCTCCTTTAAAATCATCACCCCAAGTTTGGGTATTGTTGCCTTATGATCAAGAATTTCTAGCTCAAACGACTGATACAAAGGAGAGAATCATGCTTGAAGACATGTCCATTTTGAGGGATTACACTAATTTATTCCCTGAAGAGTTACCAAGTCTTCCTCCTAACCAAGATGTTGATTTCTCAATTGAACTTATTCCTGGATATTTGCCTATATCAAATACACCTTATAAAATGGATACCGTAAAGCTGGAATAACTGAAAAAGCAGTTACAGGAGAATATGGAGAAGGGTTTTATATGCCTGAGTGCCTCACCTTGGGGTGCGCTAGTCCTCTTCATCATGAATAAGTATGGATGAATGCGCCTCTGTAATGATTTTTGTGAGCTCAATAAAATCATTATAAAGAACAAATATTCCCTACCACGGATAAATGACTAGTTTTATCAGCTTCCTGGGGATAGTTATTTCTCAAAGGTGGACCTTCGTTCGAGATATCATCAATTAAAGGTGAGGAAGGAAGATATCTCCAAGACTTCCTTTCGAACAAGGTATGGACACAATGAGTTCATAGTGATGCCCTTAGGACTGGCCAATTATCTATTAATTTTCAGGGATTTAATGAATAGAGTATTTAGAGATTACCTTGAAAAATTTGTGGTAGCCTTATTGATGATATTCTGATATACTCCAAGAGCAGGGAGGAACATGAGGTGAATTTGAATACTTTGTTAAATACTTTGTGAAGTGAGAAGTTTTATGCAAAGTACATTAAATGTGAGTTCTGGATGGGGGAAGTATCATTCTTGGGGCATGTTATCACCAGCAAAGGTATATCTATGGACCCTTCCAAGACGAAGGCAATTAAAGAGTGGCCCAAAACAACATCCATAACGGATATCTGTAGATTTTTGTGTCTAGATGGGTATTATCGACGATTTTTGAAGAAATTTTCATGATTGTCAAACCCAATGACCAAGATGACACGGAAGGGGGTAAAGTTTGTCTGGATGGAAGAATGTGAGGTAAGATTCAAGGAGACAAAGAGAAGCTTGATCCCTAAAAATATACTCACATTACTAAAAAGTGGATAAAGTTTTGTGATATATATAGATTCTTCAATGAAAGGCTTGGATTGTGTACTCACGAAAAATGATAATGTGATAGCCTTTTCGAAACGGTAGTTGAAGATCCATGAGCAGAAATACCCAACGCATGATCTAGAGATAGCAACCATGATTTTTGCCCTGAGGATCCAGCGAAACTACCTTTACGGTGCAAAGTGTGACATATACATCGACCACTAGAGTCTAAAGTATATATTCACACAAAAGGAGATCAAAATGGTTCAAAGGAGATGTTTAGAGATAATCATGGATTACGATTACTCTATTCACTACCATCCTTGAAAGGTGAACACGGTAGCATATGATCTAAGGAGAAAAGAACCTTCTACTCTATTTGTGTTATAGATTGATAAAGACCCAATCTTCTTGGATATGAAAAGGATGGATTTAGAAATCATAAGGGAATGGGTTACATCCTACCTTACCCAAATGATTGCGCAACCTTCCATTCAAGAGAAGATTATGAAATCACAAAGGGAATATGTGGAGTTAGAAAAGATGGTGAATGTAGTAAAGGAAGGGAAGCTACAAGAGTTCCATATCAATGATGATGGTGTGATTTTGTTTGGAATGCGGATTTTTGTGCTGTAAAGACCCGTAAAATTCAAGGGAATTTTTTTCTAATTTTTTTTTGGAATTTTATAAGAATGAGGTTTCTGACGGAACTTGATTCCGAGGCCCGGAGTGCCCAGAATTAATTTCCGAAGTTTGGCTCGGGTACGTTCAGTGAACGAACGAGCGGGAATTTCTAACTTTTGATCCGGTGCTCGGAATTGAAATTCGAGGACACCGATGAACTCGCAGCACCATTTTTCACTTAAGGGGACCTTTTCCGAAGTTGCGTTTATTGCGGGACGAAAGTCAGTTTTTGGGAGAATTATAAGAAGTTAAATAAAAATGTGGAACACTTTTTATTTTTCTTACTTGTTTGTTAACTCCTCTCAAAGGAAGTTAGGGGTGGGACCCACACCCACTTAACCTCCCTTGAGAGGATTAAGTGTGGTGGGGCCCACACGAACCTCAACTTTTCATCTCCTCTCAAAACTCCCTTAACTCCCCTTTTAAATGAATTTGACAACTTAGCTTATTAATTGGGTTGAGTTGTTTAATCTTTTTCAAACCTTTGAATTTCAAAAGGTTTGGTTGAGTAAATAAAATAAGCTCTAAGCTTATTTTATTTGGTTAGAATTCTCTAGCCTCTTGAGAGTTTTGAAGCCTTCTTCTTCTTCTTCAAGCTTGACGAAGAACGCGAAGAACCTTCGAGCTACGACGAAGAACACCGCTCCTCTCTTCTTCGTAGCCGGTTGTCTCCGAAGATAAACGACGTCTTCCGTGTCAACGAAAGGGAACACCGCTTCCTCCTCAGACTTCCTTCGTCGGCTTACGAAGATTCGCCAACGACGTACCTCTTCAGACGTACCTCTTCGTCAACGGTTGACGAACGATTACCGCGACGCCCGACCTCCGCGACGTTGTCTTCCGTGGGTCGTTGACGATCATCGATCTTGAAACCAAGGTAGGGGTTGTTGTTGGTTAATTATTTATTCTCATTCTTGGTTCTAGCTTGAAAATTTTGAGGTTTATTGTTAAGTTTTATCGACTAACGAGAGGGGAGCCGGACCGCACAAACACGACCGAACTCCCCCTCCTCTGTTCTTGAATATTATTTCCTTGCGGATGTACGAGATGGCATGGTGCCGTCGCACCACGCGGGAATGGCAAGCCTATAATCGTGCGGCGCCGTCGTGCCGCACCACAAGATGTTTATCATGAACGCGACGTCGTCGCGCCGCGTCGAAGCGAATCGAAGGCGTCGCGGCCGGAGCATGGCCACGGCAGAGGGGCGCGGTGCCGTCGCACCGCGCCGGATGACGAACACCGCGACCGATTCCGGGCCGCGGCAGAACGAGAAGACCGGCGGCTCGCCGGGCCGCCGGTGTCGGAAGCCGGAAGGGGACCGGCCTTACCGGTCCCGTTGAGGAAGGACCGGCCGGCCATGTCGGGCCGGCCGGAAGGGAGGTGCAGGGGGAATTAATTCCCCCGGATGGCCACAAGAAGGCCCCCCCACGTGAGGGGGGGGGGGGGGGGTTCACAAAGGGGGGGCAGCGCCCCCCCCCCCCCCCCCCCCGTTTTTCCAAACGGCAGGCCCCCACGTGGGGGGACGGTTCTCCAAAAGGCGTGGCTTAAGCCGCGCCGCCAGCCAACAAAAGTGGGGGCCTTGCCCCCCGCGCGCTGCACCCGTGCGGTGCCGGGCCGCACCGCCGCCGCGCCGGGCCGCGCTGCCACGCCGCCGGCCGTGCCGGGTCGCCCCGGGCCCGGACTTCCCGTTTTCGAATTGTTTTCGGTCTTTTGGCCATAACATGATCCACGGACCTCCGATCGACGAACCGTCAGCGGCATTGCGATCCTTGGATCGAGACGGTCAATTCGGTATATCGCACTCAAAGTTTCGGAATACTTTGAGTTCGGCCGGGTTGGTTTGTTCACGAAACCAACCGGGCCTTCGGAGTGGAAACACTCATATCTTGAGCTACGAACGTCCGATTGACGTGCCGTTAGCCTTGTTGTGTTCCTCTTAGTGAGACAGCTCTTTTGGAATACTCTGCCCAAGGTTTGGACGCAGGTGGAGTACGGTCGGGTTGGTTTTTCCTTAAAAACCAACTGGGCCCCTAGGACGAAAAAGCCAATAACTCTCAGACCGGGCGTCCGATCGGCGCGCCGTCTGTTACGTTGAGTTCCTGTTGACGATACAAAACTTTTGGATACATCAACTCTAGACTTTGTGACAGTTGATGTATCAGCCTCTCGGCTCATGGAGCGGACCCTCCTGAACGAGCTTGCTGTGTGCGGGAACCCTAGTGCTGGCTGCGACTGTTACTGCTACTACTACAGCTACTACTACTGTGACTGCGATGACGACGGTACAAAGATCCTGTGTGGATTCGACGACTACTACAGCACTCAGCGATCCTACGTGGATCAGTGCTACAGGTCCTGTGTGGGCCTGATCCTGTGTGCGTCCGATCCTGTGTGGGTCTTTGCGCTCAGCGGTCCTATGTGAACCAGCGCCTACAGGTCCTGTGTGGGCCCGATCCTGTGTGGGTCTTTGCGGGGGTTAGTTACCTAACGATCCTTTGTGGGTACGAAGACATAGATGGATCAGAGGTCATATTTATCGTCTTTCAAAGATGTATACCTGTGTGAGCTGAATCCTGTTGCTTTCCTGTGTGGATTGTGTTGTGCTATCCTGTGTGGATTTCGTTTTGCTTTCTTGTGTGGAATACGTATAGTTTCCTGTGTGTACTGAGTTGTACTCGGGCTCGGAGGTTGGAGCGTATTGGAATTGATGACTTAGGTATATGTATGGGAATATACCTAAGCAGTGTCAGTTGTTACCTCGTAATTGTATCTTCCTTTGTGGTTTATCCTTTGTGGATTTTGGGAGACCTTCGGGGGTCTCGGGGTCCCTACTGAGTAGCTTATACTCACCCCTGCACGGGCTATGCCCGCACTACGTTGTGTTGGTTGCAGACGACGGACAAAGTTGATCTTGGCTGAGGCTTACAGAGCAGGACGGTACCTGGAGGTGGACCACTGGGCGGGACGTGTTCGGAGCGGACGACGAGACCCATGGAGCAGTGGAGCTATCTGTACCCACCCTTCAGGTGGGATACCCAGTGGACAGCTCAGTGTAGTGGCTTTTACTTTACATTTGTTGTTTTCCCTTTCGAGTTGTACTTTACTTTCAGTTTGGGTTTGTATACTGGCCCATTTACTTTTCCGCACTTTCAGTTGTACTCTTTTTTTACTTAGTGCTTACTTCCGCTTGCTTACTCTGTGGTGTTTGTTTACTTTACAAAGGCAATGTCTTCCCTTTTTACCGGGATTTATGCCTTGGTGCTAGTCGCCAGCCCCTGGCCTATGGAAGGCGGGCTTGGGGTAGTCACAACACGGACCCCGAGGGCGGGTCGTGACAAATTGGTATCAAAGGAGTTCGGTTCTACCGCGAACTATGATCTTTTCTATGTGAAGCAATAATGTTTAGCGTATTGAGTGTGGTTATCAGTCCAGGGAGTCCAGTGTTGGTGCGGCGGCCGACGTATCCGTACACCAGGACCCTGACTTCTGATTTCCGACTTAATGCACGAAAACATTGATTGCGTGTGTGTTTCAAAGTTTTCATTGTGATTACTTATATCAGCTCACCAGGTATACTGTTCTGACCGTGGCGTACCTATTTCCTTTTCAGGATGGCCCCACGACGGCAGCCAGCTAGGGTTCCGAGAGTCGAGTGTGACGACAGCCCACCGAGCGATGAGGCTTCGGTGCATGGCCCTTTGTCAGCAGTGGCACCGGCGGTAGCTCTACCCGTCGAGCCACCGATGCTTCCAGCACCAGCCGCTGACGATGCACATCGCCTCAGTGCACTGCATGAGTTTCAGCGCCAGCGACCACCCAGGTTTCGCGGGGAGACGGATCCACAGGTAGCCGAGGACCGGCTGGAGGCAGTGGTACGTGTGTTTAGGCTAGTGAGGACACCAACAGACCTCATGGTGATCCTCGCTGCGAGCCTACTACACGCAGTAGTAGGATGATGGTGGAGCTTGATGCTCCAGGGGCACGATGAGGCATCTCTTCTTTGGACGGACTTTGAGAGCCTCTTTCGCTCGGAGTTCATCCCAGCCACCCTTCGTGCGGTGCGTATCCAGGAGCTTCTTCAGCTGCGGCAGGGCAACATGACGGTCGCTCAGTACTCGGCGAGATTTACCGATCTCTCGCGCTACTCGACTGACATGGTACGGGACCCATTCTTCCGGGCCCGGACATTCGAGCAGGGTTTGAGACACGAGATCAGGGCATCACTGATCTCCCTCAGCATACCGACTCAGACAGGAGTACTGGAGCGGGCCCTTTTGATCGAGAGCTTCCTTGCTGAGTCTACACCAGCACCGAGACCCACCGCAGGGCGGCACGTGGTAGAGTCATCTGCAGCAGGCAGTCGACGAATGACTCAGGGGTTCAGGCAGACCAGACCTTCGGGCAGACGACCTCAGGACACTGGCTCAGCAGTGCGGGGCACACAGCGAGGAGCCAGTCTTTCGAGAGGCAGACAATGCTAATCGTGCGGTGGGCAGGGCCACATGGCTCGTGACTGCCCGACCCGCCGTGCCGAGCAGCAGCAGACAGTTGAGGGACCACTGAGGCAGAGGTAGAGGGTCGACCGTGGCGGTCCGCAGGGAGGAGGCGGACGAGGCAGAGGAGCTGGCCGAGCAGCAGGTGGTGGGCGACGCTTTGAGGCTCTGCCACCACCACCACCAGGAGGTCCACCCCGACCACAGGGAGCTGGCGGGCAGAGACAGGCACAACTCCAGGCAGCAGAGGCCTATGACCACGGCGCACCCGAGATGATTCGAGGTACTATCTGTGTCTATTCCACCCTTGCTGCAGTTCTTATAGACACATGAGCGAGTCACTCTTTCATAGCCGCTGCCCTTGTTCGGAGCTCAGAGATTCCGACAGAGCCGTTGGCTCGATCCTTACGGCTAGAGACTCCTACGGGAGCAGACTCGACGATTACGCACTGGTGCAGGTAGTGTGAGCTCACTCTAGGAGGCGAGAGCTTCGGCTGGGATCTTCTTGTAGCAGCGTCGAGGCCTTACGACGTCATCTTGGGCATGGATTGGCTATCTACGGTCCATGCGCAGATTGACTGTTTTAGGCGCAAGGTGTGATGTGTACGCACCGACGGGAGCAGGTTCACCTTCACCGGCGAGAAGGGAGCCTTTGCAGCACAGGATGGACTTCCGCGGAGGAGAGGACATCCCATTACTCATCAGTTGGCTAGCCTCATCCTGGGAGCAGTTGACGTGCAGAGTCCTGGTTTCCCTGCAGTGGTGGATTAGTTTGTGGACGTTTTTCCCGACGACGTTCCAGGGCTACCTCCTCGCAGAGAGGTAGACTTTTATATTGACTTGTACCCCGGGACAGCCCCGATATCCACTCCAGCATATCGGATGACCCCGCCGAGCTTCGAGAGCTACGGGCACAGTTGGAGGACTTGCAGGGCAAGGGGTTCATCCGACCCAGTGTTTCACCCTGGGCTTCCCCGATATTGTTCTCCAAGAAGGCGGATGGGAGCTTGCGACTTTGTGTTGACTATCGTCACCTGAACCAGATGACAGTGAGGAACAAGTATCTGCTACCGAGGATTGATGACCTCTTTGATCAGCTCAAGGGAGCACGGTGGTTCTCGAAGATAGACCTCAGGTCAGGCTATCATCAGCTTAGAGTTAGAGACGAGGACGTGCAGAAGACGACCTTCAGATGTCGGTATGGCCACTATGAGTTCTTGGTTATGCCTTTCGGCGTAACCAATGCTCCAGCAGTGTTCATGGCCCTCATGAACAGGATCTTTCAGCCATACCTTGATCGGTTTGTCGTGGTCTTCATTGACGACATTCTGATTTACTCTACGACTGAGGAGGAGCACGCCTATCACTTGCGAGTTGTACTAGACACACTCCGAGAGCACTAGATTTATGGTAAGCTCTCGAAGTTCCAGTTCTGGATACCTGAGGTCCACTTCTTGGGACACGTTATGTCTGAGGCGGGAGTTGCAGTGGATCCTGCGAAGATCGAGGTTGTGTTAGCATGGGAGCCACCCAGGAGCGTGAATGAGGTTCAGAGTTTCTTGGGACTAGCTGGATACTATAGGAGATTCATTCCGGACTTCTCTAGAGTTGCGGCACCACTCACAGCTTTGACGAAGAAGGGGAAACCCTTCGTGTGGTCAGACAGATGTCAGCAGAGCTTCCAGGAGCTGAGACAGAGATTGACCAGCACACCTGTCTTGACGTTGCCTGAGGAGGGAGTAGGGTACGTAGTCTACTGAGATGCATCAAGGACCGGAATCGGATGTGTGCTGATGCAGGAGCGGGCAGTGATCGCCTATGGATCATGACAGTTGAGGCCGCATGAGCAGAACTACGCTACCCATGATCTGGAGTTGGCAGCAGTGGTCTTCGCTCTGAAGACATAGCGACACTACCTGATGGGCGAGTTCTTTACAGTCTTTTCTGATCATCAGAGTCTCTGGTATATCTTCTTACAGAAGAACCTGAACCTGAGACAGCGGCGATGGCTCGAGGTCCTCCAGGACTATGACTTTGAGATAGTCTATACTCCTGGGAAGGGGAACGTGGTAGCCGATGCCCTCAGCAGGAGGACGAGCATTCAGCTACTTGAGGAGGCAACGGAGCAGCTAGCCTCTTTGCAGATATCCTTTGTGGATAGAGATGGAGCAGCCTTCCTTCAGTCTCTCACAGTCACCCCTCTACTACTGCAGCGGGTCAGAGAGGCACAGCGTGAGGACGCTGACTGTGAGGCACGACGTACACAGATATCCTTGGGACAAGCACCTGAGGGTTTCTCCCTTGGAGTAGAGCACAACATCCTTTTCAGAGGACGTACCGTGGTACTAGTCGCTTTGCGAGAGGAGGTGCTGAGAGAGTTTCACACTTCTCCTTTGGCGGTACATCCTGGAGTGGCGAAGATGTACCAGGACCTCAGACGACAGCACTGGTGGCCGGGCATGAAGAAGGCAGTAGCAGAGTTCGTTTCTCGATGCCTCACCTGCCAGCAGGTGAAGGTAGAGCATCAGGTACCAGCAAGCTTGGTACATCCCTTGGAGGTTCCAGAGTGGAAGTGGGACGACATATCTATGGACTTCGTGACTGGACTTCCACGAACTTCCAGAGGTCACGACTCCAAATGGGTGATTGTTGACCGACTCACCAAGTCGGCACACTTCTTACCCATCAGAGAGCAGGGCTCAGTGGAGAGCTTGGGACGTCTCTACGTTCAAGAGATTGTGCGGCTCCACGGTGTGCCATCATCTATCGTCTCCAATCGAGATGCTCGCTTTACTTCCTAGCTTTGTAAGGGGTTACAGGAGGCGTTCGGGACGCAGCTACGTCTGAGCACAGCCTTTCACCCTCAGACGGATGGTCAGACGGAGAGGACCATTCAGACTCTCGAGGAAATGCTCCGCGCATGTGTCCTCGACTTTGGTCGTAGCTGGGAGGACCACCTACCCTTGGTGGAGTTTGCATACAACAATAGCTACCACTCCACCATCGGGATGGCACCGTACGAGGCGTTGTACGACCGACCTTGTAGATCTCCTTTGTGCTGGACAGACCCTGGGGAGTCAGCACTTGTGGGACCGGAGATGGTTCAGGCCACGACAGAGAAGGTCCAGGTCATCCAGGAGCGGATGAGGACAGCTTAGAGCCGGCAGAAGTCATACGCTGACAGGAGGCGGAGGCCACTAGAGTTTGAGGATGGTGACCAAGTCTTCTTGCGGGTCTCACCTCGATGTGGTATTCGGAGATTTGGCCGAGGCGACAAGTTATCTCCGCGCTTCATCGGACCCTTCCAGGTCCTCAGCAGGATTGGCGAGGTGGCTTATCACCTGGCTCTACCACCTCAGTTGCACCGGGTGCACGACGTCTTCCACGTGTCTCAGCTGAGGAGATACGTGCACGACTTGACGCACATCATTGACCATGGGGAGCCTGACGTTGACGATGGGGCGACTTTTACGGAGGTCCCAGTGGAGATAGAGGATCGACAGGAGCGGGTCCTACATGGGCGATTGATTCCTCTTGTGCGCATTAGATGGCAGCACGAGAACCTCCAGGAGAGCACATGGGAGCGGGAGGCTCAGATGCGTTCTCAGTACCCTCATTTGTTTCCCTAGTTTTTTATGTTTCTTTACGGGGACGTAAAGCCCTGAGGTGGGAGTAATGTAAAGACCCGTAAAATTCAAGGGACTTTTTTTCTAATTTTTTTTTGGAATTTTATAAGAACGTGGTTTCTGACGGCACTTGATTCCGAGGCCCGGAGTGCCCGGAATTAATTTCCGAAGTTTGGCTCGGGTAAGTTCAGTGAACGAACGAGCGAGAATTTATAACTTTTGATCCAGTGCTCGGAATTGAAATTTGAGGACACCGATGAACTCGCAGCACCGTTTTTCGCTTAAGGGGACCTTTTCCGAAGTTGCGTTTATTGCGGGACGAATGTTAGTTTTTGGGAGAATTATAAGAAGTTAAATAAAAATGTGGAACACTTTTTATTTTTCTTACTTGTTTGTTAACTCCTCTCAAAGGAAGTTAGGGGTGGGACCCACACCCACTTAACCTCCCTTGAGAGGATTAAGTGTAGTGGGGCCCACACGAACCCCAACTTTTCATCTCCTCTCAAAACTCCCTAAACTCCCCTTTTAAATGAATTTGACAACTTAGCTTATTAATTGGGTTGAGTTGTTTAATCTTTTTCAAACCTTTGAATTTCAAAAGGTTTGGTTGAGTAAATAAAATAAGCTCTTAGCTTATTTTATTTGGTTAGAATTCTCTAGCCTCTTGAGAGTTTTGAAGCCTTCTTCTTCTTCTTCTTCTTCTTCTTCAAGCTTGACGAAGAACGCGAAGAACCATCGAGCTCTGACGAAGAACGCCGCTCCTCTCTTCTTCGTAGCCGGTTGTCTCCGAAGATCAACGACGTCTTCCGTGTCAACGAAAGGGAACGCCGCTTCCTCCTCAGACTTCCTTCGTCGGCTTACGAAGATTCACCAACGACGTACCTCTTCGGATGTACCTCTTCGTCAACGGTTGACGAACGATTACCGCGACGCCCGACCTCCGCGACGTTGCCTTCCGCGGGTCGTTGACGATCATCGATCTTAAAACCAAGGTAGGGGTTGTTGTTGGTTAATTATTTATTCTCATTCTTGGTTCTAGCTTGAAAATTTTGAGGTTTATTGTTAAGTGTTATCGACTAACGAGAGGGGGGCCGGACCGCACAAACACGGCCGAACTCCCCCTCCTTTGTTCTTGAATATTATTTCCTTGCGGATGTACGAGATGGCGTGGTGTCGTCGCACCACGCGGGAATGGCAAGCCTATAATCGCACGACGCGGTCGTGCCACACCACGAGAAGTTTATCATGAACGCGACGTCGTCGCGCCGCGTCGAAGGGAATCGTAGGCGCCGCAGCCGGAGCGTGGCCGCGGCAGAGGGGCGCGGTGCCGTCGCACCGCGCCGGGCGACGAACACCGCGGCCGATTCCGGGCCGCGGCGGAACGAGAAGACCGGCGGCTCGCCGGGCCGCCGGTGTCGGAAGCCGGAAGGGGACCGGCCTTACCGGTCCCATTGAGGAAGGACCGGCCGGCCATGTCGGGCCGGCCGGAAGGGAGGTGCTGGGGGAATTAATTCCCCCGGCTGGCCACAAGAAGGCCCCCCCACGTGAGGGGGGGGGGGGCAGTTCACAAAGGGGGGGCAGCGCCCCCCCCCCCCATTTTTCCAAACGGCAGGCCCCCACGTGGGGGGCCGGTTCTCCAAAAGGCGTGGCTTAAGCCGCGCCGCTAGCCAACAAAAGCGGGGGCCTTTCCCCCCGCGCGCTGCACCCGTGCGGCGCCGGGCCGCACCGCCGCCGCGCCGGGCCGCGCCGCCGCGCCGAACCACGCCGCCGCGCCGAACCACGCCGCCGCGCTGCCGTGCCGGAACGCACCGCCGCGTCGGGCCACGCCGGACCGCGCCGCCGGCCGGGCCGACCCAGGGTGGGTCGGGCCGGGTCGCCCCGGGCCCGGACCCCCCGTTTTCGAATTGTTTTCGGTCTTTTGGCCATAACATGAGCCACAGACCTCCAATCGATGAACCGTCAGCGGCATTGCGATCCTTGGATCGAGACGGTCGATTCGGTATATCGCACTCAAAGTTTCTGAATACTTTGAGTTTGGCCGGGTTGGTTCGTTCACGAAACCAACCGGGCCTTCCGAGCGGAAACACTCATATCTTGAGCTACAGACATCCGATTGACGTGCCGTCAGCTTTGTTGTGTTCCTCTTAGTGAGACAGATCTTTTGGCATACTCCGCCCGAGGTTTGGACACAGGTGGAGTACGGTCGGGTTGGTTTTTCCTTAAAAACCAATCGGGCCCCTAGGATGAAAAAGCCAATAACTCTCAGACCGGGCGTCCGATCGGCGCGCCGTCTGTTGCGTTGAGTTCCTGTTGACGATACGGAACTTTTGGATACATCAACTCTGGACTTTGTGACAGTTGATGTATCAGCCTCTCGGCTCGTGGAGCGGACCCTCCTGAACGAGCTTGTTGTGTGCGGGAACCCTAGTGCTGGCTGCGACTGTTACTGCTACTGCTACTGCTACTACTACTGTGACTGCGACGACGACAGTACAGAGATCCTGTGTGGATTCGACGACTACTACAGCACTCAGCGATCCTACGTGGATCAGTGCTACAGGTCCTGTGTGAGCCCGATCCTGTGTGGGTCCGATCCTCTATGGGTCTTTGCGCTCAGCGGTCCTGTGTGAACCAGCGCCTACAGGTCCTGTGTGGGCCCGATCCTGTGTGGGTCTTTGTGGGGGTTAGTTACCTAACGATCCTTCGTGGGTCCGACGACATAGATGGATCAGAGATCATCTTTATCATCTTTCGAAGATGTATACCTGTGTGAGCTGAATCCTGTTGCTTTCCTGTGTGGATTGTGTTGTGCTATCCTGTGTGGATTTCGTTTTGCTTTCCAGTGTGGAATACGTATACTTTCCTGTGTGGACTGAGTTTTATTCGGGCTCGGAGGTTGGAGCATATTGGAATTGATGACTTAGGTATATGTATGGGCATATACCTAAGCAGTGTCAGTCGTTACCTCGTAATTGTATCTTCCTTTGTGGTTTATCCTTTGTGGATTTTGGGAGACCTTCAGGGGTCTCGGGGTCCCTACTGAGTAGCTTATACTCACCCCTGCACGGGCTATGCCCGCACTACGTTATGTTGGTTGCAGACGACGGACAACGTTGATCTTGGCTGAGGCTTGCAGAGCAGGACGGTACCTGGAGGTGGACCACTGGGCGGGACGTGTTCGGAGCGGACGACGGGACCCATGGAGCAGTGGAGCTATCTGTACCCACCCTTCAGGTGGGATACCCAGTGGAAAGCTCGGTGTAGCGGATTTTACTTTACAGTTGCTGTTTTCCCTTTCGAGTTGTACTTTACTTTCAGTTTGGGTTTGTATACTGGCCCATTTACTTTTCCGCAGTTTCAGTTGTACTCTGTTTTTACTTAGTGCTTACTTTCGCTTGCTTACTCTGTGGTGTTTGTTTACTTTACAAAGGCAATGCCTTCCCTTTTTACCGGGATTTACGCCTTGGTGCTAGTCGCTAGCCCCTGGCCTATGGAAGGCGGGCTTGGGGTAGTCACGGCACGGACCCCGAGGGCGGGTCGTGACATGTGCCTTTATCACTCGGGATAAAGAAGGATCTATTAGACAATGCACATAGCTCCAGATTTTCTAACCATCCTTGGAGTACCAAGATGTACCGTGATCTCCAAGAATAATTCTGTTTGGATAACATGAAGAAGGAGATAGCGAAATATATATCAAGGAGCTTGGTATGTCATCATGTTAAATCAGAGCGAAAAAAGTCCAAATGGATGATGCAACCATTTCCTATACCCATATAGAAATGGGAGAATGTAACTATGGACTTTGTCACGGGTCTCTCGAAGATGTCAAGGGGAAATAATGCGATATGGTTTATGGTTGACTGACTCACCAAGACTTCCCATTTTATCACTATTTGGGAAGACCTATCACTTGAACAACTTTCAAAAATATATATAAAGGATATGGTGAGACTGCATGGTGTTCCACTCTCAATTGTCTCTGATTTTGATCCATGGTTTACATTTAAATTCAGGAGGAGTCTTCAACATGGTTTGAGTATGGAATAAAATTTCAGCATAGCCTATCATCCTCAAACTGATGGCCAATCTGAAAAGACTATTCAGATGCTTGAATATATGCTAAGAGCATGCTCTCTAGAATTAAAAGGTGGATGAGATCGACATCTCCCATTGGTTGAGTTATCATACAACAATAGCTACCACTCGAGTATTCAGATGGATCTGTATGAAGCTCTGTATGGAAAGAGATGTAGAACTCCAACCTGTTGGGATGAAGTTGTAGAATGATAGTTTCTTAGACCCGATATTGTTCAAGAGATGTCTAAGATGGATAAAGTCATCTAGAAAAACATCAAAGCTTCTTAGAGTCGGCAAAAGATCTACGTTGACAACCATCGAAGGGACTTAGAGTTCGACGTTGGAGATAAATTGTTCCTTCAAATATCACCATGGAATAGAGTCATGCGATTTAGAAAGAATGGGAAGCTAATCCCAAGGTACATTGGACCCTTTGAGATCCTTGACCACATGGTAGCCGTGGATTATTAGCTTGCACTTCCACCAAATATGGCTTGAGTTCATGATGTGTTTCACATATCACTCTTGAGGAAGTACATACTTGGTCACTCACATGTAATGAACTCAGAGGTTGTGCAATTAGAAGATGATATCTCTTATGAGGAGCAGCTAGTGAAGATTCTAGACCGAAGAGATAAGGCTCTACGCAACAAGACAACCCACCTTGTGAATGTTCTGTGGAGGAACCAAAAGTTTGAAGAAGCTACTTGGGAACCAAATGAGGAAATGAAGGAGAAGTCCCCTCACCTGTTTATGGATTAGAATGCAAAACAAAATCTCGAGGGTGAAATTTCATAAGGGGGGAAGAATGTAATGATCCAATGTTTTTCAATGGAAATTAAATTCTCATAATTATGTCATAAAATCCAATGAAAACCCAACATAATGAACTACTAAGTTCTAAGTGACCTTTAAACATAGGTTTGTCACTTCTGTGTTTGGAATTTTGAAAATCTGATATACACGGTTGTGACAAGAAAGTCATTTGGAGTCCAATAAGAAAAACCTAATTTTTGGTGAATAGTAACCTTCCCTTATGAATAGTGATTTATCCTAATGAACAGTAACCTTGCCTATGATAGTATTAAAATAATATTATAGTAAAATTATGATGTACCTGTGTTTTTGAATAAGTAAATGAATGTTTTAAAACTGGGGTTTAATAAAAAATAATGATTTTAATTAAATATTAAATTAATAAATTTAGAAAATTATTCTTGAAAAATGGACTTCATTTTTGGATTCTACATGTCGAAAAATTGTTAGGGTGAATTCTTTGGATTTTTCTAAAATACAGTAATTTTTTATGAATAGTAAAATCTGATAATTCACAATAAATGCTAAATAATGGATTAATTGAGTCATTGATGATGATCTACTGATGTAAGACCAATTGGTTCGAATTCACATGCATTTATTACTATTCTTGGTCATGTAATGCTTACTATGCTTTGTCTTGTGAAGAAATAATAAACTAATGATTAAAAAATTATGGAAACCCTCCTCCCCACCACTATAAATACCACCCATTCTTACCTCTTCTCTTCACTCCTCTCAAGCCTTGTGCCTTGAAAATACTATTCCCAAATCTCACCCCAAGCTCCTCCGCCATGTCGAAAATCCCATAGTCTCTCCAAAATACCCAAACCTCTCCCCTTTAGAGGTTCTCAAAGGTGGAAGTTTCAAGAGGTAAGTTCCTCTTTCCGATTGCTTCTTTTCCTTTATGTTCTTTTCTTTTTTGTTTCTTTCATCAACTACCTTCACCCAAATAGTATGATAAATCTAGTAACATAAATGTATGGGAATGTTTTTATGATAATGTGATATTTCATTATCTTCTCTCCTTTTCCCACCTTTTATTTGAAAGGAACGAAAGCACCATTTGAGATGTGTTAATTTAGCACATTCAAGGACAACGATTTTTCAATTTCTATTATTATATTTAAATCTGGTCGTGAAACCATTTTTTTATGGTTTAACCAGATATTATATATGTAATATATCCTATTTTTATTTTGTAAAATTTTGGTAAAAATGGTATTAAGTTATAAATCATAAAATTTTCTTTGTAATCAAACCCACCAATTAACCAAAACGGTTGTCACTTTGGTTTTATATAATTGTTCGATTTCACTCTAAGTAACCAAATTAAATTTAAAACCATGTAATCTCCGGGATATTCAATAATATAATATAACTTCAATTCATGACCCCCAATTTCATCTTACATGTTTATCCAAACATAAATATAAGTGAACCAGTCATTAAAATCAAGTAAACAAACGTGCCCGAACAATGAAATTGAACCTAATAATCGATCAAAACGATTATGAATGAACTTAAAATGATTATAATAAACCAATTAAATATATAATGAGTTCTAAAAGTATTAATTAATTAAAATAATTTTTTTATTCAGGTCTTTAATAACAAGTGGAGAACACCAACAAATTTAAGGTAAGGGATCCTCCCCATTTCACTTTTATTTCAAGATTTTTCTCTTTGTTATTCTATTTTATGTGTGATCCATAATGATGGGGTATTATTTTTCACCTTCACCATACTTCCCACACGATTTATAAGTTATTAAAAACACCATTATCTCTTAAAAAAAATCCCTTTTTGGTACACCTGAACCATGCCAATAATTCAAAATGAATTCTACCCAAACCTCCTTTACTCCTTTAGGTTTCTCTATTTTTATTTTTACCAAAATGAAGTTGTATTTTTAGTTAAAACTTATACATACTATTTATATGCTCCAAACTCATTTTCTAAGATCCATCCCTCATTATATTTTGGGTATATACATGTTTTCAAGTGATTCCCACCTCGATACCCCCGATAAGCAATCATGTTTTAAGGGAACTTCCCAAATTCTTACCTGATTTCAAGTGCAATATATATTCTGTTTTAAGCCACCTTTGTTTTTATAAAATCAGTATTTTTATTATAAAAACCTTCTTGGTTCACTTCTAGTTTTATATAAAATAATTTTCCCTTTTCTATTTTAAAAGCACTATAATATTTTCCTTAAAACTGCACAAAGATTTTTAATGCTAAAATTTCCCAAATACATTTCTTACAAGTTGTCACTCCTTTTTGACATAAAGTACCATGATATATGCCTATTTTATTTCCATGCATAATTAATTTATTTCATGGATACTTTCATGATACACCCATAGGTTATGATTTATGTCATGGTTGTGGCACCTAATTCTTTCCATGGGTACCCTTATGTTTATGTATGGTTGATTATGTATGATTATTGGTGTGGAAATATTATTTATGTGTCAAGAATATTTATGGAAATGTTCAGATGGGTGCACCCAGATAGAGCTCCAATTCATTGGTTAAATTTAATTTTCATGAGATGCGATGTGAAACGGGATTGGCGGATAGCCTTGACCCATATTAAAATGGGAAACAGGATTGGCAGTTAGCATTGACCTATACTAAAGAAATGTCTTATGATTCTACCACATATATATGATTCCATGTTTATATGATCCCATTCATATATGATATGATTTTATATATTCCATGCTTTGTTATGATTATGTCATTCCTCCTAACTCATGTTCTTAAGATGTATCCTTACATTCATTCCCTTATTGGGATTTTTAGCTCATCCCTTGGTTTATGTATTCCCCAGGGTACCCTGTGCAGATGTAAGGGTTCAAAGGACATTTTAAGCTCTTTATGGATATTAAATAATGAAATGTTTTTATCCCCATGTTTTATGTTTTATGTACCTAGTCTTCCAAGACACTAGACTTAAAGAACCTTCACTTGTACTCTGATGTATAATTATGCTTAAATTCATGTAATGTTATATATAAAAGGCTTGGGTCGCTATACCCATCCCATAAGGAGATCAATCTAGAAATCAATATGTTTGTCGATTGATTTGCGTTCATCAAGGAATTGATGAACATGGACTAAATCCCTTTAAAAAACATCCTACCTTGACTTATTTGGATCTATGATAAGGAATAATTACTACATCCTGTTTTTTGGCAAGATTCGTTGAATCTGAGGCTGGGTCGATAGGCCAATCCACAGTCCGTTGTTGTTCCCATGAGAGGATTTCCCAAGTTTCTCTCTATAGGCCCTTTGATTATTTTAGTTTATTCACATAACCATGTATTTATAACATAAAAATCCATTTAAGTATTGAAAATCCACTACATAAAAATGATTTTTTAATAATTTTTTTAATTCCTTGTACGTCCAGTGTTATCTTTTTGAAAAATGTCCCTCACCGACCAATGTTAGGTCGCACAAAGGGTAAAGAGGCTATTTTGAACTCAAAAGTGCCATAAAATTTCTGATTCGGGAACCCATTTAATATCAATTCCACTTTTTTAGGAAAACCATATGAGCGTGCTAATATATATTTTCATAATTTTCAAACACTTGTCCAAGGAACACCGAGCCTTGAAATCGCATGTCATATCATTTCTGGTCTCGAAATCAATATATATAATATAAAAAAATATAGAAAATCAGAGATGTTAAAAAATTTATAGGTGAATAGAACTCTGAATTCATTTCATTCCAAGCCCTCATGTTGCTTCACTAGGACCATCAAAAACCACTGTCATCTTCTATACCCCAAAAGTTTGAAATTAACACATTTTACTTAAAAATAATCGATTATTTCAAAGAAATCAAAAAGTAACTCAATCATTTTTAGACAATCCCTAGAATCTTGAGGAACATTTGAGAGCCAAAAAATATGGTGGCTTATAGTGAAGGAACTCTTGAAAATGATCCCAAACTTCATACCTTCATTATTACACTATAGGAGCCTGAACAAGAATGAGTGTAGATACTTATCCCAGAGTATAAATAGTACCCTCTTCTATCTGAATGATATTTTATTCAACTATAATATTCAATTTTAGTGGTTCAACATTAGCTTCATCCAGTGGTTTATTGAAATATCAGCTCAAAAGAATGCTACTACACAACATCAACATGTATCATGAAAACATCAACAATGACACACATATCATAAAACAAAACAAAAGATACATGAATATCAATTACCTAAAAATATTTCAAAATTATAGGAATTCAAGACACTTAGAGAAAAAGTAGGTAAAACACTAGAATCAAATCAAAAAATTCCTCAAATACACTTTTCCCAAACACCGATGGGGAATTAAGACTTTATATGATCAGAGCTGGCCCTGAACTCACTCGCAACTACCTCTTAAGTCCCTAAAATCCTACCTCATATCTATGAAGACATCCCAAGTAGAATAATAAAATTAAGGGATAAAGTTTAACCTCCTTAAATACATATTTTTCATGGACCATCTTAGATACCCAGGTATTCTGATACCCAAGTCGGTCCTGAGAAATCCTGAAGGGTGTTCCTGATCCCTAAGAGTTGATGACTAGCACATGTAATCATATCAAACAATTAAGGGAATTATTTTAATATAAATAGTGGAAGATAAAAAAACAGAATTCAGTATGTGAAACACTACCCAAAGATAAAATTAATATAAGAAGGTAGATATAACCAATATAAAAACATCATTCAAAATACGAAAAAAAACTATCAAGACCTAGACACTCAAAACATGTGAAATGGGTGGACCATAGCTCCACTGGTCACCATCATCACTGCAGAGTCTCATGGATCAATCATAACATCCACCACCAAGTGGTTCTTTCATTTTCCCTAGATCTGGAAGGACAAGATATATAAACACCCTAAAGAAAATGTAGGGATTAAGCTAAAAATTCCAAGAAGTGTATCACTAAGAGTTCCATGATCAATTCCATTTACATTAAACCATTTATTCTTTCAAATTATTTAAAAAGGCATGAAAATAATTTAAATATTTTAAACCAAAACATTCTTTTAGAACAAAATATGGAAGATATTTCAGAATATGTCTTAATGGAACATTTTATATAAAATGTTTATATAAAGAAACTAACATGATTAAAATAGTTCTATATATAATGGAATGTGTAATCAAGTCACACAAAAATGAATCATGGTTATAATCCCTAATCCACCTTAGTTTTTAGCTATATAATCCTCACACTTCTCAATCATCTTAACCGATCAAGTATATGTACACACAATCTAAGGCTCAATTTATTGAGACAATCAGTCAACACCTCATTAGGGGACCCATCACGGGAAATTATACTGAAATTGGTTTAGTTAGTGTTGTACTCATCAATCCATTTCTAGGGAATCAGATTCATAGCATAATTTTTTTTTGAATTTACTAATAACTATTTTGGATCACATGTTCTTTAATAAACAAATCCATCATTTTTGGGAAAATCATTCATTTAAAAAAAATTCATTATTCATAGTTCAATTTCAAAATTTCAAATCAACATGAATTTTCTTTTTCAAAACCAAATCATAAGTTTTAATAAAATTAATTCCTTTTCAAATCTTCAATCATCTTAATCCAATTAATCACGAATTAACATAAATTCATTTAATCAAATTAAATTTCAATTCAACCCATCATTTTTCTCCAAATCAACCAAATAATTTTAATTCTATTAGAATGGGGGAGGGGTTCACAATTTCCATGATATTTTCAAGTCATATATAAAATCATCTCAAATTTGGGTTTTTAATTCAATTAAAATTAAATTTAAATCCATGAATTAGTTAGGGTTCCAATTTTAGGGTAAATCTGTACTAAACCACCTACCTTTAATCACACAATCAAATCAACACCAACAATGGGAAACCCCAATGAAGAAATAATATGAATGAGATCAAGGAACCAATACTAGAATCGAGATCCATAAAATCAATTATTTTATCCATAAATTCAATTATTACCTATCACTCTCTAGGGTGGGAAGAAGGGAAGATGGAGAGAAACTAAACTAGAAGAGATCCACTTACCAGAAAGGGATCAAATAAAATCATCAATGAATTAATTTGAAAAGGAAAGAGTTTTTATGGGATAATTTAACATCTTATGAGCCACAAAATACTAAGTATTATCTTTAGGGTCAAATGGGTATGATTAGGGGTTAAACTGAGGGTCTTGTTTTTTTAATAAGAATTTGGGAATAATTAAAAACTATGAATGTGGTTTATTTATTAGGCTGCATGGTTTGTAATAACCATGTTCCATAACCATAAAATGTTACTGGGGTTCTAGATGGGATATATTAATTGGGATCATGGTTAGTTTAACCATTTACCAACCATTAAAACCCCATATATCCAATGGATCATGGTTTGGATGTGTTGCGACATGGTTTGGAAAAACATTGTGCCCCCTTCCAGTGGGTGATCATTGGGTGCGCAGTTTTTCGAGCTATACCACATGGTCTAACATAACGGTGTACCAAATGTGCCCAAACCCCAAAAAACCATATTACTTCAAAATTAAACTATAAAAACCATATTGAAGTTCTAAACAAAATGATATCCAAAATTGGGTCATGGATTACTATATATAAGTTAACATGATGTTACAAAAAATATTTAGGCCAATTTAAAAATATATTCCAAATTTTTTTAAATCATTTATAAATATCATATGTTGGAATAATTAATCCATTAATAAGTTTAAAAACATTATCCATAAAGCATCATTCCATTTTAAGAACATAAAAAAACCTACCTTGATTCAATGGAAATGAATCTAGAAGTCATCGCCTATGATGGAGAATGCTCAAAACAAGACTCAAGAGGTCCTCCATATAGTGACCCAAACATATCATAAATTATTAATAAATACTATTAGATTAAAATTATATATATAAAATTATGATATGTGATATAACTTTTTTCTCGGTGTGAGGATGTGATCGGTTCCCATGTCTGATTAAAGGGAGTTGGTGATGTTTAATCATTTCTATCATGTTCTATATCTTTATGGAATCACCTGGTCTTCAACAGTTTTATTCGTGGAGCTAGAAACTCCCAACAGTTCCTGTATCCAACAATCCATGGACCTAATATCCAAAGGCAGGTTCTCGTTGGGTGATATGGCCAACGACACTTAAGAACTCACATTGGTTGAGAGGATGGGTATTTGGGCTCATCACACCCTTTTGGGGAGAATTATTGCATATTCCAAGACTCTCTTATATAGTTAAGACGTGTTCATATGTTTAAAAATCTTTGGTTTATCCCCAATCATAATATCCATATATTACCCCTAGGTTGTGAGTCACAGGTATACATGGGGATCCAGAACCATCTACATCCGAGGTTTACGATCCCTCATTAGATTAGCGATTCTGAGGAAGTTTGAGATTTTTCAGACATCACTAGTCTCAAGAATTATAATTGGGTACTATAGAGTTTATTGTCATCTAGGAGGGATAAAGAGTGACTTGAGAATCCGGATCAAACCCCTAATAAGAGATTCCTACATATCCTCATGTGAGGAATCAGAATCCACATAGTTCAGTGCCACTTAATGGGAAACATCACCTTTTAAGGTCATGTGAAAAGGACCCAACACTATAGTTTAATGTCACATGGAAAGGAGGTCTAGGATACATGTGCCTAGTCAAGGTTGGTGTGGGACATACGCCAAATCAGCCTATAAGACCTGAGAGAAAATGATTTGTTGGGGCCAGGTATGATCCTGCTAGGGGCATGAGGACACAATCTGATAAGGATAGAAGGGAATCAGACTTGGATGTTGGGATTTCACCTTAGGTTGGTTTCCTACATATCCTAGTTGGTTGGGAATCAAAGTATATGTAGTTCTGGAAGGTCAGGGCTTAAGCGTGATTATTGCCTATCAAGGGCGTGATTGGCAGCCCATGTTTGGGTACAGTTGAAGCTTACATGTGGTTGGAAGCCCGTGTTTGGATTAAACCTCAGGGAGGTGTCCTACATACCCTACTTTGGAGACAGAGATCCAAACACATGTAGTTATTTATACCGCTCTTGTTGTACGAATGTCATGACCACCACAAATCTTTAAGCCCATGTGAGTTATTCTCAGTGTGAGAAACAAGATAATGTGAAATATTTGGAAAACCACACACTTTTTCAGTACTAAGAGAGATACGTAAGATACAAATAGATGGAGAGGGTCAAGACAATGAGACTTTCATTCCCCATGGTATCGAGGAGGGAACGAAGGTAGAAGTTGCATCAGTAGAGGTTGTGGTACAACAATGAAGGGAACATATCAATTAAACTTCTCAGATGGAATGGGAAAGGCTATTTTCGTCTAGTGAGGATGGTGTGGGGCGTACTCTAGAATGGATGCCCTGTTACTCTCTTTAGGGAAGGGGAGAAGTGCTCACCACTAGAACTCATAGAATGGAAGAGAAAGAGGAATCCCTCAATCTTGAAGAGTGGAGAGGCACAAAGGGGATCCTGGGCTCGGACTCTAGACTACCATGGGTATGCGAACCACAGAATTCTATGGATGTCTATTCAAGGGATGGGGTAACCCCTTTGTCTCGGCCAACTATGGGTATGTGATCTCAAGAGGGTGCAATAATGCACCTGAAGATTTCAGCAAGATGGTCCAGTGGCTTTGGGAGAGGCCTTGGCATGGTGCTGATGGATAGGTTACTGAAGGGATTCTGGAGGATTGGACTAAATTAGAAGGGCCTTATCTAACTCAGGGGATGGAAACACTAAAGGACTTGGTGGAATACATATCCATATGATAAGTGGCACCCTTCGTGTAGGTAAGTGCTATATGGAAGGAGAGGTCGTTTACATACCATTGTGGTACGCGGGTTGAGGGGTATCCCACATACCTGAGTGGTACGTGACTATGGACTTGGTCCGCAAACCAAATTGGTATGTGGAACCGGAGTCTTCTCGAGTGGCAGTGGCCAGGGTAATTATCGGTCAAGGATTTTCCCATGTAGGAGGGTGCTATGTGGCATGCTAGATCGAAGAAGGGGCATGAGCTCCCTGGTTCGTGGGGAGTGCATTCGTGTAGGGGTCGTGGTTCACAGTTCCCCAATTTTAGGTTTTAGGTTTACCAATTTATTTATGAGTTCTTCAGTTCATAAAAATTCGTCCTTAGTTTATACCTGTTTTTGGTTCGTGAATCAAAACTTCACAGTATGCAAAATCCTATGCTCCCAAAAGCCTCATCCTTCTCCAAAAGTCTGATGCCTTCCATCAAATAACCGATCACCCAAAACCTAATATTCCAAAAAGATGATCCCTTTATTCTCCCCGTTGACGTCATTTTATAGAGGGGGAAAGGGTTGTATCTATGGTAATGTGGCACCTTTTTTGGAGTTCCATGATAGAAACCCATCCCACGGATGATTTATTCAACCTAAGGGTCGCAGGGTATGTTGAATGAACCTCGCCCACAAACCAACTCAGTCATGGGGGTGCTTCATAGCCGCGCATGGCTCATTGTCAGTTCAGTGAACGACGCGATGTGTGGTGGGGGGATAGTCCCCCTGGTTCATATCTTACATATTTTGCAACTATGGACCGGTCTGGCCTCACTCACCAGACATTTCATTCGCTCCTGTGTAGGAGCTCTACCGTTGTTTCGTGAACGACAATGTCTGCGGGAGGGCGGTTTTCAGAACCGGTCGTGTACCACTGATGATGAACAGGTATGCAAGCTGGTTAGGTACTTTACCATTTCTTTTAAACATTCTTCATATTTTTCAAAAATTATTGATGACGATTGGGTAGATTTTTCCATTGACTTTAAGGGTGTATTTCTTTCCCTTCTGTGGATTTTTCAGGACCCTACAAATGTCCCCCATCAGAACGGGGTCCGATCCGAATGAAGAGGGGGATATTCTGATGTAGAGTGGTCCTAAAACTTGTGCGGTTTGAGGTAGAGAGATAGACCTGGTGGGGGACCATGCCTATATAAAGAGGTCCGAACAACTCATCCTTTACCTAGTTCTTCGATGAAAATCTCTATGGCTCCCTACTTTTGCGCACTGCCTCCATGTACTGCTTCCTTTACGAACCGCTTTGTCCATGAACCACCTTCAGCTTTGGTGAACTGATCCTTATCCAAACTTGCCTCCGTTCAAAAACTAATTTCCTAGCCACAAACTAAACTCTAAAAACTCTAAAAATTAAGTCACGGAGATCCATGTAGGTAAAACGCGATGCGGTTCAGTGGTCCGCAAACTGGAATTATCCTTCAAACTTTGAAATTTTTATTTTGAACTTCACTTACGTCCTGAATTATGAGAACCCGTGTAGGGGATTGGTATGCAGTCTGCTAGCCATCACTCCACGGGGAAGGATACCACAAACCTCTTCCACATAACACATGTTCATGGAATATGGGCATCGTGAACCAACTCTGGGGTCGATACAGAGGCATCATGCATGCCTCTTTTGAGACCAATATCCAAATTTCCAAATCTTTCATCCAACAATTTGCATTGGACTAACTTTTTGTCAGTTTGTGGATCTTCCCATTCAAGCTACGATGGGTGACTCACATGCTATGGATAAATTAAAGAAGACAAGGGCAACCATGGCCAGGGATATTAACAATCACCTTTAGAACCACGTCATTCCCCATGATAGTTTTCAGATGGTTATCCTGATTCCAGAGCTCTTAGCTTACCCATTATCCATATAGTTTCTTCTTTATGGTTTTGGTCTTCCGGCTGATGTACCTCTGCTGCTACCTGACCCTGACCTCCCTTTAATCCATTTAGAGGCCCCAAAAGGTCATGAACCTGCCAACATTTCCCTAGTAAGAGAAATCATCACCACTCTGATTGTGGAGAACATCTTCATACTACGAGGCTCGGTATAGACTCAGTGAAACCACATGTGCTATGATGATGTCCTTAGAATAGATGACCGGGAGTACCCATCCATTATCAACATCTCTTGAGAAAGCCCAAGCTGTGGATGGAGCACTAAGTGGGATTTTCAGGCTAGAGGATGCTCCTCATATGAGTGGTCCTAGGTGTTCTGAGTGCATCAAATCTGTCTGGAGTGCCCTGACCAGCTAAAGGTAGTGGGTTTTCACCAGGTATCCTGGGTGTCTCGGTTTTCAATCTTCTCTTCGGGTGAAATTATTCCAGATTTTTTGAGCTGTTGGTGTTTGAGTACCAACACCATTCACCTACTACATGGAGAGGTGGGGATCCGTCTATGGGAAATCAACAAACTTGGGGTTCTCTCTATCCTTGGAGAAATGTATGATGAGTTTCTCCAAGTATCTTCCACATGGAATGATAATGATCACATGTCTCCTTTGACAAGGAGTTTTCTAGTTACAACAAAGTGATTACTGGTTAATCCTCTCGAGGCCCATTCCCTCATCCCGTTCGATGCATGGATAAGGTTATTATTATAGAAAAACAATCCTAGGCTGAAGGAACACCATATTAGAACTCACCTAACCCGTCAATCCTGCCAAACTCCAGGGTCATATTGTGCTACCCTTGTAGCATGGCGGTATGCCTTATCGGGATACGAGCTTTGGCCCGATGTTTCACCTGATCTTAGGCTAGCAGGTTTCTTCACCACGTTTTTATGTGGATGAACCTTACCATCTCATGATGCATAAAATGGGGTTTGGGCCTTCTTCTTGATGATGGATTCCATGCTGGAAGAGGATTGACCCATTAATTTGGCCCTTCTTACCCTCACCTGTATTATGAATTCTAAGGAAAGATTAATGAAGGCATGTCTTTGTAACATCTCAGCGGACCATTCCAATTCCTATACAGGTGGATGGAGGAACACTTCCCCTATTATGATTATCGACATACCACACGGGTTCCCCATTCTGACTTTCACCTGACTCTTCTTAGCATTTCTTTTTCACTCCCCCAGACTCTGACTATTACCGATGCAGTCGGGCTGTTGAATGACGCCTCTCATTTCTCGTTCTCACCGAAACCCACACTTTATGGATCATTGAGAGTTGACAAGGGAAATTCCTTTGAGGAATTCTCATACCTTGTCAATATTCAGGATGAGATGCTCACCACCCATGTAGACCAAGTAGTTATATGTGAACCATACCTCCCCTACCAGTTTTCCATGCAGTTTGGATGCCTTCAACATACTATATTGCTTCCAGTAATTCATCTAAAGGTATAATTTAATCCTGTGGTCCTCCATAAATTGTGGATTGTGATGATGCATGAGGGTTCTACTAGAAAGATCATCATTCCTAACACTACAGGGCTCACCTTCCTATAATTGGAGTATGCCCATCTATGGGATGACTGTTACCCCACAGAGTCGCTGAAAGAACCAGTCTGTTGTGTACAAAAACCCATGACCGTTTCCTATCCCATTCCTCTCTTAATAAAAACACCACACTTTTACCTCACCATGAGAGGTGAAACAGCCACGTACTCTACTTTTTTCCCTTCAGTAACCAATATGGATACGCCTCCCACTCCCATTCTCTTGGTGAGAAGGCGCTCAATCTGTTGTCAAAAGCATTTGGGAGGTGTTTCATCAGTACAACCCATTTTGGTGGGGGGAGATTCAGACTACCCTCTCCCATGGATATTACCTAGGAGCTTTATGGGGTGAGCACCGGTTGAGAATCACTAATCGGCTCAGAGATCGCAGTTAGTCTTTAGCCTCCAGCTCCAGTGGATAGGCCATTAGAAGGAAAAGAGGGTCTCCCACCTTGGGTGACTAGCCTTAGGTCCCTCCCAACTCCTACAGTGACGCTTCTAGATTATAAACATATGGAAGTAGGGGAGGATCGATGTTTCAGTGCCATGGAAAGACACCATGAAGTGTGCAAAGAGGCATGGCTCCATTTATGTTCACTCATCATGGAGACACCCCTGGCTAATTTCGCAGGTGAGGGTGAAAATTTTCAGTGGTTATTTTCTGAGCTAAGTTTCGGTGGCTATGACTCTCTACACATTCACATCCTTATTTACCAAATCGTTATTTCCCAAGAAGACGTCACCTCATGTGAGGAAAAACTAGACAGGTTTAATTCTTCACATAACTAGGTGGAAAAGCTTCGAGATATTTCAGAATAGTTTGATCATGTGATGGCCAAGGAGGTGAAGCCCCGTGATTTGGTGGCGGCTCGAGAGGAGGATAAGTAGGAGTGATAAGTCCACGCAGCTAGGTTGAGGGGGAAACTGACCTCTTCATGTGCCAATTATGAAGCCTTATAGAATAAGGGGAGGGACCTTAAAGCTTTCCTTGAGCATGTGCATCCGACAGTCAAATCCAAAACGGAGGAAATAACTTATTTGGAATAGACCATCGGTGACCCACGCCAATCACTCTCAATAATTTTGGAAAGAGAGAATTGGGCCCTGTTGTAGTTCTATATGAAGTTATGAAATGTACTCTCCCTTCTCTTTCATTTTTTTGTACACTAGAGAGACTCCAAATTGGGGATTTTCCTCTGTTCTTACTGAACCTGATGAAATAGATTTGGATTTTAAATATATATTCTCCATCTATTTCTGTCAGCATTATTTCAATCAAGTGTTAATTTTTGAAACATGACTCGATGTAAGGAAACTAAGATAACCGACTCGAGCTCTAAATTTTTCTTGATCCAAGGGACACAGTGAGCACAGTTCTATTATTTCTAGGGTTTTATAAGAAAACCCTACAATCTTTGTGTCTCTTATGATGACAGCGTAATTTTTCCCTAGGACCATTTAGTGTGGACCTAGTTGGTATAGCCTAACTTTTTCTTAGGCCAACCTTTATGGATTTTCGATCTAATAGTCATTGCACCTCTTGATTTTTTATTGATCAATGTTTTACTGAGGCCATACCAGGTGTAGTCCTGGCGAGCTGACACACAACTTTTTCCCAAGACGCCCTTTGTAGGTTTTCATCTTGGAAAGTTTCATACACTTTCTTGTGAGTGGTTTAAAGTCCCGCAAACAAAACTATCATTATTGATATTTTATGTCGAAATGTTTTGACTAAATGTGGTGGGGTGAGGTCCCTGATGAGGTTTTTACAAATTTTGGATGCCTTACTACCTTTCAGAAGTACATGGTGGATTTTTTTTCACTCAATTCTGAAATGCATATAGGGAATTCCATGGGGAATAAGAGCTATATAGGCATACATAGGAAGGAAAAGCATCGTATAAGGAAGACTGGACTTTGGTAGGTAGGACATGGGTCTCATTATGAAGAGTCACTGAGGGCATGGTTTGAATAGTCATACAAATGTGTCCTTAAGTCAATAACTTTCCATTTCTAATGTCCAAGTAACTTCATGGAAGTTAGGATTATGAAGACCACCAGGGGTGAATCAAAGAAGGTTTTGGAAACACCTACATGGTGTATTAAGGGTTTGGGGACATCCATATAAATTGAGGATATGGATAAGAGACCACTCTTACACATACTTGGTTGTCATGAAGGAGGCTTGGAGATTGATGCAGTTTAAATTCATGCAGTTGGGACATTATATCAAAATGGAATGTCTTTCCATAGTTTTCATGAATTTAACTAGAAACATTCCACCACAATCATACATGATTGTGGAAAGGTTTATAAACTATAGCTTAGAGAGTTTCTGAATCCCGAGATGCATATGAGGGCTCAGAGGCCAGGAGGCATTCAGAAAGAAGAATTTCCTAAGGAAGACTTGCCTTTGGCAGATGGGCCATGGGAAATAATATGAAGAGTCACTGGGGGAATGGTATGCATATTCATGCAAAGGTGTCCTTAGGTAAATGGTTTTATTCTCCCGCTAGCTGGGAAACTATAGGGAAGTTGGGATTCAAGACCACCAGGGGTGGTTTACGGGATTTCAGTTCTTTTTGGTTATAGATTTTGATTCATGAGGAGGGGGTGTCAAGACATGGGAGAGGAATTTTGGGTAATGATATCCTGAGAATGGGTGAATTCATCCCTCTCATGTAGGTGTGAGACAATTATCCGTGCAGGTTTAACCCATGCACTGAAGAAGAGAGGGAATCCTCCTTTCATAACTGAACACGTGAAGAGTTATTTCAAGACCATGTAGTTTAACTTCATGTGGAAAGGAAGGTATCTGTGCAGTTTAACATCATTTGGTAAGGACAAGGGGAATTTTTATATATGAATGCTCGTAACTGGGGACATTTTTGAATATCTAGGTACTTGGCCTTTTCATTTTATCATCGTGTGGTGGGGACACACTCCGTGTAGTTTATCATCATGCAGTAAGGATGATCTTTGTGTAGTTTTTTGTCATGCAATAAAGACACTACTATAAAGGTCACTTTTGATTAGAATACAATCGAGTCTAAATACCCTGGCATGTCCTAGATGTGGGAAGGATGCAGATAGTGTAAACTATGATTCTGGGGCCTCTTGGATTAGTAGAAATGGTCATTGAGCATACAGGGGTAGGAAGAGTGTCACATGAGGATGACTTACCTTTAGTATATGGGCCATGGGTGATCAATATGCAGAGCCACTAAGGGAATGGTATTCATAGTCATGTAAAGGGGTCCGCAAGTTGACGAACTTCCATGTCCGATGGCCTTGGAGGTTTATGAGGATCCATGATTATCTAGGTTACAGGGTTTGATGTACCAAAAGGGTATGTATGGTAATGTTTGAGATGTTAGGTCATAGTTGTATTTAAATCTCAGGAAGTTCCATGCACTGATTTAACGTGTGCGTGGGGTACACTTTTATTACGTGAAGTTTAACGTCGTGAAGTAAGGACAGTCTTCACTTAGTTTAACGGTTGTAGAGTTAAAACTACTACTGGATGATACTATGGTTACCTATGAGATAATATAATTAGGATGCTCTGGCATGATCTGATCAGAATGGGGGATGATGGTGTAAACTATAATCATGTGGTCTCTCTAATCAAGAGATGTGGTGTGGGGGCTCTGAGGCCAATAAGTGTATGGAGATAGGAAGAGCATCACCTGAGTAAGACTTGACTTTGGTAGATAGGCCAGGGGATATCAATATACAGAGCTGTTGAGGGCATGGTATGCATAGTCATGAAAAGGTGTCCACAGGTTGATGACCTTCATCTTTCGATGAAAATAAATTATTATGAAGATCCAGGATCACTCATGACACAGAGTTTGGTAGATGGGGAGAGATGTGTCCGAGCATACGAGAAACAACCATATTGCAATTGTCTGTTGGGTTAAATTAGCACAACTCTAGCATTATTTTGTGGATGCATACCATCATAGGAACCACTGGTGGATATATAAACTAACTAGGAGGGGCACTCTGGCTATGTATGGATGTGAAGGGGACAAAAATGAAAACCATTGCTCTAGAAATTTTGGGATCTTGAAATTTGATATGGGGGCTCTAGGGATGGTAAGCGTACGAATCTAGGAAGAGTTTTTCATGAAGAAGAATTTCCTTTTTTATATGGGAAAGGGGTGATAAATATATAGAGAAACTGAGGGCATGGTATGTATAGTCATGCAAAGGTGTCAGCAGGTCGACGACCTTCAACATCTGATGGCCATGGGTGATTATGAAGATCCACAATCATCCGGGACATGGATTCTTATGCATGGGAAATATGCATACAAACATTAAAGGAGTGTTCCTACCATGTTTTACCATGTATATTGAGTGGATTATGTCTTTTACCATGCAGTTTACTGTCGTGCTGTAAGAAAAAATGCCTTGCAGTTTATCATTATGCGGTAAGGACGAGGGGAATTTTTAAATCCGTGCAGTTTAATGTAATACGGTAAGGATGGTGTCAAATTAACATGAAAATGGATTCCATGTATTTTGAAATTATGTGGTAAGGATAGTGGTTAATTGACATGAAAAAGGGTTTTGTTCAGTTTAACGTCTTGCGGTAAAGACAGGCTCCGTGCAGTATAGCGTAATGAGGTAAGGTCAACGGTCATAATTTTTTTCAGTGATGGCTAGGACAAGATACAGAAATCCCAGCATTGCAACATATCCTACTAGGATAGGAATCAAGCAATACATATTTCTCAAAGTATCAATCATCTTTTGTTCACATGAGAGAACATTTGCATAATTCCTAATCCCACGTGAGTAATACACATAGTGAGAAACAAGGAATGACGGGGGTTCCCACCACGTCACGAAAACATTGGTGTTCCAAAGGGATTTCTTTAAATGTGGTGGATGGACCAGTATATAGGGGCTGGGTGTCACTACTTTTCATTCAAGGTCAAGAATCAATCCACAAGTAGTTCTCAAGTACCTTGCAATTCAAAGGGTTTTTCTGCACAAATTTGACTCATACGCAGGAGGGGGGAAATTTTTTCGTGGTGGATGGGCCAGGATACAGAAATCTTGGTGTCACTACATATCTTCTGAGGGAAAGAATAATGTCATACATAGTTCGATGAATGTGGAACATTAGATGACAAATGATAGGAGATCAATTCTCTCTCAGGTGAAGACACTTTCTTGATATGCAGTTTAATGTCATGCAACAAGGACATCTTTCTCTTAGATTAAGGTCATAGAGTTTGGACCAGAGGGGAATAGTTTATTTTCATGTCACATGGATGAATTAAAGTGCAATTTAACATCATTCGGTAAGTACAAGGAGAATTTTTAATTTAACATCCTGAAGCTCTGACAATTTACTATACAGTTTATTGTCATCCAGTATAGACATCTTTCTCTTAGTTTGGGGTCATAGAGCTTGGACCTGTAGTAATTGCTTCCAAACTAGGGTGCATGCCCTGATTTTATAGAAAATACAATGTTAATGAGGCTAGGATCCTCTGACATGCACCTCAGGGGGGAAATCCTAGATAGTTTGATGTCACATTACTTGGATTATTGTATCTTGGTAGGGTCATAGAGTTTGGACCAACGAGACACAATTTATTGTCATGTCGCAGGGAAGAAGTACCATGCTATTTAATGTCATGTGGAAAGAACACTCTACTATGTAGTTTATTGTCATGTCATAAAGACATTCAAGGATTCACAGTTTAACACCCTGCAACTCGGATAAAAATTTCTCTTATGGTTACATGAAATATTTCTTCAGAAATCTCATGTTTGTAGGAGCGGTGGTGAGCTGACCATCCATAGAGATAAGGGCATATTCTCCATTGTAGTAGAACTTGTGTATGATATATGGTCCCTCCCACTTTGGCTCTATATTTAGTGGCTTCTTTCCAGGTATCATCAGGGTTCGGAGGACCAATACCAATTCTCTTTTGAGGAAAGATCGAAGATGAACCTTTTTATTGAAGGATCATGAAATCCGGTTTTGATATAATTCTAGGTGGTGCAAATTGTTAAAACGCTTCTCATACAGTCACTCCAATTCATCAAGTTTCTTTCCACTTGCTCACCGTCAGACAGTTGATCACCGATTGCAATGCAGAGTGACCAAAATTGGAGTTCAATGGGGAGAACTGCTTCCGTTTCGTATACTAATGAGTATGAAGTAGCCTCGGTAGTAGTGAATGTTGTAGTTCGATAATCCCACAAGGCATGGAAGAGTTTTTATGGCCATTACATATTGTCTTTGTCCACCATTTTATAAATTATGTTAGATAGGGTCTTATTGAAGGCCTCTATCTATCTGTTGGCCGCTTCATGGAGGTGGGATGAAATATTGGTCTTGATACTATATTGCTCGTATAGTTTCTCCAATTTGGTAGAGCAGAATTTGGTTCCATTGCCCATTAGTATTGTATGAGGGAAACCAAATCTGGTGATGATATTTGATTTTACAAAGCCAACAATTCTTCTTGCCCTGACTTCCATAAGGGGTGTAGCTTCTGCCCACATAGAAAACAGGTCTGTTTCTGTGAGAATATATTTGAAATGTTTGACCATGACGAGAGGTTATAATCCCATGACATCCATTACTCAGATGGATAATGTATAGGATTATTATATTGGTGAAGTGGCTCTAGGATCTGATGAATAAAGTTGTCATGAATTTGGAAAGCGTGACATTTCGAGGTAAAGTTCATACAATCCCATGCTAGGGCGGGCCAATAGTGTCCAAGCCTTCGAATCTGATGAGAAATCTTGGATACTAATTGATGTTCTCCACAAACTTTGGCATGCACTCTATTAATGTCAATAGTAGTCTCTTATATATCAATGCAACTGAGAAGGACTCTGTCAAGGCCTCGCTTATAGAGGACCTTCTGCTGGCTCGTGCTGCCATATAAGACCAAATTGACTACCTTTATCCGTATTTTTTCTATTCCTGCCCTTTATGACGGAAGTTTACCCCTATGAATGTAGTTCATAATGGGGGTCATTCTGCCAGTTGTAGGAGCATATAGCACAAGGATAGGGCAGACTTCATCGATTTCTTTCACGTTAGTTTGAACAAATGAAAATACCATTCTATGATGACCAATGCTGAAAACTATTTCATCCTGGCCTGAGTCAGCTCAGGCTGTGATCGCATTGAATAATGCATCGACCTGGGCATTCTGAGACCGGGGAACTCTAAAATTATCCCTTAGATGTGGTAGAACAGGTGGATCAACTCCTCTTTCTTAATATCCTAGTCACCATTGACTTTCTTGATGACCAGTTCCAAGTCACCTTTTACTTTAAGGTGCTGCACTTGTTCCTAGAGTGAGAGATCTAGACCTGCAATGGGGGCCTCATATTCCACCTCATTGTTTGTGCATCCTTCTAACATGAGATTATAATATGGAAAGACTACCTGATCTGGGGATATGAGTATGATTCCTAGCCCCACCATGTTAAACTTGGGGTCTTCAATTTTGTTACCAATCGATCTTCTGGATTTTCCATCAAAGTATATTTCCCATGTTTGGGATTCCTTTTGCACATAGAAGAGATATTCTTTAGGGAGTTAGATGTCTGATGATGTGGTCTTTGTAGAGGGATGATCTGCTAGAAACTTTTCCCATGCTTGGACCTTGATAAATTTCCGAGGCACAAACTAGATTTAAAACTATTGCAGGATGATTGCCCATTGGGATAGACATTCAGTCAGCATTGGATTACGGAGGATGTACTTCAATAGATTACTGTGCAAGATCAGATAGAAATCATGATGTTGCAGAAAATGTCGCAACTTCCGGACCATGAATACTAGAGCCAAACAGATCTTCTCGATATTTGAATACTGGTTCTCAACATCAATCATGGTCCAGCTGAGATAATAAAGGCTGTTTTCAATGCTGGTGTCATTATTCTATGCGAGGAAGGATCATAGTGACTGATCTATGGTCGTTGCATATAGGATAAGTGGACTTCCTTCAACTGACGGCATGAGCACCGATGGACTCAAGAGGTACTGCTTCAGGCTATTGAATTTCCCTAGATAATCATCTATCCATTGGTATGTAACTCCCTTCTTCATCAACCTGGAAAAGGGAAGACATTTTCCTATGAGGCTGACTATAAAATGACTGATATAGGCCAAGTGTCCTTGGAGTCCTCTCTGCTCAGTGAGGTTGTAGGGAGGTGGAAAACCAAGTATATCCTTTTCTTCTCAAGTTCGATTTCAATTCCACGATGATGTACAATGAAGCCGAGAAATTTCCCTAAAGTAACCATGAAGGTGCATTTCAAGGGGTTCATCTTTAGGTTTTGTTACCAAAGTTTTCTAATGATGGTTTCAAGGTTTGATAGATGATCTAAGAACTATCCTGATTCGACCACCCAGTCATCAACAAAACATTCACCAAACTTCCCTAGGAATGGTTTGAAAATGTGATTCATGTCATGTTGATATGTGGCACCAGCATTTTTCAAACCAAAGGGCATGATCTTATAGCAAAATAATTTGGGGGGGGGGGGGGCTGAAGACAGTGGATTCTTCATATTCTTGGGCCATTATGATTTTATTATATCCATAACAACTATCCATGAAAGAGAGAGCCTCATATCCAGACATCACATTGATCAATAGTTTAGCGATCGGGACCGGGAAATCATCTTTCGGGCAGTGCAGATTGACATCTCTAAAATCGATGTAGATGCGAATATGTCCATTCTTATTTTTGATGAGGAATATGTTGTCCAACCACATGGTATATTTGACATCCTGAATGAATTCTTCTTTGATGATCTTGTCGACTTCATCCTCTATCTTGGCCGCATGTGTGGGGTGCGTCCTTCTGGAAGCTTACTTATAGACGCGATGATCTTTTGGTAGGCCTAGGTGGCATGTCCCCACCTCAGAATTATGTGATGGAATTTCTATGTAATTCTATGAAAAAAATATTGATGATGCCTCAATAAGGATGAATATACCTCTTTTTCATCGGAAGACATGGCTGCACTAATGAAAGTGGGCCTTGGGTCTTCTTCAGTACCCAGGTTTATTTCTCTGAGTTCATCAACAGTGGTAGAGATACACTCTTAGAATGCAATAGGGGTATATCTAAGATTCTCTTCCTCTTCTACCCCCAAATCCTATTCCTCTTTCCCTTTTAATGATTACAAAGATCTGGATTTGGTCTCTCCAGATCTCGGAGGCCAAATGTCACATGGGCGCTCTGTGGCGGAAGCAACTTCCTCTAACTCAATTGGTTGTGAGGAAACCTCTAGAGAGGGAGAAGAATGGGGGTGACAAGTGTCTTGTCCTTTTTTCACATCCGAGACTACGACATGGATATATTTAGATTCCAAGGATGGGGCATGGGCACCCTTGCTCAAGAATTCATCACCAGATTGAGGGTCAGTAGTTGCTTCTACATTTTTAGACTTGGATGTCACGACTGAGATCATGAGAACAACTGAATATGAATCCGAACATGGATCCCTTCTCTCAACATGGTTGATGGGAAGCACGTAATCTTCACCGAGCTACTTGACTTGGTCATCAAGAACCATTTCCATACCGTTTGGGGTGGGGAACCATTAAATACCATCGATTGTAGATATCGTCCCCTTTTTCTCGTAAAATATGGAATTCATGTTATGCCACTCGGAGAGATTTAAAGGGGACTTATCATCGTGAAATGTTCCACCTTTTCCATTGAATCAATATTTGATACACTTGTGGTAGGTGGAAGTAATGGCCATGTGTTGAAGTTTCCAAGGTCTTTTTAACAGGGCGTTGAATTCTGTGTTTTGCTGAACCACCAGGAACTCAGAGTGGACCACAAGGTCTCCAAAATAGATTCAGAACGTGACATGTCCCACTGGCTTTTTTTTTCTTGAGTCATTACCCAAGGGAGTTGTGTCCAAGGGTGTCAGATTTTCCTCATTTTAGCCCAACCTAAAAAGTGTTTGTAGTGGGAGTAGGTTGACTCCAGATCCATTGTCAATGATGAATTTCCAGACTTCAATGCCATTTAGCATGCCAAACACATATAGAGGTTTGATGTGTCCTTGTATGGTGGCATATTTATCCTGATCGGTGAAGAAAATCCCTACATGAAATTTAGTTAGACTTGTATCCGTTCGATATATCTCGGTGGTATCAACTCTGGCGTGAAATTCCTGGGGGCTGAGCAGGGATTCTATGAGTTCCTCCCTAAGGTGTACTGACAAACATAGGGCATCCATGATTGATAGATTGGCTGGTTCTGAGGCCATCTGTTTTTGGATATCATACCTTTTCTCTAGAGGCAGTTGCTTCTCCATTTGTGGAATATTTTTAATGGGAAAATTAGGGGGCGATGAATGAGATGTGGAGAGACTGGTCATAGCAGAAAGATTTGGTGGTGCTCCAACATTCTAGGGACCTGACATGGTCAATTTACTTATACACCCTGGGTGGCTAGATCCTTATTCCTCCTCTGAAGGGTACCATAGAATAATGGGGCCAGAGTGGATGCTCGTGGAGGCAGGGGAGTATTATCACTCCTGCTAGGTCCATTGAAGGTCTCTCCCATGAGTTTCTACAATATTGACAGTTTGAGTAGGGGTATAACTATAGGGTTGGTTTTGGGTATGGCTACGTCTACCCTGGTGTCCCTTGATTTTGCGATTCTTCATTCTGGTCCCCTAATCGGGTGTTGGGAACTTAGGTTCATAACTATACTCTTCGTCAGAGAATGATACCATTAAATGGACAACTTTGATGGAACTGAAGATTAGTTCCTCGTTCGATGATAGATTAGCTTGGTTGGATGCCTCTAATGGTGCCATTTTGAAGGTCAGTGCCCATTGTGTCAAGTCTGAGGGCATGAAATCCAAAATTGTCAAGGCTTGCTTTGGCCCTATCACAAAAATCTTTTCTTGTACATGTTTATTCTCTCTTTGATTACACCTAGATGACTGGATTGTGGAGGGTTGTGAGGCCGAGGATGGTAGATGTGTTTCATTAAGAGATGTTGGTGGCACAACCGGTTGCTGCAATTGAGCTCAGAGTATGCCATGAGCTCGGTTGACTGTCTTCCGAGTCATCCAACCATCATATTTCAACTCCCTTTTTCTAAATTTTTTTCCCACTCCTTCCCCTCATCTAGGTCAATGGAAAAAACATATGATACATGTGCTAGGGGAAGTCCTAGCTTGATCGGCCCCGAGTCCACCATCCTTTTTAGGAGGTCTTTGAATATGAAACATTTCTGAATATTGTGTCCCAACATCCAATGGTAGGGACCGTAATCTGTTTGGTTGTTGAGGCTGAATTCTTTAGTATTTAATGGATCTAGTAAGTGGAGAAATTTTAAATTCATGGTGACAATGAAATATCCATAGACTTGGTCCTCTCAGAAAGGGTAAACTCTATTACTTCATTCCTCAAATTATTTTCACCTAGGTCCTCTTTGATCGTCTCGCCGGGGTGGAGGCAGTCGTTGATACGCATGAGGACCTTGGCAATTTGATGGAGGCCTAGGTGGTAGAGTAGGTTCAGGGGCTGGCTTGAGCATGATAGAGGATTTTTCAGATCTACCTGCTCTCTTTTCCAGAGCCTATGAGGCTATTTGTGACTTGAGTTCAGTCTGCTGTAAGGAGTCATCGATTCTATGGGCAATAACAGAGAAATCCCAGAATCGGGTTGTGCATTTCACTGGTATGAGTGGCGTTCACATCTCATATCAGGGGTTGTCAATGAATATAGCTGGAATATCATCCTAGGGTAGTGTCATATTCAGAGAGTAGGTCATACCCTTCCATCTAGTGATGAAGTCTGAGACCCTCTCGTTCTCCCTCTGTTTTCAATTCATGAGATTTCTAACCGTCATATTGGGAAATGATGAGCTAAAGTGGAACATAAATTTCTATCAAAGATCCTCCCATCCTTTTATTGACCGATTTGGCAAAATGTTATACCAGATGATGGTTGAACCTTGTAAGGTTCACACAAAGTATCTTAGTTTCATTACTTGTTGTTGTTCTAGAGATCGCATCATAGGGTCTCAATTAAACACGTAGTGAATCAAATGACGTTCCAGGTCACCCGATCCATTGAATATAGGGAATAAAGGGATCCCAAAATTTGGTGGAGGTGGCATGCTTCTCACCTAGTCTGGGTAAAGCTTTCTCTCTCGCTATATCGGAGTGTGCCGGTCTTCCATTGCTTCCAATCGAGCTGTTAGTGCTTCGATGGTGTGGGCGAGACCCTGGTTTACATTCTATTCGGCCTAATCCCAAATGGGTATATCCTAGGGTGGTGCATGAGGTGTTAGATCAGCTGGAACATGAGGCACATATGCCATCAGGGGTACCGTTGGAGGATTTATATGTACTTGCTCCATTTACATCCTGAGTGGATAGAAGTCTTGGTATGATTTTGAATCCACGTTCAGGTAGTTGGATGGGCCGGGTGCCTGCACTAGGTGGGGGCCCTGACCTAGTTTGGTTGGCCGAGGAAAACATTTTTTGTAGAGGGGAACTTTCTGTAATTTTGTATTGTGACTCATCTTGGGAAATGTATTTGGCTAGATGGTTCCTATAGAGTATCTCAACATTGATCCGCCTTAATTAATTCATATCCTCATCCTGCTGAGCAAACCTCTCTTCAAGCGTGGGAGGATCGTTTGTGTTAAGAGAATGAGGTGGTTTGACGACAACCTGGACTTTTTTCTTACCTCTAGTGGAGACTCACAGGGTATGTGGAGGAGGATTTGCTGAAGACGCCAGGTTTAGGGTGGCCCACTAGTTTTGGGTGTGCACGCCTACTCGCTCATTGTGAGTCACAAACTGAACGAAACCATATTCTCATGATCCATCTATATTTGCTTCGTATTTGGTGTCATCCATGGATTAACCATCCACGATGTGGACAGATGCGTAATACGGGGTGAAGGAGGTGTCATCTTCAAAGTAGGAAGAAGACCTTCCTCACCTTTTACTGGTTTTCCCCCTTATGTCCCAGGATTGTCTTCGGGTCTCTTGATGAAGGGTGATAAAGAAGGAACCTTGGGGATACCTTATGGTATGCCTCCCTCTTGGAGGGGATGATGTTTCAAAGGACAAGATAGGACAGGAACCTCATCTTCTGACTATCCACCCTAATCGAGAGAATACAAGTTCTCATGGGGGAGGTAGTTGTTGAGGTAAAAATTCCCCCAACCCCAGGGGCTGGGGTTGGCTTCATTCTATGGGTGCTTCACCTCTTCCCATTTTTGTTGGTCTAATGGGGGCATTTTTTGTTGAAAATTCCCAAGCCCTGTAGGCTAGGGATGGTCATGTATTGCGGTAGTAGCTGCTGCTATCACTTCCGGCCTGATCTTGAAATATCCCATTCGAGGGTGAGATGGACCTGGTGTTGAGTTCACCTGTGAATGAAATCCCTCTAGTGAGGAAATAACTGATCATTGATTCTATTTTCTTAGGCGAGAAGCTTGAAAAATTATTTAAGTAGCTTGATTCAAGAGTTTGTGAATATATATCTCTCATTGGGCCTAACGCTGTTGAGACTTACTCAAGCCCAGTTTCTTTTGGGTGTGTCGCCTATCCTGAATAGGGAATTCATTTGATTGACGTCTTGATGTGATTGAATTGCAAGAACTTACATCAAATGGGTTCTACTGGATGAGAAGTGAAGTTAAATGTAGAGACCCATGTTCTCCCCAACCATGGATATGAACTCCTGTCAGAGCATTATAAATAAGGTGACACAATTTGTGCAGTGCACAGAGGCAGGTTAACTCAAGGGCCCTTTTTTTCTTTTTTGGTAGCAGTCATCATGCCAAAGGAAGGGATTATAGGTCAATGTGACACAAGATCTCTCTTATAGTATTAACATGATCCATATACCCTTTATATGGTAGGAAGTTTAATTTCAAACAGATAAGAGTAGTACAAATATTGGAATAGATGTCATGTACACTTCTTTCTGACAACTCTCTAGGTATGCCGAACTCAGAGGTGTACGTGGGACAAAACCTTACCGGTATATCATCCCTGGATAGCCATTTACTCAAGTGCAACACATCATCATGTGCCTCTGCCTCTGATTCCTCTACTTGATCAGCCCAGCTGAGATTCTCCTTGATAGTATGATCGAAGGTAGCAGGTCTGGTAGGGATCGAATCATTACGTGGGTAGCTCCGAAGTGGCTTAGAGGATGATTGTGGTCCTAGACCATATCCTAATTGAATAAAGATGTTGTTGATAGTTGAATAGGAATCTGACATGCCTGATCCCCTCCTTGAGAGTGCCTTATCATGGGAGGGATTTTTTTGTACTTGATTCAGCAGGGGAGGACCTTCCTGTCGATATGATATTTCACCGTGAGGAGGACCTCCACAGTTGGCACTTCAGTGGTGAGGACTACCATTTCCTCTTGAAGTCTGAATGTGAAAAATAATTCAATAGTGTATATCCAGAGGAGGGCCTTCAGAGTGGATTGTAGTAAGGGGAGGAACTTCAGAGTGGATTGCAGCAAGCGGAGGACCTAGTTGCTATTCAAGGCCATTGTAGGTATGGCCTTCACAATGGATGTCATGGTGGCGAGGAATACCACCATTTCTATTTCTGAGAGAAAACATGTTGGTTACACCTTGGGGAGGGACTTTAGAATGTACCACAATGAGGGGAGGGATATCTCATTGCTTGATGTGACCATGGGGTGCAAGTCCGCTACCCGTGCTGTAATGGAAAGGTCCACCATTACTGCCTGATGCCTCACTACATAGAGGTATTTTTCCATGCATACCCTAGGGAGTACCTTTAGGGTGAACTACAAAAAGGTGAGGACCGCCTGGATTCATAGTGTCATTATGGGGAGGTCCTTCGGAACAACTGCCATCATTGTGAGGATGACCATCATAGTTTGACATTCGGTGTGTATCCTAGGTAGGGCCTTCAGGACACACTGCTATAAGTGGAGGACCTTCTTGTGTCTTAAGGCCATTGTGGGGAGCACCTTCTTAATGGATTCTATGATGGAGAGGACTACCATCATAACTGTCATGATGGCGAGGACTACCGTCCTAGATGTCATAGGGAGAATATCAGAAAGGTACACCCTAGGGAGGACCTTCAGAATGTACCTCAACGAGGGGATGGTCTTCTTATTACTTGAAATATCTATGGGGAGGACCTCCTCTATTACAATTTCATGGACTACCATTACCACCTGATGCCTCAATTAATAGAGGACTTTTGCAGTGCGTACCCTATGAAGGACCTTCAGGGAGAACTACAGCAAGGGGAGGACCTCTTGGCTGTATAGTGTCATTACGGGGAGGGCCTTCACAACAACTTCCATCATGGTGAGGATGACCATCATGGTTTTCCATTCAGTGTGCATCTTGGGGAGGTCTTTCCGGACACACTGATACAAGGGGACAAACTTATTGTTTCTTAAGGCCATTGTGGGCAAGACCTTCACAATTGCATCCATGATGGAAATGACTACCATCATACCTACCTTGATGGTGAGGACTACCATCAAAACTATTGTAGGGAGAATATCTGAAGTGTAAAACCTATGGAGGGCCTTCAGAATGTACCACAACAAGGGTAGGGCCCTCTCATTTCTTGACATCTCTGAGGGGAGGGCCTCTGCTATTACAGTGGCGAGGACTACCACCATAATCTAATGTCTGGCTGCATGAAATATCATTGCAACGTAACCCCCGGGGAGGACCTCCAGGGAAGGCCACAGGAAGGGGAGGACCTTCTTGTCTTGATGAGACGTCACTGTAGAGAGGACCTCCACAGTTATGACTATGATGGTGAGGTCTACCATCATAATCAACAGTCCCACTTCATGGAGAGTGTTTGTAGCATATACCCTGGGGAGGACCATAAGGGTGGGCCACAACAAGTGGAGGACCTTCTTGCTGCTCTATCGTATCATCACGTGGAGGGCTTCCATGACTCGATTCAAAAGAGGAACTCTCATGATCAATCATTATATACCCATGAGAGAGGCCCTGATGGGTGCTCTGGGGATGACCTTTAGAGTTGTTGGTAGAGACATTGTAGGGAGGAACTTGACAGCTGCTACTACCAATCCAATAGTATGCTAATGGTTTGACAGGATTCCGATCCTTTGAGACATGTTTGGAGACGTTGGGAACCCCAGATTTTAGTAGAGTGGAGTCATGAACCCACCCTTTATTTTTCGTCTTACTTCGGCGCATTTAGGGTTCTCTCTTGTAGACAGCAGGGACCGTCTGCTGTTGAAAACAACCGTCACCTCTGGGCCCCTATATAATTGGGTCTTGTGATGCTGCTGGGATATACCGACGAATATCTTAAGTTTTTTAAAGGATATATGCCTTCCTTGGAGCATCTACTAAGATGGATGGGTGTCCCCCTGTTGGAAAGTGGTAGTATGCTCAATCCGGTTTCCCTTGTATCACATGATATAGCCAATGAACCTACGAGGTGGAAGAATGGATGAAGAAATGATCCGAGGTGGCTATCTCATCTCTTAAATGAGTCACCTAAATTGGGGATATGGGCCCACATGCCCGAGTCCTAACTGTTTCTTTCGATTGAATTACATTCTGGAAAGTCTACAAGATATGATTTGAAATCTATACATACTCCATCATTTTCAGGATATATAGAGAGACATCCTTGGCTGAAATGGGTATGAGGGCCCATTCCACTATCAAAGTATGAATGTCATGCTCTGGTCCTCTAGTGGTCAGTGGATACTGACGATTCTCCTGTGTCGGGGCTGGTGAACGAGCCTTCCCCTATGCTGGGATATTACAGCTTACTTCTCTATTTTCCACCACATTGGAATGAAGGAATTTAATTGAATTCATAGGGAGTTAGGCCTGCATATGTTGGTGATTGACTGTATCAAGTCAGTGGCCTCTATTGGCAGGGAGACATGCCCGCTTGTTGATTTCCACCATATTGAGAAGGCGGGAATCCAGAGAATTTGCAAGAAGACTATCCTACAAGCACTGAATTGACATCACGTCTAGTTGGTGGGCTTCATGATCTCGGTCAGGGAGAGGTGCATGTCAGGTAGGTTCAATCCTGTATGGGAAATGGGCTTGATGAGGCTCGGTGGGGATGACCTCTTGGTTGTTTGTTACCTCCATGTTGGGATGAATAGATTTGGAAGAGCAGACAGGTGTATGGGCCAGCGCGTGATATGTATCCATGTCTGAGAAGTGGTGTTCTTCCTCAAGAACGAGGGTGATGAACTGTCCCTATTTGTATGTTAGCCTCCCTTGGCGGGCGGTCTGAGGGGCTAGAGCTCAGGGAGTTTGGGTGTAGATCCTCAGGATGGTATCCTTTTCAGGGCGAGGATATGAGGTCATGGAATAGTTGTAGTGATGTCTTCTAGTGGGGGAATTGGAGTGGAACCCCCTTCTAGTGGGGATGAAGTCATCAACACCAACCTCATCCACCTCTCTATGACAAGGGAGGTATTCATTGTCTCATTTAGGGGACAGGCTCCTGAAATGGTTCGAGATGGCTATAGGGGCTACCTGGATCTTCTCTGTTAGTCACTGCTGGGTAGGAAGCCAACAGGATTGAGCTGACTAGACGGTTTACATAGCTGCCTTCACAGTCAGGAGAGTACTGTTTGGATGGTATTCTCATATCAGTGCATCCAAGACCCAACGTTGAAGATGGTGGGTGGGCGAAGGGGTCCTCTACTAATTAAGAGGCCTGGTCTACACGCTGATCATCGTGTGTATCTGTGAATTCCTTTGCGACACCATTGGATTGGAGCAATCTCTGTAGCATACCTATAAAAAATTTTGAAAATACAAACAGCAAAACCCATCAACACAAAATCTCATAATCCCATGCGTAATTAATGAACTTTCGTGGCTCCCCTTTTGAGCATGAATGGGGGTTTGAAGTGGGATTATTTCAGCACCTCAGTTGATGGTTCACAGTCGGGTCCATCTTTGTTTTGGTTGGAGAATGAACAAAATGGACCATCATCTATTAGAAATCCATTTATTATTATGAAGAGTTTCAAATTAGGGTAAATCTATCACGCTGGTTATAGATTCACTTCAGGTTCACCGTTTTGGTTTCATGGTGAGGGGACATGATGAGTTCCCGTGTCTAATTAAAGGGATTTCTTGTTGTTTAGTCATTTCTATCAGGTTCCCTATCTTCATGGATTTGCCTAGTCTCCAATGGTATTATTCACAGCGCTAGAAGTTCCCAACGATTATTGTATCCAATGATATAAGTACCCAATTTCCAAAGGTAGGATCTTGTTGGGTGATATGGCCAAATACACTTAAGAAATTACATTGGATGAGAGGATGGTATGTTGTTCTCATCGCACCATTTTGGGGGAATTATTGCCAATTCTAGGAATCCATTATATATTTAAGACATTTTCACATGTTTGCAAATCTTTTTTTTATCCCCAAGTATATTATCTACGGATTACCCTTGGGTTGCGACTCATAGGTATACACAATGATCCAAAATCATCTACATCTGAGGTTTACCATCCCACATTGGATTAGAGATTATGGGGAAGTTTGAGTTTGTTCAGATAGCACTGGTCTCGAGCCTTATAATTGGGTGCTCTAGAGTATATTATCATCCAGGGGGGACAGAGAGTGACTTTAGCATCTGAATTGAACCCATAATAACAGATTCCTACTTATCCTCATCATAGGAATCAGAATCCACATAGTTTGGGGCCACTTAACGGGACACATCACCTTTTAAGGTCGTGTGTCAAGGACCCAACCACACAGTTTAACGTCATGTGGCAAGGGTGTTTATGTGACATGTGCCTAGTCATGGTTGGTGCGAGACTTATGTTGAAGTGGACCAGAGGACCTGAGGGAAAATGAATTCCTAGGACTGGGTATGATTGTTCTAGGGGTATGAGGACATAGTTTGATAAGGATAGATGGTTATCGGACATGGATGTTGGGCTTGTGCCTCAGGGAGGTTTCCTACAAATCTAGGTTGGTTGAGAATCAAATTGTACATAGTTCTAGAAGGTTTGGGATTACGCGTGATAGTTTCCTATCAAGGTCTTGATTGGTAGACCATGTTGGGGTATAGTTGGGGATTACATGTGGTTCGTGTCCCGAGTTGGGATTGAACCTCAGGGAGGTTTCCTATATACCCTTCTTGGGTGACAGGGATCAAAACCCACATAGTTTATTCTACCACCCTCGTTGTATGAACTCCTTGACCATAACAAACTTGTAATCCCACGTGAGTATTGCTCGATGTGAGAAACTAGAGAATGTGAACAATTAAACAAGACACACAGTTTTTCCTTACTAAGGGGAGATGCAGAATATGATGACATAGGGAGAGGGTCGACACCGTGAGACATTCATTCCTCCTGGTGTTGAGAATGGAACTGAAGTAGAAGTATAATCGGTAGAGGACGAGGGACGACAGTGAAGGGAAAAAAGCAATTAACCTTCCTAGATGGAATTGGAAACACTATTGTTGTCTGGTGAGGATGGTGTGGGGATTACTCAAGGAGGGATGCCCTGTTACTCTCTACAGTGGAGGGGAGAAGTGCTCACCAACGACGCTCATTGAATGGAAAAGAAAGTGGGATCCCTCAATCCTAAAGAGTGGAGAGGCATAAATGAGGTCCCGGGCTAGGAATCTGGACTAACATGGGTATGCGAACCCAGGAATGCTCTGGATGTTAGCTCAAAGAATGAGGTAACCCATTTTTCTCTTCCTACCATGGGTATGTGAACACATGATGGCATGAAAATGCACCGAAAGATTTCAGCATGCCGGTCCGGGGGCTTTGGGAGATGCTTTGGATTGGTGCTGATTGATATGCTAGAAAAGGGATTCTGGAGGATTGGACTGAATTGGAAGGGCCTTATTTGACTTGGAAGATGGAAAACTGAAGTCCTAGGTAGACCAAATAGCCATAAGAGAAGTGTCTCCCTTTCACGTAGGTAAGTGTTATACCGATGGAGAGGCCATATGTGTACTAGTGTGGTACGTGAGATGAGGGTTATCCCGCATGCTAGAGTGGTATGTGACTTCGGGCTTGTTCTGTATACCAAATTAGTACATGGTTCTGGAGTCTAATCGAGCAGTGGCGGCCCGAGGCAGTTCTGGTCCGAGATTCACCCACGTAGGAGGGTGCTATGTTGTGCACTGGATTGAATAAGGGTCATGGTATCCCTGGTTCGCATAAGGTGCATCCACATAGGGGTTTTGGTTCACGATTCACCAATTTTAGGTTAACGTTTTACCAATTTATTTATAAGTTCTTCAGTTCTTAACAATTCATCCCCAGTTTATAACTATTGCCGGTTCACCAATCGGAACATCACGGTACAACAAAATCCTAAACTCTTGAAAGCATCTTCCTTCTCCAGAATTTTAATGCCTTCATTCAATGAGCCAATCTCTAAGAATCATATCTTCCAAAAAGTTGATACCTTTCTCCTCCCCCTTGACATATTTTTATAGAGGGGGGAAAGGGTTGTATCTATGGTCATACATCACCTTTTGTGGAGGCCCATGATAGAAAAACTGTCTTATAAATGAATTAGTCATCCTGAGGTCCATGGGGTATATTGAATGCACCTCTCCCACAAACCAACTCAGACACGGGGGTGCTTCGCGGCCGCGTAGGGATCCACCTCCATTCTGCGAACAACGCGGTGCGTGGAGGGGGGGCTGGTCCACCTGGTTCATGGCTAGCACAGTTCGCGACTGTGGACTGGTCTGACCGCACTCACCAGCCATTTGGTTCACTCCTGCGTAGGAGCTCCACCTCCATTTGATGACTGACAATGTCTGTGGGAGGTCAATTCACCGAACCGACCACGTACCACTGATGATGAACCGGTACACAGATAGGTTAGTCCCTTTACCATTTCTTCTGAACATTCTTCATATTCTGCCAAAATTATTTATGAAGATTGTATGCATTTTCCACCAATTTTATGAGAGTATGTTCCTCCCCTTCTATGGATTTTTCAGGCCCCTACATAACTTTATATGTATTGTGTCTTTGAAAACATGGATACATAAAAAGATGGTTCATAAAATACTTAAATAATCTCCTACTAAGTTCCTCATAGCTGGCGCATTTCTTAGAAATATCATACACAAAAATTCTTTATGTTCTGGGGGAACTAAAAATAATATAGGTAAATATTAGTATATCAATAAGGGTAAAAATAATAAATATCAATTTATGATCATAAGTGAGAATAAGATAAGAAAAGGGGTATGAGAAAATGATCATAACACTTAAAAATCATAACCAATAATAAAAATAACATTAATCATATATCATGGAATAAGGATTTGTAAAACTAAAATTCAAAATTCATAAGTGTGTGAAATCATTAATAATCCACTATGATCTAAGAGAACATATCATAAGTATAAGATATAAGTTTTTTTCATTTACATAAGCATCAAATATTATTTACTCAATTAAGGATCACAATCAACATTATCAAAGTGGATTAGGTTTACTCACCATTCCATCACATCCATAATAAAGGTTCACTTCCAAGAATATCATAGTATGTAGAGTGACTTACTGGATTGGGTCCACTCCCCAATATTGATTTTAATATCTCAGAAAATATCCATATTTACCCAATACATTGGAGTAACATATAATTTCAGTCCCACCCATAACATAATGAAAAATATATACATGCATGCCGCAACACCACAAAATATTCCTCATATCATCATATCATAACTCATGGAAAGGAAATAAGTTTCATAAGAATTTCATCATGTTATCATATAATAACCAATTTAAAATAAAAGGGTTTTGTAACCATATCATCAACCTTATAGTAAAACATATAGAGAAAGAATAAAGATGTTATCATTGGATAATATCACCAGTAAATTCTAAATAACATCAATTAATTTTATCATAGATAAATATTTTCTTTAAAAGTCCATTTAAATATTTCATGAGGAGAATAATCTTTTAATTTTAAAATCAATTATTTAAAATAAAAAAATTAAAAAAAATTATGGAAAATATTTTCATTAAAAATAAGCATAGAAACTTGAAAATAAATCTTCAATTCATTGATAGATCATTATATTGGTAAATTACATTCTTTTCATGATTGTTAAAGAAAATATGTTTCTCACACTTTTGGTAAAAATTACATTGTTTGGAAAATAAAAAGAATATTTTTTAAACCTTTATGTATAAATTAAATAATTGAAAATTTTTAATTTAAAAAATAATTTAATAATAGTTAAAAACATTCTTTATTTTTTTTAAAATGTGGAAATGGAAGAAAAAAGTTTTTCGACCGAAAGAGGAGAAATAAGCTTATGTCTTATTAAAAATATTATTTAACCATTTTGAGTAACAAAGAGAGAAAAATGGTACTTAAAATTAGAAATAAATAAATATAAAAATGATAAGGAAAATGAAATGGTTTTATTAAATAAGGATCACATAATTTCATGAATAAAAATTCAATCATAAATAATAAAAATTAATATGGGATTGAAACATAAATCCCTTACCACAAGTATAGTCTGGAATCGTATGTGTTAAAAACTCATATATAATAAATATAGATTTATTATACATATATTATATAACTGTAATCATATATTTAATATCAAATATGATTTATTTTTAACACATCATTACCCATTAATTAATAATTCTTTATTAAAATTTGTGGTCTAGGTGATAACTACTTCATTTTCATGCATGTTTTAGTTTTGTAGTCCTAGTCCTTCTAAATTGAACATTGTTAAATCATATATTTTTTTTTAATAATTTCATTATTATCATATTTAATCATTATACACACTTTTACAACATTTATAATAAATTTCCTCATAAAAAATAAATTATATCACTTCTTGGAGACAGTAGTCTGTACGTATGTATGTTGGATTTTTCCTCTCTATGATGGATAGAAATAAAATTAATTAATATTTAAAATTTAAAGAAATATAAAAATATCATATATATTAATTATATCCATCATTATAACCATACATTTTAAATGGTGATTTTAAACAAAAATCATCACTTTATGGAAGCGACAATCCACACGTACTCATGATCGACATTGTCAATTTTTAATGGATATAAAGGAGATGGATAATGGTGGGCCCACAATAATAATAACAATAAATTATATTTAATAATTTCAATTCATTAATTTACAATGGATACCATATATTTATAGGTGGTATAAAAATAAATAAAATAGAGAGTTCTCTGTTAGGAGTTATCAAAACTTTATTGAGAAACCTATTTTGGATTACACTTTAAGGCTTGAAAGGCTTCTCTTTTGGGAAGACCATAATATCTAATATTTTTGGAAGGTTAATAGGAAATTATTATGGTAGAGATTTGATAAGATATAATTATCATTTAGTATGCATAGTAGTGGATTAGTGGTACCCTTTTATAAATGAGGGAAATGACACCCATAGAATTACGTTAAAGAGGAATATAAATATATATGAGATAATCATTTTAATTGGAAATAAGGAACTTAAAATTTGAATAAAATATGTAATATTCTCTAAATAAACTCAATAAATCATGTCAAGAAATGTTTCTAATACTTTTTCTTCCTTCTCATACAATTAAAACAATTTAAACCCATTTTAACCAAAACCCTGATAACTTTACTATTTACACTGATAATAGAATTATATGACCAAAATTAAAAGTCAAATTATATTTTTTTTATAAATTATGATTATAAATTTTGAATTTATTTTATTATATTTAATTTATTTTGGTGGCAGAAATAAATTTTAATATAAGAAAAAAAACACATGAAGATAGTTTTTAGGAAAATACATGATTTGAGAGTAAACAATATTTCAAATTGAAATCATGTAATAATATGGTTTCATGAATTTTTTGGTTAAATAATAAAAAAATAAGTTTTTTAGACTCATTGATAAATACAAAACCAAATTTCATCTTCTAATAATTCCACTAAATGTAAAGACCCAAAAATAATTTTTAATTTGAAAAAAATATAACTTATATTCAAAAAAAGTCAATATTGGGTTCCCAATTTCAATATATTGTTTTAAAATAAATTATTGAAATCCATAAAGTTATATTTGGTCGAGAAACACTCACCCAATATGATAAATTCACGTGTTCTAGAGACTTTAAAGATTTAACCCATAGTATTAACCTAGTTTTACATCTTTTACCAAGGTGACAAGTCTTTATCATGATCACTATACATTATGAGAAAAAAATTAATTTTTCCTGATTAAATTATATTATTTATTATGATTAAAAATATGAAATACATTTTACAAGATTCATTTTCTATATGTATAATAAATTTATTATAATATAAATATGTAAAATCCAACATAATACAGTTTAGAAAAAAAGATTTTTAAGCTCTAAAACAAACCTTTTAAAAAATAATGTATAAATATTATTCCTATATAATTAATTATATAATTTATAAGGGAATTATAATTATGTTAATTTAGGATAAAATTTAAATTATTATCAGACTTTTTGAATTAAAGGAAATAATAGTTTTATAAAATCCAATATTTTCAACTACCCACTGAAAAATAAATATTTTCATAGAAATATAAAAAATTAACACTAAAATAATTTTCATATTCTTATTAAAAAATTATTATATCATTATTATCAAATAAAATTTATAAAATTGGGAAATATTAATTATAATATTCACTCACAAAAATTAATTAAATCCATTTTTGAAGAAAATGTATTTTTGAAGAATAAATATACTTTACTGAAAATTAGGAAATTATTTACTTTGAATTAAAAATAACGAAATTTCATAATATAAAACCAATAAATATATTTTTAATAATTTTTTTATTCTAATTCATATTATAAATTTTAGTGGATATGATATAGCTTTCACGTTTAAATAATAATATTTAAATCACTACTCATTTAAAATAGGTGTTGTGTTTAAAAAATGTTATTAAAGAAATAAAATTTGTTTTAAAAGAAAAATATCATAAAATCCCTTGGTGTTACAATCCATAATCCCTTGAAAAAATACCCCAATGAATAATACACCTTGAACTCTAAATTATAACCTTGGTTCCACTAGGGTTCATAAGAGAGGGAGAAACCGAAAGGGAGTGTAGAGGGAAAAAAATGAAGGGGAAACCAAGAGGGAAAGAGGTGTTTACCATGAGAAATCTGAATAAATCAAGGTGGTTGAGGTCTCAGGAGAAATTATATGGGAGGGAAATGTCTCCAATATTTTTACTATAATTGGATAAACTAGAAGAAGACAAAGGGGTTAAAACCCTTTAAATCATGGGATGGTTAATGGAGGAAAATGAAAAACTTAACAAAAGTAACACATCATATGGCTAAACCGCACAATTTTTGAAACAGTGTTGAGAACATTAAAAATAGAACCATCAACTACAAATCCATATCACTTTATATCCAAAAACGTTTTCTAACCAATGAAAATATATTCCTTGGGGAACTCTCTATAAAGGGGTAAGCCACACGGTTACTCCTTACATAAGGGCCTTCTACATGTTCTCCTAAATCACATTCAACCTTTGAATACAAAAACATATATATTCAAAATTTAAAAACTCAACACCCTATATTAGGGAAACATTCAGACACAAAAGTTTTAGACACACTGTTATTTCTAACCATGTGATGGGTAGTAAAATTTATGTGGAAGGGAATTTGTGTGAAAAAAATAAATTAAATTTCAAATATTCTAAAATTTAAAATTCCCACAAAAATAATTAAAATAATTATGTTAAAAAAATTCTATAGTGGATGGGGTGTGATAATGTTAATGAATCAAGTAAAACAAAAATAAGTAGAAAAATAATATGAATATGATATTTCATTCCAAAAATAATTAGAAGAAAAACTACATGTTTCCTTCGATGTCAAACATTACATAATTTTTTTTAGAATTTCTTAATTAATATTTCAATTATAACAAGGAAGAAGTTAAAAATTGTATGCATTAATGAATCAAGTAAAATATTAAAAATAGATAAATTTATATTATATTCATTTTCATTCAAAAAAATAACTTGAAATTATATAAAAAACTTTATGACTCGTCTACCTCAAATCCAAAACTATATTTTAGAAATAAAACAATGTAATCTTAACATTGATGGTTCATATCAAATGTAATTATTCTATTAATACCAAATAAACACACATATATAAATGCATAATTAAACTTAAACTGATAAAAATATAAAATAAGATGATAAATCTCTCATATTTTCTTTTAGAGTAAATCAAATTAGTTGAAAATATGTTGATAATGTTTGACTAAAAAGTCATCCCATGCAAAGTGAATACATTAAATTATTTAATATACATTCCATCATCATAGAACAACACCTAAACATTGTATGGATATCTTAAATATGACATTTAGACATCAAAATGATGTTATTTCTATAAATATCATCAAATTTCAACCACACACATCCATATATAAAATATAATTTTATTTAATTTTTTTAAGAGATTTAAAAACCAAATATAATGTGTTTTGTGTTGTACTCAAGAAATAAAATAAAATGGTTTTCTATAATTTTTCCCATACTATGTGATATAAAATTCAATTTTCTAAAATATAAAATAACAAATATCCTTGTTACATAATTATTAATATCATTAAAATATTCACCACAAAAAGCAAAATGAAAAATGAGTAATGTGGTTTATTTAATTTTATCATACGGTTACCTGGTGAAATTTTTTCACTTCATCAAAAAATTAATAATTTTTTTTAGGTGGAACACCTAAGGATTATTAAACATTACATAATTATCTTATATATATATATCATGGAATATTTTTCCCAGTTTCTAGGCTATAAAAACAAAAAAAAGATCATAAATATGAGGTTATATTGAAAATTAACTTCAACCAAAAAATTATAAATAATACTATATATATGATACTATTTTACTTAACTCAAACAAAATAAATATATTTTAAAATAACCTTCAGTGTGTCTCCCAATAACATTATTATTATAAAACCTTTTAAATTTAAATAATTAAAAACTATATATTCTCTCCAACAGTTTTCCCAAAACTGAAATAATGAAATAAATTACACTACATTATCAATTAGATATATAAAATTCATTATCCATAACTCCAAATTTATTTATAATAATTAATATATATATATTTTAGTTTTTAACCAGACAATAACCCCTATAGTGAGTTTTAGTTGGATAGTTGTTTTGCAAATATAGTAGAAATAATCCTATTAGAAATATATTTATAAGATGTAAATAATCATCAGAACTAAATGAAATATAAAAAATTAACATAACTCAATTATTTTAAATGAAATCCATCAAATATATTTTACATGAGATTAATGGAGATCAATTATAAGTAATTTAAAAATTAATTTATTCTAAGATAATATACAGGTTGTGTGAATCACCAAAACCTTATATAGAATTCCACCTTCATGGATGATCTGTTAGAACATTGCAATTAAAGGAAAATAGGGAATGATCCTAAAATCAATATGTGTAACATTTATTATTAAACATTGATTTAAATTTCCAAATAATTAAAGTAATTTGTATAGAATACTATGGATATTCCTTGAATTCTCAATGTTTTAAAAACATTTAACAAATATTCAATTTTTTAAAAAAACCTTCATAGTATTTCAACTCCTTCTAACATGTGGTTCAATAATGAATTATTTAATTATTAAAACATTAATTTAAAACTTTTAGTCTTTTTTATTTAATTTTACAATTATTAAAAACTAATTATGATAATGAATAATCATTCAAATCATTTATTATCACATAAAAAGTTATTTTCCATTTGTTAAACCATATTGTGGTGACCTTGACCAATGTATGGATCTCTTCAATAAAAACTATGACATGGTGAAATTGATTATGTCATAGTTTTTGTTTGATATATATTTCTATAAATTTCTATATTTCTTTAAATCCATATTGATTTAATGATGTTTTACCATATTAGACAACATATATAATAACTTCTTAAACTATATCTTTATATCTTTTTTATTTATCATCTAAAAATAAATTTGAATACATTATCTTTAAAATCTCAAGGTTCATTATTTAATGTTTGAATCAAACCCCATCATTATCCACACAAAAACTATATGTGACCCAGAGGAGAATAAATCTATTAATACATCTAAAATTTTTATGATTCACATTTTTATGAAAGGTGTGGCCTCTTAAAAAGAGTCAATGCAACTCAATATAGAAATGGATATGAGATAATATATTTAAAACACTTATATCTTAATATTCATTTCCACCAATTATATCTTCTACATCCAATATAAAAATTTTATTGGAATTTCTAAAGTATCTACTGGTCAGAGTGCACATTATTTTTTATTCTCATATAACCCAAATCATTCATTAGTGAATCTATGAGTAAGACTAGATAATATAAATGTAAAAATATCTTTTAATTCAACCATTTAATGTATTATATAACATTTTATTCACATAAATAAATATACAATTCATATGTAACATATATATGTTTGTCAATAAACATCCTCTACCTTTCTCAAACAATGAACAAGGTGTTATACCTATTATAATGAAGATAAAATCCTATCTAAATTAATAATAACATATTATATAATCAATTTCATATCCAACCAACCATTAATTAGAAAATCCTTAATGATAAAATATATATTTTTTCAAGATATGAATGTTTACACTATCTATTAAATGTTCAGAGAGTAAAAAAATGTGTGATGAGTTACACCCAAAATTTCCGTTTTTTCATAATCAATGATTAATCTAAGATTTTCATGATAATAACCATCATGATCAGTTAAATTAAATCAAATAATATAGGTGATGGGTAAATTCCCGAAACATAGTGTTGTATTGTAACATATTATTTTTAATTAATTTTAATCAATTAAATAATTACATTATGTTAAATTATTATTTGATTAATGGATATTAAAAAAAATATATATATTTTACCATCATTTTTTAAAGGAATCAAGAATAGATTCCCTCTAGTGGTGATCCACACATGTTCCAAAAATCTCTAAATATCAACATAGGAATATCCTGGTGCTAGAAATATAGATCCTATCACCTGAATTGTTCACCTTTAATTACCTTGATTATCACCTCTATAGCATCCTCATTGACCTCTCTAGATTTTATAGTGGAATTTCATGGAGCAACTATCTCTGTTCTAAAGACTCTTCATAGAGAAAGAATATCTTTAGGGCTTTAAGAGTATTTTCCATATTTCATTGTGCACAACAAAAAAATGAATTGGATAACTTGAGAAATCATATAACTAAGTTTATACATCTCTAGGGTTTGAAATAAATAATTGAACAAGTTCCCTTTAATATTAATTTAATCCTTGGAGAACCCTATTCCTATAGTGCTAATAATAATATTTCAAGAAAGTTTTTAAACTCATAAATTGAATTAAATGTTATTTAATCAAATAATATTCAATATATATTATTTTATATGAACCACTAAACTCCATCCACCATTAATCCAAATTATTTATCAAGCCTTGAATAATTACTATTTATTTATTAAATAAATATCACTTAGGTTTTAAATATTCTTCTCGCAAAATATTCTCTTGAATAATTAGAAATGATGTTTATGTGATCATGTAAAAATGAATAATTATTAGAAAACATGTGGTGGTAATATTTATTCCACTTTTTAACTAACAAATAATAATATATTATTTAAATGTGATTTTGGATACACATAGTGTGTGACCATTTATTCCTCTTTCTTAATGTCATTAGGATGAGGGCCCTAATGTCTAAGGTCATCATCTAGAAACAAAACAAGTCACCCATAGAAAATGAATTTAATTCAAAAATGACATAATACCTCATATGAAAACATATTGGATAATATAACCCCTTTATCATGGCATCTCTAATAAAAAAGGTTGTATGCTAGTTCCATGAACATTTGGGATCAATTAATATTTCTATGAAATTCCAAAAAATAGACTCACCTATATAAAACCATGAACATGGAATTATTTAGGCTATATCATTTTCATAAAAGGTCCTAAAATATCATTATAGTTAAAGAATAGAAGGGGAAAGTCCATTTTATCATTATTCATTAATGAAATATTACTCACGATGCACTAAACATATCCTACCTCACCATGAACATATGTAATCTTGATTTTCATCAATACCAAAACTTAAATGAAATATAAAACCCCATTATAATAATATTGAACTCTAAGGATAAATACACATTTCTGCATATAGAAACATCCAATGACACAAATAAATGTGGATTTCCATCTGGTGGGTCCCATTCAAATAATATCTTAATCTGGATATTCCCAGGGTCATACACAATGAGTAGGTGCCTAAAAGTACTATGAGTCTCCACCCCTGATAATATAATTAATTTGTGTCTATTAAATGAAATCATCCATCTATGGAACACATATTTTAGAATACTCTTGTTCCACTTCTGGGTTCTCATCATAATAGAGAACTTCAATAAACTTTCACTGTGAAAACTACTCTTAGGACATTTTAACATTCTATTCCACATAGAATAATAATAAACATGTGATAAGGACTTTATTAATCTGAAAAAATAATTAGTATTGATTATCACAAATTACAAAGAATTTGGTTTAAGGGAACTAACTCCAATAGACTTCCACTTTCACTCGATCCAACTACTAAAAAATTCTAGTCTGCTATCTCTCACATGATGCTCATGATTATCTAGAGATATTCCTTTATTCAAGGATTCCACCACATTTTATTCTATTATAACTATTCCCACTACAACTTAACCACTCTATGAAAAATCCTTCATGAGGTGATACATACAATGTATATTCTTTGTTAATTGGTGTGACCTTACCTCTCTTTCTAAAGCCCTCAATGTAGTATTATAACATAAAAATATGATAATGTCTTTAATTAAAGTAACCACATTATGATACTAGACAAATTTTATTATGCAAATGGCTTTCATGGCTGCATCAGAAGCCTCTATATACTTAGAATCCACTATAGAATAAAAGATAATTGAATTCTCTCAACACTTTCATCTCACATCTCCTCCATTTAGAGATAACAAATATAATGACTATGAATTTATATGTTTCTGATATATTTAGAAATTAGCATTAGTATAACCCCTGATTACTATCTCTTCGTCTCCTCTATAAACCAATAACACATACTTAGTTTTTCTCAAATAATTATGGATAGCCTTACTCATAAAACAAATCTATTCTCTTAGATCTTTGGGACATCTTACTTATATGATAAATGCCTAGGAAACATCATGTCTAGTGAATAAGGTGGAATACATGATTGATCATATAATTTAAACACATGAGATCTTTCTCATTCACTATTTCTCTTGTTCTTTTTGAGGAAAAATATTATTAGTAATATGTATAACATGTGACACTAGAATAAGACCCCTCTTGGATTTTTCTATACTAAATATCAATAGTATATGGTCAATTTTTGTTCTTTGACTTTTTCTAATAATCCTTTTGGATCTCTCATGAGTGGCCTTGATCCCTATAATATAATAATATTCACTTATTTCCATGGATAAACACTTATTGAACTAGTCCTTAGTAGACTGTAAGACATTCATTTCATTTACAATAATTAATTTATTATCAATATATACTACCAGGATAATCATTACATTCCCACTAATCCTCCTGTAAACACATGGATCCCATTCCTTCTTAATGATACCAAATTATTTTATATCATCATATAATTAAATGTTACATGACCTAGATTCTTACTTCAATTTATAAATTAATCTCTAGAAATTGAAAATCCTTTTAGAATCACCTGAAGGCACAAAACCTTCTAGTTATGTCATGTAGAAATCCATTAGAAGGTTCTTAACAAGGAAATCTATTTTGAAATCCATATTTTAATTTTCATAGTCATGGTAATATGTTTTAACAAGTATATTTTTGATGGATTTAAACATGATATCTTGTGAAAAGAATTCATCAATTTTTTTACTTATTTTTTTTAAGCACATTATCTACTTTCTCTGCTATATAGGTATTCACCTTACCTTCCTTGTATAATTTTTTATTTAATATCAAATTTTAACCTATGAGATTAATTTCAACTCGAACATCAAACAAAACTCAAACAATGTTTTGATATATGGAATCCTTTTTAGTGTTCATGGATTCTTACCGTATTTCAAACTATGATCTCTCTAATGCCTCTTTTTAGGAGAATTGATCATCATTTTCAACCAATAATGAGTCACCATATTTTTTTAATAGAAAATCATCTCTCAGGTTCTCTTACCTCTCTTGTGATTTTATGCAGTATTTGTGTTTTGGGAACTATTTCTTGCATGCAGACCTCTAGAACATGTTCCTGTACCAACTCCTGTGTATCTTCAGCATCAAATTAATGAAATTCGATATTTATACCACTATCCTTTTTTATGATGTACCACCATTCAATTAATACATATTTTTTTTGAAACTATCTATTTACTATTTGAGGGGTTTTATAGGTCATATTCCTTTTTTTCATTGGGATAAACTATAATGATACACCTTGTACCCTAGGGCTCTAGTTATTTTCTTGAGAGGGACTAAACAAATTCCCAATAACCCCATACATATGTATGAGGAAAAAATGGTATCTTTCCACTCCATAACTGAAATTTAATTATGTTTTCCACTTTAGTTGGTACTCATTTTAGTGTGTATTCCATAATTCACAATTCATATCCTGAAATGGATAATGGAGGATCTGCATGGATCATAATAAACCTTACCATGTCTAATAAGGTATAGCTCCACCCTTCATTAATATTATTATAATGTATTGTGAAAGGTGAAGTTAGTTGAGATAGAATCCCAAACTCCCATAAAAAGTCAATAAACTCTTGGTTAAAATATTCACCATATCGATCTAGTGAAATATTATTTATCTTCTTTACAGGTATATTCTCTACTTCATTCTTCAATTCATTGAATTTTTCAAAGGACTCAGACCTATACCCCATTATGTAATCATATCCATATCTATTCACGTCATCAGTAATAGTTATGAAGTAAGAATATCCACCCCTATATTCTACTATAAATTCTTTACACACATCAATTTGTACCAATCCTAGATGCTTTGTTATCCTTTCACCTTATCCACTAAATGGAAGTTTGGTTATTTTTAATTATAAACAAGCATGAAAAATTTTATGTGGTTTTATCTTAAAAGATTCTAAAGAACTATCTTTATATTGATTTTCTAAACTCATCTCATTTACATCTCCTTGATGATGATTCCATAACTTTATGTTATTAGAACATGATTATTTTTCTATTGAATAAACCTTTTTTTCACAATTTAATACATAAAGACCATTATTTAAATGTTCCATACCATAACATATGTTTTATTTATAAAAAATTCAATTTTTATTTCTAATATTGAAAATAAAACCAGATATATCTAAGCATGATACATAAATTAGTTCTTTTTCATAACAGTTGGTACATAATAATATACTCTTAAAACCAATATCACAACTTTTAGAAATTAAAGGTGGTAGTCAATAATGGATAGAGAATCCAACATCACACCATTGGAAGCTCACAAATCCACCTCTCCTCTATCAATCATCTAGAATATACTTTGTTCCATCCTTTGGATATATATGTAAACACTACAAGCCATCTCTAATACCCAATTTGTATATATTAAAGGATTACAATTGATAACAAATTAAACTTTTGCTTTCTCTTGATTATATGTGCAATTATTCTTCTAGTGACCTTTCTAGCCACATGAAAAATACACTAGCCTATTTTCCATTCCCTATATTAGGATATTTTTCTTCTTGGATGGACAGTTCATGGGACCTTTAGAATTTTTGTAAAACTTGGGACCATTCAAATTTTCCTTCCATTTATTATTGACCATAAGGACTATGGATTTGTCACCCCTATGTTCTTATACACTTGGTGAGTCATAGTAATAAGTTCCAAAAATCATCTTCTCATTATTTCTCATTTTATAATTATCAATAAAACTAGATAAGGCCTTAGGTAGTGAGAAAACTATGAGAACTATAAACAAATAATCTTGGAATTTAATCCCTAAGTTTTCTCAGTGTTCAATGTAAATTATAAGTGTACATACATGAGGCCAAACTATAATTGAATCTATAAGATTAGTTGTAAAAAAATCATTGAAGATCTCATATTTCTATTGTCTCAACTTCTCTTTAGAATAATCCTTATGGTGAAACATCATGCTATATGAGTCCATGTACTCATATTGCATCAAAATACCATTGGTCATTGATGAAAGAAATAAACAATGAAAAAATGTATATTCCTTCAAATGTTCCTCATATAGAGTCAACTATTCTTCAGTAGCCTCATTACAGGGTGCATTAGGAATAATTTCTTCTAGCATATTCAGTTTTCTTCATGGTGTTGGATAATATGTGAGATCCATTGTCACTCTTGGAAATTCATTCTCGTGGGAAGGATATACTTCTCATGTTTGGACCACATTGATATATTTGAATTCATTTTATGACTATTTCTACAAATATGAATAGAATAGTTTTAGTACTTTATATAATAAAATTTAGAAAAATAATTAAATATTGTATTTATTAATCTCTCACTATTTGGAAAAACCTAATATCCCTCCCCATTGGCTTTAGAATATAATTTTCATGGAAATTATAGTGGAAACTATCTATATTCCCTTTATCATCTCCCCAACTTTGTGGGGTCAAGCAATTATAAGGGCTTTTGTTAGGCCTTACAAATTCGAACTCCATTAACTCACATTTACGTGATATGCGGAGTGGACACCCCAATCCTAAAATCCTTAAATTGTATTTTCTAAATAATTTCCTCTTATTTACAATAAGTCTTGATTTAGAAGTAGACCCCTAATATGAAATAAGTTATGTCTACCAAAAATGTTATGTTAGAAATACTTAATAATTTAAAGCACCCCAACTTTGGCTGATCAATCAATTTTAACTATGATTCTATTTTCACTGAAGTAGTGGAAGGTTATACCAACATAATATATATAATTGAGGCATTTTATCTTTTATTTTTATTACCTTTATTACATGTTAGTTAATATTAAGTGGATTTGTTTAATTGGTTAACCATGTATTAGATAATATTTAAGTATAATATAATTTATTTTAGTTTTATATTTCATTCGTGTGAACTCATTAATTCATGTGATTGTGACAAAATATCCATAATGAAATAACCATGAAACTTGAAAATAATAAAATAATGAAGTTTTAAAATTAAAATCTTTTAATAATGGTTATTTTATCCATTGGAGGATAAAGTAACTAAACAACTAGATGAAAAACACCTTTAACCATTTATAGTTCATGTTTCATCTTTCCACTTATCCACCTATGTATCTCTCTTGGATTGGTTTTAACCCAGATTGAAACATGAACTTTATACACTATATTGGGAACTCCATCCAATTCATATGATTTTACTCACATACAAGTGAGGGAACCAAAGGATTGGTTAAGGGGGTTACATAAAAGAAACCAAGGACATGCATCACCTTACATATTATGAATATAGATGGAACAAATGCCAACAATTTTATTTAATAATAAATTTAATGAAACCAATCACATACAATGTTCAGGTCTAGGATAATGATCATTCACATGCATACAACAAATTAGGCATTCAAAAAAATTATAATTCAAACCTTAAGAATTTTTATTTAAGATAAATCACACTCGAATCAATTAATTATATTATTTAACTAATCAAAACTTTTATATTAATTCTCATCTAAAATTCCTTGATATTCTCATCCATCCTAATTTTTAAAAAATTAAATAAATTTATTTAAAATTATCTATAAGAAATATTTATTGGAGGAAACACGCTTAGTGCCCATACAAACTACCAAATGTTTAATATACTCATATACATTTAACTCTTATGACACATGGAATACATGAATTATCACCTAAAATAACAACATGTACAATCAACTTAATGATCAAATGATTTACATGATTCTTTAATGTAGCATGTAGTGCTTCAATATAGCTAGAGTAGTACCAGTAATATAACTAATACATGATATATTGATCTGAACATTACACATAAATCAATTAAACATATATATATCATCACATGGAGTGTCCTATCAACTTAATTGCCACACACAAACACATATTGATAAGTTCTCAGAGTATAATAAATTATTTTGTCAATTATGCATAATTTGGTAAAATTACACAATTTATAAATTTAAGATAAATGATGTGTATTTTTCTCACCGTCTATCTGTGGCACACACCTCAGAACTCTGTGTGTAACCGTGCAAAAAAATTCTAGACTATAGACAACATGTGGAATCTAATTTTCATGGTCCATGTAAGAAGATACGAGACCCATTTGTGACTAAAGGACTACATGTTGGGTATGAAAGTTAAACAGTGTTTACTCTGGATGAAAATGAACCATGATACACTGGTCAACATGCATTTTATAATTAAATTCACCATGCATAAAAAATAACATGCCTTGAATTAATTATGAATTTGTTCTTTGGGAATTAAACACTAGTACATGGCATAAACCTCCATGTTACATGGCCTGTACTATTACATTATCTGTCAAGATACCTTAGAACCATAAGATGTGATATTAAAATTTATCTCATTCATCAAATTAATCAATTTGGTTATATTTTTGAGAAACAAATAGAAAGATATCAGATCTCAAAATTCTGATTAAGGAACGAATAAAATGGAAATGAAAACCAAAAAAGAATGCGTAAATCAATCATTGATATTTAAGATTTTATAAATAATTATGATACCTCTATGATACAACTTTAAGGTTATGGGAATAATAAATTCGTTTGATGAGTCATACCCATCTTTTCCCTTTCCATGATTGATGATTAATCAAAGATTTAAATGATGATAAAAATCATGATCAACGAAATTGAATCAAAGAATATAGGAAATGAAAAATCCCAAGATCAAAACTATATGATCATCACATATTATTTATAATTAATTTATTCACATTTATAATTAACTTACAAGAAATTATTTATTCCATGATGGATCTGACAACATATCCATTCCATACCATCATTTCTTTGTAAGAACCAATAACATATTCCCTTTAGTGGTGATCTACACATGTTCTAAGAATCCCCAAATATCACCGAATAAATCTCTAATTTCTAGAATGATATATCCAAACACTGGTATTTTTCACATTCGATTTCCATGATAATTACTTCCAAAGAATTCTCTATTATATTTCTTGACTTATGAGTGGAAGATGGAGAAAGAGTGATCTTTATTTATGAGTGAATTCTTATAGAAAGTATCTCTCTTAGGATTTGAGAGGATTATATGGATTTTTTTGTGCATAAAAAAAGAAATGAATCGGCTATCTTCTGAAATTAAATAATTGGGAATATATATAACTAGGGTTAGAAATAAATTATTAAACAATTTCCCTTTATTATTAATTTAATCCTTGGAGAACCCTATGCCTATAATACTAATAATAATATTTCATGAAATTTACTAAACTCATAAATTGAATTAAATATTATTTAATAAAATAATATTCAATTTATATTATATTCACCAAACCATTAAACGTAGTCTACCATTAATCCGTAATATTTATCAGGACTTGAAAAATTATGATTTATTTACTAAATAAATATCACTCATGTTTTAAATACTATTCTCACATAATATTCTCTCGAATAATAGAAAATTAAATATACATGATCAGGTAAAAATGAATCATTATGTGACAAGGAGTTCATTAATTTTCAAAAAAATGTGAATAATAATTATCATAAAGTACATAAATGTGGGTATTTGGGAACTAAATCCAATATTTATCACTTATTAACCTTGGGTAATGGGGATTACAATGAAACATGAACCCATAGTTCACTGATAATTTATTTTATGGAACTATACATTTTATTTCTAGTGGGTAATCATGAATATAGTTTTTTTTATTATAACATATGAGTAAATTTTAATAACACTATATAATCCACGAATCATTTGTTTAATCATATATCCTAACAACCCATAAATATACATAATGGTTATCAATTAGGGAAAACTCCATTCAAAACTATCAATGGTTAATCATTTATTCAAGTCATTATATATACTCCCCATATGAATAAATGATGTAGTAGATATTTGTCTTGTGTTTCAAGTTATAATATTTAAATTCATCAACACATTTAATAATAAAAAAAAATATATGATTTATTTATTTCCTTAGAAGATAAGAAAAACCAAAAAGGCCTAATGTTTAAATTATTTTTTGGCCTTTTTAAACTTGTTACATCAAACGTAACACACATTAATTCTAGATTTAACACATTTAAAATTTCATTATAGTTACTCGATAAAATCCTTCATGTAAAATACACTAGATAGATAACTTATAAAAATAATTATTGATTCAAAAATGATGTGATAAAAATATGTATTCATTATGATAAACTCTTGAACATTATAGTAAAAATAATTTTCATTACAACTTTTTGTGTTATGATGTTAATTTTTTTTTTAATACATAATATTATTATAGTAGGTATGTTATCCATATATTGGATAACTTCTATAAATTAAATCTTTTCATTAATATTATAGTGTAACTATTTTAAATATGAATATTTTGCAATATGATATTTATTTACAAATATATCTTAAAAAAATGTGGGGAATAATGTGGAATATAAATTGAATTACAATGGAATAATATTGTTTTAATCAAATTTTAAACTTCTTAATGTCAAAATATAATCCAAATATTCATATTACAATTATATTTCCTAAAATAAAATTTTTAAGACACACAAACACATTTTGAAAATAAAGTAAGATTTAATTTATTTGTTTTAATACTTAAAAAATAAACTATTAATAACCATATATGATATGATTTTTTATGATATTCCATTTAAAAGAAAATATTTATTTTAAAAAATAATTCTCAAATATGTATTCAAAACCATTCAATTTACATTTAAGTACATTACTTTGATTAAACATTTCAATATATGAAAATAATACTTTAAAAATTCCTTCACAAACCATATTATAGAAAGGATTGAATTATATACCATGTTTAAGAAAACATTATCTTTTATTGATAAGAATCAGTGTTAAAAATACAGTTCTCTTACCAAAATATTGAAAATTTGATTAAGATACCACTAAAAAGTTTATTACTTAAACATTATTAAATCTTCATGTAATCATTTGAGTATTTTTTACCTATACAAGAAACTATTAATATATAATTTTGAAAAATCATAAATATTTCATGTTTAATTCTTCCTAAATTTTGATCTCTTATATATATATATTAATAAATCATATTTAATGTATAATTCCCCTCATGTAACCTATAAGTTATATGGATACATTTTTATAACATTAACACAAAATTTAAAGTTTCATAATGTTATTTACACCTCATCACATGTGATACAAAAAATCTCCTCTAATATCATTCTTTCCATAATAAAAATCGATACAAATAATTGTTTTAGGTTTCAATAGAATTGGATAAATAATATACCCTTACATGGAAAAAAATTTACCATCAGTAATATCATAACAACCATATATACTTTATATCCCAAATCCTACTTAGTGATCATGATAATAACATCATTAAGAAATATAATAACAGCATTTAGAAAGTTATTCTATATTAAAGAAGCACAATGGTGATAATTCAACCATAGAGACAATGATTTGAGATACATTCCACCTTCAATACTTCCATAAAAAGAAAATAGAAAAAATGAATGTGTTTATTATTGATGAATAAGAGGTAAATTTTAAATATATAAATAAAAATAAATAATGATCAAAAGAACACAATTATATAGGGTATTAAATCCACTAGAGTGACTATATAATATAAAGTAATTATGTATTTAATCAATAAGTTTAATATTTTAAATATTTATACAAAGTAATTAATCAATATTATAGCCACTTATTTGAGATATTTAATGATAATAATAAAGTCCTATAGGTCACTATTAGTGTAAAAAATAATACTGTTCCAATCATTGAGAATATTTTAGGATTTATATTTCATGATTCCACCAATTGACTAAATTATTATAAATAATGATTCAGTAAATAGACTAAAGTAATAGGTTGGGTCTTCATCCATACCTATAATACACACTCATTTTGATAATACTTGGGGAATTATATAAGAAGATATTTAGATGATGGAAACAGAATAAACAATAATAGGCCACTCATTAAATAAAATGATTAATCGATAAAAAATATAATCTCATGATCAAATTTTAAGAGAAATTTTAAATAACATAGAAACAAAACAATAAATTAAATGTAAGCAAGATAAATTTCATTATTTTACACATTGATCCTATAGAATAAAAATATTTTCATTACTATTAACATCCTGAAAATTTCTCTTAACCTTGGCATCAAACTTTTCCCTAACCTATGATTTTATATAGGATCTGATATTCAATAATGATGTCACCTTTTCCATCTCTTCAGGTTCTATCAAATTTTAATATCAACTCGGATGTTTTTTCTATGATTTTAGAATTAATCTTTATTTTTATTTATTTTTATTTTAACAGTTTATCTCCAAATAAAACCCACCCAATACTTTAAATAAGATGATTTGAGTTACCTTTATTTTCTTATGGAATATTATAGATGATATTTTATTAAAATATAAATTAATATATATCATTGTTATTTTTATGAATTAATCATGTACATATCATTTATTTGATTATAATATTTGGGAAAAAATATTTATTTCAAACATTAATAATTCTCATTAAAAATCCTCTTCAAATTCCCCACATGTTTCCCAAAAACATTATCTATAAAAAATTATCTTTAGGCCTATTTAAATAATCCCACAAAATAAATATATTTATTTTATGGAGAAATGTAATTTTATCTCATAAAAAACAAATACCAGTACCCTTTAGTTATTTTTCTCCAGTCCATCATGTCAGAGTTATGATATCCATATCAAATCCGTTATATGTCATATCATGTGACATACAGAGAAGTTTTCGGTGATATATGAATCATATCATCATTGATCTATTAAAAATTACATATTAACTTTCCTTACCTAACACTAGTGAAACTAAAAATAAGGGCTGGACCGACAATGAAAGAAAATTTTATATGTTCGTGAACGAAGTATATGAAAAAATCCCATGAAATCTTAATGGATATATCATTAAATTATAGGTGAGTGTGGAGTAAAAATAAAATTTTAACCAGTGAATGAAAAATGACAAGCATAATAGTAGAATGTAATAAAAAATTATTTAATAGACAGATACCTCTGTTGGCTGGTTTGGGAAATATATTATTTTTATCCATGCTTTAAGAAATTCATTAGAACTAATAGAAATGACGCTAACTAACTTAGTCTTTTGAAAAATATTCTTCTAACTTTATTAAATAGTTTCCCAATAAAGAACTCAATCATACAATAAATGATTCAATTAGAAATCACTATATTTAAATTATTATTGAACCTAATGTGTTTCTCTATTATTTGATTACATATTTGATTAACAAGATACTATTTTTTTTAAATCTCTTTCCTATTACCACACTTCCTCTTTTTAAATATCATTCATATTACTACACTTACCCCTTTTAATGAGACAATCACAATGACTCAACTTACTAAACTCACTTCTAATAATCACCACCAAAAAAAGTTTCATTTCTTCAATTAATATTAATATAAATTCCCCTGTCGCTTTAAGAATGATCATTTAAAAACCCATACATCTTCCATGAAAAAAATAAATTATCCATATCATATGCATTAAATTTATCATCATTACATCATTAGACCAAAAAACTAAATTCATCATCTATTATGGACTCACACCTCATCAATGATTGAATTTCCATTGCACAAAACTCTACCAAAGAATAGACAAATCTGATCATCAAAAAACTTGACACCCAAAAATTATCATTTTAAACCTATTATAGGGGAAATTTTATTCTATAAAATATAAAACCAAACTAAATAGGTCATATATATAGGTATTTTCTGAAATTTCTCCACAAATTCAAGAATTGTCTATCTTAGTTTACATTACTTACGAATTGGAATAAAACCTATTTTGGTTACAACTTCATTAGGGAATTTTATCAAACAAATTTTACACACAAAATCCTATACCAGTGTAGAATCATTAAGAAGTATTGATATCCAATACATCATATTCAGATGTGATGAACAAGGAATAACCAAATTCGATGCGGCCAAAGTTTGTAATTGGATGATTTTTTTCATCATCCTTCATACATGACCTTGTATGTCTCTTTTTTTTTGAATCCATCCATCTTGGAATACATTGTAGTCCCTATTTTGGATTTATTAATTATAAATTCTTTAATAAATATCTATAATCATCTACCATCAACCTAAATTGGCACAATTCACCCTTCAATCATATATGAATAATTCTCTTCTTCGATACCAACTTGCCTCATGGCACTTTGTAATTTACTTTTTGTTTTTAGAAAAAAATGCACATTTTTAGGTGATTAAATAAAATTACTTTCATTTATATTTGAACATGGATATATTGGTTCATCATCTAGAGTCCAATTTTACCATGATATATACCTCATGCGTGGCATTTGTTCAGTAGAATTATTGATCCATTGCATTCAAATATTAAATCATATAAACCCATATTCATTATGGTCCTCCTATTAAAATAAATCACGGTCATCTGGAGTTAAATCTTTTAATTATTCAGTTATATGAAAAAACAAATAAATTTTCATCACATTACATGAAAAAATTGCTTTCATGGATGACCATAAAAATTACCTACGTATATCAATTTTCCTACATTAATTTTTAGTACATGATTAATTTTGGGTATGAAACCATTTATTTATGTATATATCTTTATACATGGTCATTAAAGAATCTCTAAATTCACTTATATGAATATACTATTATTTTTGAAAACCCCTTATGTAGTTGGGTATAAACTTTATGGACATGGATATGCTACAAATTGGATTACGTATCCACTAGGATAAGTGAGGAATATAGAATTTTTTATTACATGGTTGATGTAAAAAATACTTGCATAAATCAATTCCTATAGGTTGATTTATTCACATATGTTGAAATTTGGTATCATAGTAATTTGGATACATGGGGTTGAACACACTTTACAAAAAACTCCTACGAAATTGTCACAACAAAAAATTATAGAAGTAATGATTTAAAGATCCTTTTAAAATATAAATTTAAATTTCAAAGTATAATAAATAAATGAAATTTACATTATGAATTAAATTACATTACATTAGTTTCAATTAATAGTATATTTCAACGCATGATTCAAATTATAAAAATATCATCAGGAATAAAATTTCTATTAAAGATCCCTTCAAAATCATTTATAACAAATGATCTCAAATTATTTAAAAATTAAACTAAAAACATTTTAACTTCAGGCACACAATTTTGTTTCATCAAATATTCAATGAATAATATTTATCACCCCAAAATTATCAAAACATATATATTTCTCCATTATAATTGTATTTTTTCATAAAAAATACAATAAATTCATGAGAATGATATGAAGAATATGTTATTAAATTAAGTGTCACAAAAAATACACCATTTGGAGTTTTGGATTATCTTTTTTGACATGATTGAAAATGATAATTCATGAGAAGTTAAATAAAAAAGTTATTTTATTTGGTGAAGAAAGAATTCAAAATTTATTGGACCATGACCTGGTGAATGATGTCCTGGCTATGGTGTAGGTGGATATATTTAGAGTTGGGGACCAAAATCATCACCTATGGCATAGTGGATATTGAGTTTCCTTGTGATCCATATGATGTGACTTATTAGCATGGACCAAGGTGTAAAAATTTGGCATTAAACTATGAGCCAAGAGAAGTCCCATATGGGTGTAAAAAAAGACATGAAATTATGGATGTACCCATATGAACCATGAAAAAGTCTACTATTGTAACAACCTAAGTTTTTATGGTATGTAACTTTTCAAATTTAGCATCTTTGATAGCTTACATTGCATGTAACACCCATCTTAAATGAATAATGAAATATTTTTATGTGATCATTATAAACTAGATGCTAAATTCAAAAGAATGATAATTATTAAGAAGATTTTTAAATTTATAATTTTCCAACGCATTTCTCATTTTTTAAATATTTCTCTGGGAATAAGTGCTTAATTGTTAGTAAAATATTTCTCTTTTTCCAAAATTATATTTTCTTCAAAAATGGGTTTCTTTCATTTTCTGAGTAAATATTAAAATAACATTCCAAAACATCTATAATTTTTCTTATTAATACAATATTCTTCCTTAATCAAAAAAAATAATTAACTTATGGTCAATTTTTGAAAAATTTCTGCAAAGATTAATTTTCCAGTGAAAATCCTAAAATACCAATTTTTATTAAAAGGTCAATTTGTTTGTATTAAAATTATTTTTAAGATTTTAATTTTATCTAAATGTAACAGAAGTAGTATTTAGTGATAAATAATCTAATTTATTTCATTTTAATAATTCTTATACTTTATTTTGGTATAAGTACATTTTGGGAGTTAAAGATGTATTTTTCAAGAAAACTAATTTTCATTATGTTATGCGGCAAAAATTTTAAATAAAATTAATAAAATTATGCGTCTAAAATTTTGAAAAATTGATACTATATTATTATTCATAAGGTCTAAATTTATTAAATACTTATTTTTTATTTCTGGCCAATATGAATAGTAACCAGGGTACTTTTTGTTACCACGGTAAAGGGTAAATTAGGCAATATATGTTAAAAATAAAATGATAAGGACTATAAAATGACCTCAACACATCCACCAATTTAACAAGATAAGTAATTTTTGTCTATAATAATTTATTTTTTGGTTATATGACTATTTCATTCCCTTAGGATGAAATTAATACCCTTATAATATTTTATTTAAAGAAAATTCAAAGATGTCAAATTCATGATTTTAAAAAATATAAATTTTTTAGTATGGGTAAATATAGATGATATATTGAACAATAAATTATAATTATATATCTCAAAGATTTATATTCATCACGTTAAATTATTTCATATTTTTTTGGGACGAAATAATTACCTTAGAATATTGCACATCATTAGTGAAATAACTATTTAATTAATGGAAAAAATCAAATAAATGATATTAAAAATGTTTAGCTAAATCTAATTTTAAATAATTAATGTGATAAAATAATTTTATATATGAACATTACATTTTAGGGATTTAATAAGTTTTTTTTCTAATTAAAAGTGTTATCTTTATATTATTACTGTCAATTTAATGAATAGTTCTTAAAAATGACATTAAGAATATTTTATTGTAAATAAAATTTTATTAAATGATATAAATTTTATAAAAATACTAAATTTTCAAAACAATCTGGATAAGGTATAAAATAACTTAAATGGTCCATTTATGGGTCTTTTTGAATTTTATAGTGAATATATTATCCCTCAAGTAGTAAAAATCCATGTTGTCATGGTAATAATTAGAGGTCAAATAAGGGATAAAACCATATGATAAGTGTGTAAAATTAGTCGGAACATATCTATATTTTTTTGGGCGTATTTATACCAATATTCATCTTATATTTTAAAGTAATAAGTTTGAGGCATTTATAATTTAAAAAACATTTTTATTAAATTAATATTTTATGAAAATTCCTATAGTGCCTCTCACTTCAGTCATAAAAGGGAACTCCTTCCTTCACTTCTTACACCACTTTGAGAAATATATATCAAAAAATTATTATCCATTTATTTATAAACATTGTTATAAATGTTTATTAGGTTACATTATAAATAAAATATTATCCCTAATTCCATTATGAAAAGATCTAAAGGAAGTCCACTGAAGAAGATGTAATCATTTTTATCAAATATTTTTTATGTTTATTTAGTCATCTACTTACTATTTATTATATTTTCCATAATAAAAAATAATTCTAGTATCATATATATATTAAGATGTTATTTTTATTATTAAAAAACTATATTATACCTTTTGTAACGTCTCTGTTCCGGAAGCCACCCAGAGGCTCCCTGTACCCGGTTAGTCACATGGCCTCAATCGCATTTCCCCAAATGCCAGAGGCTTACGACTTGCAGCGAGGGCCTTGGGTGTGACATTGGGGAAACTATGCCCTCATTGGTAGAGTAACAAAGTGGGAGAGAAATAAATATACAATTATAGAAGCAGCAAATATCCAACAACAGTAAACAGTGGAATACTGAGGTGATAAACAACTGGAACACATATATATAAAATGCTGCATGGTACACATGTCTATGAAAACATCCAAACAAGTCACAATGCGGAATAAAACCAGTACTAAACTAAATTGCAAAAGAAATCAGACAAACTCTTCAGAATCACAAGCCTACTCTTGGTCCCCTGCTCTCCATCTCCACAGTAAGTCAAGTACCTGAAGTCGTAGGGCGCTTTCCCTTGTCTATACCTTTAGTAATATAATCTATTTGGGCCAAAAATCATGTCCCAAATAGGGCGTGAGACTAAATCCCAGAAGGAAACCACCCAAAGATCTGTGCCTAACATTCAATGAGTATATGGAAGGGTAAAATTATAGGAAGCAGTAAATAGGAAGTACTCAGCAGAAAAAAATACAATCCACATTTTCAAAATCAAGTAGTATCTAAGAAAGTATCTAAACACAACAGGTAAACCTCTGGGTAGTACTCACAGCCTAACCCCTATAGTTCAACCCAACAAGTACAAGCAACCCTCTGGGAAGCACACACAGTCTCTCCCCTATGGTTCAACTAAAGTATAGACTCTTTGGGGAAGAACTCACCGTCAATTCCCCCTATAGTCTTGTATTGTACTAAAGGTTCTCTAGGGAAGTACTCAATGTCAATTCCCCCTGTGGCCCACGTCGAGGAACTATAGAAAATCTGGGGAAGTACTCAACGTCAATTCCCCCTGTGGTCTTGCATCGTATAGTTATAAAGAAACTCTGGAGAAGCCTTAAAATTAAATTCTTTCTATGGTCTATACACCAGCTTCTCACGGCCCTGTGTAAGTCCGGAAAGTGTAGCATCACGTATCGGCCCAAGTAAACCTCAAGATCTACTCTGCTAGCATTCTACAGCACAACAACATAATAGAACAATAGTCACACCATCCTACAATACTAGGCATGGGAAAGTAAACAGTAGACTAACAAGAAAACAAGACCCAAAGGTCAAAACAAGCAAAAACATGCAAGGAAATGCATCCAAAGCACAAAAATTCACCCTATTCATAATCAATAATAATCTACTCAGGGATACAATCATAGAAGACAACAAATAGGGCTAAAACAGTAAATACACAATACCACGTCCATGGGTATTGGGCAAATTTACACATAAAACTCAAATACATTCAACAGAAAGGCACAAAACACCTACCTTGGGGTTAGGAGATCACAATATGTGAACCTCGAAGCTTCAATATTGTTAGAACTTTGAAGATCTAAAAAAACGTTTGAAATGTTAAACCCATGATAACTTGGAAAAGAAGAGAAATCAGAAGATGGGGCTCCATCAGAAGAGACAATTCACTGATGTGATTCCAACGCAACTGACAGTGTTCGATTCAGAGGACTGACGGTGCCTCAGGGGCTCGTCGAAGATCCATGGCCGTACCCTCGCTCTTGGATGAACAAGACGTAGAAGATGTTGGTTCTGTCCGTCAGATGAGACCCCAGTGTGTTTAATGAAAAAAAAGACAGTACACGGCTTGTACTTTTGAAGTACATGATGTGTACTTTCATTTTATGTACTCTGATTTAAGAGGCCTCCAAGTCACCCCACATGTAACGCCCCGACCCAAGATACCCAGAGTCGGTGCATTATTACATAACATTTTCATGATCACAAAGGATCAAGTCTCGAAAGACCGATTAGTTTACTAGTCTTGGAAACACTAGATATATTCATAAGTCTTACATTACATCATAAGGTAAAAAAAACTAAAACAACATCTTGTCTTCATATCCCCTCATACTATCCTTGCAGGTCATTCATAAATTACTTCTTCTCATCCTTGGAAAAATAAAACACTGAAAGGGGTGAGCTCAGATGCTCAGCAAGGATAACAATATAGCATAAGCTTTCATAGATAAGCATAAAAACTTAAATCAATTTATAACTAAAACAAAATCCTTTTAAACTTGAGCATAATATGGCAATGATAAAACGAAATAATTCCATTTACTTATTCACATGGATATTCTACTAGTCGAACAATCACATGAAATATCAATAACCACTTTCATAATGATGGAATGCATAATGCCAGACTATCATAACCACATAGCCAAGGCCTCGTGCCAAGACTACAAATAAGATTTTGTCAAGTCCTTGAGCCAAGACAATATTTTGTCTAATGAGACTTACCAATGCATCGAGGAGCTATAGCGGGCTCCACCCGTTACTTATTAAGTCCAATGCATTCCTCATATGAACTGGTTTGAAACATAACATAAACATTCGTATTAAAACTGGCATACGAAATGTCGATACTTTATCCAAAAACCATGAATGGTATAAAAATAGAACATCCACAGTCAAACATAACTCATTCGATACAATATGGAAGATTGTATTGTATCATATTAACCTCAATTGATAATAATGAAGGATATTGACATAGATGAAAATAATCATCAAAACTATTTGAGAGAAATATCCCCCTTTTTCCTTGAAATCATTTAAAGTCACACTATTTGTCAAGAATCTATTTAAAAATAGATTTTAGAATCAAAGTTTCCCATACCACTTTGAAACTTTTAAAAGGAGTTTTAATTTTAAAACTTTAATGTCCATATAAATAAATCCTTAAAACCATTTTTTAAAACATGGACATTAATGAGCAAGATTTATAAGAATAAGTATTTAAAACATTTAAAAATGGTATTTTAGTTAGAGTTTCTAACCAAAAGAGAGACAGTTTAATACAAATAACTGAGGTAATCAAAACATTGTAATATCATGAGAATAAAGGAATTCATGATATACTATGTCAAAGTACATTATATACGCCACATAAAAGTGATTTGGTGTATAACAACAAAGAAGTCTCAATGGAAAGTAAATTGAGATGAAATATCTCATAAAGGATGTTTCCTTAGGTTAAGGATAAATCAACGACATAATTATGTGTGACAAATATAAATACAATAAATATTATTGGATATTCAGTGTAAAAAAATCAAAGGATATTCACACATATTCTTGTAAAAACAACACCAACGAATTGAATGTTTAACTCAACAAATGGAGAATGAGTTAAAATTAATCTTATCAAATTCATATCAATGACTTGAGAAATTATCAATGGAGTGATTATGTGTATCAAATGTATATCTACAGGAAGGGGAGTGGAAATTATGACATAATCTAATGAATAGTGATTCCACACATAATCTTGGGGTAATATAATCAATGAAATATGCGTAAAGCCAAATGAGTGGAAATTGAAATTTCAAATTCCCTTATCGATTAGGTAACTTACAAAACATACACCCATGAAATAAGGATCATACCATGATGATGTAAATACCCATAAATTAATGTATATTACACAATGAATACAATAATGGGTAGTACACATACACCAAAGGCAATAATTAATTGGTGAACAAGGGAATTCTCACGAAATTAAGAGTGAGTTAAGAAACCCCTTACCTTGTACTTTTCCTTGGTTGGGGGTAGGTTAACCTCCTATATAATGTTGAAATAATTGTTATTAAATTATTCATTAATAATATACATTAATATGATATCATATATGATCTTTTAACATTTCTTTGTCAATAATATCTTAGAATTATCGTCGTTTCGGGTGTTAACATACTCGTTTTATTTTATATGTTTTGTTACGTAAGCCATGTTTTTCATGGATAGGTTGTATCTTATTCATATCCATAATGATATAAAGTTCTTAACCATTATTTTTAAATCATCAAATGATAATTATACTTGTATGGATATGATGGAGAATGAATCTCATCGCGTTCGTGGAGACGGTAGTCTGTACGTACGCACGAGCGACAATATCATTCTTTTGATATCAAAATAATATATAATTGGATGGTATATCATATATACAGAATAATTATCATGTTATATTTATTATTTAAATGAGTTACACATCATTATTATACCCACCCAAATAATAATATATTGAATAACAATTACACCACGACGTGGAGACGGTAAGCCATACATACGCACGTATGGTGACATGTTATTCAAAGGGTGGATAGAATACTGAATATGGTTGTACCATATTTATAATAAAATCACAGTATATATAAGATACTGGTGTTATTATTTTAGAATGGTAATAACAAAGAAATAAGAAGTGAAAGAAGAAAGGAACTTGAAAAGGGGTGGTGAAAACATTACCTCTTCTTCGGGTTCTTCCTTTTGATTTGATCAAAAGGGCTCCTTAGGTTGGCTTTATGATAAAAATAAGGCCTCTAGGTTGTAGTGAGGGAAGTTGAGAGAGTATTTGGGCAGGGTTTGGACGAACCAAAAGGCTTTGAAGGTGTGAAGAAATGAGAAGGAGGAGTGCCCTTTTATAAGAGGGGTGAGGGGCACCTTTGGAAAAGCTAGAAATATTAATTTATAATAAATTCATATTCAGTTTCTAATGGCTCAAAAGTTGATTATTCAAAGGTTAAGGTGGGGATAGGTCTAAAACCATTCAACCAATATAATTTAGACAGGTTTGGGTCATTATATTAACCTTAACGTTTAGTTTTAACTCTTAGTTAATTAGTTTGACATTTACCATGTCACTTTGTATTTTTATATTATATAGTTAATAAACTTACTATATACATCCCAACGTCCCCAAAGTGGTACATTAATGATACACCTATCATGATATAAGTCTCTTGACCTAACCTTAGATTTTTAGGAATTTAATATTAATTACTAATATAATATTTGTTTTAGAAACTCTTTTATGTCAATTTTGACACTATTCAATAGTTGATTTCTGTAAAACTCAAAACAGAATTATTTCTTCGAAAAAAGTTAATTAAATCATTAATAACATATCATATTAACCTATAAAATTAGTTTAATTCATTAAAAGTCTCAAATTATATTTATTTGGGTATTTATAATATCAATTATTTTAATTTTTCACTATTATGGTAATTACTGCATCATCATTGTGTCATAAATAAATTAAATTATTTAATGTCTAAAAATTATAAATAAAATACCATTATGTAGGAAATACTTTTAGATTTATAATGAATATTTGTAGTCGAAAATCCAACATATATAACCCTATGTAAAAATTGATTTTCTAAAAGATATATTCCTGTGCCATTTTTGTATTCATTTTAACTTAATTAAAATAAAGTGTCCCTATCACTTAAAAGTGGCACCATGGGGTCCCAAAATCGACCCAAAGATGCCCATGGTCAGAAATATATCAAAAAATAAGGTTAGGATATGTTTTAGGATAATTTTTTATTATTATAATATTATTTTTTTAACCCTTATTTACCGAATTTTCCTTTTAACCATGGTAAATAAAATATTTACCGAAGTAATTATTCAAAATGTATAAAAAATAAAAGTTACCTATTTACACAATTTGGACATCCTGATTCCAAATATGGAATCCATTTTTCAAAATTCAATACATAGAACTGGAAGAAATTAATTTAAAATTAATTCCCGTTGTTAAAACAAAATGCGTGTTTTTAAGAAATAATAACTATCAAAAGATTGACAGTTGTTTATGTTCGGTTTAAATGTGAAATTATGTTCAATGACCCACATTGTATTAAATGGTAAAAATATATTTTAAATATAATTTAAAACCACTCAAATTCATAATTTATTATTATTAATTTTTCGATTAAAAAATTTGTTTTTAATTAAAATTTAGTAATTTTTACTATTCATCAAAATATAAAAGTTATCCGAAAAGTACCAAAATTTCACCCTAGGCTGATTTCGTTATTCAGAATCCAAAAATGAAGTCTATTTTACCAAATTCAAAACATAAAAGTTTCATTAATTTTAAATTGATTCCCGATTTGGAAACCAAAAGGCGTATTTTTAAGAAATAATAACTATCAAAAGTTTGACACTTGTTTATGTCCAATTTCAAGGTGAAATTACTTAAAATGACCATCATTGGATTAAATAGTAAAAATATAATCTATTTATACTTCCAAACCAATAAAACTTATAATTTAACAATATAAATTATTTTGATTCAAAAAGTTGTTTTCAGGTAAAATATAGTATTTTCACTATTCACCCAAATAAGAAAGTTATCAGAAAGATACCAAAACATTATTGATACTAAATTCTTATGTCCCGATTCTAAAGAAGAATTTCATTTTGTCAATTTGAATATATAAAAGTTTCAAATATTGGTTTTAAAAAGGCTTCGCCATTAAAAGGCGGTAAAATTTCATTTTTTGAGAAATACTTCTTTTATCTGAAAAAATGAATTTGTTCATAAATCATGTCTTAGAAACTCATAATATGGATTAAAATTATAAGGATAATATAATATTTAAAATTTACTTAATACTATTCATAACCTCTTTTGAACAGCTAGTTTGGTAAGTCGTGGTGTACTTGCACACAGTGTTGCGTACAACACACGCTATTGTATTATTCAAAGAGAAGTGTACCGTGGAGGATTGGGGTGTTACATTCACCCCTCCTTCAATAAATTGAATCCTCGCAATTTTAAAAATTGGGCCTGAGAATGGAAAGTCCCACATCAGAAAAAGAGTCAATAAAACTATTACTTTAAAAGAAAGAAAGAGAGGTCTAAAGGTCACCCAAGATAACCCATACTAGGATTCCAGGTAGGAAAACATGGATGTGGATGATAAACTAAGTGTAAAGTTATGATAGAGAGGGATATAAATCATGATCAGGAGAAAGTTAACAACAAGAATACCATAAACTTGTGTTGGGACAAAGGATAATTAGTCTCCTAGTAAGAAAAGTAAATGGACAACATTTTTTGTTTTAAGTTACATTAAATAAGGATGAGGAATTAATTTATGATATTGACTAAGAACATAAAGATATATACTTACTTTTTAAGTAGAGTTTCATTATTTAATAAATTTCCACCACTAACTAATTTTTTTTAAACGATGAGTATTCAAGAAGACTTGGTCACACTGGAAGAGCTAGAATAAACTTCTATAGAATCACATGATCCATGCAGGATAAACTATATATTTAAATTGTCTTTAGAGATTAATCAAAACCACAATGGTTAGTTCAAGATCCAATGATCCCCCAAAAGGATATTCCTTGAAAGAAATAAACACTAATCTTAATTTTTAAAATTAACCAATAATATCCCAAAGTTAAATAAATACCATTCAATAATCAATTGTCCTTAAAATACTTCAATATAATCCAAACTAATATTGAAACCCAAAACATAGAAGAATTTGATTATGTAGTCTCCCATGTAAAATTGTATCTCCAAATGACATTAATTACTCTTAAAGTCACATACTTAAAAGTAATTAACCTAATCATTTCCATAAATAACCCAAATCATTATAAATCCACAATTAAAACACTGATAAAAATCCACCATTACTCCTCAAATGAAATCCCATACTACTCTATTTTCCTTTGGCATATAGTGTTCTCAACAAAGCGAACAACTTCCAAAATAACATTTATCACTTAATCACCATGTCATTTTCCTATACTAAGGGTATTAATTTGATAAGACATAAGATCCCAAATCAAATTATTATTGATCAATAAAATCATTTAACTAAAAATAATAGTCACACTAACCAGGGACTTCATGTAGTCCAGTGGTAGGCTATAAATCCCAATCGCACTTTGGTTGTGGGTTCGATTCCCACAGCTTTTTCCGACGCAACGGGTTGTCACACGGTCTACGTGTTGTCCCTTTTCAAAAACTATATTTTATAACTTTACCAAAAAGAGATAAATTACTCAAAATAACCATAACATAATTTAACCACAAATATTATCTCATACCTTGCATTTTCATCCCAAATTATAATAATTTGTAATTTCCTCAAACCCAGTGATCATATAAAACCAAATGGTTATTTATAACTATATACACAAGAGAAAAGATAATTCTTCCATAAATATCATTCTCACATGGAAAACGTTAGGGTTACAAATACAAGAAAAAATTATTCCAAAGTAAACCCTTCAACAAGGATCACTAATAATTTTTAAACATTTATTCAACCATTTATTTCCACATAGCTTCTTCTCTGACCATGAAAATATACTATATAATAGGACATTCACTTGGGTAATGGCCAGGTCCTCTACATTTACGGCAAATGATTGTAAATGGATTCTTGGGACCATTTTTATCTTCTTCCATAGTACTCTTCATTTTTCTTCGGCAGTTCTTCACTTTATGTCCTTCCTTCTCGCACGTAAAGCATTTCTTTGTCCCATTGAGACACTTTCTTGGGTGTCTCCTTCCACATTTTCTGCATGATGGAAATTGAGGATTTCTTTCTCCATGGTCTCCACTACTGGAGCTCTTTTCATTCATCACCTTTCTCTTCTTTGTTGAGTCTGGTAATTGGTTAATATATATATATTGTTGATCATATTTTTGGAAAAATGATTTGGCATAAAGACGATATCTTTTACACCTATCAACATTCCATTTTTTTGCTCATTGCCACCACCGTTCCCACCTTGTACATCATTCTCAAAGTCACTATGACTTCCTTGGAATCTATCCATTGACTAAAACCAAAAAGAATTGGGTGAGAAACAGTAGTCATAAAATCATTTAGAGATTAACATGTCACCATATTCTCAATTTGAAACATATTAGGATTAACCAAGGACATTTACTCTCATCTTAAATATATATTACTTCAAATTGGTTTGTAAAGAAAATGTAAATTATCCTAATCATATCCCCCGGGAGTGTCGTAACCAAGAGTGCAACAAGACCCGTTGTCGTGCACCAGTTCCCGTTCGAGTCTAGCTCAAAGCGGTGTTTTCGGGTTTTACCCCTAGGTACATTTGTGCCAGATCCGCCTCTACCTGCTCGTATCCAGACAGGGATGTATTGCTCAGAAAACTCACAAAATCTCTACAATACCAAAATTCTAGGAAGTTCTTTTATACTAATCTTCAAAGTCCATCTTAGGTCTACGTGCTCTAATCAGAGTTTATCTAGCTTCCAAGGTTTGTACTAAACTTCCACTAATACCAACTATAACGCCCCAACCCTAGATACCCAGAGTCGGTGCATTATTACATAACATTGGAATGATCACAAAGGATCAAGTCTCGAAAGACCGATTAGTTTAGTAGTCTTAGAAACACTAGATATATTCATAAGTCTTACACTACACCATAAGGTAAAAAAAACTAAAACAACATCTTGTCTTCATATCCCCTCATACTATCCTTGCAGGTCATTCATAAATTACTTCTTCTCATCCTCAGAAAAATAAAACACTGAAAGGGGTGAGCTCAGATGCTCAGTAAGGATATCAATATAGCAGAAGCTTTCATAGATAAGCATAAACACTTAAAGCAATTTATAACTAAAACAAAAGCCTTTTAAACTTGAGCATAATATGGAAAATTTAAAATGAAATAATGCAATCTACTTATTCGCATGAATATTCTACTAGTCAAACAATCACATGAAATATCAATAACCACTTTCATAATGATGGAAAGCATAATGCCAGACTATCATAACCACATAGCCAAGGCCTCGTGCCAAGACTAAAAATAAGATTTTGTCAAGGCCTTGTGCCAAGACACTATTTTGTCTCATGAGACCTACTGATGCATCGAGGAGCTATAGCGGGCTCCACCCGTCACTTATTAAGTCCAATGCATTCCTCATATGAACAGGTTTGAAACATAACATAAACATTCGTATTAAAACTAGCAGATAAAATGTCAATACTTTATCCAAAAACCATGAATGGTATAAAAATATCACATCCACAGTCAAAAATATCTCATTCGATACAATATGGAAGATTTTATTGTATCATATTAACCTCAATCGAGAATAATGAAGGATATTGACATAGATGAAAATAATCATCAAAACTATTTGAGAAAAATATCCCCCTTTTTCCTTGAAATCATTTAAAGTCAAACTATTTGTCAAGAAGCTATTTAAAAATAGATTTTTGAATCAAAGTGTCCCATACCACTTTGAAACTTTTAAAAGGAGTTTTAATTTTAAAACATTAATTTCCATATAAATAAATCCTTAAAACTATTTTTTAAAACATGGACATTAATGAGAATGCTTTATAAGAATAAGTCTCTAAAACATTTAAAAATGGTATTTTAGTTAGAGTTTCTAACCAAAAGAGAGACACTTGAATAAAAATAATTGAGGTAATAAAAACATTGTAATATCATGAGAATAAAGGAATTCATGATATACTATGTCAAATTACATTATATACACCACATAAAAGTGATTTGGTGTATAACAACAAAGAAGTTTCAATAGAATGTAAATTGAGATGAAATCTCTCATAAAGGCCGTTTCCTTAGGTTAAGGATAAATCAACGACATAATTATGTGTGACAAATCTAAATACACTAAATATGATTGGATATTTAGTGTAAAACAATCAAAGGACATTCACACATATTCTTGTAAAAACAACACCAATGAATTGGATGTTTAACTCAACAAATGGAGAATGAGTTAAAATTACTCTTATCAAATTCATATCAATGACTTGAGAAATTATCAATGGAGTTATTATGTGTATCAAAAGTATATCCACAGGAAGGGGAGTGGAAATTATGACATAATAAAATGAATAGTGATTCCACACATAATCTTTGGGTAATATACTCAATGAAATATGCGTAAAGCCAAATGAGTGGAAATTGAAATTTCAAATTCCCTTATCGATTAGGTAACTTACGAAACATACACCCATGAAAGAAGAATGATACGATGATTATGTAAATACTCATAAATTAAAGTATAGTACACAATTAATACAATCATGGGCAGTACACATACACCACATGCAATAATTAAGTTGTGAACAAAGGAATTCTCACGAAATTAAGAGTGAGTTAAGAAACAACTTACCTTGTACTTTTCCTTGGTTGGGGGTAGGTTAAACTCCTGTATAATGTTTTAATAATTGTTATTAAATTATTCACGAATCATATACATTAATATGATATCATATATGATCTTTTAACATTACTTTGTTAATAATATCTTAGAATTATCGTCGTTTCGGGTGTTAACTTACTCGTTTTCTTTTATATGTTTTTTTACGTAAGCCATGTTTGTCATGGATAGGTTGTATCTTATTCATATCCAGAATGATATAAAGTTCTTAAACATTTTTTCTAAATCCTCAAATGATAATTATACTTGAATGGATACAATGGAGAATGAATCTCATTGCGTTTGTGGAGACGGTAGTCCGTACGTACGCACGAGCGACAATATCATTCTTTTGATATTAAAATAATATATAATTTGATGGTATATCATTTATACAGAATAATTATCATGTTATATTTATTATTTAAATGAGTTTCACAACATTATTATACCCACCCAAATAATAATATATAGAATAACAATTACACCACGACGTGGAGACGGTAAGCCGTACGTACGCACGTATGGTGACATGTTATTCAAAGGGTGGATAGAATACTGAATATGGTTGTACCATATTTATAATAACATCACAGTATATATGAGATAATGGAGTTATTATTTTATAATGGTAATAACAAAGAAAGAAGAAGTGGAAGAAGAAAGGAACTTGAAAAGGGGTGGTGAAAACATTACCTCTTCTTCGGGTTCTTCCTTTTGATTTGATCAAAAGGTCTCCTTAGGTTGGCTTTATGATCAAAATAAGGCCTCTAGGATGTATTTAGGGAAGTTGAGAGAGTATTTGGGCAGGGTTTGGACGAACCAAAAGGCTTTGAAGGTGTGAAGAAATGAGAAGGAGGAGTGCCCTTTTATAAGAGGGGTGAGGGGCACCTTTGGAAAAGATAGAAATATTAATTTATAATAAATTCATATTCGGTTTCTAATGGCTCCAAAGTTTATTATTAAAAGGTTAAGGTGGGGATAGGTCTAAAAACATTCAACCAATAGAATTTAGACAGGTTTGGGTCGTTATATTAACCTTAACTTTTTGTTTTTACTCTTAGTTAATTAGTTTGGCATTTACCATGTCACATTGTATTTTTATATTATATTGTTAATAAATTTACTATATACATCCAAGCGACCCCCAAGGGGTCCATTAATGATACAACTATCATGATATAAGTCTCTTGGCCAAACCTTAGTTTTTTAAGAATTTTATATCAATTAATAATATAATATTTGTTGTAAAAACCCTTTTATTTCAATTTTGACACTATTCAATAGTTGATTTTTGTAAAACTCATAACAGAATTATTAATTCGAACAAAGTTAATTAAATCATTAATAACATGTCATATTAACCTATAAAATTAGTTTAATTCATCAAAAGTCTCAAATTATATTTATTTGGGTATTTATAATATCAATTATTTTAATTTTTCACTATTATGGTAATTACTGCATCATCATTGTGTCATAAATAAATTAAATTATTTAATGTCTAAAAATTATAAATAAAATACCATTATGTAGGAAATATTTTTACATTTATAATTAATATTTTTAGTCGAAAATACAACATATATAACACTATGTAAAAATTTATTTTCTAAAAGATATATTCTTGTGTCATTTTTGTATTCATTTTAACTTAATTAAAATAAAGTATCCCTATCACTTACAAGTGGCACCATGGGGTCCCAAAATCGACCCAAAGATTCCCATGTCTGGAAATGTATCAACCAATAAGGTTAGGACATGTTTTAGGGTAATTTTTTATTATTATATTATTATTTTTTAACACTTATTTACCGGATTTACTTTTTAACCAAGGTAAATAAAATATTTACCGAAGTAATTATTCAAAATGTCTAAAAAATAAAAGTTACCTATTTACACAATTTGGACATCCTGATTCCAAATATGGAATCCATTTTTCAAAATTCAATACACAGAAGTAGCAGAAATTAATTTAAAATTAATTCCCGTTGTTAAAACAAAAAGCGTGTTTTTAAGAAATAATAACTATCAAAAGATTTATAGTTGTTTATGTTCGGTTTAAATGTGAAATTATGTTCAATGACCCACATTGTATTACATGGTAAAAATATATTTTAAATATAATTTAAAACCACTCAAATTCATAATTTATCACTATTAATTATTTCGATTAAAAAAGTTTTTTTGAATTAAAATTTAGTAATTTTTACTATTCGTCAAAATATATAAGTTATCTGAAAAGTACCAAAATTTCACCCTAGGATAATTTCGTTATTCCGAATCCAAAAATGAAGTCTATTTTACCAAATTCAAAACATAAATGTTGAATTAATTTAAAATTGATTCCCGCTTTCGAAACCAAAAGGCGTATTTTTAAGAAATAATAACTATCAAAAGTTTGACACTTGTTTATGTCAAATTTCAAGGTGAAATTACTGAAAATGACCATAATTGGATTAAATAGTAAAAATATAATCTATTTATACTTCCAAACCAATAAAACGTATAATTTAACAATATATATTATTTTGATTAAAAAAGATGTTTTCAGTTAAAATATAGTATTTTTCACTATTCACCCAAATATGAAAGTTATCAGAAAGATACCAAAACATTATTTATACTATATTTTTATTTCTCGATTCTAAAGAAGAATTTAATTTTGTCAATTGCAATATATAAAAGTTTAAAATATTGGTTTTAAAAAGGCTTCGCCATTAAAAGGCGGTAAAATTTCATTTTTTGAAAAATACTTCTTTTATCTGAAAAAATGAATTTGTTCATAAATCATGTCTTAGAAACTCATAATATGGATTAAAATTATAAGGATAATATAATATTTAAAATTTATTTAGTACAATTCATAACCTTTTTTGAACGGCTAGTTTGGTAAGTCGTGGTGTACTTGAAGTCAGTGTTGCGTACAACACACGCTATTGTATTATTCAAAGAGAAGTGTACCATGGAAGATTGGGGTGTTACACCACACAACCATGTGTGTGGACATGACACAACCAACACATGGCCTCCTGCGGCAATGTAATACATGGCGTGTACTCACACAGTACAAGGCGTGTACTTCAAAAATTTTCAGAAACTCCAATTTTCTCAAAAAATCCAAAAAAAGAAAGACATACCTAAAAAGAAGATCTAGGTTCTTACAAACATCCCCCATTAAAGAAATTCATCCCAAAATTTCCCTATCATGGTGGTTTAGAAGAAGAAACCCAGAACAGCTCTGGCCACTGTGATCATACATCAGCCTCCCTCTCCCAAGTCTCATCCTGTACTCGCCCATGCTACCACAACACCCATTCCAGAGGAACAAACCGACCATAGAGAACCTTCTTAATTCGATCAACAATCTGGATATGGTGCTTCTTAAACGATGAATCCACTTACAGCTCAACCTCCTCAGGTTTAAAGACATGAGATGGGTCTAAAAAGTGACATCGGAGCTGAGAAATGTGGAAAACATCGTGCATAGTTCGATACCTCTGAGGTAACGGCAACCAATAGGCAACCGGACAAACTCTCTCCAACACCTCAAACGGCCCGACGTACATCAGTGAAATCTTACCTTATCTCCTAATACTCTTGTGTCCCAACCTCGGTGTGACATTTAGAAAAACCTGATCCCCAACCATGAACTCCAGAGGTGATCTCTGCTGATCAACATAAGACTTCTGTTGAGACTGCGCAGTAGCTATCCTCTTCTGAATCAAATATATCTACTCTGTGGACTCTTGAACAAGACGAGGTCGCAACAAAGAGGCCTCTCCTACCTCCAGACAACATAAGGGTGATCAGCATGGCCTACCGTACAAAGCCTCATAAGGTTCCATCAGAATAGTTACTTGAAAACTATTATTGTAGGAAAACTCTACAAGAGGTATATGCTTCTCCCAAGAACCTCCAAAATCTTGGATGCATGCTCGGAGCATGTCCTCAAGAACCCGATTCATACACTCTAACTGGCCATCTATCTAGGGGTGTTAGGATATACTCAAAAGTACCTGTATACCAAAATCCTTCTGAAGCCCCCACCAGACATGATAAGTAAAACAAGCATCTCTGTCTGAAACAATAGAGAGTGGAACTCCATGAAGACGTATGATCTCTCAGATGTACAACCATCCTAGCTCATCAACATTGAAGGTCTCTTTGATCAGAAAGAAGTGGGAAACCATCGTAAGTCTATCAATGATAACCCATAATGCATCACTCCCGCGAGGTGACCTCAACAACTCTATGATGAAATCCATCAAGACATTGTCCCACTTCCCCTAGAGAATGGGTAACTGCTGTAGAAGCCCTGCTGGTCACTCATGATCCACCTTCACCTAATAATAAGTGGAACACCTCATGGCGAAAACAGCAACATCCCTCTTTATAACTGGCCACCAATAATGATGGTGTAAATCACGATACATCTTGGTGACACCAGGATGAACTGCCCAAAATGAAGAATGAAAATCCCGTATCAAATCCTCGCGTATATCTACTCGAACCCATACACGTCCCTAGAAACGCAATATCTCATCCTCACCTATGGTTCTTCCAAGAATAGGGTCTCCTCCTGAAACACTTTCCCGTAGGACTAGGCCTTTATAATCTGATTGTAGCCTCATTAATACTCGATCAAGAAGGGTAGTGGTAACAACTATAGAATAAATAACGGTCTGCCCCTGTCTATCGTGCACATCCAAATACATCTTTGAGAACAAATCCATAAGCTACCACTCCTTGCTGGCCTCCTAAACTGCCTGTATTTGAGTCCTCCTATTCAACGCATCAGCCACTGCGTTGCCTTTCCCAGGCGTATAGACAATCTCAAAGTCAAAATACAGAAGGTACTCTACCCACCTTCACTATCTCAAATTCAGATCACGCTGAGTGAAGATGTACTTGAGACTCTTGTGGTCGGTGAAAACCACAAAATGATCTCCCAGAAGGTAATGTCTCCAACAACACAAGGCATGAAAAACAACTTCCAACTCCAGATCGTGTGTTGGGTAATTCCTCTCGTGTGGCCTCAACTGCCAAGACCCGCACGCAACGACTCCGTCACCCTGCATAAGCACAGCTCCCAGCCTGTTACATGATGCATCACAGTAAACAATATATCTCTTTCACAGCTCTGTTAAGACTAGTATCGGTGCTGAATTCAACCTCCCTTTCAGCTCTTGAAAGGCTAACTCACAAGAATATGACCATAGGAACAACGCACCGTTGTTAGTCAGACCCATCAGCGGTGCTGCTAAGTGAAAAAAGTCCTGAATGAAACATCTGTAGTATCCAGCCAGCAACTAAAAACTCTGCACCTCAAATACATTCTTCGTCTGCACCTAGGAAACTACTTCTGTCACTTTCTCTGGGTCTACTGATACTCCTATATTTTAGATAACAAGGCCCCAGAAGTGAATCTGATCCATCCAAAAGTTAAATTTTGAGAGCTTAACATATAACTGATGTTCCCTTAGTGTACTCAAAATGATCTCAAGATGGGTATCATGGTCGTGTCAAGTGTGAGAGTACACCAAGATATCATCCAAGAAGACCACCATGAAAGAATCCAAGTATGGATTGAACACTCAGTTCATCAGTGCCCTGAAAACTGCTGGCGCGTTCATGAGACTGAACGACATAACCATATACTCGTATAGACCATACCTACCCCAGAAGGATGTAAGAGGTATATATGATGGTCTAACGTGCAACTGATGGTAACCTGAACTCAATTCAATCTTCGAGAATATCTGGGCTCCATGAAGCTGATCAAATAGATCATCAATCCTCGGTAAGGGATATCGGTTCTGGACCGTCAACTGGTTCAACTTCCGATAATCCACACAGATCTAGAGAGTACCGTATGCCTTCTTTACAAATAGGACATGTGAACCCCAAGGAGAAGTACTGGGTTGGATGAAACCATTTTCTAGCAACTCCTCCAACTGCTTCTTGATCTCCTGAAACTCTAGTGTAGCCATCCTATAAGGAGGAATGGACACCGGTGCCACTCCTGGAACAAGCTCAATTGAAAATTCCACCTCGCGCTCTGGAGGAAAACCTGAAAATTCCTCTGGAAATACATCTCTGAAGTGATCCACCAATGTAGGAATGTTTGACTATGAAGTCGCCTAGTCATCCAAATAAAGACTAGCAATCTGGGCTGTAACTGCTCCCAAGCCATAATGCTCTAGACCCGCTCTACTTTCCTGGACATCCCACTCACCCTTATGGATAAAAGATCCACCCTCTAGTGATATGAAACTCACCCTTCGGCGGTAGCAGTCGATGACTGCTTAGAAGAGAACTAGCCAGTACATTCCGAGAATGACATCATAGCCTATCATGTCTAGGACATAGAGATCCCATAAGAAGTGACACCCACCAACCATTAGGGGGAACTCCTTGCACTTTCGCACACTAGCCATCTTAGTCCCCAACAAAGTGTCTAACATCAAGATACAGACATAGGAAAATATACAGAGCCCGAGGCTCTCCAAAACAAAAACAAATATAAAGATATGGGAAGCCCCTGTATCGAAAAGAGATGAAGATAAAACTGAGCAACTAGGATCGTACCTCAAACTGTAGAAGGTACGAGATCCTGCTCCTACTGGGTCTTCTCCACTGCAATGGTCTGACCTACTCCACAACCTTGTGACCCTGCTTGACCACTCTAAGCTGATTAAATCTATTGTCACTGAAAGACTGATGACTGACCACCACGCCACGACCTCCACCTCAGCCTAAATGGCCAGAAGAACTCCAGTTCCTAGACTAGTGATAAAATGGTGGTGCTAATCCAGAACACGGGGTCATAGAAGAACCCATGTCACCAACTGCTGGTGAGAAGATCTGATAGAAGCACTGAAGGTGACTGAACTTTCCACAATATCGACACTCCACCGGGTCTCTCTAGCACTGCGGTCTCATATGCCTGCTTCTCCCGCACCAGTATCCCACCACCTAGCTACAAGAAGATACATTCCTCCTACTCGGATCTCCCCATGTAGTTTCCCTGCGACGATTCCAGCTCTCTGTTGGCGAACCACTAATTCTGGACGTCGAGCCGCCTTGGCTCACAAATCTGGATTCCCTCATATTTCGCTCCGTGATCAGTGCCTGGTTGACGATGGATGTGATGGAAGTCAACCTGAAAATATTCACCTGATAGAGGATGTCCTGTCTGAGGCCATCCTCTAACTTCTTTTCCAGGAATAACCCATCTCCTCCCGAGAAGGGTGTGAAATTCTGAAGCTCTATGAAATGATAGGAATACTCCCTAAATGACAGGGCACCCTACTCAAGGCTTATAAAATCCTAGTCTCGGTTATCCCTCAGGGTCTACGGATAGAAGTAGTCATAGAAGATGCGCTGGAACTCCTCCAAAGACATAAAATGATGCTGACCCACCTGTGAGAAAACATCCCACCATCTCTTAGCGGAATCCCATAACATATGGGTAGTGAGCTTGACCCTCCTCTCTGGGGGCGTCTCCAGATGCTCAAAGATCGTCAGCATGGCTTCTATCCATGACTCTGTAGCTTGAGGTCCTCCTTCCCCTGAGAAGGTGGGAGGATGTTGTTGCTGGAAGACCCATGTCAAATCAGCCATCAATGGGGCATGATGCAATGCTCCTAGAAAGGTCTACATCATACTCATGAACCCTTCCCTGAACTGTGCATCATCACTAGAAATTGGTGTAGCTGATGGTGCCAATACTGGTACAACATGAGGATCTACTGGAAGTCCCTGATCAGCTGTATCCGACATCTGATCACTGCCTTATAACTGGCAGATATCCGGAGGATGTCTTGGTGGCACGACTTTGAAAGGTCAAGAACACACCTTAGATTAGGATTTACAAGGACTGAATTAAGGAAGTGTAAGAAGAGAACAAGGGAAATAAAACATTCAAGTTTTACAAAACACGACTACACAACGTGCACACTTCCTACCTGACATGTTCTCTAAAATCATTCACATGGGCGTGTACTCCTACCTAAACTAGTTTTGTAACACCCCAAACACACGGCATGTTGTCTTAACACATGACATGTACTTGAATATTCTTTACCTTCCTGAGTTCTTCTACACGGTTAAGACACATGGATTTCCTAAAACAAGAATACATGGTGTGTTCAAGATAGACAGGGAGTGTACTAGACAAGACTCAACTGGCCTTTATTGTTAGTGACACGACCTGCCAAACGAATAACACTACACAACATGTTGCAAGAGTACACAGTGTGTATGTGGAAGGATAACACCGACTCATGTTGTTAGTGACACGGCCGGGTACCCGGGTCAGACTACATGACATGTTCAAACCAGATAAAGCATGTACAAGAATAGACTCCACCGACCCATGTTGTTAGCTACACGGCCAGGATCCTAGGATTACAATACTTGGAGTGTCAAACTCTTACATGGTGTGTTACTGTAAGAAATTTCCCATCCTGTGTCTCTTCCCACATGACCTACAACATGGTCATAGACTACACGGCGTGTACATAGAGTACACGACGTGTGCTTAAGAAAAATTGTTTCTTCCTGAACAGAAGAACACGTGGCATGTACTTAACATTACATGGCATGTATTTTGGGTTTTTTCCAGAAAATAAGCCTCAGAAACAACTCTAGAACCCAAAAAAACACTTAAATGAACATTTAAAGTGCCAAATTCTGATCAGTGAGTGCCCATACTCCCCGTGAATCAATTTTTTGCATCGTATACAAGTTATAGACAAGAAAATAGTGCAATGATCCACCAAATTCCTATCCATGAGGGCCCATAACACCTAAAGAACCATGTTTTGGTTCCCATTCAAGAAAAACCTTATACAAAACAATACATTATCAAAACAGTAGGTATTCTTATCAAGGAATCTATCACAACAGCTTGCATATTTTACACAACGTCTATCACAACAACATGGAATCACTAATGCATCCTAGATGACACAACAATAATGCAGGACATGTTATTTATAGCAAGTTCCTATATGATGCATGAGATGGAATGACCTCATCTCATCGGGTTGTTACAGAAAACAGAACCTCAATAACGTCAATATTAATAACACAAAACATGTGAGTCACCCAACGATGAAAATCAGATCAACCGTAAACTTTCAAAACCAGAAGAAATTGCAATAAATGAGGTAGATTGGCTTTTCCCCGTACACAGGTTAGCTAATCCTATTCATAACTTATTAAAAAATACACATTCCTTATCATCCCTGGCTAAAGGCTCCAAACAGTAAATCAAGATAAAAAATCCTCTAATATCACTTCGTAACGTCCCGGTTCCGGAATCCACCCAGAGGCACCCCGTTCTTGGTTAGTTACATGGCCTCAAGAACATTTCCCCAAATGCCAATGGATTCCGACTAGCCGTGAGGGCCTCGGGTGTGATAGTGGGGAAACTATGCCCTCATTGGAAGAGTAACACATTGGAAGAGAAAAAAATATACAATAGAAGAAGTAGTAAATATCCAACAACAGTAAACAATAGAAGACTGAGATGATAAAAAACTGGAAAACACATATATAAAATGATGCACGGTAAAAATTTCTAGAAAAACATCCAAACAAGTCACAATGCTGAATACAAACAGTACTAAACAAAAGTGAAAAATAAAGCAGATAAAATCCTCAACATTGCAATCCTAATCTTGGTCCCATGTTATCCAGCTCCACAGCAAGTCAAGTACCTAATGTTTAAGGGAGATTTCCCTTGTCTATACTTGCCGCAATATAATCTAGTTGGGCCCAAAGATACGACCCAAACATTTAAGAACCCAGATCTTCATTTCAGGTATGTCTTTCTTTTTCTGGGAGTTTTTGAGAAAAGAGGGGTTTCTAGAAATTTTTTAAGTACACGCCGTGTACATTCTGAGTACATACCCTGTACTCCCTTACCGCGCCAGGCTGTGTGCTTGCTGTGTCCGGGCCACACACACGGTGTGTAGAGGAGATGTGGAGACCTCTTAAAGTGGAATACGGAAAAATAGAGTACACACTGTGTACCCCAGAAGTACACGCCGTGTATTTTATTTTTTTTATTAATCGGGCCGGGGTCGCGACTTAACCCTATTTTCATCTTCTTCTCTGCCTAATTACACCCAGAGCATCCGAGGATGCCGAATCTTCTCCGAGCCACCGATCCTTCACCGGCTATCCTAATCAAACACCGTCAGTGGTAATAGAATCACAACGGTGAGTTCTTGGTTCTTCTTTGGACTTGTTTCATGTTTCTTCATCTTCTGTGAGTTATCTGAAGTTGAACGTTTTATACGTTTTTATAGATCTAATCCATTCTAGGCCGATTCACAGGCCGAGGTTTATGTATATCAATCTATGAGGATCGAGGTAGGTGGTTTGTTTCCCTACGTTGAATGTCTTTGAGTTTTTGTGCAAAAGGAGCCTGATACCCATGTATCAGGTATCTCGGGTTAGGGATTTTGATTCCATGGTTTAAATTGCCTTATATTTCTTGGTTGCTTGAGGTTAATTGATAGTAATATATTTTTGGTTTCATGTTCGAGGGTCACCCATGGGTGATTTCCTTTGCTTTGGTTGTTTATCGCCATTTTTCTTAGGTTGCCTGTGAGGAAAACCTTGTTTCATTGTTTGTCTACCTTGTTTTAGCTAATTTCCAATATTGACTGCTGTTTATATTGTTTTGATGCATTGTAGCTATTAGACAAGTACTTTTTTAGCTTACTTTGGGATGCTAATAGTCGATTACGCACGACTAGACTGCTCAGGGCTGTGTGAACCTGGTGCGGTAGACTAAAGAATGAATTGACGATTAAGAGCTTCCCTAGAGAGTCTATTATAAATTAGTTTCATACATAGTACCTACAGGAATTGGAATTTGTTCTTCCCAATAGTTTCCTTAGTTTATGCACATACCGATACCACAGGAGGAATTAGACGTAAGTGCTTCCTTAGAGAGTCTATAGCTATCGTTGCAGGACCATAGGGGAATTGACGGTGAGAGCTTCCCAGAGTGTTTGTGCCTTGTATGATTATTTTACTAGAGGGGTCTGCCAGTAGGAGCCACCCAGAGAGTCAGTTTTATTATTTTTTTGGTTTGTTGTGACGAGTCCACCCAGACAAAGAATAATCTTGGGGTTGTACTGCTTGTTGTCTAGGTAGTCTGACGAGATACCTGTTGTGTTACATTCTATACCTTGAGAATATAGAGATGTTTGCTAGACTCCTTGGTTGATAATTAAATGATTGTATTAAATTAATAAATAAATGTGAATGGAGAATTGTAGGATTGTTACTTCAATGTACCTCGGTTTCTCTACTGCATTTATTTCCTTTACTTTTGCTATATTGCTCACTAACAGTAGGGCACAGATCTTGTAGTGATTGACTAATGGGATTAGTCTCACACCCTTTTCGGGTCTTGATTTTTGGACAAAATAGACTATTTGGTTGCAGGTGTGGATAGGGATTGTGGCCCTTCCACCTTAGGTACTTGATTGCTGGTTAGAGATGGAGAGCATGAGACCAGGCTTTGGATCGTGATGCTACTGGAGTTGCTGTTTAATTTTAGTATTTGGTTTTAGTTGTATTTCAGCACGTTGATTTTTTATTGCTTTCCATAGACACATGTACCATACTGCATAATTATTTTATCATACATTGCTTCTACATTTAGTTTCAGTTGTTGTATGTTGTTTACTGCTTCCGCTATTGTGTATGTTTGTTTTTCTGCTGTACAATTTACCAAATGAGGGCATATTTGTCCCACCGACTCACCAAGGCCCTCACTTCTAGTCGGTAGCCTCTAGCATTTAGGAAAACATGCTTGAGGTCATGTGGCGAACCGGGTACAGGGCACCAGTTATGTGGCCTCGAATTCGGGTCGTTACAATGTGGTATCAGAGGAGGTTTTATTTATTTTCTATTGCCTTACTATTTTTGCGACAATAGACAAGGATAGGAAGGAATGGGTAGTTAGTACTTAACTATGCCCGAGAGTAATTAACCCATGTTCATGGAAATTCTATACTTCCTCGTAATTGTAATTTTCATTTTTTGCAAGTGTTACAGTTTATTATATTTCACCATTGGGTGATGCACATGTTTTTTTGCGGTTACAGTTTATATGATTGTGGTTCTATTTTGTTGCAACCCGATAAGATGAGGTTATGACATCTCATGCAACATATATGCACTTGTTAGGAAATCACATGTCATGCATTTTTCCATGTCATATAGAGTGCATTAGAGGTAGCATGATGTTGTGATAGATGCAGTGATAGATTACACATGATGTTGTGATAGTTGATGTGATAGAAATACTGCTATATTGGTAGGGTGTTGTTTATTTTTGCAGTTAATTTATCATGGATTCCAAACTTTGGTCTTAGAGGTGTTATGGACCCTCGAGGATCAGAATTTGGTGGATCATTCATTTGTTATGTTGTTTACTTATTGTATGCATTGTTATGATGCCAATATTTGATTCGTGGGGAGTATGGGCCCCCACAGATCGGAATTTGGAACATAGATGCTTGTTTATCCATGTTTCTGGCATTCGGTGCAGTTTCTGAGCTACTGCCTGGAAAAAAACCTAGAATACACGGCGTGTACTTTATTAATACATGCCGTGTTGTTTTTAAACCATGTTACTGACTGTGTGAATAGATACCCAGGGTTATAGAATATCTTCGGGGACACATTGTGTACGATAAGTACACGCCTTATAGAAGTCAACCGTGTACCCACCCGTGTCACTAACAACATGGGTCGGGGAAGCTCGTGTACTACACTTCGTGTTTTGTATGAACATGTCATGTAGCCTTGTTCTAAGTACCCGGTTGTGTCATGAACAACACGGGTCGGTGTTATCTTTCCTTATACACGCCGTGTTTGTTCAGAACATGCTGTTTAAGGGTCAGCCATGTAGCCGGCCGTGTAACCTGCTACATAGGTCACCGAACCTGTCAAGTGCACGCCATGTCCCTTGGGAACATGCTGTGTAGTGTCGATCGTGTGTCAAGCCGTGTCGCTAACAACACGGGCTAGGTAAGGCATGTCTAGAGCATGGCGTGTCTTCCTCAACACGTTGTGTAGTCTTCGGTGGGGATAGTCCGTGTGAATTAGTCATGTAGAAGTAACCGGGTCGGGAGAAAAGGGTCAGTACATGCCGTGTAGTTTGAGAACACGCCGTTTAGTCAGGCTGTTTACATAGCCATGTATGGCCAAGGTACATGCCCCGGGTAAAATTTCTGGGAACATGCCATGTAGCCATACTACACGCAGTGTAGTAATGTTTTTCCAAATTTTAAAGGTTTTTCCCCTCCTGTTCCATTTTACTCTATTATGTTGGAACTGTGTTCGTCGTTAATAAAGGTGCATTTTTATCTTTCAGAGCTATGGAACCAAGACCTCCTCCCATTGCACTTCAGGAACCAGGCAGTGACCATACGCCTGATACGGCAGACCGGGGACTACCAGTAGTTCCACCGATCATTCCAGACATGGCACCTGTTGTGATTCCAGACACTGGTGTCGACGCTCAGTTCAGAGATGGTTTCATGTGATTCATACATGCCTTCCAGGGAGCTCAGCATCCTGCCCCATCTATGGCAGAGCTTACACAAGCTTTTTAGCAGTTGAATCCTCCCACTTTTACAGGGGATGGAGGACCTCAGGCTGCAGAGTCATGGCTAGACACCATGCTTTCCATCTTCGTGCATCTGGAGACACCCCTAGACAGAAGGGTGAAGCTCGTGACTTACGTACTGCGAGAGTCATCCAAGAGATTGTGGGACGTAGTTTCACAAGCAGGGTGCCAACAAACTATGGCTTGGGACGAGTTACAACGTACGTTCTATGATTACTTCTATCCAGCGACACTGAGGGCCAACAAAGCCATAGAGTTCATGAACCTGTAGCAGGGTACTCTTTCGTTTATGGAGTCTTCCTCCCGTTTCACTGAGTTACAATGCTTGACTCCCGTTCTGGGAAATGATGAGCTGTTTTTGGCAAGTAAGTTAGAGGGAGGCCTCAAACCAGAGATCAGATCGCAGGTGAATGTATTCTAGTTGAATTCTATTACTCTGATAGTCAACCTGGCGCTGATAACTGAATTAAATCTGATGGATACTGGAGCTTTTGACCTGGGCGGTTCAGCATCCAAGGCTGGTTCATTTCATACTGACAGTAGGAAGCGCCACCGAGAGTCAACTTGAGGTGACTCGAGGAAGCGAGGTATTTCTTCTGGTCGACGCGATATTCCTTCTAGAAACTAGGTGGTGTGATATCAGTGTAGAAATAGTAGGCCTAAGAAGCCTCAGTTCCCGAGACACCCAGTGGAGTGCTGATCTTGCGGAAAGATGGGTCATCTACAGCGTTTTTGCAAGGTTCTCCTTCCAGTGGCTAGTAAAGGAGGATCTGTTTCTACTACTCGTACAGGATCAGGGTTACCAGTTCCGCAACAGACTGGGGGATGGAGTTCTTCAGGTCATTTAGTCTAGGGAAGAGGCCATGGACATGGTGGTTAGGATCAGGGAGGATCAGCTCAGGGATATCTAGCTGCTACACAGGACTGTAGTACTGGCCAAACGTTTGTGGTAAATCAGATTATTCAAGTGCGAGATACTGGACCTTCCATAGTTCGAGGTACGATCTTAGTAGCCTCAGTTTTATCTTCTGCACTTTTCGATACAGGAGCTTCTTATAGCTTTGTTTCAATGCACACTATAGAGAGCCTTAGACTTATTGTCTTTACTTCTGAGGATATGATGACACTAGACACTCCCTTGGGACTTAGAACTGCTAGTGTGCGTCAGTGCAATGAGTTCCCCCTTGAGGTTGGTGGGTGTCACTTCATGTGGGATCTTTATGTCTTTGAGATGACAGGTTATGATGTCATTCTCGGAATAGACTAGTTAGTTTCCTTCCAGGCCTCTGTCGAATGCTATCACCAAAGGGTGAGTTTCACATCACCGGAGGGAGGATCTTTTCTTCACAAGGGCGAATGGGATGTCCAGGCCGGCAGAGCTGGACTAGAGCATCATGGGTTGGGCAGTGTTACGACCCAAAATGCTAGTTTATATCTGGATGACCAGGGGACTTCTCAAATAGATTTTCCTCCAGTAGTTGATTTATTTCCAGATGTTTTTCCAGAAGACTTTTCAGGTTTGCCTCTAGAGCGAGAGGTATACTTCTCTATTGAGCTTGTGCTAGGAGCAGCACAGGTATCCATACCTCCTTATAGGATGGAGACACATGAGTTCCAAGAGCTCAAGAAACAGTTGGAGGAGTTGTAGGCTAAGGGTTTCATCCGACCCAGTACTTCCCCCTTGGGATTTTCCGGTGTTGCTTGCGAAGAAGGCATATGGTACCTTATGGCTATGCGTGGACTATCAGAAGCTAAACCAGTTGAAAATCAAGAACTGATATCCATTGCTGAGGATTGATGATCTTTTTGATCAACTTAGAGGAGACATGGTGTTCTCAAAGATCCACTTGAGATTCAGCTATCATCAATTGTGCATCAGACCATTAGATATACCTCTTATATTCTTCCAAAGATGATATGGTCTCTATGAGTACTTTTTTATGCCGTTCAGTCTCACATACATGCCAGCAGTTTTCATGTCGCTGATGAACAGAGTTTTCCATCCTTTCTTGGATTCCTTCATGGTGGTTTTCATGGACGATATCTTGGTGTACTCTCACAATCGACACGACCATGCTACCCATATTGATATCGTATTGATTACACTGAGAGAGCATTAGTTATATGCTAAGCTCTCAAAGTGACACTTCTGGATAGATGAGATTCACTTCCTAGGTCATGTCATCTCAGAGGTAGGAGTTTCAGTAGACCCAGAAAAGGTGAGAGAGGTAGTTAAATGGGAGCAGACGAAGAATGTCTTTGAGGTACGGAGTTTCTTGGGGCTGGCTAGTCATTACAGGAGGTTTATACATGACTTTTGATTCCTAGAAGCACCGCTGATAGGTCTGAACAAGAACGGGGTGAAGTTTTTATGGTCATATCCTTGTGAGTCAGCTTTTCAGGAGCTGAAGGGGAGGATGACATCAGCACCGATACTGGTGTTTCCAAAGCCGGGCAAGGGATATACTGTCTTCTGTGATTCTTTAGGTATCGGGATTTGAGCGGTGATTATGCAGGGAGATGGGGTCATCACTTACAGGTCTCAGCAACTGAGGCTACACGAGAGGAACTACCCGACGCACGATCTAGATTTGTCACCTATTGTTCACACCTTACGCTGTTGGAGACATTACCTTCTGGGAGAGCGCTTTGTGGTTTTCACTGACCAAAATATTCTCAAGTACATCTTCACCCAGTGTGATCTAAATCTGATACAACATAGGTGGTTCGAGTATCTTCATTCCTTCGACATTGAGCTTTCCTATACGCCCGGGAAGGGAAACACAATGGCTGATGCGTTGAGCAGGAGAAATCAGATTCAGGTAGTTCAGGAGGCCAGCAGTGAGTGGCATATTATGGCTATATTTTCCGGGATGGACATGGAGGTACACGAAAAATAGGGACAAACCTTTCTCTCTTCTATGGCTATTACCTCTACTCTTCTTGATCAGGTGCAGATGAGGCAGCTATCAGATTCAGAGGGATTAGTCCTACAGGAGAGTGTGTCAGGAGAGGACCCTCTTCCTGGATGGACTGTGGGAGAGGATTAGATCTTGCATTTTTAGGGACGAGTATTGGTGCTAGAAGACATACGCGAGGAGCAGATGTGGGATTTTCATTCCTCAGTTTGGGCAGTTCATCCTGGCATCACCAAGATGTATCGTGATCTACACCACCAGTACTGGTGGCCAGGTATGAAGAGAGATGTTTCTAGTATCGTCTTGAGGTTCTCTACTTGTTAGTAGGTGAAGGCAGAGAATCAGGGACCAGCAAGGCTTTTACATTAGTTACCCATTCCAGAGTGGAAGTGGGAGGATGTCGTGATGGACTTCGTGACCAGATGGCTGAGGTCGCCTCGAGGAAACGATGTTGTTTGGGTTGTCGTCGACAGGATTATGAAGGTTGCTCACTTCCTGACGATCAAGGATACATTCAGTGTCGATGATCTGGGACGAATTTACATCTGATAGATTGTACATCTGCATGTAGTTCCACACTCCATTGTTTCAGACAGGGATGCACACTTTACTTCTCAGTTATGGAAGGGGCTTCAGAGGGATTTGGGTACACAAGTACTTTTTATTACAACATACCATCCCTAGACTGATGGCCAGTCAAAGCGTACGATCCAGGAGCAGGAGGATATTCTACGAGCTTGAATTTTGGAATTTGGTGGTTCTTGGGAGAAGAATATCCCTCTCGTGGAGTTCCCCTACAATAATAGTTTTCAGGTGACCATTCATATGGCACCCTATGATGCCTTTTACGGTAGGCCATGCCGATCACCTTTTTGCTAGCTGGAGGCCAGAGAGGCAGCTTTGCTGGGAACTTGTCTTGTTCAGGAGACCTCAGAGCAAATAGAGTTGATTCGTAAGAAAATGTATACAACACAGTCTCGACAAAAGTCTTATGCTGATCAGCGGAGATGAACTCTAGAGTTCGAGGTTGGGGATCAGGTTTTCCTGCATGTCGCACCGAGGTTGGGACCCAAGAGGATACAAAGATAGGGTAAGATTTCAACGCGGTACGTCAGGACATTTGAGGTGTTGGAGAGAGTTGGGATGGTCGCCTATCGGTTACATTTACCTCAGAGGTACCGGGCTATGCACGACGTCTTCCACGTTTCCCTACTCCGACGTTACTTTTTAGGCCTGTCTAATTTCTTTCAACCTAAGGAGGTTGAGCTTGAAGTGGATTCATCGTTTAAGGAGCATCCTATCTGGATTGTCGATCACAGTACGAAGGTTCTCCATGGGCGGTTTCGTCCTCTATTATGGGTGCTATGGAAGCACGTGCGAGTACAGGAAGAGACCTGGGAAAGGAAGGCCGCGGTACAATCGCAGTGGCCGGAGATGTTCGGGGTTTCTTCTTCTCCACCTCATTAAGGAAATTCTAGGATGAATTTCCTTAAGGGGGGAAGTTTGTAAGAACTCGGATCATCATTTCAGGTATATCTTTCTTTTTCCTGGAGTTTTTGAGAAAAGAGGGTTTTCTGGAAATTTTTGAAGTACATGTCGTGTACTTTCTGAGTACATGCCATGTACTCCCTTGCCGCACCAGGATGTGTGCTGGCTATGTCTGGGCCACACACATGGAGTGTAGAGGCGATGTGGTGGCCTCATAAAGTGGAGTACGGAAAAACAGATTACATGCCGTGTACCCCAGAAGTACACGCCGTGTATTTTCTTTTTTTATTAATCGGACAGGGGTCGCGACTTAACCCTGTTTTCGTCTTCTTGTCCTCCTAATTCTGGCTAGCGCATCTGAGGAGGACGAATATTCTCCGAGACACCTATCCTTCACCATCTATCTGAATCGAACACCATCGGTGGGAATAGAATCATAGTGGTGAGTTCTTGGTTCTTCTTTGGCCTTGTTTCCTTTTTTTTCCTCTCGTGTGAGTTATCTGAGGTTGAACGTTTTAGACTTTTTTGCAGATCTACTATATCCTAGGCTGATTCATAGGCCAAGGTTCAAGTATATCAATCTACGAGGATCGAGGTAGGTGGTTTTTTCCTTACGTTCAATGTCTTTGAGTTTTTGGGAAAAAGGTGTCGGATAACCATGTATTGGGTATCCCGGGTTAGGGATTTTGATTCCATTGTTAAAATTGCCTTATATTTCTTGGTTTATTGAGGTTAATTGATAGTAATATATGATTTGTTGCATGCTCTAGGTTCACCCATGGGTGATTTCCCTTGCTTTGGCAATTTATCATCGTTTGGCTTAGGTTGCCTGTGAGCCAAACCTTGTAGCATTGTTTTTCTGCCTTGTTTTAGCTGATTACATGTATTTCCTGCTGTTTATATGATTTTAATTCATTGTATCTATTATCCAAGTAGTTCTTGAGCTTACTTAGGGCTGCTGACAGTTGATGACGCATGACTAGACTGCTCAGGGTTGTGTGAACCTGGTGCAGAAGACTAAAGGGGGAATTGATGATTGAGGGCTTCCCTAGAGAGTATTTTATAAATTATTTTCATATGCAGGACCTATAGGAATTGGAATTTGTGCTTCCCAAGAGCGTCCTTATTTTACGCACGTATCGAGACCACATGAGGAATTAGATGTGAGTGCTTCCTCAGAGAGTCTATAGCTATCATTGCAAGACCATAGGGGAATTGACGGTAAGAGCTTCCCAGAGTGTCTGTGCCTTGTATGATTATTTCACTAGAAGGGTCTGCCAGTAGGAGCCACCCAGAGAGTCAGTTTTATTATTTTTTTGGTTGGTTGTGACGAGTCCACAAAGCCAAAGAACAAGCTTGGGTTTGTACTGCTTGTTTTCTAGGTAGTCTGACAAGATACCTGTTGTGTTAGTTGCTGTGCCTTGAGAATATAGAGCTGTTTTCTAGACTCCTTGGTTGATAATTAATTAGTTGTATTAAATTAATAAATAAATGTGAATGGGGAATTGTAGGATTATTAGTTCGGTGTACCTCTGTTTCTCTTCTATATTTATTTCCGTTACTTTTTCTATATTGCTCACTAATAGTAGGGCACAAATCATATGGTGATTGCCTATTGGGATTAGTCTCACACCCTGTTTGGGTCCTTCTATTTGGCCCAAACAGACTATTTGGGTGCAGGTGTGGATAGGGATTGTGGCCCTTCCACCTCAAGTACTTGATTGCTGGTTGGAGCTGGAGAGCATGTGACCAGGCTTTGGCTCGTGATGCTGCTGGAGTTGCTGTTTACTTTTAGTAGTTGGTTTCTGTTGTATTTCAGCATGTTGATTTGTTTACTTCTTTCCATAGACACATGTACTATACTGCATCATTATTTTATCAGACATTTCTTCAACTTTTAGTTTCAGTTGTTGTATGTTGTTTACTGCTTCCGCTATTGTATATATTTGTTTTTCTACTGTATTATTTACCAAATGAGGGCATAGTTTTCCCACTGACTCACCAAAGACCTCGCTTATAGTTGTCAGCCTTTGGAGTTTGGGAAAACGCGCTTGAGGTTATGTGGCGAACTGGGTACGGGGCACCAGTTATGTGGCACCGGATTCGGGTCGTTACAAAGTTGTATCAGGCAAGGTTTTATTTCTTTTCTATTTCCTTACTATTTTGAGACAATAGAAAGGGATAGGAAGGAATGGGTAGTTAGTACTTAACTATGCCCGGGAGTAATTAACCCGTGTACATGGAAAAGCTATACTACCTCGTAATTACAATTTTCAGTTTTTGCAAGTGATACAGTTTATTATATTTCACCGTTGGGTGATGCACATGTTTTGTGCTGTTACAATTTATATGATTGTGGATCTATTTTTTTGAAACCGGATGAGATGAGGGTATGCCATCTCATACATCATATAGGAACTGGTTAGGAAATCACATGTCATTCATTTTTCCATGTCATCTAGGGTGCATTAAAGATAGCATGCAGTTGTGATAGATGTTGTGAGAGATTATGCATGATGTTGTGATAGTTACTGTGAGAGAAATACCTCTATGTTGGTAGGGTGTTGTTTATTTTTGCAGTTAATTTATCATGGACACCAAACTTTGGTCTTAGAGGTGTTATGGGCCCTCGAGGATCAGAATTTGGCGGATCATTCGTCTGTTATGTTGTTTACTTGTTGTATGCATTGTTATGATGCGAAGCTTTGATTCACGAGGAGTATGGGCCCCCAAGGATCGGAATTTGGCACATATATGCTTGTTGTTCTGTGTTTCTGGTGTTCGGTGCAGTTTCGGAGCTACTTCCCGGAAAAAAACCCAGAATACACGACATGCACTTTATTAGTACATGTCGTGTAGTTTTTAAACCGTGTTACTGACTGTGTCAACAGAGACACGGGGTTTTATAAAGTCTTCAGGGACACGCCGTGTACAATAAGTACACGCCATGTAGTAGTCAACCACGTACCTGGCCGTGTCACGAACAACACGGGTCGATGTTATCTTTCCTTATACACACTGTGTTTGTTTGGAACACGCCGTGTAAGGGCCAGCCATGTAGCCGGCCGTGTAACCTGCTACACGGGTCACTGAACCTGTCATGTGCACACTGTGTCCCTTGGGAACACGCCATGTAGTGTCGACCGTGTGTCAGGCCATGTTTCTAACAACACGGGCCAAGTAAGGAAAGTTTAGTGCACGCCGTGTCTTCCTCAACACACTGTGTAGTCTTTGGCTGGGACAGTCTGTGTGACTTAGTCATGTAGGAGTTACTGGGCAAGGAGAAAAGGTTCGGTACATGCCATGTAGTTTGAGAACATGCCGTGTAGTCGGGCTGTTTACACAGCCATGTATGGCCAAGTTACACACCCAGGATAAAATTTCTGGGAACACGCCGTGTAGCCATACTACACGCCGTGTAGTCATGTTCTTCCCAATTTTGAATTTTTTCCCTCCTGTTCCATTTTACTCTCTTATGTTGCAACTGTGTTCGTCGTTAATAAAGTTGCGTTTTGATCTTTCAGAGCTATGGCACGAAGACATCCTCCCATTGCACGTCAGGAACCAGGCAGTGACCGTACGCCTGATACGGCAGACCAGGGACTACTAGTAGTTCCGCCGATCGTTCTGGAAATGGAACCTGCAGTGAATCCAGAAACTGGTGCTGACACTCAGTTCCGAGAAGGTTTCATGATATTCATGCAGACCTTCCAGAGAGCTCAGCATCCTGCCCCATCTATGGAAGAGCTTACACGAGTTTTTCAGCAGCAACACCCTCCCACTTTTATAGGGGATGGAGGACCTCAGGCTACAGATTCATGGATAGAAACCATGATTTCCATCTTCAAGCATCTAGAGACACCCCCAGACAGAAGGGTTAAGTTCATGACTTACATGCTGTGAGTTTCCGCCAAGATATGGTGGGACGTAGTTTCACAGGTAGGGCGCCAATGGACTATGGATTGGGACGAGTTCCATCGTACGTTCTACAACTAATTCTATCCGGTGACGCTGAGGGCCGACAGATCCATAGAGTTCATGAACCTGCAGCAGGGTACTCTATCGGTTATAGAGTATTCCTCCCGTTTCACTGGGTTATAGTGATTCACTCCCATTATGGGAAATGACAAGATGTTTTTGGCAAGGATGTTTGAGGAAGGCCTCAAACCAGAGATCAGATCGTAGGTGAACGTCTTCTAGTTGACTTTTATTACTCTGATATTCAACCATGAACTGATCACTGAACGAAATCTGATGGAGACTGGAGTTGTTGACTAGGGAGGTTCAGCATCCAAGGCTGATTCATTTCATACTGACAGCAGGAAGCGCCACCGAGAGTCTACACGAGGTGACTCGAGGAAGCAAGGTATTTCTTCTGGTCGATGGGATCATTCTTATGGAAACCAGGAGGTGTTCTATCAGTGTGGAAATAACGGGAATAAGAATCCTCATTGCCCGAGAGACCCAGTGGAGTGCAAATCTTGCGACAAGATGGGTCGTCTGCAGCGTTTTTTTAATGTTCTCTTTCCAGCGGCTAGTGAAGGAGGATCTGTTTCTACTCCTCGTACAGGAGAAGGGTTTCCAATTTCATAGAAGACTGGGTGCTGTAGTTATTCAGGTCGTTCAGTCTAGGGAAGAGGCCATGGACACGGTGGATAGGCTCATGGAGGATCAGCTCAGGGGTATCAGGCTGCTACACAGGACTTCGGTACTGGAAAGACGTTTGCGGTAGAGCAGATTCTTCTGGGGCGAGATTCTAGACCTTCCACAGTTCGAGGTATGATCTTAGTAGCCTCAGTTTTATCTTCTTCACTTTTCAATACTGGATCTTCTCATAGCTTTGTTTCTGTGCAAACTGCGGAGAGCCTTAGACTTACTGTCTTTACTTATGAGGATATGATGACACTAGACACTCCCTTGGGACTTAGAACTGCTAGTGTGTGTCAGTGCAAGGAGTGCCCCCATGAGGTTGGTGGGTGTCACTTCTTGTGGGATCATTATTTCCTTGAGATGATGGGTTATGATGTCATTCTCGGAATGGACTGGTCAGTTTCCTTCCAGGACTTTTTTGACTGCTATCGCTGAAGGGTGAGTTTCACATCACCAAAGGGTGGATCTTTTCTTCACAAGGGAGAATGGGATGTCTAGGAGAGCAGAGCTGGACTAGAGCATCATGTGTTGGGCGGTGTTATGACCATGATTTCTAGTTTATATCTGGAAGACCAGGGGACTTCTCAGATAGAATTTTCTCCAGTAGTTGACCGTTTTCTTGATTTTTTTCCAGAAGACTTCTCAGGTTTGACTCTGGAGTGAGAGGTAGACTTCTCTATCGAGAATGTGCCAGGTGCAGCGCTGGTATCCATAACTTCTTATAGGATGGCGATGCCTGAGTTTCAAGAGCTCAAGAAATAGTTGGAGGAGTTTCAGGCTAAGGGTTTCATCCGACCTGGTACTTCCCCTTGGGGTTCGCCGATGTTGTTTGTGAAGAAGGCGGATGGTACCTTATGGCTATGCGTGGACCATCGGAAGCTGAACTAGTTGACAGTGAAGAACCGATATCCATTACTGAGGATTGATGATCTTTTTGATCATCTTTGAGAAGCCAGGTTGTTCTCGAAGATTGACTTGAGATCCGGCAATCATCAGTTGTGCGCCAGACCATCAGATATACCTCTCATAGCCTTCTGGAGCAGATATGGTCCGTATGAGTACTTGGTTATGCCGTTAGGTCTCACGAACGCGCCAACATTTTTCATGCTGCTGATGAATAGAGTTTTTCATCCTTTCTTGGATTCCTTCATGGTGGTTTTCATGGACGATATCTTGGTGTACTCTCACACTCGACACGACCATGCTACCCATCTTGAGATCATATTGAGTACACTAAGAGAGCATCAGTTATATGCTAAGCTCTCAAAGTGCCACTTCTGGATGGACGAGATTCAATTCCGGGGTCATGTCATCTCAGAGGAAGGAGTATCAGTATACCCAGAAAAGGTTAGAGCAGTAGTTACATGGGAGCATGTGAAGAATGTCTTCAAGGTACAGAGTTTCTTGGGGCTGGTTGGTTATTACAGGTGGTTTATACAGGACTTTTCATGCCTAGAAGAACCGCTGACAGGTCTGACTGAGAAGGGGTCGATGTTTTTATGGTCATATCCTTGTGAGTGATCTTTTCAGGAGCTGAAGGGGAGGTTGACGTCACCACCGATACTGGTCTTTCCAGAGCCGGGAAAGGGCTATACTGTCTTCTGTGATGCTTTAGGTATCGGGCTGGGAGCTGTGCTTATGCAGGGAGATGGGGTCATCGCTTACGTGTCTCGGTAGTTGAGGCCACACAAGAGGAACTACCCGATGCATGATCTGGAGTTGGCAGTTGTTGTTCATGCGTTACGCTGTTGGAGACATTAACTTCTAGGAGAGCGCTTTGTGGTTTTCATCAACCACAAGAGTCTCAAGTACATCTTCACTCAGTGTGATCTAAATATGAGACAACGTAGGTGGGTCGAGTATCTTTAGTCCTTCAACTTTGAGTGTGCCTATACGTCTGGGAAGGGCAACGCATTGGCTGATGCGTTGAGCATGAGAACTCAGATTCAGGCAGTTCAAGAGGCCAGCAATGAGTGGCAACTTATGGTTCTATTCTCCTAGATGCACTGGGAGGTTCATGATAAACCGGGAGAGATCATTCTCTCTTATATATCTCTTACCTCTACTCTTCTTGATCAGGTGCGGATGAGGAAGCTATCAGATTCAGAGGGCTTAGTCCTACGGGAGAGTGTGTCAGAAGAGGACCCTCTTCCTGGATGGACTGTGGGCGAGGATGAGATCTTGCATTTCTAGGGACGCATATGGGTTCCAGGAAACATACACGAGGAGATAATGCGAGATTTTCATTCCTCAGTTTGGGTAGTTCATCCTGGCATCACCAAGATGTATCGTGATCTACACCACCAGTACTGGTGGCCAGGTATGAAGAGAGATGTTTCTGGTTTCGTCTTGAGGTGCTCTACTTGTCGGTAGGTGAAGGCAGAGCATCAGCGACCATCAAGGCTTTTACAGCAGTTACCCATTATGGAGTGGAAGTGGAACGATTTCATGATGGACTTCGTGACTGGATTGCGGAGGTTGCCTCGATGAAACGATGTTGTTTGGGTTTTCATTGATAGGCTTACGAAGGTTTCTCACTTACTTCCGATCAAGGATACCTTCAGTGTTGATGATCTAGGACGAGTTTACATCGAAGAAATTGTACGTCTGCATGGACTTCCACACTCCATTATTTCAGACAGGGATGCGTGCTTTACTTCTCGGTTCTGGTAGGGGCTTCAGAGGGATTTGGGTATACAGGTACTTTTGAGTAAAACATACCATCCCTAGACTGATGACCAGTCCGAGCATACGATCCAGGTGCTTGAGTATATGATTCGATCATGCATTTTGTACTTTGGAGTTTTTTGGGAGAAGCATATCCCTCTTGTGGAGTTCGCCTACAATAACAATTTTCAGGCGACCATTCAGATGGAACTCTATGAGGACTTGTATGGTAGGCCATGTCGATCACCTTTATACTGGCTGGAGGTAGGAGAGGCAGGTTTGCTGGGACATCGTCTTGTTCCGGAGACCTCAGAGCAAATAGAGTTGATTCGGAAGAAAATTTCTACAACATAGTCTCGGAAAAAGTCTTATACTGATCAGCGGAGACGACCTCTGGAGATCGAGGTCGGGGATCAGGTTTTCCTGCGTTTCGCACTAAGGTTGGGACACAAGAGGATCTGGAGAGAGGGTAAGATTTCACTACGGTACGTTGGTCCGTTTGAGGTGTTGGAGAGAGTTGGTCTGGTTGCCTATCGATTGTAGTTACCTCATAGGTACCGGGCTATGCACGACGTCTTCCACGTTTCCCAACTCCGACATTACTTTTCAGACCCATCTCATGTATTTCAACCTGAGGAGGCTGAGATTGAAGTGGATGGATAGTTTGGGGAGCATCCTATCTGGATTTTCGATCGCAGTATGATGGTTCTCAGTGGGTGGTCTGTTCCTCTAGTACGGGTGCTATGGCAGCACAGGCGAGTATAGGACGAGACCTAGGAAAGGGAGGCTGAGGTACGATTGTAGTGGCCGGAGCGGTTCAGGGTTTTTTCTTCTCCACCACATTAAGGAAATTCGGGGACAAATTTATTTAAGGGGGGAAGTTTTTAAGAACCTGGATCTTCGTTTTAGGTATGTCTTTCTTTTTCCTGGAGTTTTTGAGAAAAGAGGGGTTTCTAGAAATTTTTGAAGTACACGCTGTGTACTCCCTTGCCGCGCCTGGCTGTGTGCTACCATGTCCGGGCCACACACACGGTGTGTTGAGGTGATGTGTCAGCTTCTTAAAGCAGAGTACGAAAAAACATAGTACATGCCATGTACCCTAGAAGTACATGCCGTGTATTTTCTTTTTTGTATTAATCGGACCGGGGTCGCGACTTGACCCTGTTTTCATCTTCTTCTCTGCCAAATTCTTCCCAGAGCATGCGAGGAGGATGAATCTTTTCCGAGCCACTGATCCTTCACTAGCTATCTGAATCAAACATTGTCGGTGGCAATAGAATCACAGTGGTGAGTTCTTGGTTCTTATTTGGCCTTGTTTCCTGTTTCTTCCTCTCGTGTGAGTTATCTGAGGTTGAACATTTTAGACGTTTTTTCAGATCTACTTCGTTATAGGCTGATTCATAGGATGAGGTTCAAGTATATAAATATACTAGGATCGAGGTAGGTGGTTTGTTTCCCTACGTTGAATGTCATTGAGTTTTTGTGAAAAAAGTGCCGGATACCCATGTATCTGGTATCCCGGGTTAGGGATTTTGATTCCAGGGTTTTAATTTCATTAGATTGATTGGTGGATTGAGGTTAATTGATAGTAATATATGATTGGTTTCATGTTCGAGGTTCACCCATGGGTGATTTCCCTTGCTTTGGATGTTTATCGCCGTTTGGCTTAGGTTGCCTGTGAGCCAAACCGTGTAGCATTTTTTGTCTGCCTTGTTTTAGCTAATTGCATGTATTACCTGTTGTTTATATGATTTTGATGCATTGTAGATATTATCCAAGTAGTTGTTGAGATTATTTAGGGATGATGACAGTCTATTACACACGACTAGACTGCTTAGGGCTGTGTGAACCAGGTGCTGTAGACTAAAGATAGAATTGATGATTAAGGGCTTCCATAGAGAGTCTGTTATAAATTAGTTTCGTATGCAGGACCTACAAAAATTGGACTTTGTGCTTCCAAAGAGTGTCCTTAGTTTAAGCACATATCGAGACCACACGAGGAATTATACATAAGTTCTTCCTCAGAGAGTCTATAGCTATCGTTGCAAGACCATAGGGGAATTGATGGTGAGAGCTTCCCAGAGTGTTTGTGCCTTGTATGATTATTTGACTAGAGGGGTCTGCCAGTTGAAGCCACCCAGAGATTCAGTTTTATTATTTGTTTGGATGGTTGTGACGAGTCCACCAAGCCAAAAAAACAAGCTTGGGTTTGTACTTCTTGTTGTCTAGGTAGTCTGATGAGATACCTGTTGTGTTACTTGCTGTGGCTTGAGAATATAGAGCTGTTTTCTAGACTCCTTGGTTGATAATTAAATTATTGGATTAAATTAATAAATAAATGTTAATGGAGAATTGTAGGATTGTTACTTCGGTGTACCTCTGTTTCTCTGCCGCATTTATTTCCTTTACTTTTTCAATATTTCTCACTGACAGTAGGGCACAGATCTTATGTTGATTTTCTACTAGGATTAGTCTCACACCCTGTTTGGGTCCTACTTTTCGGCCCAAAAAGACTATTTGGTTGCTGGTGTGGATAGGGATTGTGGCCCTTCCACCTCTGGTACTTGATTGCTAGTTGGATCTGGAGAGCATGGGACTGGGATTTGGCTCGCGATGCTGCTGGAGTTGATGTTTACTTTTAGTATTTGGTTTCAGTTGTATTTCAGCACATTGATTTTTTTACTGCTTTCCATAGACACATGTACCATACTGCATCATTATTTTATCATCCATTGCTTATAATTTTAGTTTTACTTTTTGTTTGTTGTTTACTGCTTCCGCTATAGTGTATGTTTGTTTTTCCGCTGTACACTTTACCAAATGAGGGCATAGTTTTCCCACCAACTCACCAAGGCCTTCACTGCTAGTCGGCATCCTCTGGCATTTGGGAAAATGTGCTTGAGGTCATGTGGCGAACCAGGTATAGGGAACCAGTTATGTGGCCCCAGATTCAGGTCGTTACAAAACAGGGTGTGAGATTAAATCCCAGAAGGCAACCACCAGAAGATCTTTTCCAAACAGTCAGTGAGTATATGGCTGGGTAAAAGTATAGGAAGCAGTAAACATGAAGTACTCAGCAGAAAAAAATACAATATAGAGTTTCAAAATCAAGCATCAGCTAATCAAGTAGCTAAACACAACAGGTAACCCTCTAGGTAGTACTCACAGCCTAACCCCTATGGTTCAACCCAAAAAGTACAAGCAACCCTCTAGAAAGACCACACAATCTCTCCCCTATGGTTCAGATAAAGTATAAACTCTATGGGGAAGTACTCACTGTCAATTCCCCCTATAGTCTCATATCATACTAAAGGCGCTCTGGGGAAGCACTAAACATCAATTCCCCTTGTGACATGCATTGAAGAACTACAGACACTTTGGGGAAGCACTCAATGTCAATTCCCCCTGTGGTCTCACATTGTATAATTATAAAGATACTCTGGAGAAGACCTCAACATTGATTCTCCCTATGGTCTATACACCAGGTTCTCACGGCCCTGTGTAAGTCAAACAAGTGTAGAATCGCATATCGGCCCAAGAAAACCTCAAGAGAAACTTCGCTAGCATTCTAAATCACAACAGCATAACAGAACAATAATCACACCATCCTATAATACTAGGCATGGGAAAGTAAATAGTAGCCTAATAGGAAAACAATACCGAAAGGACAAAACAGGAAAAAAAACATGCATGAAATTACATACAAAGTGCAACAATTCACCCTATTTACAATCAATAATCATCCACGTAGGCATGCAATCATATACAACAACAAATAGGGCTAAAACAGTAAATGTGAAACACCCCGTTCAGGGGTATTTGGAAAATTTGCACATAAAACTCAAGGACTTTTAACAGAAAGTCACAAACCACCTATCTTAGGGTTAGGAGATCACTATATATGAACTGCGAAGATTGAATCTCCTTATAACATCGAATATCAACAAAAAATTCTAAAAATTTCATCCCAAGATAACTTGGAAAAGAAGAGAAATCAGAAGATGAGGCTCCAGTTGAAGAGAGAACTCAACGATGTGACTCCAAAAAAACTGACAGTGTTCTATTTGGAGGATGAATGGAGGCTCGGAGGCTTGTCGAAGATCAGTAGTCATACCCTCGCTCTCGGTCAAACCAGACTAAGAAGAAGTCAGTTCTATTCGTTATTCATGACCCCGATGCGTTTAATGAAAAAAAGAAAGTACACGACGTGTACTTTTAAAGTACACAACCTCTACTCGCCTTTTCTTTACTCCTCTTTAAGCGGCATCTAAGTCACCCCAAACGACCGTGTGTGTGGCCATGACATAGCCAGCACACGGCCTCCTACGACAACACAATACACAACATGTACTCACAAAGTACACGACATGTACTTCAAAAATTTCGAAAAACTCCACTTTTCTCAAAAACTCCAAAATAAAAAATTAAAACATACCAAAAAATAAGATCCGGGTTCTTACACCTTTTATCCATCTTATGAAAAATGAAAGCACCACACATGTGTACATACGACTTACCGTCGCCATGTAGCGGTGTAATTCGTTTTTTATAACAACCTTACATGGATAAGTTTAATGATAAAAATAATTAATACAAATGATATTTATGAAATCAAACTAATTCTATCAAATTAATATACCATCCAATTTCTAACCCTTTTAACCATTTAAAAATGATATCATCGCTCACATGTACACAGAACTTACCGTCTCCATGGAGTGATTAGAATTATTCTCTATGTTTAACATTAAATAATGGTCATAAATATTTATTTAATGATTAAATATTATATTTATAACTTTAATATAATTATTTAGATTAAGGATTTATATCCTATTCAAGATAAACATGAATTTCTTGACAACAAAAACATGAGAAAATGAGCCAATTACCACCTGAAATAGTAAAAAAATAAAATATTAATGATAAATGAGTGTTAAGGTGTTTTAAAAGGATCATTTATGATGTTATAAATATTAATATTCTTATTTTATCAATTAATAACATATTTAAAACTTTTATACATGAGGTTTTTCAATGTTTGTATAAATTCAAACCCGAGGTAAGGTTTTCTCATCTCAGTTTTACTTATGTAAGATATATTCCTTATTCATCACTTATTTATTTTGTGTGGTGTATATGCTATAACATTTACATATAATATCATTAATATATCAATATTCATGGTATTAACTATGTGAATTTTTGATTATTAATTTTATGAGACTTATGATTCAAAAGTTACCAAAGTGGTAAGAGTTTACTTCACAATCTCATAATTATTTGGAATTATTTTTATATATGTTTCCCATGGGGTAATTACTTATTATTTATATTTAAAACATAATATTTATTATATTTCTTAGTATATTTATGAAATTTTAAAATAATAGTATGATTTTTTCACTCTTTGGTATATAAAATTATTGATAAAATGGTTTTAATAAAATTCGAATTTATTTATATTCAGTCGAAAAAAAAATTTCATCAAAACCCATGTTTTATAAAAGAATATTTTAAAAATATTTTTAAAATTTTCAAAATGATTTATCAATGAAAGTTTTACCCATTGTTACTTTTAAATTTTTTTGAAAATAATATTGATGTTATTTTAAAAAAAAATTTGTTTGGAATTTACCAAAAATATAAAAGGAATCTTTATTTTAAAGTGTATATATTGAACAAAATTTTCCCCTAAATATTTTAAAACATATTTCACGGTTATTTTAAAAGGAAATTATGTCAAAATATATTTTTAATATATATTTTTTAAAGGTTATTTTCAAAATACAAAGGTTATTTCCATTAAAAAAATTTATGGATATTTTCAAGCCATTTCTATTTAACAATGCCATCCAAAAATTATTGTACATATAATGAGTGAGGAATAAATTATATTTAGACCATACTTATTCTTTATTTGGATGATTTATGATCATTTTGACACTGGATGTACTATTTTGATACGATTATCTATATTATTCTGGATTGTTTATGGTTATGTTTTTTGAGTAGGGAAAGTATTCACATTTCATATCATAGTTTTCAATATGAATGTTTATGTTTATTCTTTATCCCCTTAAGAAGTGGAATCAACTAGACTTAGTATATGATGGGTGGAGTCTGCTATTTCCCTTCAATGCATCAGTAGGTCTCATGAAACCAACCAGTTTGGGTATTGACTGATATCTTTCCCATTTATGTATGTTTTCTTGGACAATGCCCTGATGGTATGTTTATGATGTATCACATTATTCATTCCATCATTATGAAATCAGTAATTGATATTCCATGTTTATATTCAATTAATATAATATGCATGGTTGAGTTTCATTATCCTTTGATTATGAATATAACAGATCATATTTTATTCCTTCTATATTATACTGAAGTTATTGATTAAATGGAATGTGTTTCAGTTATTTAAATTTTCATATTATTTATGCCTAATTTATTCATAGATTCTGTTGTGTGCATTCCCTTACGGAGCATTTGATCTCACCCCTTTTATATGTTTCCTTTTCCACATGATATAAGGAAGTTTTTTTATTTATAGGTTGGGATAAACATAAGAGAATAACAACATTCTCAAAGAAATTAGTTTTGTATTTTATGTTTTAAAATGAAATTTAAATTTCAAGCATGTATCTTGTTTTCAAGGACTAATAAACTATTCAATCGTCTGGGATGTGATTCCTTGTATCCTAAACCAATGTATTATAGTAAGAACTGATTCTAGGCTATTAGGGTCGAGGTATTTACATTTGGTATTATATAAAGTTTAGTCAAAAGCTTAAAATTGGATTTAGGAAAACATAAATTAGAGATTGAAACCATCTGATAGAATTTTTAAATATATCCAAAAAAACATAGCTTAAGATTTAGATATTAGTTACACCTAAATTTTCAATTTAGGTTATGTGTATTAATAGTTTTGAGATTATACATTATTTTTCAAAATGTAATGATATGATATAGTGTATTCCATTTATTTTATAAATGTAACCTAGATGAAGGAATGAAAAATGTATCAATGAACATAATCTATATAGAAGGAAATATAATTTTAGTGATGAGTTTAACCTAATTTTTTCAAGGGAAAAATTCTACCAAACATTCTCATAGGATGTAGATGAAATATCAATTTCTAACATGAAAAGGAAATAATTATATAATTCATATGAAATAAAAGGGAAGAAATAGAAGAATAGGATAGAAGAGAAACAAATGGATAAAGGGAAGAAGGGAAAGAAGGATTTTGCAACATGTGATACTTGTGTAAGGAATCACTTTGGTACATGCTTAAAATGAAAAGCAGTTTGTTTCATGTTTGGGGAAAGAATCCAAAATGATTGTGATTACAAGGGTAAAAGATAATTTTTCAATGTGAAATGATTCCATTATAAGGATATGGGGAATTATGAAAATAAATTCCAAAAGATTCAAGGGAATATACCTCAGAATAAGTATATAGATCACCGTCATACTTTTGTTATTGATATAAATGAAGTTCAATGATTAATTTTCTTGTGTATTTGGATATGAAAAATATGTGTTTGAATTATTTTTGAAATTATCGTTATAAGAATCATGAAACCAATAAGGCTTGTACTATAATACAATTTATTTATGGATTTTGTGGTATGTGATTAATAGTAACATCAACTAAGTGAAGTGATTATGTGGCATGTACATCTTTTAAAAACAGATGATTTCAGGAATATAACATTGATATGTTCCTGATTTTGATATAATAATGATAAATAGAGGTTTATGTGATAGTATTGGGGACCATAAAGGGGGTTAGTGGTTTGATACTTTATGTTATCTTTGTTGGGATTATTATATTTTTTATTTAAGTAATATATTCAACAACCAGAGCATTTTTTTGGAATCATGTATGTTTTCATTAAGGGTTAAATGTGATAAAGGTATTTATATATTTGGAATGTTACCATAGGATATACATTATGTTTTTTGGGGAAAATTTTAGTTTATGTTGATTTTTCAAATTTAACGACCATTCTTCTTATTGATTACTCTTTGAATTTGGACAGACATAATTTTAACGAGTCTTAAGATTAAATTATTATGGAATGGATTAAGGTGATGTTTTTTGTATTATTATTTGTTAGTAACATGTAATAACCATTTTGGATAAATTCAAAAATTAATGGCTGGTGGAAGGAATTGTCGATCTTATGATTCATTATTGTGATTCAAGCATGAAAAATTCATTTTGAACACCAATTTCCTATCCAAGGAGATGAAGTGAATATATATCTATGCATAATGAAAGGATGAGATTATTATTATGATATGAAATGAAATCAATTATATTTATTGAATACAATACCTATCTTTATAGTTAAATATTCCCCCAACTCTAGGAAAAAGATTTTGTGACAAAAATTTTATCCATTTTATTTTGCACTGAGAAATCAATGACTTTTAAACCCATCACAAATTTATAGTTTTTTGACAGTTAACTTTATAATGACCATGTTTTGAATCAACCTATATAAAAACTAGATAGTTGTATTTCTCTTCTATGTCCATATTTTAACTTTCTGCTATTTTTATCCTATTAAAAATATTAATTTTGTTGTCAAATTCTCATCTCCAATTCCCTCTTATTTGGAAGAAATTTTATTAACCCTATTTATGATGTGGGTTGACTAAAAAGGAATTTTAAATTATCAATATTTTATTTTATAATCTCAATTTCAAAATATGATTATTAAATTTATTGAAGTAGGTGAGAATGTAACACCCCAAGATTTTATGGAATTTATCGTTTTAAATTTAAGCACTTCGATAGTTTACGTTGCTTGCAACACCCATCTTAGACGAATAACAGAATATTATTATGTGACTGTTATATCCAAGCCAAAAAATTGTAGAGAATGAATAGTATTAATAAAATTATGAAATATATAATTTTACAATTCATTTTTAATTTATTAATCAATTTTTTTTGAATAAATACTTAATATTTAGTAATGTTATTTTATTCTTCCAAAAATAGGTTTTTTTTACAAAAATGAGTTTTTTATTTTTATGCGTAAATAATATAATCAATTTTGGGAACTTCTGTAAATTTGTTTTATAAAAATAATATCATTTTTAAATTATTATATTAAAATTAACTTATGTTGAATTCTTGGGATCTTTCTGAAAAGAATGATTTTTTAGTGAATAGTGAAAAATACTGATTTTTATAAAACAATTAATTTACTTATAGTGTGTCACGACCCATCCCCCAGGGCCAATGTAATGAATACCCCAAGCACGCCTTCCATAGGAAAGGGGTTGACGACTAGCACTAGAAAGGTATTTCCCTAAAATGGGAAGAAATTGCCTCAAAACCTGCACACACACAAACAGAGCACACTACACACAAGTAATGCACAAAAAAAAGAAGAAGGGGGGCTTCCACAGGCCATCAATGAAGCTTTGTTGGTCTGATTTTATTCCCGTCTATGCCTACAGGCTTGTTGGGATGGTTACTATGAAACGTGGGCCTTGGTTCCACCTTGCCGCCATATTTTTTGGTCACCCACGATGAACGCAATCAATACCGAGATCAGCGAAGGGTCTGGGCCTTGTTCGTTGGGCCCGCACCCTCAGCTTTAGCATTATAACAAGGGAAGTATTTCCAAAATGAAAAAATCTTAGATAAAAAATGGATCCCCCAACCTAGAGTTCATTAGATGTCAATGCGGATGAGGAAGGAGTTTCCATGTTCGAGGGTGTTGCAGATGAAGGAGAAGGTTCAGGTCCTTTGGCGCTCGTCGTTTCCCATCATGGAATCCTTCAACGTTCATCGATTCTTCATTCTATGTTGGTGGAAGAAATCACCAGCACTTCTTCAGAGGTTCCTCTCTTTCATCTAAAAACTCATTCACAAGCTTTTTTTAAATAGAAGAAAAGAGGAGATCAACCCACCGCACAATTAATGAGGTTCATTAATTGAATTTAATTAATGAACATATTAATTTCCCCAGTAGTACGGTTACACAACCAACTTTAACCAGCCATTAAATGGTTTGAAAACCAAGCGGTCCTTCCACATCTACTTAATAGTTACAAAGAAAGAAATAAAATAACTCGTTGAGTTAATTTTGTTTGTAAGGTCAAAAAATAAATCTTTTCATTCAACACATTCCAGTAAAATTCATGCTTTTCATAAGAAAACATTGTCACTACAAATTCAACGATGCCCTCATATTTTTAATCTGAGCACTGGTTCAAAATATAGAAATCCCTTCCCACACATTTATTGAACTTACCTTAAAAAAAGTTGAAAAATTATTTGCAATCACCCTTGACCCACGCCGGTCAAGGTTTGGCTCTACCAATGGGAAATACACCCTCACGAGCTCAACGATACTCTAGGATTTCCAATGTGAATTACCATTTAGGTGTTAATGAATTTAACAATAAAATAATTGTTACTTAATAATTTTATTTATGGACAAAAAATAACATCCAATGTTGGCTTGTGCTGGCCAAGATTAGGATCTACCTAACAAAGGCATACCCTCATGAGCTTAGTGGTGGTCTTGGATTTTTAATCAGAGTAACTGTTCATGAGTTATAAGTATTTGAAAAATAAAATAATTTTATTTACTTATTTTATTTTCTATTATTCCATTATTGGGGGTTTTTCACTAGAGTCCCGCGCTGAGTAAAATTAAGTCATGCCTAGGGTAAACCCACCATCTTAAACACAAATGTGACCTCAAATATTTGATCCAGACATACATTTAAGAGTTATTACACATTTTCAAGAAAACTTCCCATGCATGCTATTTAAAGCGTAACATCCTTTTCGATGGATCATTCCAGGCACTCTGGACCTCAGATTCACGTGCTATAAATATTCGCAGCCTATTAAAAATCCCATATAATTAAAAACATTATATGGAAATTCTGGTTCTTGACATCCTCCCCACATTAGGTCTTTATGTCCCAAAAATCCACAATAATTCTAGGGAAACAATTGGGGGTAATAAGCACGCATCCGAGCCTCCCACTCCCATGTGCTCTCCTAAAGGTTCCCATGCTGCCACTAAACTCACACTAGAGGAATCGACTTCCCATGAAGGACACACTCCTATCTATCCTCTATCTCCATTGGGAACTCTGCGAACATCGCCCCATCGTCATTTTCTAGCACACCCCATTCGATAACGTGTGATGTGTCATGAATGTTCCTCCTCTACTATGATACAAGGAAATCATTATTCACCCGGTGTATCTTTGGGGGAAGATCTAGATAGTACACCACCTCTCCCACTCTGTAGAGAATCTTAAAAGGTCAAATGGACCTCAAAGATAGCTTTCCACCTTGGCCAAATCTCTGCAATCCTCTTCTGGGTGAGACATGTAGGAAGACATAGTCTCCCTCCTCAAACTGAAAGGGTCTGTATTCTATTGGATAAAGATTTATGCTAGCTATGTGTAGTCTTCATCCACTCATGGATGATCTGCACCTTCTCAGTGGTTTCCCATACCATCTCTAGACCCATAAGTGGTGACTCCCCTGGGTCTGTCCACCATAGAGGTGATCTTCATGGTCACCAGTACAATTCCTCAAACGGTGCCATGCTGATGGTGGTGTGATAATATTGTTGTATGAGAACTCCACCAGGGGCCGGTGGTCCTCCCAACTATGTCCAAAATCAAGGACACAAGCATGAAGTAGGTCCTTGAGTGTCTGTATGGTCCGCTCCATTTGACCATCTGTTTGAGGATAGAAGGTGGTGCTCAAGCGTAGTTGAGTCCCGAATGCCTTCTGTAATCCATTCCACTACCGGGATGTAAAAAAGGCATCGCGATATGAGACAATCGTTGATGGAACCCTGTAAAGTCAAAAAATCTATAGTATATAGAAGCATCCCAATCCCTTTACTGATCCCCACTCTTGGATGGATAAGAAGTGATCCGACTTGGTGAGTCGACCAACTATCACCCAAATGGAATCGTGTCCCCTGGACCTATGTGGTAGCCCTATCACGAAGTCTATAGAGATGCCATCCCACATCCATTCTGGCACCTCAAGTGGCCGAGTCGAGCTTGCTAGAACCTGGTGCATAACCTTCCCTTGACGACAAGTGAGGCGTTGTGAAATTTACTCTGCCATTTCTTTCTTTGTCACTGGCCACCAGTACTGATGCTGGAAGTCTTGGTACATTTTCTCCACTCCAGGATGTACCACCAAAAGTGATGTGTGGAACTCCCTCAATAACTCCTATCCTAGCATCACTGGTACCATGGTACATCCTCTGAAGAGGGTGACGTGCTCCACACCTTCATAAAATTCTTCAGGATCCTCTCCTTAGAAAATCTGAGTAAGTCAGGTCTTGCAGTCAATGTCCCCAAGTTGTACCTCCCTGACGCGCTAGAGAAGTGGGGGAGTGACAGTCATAGACTAGAGGTAAGATGATCCATCACTATCTACGAAGGATAATTGTAATGTGACTAGCTCATTTGTTCCCTCACTCAACAACTGTAACCTAGGCCTCCTACTAAGTGAGTCTGCTACTAAGTTTCCCTTCTCAGGAGTGTAGACCATCTTAAATTAATAGTCTTGAAGGAACTCCAACCATATCTATTGTCTTAGGGTTAGGTCCATATGTGATAAGATATACCTGAGACTCTTGTGATCACAATCGATAGTAGACTGTTCACCCAACTATACTCTCAGCTCCCGGAGCTCTACGTGAGCCATCTGATGAGAAGTTGTTTATATTGGTACCATACTTGGGTAAAATCCAATGTATAAGTCTCTCTACCTATGGGGAGGTAATCTTGGAAACATCTTTTGAAAGGATGTTCCTGAACTCTACCACTACTGTTGGGAACTGAAAACTCAAAACACCTACTGCCACAAGGGTAAGGCTGGATGACTCAAGAGTGGTCTGTTGCACCCTCCAATAAATGAGTTTATCCAGTGCTGCCTGAGTTTCCTTTTTCGCTGACCAATGATAACCCCATTCCAAAGCTGTAGATATACCATAACCTTTTTTCCTAAAATAGTCAATCTGAGCATGAACTATAGATGAACAGTCCATACTCAAACTAACAATGTAAGGCATTGACTCTGCCACTAAGTGGTTCCAGCTGACACACTCACCTCAAGGGTCATATCACACTATCGACATAAGTGTGATTTTTGAGTCTCGTCTCATAGGTATCTCTAGAAGTAAAGTTCAAGTCAATGTTTTAACCAGAAACTCTAGGTCATGTACAATATTTGGGAAAAAAATGAATGATTAGTACCTATGTCTATTAATTACGACATCTAGTAGTAGACACAGATCGTACCTCAAATCATTTGTGGAGCCCTTGGGTCACACTCCTTGACTGCATGTAGCTACTCCCTTCCCATTTCCTCCTACTTTGTAAAAGTGGTGAGGACCACATTGTGGTGGTGGTTATAACATGTATAAATGTACACCACCAATTGTTGCTCTCCTAGCTCCCCTTCCACTTCTGCTACCCTGTAGATTCATCTGTCCCTATCACTTCCTATTCTCAAAACATTTTACACATCTATGTATCTGAGACTGACATTAGTTTATTTCTTTCCCACTACTGACATCCACTGGCTTCCTCTACTCAGCCAAATAATTTTCAACCATAAAGGAACTCTCTAGAACACTAACATAATTAGGAATGCATAGAGGAATAGTGCTGGCCTAGATGTCCCTAAACACTTCTTGCTCGTATGTTTGATCCTTGGATCACTCATCGTATCATATTCATTGAGTACCTATAATTGTTGGTAAACCTTAACGAATACTCAATTAATAACATGTCTTCATGTCAAAATAGTAGAATCTCTTGGGAACACAGACCACTAATCCTTTCATGGAAAGATACCCCTTCTATTAAAAAGTTACTCAAGCTTTTTCCATATAAAAACGTACTTCATTGTAAGATATGGGTAATCTAAACCCTACCATAGCCCCGATGAGCCACAATAAATGATCACTTCCAGGAACACCATCTGATCTAATGGTGTCCTGGCTAGATGGAAACTCTATCACCTCCTCATTCTAGTCCTTATACATTTGTGAGTCTAGCTCACCTTGGAACCCGAGACGTATCTTTCACTGAAACTTGTGTATGGAACTGAGCCTATATTTTTCCTCTACCGGTAGTGCCAGTGGTAACTGCTGACCAAAGTGCAATGGTATTTCATTGACACCGCCTGAAGGTACCATATCAGGCAACAATCCTTATTTGAATCCTCATCACATTGTGGACCATCCTCATGGTCACACATTGGAATCCTAGATGGCTATCCGTGTGGAGGAATCTTGAAAGAGAATCAAGATGAACCCAGTTCAATAAGTTATACCTGGTGAGATGACTCAAAATAGATCAAAAGAAAATAATTTCAAAAACACACACAATTAGTGTTTTCATGTGCTGAGTTGGAAAATAGAATCTTGGGTCTTGGTGTATGGATACGTTGGCTGCCACACCAATAGTGGACTCCCTGAACAGAAATCCAAACTCATGACGCTTAACACTATTTCTTCATTGAAAACATAGACTCTTACTTCTTCGGGTAGAACCAACCCCTCTGATACCACTTTGTCAGAAACCATCCCTTAGGCCCATGCCGTGACTAACCCAAGCCCGCCTTCCATAGGCCTCAGGTTGGCGACTAGAATTGGAAAGTCATTTCCCTAAAAGGGAAGGCATTACCTAAAAACCTATACAAACACAGACATGGAACACTATACACAACAAAAGCGCAACATAAGAAGAAGGGAATAAACATAAATAAAACCACCATAGACTGTAAAATTTAGTACTAGAAGTAAAGGGGTCAGAATAAAAGAGAAACTAGAATAGAAATACATAAAAAAGGAATAACAACTCTTGAGTTCATCTGCCAAGGATCCTACCTGAAGGGTAGGTACTGCTCATCACCGCAGCTCACCACATCAACCAGTCACCTCCATACACCATCTAGTCCTAGGTCCCAACCCTCAATCAAAGATTCCATTCATCTACACAAGATAGAATAAGGTGAGGGAGAATCCTGTGAAGATTTGAGTATAACTATACCCAGCAGGGTCACCAAGACCCTTGAAGGTCTCCCAGAATTCCACAAAGGAAAAACCACAAAGAATGATCTCAATCACAAAGCATAAGAAAAATACCGCTCACACTAGGTATATTCTAGGGTAGTAACATTAGCATCATCATTATCATTGTCAAACACCACAGCTGCTGGAGAAATCCTCTTCTGTCGAGTATAGTGGGTCTGCCAAGTCACATAGAGGTGCTTCCCACTAACCTTGAAGTGCTTAGGTACTCCTCCCCATCGCGTACCATGGGTCAGTAGGGCCACACAGATGCACTCCCCACCATGGCCTATTAAGGTATTCCACTTCTGGAGTACCATGGGTATTTCGGGTCACACATAACCACTCCCCACCATGAGCCTACAAATTCATATAGAAGTGCTTCATACTGGGTCGTTGAGTCACATAGAGTCGAATGTCAGTAGTCTTCTGGTCTCATCCAGTCGTATAGTTCATCACATAGTGTGCTTTTGAGAATTGATCCTGAATGAATTAGTCATATTTCACCTGGAATGAAGTCCCTCGATGAAGTAACCCTATGATTCTCCATGCCATAAGGGTTTTATCGCAACAGACGGCACGTCAACTGGATGTATGGTCTGTAAGTTATAGGCATTTTAGTGTCGAGGTCCCGGTTGGATTCTGGTATGATCCAACCCATAAAAAATCGAATTTTCTATGATTCTATCATGGAGAATCTCAAATGGACCGCCTTACACTAAGGGTTCCAGCACCATGGAATGTTTTTCAAACGGACGTCCGATTTTGGAGATACACTCGTTTAAGTGTAACTGGGAAAAAGGGGTCCGAGTACGGTCCGACTCGGCCCACTAGGCCCGGTCTGAAGGGGGTTGGGCTCAGCCCCGTATGGTTGGGAATAGTCCGCCCCATTGGGCTGTGGGTTCAGACCCTTTACTGCTGTCTAGGTCCACTAGCCTCGGGCTAGGACCGCTAGGCCATGGGTTCGGTCTGGCTCACCCAGCTGGGCACGACCCACTGGCCTGGCGCGGGGGATCTGCTCCCCTCCAGAATGACCAAGCAGTTCTGGTCTTCATATAAGTGGTTCTGAATGGTAGTGAACCACCTGGACGGTCTGCGTGGACCGGCCTTTGGTGGAACCCACGTACCGTGGGTCCGCCCTCCGCCATGGCTCAAAGTCGTAGGCTTCCTCCGCAGCGCACTGCCGCAAGGCACCGCCCAGTTCCAACACGGATTGAGATGGTCGTCCACCCCTTTCGTCCATTATGGCTCACTGACACGGCCATCCTATAGGGTGTGCTAACCCAGTGTGCTATTTTTTTCAAAGCAGACGACATCGACCGACCACCCTAGTCCATCGTGGCACCTTCAGGCACCACCTCCTCTTCGCAGCCGGCGGTTGCTTACCTCCACCACCCTCAGTCGCAAGCACCACCGCGCTGACGGAGCTTCCACGAGCCACCTATGAATATCCAGTGGTCCTACTTTATTCACATCTACACCTACGGGTTTCCGAGGATAGTGCTTATGCTGTTCAGCCCTTGGTTCCACCTTGATTCCATATCTTTCGGTTGCCCCTGAAAAACTCAACCAATACCGAGATCAGTGGAGGGTCTGGGCCTTGTTGGTTTAGCCCATTCCCTCCAAATTAGCATTATAACAAATAAAGTATTTCATTAATGATAAACTCTTAGTTAAACAATGAAACCCCCATCCTCAACTTCATTATAAGTCGCTATGGATGAGAAAGGAGTGTCTATGTTTGAGGGTGTTGCAGACGAAGGAGAAGGTTCACGTCCTTTAGCACTCATCGTTTACCATCATTGAATCCTACAACAGTCATTGAAGCTCCATTCTATATTGGTGGAAGATCTCACCAAAACGTTTTCATAGGTTCCTCCCTTTGTTCTAAAAACTCATTCTCGAGTTTTGTTTAAATAGAAGAAAAGAGGAGATCAACCCAGCACACAATTAATGAGGTTCATTAATTGAATTTAATTATTGAACCTATTAATTCTCCCAATGATGTGGTTACAAAACAAAGTGTAACCGGCCATTAAATAGTCTGACAACCTAGAAGTACCACCGTCTCCACTCAACAGTTACAAAGAAGGAAATAAAATTACTCGTTGAGTTATTTTATTATTTTTTTGTAAAGTTCAAAAATTAACTATTTTTGTTCGACCCTTGCCAGTCAAAGTTAAGCTTCGCCTAAGAGAATACCAGTCATGGGAATTAAATGGTTCCCTTATATTTTTAATCTAAGAACTGGTTCAAAATGTAGAAATCACTACCCGCACGTTTACTAAATATACCTTAAAAATATTCAAAAATTATTAAGAGTCACTATCAACCCGCGCTGGTTGAGGATAGGCTCTACCTAAGGTAAACATGCCCTCACAAGATCAATGTTACTCTTGGACTTCCAAACCAAGTTAAATTTTAGGAGTTAAACAATTTAACAATAAAATAAACGTTTCTTAATTTTTTTATTTACGACCAAAAACTAACTTCCACTGTTGGCCCGTGCTAAACAAGTTTAGGATCAGCCTAAGTAAATAATACACTCATGAGAACAACAGTGGTCTCTCATTTTTAATCTAAGTCACCATTCCTGAGTTATAATCATTTGAAAAATAATATAATTTTATTTAATTATTTTATTAATGGTTATCCCATTTTTGGGTTGTCCCACTGGAGGCCTGTGCCAACAAAAAAAATGTCGCACCGATGGTAAACTCGCCATCCTGAATGCAATAGTCCCCTCAGATTTCTGATCCGGGTACCCATATAAGAGTCATTCCACTTTATTAGGAAAACTACTCTGACACACTATTTAAAGCTTATCATTTTTTTCAATGGATCATTCTGGGCACTCCAAGCCTCATAATCACGTGTCGTCAATTTTCACAGTCTCGTAATAATACTATATAATTAAAAAACAAATTATATGGAAATTATGGGTCTTTACATAGTAAAATAATATTTATGATTTTAATTTGATATCAATTTTAATTAAGTACTATTTAGTTATAAATAAAATAAGTTATTTCTTTTAATCTTCATTATAATTTATTTTGGTATAAGTACACTTTTAGTCTTAAAAATGCATTTATCAAAGAAAACTGTTTTTAATTGCGTTTTGCAGGATTAATTTGAAATTAAATTCTATAAATTATTTTTTTTGAAGTTTTAAAGATGGATTCCATATTTTTTTCAATAACTTAAAAATTCATTAAATAGTTCCCTTTATTTTTTTACAATATGATTAATAACCTTGGTAATTTTTGTTACTATGGAAAAGAGTAAATTTAGTAATTTAGGTTACAAATAAAACTCTATGGACAATAAAATGAAACTAATGCATGAAGTAGTTTTATTTTATTAGTATTTTTCATAGAAAATAATTCATTAATTAGATATATGGCCATTTATTTCAATTAGAAATGGATTATGACCCTTATAAAATATTATTTAATGAATAGTCAATGACTTCACATTCATGGTTTTAATAAATATAAATTTTTTAATATTAGGTTATCTAGACGATATAATAAAAAATAAACATTAATTAGAAAGATAAAGTATTAGTATTCATCATGGTTATTTATTTTCAATTTTTAGGTAATAAATAATTACATCTAAATCATTTATATCATTAGTGGAGTAATTATTTAATTAATTTAAAACTAAAATAAATGATATTAGAATTTTTAATATAACTATAATTTGGTATAATTAATGTGATAAATGAATTTTATATATTACGTTGATATGTTAGGTATATAGAAAAACAACTTTTTATAATTATAATTGTTATCTTGAAGTTATTAATGTAAATATAATGAATAGTTTTTAAAACTGACCTTAGGAATATTTCGTAGTAAATAATATTTTATTTAATGATATAAAATTATTTAAAACATTAAATTAAAAAAAATGATTGGTATATGGTTTAAAATACCAGCCACAATCCATTTATGGGCTGTTTTTCATTTTATATTAACTCTATTAACCACCAAATAGTAAAAATCCATGTTGTCATGATAGGAGTTAAAAAGGATAAATAAGGGTCAATGAAAATAGATAATGGTAGGAATTTAGTAAAAGTATATCTAAATATTATTTAATGAGGTGATTTAAAACCATAATCATATTATATTATAATTTAAGAAGTTTGGATCCATTTTTAATTTAAATTTTATTAATATTAAATTAATGTTTTTTGTAATTCCTAAAGTACCCCTCACCTAAATTATAAAAAGGCACTCATTCATTCATTTATAACACCACTTTGATCCATATAAGTCATCCAAGTGTTGAGAATTAATATATAATATTACTTACAAAATTTATAGAGGTTTTAGTCTCCTCATAAAGAATAACCTCGATTCCACTAAGAAGAGATATAAAGGAAGTCCACCGAAGAAGAGGTAATCATTTTAATCAACTCTTAAAAGTTTATTTATTCTTCTACTTCCATTCATGTTATTTTTATATAAAAATAATAATCGTAGTATTATATATACTTATATGATATTATTATTATTAAACAAATATATTATACCATCTATCTATTCAATGAAAAATGAAATCACCGCACGTGCATGCATACAACTCACCATCTCTACTTAGCGGTGAAATTCATTTTTCATCACCAATTTACTGGGATAGGTGTAATTATAAATATAATATATAAATATATATGATATTTATAAAATGATATTTATTTTGAAAAATTTATATACCATCCAATTACTTACCCATTCAACCATTTAGAAATGATTATGTCACTTTTGAATACGTACGACTTATTGTCTCAATGAAGTGATGTGATCCATTTTCTATTTTCAAAATTAAAGAATTCTTATAAAATATTATTTAATTATTTAATATGATATTTATAATAGTAATATAATTTTTTAGATGATTGATTTATATCCTACTTTTGATAACATAGAATTTCATGATTAATCCAACCTGAGAGAACAAGGAAATTAGCACAAAAAATTATAAATATTCAAATATAAATGATGAACGATTGGTTTTATATTATAAAATGACTGTATATGATGTTATAAATATGAATATTGTTATTTTATAAATTAATAAAATATTTAAAACTATTATACAATATCATTAAACATGTTTTGAATAAATTAAAACATGAGGAAAGAGTTTCTAGTCTCACTTTTACTTCTATGAGATATATTTCTTATTCTAAACAGATTTATTTTGGGTGGTGTATATAATTATCCTTTGATATATCATATCATGAATCAATTTATCTATTTGATATTAAATGTTTTATTTGATTATTATTACTTTTTTTGGACTTATAATTCAGAAATTACCAAAGTTGTAAGAGTTTTTCACAATGTCATCATTATTCTGAATTGTTTTTGTTTATGTTTCCCGTGGGGGAATTTGTTTTTTATTTAATTGTTAAAATAAATGTTTTTTATTCTCTATTAATTAATGGTATATTCAAAAAAATGGTTCTATTTATTAATCTTTTCTAAATAAAATTATTGAAAAAATGTTTTTAATAAAATTCTACTTTATTTATCATTGGTTTACAAAAATTTTTCATTGACACCCATGTCTTGTAAAAGAATATTTTAACAACTATTTTAAAAAATCTATAAATTATTTATCAAATAAAATTTTACACACATTTAGATTTTATAAAATGTTTTTAAAGGAATCTTCATATCATTTTAAAAATAATTCCTATTTGGATTTTACTAAAAATATGAAAGGAATATTGGTTTTAAAATATAAGGCATGAAAAAATATTCTACAAACTATTTTAAAACATATTTCATGTTTATTTTCAATGAAAATTATTTTCAAAAAGTTTTGTGGGCATCTAGTTTTTAAAGAATATTTTCCTAATGCAAAGGATATTTTCTTGATAAAATTTTAAGGTTCTTTTCATGGTATTTATATTCATCAACGACATACACCCTTTATTTTATATATTACTGGAAAGGGATAGATTTTTATTGATATCATCCTTATTCTTTTGTTGGATGTTTTATGATCTGTTTAATTGTAGATGTGTTATTTTGATACCATTGTCCATATTATACATACTGGTTTATGGTTATGTTTATTTATTGGGGAATGTATAAAAATTTCATATGATAGTTTTTCTACAAAAATGTATATGTTTATTAGGATTGACCCATTTTATAAGAGGAATGAATTAGAAATACTAAGTGATAGGAGGGGCACACTATACACCCTCTATAAATCGGTAGGTCTTATAAGATAAACTAGTTATTATATTTGTTGGTTTCTTACCTATTTATGTATGGTGTATTTTCCCAAGCCTTGATGGTATGTTTATGATGTCCCGCATTATTCATTCCATCATTATGAATTCAATAATTGATATTCCATGTTATTATTCGAAGAGTAGAATATCCTGGCCAAGTTTAATTATCATTTGATTATGGAAATAATTTATTATCAATTATTTAATTCATTTTATTCTTAAGTTATTGATTAAATGCAATTTGTTTCAATTATTTACCTTTTCATACTGTTTAAGCCTCATTGATTACTTCCTCCATAGTAAACTTACCCTTATAGACCATTTGAGATCACCCCTTTATTATGTTTCATTTTTCACTTGGACATGAGGAAGTGTTTTTGTGATTGATATGCATAGATACACTAAGTGGAATGATGGTATTATCAATGAAATTATTTATGTATTTTATGTTTTAAAATTAAATGTGAATTTAAAGTATGTATTTAGTTTAATAAGACAACTAAATTATCTGGTCCTTTGGGATGTGATTCATTATATATGATTCCAATATAATAATGTAATCACTGACTCTAGGATATAAGGGTTAGGTTACTTATGACAATAGCTATGGATCATGGAGTTGGGGTTCAGGTGTTCACCTATGACAAATAGATTCTAGAAGGATACTACAGTCATGAGGATCTATGTGTTAAATGGAGAATGGACAAGGATTATGAAACACACCATGGTGTATACCATTTTGTAGCTTGAGTCAATAGATGCAGAAAAATGTATTCTAAATCCCATGGGCCTTTTATAGTTTTCAAAAATGATATTTAATGGGTGGTTTCAAGTCAGTTTTCAAATTCATTAATTCTTGTATTCATTTTCAAGGAGGAATACAAATTTTGGAGTTGTTTTAAAAATATGAAAATTATATGGAGGAAGATAGGTATATAGAACTACTTGAATATTCTTATGGGTATAGGTATAATATGTTATTCTATATAACACATGGAATTTTAAATTTAAAAAATGTGTTATTCTTGGTGTTCCATTATCTCACTTTAATTTTATCAAAACATGTGAAGAATTTAAAAACCATTCATAGAAAATATTTTCATAATCTTTAGTTAAAGAATATGTTTTTATCATGAGAAGTAGTGAGCTCCCAGGTTTGGATAATAATGAACATTCCAAATATTCATAGTAGTGAACTAGGAGGTTCAATAAGACCTCTCTATATTTTTACATATAAATGTAGTGAGGCTGTAGTGGTTTGAATTCATAGGCACATTATCATGATTGATCCTTATATGTGTCCTAGTATAGTTGAACCACACAAAACGCCCCATTTAATTTACTGCTTTATTATCTCATTGATGGGAAAGGGAGAGAAATAAAAGTGTTCCTCGAGGTGATAAAATATGATACATAATCATGGAAGAATCATTTTCATCATCTATACCCTAATTTACCCCCACAATTCTCAAGGTTTAATCATCATTAAGGGTCAAAAAAGTAGAATTAGAAGGTTTTTTTTTCATTCTATCTCAAAGAATGGAAATGATTATAAAACAAAATATTATTCCCATATTTTATTTTAATAATTAAATTTTATCAAAGAGATGAATGGAAAACTATTTCAGGTGTTTGGGAATAGTCATTTATACAATATATATTTATAGAATCACTTCTAATACCGAGAGTTAAACCTTGATGGATAATGATCATCAATAATTGAATGAAAATTCCAAAGCTATACATTCTGGGGGAAGTAATATATCCAATCCCATTTACATAGAGTTAACGTCATAAATAACCTCGAATGTTTTTTGAGAAACTATTATAAATATTTAGGTGGAGATTTGAATATTTAAGAGGTAAATTTTTAGGTTATTTGGGATATGTATATATATTTGAGAATAAATTCATGCGAAGTAGTTTATTTAATCATATTGATGTGTTTATTGAAGATATGAAGGGAATCTAAAAAGATTTAAAATATATGATGATTTTAAAGAGGATCCTGAGAAGAATTTGTCATTATTTCAATCAAAAGTTTCAGTTCTTGAAAACAAATATCCAAAATAAATATAACTTGATTGTTTTAATATTACTCTTATTTCTTAATATAAGAGGAATTAAGGAAATGAGTCATGAATAAATGACATTACTCTAGAGGTGGAATTTAATTGAATGAATAATATCTAAATAATTGATAATAAAAAGTTTGAGGAAGCTATTAATGTTATTTAATTTTTCTCCACTAATATTAGGAGCAGAAAAATTAAAGTTCAAGGGAAAGCTTCCTGTTTCTTTCTTTAGAGGTGTAAGGGTAGGACATCATGTGGATAAATTTCCCTTGAACTATTAAAAATATGATGATGAGGAAAAGAAACATAATATGGAAATATGAGATATGTAATATAAAAATAACTTTAAATAGAGATCGTTCCAAAGGAGAAACATTCTTTCTAATGAGTAAGATTGTTATGAAGAATGTAACATGGATGAAGTTGAATATTGTAGAGATGAATATATACTGATGGCTACTAAAAATTATTAATTATATGATGATAATGATGACTAGAATAAAGTATATGAAGGTATATTTGATCATCAAGAAGAACATGAGACATCCCTTGAAGAAATTTATGTTTAGAGAGAATTGACTAAGAATGAAAATGGAATAGTGCAGGATTCGAATCATTACATGAAAAAATAAGACAATATATAACAAATTTATATGATTAAAAAAATTAATGAATTTCTATAAATTATGGAATAAAATTTTAACATAAACATAATGTTTATGAAAAAACTTTATCTATGATGGTTTAGATTAAACTATTAAATATAAAGTTTAAAGGATTTAGCTGGTCAAAGAAGAATATTTGAGATAACATCAGAAGTGTGAAGATCAAGAAAGACTATTGAAAAATGGAATTATTATAGGGAATTATAAGTCACCATTATCAATCTAAGAGAAAAATATTTATGACGGAGAATTTATATTAATTATTTTACTCTATTTATTTAGAGATACTGGGAATTTTTGGTTGAAGCAAGAAGAAGATAATATAATAGCATTGGTTTTTTCTAAACTATAAGCATCATCTCCTTAGAAGAATGTAGATCATCATATCACTGGGAAGAATAAAAATAATGTGGCCATTTAAGATATATGTACATAATGGTTTATATGTGTTACCTAGGAAATATGGGACACACTAAAAAATGGTTTCAATAGACATAAAATTTTCCTAAGAGAAATGTTTATCCAAACATGTAAGAATAAAATATAATCATTATTTTTCTTTTAATATATATTAGTTTTCTTATCAAGTATTAAGTAATAATGTAATAAATTTTTAAATAATAGGTAATGAAAGGGAATGCAGAATTTATCAATGTAAAAAGATCAATATCTAGAATACTTATCCAAAAAGATATAAACACGAAATAGATTTTTAGTATTGTAAGAAGAACAAGAGTTCATGGAGAAAGATTTTGAGAATATATAATCATCATCAACATGGGTAAAGAAAATATGTTTGTAAAAATATATTCTTTTGGAAATTTTCTTGAGGGATGTAGAAAACTAGTGATCATGAATTTTGGATAGTGTATGTACATTACATGTGATAATAAATAAAGACATCATTTTTAATGTCAAGAAAAAAAATATGCTTCAGTTCAATTCAATAATGATAAGGATCTTAAGATTTTTGGTTTTGAAGTGTAAATAATTAGGGGAATAGCTCAGGAGAAATGATATTATTTTATTAGAGGGATCAAGTAGCGATCTTCTTAGTGTTAACTAATTGTGTGACCTCGACCATGTGATGGATTTCAATAAAAATGTATATACTACTAAGCTAATAATGGTTAAATTATTATATATGAAGTAGAGATAAAGAAAATATATACATTGATGAGTATAAATTTTTTATGGTTTTAATGGAAGAAGAAAACAGGCTATGACATATGATTAAAGGCCATTTGAGCCAAAAAACATTGGAAGATTTGGAAATGAGTGGTGGGGAAAATGATATTTCTTATCACATATATAATCAAACACACATTTTGATTTCATGTTAAAAGGGAAGATACTTCAAAAGACTTAAAATCCAAAGAAGGTGAAGAAATCAATGTTTCTTGAACTAGTGAACATGAATATATGTGGGAAAATCACAACAAAAGACACAGATGAAGAAAGGTGTTATCAATTATTTATTTTGATGATTTCAGTAGGATGACATGAATTATTCCAATCAGAAACATGACTGAGGTATACAAATGTATCATTCATTATCATAGGGGTCTGAAAAGATTCTAGGATTGAATATTAAGAAGTTCTAAATATAACATGTTATAGAAGTCATTTAATCCCCTAGTGCAGGAGTATTTGGACAAGCATGGAATTCGACATCGGGTTTCAATTATTAGAACATCCCAAAAAATAGGGTAGTGGAATAATGAAAATGAAAAATCAAGAAAATAGATTACAAATCTTCATATATAATTCCATTATATAAAGGTATTATAATGGAGATATTCTTATTGTGTGGTACATATCATATAGATAAGTTTTATCTCCAAACGAAGGGTTAATTCCATATGAAATATAGTATGGAAATAATCCTTCACTCAATAACTTCCTAGGGTCTAGAATTATGTGTTTTATTATCAACATAGAAAAGAGTATAATGTTTGCATATTAGTTTGATAAAGGATTATTTATTATATTTTTTTTTCAAATAACAAAGACTATATATGATACAGTAATAAACATGATAAAATAATTTAGAGTAATGACATTGTAGTGGGTGAAATAGAGAAAATTACAGTTGCACATGAGTAGATTTTTCACATTAACCAACTAGTTTTTGATGCCAGAAAGTGATGTGGAATCACATGGATTTGGGGGAGTGGCAAGGCCAAATGGAAATTCATATAACAACTCTGATAGTGAAGAATATAGAAGAATTATATAATGTTAAAGATGATTTCTGGATAGGGATAAAACCACTTAAAGAAACAATTTTGGAAACCAAATATCCCAGGTTCGAACGTGATTAATGAATGCTCAACAATAGGTTAATTAATTATATTTAATAGAATACATATCATATAAAAATGATGAAAATGATAAGAGTTGGATCTAGGATATGAATTAAGATCAAGAAAAAATAGATAAGAATGAGACATGGGAAGTTGATCCAATTACATGTGGAAAAAACGTTATCGGAACCAAGCGGGCATTGAAAAATTTTCTTAATGGAGATGGTAAGGTGATTCATAAAATAGAATGGATTATGTGTAATAGATATACCCAAATTGAAGGAATTTTGTTATTGGATTATTTTTTATCTCACGATCAAGTAGCATACATCGTGATGGAGAAACTACCAAAATTAGTTTTTGAGAAACATTGAGTGGTTCTTGGATTCCAATTGTATCCATCAACATAATTAGTTTCTTAATGGAACCCCTAATACACATTTTTTATCTCTTAATAAAGGTTTGTTTTAACACTTATAATTATGGGATTCCTAATCCTCTCTTATGATATGTTTTGAAAATTTATCTCTTTGGGTTCGTTTCCATAGGGTGATAAATGTCAAAGTGTTTTTTAAAGGGGGAGAATCCTATAGGAAAATTGAAAAATGGGGAGAGTATATCAATGAATAAATAGGGTGATAGAAATGTGGTTGTTTAAATAATTCAAGTAAGGTGGTAATGAAAAAAATTAATGTAATTATTATTTCTCAAATCGATCATGTATCACATGAGCATAGAATTGGTGATTAGTGTCTCATTAACACACATCTTGAAAGTGGTTGTTTCAAAGGTATATGAATTAGTTCTTCAAGTGTTTAAATTTTTTTAAACAAACAAAAGGGTGGTATTATTAGAAAAAATACCTCATAATGAATTATGGGTTGTGTTTATTGATAATTTTGTTTAAGGATACTTCCATGTATGTTTATTGAAGGAGTTTTTTTTGTTTGGTGAAGTAGGAATTCAATACATTTAGGACCATTTCATAGTGAAGGATGTCATGTCCATGGTGTTGGAGGATATAGATAGAGTCGGTGAACATGACCATTCCCTATAAATTGGTGCATATTGAGCCACCTTTTGATCAATGGAAGGTAACCCATAGGTGTGGATAGATGTGTAGTAATATAGTCATACATGTATCAGTCAAGATTAGTCCATTATCAATGTAGAGAAAGGTGTGGAATTTTAAATGTTTAACTATGATCTACTAGGATCCTTCTATATCTAGAGATAAAGGAAATGGGGTTTGGGAATTCAATTATGAAAAATGGCCTATAGAAGTAGGATATGATTGTGGAGCTCATAATGTTGATGGGAAAATAGACAAGGTTATCCCATCAGGTTGTGTTTTATTTTCCTTCAAAAATCAAATCATAAGATCTGAAAAATTCATTTTTTACTTCTTGGGACTTTTATGGTAGTTGAATCATCCATTTCGTGGATGGTCTCATATTGGTTTGTGAAGACCATAATTTCTTAATTCATTGGAAGGGATGAGAATACATGAATAATGTTTTTTAACAAGAGTATAAAGACTGGGAGAGGATATATTTTTTAAAAAAAATTAAAAATTAGAAAGTGAATAATTACATAATAGTATTCTATATTACATCTATAAGGTTGAAGGTTGATGAAAATGATATTGCAAGAGTTTCATTCTCTAGATGAACATTTAAAAATTCATATGCTAACGAGAAACACAATTCTTGGTGAATATTTTCATTATCATTGAGTGAAGAAGAAGTTTCATCATGTAGATTTGTTAGTTACGTTGTGTCGAGAGTAGTAAAATTTCTAAACATTTGTAGTAGTGAACCAGGAGGGTCAGTGTGACTACTTCAAATTTGTACTTGTTAAAGTAGTAATATTTTTGTGATTTCAATGCACGTGAACATTTTTATATATTCTCTTTAGAGGTATACTAGCATGGGTGAGCCAAATAAAATAAATCATTTCATTTACTACTTATTATTATCAATAATAGGAAATAGAGTGAGAAATATAAGTGTTCCTCAATATGATAGAACAAGATCCATAATCGAGGAAGAATCATTTTAAACTTCCATTCCATGAATCACAACCCCCATTATAGGTTTTACCCCTCAGTAGGGGACTAATATAGATCCACATTTAATTTCCCCACACTTTTCACATTTCTTGTCCTCATGAGATCAACTCGCCAGTTTCAGTGGAAAAGAACAAATCTCCAGAGTAGAGAACTATGTTTTTTTATCAAAAAATAATTTTTAAATGATTTTTTCACTATATACCCTTTCATATTAAAATTTTTATTTCCCCCATAACATTGAATGGTTTCTATTCAAGATCAATTTCCAATTTTAAAAAATAATTTAAATTATAAATTATGAAAAGAACATATCACACTTTGATTTTAATCAAAACAGAACTTCCAAGTTTATTTTACCTCTAGGTGAACTGACATAAAAAAACTAAATATACATTAAATAGAAAAAACCAAATTAATGGGAAAAATAATAAATAAAAATACTAAATAATTAGATCATTGATCACTTTATACAATAAACAATGAAATTTTCATGCCGTATTAGTATTTTCATTTCATATCCCATTTGGATGCATATCTTATGAGTTTAATTTAAAAAAATCCCACAACCATTGTTATTGGTATAACTTTCATCCATTTTTTATCAATAAAAATTATTTCAATAGGGAAATAAAAATGGTAAACTCAATTAAATATATGAGGTAATAGATAATGAACTCTTAATTATGGCATCACAAACTTAAATCTGATGAAGAACTTACAACCATATAATATAGAGATAAATGCTTGGAAGAAACTATTTTAAAAAAATAGTGGGTTTTTTCATGTGATCCAGTATTGAATATAATTTATAAAATTTAACTCCCCTCCCCCATACATAAAAACCAAACATTTTACCCAATATTGATTTTCATGATGGAAGAAACTATTTAAGAAAGATTAGCTCAACAATATTTTATTATTCCAGAAATTCAAGAATGCGTTTTAATGGATAACAAAAAATTTCATGAAAAAATATTTTCTAGAAATCATAAACAACAAATAATGTCAAGGAAATAAAAATTCTTATTCTAGATAATACTAGAGATATAGTACTAAACTGAAATTTTCAAAATGGATTTATAAAATCAAATGGATTCATAAAGGATTTTCACAATGGGAAAAGAATCTACTTGTAAAGAATAATTAAAAAAAAAAGAAAATGTAAATAGAAAAATCAACCAATAGAATGCTTTTTAATAAAATTTAGTATTAAATAGAATTTAAAAAATAAATTTCAACCATTTTAATTCAAAAAAATAAATAATTTTTTTTATTAAAAGATCATAGAATTTTGTAGTCCATAATTTAAAAAATTACTCACCTAAATGAAGCGATTTTGCATTTAAAATGTAGTAAAAAATATTCCTTCATTTTTTTAAGTGAAATACCTTGCATTATATAAAATTAATATCCAAAAATATGGAAAATGAAATAATTAGGTAACAATAGATTAAACAAAAAAATTATTTTAAACTATATGAAGAGTTTATGATGGAATATTTCAGTATTATCTAGCATGAAAATACTTCGTTTTGACTATAAAAACAATTATGGAGTTATTATATTGGGTTTTAAGGTAGCTAAATCAATCATTAAGCAATGGGAAAATAGAAATTGCAAAGAGAAAGAAAATTAAAATCATTATTCATATTCAATAAAAAAATAAAACAAAGAAAACCACACACATAAACCACGGGTTGTGTAACATCCCAAGTAAGTAATGAATAATATATATTCTTATCTATGTCTATTTATGAATTATATAGTGTTTTAGAGGCTTAAAATGAGAATAAATCCAATCTTAAGCATATAATTCTCTAATATTTTTAAAAGATTGTTTTACCACCTTTTAATGGAAAACAATTTTTAAATCTATATTTTGACAATTTTATAAGCTCTATTTGTCAAAATAAACTAATTATTTATGATTGGGACATTGAAATTTACTTTGGATAAATTTTTGGTATTTTTCTAACAATGTTCATTTTTTTATGAATAGTGAAAAATACTGCATTTTACATTAAAACTGATTTTCCATCTAATTTAATTATGTGGGTAGATTATCTTTTTAATTGGTTTTAAAGTGTAATTAGAATATATTTTTTCCATTTAATATAATGGTGTTCATTAGAATTAATTTCACGTTGGAATTGGGCATAAACAAGTGCCAAAATTTTCATAGATATTGTTTAAAAAAACCCCGCAATTTGTTTTAACAACGAGAATTATTTTTAAATTAATTATTGCAATTTATGTGTTTGGAATTTGGTAAAATGGATTACATATTTTGAATCATAAGGTTCATATTATTTAATTAAGACTCTTTTGTTTTTGGACTTTGTGAAAAGTAACGACGGTAATTATCATTAATTATCTTGATTAATTAGTAATCAGGTAGTTAAGGATAATAAAATAATATGATAATAATAAAAAATGACACAAACATGTTTCCTAATACTACTGGTTGTGTCATGTCCGACCATGGTATGACTTTTTCCAAACCTGGGGACCCCATGGAATCACTTTTGTGTGATAATGACTTTTTATCTTTTTATTTTTTAAAGAAAGTAAATATAACAAAGAATGTATCACTTGAGTAATTTTTTTTAATTTTCTGTAAATAAATGATATCTTGTACTATAAATATTCATTGGAAAGCTAAAAATATTTCCAACATCATAGTGTTTTGTTATAATTTTTAGACATTAAATAAAGTAAATTATATATGAGACCATGCTGATGCAGCGATTACCTCATTATTTAACGATTTAGCTAAAATGAAATGATAATGTAAAATATAAGACCTACACATGTCAAAAACCTATTTTATGGGTGTATTTAGAACTAATATCACCTTATCCTTTAAATAAATCAATGCGGGACCTTTAAAATCAGAAACACATTTGAAAATAAAGTAACATTCTATACCTTTCCAAGAGTGCCCCTCCTCTCCTCTTATAAAAGGCCCCCACCACTACCTCCTTACCCACACCTCTCAAGCCTTTGGCTCATCCAATATCTAATAATTTTGTCTCTGCACATACCTTTAATCATCCTAGAAGCCTTAACTTAGGCAGTAAGCTCTTCAAGAAACCCTTTTGGTTCAAACCAAAGGGAGTTACCTGATTCAAAGGTAAAGTCTTCTCTAATGCTCTTTTGTTTTATTTTGCTTCTACAACCCCCTAAAATCTTTTTATTCATTTATTTTGTAACAACACCAGTATATTCCATATACTAGGATTTTTTTATAATAAGGATTCGAGCTACACTTACACACACCTATATCTAATGGTTAAAGAACATACTGTTTCTGTGGATGGTGAATTTCTGCCTCACGAAACGATGATTGTTCAATATTCTTTTAACACCTTAAAAGGTGGACATTAAGATGTCACTATAATTATATATGATATATAATATGTTTATGTTTTACATAAGCTTCTTTATTTTTCATTTATGTCATACTTTTATGGTTTCCATTATGGGTAAACGTGATATCTTCATTTTAGGAAGTGCGGACTACCGCCCCCTTAAAGTGATTTGATTCGTTAATACCATATGTGGTATGTATAAAGGATAGATTTAATGATATTATATATGATACCATACTGGAATTATAATACTATTATGTATCATTATGTTTTAATTTCATTAAATATGAAATAGAAATGGAAGTAGCGTTCATGCGTACGTACGGCTTACCATCTGCATGAACGGTGCATTTCATTTCTTACCTCTAAATGTTATGTAATATTATAAATGCATGTATATAATGGATATATATGATATATATGATATCTAAATCATGAATATAATTCTGGATATAATGGATATTTTACCCCATGAACAAATTGTAATTATAAAGAGTTTATTTTTGACTCAAGTACCAATGATCGACAAAACGACCATTATTAACATAAATAATTAAATAGTGTTCATAACATGGTAATAAGTGATATAAAAGGAATAATGAACTTGAAAAATGTTCTTAATCAAGTATAAATTAACTCAAGTTTATTATTCGGGTGGTTAAAGAATGATCGAGTCAAGTCGGACTCAAGGTATGGGACTTCGTCTCAATCTCCTTTAATTGAGGCATATTTTGTTTTATACACAACTTTATTTTATACGGTGTATAAACCCATTTTAATTTTACGTTATTCAAAAGGAATATTTTTATACGAAGCGCTTTACTAAACGACAAAATAAATGTTTTTTTTCGTACGTATGCAGCGACAATGACTTCTCCGCCGTCGTGACCATTATTTGAGTTTCGGCTTCCTCTACAAGCCATAACTTTTTTTTAAATGAAAAATAAATACCATGTTTTACTTTTATTTTATTTTGGTATAGAAAATGGTTTTCATAATGTTTTTATATCAATGTGTAGTATTGATATCTTGTGATTGAAAAGTGGAAATGTTATGTTTCCTTTATGGATGTTTTATGTGATACTATTATGTTATGGTTCTTGGGCATTGTTATGAAGACAGGTGGTTCCATGATAAACTAAGGGTGGGTGAGCCCGATATAGCTCTCCAATGAATTGGGTAATGATAAGGAGTTAAACTTTAAGGTTTCTCTGAAAAGAATTAGGTAATATACAATGATTGGTATTCCAAACGTAACCATGAGGGTTACTCCCTACTTTAGAATGTTATGAATGCCTCAAGATACCTTTATGTCTTATGATTTCTATGATTTATTCATGATTTGATGAGGTATGTTAAAATGATTATGTTTTATGAGTAATGTATGATTTCATACATGGACTAATGTTTTCTTTTCTTAATTTTATGTCCCTTACTGAGCTTTTTATGCTCATCCCAAGTTTTTGAAATATTTTTCATAGGTCAAGGGAAAGGTACATGATGTGATGATAATGTCAAGGATGTGTCATGAAAGAATCCATGTTTTATTTTAAATATGTTTCCGTTCATGGAAAATATGAGTACTATCTTTTATGTAACCACTTTGTTTAAATGTGAAATATAATCCATGTTTTATGATCTAATTCTCTAAAACTCTAAACCTGAAAAGATCCTCAATGTGTATTCTTGAAGTAACTCAAGATTAAGTAATGGTTAAGGATGGGGCCTTATAGTTGGTATCAGAGGTCGGTTTAGATAACTTTAGGAGTTAAAATTCTATTAAATTATTATCCAAAAATATTTTTTTTATGGACAAATTTAAATGATATAGAATTTTAAGATTTCCATGTTTCTTCATCTAAGACATTTTTGTTCAGAATGGTTTTCCGCAGAGGAAACAGGGAAGCTGTGCTAAGAAGGCATACAGAAGGAAATAACCTTCCGAATTAGCATCCTGAGATGGTCGGAATTAAAACTAAATAGTTTGTTGTAGTAATGGAACAGTTGAATAAAGCGATAAATGGTGGTGGTATCCATGCACGAGATCAGCCAGATCAACCGCAAAGGAACATGTCCGTGGTGGAACATTTCATGAGGCAATATCACCCATCATTCAGAGGATCATCTGACCCTGTTCTAGCTGAAGGTTAGATTAAAGCACTGGAGAAGATTTTCAATGTCATGGGATGTTCAAATAATCAAAAGGTTAGTCTTTCAATTTACCATTTGGAGGGTGAAGAAGATCAGTGGTGGTCGATGGTTAAAAATATCAGGGACGCTGATGAGATTGATGCTCTCGACTGGGATGAATTCAAAGTTATGTTTCTTGAGAAGTATTTTCATAAGGCTATTCGACTTAGGATGGAAAAACAATTCATGGAATTGAGGCAAGAGGATGACTCAGTGGCTACTTATGAAGAGAGGTTCAATCGATTGGCAAGGTATACTCCAAATTTTATCCGAGACCTTGATAGTAGAATCAATAATTTTTACTTAGGATTAAAGCCAAAATATCTAAGGGCATTGGATTCTCGTGAGTTCAAAAGTTATGAAAAGCTTGTTCGATGTGCTGAGAAGGTGGAAATGGAGTTTATCGATGATCAAGTGTTCTATAACAACCAATAGAAGAAGAGACCGAGGTGGCAGGAGAAAGGGAAGAATTCTTCACAAAGGTCTGATGGTAAGAAAACTAAGTTTCTTGTTTGTGATAAATGTGGTAAAAGGCACGCTGGGGAATTCCTTATAAATTTTGGAAAGTGCTACCGATGTGGTAAGATGGGACATAAGGCTCGTGATTTCACTGAAAAAGATCAGGGTGATGTTAAGACCAAATTTGATTTACAGTTAGTGAAATGTTTTAAGTGCAATGGGATGTGTTACTATGCAAATGAGTGTCTGACAAAGAGCTCGAGTGATGGTAAGCAGTTATAATACAAGAAGAAAGGGGTGGTGAAATCCTTTGCAAATACTTCAGAAGATGTTGGGCCATCAAATGAAGTGGTATCAGGTACTTTGTTTTTTCAGATTATTCTAGTCTGTTGTTTGATTCGGGGTATACACATTCTTTCATCTTTGAAAACTTTTCTAGTAAAATGGGAATACCATCTCAAGAAATGATTCATGAACTTGTGGTAAAAACAAGTGGGGGAAATGTTGAGGCAAAAAGAATTTATAAGAATCTTCCTATCCTTATCCGTGGAAAGAACCTACTTGAAAACCTTATTGTTTTACCTCTAGTAGAGTTTGATGTTATCCTGGGTATGGATTGGCTCTCTATTTACCATGCTAAGATTTACTATAGATCTAAAGAAGTTTCTTTTCAGAAAGAGTTTAATTTTGTGTACAATAATGAACCCTTACTGTTGATAACATATCAAGAGGCTGAGAAACTTGTAAAAGATGGAAATGAATGTTACCTTGCACATATTGTTGAAAATAAAGGAACTATTCATATTAATGATGTGCTAGTGGTAAATGAGTATCCTGATGTTTTTCCTGATGAGTTTTCTAGAATAATACCAGATCGGAAAGTTGAATTTACCATTGACTTAGTTCCTAATGCTAAGCCAATTTCAAAACCCCCTTATCGAATGGCTCAAATTGAACTTTTAGAGTTGAAGGAGCAATTACAAGATTTATTAGAGAAATGTTTAATTCGACCTAGAACATCACCATGGGGTTCTCCTATTTTATTTGTTAAAAAGAAAGAAGGTTCTATGAGACTTTGCATTGATTATAGAGCCTTGAATAACATCACTGTTAAGAAAAAATATCCTTTTCATCATATCAATGATTTTTTTTGATCAGCTCCTGGGAGCTCATTATTTTTTCAAAGATTGACCTGAGATCGAGGTACCATCAGTTGAAGGTAAAGGAAGAAGATAACCCGAAGACCGCTTTTTGTACAAGATATGGCCATTATGAATTTGTAGTAATGCCTTTTGGGATAACCAATGCACATGCTATATTCATGGACCTTATGAATAGAAATTTCCATGAGTTCTTGGATAAGTTTGTGGTGGTTTTCATTGATGATATTTTTGTGTTTTCTAAAAGTAAAGAGGAGCATGAAAGTCATTTAAGGGTCATTTTTCAAACCTTAAAAGAAAAGAAATTATATGTGAAATTAAGAAAGTGTGAGTTTTGGTTGAAACAAATTTCTTTCCTTGGTCACATTGTTTCTAAAGATGGGATATCTGTTGATCCTGCAAAACCAAAGGTGGTTGATGAATGGCCAAGACCCACAAATGTAACTGAGATTCGTAGCTTCCTTGGTTTGGAAGGCTATTACCGAAGGTTTGTTAGAAATTTTTCATGGTTATATAGTCCAATGACTAAGCTAACTCAGAAGGGTGTTAAGTTTATTTGGACAAAAGAATGTGATTATTGTTTTTAGGAACTGAAAAGAAGATTGGTGAATGCTCCAGTTTTGGCACTACCTTACTGGAATGGGGAGTTTGTTATCTACAATGATGCTTCATTAAAAGGACTTGGTTTCTTCATAATACAGAAAGACCAGGTAATTTCTTTTTCTCCATGTCTGTTGAAAACTCATTAGGTAAATTACCCTACACATGATTTGGAATTAGCTGCTGTTGTTTTCGCTTTAAAAATTTGGAGGCATCATTTGTATGGAGTAAAGTGTGAAATATATACCGATCACAAAAGTTTAAAGTATATATTCACTCAGAAAGAATTGAACATGAGACAGAGGAGATTCCTAGAATTAATCAAGGATTATGATTGTACAATTCATTACCATCCGGGAAAAGCAAATAAAGTGGCTGATGGTTTTAGTCGAAAAAGTAATGATTCATTAAAAATGTTGCGTTTGGAACGTGATCCTTTGTTTACGGGTTTGATGAACATTGGCATAGAAGTTGTTGGTGCAGGATCTCCTTCTATTTTGTTTCAGGTATCAGTGAAATCTTATCTATCAGACAGAATTAAGCAAGCACATAAGCAAGACAGTGAGTTGCAGAAAAAGGTAGAGCTAGTTCAGAAGGGTAAGTTGCCTAAATTCAACATTGATAATGATTGTGTTTTGAGATTTGGGAAGAGATTGTGTGTGCCTTGTGATTCACAGTTGAAGAGAGAGTTGTTATGTGAAGCTCATAGTTCTCCGTTTTGAGTTCATCCAAGAAGTACTAAGATGCATTGAGATCTTCTTAAGTATTACTGGTGGGACGGAATGAAAAGGGATATTTCTGATTTTTCTGTGAAGTGTTTGACATGTCAACAGTTTAAAGCAGAGCGGTAGTTCCCAAAAGGTATTCTTTAGCCTCTACCAGTACCAGAGTGGAAATGGGAGAATATATCTATGGACTTTGTTGTGGGATTTCCGAAGACACCTCGAGGTAATAATGCAATATGGATTGTTGTTGATCGCTTGACTAAATCTGCTCATTTCCTTGCTATACGATATAATTTTTCCCTAGATCAACATTCCCGTTTGTATCTTAAAGAGATACCCAGGTTACATGGAGTTCCTCTCTCTATTGTATCTGACCGTGATCACAGGTTCACTTCTATCTTTTGGAAAGGCCTTCAAAAGTCGTTGGGTACTAAGCTAAATTTTAATACGGCTTTTCATCCTCAATCAGATTGGAAGTCAGAACGAACGATTCAGAATTTGGAGGATATGCTACGTGCTTGTTCAATGGATTATTAGGGAAGTTGGGACCAACATCTTTCTTTGGTTGAGTTTTCTTATAATAACAGTTTTCATTCCAATATACAGATAGCACCATTTGAGGCATTATATGGGAAGCAGTGTCGAACTCTAGCTTTCTGGGATGAAGTGGGTGAAAGGAAGTTGATGGGACCGAAATTGGTAGAAGAGTTGTCAGAAAATGTTCATATGATACATAGACACATTAGAACAGCTCAGAGCAGGCAGAAGAGTTATGCGAACAACAGGATGAAGGATCTCTCTTTTGGGGTAGGTGAACATGTTTTTCTCAAAGTATCTCCATGGAAAAGTTTGATGCGATTTGGTAAAGAAGGAAAGCTGAGTCCAAGGTTCATTGGACCATATGAAATTTTGGAGAGAGTTGGATCAGTTTCATACCGAGTAAATTTACCTCAGAGTTTATCTCAGGTATACAATGTTTTTCATGTTTCAATGTTAAAGAAGTACGTGCCAGATCCATCTCATGTTTTGAGTCATGAGGTAGTTCAGTTGGAAGAGAATATATCTTATGAGGAAAAACCGGGCCAGATTCTTGACCATAGGGAGAAAGTGTTGCGGAATAAGGTGATTCATCAAGTAAAGGTTTTGTGGAAGAACCACATGAGTGAAGAGGCAAAATGGAAATCTGAAAATGCAATGAGGGATAAATACCCCCACTTATTCGATATGTAAATAAATTGCGGGGATGCAATTTTCTAAAGGGGGAAGGATGTAACATCCCATGTAAGTAATGAATAATATATATTCTTATCTATGTCTATTTATGAATTAGATAGTGTTTTAGAGGCTTAAAATGAGATTAAATCCAATCTTAAGCATAGAATTCTCTAATATTTTTAAAAGACTGTTTTACCGCCTTTTGATGGAGAACCATTTTCAAATCTATCTTTTGACAATTTTATAAGCTATATTTTTCAAAATAAACTTATTATTTATGATTGGGACATTGAAATTTACTTTGGATAAATTTTTGGTATTTTTTTGACAATGTTCATTTTTTATGAATAGTGAAAAATACTGCATTTTACATTAAAACTGCTTTTTCATCTAATTTAATTATATGGTTAGATTATATTATTAATTAGTTTTAAAGTTTAATTAGAATATATTTTTACAATTTAATCCAATGGTGTTCATTAGAATTAATTTCACTTTGAAATTGGGCATAAACAAGTGCCAAACTTTTCATAGATATTGTTTAAAAAAAACTCGCTATTTGTTTTGACAACGGGAATTATTTTTAAATTAATTATTGCAATTTATGTTTTGGAATTTGGTAAAATGGATTCCATATTTATAATCAGAAAGTCCAAATTATGTAATTATGTTTCTTTTGTTTTTGGACTTTTTCAATAGTAACGACGGTAATTATCGTTAATTATCTTGATTAATTAGTAATCGGGTAGTTAAGGATATTAAAGTAATATCATAATAATAAAAAATGACACCAAAATATATCCTAATACTACTAGTTGTGTCCTGAACGACCATGGGATGCCTTGTTCCAAACTTAGGGACCCCATGAAATCACTTTTGTGTGATAATGACTTTTTATCTTTTTATTTTTTTTAAAAAGTAAATATAACAAAGAATGTATCACCTGAGTAAAACATTTATAATTTTTTATAAATAAATGATCTCTTGGACTATAAATATTCATTGGAAAGATAAAAATATTTCCTACATCATAGTATTTTTTATAATTTTTATACATTAAACAAATTAAATTATATATGAGACCATGATGATGCAGCGATTACATCATTATTTAACGATTTAACTAAAATGAAACGATAATGTAAAATCTAAGACCTAAACATGTAAAAAACCTATTGGATGGGTGTATTTAGAACTATTACCACCTTATCCTAGAAATAAATCAATGTGGGTCCTTTAAAATCCGAAACTAATTTGAAAATAAAGTAACATTTTATACCTTTCTAAGAGTGCCCCTCCTCTCCTCTTATAAAATGTCCCCACCTCTACCTCCTTACCCACACCTCTCAAGCCTTTGGATCGTCCAATCTCTACTCATTTTGTCTCTATATATCCCTCTACTAATCCAAGAAGCCTTAACATAGGCATTAATCTATTCAAGAATCCCTTTTGGTTCAAACCAAAGGGAGTTACCCGATTCAAAGGTAAAGTCTTCTCTAATGCTCTTTTGTTTTATTTTGCTTTTACAAACCCATAAACTCTTTTTATTAATTTATTTTTTAAGAAAAACAGTATCTTCCATATACTAGGATGTTGTTATAAGAAGTATTCGAGTTAAACTTACACACACTTACATCTAATGGTTAAAGAACATATTGTTTCTGTGGATGGTGAATTTCTGCCTCACGAAACGATGATTGTTCAATATATTTTTAACACCTTTAAAGGTGGCCATTAAGATGAAACTATATTTATATATGATATATAATATGTTTATGTTTTACTTAAGCTTCTATATTTTTCATTTATGGCATACCTTTATGGTTTCCATTATGGGTAAACGTGATATCTTCATTTTAGGAAGTGCGGACTACCGCCCCCTCAAAGTGATTTGATTCGTTAATACCATATGTGGTACGTATAAAGGATAGATTTGATGATATTATATATGATACCATACTGGAATTATAATACTATTATGTATCATTATGTTTTAATTCCATTAAATATTAAATAGAAATGTAAGTAGCATTCATGCGTACGTACGGCTTACCGTCTCCATGAACGGTGCATTTCGTTTCTTACCTCTAAATGTTCTATAATATTATAAATGAATGTGTATACTGAATATATATGATATATATGATATCTACATCATGAATATAATTGTGGATATAATGGATATTTTAACCCATGAACAACTTGTAATTATAAAGAGTTTATTTTTGACTTAAGTACCAATGATCGACAAAACGACCATTATTAAAATAAATAATTACATAGTGTTAATAACATGGTAATGAGTGATATAAAAGGAATAATGTACTTGAAAAAGGTTCTTAGTCAAGTATAAATTAACTCAAGTTTATTATTTAGGAGGTTAAAGAACGATCGAGTCAAGTCGGACCCGAGGTATGGGACTTCGTCTCAATCTTCTTTCATTGAGGCATATTTTGTTTTATGCACAACTTTCTTTTATACGGTTTATAAAATCCTTTGACTTTTATGTTATTCAAAAGGAATATTTTTATAAAATGTGATTTACTAAACTACAAAAGGAATGTTTTTTTGTCGTACGTATGAGGCGACAACGACTTCTCCGCCGCCGTGACCATTATTTGAGTTTCGGCTTCCTCTACAAGCCACAACTTTTTTTTTAAAATGAAAAATAAATACCAAGTTTTAATTTTCTTTTATTTTGGTATTGAAAATGGTTTTCATAATGTTTTTATATCAATGTGTTTTACTGATATCTTTTGATTGAAAATTGGAAATGTTATGCTTCCTTTATGCATGTTTTATTTGATACGATTATGTTATGGTTCTTGGGCATTGTTATGAAGATGGGTGGTTACATGATAAACTAAGGGAGGGTGAGCCCGATATAGATCTCCAATGCATTGGGTAATGCGAAGGAGTTAAACGTTAAGGTTTCTATGAAGAGATTTAGGGAATATACAGTGATGGGTATTCTAAATGTAACCATGGGGGTTACTCCCTACGTAAGAATGTTATGAATGCCTCAAGTTACCTTTATGAATTATGATTTCTATGATTTATTCATGATTTGATGAGGTATGTTAAAATGCTTATGTTTTATGAGTAAAGTATGATTTCATACATGGACTAATGTTTTCTTTTCTTACTTTTATATCCCTTACTGATCTTTTTATCCTTGTCCCATGTTTTTGAAATGTTTTTCACAGGTCAAGGGAAAGGTACATGATGTGATGATCATTTCAAGGAAGTGTCAAGAAAGAATCCATGTTTTATTTTAAATATGTTTCCATTGATGGGAAAAATTAGAACTATCTTTTATTTAACCACTTTGTTTAAATCTGTAATGTAATGCATGTTTTATGATCTAATTCTCTAAAACTCTAATCCTAAAAAGATTCTCAATGTGTATTCTTTAAGTAACTCAAGATTAAGTAATGTTTATGGCTGGGGACTTATAGGTTGAATCTCAGGAAGCAATGAGTTTATAGTCTTCAGTTGGAATCAATATTATTTTATGATTCAATAATAGATATGGAGGCCCATCCCTTTATATTCCATGCAATTAAATATTTAAGTATCTATCTTTTGATAAGGAATATTTTATTATCCTCTATATCCATATCTAAATCCCAATTAATATGTACTCTCAAAATTGTTAAGGGACCATACTATTTAGTTTTAATTTTCCCTAATAAAATTTTCAATATATAATTAAAAAGTATGAACCAATACCATAAATATATTCTATAGTATTGATGATGGGTTATTTAAAATATGTTGTTATTTATTTATAATTCTTAGACATCTCATAAGATTATCTTCTAATCGATTCCAATTCACTTCTCTCTAACTACATTCTCTTGCTACCAAACATGAAATCATAATTTCATGCCTTAATAGTATATAAATACTCATGATGAAACTCTATAGGAAAATCAATTTTTTTACAAGAAAATTATATAAGGTAAAAAACCTATTGGAGGATTATATGTTCTCCTTTATGCCGACAATGACTCATCTAGTTTCAAATACCAGTCATCCATGGAGCTTGAGATGATTTTATACAATATTTTTTTTTTCAATTATATATTTGAGATTTGTAACAAACCATTTAACTATGGGAGATAATTTGTAGCTATTTTATGAGAACAACCTTATTTTTTCATCAATGATTTGAAATTAAAATTTATAAAAATTTTTCCACCATCAATAATGAATGATTTGGCATACTAAATCTAGAGAATATATTAATTTTATTTAATTTCACTAAACTACTTTAAATATTTTCTGAAAAAACACTATTTCTACCCAATTAGAGATATAATATACAGTGAAAATAATTTACTAATTCATATAAGAGTATTGTATTGTACCCATAAAGTCTAAAACTCTCACATCAATTATTTTAACCTCTAAAATCTATTTCTTTGATAATTTTTCTCTAATTCCTAAATTTCCCAACATATGAAATCCGTTATAACCTACAAAAATGATTCTTGTATCTTTGAACAAAGTTGGTCAGAAAAAACTAGCCTATAAGACTTTATGACAATTACTCTACCCACATGATTCCATCCCAAGGTGAATAATTGCAGGTCTCAGGAATAGAAATCATATCCTTCTAAAGAACACATCTCCTAAGGATACCATCAACAAATCTATATAAAATCCAAGTATTGTCACAAAAGTCGTATATAAACTCATAAATTAAATTTTTACCAATGGATTTATAAAATGTTATAAACCCTCAAAAATAAAATATAGGAATATTTTATTGAATGGCGTTTATGACATGTAACACCAAGTGTGTAATTAAAAATAATACCCCAAGCATTTAAAATATATTTAATATTTTAAATAAATTCAATCTATGATATTGTTTTCAATGCACGTTATAACTAGTTATCATATGACGTACACAATAATGAGTTTTTTTAATGGATTGCGTTATACGAAATACTTTGTTTTAACGAACAAAAATATATAATTAAAATACTATTATTTATTATATTAATACTTAAACTAGCAATTAAATTATAGTTTATGAATTTCATTGACTAACTTATAAAAATATATTCTATACACAAATATAATTAATTAATTAAGAATGAAAATATAAACCAATTGAATATAAAGGAAATATTATTATATTTATGCTCAGAATGATGTTTTCCTTAAAAAATTAAACTAATTACAATTATTGAATGATATTAAGGAAATATGTATCTTATATATTTAAAAAATTATTTTTCATAATCATCCAATATAATTTATGAACATAAGATAAGAATTACCTCAATATTATACCAAAAACCTATATTTTTATTACGATAATTTTACTGTCTTTTAATGGAGAACCTATTTTAAATAAAAAGTTTGATAAATTTTATGAATATTATATATCAAAATAAACTTAACATTTTATATATAAACATAAAAATTATCATTGGGTAAATGTTTCTTATTTTTCTCTAAATATTCATTTTTTGAATAATAAAAAATAGGGATATTTAATTCAAAACTTCGTTGAAGTATTATTTATATTTAAGGATAAATTCTGTTTTAGATTTTTTTAAAGTTTAATTAGATAATATTCTTATCAATTTTCTAATTTATTTAATTGTAATTAATTTAACTTTGAAATTTACTATGATAACTTATAAAACATCGGGACTTTTTTACTTTAAAAACCTTCTTTGTAGGCCAGTCTACGAGATTAATTTTAACTTAATTTTCAAAAATTCTAGGATTATAATTTGGAAAAATAGATTCTATATTTTGAGAAATTATAAATTATAATTTATAATAAGTTTAAAATATTTTTTTAAAAAAAATATGTGTGAAAATAATTAAAATTATTTACAATGATGAAGGTTAAATTGATCTTAATAAGTGACTAAAACACAACTTTAAGGCCAAAAAAACCTATACAACGGTCCAAAATACATTTTATGGACATATTTAGACCCTAGAATCCATTTTATAGACTATTTACAATTTTTTATCCAATTTAAATTAAGAAAACATGGGAGTGGTTCCTTTCCTCTAAAATATTACAAGAATACCTATCCTCATCCATTATAAAAGGTCTCATTTCCTCCCACTTCCTCACACCTCTCAAGCCACATAGAATCAAAAAAACTCTGGAAAATTAACTCTAAAACATCCCTAACTTCCTCCTTGATTCCTCCATTTTCATGGAAACCGGTCAATGTAAGTTTGTTGGTGAAAACAAAAAGAAGTTACCCAATATCTAGGTAATGTATTTCCTAAATCTCTCTAATATTATTTCCATTATCCACTCCCACAGCTCTTATTATTCCATATTTGTATAGAAATTACAGTATACTAAATATACTAGGATGTTTTTATTTCATTCTTTATAACTACACTTACACAAAACTCTATCAAATGGGTAATGAACATACTGTTTTCCAGTACGGTGAACTACTACCGCACGAAAGGATGATTGTTTATTTTTTCCTTTACAACCTCTCATGATGGAAATTATGATGTAGAATATATTTATATATTTTATATATCATATTTATTATGTTTATAATCTTATTTAATTATTTTACAACACAAATTCTTATACAATTCATTTTGTGTAAAAATGATAAGATCATTTGTGGAAGTGCGGACTACTGCCCCCTTAAAGAGATGTGATTCATTGACACTATACATGGAATTTATAAAGGAAAATTTCAGTTAAAATTATGTTAAATAAAATATGTATATATATAATATAAGTTAAATAATTATCTTTCTATAAATTAAATATAAATAATTTTATTTATTACCCTTTCACACACTTAAAATGTGATAACAACATTTGTGGATATGTGGACTACCACCTGCTCAACATAAGGGGATTACTTTCACATCACAATAATCCAGTATATAATTTAATATGATTAAAAATTGTAGTATTTATGATATAATTATCATTCAAGAAATATTGGAATTACTTAACTTCTTTACAAAATTATCATCAAAAAATGGGAACATTACTCATGTGTACATATGTCCTACCGTCTCTATGATTGCAACATTGGTTAATTTTTCATAAACATATTTAATGATTGGTTTTATTTTATAATTTATGTATAAATATGATAATTTAGTCATGGATATTTTTTTTGGGGATTTTATATCATGAACCCTTCATCCATATTTGACCCAACAAAGTTGTTTTTTACACGTAAACCGAATTTGGTCAGAACACCAAACGTATACTTAATTGATTTAGTTGTTGAATAAAACATGTAAATAAGTGAAATAAAAGTTATGATAAACCTGAAACATTTTCTAAATCATGTAAATAATTAACATAAGTTTGTTATTAAATAATATGAAGACACACGAGACAATCCATATTCAATGTGCATGATTCGTATCTCACTTTTTATTCTGTGAGGCATACATTATTATTGTGAACCTACTTTCCTCTATATGGTGTAAATAACACCACTATAAAAAATAATATCATGAATTTTATTATCTTTAGGCTATTTAAATGTTTTATTTAATTATTTTTACCTTTGAGTTTTCTAATTCATTTTTTACCATATAGTTAAGTATTTTTAATCTCACTTTTTTACTTCTCTAAGATAAATTTCATGTTCACATTTTAATTATTTGTGTATTATATATACTACCCATTTTGATATATTATATTATGAATTATTTGATCTTCATGGAATTTAAAACTTTTATTCAATATTATTCCCTTATGAGGATTATGATTAAAATGTTTATAAGTGGTATGTGACACTTTGGGATGTTTCAATATTATCTTACTCAAGACTAATAACAGTGATAATTAAATGGTGTTTCAATTTAAGGAAATTATATGACCATTTTTTAATAAAACCTCTCATTATACAATGGTTATTCACTTCTATTTTCGACTCTTAGTGCCATTTTTCCACTATTTGGTACTCAAAGTGTTTTAGAGTTTTTTTTAAATAAAATACTACTTTGTGTCTCTATTTAGTAGGATAACCTATTTTATACTAAAAAACATGTTTTATTAAAATATTTTAAATAATTCTTTAGTAATTAAATTTTTACCGTTTTCCCTTTTACCCATTTTTCAAATCAATCTTTTTTTCATTTTCTAGACAAGCCTTTTTTCAAAACGTTTTTCTGTGTAAATGGAATGTTTTTTACATCGTAAAACAAGTATTGATTTATTCACCATTATTTCTTTGTGGATTAATTTTTCATATTTAAAAGGTTAATTTTTGAAGAAAATATTTTCAAAAGTTAATTTAAAATAAAGTTTTTTTAAATTGTTTTCCTCATGAAATTTTTAAAAATATATATTTATTGTATTTCTATTAATCAACAACAACCCTTTTTTATGCCACATTGGATTTGTTGTATTAATACCATACTTATTCTTCCTCTGCAATGTTTATTATTGATTTTTCCATTGATAATATTCATACTCACATCAATGATTTATTTTTTAGTCCCCTTGAAATATTCAATCCGTTATGATGATTTATGGTTTAAAATATAATAAATTATCCATTTCATTTATAATGTATATTAATATTTAGTAAACCTATATCATTTTACATTGGGTTTATACTTTTATGGTTATTTGATTATTTGGGGAAATATTGATAAATTTATTTACATCATTCAAAAAGGATATTTTATAAGGAAAATTTTGTATGCGATGTATGAGGAATGATTTGGAGATGCAATACATGGGATGGGGACCATTTAAGGAAAGCTCTACAGGTTGGGGACCAGTTTATGAAAGCCCCAAGATCCATCGAATGTATCGTGTGCCGAATTAGTTTCACAAATCGTTATAGGTAAACTCTCTCATCATGGTAATGGTTATATATACCTTTGAAACAATTCATCCTATAAATAAGAATCTCAGGTCATTTAGTTTCAGTTTTTATTCATCCATGAGATTTTGAGTCAACATATCTGCGAGTACATTTCATTTTAGTTCACAGATTTAATGGAATCTATTTTTTTTCTTAATTTTTCATATTGATGTTTCCTTATCTAGTTATTTTAATGGAGTGTGCTTCTAGTTATTACCTTTACATATTTTCAATTCAGTTCATTATCAGTTTGTTGATTACATGGTAGGTGTGTTCATGTATTTACCACACTACTACAAAATAGAACTTTAATAGCATTAGAAATGGCCTTTATCCATAATAAAAAAGATCTGAATACAAGAGAGAGTTTATAAGCCCTAGTATTTTATTAGCACTAAAAAAGTGATTTCGATGGGTTCCTTTATTGGTTCAAAAATCACTAACAAATGGGACCTTTATCACCACTTTTAATAATGCTGATAAAGTAACAATTTATCCATGCTTTAATTTTTCCCCATTAAAGGAACCAATTATCAGTGCATATAAAATTAGTAATAAAGGATGTTTTATCAGTGCTTAAAGAAGCGATATTAAATTATACATTTATCCATGCTTATAAAATCATTGATAAAGTATACCTTTATATGTGCTTATAAAAGCACTGATGAAGGACCTTTTATCACAAATGAGAATGGGTTATACTAAAGTGTGCTGTAACATCACACCATAACACCAGAAACACACTAGATATAAAAAAAACAAGTCCCAATACATGAATTAAATGAAATTAAATTTACAAAACAAACAAAATAAAAAACATTATATTATATTCTTTTCAACCATTTGTTTATACAATTACATAAATTCAAATTACTACATAAATTCAAAAACATCAATGATCTTCTGTCTTTTAATCCTGACTCGACTCATAATATTGATGAAAAAACAACCCTAATTGAACATAAAAACACACTTATATATGAAAACAATTTTTATGTTAGTAATAATATAAATAAATAAAATAAATAAAATAAATAAAATATAATTTTACTAAAATTGATGTCAATTTTAAATTAAGAAATTGACTTTGAGTCATAATGATGAAATCATGAATCATATTAGGGTATGTTTGATACTAACACAACTAAAATGACATATGGATGGTCTTCCTAAAGTATCAAAACCATATAAACGTGTTTTATCAGTTTTGAGTACATCAATTTTCTTTTTTACTAAAATGTCAATTTTAAACTGGAAACAAGCACTTTTGACTCATTCCAATCACATCGTGTATTAGTTTGATCAAAAAAATATTTTTAAATGGGAAAATATGACTTATGGATCATTTTCCTAAATTATCATTAAATTTATAGCGTGTTTGATCAATTTTTAGTGAGTGATAGTTTTTTATCTAAAATGTCAATTTTAAACTAATAATGTAAACTTTGAGTCATACTATGCACATTGTTTATTGGATTGTGGTACAACTGATTCCTACACATAAAAAATTACATATTCATATTTTTCATAAAGTATCAAAACAATATGAATTTTGTTTCATTGTTTTGAGTTGCATTGAAGTGAATTATAATAAAATTGATGATTCTTTTAAATAAAAAGATGCACTTTGAGTCATACTGGTCACACCATGCGTCAGATTGAGGTGTCGTTGACTCCTAAATGTCCCAAATAATGTATGAATAATTTTACTTGTATATCAAAACAATACGAATGTGTTTTATCAGTTTGAGTACATTTTGTGAAAAAATCCTTCAAGGAAAAAATGAATAATTTTTGGGTTGATTGTGTTTGTTGACAAATCAGGTTTGTTTGTTGACAAAAAGAGGGTTTCCATGATGAGTTTTTGAGTTTGAGAGTTATTTTTGACAACCGATGTTAAAAATGAACCCTGAAAAATTAATGGACAATTTTTGAGGCCTAGAAAGTTGCATAGAATATTTTTTTAAAGATCATAACATGAAAATATAGAAAAGGAAATAAATGTGCACAAGTTTTGGACTTGGTCGCGTAAGGTGACTTGGCCGAAAGATGATTGGGATAATCGACTAACGCACCTAGAGGAAAGCCGTGCATGATGATTAGGTTGGCTAAAATAACTATAAATAGAAATCTACCCCTTATATTTTTATAGAATATCAAAACTTAAATAAAATTTGATCTTTTTTCATGCAATTGGTTTGTGTGTGAAAGTATAGAATTACTTATAAGTTGCACGTTAGTAGGTAGATGGATGATAATATTGATTTGGGCATAAAAGGGTGTGAGTATCCCAGATATTGAGGTTTAAAAGGGAGTTTCACACAAGTGGAAAGTTGACACTTGCACTCTAGGAATAATGTAGTGTGCAAGTCAACATAGGATTGCGCGAAATTTGTATGTCTCCCCTTACACCTTTGGTAAAGTTTTATATATTTCTGGATGAATGTGGTTCATCAATAGAGCATAAACATATATTGGAGGATGCATTCATTTTTGATAATGTAGGGACCTACAAGTCCAAAAATAGTGAGTGGATCCATTCCTTGGTAGTGAGTGAAGGAAGAGGAAGATGATTATCCTTCCCACCAGTAGTGAGCTAGTGGAAGAGAAATAGGGAGTGACCCCTTTGAATGTAGTGAGTAGACCCAAAACATTGTAAGGGTAGTGAGATTTTGCATAGAAGATATATCCTGAAAATTGTAATTTGCAGTGATATTTAGGGGATTTTTTACATCGGCACATCTATGTTGCGTGTTCCAAAGACGTAGCCCATTTAGGGTGAATAGTGTAAAAATCTTTGTTCTTGTGTGTTTTCTTTCTTGGATTAAATTCAAAGAACCATAATCAAATAAACAAGGAAATAATAAGATCAATAATAACAATTAAGTGCAAAAAAGTGACCCTTGTAATAAAGAGGTCAAGATTCATTGGGGTATGCATAATTTTTGAAAAGAAAATACATATCCTAATTCACCCCTCTCATGGTATCTAGGCCTCTTTTGGACCTAAAAATTGGTAACAGAGGAATATGTTTATTTTATGATATTTTTTTCTCTAAATTGGTTCAGTCAATTGCTAATGTAAATGATTCAGTTTTCTCTTATCTCGGGGTGTCATGGAAAAGGGAAGAACTTAGAAGAAGAACTAGAATTATAGTGGCATTCTTCAGAGTATAAGTGTCTATGTAAAGAGTGTGATTAAGTTGATGGAATCATGTAGTGAATAGAATAAGGTATTGGATAAATCATATAGTTAAAATAATCTCCCATTCAATGATATAAAAGGAATGAGTGGAGAAACTGATATTCCATGTGATTCTGGAAGTACTGATGATGAATAAAATTCATGAAGACCTAATGTGCAAGCAGTCCCCAAAATAAAAGAATCAGATTAGAATTTTTTTGATGAAATTAAATCTAATGATATTCAGATCCAATTACTGGATATTAAGTTTTACAAGATAAGTTGTTTAAATCAAAGGCTTATTGATGTGGATACTGATCTGAATGAGAAAATGATTCCCATGATGAAGAACTACAAAATTTGTCTATAAAGAGAGAAAAAATGATGATGAATGGGAATGAATTGGAAGTTATATGAAATTCAAAATCTAGAATCCATAAATTATGATCTTGCTACACATCTGCCTAAAGTAGTTCAGAATAATGGAAGGATACAATACGAGAATGCATAATGTTTTTATTCTGCTTCTCAAGAAAAAACTAAAATAAAGTAGAAATGTGACATGATAAATAATCTCACATGGTAATTGGAATATGAGATGAGTATAGGGAAAATTCTCAAGAGTTAACTTAATTATCAACATGAATAAAGGGATATAAAGATTCAAAAATTGAGAGAATATCTATAATTAGTGAAAAAGACGTGAAAAAATCTAATTCTAAAGGCAATCCCATGCTGAAGGATGCTCTGCACTTACTATTTGATTATCCAACAAGAAGTGATGATGAAATGAAAAGAAAATATGATACTTCATAGGAGAACCATGAAAAGATTGAATCATCCTAAAGCCAATCTAATTTTGAAAAAACTAGATTTGGATATGATGAACTCTCTCTCATGTTTGAGAGTAAAAGATCCTTGAACAATTCTTGAAATAGAAAAATTTTAGTTGGTGCAAAAGAAAAACCTTAAAAGGATTTTACATGAGGTATTAAAATCATGTGCTATTTCATTGGGATTCAAGGTCATATATCATGTTTTCTATTGGATTTGGAATATATTTCTTGATGTGAAGGTAGAAATATTTCTAAATCTAAGAATAAGAATAAGAATCTTGAAAAGTCTCAAAGTAATTCCTCTCAGAATAAATAATCCATAAGATGATATTATTGTGGTAGATAAGGACATAATATGAGTATGTGTCAAGAAGACCAGGAGCTCAATGTTAGAGGAAAAACACAAGATGCATCACTATCTCAGCCATGAAATAATTATATGAGGTATGTTTTTAATTGTATATGTTTTATATGTTCTTATTATAAGAATTTGGAAAGATATTATAGTAGAAAAAAATTAGGAAGGAAAAAAGAACTCAAAAGTAGACCCAATACTCTAGTAGTGTATAACCAAAAGACCTATATTGGAAGACAGAATGATAAGTTCCAAAATATGATTATATCCTCAGGGGAATCACAAAGAGCTCAATGAAATGTTTATCAATCACCTCCTCTACTACACTCACAGTAAATCTCTGGGAAATAATGTGAACAATCCTGGAAGAAAAAGGGAGGACATACTCCAGTTGTGAGTAAGAATAATGTATGTTTAGTGAACAAATCACCAGTAGCAAGAAACAATGTGTAGAATTTAATAAATGATAAATAAAAATGAATTAATATTGTCTCCAAAATCTCACATGCTTCACAAGGTGATATGTGAAAGAAGGGGGAAGAGACATCCAATAGAGGAATAAGAAAGAGAAGATGACTAGTTGATTGTTTCCCACTCAGAGAAAGAATAATTAGAAATGGAATTTGGATGGAACCTCAAAGAAGGAAATTTTTACCAGTGGTTATAATCCCCAAATTAGTAAGAAAGAAAAATCCAATAGAACCTAAATATTTGAAGAAGACATAGAATGTGGGAAAAGAATGTTTAGTCATATGGCTAGAATGGTTGAGGTTGGTTTGGAAGTTATAACAAACACATAAATAGTACAGTTCTTTGAGATAATGTATCAAAGGGTTAATCCAAAAAAATCGACCAAAATCCTCTTCCCGAGGATTCTGGAGAGACCCTCTCCCTATGTGTATAAATTCTATTAACATATTTTGAAGTGATTCAGGTATAATGAGAGATATGATCTAAGGGGAAGTTGCATCAAAAGATGAAAAATAGTGATGTGATGGGCTCCATAATTTCAACTGAATCAAATTAGTAAAAAGATCTAAGGAACTAATCTTGAAGAACTATTTGAATGGATTTAATGGTTTATGGTTTAAATTAATTGAGCACCAGATATAATGTTTATGTAATTAACTTTATCCATTTTATCCAACACTGAGTTCATAATCAATAGGTTTAGAAGTTCGGTTGATGACGCATTGTAATGTTCCACATGGGAATAAATGATGTAGGAGAAGAAGAATGTTTGAGGGTCTAAACTGTGGGCCCAATAATAGAAATATTTTCACATCATACGGAGATAATTCTATGTCATAATTAGATGGAAGATCTCAATGGGATATAAATGATGAAATTATTTTTTGTTTGATATCATGAATCCCAATTGGGGAAGAAGTAGGAAAACTAATATATTTTATGATTATCTATTTAGTTCTAATAATATGGTTTTAGAATACTATTTCTAGGATACCAAGAAGTTGCGAGGGAAAATCAGCAATGAGTCAATAATATGCTAGTAACGTATTTGAATGAAATGATTTCAATGTAGTATATAATTATTTGAATATTCCACAACATAGTGTACAATTTTCTAATGATAGAGATAGAGGTAAGAAACTCAAGAGAAGTTGATATGGAAAATAATGACTCATAAGAAGACACTGATGATGATTAGGAGGAATTAGATGGATATAAGAATTAGGTTCATGCTATAAATGAAGAGCTAGATCAAATTTGGAAGAATCATAGTTATGAAGTTGTTTCAAGGGAAACAGATAAGAATTTCATTAGGAGTAAATGGGTTTTTCATAATAAGATTAATAGAGATTCCATAATGATTTGAAATAAAGCATGACTAGTGTGAAAAGGGAATTCCCAGATAAAGGGTATCGTTATTGAGGAGACATTTTCACCTATTTAAAGGATAGAGATGATTAGTCTATTATTGGACATAATAGTGAAAATATAGTTCAATGTTTTCTAGATGGATGTCAAGTCATCATTTCTGAATAGGGTTCTGGAAGAAGAAGTTTACATTGAAAATCAAGATGGCTTTCAAATTCACGAAGATAAGAATATATTTTTTAGCTAAAGAAGTATATATATGGTTTGAATCAAACACTAATAGAATAGTGATCAAGTCTTGATCAATTTTTAATGAATCTCATTTTCAAGCATGGTAGAGTTGATTAAAATCTATATTCAATAGTGATAGTAATCAAAATATGATGGTTATGGTTACAAAAAGAAGGAATTACACATTTATTCTCAATCATGCACGCAGTTAGTGTGGATGAAGCATGATATTGAAGATAAAGGAGTTGAAGTGTAGTCTCTAGTACGAATAAATTACGATAATTCAAATTCTAAAATTATTTTTAAAAATCCAGTCCATCACTCAAGAACAAAGCACATTTAAATCTAATATCATTTTATCAACGATAATATCGAGAAAGGGATTGTTAAATAATATTATGTGCCTACAGAACTATAGGTTGCATCCATTATGATTGTGGACTTACATATAAAGTATTTTAAAAGGCATCAAATAGATTTGGGAGTCTTGTTGACTGCCCAAAGTTGAATGCATGTGGATGTGGAACACCCTATCTCCCTAAGGTATGGTGTGTTTTTACAAAATGTGTTGATCTATGTTCCTTTCTATGTTGCATGCCATAAAGGAGTGACCTTTGTGTTCAATGAAAAGGGGGTATAAAGTGTGGTAATTAGAGAATGAAAAAATGTATTAGTTAAGAAACAAGGATAAGCTGATAGGGGGATCAGCGAGATAGGTAGAGTAATATGATGAGAATTCTTTTGTGTTTGAAGTGATTAGCCGAATATTAGCTTGGGAAACACAAGAACCCCTGAAGTGAATAAGGAGGAGTTTTAAATCTGAAAATGCTAGAAGAGATCAAATAAAGAAGATATATCATGATAGATGAGGTTTGTGATGAATTAAATTATGTTATTTCAATAATTGGTTTCAAAAATGAAGTGACACATTGATGGGCATTTCATTATACTCTTGTTTCTCATGCTGATCATTGCTCATGTGGGCTAATAGTGTCTGTTGAGTATGTATATGATCGATCTCTTAATCACATGAAGTGAATGGAGAAAGAATATCGATGAAGATGTAAAGAGTTATCTTTTTATGAAAGAGTTATAAACAAACCCAAAGGGGGATATTTTTTGGAAACAATCCCTCAAGGAAACATTTAATCATTTTTGGGTTGATTTTGTTTGTTGATAAAGCGGGTTTGTTTGTTGACAAAGATAGTTTCCATGGTGATTATTAGTTCTAATGACCAACATTGGATTAAAGGGTAAAAATATATTCTAATTAAACATTAAAACCAATTAAAAAGATAATCTAACCATATAAATAAATTAGATTAAAATGCGGTTTTGAATTAAAATACAGTATTTTCACTATTCATTAAAAAAAGAACTTTATCAGAATAATAAAAAAAATTCATCCAAATTATATTTTGATGTCCCGATTCTAAAGAATAATATTTTATTGTCAAATACAACATATAAAAGTGATAAAAATAATATTTAAAAAGAGTTATCCCTCAAAAGTCGGTAAATCAACCTTTTAAAGAATATTAGAGTATTTGTACTTAAAATTGGATTCATTCAAATTTTATGACTTTAACTTTTATTAGATAAATGTAAAAACATTTAAAAAACATGTATAATCATATATTAGTTAGTTATGTTCATTCCTTCCAATACAATGGCTAGGCGTTAACTTACATTTAAAATAGTAATATTATATTATTATTGTGTAACGTAAGATTTCAAAGAAACCTGTTGTTGCGTATCGGGTGTGCCATCAAACATACCAACCCCTTTAAGGTAAAATTAATTTTTAATTCACAAAATATTAATTAAAAATAAAATTTATTATTTCTCTATTTTCCTAGGATGTTACATCCTTCCCCCCTTTTAGAAATTGCGTCGTCGCAATTTTATTCACTTATCAACTAAATGGGGGTATTTATACCTCATAGAATTTTAATATTCCCACATTTACCCTTCAACCATATGGTTGTTTCACATAACCTTTACCTAGTGAATTAACTTATTTCACAATACTTACTCTCTTCAGTCACGAATCTGGACTGGATGCTCCTCATAAGAGAGATTCTCTTCCAACAAAACTACCTCTGGACATAAAATATGAGATGGATCTGGAATATACTTTCTCAACCTTGGAACATGAAAAATATTGTGTACCTGGGATAAATATGGAGGTAAATCCACTCTATATGCAACTGAACCAACTTTCTCTAGGATTTCATATAATCCAATGAACCTCAGACTCAACTTTCCCTTCTTACCCAAACACATCACACTTTTCCATGGAGAAACATTGAGAAAGACATGATCACCTACCTAAAAAGAAAGATCCTTCCTCCGATTATCCGCATAATGTTTCTGCCTACTTTGTGCTATTCTCATGTGATTTTGAATGAACTAAACCTTTTCCACCATCTCTTCTACCAATTTTGGTCCCATCATATTCCTTTCACCTACTTGATCCCAAAAATCTAGAGTTCAACACTGCTTCCCATATGATTCCTCAAATGGAGCCATCTGTATACTGGAATGAAAACTGTTATTATAAGAAAATTTAACCAAAGAAAGATGTTGGTCCCAAATTCATTGGTAATCCAGTGAACAACCACATTGCATATCCTCCATGGTCTGAGTTGTTCATTATGACTACCCATATTATTGAGGATAAAAATCTATACAAAAATTTTATTCAGTACCCAATGACTTTAAAAGGCCTTTCCCAAAGATGGACGTAAACCTAGGATCATGATCAGATACAATTGAGAGGGGAACTCCATGCAACCTGACTATATCTTTAACATAAAACTAAAAAAGTTGATCTAGAGACAAATTATCTCGAATAAGAAGGAAATGGGTAGATTTAGTCAATTTATCAACAACAAACCATATTAAATTATTACCTTGAGATGTCTTTGGTAATCCCACAACAAAGTGCATTGATATATTTTCCCATTTTCACTCTAGCACCGATAAAGACTAATGCATCCCTTTTGTAAACTACCACTCTGCTTTAACCAGTTGATAAGTCAAACACTTCATAGTTAAGTTAGTAATATCTCTTTTCATTCTATCCCACCTGTAATACTCTTGAAGATCTTTATACATCTTAGTACTGCCATGATGAGCTGAAAATGGGGAACTATGAGCTTCACATAACAACTCAATCATCAACTGTGAATCATGATCCACACATAATATTTTCCCAAACCTCAAAACCCAATCATTATCAACATTAAATTTAGGAAACTTACCCTTCTAAACAAACTCTACCTTCTTCTGCAACTCACTGTCTTCCTTCTGCGCCTGCTTTATTCTAACTGATAGAGATCATTTCACTGACACCTGAAACAAAACAGAAGAATTTCCGGCAACAAAAACTTCTATTCTAAAGTTAATCAAATAAAAAACCAATGGATATCATTCCAAACATATCATTGTTAATAAAGAATTACTTTTTCAACTCAAAGCATCATCCACTTTATTTTCTTTTCCCAGATGGCAAAGGATCGTGTAATCATAATCCTTGATTTATTCCAACCATCTCCTCTATATCATGTCAAATTCTTTCTGAGTGAATATATACTTCAAAATTTTTTGGTTAGTATATATTTCACATTTTAATCCATACAAATGATGCCTACAATTTTTTAAAGAAAAAAAAATAGCAGCTAATTTCGAATCATGAGTAGGTTAATTTAACTCTTGAGGTTTCAACTAACGTGAAGCATAAGAAATTACCTAATCATTCTGCATAAGGAAACAACCATGGAATTTCAACAAAGCATCATTATAAATAACAAACTCACCATTTCTGGAAGGTAGTTCCAAAACTGGATCATTCACCAATCTTCTTTTCAATTCTCGAAAACAATCATCACATTATTTTGTCCAAATAAACTTAACATCTTTTCGAGTTAACTTAGTCATCGTTCTAGATAACCATGCAAAATATTCAAAAAACCTCCAGTAATAACCTGAAAAACCTATAAAAATATGGATATCAGTTATAATTGTTGGTCTGGGACATTCTTCAACAACTTTTGTTTTATCAGGATCAACAATTATGCCATTTTTTGAAACAATGTGACCCAAGAAAGAAATTTGATGTAACCATAACTCAAAGTTGCTGAATTTTCCAAATAATTTTTTTTTTCATTTAAGGATTGCAAGACAACCCTTAAATTACTACCATGTTCCTCTTCATATTTATAATAAAACAAAATATCATCAATGAACAAAACCACAAGCATATCCAAGAACTCACAGAACATTAAATTCATAAGATCCATGAATATAACAGGTGCATTGGTTAAACCAAAAGGTATAACTACAAATTCAAAATGGCCATATCTATTACGAAATGTGGTCTTTGGAATTTTTGATTCCATTACTTTCAACTGATGGTACCCCAACCTCAATTCAATCTTCAAAAAATACTGAGCTCTCTGGAGCTGATCAAACGAATCATCGATATGAGGCAAAGGATAATTTTTCTTAACAGTGATGTTATTCAATGATCTATAATTAATGCAAAGTCTCATTGAACGATCATTATTTATATCAAATAATACAGGAAAACCCTATGGTGATGTGCTAGGTCGAATGAAACATTTGTCTAATAACTCATGTATTTGATTCTTTAACTCTAAAAGTTCAGTTTGAGCTATTTGATAAGGGGGTTTTGAAATTGGCTTAGCATCAGGAACTAAGTCAAGAGTAAATTCAACTTACTGAGTAGATATAATACTGGGAGACTCATCAATAAAAACATCAAGGTACTCATTTACCACTAGAACATCATTAATATGAATAGTTACTTTGTTTTCAACAATATGTGAAAGGTAACATTAATTTCCATCTTTTACTAGTTTCTCAGCTTCCTGATATGTTATCAAAATTATGTGTTCATTCTTATACACAAACTAAAAATCTTTCTGAAAAGAAACCTTTTTAGCTCTGCAGTAAATCTTAGCTTGATAAACAGAAATCCAATTCATACCGAAAATAACATCAAACTCTACTCAAGGAAAAACAATAAGGTATATAGGTAGATTCTTTCTGCACACAAGGAAAGGAAGGTTCTTATAATTTCTTTTTTTGTTTCAACATTTCCTCCAGGTGTTTTTACCATAAGTTCAGGATTCATATTTTGATATGGAATTCCCAATTTACTAGAAAAATTCTCAGAAATGAATAAATGTCTAGATCCTGAATCAAACAACACATTGGCATAATTTGAACAAGAAAATAGTGTATCTAATACTACTTCATTTGATGGCCTAACATCCACTGAAGTAGTTGAAAAGGACTTCACCACCCCTTTGTGCTTGTAGTCTGGTTGCTTTCCGTTAGTTGAGTTCTTCGTTGGACACTCATTTGCATAATGACCCATTTCATTACACTTAATACATTTTTCTGATTGTAAATCAAAATTTGTCTTACCATTACCCTAATATTTTTTAGTGAAATTATGTGCCTTATGTATCATTTTACCTCATCGGTAGTGCTTACCATAATTCAAAAGACATTCCCCAACATGATTTTTACAACAATTTTCAAAAACTGTAAACTTATGTTTCTTACCATCAGACTTTTTGAAGAGTTTTTCCCTTTCGCCTACCACCTTGACCTCTTATTCTATTGTTTTTCAAAGAAGACCTGATCATCAGATTACTCTATTTCCACCTTATCTGCACATCAGACATGTTTTTTATAACTTTTGAACTCATGAGAAGCTAAATCACTTCGGTACCTTGGCATTATTCTTGAGTAAAAATAGTTGATTTTAATATCAAGATCTCATATGAAATTTGGAGCATACCTTACCAGTCATGTTAATTTTTCTTCATAAGCAGCCATTGAGTCATCCTCCTGCCTCAATTCTGGGAATTGTTTTTCCATCCTATGAAGAACCACCTTAGGAAAATATCTCTCAAGAAACATACCTTTGAATTCATCCCAATCAAGATTATCAATCTCCTCACTATCCCTGATATTTTTCACCATCGACCACTATTGATCAGCTTCACCTTCAAAACGGTAAACAACGAGACTAACCTTTTGATGTTCTAAATACCACATGACATTGAAAATCTTCTCCAGTGCTTTAATCCACCCATATTCTAGCACAGGGTCAGATGATACTTTGAATGATGGGGGATATTAATTCATGAAATGCTCCACTACTTACATGTTCCTCTGTGGTTGATCTAGATGATCTTGTGCAAGGAAACCACCACCATTTATATCCTGATTCAACTGTGCCATCTCTACAACAAACTATTCAGTTCTGATTCTAACCATCTCAGGTTCATGATTTGGAAGGTTGTCTTCCTCATGAAGTCGTCCCAAAAAAGCTACCTTATTTCCCCTACATAAAACCATTCTGAACACAGAAATATCTTAGGCGAAGGTGCATGGTAATCTATAAATGCAATATTACTTCAATGTTATCAGAAATTAATTTATGGATATTAATTTTACAATACCCTAATTTCTACATTTTTCTAAACTGACCTATGATACCAACTATTTGAAATCATCCATTAACATTACATATTCTTGAATTAAATGGATAATTCACATTAAGTATCTTTTCAGGTTTAGAGTTTTAGAGAGTTAGGCCTTAAATATTACATTACATATCAAAAATTACAAAGTAGACTCTTCTACTCAGTTTCCCTTTTTTTCATAAAATAAAAACTCTTGAAAAAAAGAGTCATGTTCAGTTCCATTTTTTAGACAGCATGACTTTCCCTTGATCTGATCCTTGACCCTATTTATCTTTTAGTCCTAAGAAAAAATTTTCGAAGCATGGGAAGAGCATAAAAATCTCATTAAGGGTTATAAAACCAAGAAATAAAACATTAGTCCAGAAATACATTCATAACGTAAGCTCTTTAACATACCTCATGAAATCATAATATTTATGATTAAAACATTGAAATCATAAATCATAAATGTTACTTGTGGCTTCCATATCATACTTACATTGTAGCTATAACAGCTACATGGGGATTTACATTTGGAATACCCATCATAGTATATTCCCTAAATCATTTAGGATAAAAATTCACGTTTACCTCCATCACATTACCCAATGAATTGGAGAGATATCTCAGGCTCACCCACCCAAGGTTTATTACGGAACAACCTGTATGTGTAAAAAATTCACAAGAACCATAACATAATCATAACACATAAGGAAAGATAACATTACCACATTGCAATCACAATAGGGAACTTCAAGATATTGAACAAGATATTGAAATTATAAATCCATTCTAAAAACCATTTCAATACAAAAATACATAAAATAGTATATGGTATTTATTTTCATTTTAAAAACCTTACCGTTTGTTAAGGAAGCCAAAGATCAAATAATTCTCACAGCAGCAGAAAAGGTCTTTGTCACCGCTTATGTTAAAAAGAAACATTCTTTTTTTTTCATTTAGTAAAAAGATTTGTAGAAAAATATTACCTTTAAATGAAATGAAAATTCAATGGTTTTTATATAATGTATATAATAAAGTCATGTATTAAAACAAAATATGCCACAATGACATGACATTGAGATGATGTCCCTTACCTTGTGTCCAATTTGACCCGTTCATTATTTAATCTCCTGAATAATAAACCAAAGTTAATTTCTAATTTCATAATATACTTTTTCAAGTTTATTATTCCTTTTATATCACTTATTAACATGTTATTAACATTATTTAATCATTTAAGTTAATAACGGTCCTTTTGTCGATATTTGATATTTGAGTCAAAAATGAACTTCTTATAATTACACGTTGTTCATGTGGTCAAATATCCATTATCTCCATAATTATATTAATGATGTAGATATCGTATATATTATATATGTCCTATATATGTATGTATTTATAATAGTACATAACATTTGGATATAAGAAATGAAATGCACCGTTCAGGGAGACGGTAAGCTGTACGTACACATGAACGCTAATTTTATTTATATTTCTTATTTTAATGGAATAAAAACATAATGATACATAGGTATATTGTAATTATAGTATAATATCATATATAATATCATTAAATCCATCCTTTATATGTCTCACATATGTCATGAACTTGTCATATCACACTGAGGGTGTGGTAGTCCGCACTTCCTCATATGAAATTATCGCGTTTACCCATAATGGAAACCATAAAGGTATTATATAAATGAAAAATATAGAAGCGTAAATAAAACATAAACATAATATATATCATATATTAATACAATGTCTTCTTAATGGCCACCATGAGAGGTGGTAGGAGATAATTGAACAATCATCGTTTCGTGAGGCGCTAGTTTTCCATCCACAAAAAACAGTATGTTCTTTACCCATTAGATGGAGGTGTGTGTAAGTGTAGATATAATAATTATCATAAAAAAATCATATTATATTGAGGATACTGGTGTTTCTATAAAGGAAATAATTAAAAATATTTAAGGGGGTTGTAGAATTAAAATAAAACAAAATATCTTAAGAGAAGACGTTACCTTTAAATCAGGTAACTCCCTTTGGTTTGATCCCAAAGGGTTTTTTAAAGTGACTTCTACCTAAGTTAAGGATTCTAGAAGGAGGAGAGGTATATAGGGAGCTTAATGGGGTAGATTTTGGATGATACATATGTATGTAGAGGTGTAAAAAATGGGTTAGAGGTGAGAGCTTTTTATAAGGGAGAGGAGGGGATATTTAGGAAAGTGTGAAAATATTATTTTATTACATAATGATTTTCGGTTTTTAAAGGTCAAAAACATATTAATATATAATATAAGATGACTCTTGGTCTAAATAAAATCATATAATAAGAATTGTATAGGTTTTGGATATTTTTTAACTTTATAATCTTATTTATTTAAATCATTTATTAATGAGGTAAACACTACATCATTATTGTGCCACAATAATTTAATTTATTTGATGTCTAAAAATTATAAAAAAATACTATGATGTAGTAAAACTTTTTAGATTTCAAATTCATATTTATATTAGAAGAGATAATTTGTATAACTCCATGTAAAAATTAATTTACTAAAAGATATTTGTTTATGTCATTTTTGTCTTTACTTTATGTAAATTAAAATAAAGTGTCATTATCACCCTTATGTGGCTCCATAGGGTCCCCAAAATCGACCCAAGGATTATCATGACAGGAAGTGTATCAACAAATAGGATTATGACAAATGTTAGGGTAATTTTACACTATTATTGTAATATTTGTTTACCCTTATTTACCAGATTTACCATTTAACCATGGTAAATAAAATATTTACTGAAGTATTCATAATGTATTAAAATATAAGTTGCCTATTTACTCAATTTTTAACTTATAATTACAAATATGGAATCTATTTTTCCAAATTTAAAACATAGAAGTGTCATAAATTAATTTAAAATTAATTCCTACTGTCAAAACAAAAAGCGTGTTTACAAAAAATAACTATCAAAAGATTGACACTTTTTATGCCCAATTTCATTGTGAAATTAGATCAAATTACCAAAATTGGATTAAAGATTAAAAATATATTCTAATTAAACTTTAAAACCAATTATAAATATAATCTAACCATATAAATAAATTGTATAAAAAGGCAGTTTTGAATTAAAATACCGTATTTTCACTATTCATTAAAAAAATGAAATTTATCAAAAAAATACCAAAATTCCATCCAAATTATATTTTGATGTCCCTATTCTAAATCATAATATTTTTTTTTTCAAATAGAAAATATAAAAGTGAAAAAATAGATTTAAAAAGGGTTTTCCATCAAAAGGCAGTAAATAAACCTTTTAAAGCATATTAGAGTATTTATGCTTAAAATTGGATGCATTCACATTTGAAGCCTCTAAATGTTATTGGATAAATGTTATGACATTTAAAAAACATGTATAATCATATTTTAGTGAGTTCTTTTCATTATCTCCAATACAACGGCTAGGCGTTAACTACCATTTAAGAAATAATATTACACTATTATTTTGCGATGTAATATTTCAAAGAAACCCTTTGTTGTGTAGCAGGTATGCCATCGAACATAGAAACCCGTTTAAGGTAAAATTAATATTTAATTCAGAAAATATTAATTAAAAAGAAAATGTATTATTTCTTTATTTACCTAGGATGTTACAGGTTTATTATAAGGTTATCTCTTTAATTTATGTGAGGAAATGTATTGGAATTATGTAAGTATATTCTTCAATACGAATGATTATAGACATGGTTGATTGTATTTTTTTTATACATATTATCTTATTCTAAATTCATTGGTCATAAAAAAGTGATGGGTGGGGATCAATATTAGATGTCCCCTTAATTTACCCACATTTCCCATGGCATAAAATATGTTGGGTTTTAGTTTATATCTCTTCCCATAATAGGATATTGTCTCAAAACAATATTTTGAATGTAGGATGTCTTGACTATGGTCTCGATGATAAGTAAAGTGTCATAGAACATAGCCTTCACAATAAGTTTTTTTTGTCCGCAATTATTTATTGCATTAGTATTAGATCATCATTATCATTATCTATGTTTCAATTTAATTTCAAGGATACTTCATGCACTGATTTTCAATTTTATTATGGATTCATAATGTTTAACAATTAATGCTATATTATATATATCATGTTTATTTAATGATTAATTTAGTGGAATATTCACCTTATTTAGAGTTTGATCTTACCCCTTCATTTTTTTCCAATCAAATGGTTATGAAGAAATGTAGAACATGTGACATGTTTATAAGGATAACATGTATGAATGAATTTATAGGAGAAATGTATTACTTATCATGAATCATTTAGTTTTATAAATAGTGAGAAAATTTTGCATTTGTACAATGAATATGGGATTTATCTATTTTTGTTGTTTCCTTCTTCCCTAAATCTTTAAACATCAAAAAGTCTTTTCGATAAAAGAGATTAAATAACCATTTTTGATTTGGTAATTATGGATGGTTATATCCATGATTATAATGCCGATATCAAATAATGTTTATAATGTGAAGGCCTATGAGCATCTGATATAGCGGTGTAGGTTCATAGAGTCACATTTATTTTTTTATAATTTTATGTCATTTCATCCTTTATTTTCATTTTCTATTTCTATTCACTGCATTTAAATTTTGGATTATTTAGTTACAATTATTATTTATGATTCCAAAAGAATATTGTGGAATGATCCTGATATGATGTGTCTTCCACACAAATTAGATTGAAGACATCTTAAGCTGATTATCACATCTTACTACTCCTTATTTGGATGTGTGTATGCTAAATAATGAATTATTATATAGTTATTAATGAAATTAGATATATTTTTTTTATTTCTTGGGTGTCGTGCGATAGGGATGTTTTGGGAACATGACATTGTTGGCATGCCATTACTCATGATTTAATTAGTTTTATTTTCCCACGGTTTTGTTATGAAATTATAATTTTTCATATTAAATTTAATAATTCATTATAATATGTTATAATGAATTATTTTATTGTTAGGATGTGAGATATGATCTTTGGTGATGATAGGAGCTAAGAAGAGGTTGGACTAACTTAGATGATGGTGGTAATGATTTTTGGAAGAGAATTACTAAAAATTAGTTAGGTGGTCCCTAAAAATCTCCCTAAATTATTTTACATGTATTCATGTAGTATTTCTTGTGTGGTCACTCCACTTATTTGCGATAAACCTTGAATTAAAATTAAGAATATTTCCCTTGAACTCATTGGACCTCGTGATATAGAGGATCTAATCCTCCTAGGATTGAAGTGGTTATTGAAGTGATGGTTATATGAAATGGAGCCACCATGTGACTATGCTAACAAGTGTGATAATGGTCTATTTTAGTGGATTATAAAACACATGTAGGTATCTATTTATGATATTATTTTAGGGTATCTATGTTTTGACTTCCTAAAACTAGTTGGGTAAGGATGGGGAGTAGATTCCTAGTGTGATATGTTAAGTTATCATTCATATCATTATTAAAGGGGAGAAACTTTATGAGGGTGAAATAAAGACATGGAGAGTCTTACCGATGAGATATATCATATATGGATTAATGATTTAGGAAAATGTCTTAACTTTATATTATTGATTGAGATATCTTCAAAGGAAAATTTGGTATGATACCCATATAATGGTCCAGATAATGATTTTATGATTTGGAAAATTTTGGTATTCTAATTAAAATACGATATATTGATAATGTATCTAGTTAGAAAGAAATATATATGCTGTATTATTTTGATGAGTTTTTGGGACTATATTATAGGGGATTTATTCCAGAAGAGACTCGGGGTTGTGAGAACATCATGGGGGTGTTGAATATGGCTTGGAACCAATGCAGAGTGAACAATACATGTCTAAAGGACCCTGGAAGATACTCTTGTTATTGAGAGAAGTTTTAATTTGGGTATATAATTATGTGATTTTGCTACATAGATAGACATTAGGATACTAGTCAAATTACTAAATTGGAATTTTGGTGTCACTTGAAATAGGTGGCTCAGTGTGGGTAACTATTTCTCCATTGTCGAGCGTGTGAGCTTATGAAGTGGGTTGGGATGGAAATTTTTATGCATGTTATGTGATAGATTCTTGAATATTCTATTAAATGTGATTATGATGATATATTTTATGTTTTGTGATATTATTCCACAGATATATTCTATATGAGGTTTTAGGAAGATCTATGACAATTCATGTATGTGACAAAAAGAATTTGGGTGGGATGCTGCCCCTGGGTAATAATGGCCTGATAATGGTTCCTATTTTGGCATATGGAACCCCATGGGGATGATATATGATGGTTTCTGGTATGTTATGAGACCTCCTAGGGTGGATGATATGAGATGGTTCTTGTATTGGGATGCGACCCCTTAAGGGGATTCTAAATGAGGATTTAAGGAGATTTTTCCCCAAAGTATATCTTTCATGAGGTTCCAAGGAAGGACATGGTTCCCCCAAGGTGATGATAAACTAGGTTCTATGTTAGAGAATGGAATCCCATGGGTGATATTCAAAATTTCTTCCAAAGTATGATGTTGTTCCTCTAGGTGGTATGCACTATGACCAGTTACACTCGACATTCATTAAATCTTGTATGGATGATCCAAAATTGTACCTTATAACTTGAGGATCTATGGGAAATTTTTTATTACAATTTTGAAATATATTAATTATTATGATAATATCATATTTGAAAAAATAATATTTACAAGTAATGTTAGGGACACTATTGGTGGTAGCCTACTGAGTTTTACTGACATGATTCTTGGGTTCCCTAACAATTTGGTACATTAGAAGATCTCATTATCCACAGGCTCAATTAGGGAAAGGGCCCAGTGCTGCATGGATAAGTGAGATATCTTGGTCAGAGTTTGAAGATATTTCTGAGGAATGGTAGTATAAACTCCTGTAATTTTTTACTCCTTTTGTTTAATTTTTTATGTAATCGGTCTGGTGGGTGATAAGTTGTGATGCATGCTTGTAGGACTACATTTAATTTTTATAAAAATGGTTCATTTAATTTATATATACACACTCTGATTTCTAACTATGGATATTGTTTTACTATTTAGACTATTTTTTCATTGATAAAATGGAATTGTCTCCCCACAGTATCAATTTTGTTCCTCACTACTGGTTAGTAGCCTCTAAAATATGACGAAGGTTATCTTGATGTCATATGTAGCAAGTAGTAGAAATAATTATGAGTGGTATTAGACTAGGGGAAGTTAAAAAAATTACTTTTAATATTGAAATAATATTAAATTTAATTATATAAATTAATTAATTTTATCATGTTAGTGTTGAATGAAAAAAAACTAAGGAAAATTTTTTAGTTATGATTATAAAAAAAATCACATGTGATTGAATGTTATTTATTTAACCTCATAATAATATTATTTAATCATTGACCACAAATATTTAGTTCAAAAAAACAATATTGATAATATAAATTATTTTTCATGTCGAAAACGTGTCGATTTAGGTTCTAAAATGTTTTTGTTTGTATTTTTAATCTGATAATAAGTTATTAATTTTGTTCATTATTTTTTTGGTTATTTGATCTTTTTCACATTATTTTACTCAATTTTCTATTAATTAACCTTCTCAAATCCCTAGTATCTCACCATTTATAAAGCATAATATTAGTCAAACGTTATGTCATTCATGTTGGGTGATAACTATACATTTATTTCTCAATTAATTATACATCAATGATTTCATTGTAACTTTTTTATTACCACTTAATGATAAATGGATTCACTAACCATCAATATATACCATTATGCAAAATTCATGTAACATAATATCTATAAAAAAATTTCCTCCACATTTATTTTTATTGTTTAGGATATTGTAATTTTTATTTTTCTAAAAATTTTGAAACATGACCATGTACTAATATATTATTAACAAATATTCTTATTTACTAATTTTATATTTTGTTTTCATTTATTTTTTAATTGGTTTTGAAATTTTTTAATATTAAATTTGTTTCAAGGGAATAAAAACTAAAATTAATTAGTTTAAAATAAATTTATTTTAATTGTAAAACTCATGTCTCAGTAAATTGTTTTTTATACATATGATTCTCCTTTTTATATATTATGAATGAATTTGGGCAGTGTGATGGGAGCACATTCTTTTTGTGAATTTATAGATATTTTTTTATCCTAATAATAAAGATCATTTTTGGAATGTAAGTAAATGGAAATCATTAAACCATTATTGTAATCTTAAAACATGGATTTCATCATCACAATTAGGAACCTCTATTGAAGATCAACTTCAAATTTTAAATATTAATGCATGAAATTATTTTACTTGGCCTAAGATAGACAGTTTCAATGAATTTAAAATTTAAACATATATTGAGTAGTTCAGGAAAAGTTAAAACAAAGTGGGAAAACCATTTTTTCATTTAATATTTTTGTAAAAGATGAAAAAATCATGAATTTTTCCCACTATGAATGAAACCATACATTCATAGGATGTATAGAAAATTATTATCAAACCACATACATATTTTGGAGTAAAGTGGCTAAAATCGCACAAAACACTAGGGGAAGGTGATAAACACGAGTGGATGAAGAAGATGATTGGAGCTGATTGAATTATATTTTGAAGGTTAATACATATATGTTCTCCACAGGCCTTAATAATTGATATTTCCCTTTACATTGAGAAGAAAAAAATTATTATAGAAAAGTATTTAATTATTTTTTATTTTTTTTCTCAAAAAAATAGGTTTTGTTTTGATTTAAAAACCGATTGGATACTTGTTTCATAACTAATATTCTTTACCAATTTTCTTAATAATAAAATAAAATTCTAGAGTTGTTGAGGATGTGTGATGTTTAATTTTAGGTACCATCATTATGAGAATGTGATAAAGGTATAGTAGAAAGTATTTAGTGTTATTGTAATAAAAAACCTATAATGACAATGAATTTAAGAACACTTTATGATACAAATGAATTTTGTGTTTCTTAGGGTGGAAGAACTAGTTTTTATGTGCATCAATATAATGAAAATATTAGTATGTGGGTCAAAAAATACTAACATAGACTTTTATATTTGTATAAATGAATGGAAAAAATGGGTTTATGTGTGATATATTTTTTAAATATGTTTATTTAGAGATAAGGATGAGTTTATGTTATTTTATGGATATCATTATATTACCATAGTGAAATATTCATATAATTTATTTGTGGAATATCATAATAATCCATGTAATTATTCAAAATATTCTCATTTTATGAGTTCCCAGAGAATGGTAATAGAGTTTTATGATGTTGATATGGATGTTCACAATTTAGATGATATTATACCTATTGATTATTTCTCTTTAGTTTCATCTATTTTCATATATGAAGATGGTTGTGACATCCCAGACCTAGATGCCACTTAATGGGTGCCTCGGGCCGGATGTTCTATGTGGCCACAAGTGCATCTCCCCGAATTCCAAAGGCTTCTAATAAGTAGTGAGGGCCTAGGGTGTGTCCATGGGGAGAATATTACCTTGTTACCAAAGTTTATCATAGTGGATGAAAGTAAACATATGTAAATAGAGGAAAAATATAAGTAAACATAAGGGACAACAGAAAATAGAGATAATAATAATAATAACTAAAAAAAATGGAATAACATTAAACAATAGATGATGATATGTCGTGTAACTAGAAAATTGTAAAAAATTGATATAAGATAGTAGGAATAATATGTTCCATAAAAGTATAAATGAAATCAAATAGGAATCCAATAATCATGAGTTTCAGATCGGTCATATACTATAAAGCTCCATCCTAACATGTAAGCAATGTAGTTTTTGAAGTAGTATGTTTCCCTTTATCAACACACGTAACCATGTAATCTACTTTGGCTACCAAAATAACCTCGATATGGTGTGAGATAAATTTCAATGGGCCTCCACCAACTGTGTCTATAACATCTGGCCCATGTAATGGAAATGTAATAGTGTGCAAACATGCATATATAAATTAAAGCAATACAATGTAACTAAATAACCAAGTACCCAATTCATCCCATGGATGGCATCTAAACATGTAACCAATTCAATATTTTATTGTTACCAGTTTATAATATGTCACATGTTAATAATATTAAATGTTCCAAGATGTAACAAGGAAACCTATAATGATATTTAATAGTGAATTCCCCAAGTAATAACAACGGAGAAGTAAACCTAAAGGGTCCAAAAATCAGTAATAAATATATCCTGGCATGAGGTAAGAGTGTAATACAACTAGCATAGTCCATGGAATTCCACAATAATATTCCTATCATGTCCTAGGAGTTCATCCAATGTAAAACTGGTCTAAGAAATGAATGGGCCTGATGGGCTTTAACCATGACACCAGCATGTCAATGGTGGATCCATGGATTGTATTTGAGGCATCTTATGTTGATATGTAAGCGATCTTATGGTGTCATACAAGAAATCCATATAATAAACAAGAATAGGGACCTAAGTAGGTCTCAACCTAAGCAAGAAATATCCTTAAATCAGAATGGGGTTCCCAAGTGCTCAGGGAATTCTCCGATCAGAATCCAAAGAGTGCTTGTGGAAGGACGCTCCTATTTGATATTTAAGTAATGTAATATTTCATTTGGTTCAATCCTTTCATTTAATTAGTGTGATAAGGTGAAGTATCATGCAATATTTTAGTCAAGTCATTTGGTTCAATCCTTTCCATTCATTATTGTGATAAGGTCAAGTAGCTTACAACCATTTAATCAAGTTATTTTGTTCAACCCTTGCCTTTAATTAGTGTAACAAGCATAAGTAGCATGAAACATTCATTTAATGCATTTAAATAGTCTTCTATATTCAGGGTTTATTTCATTACCTTCCATTAGTTTTTTAAGGGATACTATATAAATGAATCCAAACATTCATTTACATCAAAGGCCAAGTCATATACTTAGTATACTTTCCAATTCACATTTCAATTTTTTTTTGTCAAATTGATGCACTTAAATTAGACATTTCGAGTTGTGAGATTACATGGTACTTTCTATTATGAAATTCTCATTGTATATAATAATTATAATATATAAACTCTTCCCCTTAGGAAGGTTAATCCAAGTCATCCTAACGGTGGCTCAAACATGTCATATACTAAAAACCCAATTATGGAATAACATCCTACAAGGGATGGATGGAGAATTAGGCATAACCCAGTACAATTAATCACATATATGGAAAGATCATAATCATTAAATTCTAATTATTATAATCATGAAATATATATTATATAAACGACACTTGATGAAATCAGTGGGCCCCACACGATAAATCCCAAATCAATGAACTTGAGGGATGGGTTATTGACCACCCAAAATTGTCTTGTAAGACTCTCCTCCTATGGTATTGGCCCTTGATTTAGTCGGGTTCAGAGTTGATATAAGAAAAGAGGAAAAATTCTCACACCTTGATAACAATGTCGAGTGCAAGAGAAAAAGAGAATGGTTCAAACAAACTTGAGTACTTACCATTTCACATCCATAAATACAAATAAAAGATCAATTGGATCCCAGATGAACCATATCTATTGATTCCTACCTTAGGATATAATAAATATCTAATTTTAGAGGATATTAAGTTAATCATAGTAGTTCTCGTATTAGGGACGGAGGGATCTAATTTGATCATTAAGGGAAAAAGGATAATTTACCTAGAAAATAGCATGTTCATGGTTGTTTTCATGGTTACCTAGTCAGAAGGGGCACCTACATGGTTAGGACACATGTCTGGGCATCAACTATGTGGAGTGGATCTATCCAAAAAAATAAAATCTATATGATTAGTAAAATCGTGCACCAACTCTGTGACTTGGATAGTTTCCCCAAAAAGATGTGTTTTGGGATCCGAACAATCCCAAGACACCCTTGGGATCTTTACCAACTAAAAATGCATCTAATAAAATTCCAAGATAAATATTTATAAAAAATTTATCCATTCCTGAGTGAAAAACTGGGTTCTTAAAGACTTCTCACCTTAAAAGAACTCTTCCCCGAGTTCACCATACATGGGTATAGAAACACTATATATGAGTAATTATGGCCCATGATAATATATTATGGATTCCTTCTCCAAATTATCATCTTGTACTTGGATTTTTTGTCATAGCTCCCATACAAGAGGGATAGAACGTCTTCGAAGAGCCTTTATGCTCCTGTTAAAGAACTTTAATGGATACTCTTCATAGGTAACATCAACATCCAACTCAACATCATTGGGATCAAAGGGATTAGATGGGTTGGAATGACACTAGAGAATATGTGGACCATGGAATACATCATGTAAAGCATGGTACCTCTATGGTAGTATTAACTTATAGTCTACTGACCCAACTCTCTAGAATCTCAAAATACCTTACATAACAAAGTGATAACTTCTCTTTCTTATGTAACCATCTATGCCCTATCCTAGGAGACACCCAAAGGAAAACACGATATCAGACCTCAAACTCAAGAGGTCATCTATGATGATCATCATAATAGTTTTTTCTAGAGTGAGAAGTTGACATACGCTTTTTGATCAGCTAAGCTTTCTCTGAAGTATCTTGAACAAGATGAGGACATAGTAGGGATACCTAACCTACCCTTTACCAGCACAAGGGTGAACGAAATGACCTACCATAAAAGTACTCTAATGTAGCCATCTGAATTGTCTCTTAGAAGCTGTCATTATTGGAAAACTCGTGGATAGGTATATGTTTCTCCCATTAACAACCAAAATCTGGGACACATGCTCGGAGCATATCCTCTAAAACATGTTTTGTTTGTTCTGATTGTCCATCGAAATGAGGGTGAAAATATATGCTTATAATCACTTGTGTTCCCATAGAATTTTTCAATCCCAACCAGAAACATTATGTGATATGAGAATCCCTATCTGAAATGAGAGTATGAGGGACCCCATAGAGTTGTATGATATCACAGACATACAGTCTTTCTAAATCATCAACTGAGAATATCCCTTGTATAGGAATGAGGTGGGATGATTTCGTTAGCTGGTCAATGAATATCCATATAGAATTTCTAACCTCTACGGCCTTGGTAAGTTGACTACGAAATAACAGGAAACATATTCCCATTTCCATTTCAGGACTTGAAGGGGTTGTAGTAAGCCCACAGGTATCTGGTGCTCTACCTTCACCTACTGATAAGTGGAACACATAGTGACAAAGCCTTATTTTTTATGTTTCATCCTACGCCACCAATACTGGCATAGTATGTCTCGGTACATCTTGGAGACGACTAGATGAACTACTCACTGAGATGTTTGGGACTCTTTCAACAACTACTCTCTTATATCTGTAGGAACCTTGATACATCCACATAGACGCAGGACGTTGTCTCTATCCACATACCAATCTAGAGGAGGGTAATCTCCGGATAGACTCTCATAGAGAACCAAACCTTCCAGATCTAAAAACTATCTACTCTTAAACTTCTCAAGGAGGGAAGAGGTAACCGTGAAGTATGAAAGATAAGATTTCTCGTGACTATCATGGTACTCAAGATGTAGCTCAAAAAGAGGTCCATTATCTTACATTCATCACTAGATTCCCACACAGCCTGTGTTTGAGTTTTCTGACTCAACGCATCTACAACTAGATTTCCCTTCCTATGGATATATGAAAGCTGAAAATCAATGGATTGTAGATATTTTACCCATCCTCGATATCTGATGTTCACATCAAGCTATGAGAAGATTTATTTTAGGATCTTCTGGTCCGTGTACACCACAAAGTAGTCACCCTAAAGGTAGTGTCTCTAGCAACGTAAGGCATGGCCAACTGTTGCTAGCTCAAGGTCATTTGTTAGGTAATTTCTCTCCTTAGGCCTCTGCTACTGAGATATGCATGAAACAAATCTTTCCTCCTATATCATCACTGCTCTTAGGCCAATTCCTAATGCATCACAAAATATGATTTAACCTATTCCCGACATTGGAAGAGTCAAAATAGTTTCCGATACAGGACTCCCTTTCAGCTCCTAAGAGGATTTCTCACATGTTCTAACCATATGAACTTGGAACCCTTCTTTGTAAGACCAGTAAGAGGTGAAACAATGCAGTAACAATTTTGTAGGAAATTTCTATAACATCCATCCATCCCCAAGAAACTCTGCATGTTAAACATGTTCTTGGGATTCTCCCAAGGAACAACAACACTAACCCTTTTTGGGTCAACAGATATAGCTGATTATTATATAATATGACCCATGATGTGAACTGAGTTGATCCAAAATTGGAACTTATCAAGCTTGGCATAAAGCATATGCTCTCTTAGTTGACTCAAAAAAATATCAAGATGTTTGGCATGGTCACTATAAGCGTGATAATACACCAAGATGTAGTCCATAAATACCATGAAAAAAGAGTCCAAATAAAAGTGGGAAACCCTATTCATCAGAGCCATAAAATGTTGGGTGCATTCATAAGGCCAAAAAACATATCAAGGTAATCATACTGACCATACCTACTATGTAAAGCTATACACGATATGTCTAATGGTATGACTCACACTAATGATAACCAAATCTCTAGTTGATTTTGAGAAGACCTTTTCACCTCAGAGATGGTCAAAGAGATCATCTATTGGAGGAATTGGATATCAGTTCTTGACCATAAGAAAGTTCAACCATATGCAATCCACGTAGAGAAGTAAGGTTTCATCCTCCTTGTTGAAAAAAATACTAGGTCAACACCAAGAGGATGTATTGGGCCATATAAAACATGGCCTCTAAATCCTTTAACTACCACTTGAGTTCTTGAAGCTCTATAGGTGACAATCTGTATGGATGAATGGACACTAGGGCTACTCCTAGAAGAAGATCGATTATGAAATCTACCTATCTCTCAGAAGGTAAGATAGAAAAATCATAGAGAAAGAAATCCAAGAAACGATCCACTATAGGAGGGAAATAAACATTTTATAAACCCTAATCCTCTATAAAGAGATTTTAAATCTGGATGGCCAGTCTACCTAGCCCATGATGTTACGGTAATCCTCTACAAGTGAAGACATCCCACTCACCATTGCATATATGACTGCTTCCATTTGGTAATGTATATGATATCCTATAGTGATAGAAGTATACAAAAGAATGATAGAGAACCAACTCATCCATTTTGAGAATGATGTCAAGTCCCATCATCTAAAGAATAAAGAGGTTCTATAAGAAAGGGTAACTACCTACCTCAAGAGGGAAGTCCCTACACTCGTGTATTACCTCTATTCATAACTATAATGGTTTATCATGGGTCATTACACCATAGTGATACTATATCTCCAGTCCGAGAATCTCCACAATAGATTCAGAGATATAAGTGTTTAAAGCACCTATATCAAATAAAGAAGATACTATAGTAGATGCCACAAGAATAGTTCCTCATACTGTAGATGGTCCCCCTAGCATGATCCTTAGGTATCAACTATAGTGAATTCAACTAGCCTAATCCATGATCCTGTGTAATAGATGGACTACCATGATAAAATCTTCTCTTCTAGTGCTACTAGTGACCAGGGGTCTAAAAACCATGACCATGACCTCATCCTCAACTAGACCTACGATTACTATTCCTACTGCCCACTTAATGCGGAAAAAATGAACTCTCTTTTAAAGTTAGAGCTAGTGCAGATCCTTTTCCACACATTACTGGGTGATGGCCGTAAAAAAATGATGAAGATTCAGCATAATGCTACAATCTCAGACCTCCAATGGTTCTTTAAAATATTGAGTCTTTGAATTCCCCCATCGTCCACACTAATGAAAAACTTTAGAGATATCGAAACAAGCACTCTGGTTGTCACTAACCTAATGAGATATCTTGAGAGAATTATCCTTTCCACTGAATGGTCTATTGGCCTAACATGACACTAACCCTTTAAAATTGATACTCTTTTCGTCCCTTAGGTTGAGCTCAGTGATAAGATCCTGATTGAATATCTAAAAAAAAGTAGGTAGGAAAAAGAAATTCAGCTGCGTATAGATTGTGTAATGGAGCCCATCTTTAAAGAATCTATTAAGAAAAATCACGTCACCAGCTTGAAGCAGTGATAATCGCAACAAATTAATGAAACACACTGAATATTCCTAAATTGGCACAAAACCCTACTCGATATGCATGAAATCTCTAGAACTATCAGTTCACAATGTCTGAGAAAAGAACTGATCATAGAATGCCATATGGAAATCAACCCATAACATGCCTTGATGATGACCATCCTGGGAATTCACATCCCACCAATGCTTGGATCAATCTCAAATCATGTATGTGGAAAGATCAACTCTCCACTCTTGGGGTATTTCTATATGCTCAAAGATATATAGGGTGTCTTCTAGCCGAGACATAGCAGCCTGTGGACCACTATCCCTGGAAATGGTAGGATTATGATTCTGTTGGAACTCATGAGTCATATCATCCATCATAGGTGTAGGCCATGTAGCACCACACATGGAATGCAATAGAGGTATGAAACTATCATGAACATGGGAATCAATGCCCAGATCTGGTATAGCAGGTGGTTCCTCAAGTGGCACTCTTGGATGTATGACTAGCATCTCAGGGCACATCATGTTTGGAGCATGGTCTTCTCAAACCTCCTAAAAAATGATACAAGGACGTCATGGAATCATTGATGTAAAATTTTCAAGAACATGCTTTAGAACAAGCTTAAGAAGAAAGATAACATCACTAGAAAAAGATGAATGTAATAAAACTCACTACCCAAGGAAAACTACCCAACTACCTTCTTCGATGGCCAAGTATCGATAAGTGCTCAAGTATAAGTTCCATTTAATTTTACATTTAATTACCAATTTCACTCCTTTACATTTCATAGACATGACATGGAAGGATAAGGAGGTTCAACCAACTCATTTTAGATGTATTGATTCACTTTATAATGGATAGCTATTTCCGATGAATCGGTGCCCATACACCTATCACTAGAAATGACACCCATTTATTAACAGCATAATGGATCGACTCAGTAAATTAATCATCCCAAACCATGAGGGACCAAACACATCCTGAGTTGATACCAAAAATAACTCAATCACAACCTAGAGTAATACAAGCATAAGTTAACTATCACCGCATCACTCAACAATCACAGAAAAATCATGAAATGAAAAATAGTGAGAGTCGCCTATATTTCATGGAAATATGCATGACATGTGAATTCTAGGTTCCCATAATGATTCATGTACCAATGATCCTTTACATAATATCATCGATCCAAGGATGAAAGAAAGTCCTCAAATGGAGTTATAATCAACAACACCACAAACCATGTTCATCACCCAATAGTGAAATAATTTCAACTGTAATAGGAAAAAGATGAACAACAATTATAATTTTGGAAAAGTGGGGTTTTCATCGAACATGGGTTTGCGAAACCCTAGAATGACTTATTCCCATGTCCAAATAATTCCTAATATGTAATATGTTGTCTTCAAATAGTAAGGCAAGAAAAGAAGACCTCTAATACCACTTTGTGAGGTCCTAGACTCGGATGCAACAAAATGTGTGCCTCGAGTTTGGTGGGAAACATGGCTGGAAGTGCATCTCCCCAAACACCAGAGGCCACCGACTAGCACCGAGGGATTAGGTTATTTTCAAGGGGAGACTATTCTCTCATTACCAAAGTGTAGTGAAACATATGAAAGTAAACATATGTAAATAACAAAAACAATATAAGTGAATAAAAGGCACAATGGAAAATATATAAAATAGTAACAATAATTAAAATAACATTAATAAACTGATGATGATATTTCTTGTCACAAGAGAACTGGAAAACATGTATACAAGAAATTAGGCATAACAAGTTCCCCAAAAGAAGAAATGAAATAAAAGAATAGTCCAATAATCTTGTGCTCTGGATCAGCCATCTGCTATCAAGCTCTATCCTAAAAAATAAGCAATATCGTGTTTGAAGTGGTATGATACCCTTGGTCAACACCTCCAACCTTGTAATCTACATCAGGTACCAAACACCACTCAGAGAGGGTGTAAGATAAATCTCAGTCGGCCACCACCAATTGTGTCTATAACATCCAACCCATGTAATAGAAATGTAACAGTGTGAAAAAATTCATATATAAAGTGAAGAAGTAAAATGTATATAAATACCCATGTACCTACTTCAGCCCTTGGATGGTGTTTGAACATATAACCAATTCATTATTTTATTGTTACTAGTTTATAATATGGCACATGTTAATAATATTAATGTTTCCATTATGTAAAAGGAAACTAGTAATGATATTTAATATTGAAGTACAAAGGTAATAACCAATGTGACATAGACCTCAAGGGAATACAACTTAGTAATAACTCTATCCTAGCATGGTTAAGAGTGTAATCCAAGGAGAGTAGTATAAGTAATTCCACTATAAGATGCCTACTAAGTCCAAGGAGTTTTTCCAAGGTAAAACATGGATATGAAATGACTTGGCCTGATGGGCATTAACCATGGCACCTACCTATCAATGCTAGATCCAAGGAGTATATATGAGGAATCCTATGATGATATGTAAGGGATCCTATGGTGTTATACCAGGAATCCAAGGAATATAAAAGGATTGAGATTTTGGTGGGTCTCAATCTAAGCAATCAGTATCCTTGAATCATAATGGGGTTCTCGAGTGCTCATGGTATTCTCTAATTAGAATCCATGGTGAGCTCAAGTCAGGCCACTCTTATTTGATATTAATGTGATGTAATATTTTATTTGGTTCAAGCATTTACTTTCATTAGTGTGATAAGTTCAAGTATCATTCAAATTTTTAATCAAGTCATTTGGTTCAAGCCTTTCCTTTCATTAGTGTGATAAGGTCAAGTAGAATGCATACCTTTAATCAAGTCATTTGGTTCAAGCCTATGTTACATTAGTGTGAAAAGGAAAAGAAGCATGTAACCATTCATTTAATCCATTTAAATAATATTAAATATTCACGGTTCATTCTGATATCTTCCATTAGTGTGGAAAGGGGTGCTATAGATAAGCAACCTACAATTCATTTACATCTATGTCCAAGTCATATACTTAGTATACCTTCCAATTAAAATTTCACATTTTATTGTCCAATTGAAGCACTTACCTTAGGCATGTCAAGTGGTGAGAATAAATGGTTCTTTACATTATGCAATTCTCATTGTAAACAATCCATTTAATACTGCAATTCTTACCCTTTGGAAGGTCAAGCCAAGTCACACCTGAACGGTGGTAAAAATTTTTAAATACTAAAAATATAATTATGGAATAACATACTAAAAGGGATGGGTGGATTTTTGGGAATAACCATAAAAAATAATCACATATATGGGAATGGAAAAACCATACAGTTCAAATTATTATAATCATGGAATATAAATTCTATAAATGACACCTGATGAAATCGGTGATCCCCAAACAAAAAATCCAAAAATCAATGAAATTTAGGGAAGAGTTATAAAACACCCACAAAAGTCTTGTATGAATCTCTTCCTATAATATTGATGCTTTATTTGTCTTTGTTTGGAGTAGATCTAAGAAAAGGGAAAAAATATCACACCTTGATAACTAGGTCAAAAGAAATAGAGAAGGAGAAAGGTTCAAGGTGACTGAGGTACTAATCATTGCACATCCCACGTGATGAACAAAAGCTCAATTAGATCCCAGATGAACGATATTTCTTGATTCCTACCTTAGGCATTCAAAAATATCTAATTTTAGGTGAAATTAGGTTAATACAGCTGGTTCTCAGATTAGGGAAGAAGGAGGGATATAATTATATAATTTAGTGAAAAAAAGAAACATTTTACAAAAAAATATCATCTTCTTGGTTTGGGAAACCGTGCTCAAACCGTGCATGGTTACCTGGTAAAAGGGTAACTTGCATGATTAGGATGCATGGTCGTGCACGAACTCTGTGAGTTGGCTTTGTTCAAAAAAAACACAATATGCATGGTTAGGAAAACCATGCGCTAACTGTGTGCCAACCGTGCTCATAATTTACGACATGGAAGGTCTCCCCAAAAATATGTGTTTGGGCTCCGAACAATCCCAGACACCCTAGGACCTTTTCCAACTAAAAATTCCTCCAAAAAAAGTCCAAGATAAATATTTAATCCAAAATTTAAAGGATTCATACTTGAGTGAATAATCAGGTTATTACGATGGTGTATGGTATATTCATGAGGATCAAATGAATTATCCTCAGTAAAAATGAATAAGGGGTTTTGATTTGGGGGAAGGCGATATAACTCATGATTCACTAATACAAATAATGAATTTAATAGTTCTATAATAGTGCTTTTCATGACAAAAAATCATTGAAAATCAAGGCACCCTAAAAAGCATGTTTCCTTTATAAGTTATAGAAAGGGAATGATAATGTGACTCTTTATTATCTGTAAAAAATAACTAATAAAGGAAACCTTTATCAAAACTTCATCAATAACTGATAATGGTTACCCTTGATTAGTTTAATTTATTTACATAGATAATGGGATCCATTATCAGTGCTAAAAATAATAGTGATAAAGGGTGTCCTCTATCGATGTTAGTTTAGCTATAATAAATTGTCCATTTATCAGAACCTTTCATAGGGCTAATAAGAAATCCCTTTATCGATACTTTTTCTAGTCCTGATAATGTGGAATACTTCTATAGTGTTCTATTAAAATAGGAGAACACTATGACATCAAAAATATGGGAAAATACAGAAGAAAATAAATAATATAATTGAAATAAATTTTACAACACAAATAAAATAAAATATATATATTATAGAAATTTCAAACATTAGTATATAAAATTACATGAGTAATTAAAATTTATCAAAAACATTCATAAAACTTAATGTTCATTTATTTTTGGCTCGCTACCCCCGGTAATGCTATAAGTTGTCGAACTAACCACCCTAGCTCACGTAGAAAAATAAACCTATATAAGAAAAAATATGATTGTTAGTAGTACTATACATGATTTAATTGAACACAATGTGTCAATTTTAAACAAAAAACATATACTTTGAGTCATACTAATCACATCATTTATCATATTGAGTTGTGGTTGATTTTTATCTGACACGCCATTTATTTCTATTCTCAAAATTAGGTAATCTTTAATTGGCTCACATCTATGGTGATAAAAAACTCACTACATATGTGATCTAATTCACGATCATTGTCTTCATGAGAAAAAACCTTCACTTGTCAAACAATTTCTTGTTCACCTTAAAGAATTATCACTTTGAAAATTATCTAAATACTTATAAGATAAAATTGATAAGGAATTTTTTTATTTAATATCATATAAAATGATAAGAAATAAATACTAGCTTGTTTTTATTAGGTTTAGCTATGTGGTGAATGTTTTAAACTAAAATGACACATAAATATTTAAGATGTTAATTTCAAGTCATACTGACCACTTCATGTTTCTTATTGATGTGTGGTCAATTTTTGAAAATAAAAAATTAATTATGGATATTTTTTCTAGTGTTTGAAAATAATATGAGAATTATTTCTTAGTTTTTTCTAGTAACATGTGTTTTAGACTAAAATGAAAACTTTAAAATTAAAACACACACTGTGAGTCATATCAGTCACATCATGTTTTATATTTATGTGCATTCGATTCTTACATGTCACAAATAAACTATGTAATGTTTTATTAAATTTTGGAAATAATATGATATCGGTTTCTTTGAGTTTTTATATTTGAAATGTGTTTTAAACTAATATGAATCGTTGGTATTGAAAACATGCTCTTTGAGACATACCAACCACATCATGTGTCAGATTGATATGCGGTCATTTCATACACAAAAAATTGAATTACAGAGTGTTTTCCTAATTTTTGAATATAATCTGAGCTCATTTGCTCCATTTTGGTGATGTGGTACATGTTTCAAAATAAAATGTATTTTTTAATTAAAACCCGTACATTAAGTCATACCTACCAAATCGGGTGTCAGATTAGAATTTGTTCAATTCCAATATTACTAAATTGAATTATCAATGATTTCCCTTAAATTATAAATTAATATGATACTATTTTCTTGGTTTTGTCAATTTGAGGCATTTTTAAACTAAAAAGACACTTATATTTTGAAATTAGGAACTTCAAGATGTACCAAACACATCAGGTTTTGGATTTATGTGTGTTAAATTTTTACATTTTACAAATGAGTTATGTATCACTATCCTAAAGTGTGGAAATAATATAAGCTCATTTTCTTCATTTTTTCTAGGGGACATTTTTAGACTAAAATGACACTTTTATATTTAAAACACATACTTTGAGACTTAAAATTCACATCATCTATCCAATTATAATATGTTCTATTACTATAGATGAAAAATAATTATGGATCATTTTACCAATGTTTGATAACAATCCAAGTTCATTTTATTAGTTTTGGTGACGTGATATATGTTTGAATCTAAAATAGAACTTTTATACTGAAAAAATGCTCTTTGAGTCATACCATACACATTGAGTGTCCGATTGACCTAAAATTAATAACTATAGATCACAAATGAACTATTGATAATTATCCTAATGTTTGAAAATAATTCAATCTATTTTTCCTTATTTTGGTGATGTGAAAGGCGTTTTAAACTAAAATGAGACTTTTATATTGAAAACACACACACTGAGTCTTATCGATAACATTATGTGTTAGATTGATATGTAGTATATTATTACAAGTCAAATATAAAATATGGAATATCTTCATAAATTTTAAAAATAACCTAGAATGGTTTTCATATTTTTGGCTACTTGATATCTTTTTTAATCTAAAAGGACAGTTTTGTATTTAAAACAAGCACATAGAGTCATACAGACCACATCAGGTGTCAAATGGTTGTGCGTTCAATTCTTACACATCAAAAATGAATTATAGATTGCCTTACAAAAGGTTGAATATAATCAAATAATGATTTCTCAGTATTTGAAATTTCATGCATGTTTTAAACTAAAAAAAACTTTTTGTTGAAAACATGCACAGAGTAAAAAAAACCATATTGTGTTTCAAATTGACGTGAGATAAAATCCAAAAAGTTAAAAAATGAATTATGATTCTTTTAGTAAATTTTGAAAATATTCTAAGATCGTTATCTTGGTATTGGCTATCTGACATGTATTTTATACTAAAATGGAACATTTATATTGAAAACATATACTTAGAGTCATACTGGCCACATTGGTTATCATATTTACATGTGGTGGAATCGTAAACATAAAAAATGAATTGTGGAGAATTTTTCTTCAATTTTTAAAAATACAAAAACATTTTTTAGGTGTTAGATATGTGAATTTTTTTAACTAAAATGATACTTTTATAATGAAAACCTATACATTGATTAATATCGACCACATTATCTGTTAGATTTTCATGGATTCAATTCCTATATAAGAAAAATGAAATCTGTTTCATTTTCCTTATGTTTGAAAATAATATGGGTACTTTTTATTGGTTGTAGAAATGTGAAAAAAAATTTAAACTAAAATGGAACTTTTATTTTGAAAGAATGAAGTTTGAGTCATACCCACCCCATCGGGCATCAGATTGATGTGAGGTAAATTCCTTTATGTCAAAAATGCCTTTTGGATGACTATTACAAAGTATCAAAACAATATTAATATTATTATGGGTTTTGTTTCATGTGTGTTTTAATAAATGATTACATTTAAAAAAAGTATCAAATAAAAATTATAAGGAAAATAACTAAAAAAGTTGATAAATTGATGAGATAATTAACAAAATAAGATGTTGGAATGTACCTGTTCGTGATGTCTATATACTTTCTAACACCATTCATTTGGAAAATTAATTTATAAATAAATAAATTTCATACATTATACTTCCACTTGAGAAACATATGAAAAATAATATATGATCAATAAGATACTAATGATTCACATCCCAATTTTATTTATAAATTCTTATTCCATACTAGATCATAAAACTTAGAGGTAATAAACTAAATTTGATAGTAAAAAACATTTTGACATTATGTAATCCTCCAACTCATCTCTAAAAAATATATACTTATTCTTTTGAGTATGTAAAATTTTAGAAATATATGTATTTATTATAAATTATAAGTAAATAGAAAATTAATTAATATTTTTAAGGAAATTTTTATTACCATTAAAAATTACTTGTTCAGTGATTTTAGTATATTGATGGTATATGATATCTTATCTAAATTTCAAAATATAATATCCATAATCATTTTTTAATATTTCTTCGGATGCTATAAAAATATTTTCCAAAATGTGTAAATTGTTTTAAAATATGTTTTGATAGTTAAATATTTCTATATATATCTTAAAATATTTCCATTCGATTAAATTCATAGGATTATTTTCATTAGTCACCAACCTCAAACCATGAGTTATACTATCTTTATATATCACCTTATCATAAAATAATTCTTGTTCAAACACAAACATAAACATATAATTTTAAGTTTATTAATAAAATGTTGATTACAGTGCATTTCAAATTCACAATACACATCATGTGTAATGGGATGGATGTAAATCCATGTATTGGATCCAAAAAATAAACATTTGGTGTATCCAAATTGATTTTGATCAGTATCTAGTGATTTGTAGAAAATAAAATAAAATATGTAATTGGAGAAAGAAAAAAAATATTATATGTGATTAGATTGTAGATTTTACCACCCCCCCATTATAGGCATAAAAAAGATTTTATCATCAATTATTTTACTCAAAAACACCATGAAAATATCATTGTTTTCATATTAATTTATTCCTACAACATGAAAATTTCTTCCATAAAAATGATACAGGGATTAATGAATCCAAATTATGCTTTACATGGTTTTTCCTATATATGATAGAATTATAACCACCCATAGAAAATATGAATAATTATTATGTTTTATGAATAGAGTGGGTCGTTTTTTGAAAAGATAGATTATGAAAATTTACCTCATGTATGTATTGACAACTAAGACTCACATCCATTTAAATTTGAGAATCTCATTTATAATCTTGAGACCAACCATGTCTATAATGACATTTCCAAATATTTATTCTTTATTTTTAATGTAGGACACATCTCAATATTTTATTGTGGTGTCTACATAAATATGTAATATTAATATATTTGGTAGTGGATCCAGTGGGGAAAAGGTACTCTTAGAAATTCCTTTTTCTTTATTTTTTGATTCACTAGATTTTATTAAATTGAAATTCATTTACCCATCATTTAATCCGTCTATAATACCATACCCCACTTCAGACAATTTTTCAGCAAAATATATAGGTTTTTCCATTGAAAAAAATTGTTATGTACACACCTCATGCATCATTATAAGAATAGATGACCATGCTACTAATGTTCCTATAGCATTATTAATTTTTTTTTAATTTCAAAATCATCAAGTAGAATAGGAAACTCATCACTCGTCTCTTGAGGTACTTAAATCCCCACTCCCATGTGATCTTTTTGAAGTTATTTTTTGTATCATGTATGGTAATATTTTATATACTACACCAACTGCAACAAAGATGTGTGTTGGAATTGATTGAAAGAAATAAAATAAAACATCAACTTTTATGATTTTAGTAAAATAAATATATTGGAAGTTGTTTGATTTATATTTAGAAGAATATTTAATGATAAAATTTATTACCTTAGGTAAGTCATGTGGTTGATGATAATGGTTGTCCTTAATGATAGTGGGGTCATTTAGATCTCCATGTGCTGATCTTTGTTCCACTACTGGTTCAATTTGATTCTTACGCATATATTGATCATCCAAACCATACAAGAAAGAATATATTTCCAAGAATATATTTTCAAAAACATTCCTTTAATAATCTAATATGTATCTTCTTGAGGTTTTTGATTATCAAAATTATTTCAATTTGACACTCTAAAACCTATTCATCAAGTGTGACCATATTGTTCCATCTACTTAAAAGCTACTAAAATAAGTTTTTCCTCAAGTAAGTACACTATAAGTTCTTATGTATAAACCATATAAAAAAATATGAAAATAAATGGATATTTATATGTAATACTTTTATAAAGAAAAAAAATTACTATTATTTCATAAGTACACATGGTTTCCATACAATTTCTTTGCTTTCATAAACTAGTTTACACTCTTATTTTTGGGCCGCCTTCCATAACACAAGACATGGGATGGAAGTGGATTCCAATTATTATTCATGAATATGGATCTAAAAAAAGAAAATGTGTTGTTTCACATTAATTAATTTTTTATTTTATATTTAAAATAAACACCTTTTTCTTCTCTAGTGAAGAATATGCCATCTTTTTTGTTAGGGTTACATTGGTTTTGATGAGAATTGATTATTTTCATCACTCCTTTGATTTGTAATAAATATATAATTTTGAATTAAATTAGAGAAAATAAATAATTAAAATAATATATTATCATGAAGAATATAACTGAAATGATTTGTCATCACAAATAATGATGAATGCATTCAATGTTACATTCATTATAATGTGTGAAAATGTAAATAGTGGGTGTGGATTTACTTTCCCCTCATCTTACCTGACATCATGTTTGGTAATAAGTGTCTGGAAGCATATATGATCTTTTTTAGGGGCTATTAAGGCATATTTATTATAGAAATCATCTAAAATAAATGATCTCTATAAGGGATAAGGATGAGTAAATAAATTATTCCTTATATAATTTTATTGGAAAAATAGAGAATGTATATCGTAACATTACCTTAATATATTACGAAAGGGGTTCCTTCATTATAAGATTGTCATGGTGCCCCAAATTTATAGTAATTTACACAATCATGATCATTTGGACCCCAACATACCTAATGATAATTGATTTGTTGGGGTCGATGTGTAGGCTAAATTGATTCCGACCACCGTAGAATTTTTTATTATTAGTTCTTGGATTAATAATTTTAATCAACATTGTAATGATATGTTTTTATTGTTTAAAAAATTAACATATTGTTGATACCTTAATAATTATATAGTTTTTTCATTAACCCTCTATTCTTCTACAAGATTGGTAACATCATCATCTGCATAATTCATTTTCTTCACGAGTAGTAAAAAATTGATTTATATTAAGATAATATAGAATAAAACACATCATATTATGTGGAATCAAATAATAATTTTTTTCACCTTCTCATTGAACAATAACTATTTTTTAATGGTTGAAGTGATTTGTGGTCCCCTCTAACATAAAAGAAATTTTCTATATTGGGACGACTGTGAAATGATTTTGATCTCCCAATTAATGGGTCATCTTTAATTGAATATTCATATGACCCTAATGTTGTTATAGCCACAAGTAGGATAATTGATCTATTCTTGTTTATTGTATCTATAACATAAAAAACCTACAATTCTTGTTATTCTATTATGACAAGATCTTCCTTATAACATTCCACACTAAAATTCAACTTCACAAAGAACAGTACATCAACTTTCAATGCACTCATATTTTCAACCAATTTGAAATGTAAAATCAGAACATCAAATATTGTATTATCCAACTTGAATATATATTTTAATTATTTTGAAATATGAAATATTATAATATAATTGATTTCAATACATGAAACCAAATATGTGCATCGCTTCTTCCTCAAACATAACTCCAATATTTTGTATCATATTGTGATCATCGTGTTTTTGTGTGTGTAGAACATATAACCCATAATTAAAAAGTAAGTGTAAGAAAAATTGTTTTCATACAATTCCCTTTATATCTTTCTAATTCATTAAAGAATTGAATTTATATTTTTAGATAAATTTTTATAAATATGATCTTTTAACCCTCCTATAAATATTTGATTATGTGTATTTGATATCCATCATTCAAACATTGTTGGATTCAAATGTCTAAGAGTTAATTTTATGGGTTCAACTTATTGATCCAAATATTAACTATTATGTAAAATGTAAAGGTGAGCTTGCTTCCACTCTATGATATTAATTGTAAGAACAAATCTTCAAAAAATCTGTTTTCCCATAAGGCATCCACTATGTTGATCAGACCAATACAATCAATATCTAATAGGCAATTGATACAGAGGTCAAATGATTATTGAACAATATATCTTTCATCAACACAAACATTTTTCTGAATTTAATTCATCAAATAACATTTCAAAATCATTATATAACTTTCAATGGGTTAAAATCATCTGTAATTTAAAGAACCATATAGTGGGATCTTTCTACCCAAGTGATCCATCAAGTTGACCATTATATAAAATAATTATGATGAGAATAACATCTACAATTCATTTAATTTGAATGAAACCTCCTTATTCATGATTTTAAAGATCACCGGGTCAAATAAATTATATCATATTTTTTTGAGATAGAAGACTAATTTGGTTAATTCATGTTGAAAATTTTTAGGAAGAATACAACATAAATAGATGAGCATCAAATATTCTATCAAAACCTGATAGTCCTGTGATTTTATTCCTTGTAACATTAAATTTTACATTGACACAAAATTATTGATATTTTTTAACACCCCTATGAAATATTGACCCCACTAAGGAAAAAAGAAAAATTCAAATTTTCTTTTCTAAAATGACTATAAGATGTTGGAGGAGGAAAATTCCACCATTATCCCTTAATTGATGCAAACTCTTCTCTTATCATCATATAAATAATATCTAACCTATTATTGATTTAATATATTATTTTTCTTGTAGAATTATTAATTTTATAATAACACTCTCAAATAATACTTACCACATGCATGGAATCAGAAAAACCTCTTACATATAAACAATTCTAGTATGATAATTCAAATAAAATTGTTCAACTTTTTCAACTAGATTTTGTATTATTGATTTATTTTTTTACAAAACATATTTTCAAAATATTTAAATTTATTGAATAGTTTATCACCCATTAGTAGATATGGTGTCAAACATTGTTATGTATTCACATCAAATTTTTTCATCTCAAATCAATATTTATGTCGATGAGATAAAAATTTCTAGTGTCTTAAAAACAGAGTATTTGAAAAATGTTTTAGCATAATTTATTTGTTGAATCCCTCTCAAATGGGACACCCAATATTCCTTTAATGTTATAGCATAAAAATTTTCCAAATAATGAATGTCATTTATCATCTCATACAACATGACCCTCATTAATAATTATTTACATCAATGAGAATCATATATTATAACACATGCATCCCACATAAATTTCAGATTTTCAATCAATGGATCCAAATAGGAATCAATATAATTATTAGGTTGTTTTGGTATATATATAAGTAAATACAACATTATGTATTTGTGCTTCAGGAAAAACCATTGAGGAAGGTTATAAAGTACCAACATAAATAGCCATGTACTATGGGTTGTTCTTTCAAAACCAAAAGGATTTATTTCATCTGTAAATACCCCAAGATGGATGTTTCTCTGATCATTTCAAAATTTAGGATAATCATAATCAATTTTCTTCTACTGGGGAGAGTCTGTTGGATAACAAAGTTTATCTCTTTAATTCAGGTATTTCAATCCCATGTTACTTCTTCCACAGTTTCCTAAAATCAATATAGTCGTATAAAACATGGAATGATAGAAATGTACCATAAAACATTCAAATGACTCTATTAATCTTTCTTCTACCAATTCAATACACATGTACAGTTTTTTATGAGTTATTTATAATCCTTTCAAAAAAATATGCAATAATGTTTACCAATATGTCGTTATTTAATGATAATTCCTTGTGAATATAGAAGTCGTTTAGCATTATCTGTTTGACAAGGAAGTTCATTTTATTTAGGTACCCTATCATTTAAGAGGACATATTGTTATGTAAAGCTGGTTTCACTCCATCTATTTTTATCTATCAAATTATATAACTTTAATATTGCTGATGGTATTGTGTATTTAGTTTAATCGGTATACAATGTTCTCCTAACATAGATATTTAAGTTCTTAAACTAATTTGAAAATTCACAAAGGTCATTATCAATTTCCATTTTCATTTCTTCCATAGGATCTCCATCGTCATTTACATGGGTATTGATATAAAATGATCCATATACCATAGTACCATCATAATCGATGTGCACATTCAGTTTTCCCCTTGTTTAGTCCAACATTTATACCATTGATGTATTCCTTGAAACATAAAATTTTATTCCAACTCTTTCTTACTAAATTTTCATGAATAAAAACTATATAAACAAGGAAAAAGGATTTAAGATGGGTCGTATGAATTAACTATTATAATATTAATGACATATTTAACTCAATATTTTTACTTTTTTGTCATAAGATTGGAGTGCATAAATTGTTGATTCATATCCATCCTACTATACTCATAAAAAATTAATTTTTATAAAAAATTAAAAAAATAAAAATAATATATTCATAATAAAAGGATAATGTTATAGATAATTCTAATAAGGGGAGCTAAAAATTTAAATTTTATCAAAGATGATTCATGAAAAGTTATAAATTTTCATATGGGTGATCTGAAAAGAAACAACCTAGGGTAAAAATGTGGTTGTTGGTCTGACTTCTGAATTTGATATTTTGTGGGAAAGAAAGATAGTAATTATGGGATAGTTTTTGTAAACTTTTTAGGTGGTAGTCCATCAAGGGGAATGATTTTATGTTTCTTCATTTCTTCACTTGGTACATGGGGGTCTAGGTGGTGTTTCATTGAAATATTGAAATATGAAAGAAAAAAATATCAAGGTTTGGGTGTCCTATTATCTCAACATATAAAATTTAGAAACCAATTTTTATATTAAATTCTTGAAAGCCTTCATCGATAAGACCATAAATTATCAATTTATATACAAACACATAATTAGTTACAAGGTCACATAAACAATAAAATAAAAAAATTAAAAAATTAATGTCCTTAATCCCAATAGAAAATTTACTACTAAATCAACCACCACAATGGTACATATCACCAAAATCTATTTCCTATATCTAGTGGTAAAAATCCTTTGTAGTTATATCCAAAAGGGTATACTCATTTATAATAAAATCCATACATCGTGTATAGTTAGTGGAGATTATAAAAATCCTTATAATGTTATTATACTGTCTTCTAATTCTATATGTGTCTGAGATAACTGTGTTTTAACATAGAAAATTTTATGGGCGACAGTAAAACCATTTTTAATGAAAAAAAATATATCAAAATAATAATTTTATTATATAGATGAATTAGTCAAAATATATAATGTTTTAAATTAGAATATGAGACTTATACATACCCAAACACCTCAAAACATGATTAATTATTTTCCTATACACCCCTCATATCAAAGGTAACTAGATATTAAAATAAATTTGAAAAATTATCTTCTCCAAATAGATATTAATTGAGGAAATCCCACAACACATTAAATACTAGGGGTCTTATTCTTATGCAAAAATAAATAGAACAATATAAAATACCTTGAAACATCCATCAAAATTGACATGTCCATTATATAACTATTTACCATAGTGCTAGGTAAAAAAATATTAAATAAAAGAAATGATTTTTTTCCTCAAAAAATGGGAAACCCCCATTCCCTTTCAACTCTATCTAAACAAGATTTAAACCATATAGTATAATATCAGAAATTTTATACTTAAAAACTTAAATATTAACTTGATAACATCCAAAAAACCTAAATTAAACAAAACACAAAAAACCAATTTAATAGGTCTCTCAAATCAGAGATAAACATAATAAAACCATGTGTTTACATTCAAAAAACATATTATTATTGTTATTTCAGAAAAATTTATTTCGATGCTTAGATTAAAAACAATGACGATTTACACATTTAATCAAGTTATAAATTTAGAAATAAATTCAATAAAATACTTCACATTTTATATTCATTTTCAATACAAAATCTCTAAATCAAATAAAAACCCATTTCACAGAAATCACCATAAAATAATAATATTTAATTACCAACCTGTTTTTTAAATTCAAAGCCATGAAAATCTATTTTCCCTTTTAACATATTTTCAAAATAAATATTAAAAATCTATATTGAGTTTTGAATTTAAATAACCCAAATCACTAATTTTATAAAAGCATAAAATCTACCTTCAAATATGTCATATAGAAATTGAAAACCAAAAAATAAAAAAAACATAGCCATTCATTTAATTAAAAGGACACAAATTCATAATAATGTTTTAGAACAATTTAATAATAATCACATCACAAAAATAAAAATGAAAATTTTCATTTTGTAATGAAAAATGGATTATAATGAAAAAAATATATTTATTTCAGGAGACTCTAATTTCAAAAAAATTAAAATAAGTATTAATAAAATAAAACTTAAATAAATAGGATTTCTATTTATCACACATTTATCCCAAATTATTATGAATTGTGATGGATACAGAATTCTTATAACATATATTAATCAATTTACATATAGTATTTTTATCACAATCATCACAGGAAACCCCCTTATGAAAACCCTAAATTAATATAATAATAATTTATGAAATGTTATATATTATATGGTAAAATAATGAAACCAATTACTAATGTGATATGGTAAAATATTAAAGATAATACCAATTATACTTGCCTAAAAAATAAACCATTCAATAAAAAATTTGAGATAACGATTATGGAGAGGTAGTCGGGAAGGTGTGGGGGAAGTCTTGCTACGTCAGTCGACTGAGGGAGTGCAATATTCCGAAATGGAGGTCATCAGAGGGTTTCATTGTGAGAGTTGGTGGTTGGCCCAAGATTAAGACAATGATGGTGGGGAGACGTTAAAAAAAACGATAAATAAAGGACACCAAAATATAATGTTGTTTAGACCTGATATGAGTGATAGAGGTGATCAACGATGTTGATAAACAAGACAGGAGAATAAATAATAACATAAATTAGATTTGAGGGTTGATTTGTCTAAGAGAAGGTGGAGGGGGACTGATTGAAAAGATAAACCTTCACTAGAGCTTGAAAAGTGTGAGGGAAATTAGTCCAGTTATGTTTAGATATGAATGATCGAGACCCGATTTATCATCTCTAACATAATAAGTGCTGATAAAACACCACTTTATCATTTATTTTTAGTGATAATATCAATATATCTTTATCAGTGAAATGTTTTAGCAACGATAAAAATATATCTTTATAAGTGCTAAAAAATCATTGATAAAGACCTATATAATTAATTTGAATAATATGATTAATAAATATAAAAAAAATTAATGTTTATAATTATAATTTTAAGTAAATATATTTTTTAATATATTTTTAAAAATATTTATATAATAATAAATGTATTGGTATAATTATATATATATATATTTAATAATAAATATAAATTTAAATATTATTATAGTAAATATATTCATTATTTAAATATATTTCTTATAATTTTATAATTATTTATAAATGTATTTATTTATTAATAATTATATATATATATTTATATATTACAAATTTATATTTATTTATTTATAATGATAAACATATAAATTTATAAATATAGTAAATATACATTTTAAATTTTTTAAATTATAAATATTTTTATATAAATATATTTCTAACATTATTTAGTATATATAATTCTAAATTCACGAATTTTAAAAATAAGTGTAATTAAATAATAAAACATGACTAGATATTAATAATATATAAAAAATGGATACGTTTTATTAATTATAAATTTTTTAAAAAAAAATTAATATATGGATATATATTGAAATAATTATGAATACATGTTGAAAATATTAAAGAATTGTAAATAAATATATATAAATAAATATTTCAAACTGATTAAATTCCAAAAAAAAATAAAAAATGATTAAATTATACCAACTAAAATAATATTAAAAATAAAAAAATAAAATTTACCATTGATAAAAATAGTAAATCAAATATACTATGTTACAAAAGGAATTCTAAAATGAATATTAAATTTTAAATAAATAAGATAAATATTAGATTTGTGTGTTTCTATATAATGTTTCATTAATTACGTGAATATTTGTGTGTGTGAAATTAATTTATATATACACAACTTTAGTACATGTTAAATTGAAAAATGGAATTATATAATATTTAACATCTATTATTGAAATTAATAATAATTAGAAGGGGTAAATTTAAAAAAGGAATAAATGTTACTAATTATATAAATAATTTTAAAAAATAAAAAATAAATATTTTTTTATGTTATAGTGAAAATGAATGACTATTAATTATATAAATTACAACTATATTTCAAAAAAATTAAATATTAAAGAATAACCATGAATAAATAAATATTAGAATATAAATAAAAATAAAATAATATTGAACAATGAAAAAGAGAAAAATATATTAATTTTTTTAAATATATTATTGAATAATTATGTAAAAAAATTTAAAAATGAATAAATTACAAAAAAATATTAAACGAATAAAAATGTAAAATCTGTCAAATTTTTAAACAAAAGTAAGAACACACTTTACATTATCAATGAATAAATTATACTGGATGAATGAATGTTAATAATTAGTGAAATTTAATATATATATATATAGTTAAATTATTAATATATTTTTTATAATTAATAAAACTGAATAAATTTATTAAATACATCATATTATAATTAAATAATTAATATTTTATTTATTACACTATATATATATATAATTTATAATATTTTTTCAAAATTATTCATTTTTATTATTTATAAACTATATATTAATAATTTCATTATATATATATTATACAATTTATTACTATGTATATATATAATTTAATAAATTTTATTATAAAACATTGGGGGTTTGTCCAGACCAGCCCATGAACCCACATGAATATATGTTTAATTAAAAATGAATATAAATTAATTATATACTTTCAAACTATATTAAAAACAATAAATGTTTGAAAAATTATTAAAAATTTTATTAATGAAATGTTTATTAATAAAAATGAATAGTATATATATATATTTATATATAGTAATAAATATTATATTATTTTTTCATGTTGGGTTCGAAACTTCTTTATTATTGAAACAATAAAAAAACCTCTTTTTTTGGGTAGAGGAAACCCATTACATGACCCGTTGGGCCAGCGGGTATTAAATCCCATTAGATGGTGTTGACGACCCATATTTTTGGCTCAAAGGCCCTATGGTGAATAGTACTAGTACAATTCTTAGGCTTCTAGAGTAATATCTATAGGATCGTTGTTGCTACAGCTGATGCTATAGTGCCTACCGTCACAACCGTGTCATCAATGCTATAGTCCCGCCACTACTACAATACCACTGCAGTATTCTACATTAACCTACACCAAATAGGGTTTGAATCCCCAACCTTTGATGTAGTATTACGGGGTGCCTACCACTAAGCCAAACCACAACTATAATACCATATTAATTATTTTCTTAGTAAATTTTGTATTTAATATATTTATTGATTTTTATTTATTATAAGCAGTGTATTAATTATTTATTTAATTTATAATTAAAATTTTAATATAATATTTATTAATATATATATATATATTAAATGTAACAAATTAAATATATATATACATAATTAAATAATTAATATATTATTTATTAATATATGTTAATATATATTAATATATATCAATATTTAATATAGATCAATATATTTTTATATACAGCCATATATAATTTTATATATTAGTATTTAATATATCAATGTAAATTTTTATATACAAAATAATAATTTAATTATAACATAATGAAAAAATATAAATAATTATTAATATGAATAAATTTTTAAAAAAAAATTAAAAAGAAAATTAAAAAAACATAATATATATATATATATAATATTTTCATTTATAGTAATATATTTTTTTTATATGAAATAAGAATTTAATTATAAACACATTGAGTAAATTGCCTAGCCCTCAACCTGAAGGGCCATCAATTTAGGCAGCCTATTAGGGAAATCATTGGGGATGGGTAGACCATGGCGAGCTGAGAGTGGGCTGAGGCCCGTGTGGGCCCCAACGCATTGGCATGTTCCAATTTAATTGTGTGGAGAGTGTATATGGGAGCCCATCCCCATAGCTGGATTCTGGTGTGTTGGAGACGCAGAATGATATAAAAGGATACAACTGACCATTCACATGTTCGATCGTGGACTCTCATGTGTGATCGATTTATTTTTATCAACATGACCAAAAACCACAGATAAATATTTTATTTTATCAACAATATTTTTAGTGCGGATAAAAGGTATCCTTTTCAACATTTTTTTAGCATTGATAATGGAAATATTTATAAGTTCTTCTTGCTAGTGCGGATAAATGTTGGCATTTAATAAACCCAAATATGAATTAGTAATTAGTTGGAATGACAATGTGGAGAAAATCCATAATTTATTTATTATATTTTTTCGGACATGATTGATTATATCTCAAATGTATTTTGGGATGAGTAAAAAATGAAGGATAGTTTTTAACTGTTTAGAGATGCTAATTTCAATGACATGAAATTCAGTATAAATAGGTAGTTCACACCACTAGATATATATTTTTTGTATTTATTCAATTTAGGAAAACAATAATATTTGGTGTTAAAATTTTGTATGATGAATCTGGATGTTCTTCTTCCCAGTTCTCTTATTAATTTGTAGAGATCCACTATATAAAGAGGCCATTGAACATTTTTATAGATCAAGAGTCTACCATTAAAAAATCTATCCTTAAGGTACTTCACCGAACTCATCATGGCTATTGTTCATTGCTTTTAATGAAAAATTAAACGAAACACATAGGTAATTTTATAAAATAGGGTTTTAGTATCCATCATTATTTTATGAAGTGTTTGATTAAGTATTTAAGTGTGAATGATTATGAGTACAATTGGATAACTATTATAATTAGATTTGGTGAAGGTAAATTGATTTGGTTGACTGAAGTGTATAGTCTCAAGAAAAAATGGGCTCATTACATTATAAATGACACATTAATGTTGGTGATACATAACACCTACTTTAGTGACATTTTTAATGGTGTATAGAAATATTATGTGTATAATATGTATCCTATCAATTATTTTTTCATACATTTTGGATCTCTTATGGATATGAAATTTCATTATGATGTGAATTATCAATTTCAATATAAGAAAAAAATTCTTGAAAATCTATTACCTTTCTAACCATTTTTTACACAAATAGTTGATAAGTACGCTCCATTTTATTGAATTATATAAAATTTATATGAAATTTTTAGGGAATATTTAGTAAACTATTCTCAGGAATTAGAAGTTCCATTCAATTATTTCAATGGAATCTTCGGGTTTGGTAGAGTTTTTTTGATGTATATGGCGACCACACTAGAAATATGTAGAATTATTGTGAAGAATTTGAATAAGATGTAATCTATGATATCATTTATTAAAAATATTTGAGAGTCTTGAGGTGTGAACGATCCCATAAAATTAAATTTTCAATAAGAGGATGATAAGAGAATTAAATTTTGATATGGTTGAAGGAAAACATAATGATAATTAGGTTGATAAGAATTTAGTTAAATAAAAACTCTATGAATAAATGACTTGATTGGTAATTATATTTTTAGTAATGACATGTGAGATGTTTAAAGTCTTTTATATTTATATTCTAAACCCAAAAAACTTATAAAAGAACATAATATATGTCCAAACACCTCTTCTATATGAAATTGTTGGTGTTATCCATCTTAAAGTTAGAAAAATTTCTATGTTAAAATGGATGAACATTCGAAAAGGAGGATATTATGTGAAACGTTTTTCAAAGATTTTTTTAGAAGGGTCATAAAATTTATAGAGAAAATGTTTTTCTAACATTTATGATAATAGTATATTGTTTTTTAAATATGTTCCCTAAATAAAAATTATTATTTACATCAATTTTTTACAAATTTTGTCAGTTTTTTGTATATTATTTCTTAACAATTAAAAAGTAATGTTACCTTCACTATAGTACATTTTTATGTGAATACAGGTTTCACATTCAATAATTTTATTTTTTGAATTTCATATAGGGGAAACATTTATTTTATTTTTTAAAAAAAATTTAATAAAATACTCTAAAAAAATAAGAACTATATTATTTAAGCATTCTTATGGATTTATAGGATACAATAATTTTTTCTATATCTTATTTATAGAAACAGGTTGTGTTTCCTTATTTTTAAAATTAATATTGCAAATAAAATGAAAATAATCAGAATTTGACTTTTTTATTCTATAAATTTGTCTTTTTATATATTAAATATCATTCATTGCATCAATATTTAAATCCAAAACGTAATCTATAAATCAAATAAGTTGATAAAAACAAAGGTTGACTTTAACATAATTTCATACTTCCATGAAAAACATAATCTAACTAGTTTTTTTATAATTTTATATATTAATGAAGGATTTCCTTCCATTGATATAGTTATCATGGATTTATCTAATAATTTCAATCACAAAAAACTCATTATTGGTAGATTCTATGAAGAATAACTATAAATAGGTCGATTCTTAGTAATAAAATACTGTAATTACTCTTAGTATTAATTTTCCTATTGAGAAACTATAGTATGAAACTGTATTCTCTATCATTGTAATTTTTTTCAAGATTATCATATTTACAATATGATATTTAAGAAAATGATGTAAACTATAATCTATAACTAGAGAACATAACATTATAACAAAGGAAATATTTTGAAGAAGTATGCCTATATAATCCATTTTGGATTACATGATTTAAAAAACATCTCCTTATGAATTTTCTTTTATTGAATAATTTAACAACGGACCATCATTTACCAATAAATCTGAAAAATTCATATAGAAGAAAAATGTTCATTCTGAAAATAATGACATGTGTAGCTGATTCTTCAATTAACAACAGATAAATGACGTATTGTTGTTCAGAAAATAAAGAAAACCTAAATCACTCCCAAGTATTCTAATTTTGGGTTGATGAATAACGATAGTTACCAATGGATTTTCTTTTGATACCGAAATCAATTTTTCATTAACAAAAAACGTTTTTTACAACGAATGAAAATCACCAAAAGGGATGATTGGATTGATTGAAAAAATAAACATGTTGGATTTTTGCCTAAATTTAGAGGATGCATGCCTAATTCCAAAATCCCCAAGGTGGTAAAATGACAAATAGATTTACTAAAATTTATATACTCTAATTTTAATAGACGGTTTGGATTCCATCCAAAATGTGTCAAAATAATGATGGGGAAATTGATATGAAATTGAAAAATTGAAATAGAGATTAATGAGATTCATTATAGAAACCCATTGTCATCCCCTATAAGGTCCAAATCAAATCCACATCAATTTGAATATATCATTATATAATAGTTATTTATTTTATTTCTTTTAAAAACATCCTTGTGTATATGGAATAAATTGGTCAAGTACCCCTAAATTTTTTAATTCCTATACTCCAACCTGTTTATTTTTATAAAACTCTATCGAATATATAGTCAATTTATTTTCTAAATTTATTACACAAACTATACTCTCTTATATTTTGAAATTTTCATTTAACTATTCAAACTCCATTAAATATAGATTTAACAAATTAATATTTTGAAATTCAATAATAAATTTTGAATTAATCAATGTTATATTAAATAAATAATATATATATACATATTAAAATTTAAAAATATATATTCAATGAACTAATAATTGTTACATTAATATTATTTTGATATAAAATTAATTTTTAAATAATATGCATGAAAAACTAAATGTAGATAAATATATTTAATCATTTAACTTTTATTTAAAAATATATAATTAAAATTAAATAATAATTAATTTAATTAGGTTTAGGTTAAGGGCACCCAAACATGAGTAACCTAAACATATATCATTATTAACTGGGTTTTGAATGTACTGCTATAACCCTTGAAAAAACCCCTTAACGACTACCCTAAACCTACTTAATCATTTAAGATACTTGTTTAAAAAATATTTTTATTAGGAAAAACCATTCCCTCTATTAAAATCATTTATTTTATGTGTTTGTTTTTGAGATATTCAATTGAATTTCCAATTCATCCTGATCATCACAAATTATCCTCTTAATAACTATCATAATCTTACCCTAAAAATAGTTCAAAGAATGAATTATTTTTATAAAAATAATGGGTAATGATATTTATATATTTGAGAGTGGATAATTTATAATAAATTAGATACACAAGTATGTATATGGGATGAATAAATCCCTTTAATTATAAATTAGAAACCATGTAAAAAACCAATCAACCAACACATCATCGATAAAAATCTTCAATATTAATAATTTTAAAATTTATATAAGTTTTATTATTATATTTTTCTATTTTTTGCATAATGATCACGTATGGTTATTTCATTTCATTTTTAAATTATTAAATAATGAAACATTAAATTTTCTTTTATTTTATATTGCTTCATTATATCATTTGTCATTAATGGTCATTCAATATCACATTACAAAAAATCTAAAACAAATTTGAAATCCAGTGCTAAAAAGCCAAATTTGGTATAGAACATAATTCTTTTGTGGGTTAAGAAAATTTAGTTTAGGTATATATATATATATATTATTTCATTCTATATTGACAATATTTAAACATATGTTTGAAATTTATAAGAAAGTTTCATTTTTGCATGGTTTATTTGTGATAATCCTTTTATAATCATTGATTTAATTCATTTTTTATCCTATTAGATTATTAAAAATGATGGATTAATCAAATTATGACTTCTTTATTCTATCATATTATTGAACTATACAACTTTTTATAGAAGGAGGAGTCTATGAATATGATATTAGTGATTCATTGAGAATTTCAAAGTGTGAATTATAGAATCTTAAATATTTTTTTAATACTTTTTTAAAATTTTCAATTCATATTCCCCTACTAATTGTGATATTAGATAATATCTAATATCATTTCACCTCCTACTCACCCTTTTGAATTAAAATTAAAACATTTAATAGAGAAAATACTTTTTTAGAAAATTATCCTCTTAATGTGGGTGACTTATCCTTGATATGATTTTTATTATCCAAATCACATGGCCTAATTTTTTCAATTATATGCATTGGGGAAATATTTATTTCTATGATAAAATTATAGTGATAAAAATTGTGGAAAATTGAAAAATAATAAACATAAATGTAATGTTTCAGACCTCTCTGGTCTATTACTTTGTGAAAATCTGGTGTTTGAAGTGTTCTAGAAGGTCAAGGTGACATATTTCAACACTTATAAAAAATTCCTTGTTTTTCAAGTTCTCCAATGGTGGGTCAAAATAGTGAGTCAGGATGGTGGGTTAGAATAGTGAGTCAGGATGGTGAGACAGGAACGGTCGGATGCAATGATAGCTCATGCTAGTGACTCTCCAAGGGGAGTCACGAAGGTTACTCGGAACGGTATATCTTTATGGTTACTCGCAATGTTGAATCAAAATGGAAGCCTACCAAAAGCGACTTGCACTAGTGACTCACAGTGGGGAATCACCGAATTCTACCTTATTGAATCGTGACTCTCTGAATAGTTTCTCACCAAATGGTGATTCTCTGAATGATGACTCTTCGAACAGTATCTCACCAAATGGTGACTCGCCGAATAGTAGCTCACAGAACAATGGTTTGGGGAATGGTTTCCCACCGAATGGTTTCTCTCTATTAGTGAATCGCACTAGTGACTTAATTTGGTGACTCACCATATTATCTCACTTTATTGAATCACACCAGTAACTTGCAACGGTGACTCACTTAATGGTGAGTCATTCCAACAGTTTGTAAATTTTTTCCAGTTTTTCCATTTTCACCCTTTTTATGTATTTTTTGTTGAAAATGAGTTTGAGGACATATTTATGTTATTTTGGATTCATTTTAAGGGATATTAGTCATATATTTAAATTCATAAGAGTCTTAGGGTTTTTAGTTAGTTAAAACACGGAATAATTAATAGATCCAACTTTAACATAAAAGTAAAGATGTAACTAAACCACATCCTTATTTTAGATATTCCAAGTGAAAAAACACCTTTTTCCTTGTTATTTCCTCCTCGTTATCTCTTTGTATGAGGCACCAAAAACCTTTCTCATTGTAGGAGTCATTTCATTATGATGCACAAGTTGGTTTATGTTTTCCTTGGTGTTTCTTGCTACATACATGCCCCTATCTTGGGGAAGTTAAGAAGTGTCAATCACTATTTCCTCCAAGTAGAGGTTCCTTAATCATTATTAGTTGTTCATCATGGAGGATGAGTATAAGGATGTTTATTTTTTTGAAAATATATGATCCTTATTTAATAATTTTAATTGAATCGGTCCTAAATTAACAAATAGGGGGTTAGAAAGTAACGTATGTTTTACTATGTTATTATTTCTTTAGAGGATATAGTGATATATAATGTCTAGATACCCACTAAAAATCATGTTCTTTGATGTTCCTTCGTTGTTCACTAAATAAGTTAAATGTAGGCTTATTGCAGTTGAACACATTTATATTAAGATTTTTAATTTACGTACACTTGGATGACAAACGAATTCCACAATATTACCCATTTTCTGTGAAAATCATTGAATTAATAAGTGGAATTTAATAAGGGATGTATCATTAAATCCTGATTTTTGTTATGCTTCAGTAAGTGTGGTGATTTATTTTGTGGGATTGTGTGGTTTTGTGTGAGGTGGAGATTGGATGTGAGGTGTCCATGTTTTAATGTGTGGATATGCTCTGGTTTTTGTTGTGGGTTGGTTTGGGCAGTATGGTAGATGAACATGTAGAAGGTACATCAACCTGACCATGTAATATAATATCATGTTGAGAGATTATTTGATTGTGTAATGGATGGGAAGTGTTGTGTAGCGGGGTTGCAATCAAGTTGTGCTTTGGTATTTTTGTTGGATATAGTTTAGTTTTGGGTAATTTTTTTGGTTGTTATAGGTAATTCCACCATATTTTCTCCATATTTGGCATTGGTTGTGGTGCTTGATATGTGTTGTTCTTGTTAATTTCCCAATTATTAATGGATTAGATGAATAAATAATTATTAGTAAAGTTTGGACTAACATGGGTTGTTTTGGTTAATGGAATGAATAAATGGGTTGTGAATGAAAAATTGTAATGGTTTAACAAAACTGGTATGTTGTGGCCAGTTTCATGGTGATTGAATTATAATTAGCTGAAAAATTGGCAGTTTTGTGAGTTGGTTGTTTGTTTGAGAACCCATAGGTTTGGAATGATATTTTGGTATTATATCTATATATACCTGTTTTTATTTATGATTTCTATATGCACCCACCCTACTTGAGTACTATGTTTCGAACAACACCATATTCACGGGGGGGGGGGGGGGGGGTGTATTTCCCAAACATTCGGTGGGAAGATGGATGGATGGCTAACCACTCTTCCCTACTCATTCCTACTGGCGATTTCCCATGATTATTTTCATAGGTTTTGGTTTGTGGGGACCAGGTGTCTGTGAGCGAGTTGTGTTTTCCCAAGTGTATTTGGGATGAGATTTTTTACTTTTCCTAGGTGATTTTGGGAAGTGACATTGAATGATTCCCATGTGTCTATGTGTGAGATGAGATGTGGCTCGTGACTCAAGATATGGGAAGAGGTGTGGTTGTGAGGCTTAGGTGTGCGCATGTGTGTTGTGATGTGGTGTGTTTAGAAGATGTGGGTGTGCTAGTAAATTTTCTGTTAGGGTGTTAGAGTGGCTAATCAGTGGGAAAGTGGTGTGGGGAACTATATTATCAACATGTATTATATTACCTTATATGACTTTTGTTATTTGTTTATTGTGCCTTGGTGTTGTTTGGGTGGTTAGTATACATGCTAAGGGGCTCTCGGTTATGATGTTTTATCATAGGAGAATTAGTATGTTTATCAATATTTTTTTTCAAAATAAAAAAGAAAATGCCTCCCATTTTAGGCAAATATATATACCCTTGTTTCTAATTGGCACCCCAGCGAATACTAGAGGTGGGACTCAAGTGTTATTATCTCCATTTATGCATTTCCATACAAATGGGGTGTCTTTAGAAGGAGTGGGTAAAGAAAAGAATGGTATTAGAGGTGATGGTTTATAGATAGGATGGAGTTTGGAGTTAGGTACAGTGTGGATTGCATGGGATGGTAGGGTAATAGTGTCAGTAATTCTTGGTTCATGACATAGGTCAGGGAATATAGACTAGGACATGGGATTTTAGCCCCCTGATTCGATACACGGACTCTGACCCTGCCAAACAATCAAGTGAGGCTACACCGTTTGGAGGCTAGAGACCTAGGAAAGGTACATTCCTCAAAATTACTTATGTTTTTTATGAGTTGGGTTGTTTTGGGAATATTAGAATGGATAATAGGAAACAGATGAATTTAAATTAATTTAAAAAAAATTGCAAACTACATTTGCTTTGGAGTTCCTTGTTTACCTTTGAGATATAGCACCTAGTCGTCATCCGTGTGTGGCTAGGGTGGTTGAGGCTCAGAAGGATGATATGGTTGATTGCTAGAGGGTTGATCCTATGGTGGAGGGTTACCAGTGTGGATAATATTACATGTTTTCTAGCAGTAGTCCATAGGAATGTGCAAGGGAAATGTTTTAGATATTGAGATGAAAAAATGGCTCAAGGAGCTCGAGATCACCCTTTATTTGATCCAGGCCCCAAAGAAGTACTTGGTTCCCAAAGCTGTTACACAGATGTGAGGGGTTTCATGTCAGTGGTGGATGGATTATATGGGGGTGAGGGAAAAGGTAGACCTATCCGGGGTCAAATTTCTGAAGGAGTTTTGGGAGGAGTTCCGTTCGTCAACTATAAGGGATGGGAAGAGTTTGGAGATATTATACCTTCATTAGGGGAGTATGTTAGTGTGGAAACTTGTTATCAAGTTCGCGGTTCTTCTTGGATTTTCCCAGATCACTTTCCAAATTATTAGTGTCATTCGGGTTGGCTTGAGGAGCCTCTTCGGACTTCAATCAAGTATCTTATTACTCCTTTTATATTGCCAATGTATTTGGAGGTTCATAAAAAGGAGGATGTAATCAAGTGGATTTACCTGTGAGGTGGTCTACAATGAGGAGGGAGACAAAAAATTTATTCAAGGGGAAGGGTTGTTAGTATTATGTTCCAAGAACTTGGACCTTCGAGGTTTCAACATGAAAGTAGTCGACCTTGACAGTTTCCTTTATGGCCTTCTGGTTCTGGTGGTTCGAGTGCCCTTTTTATGGACCTGGGGCAGATGTGTTTCTTTTGTGGGATCCATGAAAATATTCATAGTTAGTGCCTCGTGGATGCCCAAGATTTGTTTTGTGGATGATGAAAAGTTCATTTCCAGCCTCATCAATAGTTTCCATTCAGGTAGTTTTAGTATTAGGGACAATAGGGGTTTTTTATCCTAAGGAGAGATAGAGATGGTAGGGGTGACCCTAGGGTGTTCCTTTGCGATGTAAACCTAGGAATGGTCATGGAAGCAGTCATTAGACATGGGTTAAAAGAGATGGACATCATCAATTTCACGCAATAGAGGTAGCGGTTCCAACAGGACCAGAGATTGTTAGAGGTGTGATTAGTTTCTTCAGTACCTTGGCTTTTGTTTTGTTTGAATCTATATATTATTACTTCTTTGTTTCACCCACTCTAGACCACTATCCATAAATAGATAATGATAGGATTCCTATGACCCTGGTATTGAGTACGCCAGTCGGAGGCTAGACCAAATAGTTTGATGTGTGCCAGGGATGTAGACTAATGATGGGACCACATCAGTCCCATAGGGATATATTCATGCTGTAGATGTGACCATACAATTTCATTCTTAGAATCGATAGTTTGTATTCAGTGCATGATTTATTCAACTACTTCCAAAGGAGTGATTTGTTTTCAGATGTGGATGGCTTGCATGTTGGTTTTGTTGGTGATAGGAGTTTTCGGGTGGGCAGTCAGTGTATAAAGCCTATTATTTCCATGTTGGATGAGCTATTAGTGGAATAATATGAAATTGGGATAGTGGAGGTTTCCTATGTTTTGGTGAGTTCCTAGATGTTTTCCCTGAGTGTGTTTTGATACTACCTCTTCGATGTGATGTTGAGTTTGGGATATACCTACAGCCTGGTGCTTCTCCAATTTTGATTTATCCTTATCGGATGGAACCTTCAAGGTTGCGGGACCTGAGGATTCATATGGAATATCTATGGCAGAAATATTGTATCTAACCTAGTGTATCGTCGTGGGGTTCTCTAGTCATGTTTATAAAGAAGGAGGATGGTGGTCTTAGGTTGTGCATAGTCTATTAGAGGTTGAATCTAGTGACGTTCAAGAACAGTTACCCTCTCCGAAAGATAGATGATATTTTTTACTAATTGCGAGGTGTAGGTTTTTTTACTTATATCATTATATGGTCTGGATACCTCCAGTTGATGGTAAATGGGAGCGATATGTCATAGATGGCATTCAGATGTAGGTATGGGCACTTCAGCTTCATAGTCATGCCTTTAAGAGTTACAAACATACTAAATGTATTCATGGGACTCATGAACTCCATATTCCATGAGTTCGTGGATCAATTCTTCATCATATTCATTAAGGATATCTTGATTTACTCGAAGTCAGATGAGGATAATGTTGAGCATCTTAGAACCATCCTACAGTTTCTTCATCACCACAAGCTCTACAGAAAGTTGTCTAAGAGTAAGATTTGGACCTGGGAGGTACATTTCATAATAAATTTGGTGTCTCATTAGGGTGTAGTGGTGGACTAGTGAAAGGTTGAAGTAGTTGTTTCTTGGGTAGCACCTAAGAGTGTGGGAGAAGTTCATAGTTTTCTTGGTCTCGCAGGCTATTATCGGAGGTTTGTTCCCAATTTTTATCGAGCTGTAGAAATGTTGATAGATCTGACTAGAAAGGACCAATATTTTGTGTGGGTGATCAGTTCCATGTATCATTTGGTTACCCGAAGGAGAAGTAATTCAGTGCCCTAATGGTCTGGTTTCCTAAGGGAAGGGTGATGTTTGAGGAGTTTTGTTACTATTCCTATCTATATTTGGGATTCATGTTGATGTAACAATGGGGAGTGATATCATATGGGTCTAGGAAGTTACATCAATATGATCATAACTACACCACCCATGATATGTAGTTAGCGACAGTTGTTTTTGCACTGAAGTTGGGGTGTAATTACCTCATTGGGGAGCAGTTTTTTGGTATTCATCGATCCCAAGAGTGTGAGGTACATATTTTCCCCGCATGATCTAAATCTCTGGAAATAGAGGTGGATTGAGTCTCTTTGAGACTATTATTTTGAGATCTCCTACACATCAGGAAAGGGGAATTTTTTGGCTGATGCTTTGAGTAGAAAGTCACAAAAGGAGGTTGTTCGAGAATCTGCACACGATTAGAATGTAATGGAGGAGTTTTGAGCCCTGTAATTAGATGCAGAAATAGATGGTGGTAGAGGCTGTTTGTTCCAGATGATAGTGAAGTCTTTTATGATGCAAGAGGTGGAAGATTCATAGTGGGGAGACTCAGAGGAAGTGGTGTTGTGTGCTCATGTTTTCCATAGTGATTCTCCAAAGGGATGGTCAGACGATGATCAAAATCAGATGCTTTTCTGTGGGAGGATTTTTTCCTATTGAAATGATTGAGGGAGTCATTTATGAGTTTCATAACTCACATTTAGAAGTGTACCCAGGAATTTCTAAAATTTACCGTGGCTTGAGGTTGCAGTTTTGGTGCCCCAGGATGAAGCGAGTAGTAGAAGAGTTTGTGGAAATATTCTTGGACTTATAGAAGGTAAATGATGATCACAATGTTCTAGGTGGTTTGTTACAGCCCATGGATGTCCCTAAGTGTAATTTGGATGAAATATTGGTGGATTTAATAATAAGGATACCTAGGTCTTTGGGAGTATATGATGTTATCACAGTAGCAGTGGATTGGATGACAAAATTGGGTAACTTATTAGCGATCAATGAGTCAGGGGTAGTGGATGCCTTAGCCAAGAGGTATGTGGATGAGGTTGTACAGTTGTATGGAGTTTTGAGATCCATTGTCTCATATTGAGACACAAATTTTACCTCACAATCTTGGAGGGGATTTCCACATTCTTTTGGCACCTAGTTACACCTCATCACATCATTCCACCCTCAGATAGATGGGAAGATAGAACAGACTATCCAGATGCTGGAGAATATGTTATGATCATGCATCTTGGACTTCAGTGGATCTCAGGTGAGAAACATTCCCCTATTAGAGTTTTCTTATAATAATGGAAATCACTCTGCCATTATCATGGTTCTATTTTAGGCATTTCACAGGAGACCGTTTCATTCTCTGTTGTGGTGGAGAGAGGTTGGGGAGACAACTGTTCTTGGTTCAGAGGCAGTATAGAGCAAGATAGAGATGGTTAATCTCATTTGTGAGAATATGAACATAGAACATGACCAATAGAAGCCATATACCGATCATAGGAGGTGACCTTTGGAGTTCTGGGTTGGGGACCATGTTTTCTTGAAGGTTTCCCAGTAACGTGGTCAACAGATGTTTGGAAGAGGGAGCAAGATTTCTCCCATGATTGTTGGACCCTTCGAGTTTTTGGTATGAGTTGGAGAAGTGGAATACCAATTTTCATTTCCACCACAGTTGGAGATGATCCATGATGTCTTCCACATCTCTCAACTTCATTGGTAACATCATGATGACTCTTATTTCCTTGACTAGGAAATGTTGGATATCAAAGACAACATGCCATACATGGAATGGCCGATAGAGATCCATAATCATTGAGATAAGGTGCTATGAGGATGTAACATTCCTTTGTTCACGTGTTGTGGAGGCATGGTGGCCTGGAGGAGACTACTTAGGAGTGAGAAATGTAGATGCATGCCTAGTACCTGATGTCGTTTTTGGTTTTTCCTTATTTTATTTTGATTTGAAATGTAATATTTTAACCTTGTTTTTATGAAATGAGTTGTTTTCCATTGGGTTGAAATGAGTGTGGTGCAATGTATGATAAATTCCTAACATGTGAAAAGGGGAATACTATGTTCTTAATTGAGATGCTTTAACTGCAATGCGATTAAACCTATGCGGATGAGTCAGTGACACCTAAAACAGATAGTATCATAACATGTAATATAGGTTCCATGATTCATGTGTTTGAGATGACGTGGTTGTTGTCTTCGCATGGTGTGTTTTGTGATCATTTATGTTGGTGTGTTTAGCTGGTGGTCAAGCTTGAGGAGTGATGAGAGTCTAGAGAGTTATCTCATAGGGTGTTTGTTTAGACTTCTTTTCCTGTTTGGGTTTGGTTTGTAATTATTGAGTGCAAGAATAGTTTGATAGGTGTTTGATGTAAGGGATCAGACCTCTTAGAACCATTAATCTGTGAAAATTTGGTGTTTGATGTGTTCTGGGAGGTCAAGTTTGACTTATTTCAACACTTTTAAAAAATTACCAATTTTTCATGTTCTCCAACGATGGGTCAGAATGATGAGTAATGATGATGGGTTCGAATGTTGAGTCATGATCGTTAGTCAGTAATGGAGGGTTGTGATGGTATCTTGTGATGGTGACTTGTGATAGAGACTCACAATGGTAGCACACATTGGTGAATCGTAATGGTAGTTCACCAACGGTGACTCATAGTGGTGACTCACCAAATGGTATCTTACCAAATGGTGATTTTCTAAAAAGTAGCTCACTAAATGCTGACTCGTCAAATAGTGACTCAATAAATGGTATCTCACTGAATGGTTATGCACCAAATGGTATCTCAATAAATGGTAGCTCTCTAGCGGTGACTCTCACCATGACTCACACAAGTGACTCACAATGGTATCTCACATCAGTGAGTCACAATAGTGACTCACCTAATGGTGTGTCATTCCAATAGTTTTCCATTTTTCTCTATTTTTCTTGTTAAATTTTTTTTATGTTTTTTGGATAAAATGAGTTTAATACCACATTTAAGTGGTTTTGGAGCTGTTTTAAGGGATATGAGTCATGTAATTAAATTCATAAGAGTCCAAGGTATTTTAATTATTTAAAGTGCATAATCTTGAATGGATACAAATATAATGGAAAACTAAATATGTATCTAAAATTCAGTCCTGTTTTAAATATCCCAAGGTTCAAAACAATATTCTCCATGTTATTTACTCTTGGTAATCACTTGGTACAAGGAACTCAAAACCATTATCCCCATATGAATTATGACATTGTGCTGCACTAGTTGGTTCATGTTTTCCTTGGGGCTTGTTACTGCATACATTCCCTTGTCTTGGTGAAATTAAAGAAGTACCAATCACATTTTCTTCCAACTAGATTTTCCTTCATATTTCTTAGTTTTTCATCTTACGGGATGGGTGTATGGATGTCTCTTTTGTGAGCATAGGTGATCCCTATTTAATAAATCTAATTGAATCGGATATAAATTAACAAACAAGGGGTTGGGAGTCTAACATATGTTTTTCTATGTTATTGTTTCTTTTGATGACATTATGATCTATATGGGATAACTACCCAATGAAAACCATGGCCCTTGGTGGTCCTTGGCTTCACAAAAAACATGTTTCATGTTGGTGGATTTCTATTGAACACATGTATATTGAAATTTTTAAATCACCTATAGTTGGATAAAAAATGTATTCCCTAGGATTACCAAGTTTCTTTAAAAACCCCTAAATTGACATGTGGAATTTAATAAGGGATTATTTATTAAATTTTTATTTTTGTTATGATTTGGTATGAAGGGTGATGTGTTTTAAGGGATAGTGTGGTCATGTGTGTGGGGAATATGGGATATGATGTGGCCATGTTTGATGTTTGGATATGCTTTGGTTTATGATATGGGTTGGTTTGGGTGGTGTGATGGATGAACTTGTAGATGATAAAAAAACTGACCATGTGATGTAATGTCAAGTGAAGAGATTGTTTGATTATGGAATGGATGATTAGTATTTTGCACCAGGGCTGCAATTGGGTTGTTCTTTGGTAGTGTTGCTAAATTTAGATGAGAGTTGGGGACTTTTTTTGGTTTGAATGGGTAATTCTCTCGGTTTATTTTCTTTTTTTGTCCATGGCTATGTTTTTTTCTTGTTTTGATCTTGGTAGTTGTTTGGATACTAATAGAATAGATGAATAAATAATTAATTAACAATGTTTTGGATTGGCTTGTGTTTGTTTTGTTAATAGAATTAATAAACGAGTTGTGAGTAAACAATCAAATTTTTTTAATATAATTGGTTGGAAATTAGAAAGATGTTGTGGCTTGTTGTGTGGATATTTCATTAGAATTAGTAGTGAAGTTGAAATTTTTTTAGTTTGCTGTTTGTTTGAGAACTAATAGGTCGAATATGAGTGTTTGGTATTATATCTATATATACATGTATTTCATTTCCTATTTCAATATACACAAAAAAAACTAGTTGATAACTATGTAAAAAACACCCCCATCTCCATGTGGGTGTGGTCTCTTTCCCAAACATCTTGGCGTGAGGATGGGAGGGATGTGATGTATTTTGTTTTCCTATGAGTTTTTGGGATGTGATGTGGTATTTTCGCTAGTTTTTATGGGTAGGAAGTGATGTAGTATGGGGACCAGGTGTCTGTGAGAAATATGAGACGAGCCTTGTGACCCCGATGGTGGGACAAGGTCTGGTTTTGAGGCCCAAGTGTTTGTGGTCCGGTTATAAAGTGGTCTGTTTGAAAGAGGTGGGACTGCCATGACATTTTACTTTAGGGTGTGAGAGTGTCTAATTAGTGGGAAAGTGGTGTGGGGTACCCTATTATTGATGTGAATTATATTAATTCACTTGAATTTCATTTTTTGGTGAGCTTCTAATGGTGAGGTTGGGGTGGTTAGTAAACCTAATTAGGTGTTGTTGGTTCTTCTATTCTCTCATGGGAGTATTAGTATGCTTCTCTCACTTATAAATGACAGACTTTGATTTTCCTATTGAGTACACTTATATACTCAGCCTACGTATATAAACTTATTTTATGTTTCTAGGAGGATTATAGGGACAGTGTTGGACCTTACTATCTTGGACTTTTGGATAAATACTGTGTTGCTTCTTAGTTTCATTTTGGGTACCTACTTTAGAGTTTATATTTCATTTGTTCTATTATTATTTTAATCATGCATGTGGAATGGATTTTTTATTTCTTTAATATATGACATTGACTTGTTTGAAGGTTGATATTTCTAATATCGAAATATTTTTTAAAAATAAAAATGGAAATGCCACCCATTTTGTGGGAATATATATACCCTTGGTGATAGTTACCACCATTGAGCCTACTAGAGGTGGGACTCAGGGTGTCATTATCAACCCTTCTTCATTTCCAGACTAGTAGGGGTATCTTTGGAGGGAGGGGTCATGAATATAAAACACTAAACTCATCCATAAAAAATTTCATGAAATCATTACTTCATAGTAAACAAATATAAAAAATATAATACTTGTTAAAACATGATAAGGACATATATTTTAAAACTATAAAGACAAGAAAGATATAAATGATATTTTTATGAGTCATGTACTTCACAACCAAAAAATTTCATTAAGTATAATAAATTCTATATTCAATAAATAATTTTTAATATCTAAATCAGTGTTATTTACATAAAATTAATTGATAAAACAAATATGGTTTATGAAATATAATAATTTAATGTTAAAATATATAAGTATTCATTCTCTGTAAATGATATGAAAATAAATTTTGGTATAATTTAATCTCCATTTTAGAAGTAAAGATAAATAAATATAAATAGAAAGGTATTAAATATCACTTTTTAGAGATAGACATGGAAGAGATATAATCAATGTATACACAATTTTTCATGTAATATTGTTGGGGTGGGTTCCCTAGAACAAACTAAATTTGTACTTTTGGTTACTAGAATATTATTAAATATATTATTTAATAATGATTTTTAATTACTATAACATTAATGTTATGACATCATTAGAATATTATTAACAATGAAGGGTTAAAAAACTTCCTCCTTTAATGAGATCATAAAAATTACATAAAAATATTCCTAAAAAGTCCTATAGTCCATATATGTCAATTTAATGAGAAAAACATTATTGTTTTTCTATCAGGTGTTGGAGGCTTTTAATACATTAAGACTTCTTCCCATTAAGATCGAACATTGTGGTCTATGATAATGTCAATCATGATGGAAAACCAATGAATAGAATTTACACATGTTATATGTGTGATTTAATATTTTGGTCCTTATTCTAATGTTATTTATTAATCTATATCATGAATCATATACTTTGAAATATGGGAAAAATATTAGTTCCACATGCTTGATTTGATGTACGATACGTTGGGTTTTTTATAAGATATATAACATTAATTGTATAAATCAATAGTTAATATTTTCTATCGACGTTACTGAATGAATATATTTTTATTCCTATGATTCAAATTAATCTTTCTAATGAAATCCAAAATCATGGTTATTTATAGAAACGTTCATTTAAGAGAGTTAAAGAAAAAATCAATCATATTGGACGATAAAAAAAGTATACATAATTCTTAATGAGATATTAAGATAAAAATGCATTAAATTACATAGTATAATTTGTAAATAGGTTTTTATAGTTCCTTTATTAATTACTTTCACTATGGGCACCTTTAAAAAATAAAAGATCCCAATCATGGAATTTCTGTATGTTCACCTAATGTCACTATGAAAGGAGAATAAAGGATTGAACAAAAAGTATGTTCAAGATATAATTACATTATACTAAATTTAATATTGTATAAAAATATTATTCATGAAATTGGGAGTAATAATTATTCATATAAAGATGATCACATAAATTAAATCATAAGAAATTCATATTTTGACTTTAAAAGACAAATTTTATCTCTAGTTTAAATTATTTAGAAGGTGATAATTAAATATTTATTTATTTCTGATATTAATAAAAGGTATATATTAATTTTATTTCAGATACATTAATAATAAAATAAAAATTCTATTCATGATTTTGGTGAATAATTTTTTTTTATTTTTATATTGAATATATTTTATTAAAATAAATAAATATTTTATTATTTTAGGATTGGTAAATTATATGGGAGGATAAATGAGTCACTTTAGTGGATCAATGAAAATTATATATTTTTAATATCATTTAAATAAATATTGATTTATTTATTTGATTAATTATATTTAAATAATAACATGTTACTGAAATAATAATGTTATTATTATTTGACATTTGGTTTCAATTAGAATATTTTTTACCCAAAGTATAAATTCCAATATTGCATCATTTATATTGTGGTTGTTTTTCACAATATATACATTCTCTTGGGAATTTTCTCATTCCCAATGAAAATTCATCCAACCATCATCCCAATCAAGAACTAATAGAGAATTAGGGAACTCATATTATGATCAATGGTGAATGGAATGATCCACTTGGTTCCAAGGATCTAACTCTTAGATCACTGAGAATGTTTCATAGAGATTCAAGGAGCACATGTGTATATTCCTAGATGAAGGCTCATTAGGGTTATCTATTATGATGAATAATGATATAAGATCATTAATAAAAAATAACCATATGGAAATATCATAGATGTGGAAATTCTAAACTAAATTAATTATAAATTAATTATGTATGATCCTATCTAGAGGTTCTTTTAGGAAAACATGTTGATGTACAAATACTAGGGGGAAATCAGTGTTGATACCTTTAATGGTTATTTTATATTTTTATCAATTTTCTTACAAAGTTGGTTGGTGAATGGATAACACCCTTTAGATGTATAATATTTGGTTAGCATAAGTGTTGAGTAAGTCAAAATTTTCATGAAAACATAATAATTTTTTAATGAGGTGTTCCACCAAGATAGATGACTTTGTCCCCAGTGATTGATGTATTTTATACCACACATAAAGCTTCCTTCTTATTATAAACAGTAGTATGTGAAATATTATGGACATGGACCCATTATTCTATAATTAACTACATATAATGTAAGATCCAACTTATTATTCAATAAATATCTATAGTATATGTGTTTCACACTTCTACTCATGAAGTAGATCAAAAAATAAACTTTAGTGTCTCTTATAGAAAATTTTAGTGTTATTCTTCCTTAGTTAGAATAATCATGTTGTGTACATCATGATCCTATAAAATTATATAATTGATAAATTTTTTAGTATGGGTGTATCACTTTATTTAACCAATACATAATCTATAGTATTATAGGCCATCAAATCATCCCTCTTTCCTTTTCACCAGTTCACAATGGATAAAATCTTCAAAATGAATTGGATCTTTCCATAATTACATATTCACTTGATTATCTGATTCATGAAAAGCCGAATTACTCTCATATTCACCAATATATAGTCATTATAATAATTGGGTAAAGTACTTTTCATCTCCTTCACTACTTTGAGAATAATAAAAAATATTCTAGTTAAACTATATTTTATTTCTTTTATTTATCATATATATATATATATTCATAATTAATTATATGGATATATTTCCAATAAGCTATGTGAATTAAAAATCTCTAAAATATATCTGTTAAAAGAACATATATTTACTACTTACTCACCCCAAATACTTGATATTTTTTATTTCTAGTTAAAAATTCAATAATACTCCATAAAATATCAAACATAAAATCAAAATAAAATCCAAAATTTTATATTCCATTTATACATTTTAAATATGAAAATCATAGTATCGGTCACATATCCTTGCTACATGGATATTCTTTAATCTTAAATTTATATAATTATTCCAATGATTGTGGAATCATCATATTTGAATCATAAACACCCAAAAATCATCAATATAATTATTTGTATGATTAAATGACTCAAAATATTCATCTTATGCTTCTTAAACACCTATCAATGACACAAACATAGTACTTGACCAATTTTTTGTACGGAATCTGGTATGTTGTTTCTTCCTTTTCTATACCACAATACTGATGGATATCTTTATAAATAATTATACCCATTATTATGAAGATTCAGATTCAAAATTATGGGATGAGGGTTAAAAAGTGATGATTAAAAATTTGGATATATTTGTCCATATGTAATCATTCTTATGGTCTATTCAAGATCATTCTTGTGATGTTTTCCAAACTCAGGAATATGCTACTCTCAATCATACATAGAATGTTTTTTAAGCTTATTAAATGTTATTCTATAATTTTTCAGGTCATCATGTATGGACCTATTATATTTTAAGCACACATGATTTAGACTCATCATGGTTTACATGATTCAGACACTGGCAGATTTTTTCTTGATATGAATCGTAAACATCATCTTGTTTTGTGTGAGGATCATCTTATAATTATTTTACTTTTCCATTCCAAATAAATAGACATTTTTAGCCTTCTTCTTCAGATGTATACAACAACTTCATCACATATTCAATGTCTTATTAGATTATTCTTTGTCTTGTAAAGTGCTACTCACAATCTTTCATGGAAATCACTTAATCTATTGAAGGCTCCAACAGATATTTCACGGTGAAGCATCTTACAACTATAAGTTAATTGAGGTGAGGAAGAAGTTAAATTGTATGTATTCATATTTTTTAATCATTCCAAATTTCGGTATTTTTAAATTGATTAATAGTGCATGATATTCATGATTCCCACATCCGACTAATGTTTGGGGGAAAGAGTTTTTATTACTCACTCTTCATTATCTTAACTATGTTGAAATAAGTTAGAGATTTTCGATCTAGCATTATACCATGCCTCCAAGGATAATGATTCTTCAATAAAAACCATGGAAACTATCTCTCTACACTTGTATACAAATGAATTCTATTCACTATTCATTCTGACAATGCTTTCCAAATTTTATCTTGACCATATTCTATGTGAAGGTCATGGTTGATCTATTTTTGTTCAATATACAGATATAACATTATAAAAATAAATTGAGTTAAATGAATGATATAGTGGCCTAAAATTAATATTTCTTAGTATCAAGAAAGACCCACAGGTAGATCCCTCAAATGAATCTTATGTAGGGTCAATAATGGCCCTTAAAAAGATCCTAAATTATACATATATAAATTTTCCCCAAAATCACTTTAGATAATGACCATGAAAAGATGATTGAACTGCAATTGGAAGAAAATCTACATGAAACCTTTATAATTTTACATTTTTAAATCTCAATCATCCAATTACTTTTTTTTATAATTACCAATCTCAACCATTTCAACCATTTGTTTCTTCATGTGAATGCATCTTCATGGCTTATAAAGAAATGATCATTATATTAGAACTTGTTATAAATAATACTAGTAACATTAAAGGTCTTCCAAGAATTTCCATATCAATATTCTTCATTAACATACTAAAATGAAATAACTCTTATATAATTTAAAAAAAATAAAATACAAAAACAAATTAGATTAAAAAATACCACCATTATATTAATTGTAAATACTATTACAATAAAATTATATTTCAATATTTCATCCAATTCTCATTATTTTCTATTCATTATTATTTCTTATCTTCCATTTTTCTAATTAACTTCTCCCATTTTGTTCTCCCCCACTGTTGAAATAAAATAAAATGTGTATGTAAGAAGTTAATATCAATTCATTCATAATTAATGTTCTATAAATCTTTCCAATACAATTCTACACAAACCAACCTCGATGTAGAAGGCATGATATTTTTATTTATACATCAAAGATTTCATATATTCCAAGAATATGATACCAACACATACATCTCATAATCATGGCTCATTCAGGGGAAAATTATATATCCTCAGGTAGAAACGAAATGATTACAATTCATAACATTGTTATAATTTTAATCTCAATAAGATATCTTGTAGTCACCTAAAAAACATATAAAAAAATCATGTTCATGTAAATAGATTTAGAAATACTCACAAGAATCATCTATAATTTTTAATTTTATTTTTTCAAAGATTAATATAATGTATCCCACTTAATATCAGAAGTTTGTTTCTTACAAAACAAGGATCATAGAGTAAAATTTTATACATTTTATATTTTATTTATATTAAATTTATGGAAATTTAAAATTTTTATGAAATAATTTTTTATTATTCTCAACAAACTCCCCCTAAATAGATACTTCAAACCATAACTTCATCAATGGTGAATTGATTACTCCAATTTTTTTTAAAGCTATAATTTTTCTATTTGAACCAAATTAGAAACTTCTTTATTATGTTTTCAAACTTTGAAAACTTTCATTTATTCTTCACTTATAATTTTCATAAAAACGTTAAAATTAATTCAATGCAAAGAGGGTACAAAAATACAACCAAAATGATTGGGAATAAGATGAACAACATGCTAATCAATGTGACTGGTTTGATTGATAATTTATTCTCAACTAGTTTTACATTTATAATTTCTATCCAAGTCTTGATGAAATCTTTATTCATGAATTAAAATATTTCAAATCAGTTACGGGATTAATATTCACTATATATTTCTCATATTTTTCTTTTTTGTGGGGACTTATATTTAACAAGAGTCATCAAGGAACATTTATTACCTTATGTATCCTTCATATTATTTTTGATTTATTATTGGGTTTATTTTTTGTTAAATAGTTCTTTCTCTTATAACCATCCTGGTTATAGATTCCACACAACACAATATAATATATTAGTTTATATCCCTTTGATAACATCTCATAAAATTTGATATCTTCCTGTGAATTATTTCCTTTTACTTTGTCTTTTTTTCCTTCTCCTAGGCATCCTCATTTTTCTTATGCATCTCTAAGAAAAATTACTTTGTCATTTTCTATTCCTTGGTAATATTATTAGCTTTATTGGTTCTTCAATAGAATCAAAAGAGTTTCACAAAATGACCAGATTCATCCTCAAATAGGACATTAGAGATAGCCCGTGGAAAGAACCAATGGGTGTCCTTAATACCCACGAGATGGAGAAAAATATCTGGGGATCCATGAATAACAATTGGTAACAATGTTTCCCACAAGTGAATTTAAAAACCAAGGCATGCCAATATTAAGTGGATTAAAAAAACATATGAAGTACGTAAACTTAACTCTAAATAAGTACCCAATGAAACAATATAGACCTAGATATAAAGAAATAAAGATAGATGTTCTACCAAGATAATTCATGCACCGCTCTAGGGGTAAAATTAGGAAAAATATAATTTTCTAAAATATATCAATGTGACATGTGGGTCATCATCCCACTATTCCACAAACATAAAAAGAACACAACTTAGATATAATACCCACAACTTAAAATTGATGCATTTCCATTTCATTAACCAGACATGAAAATGTCTACATACACCCATTGGGTGTTTGTATGATGTGAACTCAATATCCCAATAGGTTTCAAAAAAGTCTTCCATATGTATAATACATTATATAAATAAACTATGATAAATTTATAAAATAATTATGGAGAAAACATATTCATAAACTTTTATAATATGTTGAAAATAACTACATTGAAAATATCATAAAATAATTTCATAAGGAATGTCATTTAATAGTTTTAAGGTATAATATGATAATAAAAAAGTTTGTAAAATGTTGAAAATAATATATTTATAAATATTTTTTTCAAACACTAATCAAGAACCAATATTTGAAAAAATCCATTTAAATAAAATTTATCATCGTGATAAAGATTCATAAGGAAATTACGGTTAGGGATATCTAGGATACACACACCTTAAGGGACAATGAAAAATAAATAAATGTGTTCAAACTCACATCCCTCTCACTTAGCCATAGGCACCATATATTAATATCATCTGTCTCCGTACCTAACTAATATTTAGTTATAGTTTTCATATATATCTAATGATAGGGAAGCTATAAATACCAATTTGTGTCTATACAAGACTTCCCACATAATTACCAAGATCCCATGGGATATATTAATTTTAATAATTCAAAAAAAAATCAATAGTTTATTTTTAAAAATAAATTGTTCTTTATTAGGGAAACATACAATGACCAAAACTGAGCATAAAATTTAACAAAAAATTTATTTTCTTCCTCAATTCGATTTCTACTTTCAAAATAGATTTTTGAAATCATACCATGTATTTAATAATTTAAAACAACACTCAAAAAGAAACAAACAAGAATCATTCATATGGAAAATAGTTTTTATGAAACCAACTACCTCAAACGCTGTGAATAACCTAAAATTCGGTGGAACACACAATGAAATGGAAGAAATATTCCTTAAAATATTAGAGGAATCTAAAAACCCAAAATCCCTAATCAATAAAGTAAAGATGAAATAAACCATAGGACATTGTAGTGTAACACTTCAACTATAGTAAACATAGTAGCTTTTTATTTATTATATTATTACAAGATACATTGGTTCTATCCATGTTGGATAGATCTTTTTATTAGTCTTTAAAATTGGTTACATACATGATTCACATATTACATTGAAAATACAATAACATAGTATTATAAAGAACCTTACATTCTTGATTTCTTTTAAAATATAAATCTTTATAACTTTTGGAAAAGGGAAAAATAATGGGTGAAATCGTATGCACAGTAAGGGGTAGATATAATGGAATCTACCATGAGTAAATGAGGAATAATCAATATGGTTGAGTGGATAATCAAAACATATACCCTTTAATCAACGTCATATGTTCAATGAAAATACATGGCTAATAAAAGTATATAAATCACATGGATAATGGAAAATATATTCTCAATAATGGAAATATAATAATTTTATAAATTCATGATCAAGGCCTCTCAACAAAGATATTATGAATCTTATGGTTAAGGCCTCTCAACGAAGTCATCACTCTTAAAAAATGGGTAGGTAGGAAAAATAACCATCTTCTATGGTATGCCTGATATTTTTCTCCTAATATCCATGAACACATCACAGAGATATCTGTAACTAATACCCACCTATCACTAACACATCCTTTTCATTCCTCATATTTTTAATAACCAATATAATTAATTCCCACAACACAATATTAGTTAACAATTATCGATATTTAATCAAGAATTTTAATCTTGAATACTTCCCTATAAATTGAAATAACTTACTGAATATTCTTTCTCAAAATGATATTGTATATAGAAATGGTATGTTTTTGAAATACCCTCAAATAAATAAAAATGATACTGAATTTACCCATGATAAAAAATATATGGATTTATTGGAGAAAAATAATTTCTAGTGTATATTGGTATCTGATATAGAACATTATCACATGAAAGTGAATGGTCTTAAAAAAAGGTATAATCCATTATGAATAAAGATGAGAGAATATAATTGATTTCTTATAAATGAATGTTTTATTGTAAAATAAGGACTTTATACATGAAAATAGCAGTAATTAATTAAAAAAAACATCATTCTAACTTCATGTGAGAATGAATTTCTAGATACATTTTCAAAATTATGTTCATTCCATTAGGAAAATAATACCTTTTTATTCTGTTATCATTTTAAAAAGTTCCAAATATATTGAAAAAATTTCTTTTTAGAATAACCATTACAACATATAATGGATGATTCAATAATTATATTAGTCACGATGTTATGAAAATCCATTAATTTGGTTTACATTAAAATAAATATTTTTTCCACACTATTTTTAAAAATAACATCAGTAAGAGAAAATGTAATTATTCCATTTGAGCCATTTTATAGATAGATAAACATTGATAAAAAATATTAAACATTGGGATAATATGAAGTAATTATTTTAAAAAATTAATATAATATGGTCAAGAAAAAAAATGGTTGTAAAGAAAACATCAATACAAGATTTTTAAAATAAATTCCCTTACGTGTAACTGATTTATTCTTGATTTAATAACAGAATAAAAGGACTATAAAAATATGAACCCCATCATAGCTAAAGGAGAATAAAATATGTGGGGTTTAAAATATTAAGATATTTTTATTTTCCCAAAATAAATCTGAATGAAAACAATAATTAAATAAAATGAGGTTCTAACAGATATCCCTTAAATCAAGTTCAATTTTCCCCATAAGTTATTTTTTCCAAAAAATAATAAATTTTTATTTAATTTAATTTTATAAAATATAAATATATATATGATCTAATTATAAATTTTCAACATCCATTATTTTATAATATATCTTTATTATCATTATTTTTTGTGTTAACTTTACTATTTATGAAACTACTTTCTATTTTGTAATTATGGATATAATATTTTGAGAACGGATATATCATATATAAATTTAAATTATAATTTAAGTATCATATATATTCATTTAATTAATTTTTATAATCCTCTATAAAAGTAATACATGATAAATTAATCACATTTGTTTGTAGTGTTGGTAGCCTGCACGTAAACATGAGTGACATTATTATTTTTTACGGGTTGACGGGCAAGAATATCAAAGATATATTTTATTTTTAGAATGAAAATTATGTCAAAAATATCATATATATTCACAAATTATATATTAATAGTAGTCCAATTAAAGTGATGATAACGAATGAATGACACTATTGTGTGGAGACAGTAGGGCATACGTATGCACAAGCAATGCTTTTCATTTTCCATTAGATAGAAGAGAGATGGATAATTGTGATCACATAATAGTAATAACTTGTTTTTATACCCACGATACTAAATTATTTTATGTGTTGTAAAATATTTTTAATGGAATTAGAATAATAAATAAATATAAAAAAGGTCGTAAAGATGATTACTACTTCTTAGAGAGACATCCTTAATCATTCACCACTATCCTTATTAGGATAGTATTAAGAGAATAAAAAGAGATCGTGAATAAAGAGTTGTAATCTAAGAAGTTTTTTGGGATCTGATTGTCCAAGATAAAATGATCAATGTTTTTGAATATGAGAGGATAAAGTTTTACCTTTAATATTTGAGGGGATGGACATACATTTACTAACATAAAATATTTACATAAAATAAATTCATTTCCTTATGAAAGTGCATATATATTTTCATAAAATTAATATTGATAAAATTTATATAGAAATCCAACTAACCAATGAGGTTTAATAATGATCTTGTTGTTATCATGAATCCTTATCCCATTATTTTTAAACCCTTTAACCCATTTAACACTTAATTGAGGTGATATATATTTACCATGGTTACTATTAGTTTTGAAACAAACTTAATTAAACTTATTAACAAATAATAATAATTATAATTCTTTAAATTATTCAAATTCTATATTTTTTAGAAATTACATTCAATAAAATTCTGCAAAACGTAACAAAAAAATTATTTAGAATTTTGTTTTCAAGAATAAAAAATATTTCACAAAAAAAAATTATAATGATTATTGTAATGGAATTAATGGGATTTTCTTTTAAAGGTGATATTTATATTTCATTACAAAAATAAAGTTCCTTACAAATACATGATTCAAATAAAGGAATATAAAAGATTTTTTACATGAATAACAACATTACTTGAATTTCCCAAATGTAAAGAATATATTTCAAAGTTTAACATTATATTTTTATATGAATTATATGAATTATTTCATTTATATTTTGTATAAAATAATGATTTCATAGACCTTATTATTATTTTATTGTTATTATAATATCATAAAATTTATTGTTTAGTTAAATTGGTATTTTTCACTATTCACATAAAAATCCTCTATTACTGAAAAATCGCATTAAATCAGGTTGGGGCCGAAGCCTCATTTTAATATTAAAGAAAATCGAGTACCTATTTTAACTAGGTAGAGGGAGACCCATTACATATCCTGAAGACCCAGTGGACTTGTATCCCATTACATAGCCGGCATGCCCAATTTGTTGGCCCAATTTCCATTCTTTGAATAGTAACTCGCTTGCTACAGTACCGGCACAGTACCGCCGCTGCTACAGTGCCCTGCCGTTGCTACAGTCCTACTATAGTACATGCACCCAATGGGGTTTGAACCCCCATTTTTCATGTAGGATTACGGAGTGCTTACCACTAAGGCAAACCTCAACTACATCGCATTAAATAATCTTAATCAAATTATAACATGATAAATTAAAAAAATTAAATTAAATTTTCAGAATAAATTTGAAAAACATGATAATTTATATTTCTATCACATTTTTAAATAAATCCATGTTAATTATTCTATAGTTTATTATAGAATAAAAGTTTTTTACAATAATTGAATCTCATGTGTGGAATTATTTACTAAATCAAAAATTTTATCATTTAATTTTAAAAAATATGACCTCTGGAATACATGGGGATAGTTATTCCTGATAACATTTTTAGGTTTCTATATTTCCAATATTATGATTCCTACAATGTACCTTCCTTGATCAACTAATATAATCATTTAACACTTATTCCCTAGTGACCAAATATGGACCAACTCTTCATAGTAAGATAAATAATGTTCTAATTCTATTTAAATGAGGTTATGAAAATGTTTTAGTTATGGAATTTTCATTCTTAATAATGATATATGGAACTCATATTGAACTTTTGAGTAGTTAGGTGGAATTTTGAAATTGTAAGATACAACACCAATTATTTTATAAATTTCAAAATGCTTGATGTACATACAACTTGGTTTCTTTTTCCTGAACAACATTATGAAATATTCCAACATGAAATTATAAATCATCCCCTCAATATTCATGATAACATTTTTTTCCAACATTGAGTTTTCATAAAAATATTATGTATAATAATTACATTCGATATTGTATTCACTACTGGAAATATGACCTTTCCCAACGCTTCTATACCAACGGTTCATAAAAACCATTGGTATAGGTTCCCTTTCCCAATGGTTTGGCCAAACCGTTGGGAAATCCCACTTTGAGGCCACCTTTCCCAACGGTTTTGTCCAAACCGTTGGGAAATCCCACATTGTGGGGACCTTTCCCAACAGTTTCGGAAAACCATTGGGAAAGGGTATACCATTCCCAATGGTTTTCCCAAACCGTTGGTAAAGGTCCCCCATTGATCCACCTCCACCCAGAATCAAATCCAGGCTCAAAATCTATTCCAACAGTTGTCAAAACCGTTGGTATAGGTCTATACCAACGGTTTTGACAACCATTGGTATAGATCCTTTGATTTTTTTATCATTTCTTCTTACCCAAAACATTATATAAATCAAAATTTAATATAATTATGAGAATACCTATATATATTTATGTAATTATATACACAAAAGTCATGTTAGGTTAGTGGTTAAGTTGTTCAATAATAAACTAAGGGTGCTGGGATCAAATCCCAACGAATGTTTTGTTTTTTGAAATACATATACCAACGGTTCCACAACCGTTGGTAAAGATTTTCATATTAATTATACCAATGGTTTCCAAAACCATTGGGATAGGTCTATACCAACGGTTTTTGGAAAACTGTTGGTATAGACCTATCCCAACGGCTTACTTGGCCACGGTTCTCCAAATCGTTGGTATATGATATACCAACGGTTTGGAGGCATATACCAACAGTTCCAAACCGTTGGTATATGTTAGTTTTCCAGTAGTGATTCTCAATAAGTTTTGTTCCAAAAATCATCCTTCCACAAAATTAAACCCAAAACGTTTGTGTAAAATATATTTCCCATATAATTCTTAATAAGGTACCATTTGAATACTCAAATGGATCCTATTGTTTTATAAAATATACATTAATGAAAATTACTAATCCCATGTACGTTCAAATCCATGAGACCAGAACGTTAACCACATTAACTAGTGTTTTAATGTATAAATACTCCATGAAAACATTCCATATATTTGTAGATTATATATAGTTCACAAATGTAGCTCGGTGTCAAGATCCTTATAATTTCTCTTCTAGAATATTAATATATAATACATATCATGATCGGACATAATCAAAAGTGGTGAGACATAAAGTCTCCAAATTTATAAATATAATGTTTCTTGAGGTTCTTAAGAGGTATATCTTCTCATTTAGGGAGGAAATGTAAAACATTGGTAAGAAGATCAATAATAGACCATATGGAATCATTATTTCTTATTTTCCTTTGTAAATATTGTGAAAACATCTATATTAATATCATCCAATTTCTAAATTTAAATATATAGGGGTTTCATGACTCTTTTAGGATATTTCACTAATCCTATAATTATAGAAAATCTAGGAATCCTGATACATATTATTTAATTTCCGATATCATATTTCCCCTAAATATGTTTCTTCAAATATATATTCAATTTTCTTCTACGAGGGTTTATAGAGAAATTTGGGATATGAGATCCATCTAATGATTCTAATTTTATCTTGGGCATGGATAAAACACATATCCACATTTCAAATTCAAAAATTCCATCTTCATATATAAATTCTACTAACATTCTATCATACAAATATCAATTTTCTTTTGAATATTATTATCATTAATCTGAGAACTTATTAATTAATCTAACAAAGAAGAATTTTTGAATTATTCTGAATATTTTTCTTGTTATCTGTTTTGTTGATTCATATATACTACTTTAATAAATCCATTAATATATGATCATTATCAATAATCATTTTATTGAATACTTTATTATCATTCATACTTAATACATTTACCACCATATCTTCCCTATCTGGTTGGTGTTTTTTTGAAAAATAATAATCTTTTAGTAATTATAGCCATCACCAGTGCCACATGTTTATTTCATTCTATGGGAAGATCAATTTCCAAGAAATGTGATTCATATATATTTTACAATTTTGACCCTAATGGAAATTAATCTATTTATGAAATTAAATTATTATAATATTAAACTCATTATCATGGTTTAAAAAATCATATAATTAATTAGTTATATCCTTGAAAAATAAGAAATAAGTCTATCATTCTATAAAAAGAAAAATCCAAGTACCTTCTTTGATATATCACTATATATCACAAATCCATCACTTCACGATGGTAATGTTAATATTTATGCATTAAAAAATCCGTTATACAATTCTTGAAAAAATTATTTACATTATTATAAATATATGAACATAACCACTTTACATTTCAACTTGTTTAATGGTTTATAAAATAAGTAATTTTTTTGAACAAATTGACTATTGTGAAATTCTATTCCAAATAATCAATGTACCTTGGTTATATTTGTTGGAATCAAAAATATCACATCACTTCATTCTTATTTTAAGTATCAAATAATATTCCATCCATTTATATAATATGATCGAGAAAAAATAAGCATTTTCTATATTTTCCTTATAAATAATTTTTTATATGTGTCTAAAGAATTATTCTTCATTGAATTTTATTATTTTGACAGAAATTTGAGTATATCAACATTTCATTAATAAATAAAATAGTGAAATTAAGCATATAATCCTGGAATAATTTTTTTGTCAAATTAAAAACAATAGATGGTTCAGTTGATAATTCATATAGAATTACTATAAATATATAATATCCAAAACTCATTCAATATTTAATCTTTAGAATATATTCCTTCTTTACTCTCTGCCAGTGATACTTAGAATAGAGATAAATCATTGAAAAATATTGAGCTCCTTGAAGGTTATAAAATAAGACATTAATATGGGGTATAAAATATTTCTTCTTTTTTAAAATGGCCTGAATTTCCCTATAATCAATGAAAAAACCCATAGACCAATATTTATTCTACAAAATAACAAGATATCACCCCGGTGAAACACTAGGGTTTCTAAATCCATTAATAAACAACACATATAGTTGTCTCTTCAATTATAAAAATTCCACTATGTCAATCCCATAAGGAGTCTTATAAATAGTTTCTTTAATCTTGGTTGAGATAAGTAAAAAACTCAAATTCATGATCAGGTAGATTTCAACATAATTCTTTAGAAAATAAATAAATATATTCTTTCAAAATAAAAACATGTTATATTCTAAGGATTCCATTTTCATTAATATGTTTTTTATACTATTATTTTCCATGTATTTAATTAATAAGTTCTACTAGAGGTGGATCCAAACATGATTTGGATGATGTAGTATACCCTCTAAAGATAATGGATTCAACATCTCAATCTCAAATTTTAATATATATCTCTTCGAATTAAATTTTTGGATTATAATTTAAAATATAATCCATATCAAAATTTTTATCAAAGTTAATAATTTGTATAATAATAAAATTTTGAAATATGGTATGCTTATGTTTCATAATGGGAACTGCCCGACACATTCTTGTTTCCATAAGAATTCCATTATGAGTCTTTGTTGACAACTATCTGTTTAAGATACTAGTGAAATATTAAATTTTCATGGAAAACAAGGATGATATAAAAATGTGGAAAGATCTTAAATAAAATAAATCTTTAGATAAATTTGAAGTTATGATCAATGTCCCTTCTGACATATCTTTGAGATAATTATAATTACTTGTATTAATCCAATGAGCTTATATATCTCCCATTAAACTATTCTACAAGAGGTTCCCTTAATAATTGGGATGTCTGTTAGAATAATCCACAATCTCTTTATAGATGAATAACTAGATAGACTTTGTTTACTTATTTTCCTTCTTTTCAAGAGCACTATAACCACTTTCTCTTTAATTTAATGAAACTAATGTTCCATTAAGAAGGTACCTTAGATTTTATTTCCACAATTATCACTTGTTCGAAATACCATCCATAATTTGTTATCTATTGAATCATGTTTTTCCCTAGGGGTTAGTCAAAAATTTTTTATCATTATTTCCCATTAAGATATAGAACCTTGCAAATTCATTCTTTATCTTGATAACACTTGATATTATATAATTGTAGGATGAAAACTTTTTAAATACCAATTCCATTTGGTTATTTAGTTTAATATCATTAAAAAATAGTTAATAGTGATTTGAAGGATTACATATATAGTCCACAATATGCGTGGATAGTTTTTAATATTATCCTCATAATCTACAAAACCTTCTTTTTTTTCCTTCATAATTAAATTTAAGAACATCCTTTCTATTTCAGCTATAATTTCTTGGGGAAGTTATTTCTTGATAAACATCAAATTAAAAGTTATCTATTTCATAATTTCTATTACATTAACCTCTTTACTATTCTGGATCAATGACCACCATTCATCTATATCTCCCGCTAGAAAATTCATGCAAGAGAAACATTTTCCCTTTTAATAAACCATAATCCTAGAATATCTTTTCTGGGGACGTAATATAATTTTTTCACTACCAATGGATTAATAGTTCCATTAAAATTTTGATACCTCAGTCATAGGAAATGATCCCACACAAGTGAATCATACTACAAAAAACAATTCTCTATACATGCATGGTTATTCATCATAATCTAAGTCAATTTCCCTATTATTCCCATGATCTACTCAGTTACAACACCAAATATATTTTGTATCATATAAGGGAAATCCCAAAATTGACTATTGTTACCTAATTCCTTTCTTCTACTTGGAAAAATCTATAAACAATGGAACATATTAAGATAGATCATAATCATCATGAATATTAATATATAAAATAGACATACCTATAATGGTAAGTGTTCTAAAAATACTCTTAGGGATTATAATTACATTAACTTTATCTATATTCATTTAAAATCTAGTTCCCATGGTTCCCACTAAACATTCTCTGATACCAAATTTTACCCTTGAATCTTGTAACCTAATGTTTGAGTGAAATTCACTATATTATTATAAGATATAATGGACATGACCATACATTATTGGTCTAGTTAACAATTTTGGAAAATTTGATACATATTTTATTCTGATGTTACGATATAAATATAAAATCATAGCATAATAAACATTCTTGTTCCCTTTAACTAATTAACAATTCCCTTCTTTATAGCTAGGGGAGAGGGAAAAAATAAAGGGTGATATTGAATTCAATGTAAGAGATACATACAACTGTATCTCTCATGATTAAATAATACATAATCAATATGGTAGACTGGGTAATAGAAAAAATACATTCAATTAATAACAATATTTCAATAAGAATTCATTTATAATATTAATATATAAATCTCCTAGATAATGGAAACAAATTTATTTTAAAGGAAATGTATAATTCTATTTTTTTGATAAAGTTTTCTCAGCAAAGATATTAGGAATCATACCATCATGTCCTCTCAAGCATGAAAACATTTTTAATAAATGGTTCAATGTAAAAGAAATACCCATCCAATTTGGAAGCCTATTATTTTGTTTCATTATACATGTTGATAAATTGAGTTGAAATATATAATTGGGACCCACCCTTAACTTATAAGTTTTATGTAATCCTGATATTTTGAATGATCAAAACAATTAATTCTCAAAATGACATATAAGTCATTACAATTTATATTTAATCCAGAATATGGAACTATAATATTTCTCAAGTAAATAAAATGAAATATTTAATAATATTAATATAACTAGTACCAAATGTAGAACAAGTATATGGTTGAAAGAACCTCAATGTAATCGAAGTGATTCTTAATTCTTCCATGATATTAAAACTGTTGGTAAAAAATCCCTCATTGTGTCCTATCAATATATTTTGGGTTTTATTATGTTTTTTGACAAAGCTAAATGACTGTGAATGAGTATGGAAGGTGATTGTCAAAAGTAAGTTTTTAAGGTGTGAGTGGTATGCATAACGGTTCCCAGTGAACGGATCATGGTACGCAAAAGGCATGAAGGTTCATAAGATGTTCATTGAGGTGGTGATTTTTTAAGCTGGAAAGGGGTAAAGGATTTACAGGGACTATAGAAGGAAAATGGTTTCTGGGAGTCTTGCGGTTCATGGTATGGAGTGGTATAAAGTGAAGGAAATGATGAATCCATGATTTGGTAAATCTTGTATTAATGGATTTTTTGGATTCCGTTTCTATATAAAGAGTTCTAATCCGAAAAATTAATGTATATATAAATATTGATTAGAGAACTCCTTTTTCTCTGGGAATTAGGCTAAGTCCAAAAGTTGTTCGTGTTGAAACATAGTACGTAGTGGAAAAAGACGCAATACATAGGGGAGTATACGAAGGAGAAGTGGTTCGTGGGATGTGAGTCCGCGAAGGGTGAAGTAGTTCATGGAAGCAGTTATGTGTATGTTTTTTCTAGGAACTAAAGCCCGAAAAGGAAGAATGGTCCATATAGGGAAGGTGGTTTGAAGAGGAAGAACTCACCTATAGAAGTAGAGGCAGTATGTAGAAGCAGTTCACAAAGGAGGTGCACCGAGTCAGTACACGGAGGTGGTACATGACAGTGCAGGTGATGATAGTCTGTAGGAGAGGCAGTCCATAGAGGAGAAGCAATACATAGATTTGGAGGTAGTTAGCAGAGCAGGTAGTCTGCGTACCCTACCTGGTACACAATATGTGAGGAGCTAGGTGGTTCGTGGAGTAGGCAGGGTGGTTCACCAAACACTCAAGGATTCTTGGAAAAGCTTCAAATCAGTTTTTGAAAGTTAATTTTGTTACCTAATAGTATGTGGAATGGTGTATTTAATCTTCGGGTGAAAAAGTACTTCTATATAGTATCTATATATGGTTGAGGAAGTGCATTTTCATGAAAATAATGGGACCTATTGGTCCATAAACTATGAGTGGATCCCTTCCAAAAGTAGTGAGCAAAGGAAGAGGAAGGTGGTGACCCACTCTACCGGATTTGATCCAGAGATATAGGAATAAGGAAAGTCCCTTGGAAATGTAGTGAGAACACCATAAACCTTGTACAAGAAGTGATCTTGGGAATATAAGATCTGCCTCGAACCTTGTATTCAATATTGGCAGTGATCCTTAGTGAATTTGGTACAACATCACATTGCCGATTGTAAGCTCCTTAGCCGTAGCGTAGTGAGGGTGAACCAAGTAAAAACAGTTGTTTCCTATGCATGATTTTATTTATATTCATATATTTTTATAGGAAAAATAGATAAGTGTGTTTTATTTAAAAATGAAACAAGATCCAAAGGGGCAGAAGATTTAATCTTGAATACCATGATTCACCCCCATATCGAGGTATTATACCTATTGGACCTAACAATTGGTATCAGAGTGAAACGTTAAAAGTTAGTAAATTGATTACAGTATAGGAAATGGAGGTGGTCAATCACGAAAGGGTTCTTATATTTGAGAAAAATAATTTTCATATTGGGAAGAATTGGATGCATTATTACTTCTTATCATTAGGAATGGATGTCTTCACAACAGCTATGCATGGAATCTTAGCTGATATCAATAGTGGTGATCTACCAGAAGCATAAAGGAGGGAATTAGATGCTGATTCTAAAGGGATCAATGCTTTTGGTGGAGCCCTATCAAATGAAATTTATATAAAGGTGATTTCATGTATATGATCGCATGCTATGTGGAAAAAATTGTTGAATATTTATGAGGGAAACACAAAAGTGAGGGAAGAAAAGCTACAGTTTATATAGAACCAATATGAGGATCTCAAAATGAACCCTAACGAGTTTGTTGATACATTATTTGATCAGGTTAATGATGTCATGGAAGACATGGATGGACCTGGAAAAATTACTAAAGATAAATATATTTTCAATAGAATATTGAGAAAACTTCCACCTTGGTTTAATCTGAAGGTTTCTTGTACTGGAAGACAAATATCTGAAGGAGATGACACTAGATGACTTGCATAGTACTCTCATTGTATATGAAATGATAAATGACGACAATGATGTAGTGGAAAAGGGGAAGACCAAAGAAGTGGAATTCATGTGAATGAATAATCACTTTATTGATGATAGTCTGTTGGAGGAAACTTTGGATGATATATTGTCATTTCTCTCCTCAAATCTGCAAAGCGAAAATTGAAAGTTCAATGATAAACTTCCATTTTCACTTTTTTGAAGTGAAAAGATGTGGCATTATTTAGTAATGTTTCCTAAGAAGTTTGATGATGATTATGAAGACAATGATGAAATTCCCTAAAAGAAGTATTCATCAATTGGGAATGTTCGGAGAAGTAATAAGGGAAATTTCTCCAAAAAGAAGAATTTAATTTCAAAATAAGATGAATGATCATAAGAATCTAAGATATAAGAGTTGGAGGACCAAAATGTTCATAAAGAATATGATTTGGTGGCAGTTTCCAAAAAATCTTCAACAAGAGAGGAAAGTGATAACGAAGATGGATAAATGTATGGAAGAGTTGATATTCATGCTTAATTAGAAGCTTCCCTTATAGTTATTGATCTTTTGAGATCCAAAACAGGGAAATCTGACAATGTTGTTCATGATGATAAACTGTATATATTGTAGAATTAATAAGATCATTCTACGATGAATGTAGAAATTGAAAAGTATAGGTCTTTATTGTTAGAAGGCCCAAAAAAGGTGGTTGAGTACAAAATCAAAATTGAAGAGTAGATAATAGAGATTTATAGTTTGAATGAAACTGGAAAATGGAAAATCAAACATATAGAAGAATTTGAAGCATAATTAGTCATACAATGATGAAGTGTTAAGGATAAATAAAAAATTTTGACTCAGAAAACAACATTAAGAAAATAGATAACACAGGAAACATAAAAGTTGAAAGTGGAACATAGGTGTCCAGCAGAATATGAGAAACTGTCAAATCCAAATGATAAGACTAGTATAGGTCTTGATCAAAAACCAAAAGTAGTAACTTTTGAAGTTACACCACAAGAATTCACTATGATATTGATGATTGATTTGGGTATGAGGAAAAGTTTTAATATTCAAAAAAACCAATAGGATAACCAGTTGTGTAGTATTTTAGGCTAGAATATGCCCTGTATAAGATGCTATTTTTGTAGTAAGATGAGACATAAAGAAAATGTTTTTTTCCATAGAAAATTTATACCAAAGGGATCAAGACCAATAGAGGAATTAATATAGATCTCAATTTTATAGTTCATTATTTTATGGTCACTATTTGAGGTGTTTAGGATTCAGAAACATGACAAGATATTACTCATCAACAATACTGGGTTATATGCTGAAGAATACTAAGGTTGGTTATAAGAATCAAAAAAATGTATCATCAAATGAGATGAAAATGTAAAATCAATAATCATACTTCCAAGATGAAGCTGGTCCATCATATTTTGAGTAATATTTAGAGTCTCAATCCATACCATGTATGAAATCCGAAACATAGATAAAAAATATCTCAGAAGGCATTGGTTTCAGATATTACATTAAAGGAATCTAACCACATAGAGATATCGATCTTTGCTAGTAGATGCACCTGCCATATGATATGAAATAGGGATCTAGAGACATGTATTATGTGTGATAAAGAAGGTATTATAATATTTGGCAATGATGATGGGTTGAAAATTATTGGCTTCGGGAAATCATGGTTTTGGTGAATAGACCTGAGATGTGCAGATGTCTTGGTTGTTGAAGGTATTAGTCACAAATTGTTAACTATAAGTCAATTGTGTGACTTAGGACACTCAATAATCATTTCCATGAAATTATCTATCATCAAGGAAGAAGATGGTGTTGTTGTGTTATAGAGAATGTGTACTAAAGGGAATTTATACCATGTTAGTGGAGAAGAAGATTTGTGCTTTCTATCCAAGGAATAAGAAAATAAGCTTTGACATAAGCATTGTGGAAACATGAAACAAATGTATGTGGAAGATCTATTGATATATTTTGTTGCTCGATATCTCTCTATATTATCATGTGATTGTACATAGACGTGTGATTCATTCCAACAATGGAAGATTATTCAAAATATATATAAGAACAAATATAAATGGTCAACAAGATTAATTTATTTGGTTCAAATTGATGTGTGTGGACCAATATCACCAAGATCTCTATATGGGAGGAGATATTATGTTCTCTTCATTAATGATTATAAAATAATGACATGGGTTTCAGTTATCACCCAAAAATCTGAAGTGTCCAGTTTCATTACAAGATATCGATAGGAATTTGAAAAGATGATTGGTCAGAAAATCTAGAAGATTCAAACTGATAATGGAATAGAATTCACCAATATCCAATTGGAGGATTATCTCGAGATACATTGGATAAAGCATCAAGATTTAGTGGTAAAACTCTATAGAATAATGTAGTAGTTGAGAGAAGAAATTAGATTTTCCAAAACATGGCCAGAACATTTCTCATTGAGAACGACCTTCTGGAGAAATTTTGAAAATAAATAGTGCTGACATCAGTATACACATAAAATATATCAATACATTGTCCCAAAAATGAGGAGAATCCATATGTGTTATGGTATGGAATGAAGACGTCATTGATGTATTTTTGAGTCTTCAGAAGAAAATGTTTCATTTTCAATAAGGAGAAACATAGGAAGTTTGAATCCTGTGGGGATGAAGGGATACTTCTTTGATACTGAAATAAATGAAAATCATATAAATTCTTCAATAAGTAGCTATGAAAGATAGTTGAATGTCATGATGTGACTATAGTGGGTAATGAACATAATCCTCATTAAATACATGATTAGACTTAGGAGGATAATGATGAAGAGATGAAAAGGTAGAGAGATGCTCTGACTCCAGAGGTTGATTTAGAAGAAGACATAGATGATGAGAATAATTCAGTGTGTACCTATAGTCTAGTGAGAAGGATTGAAATTGATAGGAAGAACATAATTGGTTATCAGAGAAAACTTGTGTAGACAAGGATAATGAAGACTCTACAACAAGAATCATACTTATCATGGGTTGAACCTAAATATTTTGATGAAGCATTTGGAGATGAGAATTGGGTTCAATCTATTAATGAAGTGCTTGAATTAATTGAAAATAATCAATCATGGGAGTTTTTTTTGAGACTAGTAGACAAGAATGTCATTTGGATGAAATTTTACTTTTGTAACAAAATGAATTAAGATAGTGTTGTGATTAAAAACAAATCACTACTTGTGTGAAAAGGGTACTCCTAGATAGAGGTTCTTGATGTTGATGAGAAATTTTCACCTATTGAAAGGCTAGAGAAAATTATATTATTCTTGGACATAGTAGTGCAAAGAAATTTAAGGTTTTCCAGATGGATTATAAGTCATCATTCTTGAATGGAGTTTTGGAAGAAGATGTTTATATCAAGAAAATAGTTAGTTTTCTCATTCATGAACATGAGAATATAGTTTTTTGGTTGAATAAGGCTCTATATTTGTCATAGCAAGCACTGAGAGGTTGGTATTTGAGACCTGATCAGTATTTGAAGAAGCTTGGCTTTCAGCATGGTGGAGTTGATCACAATATGTATTTGAATAAAGATAGTAATCAAAGGGTGAATGTGCTTCTTTATGTCGATGACATAATATTTGGAAGCTCAGATGAAGAACAATGTAGAATGATTTCTGAATTCTTGAAAAGTGAGTTCAGAATGTCAATGATTGGTGAGTTGATTTTTTCCCTTGGTTTATAGGTGACACAAGGAAGGAATGGAACTTTCATTTCCAAATATAAATATTCCAAAGAGGTTCTGAGAAGATTCTGAATGGAAAATTCAAAGGAGATGAATACTTCAGTTGCTACCTAGATAAAATTATCAAAGGATAATGATGGAATGCTAGTTAATATCATAGAATAATGGAAATTTATTAAAAGTTTACTATATCTTATAACGACAAGACCTGATATTGTTTTTGAAAAATTCCAAGAAGTGTGATATCAAAGCAATCCAAATGAAATACACATGCTTGAAGTGAAAATAATACATCGGTTTGTAAAAGGAATTGTGGCTATTGGTTTAATGTATAATTAAAAAACTCAAAGTTATTGGTATATACAGATTCTAATTTGACCAGATTAGCAGATGAAATGAAATCAATGTTGGGATGTGACTTTTAACATGGAGGATTGTGTATTTCTTGGTTGAGAAACAAACAAGATTTCATTTCATTAAGCACTGAAGAAGCTGATTATATTGCGACTACTCATGTTTGCACACGCCTATTGTGGATGAAGTACTAGATTGAGGATATGGGAGTTGTAGTGAAATCAACGATCTGAATTCATTATGATAATTAAAGTGAAATAAATCATAGAGACAATTGTAGTCCATCACTGAAGGAGAAATCATATTGAAATCAAATGTCATTTTATCAAGGACAAGGTGGAGCAAGGGCTTGAGAAGTTGGAGTATGTGCCAACAGAACAACAAGTTGAAGATATTATTACAAAGTCATTACCTAGATACGCGTTTTAAATGCATCGACTAGTTCTGGGAGTCTAGTCGATTCCCCACACTTGAAAAATTGGGGTTATAGGACCCCCTCTCCCCGAGGTATGGTTTGTTTTTCCATAATGTATTGATATGTGTTCTTTACCCTGTGGTAGACAACATTGATGTTCTCTTCAAGTTTGTTGACAAAGGGGGACAACGTGTGACTAGTTTAGGGGGATAAAATACATGGGGATAAACTGTTAGGTGGAGCAGCGAAATAGGGGGAGTTGAAGCTGTTTGGAGGAGCTGTAACATAAAAGGAGTATTAAATATGGAAATGTAATAAGTGATCGATCAAATATTATATATCACGATAGCTAAGGATCATGATGAAAGAAGTTGATTGGTTTCAAGAGTGGGTGTTAGAAATAATGTGATTCACTGATGAACCATTCACTATACTCTTCTTTCTCACACTCAGCATAGATCATGTGGGTGTAGAGTATGAGTTGAGTAAATCTATGACCACTGTCTTAATCACATGGAGGGAATTATGATTGAAGAAGGGTAGAGCTATAATGAGGTATCACAATGTGAATAATTATAATGAAAAGAGTTTTCAACAAACCCAATGAGGGAGATCATTGGGAAAAAAACCATCAATGTGTCCTCTTAGTATGTTTTAGGTGTCATTTTGTTTGTTGATAAATCCGAATGACCGTGAATGTGCATGGATTGTGTTTTCTTAGATTAGGTTTTTAAGGGGGCGTAGTCTTCCAATGTTTTCCAAAAGTTTGGGCCTCCATGTAAAGAATTTTTTATTAACAAAGGAAGGTTTTCATCGTATGAGTGATTGGAATGATGAACTATGAAGAAAATCAGCAAAATAAGGGTACCATGTACCTCAAAACATGGACAAAATACCATGTTTGGGAACCGTTCATGACCACATACTGATTAGCGGTAACGGTACACAGTGAAGGGACCACGGTACACAGAAGGCATGATGGTTCATAGGATGGCTCGTTGCGGTTTTTATTTTTTGAGTTGCGAAGGGGAAATGGTAGTAAATGGACCATAAAGGAAAAATGGTTCGCGGGAGGCTTGCAGTTTTCGCAGTAGGAAGTGGTTCATGGTTAAGGTAGTGTTGAATCAATGATTTGGTAAATCTTAGATTATCATATTTTTTGGATATATTTGCCCATATAAATAGTATAATACCAATGATTAATGAAAAGAGAAATATTCATTTGAGAACACATTTTTTCTCTGAGAATTCATCTAAGTCCAAAAGTGTTTCTTATGGAAGAAACTCCACAGATAGGTTTTGTGGGAAACTATATCCTGAAAAATATGCAATGCGCACAAGAAGAAGGAGCAGTATGTGGAGGAAGAAGGCACTGTACATGGAGGAAAAATGCATGGTATTTTAGGGAGTTTGCGAAGGAGAATTGGTTTATGGGAAGTGATTCTTCGAAGTGTGAAGTAGTTCACAGAAGCAATTCTATGAATGTTTTTGAAAGGCACTGAAGCATGAAATTTATGAAGGTTCAGTAGAAGGAATGTAGTTTGGGGAAGAAGAAATAAACTATAGAAGTAGAGTTGGTACATGGTAACGATTTTCAGAGGAGGTGCATTGAGTCGGTACATAGAGGTGGTATGAAACAGTGCATGTAGAGAAAGTCCATGAGAGGGGAAATCCATAGAGGATAAGTGATATACAGTATTGGATCTAGTTCACAGAGTATGAGGTTTTCATACTATACCCAGGACACAGTACACAGAGGAGCTATGTGGTTCTTGGAATAGGAAAGTCGGTTTTACAAACACTCAAGAAATATTTCAAAATCATCAAATCAGTTTTCAAAAGACATTTCTGTTACCTAATAGTATGCGTAATGGTGTATTTAATCTGTGGGTGAAAAGGGGAAATCAAAAGAGAATATATATATATTTGAAGATGCATATCTTCATGAACCTGAAGGGACCTACAAGTCCATAAACTTTCAGTGGATCCCTTCCAATATCAGTCAGCTAAGGAAAATGAAGACGATGAAACTTTCCACCAAGAGTGATCCATATAAAGAAAAATTAGGAGAGACCCTTGGGAATGCAGTGAGAAGACCCTTAAACTTGTTAAGGCATTGATCTTGGGCATAGAAGATCTAGTCCAAACCTTGAAATCAATGTTGGAAATGATCCATAGTGAATTTGGTACAAAAACACATCACCGGTTGTAGGCTCCATCTGCATAGCCCAGTGAGGGTGAATAATGTAAAAATCATTATGTCTTATGCATGTTTCCATTTCTGTTCATATATTTCTATGAGAGAAAGGGAGAAGTGTGTTCTGTTTAACAATGAAACAAGATTTTATGGGGTAGCGTTTTTAATCTTTGATACCCTAATTTACCCCCCTCTCAAGGCATTCGACCTAGTGGACCTCAAACAAACTGTGGTTATAAATTATAAAAATAATGTTTAATGAGTAATGTTGAGTGATAAAGAACGCGATCACAAGATAGTGAGTGATATAAAAATAAGATTTAATCCATTATTATCAATGGATGTTAAGAGACCATATATTCCTAAAAAATAACTTTATTATATTAAATACATGTATTTAGAACATAAAATAGAGAAAATACACTAAAATTACCTTCATTGTAACATCATTTAATAATTGAGTTAAAATCGCTTTCAAAATTATTTTCATTTATTTAAGAAAATAATACTCTTTTCTTCTCATATAATTGTAATTTTTTTTATTTTGAGAAAAATAATTTTCTAAAATTAGCATGGAAACATGTAAAGGAATTTTCAGGGAAATGGGTAGTCCGAATAGTGTGAAAAATTGTTCTTGTAGTTTTTGTTAAAGAAAAAAAATTATTCGCACCTATGTTAAAAAGATAAAGTTTCAAAAAAAGATTAGTAGATTATTTTTAAACCCTTTTAATGAAAGTAAAACATTTAAAAATTTATATTTATTAAAAAGTTTGATAAATGTAGAAAAATACAGGAAAAAATATATAAAATATGGACATAGAATAAATAGTTTTGGAATGAAAACTTTTAAATAAGATTATTAACAACAAGTATATTACATGTAAGTTACATATTGATTATTGATACAATAAGAAAATAAATTGAATATAAAATTTTTAACAAAAAATTAACCACATTAAAATAAAATATATTTGGTTTAAATGTTTAGGATCATATATTTTTATCGAATAACATATTCTTATAATAATTCCCTAAACAAAATGATATTTGAAATATAAATCCATTACCTAATGTTTTTCATTACTCGTAAATGATTTTAACCATCTATATAATAAATGATGATTTATTAAAATTTGATAAAAAATGATATATATACTTATAATATGGAAAATTAACCACTTATATCATTCTAGCACCCATTCCTTAACAACCTTTCATTATCATCATCATTTCTGTTATTAACTACTTCATTTTTCATTTATGTTTTGATTTGGAAGTTTCAGTCCTCATGTATTGATAATTATTCCATAAATTCTATAAATTTAATCATGATGTAAATATAATATATATATTCATTATATAAATATTTTGAATCATCTATGAAAAGTGTATATCCAAAATGAATTATATAAGTCAGTAGAGGTGGGAGTGCAATGTACACATGAGTGACAATATCATTTTGTAATGGGTGGAGTGATAACATAATAAATGATATCATATATTTAAATAATAATAATTATTTAAAAAATATAATATATTTTCTTTAGTAAAATATTTATTACAATCCAAATAAAGTGGGGATGAAAGATGAATTACACCACTATATGGAGATGGTATGTCGTATATATGCACGAGAAATGTTTTAATTTTACATAAGATGAAAAGGAAGTGGAAATGGTTATCCTATATTCATAAAAAAATGTCAACATATTTATGATATTTTACTCATTATGATAGTATGGATAAATTAGATCAATTGGAATTATATGAATAATGAAACATCAAAAGAGTCGGTAAAGATGATTACCTCTTCTTAGAGAGACATCCACTAGCACATGCCTTAATATTTCATGGGATCATCATAAAAAATAAGTTAAGTTCAATAATTAAGGCAAAAAATATAGTTAGGTTTTTTAGAAATTTTTTGAGATAGATTTCTCATTATTTCTGAATAAGATAGGTGAATAGTTCTCCTTTTATAAGTGTGGGGAGGGACAAAAATGGAATTACATAAACAATGTCAAGACTATAGATTCATTTTATGAAAGTGGATCCAAATTGTCATAGATTTTAATATGAAAATGGAATGTTATAAATAAAACCAACCAATGAGGTTTAATCATGTGTTTTGTGTTATCTTTTAGACTTATCAGTTTTTTTATTCTTTTTAACCCATTCTACGGTCAATAGAGGTGATAAATATATTCATGTTTACTATTAATTATGGATGAAAATTATGTTGATATTTTTACATAATATTAACTCTGATAATTAAAAATATAAAAAAAATTAAATGATTAAAATTCTAGAATTGGGAAAAATTTAATATAATATTAGTTTGAAAAGTGAAATGAAACCTGTTTTTAAAAACATTTTTCTTTAAGAAAAAAAATATTTTACAGTAAAATAAATTATAATGATGATTCAAATGAAATAAATTTTATTATTTAGAATAATATTTTACTTATTTGTATTTAAAACTAAATCTAAACTAATAGTAATTTTTAAAAACACGACTAAATGAAAAGATCTAAAAATATTTTTTTGAACAAAAACATATGTTTTTTTCAAAAATGTAAATAATATATTTATAATTTAAAAATTAAACTTTAATATGATTATATGAATATATTAATATATATTTAGTCTATCGAAATAGTTTTATAGACCATAAGTTCATTCTTATATTATTATAATTTCATATAAGTGATAGTTTTGTAAAATCAGTATTTCATACCATTCACATAAAAATCAACTATTTCTAAAAAATATCAAAGATTAATCATAAAATAATTTTGGAATGTTAAAATAAAAAATGATATCAATCTATTTAATTTCAATTGATAATATTTTATAATTTATGTTTTAATCCCATTCTTGAAAAATGTTATGTGCATTATTCTATAATTTCTTATGGAATAAAATATTACTCACTATAATTGAATCATGGGAGTTACACATATCCCTAAGGTGATCAAAAAACAAAAGAGATAAGGAAAATGATAATTAAATATGTGATAAATATCTTTCTATAGTGTCCCTTGGATGATATTGAGTGAATACACACTGAAAGTGAACCATGGGTGAAGGGGGGAAAGAGTGTGAATGAGAGAGATGATGTCTGGTTTGAGTCTATACAATCAATTCCATGATAGAGTTAAATTGAGAAAATAGAAAAATAGATAATAAAGAATATATAAAACTGGGTTGATACATTCGTGTAATGAAATAATTATTCATAATGAGAAGTAATTCTTATTGGTTGGTTCATATCCTAGAAAGTGGTTCGTGGTGTAAATACATGTTATGTAACTTATGATATCAACCATGAAATAATTATGAACAATAGCAGCATAAATAACCCATTCAAACTATAAACTGTTATAGTAACATTTATATAGAAGCTTTAGAGATCCAATATACCCCAAAGTTCTCTATGTCCTACGAAAATATTGAAGATAATGATAAAAATCATTTTCATACATGATAGAAAAACTCATATGTGAAAAAGAGATTCTTTCACCATTCCAATCAATTGATTTTTCTATTGGATTTATTTCCCACTATTTTGTATCTTTAATCTAATAATTTTGGCCAATATATTGTTCATTCATTTATCCATTTCATGTCTTGTTTTAATATAATATAAATAAATTGCTCTATTTTATACAATGTCTTTCATTGGATTATTTAATTTTCTTTATGTTTTATTATTTTTCTATTTGTCACCCAATTATGAATCACCTATATTTTCCATAGTCCTATTCATAATATTTTGGTTTTCAATGTTTTTCATATTCTTTATCTTGGATATCTCATCTTTCTTCAACAATATCTATAGTATTTATTTTCTATTTGAATTTTAAACATTCTTAGAAGTGATTGATATGAATATATCATTACTATGAGAAAATTGATGGAAATAACAATATAAATTCATTAGATTTTAAAAACAGTATGTAAAATATATTAATTTCTTTTTCAACTATTATTTTTTATTTATTTTAGGATTTCTCCCCATGATATATGATATATTTTTATTGGTTTCAATATAAAAACTCCAGGTTGTTCATATTTTCTAAAAACTAAATGTTTTTAAGTTTTTCACATTTATATCAGCTGGTTGGGATTATTTTTGGAAATAAACTTTTACTTATTCAACTAATAAATCTAGACATAGTGGTGGAATATTTTTTTATTTTTTCTCATTTATTTTTCTATAAATAATTAATTTAAATATATATATTCTACAAAATAAAATTTTAAAAAATCAATGAATATTAAGATGAATGGTTCATTTCCATTTATGGATTCTTCATATTAATCTTTTGATTATCTATGGACATTAATTACACCATATAAAATATTTTCTTCACAAGATTATTCCATGTAATTGAATGTAGAAATATATTTCCCAGTTTTACATTCTATAAAGACCTTTATATTGTTGTTTCCAAATTAATCAATTTAACTTAAGGCTCCTTGAATTTCATTTTGAGGATAGTTTTATCATCCTCTATTGATTTTAGTTTTTCTTCAGAAGCCTTTCTCATATCTTTATTTTTTTCTTTCCTATATTTATTCTATTTTTAATGTATATTCATGTTCTTAAATCATATACTCATTGATAATAAATTTATAATTATTGAAAATAGTTACTTATTATAATGTATCAATTCTTTCTTCCAATATTTTATTAACATCTTCATTATCCATGATATTGTGGAACCATTAACTTTTGAACCTTGTTAGTGATTCATTTAGATCTAAATTAATTACACATATGACCCTCGATTTGTTAGTGATCTTAATATGGGTTTCAGTACTTTCATAAAAATCCTTCTTCCTATTCTTTTAATGTCAAATTTGTATTGGGTGATTTCCTCCTTCAAACAACTAAAAATGAAACAAATATATGATAATATTTCTTGGGGGATTTTATACAAGATAAATTTTATATAACTAATTAATCAATATTATAAATTTTCGGAATTTTTATCTTCCCCATTGATACATTGTTCTTAATTTTTGAAATTATTATAATATATTTCAACTTCAACTTTATCAAAAAAATGATTTATTTCTTTAGAGAATTTTTTTATCTTCATGGTGGTTTGTTTTACCATATGAACCTATTCAAAAAATATTAATTTCCCTTATATAGAATCAGAGAATATATAAACCATATTATCTTCCACTAAAAAAAGATGAATATTATCCCTTTTTATATGAATTTTCTCAACAATCTTACAACCCTTCCATTATTATTTATTATTTTCATAAAAGATAAATTCTGAATTGTTTAATTAATAGTTGATTCATATGATTATTCAAATAATTACTTTATAAATCTATTTAAAATATAAAAAAAATTCTTATTGATAGAAATTATCATATATGAGAATCCAATAGAGGTATGTAAATTAGAAATAGAAATTTTTAGTAAAACCTAAGGATCCTTCCAACACTGAGAGGTTGTATGGAGAATCAATAATGATACCATTAATATAGTTTTAACCTTTTTTCCCAAGTTATCCCTTATAATTTCCATTTTACGGATGTCACTATTTTTGTTTCCATTATTTGGTATGTATTCTGGTAGAGTAATCAGAAAGTGCACAAAAAACACCAGAATTTGTCAAAGATGTACACCTCTATGATGGATGACTATGGCCCCGATGATACCTAATTATGATCCCAAATGAACAAATTCCTTCTTATAATTAAATTAGTTATAGTAAAGGATATGTTCATGGAAAAATTATTCTGTCACTAACTAGATAAAAATAAAGCACTAACTTGATGTTTGGAAAATGTCTATAGACTATAGGTTTCATCCCACTCATTGTAATTATACCAAAAATGAAACTCTTATGTACCCAAGGATAATATGAATTATCTTTTTCCTTTTCCATAGTAATGATGTTGGTTACCACATGGATTTAATATCCTTGTAGTATTATCAAGTTTTCATTACTTGGTTTCAATATTTGTGTATATTCATGAAAATATAGTTTACTCTCCTCTTACACAATACACATGTTTTTTACTAAGATATTGTATAAGTTCCTTTTTTATCATACTCAAACAAAATAATATAAAACAATTGAGAAGCCAAAATCTCTATTTTATATAATATCTTAAATAAATAAATATATATATGTATATATATATATATATTCCCTGAAAACCATTTGAATATATTTATCATAATCTTTAGTAATTCAAACTCCCTAAAATATCATTATTTAACTCTTATATCTTTCCCATTTATTCACATGAGTAATCACAATTCCTATTATTTCTATATACTTATCCTAAAATAATCAACAAAATACACATTATAAAATATTTATATAACCCAAATACTCATATTTCATAAAAAGATATGAAATATAAATATCACAACAGTAATCATATCTACGTACATCATGGATATTATTTCCTCTTCAAATTATTCAATCCTTAAATATGTAATTGAAACATGGTATTTGAACCATTAACTCTAAAAAAAGAATAAAAATATGTCTTTTTATGTTGGAATGACTCACACTCTTTCACCAATTCTTCAAACACTGCATTTATTGACACATACGTAGTACCCAACTAGTAGATTGTACACACACAAAACCAAAATATCTTCCCCTAATACACAAAAATACTAATATTCACCCTCAAAAATTATCAAACTCATTCTTACAATTATTTATGTTTCATGTTTATGGGATGATCCATAAAATTGTGTTCATATTCATATAAATGGAATGGTCCTTATTGTATATTCAAACTCATTCTTAAAAAATTTCAAAACTCATTCTTTCACTACTGTAAATCCTAATTTTAAGCCATTAAATATTCTAAAAATCTAAATCTAGTAATTTGAAACATATCATGCACAGTATTATTATATTTTAATGCACATATTCTTCTTAACTCAAGATTTTTCATATTCCTAAGATATTTTAAAATTTTTTCCTTCATACAAATCCGAAGGCATCATCGTTTATTATGTCTAGATAATCTTCTGGTTGTCTTACTTCACTATGATCAATCTATTGAGATTTCCATCCTTATTCATTATATTCATGGATAATCATTAAATAAAATTTAATGTGAAAGGAGAATATTTGTTTATGTTATAGGAGCTACACATGATCCTCTAGGGAAATCACCAGATTTTTTGATGGATGTAACTCATATTTTATGGTGATGTGTCTTGCAACTCTCAATGAATAGAGGTGTTGGAAACAATAACTAAAACAAAATCATATTTTTTAGCATTAAGAATGTGTATATATATAAATAAATGAATATTTATGATATTTATTCATCTCATGTCATAATAAATTTCTAGAGAGAAAGTTTTTATTACTCAGTATGTTATATCCTTAGTTATATGAATTATAATAGAGTATTTTCTATACAATGTCCCATTGTGACACCACAATTAGTTATTTCTCAATAACCTCCCTACACACTAACTACTTATTCATTCACACACAAACCTTCTTTTCACCATTCACGACACCTATGATCACCACATTTGAGATTTATCTTATGGTATTTGAAGGATTTGGTTGATTTTGATACTATGGTTGGTAATGGATATCCAATTACTTCATCCAATATACAAATATTCCTAGTTCAATATTCTAGGAGTGAAATTAATTACATAGTGGACTCAAATGACTCTTACATTGGGTCATGAATGAACTGTAAGTATATCACTAAAATTTTTCTCACATATGGTTAATAAAGATCCAGATGAATATAAAAAATTACATATATGAAAATGTCTTTTCCAAAAATCACTTAAAATAATTAACATAAAATGAATTTTTAACTTTTAATGGAAGTAACTCAACCTACAACCTCTCAAATTTATTTTCTAAAATCTCATTCATATAAGTACATTTTTAATTCTTAAGATCACATATTTCAACTATTTTTGTCTTCTTTTGAATGAATCTGAAAATTTTCCAAATATATGAACTTCACTTTATGACACATTCTCAACATGATTGGTAATTTTAATACACATCCAATCACTTCCTCATCAATTTTATTCATTAACATATTGACATGATACAAATCATCCTTTATTAATAATAAATAAATAAAAAAGTACATTTTATATATTTTGGGTTTTCGACATCAATTTATTTTGATATAATCATTCATAATCATTAAAAACAAAATTAGGAACATATAAAAATATATCCACTACATTTCAGAACATATAACTTTTATTAGTGTGGTCACATTTTAATTTGAAATTATTTATTATTTTATTATCAATTGTATTATTTGTTTTGTTCCTCTCATGTATATAATTTTGTTATTAGTCCAATAAAAAGACAACGTGTTACTCAGAATTTAGGTATCCAAGAGAGGGACAACATCAAATGAAGAATACATGAAGATTCCATTCTTATATTCCAAGTGTTTTTTCAACACAATATATGTAACGAATTGAACTATGATAAATAAAATTCACTTTTTTATTTTATTAAATGTATTATTATATAATATGGTTACAGAGAACAAATGAAATTAAATTGTTTTATTATATCCGACTGGATTAAATGATCGTTAATTATCATTATCATTTATAATATAGTTGTTGAAAAATGATCACATGACTAGTATAAATACATGGTTTTAACAAATCCAATTGTCATAGACAAATGAAGTGATGGACTCAACTAGTAAGATCATACCCTATAAATCCAATTTATTAGAGACTCCAAGGGGATATAATTTAAAGTTATTTTCCCAAGAACAATCACCTGCTATGATCCAACAACTTAATCCTGAGTGAATCCTTTTACATGAGAAGTTCAAACTCATCGATATCACACCCCAAATCATGTTCACCAAACAACCCAATGAAATTCCCACCATCGCGCACATTACTCTTAGGGTGTATACTATTGTATTAAACGTATATGAATCAAGACCCTATAAATATGACTACTTAAATTATTTTTAATATAATAGTGAATATATTTTTATCCTATTATTGTTACTTCGTAAATGAATTTTATTTTGAATCAATAAATCAGAAATTGTATTTTATGTTAATTTTCAAATTCAATTAACTAATATATTTTCATGAATTAATGGATTTTTGAATTAAATAATATTTTAATAAAATAATTTTTGAAATAATTTTTATTATATATAAATGATCATATAATTTTTATGAACTGAAATGTAATTTTTTAACGGTTCAAAAAAATGTTATTGTAATAAAACCCATCATTTTCAATAAATGTCATTTTTATTTTAAAAGTATAAAGTTCACATATTTTGAAAATTATTTATATTAAATGAATATTATTTTTGTAATTAGGACCTCAAAATTTTCCAATATTGAAATGTTTAAAATTTTATGATATAGTCGAATTTTCAGGTGAAAATTATATAACTTACAAATATAATTTTTATTTTATAACATAAAAATGACCCAAAAGAGATGTAATAAGTAATATAAATTAGATAAATTACAAAATATATGTTTCCATTTAAAATAATGTGATTTTATGTTTGTCATATGTATTTTTTAATTCCATTAAGAATCCTTCAAGACTTATAAAATATTTTATGATTTTAAAATCATATATTTTAGGAGTGTGACTCACCTCCACATAAGAAAGGGAATTAATTTATTAATTTAGGACCTTGAACTTATAAAATAATTTAATTCACTCATATTTTGTAGAAACCATGGGAAACCCATGGGATGGTTTGGGGATTTGGATATTTTATTATGTAGTGTCCAAAACCAAATTAATAAAGAAATCCCCCTCTTTTTATATATAAACCCACCCAAACTCTAAATTATCTTCACTAAAAATTATAGTGGCACATAAATAATTTTATATTCACTCTCTATAGTCCCAAAATTATTCCCTCAATATCTCAATAAGTCTTTCTTGAGCCTTTGGAGTCATACACTCAAGTATGGGAAACTCATCTTCCACCCTCCTTTTTTTAAGAACACCATTTATGTTATGCATTTAATTTATTTTTTCCTATGATGGAAGAAATTTTTAAATATCCTCATTACTATAAATTTTAAGTATAAATTATGATATAACATTTTAATCTCATTTATCCCTCCTAATAACGATTATGTAAACCTGTTACCATGTTGAAAGTTTGTTAGGGACTTTCCACTCCTCCTTCCAAATTCTAGCTACTTTTTTGAAATTAGTTCTTGTCATTTAAAATGGTTATATTTTAATTCATTTATAGTTAGTCCCTTAAGTATCAATTTAATGTTTTTTTAATGAGGGATCATTTATACTCCCCCATTTGAACCCTTATCTATGTCGTTACTATGTCGAAATTCATTAAGGGATCCTCACCTTCTCTTCTTCGTTCATGTTTTTTTTAAGATCTTATGAATTAATTTTCTATTTCCAAATAATGGGAGATGTATTTATATGTTCCTATTACTATTTATTTTACGTTTAAATTATTAGTGACCCCTATCTCTCTTATCAACAATTTTTATTAATTTTTATGTAATTTTGTTATGATGCTGAAATTTCACTACAGTTTTCCATACCAAACAAACTATGTATTGAATACCACACCCATTTTTTATCTAGGGTGTTAACCATTATGCACATATAATTTTTTATTTTGGACTTATATGTATGTATTAAAAACTCTTGGATCGTGGAATATGTTATTATGATGAATGAATCCATGTTTTATGATCTATGTGGCACACATAAGCATGAGAACGAAATGATCCAGATTGGTGCACCCAAATAGTTCTCCAATGCACTGGGTGATGTTTAGTATCAGGGTATGGCATATTGGGATAAGGTTGTACCTAATTCCATTATGGTAGTATTTCCACCCTGATGATTTGGAGGGTTTATCCTTGACTTGTGTTTATGATCTAGTGTTTCTAGGTGATGCCACATTTCTTATGTTATGATTATCTGGCTAAATAATAACTTATTATTCATTTTATTTTATTCCCCATTGATATTACTATTGTCTAACATATATTATCTTCATCATATTTTTCTCTATAATTCCATTAATTGTATTTATAGCTCACCGCTTTCTTAGGTTTCTGCATTTGATTTCCCATGTAGTATTATGTTTAAAGTTTATTTTGAGCATGTTAAAGATGTTTTCAATAAATATGTTGTTTTTATGTTTTATGTTGTCGTGTAATATAACTAATTTCCAAAATAAACATGACCAATTGATCTTCTAGATTTTAATAAGTGTAATTTTTTGTAATAAAATATGTATTAATGTGGAATAAATAATATGGTTTTTATAGTTGGTATTATAGGAAAGGATTTTTTATTTTTAGGATTAGGATTAGGAAAAACTATGGAAAGTCTTAGAATTAGAGAATTCTATAGAAATACATAGGTAAATAAGTAAGTATATTAAAAAATTATAAATATTGGTAAGTATAGAGTTATTTTTTTATCAAGAAAATACATCTCTGTATAGAAGTGGACATGGTTCTAGAACATATGTAACTAGAGGTAACAACTTCGACAAGATGTTCTGGGCCTAACTTGGGGTAATATAATACATGAATAAGGGACTTACTGCACACCTGGTGTAAAAATCATATGGGATATGAATTGATAAATTCAAAAGCTCATTACTATCCATTATAAAGGGAATAAAAAAATCCCATAAGAATACATGTTAGGAAATATATCATGGATAACATGGATTGAAGTCTTGAAATCAATATGTTATAAAAATAAATGTAATTTATTAGTTTTCCTTTTATTATCTATGAATTACCATTTTATGGTTTGATAATTTAAATTACTCATCCCAAAGTATGTATTCGATAAATTGGATCCATAATAAATTAGTGAAAGGTGGGGTTATCCTCTATAGTTTTATGCATTCCTTTATATCAAGAAATCGTAGTGGTATTATCCAAACACTTCCCAAAACATGAAAGTACATATGTCAATGAAAACAAAAAATGGGATAATTACTATATCCCAAGTATATAAAACTACCCCTATCAATTTTAATGGGATGAACTTACTAGTGAACATCCATTTGTGCAATTTGATGCGATTCTAAGAACCGACTAGCTTTCCGTATATAGAGCCAACATAAATTTACGTTAGAGGAAAATCACTTTTTGTATGGTGAACCAAAACCTAATTATTTACAATTTCAAGGAAGAGGATGAATCTTATTTAATAGAATTATTTCCTATAGGGGTATTATTTCCCTATGAAAAAATGTATCTAGCTCAAATGATGGATTCTAATGAAAATATCATTCTCAAATACATGCCTATTTTCATGTAATACAATGATGTGTTTATTGAGGAATTCTATGGTCTTCCTCATATAGGAGAGGTCTAATTTTTAATTTATCTTATACCTGTGGTGTTTCCAATATCCAAAAATCCATATAGGATGGATGTTGTGGAACATGAGGAACCGAAGAAACAAGTAAAAGACAATTTGGACAAGGGATTCATATGCCCAATTGCTTCACCCTAGGGTGCATGAGTGCACTTCATTAAGAAGAAGGATTATTTAATTTGAATTTTCATTGATTATTGTGATATCAACAAGGACACAATAAAGTACAAGTATCCTTTTCCATAGATTGATGACTTTTTTGATTACCTATATAGAGTAAAATACATCTCCATATTGGATTTTTGGTAATGGTATTATCATGTAAGGGTGATGAAGGAAGATATCCCCAAGACCACTTTTCATGACAGGTATGGGCACTATTAGTTCATAGTCATTTATTTTGATCTCACTAATGATCCTCCAATCTTCATATATTTTATTAATAGAGTCTCTAAATATTAAGTAGACAAATTTTTATAATATTTATATATAATATCTCAATATACTCCAAAATAAAGTAGGATCATGAGAAGAATTTGAACACTATGATATAGACCATACAAAAGAAGAATCCTTATACAAAGTTCAACAACTGTGAGTTCTAGTTGAAGGAAGTATCATTTTTGGGGCATATCATCATAAGTAGTGGGATATATATGGATACTTAAATGAAAAAACCAATTTAAGGTTATCCTAGGACAATATCCACAATATATATCCATAGTTTTCTTGGGTTATTTGCGTATTAGAACTGATTTTTTGGTAATTTTAAAACTACTCTAAAACTCTATAACAAAGGTAACTCTGAAGGGAGTCATGGTTTCGTGGAATGATGAATGAGAAAAGAGATGAAATGAGTTGAAAATGGAGCTTATCAATGCCCTTATTCTGACACTACACACAAGTGGGTAACACATCATAGTATTTAGTGATTCATAGAAGAAGGTATTAGGTTGAATATTAATGCAGAATAAAAAATTCATTGACTATGATTTGAATATGTTGAATGTTTTTGAAAATAAGTACCCCACACGTGATTTAGAGTTGGCTGTAGTGATATTCAATTTAAAAATAATGTGGAATTATCTCTTTCAGGTGAAGTGTGAAATATATACTAATCCCAAGAGCCTCAAATATATATTCACATAGAAAGATCTTAACATGTGAATGTGAAGACTATTATATCACATCAAGGATTATGACTGCTCAATCCACTACCATCCTAGTAATGAAAATAAGATGGAGGATGCTCTATGTAGAAAGGACTAAGAAATTATATCATTGATGATAATTAAGAAGGATTAAAACTTCTTATATTTTAATAGTATGGACATGGGAATCATAAATAAAGTAACATCATCAATACCTTCAAAAATGATTTCTCAACTATCTTTTTTGGAATGGTTAAACAATGATCAAATAAATTATGTGCGAATTCAGGAAAACGTGGAAACTATAAGGAAAGTAAAATCCTTGGTATTTAATGTTAACGAAGAAGGTATTGTGATATTTGGATCAAGAAAATGTGTTCCATAAAATCTTGAGTTAAAGAAGGTACTTTTAGATGACACAAATATTTAAACTTTCTCCATTCACATTGGATTCAAAAATAGGAATCAATATCTCTGTGAGAATAATTTGTGGGAAAATATGAAGAAGGAGATCACTGAATATACATCAATGTACTTGGTATGTTAGCACCTGAAGGATAAAAGGAAATACTCTAACGCTTAATGAAACCATTACCCATACCAACATGGAAATGAGAAAAAATCACCACGGACATTGTCACCAGACATATCAATAAATCTAAAGGAAAAAAATCTATTTGGGTTGTTATGAATCAACTTATAAAGACTGCACACTTCATTGTGATTTTAAAATATATCTACCTATATCAAATGGAACATACATACTTCAGATAACTGGAAAGGCTATATGGATTACCACTATCTATTTCATCTGACCAAGATCCAAGATTCACCTCAATGTTTTGGAAAAGTCTCCAAAACTCTATAAAAACTGAGCTAAACATTAGTACTTCTTATCACCATCAAACTAAGGGCCAATATCTATATACTATACAAAAACATGAGAATATTTTGATAGAATTCTCAATTGAATTCAAAGGGGGATGCGTCCAACATATTCCTCTATTCTTATTCTCTTACAAAAAAGGTTTCCACATAAGAATACAAATGGATCCCTATAAGGACCTCTTTGGGAATATGTGAAGAACATTAGCATTATGGGATGAATTTGGGGAAATAAATCTTATAGGTCCTGAAATGGTTGATGAAATGGTTGAGAAGGTCAAAACCATTCATCCATACATCAAAGATACTCAGAGTCAATAAAAGAGATATGCTAATAATCATTGATGAGACCAATAATTTGATGTTAGAGACATGGTATTCATCCACATATGTTCATGGAAGAAATTGATGAGATTTAGGAAGAAGGTAAATCTTAGTAGAAGCTACATCACCCCTTTTGAGATCCTTGATCGCATTAGAGCAATGACTTATCAACTAAAACTCCCACCAAACCTATCTCACTTACATGATGTACTCCATGTATACCCCATGATAATGTACATACTAGACCCGTAACATATACTCATTCCTAAGTAGGTACCATTGGAGAATGGTATTTCCTATGTTGAACAACCAGTGAAGATATTATGTCATAGAGAAAAAGTTCAATAAAATAAAAAATACCCCTCAGTAAAGTGATGTGGAGAGACCAAAAGTTTAAAGAAGATAGATGGGAACCAAAGGATGTGACGAAGTAGAGTTACCCTAATCTACATTAGTGTGGGAAAAAAATTAAGGGTAAAATTTCTAAAGGGGGAAATATTTGAACGACCCAAACTATTATAAAGAAAATACAATTTTTTATTTTATTAAATGTCTTATTAAATAATATTGTTAGAGAAACAACGTGAATTTTTTTATTTTATTATACCCAATTGAATTTAAAATACCATTAAGTCTCATTTCCATTGATAATATATTCATTTCATAGTGATCACTTGACTAGTATAAATATTGGGTTTCAACAAATCCAATTATCATAGGAAAAGGAAGTGATAGAATCAATCGGTAAGATCATACCCTATGAATCCCAGTTATGAGAGCTGTACCACCCCAGGTAAATAACGAATATGACATTTTTATATTTATCCCTATTTTTGAATAAAATTTTAATATTAATTTAAAGGGAATTCTATGCTCGATGGCGTACCCAATATGCAACAATGAGTTTCTTTGAAATCTTACATTGCACTCTAATATTAAAATAATATTTTTTTTAAATGGTAGTTAACACCTATCCATTGTAATAGTGGTAATGAACAGAACTAACTACAAAATTATTATATATGTTTGTCAAATATTTTTACTTTTTCCAATAAATGTTAGAGTCTTAAAATGTGAATGAATCCAATTTTAAGCATAAATCTTCTAATATTCTTTAAAAGGTTGATTAACCGCCTTTTGATGGAGAACCCTTTTTAAATATATTTTTAAATATTTTATATGTTATATTTGACAAATAAAATCCTTCTTTAGAATCTGGACATCAAAATTTACTTTGTGTATATTTTTGTTATTTTTCCGATAAAGATCAGTTTTAGTGAAAATATTGTATTTTAATTCAAAAACTCATTTTAATCTAATTTATTTATATTATTAAATCATATTTTTAATTTGTTTTAAAGTGAAATGAGAATATATTTTTTCAATTTAATACAATGGTGTTCATTGGAATTAATTTCACTTTGAAATTGGACTTAAACTAGTGTCAATCTTTTAATAGATATTGTTTCTTAAAAACATGCTATTTGTTTTGACAGCGGGAATTAATTACTAAATTAATTAATTAAACTTTTATGTTTTTAATTTTTTAAAATAGAAATCATTTTTGAATTTAGAATATCAAATATATCTTAGGGTAAATTTTTCGTATTTTTCTTAAAAACTTCGATTTTAGATGAATAGTGAAACCACTAAGTGGTAGTTAAGGAAACTGATTTTTCGTTTAAATGAAACTTTACCATTTCTGTGATTTGATTTTAAAAAATCATACATACATGGTTTTCATTAGGATGTAAAATGTGGTTCAATAAGATTAAAATATTTTTTTTTGTGAATAGTAACTTTTAAGTTTTATTAATCGTGATTAAAGGAAATTAGTGTAATTTAAGGTAAAAATAATGTTTAAATAATATGAAATGACCTAGACACATTTACTACCCTTATTGGATGTGTCATGGCCGGCCAATACAATCCATGGGTCAACTTAGGGACCCCATGGAGCCACATTGGTAGGAAAATGACATTAATACCTTTTTATTTAAAGTAAAAATTAAAATGTCACTAACATGTGTTATTTTACTAAAACAATTTTTACATGGGGTTATACAAGTCATATTTTTGACTATAAATATTCATTAGAAATATAAACATATTTCCTACATTATAGTATTTTTTTTATAATTTTTAGACATTAAATAAATTAATTTATTTATGACACCATGATGATGAAACTATTACCTCATTATTTAACGATTTAAATAAAATAAAAAGATAATGTAAAATCTAAGAACTACACTTGTCAAAAACATATTGGATGTGTTTTTTTAGAACTATTGTCACCTTATCATCGAAGTATATAATTTTGGGACCTTTAAAATCCGAAACTCATTTTATAATAATGTTACTTTTCAAGACTTTCCAAGAGTGCCCCTACTCTCCTCTTATAAAAGGCCCCCACCTCTACCACCTTACCCACACCTCTCAAGCCTTTGGATCGGACAACCCCTACCCATTTTGTCTCTCCACATACCTCTATTACTCCTAGAAGCCTCACATTGGGAATAAGGCTTTCCAAGGAATCCTTTGAGCTCAAATCAAAAAGAGTTACCCGATTTAAAGGTAATGTCTTCACTTGTGTTCTTTTTTTTTATTTTTCTTTCCCAACCCCCTAAACTCTTTTTATTTATTTCATTTGTGACAACACCAGTATCTTAAATATTCTATAATGTTTTTATAAGGAGGATTCTAGCTACACTAACACACACCTCCGTCTAATGGTTAAGGAACATAATGTTTCCGTGGATGGCGAATTACTGCCTCACGAAGCGATGATTGTTCTATCTTCTCATACCACCTCTCATGGTGGCCATTATGATGACACTTTATTTATTTATGATATATATTATATTTATTTCCTCTCTATGCTTCTGTATATTATATTTAATACATACCTTTGTTTATTTCATGTTGTGCAAATGCGATAATTTCATTTGAGGAAGTGTGGACTACTGCCCCCTCAAGTGATGTGACTCGTTCATGCAATACATGGAATGTATAAAGAATGAAATTGATGAAATTATGTGATCTATATAACATATATATTATACTGGAATTATAATATTTATATATATCTCATCTAGTTTTAATTACATTAATGTACCAAAGAAATGAATGTAGTGTTCACGCGTACGTACGGCTTACCGTCTCCATGAACGGTACATTTCATTTATTATCTCCAAATGTTATGTAATATTATAAGCACATATATATTGTAAAAACCCGTAAAATTCAAGGGAAATTTTTTCTTAACTTTCTTTGAGATTTTACAAGAACGTAGTTTCTGACGGCACCGGATTCCGAGGCCTGGTGTGCCCAGAATCATTTTCTGAAGTTTAGCTCGGGTACGATCAGTGAACGAACGAGCGGGTTTTTCTAACTTTTGAACCATTGCTCGGAATCGAATTCTGAGGGTACTTATGGAATCACAGTGCCGATAATTGGTTAGAAACACGTTTTCCAGAGTTGCGTTTTCTCGGGTGTGGTTTTTAAATTTTTTGGGTTATGTAAAGGAATAAAATAAAAGTGGTGCAACCAATTTTTTTTTTTTTTGCTTATCCTAAACTAAATGGATGAAGTGGGACCCACAACATCCTACCCACTAGGTAGGATATTTTTGAGGTGGGGCCCACACGAGCCGCACCATTTCTTTTCTTCCTAAACCCCCTCCTTTAATAAGGTAACACACCCGCACCCCTATTAAGTGGAAGTCAACGCTTGCGTTTATCTGTTTAAGAAACGCCTCTATTAATTGGGCGGTTTAAACGTTGCAATTATTTCAATTAATTGTTTGATTTGTTTTTGAATTTTAAAACGCATGGCTTGAGAAATAAAATAAGACAAACTTTTATTTTATTAGAGTTGTTGGGTTTTGAGAGGCTTGGGAGAATTTTATCAAGTTCTTGAAGTTCTTCCTCCTCGATGAAGATCGCGAAAACGCGAAGAACACCGACCTCCGACGAAGGTCAACAAGAACGCCAGATCCTCTGAGATCAACGATGTGATGTCGTCGAATCTTTTCTCCGCGACGCGATGACCCTCCTTCCACGACGCCTTCTTCCAAGACGATCAATTCCGCGACGTTCCTCTCCGCGATAACCTCGTTCGACGACTACGCTCGAGGTAGGGGGATTATTATTTCATTTGTTCCTGATTACTTTCATCGTTGACTTATCGTCTTTTTGGGGCTGCCTGTTATCGCAATAACGGGAGGAGGTCGGACCGCACTAACATGGCCGACCCTCCTCTCCCCTTTGGTTGTTTGATATTGTTTGTGGCACGAGCAAGACAACGTGGTGCCGAAGCACCGCGTTGGAAATATTAAAGAAAGGGGGAGAAGCACAGCGCCGTCGCGCCGCGCTGTTGAAGAAGAAAAAAATATGTGGCGCCCTCGCGCCGCGTCGGACGGACCAAGGCTGCAGCAATAGGCCGCGGCGAAGCAGGGAACGGCGGCCAGTTTCTGGCCGCCGGTGTTGGAGCAGGGGGACGAGACCGCCCCGGTCCCATGGCGGCAGCAGCCGGCCGGCCGGAGCAGGCCGACCGGTCAGGGGGAAGCGTCGGGGGTCGTAACCCCCGGCTGGCCAGTTGGAGCGGCCCCCCACATGGGGGCCGTGGTTTCATAACGTAGGGGGCAGCGCACCCCCCCCCCCCCCTTCATCGCTCGGCCATTACGGCCGAGCCGCCTGGCCGGGCCGAGCCCGCCAGACCGAGCTCGCCAGGCCGAGCCGCCGGGTCGGGCCACGCCCAGGCCGGGCCAGGCCGCACCGGCTGGGCCAGACCATGGCCACCGAGTCGGGCTGTTCCCTAATGGGCCGGACCCGGACCCGGGTCGGGTCGACCCGGGGGTACCAGGCCGGGTCGGACCGGGCCCGAACCCCCTAATACCGGACCTCTCACAGTCTTATGCCCATAACATAGGCTGCAGACCTTCGATCGATGCACTATCAGCTGTGATGCGATCCTTGGATCGAGACGGTCATTCTGGTATATTACACTCAAGGTTTCGGTGAACTTTTAGTTCGGCCGGGTTGGTTCGTACACGAAACCTACCGGGCCCTCGGAGCAGAAACGCTTTTAACTTGAGCTCCGGACTTCCGATTGACGTGCCGTCGACTTTGATGGATTCCTCTTCGTGAGAAGAACCTTTTGGATTACTCTTCATGAGGTTGGGATGTAGTTGGAGTATGGTCGGGTTGGTTTTGACTTAAAAACCAACCGAGCTCCTGGGACGAAAAAGCCAATAACTCTCAGACCAGGCGTCTGATTGACGCGCCGTCTGTGACGTTGAGTTCCTGTTGACGATACAGAAATTTTGGATTCATCAACTCTGGACTATGTGTCAGTTGATGTATCAGCTCCTCGGCTCATGGAGCGGACCCTCCCGAATGAGCTTGCTGTGTGCGGGAACCCTAGAGCTGGCTCCGACTGTGATGACGATGACGACTGTACATAAATCCTCCGTGGATTTGACGACGATGACTACAGCACTCAGAGATCCTACATGGATCAGTTCTACCAATCCTGTGTGGGTCAGATCCTGCATGGGTCAGCGCTCAGCGGTCCTGTGTGGGCTAGCTCCTACAGATCCTGTGTGGGGATGATCCTGTGTGGGTCATTGCGGGGGTTAGTTACCTATCGATCCTTTATGGGTCATTGCGGGGGTTAGTACCTATCAATCCTATGTGGGTCCGAAGGCTCAGATGAATCAGTGGCGACATCTGATCATCTCTATCATCTTACGAAGAAGTATACCTGTGTGACCTGAATCTTGACTTTCAATCATTTTTTCTTTAATATGATTGACTTGCTTTCCTGTGTGGATTGTGTTGTGATAACTTGTGTGGACGTGATCGAACATGGGCTCAGATGTTGGAGTCGAACTGGAATTGATGACTTAGATATATGTATGGGAATATACCTAAGTAGTTTCGGATTTTACTTTGTGATTGTATCTTTCCTTTGTGGATTATCCTTTGTGGATTCTGGGAGACCTTCGGGGGTCTCGGGGTCCCTACTGAGTTGCTTATACTCACCCCTGCACGGGCTATGCCTGCACTAGGTTGTGTTGGCTGCAGACGACAGACAACGATGATCATGGTTGAGGCTTGCAGAGCAGGTCAGTGCCTGGAGGTAGACCACTGGGCGAAACGTACTCGGAGCGGACGGCTGGACCTGAGGAGCTGTGGAGGCTATCTGTACCCACCCTTCAGGTGGGACTTCCAGTGGACAGCTCGACGCTGCGGGTTTACTTTTTAGTTGTCGTACTTTCATTCTAGTTGTACTTTACATTTAGTTTGGGTTTGTATTCTGGCCCATTTACATTTTCGCACTTACTATTGTACCCAGTTTTTACTTAGTGTTTACTTCTGCTTTCTTGCTCTGTGTGTTTATTCACTTTACAAAGGCAATGCCTTCCCTTTTTATCGGTAATCACGCCTTGGTGCTAGTCTCCAGCCCCTGGCCTATGGAAGGCGGGCTTGGGGTAGTCACGGCACGGGCCCTGAGGACGAGTCGTTACAAATTGGTATCATAGGAGTTCGGTTCTATCGTAGAACTCAGGACTCTGATCTTTTTCTATGTGAAGCAATAGTGTTAAGAGTATTGAGTGTTGTTATCAGTCTAGGGATTCCAGTGTTGGTGTGGCGGCCGACGTATCTGTACACCAGGACCCTGACTTATGATTTCCGACTTAGTGCACGAAAACATTGATTGCATGTGTGTTTCAAGTTTTCTTTGTGATTACTTTATGTTAGATCACCAGGTATACTGTTTTGACAGTGGAGCACCTGTCTCTTTTCAGGATGGCCCCACGACAGCAGCCAGCTAGGGTTCTAAGTGTTGTGCAGGACGACAGCCCACCGAGCGATGAGGTCTCGGTACAGGGCCCTTTGACAGCAGAGGCACCGACGGTACCTCTACCCACCGAGCCACCGATGCTACCAGCCCCAGCTGCTGACGGTGCACGTCACCTTAGTACACTGAAAGAGTTTCAACATCAGCGACCGCCCAGGTTTCGCAGGGAGATGAACCCTCAGGTAGCCAAGGATTGGCTGGAGGTAGTTGTTCAAGTTTTTAGGTTAGTGGGGACACCAACTGACCTCATGGTGATCCTCGTAGCGAGCCTCCTGCACGCGACAGTAGGCAGATGGTAGAGCTTGATACTCCAGGTGCATGACGAGGCATCTCTCCTCTGGACAGACTTTGAGAGCCTCTTCTTCTCGGAGTTCGTCCCATCCACCCTCTGTGCGGTGCGCATCCAGGAGCTACTACAACTGCGGCAGGGAAGCTTGTTGGTCGCTCAGTACTTAGCGAGATTTACCGATCTCTCGCGCTAATCGACAGACATGGTACGAGACCCATTCTTTTGGGCCCAGTCCTTCCAGTAGGGATTGAGGCAGGAGATCAGGGCATCGCTGATCTCCCTCAGCATTCCGACTCAGGCAGGGGTACTGGAGCGAGCCCTTCTCATCGATAGCTTTCTTGCTGAGTCTACACCAGCGGCGAGACCTACCGCAGGGCGGCACGTAGCAGAGTCTTCTGCAGCTGGCAGTCGATGGATGAAACATTGGTCCCAGTGGACCAGACCCTCAGGAGGATGACCTCAGGACACTGGCTCAGTGGTGTGGGGAACACAACGCGGAGCCAGTCTTTTGAGAGGCAGATAGTGCTACGCATGTGGCAGGCAGGGCCACATGGCTCGTGATTGCCTGAACCACCATGCAGAGGAGCAGCAGACGGTTGAGGGACCACCCAGGCAGAGGCAGAGGGTCGACCATGGTGGTCCACAGGGAGCAGGCGGACGAGGAAGAGGAGATGGCCGAGCAGTAGGTGGCGGGCGACGCTTTGAGGCTCTACCACCACCACCCCCAAGAGGTCCACCCCGAGCACACGGAGCTGGAGGGCATATACATGCACTACTCCGGGTAGTGGAGGCCTATGACCACAGTGTGCCAGAGATGATTCGAGGTACTATCTGTGTCTATTCCACCCTTTTTGCAGTTCTTATAGACACATGAGCGAGTCATTCTTTCATAGCCGCTTCCCTTGTTCGGAGCTCGGAGATTCCAACATAGCCATTGGCTCGATCCTTACGGCTAGAGACTCCTACAGGAGCAGACTCGATGATTACTCACTGGTTCCGAAAGTGTGAGCTTACTCTAGGAGGCAAGAGCTTCGGTTGGGATCTTCTTGTAGCAGCATCGTGGCCTTACAACGTTATCTTGGGCATGGATTGGTTATCTACATTCCATTCTCAGATTGACTATATTAGACGCAAGGTGCGGTGTGTAAACACCGACGGGAGCAGGTCCACCTTCACCGGAAAGAAGGGAGCCTTCGCAGCATAGGATGGACTCTCACAGAGGAGAGGACAACCCATCACTCATCAGTTAGCTAGCCTCATCCTAGGAGCAGTTTAAGTGCGGAGTCCTGGTTTTCCTGTAGTGGGGGATCAGTATGTGGACGTTTTCCTCGGTGACGTTCCGGGACTACCTCCTCGTAGAGAGGTAGACTTTTATATTGATATGTACCCCAGGGCAACCCCGATATCCACCCCAGCATATCGGATGGCTCCCGCCGAGCTTCGAGAGCTACGGGTACAGTTGTAGGACTTGCAGGGCAAGGGATTCATTCGACCCTGTGTTTCACCCTGGGCTTCCCCGATATTGTTCACCAAGAAGGCAGACGAGAGATTGCGACTTTTGTTGACTATCATCACCTGAACCAAGTGACAGTGAAGAACAGGTATCTGTTACTGAGGATTGATAACCTCTCCGATCAGCTCAAGGGAGCACGGTGGTTCTCCAAGATAGACCATAGATCAGGCTATCATCAGTTCAGAGTTCGGGAAGAGGACGTGCAGAAGACGACCTTCAGATGTCGGTATGACCACTATGAGTTCTTGGTTATGACATTCGGCGTAACCAATGCTCCAGTAGTGTTCATCTTACTCATGAATAGGATCTTTCAGCCATACCTCGATCGATTTGTCGTGGTCTTCATTGAAGACATTTTGATTTACTCGACGACTGAGGAGGAGCACGCCTACCACTTGCAGGTTGTACTAGACACACTCCGAGAGAACCGGATTTATGGTAAGCTCTCGAAGTTTCATTTCTGGATACGTGAGGTCCACTTTTTGGGACACGTCATCTCTGAGGCGGGAGTTGCGGTGGATCCTGTGAAGATCGAGGCAGTGCTAGCTTGGGAGCCACCCAGGAGCGTGACAGAGGTGCGGAGTTTCTTGGGTCTAGCTGGGTACTACCGGAGATTTGTGCCAGACTTATCCAGAGTTTCGGTGCCACTATCATCTTTGACGAAGAAGGGGAAACCCTTTGTGTGGTCAGACAGATGTCAGCAGAGCTTCCAGGAGCTGAGACAGAGATTGACCAGTGCGCCTATCTTGAGGCTACCGAAGGAGGGAGTTGGGTACGTAGTTTACTGCGATGCATCAGGGACCGGACTCGAATGTGTCCTGATGCAGGAGTGGGTCGTGATCACTTATGGATCACGTCAGTTGAGGCAGCATGAGCAGAACTATGCTACCCATGACCTAGAGTTAGCAGTAGTGGTATTCGCTCTGAAGATGTGGCGACACTATCTGATGGGCGAGCGCTTTACAGTCTATTCTGACCATCAGAGTCTCAGGTACATCTTATCACAGAAGGACCTAAACCTGAGACAGCGGCGATGGCTCAAGTTCATCCAGGACTATGACTTTGAGATAGTCTATACTCCTGGGAAGGGGAACATAGTAGCCGATGCTCTCTGTAGTAGGACGGTCATTCAGCTACTTGGGGAGGCGATAGAGTAGCTAGCCTCTTTGCAGATATACTTCGTGGATAGAGATAGAGTAGCCTTTCTTCAGTACCTCACAGTCACTCCTCCCCTACTGCAGCAGGTCAGAGAGGCACAGCATGGGGACGCCGACTGTGAGACGCGGCATGCACAGATATCCTCAGGACAGGCACCTGATGGTTTCTATTTAGTATTAGAGCACGTCATCCTTTTCAAAGGATGTACCTTGGTACCAGTTGTTTTACGGGAGGAGGTGTGGAGAGAGTTTCACACTTCCCCTTTGGCGGTACATCCTGGAGTGGCGAAGATGTACCAGGATCTCAGATGACACCACTGGTGGTCGGGCATGAAGAAGGCTGTGGAAGAGTTCTTTTATCGATGACTCACCTTCCAGTAGGAGAAGGCAGAGCACTAGGTACCAGTAGGCTTGGTACAGCCCTTGGAGGTCCCAGAGTGGAAGTGGGACAGAATATCTATGGACTTTGTGACTGTAATTCCACGCACTTCCAGAGGTCATGAATCCATTTGGGTGATTTTCGACCGACTCACCAAGTCGGATCAATTCTTACCCATCAGAGAGCAGGGCTCAGTGGAGAGCTTGGGACGTCTCTACGTTAATGAGATTGTACGGCTTCTTGGTGTGCCATCATCTATCATATCTGATTGAGATTCTCACTATACTTCCCGGCTTTGGAAGGGGTTGCAGGAGGAATTTGTGATGCAGTTACGTCTGAGCACCGCCTTTCACCCCTAGATAGATAGTCAGATGGAGAGGACCATTCAGACACTCGAGGACATGCTCCGCGCATGTGTCCTCGACTTTGGTCGAAGCTGGGAGTACCACCTACCCTTGGTGGAGCTCACGTACAACAACAGCTACAACTCCACCATCGGGATGGAACCTTATGAGGCCTTGTATGGCCGACCATACAGGTCTCCTCTATGCTGGACAGACCCTGGAGAGTCAGCACTTGTGGGATCGGAGATAGTCCAGGCCACGACAGAGAAGGTCCAGGTCATCCATTAGCAAATGAGGACATCTCAGTGCCGACATAAGTCTTATGCTAACAGGAGGCGGAGGCCACCAGAGTTCGAGGATGGCGACCACATCTTCTTTAATGTCTCACCTCGATGGGGATTACGGAGATTTGGAAGAGGCAGAAAGTTGTCTCCATGCTTCATCAGACCATTCCAGGTCCTCAACAGGATTGGTGAGGTGTCTTATCTCCTAGCTCTAACACCTCAGTTGCACCGGGTGCACGACGTCTTCCACGTATCTCAGCTGAGGAGATACGTGCACGACCCGACGCATATCATTGACCACGGGGAGCTAGACGTTGATGATGGGGTGACTTTTGCGGAGGTCCCGATGGAGATTGATGATCAAAAGGAGAAGGTCCTACATGGACGGTCGATTCCTCTAGTACGCATTAGATGACAGCACGGGAATCTCTAGTAGTGCACTTGGGAGCGGGAGGCTCAGATGCGTGCTCAGTACCCACATTTGTTTCCCTAGTTTTTGATGTATCTTTACGGGGACGTAAAGCCCTGAGGTGGGAGTAATGTAAAGACCCGTAAAATTCAAGGGAAATTGTTTCTTAATTTTCTTTGGGATTTTACAAGAACATAGTTTCTGACGGCACCTGATTCCGAGGCCCGGTGTGACCGGAATCATTTTCCGAAGTTTAGCTCGGGTACGTTCAGTGAAAGAACGAGCGAGTTTTTCTAACTTTTGAACCAGTGCCCGGAATCGAATTCTGAGGGCAGCGATGGAATCATAGTGCCGATAATTGCTTAGAAACACCTTTTCCAGAGTTGCATTTTCTCGGGTGTGGTTTTTATATTTTTGGGTTAAGTGAAGGAATAAAATAAAAGTGTTGCAAACAATTTTATTTTATTTTGTTTATCCTAAACTAAGCGGATGAAGTGGGACCCACAACATCCTACCCACTAGGTAGGATTTTTTGAGGTGGGTCCCACACAATCCCCACCATTTCTTTTCTTCCTAAACCCCCTCCTTTAATAAGGTAACACACCCGCACCCCTTTTAAGTGGAAGTCAACCCGTGCGTTTATCTGTTTAAGAAACACCTCTATTAATTGGGTGGTTTAAACGTTGAAATTAAATAAATTAATTGTTTGATTCGTTTTTGAATTTTAAAACGCATGGCTTGAGAAATAAAATAAGGCAAACTCTAATTTTATTAGGGTTGTTGGGTTGTGAGAGGCTTGGGAGAATTTTCTCAAGTTCTTGAAGTTCTTACTCCTCGACGAAGAACGCGAAGAACGCGAAGAACGCCGACCTCCGACGAAGGTTGACAAGAACGTCGGATCCTCGGAGATCGACGACGCGACGCTGATGAATCTTTTCTCCGCGATGCGACGATCCTCCTTCCTCGACGCCTTCTTCCGCGATGATCAATCCTGTGACGTTCCTTTCCGCGACAACCTCGTTCGACGACTACCCTCGAGGTAGAGGGATTGTTATTTCATTTGTTCCTGATTACTTTCATGGTTGACTTGTGGTCTTTTTGGGGCCGTCTGTTATCGCAATAACGGGAGGAGGTCGGACCGCATGAACACGGATGACCCTCCTCTCCCCTTTGGTTGTTTGATATTGTTTGCGGCACAAAGAAGGCAACGCGGTGGTGAATCACCGCGCGGGAAATATTACAGAAAGGGGGAGAAGTGCAGCGCCGTTGCGCCGCGCCAGAGAACCATAAAGGCTCAGCGGCCGGAGCGGGGCCGCGGCGGAGGGTCACAACGTCAGTGCGCTGTGCCGGACAGACCAAGGCCGCGGCAATAGGCCGCGGCGGAGCAAGGAACGACAGCCGATTTCTGACCACCGGCATCGGAGTAGGGGGACGGGACCGCCCCGGTTCCGTGGCGGCAGCTGCCGGCCGGCCAGAGCGGGCCAGCCGGTCAGGGGGAAGCGTTGGGGGTCGTAACCCCCGGCTGGCCAGCTGGAGTGCCCCCCCCCCCCACTAGGGGTCCGCAGTTTCATAATGCGGGGGGCAGTGCGGTCCCCCTTCATCGCTCGAGCGTTACGACCGAGCCGCCTGGCCGAGCTGGACAGGCCGAGCCCGCCAGACCAAGCCTACCAGGTCGGGCCGCCGGGCCGGGCCGCGCCCTGGCAGGGCCGGGACGCACCGGCTGGGCAGGGCCACGCCCACCAGGCCGGGCCGCGCCCTAATGTGCCTGACCCAGACATGGGTCAGGTCGAACCAGTTCGGGCCGACCGAGAGGGTACCGGGCCAGGTCGGACCGTGCCCGAACCCCCTAACACTGGACCTCTCACGGTCTTTTTCCCATAACGTGGGCTGAAGACCTCTGATCGACGCACCGTCAGCTGCGATGTGATCCTTGGATTGAGACGGTCGTTCCGGTATATTACACTCAAGGTTTTGGAGAACTTTGGGTTTGGCCGGGTTGGTTCGTACACGAAACCAACCGGGCCTCGGAGCAGAAACACTTATAACTTGAGCTCTGGACATTCGATTGACGTGCCGTTGACTTTGATGGATTCCTCTTAGTGAGACGGACCTTTTGGCTTACTCCGCTCGAGGTTCGGATGCAGTTGGAGTACGGTCCAGTTGGTTTTGACTTAAATACCAACCGGGCCCCTGGGACGAAAAAGCCAATAACTCTCAGACCGGGCGTCCGATTGACGCGCCGTCTATGACATTGAGTCCCTGTTGATGATACGGAACTTTTGGATACATCAACTCCGGACTGTGTGTCATTTAATGTATCATCCCCTCGGCTCGTGGAGCGGACCCTCCCGAATGAGCTTGCCATGTGCGGGAAACCTAGAGCTGGATGCGACTGCGACGACGATGACGACTGTACATAAATCCTTCGTGGATTCGACGATGACAACTACAACACCCAGCGATCCTACGTGGATCAGTGCTACCGATCCTGTGTGGGTCAGATTCTGCGTGGGTCAGCGCTCAGCGGTCCTGTGTGGGCCAGTGCCTACAGATCCTGTGTGGGGCCAATCCTGTGTGGGTCATTACGAGGGTTAGTTACCTATCGATCCTTTGTGGGTCATTGCGGGGGTTAGTACCTATCGATCCTGTGTGGGTCCGATGACTTAGATGAATCAGTGGATACATTTAATCATCTCTATCGTCTTACGAAGAAGTATACCTGTGTGAGCTGAATCTTGACTTTCAATCATTTTTTGTTCGATATGATTGACTTTCTTTCCTGTGTGGATTATGTTGTGTTATCCTGTGTGGACATGATCGAACTTGGGATCGGATGTTGGAGTCGAACTGGAATTGATGACTTAGGTATATGTATGGGAATATACCTAAGTAGTGTCGGATGTTACTTCATGATTGTATCTTTCTTTCTTGGATTATTCTTTCTGGATTCTGGGAGACCTTCGGGGGTCTCGGGGTCCCTAATGAGTAGCTTATACTCACCCCTACACAGGCTATGCCCTCAATACATTGTGTTGGTTGCAGACGACGGACATCGCTGATCGTGGTTGAGGCTTGCGGAGCAGGTCGGTACCTGGAGGTGGACCACTGGGCAGGACGCACTCAGAGCGGACTGCTGGACCCGAGGAGATGTGGAGGCTATCTGTACCCACCCTTCAGGTGGGACTTCCAGTGGACGGCTCGGCGCTGCGGCTTTACTTTTTATTTTTTGTACTTTCTTTCCAGTTGTACTTTACTTTCAGTTTGGGTTTGTATTCTGTCCCATTTACTTTTCCGCACTTACTATTGTACCGAGTTTTTACTTAGTGTTTACTTCCGCTTTCTTGCTCTATGTGTTTGTTCACTTTACAAAGGAAATGCCTTCCTTTTTTATCGGGAATCACGCCTTGGTGCTAGTCGTCAGCCCCTGGCCTATGGAAGGCGGGCTTGGGGTAGTCACGACACGGGCCCCGAGGAAGGGTCGTGACATATATAATGGATATGTATATATATATATGTCATATATTATATCTAAATTATGGATATCATTATTTAATTTTAAAATATATATCTCTCTTCTAGCTTTAATTCCATTAATATGACAAAAAAATGAAAGTAGCGTTCATGCATATGTACAACCTACCGTCTCCATGAAGGTGATTTTCATTTTTTATCTCCAAATGTTATGGAATAGTATAAAATGAATATATACTGGATATATATGATATTTAAATCATTGATAATATTCTGGATATGATGTACCTATAACTTCATGGAAAATTCTTTTTCAACAAGCTCAATTTTGACTCTTGTACCAAACATCGACAAAAATGTCTGATATGAACTAACATTATTAACCAAATATTATAACATTATAATATGTGATATGAACTGAATAATAATCTTTAAAGGAGGCCCTTAGGAAATTATAAATTGACCAAAGTTTATTATTCAGGAATATAAAGAAATGAACAAGACAAGTCGGACTTGAGGTAAGGGATCCTACCCCTCTCTTTCTTTTTAAGTACACTCCTTTGTGACATTCCTTTTAAGCTCATCCCTCTTATGATTGGGATGTTATTTTATATTACTATTACTGTAATTTTTATGTTAATATGATGAGAGACCCTAATTTCTCTCATCAATCCATTTTGGAAGTTTTGAGTGGCGCGATTAGGCTGCCGAATTTTCGTAAGAGATCCAACTTCTCTCTTTCTTTTTATGTACTCTCCTTTATGTAACATATTTTAAGCTCCTCTTGGTTATGTTGGGGGATTTTATTTTATATTCCTCTTTCTGTACATTTTATTTTATTATGATGAGATACCCTGTTTTATCTCATCAATCCATTTTTGGAAGTTTTAAGTGGCGTTGTTAGTCTGCCGAGTTTTCGTAAGGGATTTTTCATCTCACTTTAATTATCGTGAGATTTATGCTACAGTTGCCACCATTTCCTTTTAGTGGTGTATGTACTTCCAATTATTATAATCCTTGTGTAATATAATTTCATTTATGGGTATTTACATATTCATTGTATGACCCTTCTTCGATGGGGTGTACGTCTCGAATGTTACCCAAATCGGTAAGGGGACCTTTCACCCTCCTCTTCTTTAAAAAGACTTCTTTTGTTATGTATTTTAAATTACATCTTATTATGTTGGGATATGTTCTTATATATCCTTATTACTGTAAATTTAATTTACAAGTGATGAGATACCATTTTTATCTCTCATTAACTCATTTTCTGAATTTTGAAGTCATGTTGTTAGGCTGTTGAATTTTTGCAAGGGAACATCTTTACCCAATTTTGATTCTTTGGGATAAACTTGTACTCCTTGAATATGTCGTTCTATGAATATATCTGAATAACCTCTTATTTTTTTACACTTAATATCCACTTATATTTGGTGTATTCGTTTGTCACACATAATTATGTAATTGATTTATCCTTAATCCAAGGATACCGTCTTTGTAAGGGTCTTCGTCTCAATCTCCTTTCACTGAGGCATATTTTGTTTTAATACAAGACTTTATTTTATACGGTGTATAAAACCCTTTGAATTTTAATTTTATTCAAATGGAATCTTTTTCTATGAAGCGTTTTACTAAGCGACAAAATGGAATGTTTCTTTTAACGTAAGCGGTGACAACGACCTTTTCCGCCGCCACGAGTATTATTTGGTCTTTGGCTTTCTCAACAAGCCATAATGTTTTTAAAATGAAATAAATACCATATACTATTTTATGTATTTTAGTATTGAAAATGGTTTTTATAATGGATTTGTTATGTCAATATTTTTAATTGATATATTGTGATCAAAGTGTGGAAATGCTTTCTTTCCATTATATTTGTTTTATGTATTATGATTTTATAATGGTACTTAGACATTTGACGGGTGGTTACGTGATAAACCATATGAAGGGTGGTGCCTTGAATACCAGGATAGGTGGTTACGTTATATCCTCCAATGCATTGGGTATGGAAGTCGGCCGTATGGCTATTCCATTAAGTGATATGTGTGTAAGTCGACCGTATGGTTATTCCATTTAAGTATGTTTATGTCCCAAGTTTCCTTTATATGTTATGTATATGGGTTTTATGGTAATATTTTGGTTTCAAAAGGGTAAGTAATGATCTATTATTCATTGAAGAGTTTTTACTACTTAATAAAGGTGAAAAATATTACTTTGATCAAGTATACATGGTTTACATGTTGTTTTGAAAAACTAACAGTTTTCATTCTTTGTGTATCCCTTACTGAGCTTTTTATAATGACCCCAAGTTTTTTTTGAAATGTTTTTCACAGGTCTTAATGTGGAGTAGGGTCAAGGATGGGATCAAGGGAAATTCAGGCTATATACAACATGGAACTAGACATGTTTCTTTTTAAGAGTTTTTATTTTATGGAAACTTAGTAGAAGTGTCTACTTTGAAATATTTTGAGATGTAATAGTTATGTCTTAATTATCTAAAACTCTAAACCTGAAAAGATCCTCAATGTGAATTATTCATTTAATTCAATATTAAGTAAGGTTTAAGGATGGGGCCTTATAGTTGGTATCAGAGGTCGGTTTAGATAACTTTAGAGGTTAGAGTGTTGTTTAAGCATAAGTGACAAGTTGTGTATAACCACAATGGTTATTATATTAGATAGAGTCATTGTTATTTTTGAATGTTGGAATGAGTTTGAGATAAATTGGATAAGTATATCTTAGTGTTTATATTCCTCTTTAGTACATGAAGATTTTGTTGATATAATCACACTGACCTTTTTGTTTTTAGTAAATGGATAGATCTAGCAGGCGCCAACGTGACAATGGGTTTGAAGGAAACTGTGGTGGTTCTCTGATTAAGAGACTGAATGAAATGGGGGATTCAATGAGAAATCTCGTGGTTATTCTAAATCAACTATCAGGATTCATGATCAACCACTTGAACCTTGGTGAGTTCTCTAATGCATCTTTTACGAGAGAACCTACTCGATGTGGAAGATCAGGGGATAATTATAAAGGTAACCATTAGGGTTTATATGATCCTTACTTTTGAGGTAGTTATGGGTTACTATATGTTTTGATGGAAAATGAAAGGCATGAGATAAACTTGAGGTTAAAATATGTTATGATTATTTTTGATGATTTTATCTCTTTTGGGGAATGATTTGAGAATTATATAGTTTAGAAAAAGGACAACACGCAGACCATGTGACAACCCGTCGCGTCGGACAAAGCTGCGGGAATCGAACCCACAACCAAAGTGAGACTGGTATTTATCTCCTACCACTAAACTACGTGAAGTCCCTGGTTAGTTTGAATAATTCTTTTTAGTTAGATGATTTTATAAATCAATTGTAAGTTGATCTTGGGTTATCTATGGAAATTATTGACCTATCATGGAGGATATATGATTACGTTAATTACTTTTCAATACGAGACTTTAAGAGAAACTGATGTTATTTAGAGATAAATATTAATTTGTACCTGGGAAGACTATGTGATTGAATCCTTAAAATATTTGGGTCTCAATCTTAGTTTGGTTTACTTTTAAGAATTTTATAGACAAATTGTTTATCGAATGGTGTTCGTTGAACTTTGGGTTTTGTTGGAAAAATTTTGGAGATTAAGAATAGATTTTATTTTTATAAAAGGTTATCCTTTTCTGGATTATCTGATCTCATACAAACCTTTTTGGTTTAATTTTTGGTTAAGGTCTAAAGACATGGGAAATACATAGTTCTCTTTTCTGGATTAGGCGATTCTTTATATGTTGATTATAGCTCTCTTAATGTGAACAAGTCATCCTAAATACTCGTTTTTTAAAGAAAATATGAGTTTGTGTAAGAAATCTAGTAAAAAATGAAAGTCAACATGATAATTAAGTATGTTTCCTTATGTTTTAGTTAAGATCAAAAATAAATTCCTCAATTAAAGGTAACTTAAAACAAAAATGTTATCCATTAAATTTTCCTACTGGGGAATCCAATACCGTTTAACCCACCACAAGTTTGTGATTTTCTTGTGTTTAACTTTCTCCTCAACAAGTTTTCTATCACTATCCCTCAGAACATGACCCTTTACTTTTTCTTCCATATCCATGTTTTCCTATATGGAATCCTAGTATGGGTTAACTCGGGTGACCTCTGTACTTCTCTTTCTTTCTTTTAAAGTTATTGTTTTACTGACTCTTGTTCCGATGTGGGACTTTCAATGATGTTTCCGAGCCCAATTTTAAAATTGCGAGGATGCAATTTCCAAAAGGGGGGAAGAATGTAACACCCCAGGTAAATAAAAAATATGACATTTTTATATTTATCCCTATTTGTGAATAAAATTATAATATTAATTTAAATGGAATTCTATGCTCGATGGCATACCCAATACGCAACAATGAGTTTCTTCGAAATCTTACGTTGCACTCTAATATTAAAATAATATTTTTTTAAATGGTAGTTAACGCCTAGCCATTGTAATGGTGGGAATGAACAGAACTAACTAAAAAATTATTATATTTGTTTGTCAAATATTTTTACTTTTTCCAATAAATTTTAGCGGCTTAAAATGCGAATGAATCCAATTTTTAGCATAAATCTTCTAATATTCTTTAAAAGGTCAATTAACTTCCTTTTGGTGGAGAACCCTTTTTAAATATACTTTTGAAGATTTTATATGTTATATTTGACAAATAAAATCCTTCTTTAGAATCTGGACATCAAAATTTACTTTGTGTAAATTTTTGTTATTTTTCTGATAAAGATCAGTTTTAGTGAAAATATTGTATTTTAATTCAAAACCTCTTTTTAATATAATTTATTTATATTATTATATCATCTTTTGAATTGGTTTTAAAGTTAAATTAGAATATATTTTTAACATTTAATATAATGGTGGTCATTTAAATTAATTTCACATTGAAATTGGACTTAAACTAGTGTCAATCTTTTAATAGATATTGTTTCTTAAAAACATGCAATTTGTTTTGAAAGTGGGAATTAATTATTAAATTAATTAATTCAACTTTTATGTTTTAAATTTTTTAAAATAGACATCATTTTTGAATTCGGAATATCAAATATAGCTTAGAGGGAATTTTTGGTGTTTTTATGAAAAACTTCGATTTTTGATGAATAGTGAAACCACTAAGTGGTAGTTAAAGAAACTGATTTTTCGTTTAAATGAAACTTTACCACTGCTGTGATTTGATTTTCAAAAATCCGACATACATGGTTGTCATTAGGACGTAAAATTTGGTTCAAATAGATTAAAATATTTTTTTTGTGAATAGTAACTTTTAAGTTTTATTTATCACGATTAAAGGAAATTAGTGTAATTTAAGTTAAAAATAATGTTTTAATAATATGAAATGACCTAGAAACATTTACTACCCTTATTAGATGTTTCATTTCCGACCAATACAATCCATGGGTCAACTTGGGGACCCCATGGAGCCACTTTGGTAGGAAAATGACATTAATACCTTTTTATTTAAAGTTAAAATTAAAATGTCACAAACATGTGTTGTTTTACAAAAACAATTTTTACATGGGGTTATACAAGTCATATTTTTTAATATAAATATTCATTAGAAATCTAAAAAAATTTCCTACATCATAGTATTTTTTTTATAATTTTTAGACATAAAATAAATTAATTTATTTATGACACCATGATGATGCAGCCATTACCTCATTATTTAACGATTTAAATAAAATAAAAAGATAATGTAAAATCTAAGACCTAAACTTGTAAAAAACCTATTGGATGTGTGGTTTCAGAACTACTATCACCTTATACTTGAAAAATATAATTGTGGGACCTTTAAAATCTGAAAATCATTTTATAATAATGTTACTTTTCAAGACTTTCCAATAGTTCCCCTCCTCTCCTATTATAAAAGGCCCCCACCTCTACCACCATACCCACACCTCTAAAGCCTTTGGATCAGCCAAACCCTACCCATTTTGTCTCTCCACATACCTCTTCTACTCCTAGAAGCCTCAGTTTTGGCAGAAGTATTTTCAATGAAGCCTTTGAGCTCAAATAAAAAAGAGTTACCCGATTTAAAGGTAATGTCTTCACTTGTGTTCTTTTGTTTTATTTTTCTTCCCCAACCCCCTAAAATAATTTAATTTATTTCATTTGTGACAACACCAGTATCTTAAATATACTATTATGTTTTTATAAGGATAATTCTAGCTACACGAACACACACCTCTGTCTAATGGTTAAGGAACATAATGTTTCCGTGGATGGCGAATTACTGCCTCACGAAGCGATGATTGTTCTATCTTCTCATAACACCTCTCATGGTGGCCATTATGATGGAACTATATTTATTTATGATATATGTTATATTTATTTTCTCTCTATTCTTCTATATTTTATATTTAATACATACCTTTATTCATTGCATGTTGTGAAAATGCGATAATTTCATTTGAGGAAGTGTGGACTACCGCCCCCTCAAGTGATGTGACTCGTTAATGCAATACATGGAATGTATAAAGAATGAAATTGATGAAATTATGTGATCTATATAACATATATATTATTCTGAAATTATAATATATATTTATCTCATCTAGTTTTAATTCCATTAATGTGCCAAAGAAATGAAAGTAGCGTCCATCCGTACGTACGGCTTACCGTCTCCATGAACGGTAAATTTCGTTTCTTATCTCCAAATGTTATGTACTATTATAAGTACATATATATAATGGATATATATATTTCATATATTACATCTAAATTATGGATATAATTCTGTAATTATAATATATATATCTCTCTTCTAGCTTTAATTCCATTAATATGACAAAAAAATTAAAGTAGCGTTCATGCTTACGTACGGCCTACCGTCTCCATGAACGGTGATTTTCATTTTTTATATCCAAATTTTATGGAATAGTATAAAATGAATATATACTGGATATATATGATATTTAAATCATTTCTAATATTCTGGATATGATGTACCTATAACTTCATGGAAAATTCTTTTCGAACAAGCTCAATTTTGACACATGTACCAAACATCGGCAAAAACGACTGATATTAACTAGCATTATTAACCAAATATTATAACATTATAATATGTGATATGAAATGAATATTAATCTTTAAAATAGGTCCTTAGTCATTTATACATTTACCAAAGTTTATTATTCAAGAATATAAAGAAACGAACACGACAAGTCAGACTTGAGGTAAGGGATCCTACCCCTCTCTTTCTTTTTAAGTACACTCTTTTATGTCATTACTTTTAAGCTCATATTTCTTATTATTGGGATGTTATTTTATATTAATCTTACTTTAATTTTTATGTTCATATGATTAGAGACCCTATTTTTTCTCATCAATCCATTTTGGATGTTTTGAGTGGCGCCGTTAGGCTGCTGAATTTTCATAAGTGATCCAACCTCTCTCTTTCTTTTTAAGTACTCTCCTTTATGTCACTCCTTTTAAGCTCCTCTTGGTTCTGTTTGGTGATGTTATTTTATATTCCTGTAGCTTTAAATTTTATTTTAATATGATTATAGACCCTATTTGATCTCATCAATCCATTTTTGGATGTTTTATGTGGGGTTGTTAGGCTGCCGAGTTTTCGTAAGGGATTCTTCATATCACTTTTATTCCCGTGAGATTTATGATACATTAGCCCCCATTTCCTTTTATTTGTGTATGTACTACCCATTATTATACTCTTTGTGTAATATAATTTCATTTATGGGTATTTACATATTCATTGTATGACCCTTCTTCGATGGGGTGTACGTTTCGAAAGTTACCCAAATCGGTAAGGGGACCTTTCACCCTACTCTTCATTAAAAAGACTTATTTTGTTATGTCTTTTAAATTACATATTATTATGTTGGGATATGTTCTTATATATCCTTATTTCTGTAAATTTAATGTATAGGTGATGATATACCCTTTTTATCTCTCATCAACTCATTTTCTGAATTTTGAAGTGACGCCATTAGGCTGTTGAATTTTTTCAAGGGAACTTCTTAACCCAATTTTGATTCTTTGGGATAAACTTGTACTCCTTGAATATGTCTTTATATGAATATGTGTGAATAACCTCTGATTTTTGTACACTTAATATCCACTTATATTTGGTGTATTCGTTTGTCACACATAATTATGTAATTGATTTATCCTTAATCCAAGGATATCGTCTTTGTAAGGGTCTTCTTCTCAATTTCCTTTCAATGAGGCATATTTTGTTCTAATACAAGGCATTATTTTATACGGTGTATAAACCCATTGGACTTTTAATTTTATTTAAAAGAAATCTTTTTCTACGAAGCATTTTACTAAACAAAAAAATGGAATGTTTCTTTTAACCTACGCAGTGACAATGATCTTTTCCGCCACCGCGAGTATTATTTGGTCTTTGGCTTCCTCAACAAGCCGTATTGGTTTTAAAATGAAATAAATACCATATACACTTTTATATATTTTGGTATAGAAAATGGTTTTTATAATGGACTTGTTATGTCAATATATTTAAGTGATATATTCTGATCAAAGTGTGGAAATTTTTTCTTTCCATTATATTTGTTTTATGACTTATGATTTTATAATGGTACTGAGACATTTGACGGGTGGTTACGTGATATACCATATGACGGGTGGTGCCATGAATACCAGGATGGGTGGTTACCTTATAACCTCTAATGCATTGGGTATGGAAGTCGGCCATGTGGCAATTCCATTAAGTGATATGTTTGGAAGTCAACCGTATGGTTATTCCATTTAAGTATGTTTATGTCCCAAGTTACCTTTATATGTTATGTATATGGGTTTTATGGTAATATTTTGGTTACAAAAGAGTAAGTAATGATCTTTTATTCATTGAATAGTTTTTACTACTTCATAAAGGTGAAAAATATTACTTTGATGAAGTATACATGGTTTACTTCTTGTTTTGAAAAACTAACAGTTTTCATTATTTGTGTATCCCTTACTGAGCTTTTTATGCTCACTCCATGTTTTTTTGAAATGTTTTTCACAGGTCTTAATGTGGAGTAGGGTCAAGGATGGGATCAAGGGAAAGTCATGCTATATAAAACATCGAACTAGAAATGTTTCTTTTTAACAGCTTTTATTTTATGGAAACTTAGTAGAAGTGTCTACTTTGTAATCTTTTGAGATGTAATAGTTCTGTACTAATTCTCTAAAACTATAAACTTTAAAAGATCCTCAATGTGAATTATTCATTTAATTCAATATTAGGTAAGTTTTATGTCCAGGGCCTTATAAGTTCCTCTAAGTGGGATAGAGTTTATGGGATTTTTCCTAGAACAAGACTATGTTGAGATCTAAAAACTCAATCCTAAGAGAAACCATTTAAGAGAGAAATTCAAACTCATCATGATCATGGCCTAAACATTGTTCGCTGAACAGACCGATGAAAACCCCACCATCATTTACATTACTCTTAGGCCATATTCTTGTGTATTAAAAGGATATTTATAAAGGCACTAGAAATAATATTGTGTACATTATTTTTCATATAATAATGAATATATTTTCATCCTATTATTGTTAACCTGTAAATGATTTTTATTTTGATTCAATAAAACCGAAATAGTATTTTTGGTTAATATTCAAATTCAATTAATATAAAAAATTTCGATAACTAATGTATTTCTTAAATAAATAATATTTTAATAAAATAGGATTACTAAATAATTTTTATAAAATATAAATGATCATATAATTTTTAGGAAGTCAAATTTATTTTTTATAAATGTTCAAAAAAATGTTTTTGTCAAAAACCCATCATTCTCAAAACATGTTGGTTTTTATTTTAAAAGTGAAAATTAAAATACTATGAAAATTATTTAGATAAAATTAATATTATTTTTTGAATCAGTATGTTGAAATTATCCAATAGTGAATTTGTCATAATTTTTTGAGATAATAATATTTTCGCATAAAAATTAAATTCTGTATAAATATACTTTGTGTTTTATGATATCATAATGAACCAAAAGTTACATGATATGTTATATAAATTTAATAAAAGAAAAAATATATGTTTTAAATTTATAATAATGTGATTTTATGTTTATTTTATTAATTTATTAATTCCATTATGGATCATCCAAAACTTATAATATATTTACTAGTTTTAGAATCATTTTCTTTAAGAGTGTGATTCACCTCCACATAGGAGTGGGAATTATTTTATTATTTTCGTCCTTTGTAATTATAAAATAATTTTATCCACTCCCATTTGACAGAAACCATTGAAAAACACTGGGATGGTTTGTGGTTTTGGATAATTTATTTTGTAGTGTCCAAAACCCAAATAATTAAGAAATCCCCATATTTTCCTATATAAACCCAAAAAACATCTAATTTATATTTACTAAAACTAATTGTAGAACATATATACTCATCCCTCCACTACCCATACTCCTCCCAATGTGCCCCAAACTCTTAAAAAATCCTTCCGAAGCTTTTCGAGTCACACACTGACGTAAGGGAACCTCATCTTCCATCGTCCTCTTTCATCAAGCACTCTGTTTTTGTTAGGTCTTTGATTTCATTTTCCCTATGTTTGAATATGTTATTAAATATCTCTAATACATTCCATTTGATGAATAAATTATTAAATCCCCATTCACTCTCATTTATCCCTCCTAAGAACCGTTACCTACACCTGTTACCATGTTGAAATTTTGTAAGGTACATTACTCTCCACCTTTAAAATTCACGAAACTTATTTGAAATTAGTTATTGTAATTAAAAATGGTTATATTTTCATTAATTTATAGTCAATAACATAAAATCAATTTTATGTTATTTTAATTATTTATTATTTATAATCCCCCATTATGATCTTTACCTATGTCATTACTATGTTGAAATTCCGTAAGGGATCCTCACATTCCCTTCTTTGTTCAATTTTATTTACGAAAATATGCATTATATTTATATCTACCAGTGTTGGTATATTTATATTCATGTTTCTAGTACATCACATTATATTTATAAATTACTAGATACCCATTTCACTCTCTTAAACCCTTTTTCAACTATTTATGTAACACTGTTATGCTGCCAAAATTCCACCGTGATTTTTCTAGCCAAACCAATTGTGTCATGAAAACCATACCCATTTCTCACCTAGAGTGTTCACATTTATGCCCATATAATTTTTTATTGAGTAAATAATTTAATTTATTCCATAATAATTTGTCATGGAATAAATTATGATGATTAATGAATCAATGTTCTATGATCTATGTGGCACACTTAAGATTGAGAATGAAATAATCATGATTGGTGTGCCTAGATAGCACTCTGAGGAATTGGGTAATGTTCAGTATTATGTTATATCATGTTGGGATGGGGGTGTACCTGATTACTTTTACGGAATTTTTTCACCATGATGTCTTTGTGGATTTATCCCTGAATTGTGTTTATGATGTAGTGTTTGAAGTTGTCGAAACATTTCCCATGTTATGATTATCATGCTATGTCATGCCTTACAATTCATGTTCCATTTATTCCTCATTTATATTCCTATTTTATAACATATATTATGTTATTCATGTTATACCCATTTATTCCCTTAATGGGATTTTTATCTCTCCCCTTTCTTATGTTTTTCCCCAAGATATCCCATATAGTTTTTTGTTTTAAGTTTCATTTTGAGCATGTTAAAGATGTTTTAAATAAAGGTGTTTTTAATGATTTATGTTGTTATGTAATGTAAATAATTTCCCAAATAATGTACACTTATTAATATTATCGGTTGTATTAAGTGTAATTTTATGTAATAAAACATGTATAAATGTGAATTGTAAAGAAGATTTGTTATAATACAATTTCATTCAATACATATCCAGATTATAAATCATATAATGGAAATCAATGAAAAAAGAGTGACCCATGTAAATATCATGTGTGTTCTGAGATTTAATGAACTATAATTACACACCATGTATTAAACATGACCAAACAACATTATTTTATAGGGATTTAATTGATTGTAGCTAGCATGTTCATGCCATATAACCTTAGATGGATTATAGAAAAATAATTTCCAACAACCTATGTGGCTCAATTACCAGTGTTATTACACACTAGGTATTGATACTGGTTGGGAAATATGGAGTGAAAAAAAAATTCATAGTGTGTAGTTGTCCGGTTCATTTCATGTAACACATTTAAACCCATTCTTGTTCTATATTGTTATTTTTGGGAATTTTTATGGGTAAAAACACAGTGTTTTAAATACCACATAAAATCAGTAGGTACAGAACATTTAATGACTATTTTACACAATGGGTACTTAGAAAAAATTTATAGTAGTATATGTGACATTTATTATGGTGCATTTGTGGTGATACCCACCCGAAATTATTCCTTTTTTACCCAAGAAACTAAAAACATCTTATACCATTACATTTCATGAGGGAAAACATACTATATAAGTAGAATGTACATTTTAAGGACTCTACATAGCATGTGTCACATGATATATAAAGTGAAAATACATACTATAAAAGTATTACATTCCAAAAATTTAATTTTAATATTGTGTAGAAGTTACATGTTGTGTTTCCCCCAAGTACACAACATATACACATATTCTTAAAAAAATTATATTAAATTAAATTATCTATAATTATAATGGTTGGGATTATTATTTCTCATTGGATATTTGAATATAATATTAAAGTAAATAATTGACTGAATAATTATATAAAATAATAATTTACTTAATCCATAAAATTTTACTTAATGAGGATGAATTAAGAAGACGATTGAAATTTTTAATTCGTAGTTGTTGCATGTTATGAATGATCATATGTTTAGACTAGCCTATGTATGTATTAGATTAATTTACCTAATTTCATTATTCATTAAATATTTTTATATAATATTTATTTTTAAATTAAATATTATGATCTACATACCATCCCTCCCTTCTTTAATATATATGGAGCTATAAGTCTTTGGATTATTTTATGTAAACCCAAACCCCAGGTACCCCTTGTCAGTGTTAGATCCCTATAACAAACTACTTTTTAATTTTTATTTCATATATATTCAATGACTAAAATATTAATAAAATATCTTATAAAATGATGAGTTTTCTTCTATATAACATTAATTTGATAATATCCTTAGATAATCTACCTCACCAAAAGGTAAAATTAGTTCCCCACTATGATTTAATACATAAAGTTTTATGATTATATTATTAAATATATATTATAGGGTTGGAAAACATCTATTTTATGGGACACATAAAATGTTTTAATATTAGGTGTAGACAACATAGTACATTTATAATTCTTCTGATTAAGTTCACACATTGTAATCTCTAATAGAAGAGGACATGAGAACAGACCCACCAATATGATTTTTACTTTTTATATGTCTCATTGGATATCCATATCTATGTACATGTGTACTGGTGAATGGAATTTATAATATTATAAATTTTTATCATTAATCATGTATTTAGATACATTGAAAAAAATATTGAGTAAATTTTATTGTGGTGAGGTATGATACATTGGGTGCTTCATAAGTTATATCATAATAAAAAATAACTGAAGAATGGATTTTTACCTAACATTTTATTTGAAGTGGATATATCCGGACCTATGAATGAAATGTATGTTTATGATTTTATCTATTCCCATTGTTATTTTTATGTGTTTTTTACAAGAATGTAAAAAAATGATATACCAAGATAATTGGTTGATGAAACAAGTTTACACCCTTCTCAATGATATATTAGGATCAAGAGATTAATTTACACGGTGAGTGTCTATTAGAAGTTTTTTTCCTTACCTCATTAATTTATATCTCTATGGGTTCTTTGAAAAGGAACTAGATATTAAAATTGGTCATTAGCCTAGTTTCCCAAATGCCACTCCGAAAAAGTCTTAGAGAGTCACCAACCAAGTGTATCTAATAACTTAATTAATTTATTTTTTTATTTTATATAAGAATAAATCTTATTCTCAAGTTCTAAGGATTGATAATTAATCATTGTAGGTAATAAACTAACTATTTATTGAATTAATAATAGAGATAAATTTATTAATTTAAATAAATAAATATTATCTAAGGTTCAATAAATTGTGAGGATGATTGTTGAGTTGAGTTAAGGGTATAGTGGAAGTGATATTTAAATCTCTATTGGGATAAAAAAAATAAGGAAATATTATTATTATTATTGTTATTATTATTGATGAGGGGATTATTTTATAATATGATATTGGTTAATGGTTCTTTTTGAAATAATTATAACCTAGATGTATAATCCCATTTATATAATTTTATAATATATATTGAATTGTGAGAACAAAAAATTCATTAGAGAGATAACTTAAATCAAAGTAACTACTTCACAAGACTAATTCCAAGAACATAGATAATCTATCATTCATGTACATCTTATGTTTGATAGAGTAGTAACAAATTCATCAATCCTGGAGGAAATTCCTTTTGTAATCAACGATTAATGGAATAAGAAGTTTAGTTATTTTATGTTAAAACCGAGATATCCAATGACAACATTCCATGTTTCATAGACAATTTTTGGATACATATTGATGGATTATATCCTAGTATCCTTCATCAAAATAATTTTATTATATGAAATGTCTACCAACATGAAAAATAAAGAATGAAATTAAATTAAAGGTGATTATTATTTATATTTTTTTTAAATTAAATTTTAAAATACCCTCTCCTTAAATATTTTGTGATTCTATTCATCCTATTATGAGGTTTAATATAAAGAAACAAATGAGAAAACATTATTGGAAATAGGCCTAACCACTTTGGTTTCACATCCTAACCTTCACCCCTCACTTATGTGTTAGTGAAAATTTGTAATGTATTTAGTTTATAGCTAGAGGATATGGTTCATGAACCTTGAAAAGACAAATTCAACCAAGGAGATATATAGGAGAATATAGAGATGATGTAACTTGTGCCAAGCATATGCTCAATCTATTTTTTCCACTAGGGTTAATGTTAATTTATCCCTTCTTGATAAAATAATTAGTTTATAAAATCACATGATAAATGTTATTATCTATCCCCCATTAGGGTAATTTAATTTATTGGGATCTTATAATGAAATTTGTTGTTCGACTTAAAAACATTTTCTTCAAGGCAAGATTTTCTCTCCAAGACTTGGTGTAACTTGGATGAATGTATTAATAAAATATTAGAATAGGATTTTAGGATTTGGGAGTCAACTAAATATATCTATGAGCTTTGTGTTCATATAGTTGGAAAGAAAATCCTCCCTAAATAAAATCATATATTTTGATAGGGAAAATCCTTGGATTATTTCAAAGGAAAATTTGTTCATTTGCACTGGAATTTTTGAGAAATTGGATATTTTGAATCAAATGGGGAGGGTAAATGGTTTTTGATAATAATATGGGTGAAATAATTACTTTATTAACTATATCATAAAATGAAATTAAGATGACGTATTAAAATATGATCATATTTGTTGAAATAAATAGAAAGAAACATGAAAACATCACATTACTTATGATCCATCTTGGAGAAAGATTATATCTTAATCAACATTACCTTTTAGGACTCTTGTGTAACATATAATTCCAAAAGAGGCTACTTTATATGATAAAGTCCCCTTATCCCACTATTCCTTCTTAGAAGCTAAGTGAGGAGGAAAATATTTCTTCTAGAAACATGTCGATGATGCATTGGTTGTATAATTACTAATGTTATCATCTACAAATAAGAGAGGGGTGAGCTCAAATGCTCAGTAAGAGTAATCAATACAGTGGGAGATAATATAAACATTAGACATGGTGAATAATTGAAAACACATGCCTTTAATAATAAACATGAAACATATTATGGCAGAAATATGAGCTAAACAAATAATGCCATAATTAAACATAATTATGGGTATTCTACTAGTAGAATAACCACATGAAACATGAGAACATAAATATAATCATAGAGGTATCATGGGGCATTAATTACATAATCTTGTAACCATCTTGGCTACCTTAAATTTTTTAACCCTCATGGCTACCTTACATTGTGTAAACATCACAGTTGCACTTGGAGTAACCATACGGCCAACCTCTAACTTACTCATACCCAATGCATTGGAGGGAAATATAGGTCCCACAATTCATCATAAACAATGACCAATAACCAAAAAATAATCATATAACATAAATAATAGCATAAAAACCATGCTTTTGAATCTTGTAAAACAGAATTTTGAAAGACGATTTTAGAAGAAAAGTCCCTTATAAACATCATATAATTGAAGTGAGACATAATAGAGTGGATAGAATATGTAAATAATCTGTAAATACACATTATTAAACATATTATAATCATAATTCATCACACAAACAATTAAAATACCACATAAATAACGAAGTAGAATGTTAACCCAAAAAAATGGAAATCGGGTTAAGGATTCGCTTACAACAATGTGATCGGTCAAATCCTATGACCAGAACCTAATAAATATCAAGTGAATCATTTAATAACATGAATATAAAGATAATAATGTTATTATATATATATCAAATGGAAGTACACATATACCACATACAATAAATAAGTGGCGAACGATGAAAATCTCACAGAAATGAAAGTGAGATGAGGAACCCCTTACAACTTTGTAATCAATTGATTCATATGACCCAAAATTAATGATTGTCAAATGATAAATTTAATATCATAAAAATAAAGATATTCATGATATGAGACAATAATGGGTAGTATACATACACCATACAAAATAATAGTAGTGATTATGGAATATCTCACAAAAATGGAAGTGAGATGAAGAAACCCTTACCTTAAATCCAAATGTGTTCTCCTATAGAAAATAAGGTCCTGGAATGTGAAATTATAATTATCAGTAACTTATTTCAGAACCTAATATACATGTATTTAGTTTATCATAATTCTGGTTAGTTCATTTAGGTCTTTATTGATAATTTATTGTATTGAATTTCATCATTCTGGATTGTTTGTTTCCTTTATTTTCATATTCGGTGCAATTGTTTTTAAGTAATGAAGTGGAAAAGACGTAACTCTCAAGAATTGAAATTATATATTTATTATGAACATATAGAATTTTTAATTTCCATTTCTATCATTTGGATACATGGAATGAGGTTGAATCATTAGATGACAACCACTTCGATTATTCAGCGGTACTTGGATTATTATGAACTAGTTTTGTCATATAACTTAATTATATGTACATTTTATGGTTCCTGAATATTAATTAGGTTATAAAACATATATTATAGTCTGGTTCAACCATTAATATGGTTTCATGACCATTAATGAAGAGGAAATTTAATAATTAAACTTCGTCGTCCACGAAGGTTATAAATCGAAACCTTATGGACATCGATTTCGTTTACAAAATAAAAGGGAGAGAGTAAGAATATTTAAGATAGTTCTTCAATTCACATGATATAAATCCAGTATATATATACTAATGGATTTATCATGATCATTTGGATAGAGGGGGTGAGGAAAGAAGAAAAACGAATCATGAAATAAAAGAAAATCATGAGAAATTTCTCACGAAAATTCGGCAGCATAACAGCGTCTCTTAAAATTTCATAAAAACAAGATTGATTAGAGGAATGGAATATATCATAATTCAAACAAGATATGGAAATTAAGGGGGGGATAGTTAATGAAATATCCCAACACAATACAAATTTAATGGAAGAGAATAACAAAAAATGAAAGAAAAGAATGAAAATAAAAGAGGTTGTTTACCTCTTGATCTCTTCTCCTTGAGATCCTTCTTAAGGGCTTTGATTTTGGTCTTTTGATGAGACCAGCAGCTCTAGGAAGTGGGGAAGAAGATTGGGGAGGGAATTTGGAAGAATTTAGACAATTCTCAAGGCTTGAGAGGTGTGGGAGGAATAGGGGAGTGAGGGTAATATTTATAGTGGAGGAGATGTGGTATTTTAGATTATTTTAATCATTATTATAATATTTTTATCAATACTATGAATAATCTCAAAACAAGTGGCCCTAAATAGTGATAATATTATGTGAGATCAAAGAATGTGGCCTTAACTCACTTATGATGTCATAAATTGTGCATTTTTACTGATAAATTGATTATACAGTATTTTATCGTATTTCACTATTCACCGAAAATTCAAGAGTTTCAGAAAAATACCAAAAATTTACCCCAACCATTTTTCGACGTGTAGAATTCAAAAATGAACTCCATTTTTTAAAAATAATTTTCTAAATATTATTAATTTAATTTTTAAATAAGGTCAGAATTAATTAGAAAAATAACAATATTGAAGTGCAATTAGTTTTATGTGACATTAGAAAATTAATTAAGATCCCATTATCCTATTGCCTTGGGAAAATAAAATAATAATATTATTTACTATTCATGAGGTCATATTACTATTCATATTACTATTCTTAAGGTTATGTTACTATTCACCAAAAAAACAATTTTGTTCTATCAGACTCCAAATGACTTACTGAGCACAACTCTAGATGAACATTTCTTGAAATTCAAAACATATAAGAGGATAGATTATAAAATTGAACTCTATATTTATTTCCAAAACCTTGGGGTGATACATTATTCCCTAATTCAAAGAATTTCATCCTCGCAATTCATTTCATAACCACAAAAGAAATCTCTCGGACGTTCTTACCAAATTTCCCATCGTAGAGGATCCTCAGGTGCATTCAGCGGAAAACCCAAATTGTTGCTCAACTCCTCTAGTTCTTTGACCCAGACACACCTCAGATATAAGGGGTGGAACTGTTGCATCAAACACTCAGGCTTCTAGAGGGAGGCTCGAACAGTGCAATGTTTTGAAATGTCCGAATAGACCAACATACGAAGAACTCGCCGAAATATGTCTCGACTGAGAACATCTAAGTCGTAGATATTTTTGTACAAGCTAAAACTAAGTATTTGGTACATGTAAGCTGCACAAAGGTTTACCTCCAAAGAAGCCTCTTGGAAAAATAACCTGGCCGTATAGTTTCGTCTTAGGGTGAAACATTGGAAAATCCCTTTGTGGTATTTCCCTCTTCGCCTAAACTCAACCAATTGTGCCATGGATAAGCGGTAGTAAATGGAAGCATTACCTTGGCAGGTGTGGAGAATGACCAGACTATTTGTCACTTTATATAGTTGTTTACACGTTTTTTGAAGGTTTGCGAGAGGTAGGTACCCTTCGTCACAGGTTTTGATTGCAATGATTTCCAGGATCTCCATAGGAAGAGATAACATATGGGTTTTTCCTTCCATCTGAAAATTTATTATAAAAGTTTACTTAGTGATACTCATTTAAAAGTGTAACCGATGAAAGAATAACAAAAAGAGGATACAACATGCAATATTTTTATATAATCACTGGTTCAAAAAGTAAAGTTGGGCTAATGGTTTCCCAAGTCCCCTAATACATGAATCCCCAAACTAGTTCAAGGATTTAAATATCCCAAAACCATACACAACACTAAATACACGTTACTCCAGAAGTCCCTTTACCGGAGACACCACCGATGCTAGTGTTCTGACGACCTTAGGTGAATTCCTAAGGTAGTATTCAGCTGCTCGATTTCCTTAACCCAGACACACTCTAGACAGCTAGGGTTGAAACTGTTCTTAAAGCACTCAGGCTTCCATAGAGAGGCACGAGAAGTGTGGAGGTCAGAAATTTCTGTGTGGACTAAATCCCAATAATTCCCACGAACCAAACCATTCTTGAAGATATTGATGTCATAAAGTACTCCGTACAAACTAAAACTCAAGATCTGAAATAGGTAGGTTTCTCGATGGTCACCATCCAAAGCAGCTTCAAGAAATTTACCCATAGCTCGGTAGATATCAGCCAGAGTGAAACATTGAAAAAGAGCTTCATGATACTTCCCTCTTTTCCTATATGCAGCAAATTGTGCATATTCAATACGGTAATAGAACAGATTGCTTCCATGGTAAAGATGGAGAATGTTTGGATGATTTGATACCCAATGGAGTCTTTTACAAGTCAGACGTATATTGGAATAGGGCTGGTCCTCTTCGGAGCATGTATTGACAATTATAGTCTCTAACAACTCGGTAGGTAGTGATAAAATATTGGTTGGTTGACTCATCTTCTATCTGAAAAGTTTTAGTAAATCAACATTCCGTATCTCAATTCCATTGTAAACCAAGTTATTGTTTTATATAAAAACATAACAAAATAATAGAATACAACATCATTCATTTAGACATGATTTATAAAACTCAAGAAATTACACAATCTCTTGATCCCATTCACAAAACATTAGTATGGACTTCCTGACATCATTGTTGATGTCCCTCTACCTCTACCGCCAAAGGAGGAAGGTTTTATTCGACTTTACTCCCAGGGCAGAACATAGCTCGCGAGTCTCCTCTTCCCAAATACACTCTCCGCAAATTAGATCGTGGTTAAACCCAAGCTCTCGTTTGATACAGGTGGTTCTCTAGAGATAGGCACGAGTAAAATCATGTTCTGTGACATCCTCTAGGATTTGGTTCCTAAAGATCTTTCGAACCACATTATATTTCTAGGATTCGATGAAAGATTCATAACCGCAGAGGTCCCCAAGCATGCTGAAACTCATGAATTGGTACATAAAGACTGCACGGAAGTCCATCTCCTTTGCAGCTTCTCCAAAAGCCGTGATTTCCAACCATTTCTTATCCAGGGTAAAACACATGAAGAGTCCCTTGTATTACTTCCCTTTCTTTTTATAATTCTCGAACAGTGCATTGGCCATTTGGTTATACACAACTTCCGATCCCCGGAATATTCGAAGGACATTTGAGTTGTTCGAAACATTTTAAAGAAGCTTGCAGGATATTTGGAGGTTTCCAAAGGGTTCATAGTCTTCTATACATGACTTCACAATTATAGTTTCGAGGATTTCTGTGGTAAGGGAAAAAATACTTGTACCTTAATTTTATATCTGAGAATAAAAAAAACATCGCTCTTAGTATTGTTTATGCAAGTAAATAATTGTTCAGTTTTGGTTTCCAGAGTTATTCAAACCCAATACTATGAGGAGAATTTACAATAACTCCCTTATAATGGCATAAAAAAATATGAATTATCCAAAGCATATCCCCAGGGAGTGTCGTAACCAAGAGTGTAGTAAGTCCCATTGTTGTGTACCAGTTCCCGTTCGAGTCTAGCTCAAAGCGGTGTTTTTAGGTTTTACCTCTAGATACATCTATTCCAGAGTCGCCTCTACCTGCTCGTATCCAGATAGTGATTTCTTTCCTAGAATGATTAACATATTCTATTCCTTACCAAAATACAAGGAAGATTTTGTACATTTATCCTCAAATACTCTCTTAGGGATTTGTTCCCTAATCTATGTTTTCTAAATCTAGTTTCCAAGTTTTCTACGAAACTTTCCTCTGTATACCAACTGTAAGGACCCGACCTGGTTGCTTGGAGACAGTGCCTTATTTGATTACATTGGCATACATACAAGGAATATGAATCCCGAAGGACCGAGTAATTTAGTATTATTGGAAACAAGATACATACATAAGTTTATCATTACAACATGAAGGGAAACAAAAACACTATTTTAATCCAATAGAAACATCTCGTCTCCAAGATTATACTTGTAAGTCATTCACAAATTACATCTTCATATCCTGAGAAAATGAAACATAAGAGAGGGGTGAGCTCAAATGCTCAGTAAGAGTAATCAATACAGCGGGAGATAATATAAACATTAGACATGGTGAAAAATTGAAAACACATGCCTTTAATAATAAACTTGAAACATATTATGGAAGAAATATGAGCTAAACAAATAATGCCATAATTAAACATAATTATGGGTATTCTACTAGTAGAATAACCACATGAAACATGAGAACATAAATATAATCATTGAGGTATCTTGGGGCATTAATTACATAATCTTGTAACCATCTTGGCTACCTTAAATTTTGTAACCCTCATGGCTACCTTACATTGTGTAAACATCACAGTTACACTTGGAGTAACCATACGGCCAACCTCTAACATACTCATACCCAATGAATTGGAGGGAAATATAGGTCCCACACTTCGTCATAAACAATGACCAATAACCAAAACATAATCATATAACATAAATAATAGCATAAAAACCATGCTTTTGAATCTTGTAAAACAGAATTTTGAAAGAGGATTTTAGAAGAAAAGTCCCTTATAAACATCATATAATTGAAGTGAGACATAATATAGTGGATAGAATATGTAAATAATCTGTAAATACACATTATTAAACATATTATAATCATAATTCATCACACAAACAATTAAAATACCACATAAATAACGAAGTATAATGTTAACCCAAAAAAATGGAAATCGGGTTAAGGATTCGCTTACAACAATGTGATCGGTCAAATCCTATGACCAGAACCTAATAAATATCAAGTGAATCATTTAATAACATGAATATAAAGATAATAATGTTATTATATATATCAAATGGAAGTACACATATACCACATACAATAAATAAGTGGCGAACGATGAAAATCACACAGAAATGAAAGTGAGATGAGGAACCCCTTACAACTTTGTAATCAATTGATTCATATGACCCAAAATTAATGATTGTCAAATGATAAATTGAATATCATAAAAATAAAGATATTCATGATATGAGACAATAATGGGTAGTATACATACACCATACAAAATAATAGTAGTGATTATGGAATATCTCACAAAAATGGAAGTGAGATGAAGAAACCCTTACCTTCAATCCAAATGTGTTCTCCTATAGAACATAAGGTCCTGGAATGTGAAATTATAAATATCAGTAACTTATTTCAGAACCTAATATACATGTATTTAGTTTATCATAATTCTGGTTAGTTCATTTAGGTCTTTATTGATAAGTTATTGTATTGAATTTCATCATTCTGGATTGTTTGTTTCATTTATTTTCATATTCGGTGCAATTGTTTTTAAGTAATGAAGTGGAAAAGACGTAACTCTCCAGAATTGAAATTAAATATTTATTATGAACATATATAATTGTTAATGTCCATTTCTATCATTTGGTTACATGGAATGAGGTTGAATCATTAGATGACAACCACTTCGATTATTCAGCTGTACTTGGATTATTATGAACTAGTTTTGTCATATAACTTAATTATATGTACATTTTATGGTTCCTGAATATTAATTAGGTTATAAAACATATATTATAGTCTTTTTCAACCATTAATATGGTTTCATGACCAGTAATGAAGAGGAAATTTAATAATTAAACTTCGTCGTCCACGAAGGTTATAAATCGGAACCTCATGGACATCGATTTCATTTTCAAAATAAAAGGGAGGGAGTAAGAATATTTAAGATAGTTCTTCCATTCACATGATATAAATCCAGTATATATATACTAATGGAGTTATCATGATCATTTTTATAGAGGGGGTGAGTAAAGAAGAAAAACGAATCATGAAATAAAAGAAAATCATGAGAAATTTCTCACGAAAATTCGGCAGCATAACGGCGTCTCTTAAAATATCATAAAAACAAGATTGATGAGAGGAATGGAATATATCATAATTCAAACAAGATATGGAAATTAAGGGGGGGGGGATAGTTAATGAAATATCCCAACACAATACAATGTTAATGGAAGAGAATAACAAAAAATGAAAGAAAAGAATGAAAATAAAAGAGGTTGTTTACCTCTTGATCTCTTCTCCTTGAGATCCTTCTTAAGGGCTTTGATTTTGGTCTTTTGATGAGACCAGAAGCTCTAGGACGTGGGGAAGAAGATTGGGGAGGGAATTTGGAAGAATTTAGACAATTCTCAAGGCTTGAGAGGTGTGGGAGGAATAGGGGAGTGAGGGTAATATTTATAGTGGAGGAGAGGTGGTATTTTAGATTATTTTAATCATTATTATAATATTTTTATCAATACTATGAATAATCTCAAAAAACGTGGCCCTAAATAGTGATAATATTATGTGAGATCAAAGAAAGTGGCCTTACCTCACTTATTATGTCATAAATTGTGCATTTTTACTGATAAATTGATTATACAGTATTTTATCGTATTTCACTATTCACCGAAAATTCAAGAGTTTCAGAAAAATACCAAAAATTTACCCCAACCATTTTTCGACGTGTAGAATTCAAAAATGAACTCCATTTTTTAAAAATAATTTTCTAAATATTATTAATTTAATTTTTAAATAAGTTCACAATTAATTCGAAAAATAACAATATTGAAGTGCAATTAGTTTTATGTGACATTGGAAAATTAATTAAGATCCCATTATCCTATTGCCTTGGGAAAATAAAATAATAATATTATTTACTATTCATGAGGTCATATTACTATTCATATTACTATTCTTAAGGTTATGTTACTATTCACCAAAAAAGAAAGTTTGTTCTATCAGACTCCAAATGACTTACTGAGCACAACTCTAGATGAACATTTCTTGAAATTCAAAACATAGAAGAGGATAGATTATAAAACTGAACTCTATATTTATTTCCAAAACCTTGGGGTGTTACATTATTCCCTCCTTCAAATAATTGCATCCTCGCAATTCATTTCATAACCACAAAAGAAAGCTCTCGGACGTTCTTACCACATTTCCCGCGTAGAGGATCCTCAGGTGAGTTCAGCGGAAAACCCAAATTGTTGCTCAACTCCTCTAGTTCTTTGACCCAGACACACCTCGGATAGAAGGGGTTGAACTGTTTCATCAAACACTCAGGCTTCCAGAGGGAGGCTCGAACAGTGCAATGTTTTGAAATGTCCAAATAGACCAACATACGAAGAACTCGCCGAAATATGTCTCGACTGAGAACATCTAAGTCGTAGATATTTTTGTACAATCTAAAACTAAGGAGTTGGTACATGTAAGCTGCACAAAGGTTTACCTCCAAAGAAGCCTCTTGGAAACATAACCTGGCCGTATAGTTTCGTCTTAGGGTGAAACATTGGAAAATCCCTTCGTGTTATTTCCCTCTTCGCCTGAACTCAACCAATTGTGCCATGGATAAGCGGTAGTAAATGGAAGAATTACCTTGGCAGGTGTGGAGAATGTCCGGACTATTTGTCACTTTATATAGTTGTTTACACATTTTTCAAAAGTTTGCGAGAGGTAGGTACCCTTTGTCACAGGTTTTGAATGCAATGATTTCCAGGATCTCCACAGGAAGAGATAACATATGGGTTTTTCCTTCCATCTGAAAATTTATTATAAAAGTTTACTTAGTGATACTCATTTAAAAGTGTAACCGATGAAAGAATAACAAAAAGAAGATACAACATGCTATATTTTTATATAATCACTGGTTCAAAAAGTAAAGTTGGGCTAATGGTTTCCCAAGTCCCCCAATACATGAATCCCCAAACTAGTTCAAGGATTTAAATCTCCCAAAACCATACACAACACTAAATACACGTTACTCCAGAAGTCCCTTTACCGGAGACACCACCGATGCTAGTGTTCTGACGACCTTAGGTGAATTACTAAGGTAGTATTCAGCTGCTCGATTTCCTTAACCCAGACACACTTCATACAGCTAGGGTCGAAACTGTGCTTAAAGCACTCATGCTTCCATCACTAGTGCAGAAAACGTTTTTTACGTCGGTTATTTTTTATTATTTACGTCGGTTTTTAGGCGACGTTAATACGGACGACGTTATAAATAACGTTTTTTACGTCAGTTATTTAAAACCGACGTAATATCCCTAACATCACGGTGGTTATCACGTCGGTTCATATAATAACCGACGTGATAAATATGCGCGGGGGGCTTTATCACGTCGGTTATTACCTAAACCGACGTGATAAAACGCCTGGGATATCGTTTATCACGTCGGTTATGACATAACCGACGTGATAAACCCTTCCCCTGGCCTATTATAACGTCGGTTATTTAGGAAACCGACGTGATAAAAAGGCCTGGGAAACGTTTTAGCACGTCGGTTATTGAATAACCGACGTGGTAAATCGATTCCCAGGCCTTTTATCACGTCCGTTATATTAAGAACCGACGTGATAAAATCCCAGGGAACGGTTTATCACGTCGGTTCTAGAAAAAACCGACGTGATAAACCCCTACCGATTTATTTACCACGTCGATTATAAAATAACCGATGTGAAAGAAATTATTATTTTTTAAATAATTGCACTGCTCTCACCAAAAAGCAACCAGAAACCAAACAAAAATAGCCATGCCAGCCCTCCCCCAAGCCCCAACTGAACCCCACCCTGATCTATACCCACCTAACAACCTGGCCATCCCTCCCCCACCACAACCCTTGGACACCCCTCCCATATCCCTTGGACAACCTCCACCCCTTGGACACCCCCCCACCCTCATTTACACCCCCAAGACCCCTAGTACAGCCTCAAACACCCATTGGACACCCCCCCACACCTTGACAGCCCTCCCAGACCCCTTGGACACCACCCCCCCCCCCCTCATTTACACCCAACCTGCCCCTTGGACACCCCCCACCCCTTCGACAGCCCCCCACCCTCATTTACACCCCCCGAACACTAGGACAGCCCCAAACACCCCTTGGACACCCCTCCCATATCGCTTGGACACCCCCCCACCCCTTGGACACCCCCCCACCCCTTGGACAGCCCCCCACCCCCTGGGCACCCCCCCGACCCCTTGGAAACCCCCCTACCCCTTGGAAACCCCCCCATCCCCTTGGACAGCCCCAAACACCCCTTGGACACCCCTCCTATATCCCTTGGACACCCCCCACCACTTGGACACCCCCCCACCCCTTGGACAGCCCCCCCCCCCCCACCCTCATTTACACCCAACCGACTCCTTGGACAGCCCCAAACACACCTTGGACACCCCTCCCATATCCCTTGGACACCCCCCGCCCCTTGGACACCCCCCCACCCTCATTTACACCCCCCCGACCCCTAGGACAGCCCCAAACACACCTTGGACACCCCTCCCATATCCCATGGACACCCCCCAAACACCCACCCACCCCCTTGGAACCTCTCCCCCCATACCAAAATCCAGACCAGAAAAACCATCAACAGTAGACCAAAACAAGAAGTAGAGAAAAATTAAACATTCACTTATATAACATTCAAAACTTACAATGTCAACTTCAAAAAAACTAAATCCAACCTAAACGACTACGAAATACACAATTACATTGACAATATTCAAAATTACATTTTACATTACAAACAACTAAAAGTCAATCAAACCTGTAAAATAATTTGACCACTCCACTTGTAAGTGTTTGATATCTTCAGCAGTAAAGGGTTGAGGGTCATCAAAAAGCTACAAAGGAAAAGGATAGTAGTCAACGTGTATAATGAATAAATCAAATTGAAATATTATTAGAAAAAGGAAATCTTACCAGGTCAAAACTCAGAACTGTCCCAGTTGTTATTATTTCATACATAAATCTTAACATGTAATATCCGCATTCGATGATGCCTTGTTGCTCATGACATTTCTGTTTGAATGAGTGTAAATTCAATATATTATTTTTATGTAATAAATCAAAATGTACAAATTATAAATGGATATTTACCTTCGCATGTACATATTTGATCTTGTAATTCCTTTTCTTTGCGCTTTTTCGAAAGTGGACCCATGCCCTGTTAGAAAATAATACGAATGGGGTAAATTTAAAATTCATTATAATATATAAAACTATTGTGAAATTGAAACTTACGTTTCCAATATATTCTTAAAACTTTCTCGCACATCATCATGGAGAGAGCATATCCAATAAAGTGTTTTCTCCCTAGGGAAAAAAACCCCTAACATCCAATGATCCCTGAGAAAAGGAAATTTAACGTTAGTGGTTTTTTATGTTAAAAGATAATTAACTCTTTGAGAGGGATGTGTTTCATACCTCTCACAAAAAGGCATCATCCAACACTGTGTGATTACATTCTTTTCAAATCTATCAGCAATATAAAGCATTCTTTGTTCCTCATCCAATGCACATGCTTCAGGGGAAATCAATTGTGGGTCCACGAATCCATATACATCTGTCAGCTCATTCCTCTCACAAATTTTATACATATACCTAATACAAAGCAGACATAAGTATACATTTTTAATAAATATAACGCAAGGAAAAGGAGTTAAGACTTACATGATAAAAATTTGCACCACGTTGATGCCCAACTTATCTCCAGTGACAAACTCCATGATATCAGTTTTCATAATCCCCACACATAGTTCACGTCCACAGACATGAGCTTCCATTGTAAAGTCATAATGATCCGCCAACAAATTTGAATATATTGACAATTTGTCAAGACTGCTAGTATCTGCATCTGATGTCATAGCTATCTGTCTTTGTTGTTGTCTATACAGTATTTCTTTACCTTTGAAGTATTCCTGTAAAAATAAATTGAAAAATATATTAGTTTTCAAATGATAAAACATTAATAAAAATATAAAATAAAAGATATAACATCCATACCTCTATGGTAATGAGTCGAAGAAGTCTGGATGGCCAATGTAAAAAATGGCCGATACTATGTCCAACTGTCGTCACCTCATCTGTAGGTAATGGTATCTGAGCTGATCTATCTATAATATCCTGTACAGTGACCCTCTGATTCTCTACCTCTAACTGTTGATGATGAACTGTATCTCCTATACAATATACCATCCCATATGCAACTATATGATGTTGAGGATCATCAACATACAACTCACAATAAGTAGGTAGCTGCGGCGGAGGAGGAGGATCAAAAATGGGGTCCGCAGGCTGAGGTGGGGGAGTGGGAGCTACTGGGAGAGGTGGAGTGGGAGCTGCATCCTGAAATTGTCTTTGCAAGTCTGCAAACATTAACTGCACCGATGCTCTAATCTTGTCCTCCATTGTCGCATTAATATTATGGACTTCAGCCTCCAACGATTCTATTTTTTTTATAAACTCCTTCAACGTTAGAAGTTGAGGAACGTGGCAACACTTTTCTTACCGATACACCTGCCGGATATCCTCTTACACGGCCAGGATGTTCGGGCTTTCCCAATGCCACAGATAAAATATCTTCCCTCCCAGATGGTGTAAATGTCCCCTGTGAACTCTGCTCCTCAAGAGAGTCCTGTAATAAGTAATTGAACTTTTCTATAATGATTGGAAATATATGACGAAAATAGTAAACTTAAATAAATAAAATAGATATCTTACAATCCTCTCAACTACGAGTCTCGATTCTTCCGAAAGATATTGTCCTTTTTTTCCCTTCCGAGCTCTTTTCCATTTCTCATGTCTAGATGGAGGGGATGGAGGGGCCACCTCTCCAGAGCTTGAAGACTCAGCTCTTAGTTGTTGAAATTTTTCTGCCATCATTTGTTCTTCCAATAATGCATACCCTCCCCGAGATAAACTATGAGGGTATACATTTTTAGATTGGATCTCTTGATGAGCTTTCCTTGTTTGCTGTAAATTAAGAATAAGTAATCATTAACAAAACAATAATAAGATCATTTATATAAGAAAGATTATAAAAGTTTACATTGCCCTTACCAAAAATGATTCTTTTCTTCTACTTTCAAAAAATTCTCTCCATGTGTCTTCATCTATAAAAGGATATATACGACATGGATTCTCACGACTCCTATGACCATAAATGAAATCAGATGAGAGGGTAGATTTGAAATCCCTCCATCTCCTAGCAGCCAACGATAAGCATTTCTTCCTGACTCCTCCAGTGTCAGGAATATCAAATGTCATCTGATAAAAAAGAGGTTAAAAATATTATATATACTAGAAACATTTAAAGAACAGTCAAACAATAGAAAAAGATCTTACCAAGATGGTCTCCCACAGCTGAGAAATTATCGCCTTATCCACACTTCTCCAATCATCATAGAGAATGCTTACTTTGCTCTTAGCCTGAGTTGCTACAAAACCCTTAAAATCTTTAGCATTTGGACCTCTAGGAAGATCATCCTCATCAAACTCCACGACTATCCTCTCCTCCTTCGTACGGGCAAGTGATAATTTTGGTAAACGTGTGCACCCACGCTTACCAACCTTTGAACTCTTTTTCGTAATAGGAGCATGTGAATGTTCCTCCCCAGATGTATGACCAATATGCTCATCTCCAGAATCATGTGGCTGATCAACTGATTGATCTGTCATTTTCCTTCAAATCAAAAAAACAAACATTAGTTCACAAATAGAAAAGTGTACTAAATTACATAATAGTAAACATAGGTAATATGGTAAGCATGTTAAACAATGATAAACATGGTAAACACAGGCAAAATGTTGCCAAGGAGTTGGCATAAGAAAGCTGAAAAGTGGAATCACTGATGCCACCGGCCGGCCGCTGGCTCACCACCGGCCGGCCGGTGGACCAGACAGCCTTCCTCTGTCTAAACCACCGGCCGGCCGCTGGCTCCTCACCGGCCGGCTGCTGGTGATCCAGACAGAGAGGAAGGCTCTCTGTCTGGTCCACCGGGCGGCCGGTGGTGATCCAGCGGCCGGCCGGTGGACCAGACAGAGAGCCTTCCTCTCTGTCTGAACCACCGGCCGGCCGCTGGCTCAACACCGGCCGGCCGCTGGTGATCCAGACAGAGAGGCTCGGTCTCTGTCTGGACCACCGGCCGGCCGCTGGCTCAGCACCGGCCGGCCGGTGGACCAGACAGAGAGCCTTCCTCTCTGTCTGAACCACCGGCCGGCCGCTGGCTCAACACCGGCCGGCCGTTGGTGATCCAGACAGAGAGGAAGGCTCTGTCTGGTCCACCGGCCGGCCGGTGGTGAGCCAGCGGCCGGCCGGTGGTTCAGACAGAGAGGAACGGTTGCCGGTGCGCCCAGGACTTCTCTTCTTTACGGTTTTTATTGTTTTATCGTTTTGGTTTGATACATATTTTAATAAGTAAAATATTTACAGTATCTAACATTATATGAAAAAACTAAATGTAAACAAGAAATAAACTTGTGTTACCTGTAATTTTAGGAATGTACAGTTGGATTGTTTTCCCAAATTCCTTCGTCGTGATCGTTCCTTATGGCACAAACCATGTCTTCAACATACTCATCATTATGTTCTGTTAATCTTTCCATGGAAGTAGGGATCTCACATAAATCAGCATCTTCATCAAATTCATCCTCACCAACATATTGGTTTTTCCCTTGTAAAACAACAGCCCACTGCATATCTGATTGATCTACTACATAGAAAATTTGTTTGGCATGTGTTGCCATTATAAAAGAATCAGTTGTGTCTTCCAATCTATTCAGATTAACAAGTGTCATTCCAAATTCATCGTGTCTGACACTGTTGTTACCAATAAACCATTTACAGTTAAAAATGGGAACTTTAATTTTAAAGTAATCAGCCTCCCATATGTCTTCAATCACTCCATAATATGCACTTGATGCCGAAATTGGGTTTCTGTCCTTAGCACTCGAAAAATGCATTGCTTCTGCAAACACCAATACACCACTATTCTGAACTGCACTTCTGTTGTCCTGAGCTTTCGTATGAAATGTATAGCCATTAATGTCATAAGCGGACCATGTTATCACATTTAAAGATGGACCACCCACTATCCATTTTAATGTCTCTGATACATCTGATCTACCAAGAAAGGTCTTTTTAAACCATGGCAAAAAAGTTTTGTTGTGCTCATTCAAAATCCACATTTCTTTCTTCTTTGGATGACATTGTTTCAACTCATTAATATGCAATGTGATATACGGTTGAACATCAGCTATGTTATTCAAGATGTATGATTCTAACTTCTTCATATGTTCAGCTGACAGTGATTTGACTTTCAAGCCACGAATCCCCTTTCCCTCATTATTAACCCGTTCATGGCGAGATGGAGTCAAACCTATATGTTGCGCCGTAGCCAAGTAACTCGTACAAAACTCTGCTACCTCCTCAGAAATATACTTTTCAATAATGGAGGCTTCAGGTCGATATGGATTTTTAACATATCCCTTTAATATTTTCATATACCTTTCAAAAGGATACATCCAACGAAGATATACAGGTCCACAAAGCCTTATTTCTCGAACCAGATGAATCAGTAAATGCACCATCATATCAAAAAAAGTTGGAGGAAAATACATTTCCAAATGACAAAGTATAATAATTGCATCCTTTTCCAAAATGTTCAAAGCATTCACATCAATCGACTTGTTGCAAATTGAATTGAAAAAATAACACAACCTCATTATAGTCTTTCTGACACGGATGGGCAATATTCCACGCAGTGCAACTGGTAGAATTTGTTGCATCATGACATGACAATCATGTGATTTCATACCTATCAACTTCAAGTCTTTCAATGAGACAAAATTTTTTACATTTGAAGAATAACCTTGAGGCACTTTGATATCATGAAGACATTGACAGAAGCTACTTTTCTCCCTCTTCGATAATGTATGACAAGCCGGGGGAAGAAATGTTCATCTTCCTTTAGGAGTGGGAGCTAACTCCAAACGTATTCCCATTGACAGTAGGTCTAACCTTGCATTCAACCCATCTTTTGTCTTTCCTTTAATATCTAGCAATGTTCCGATCAAAGAATCACAGATATTCTTCTCCACGTGCATGACATCAATATTATGTTTGACTTCATGATACCTCCAATATGGTAGCTCAAAAAATATTGACCTTTTCTTCCAAATATGTCTATCATTACCAGATTTCTGTGTCTTTCCCAATGTCACATCAAGGTTTTTCACCCTCTCAAAATACAATTCTGGGGATAAAGGTTGAGGAGCAGTATCAAATTCTTGTGAGCCATTGAATGCCTTTTTTAGTCTTCTATAAGGGTGATCCATAGGCAAAAACTTTCGATGACCCATGTACACTGTTTTCCTCCCATGATGCAATTGACAATATGACGTCTGTTGTTCGCAAATTGGACATGCTTTATGCCCTTTAACACTGTATCCAGAAAAATTTCCATATGCTGGGAAGTCATTTATAGTGAATAGAAGCACTGCATGCAGTTGAAAATATTCCATTTTATAAGAATCATACACCCTAATACCATCAGCCCATAAAAGTTTCAAATCATCAATCAGCGGTGACAAGTATACATCAATATCATTGCCGGGTTGCTTTGGACCAGAGATCATGATACTCAACATGACATATTTGCGCTTCATACAAACTTCAGGAGAGAGGTTGTAAATTACCAATAAAACAGGCCATGAACTATGTGTGCTACTGAGGGTTCGGTATGGATTCATTCCATCTGTGCACAAGCCTAGTCTCAGATTTCTAATTTCATTTCCAAATGTAGGGTACTGGGCATCAATTTTCTTCCATTGTGGACAATCAGCTGGATGACGTATTTTTCCATCACATACCCGCTCATCAGAATGCCATCTTAACCTTTTTGCATCATGTGAATTAGCAAATAAACGTTTGAAACGAGGAATTATAGAAAGATACCAAAATACCTTTGAAGGGAGCTTTGTAATCTCTACATCAGCTTGTGATTTTTCTTTCACCTTATACCGTGATGTCCCACATTTGGGACACTCTTTCAGAAATTCATATTCCTTCCTATATATAATGCAGTCATTCGGACATGCATGTATTTTCCTGTATCCAAATCCCATCGGGCATAATATTTTTTTGGCCTTATAATGTGAATCTGGAAGATCGTTATCTTTTGGAAGAATGTCTTTCATCAATTGTAGCAGCTCTGTAAAACTTCTGTCACTCCATCCATGTTTCGCCTTCAGGTTAATCAATCTTAACACCGCCGACAAAACCGTAAAATCTGTACAACCAGGATATAATGGTTTTTCGGCATCACCATATAGACGTGCAACTCTCGGTTCTATCTCAATTTGTTCTGCTACAATATTGCGAATCATTTCTTCAATTCCATCGGAGTTACCATCTTGCGATTCATTATCATCAGTGACATTCTGTCCAGTTTCGCCATGCCAAATCCAAGGGTTGTAACTCGGATTGAAACCATGACAAATCAGATGATCTTTTATCTCTCTACTTTTCAACTTCTTCATATTCAGACATTTCAGGCATGGACAGAAAAAAATGTCACTACTTGGAACATTTCGTTTAGAAAATTCCAAAAAGGCATCAACACCTTCCTCATATTCATTTCTCATTCGATGTGCCGTAATCCAACTTCGACTCATTATTACCTATAACAAATAGAAAAAATATATATATTTTTTAGATAAGACAAATATATGTTTATATGAAAAAAATCATAATTTGAATATAACAATTTTGAAATATAAAACAAATCGATGTGTAAACCCCCCTGGACACCCCCCGACCCCTCTGGACAGCCCCCCACCCCTCCTGGACACAACCCCCCACCCCCGACCTGCTTGGACACCCCCCTGGACACCCCCCAACCCTCTGGACAGCCCCCCCACCCCTCCTAAACACCACCACCCACCCCCTACCCCCTTGGACACCCCCCTGGACACCCCCCAACACCCACCCACGCCCTTGGACAGCCCCCCACACCCACCCACCCCCTTGTAAACCCCCCTGGACACCCCCGACCCCTCTGGACAGCCCCCCGCCCCTCCTGGACACCACCCCCCACCCCCTACCCCCTTGGACACCCCCCTGGACATCCCCCAACCCTCTGGACAGCCCCCCCACCCACCCGGACAACCCCAAATACCCTCTGGAGAGGCCGCCACCCACGTGGACAGCCCCCCACACCCATCCACCCCCTTGGACACCCCCCTGGACACCCCACCGACCCCTCTGGACAGGCCGCCACCCCCCTTGGACAGCCCCCCACACCCACCCATCCCCTTGGACACCACCCTGGACACCCCCCCGACCCCTCTGGACAGCCCCCGACCCCTCTAGAAAGCACCCCCACCCCTCCTGGACACAACCCCCCACCCCCGACCTGCTTGGACACCCCCCTGGACACCCCCCAACCCTCTGGACAGCCCCCCACCCATCCTGGACACCACCCCCCACCCCCTACCCCCTTGGACACCCCCCCTGGACACCCCCCAACACCCACCCACACCCTTGGACAGCCCCCCACACCCACCCACCCCCTTGTAAACCCCCCTGGACACCCCCGACCCCAAATCCATGCACCTATGCCATGGTTGTGTGTGAATAAAGTAGTAACAACTGTAAAAGGGCAACCCATCCAAATGGACACGCCCCAACCCTCTCGGGGATTTATAGAAAACGATGAAAAATTAGTGAAATCATAAAATTACTCAATATTGCAAGTCGAACAAATAGATCTAGGGATGATAAATAAGATTATGGTGCCAAAACGAGTTAAAAGGGTTCGCAATCGAAGAATCTTAGCTAGTTTCAACAAAAAAATCACAACACATATATATTTACTATCCGCGAAAAAAAAACGAACGAGTGGGAGGATTACCTGAGTGCTGCGAGTTTAGATGATTGATCCGAGGAGATTAAATATGAGAAACGATGATCGCAAAACGAATCTAAACCAACGAAATGGACGAGCCGATTCGGGTTTACGCGCGAGAGAGACGAGTCGCGACTGTCGAAGGTAAACTCGCGAATGACAATCCACGGGTCTGGGTAAATTTTTAAATGAGTTATCACGCCGGTTATTCAATAACCGACGTGATAATTGTTTTAAAAACATTTATAACGTCGGTTATTTCAATAACCGACGTAAAAACCTTCCTCCGATTCATTTTTTAAGTCGGTTATTATATAACCGACGTAACAAATGGCTCAAAATCCGCGTTTTTTTACGTCGGTTATGGAATAACCGACGTCAAAAACATCTGCGGATTCTTTTTTTACGTCGGTTATTTTATAACCGATGTAAAAAAGCCTTCAAAAACCGCGTTTGTTACGTCGGTTATTCAATAACCGACGTCAGAGGGCCTTCGAAAACCGCGTTTGTTACGTCGGTTATAAAAATAACCGACGTAAAAAACAAAGTCGCGCGATTAATAACGTCGGTTATAAAAATAACCGACGTTAAATGTGTACCGAACACAGGTTTTTACGTCGGTTAAGAAATAACCGACGTAAAAAACCTCGTTTTACATATTATGACGTCGGTTTTATATAACCGACGTAAAAAATGGTGACGTAAAAAACGTTTTCTGCACTAGTGCATAGAGTGGCACGAGAAGTGTGGAGGTCAGAAATTTCTGTGTGGACTAAATCCCTATAATTCCCACGCACCAAATCATTCTTTAAGATATTGATGTCATAAAGTACTCCGTACACACTAAAACTCAAGATCTGAAATAGGTAGGTTCCTCGATGGTCACCATCCAAAGAAGCTTCAAGAAATTTACCCACAGCTCGGTAGATATCAGCCAGAGTGAAACATTGAAAAAGAGCATCATGATACTTCCCTCTTTTCATATATGCAGCAAATTGTGCATATGAAATACGGTAATAGAACAGATTGCTTCCATGGTAAATATGGAGAATGTTTAGATGATTTGATACCCAATGGAGTCGTTTACAAGTCAGACATATGTTGGAATAGGGCTGGTCCTCTTCGGAGCATGTATTGACAATTATAGTCTCTAACAACTCAGTAGGTAGTGATAAAATATTGGTTGGTTGACTCATATTCTATCTGAAAAGTTTTAGTAAATCAAAATTCAGTATCTCAATTCCATTGTAAACCAAGTTATTGTTTTATATAAAAAAATAACAAAAAAATAGAATACAACATCATTCATTTAGACATGATTTATAAAACTCAAGAAATTACACAATCTCTTGATCCCATTCACAAAAAATTATTATGGACTTCCTGACATCATTGTTGATGTACCTCTACCTCTACCGCCAAAGGAGGAAGGTTTTATTCAACTTTACTCCCAGGGAAGAACATAGCTCGCGGGTCTCCTCTTCCCAAATACACTCTCGGCAAATTAGATCGTGGTTAAACCCAAGCTCTCGTTTGATACAGGTGGTTTTCCAAAGATAGGCACAAGTAACATCAAGTTCTGTGACATCCGCTAGGATTTGGTTCCTAAATATCTTTCGAACCACATTATATTTGTAGGATTTGATGAAAGATTCATAATCGCAGAGGTCCCAAAGCATGCTAAAACTTAGGATTTGGTACATAAAGACTGCACGGAAGTCCATCTCCTTTCCAGCTTCTCCGAAATCCATGATTGCCAACCATTTCTTATCCAGGGTAAAACATAGGAAGAGTCCCTTGTATTACTTCCCTTTCTTTTTATAATTCTCGAACAGTGCATTGGCCATTTGGTTATACACAACTTCCGATCCTCGGAATATTCGAAGGACATTTGAGTTGTTCGAAACATTGTAAAGAAGCTTGCAAGATAGTTGGAGGTTTTCAAAGGGTTCATAGTCTTCTATACATGACTTCACAATTATAGTTTCGATTATTTCCATTGGAAGGGACAAAAAACTTGTACCTTCATATTCCATCTGAGAATAAAAAAAACATCTCTCTTAGTATTGTTTATGCAAGTAAATAATTGTTCAGTTTTGGTTTCTAGAGTTATTCAAACCCAATACTATGATGAGAATTTACAATAACTCCCTTATAATGGCTTAAAAAAATATGAATTATCCTAAGCATATCCCCCGCGAGTGTCGTAACCAAGAGTGCAGTAAGGCCCATTGTCGTGTACCGGTTCCCATTCGAGTCTAGCTCAAAGCGGTGTTTTCAGGTTTTACCTCTAGATACATCTATGCTAGAGCCACCTCAACCTGCTCGTATCCAGACAGGGATGTATTTCCTAGAATGATTAACATATTCTATTCCTTACCAAAATACCAGGACGCTTTTGTACATTTATACTCAAATACTATCTTAGGGCTTTGTTCCCTAATCTATGTTTTCTAAATCTAGTTTCCAAGTTTTCTACGAAACTTTCCTCTGTATACCAACTGTAAGGACCCGAACCCAGTTTCCCGGAGACAGTGCCATATTTGATTACATTGGCATACATACAAGGAATATGAATCCCGAAGGACTGAGTAGTTTAGTATTATTGGAAACAAGATACATACATATGTTTATCATTACAACATGAAGGGAAACAAAAACACTATTTTAATCCAATAGAAACATCTCGTCTCCTAGATTATACTTGTAAGTCATTCACAAATTACATCTTCATATCCTGAGAAAATGAAATAGAAGAGAGGGGTGAGCTCAAATGCTCAGTAAGAGTAAGCAATACAGTGGGAGATAATATAAACATTAGACATGGTGAATAATTGAAAACACATGCCTTTAATAATAAACCTGAAACATATTATGGCAGAAATATGAGCTAAACAAATAATGCCATAATTAAACATAATTATGGGTATTCTACTAGTCGAATAACCACATGAAACATGAGAACATAAATATAATCATAGAGGTATCTTGGGGCATTAATTACATAATCTTGTAACCATCTTGGCTACCTTAAATTTTGTAACCTTCATGGCTACCTTACTTTGTGTAAACATCACAATTACACTTGGAGTAACTATACGGCCAACCTCCAACTTACTCATACCCAATGCATTGGAGGGAAATATAGGTCCCACCCTTCATCATAAACAATGATCAATAACCAAAACATAATCAAACAACATAAATAATAGCATAAAAACCATGCTTTTGAATCTTGTAAAACAGAATTTTGAAAGAAGATTTTAGAAGAAAAGTCCCTTATAAACATCATATACTTGAAGTGAGACTTAATAGAGTGGATAGAATATGTAAATAATCTGTAAATACACATTATTAAACATATTATATTCATAATTCATCACACAAACAATTAAAATGCCACATAAATAACGAAGTAGAATGTTAACCGAAAAAAATGGAAATCGGGTTAAGAATTCCCTTACAACAATGTGATCGGTCAAATCCTATGACCAGAACCTAATAAATATCAATTGAATCATTGAATAACATGAATATAAAGATAATAATGTTATTATATATATCAAATGGCAGTAAACATATACCACATACAATAAATAAGTGGCGAACGATAAAAATCTCACAGAAATGAAAGTGAGATGAGGAACCCCTTACAAATTTGTAATCAATTGATTTATATGACCCAAAATTAATGATTGTCAAATGATAAATTTAATATAATAAAAATAAATATATTCATGATATGAGACAATAATGGGTAGTATACATACACCATACAAAGTAATAGTAGTGATTACGGAATATCTCACAAAAATTTAAGTGAGATAAAGAAACCCTTACCTCAAATCCAAATGTGCTCTCCTCTTTAACATAAGGTCCTGGAATGTAAAATTATAAATATAAATAACTTATTTCAGAACCTAATATACATGTATTTAGTTTATCATAATTCTGGTTAGTTCATTTAGGTCTTTATTGATAAGTTATTGTATTGAATTTCGTCGTTCTGGATTGTTTGTTTCCTTTATTTTCATATTCGGTGCAATTGTTTTTAAGTGATGAAGTGGAAAGGATGTAAATCTCCAGAATTGAAATTAAATATTTCTTATGAACATATAGAATTTTTAATGTCCATTTCTATCATTTTTTTCCATGGAATGAGGTTGAATCATTAGATGACAACCACATCGATTATTCAGCGGTACTTGGATTATTATGAACTAGTTTTGTCATATAACTTAATTATATGTACATATTACGGTTGCTGAATATTAATTAGGTTATAAAACATATATTATAGTCTGGTTAAACCATGAATATGGTTTCATGACCAGTAATGAAGAAGAAATTTAATAATGAAACTTCGTTGTCCATGAAGGTTAAAAATCAGAACCTTATGGACATCGATTTCGATTACAAAATAAAAAGGAGGGAGTAAGAATATTTAATATAGTTCTTAAATTCACATGATATAAATCCAGTATATATATACTAATGGAGTTATCATGATCATTTGGATAGGTGGGGTGAGGAATGAAGAAAATCGAATCATGAAATAAAAGAAAATCTTGAGAAATTTCTCACGAAAATTCGGCAGCATAACGACGTCTCTTAAGATTTCATAAAAACAAGACAGATGACAGGAATGGAATATATCATAATTAAAACAAGATATGGAAATTAAGGGGGGATAATTAATGAAATATACCAACACAAGACAAAGGGAATGGAAGAGAATAACAAAAAATCAAAGAAAAGAATGAAAATAAAAGAGGTTGTTTACCTCTTGATATCTTCTCCTTGAGATCCTTCTTAAGGGCTTTGATTTTGGTCTTTTGATGAGACCAGAAGCTCTAGGACGTGGGGAAGAAGATTGGGGAGGGAAGTTTTCAGAATTTAGACAATGCTCAAGTCTTGAGAGTTGTGGGAGGAAGAGGGGAGTGAGGGGAGTATTTATAGTGGAGAAGGGGTGGTATTTTAGATTATTTTAATCATTATTATAATATTTTTATCAATACTATTAATAATCTCAAAACAAGTGGCCCTAAATAGTGATAATATTATGTGAGTTCGAAGCAGGTGGCCTTACATTACTTATGATGTCATAAATAGTTCATTTTTACTGATAAATTGATTATACGGTATTTTATCGTATTTCACTATTCTCTGAAAATTCAAGAGTTTCAGAAAAATACCAAAAATTTACCCCAACCATTTTTCGACGTGTAGAATTCAAAAATGAACTCCATTTTTTAAAAATAATTTTCTAAATGTTATTAATTTAATTTTTAAATAAGGTCACAGTTAATTTAAAAAATAACAATATTGAAGTGAAATTAGTTTTATGTGACATTGGAAAATTAATTAAGATCCCATTATCCTATTGCCTTGGGAAAATAAAATAATATTATTATTTACTATTCATGAGGTCATATTACTATTCATATTACTATTCATAAGGATATGTTACTATTCACAAAAAAACAAGTTTGTTCTATCAGACCCCAAATGACTTACTGAGAACAACTCAAGATGAACATTTCTTGAAATTCAAAACATAGAAGAGGATAGATTATAAAATTGAATTCTATATTTATTTCCAAAACCTTGGGGTGTTACATTATTCTCTACTTCAAAGAATTGCGTCCTTTCAATTCATTTCATAACCACAAAAGAAAGCTTCCGGACATTCTTACCACATCTGCCGTCGTAGAGGATCCTCAGGTGAGTTCAGCGGAAAACCCATATTGTTACTCAACTCCTCTAGTTCTTTGACCCAGACACACCTCGGACAGAAGGGGTTGAACTGTTGCATCAAAAACTCGGGCTTCTAGAGGGAGGCTCAAATAGTACAATGTTTAGAAATGTCCGAATAGACCAACATACAAAGAACTCGCCGAACTATGTCTCGACTGAGAACATCTAAGTCGTAGATATTTTTGTACAAGCTAAAACGAAGGAGTTGGTACATGTAAGCTGCACAAAGGTTTCCCTCAAAGAAGCCTCTTGGAAACATAACCTAGCTGTATAGTTTTGTCCTAGGGTGAAACATTGGAAAATCCCTTTGTGGTATTTCCCTCTTCACCTGAACTCAACCAATTATGCCATGTATAAGCGGTAGTAAATGGAAGCATTCCCTTGGCAGGTGCGGAGAATGTCCGGACCATTTGTCACTTTATATAGTTGTTTACACGTTTTTCGAAAGTTTGCGAGAGGTAGGTACGCTTCGTCACAGGTTTTGATTGCAATGATTTCCAGGATCTCCACAGGAAGATATAACATATGGGTTTTTCCTTCCATCTGAAAATTTATTATAAATGTTTACTTAGTGATACTCATTTAAAAGTGTAACCGATGAAAGGATAACAAAAAGAAGAGACAACATGCTATATTTGTATATAATCATTGGTTCAAAAAGTAAAGCTGGGATAATGGTTTCCCAAGTCCCCCAATACATGAATCCCCAAACTAGTTCAAAGATTTAAATCTCCCTAAACCATACACAACACTAAATACACGTTACTCCAGAAGTCCCTTTACTGGAGACACCACCGATGCTAGTGTTCTGACGACCTTAGGTGAATTCCTAAGGTAGTATTCAGCTGATCAATTTCCTTAACCTAGAAACACTCCAGACAGCTAGGGATGAAACTGTGCTTAAAGCACCCAGGCTTCCATAGAGAGGCACGAGAAGTGTGGAGGTCAGAAATTTCAGTGTGGACTAAATCCCTATAATTCCCACGCACAAGATCATTCTTGAAGATATTGATGTCGTAATGTTCTCCGTACACACTAAAACTCAAGATCTGAAATAGGTAGGTCGCTCGATGGTCACCATCCAAAACAGCTTCAAGAAATTTACCCACAGCTTGGTAGTTATCAGCCAGAGTGAAACATAGAAAAAGAGCTTCATGATACTTCCCTCTTTTCCTATATGCAGCAAATTGTGCATATGCAATACGGTAATAGACCAGATTGCTTCCTTGGTAAATATGAATAATGTTTGGATTATTTGATACCCAATGGAGTAGTGTACAAGTCAGACGAATATTGGAATAGGGATAGTCCTCTTCGAAGCATGTCTTGACAATTATAGTCTCTAACAACTCGGTAGGTAGTGATAAAATATTGGTTGGTTGACTCATCTTCCATCTGAAAAGTTTTAGTAAATCAACATTCAGTATCTCAATTCCATTTTAAACCAAGTTATTGTTTTATATAAAAACATAACAAAAAAAATAGAATACAACATCATTCATTTAGACATGATTTATAAAACTCAAGAAATTACACAATCTCTTGGTACCATTTACAAAACATTAGTATGGACTTTCTGAAATCATTGGTGATGTCCCTCTACCTCCACCGCCTAAGGAGGAAGGTTTTATTCAAATATACTCCCAGGGAAGAACAAAGATCATGGGTCTCCCCTTCCCAAATACACTCTCGGCAAATTAGATCGTGGTTAAACCCAAGCTATCATTTGATACAGGTGGTTTTCCAGAGATAGGCACGAGTAACATCAAGTTCTGCGACATCCGCGAGGATTTGGTTCCTAAAGATCTTTCGAACCACATCATATTTGAAGGATTCGATGAAAGCTTTAAAATTGCAGAGGTCCCCAAGCATGTTGAAACTCAGGATTTGGTACACAAAGACAGTGTGGAAGTCCGGCTCCTTTGCAGCTTCTCCGAAAGCCATGATGGCCAACCATTTCTTATCCAGGGTAAAACACAGGAAGAGTCCCTCATAGTACTTCCCTTTCTTTTTATAATTCTTGAACAGTACATTGGCCATTTTTTTATACACAACATCCGATCCCCGGAATATTCTAAGGACATTTGAGTTGTTCGAAACATTGTAAAGAAGCTTGTAGGATAGTCGGAGGATTCTAAAGGGTTCATAGTTTTCTATACATGACATCACAATTATAGTTTCTAGGATTTTCGTGGGAAGGGACAAAAGACTCGTACCTTCATTTTCCATCTGAGAATAAAAAAAACATCGCTCTTTGTATTGTTTATGCAAGTTAATAACTGTTTAGTTTTGGTTTCCAGAGTTATTCAAACCCAATACTATGAGGAAAATTTACATTAACTCCCTTATAATGGCTTAAAAAAATATGAATTATCCTAAGCATATCACCCGGGAGTGTCGTAACCAAGAGTGCAGCAAGGCCAGTTTTCGTGTACCAGTTCTCGTTCGAGTCTAGCTCAAAGCGGTGTTTTCGGGTTTTACCCCTAGATACATCTGTGCCAGAGCCGCATCTACCTGCTCGTATCTAGACAGGAATGTATTTGCTAGAATGATTAACATATTCTATTCCTTACCAAAATACCGGTAAGCTTTTGTACATTTATCCTCAAATACTATCTTAGGGCTTTGTTCCCTAATCTACGTTTTCTAAATCTAGTTTCCATGTTTTCTACTAAAGTTTCCTCTGATACCAACTGTAAGGACCCGACCCCAGTTGCCCGGAGACGGTACCTTTTTTTATTACATTGGAATACATACAAGGAATATGAATCCTAAAGGAATGAGTAGTTTAGTATTATTGGAAGCAAGATACATACATAATTTTATCATTACAACATGAAGGGAAACAAAAACACTATTTTAATCCACTAGAAACATCTCATCTCCTAGATTATACCTGTAAGTCATTCACAAATTACTTCTTCATATCCTGATAAAATGAAACATAAGAAAGGGGTGAGCTCAAACTTTCGGTAAGAGTAAGAAATACAGCGGAATATAATATAAACATTAGACATGGTGAATAATTGAAAACACATTCCTTTAATAATAAACATGAAACATATTATGGAAGAAATATGAGCTAAAAAAATAATGGCATAATTAAACATAATTATGGGTATTCTACTAGTCGAATAACCACACGAAATATGGGAACATAAATATAATCAAAGAGGTATCTTGGGGCATTACTGACATAATCATGTAACCATCATGGAAACCTTAAAATTTGTAACCCTCATGGCTACCTTACTTTGTGTAACCATCACAGTTACACTTGAAGTAACCATATGGCCGACCTCCAACTTACTCATACCCAATGCATTGGAGGGAAATATAGTTCCCCCCGTCATCATAAACAATTCCCAATAACCAAATCATAATTATACAACATAAATAATAGCATAAAAACCATGCTTTTGAATCTTGTAAAACAGAATTTTGAAAGAGGATTTTTAGAAGTAAAGTCACTTATAAACATCATATACTTGAAGTGGGGCTTGATAGAGTGTATTTAATATGTAAATAATTGGTAAATACACATTATTAAACATATTATAATTATAATTCATCCCACAAACAATTTAAATAACACATAAATAACGAAGTAGAATGTTAACCCAAAAAATGGAAATCGGGTTAAGAATTCCCTTACAACAATGTGATCGGTCAAGTCCTATGACCAAAAACTAATAAATATCAAGTGAATCATTGAATAACATGAATATAAAGATAATAATGTTATTATATATATCAAATGTAAGTACACATATACCACATACAATAAATAAGTGGCGAACGATGAAAATCTCACAGAAATGAAAGTGAGATGAGGAACCCCTTACAACTTTGTAATCAATTGATTCATATGACCCAAAATTAATGATTGTAAAATGATAAATTGAATATCATAAAAATAAAGATATTCATGATATGATACAATAATGGTAAGTATACATACTCCATACAAAGTAATAATAGTGATTACGGAATATCTCACAAAAATGGAAGTGAGATGAAGAAACCCTTACCTTAAATCCAAATGTGTTCTCCTCTAGAACATAAGGTCCTAGAATGTGAAATTATAAATATCAATAAATTATTTCAGAACCTAATATACATGTATTTAGTTTATCATAATTCTGGTTAGTTCATTTAGGTCTTTATTGATAAGTTATTTTATTGAATATCGTCGTTCTGGATTGTTTCTTTCCTTTATTTTCATATTCGGTGCAATTGTTTTTAAGTAAAGAAGTGGAAAGGAAGTAAATCTCCAGAATTGAAATTAAATATTTATTATGAACATATATAATTGTTAATTTCCATTTCTATCATTTGGTTACATGGAATGAGGTTGAATCATTAGATGACAACCACTTCGATTATTCAGCGGTACTTGGATTATTATGAACTAGTTTTGTCATAAAACTTAATTATATGTACATATTATGGTTACTGAATATTAATTAGGTTATAAAAAATATATTATAGTCTGGTTCAACCAAGAATATGGTTTCATGACCCGTAATGAAGAAGAAATTTAATAATGAAACTTCGTCGTCCACTAAGGTTATAAATCGGAACCTTATGGACATCGATTTCGTTTACAAAATAAAAGGGAGGGAGTAAGAATATTTAAGATATTTCTTCCATTCACATGATATAAATCCAGTATATATATTCTACTAGAGTTATCATGATAATTTGGATATAGGGGGTGAGGAATGAAGAAAAACGAATCATGAAATAAAAGAAAATCTTGAGAAATTTCTCACGAAAATTCTACAGCATAACAGCGTCTCTTAAAATTTCATAAAAACAAGATTGAAGAGAAGAATGGAATATAAAATCATTAAAACAAGATATGTACATTAAGGGGGGAATTTTTAATGAAATATCCCAACACAAGACAAAGGGAATGGAAGAGAATAACAAAAAATGAAAGAAAAGAATGAAAATAAAAGAGGTTGTTTACCTCTTGATCTCTTCTCCTTGAGATCCTTCTTAAGGGCTTTGATTTTGGTCTTTTGATGAGACCATCAGCTCTAGGACGTGGAAAAGAATATTGGGGATGGAATTTGGCAGAATTTAGACAGTGCTCAAGGCTTCAGAGGTGTGGGAGGAAGAGGGGATTGAGGGTAGTATTTATAGTGGAGGAGGGGTGGTATTTTAGATTATTTTAATCATTATTATAATATTTTTATCAAGAATATGAATAATCGCAACACAAGTGGCCCCAAATAGTGATAATATTATGTGAGTTAGAAGAAAGTGGCCTTACATCACTTATGATGTCATAAATAGTGCATTTTTACTGATAAATTGATTATACGGTATTTTATCGTATTTCACTATTCACTGAAAATTCAAGAGTTTCAGAAAAATACCAAAACTTTACCCCAAGCATTTTTCGACGTGTAGAATTCAAAAATGAACTCCATTTTTTAAAAATAATTTTCTAAATATTATTAAGTTAATTTTTAAATAAGGTCACAGTTAATTCGAAAAATAACAATAATGAAGTGCAATTAGTTTTATGTGACATTGGAAAATTAATTAATATCCCATTATCCTATTTCCTTGGGAAAATAAAATAATATTATTATTTACTATTCATGAGGTCATATTACTATTCAGATTACTATTCATAAGGGTATGTTACTATTCACCATAAAAACAAGTTTGGTCTATCAGACTCCAAATGACTTACTGAGCACAACTCTAGATGGACATTTCTTGAAATTCAAAACACAGAAGAGGATAGATTATAAAATTGAATTCTATATTTATTTCCACAACCTTGGGGTGTTACATTATTCCCTCCTTCAAAGAATTGCATCCTTTCAATTCATTTCATAACCACAAAAGAAAGCTCCCGGACGTTCTTACCACATCTGTCGTCATAGAGGATCCTCAGGTGCGTTCAGCGGAAAACCCAAATTGTTGCTCAAATCCTCTAGTTTATTGACCCAGACACACCTCAGACAGAAGGTGTTGAACTGTTGCATCAAGCACTCAGGCTTCCAGAGGGAGGCTCGAAAAGTGCAATGTTTAGAATTGTCCGAATAGACCAACATACGAAGAACACGCCAAACTATGTCTCGACTGAGATCATCTAAGTCGTAGATATTGTTGTACAAGATAAAACTAAGGAGTTGGTACATGTAAGCTGCACAAAGTTTTCCCTCCAAAGTAGCCTCTTGGAAACATAACCTGGCCGTATAGTTTTGTCCTAGGGTGAAACATTAGAAAATCCCTTCGTGGTATTTCCCTCTTCGCCTGAACTCAACCAATTGTGCCATGGATAAGCGGTAGTAAATTGAAGCATTTACCTTGGAAGGTGTGGAGAATATCCAGACTATTTGTCACTTCATATAGTTGTTTTCACGTTTTTCGAAAGTTTGCTAGAGGTAGGTACCCTTCATCACGGGTTTTGATTGCAATGATTTCCAGCATCTCCACAGGAAGATATAACATATGGGTTTTTCCTTCCATCTGAAAATTTATTATAAAAGTTTACTTAGTGATACTCATTTAAAAGTGTAACCGATGAAAGGATAACAAAAAGAAGAGACAACATGCTATATTTGTATATAATCACTGGTTCAGAAAGTAAAGCTGGGCTAATGGTTTCCCATGTCCCCCAATACATGAATCCCCAAACTAGTTCAACGATTTAAATCTCCCAAAACCATACACAACACTAAATACACGTTACTCCAGAAGTCCCTTTACCGGAGACACCACCGATGCTAGTGTTCTGACGACCTTAGGTGAATAACAAAGGTAGTATTCAGCTGCTCGATTTCCTTAACCCAGAAACACTCCAGACAGCTAGGGTCGAAACTGTTCTTAAAGCACTCTGGCTTCCATAGAGAGGCACGAGAAGTGTGGAGGCCAAAAATTTCTGTGTGGACTAAATCCTTATAATTCCCACGCACCACATCATTCTTGAAGATATTGATGTCGTAAAGTTCTCTGTACACACTAAAACTCAAGATCTGAAATAGTTAGGTCGCTTGATGGTCACCATCCAAAGCAGCTTCAAGAAATTTACCCACAACTCGGTAGTAATCAGCCAAAGTGAAACATAGAAAAAGAGCTTCATGATACTTCCCTCTTTTCCTATATGTAGACAATTGTGCATATGCAATACGGTAATAGACCAGATTTCTTCCTTGGTAAATATGAAGAATCTTTGGATGATTTGATACCCAATGGAGTAGTTTACAAGTCAGACGTATGTTGGAATAGGGCTGGTCCTCTTCAGAGCATGTCTTGACAATTATAGTCTCTAACAACTCAGTAGGTAGTGATAAAATATTTGTTGGTTGACTCATCTTCTATCTGAAATGTTTTAGTAAATCAACATTCAGTTTCTCAATTCCATTTTAAACCAAGTTATTGTTTTATATAAAAACATAACAAAGAAAAAAGAATACAACATCATTCATTTGGACATGATTTATAAAACTCAAGAAATTACACAATCTCTTGATCCCATTCACAAAACATTAGTATGGACTTCCTGACATCATTGGTGATGTCCCTCTACCTCCACCGCCTAAGGAGGAAGGTTTTATTCAACTATACTCCCATGGAAGAACAAAGCTCGCGGGTCTCCTCTTCCCAAATACACTCTCGACAAATTAGATCGTGGTTGAACCCAATCTCTCATTTGATACAGGTGGTTTTCCAGAGATAGGCACGAGTAACATCAAGTTCTGCGACATCCGCTAGGATTTGGTTCCTAAAGAGCTTTCGAACAACATCATATTTGAAGGATTCGATGAAAGATTCAAAATCGCAGAGGTCCCCAAGTATGCTGAAACTCAGTATTGGGTACATAAAGACTGCATAGAAGTCCAGCTCCTTTGTAGCTTCTCCGAAAGCCATGATGGCCAACCATTTCTTATCTAGGGTAAAACACTGGAAGAGTCCCTCGTAGTACTTCCATTTCTTTTTATAATTCTCGAACAGTGCATTGGCCATTTGGTTATACACAACTTCTGATCCCTGGAATATTCGAAGGACATTTGAGTTGTTCGAAACATTGTAAAGAAGCTTGCAGGATAGTCGGAGGTTTCCAAAGGGTTCATAGTCTTCTGTACATGAATTCACAATTATAGTTTCTAGGATTCCCGTGGGAAGGGACAAAAGACTTGTACCTTCATTTTCCATCTAAGAATAAACAAAACATCGCTCTTTGTATTGTTTATGCAAGTTAATAATTGTTTAGTTTTGGTTTCCAGAGTTATTCAAACGCAATACTATGAGGAAAATTTACATTAACTCCCTTATAATGGCTTAAAAAATATGAATTATCCTAAGCATATCCCCCAGGAGTGTCTTAACCAAGAGTGCAGCAAGGCCTGTTGTCGTGTACCAGTTCTCATTCAAGTCTAGCTCAAAGCGGTGTTTTCGGGTTTTACCCCTAGATACATCTGTGCCATAGCCGCCTCTACCTGCTCGTATCCAGACAGGGATGTATTTTCTAGAATGATTAACATATTCTATTCCTTACCAAAATACCGGGAAGCTTTTGTACATTTATCCTCAAATACTATCTTAGGGCTTTGTTCCCTAATCTACGTTTTCTAAATCTAGTTTCCAAGTTTTCTACTAAAGTTTCCTTCGATACCAACTGTAAGGACCCGACCCCAGTTTCTCGGAGACGGTGCCTTATTTGATTACAATGGCATACATACAAGGAATATGAATCCCGAAGGACTGAGTAGTTTAGTATTATTGGAAAGAAGATACATACATAAGTTTATCATTACAACATGAAGCGAAACAAAAACACTATTTTAATCCATTAGAAACATCTCATCTCCAAGATTATACTTGTAAGTCATTCACAAATTACTTCTTCATATCCTGAGAAAATGAAACATAAGAAAGGGGTGTGCTCAAACGCTCAGTAAGAGTAAGAAATACAGCGGAAGATAATATAAACATTATACATGGTGAATAATTGAAAACACATGCCTTTAATAATAAACTCGAAACATATTATGGCAGAAATATGAGCTAAAAAAATAATGCCATAATTAAACATAATTATGGGTATTCTACTAGTCGAATAACCACATGAAACATGAGAATATAAATATAATCATAGAGGTATCTTGGGGCATTACTTACATAATCTTGTAACCATCTTGGCTACCTTAAAATTTGTAACCCTCACGGCTACCTTACATTCTGTAACCATCACAGTTACACTTGGAGTAACCATATGGCCGACCTCTAACATACTCATACCCAATGCATTGGAGGGAAATATAGGTCCCACCCGTCATCATAGACAATGCCCAATAACCAAAACATAATCATACAACATAAATAATAGCATAAAAACCAAACTTTTGAATCTTGTAAAACAGAATTTTGAAAGAGGATTTTAGAAGTAAAGTCCCTTATAAACATCATATACTTGAAGTGAGACTTAATAGAGTGGATAGAATATGTAAATAATTGGTAAATACACATTATTAAACATATTATAATCATTATTCATCACACAAAAAATTTAAATACCACATAAATAACGAAGTAGAATGTTAACCCCAAAAAATGGAAATCGGGTTAAGAATTCCCTCACAACAATGTGATCGGTCAAATCCAATGACCAGAACCTAATAAATATCCAGTGAATCATTGAATACCCTGAATATAAAGATAATCATGTTATTATATATATCAAATTGCAGTACACATGTACCACATACAAGAAATAAGTGGTGAATGATGAAAATCTCACAGAAATGAAAGTGAGATGAGGAACCCCTTACAACTTTGTAATCAATTGATTCATATGACCCAAAATTAATGATTGTCAAATGATAAATTGAATATCATCAAAATAATGATATTCATGATATGAGACAATAATGGGCAGTATAGATACACCATACAAAGTAATAGTAGTTATTACAGAATATCTCACAAAAATGGAAGTGAGATGAAGAAACCCTTACCTTAAATCCAAATGTGTTCTCCTATTGAACATAAGGTCCTGGAAAGTGAAATTATACATATCAATAACTTATTTCAGATCATAATATACATGTATTTAGTTTATCAAAATTCTGGTTAGTTCATTTAGGTCTTTATTGATAAGTTATTGTATGGAATTTCATCGTTCTGGATTGTTTGTTTCCTTTATTTTCATATTCGGTGCAATTGTTTTTAAGTAATGAAGTGGAAAGGATGTAAATCTACAAAATTAAAATTAAATATTTATTATTAACATATAGAATTGTTAATGTCCATTTCTATGATTTGGTTACATGGAATGAGGTTGAATCATTAGATGACAACCACTTCAATTATTCAGCGGTACTTGGATTATTATGAACTAGTTTTGTCATATAACTTAATTATATGTACATATTATGGTTCCTGAATATTAATTAGGTTATAAAAAATATATTATAGTCTGTTTCCACCCTGAATATGTTTTCATGACCAGTAATGAAGAAGAAATTTAATAATGAAACTTCGTCGTCCATGAAGGCTATAAATCAGAACCTTATGGACATCGATTTCGTTTACAAAATAAAAGGGAGGGAGTAATAATATTTAAGATAGTTCTTCCATTAAAATGATATAAATACAGTATATATATGATACTGGAGTTATAATGATCATTTAGATAGATGGAGTGAAGAAATAAGAAAAACGAATCATGAAATAAAAGAAAAGCTTGAGAAATTTCTCACGAAAATTCGGCAGCATAACAACGTCTCTTAAAATTTCATAAAAACAAGATTGATGAGAGGAATGGAATATATCATCATTCAAACAAGATATGGACATTTAGGGGGGAATAGTTAATGAAATATCCCAACACAAGACAAAGGGAATGGAAGAGAATAACAAAAAATGAAAGAAAAGAATGAAAATAAAAGAGGTTGTTTACCTCTTGATCTCTTCTCCTTGAGATCCTTCTTAAGGGCTTTGATTTTGGTCTTTTGATGAGACCAGAAGCTCTAGGACGTGGGGAAGAAGATTGGGGAGGGAATTTGGAATAATTTAGACAATTCTCAAGGCTTGAGAGGTGTGGGAGGAAGAGGGGAGTGAGGGTAGTATTTATAGTAGAGGAGGTGTGGTATTTTAGATTATTTTAATCATTATTATAATATTTTTATCAAGACTATGAATAATCTCAAAAAAAGTGGCCCTAAATAGTGATTATATTATGTGAGTTCGAAGAAAGTGTCCTTACATCTCTTATGATGTCATAAATAGTGCATTTTAACTGATAAATTGATTATACGGTATTTTATCGTATTTCACTATTCACCGAAAATTCAAGAGTTGCAGAAAAATACCAAAAACTTACCCCAACCATTTTTCAACGTGTAGAATTCAAAAATGAACTCCATTTTTTAAAAATAATTTTCCAAATATTATTAATTTAATTTTTAAATAAGGTCACAGTTAATTCGAAAAATAACAATATTGAAGTGCAATTAGTTTTATGTGACATTGGAAAATTAATTTAGATCCCATTATCCTATTGCCTTGGGAAAATAAAATAATATTATTATTTACTATTCATGAGGTCATATTAATATTCATATTACTATTCATAAGGGTATGTTACTATTCACCAAAAAAACAAGTTTGTTCTATCAGACTCCAAATGACTTACTGAGCACAACTCTAGATGAACATATCTTGAAATTCAAAACATAGAAGAGGATAGATTATAAAATTGAATTCTATATTTATTTCCAAAACCGTGGGGTGTTACATTATTCCCTCCTTCAAAGAATTGTGTCCTCTCAATTCATTTCATGACCACAAAAGAAAGCTCTCGGACGTTCTTACCACATCTCCTGTCGTAGAGGATCCTCAGGTGCGTTCAGCGGAAAACCCAAATTGTTGCTCAACTCCTCTAGTTCTTTGACCCAGACACACCTCGTACAGAAGGGGTTGAACTGTTGCATCAAACACTCGGGCTTCCAGAGGGAGGCTCAAACAGTGCAATGTTTAGAAATGTCCGAATAGACCAACATACGAAGAACTCGCCGAACTATGTCTCAACTGAGAACATCTAAGTCATAGATATTGTTGTACAAGCTAAAACTAAGGAGTTGGTACATGTAAGATGAACAAAGGTTTCCCTACAAAGAAGCCTCTTGGAAACATAAATTGGCTGTATAGTTTTGTCTTAGGGTGAAACATTGGAAAATCCCTTCGTGGTATTTCCCTCTTCGTCTGAACTCAACCAATTGTACCATGGATAAGAGGTAGTAAATGGAAGCATTCCCTTGGAAGGTGCGGAGAATGTACGAACTATTTTTCACTTCATATAGTTTTTTACACGCTTTTTGAAAGTTTGCGAGAGTTAGGTACCCTTCTTCATATGTTTTGATTGCAATTATTTTTAGGATCTCCACATGAAGATATAACATATTGGTTTTTCCTTCCATATGAAAATTTATTATAAAAGTTTACTTAGTGATACTCATTTAAATGTGTAACCGATGAAAGGATAAAAAAAGAAGAGACAACATGCTATATTTGTATATAATCACTTGTTCAAAAATTAATGTTGGGCTAATGGTTTCCCAAGTCCCCCAATACATGAATCCCCAAACTAGTTCAAAGATTTAAATCTCCTAAAACCATACACAACACTAAATACACGTTACTCCAGAAGTCCCTTTACAAGAGACACCACCGATTCTAGTGTTCTGATGGCCTTAGGTGAATTCCTAAGGTAGTGTTCAGCTGCTCGATTGACTTAACCCAGACACACTCCAGACAGCTAGGGTCGAAACTATGCTTAAAGCACTTAGGATTCCATAGAGAGGCAGGAGAAGTGTGGAGGTCAGAAATTTCAGTGTGGACTAAATCCCTATAATTCCCACGCACCACATCGTTCTTGAAGATATTGATGTCATAAAGTTCTTCGTACACACTAAAACTCAAGATCTGAAATAGGTAGGTCGCTCGATGGTCACCATCCAAAGCAGCTTCAAGAAATTTACCCACAGCTCAGTAGTTATCAGCCAGAGTGAAACGTATAAAAAGAGCTTCATGATACTTCCCTCTTTTCCTATATGTAGAAAATTGTGCATATGCAATACGGTAATAGACCAGATTGCTTCCATGGTAATGATGGAGAATGTTTGGATTATTTGATACCCAATGGAGTAGTCTACAAGTCAGACGTATGTTGGAATAAGGCTGGTCCTCTTCGGAGCATGTCTTGACAATTATAGTCTCTAACAACTCGGTAGGTAGTGATAAAATATTGGTTGGTTGACTCATCTTCTATCTAAATTTTTTTAGAAAATCAACATTCAGTATCTCAATTCCATAGTAAACCAAGTTATTGTTTTATATAAAAAAATAACAAAAAAAATAGAGTACAACATCATTCATTTAGACATGATTTATAAAACTCAAGAAATTACACAATCTCTTGATCCCATTCACAAAACATTAGTATGGACTTCCTGACATCATTGGTGATGTCCCTCTACCTCCATCGCCAAAGGAGGAAGGTTTTATTCAACTCTACTCCTAGGGCAGAACAAAGCTCACGGGTCACCTCTTCCCAAATACACTCTCTGAAAATGAGATCATGGTTAAACCCAATCTCTCGTTTGATACAGGTGGTTTTCCAGAGATAGGCACGAGTAACATCAAGTTATGCGACATCCTTTAGGATTTGGTTCCTAAAGATCTTTCAAACCACATCATATTTGAAGGATTCGATGAAAGATTCAAAATCGCAGAGGTCCCCAAGCATGATGAAACTCAGGATTTGGTACATAAAGACTACACGGAAGTCCAGCTCCTTTGCAGCTTCTCTGAAAGCCGTGATGGCCAACCATTTCTTATCCAGGGTAAAACACAGGAAGAGTCCCTCGTAGTACTTCCCTTTCTTTTTATAATTCTAGAACAGTGCATTGGCCATTTGGTTATACACAACTTCCGATCCCCGGAATATTCGAAGGACATTTGAGTTGTTTGAAACACTGTAAAGAAGCTTGCAGGATAGTCGGAGGTTTCCAAAGGGTTCATAGTCTTCTGTACATGACTTCACAATTATAGTTTCGAGGATTTATGTGGGAAGGGACAAAAGACTTTTACCTTCATTTTCCAGCTAAGAATAAAAAAACATCGCTCTAAGTATTGTCTATGCAAGTTAATAATTGTTCAGTTTTGGTTTCCATAGTTATTCAAACCCAATACTATGAAAAAAATTTACATTAACTACCTTATAATGGCTTTAAAAAAAATATGAATTATCCTAAGCATATCCCCCGGGAGTGTCGTAACTAAGAGTGAAGCAAGGCCCATTGTCGTGTACTCGTTCCCGTTCGAGTCTATCTCAAAGCGGTGTTTTCGGGTTTTACCCCTAGATACATCTCTGTCAGAGCCGCCTCTACCTGCTTGTATCCAGAAAGGGATGTATTTGCTAGAATGATTAACATATTCTATTCCTTACCAAAATACCAGGAATCTTTTGTACATTTATCCTCAAATACTATCTCAGGGCTTTGTTCCCTAATCTACATTTTCAAAATCTAGTTTCAAAGTTTTCTACTAAACATTCCTCTGATACCAAATGTAAGGACCCGACCATAGTTTCCTGAAGACGGTTCCTTATTTGATTACATTGGCATACATACAAGGAATATGAATCCCTAAGGACCAAGTAGTTTAGTATTATTGGAAACAAGATACATACATAAGTTTATAATTACAACATGAAGGGAAACAAAAACACTATTTTAATCCACTAGAAACATCTCGTCTCCTATATTATACTTGTAAGTCATTCAAAAATTACTTCTTCATATCCTGAGAAAATGAAACAGAAGAAAGGGGTGAGATCAAACGCTCAGTAAGAGTAAGCAATACAGTGGAAGATAATATAAACATTAGACATGGTGAATAATTGAAAACACATCCCTTTAATAATAAACTTGAAACATATTATGGCAGAAATATGAGCTAAACAAATAATGCCATAATTAAACATAATTATGGGTATTCTACTAGTTGAATAACCACATGAAACATGAGAACATAAATATAATCATAGAGGTATCTTGGGGCATTACTTAAATAATCTTGTAACCATCTTGGCTACCTTAAAATTTGTAACCCTCACAGCTACCTTACGTTGTGTAACCATCACAGTTACACTTGGAGTAACCATACGTCCGACCACCAACTTACTCATAACCAATGAATTGGAGGGAAATATAGGTCCCACCCTTCATCATAAACAATTCCCAATAACCAAAACATAATCATACAACATAAATAATAGCATAAAAACCATGCTTTTGAATCTTGTAAAACAGAATTTTGAAAGAGGATTTTAGAAGAAAAGTCCATTATAAACATCATATACTTGAAGTGAGACTTAATAGAGTGGATAGAATATGTAAATAATTGGTAAATACACATTAATAAACATATTATAATCACAATTCATCACACAAACAATTTAAATACCACATAAATAATGAAGTAGAATGTTAACCCAAAAAAATGGAAATTTGGTTAAGAATTCCCTTACAATAATGTGATCGGTCAAATCCTATGACCAGAACCTAATAAATATCAAGTGAATCTTTTAATAACATTAAAATAAAGATAATCATCTTATTATATATATAAAATTGCATTACACATATACCACATACAAGAAATAAGTGGTGAATGATGAAAATCTCATAGAAATGAAAGTCAGATGATGAACCCCTTACAACGTTGTAATCAATTGATTCATATGACCAAAAATTAATGATTGTAAAATGATAAATTTAATATCATAAAAATAAATATATTCATAATATGAGACAATAATGGGCTGTATACATACACCATACAAAGTAATAGTAGTGATTACGGAATACCTCACAAAAATGGAAGTGAGATGAAGAAACCCTTACCTTAAATCCAAATGTGTTCTCCTCTTGATCATAAGGTCCTGGAATGTGAAATTATACATATCAATAACTTATTTCATAACATAATATACATGTATTTATGTTATAATAATTCTGGTTAGTTCATTTAGGACTTTATTGATAAGTTATTGTATTGAATTTCGTCGTTCTGGATTGTTTGTTTCCTTTATTTTCATATTCGGTGCAATTGTTTTTAAGTAATGAAGTGGAAAGGATGTAAATCTCCAGAATTGAAATTAAATATTTCTTATGAACATATAGAATTTTTAATGTCCATTTCTATCATTTGGTTACATGGAATGAGGTTGAATCATTAGATGAGTACCACTTCGATTATTCAGCGGTACATGGATTATTATGAACTAGTTTTGTCATATAACTTAATTATATGTACATATTATGGTTCCTGAATATTAATTAGGTTATAAAAAATATATTATAGTCTGGTTAAACAATTAATATGGCTTCATGACCAGTAATGAAGAAGAAATTTAATAATGAAACTTCGTCGTCCACGAAGGTTATAAATCGGAACCTTATGGACATCGATTTCGTTTACAAAATAAAAGGTAGGGAGTAAGAATATTTAAGATAGTTATTCCATTAACATGATATAAATCCAGTATATATATGCTACTGGAGTTATCATGATTATTTGGATATAGGGGATGAGGAAATAAGAAAAACAAATCATGAAATAAAAGAAAATCTTGAGAAATTTCTCACGAAAATTCGGCAGCATAACGGTGTCTCTTAAAATTTCATAAAAACAAGATTGATGAGAGGAATGGAATATATCATCATTCAAACAAGATATGTACATTAAGGTGGGAATAGTTAATGAAATATCCCAACACAAGACAAAGGGAATGGAAGAGAATAACAAAAAATGAAAGAAAAGAATGAAAATAAAAGAGGTTGTTTACCTCTTGATCTCTTCTCCGTGAGATCCTTCTTAAGGGCTTTGATTTTGGTCTTTTGATGAGACCAGAAGCTCTAGGACGTGGGGAATAATATTCCGGAGGGAATTTGGCATAATTTAGACAACGATCAAGGCTTGAGAGGTGTGGGAGGAAGAGGGGAGTGAGGGTAGTATTTATAGTGGAGGAGGGGTGGTATTTTAGATTATTTTAATCATTATTATAATATTTTTATCAAGACTATGAATAATCTCAAAACAAGTGGCCCTAAATAGTGATAATATTATGTGATTTCGAATAAAGTGGCCTTACATCACTTATGATGTCATAAATAGTTCATTTGTACTGATAAATTGATTATACGGTATTTTATCGTATTTCACTATTCACCAAAAATTCAAGAGTTTCAGAAAAATACCAAAAATTTACCCCAACCATTTTTCGACGTGTAGAATTCAAAAATGAACTCCATTTTTTAAAAATAATTTTATAAATATTATTAATTTATTTTTTAAATAAGGTCACAGTTAATTCAAAAAATAACAATATTGAAGTGTAATTAGTTTTATGTGACATTGGAAAATTAATTAAGATCCCATTATCCTATTGCCTTGGGAAAATAAAATAATAATAGTATTTACTATTCATGAGGTCATATTACTATTCTTAAGGGTATGTTACTATTCACCAAAAAAACAAGTTTGTTCTATCAGACTCCAAATGACTTACAGAGCACAACTCTAGAAGAACATTTATTGAAATTCAAAACATAGAAGAGGATAGATTATAAAATTGAATTCTATATTTATTTCCAAAACCTTGGGGTGTTACAGAGACTATACCCTATAGTGATAAATAAAAATAAAAATAAAAATATAATATTGGAAGTATTAAATAAAAAACAAGCCAAAATAAAAACACATTCACCTTAATAAATATTTACTATGCCATAGAATTCATAAAAAAACACAATATTTCTTATGGATATATAATTTATATGCCTTTTTGAAAAATAAAAACAAATATCAACCATAATGGCACTAAGAAACAAATCATTCAATCAATTTTTTTCAATTTATCACATAAATAATATTCACACCTATATCCTCAAATCCACTAACATCAAGCCTTTTCTCGTACCAATAATCCAAACCACAAAGTGTGTACACTTCCCAAAGGTCTTGTTGTTAGTGTGAGTATGATCTTAGTAGGACACTACCAATGGTGTCCCTAGAACACATCCATGCATAAAAATGTGTATGAAAAATGTAAATAAAAATAAATCACTCATATTTCACACAACCTCCTCCCTTTGATCTCAACAAACAAAAGTGATCCTTTACCTTCATCACCCAGTTATGGAGTGGAACAGTGCCACCGCATTATGGCCTAAAAGAAGATTCATCTACCTTTAAAAAATTAATTTATCACTTGATGTCACATAAAAACCATAACCACATATCTTTGATATTTATTCTATATGGTCCAAAGGCAAAAACAAAATCCATACACAAGTCTCCAGGAATACTACATGATTGTACCAGTGCCATTTTAATAACTTAGAAAATTTCCAATGCACAAAAATTATCATACTTCTAAAATCCTATCTTATTGGTCTAACATAATTGTGAACCTAAATAACCCAAATGGTTTTCTCAATTAAAAATATCTATTTAATAATACTATGAAGACATTCTCTATACTGATATTTAACACCACCCTATATGAATTTTAATCTATAATGAAATCCACCCAGAACTAGTTGTCAACACCACATCATGGTGAATTTAGAGTGTGTATATGACCCCAAAAGATCCCCTAGTTGACCATGGTTATTGGAATAACCAACACCTAGGACACACCCCAATGAACCTCCATCACCAACCACAAACCTCATTTCACAACAGTGAAAATTTTCATCATTATCTACATCATCCATGACCAACAAATCACTTCACTTTTAGTGGTCAACATATCCCATAATCACAGTGTCCACACTTAACTTGTTCGGAGATAACCACATCAGTCATTGTAGAATAAAAATGATATTGGAATCATGAACAATCTTTGATAAAGAATAATAGATCCATATAACACACACACTATTCAACACTAGGACCAACAATAACTTTTCACACACACAAGACCAACCTTTCAAATCCCTATGGTCAAAAGAATTCTAACCAGTTTATATGAAATATCTTATAGACAACACTACTCGAGATAATTTACCACATATCATTTAATGAAAATCTAACATAGGATTAATCTTATGACCGCCTACGTTATTCTCGTAGAATTATAATAGTAAAATATGAAACTATGGTTCAATATAGATATGAAATAATATAAATAGAAGATAAAATATCTAAATATGGATCAAATGGATACAACTAGCACATTTCAACATGTATGTAAGGGAATCAAATGAAGGATCGATATAGAGTGTTATCCTTACCTCTAGTTTCCCCTTAGGATGAATGAAATAATAAACCACCCAGAATATATATAAACCCACCTAATTATTGAGGAAATAATGATAGAGAAACTAATAGGTTTACTATGTTAAATCATTAGTATTAAATAAATGGGATTAGGGTTTAAATATCAAGAGAAGTAGTTTGTTTTTTCTTGAATTTTTTAGTGAATGGGTAGACTGTAATGTTTAATCCCGTGATTTTCCAAACCATGTTCCAACAATGCAGTTCTTAATATTAAATGGATCCTTAATGCACATGGTCTATCCACAAGGTTTCCATAACTATAAATAATCCATATAACCATGTCTGAAACATTATATATTTTATATGGTTTCACCAAAACACACCACGTTAATTTACATGCACCATTCATTACCCATGTACCCTAATCATTAATGTTCAAAATTGTCATGACCCGACCTTACCTGGGCTCGAGCCGCAACTACCCCAGGCCCGCCTCCATAGGCCCGGGGCTGGCGACCAGCGCCGAAGGCACAATAACTCGGGGAGGCCTTTGCCTAAGCACCTGTACACACACACACAACACACTCAATGCAAAAGTGCAGAGTAAAAAGGAGAAGTAAAGGGAAACTGCTATAAATATAAACCACAGATTTGCATCGACCTCTAAATAGTACAAAGTACAATATGAAAGGAAAAGGGACAAAACACGCGCCAAACCAAAAAGTGCAACAACCCGGCAACAGGTAAACGGAAAGAAACAGCTGGCAGGTCTGCCACCTAGAACCCGGCCACGACCACCGCACGCGGTCCAAAATCCCAAGCTCCTACGCTCCACTGAAGTCACGCTCCACCTGTCTATCGTCTGCAAGGGCACACCAAGTGCGAGCAAAGCCCAATCAGGGGTGAGTATAAAAATACTCAGTAGGATACCCCGAAGGCTCGAGGGAGAAACAAAGGAGGTACCGAAGGGTGAGCAGTAGAGCGAACATGGAATAGAAAGGAGTACAACCAAGGGTGCAGTAAAGAGTAACAGCTCAACCCATCAAGAGAAAGAAGGTAGACTCGTCCAGACACAAGGAGCTGGAAACGGTGAGAAGACGAACTTCCCGTCGAGTCTTCGCTGCCTATAGCAGGATAGTAGACTCATCCAACCACGAGAAGCTAGACACGGAAAGCATGTGGCATACCCCGCGCGTCTTCACCTATCCTGAAAGGAGAGTAGCCAAAACCCAAGAAGTGGGTACCGAAAACAAGGTATATACATATCATTATGCTCAGCAAGAAGCCCGAACAACGTCGTAAGGGGATCTCCGTCCCATAGCTCAGCCCAAGAAAAGAGTCGCCAACAGTCCCAGAAGTAAACACCATCACTAATTCCCAGCATCCCGCACGTCCACCCTGAACCGCAAGCCAAGGGGCTCAGTCACCGCACCTTGATACTATCCTCTTTGGGTGGCACTAACTCACCCGTACGGTTTTATATCGCGTCTCAAGAATGCGTCTCGGTGGGGAAAGCGCCCCTCGTACTTGAGAGTTCTAGGGAAAGTCAACCCACACCTCGTCACTGCCCTGCAGTCGAGAGGTCTCCTCAAAATCAAGTCGATTCATCACTGACCCGTACAACCAAGGGTCTCGCTCCGGTAATCACAGAGGAAAGCCACAGACTAGCCTAGTCGAAAGGACTGAGTCTGGAATGCCAACAGGTGTCCCACTGCCCATCCCTACTGGAGGGTAATTCATAACCAAAAGTCGGGTGACCCACTGCCCAGCCCTGCTGGAGGGTAAACCTTAATACATCGTCAGGCGACCCACTACCCAGCCCTGCTAGAGGGTAAACCTTAATACATCATCAGGTGACCCACTACCCAGCCCCGCTGGCGGGTAAACCATATTCAGATATCAGGTGACCCACTGCCCAGCCCTGCTGGAGGGTAAACCCTAATATATCATCCGGCGACCCACTGCTCAGCCCTGCTGGAGGGTAGGCCCTAAGAGGTCATTGGGTGACCCACTGACCAGTCTCTACTGGAGGGTAGACCCTAAGTGTGTCGGGTGACCCACTACCCAATCTCTGCTGGAGGGTAGACCCTAAGTGTGTCGGGTGACCCACTGCCTAGTCTCTGCTGGAGGGTAGACCCTAAGTGTGTCGGGTGACTCACTGCCTAGTCTCTGCTGGAGGGTAGACCCCAAGTGTGTCAGGTGACCCACTGCCCAGTCTCTGCTGGAGGGTAAACCCTAGAAGTCAACGAGTAACCCACTGCCCAGCCCCACCGGACGGTAAACCCGAAGAAGTCGATGAGTAACCCACTGCCCAGCCCCGCTGGAGGGTAAAACTCAGGACTTCTCTGGCCATCTCTACAGGAGGGTGCAACACTGTCCAAACGAACACGGAGTGGGTATCGCGCAGCCACCCTACTCCAGAACAACTCTCCTAGAAGAGTTTCAATGCCTGCTCCATCACAGGGTGCCCCTAGCACCGCTACTGGCCGATCCATCGAGAACGAAACCAGGGGAGACCACTCAACCCTGCTGGTCAACAACTGAGCACCGGGCCAGGGAAAAAACTCCACCCTGCTGGTCAAACAAACACACGGAGGGACCCTCTACGCCGCGAGAGGTCCAAGTACGCAAAGTAGAACCCGACACGCACGTGGGGACCACACAACGTGTGGCCCCATCTCAACCCCAACTGAGCGCAAAACCATTCTCAGGTACAAACAACCACACGTACCTTCAAACGCTCTCATATACTCCCAGAGTATACCACGTCTCCAGCCCAAGGGCTATCGTGCACACGACACCCAACGTCAACGCGAAGGCGTGATGTAACAAATCCACCTCAAAGGCCCAGTCATATCCAACCGCGTTACCTCAAGCATTTACATCTCTCACACGGGAGTGCACACGATTACTCGCCAAAGGTCCGCTACAAGCAAAGAAGGGCGAACCACCACTGGAGCACCTTTCATGCTTCCACATTTCTCAAGTTCAAGCAAGAGGATCCGCATAACCAAACGGATCACAACGTTGTAATCCTTGTGAAAAAACACGCGAGTTAGACTACTCACTTGCCCGAAACGGTCAACAGGTGGAAAAGGTACTATTCACCGTGACCAACCTGCGTGGGGCCCACCCCAGAATCCCGAAACTGAACAAACGAAGCACACCGCGGAGTTCCCCTCCGAAAAGCACACGGGATTGACTACTCAATCACCCAAAACGGTCACCCAGTGGAAACTGGACTATTCACTATAGCCCGGTCGGGTGGGACCCACACCACATCTCCGAAAGAGGTCGGGCGGACTGCGCCATCGCGAAGCTCTCGGAAAAACATGTCGAAAGCACTACTCTCTTGAGTAGAACGGGTATCCAGAGAAAAAGAAGCATTTCGGTGCACCGCACACGAGCGGCGCCACGTGGGACCCGTATCCTAGTCCCGAAACTCAACGAACGGATCGCACCGTTGCGATCCTCTCGAAAAAGGACACAGGTTGGACAACTCATTCGTCCAAAACGGTCGCCCGGTGATAAAGCTGTAAATCACCGTCAACTCCCGAAATGGCCCTCGTGGGCCCAGCACCATCGTGCCGAATTTGAGCAGGCAGATTGCACCACTGCAATCCCCTCGGAAAAACATCCAAAAACGACTGCTCGCACGCCCCGAACGGACATCCGGTGAAAAAGTCGCTAAAAGCGGCACACAACTCAAAAGACGGGCCGTGGGGCCTGCGCCTCAACTCCAGCCTCAATGCCTGGAACCACCCTGGAAACCTCAGCCTCGACGCCAGGGTTCCAACGCCACTGATGACGCTTGAATTGGACGTCAGACGCGTCCGCGCCGTCCAAAACAAGAATCACGGAAAAACACTCATCCCCTTAAGGACGCGTCGCGCATCAGCGAACCCTCGTTTCGGGAATTAAAATTTCCCGAAACCATCTCAAAACATTCCCCTCGACGCAAGCTCTGCACTTCCACATACGACACACAAAACGGACGCCCGTAGCCCGAAATATGGGGGTCCGAAAATTTAAAATGAAGAGAGGGGGGACCCTCTTCGGCCGGACCGGCCCGGTCCGCCCCCGCTCGAGCCGGCCCGCTCCAGCCGGCCCGCCGGGACGGCAGCCCGGACGCCTCCCGCAAGTCACACCGCCCGCGCCGCGCGGGCGGTTCCTCCACCAACTGGCCGATAGGCCGGCAGACCTTTCCACGCGGAGACCCGCGTCGCGCGGGTCTCTGCCCAGCCGCGGGGTCGCACAGCACGACCCCGACTCTCCTCTCGCCGGCTCCCGCAGCCGGCGCCCGCGGCTGGCGCCACGGCCAGCTTCCGAAAGCCGGCTCCGACGGCCGCCGCCGCCTCCCGGAAGCACCGCCCTGCTGCGCCACGCTCCGCCCCACGCCGCCGCCGCGCCACCTCGCAGGACCACCCTGCCGACCGCCGGAAACCGCAACACCACCCCCAACTTCGATGGGCCGCTGCGGATGCCTCGGAGCTCCGATTTCACATCCGAAAGGTGCGTCGGAAAGCTCGGATCGAGCTATACTAATATATGGGATTTGTTCGAAGATCGGGCGGCAATTCGGTGGTATAAATCAGGCTCAAAGAATGCGGGAAATTAAAAACGAAAATGAAATAACTCCTACCTCGTGGGGCTTTGCCCGACGCTTCCCGCGTGATCCGCCCCGCGCCGTTGCCTTGCCGGAGTGGGCTCTCCGGAGCTCACCTCTCCGGAGCTCACCAGAATGGAGGAGGGAAGAGGTGAGGGTCGTGAGGAAGAAGAAGAAGAGGAAGGGGGTGCGTGTTTAAATAAAAAACACTTAAACACCCCGCCCAGCACGCCCTCGACCCCGCTCCCGAAGCAGAAAAAAAGGAGGGCGTCCTTGGGGAAAACATGACCTCCCGAGCACAAATGTGGTCTCAGAATTTTAATCCGAGACCCCATTCAAAAGTTATTAAACTTAGCGCCCGAGGCCGCCAAATCACGAAAACGCCCCTGGGACCATTTTTCGCAAACGGCCCACGCCCGTGAAACTTACACCCCTCCTAGGGTAAACGGCACGCTCCGAACTCAACGGTGCCCTCAGTTTTCCAATCCGAGCCACTGTTTAAGAGATAATAGCGTTTCTCCATTAAACGAATTAATTAATTAATTAATTAATCTGTTTAACGTTCCAGAAGCGGGCGAGGGGTCCAAACATCCCGAGCCGACAAGTTTTATGTCATTACTAGGGTAAACACCCCATTCCAGACCCATCCGTACACTCGGATCCCTGATCCGGAACTCCTTTTAGGAGTTATCTCACTTATTTGGCGTTTCTAGTGTGAACACACTGAAAATTTAATTCCGGCCACTCTGGGGCTCGGAATCGCACGCCGTCTGAAGGCACTGCTCTGGAATATCATCAAGAATATTCCAAAGTCTTTCGTAGCGAAAAAAGGTTTTTACATCATTCCCTCCTTCAAGATTTTCATCCTCGAAAAGAATAACCAGGGAAGAACACAGGGTACTAAGCTCACACCTGGCTGTCCCGTACCCAAAATAACCCACACATAGCTCTGCGTCACCGCACACAGACCAAAGGATTGATCTGTTCACGTGAGGTCGGCCCTTGCCAACGTCGTGCACCCACTATAGACCTTGGGGTTAGGGCAAGGTGGTAGGGAACCTCTCCATCCCTTTGCACGGTTACAAACGGCCCGAAGGCCCTCGGGGGTAGCTCACCTCCCCGGTCAAACCTCTACGTCACAGGTCGCGACTGGAATCACCGCCCACACCTGAAACAAGGCCCGGTGATTCCCTCCTTCAGAATATCCATATGGTGAAACACCCAAGGATATCTGGTCACGTAAGAGGCTCCACAGTCGATGCTCTCTTACACGCTCAAAAGGCGAAGGAGTCAACACCATCGACTAAAGGAAAAGGTCTCATGCCTTTTTCCTTACCAACACAGGGTTACACCCGATGCCCTGCGTCACCCTGGTAACACCTCAAACAAGGATCCGGGAGAGAAGCATTTCACACACAGAGCCTAACAATTCTAATACAAGCAGTAGAAGCGTCGTAAGGGGCACCTCTCACCACCCCGTGCTCTGCAGGATCGTAGACATCCAAAGCTCGCGGCTACCCGCGGTCCCAACCGTCAGCTCCCGGGGCTTGACGTGGACTGCCTAGTGGTGATGGGGAGATCTCGTAACGTCGTCCCCCCCACCTCCAGCTCCTCCCGCTCCTCTATTAGCACCACCTCTCTGGGTACCACTCCGATCACGGTGCTGCCTCTGCCATGGCGGTGCACCTGCTGCCTGCCCGAAACTCTCAGCAACTCGGGTCAGGCAGTCTCGTGCCAAGTGACCTCGCCCGTCACAAGCATAGCACCGGCGCTCTCTGGGCTGCCTAGGTGCCCTCCGGCGCCACTGTGGTGTACGACCACAGCCCGAGATCCACTCACAGAAGGGCATCCTCGGCTGAGGCCCTGCGCCCTTTTCGCCACAGTGGTATACGGCCACATCTCCGAAACCGGCAGTGGGAAGCCCACCTGCATCGAGGTCCGGTCTTCCAGCGCCTGCTAGCTACGACATTCGTCTCGGCTCCGTCGTGACCACTGCCACCACCAACCGCAAAACATGACAGGAAACCCTCTGTCACCAGCGCCTGCTCTAGCACCCCAGCATATGTGGGAATGCCCAAGGGTATTCTGACAGCATGAATCTCTCAGCGGAGACCTTGCTCAAACTTCCACGCTCGGAAGTTGTCATCATGGATCAAGTCGGGGTAAAAGCGTGCATGGTCTGTAAAACTAGTCGCGTACTCGGTCACCGTCATCCCTCCCTGCTGAAACTGCAGGAGCTCCTGAAGCCGAACAGAGTGCATGCAGGAGGGGCAAAACTCCTCACGGAGCAACAACTGAAAGTCGTCCAACGAAAGTGACGACTCGTTAAGAAGCTGAGTCACCAGACTCCACCAACGCCAAGCCGATCCACAAAAAGGGGTGGCTGCCAAAGCCACTCTCTGATCTGTCGGTGTCTTCACAAGCCTGAAAAGGCAACCCACTGCCTCGAGCCAAACCTCTGCTACCTGAGGGTCTGGATCACCACTGAACCTTAGCGGTATCTGCCGCTTGAACTCACAGAGCGCACTCAACCTGCGCTCAAACTCAGCCTGCTCTGCTGAAACTGCCTGCTACTCAACAGGTGGGGGTGCTGCTACTGGCCCACCCGGAGAAAGGGGCTCACATGATGGGTTATAGACTGAGGCCTCGTAGCTCACAGGGTCGTCGTCACGCACCAAAGCTGGTATCTGGGCTGACTGTCTTTGCAGAGACATCCTGAATATTATCAAGGAGTGCCGCGGTCAGATGAGAATATATGTATATACCACAACAACGATGGGGAGCTAACTCAAGAAGGACAGTCAAAGACTCAATCCTATGTGATGCACAAACAAATTTCCCTGCAACAAGTGTCTCAGCATGCCGAGTCGACAAGCGGGTTATCAAGGTCCTGGTGAATGGATACGTCGGCCACCGCACCATCACTGGACTCCCTGGCCTGAGAGCCACTCTCGAGACACGTTAACATTTTTTCCCTATATCCAAACCAATTCCTCTTTTAGGGACGTCCGCACAACGTCCCAAGAAACGAACCACCTCGGATACCACTTTGTCACGACCCGACCCTACCCAGGCTCGAGCCGCAACTACCCCAGGCCCGCCTCCATAGGCCAGGGGATGGAGACCAGCGCCGAAGGCACAGTAACTCGGGGAGGCCTTTTCCTAAGCACTTGTACACACACACACAACACACTCAATGCAAAAGTGCAGAGTAAAAAAGGAGAAGTAAAGGGAAACTGCTATAAATATAAACCACAGATGTGCATCGACCTCTAAACAGTACAAAGTACAAGATGAAAGGAAAAGGGACTATTCACCGTAGCCCGGTCAGGTGGGACCCACACCACATCTCCGAAAGAGGTCGGGCGGACTGCGCCATCGCGACGCTCTTGGAAAAACACATCGAAAGCACTACTCGCTTGAGTAGAACGGGTATCCAGAGAAAAAGATGCATTTTGGCACACCGCACACGAGCGGCGCCACGTGGGACCCACATCCCGGTCCCGAAACTCAACGAACGGATCACACCGTTGCGATCCTCTCGAAAAAGGACACAAGATGGACTACTCATTCCTCCAAAATGGTCGCCCGATGATAAAGCTGGAAATCACCGTCAACTCCCGAAACAGCCCTCGTGGACCCCACACCATCATGTCGAATTTGAGCGGGCGGATTGCACCACTGCAATCCCCTCGAAAAAACATCCAAAAACAACTGCTCACACGCCCCGAACGGATGTCCGGTGAAAAAGTCGCTAAAAGCGGCATGCAGCTCAAAAGACGGGCCGTGGGGCCCGCACCTCAACTCCAGCATCAATGCCCGGAACCACCCTGGAAACCTTCACCTCGACACCAGGGTTCCAATGCCACTGACGGTGCTTGAATCGGACGTCGGACGCGTCTGCGCCGTCCAAAACAAGAATCCTGAAAAAACGCTCGTCCCCTTAAGGACACGTCGCGCCTCAGCGACCCCTCGTTTCGGGAATTAAAATTTCCAAAAACCATCTCAAAACATTCCCCTCGACGCAAGCTCTGCGCTGCCGCAAACGGCACGCAAACCTGACGCCCGTAGCCCGAAATACGGGCGTCCGAAAATTTAAAAGGAAGAGAGGGGGGACCCTCTTCTGCTGGACCGGCCCGGTCCGGCCTGTCCGCCCCGCTCGAGCCGGCCCGCTCCGGCCGGCCCACCGGGACGGCGGCCAAGCAGCCTCCCGTGGGTCACACCGCCCGCGCCGCGCGGGCGGTTCCTCCACCAACCGGCCGACAGGCCGGTCGGCCTTTCCACGCGGAGACCTGCATCGCGCGGGTCTCTGCCCAGCCGCGGGGTCGCACAGCGCGACCCCGGCTCTCCTCTCGCCGGCTCCCGCAGCCGGCGCCCGCGGCCGGCGCCGCGGACGGCATTCGACAGCCGCCGCCGCCTCCCGAAAACGCAGCCCTGCTGCGCCGCGCTCCGCCCCGCGCCGCCGCCGCGCCGCCTCACCGGACCGCCCTGCCGACCGCCGGAAACCGCAAAACCACCCCCAACTTTTCCGGTCCGCTGCGGACGCCTCGGAGCTCCGATTTCACATCCGAAAGGTGCGTCGGAAAGATCGGATCGAGCTCTTCTAATCTATGGGCTTTTTTCGAAGATCGGGCGGCAATTCAGTGGTATAAATCGGGCTCAAAGAATGCGGGTAATTAAAAATGAAAACGAAATAACTCCTACCTCATGGGGCTTTGCCCGACGCTTCCCGCGCGATCTGCCCCGCGCCGTTTCCTCACCGGAGTTGGCTCGCCGGAGCTCGCATCGCCGGAGCTCACCGGAATGGAGGAGGGAAGAGGTGAGGGTTGTGAGGAAGAAGAAGAAGAGGAAGGAGGGGGGTGCGTGTTTAAATAAAAACACTTAAACACCCTGCCCGGCATGCCCCCGACCCTGCTCCTGAAGCAGACAAAAAGGAGGGCGTCCTTGGGGTAAACATGACCTCCCGAGCACAACGGTGGTCTTAGAATTTTAATCCGAGACCCCGTTCAAAAGTTATTAAACTTAGCGCCCGAGGCCGCCAAATCACGAAAATGCCACTGGGACCATTTTTCGCAAACGGCCCGCGCCCGCGAAACTTACACCCCTCCTAGGGTAAACGGCACGCTACGAACTCAACGGTGCCCTCAGTTTTCCAATCCATGCCACCGTTTAAGAGATACTAGCGTTTCTCCATTAAACGAATTAATTAATTAGTTAATTAATCCGTTTAACGTTCCAGAAGCGGGCGAGGGGTCCAAACATCCCGCGCCGACAAGTTTTATGTTGTTCCTAGGGTAAACACCCCATTCCAGACCCATCCGTACACTCGAATCCATGATACAGAACTCCGTTTAGGAGTTATCTTATTTATTTGGCGTTTCCAGTGTGAACGCACTGAAAATTTAATTCCGGCCACTCCGGGGCTCGGAATCGCACGCCGTCTGAAGGCACTGCTCTGGAATATCATCAAGAATATTCCAAAGTCTTTCATAGAAAAAACCAGGTTCTTACTAAAATGAACTGAAAATTAGTATATAAGAGGATGTGTTTGGTTTCCTCTAAAACATGCACCACAAAATTTATGCAAAAGGAAAGATATTTAAAGTTCAATATTTTCCCTAAAATTACAAAAATAATTTTACACCACCTAATGAATCACCCAACACATTTAAAACATATCCTAGATATGTTACAAACCTTAGGATTCCAATCCAAATCATAGTTCAAAAGTGAAACATACTCCCAAAATTATAATTTTATTTCTTTAGTGAACCAAGAAACTCAAAAAAAAGGGTTCTACGACCTCCCCACTATATAATTGTTCATCCCTATACTATTATGGATACCCAGATACCAACAACAAAACCTAATAATTCCATTTTCCATATCCCGTAACTCAAACATGACTTTTAACAAGTATGTATCATCCCAAATTTATCTAAGTAATCACAGATACTAACTCAATATGATGAATCCTTCCAGGGTGAATACTAATCATAGGAATCACATAAACTATATCATATAAATAATAATTCCAAAAAAAATCCATCTTCAACCCTAATTACTTGACAAACACAATATATACCCATATAACCAATGATCATTGAATATATTTATCTTGTATCATTATGATTCTCACACTCATACTGCATCATACCACACACCCAATGTCATACCACATTGTACCAGATTCCCAAATATTATCACACATCATTCAGGATTACCATAATTATAAATTATTCCAATACATCACACATTTACAATGAATCATATCTGATTCTCAACTATTAACCAACTCCTTTTTATTCAGTTATTATACGCACACCACATGACCTATTGTTTGTTACATGAAACCAAAAAAACCTTATTCACATACTCACAATGTACCTTGGAATGTTTTTGGATCTTAATACATCATTGACTATATTAGATGAACCACATACTACTCTTTTAGCTCCTAAATTCCATATGCATGTCCTTTCTATATACATGTAGAACCCATTGGCCACTGTCTCCACTATTGGGTATATAGATCACTGACATGTCCTGAGTGTAATGTCATGTCCTAGATACTATATCTTAGTATCACCACATGTTCTACTCTGGATTCCCCGGTTTGTCATAATAAATTATAACTAGATATCTATTATGTCATCTAAATAATCCTCTCTAATTGTCCCATCTAGACATATGTCCAAAAACCCTTAATCTTTTAATCAAATTTTTTCAGAACATATCCCAACCATCCACACAAAAAACACATCACTAATGATCCACTCCCCAGTGGAATCATTACACCTTTTCTCTAACTACCATATTGGGTTTCCTTATAGCCTTATTTTGGATACATATAGCTACACCACCTATCTCCCCCAAAAAAGTCTTCTGACTTAGTATAGTACCATCCATTAAATTTTCTTAGCTATGAATTACTAGTTAACAAATTTGATAATGAGTTCAACCTAATGATGATTATATGCACCCTAATATCATGTCACAAACCATCCTTAAACCATTTCTGCAAGATAATATCATCCCCAATAGTCATTTTTGAAAAATGAAACAGGACAACAAACCACCCAGTGTAATCTATAACCAAGGACTCTCCCTAATACTAGAATATGATATCCTTTTCCTGATCCACCCTAAGTGTCTTTGGGAAAACATTATAAAAAAACATTGAACCCGAATACATACATGTTAACCATCATGTTTTCATTCTTGTACATTTCATCAAAACAATTTTTTACTATTCTTATAATAATATACATGGATAACCTCACCCATAGCCTTGAGGGTGTATCAATCATATCACAAATCATCTATATAGAATCTATCCAGTATTCCACTGCATGTGGTCCTCCCAATCCCAAGAAGAATGAAGGATGTTGGTAGGATACCCCCCATATCAAATACATCATAGATAGATCATATCCCTAATAACGTCTTTTAATTCTCTTAATAAATCATATCAATATCACCTTAAGAATATCATCTAAAAAATGATCAATTTTTCCTTTCATTATGGTTGTCTTGTCTGTCTCAGTTCCTCCACAAGAGAATCATATTTACCCCTGCCATAATGTGCCTCATCCTATTAATTCCATAGGAGTACAATATCTCTAACCTGCTGATAGTCCAATATACTTTATCCAAGTGCCATATCATAATGAACCATATCCTTTTATCAATACAGATATAATTGTATAGATACCTCAAATAGAAAATTTTTTAATATGAAATGCATTTCACTACTCTTACATTTTTATACTACAGTCAATTAAAATATTATCAGGCACTTAATCCTCATGCCTATGATTATTAAGGTTAGGAACTGCACACCACAAAACATACAAGATCACATACACATTCATATAATAAATTGCATACATAGTCTTATAGATTATCTCTGAGAATCTATATAACAAAAATCATATATTTTTTTGTTCACATATTAAATATCCGAACCATATTTCATATCTATAACCACTACCATTTACCCTGATAATTTGGAATAATTTCAATAAATAACTATGAAAGAAAAAAGGAAATTTTTAACACATTAAAAATCCTTACCCATTAATTTTTATTTCCCATTCAAACCAACAATCACAAGCATTGACATATGTCATGTGATCCCTATATTCCTAATATAATATATGTGTATACCTATCATCCCTCTAAACTACTAATCTAATATAATAAATGAATAATATCCAATACCAATAAATAAAAATCAATAAATTAATTTTAATTTTAGAGATAATAAACTCATTCACAATTTCTCTAATATATTGTACTTCAAATAATGAAGGTTCTAGACAAACACACAATATGACTTCATTCCCATATTCTAACACTTCAATAAAATCTATCCCATTACTAGATTCTAACACATAACAAGATATCAAAATATCAATATACTAGAGGTCGATGGTATAATTTTTTTTAACAACCTGACTTTAGTTCAAATCAGTGATTCTACTTTCGAAACAACCTACATAGGTACAAACATGTAACACCCAATCTGTTATATCTATAATGTAACACTCCCTCCAACCCAAAACCACCATATAGTTCCCAAACCGGTGGTTCACCATAAGACCATAGGTTTAACTCCTTGTACACTTAAGGCTGCTAAGTAATAATGAGAGTATATGTGGTGATAGTGAGGATATCACACCTTATGGTGATAAGTAATAACAATAATAACAATAATAGAATGGAATCAAGAACACAAAGAAAGTGAAAAATTATCATGAAGTTACATCAATAAAGATCCACAGTGACAAAAAATTCAAAAAAATACCCTTGAAATCACACACAATCTACATTACCCTATCCACTGAACTCTTCACATGGAGCCTTTTATTTTACCTATACTCGATACCATAAAGAATGTATGAATTCATGATGTATTTTGTTGTTTGTGAGTCAAAAATTTGTAAGACACCACTAAATGGTTCCCTATTTTACATCAATATATATTACAGTTTATGAAAACCGAAAATAAATATAAATAAATCATATATCACACATCTCGTTCCCCTTGTGCTAAATAGTCATAAGTGAGTCTTTACCATCCTTGAACAGTACCTGAATAGAATGATAAATCCCCAGTCTATCAGACCAAAATAGACCTAAACCATCGAACCAATCATGTATCACATGACATCAAATGATAAATATTACCACATAATATTCAAAATTTATCATAATTCCCTAAAGGCACATCAAATATCCAAAATTTTCATGGATATCTATGATATTTTAATACATCTAGATCAATATCCTAACAAGTCTCTATGTCATGGTGATTTTAATCCATATAAAATCCCCTCCCATAATCCCAAAATATTAGAAATCCAAAATCAACCAATCAGCGGGTCTCAGTTTCCAAAAATTGAGGAATTATAGGGTGAGAATGTCATCTATATTGATATTCAACACCATCATCAATTCCTTTTAATCGATGGATTCATTCACCCAAAATGTGTGATCAATAACACCTCATTGGTCATTCCTTATTTGAAGATGACTCCAATGGACCCATCAAATAACTACTGAAACTGACATCACCAACATCCCATGACACTCTTCTAATAAGTCTAAATTACTAACTAAAAACTACACCATCCAACCATATAAATGGTCAACACCATCCCCTAGATTCTAGAGAAACATGTCACCTAACTTTTCGATATCAACATCACCCACAATCACATTGGCCATTCTCAAAGGATTCCTGTAGAATCATGTCAGTCATAAAATATGAAAAATGATATCCATCACTAAATCCATCACATTGAACCAGCCATGGAACTATATAAAACATCCATCATTCTATGTCAGGCCCAACCATGCTATTTTTCATGCACGAGGCAACACATATCAGTAAATATTGTTAAAAAAGTCTAGGAAATTCATAATCTATCTCAAATGGATCACCCCACTCATTCATGATTACCACCCATCACATTACACACATATAATGTAGTGGTGAAATAGTCACCATCCAACTTAAACTCATTGTATTCTTCTCATTGAATACCATCCACTAATTCAAGCATGAACCAATTGAATTACAAAAGTATATAGAAGAAGTATAATATATCTCAAATAGAATATAATGGTGAAAAAATAATTTTAGTGAGAGAATCATATAAGGATGGATATAAATTGAAATCTTTGCCTCTAAAACCTACTTGGGAAAACAACACATGAAAAAAACAAAAATTTAAGGAAATCCACAAAAAAAATATTGATTGAAGAAGGTTATAGCCACTGTTAGGGTTCCTCTAATTGACTATAGGGATAAAAATAGTGTTTGGTTTTTAAAAATAAATAATGGTTGTTTTTTTATTTCTACTTTTATGAAACTAGGTAGATTTCATGGTTTATAAAAATATTTTTTCAAACTATGTACCCACTATTCCATTCATACATCATATAGACTCTACACCCTGAATGGTTTATATACATATGTATAAAACCATGTTCCAAATGGTCTACCATTTCTGAAACTTTACAAGTTTCATAGGGTTTCTCCCATGATCTCCTAAATGTTCTCTTTGAACCATGATCTGCATTTGTAATCTAATTGTAAATTTTCAAAATGAAATGAAAATTCAGTTTATAAAAGGATGTGCATCATTTCCCCCAAACTGTGTAAAATTACAAATTAGAAATATGTAGACACTTGATAATGGGGATTCATGTGATCACTATGTTTTTAAAAAATTATAAAATAAGATAAACTCCCAATATATTTTTGGCCAATACTACTAGTTACATCATATAGATCTAATTTATGTTTAACAATGAAATCATTTAATATATATAATGAAGGTAAAATAAATAAATAGGCTCAAAATATTTTTACAAGGTTTGGTAAAAAGACATAATTCTTTACTTGATTATTTTTTCACCTAAATAATGGATTCTCAGCTATAATCAATGATACTGTAATCGATAGTGCTTCTTACACATACGCTTCTAGAATCTCACTTGACTTATAGATTTTCGTCTCAGACAGGACATCATTTTACAACTTCAAACTCTATTTACAAAGGCATACTATTTTCTCCCAATAAACCCTTAGTCGCATAGGTTCCATAGTGTCCCACCATATATATTAAAGGGTTTCATTGAAGTTATTTATTAATTTAGATGAATAGATCTATATAGGATGCTTATATATCTATTTAATAGATCTCCTTTAACTTAATCGTATATTATTTGAATTCCATAATGTCTTCAAGAAAAATCTAAAACCTAGCCACTACTTCAATCTAAAATTTAATAAATTCCTCACTAACAATTCTTTTGTGATATTTAAATCCACTATATTTTCATTTATTGAAATTATGAAAAAAATAAATGAAATAGTAAAAATTAGGTTATCGTTGGTCATTATTTCCTATTGTCAGGATTTTGTAAAATGGTTCTATTATGACTCTCTTCTTATTAATTTATCATTTATACCCATTATATCATACTATTTACCACATCATCTCCTTCAAGAATGTTCTTTAATATTTTGTTCAAGATAGAAACTCTCACTTTATTTTGTTTAAAACTCATTCTTCAAAAAAAATATTCCTTAACAAATTCAATTACTATAATCCTCATTTAATTTCTCCACAATTTTCATACGAGACATAATCCATGATCCTTATATTAATTTTACCTCTAACAACTATCTCTTATTCATTTATATGAGTTCAAATAATTTTTTTCATTTCCAAATTAATTTCATATATTTCTCTCAAAAAAGATAAATATTATGGAGTTCTAAATCTTCTTGTAGTTTTCCTTATAACTTACTAGCTAATCAGACTCATATGATCTTAATAAACACCACTAGATAAATAAATTTTATTATGAGCTTTATATTAAGGAACATTATTTATCACTCCCCATTTTTTCCAACATTTATAATATTCTGAAATAAATCATTTATTCGTCCAAAAAAGTATTCCAAAATATCTATGCATATTTCTCTTATTTAACTAGTCATTTATTCATTTTCTCTTTCTAAAATAATCTTATGAATTATAAAAATAATAACACTTCATGAATATATTCTTATGATCATGGAATACTCCTGTCATAAACATATTTATTTTATTATGATAATTATCCCGATATATATTTACATTTGAGAACATCACACTTGGAAACATTTGATTTTAAAAAAATAAAAATTCATAGGATCTTGAATAGTCATTAATGGTTCATGGTTATAGATCTTGTCTTAACAACACAAACCAATTTTAATCATACACCTAAATACTATCATTTTATTATTTTAAATCAATTAACATGATTGTATGTGAAACTACATACAGGTATCAGAATTATTAACTAACCCCATGAACATCAATGTGATTTTATATTCACTAAAAAATATTATAATTATTCTTTTATTGAAGGATATCATGAATTAATCATATAAAAAAATAAAAATTATTCACATATCTTACTAAATATCTCAATAACACTCATTAATATTTCAATAACAATACATAGAATATGGATTGTAGAATAAATCATTATATACATATTAAAATCAATTTATTAAAGTTGTAGTTTCATCTACAATACATGGAGAATATGGAAATTTCTTTTCATGGTAGGTATAGATAATGTGAGCCTCAATTATATTGAACCACAAAGTGGTTAGGTTATAGATTCCTTTACTCATGGTAGGTCCAGTTAATCAGATTGTATCTTTAAGACTTCACACGGAAGCAAAATTCAGAAGACAAATTAATTTAGTTCGTCTAGAAGGTCCGTAATTTTGTTCATGTGGCATATTAGACATAAGGTAATGGGAATTCATATTGAAATATCATGATGCTTGTACTTGTAGTAGATTCATCACTCATGGATACTTGACAAAGTTTATTTTGTCGATTCATTACAACTTATGCAGTAGGTTGAATGATCTGGAAATAGATGAAATCATCATTTAAAATCTTGAGTAACCTGAATACTATGGCCAGTTAAATAGTTTATGTAAAAACAATCCCATGATCCTAAGAAGAAATACGATACCTAATACACCATATTATTCATTATATATGTTTAAGACAAAGATGAATAAATTCTACTTCATACCTCATCAAAAAATGATTATTCAATTTCCAAAGTATCACTTAATAAATTTTTATGTTGCATATACTCTTGGAAATGTCACCAGGTTCAGTTCCTTGAACACTCACAAACACTTACCCATGGTGTATGCCACCCCGCATATACCATACTCCCCCAGTGTGATCTATTTGAACTATTCATGCACCATGTTTATCTTATTCATATTCTCTATGATATTAATTCCCCTCCAAATGGCTAGATGGGATGCCTAAAACATTACAGCTCCCCCTAGATTGACTAAGTCTTATCCTTGGATGGTTAGGTGATGGGTTTACGCTAGACTTCCCACATTTTAATAAATTAAACCTACAGTCAAATTTTATATAGAAATATCATCATAACCTCCTAGGAATCATTAAATATCTATATGAAAACACATCATCACCTTCTATAGTTTTTAAAATCATGTGTATTCCTTATCCGTAAAATTATTTCAAATATTTATGGATTCTTGCCTCTTCTATATATCCCCATTCTTTACCAAACATTTATTATTTCTTTAATATATAAATTGAAACCACATTTATCTCATAATTTCCTAAACAATATGGGTAGCTCATCACCATCAAAAATGAAATTAGATATCAAAAAAAAATAAAATCATTAATAAATATCAATTAACCTTGGTCCCCAAACTGTGTGCCAGGGGAAAATTTTAAGTAATCAATAAGATCATACCCAAACTCCCAAATTATTTGGAAACACTACCCATGCCTCCTAAAACATATGAAAACAACATGAAAAGATGTTTGAACCCAAATGATTCCAATCTAAATCCCATGTCACCAAGCAACCCCACCTCTAGAAATTAAATTTCAATTTCTGTCTAAAACCCAACAACCAAAAAAATCACACTGGTATATATTTATTAAGTCCATTTCATGAAAAATAACTCACATATCTAATAATAATGTGTATATTTATAGGATATCCTAATGAAAATAGATAATATTTCATACTTGGTCCCTTATATGGAAAACTAATCGTAGAGATACAAGTCGTGTTTCTTAAAAGGGAGAACATATTCAAAAAATGTAGTGGGATTTAAATAAAAATTGATAATGTTTAATAATAATATATAAAAGAGTGGGAATAAGAACAAAATCCATAAAATCTAGTGGATGAAATTCTCCCAGATACATAAGTGTTGTATTTGAGGGATCAACCAATATGTGAAGTAGATAGATATGGTTATCCTATCACATATAAATGTGACATATTAATGGTTGATCTTAATGGAACTATGTCCTACATAGAAGATTAAATATTTTGAAGTCGCAAAATTGAAATAATAAAAGAATTATGAGTGGGATTATATACCAAAATCATGTTTGTGTTTTGGTAAATCCCCTTATCTATTTAAATACTATTAGGTGTAATTGGGATTTCAAGAGGAAAATTAATATATATTGTAATTTCAGTACCAATAAGGATCTATTGTTTCTTATGGGATTCAAGAAACATCATCTAATATGTTATAAAAAATCATTTTCATATTTTCTATGATAAATTCCAGAAGAATTATAGTAAAAATAGCATGTTAGTATGATTGATAATTTTTGAAAATAGATGTATAAATATAATTCTTTAATATAATAATTCTTTATGAAGAATACATGATACAACTAGAATGGATTATGACACCAAATGTTTTCAATAAGTTATAAATGTATGAATAATAAATTTATCAATAATAAATATGTGGGTTAAATAAAAAATCAAGATCATGCAGTATTTTCTTTAGTGAACCCATATGAAAATTTTGTTCTATAAAGAATAAATAGATACCCTATATTATAAAAATTTTAGTGTAATTTCCCTAATTTAAGGGTAATATATGTTTATAACATATTAATTATGGTAAATGTAATAAATTTTTTTATATTAGTTATGACATGGTTCAATAAATTATTCTATCTGTATTAATTTGATGAAGTATGGTACATTCTAGGGATCAATATACAGAGAGATATATCCGAAATATTTCAAGGTATAATTCAGAAAAAATATATTTGAAAGGTAATTAAAATATAAAATATAGAAAAAATAACTGAGATTTTCACTAATAGTGTCACACGGTACGCATCAATCCACGAAAATGTGTCTCTTGGCATAAGAAGAGAGATAATTATGGAGTATATTCCCTTACTCTTATGCGGTAATAAATATCATCTATTCCATGCTAAATACCATCATTGATGTTTTCAAAACCATGTGCATGATAAGAAGATATTAAGAATACATTGGAGAAATATATTGGTTAGTTATGAGGACATTCCTAAAATAAATTATACATATAATGGATATTTTCCATGTTTTTATAGAAGATGAAGAACTATTTTTGAGGGGATATGAAGACACTAGTTTATAAGTAGAACATAATGATCTGAAATCATAATTTATGTATTTTTTTCCATTAATGGAGGATTTTTTATATGGAATATTTTTATTCATCTTGTGGTTACAAATTCTAAAACAAATTCCATGTATATTGAAACTTCTGATGTAGTCAAATTAGTGTGGATATAAAATTTCATCTAAGAGATCAGTGTTGCACATAAAAGTAAAGAACCTATTACTATATATTGATATAATACTATCATAGTGGTTTAATATAAGGTGTCAAATATCATTAATGGATAAAGAATATATTTTGATTGTTTCACCTAATAAGATCATTTACTCAAAAGCTAGAAGGCATTGTCATAAGAGTAGAAACTGAGGGAAAAAAGGAAGACCCGCTAACCAAATCCCTATAATTTTGTTAGAATTAATATCATGTGAGAGATAATTGGTTAAAAAATTTATGCATATAGATCTATTGAATGGATAATTATTTTTAATCTTGTGCTATAGAACCAACTGTTTTTATACATTTTATTACTATAATATAAATAAATATCATATCATATAATATTTTATCCTATATAACATTAATTTGATAATGTACTTATAATATTAATCACAAAAAAAGGTTATTTTAATTTTTTATTATAATTAGAGCCTTGAAATTATATGAAAATATTCATTAATAATTATTATTTTCAATATACATAAATATTATGGGACATAGATTATTTTTAGCTAATAGGTGATAGAGCCTCATAATACACTGAGACATCTTCTAGTGAAGTTCAAACATGGTGACCTCTAATAAAGGAGGTCATGGGGAAAAACTCACAAATATAAATTCCACATGTTTCTTATTTCATTGAATATTATTATATGAAAATGTGTAAATTTGTATTTATAATTGATATCATTAATATTTTGTTTTCATAAATTATTTTCTTTTTGATATATATATTAAATGTTTCTCAATATATAATGGTTAGGTAGAATACATTAGGTGTGTCATAAATGATATAACATTAATCAAACATGTCAATAAATGTTTTGTTCCAACATATTAATTATAAAATATATTTCTATCACATTATTTGAAATAGAGATAGGTAATGAAATCCCAGGACACAGTGAATTATAGAATAGTTCATTTTGGTAAGTCAAGGAAAGCTAAATAGAGTATGTAGGGTGATAAAAATATTATACCTCTTAATTGATGGGATACCGAGAGTAACGTAGATTATATTAGAAATAAGAAATCATTGGGAGGTATTTGAAGTTTCAAAATTTACTTCTTTCAATATGTATTCCTTGAGGTTATTCTAGGTACTGATTGTCGAATTTAGGTATGTTCAGATAATTCCCTTAAGAAAGGGGCCTTGAGGGTCACACATTAAAGGTATATTGAATCTCATTATATTATATTTAATATAATATTTCTAATATATATTATTATCTAATTTTGGAATGATTATTATTCATGTAACGTAAACCATATAAATTCAATCACAATATATTCATGTTTAGAATACGTGAGCTAAAATTTAGGTCTTTCCAAAAATATTTATAAATTAATAAATAAATATATTTATTATTCATGATTTTACTTAATAAAATATTATTTATTCATTAAATTAATGTAACTATTAAAATTAATATTTATTCATGGGTCTAGTAAATATAATATTTCGTTATTATCAAACAAATAATTTTGATTAAAATGAATATAAATTTTATTATTCATGCTTCGATATATTCCATGGGAGGATAAATGATCCATGTTAATGGATCAAAGTATATGATATATATTTAAAATAAATAAAATAAATATTTTTTAATTTCTTTACAAAATTATATTTGAATAAAAACTGTCATTGAAATAATAATTATATTATAATTTTACTTCTGTTTTTATGTAGATTAAACATTTGACCCAATGTATAAATTGGAAATTACATAATCTTCATTATAATTCTTTATAAAATAAATATATTATTTATATAATTCCTTCAATTTCTAGAGAGGTTGATCCTCCCATCCTCCCACTTAATAATAAAGATATTAAAATATAACTCTATATTTCAATAAACAATAAATATAATGAAGCACTCGGTTCCTTTGTGCTACCACTCAAAAAACCAAGAATGATTCTTGGATATTTATAGTTCATAATTGTAGAAAAATATAAGAATCCTTTCCTAGATTCCCAATCACAATGAAAAAAATTAGAGTTAAAGCATAAAATTATTGAGTAAATTACAATGAACAATGTAACTTTTAATTATTCTATTAATAAATTAAATGTGTAATATCCACCCATGTGATTTTGGGGTAACTTATTTAGGTTTTATATAAAATATATATTAATATTGATGAAAAATAAAATTAGGTACCATCATCTATGTTTCTGGTCTGACCCGAAATCTATAAATGCTTGGTAATATGTAAAAATTAAAAATTTATTAAATAAATAAAGAAAATTGATAATTTTATAACTAGTGAGATAAGAAACAATTATGTTAAATATTCTTGAGATATGAAAATACAACTTCATTAATTAATATATTGAAAATCATATTTTAAAAAACATAGTCATTATGAATACAAATCTACCTGATTATTTTATAACCTGATCTAATGAATATGAATATAAGTAAAAACAATGTAAAATTTTTGTAAAATATGTATACAAGTTTTTCTTAATAGGACTTAATCAAAATATCATAAGATAAAAAATATTTATCCCTCAGAATTCTTCATTCACAATGAATTATATGATATAATGATGGTGTCTAAAAAAGTGCATCTGTTATGTATTTAGAGGTATGATTCATGAAAAAACTGTAATGATATAAATAGATTATAGAAAATTAAAAACAAATTTTAAATGAAAGAAAATGATCTTTGATATGATCTCAAGGTAGTCATATGATTAAGAATCACAATGCAAAAAAATTTCACAATCCATTGTAATCTATTTCTTTTTTATATGTTTTTTTGAATCAAAATAACTCCATGTTTCCTTTTCATTAAAAATTATATATAATATTGTGGGTATGATAAAAAATTAAAACCATTGTAAATATATTCATTATTTATTAATTATATTTATTTAATTATATTTATTAATTTTATTAGTTGACCATTTATTATTATTCTAAAAACAGTAGTTGTTTTTCGAGTTTTCAAAAAAGGAAAAATTATTCCTTTATAAAAATTACTAAGAATAAATTTTTTTACTATTTTAATATGGATATTTCAATATTGATCATTCCAAAAATCCTTTTAAATATTTCAACTTTATTCAAATTTTAATTGATCAATGTTTTCAAATATTTTTTATTATTTGTAAATTATATTAATAAAATTATTTTTATATTTACATGGAACACTTTTTCATAATTTCTTTATTTTTATGGTAAACTTTTGTTCATATCCATGATATTAAAAAATATTATTAGAATATTAATCTTTATTTTGAACATTTTATATTATAATTTCAATATAATTATTCATCAATGTGGGATAGTATTTTCTAAAGATACCTTGCTTCATTTGAAAAACATTCTACTTTATATGTCTAGAAAATAGATCTTCAAAATGAATTCCTAATCTTCATGTAATCATTAATTTCTAATATGTTGAAATTATCTATTAAAATTTTTAATAACTATGATAACCTAGTGGATCCAAAAAAATATTATATATATATTTTTTTGAATTTTGGAATCCAATATCAGATGGTCTTCAATCGTTTATTATTCATTTTTCAATTGACTTATAACCTTTTCATCATGTAATGAGAAACCACCACATTCAACATAAATATTCTTTCCTAAAATATCTAATCTCTTTACTAATGAATTGGAGAGTTCCCATAAGGTAACACAACAATCCTCATTAGGATTAATGATTTTTCAGTCTGATGGAGTTATGTATTTCCACAATCACACTATGTTTTGGTGTTCTCACCATGTTCTTATCATGTCTAATAGTGGTGTGCATTTAAAAAAATATTGTTTATTCTATCTCTCATCTACACTATCTCTATCATAAGAACCATATTTTTCTCTTGTATGATTATATTAGGCTAAACTATCATATTTAAAACGTTCATATAGTTCACTAACTAATAACAGTTTTTGAACATTCATTGTATTTTTGAAAGACTTAACTTCAACAATACCCTCTATAAACACCTGGTTATCCTTGAATTCTAAATAAAAAACAATTTATGATTTAGATATATAGATATAAAATTCACAATCATAGTATTTTAGTGAAATAAGCTTCAATTAAAATGAAATCCCATTGTAAAATTTTTAATATCTTGAGACACATAAAATTCATATATAAAAGTAAATAACAAGGTAGAAAGATTATCATTGATAATATAGATACTTGGGAGAGTTCCTAATTATTAATGTATTCCTATTACTTTCAATCATTATGTGGGGATATTTTCTAGATGGCATCATCTCCTTCCTCATGCTCAAGTTTTATTTTCCTCTACTAGAACAAATCAATTTCCACTATTTCTTATCATACTCTAAAGAGGTATCTCCATTTACATTGCTTTATTGAATTTCATGAATCATTTCAACGCTTAATTAATGTTTGAGTTATTATTCAATATTGATTCTGTAATCATTCCTTCATGATTCTATATCAAATTCATCACACAATATAATATCTCTCATAATCCCCCCTATCTGAAGGATTTATTTCTATATGGATGGTTTTTTCATCCTTGACCAATTTGGATATGAAATTATGAATTAGTATTATTGGTAGAAGATTTGGTATATTCATGTAAAACATGTAATCTTATGATGTTTTCCTTGTTCTTAATAATATTCTTATACAATACTATATCTATACATTTCCCATGTATTTGACAATTATTCCATATTTAAAAGTGGTATATGTTTCATGGGCGATAGATATGGTGAATTATATAATCATTGCATTATAAAGTGAATTATATTGATAATGTTTTCATGTGTATAGATGAAATATCTATTATATTTCTTTGTTTTATTACATGAGATCATAGAAAATAGTGGCTATATATTGTACTTTTAATCGTTGTCAGAAGAAGTGCAATAATGAAACACTTACAATTTTGAAAAAATAGTCTTTGTTACTCTATTGTAGTGAGTGTATCATTTTTTGTTTATCTTCCCCAAAAATAGTGAATCAAAATTATACTTATCATATTTTGGGTTTAATACAATTTTTTCATTTTCTATGAATATTGGAATGGTGTTAATTTCTTGAGAAATGATGGAGATTGTGTTAAATGTTGATGTTTCATTAAATATAAATAAAGCATATCATTAGTATGTTTATTACTCATTATGTTCTATGCCAGATTCCATTATATTATATAATTGTATGAGGTTATAACATGAACAATGTTTATTCATATTTAGTCTCTAAAAATTGAGAATAGATATCGACTTATTCTTTACCAATTTCCTGTATTTGAGGAAAACAGTTTTCTCTTGATGGAACTGTGTACATTACAATTGATATTTTTTATACAAAATAATTAATTAGATAGGTTATTCAAATGAAATTATTATTAAAAAAATTAAATTAAAGAATGAAATATCAAAGAATATATATAATACAAGTATAATTCCATATAATAATGTATCATTGTAAGAAAAATATATTTTAACAAGTGGAATTAAAAATATCCTCAAAATATTTATTCAATTTAAAAATTTAGGTTCATATTTCTTAAAATAAAAATTTAAACTCTAATGTGTTGTAAATAAAAATAAAACAAGGATATTAACATGAAATCTGGAAAATTTTATAAAAATTATTTGAAAAATTATAACATATTTTAGTTAATTAATATTTATTTTTATTAATATTGTTACATTTCTAATTATATAGAGTTATAATATTTGTTTCCTCAACCAACATTACAGCTTCATGTACAGTATAACGTCTATTATCAATTATTAGAATATGTTATATTTAGTAAATTTATCCATATTCTTCATGTATATTATCTTTATTTATCATTTATTAACACATTGAATATTTATAAGAAACACATTGAAAATATATTGGATTAAAATATGAGTGTCTTAGGACCATTAAAACATATCAATTTTTCTGATGAGAATTATTCTATCTTAAAAATGACGCAACGATCTCTCATTTTAAGATCAAAATACATGATAAATTTTGATTTAAGTTAATCATATAATATTTTCCTGAGTGTAATTGAGAATTGATTTTTTAGTTGAACTCAAAAATTCTAACATAGGAGTATCTTACCAATTTTAACTATACTGTTTGTTTATAGTGATAAAATTATAAGATAATTTTATAAAGTATGTTCAAAAGTATATATCTCAAAAACATTAAATTTTTGTATTTCTTCCCCTTTAAAAAATCTCTCACTTTGAATACAAAAAATATTCCACTTTTTGAAAGATTTAGTTAATTTAATAAAAGTATCCCCTTCCAAAAAATAGTTTAAAATATCTATCATATTTTATAATTTATTTTTAAAAAATATAAAAATGAATAAATATTATTTGATTGGAATCACACCCCCTCATAAAATAATAAAAAATAAATAAAACATGGGGTGAAATGGTAAAATATATTATAATATAATCGACAAGGATAAATTTTTTAAACAATAGTAGTTAAAAAATTCTAACCCCTTTATAAAAAAATAAAACATCAATAAAATTAGTTGAATTGGAAATAAAATTTAATACCTATATTGAAATAAATTCTAAATTTTTTAAAATTTTTATAAAAGTGAGTATGATTTGGAATTCCATAATATTGAATAATATTTTAAAAATATTTTTAAAGGAATATTAATAAATTTCAAAAAACTAAAAATGGACTTTCATAATATATAAAATGAAATAAAATGAAAAAATTTAATGGAAATATAAATATTGTATGAATTTCATTTAAATAACTAAGTATTGGTAGATCATTTATAACATTATAATTGGATAGCATTTTTTGTACAATGGGTACATTGATATGACCCAACTCACCGAGTCTTCAATTAGACTTCTGGTAAGCCAAGAGTTTCACCCCAAGACCACCTCTTGTATGTTTGGGTTGGTGATTAAAACCATGAATTCCTAATGTACATGAGAATTCTTAGATTATAATATCCTTTGACACACATGAACCCAAAATAGAAGGGATATAACCAACAATCACCTAAAATAAATACAACTGACTATTAGAAGAATTAAAAAATGATAAAATAGCACTCTATAATATTACTACATGCTCAATCACCAATGGAAAGGAATATGCGTAATACAATGTCACCAGGTATAATAGACTTGAGACATGGGAAAATATATGCACTAATTATCTTTAAAATACATGTTAAGAAATGTGAATACTCCTTCCATATTATTATTATGTTTATCATGAATAACTATGATACTTGGGGATTGTAATTGGAGGCAGGTTAATGATAGTGGAAATAAAAGGTTGGGAGGTTGGTCTAGAATGATATGATCCCAAACAATGGTTGTAGTTTTTCATTACTGGATAATGGTGAGTAGGTATTTTTGCACATGTCCAAATTATTGATGGATTTTTTTAAAATATTATTAGTGGTTAAACATAGGGGCTATATATGAATAAAAATATAGTAACATGAGAATACATATCTCATTTCACAAAAATTAATTTGTTGGGGAAGTGAAAGGTAAGGGTACTTAGTTTCATATATGTCCAATGAACGGTCACCTGTAAAATTTAAAATGTTGTGGAATAGTGTTATCCCATTTAAATAGGATTAATTTCCAAACCATGTAAATATTTTTTACCAGAACTTATTATCTTTTGATTATATTTTTTTCCTTCTAATATTTTGTTTTTATTTAGTATGTGATGGTTTAAATATGATATAATGAATTGGGTGTGAATTTTATTCTATGTTCTGTTATATTTGATTGGTTAGATATTACTATCATGGAAATTATAGATCATTTTTCAATTCTTGAAGCCTCTATAGGGTTGATTCTGGGGATTAGTGGTTCAAAATATCAAAAAGTTACATCATTAAATGTGAATCGTTAAGGGTGTACATAATTGGAAGGAGATTCTTTACATAATGTTTTTCTCAATATGGTTTTTTATTCAATGGTATTTCACTATTTTAAAATGTATAGAATCAAAACAAGGGACGTTATTGAAATAAAATTTAAAGGGACAATCATCACTTTCTTGAGGATGGATATGGAGATTAATCTGTTTCAAAAATTCCCTTGAGGTTCAATTGAGATGACTAAACCAAATGAAATAGAAAATTTTGAATGATAAAGGATTTATAGAAAGGAACATGGAATAATAAAGATATCACTGGAATTGATTTTTTTCAATGACATAAAATATTTGAAGACTATAATGGAATAATGAATTATATAGAGGATATGTATGAGAAGAAAAATGGAATGTAAAAAGTGTTCATTATGTAGAAGTTATTCAGCATGGTAAGTTTAAAAAGAATCCCACTAGCTGATCATGGAAATGTTTTCAACAGGATTCTAAGGCAACTTGAATCTATTAAAGAAAAATTCAAGGAATATATATGGTATTTTTTCATATTATTACTACCAAAATCCTAGGAAAAATTATGAATTAAGTAATCAATTATTATTTGACGACCAACAAATATTTATGAATTATTATTATCTCATATAAATAAATTCCTCAATTATATGAAAGTAAAAGAACCTTCTAAATTTTTTCTTATTTATGAAGGAAAATGATTTTATTTTCAATGATAATGTATGAAGCTATAAAAATATAGATTAGGGTATTTAAATTGGGGTAAATCATGTTGGCCTAGACCCAAATATTAGCACTATAATAATTAGTAGAAACTGGAAAATGATTGAAGGGTTCACACAATAAATTTGGAAATGGATTCTAATAAATGTTATATTTCCTTCAACACAACAACTAAAGGGGGGAGTAGTTTACTTCTGAATGTTAATATTACACTGGAATTTTAGATCATTGATTTTGGGGAAATATTCCATTCTATGAACAAGAGGGATTCATGGTTAGTTATATAACTAGAAGGCTCAAAATATTTATATAACTAATGATGGATATTAAATTACCATTGTAAAATAAAATATGAATATAAAAATGTAAAATATAAGATCATTGTATTTACAATGATTTTATCACATACCGGGTTTATAAAAAAATCTGATTTCCATTAGTCATATGATGTGTACATTTTAGAAACATATACACAATAATGTATGGTCGATTAATTTAGTTTCAATGATTATGTCTAGATATGTTAAATATGGTATCTACAATTTGATTGGTATATCATATGGAAATTTATTTCCAACTTGATGACATATGAATGTAGGAGTTGTAGTTATTCCATCATTTGAACAAAAGTGAGAAGAACATGTGAGTCTTAGAGGAAAATGTTATATTGAATATTGGTTTCATGGATTTTGGATATTACAAGAGTCTAATACTAGGAGAGAAAATAAAAGTTATTTTAACAAATACATAATAACATGTAAGTCTCAAAATCTAGATCTCTTCTATATTGATGTTTATGGACCTTTATCAGTTTTTTTCATAGTGGGTCAAAATACAATGTTATATTCTTTGATGTTATAATAATTAAAGTATGGGTTTACTTATTTAATAAAAAATTTCATGTATTTTGGAGTGTTTTATCATTTGAGGTCCATGGTGGAAAAATAAACTAGAAATAAGAATAATTTATGGAGTTCCAATTTTATTAGAGAAAAATATATTTTGTAATTTAAAAGGTTATTCTGCAAACAATGAGCCATGTTTGAGAATACTAATCCTTGAATTAAAAAAAATTATAGTGGAAGAAATAAATTATAAAATAATGGATAAGGGCCAAACAATGATGATATATTCTAGTTGTATCAAGAGATTTTGGAGGTATAAGTCAAATTTACATCTTATCTTGTGAATAAAGTCCATTTTTTAGAAATAGAGTAAGAGATTCTAGAAAAATTATGGAGTAAAAAAGAAAAATTTTCAAAACTGATTTTTTTGAAAGTATTGCCTTTATCCATGATGATTCCATTGATTGGAAAAAATCAATGAATATTTCTAAGCATGTTTTTTGGGGTATGTAAATGAAAACATTCTATTTTGGATGTTATATAATGATAATAAAAATATAATTAGAAGGAAGAATGTTCTCCTCAATTAAATTGTATTGTGGAAATACCAATTTTTTTGGAATATATAGACGAGAATAGACAATAAATTGATCTTATCCATGTTGATATGAATAGATGTTCTAGAAGGGATTTTTTTGAAAGTTTAAATAGAATAGAAATTATAGAGGAATAAACATGACCTAAGGATATAACCAAAATAACATGAACTGTGGATGATTTAGGTAGATCTCCTGAAAAAGAAATTATATAATCATTGATTCCTATAAGCATAGAAAAATATTTGAATTAAACAGGAATACCTAGATTAGATAACTAGTTCAACGGTTTATAATTGTTGTTGTGATTTTCCTTATTATATATAGACAAGATCTTGAGATCCTAGAAGAAATGGTGAGTATGTGTGAGTAATCCATGAAAGTTGAAATGGGTTCGTTGTATTAAATTAGAACTTCATAGTTATTAAAATTACAACTAGGGATGAAATCACGTAATAATAAATGGTTCTTTTATTGAATGAATAAATGGATGGTAGAAAAAGGTATACATCCAAGTGGGTTGTGATATAGTTTTAGTAGAACAAATTGGTATACTTCTTGAGAATTGTATCAAAAGTTATCAATCACACAACTATCTGAAAAATGTTATGTCTTGTTTCTTCAAGAATTTTAATTATCGAATATATAGATGTAAAGGAAGTATTATTTAATTTCGATATGTAGAAGGACATCTATATTAATAAAACAAAGATTTTTGTCGAAAAATGTAATTGGTGAATCATGTGTAAGTTGAAAAGAAGTATTTATGGATTAAAGAAATTGATAAGGCAATGAAACTATAAATTTTATATCTTTATTGCTATGAAAGGGTCTGATTAGAAAAAATATATTATTTTTTCTATATGAAGTTGTTAATTGATGGGAGTTCCTTTATCCTTCCCTTTGATATGGCTGAAATGTTCCTAGTGGGTCCAAATATTAAATTAATTCATGAGTTGAATGATTATTTTTTAAAATTATTTAAGCTAATAGATGACATGGAAGCTAAGAAGATTTTCTGGATGTTTATTAAGTAAGACCATAAGACTATAACCTTTTTTCTGTCATAGAAGAAATACATCAAGAAGGTAATTGAATTTTTTATAATGAATATATGTAAAAACAATTAACTCCATACTCAAAACCTATGATTTTATCGAAATAAGAAAAATTTAAAAATAATATATGGCTACCTACATATACAATTCTATATTTTCATCAATATATAATAGCTTCAGGTACACTATGGTTTTCACAATACAAGACAATTCTTATCAAAGTAGATTCTATCAGTAATTTTATAGGGAATCTTGAATAGGAGAACTATAACGCTTTTAATTTTATTTCCTAATATATAAATGATTTAGATGATGTATCATTTTCTTTTAAAATGGATGATCTATTATGGGGTTTTTTTTATGTATACATTAAAGGGGACTTAGATGTATGGATGAGTACCATAGTAATTGTTATTACATTTAGAGTAATAGTCACAAGTTGGATGTCTATGAAGAATGTTATTATAGTACTATCCATAATGGAAGTGGAGTATATGGTAATTATTGAATTATGGAAGGAATTTAGCTTCTTTAAGTTTTCTTTGGATAAAATGGATAGGATTTGGAGTAGGATGTGCCTCAGTTTGATGAGGGTGACGGAAAGGTGGAATGAAGATACAAACTATTATTAAGGAAATTGGAATAATCAAATGATTTCTAAGGATTGGTGGTTTCATTGGAATTATAGAAAGTATTCTCTATGTTGGAGATATCTAGAAAATATGAATAAATTTTCATGTTTGGATTTCATATTCTTGAAAGGAGGAAATCTAGATCTTTCTTATTGGACTTGGATGGAGGCTTCCAATAATGGAAATCTAGTGAAGGAAAACTTTTACGAAAGGATATGTTCTAGAATGATGGGTGTATGGGTTCATGATTAAATTATGGTGAACTTAATTCTTAGAAAATTTATGAATCACTAAGTGAGTTACATATGTTTTTCCTATTTATTTAAAAAATGGGTTACATATAAATCAAATTTATCTATATGCTAGTGGTTCTATAAATTAATCAGAAGTCTGTAATTGTGGTAGGAAAACCTATGGGTAATCAGAATCATCAAATACAAATTATGGGTCCATCATAAATCTCAAAAACGTGGTGGAACCAGAAGATCATAAAGGCCCCACTATAATGTTAGGGTAAAGCCATTTATACATGTTCTTGTGATAATTGTGATAGTAAAAGTAATAATTAAAATATTGAAACCATTGTGTAAATATACTGTATTTAATGAAATTAAAGGAAGTAGAAGTATTCTCTTATGGATATAGGAAGTCTTTCTAAACCACCTAATTAATTTTTTTATTCCTTTTTTTCTTGTTTTCTTTGTGTTTTTATGAATTTTTTTTCATGGGTGTGTGACTATTTTAATATGGTCTAGTGAGTTGGGTGAGAATTGTATTCTAAGTTCACATTCTTTTTACTGACATGATTCTTCAATTCACATATTTTTTGATGCTTTTCATTATGATGGATGCTTTAGACGGTTTTCTAAAATGTCCCCAAGGCACCCTTGAAGAAGAGGTGAAGTAATGTCTGACCAACCAATTTTTTTGTTTCCCTTCATAGATATTATTCTCTCAGGGTTATAAAATATTTTTGATAGATATCATGTATTCACTTGAAATGTATATAAAAAACAATATGTGAATATATTTAAAACAAATACATTCAAGGAGAAAATAAAATTTACTTGGGTCAAGACTATAGGATACTCTAAGAAGAATTCATTGGAAAGTGTCTCGCTGCACCAATTATACACTAAGATCATTTTTTAAGTGGATACAGGGGTTATGGTCCCTCCAATATTAGTCTCATTTCCTCACTATGTTACTTAAGGACAAGTTCACAACTCCCCTAGGGAACACTAAAATTACTCCTTCATGAAATACTCAAGAGTAGGCACAGTATGAATGTCTATGACTGTGTGGGACCCTTATTATACTACAAAATCTTGGACGAATGAATCATTATATACGTATATCTGGTATATCAAGCTCCACACACTGATCTGTTACAAATTATTTTGAAACCTCATACAAAAATCCTAAATTTAAAATATAAATCTAGAAAATTTATTCTTCACATTCTATGATAGACATGATATTCCTAATTTTTATTTGGTAAAGGCTTCGATGAGTTCTAGGATTTATTCTTCAATGTATAGTATTATTCCCTATACTATCGGATATTTAGTTAAAAAATTTCTTGTTTTCTCAAAACAATATTTTCTTCATTCCAAGGATGTACTTCAATTATCTTTTTTACTACACAATAGATAATATTCCTCCTCTATCTATATTAACAAAATCCATCAAAGCGTAATAAACCATATTCTACTTATTTCCATCCCCTTGATTGAAATCCCACTTCTTCATAGAATCAAATATGGAATCTCTTCTATTTTTAATATGATTTATTATAAAACATGATTTTTTTATCAAGAGTTACTTTTGAATTTCAAATTTTAAATTCAAATTTCAATGTAACATTCAAATTATTTGACTTCAGATCAAACCATTATATTTTCTTCTAGAAAATAATCACCCTATAACCCTATTTTGTATTTTATTACCTCAACCATAACAATAAATTATTATTTTTGGATAAAAAATAATAAATACTATACATATCCTCCAGATATTTGACCCTTTACTACAAAACAACCTTTAAAATTTATTTCTCTTTGACACTGCTGTGTGTCTTATAGAATCTATAGGGAAACACTCCTTTTAAATACTCAAGACTATGAACACTAGCCTTTCTGACTTCCACATAGAAATCAGATGTTCAATAAGCCTAGTGAAAATATATCAACACTAAAATAATAGCATGTTAGGGAATATCACATTCTTTAATTAATTTTATGGAACAATCCAATAATATCCCCCATTGTGTTACTTTGTAGAGACTCATTAAATATATATAAAATGCCAAGTAAAAACATCCAGCTCAATGATGTAGAAACCATACACTACCCATTTTTGAACCTTGACATGAGCTGAGATAAACCATTACATAGTCTGAATGTTAAAGACCCACTATCATGAAAGATTTTAAGTACACTTTCATGGAATCATGCTCAAATAAACTATGATATATAGTATTATCACAAACTATTTGTTGTTTTTAGATTCACTTGACATATACACAGTATAAAACCTTTCACATATGTAGTTTTCATAATTTTTGAGTTACATTTATATTGGATATACCTTCATTTACATGATTCCATCATAACTGACACAACAACCGTATTTAGATTCCTACGTCAAATAAGGAATCGGCCAAAATACCACACCTAGTGAAGTGTTTTGGTGAACCCATATCCAATATTACCATTCTAAAGCCTCGTGATTTCCTAGATAATTTTATGTGAACATAACGATATTATAATGACCTTTACATAAAACTCTAGGTTAGATTGATCTCTATATCTTTATACCCCTTGAATATTGATTTAAAATAATACACATTACTATTTCTTAAATGTTAATGTCCCAGATAAATCAAAAATAAAATAGAATATAGAAACTTTATTCCAATTATTTAAAAAGATTAAATGGATTGTCCAAAATTACAATAATTTAGTATTTGAAATACTGATGGTTTCCATCACTGAATTGATTTTATTCATACTCCACCATAGGTTCTATCATTTGTGTCCCTTATATTCCAATTCTTTAGTGCACATCGTCACTCTAATTTGTTAACCAAAAAAAACACATCAAAAATAACCATTTTAAATAATCCTCCATGCATCATTTCTTCCATTAATAAATTTCAATATCCAAAAATTATTTTCAATTATACGGTTTAAAAAATATCATATATTGGTTACAATATTCAATTATATATTTTAAATATATTCCACATAGCCCCTTAGGTGGTACAATAATCTAACACTATTGATTTTTTTAACAATATCAATATAAAAACTTTTACCTCTATAGATTCCAATGAGCATGTACCCAAGTTGTAAAGGATCCTACTTGGCATCCAAAAGAACTAGGATCAAATCTGGGTAGGGACGAATTTCCAGGCACTATAGAAGTACTGTAGTAGGTCACTGTAAAAGTACTATAGAAGTAGTGGGACTATAGTAGAGGTGGAACTGTATCGGTGGAGGCACTGTAGAAGGAACAACAGTAGCAGCGGTACTATAGTAGGTACTGTAGTAGCCCGGGTACTGTATTATTACTATTCACTAAAGGGACCTTGGGGCCAAAAAAATGGGCTTTCACGTCTTGTATTCGGGCCACATGGCCTTGGGCCTTCAGGTTATGTAATGGGTCTTCCTCTACAATGATAAAAATATGTCTTTACTTTAACAAAAATATGAGGTTTTGGCTCCAAAATTTTAGAAAAAGATTTTACCCTTATGAAAATGAAATAAAGTAATCATCATTTGAAATGAAATTCAATTGTCGGACTCAATCCACCGTTAACATTTCTCCCCACATAACATTTGAGTTTTACATATTAAATAAAAAGATTAAAATAGTAGAAATATTCTCTATCATCCTCTAAATACTAAAGGGATTTCCATTATATTAGACTATCCTTTTAAAAATGACTTTACATAGGTTTTTTCTTTTACACCATTATATATATAAAAGTGTTTCATAATCGTATTATACGCCCACTTTGTGGATTTGATGAATTCCTTCATGTTTTTAATCTAAAAAATAATTAATTAAATAAATTATAATTTTACCAAATGATATCAATTACTAAAAACTTATGGTTATACTATTGAATTTTAGAATACACTTTTAAATAAATTTCTATGAAAATAGTAAAAATTTAGTGAAAATATTTGAGTTAGACTCACACATAGCATTTAATCTATCAATAAATACTCTAATCATGTCAATACTATGCTAATTTTAATAAAAATTAATCTATGATAACATCTAGAATTTTTTCCATGTCATTCACATATACCAATAAACCCATAGTATCTTATAAAATTTTATTTTTAAACAAAAACTATCATCTTCATAATATTCACAGAGAAGTTATTACTATAAAAAATTAAATAAAAAAGTGTGACACATATCAAATTTAGTATCAATTAATAGTAATTATAAAACATCCATATCTAAAATACTCAATTTATAATTCTATATGACTTCTATGTCAACCTATACATCCTTAGGTTCTTGCAAAATAAAAGTATGACCACAAGATACCCATCAGTATTCAATTATTAACACCAATTATTATGAGAATTCATATCATGGGGAAACAATATTATGATAAAATCTTTTCCTAGAAAAAAGTCAGCATCATATATGACATAATCAATTGATTATTATTTTTAGAAAACATAAATATAGAAACATTAAATTAATCCTTGAAGATCCTTTCAAATCATTCTCATGATTAGTAGTGTGATTCTAATAAGCCATAATCCTTATATTTCTTATTTTAAAGCCTCATACTAATTAATATGTAGCCTGATAAAAAAATGAAATATCATAGTTACCATGATACAAATAATTGTTTTAGGAATTCTTTGAAAAAATTTAATTCCATCATTCAGGAACTTTTCTAGGAATTTTTCAACATTAGAAATTATCTAAAGCATGGAACTTCAAATTTTATACTCATCTAAACATTAAATACTTCAAAAACCTCTTTCTAAATCCACTTTTCAATCATAATTTTTTTTTCATGTCAATTCCATATTATTTTTGATAAAAAATACCCAATTAATCATTTATCCCCAAACTTTCAACACCTCTACCAAATATTTCAAAACATTTAAAGAATATAGAGATAAGATCACCTCGTATTTCCTCAATATGAGGAATGGGGTTGGTCTGATTGGAACAAACCTAAATTATCCACTAATCCATTCCCAGTTGTCAAATTTAGTAAAGGGAATTCCAAAACATCTTCCATACCTTTTATTCTCTTTTTTTATCTTGGAATATCCATAATTATAGATAGATTACACTTGTAAACATGTCCACTTTTTTAAAAAATTTAGTGAATATTTAATATGAATCACATATCCATTTGATTAGACTTACATTGTTCTTCATCTCTTATGATAATGTTATTTTTTTGAGACCACTTAGACATGAATATTCCTTGATGTACATGAATTCCATTTTGGAATTATCCTCTCTTGGTTGATTTTTTTTAATTTCTATTTTACCTTCTTCTGAACCAATAATACTTATTTATTCTTTCCCTATTCTTATTTTATATCATTCTAGGAGGGTTTTTTTGAATAATAAAATTTTATAACGTGGTCCACCCATTGTTGAGTGTCACATTATTCCTAAAAAATATGAACATATATTCCAGTTTAGTAAATTTCTTTCACAGAAAATCACTCTCCTTATATGTCATAGCAATGGAGTAAATCCATATACCATTGTCTCCCATCCATGTATACTTCCAATTACAAAACCATATATTATAATTATAGTTAGGTCAAATGAAAATATACCATAGTAACAATACATCAATTTTTATCTTAATTATGACATAGGTATAGAAAATTAGGTTCTGTATATGAGAATTTGTGATTCAAAATAAATACTCATAGTATTCCCAAGTATTCATTAATAATAGCCTATTATGGCTACATTATTTTTTGGACAATATATTCTCCATATTTTATAGTACTTCTATTTTATCCCATATTTCATATTTATATTTTCCCTTTTATATACAAATTTTATATTTTCATCCCTCTTAGCTATGCATATTGGGGATACCATTCCTAGGATCATCATTTTCTCATTTGTGGTGTTTATAACTACCTTAATTTCTTTGATTTTAACATCTATACCATTTAGTTGGAAAAAATTTATTTCATATATGATTTAATATTTTTTCTTTATTTTGTTCTTTCTCGAAGATTTGTTTTGAGTTGAACAATGATTACCACGGATTTTTTCCCCATAATCATATCTGTTTTAATATCATGGGGTATTTATTTAAAAAATTAATTTTCTCTTTCATTCATGATCCCATATAATTCATTAAAAATTTATAATCCACTTTATCCCCTTTTATCGTTATATTTTTAAGGAAAAATATTTCATTCCAATATAATGCACATCATGCATGACTCCCAATTGATCCACCATTCCTTGTAATAATTATATCTTATTTTTAGGCACATGAATAGTCCTTGGGTTTAAAATGTAATGTTGTCGCATATTCTTTAGAAAAGTCAGATGTTCTTTTCATCTCCTTTAGGGATTCTAAATTCTCATTTATATATAACTTATCTAGAACAAGGTAAGTATCAGAGAAAATAGAAGATTCAATCCTTATTACCTCAGTTGGAGATCCTTCTCTCTTGATAGTCATAATGTGCTCTCTCCTCTACTCTATTCAATTATCCGTGCGGTATTTCTCATCATTATTTTTTATTTCCCTAAAAAAATATTTCCATGATTTATACACAATACCTTTCTATTCATACAAGTCTTCCAAATTTATAAATATATCCTTATAGAAATTTATTATAGAAAACTTATGATACGTTTATCCATTTAGAGAATATTTTAATTCCATATTTACAAAAGTATTAGTATCACGGTTCCATTAATATATTTCAAATAACAACTCCATGATATCTTAAAAAATAACTCCATTCTCCAAAACTTCTCAGGGGACTTCCAAAAATCATTACAGATATTCTAGGGACTCAATTTTTTCACTTTTTGAATTCTATACCATTTAAAAAATTTATTTGAGTTGTTTTCATCATTTATTTATGAAATTAGTAATGGCTTCATTGGTTGAATACTCATTCTGAACCTAATCTTTTAATATTAATTGAATTCTCCTCAAGGAACCATGAGAAGAAGTGTGGGATAATTATTGTTTAACCAATTTGAAAATTTTTCCTTATTTATTATAAGGGTTATTACTTATATAAGGGACAGAGCTAGGTTCAACTGATCTCATGTCCGCACTTACACTCCACCTCATCAAAATATATCCTCATATATAGAAATAAAATCCATGTAGGGAAATAATTATTTTTAATTGGTTTACCACTATGGGATACTACAAGGTAAATGTAATTGAAGTGTGTTGATGGAGAAGTTAATCACTAACCACACTATTTTTTGGTGTATATAAATCTTGTGTTCACTGTATTTGTGGGATAACTATCTTACTATATTTTTATGGGACGAGTTCAATCCACTCATAATGAAAATTTCCCTTCATTGAGTTTCTCACACGACTCTAGGGTGGGATCACTCCCATGGTTTAAAAATGTATAGGTCACTTCATGTTAAGAAAAATATTAGGTGAAATAATATTAGTATATTTATAAATTCTCTATTAAAATCTAATTCTTATCGATGTTTTTTTGGATCCTACTTTGAACACTAAATTATTTTGTTCCTATTTATATTCATGGAAATTCACTCTTCTCTTTCTAGGGTAGGACTGTAATTCATATTTTTTATTTTGAAAAAAAATAATGTCTTCAAATATTTATTCTTTAATATGCAATATAAAATTACTTTACCCTCCAATATTATCATCTAAAAAGTTCCTAATTTTCTTGAATCACTCTCTTATTATTTATTGGGAAGTGTTGGGAATGTCTTTCATCACTGCATAGTTTGGAATCCTCCATGATCCTCTACTTTGTAATTTTATTCAATGGGTTCAAAATATTCTTTTACTAATTTATATCCCCTAGATTACAAACCCACTTCATTAAAATAATCATAAATATAATGTATTATCTTGCCTATATGTTTTCTTATTCTACATCTCATAATTTTAATATTGAGTAACTTTTGAATTGCAAATTTGAAATTCGAATATCTATGTAAGATACAAAAAATTTATCTTTAAATGAATCCACAAATTCTTTAATAGATATTCATCACCCTAGAACCTAATTAGGATCTTTTATAATAAAATTGTAACTGAAAATTAGTTATAGAATCTCTAAATAAGAAACATTGCATCTAACCATTAGATATTTGAACCTCCATATTGAAAATTATTCTAAAAATACATTCCCCTTGATACAATAGTGTGTTTTAGTGAATCACAATGAAAAACTCCCTTTGGAATGATCAACACTATAGACACTATCTATTTCAACTTCCACCATGGAAATCAGATGTTCAACACACCGAGTGAAATTATTTAAACCTTAAAACAATATCTTTTAGGTTTTAGATGATACTATAATGACAATCATGGAGTTTTTCATCCATATAATTCATTAAGAATAATTTGGGATCCCCGTCTCTCAGAGGTAAGGTTTCATTTCAATTCAATGAGCTCGAAAAAAGAAAGTCCTTCTGGTCCCCAGTTTTTTACCATAAAGTAAGATGAGTTTCACATTTTTATATCACGAGTATCTAAGATGCGTATTTATGAGTTAATTGAAGTCCATTTATATAGTATGATTCCTTAAAAATTTCATTATCTGTGACATAATCAAAATTGAATGGTTTTTTAGGCTTCTCATTACCAATGCAGTGCATAACACCTTACATATAAGTAGGTTTGAGAATTTTTAGCATACCTTTAAATAGCTCATGCCTTCTTCTACATGATTCCACCATAACTAACTCCACACCCAAAATTTGGTTCCTATTTTGTATATAAAAACTATTTAACCACCACATTTAGTTAAATAGTGTAGTACATACCATATCTAATATTTCCTTTCTATAACCTCTTGTATTATAAGAATATGATTACCAGAGCATATGGATATTATAATTAATTTTTTTAAAAAATATTTTCTGGTTCTACATAAAGAAATTTGTATGGTAGAGTAGTTAATTTTATGTATCCCTCTCATAACTCTTCACCGGTGAATGTCGTGTTTAAAATTCTTATTGATAATCCATTCAAGATAATTAAAATTCTAAATTTCTAGGAAAAAATAATCATTGTCTATAATAATTCCTAGTGATGTTTTCCTTCAAAAAATTTATTTCATCCCTAATTCTTTATAGTTTCATTCATATGAATATATTAATTTTTAATACTTTCAATAACTTTATCACTACTATATGTCAACAAATCCAATAACAATAATATAAAATATCCATTTTTCAATAGTACTCCGAGAATTAATTCTTCCATCAGTAAAATTACATCTTGGAATATTATTTTTATTTTTATGATTATAACAATATCTTTTATTATTTCAAAATATATACTATATTTTAAATAAAATACCATAAAAACCCATAGGTGTTTCAATATTTTCTTTTGATGATTAGTGGTTTTAATTTAAAAAAAAACACTTCAATGCATGAAATCAAAAACCAATATATTAAATAAAAATTCCCTTAAATATAACATTTTATGAAACTAAGAATCAACAGAATTCACTCCACCATCTCCATGTTGTTGTGACCTTAACCCCAGTAGCAAGGAGCCAGTGTATACTCTGTTACATTGTCATAATATATAATGAATCACATCCCTAATGATTGAATAATTTATTATTATTGTTAAATTAGGTACAAAATTGAAATTAATATTACATTTGAAAACCTAAATATACAAATAAATTTTTTTATAATTCATTTCTTCTCTTTCGTGTATCCCTTCATATCAATCCTACAATATTTCTTGGTATCAAAGTGAAAATAAAACATAAAAGGGGTGATATAATATGATAAGTATGGGTAAGCATATAGTGGAAGGTATGAATAAATAATGAATAATAAATATGAAATGTTAAAAAATAAAATTCGTACTATTTAATCAATAACATGTGCATAATATGGTACGAATAAAATATGATCAAATAATTCCACATAAATTACCACATAATCTTGGAACCTGATCATGCGTATTATATTTAATTGAATAATCACATTAAATATCAATACATAAATTAATAATGATTGAATGAATAATGTTTTACATCTAAAACTTACCGCTGAGACTTTTTCCACGACATCTGATAACATTGAGGGTTGTTCCAAGACATCTATGAAAATGGGTAATGCCTTGGCCAAAACAATATCTAGTTTGTCTCATAGGACCTATAGATGTATTAAGGAGCTATAGATGGCCTCTACCCTCAGTTACTAAGTCAAATGAATTCTTCATATGAAATGGGTGAAACATAATGCACATAAGCGTTCTTATTTAAACAATAATATGAAATATAAATACCTTTACCAATCAATAAACATATTCAAAAACCATCAAAATTAAATGTAATAATATCAAAAGAGTATATACCCATTAAAATAAACATAAAAAATCTTGATAAATAATATGTATGGTATCATTCCAATATATACTAATTTGAGTAAGACTAAAGTGTCATTGTGTTGATGAATATAAATACATTAAAAACAGATTTTAAAAAATTCCCGAGTAAAATATAATTTTCATTTTGAAATAAAATTTTAAAACTAATTTTTTGAAAACATATTGAAAACAGATTTCTTCAAAAATAACCTTTGAAACATATAACAGAATATTTAAAACATACTTTATTTATGATGGTAGGAAATATTATTTATGATGAGTACATTAAAAAAACATTCAGATAAATTTTTTGATAAAATCAATATGGGAGTTATTTTGAAAAAGAAATAAAAATTCCTTTAAAAAATTTAGTATAAAGTAGAAATGGGTAAAAAAAATTATTTTATAAACCTTTTTTTAAATATGCAAAACTTATTTGAATATTTTTTTAAAAAATCTGAAGAAAATATATGTCGAACTGAAGAGAGAAGTGAATTCTGGTTTTCTTAAACATATTTTCCTACTATAAGTAAAAAAAGTGTAAAAAATAGTATTGGTACCCGAAAAAGTTAATGAATAGAAAAAGTATATGAAATTATATTTATTTTAGGATAATGATATCATATAATAAAAAAAATCCAAAATAATGGTGAGATTGGGGAATAAACTGTTACCAAGTTGGTAACAATGAAATAATAAACCTCGTTAATGAAATAACATTAAATAAAATATTTAATACCATTAAGAAAAACTAATTAGTTTTATAATACAAAATATTTTTAGTATATACACTACATAATAAAATAAATGGTGAATATGTTGTATGTCTCAAGGAAGTAAAAGTGAGATGAGAAACCCTTATCACATGCTTTTTTTAGTGGGATATACTTTAACCTATATTATAGTGGTTTTTTAAAAAAATTAACTTATTATATAACCATAATAATTATTATTATATCATATATTATCTTTTGATAACATCTTTTCACTTTTTTGTTAATAATATTTCATTATTCCATTTGTTTTGGGTATTAATTGTCTGCTTTTCTCATGCTTGTATTGTCATGAAATATTTGGTTGTTGAAAATATTATATAGTTTCATGAAATCAATAATAATAATCATGGCATAATTATCATATTTATTCATGAATTATAGTTTAAAACCAATCATGAAATATATTTTTTATTAAAAATGATCTACGTTACAATCATGGAGACGATAACCCATACATAATCGTGAGTAACAATTCCATTTTACAAAGATCCTTTAGGAAAGAAGTCAAGTAATATTTAAAATTTAAATAATGATAATAATATATTATATACCATATTATTTCATTAAATATAATTATATATATCATCCTTTTGGTGTGGTGATGAAAGATATTCACATCACTTTGTGAATGATATAGTGCACAGGTACATGAATGATGTTGTCCTTTTTAAGTGTAAAAAATAAAATGATATATATTATTTTAAAAATGATATATATATATAATTATTATCATAAATATTTAATTTATATCACACATATTCATTAAAATTTAACTTATTTAATTCCATGTAAAGAGATAGTTAAAAGTTAATCACGTCACTTCAAGAGGTCGTAGTTCCTCGTACACACGAACGATGTTATCGTATCCCCTAAAAAATGGAAAGTTAAAAGAGGACTGTTATATATAATGAATAAAAATGTATAATTATGTAATAAAAATATTATATAAACATTATATAAATCATCATACCATACTTTGAGAGATGGTAATAGAAAAATGAATAACATTCGTTCGTGAGGTGGAAATGCACCATGCACAGGAATTATGATTTCATAACCCATTTGACTGAAGTGGGGATAGTTTTTTGTACTAGTTATAAAAGAATAAGTATATGTAATATAATTATGTTATTATATCATCATGGTTTAATAATAATTGAATTATTTTGAGTAATAAATAAATTAAAAATGCTTGCTGAAGAATGTTAACTCTTCTTCAAGTAACCTCCTTAGGTTTTCACCAAATCATTCAGAGGTTTCATTTCCACAATAAAATACTAATTATAGGACTATGGGAGGGATTTTGGGATGTGATTTTGGTGGGGATTGTCCAAAAAAAAGGACGTGAAGGTGTAAAGAAGAGTGTGGAGGGGGAACCTTCTAAAAGTGAGGTGAGAAGAACACTAGTGATTTTTGGAAAGAACATGGGGTACCCATGTCCATCCCAAAAATAAAAGGGAAAATAGATTAATATCAATACTTATAAATTATAGTGTAAAAATATGGAAAACATATATTTTATACAAGGGTTTAGGACAATTTAACGTTATCTTTTTAGTTTAACCCCCGATGAATCCCTATTTATCTTAACCGCAAGAATTAATTTTTTTTATTTTAAAAATTAGCGTTGGTAAAAATTTAAGTTGAAATAATTATAAAATAAATATTATACGGATTAAAAAAATGAAATTAGTTTTTTAAATTTCCATTCACATAAATTAAAAATATTATTTAAATATTAATCATGGAGAAGTGATGAAAAATAAAACTTCCAAAGTGAAAATGTTCAAATGTTTATAAAGTTTTTATATAAAAATTAAAAATTCAAATGATTAAAATAAATTATATTAGATTCATATATATATATATATATAATATTTCTAATTTTATTATTAAACCAATAAAAAATATAATTTGACTTTGTAAATAATATAATCAAAAAAGAAACGTTTTAATTAAAGTTTACAATTTTTCACTATTTATCGAAAAAATTAAATGTTTTTGAAAAATCCAAAATATTAACCCAAAGATAATATTTATATTATTATTTCCAAAATGATTCTTTTTTTCAAATAATTTATATTAATATGGTAAAATGTAATATTAAATTTTATGTGAAAATCATGACTAATCCATTTTTTAAAAAATATATAGTTTTTTCAGAAAACAATTATTTTTCATTAAAATGATTGATATATTATTTATCACACACACACACATATATATATATAACCATAATTTTCATATTTATTTAGTTATATTTATACCCACAAAAATAATTTCTTTGATATAATGGTATACCTTATTCTATTTCATTTTGACTTGGGGTTTCTTGTTCCACAAACTATCAAAGAGATTAAATGTACTCAAAAAGAAATATTTTGTAATTATTTATGTGTTATATTTTCTTTTACACATTATATTTAGTTTCATACAAACTATTAAAGATATGTTTTTCTTTTAAAATATCTGGGTTTTTCATTATATTTTCCATAAATAAATTTAATCATTGTAATATAAACTTGATCTTGATAATCAAGGGTTTGTCATTTGGAAAAACCATTTTTGAAAAAACCAAAATTATAAAAAAAGGTTAATAAAACATCCTCTTAATATAAGAGAATAAAAGTATGAATGTTATATATAATGACACATAACCTATAATTAATGCTATATAACATATATGTAAAATGAAAACATGGACATGGATGAACAATAGAAATAATTACAAATAATGATAGAGGTACATGATCATAATAATGTGAATTATCAATGAAATATTAAGGAACACAAAACAATACATCCACAATGATTTAAAAGATCATATAATTCATTGAAAATTAGGGTTATAAGATTATTTGTTTTACACAAAATCATTTTCTGACGGTTGGGGAATTATTTTACTTTCCATAGTTATAAGAAAATAAACATACTTGATATGTCTCTATTCCATAATTCGAATTTCATTTGTTAGATATGCTTCGATCAATTTCCAATTCATAAATTACTATCAGAAATTAATTTCAAAATATGATTTTTTATGAATGAAGAACTAAAACTCACTTGTAATGGATTATAATAACCATAGTAAAATGAAAAGTAAATCTTTTAATATTTAGTTATTTTTATAAAAAAATGGATAACATATTTTATCTAACATGAATGAATCTATGTGTGGTTATGTAATAAATTAAACTCTATTACCTTATCAAATTATAATCATAAACCATTTCATAAATGGATAACCTTAAGGTCCTTCATAAAGATTAAGATCCATAACATTATAAATAATGTCAATGATTTTTGAAAATGAACATATCATTAATTATTTTAGTGGTAGTTAGTAATATACAATTTATTTTATCCGTATCAATAATATCTTCATCACAACATCATTTTCTCAAAGTTAAGAACATATTAATGGGTATATTTCCCTAAATAATCTATTTACCATAAAGTTCACCATTCCAATGAATCATTTTTCATGGTCATCGATACTATTCAACATAAAATTTAAAATCCTAAAATATAAATTCCTAGAATAAAATATTTACATGATTCTATATGTTCAATTATAAAATACTTTTACAACATATTTCATATATCCAACTGAAAAATCATAGTAAACATTCAAATTCATCTATAGAAATATAATAAGGTTACCTTGAATCTAGATCTATTTATATTCTATTCCATCTTAACAATTTGTAAAATCATTTTTTAGTTTCCAATCTATTTATAGTGGAAGCATTGAATATTGGCTAATTTAATCCTTTCATTGTAATTAGGATCATTGATTAATTTTTCTACACACATGAAGTAAACTCTATTTCTGTTAAAGCATGTAAAAACATGTTTTATTCCATAAATATCACAAGTTGGAAAATATTATTTTCCCTTATTTTAGATATCCCTTTTTTCTTAGTTTCCCTATTCTTATCTTACTTCCCTTATAATCCATAATACCTGGATAATTATTTTTTTTTCCTTATAGCACCTGATACAATTTCATCATATGATTGTATTATTTGGGAGAATTGTTTCCTTCATAGGACTAGAAAATGATTATCCAAGAAATGATCAATCATTCCTTTTGGATTATGTATATAGTTTGCATCATTCCTTGCTAGGTGTGTAAACTTGGATTCATAAATAGTATCATTTTCTTCTTCTTTATATCTGAGAATCATGACATGTCTTTCCATATATACTCATTTCTTAGGAGGAAAGTGTTGTTCAAATATGAGTACCTTAAAATACATCCATTCCATGATTTCTATTTATTATTCATCTTTAGTGTTTTGAATCAACTACCATAATTTATCAGAATCTGATGAGAGGTGATAAACATCCATGAAAAGTTTCCCCCTATCACTACATCCCAAAGTGATAAATATATTATCTATAGAATTTATCAACTTCTCAGCTAAAAATGGATTATTATTTACATTGGATGATGGAGTTTTTTGACCCATGGAACAATATAACATTGTAACATAGTGTTGGGGATCAACTATAGTTCCATCTCCTGCTCCATTATCTTTCCCTAGAGGTAAATCCCTGCATGGTGTAGATGCATTGATAGGGTTCTCATTCCATATATTAGGAACCATTTCTAAAAAATGGAATAAGCTCGAATAGATAATAACATTATGGAACATATTGTATAATCCAAATACTAGTGAAATACTAAAAAAAATAGAAAAATTTATAGATAGGTAATCTCTCAATGATAAAAAAATTATATGGGAATATCTATATTTTAAACTCTATAATAATGTCCTTCAAAGAGAATTTGATTGTCCTAAATATATCCCATGCTACTATCAAACCAGGAGAACTATAAGTATTGTTGTCATGCACAAGGTTACTATTGGGTAAATCCCAATTCACACTTTTCTAAGTTACTATTCCTAGGTACATCTATTCCAGAACCACACCCACCTATAGTATCCAGAGAGATTTATTTTATATTAAAACCCACATAATCTCTACCTTTCAAAATCATTGGGTTATTATTTTATACTTATCCACAGATTGTACCATAGGTTTATGTTCCCCATTATTTGTTTTCAAGAATATAGTAACCAAGGATTCTACTAAACGTCATCGATACCAACAATAGGAACCCTAGACCCAGTAGCCCTGAGCTGGTGTCCAATTTGATACATTGGCATAAGATACATGGAAGAGTATCTCGATGTAAAAATAGTTTAGTATTCTAGGTAAACAAGATAGATACTTTAAATACTCATTACATTTTAAAACAAAAAAAAAACGAATTTTCATTGAGATTTCCCTTATTCCCCTCATCATGTCCCTATATATCAATAAAAAATACCACCTAATATACTAGGGATAAAAAAACATAATGGATCGGTGATATTAGATCCTCGGTAAGGTTATGTTTATAGTGGTATCTATAAATAAATAATAAATAATCAATAAGGAAAGGTAAATAACTCAAACACATTCAATTTAATTAATATCCTGAGCACAATATTGCAGTAATAAAATATGACGAATTAATTCCATATAAATGACCACATGAACTTGAAACTTGACGATGGATATAATAACTAATTGAATAATCACAGGGAATATAAATAAAATAATTTATAATGATGAAATGTATATTGTTGGAAATCTTAAACATACCTTTTAAACTTGTTCTGAGACATCAAATACCATCTAGGATTTTACTAAGATATCTATATAAATGGGTTAGGCCTCGACCAAAACCCGTTCTAATTTGTCTCATGAGACCTAATAATGCCTCAAGGGGCTATATTAGAAACCACCCATCATTTATTAAGTCCAATAAACTCCTCTTATGAATGCGGTGAATCATAATGCACATAATCATTCAAATTTAAACTAGAATATAAAATTTAATTACATTCCCTAATAAAAACATAATAAAAAACCATATAGAATAAAGTGAATTGTATGAACACAGATCATCCCCAATCAACTATTAATAAACCATCTATATAATTAATATTGGTGGTATCATTATAACATATACCCATTGGAGTACGATTAAATTGTTATTGTCATTGAGGAATAAAAATATCATAAAAATATTTTTAAAACATGCTTGAGGAAAATAAACATTTCATTTTGAAAATGAACCATTAAAACATAATTTTCACACAACATTTAACAAAAATTCCAATAAAAAAATTATTTTGATCCATAAAAATAATCCATTAAAACATTTCATGTTAATGACATTGGGAAATTATATACATGAAGAGTATGTTAAAAATAAATTCCATTGTCATTTTCAGAAAAATCCAAATAGGAATTGTATTGAAAAAAAAACATAATGATTACTTTAATTTTTTTTAAATGTCAATGTGGGTAAAAATTTATTTAATAAATCATTTGGAAAATGTTGAAATTTTTTTAAATACAATTTTATAAAACATTGTTTTGTAAGAAAATGGATTTCCAGCAGAAGAGAGAAATAAAGTCATATTTTCTTTAAAACATTTTCTTAATCATTTTATGTAACAAATAGAAGAAAAAATGGTATTATTACTTGGAAATATTCATGAATAAATAGATGAGATGAAAATATATTTATTTTTATATATAAAATTTAAACACTTCCCCCAAGGGAGACCTAAAAAAACAATATTGAATAATAATGAGATTGTGAAATAAACATTTCTTCATTAGTAAATTTTGTATTATAAGACCCATTAAATAAATAACATTAAATTAGACATTAAATATCAGGAAGATAAATTAATTCATGATTTAATATAAAAAAGGTAAGTATATAAACCACATAAATGATGTAAGTTGTAAATATAACATATGTCTCACAAATGTAAATGTGAGAAAAGTAACCCTTAACTAATGATTATTTTTTGTTGAACATAATTTATCTGTAACATCCTAGGTACTAATAAAATAAAATCTTCCCCTTTTTAAATTATATAGTCAAATTTTGTTTAAATTTATAATGAAATAAGTAGTATTTATAGAAATTAATGAATTCATATAGATGGATTAGTAACTTGGCCTTACGAATAATAAGATGGACATTAGGAATAGTAATCTGAACAATAGAATAATAACCTCACCTAATAAATTATAAATAATTTTTATCCATCCTATAAGTGAACATATTTTATATTTATATCATTGAAGAAGTAAATAATTTTTTTTGAAAATTAAAATCATATGTTGGAATTTTTATAAGTAAAAAAATATTTAATTACAATTTTATAAACAAAATAATTATTTTAAAATTTTTTTTTCATAAAATAGATTCAAATATTTTTAGATTTTTTTTCTTATTATTATAGGATAATTTTATGAGACTTTAATTAAATCTTGAATTTCTTATAAAATCTGTTATAGTTTTGAAATTGGTATTTTTTAAATAAATTATAATGTTAATTAAAAATTTAATTTCACATATTTATAAAATTATTTTAAAAAATGGGAGTTCATTTTAGAATGTTGTCTGTCAAAATATGGTCTGGGTGGATTTTTGGGATTTTTCTAAAATACATGAATTTTTTATGAATAATGAAATATGATAATTTATGGAATAAGCTAAATACATGATTTCTTGAGTCATTGATGATGTTATTATGAGTTAAGTAATATAATTTATATATTAATAACTTTTTGTTCTACTATATATTGTAATTTTAATGTAAAAGATCATAATTAGTGTGAAATACCCTTGTTTTACTAATAAATAAAATTTTTGAGCACTATTTGAATTAACCCAATGGAGTTATTTAACTATTTTATGGATAAATCTCAGATTACATATCCAATTTTTTTATTTTTAATTTTTTTGATTAGTTATTAAATTTACGACATATCTTTAGAAGGATGCATTGGAAAATTCGGTAATTTGAATGGTCATATGGTCCACAGAAGTAGGCCCATAGAATCTGTGAAGAAACTGAGACAACCACGAGGATTGAATTTACGGGGTCAATCCTGAAGTCCAAAATAGTTTATTCTCCACCAAATTCTAGGTACTATATAATACATGTTGGATAAAAATTTCAGGGCCCAAGTCCACCAAAAAGGGGCCCAAATGGCTCAATGAAATCCATCCCACAATTCTGTTTGGGAATTAAAACCAACACACAATTATAGAATTTTCTTTTGATATACACGTCAATTCGAGCTGATCTTTATATTGTAAAATATAATATATATATATAAGGACTACCTTTTATAGGAAATTATTTTTATTTGAGGTTATATTTCTATTCAAAAACCCATTAACATTTGGTCCTTCGAAAACATCTGGATTGAGATGGATATATTAAAATTGTTTAATAAAACCACAATTACATGGGATCCTTCAGTCCAATTTACTCCAAATTTAAAGGGTATACTATAGAAATTCATATATTAAATTAACCGAGGCCCGGAAAATGTCTTGGTAGGATCATCCAAACTCATGTTTTCAAATGACATACCATTTCTCTTATTTTTTTTCATGTTCTTTGGTGTCTATATTATTTGTAATCATATAATTTTGTTTTCATTTCAATATAATTTTTATGATTGTTTCATCTTCTTCATATATTTTAATAATAAAAACCTTTTTCTCAAATATTAGTGATCTTAAAATAGTTTAGATCATGTTCAAACCCCTTCCATTATTTTTTGATTTAATTTAATCAGAAGTCTATTTTTAATTCAAATCACCTTTTGTGTGTGTGTTCGAAACATAACTCTTTTCAAAACCCGTTTTTATTCTTTTTATTATTAATCATCATAAACAAATATTTATATATTAAAAAACATCACAATGGCTGAGTAAATTTACCATTTGGGTGAGTCTAAATTTGGGGATATTAAGTGATTGAGAGGTGTTTCTCGATGAATATTATTTAGGTTAACATTGTGTATGTTGAGCTTAAAATGTCATGAATTAATGACATGTTTTTTTAACATGTTGATTCTATAGATTATTGGAAACAAAAATACACTACCATAAGCTAGAACTGATTATGATGAGTCCCCTAGATAAGTTATAGATTGGATTAAATCCTCCACTCTAAGGAATTCTGATAAAAGGAATATTGTAAATTTGGTGTTGATTTAATGAAATATAAATCAATTATAAATGATATAAAAATCTTAAAACCCCAATAATGATCTCACTCCAATATTTATACAATTTTCAAATCAATAAAACATCATCCATTAATCAATTTATTTAATCTCTGTAAACAAACCCCAACCCCCATTAAAAGGATAAATCACTGAAACAATTGACTATAAAAAAGTATCATCACAGAGGATTCGACCTGAGTGCTGCTATACACAATAGAGAAGCACCGGAACCTTGAACGGTCGATAGGTGATAATCGTTCATGATTCAATTGGAACTGTTGTTGGGGTTGGGGACTTATGTACCAGGTAGTGTTTGGTTTTTGTAAAAATATAATAAAATAAAATTATTAACAAACAAAAAAATCAGAAAAAAACACAGAAATAAAAAATCATATTCTCATAAAAATCATAAATTGAGAAAACCAAAAAAAATCCACATTCCACTTCATTTTTATTCATCTCGTAATTCACTGCAGCCTCCCATATAATTCATTATATTTTCTGACCATAAAATCAAGTGAAGTCTTCCCCAACATAGAAGGTACATTAGGGATAATAAAATAACTCTACAACTATTAATTGTCCCACCAATTGAACTAGATATGTCCAATCATAGGGAAGAAACCTTAAAAGAAATTGTTTCCCCTAATATGAATTACCAACCACTTGTTATTCAATATCGAAATATTGAGGCTGATTTCGAACTCAAATCGGGTTTGATTCATCTTTTACCTCATTTCCATAGGCAAGACAGTGAGGATCCTCATCTTTATATCATTGTGTTCGAAGTGGTGTGGTCTACAATGAAGCCTCAAGGGGTTTTGGAAGAAAAAATCATACATGGAAAATTCCCTTTCTCCCAAGATAACTCTGAAATGTATTGGCAATACTACCTCCCTCCTATTTTTATAAACTCAGGGATTGACATGAAGTGTATATTTTTAGGAAAATTATTTCAGTCTTCTTGTACTGCTTCTATCTGAAAGGAAATTAGTTATATCCATCAATTCCCTAATGAATCACTCCTTGCGTACCATGAGAGGTGAAAAAAGCTTATGGAAACCATCTCTCACTACAAAATACTTGGCCAACTCTTGATCCAATACTTCAATGATGGGTTATTGGATATGGAGAGAAAACACATTGATGCCTCAAGTGGTGGTTCCCTTGTTGAAAAAACAGATACAGCTACACTATATGTCATAAGAAATTTGGATAAAAACACGCAAAAAATCCATACCCAAGAACGTGCTCAAGTTAGAAAAGTCCAAGAGAATCAATCCATAGAGCCCAACAAGATGACCGAGTGGATGAGTGAATTTACAGGTCTTGTGTGTGAACTAGATGTCTCCTCCAAATCCCAAACATCATTTTATCCATAGTCTATGTTCCCTAGACCTATCAAAAACTATGTATTGTGCTGCTCATCTACTCATATCACAGACACATGTGTACAACATCAAGAGGATCCTTCTGATTCTTCTAGTGCAATGGAGCTCAATGCAACATATGCTCAGAGGAACACCAATCCTAAACAATCAGGTCAGTTCATTGCAAACTTCTTCCAACCGCACATGATCCCTTCTCTTATACCTTTGACTAAGGCATGTGGTATGGTAATCCCATTTCTTATCACCCTCAATTTCCTCCTTTATAATATAACCAATTACAATATAGTGAACGTGTTTGTAACTTCCAACAACTTAATCCTTTTTCCCTCAACCTCATAGGATCAATCCTCCTCTTACTCCTCATAGATTCCACTATCCTAATGAGCCTTCCAAATTCCCAACTCAATACAAGAACATTCCAAATAAACAGTATCATAGTAATCCCAATATCAGACATGACTCCTCTTCCAAGAAACTATGGGAATGTGCTTTGGAAGATCATTAAACCTTCAACCATTATAGTCTTAATAATATTAAAGCTCAAATTGGTCAACATGCATTCCTGAAAATCTAGTAGTAATAAAAAAATTCTTCCAAACACCCAGCTCAACCATTACTCAACCCCAAGTGTAATGTAAGTTAAATTTTAATTAGATGGGGAATGAAAATTTCAATGCCTCATGATGAGTCCTCCAACTCTACTTTAAATGTTATCTTGTAAAATGAAAAGAAAAAGAAACCAGAAAAAGAACCTCAATCCACTTTCTCACATACTTCCATTATTCTGATGAACCTAATTCCTTTTCCAGAAGCCATTTCTTAGCCAAGGAATTCCTTTGATCTTGATCCTAAAATGATCAATATGTTTATATGTGTTGAAGAAAACATACCCCTATTAGATAAAATCAAATGAATTCCTACGTATCCGAAAATTCTTAAGGAGTTTTTCACCCATAAGAGACCACTTAAGTCCATTAAGAATGTTTCAACCAAGCAGTCCAAACCTATGAAGAGAAAACATCTAGGTACATTAATTATTCAATGTAATATTGGTACTTCCAAAGTTGTTGATGCACTCATAGACCAAAGCAACTCAAACAAATTCCATGAACAAATCCATCATCTCAAACCTTGGTCTAGGTCCCTTACACCCATCATGCATTTTCATCTAGTTGGAAAATCGAAACACAACCAGTCTTAAGTGAATTATTGAGGATGTCCATGTCCATGTTAATGATATTATCTTCCTAGATGATTTCTTTGACATTGACATGGAAGGTGAGACAAACTATTCTTGATGTGCTCTAATTCTTAGAAGAAAATTCCTCCTAATAGTAATAATTAAGATTGATGTCAATGTAGTGATCCTATCCACAGAATTTGGTGACCGATTGGGCATGTTCAATATCTTTCAAGCCATGAGATACCCATTAGAGGATCACTCTGCCTTCTCAATACATGCTTATGAGGACACTTCCACGAGTGGATTCCCCCCAGTGTTAACATGTCCATCATGTTATAATGATAGAGGATCCTGTGATATTTTCACCATGATTAACCAGGTCATTAATGGTGAGTTTATGTGGACATTTCATTCATGGACTCCATCAATCTAAAAGATCATAAAAGCTCTATAGAATCCCACAACAACTCTGATCTGTACTTCTATTGCTTGGACAATAATGAATCAAAAGAAATTTAAAGTCCTTCCTCCACTATTAGGCTATCTTACCCACAAATGATAGATGATACTGATCTAAAAGCACATCCCGCTCACCTGAAATATGCATTCCTATTCCCTGATCACTCTTATCCTATCATTGTATCTACCACACTTACTAAAACCAATGAGTCTTAACTTATTCTAGTGTGAGAATAAAATAGAAAGGGCTTAAGTTGGAACCGATATGACATACTAGTAATCAACCCTACCCATTGAAAAATTCACTTCAATATTATGGAATCATCCAAACCAATCATAAAACCACATATAAGACTAAATCCACTCATACATGAGGTTGTTAGGAAAGAGATTACCAAGCTTCTCCAAGATGGTAGTATCTAACATATTTCTGATAGTGAATGGGTTAGTCTGATTCATGAGGTACCAAAGAAGGGTTGGATAAATGTTTTAACAAATTAACATGAATAGGGGGTCATAACTTAGGTGAAAAACAAATGGCATATGCGCATCGATTATCAAAAATTGAATGCTGAAACATGAAAATATCACTAACCTCCTCCTTTCATCATCAAATTCATGAACGATTAGATAGAAAGTCACACTATTTCTTTCTTAATGGATACACTGAGTACTTCCAAATCCCTATCGTACCTCAGTACAAAGAAAATTATATTTTCACTTTCCTATTTAAAATACATTCATATTGGAGAATGTCTTTTGGCCTTTGAAACGCACTTATAACATTATAGAGGTATATGATGAGTTTATTTTCTGAATCTGATGATAATTACATGGAGGTATTCATGCATGAATTACCATTTATGGTGAATCATTTAAATAAGCCTTTCATTCACTATCTATAGTCCTTAAAAAGTGTGTCAAATGTAACCTCGTGCTAAATTATGAAAAATTTCACTTCATGGTTACTAATGAGATTGGCCTAGGTCACATTGTTTTAAAATAGGGTACTGATGTTGACTTTGCCAAAATTTAAGTGATACAATCAGTTCTTAATCCTATATCTATTCAATACATCCATTCATTCCTTATTCATACCAGTTTCTATTAGTGATTCATCCATATTATAGTAGTATTACCCTCCCACTCACTCAAATACTCCAAAATGATGTCACATTCCATTTTGATAATTCTTTCAAGAGAGCCTTCATTGAAATCAAATAAATTCTTACATCTGCCCTAATAATACAACCCCTAGATTGGTCCTTACCCTTTGAATTGATGTGTGATGCTTCTGATTAGGCCATTAGAGCCGTTCTTAGTCAAAGAAGAGAGATTATTTCTCATTTCATCTATTATACCTCAGAAACATATGATTTAATTTAATTTCACTACAATATGACTGAGAAAGTTCTTTTAGCTGTGTTTTTTTCAGTGGTTAAATTCCCACCCTATCTATTAGTTTCTAAAATAATAATTTTTATAGGCCATTCAGCTTCAATGTTATTATTTAAGAAAAGTGATTCCAAATTTAGGATAATAAGATGGATCATGATGCTCTATGAGTTTGACATTGTGATCAAATATAGAACTAAAAAAGAAAACCCCATGACTAATCATTTGAGTAGAATTTATAATTCTTATCATTCTGAAATAATTGATCCTAAATTTCCAATGTATCACCTCTCATCTATCACTACTAAATTACCAAGGTATGACCCAATTGTAAAATACATGGTGGCTGGTGTTTTTCCTAAAATTTTATCGAAATAATAAAAAGTGAAGCTGAGAAGCGATTCAAAATTCTATTTTTGGAAGATAATAAACATTGGAAAATTAGGGCTGATATGATAATTATGAGATATGTCGATGAAGATGAAAATTAATCCCTCTTGAAATTTTTTCACTCAATGACTGGTATTGGCCACTTTTTGACCAAAAAGGACCTCTTTAAAGGTCGTATACTCAGGATTATTCTAGACTTCACTATTCAAGGAATCACATGTGTTTTGTAAATCTTGACCAACATTCCAAAATAATGGCACAATTTCTAAAAGAAATTAAGTGCCTCGAAACCCCTTAATATTTTTTTGAGACCTTGAATGTTTGGGGAATATATTTCATTGGAAAATTTCTACCCTCCAATTGATTCTCATACATTCTTCTTACAGTCAATTATGTTTCTATGTGGTTCTTGGCCAACCCCACTAAGAAGGATATTGCACATACTATTAGTGAGTTCCTGAAAACCCATATTTTCTATCGATTGAAACACTGAATTCCTTGATTATTCACTTACGAACTCATTTTTGTAATTAAAACATAGAAACTCATTTGAAAAATAATGGGTTTGTATATAAAACTTCAACTTCATATCACCTTCAATCAAATGGAATGGTTGAAATTTCTAATAGAGAAGTGAAATGAGTGCTTGAAAAAATTGTAAACCCCACAAGAAAAGGCTGACCTGAAAGACTTAGTAGAGAACTTTTGGATTATCAAACTGCCTGTAAAACAACCATTGGGATGTCTCCATTTAGGAAAGTTTTTGGTAAAGCATGTCATTTACCAGTTGAAATCCAATATAATTCTTTCGGGCTATGATAACATGTAATTGTTATTGTGAAAAATCTAGCAAAGAGAGATTGTTGCAGTTAAATGAATTAGAGGGGCTTTCAGTAGATTCTTCTAAGAATTACAATCACAATAATGAAAAGGAAAAATCATTCCATGAAAAACATATCTTGTGAAAGGTATTCCATAAAGGTGAAAAGGTACTGCTCTTCAATTCTCAATTTCAGATTCTCCTAGGTAAGCATGATTCTCATTTATTATGTATTTTTATTATTACTAACATTCACCCATTTGGTGAAAAGCAAGTCCAAGACCGTACTTCCAAAAATAAATTCACAGTTAACAGACATCAGTTAAATTATCACCATGATAAGACACACATACCTGGAACCTCATCGACTTCCATCGGATCCCCAACCACTGTGGTAGACCCACCAGTAGATGGAGAAAGTGACACACCAAATCCAAACTAGGGGAACCTCTTTAACTTTAATATCTCATCTCTCTCTCTATCTCTCTCTATCACTTCTACCTACTCTCTCATTCTAATTTTTTCCACTATTTTCATCAATATTTTTATTTAATATTTATATTCAGTGTGGTTTTGTCTTTATAAAGATCTAAGAAAACTAAAAAAATGAAAAAAGGGTTATAATTACTCACCATAAAATTTTAAAATTGTGTCCAACCTTTTTGGGGAGTCAAAAGACGTGTTTTCATTTAATTTTTTTTCATTTTCATCATAAATTTGGATAAGGAAATTTTTTTCAAAACAACAAAATTTTGAATTATCATTTTTTTATTTGGAAACTAATTTGTCTCTAACCATGAGGAATAACATTATATTACATGCTAAGGTCAGTTATAACCATCTATTCATTCTATGTGTTTTTCACCCCTAATTGTGAGTCTTGATTTTATTGGCCTTCATGTTGAACTTCCTCTTTTGGTGTGAATTAATATGATAGAGGCATTTTCTAAACCACATGAGAATCAGAATAGCCATATATCTGCCCATTACCTTACATTAATCCTCCTTTTGAATTCCCCTTCGAGCCTATTGAAACCTTTTCTTTGATATCTACCTTACAATCCCAACACCTTGTCCCACCCAAATTCTAAATGGACTTATATGGCGTAATTTATTTAAATTTATGTGTGTGGGGAGGGGTATTGATTTCATTTTTTGTATCTATTTATTAATCTCCCATGTGTTATTATAATCTTAAGGCCAAAAATACATTTTTGTGTGGGGGAGATGTTCTCTTTCAATGAGTTTTGGTAAAGTATTTTCAATTATATAACTTTGTACATGTTTTTGAAAGGTTTTTGAAAAAAACTACAAAAAATAAAACAAAAAAAGTAAATGGATTGTGTCTTGGAAGGGAAAAAACAACTCTTTCTAAACATTTGACCTTATTAAAACTATTACAATTAGTGTTGTGAGTAGATAAAACATGGGTTGGGATATGAGTGTGAGATCTTTTTCAAGTATAACTTTTGAAAAAATGAAAAAAAAAGAAAATTAAAAAATAACACTTATGTCATTGGGAGAAGTTTTTTGTTTTTAAAATATTTCATCTTATCACCCCCTCCAAATTTTACCCATCTCTTTTATGTCATCCTTCACATAATCATTCCCTTGTAAATATGTTTTTACATATCCTTCCATGTATTATTTCTAATTGTAAATTTATCTTTCTATGTTAGTTTCTCCCCCACTTTTCATTTATCTTGTAAATTAAATTCCTACTATCTCATATCCACAAAAAATCCCATAAAATTTCTTATTGATTCTTGTGCACCTTAGGATATGTATTGGAAGCTAAGAGCTCTTTCAAACTCTAATATTTTCACTTTCGGTTGTTGAATGAGTGATCCTCAAGAAATAAATTTTTATCATCTTGAGAGGAGTAATCATTGAGTGCCTATATTTTCAATTTCTAATTTGGGAATGAAAAATGAATTGTTTTTGGAATATTGTTTCTATAATATTTTGATTATGAAATTCAATATGGATGAGTGAAATGGTCTAAACCTACCCTGATTGTGGAAAACAAAATTATAATATTTTATTGTGAGTGAGAATGATATTTTTATGTTGCACGTGAGGGAATTAATAAGAATATGTGTCAGGGAGTTGATGGTATTCATTTATTCATTATTTTTTTTATACTCCTTTTTTTAATTTTCTGGAAAACGTGCTTAATTATTGTTAAATACCTATGTTTTACTACTAAATATATAGTTTTTAACATTATTTGAACTAATATAATTGAGTAAATTTACTATTTTATTTATAAATATCACCCTAAAAATCCAAATTGTATCAGTATTATTTTTTAGTATTACTTATTAAATTTAAAATATATCATTATAAGGAATCATTGGAAAATTCAGCCATTTGAATGGTCATATAGTCCATACAAGAAGGCCTAAAGAATCTGGGAAAAAGCTAGGCCACCAATAAAGATTGAATTTTTTGGATCAATATACAAGTAGAAAATTTATTATTCTCCAAAAAAATTTGGGTTACAATAAAATACATCATGGATAAAAATTTCAAGGCCTGACTCCACCAAAAATGGCCCCAAATGATTATATGAAATCCATCCCAATATTTTGTCTACGAATTAAAAACACTATTCTGGACGTTTCTCCTAATATATACATCAATTAAAATTGGGAATATATTGTGTGGAATTGTTACAACCCGTCCTCGGGGCCCGTGCCGTGACTACCCCAAGCCCGCCATCCATAGGCCTGGGGGTGGCGACTAGCACTAAAGGCGTAAATCCCGATAAAGGGAAGGCATTGCATTTATATAAGAAATCAAACACCATAAAGTACAGAAGCTAAAGTAAACACTAAGTAAACTGAGTACAAAAGTAAGTTCTGGAAAGTAAATGGGCCGGTATACTAACCCAACTCAAAGTACAGTACAACTGAGAAAGAAAGTACAAGACCTGAAAAGTAAAGCAACAACCACAGAGTCGTCCTCCGATTATCCCACCTGAAGGGTGGGTACAGATGGTCCCCTCAGTTCCTCGGGTCCGACCGTCCTCTCCGTGTACGTACCGCCTGATTTTCCACCTTTGGTTACCGTTCCGCTCCATAAGCCTCAACCACGCTCAACGTTGTCCTTCGTCTGGAACCAACACTACGTAGTAAGGGCATAGCCCGTGCATGGGTGAGTATACGATACTCAGTAGGGACCCTGAGACCCCCATAGGTCTCCCAGAATCCACAAAGTAAATATACAAACACAAAGTATCAACCAAATTTACTTAGGTATATGCCCATACATATACCTAAGTCATCAATTCTGGTTCGGCTCCAACTCATGAGCCCAAGTACAACCCAGTCCACACAAGAAAGCATAACCCAATCCACAGAGGAAATTATGACAATCATATCAATGATATTGATTGAAATTCATGACTCTGCTCACATAGGTATACTACTCACGAAGAGGGGTGGAGATGATTAGATGTAGCCTCTGAATCATCTCCCCTGCCGAGCCCACGTAGGATCCAAGTACATAAGTCATCGCTGCTGAACCCACGTAGGATCCAAGTACAATACTTATCACTGCTGAACCCATTTAGGATCCAAGTATAGTCATCCTTGCTGCCGAGACCATGGAGTATCCAAGTACAGTCGTTATCGTCGTCAGAGTTACAACCAGATCTAGGGTTTGTGCACACAACATGCTCGATTCCGGGAGGGTCTACACCACGAGCCAAGAGGTACGATACATCAACTGTCACAAATTCCAGTGTTTATGTATCACAAAGTTCCATCTCGTCAATAGGAACTCATCGTGACAGACGGCGCGTCAATCAGACGCTCGGTCTGAGAGATATTGGCTTTTCCGTCCCAGGGGCTCGGTTGGTTTCTAGGAAAAAACCTACCCGTCCGTACTCTATCTGCATCCAAAACTCAAGTGGAGTATGCCAAAATAACCATATCACTAAGATGAAAACAACGTGATTGACGGAACGTCATTCGGATGTCCGGTCGTTAAGTTATAAGTGTTTCTGCTCCAAGGGCCCAGTTGGTTTCAGGTTCGAACCAACCCAGCCATACCCAAACTTCACTGAAAGCTAGAGTGTAAAATAACAAAATGACCTTATCGATACCAGGATCCCTACGCAACTGAAGGTACATCGATCGGAGGTCTTTAGCCCAAGATATGGGCGTTTGAACGAACCTTGTCCGAAATAGGGGGTCTAGGCCCGGGTCCGGCCCAATTGGGCGCGGCCCGGCCCGGCTAGAACGGCCCTGCTCGGCGGGCACGACCCGGCCTAGCTGGGCGCAGCCGGCCCGGCCCGTGCGGCCAGTGGGTCGGCTCGGAAGCCGGTCGCGGCTCAGCGCTGGCCGAGCGGGGCGCAAGGGGGGGGGGCTTGTTTCCAAAATGGCCGGCCATAATGGTCGACCTTGGTGTAACCACGGGACCCCCTTGGGTCCCGCCTCTAGGTGGCAGTGGCGGCCGGCCGCCCCATTGAATACCACCGCATCCTTAGGCCGCAAATCCTGTCCGACTGGTGTGGCGCGACGGTGTCGCGCCCCTACGCCTCAGTCGCAGCCCCCTTGAATGTCCGGTGCGGTGCGACGGCGCCGCGGCCCGCTCCTGGCTGAAGCCTCCTTCGGCCTCACTGGCATGACATGACGGCGCCGCACTCCCCCGCCATGGCCCGCTCCAGCCACAATCCTCTTCGTTCCCGCGCGGTGCAATGACACCGCCCCGCCTTCGCCCCAAACGTCAATGATGGTCAACACGAAAGAGGGGAGGAGGATCGACCGTGTTTGTGCGGTCCGATCTCCTCCCGTTATGACGATAACAAGTGGTCAAAAATAAACGAGATTGTTCAATGAAAAAACAAAGCACAATTTTAATTCATTAAAAATGAACAAGACCCGTACCTCAAGAAATGATGACGAACGTCGGGTCGCGGTTGACGGCATCATGTGGTGTGGTTTCGTAGACGTCGACGGAGGGCATCTGACGAGGAAGCGGCATCTCCACTTTTCATCACGGTGAGAACAAAGCGTGACGTCGTTGGTGAATTCTCACATCATTTTTTCCTTCCTTTCCACAGATGAGGAAAAGGAAGAAGTATTCGGGCTGTCGGGTCGACATTCTTCGTCGGAGAGTTAGCGTTCTTCGTTGAAGATGAAGTTCTTCAAAAGAGAAAAGAAATCTCTCCCAAATTCCCTCACACAAACAAACTAACCATATAAAATAAGGTATCTCTTTATTTTATTATTTTTCCATGCATTTCAAAATTACAAAATTCAAATCCTATTGATTTATTAAATGTTGAGTTTGTTAATTTAATTAAGAGGTAGGTTGGAAAATTAAATTGGAAGTGTAAGAGTTACATAAATAAAAAGGGGGGTTAACAAGTTTAAAGGGGGAGAGTTAAGGGGTTAGGGAATGTGAATGGTTGGGGCTTGTGTGTGACCCACCTTAGAAATATCCTAACATGAGTAGTTAGAAACATGTGGGTCCCACCCCAACTTCCCCATGTAGATTAAAACCACTTTAGAAAAAGAAATAAAATTGTATCACAATTTTATTTTACTTTTCATTTAATCCACTTTTTTAACAACTCCTCCTAACAGACACATCTTTGGTAACAGTCCTCTTAAGAAATTACTGACATTGTGGTTCCATCAGTGCCCTCATATTTCAATTCCAAGAACCGGTTCAAAAGATAGAAAAACCCGCTTTTTCGTTCACTGAATGTACCCAAGCTAATCTTCTGAAATTGATTCTGGGCACATTGGGCCTCGGAATCAGGTGCGTCATAAACTACGAACTCGTAAAATCCCAAAAAATTGAAGAAAAAAAATTTCCTTGAATTTTACAGGTCTTTAAATTACTCACAACTTAGAGCTTTATGTCCACGTAAGTCTACATTAAAAAATAGGGAAAAATGAGTGTAATGTGCATGCATCTGTGCCTCCCGCTCCCATGTGCTCTCCTGGAGGTTCCCGTGCTTCCACCTGATGCGCACTAGAGGAATCGACTATCCACGTAGGAACCGCTCCTGTTGATCCTCGATCTCCACCGGGACCTCCGCAAAAGTCGCCCCGTCATCGATGTCCAGCTCCCCATGGTCAATGATATGCGTCAGTTCATGCACGTATCTCCTCAGCTGAGATACGTGGAAGACGTCGTGCACCCAGTGCAACTGAGGTGGAAGAGCCAGGCGATAAGCTACCTCACCTATCCTGCTGAGAACCTGGAATGGTCTGATGAAGCACAGAGATAACTTGCCGCCCCAACCAAATCTTTGTAACCCACGTCGAGGTGAGACCCGTAAAAAAACGTGGTCTCCATCCTCAAACTCTAGTGGCCTCCACCTCCTATCAGCATAGGAATTCTGTTGGCTATATGCAGTCCTCATCCACTCCTGGATGATCTTCACCTTTTCTATCATATCCTGGACCATCTCTGCTCCTACGAGTGCTGACTCCCCAAGGTCTGTCCAGCACAAAGGTGATCTGCAAGGTCGGTCATACAATGCCTCGTATGGTGCCATCATGATGGTGGAGTTTTAGCTATTGTTGTACGAAAACTCCACCAAGGGTACGTGATCCTCCCAGATGCAACCAAAGTCAAGGACACATGCACAAAGCATGTCCTTAAGTGTCTAAATGGTCCTCTCCATCTGGCCATCCATCTGAGGGTGAAAGGCGGTTCTCAGGCATAGCTGCATACCAAATGCGTCCTGCAACCCCTTCCAATGCCGAGAAGTAAAACGAGCGTCTCGATTGGAGACGATAGATGATGGTAGACCATGAAGTCGTACAATCTCCTGAACATAGAGGCATCCCATGCTCTCCACTAAGCCATGCTCTCTGATAGGTAAGAAGTGGGCCGACTTGGTGAGTCGGTCAACAATCACCCAGATGGAGTCGTGTCCTCTGGAAGTACGTGGACGTCCCGTCACTAAATCCATAGATATCCCATCCCACTTCCACTCTGGGACCTCTAAGGGTTGTAACAAGCCTGCTGGTACCTGGTGCTCCGCCTTCACTTGCTGGCAAGTGAGGCATCGTTAAACGAACTCCGCCACAACCTTCTTCATACCCGGCCACCAGTGCTGTCGTCTGAGATCCTGGTACATCTTCACTACACCTAGATGTACCGCCAATGGGGAAGTGTGAAACTCCATCATCGCCTCCTCCTGTAATGAAACCGGTACCATGGTACATCCTCTGAAAAGGATGACATGCTATCCTCCTAAAGAAAATCCATCAGGTGCATGTCCTATGGATATCTGTGCACGTCGCGTCTCACATTCAACGTCCCCACGCTGTGCCTCCCTGACCCGCTGAAGTAGTGGAGGAGTAACTATGAGAGAATGTAGAAAGGCTACCCCATCTTTATCCACAAAGGATATCTGCAAACCAGCTAACTGCCCTGTCGCCTCTCCATGTAGATGAATGCCCGACCTCCTACTGAGAGCATCAGCTACTATGTTCCCCTTCCTAGGAGTATAGACTATCTCAATGTCATAGTCCTGGAGGAACTCGAGCCATAACCGCTGTCTCAGGATCAGGTCCTTATGCGAGAAGATGTACCTGAGACTCTGGTGGTCATATTAGACTATAAGTGCTCGCCCATCAGATAGTTCCGCCACATCTTCAAGGCGAAGACCACTGCTGCTAACTCCAGGTCATGGGTAGCATATTTCTGCTCATGCTGCCTCAACTATCGTGAAACATAGGCGATCACTGCCTGCTCCTGCATCAGGACACACCTGAGTCCGGTCCCTAATGCAATGAAGTAAACTACGTACCCTACGCCCTCCTCCGGTAGCCTCAATATGGGTGCACTGGTCAATCTCTGTCTCAGCTCCTGGAAGCTCTCCTGACATCTATCTGACCATACGAAGTGTTTCCCCTTCTTCGTCAAAGATGAAATTGGTACTGGAACTCTGGAGAAGTCTGGCACAAATCTCCGATAGTACCCAGCCAGTCCAAGTAAACGTCGCACCTCTGTAACGCTCCTAGGTGGCTCCCAAGCTAGCACTACCTCGATCTTCGTAGGATCCACCGCAACTCGCGCCTCATAGATGACGTTCCAAATAAGTGGAACTCTCGAATCCAGAACTGACACTTTGAGAGCTTACCATAAAGCTGGTGCTCTCAGAGTGTGTCAAGTACAAAACGTAATTGGTAGACATGCTCCTCCTCAGAAGTCGAGTATATCAGCATGTCGTCGATGAAGACTACGGCAAATCGATCGACGTAAGGCTAGAATATCCTGGTCATGAGACTCATGAACACTGCTAGAGCATTGGTTAAGCCGAAAGGCATAACCAAGAACTCATAGTGGCCATACCGACACCTGAAGGTCATCTTCTACACATCCTCGTATCAAACTCTGAGCTGATTATAGCCTGGCCTGAGGTCTATCTCTGAGAACCATCGTGCTCCCTTGAGCAGATCGAAGAGTTCATCAATCCTCAGAAGTGGTTACTTGTTCTTCACAATCACCTGGTTCAAGCGACGGTAGTCGACACACAGTCGCAAGCTCCCATCCTCCTTCTTGGCGAACAAAATCAGGGAAGCCCAGGGTGAAACACTGGTTTGAATGAATCCCTTTCCTGCAAGTCCTCTAGCTGTACCCGTAGCTCTCAAAGCTCAGCGGGAGCAATCAGATATGCTGGAGTAGATATCAGGGCAATCTGATGGTAGAGGTCAATATAAATGTCTACCTCTCTGTGAGGAGGTAGTCCTGGAACATCGTTAGGAAAAACATCTACATACTGATCCACCACAACAGGAAAACTTGGAATCTGCACATCGACTGTTCCTAGGATGAGACTGGCCAACTGATGGGTGATCAGCTGTCCTCTCCTCTGCGTGAGTCCATCCTGCACTGCAAACACTCCCATCTCACCGGTGAAGGTGAACCTTCTCCCAACGGTGCAGACACATCACATCTTGTGCCTAATACAGTCAATCTGATCATGGACCATAGATAACCAATACATGCCCATGATGACGTCATAAGGCCTCGATGCCACTACAAGAAGATCCCAGCCGAATCTCTCACCTCCTATAGTAATCTCACACTCCCAGAACCAGTGCGTAACCATCGAGTCTGCTCCTGTAGGAGTCTTTAGACGTAAGGATCGAGCCAACGGCTCCGTCGTAATCATCGAACTCCGAAAAAGGGCAGCAACAATGAAAGAATGACTCGCTCCTGTGTCTATAAGAACTATAGAAAGGGTGGAGTAGACATAGGTAGTACCTTGAATCATCTCTAATGAGCCATGGTCTTAAGCCTCCACTGCCTGAAGCTGAGCCTACCTCTTTCTACTGGCTCCCTGTGGTCGGGGTGGACCTCCTGGTGGTGGTGGCGGTAGAGCCCCAAAGCCTCGTCCATCAACTGCTGCTTGGCCATCTCATCTACCTCGTCCGCCTGCTCCCTATGGACCGCCACAGTCGAACCTCTACCTATGCCTAGGTGGTCACTCAACCATCAGCTGCTCCTCTGCATGGTGGGTCGGGAAATCACAAGCCATGTGGCCCTGCCCGCCGCATGCATAGCACTGTCTGCCTCTAGTATGACTGGCTCTGCTGCGTGTGCCCCGAACCTCCGAACTAGAATCCTGAGGTCACCCACCTGATGGTCTGGTCCGCTTGGACCTCTGCGACATCTGTCTACTAACAGCTGTAGAAGACTCCGCTACGTGCTACCCTGCAGTAGGTCTCAAAGCTGGTGTAGGCTCAGCAAGAAAGCTCTCCATAAGAAGGGCTCGCTCCAGTACTCTTGCCTACATCGGAATGCTGAGGGATATCATCGATGCCCTGATCTCATGCCTCAGTCCATGCTTGATGGTCTGAGCCCAGAAGAATGGGTCCTGGAACATGTCGGTGGAGTAGCGTGAGAGATTAGTAAATCTTTCCAAGTACTGGGCTACTGTCGTGCTACCCTGCCGCAGTTATAGTAACTCTTGGATGCGCACCGCACGGAGGGTGGCTGGAATGAACTCCGAGCGAAAGAGGCTCTCGAAGTCCGTCCAAAGTAATGATGCCTCGTCGTGCACGTGGAGCATCAGGCTCCACCATATACACACTGCTGCGTGCATGAGACTAACCACAAGGATCACCATGAGGTCATCTGGTGTCCCTAATAATCTGAATATTCGAACAACAACATTTGGCCAATCCTCAGCTGCCTGAGGGTCCGTCTCTCTGCGGAACCTGGGAGGCCTCTGACACTGAAACTCGTGCAGTGCACTCAGTCAACATGCACTCTCAACTGCTAGGGCTGGTGGCATCGGTGGCTCGGCGGGTGGAGGTACCTACGGGGCCTCCGTTATAATAGGGCCCTGCACCGAGGCCTCGTCGCTCGGTGGGCTGCCATCTCGCACAAAACTCGGAACCCTAACTAGATGCCGTCGTGGGGACATCCTAAAAAGAAACAGGTGCGCCATGGTTAATACGGTATACCTGGTGAGATGACACAAAGTAATCAAAAAGAAAACATTTAAATCACACATGCCATCAATGTATTCGTGCACTGAGTCAGAAATCAGAAATCAAGGTCCTGGTGTATGGATACGTCAGCCGCCGCACCAACACTGGACTCCCGGGACTGATAACCACACTTAATAACCTTAACATTATTTCTTCACAGGAAGGAATTATCACAGTCCTAAGTTCTATGGTATAACCAACTCCTCTGATACCAATTTGTCACGACCCATCCTTGGGGCCCATGCCGTGACTACCCCAAGCCCGCCTTCCATAGGCCAGGGGCTGGTGACTAGCACCAAAGGTGTAAATCCTGATAAAGGGAATGCATTGCCTTTATATAAGAAATCAAACACCATAGAGTACGGAAGCTGAAGTAAACACTAATTAAATTGAGTACAAAATTAAGTGCTAGAAAGTAAATGAGCCGGTATACAAACCCAACTGAAAGTACAGTACAACTGAGAAAGAAATCACAACAGATGAAAAGTAAAGCATCAACCACTGAGTCGTCCTCCGGCTGTCCCACCTGTAGGGTGGGTACAGATGGTCCCCTCATCTCCTTGGGTCCGGTCGTCCGCTCCGTGTATGTCCCTCCTGATAGTCCACCTCCGGTTACCGTTATGCTCCACAAGCCTCAACCACGCTCAGCGTTGTCCGTCGTCTGCAACGAACACAACGTAGTGCGGGCATAGACAGTGTAGGGGTGAGTATAAAATACTCAGTAGGGACCCCGAAACCCCCGTAGGTCTCCCATAATCCACAAAGGATAAACCACAAAGGAAATATACAAACACGATGTATCAACTAACTCTACTTAGGTATATGCTCATACATATTCATATGTCATCAATTCCAGTTCGGATCCAACTCATGAGCCCAAGTACAACCCAGTTCACACAGGAAAGCACAACCCAATCCACACAGGAAAGTAAGAAAATTATATCAAAGATAATGATTGAATGTCAAGACTCAGTTCACACAGGTATAGTACTCACAAAGATGGGTGGAGATGATTAGATGTAGCCTCTGAATCGTCTCCCCTGTCGAACCCACGTAGGATCCAAGTACAGAAGTCATCACTGTCAAACCCACGTAGGATCCAAGTACAGTAACCATCGTTGCTGAACCCACGTAGGATCCAAGTACAACCGTCCTTGCTGCCGAACCCACGGAGGATCCAAGTACAGTCATTTTCGTCGTCACAGTCGCAGCCAGCTCTAGGGTTCCCGCACACAGCACGCTCGATTCTGGGAGGGTCCGCTCCACGACCCAAGGGGTTTGATACATCAACTGTCATGACGTCTAGAGTTGATGTATCACAAAGTTCTGTCTCATCAATAGGAACTAATCACCATATACAGCACGTCAATCGGACTTTCAGTCTGAGAGATATTGGCTTTTCCGTCCCAGGGGCCCGGTTGGTTTCTAGGATAAAACCAACCCGTCTGTACTTTAGCTACATCCAAACCTCATGTTGAGTAAACCAAAAGAACCGACTCACTAAGAGGAAAACAACTTGATTGACGGTACGTCATTCGGATGTCCGGTCGTTATGTTATAGGCATTTCTGCTCCAAGGGCCCGGTTGGTTTCGGGTTCGAACCAACCTAGACATATTCAAACTTCGCCGAAGTCTTGAGTTTAATATAAAAAAACGACTACCTAGATCCAAGGATCCCTACGAAACTTACGGTGCGTCAATTAAAGGTCCGTAGCCCAATATATGGGCGTTTGAACCAACCTTGTCCGAAATAGGGGGTTTGGGCCCGACCCATTACCCCATGGGTCGGCCCGAATAGGGCGACCCGACCCGAGTCCGGGTTCGGCCCGATTGGGTGTGGTCTAGCCCAGCCTGTGGCTGGCGCGGCCCAGCCTGTGTGGCCAGCGGCTCGACACTGGCCGAGAAGGGCGCAAAGGGGGGGGGGGGGGGGCGCCACCTTGTTTCTGAAACAGCCTGCCATAATGACCGACCTTGGTGGAACCGCGGGACCCCCTCGGGTCCCTCCTTTTGGTGGCACTGGCGGCTGGCTCAGCCGGCTGCCCCATTGAGGACTGTCGTGGCTCCTATCCGACCGGCGCAGCGCGAAGGCGTCGCGGCCCTCCGCCGTGGCAGCGACCCCCATGAATCTCTGGCGTGACGTGATGGCGCCGCGCTCCATCGCCGCAGCCTGCTCCTGGACGCGGCCTCCATCGGCCTCACCAGCGCGGCACGACGATGCCACGCTCCACCGACATGGCCCTCTCCGGCCGCGGTCCTCTTTGTTCCCGCACGGTACAACGGCACCGCGCCGCCTTCGCAACAAACTTCAACGGTGGTCAACACAAAAGAGGGGAGGAGGATCAGCCATGTTTTTGGGGTCCGATCTCATCCCATTATGACGATAACAAGCGGTCAAAAATAAATGAGATTGTTCAATGAAAAAACAAATCACAATTTTAATTCATTAAAAATAAACTTAACCCCTACCTCAACAAATGATGGCGAACGTCAGCATCGCGGTTGACGGCATCACGTAGTGAGGTTTCGTAGACGTCAACGGAGAGCGTCTGACGAGGAAGCGATTTCTCCTCATTTTATCATGGTGAGAACAAAGTGTGATGTCGTTGGTGAATTCTCGCATCGTTGTTTCCTTCCTTGCCACGGAGGAGGAAAAGGAATTAGTATTCGGGCTGCCAGGTCGACGTTCTTCGTCGGAGAGTTGGCGTTCTTCGTTGAAGATGATGTTCTTCAAAAGAGTAAAGAACTCTCTCCCAAATTCCCTCACACAACAAAACTAACCAAATAAAATAAGGCATCTCCTTATTTTATTATTTTTTCATACATTTAAAAATTAAAAAATACAAATCCACTTAATTATTTAAATGTTGAGTTTGTTAATTTAATTAAGAGGCAGGCTGGAAAATTAAATTTGAAGTGGAAGAGTTACATAAATAAAAAGGGGGGTTACCAAGTTTAAAGAGGGAGAGTTAAGGGGTTACGGAATGTGAATGGTTGGGGCTCGTGTGGGACCCACCTCAAAAATATTGGAAAATGAGTAGTTAGAAACTTGTGGGTCCCACCCCAACTTCCCCATGTAGATTAAAACCACATTATAAAATGAAATAAAATTGTAACACAATTTTATTTTACTTTTCATTTAATCCAAATTTTTAACAACTCCTCCCAAGTAGACGCATCTTTGGTGAAGGTCCTCTTAAGCAATTACCGGCACTGTGGTTACATCGGTGCCCTCAGATTTCAATTCTGAGCAGTAGTTCAAAAGATAGAAAAACACACTCATTCTTTCACTGAACGTACCTGAGCTAAACTTCGGAAATTGATTCTGGGCACACCGGTCCTCAGAATAAGGTGCCGTCAGAAACTGCGAACTCGTAAAATCTCAAAGAATTTAAGAAAAAAATTCCCTTGAAATTTCCGGGTCTTTACTGAAATCAAACATATATACTAATTAGTTTTAGATTTTTTTTTATTTTAGTGAATATTACTATTCAAAAACCCATTCCCATTTTGTCCTTCAAAAAAATCACGATTGAAATGGACAGATTAAAATTGTTTAATAAAACATCCATAACTTTTGATCCTTAAGTCCAATGTCCACCATATGTTAAGAGTAAAATTTTAAAATTAATATCTACCACATTGAATAATACTATTTATCCATATTTTGATGTTTGCAGTATCAAATTGGTTAGCCAAGTGGAGGGGCATATTTGGAAATGAAACCGTCCGCCCCTTTGGGCTATAAAAAAATACCCCTCCACTCCATCCATGGAGTTGGAATTTCAGCGAAAAGGAGAATATATTTTCATGACCAAGACCTCGAAAAATTATTATGACAATCTTCCATACTCACATTTTTTTCTTTAGATTCCCTTCCTTCTCTCTTTGTTTCATTTTATTTTGGGTTCTTTTTTACTTGTAATCGTGGAAGTTTGTTTTCATTTCAACAGAATTTTAATGTATGTTTCTTCTTCATCATCTACTTTAATCATCCAACCTCTATTATTAAATTTAAATTCTCTTAAAATAGTTTAAATCATGTTGAAACCCCTTCCCTTCATTTGGTTCCTCATTTAATTGAAAGTCCATCTTTAATTCTCATTGTCGTTCATGTGTGTGTTCGATGCACAACTCTTTACTTAACTTATTATTTTCGTTCTATTTATAATTAATCACCATAAATACATAGTACTTTATTAATAACCATATTAATGGAAGGGTAAATTTTCCATTGGGGTGAATCATAATTTGGGGATATTAATTGATTTAGAGCTTTTCCTCGAGGAATATTCTTTTGGATAGAATTTCTTATATTGAACATTAAATGTCATGGATTAATGACATGTTTTGTATAACATGTGGATTTTATGGTTTATTGTAACCTCACATACTATACCATAAACAAGCACAAATTATTATTATACCCCTAGTTAAGATATGAACTGAATTAAAGTCTTAACACATGGGAATTTTGATCAAATTCATCTTGTGAAGTGGGTGTAAATTTAATGAAATATAAAGAAATTCTCAATGTTATCATTAGCTTAAACCCACAATAATGAACTCAAAACAATCATTATAGAATTATTAAATCAATCAATCATCATCCATTAATCAGTTTAATTAATCTCTATAAAAAAACCCCTATTAAATATACAAATCCCAAAAACAATCGACAATGAAAAAAGTATCATCGTTGAGGATTTGACTCGAGTGATGGTATACACATTAGCATAGCACCGAACCCTTAAATGGTAGATATGAGACAATCAGCCACACTTCAGTAAGCACACATTGTTATATCTCACATACACTAATAAATATATTAATTCACTATAAGAAACACTCTTTCTTGTTTTGAGAAATATAATAAAATAATGATTAAAAAAATGAAAAACTTACCTATCCCCACTATAAATACCACCCCAACTCCTCTTCTCCTCACACCTATAAATCTATAATCCTTATCCAATTTCCTACCAATAATATTCCCTAGAATCTTCCCCATGTCCTAGACCTAATGGTCTCACCAAAAGGCCAAAACCAAAGGCCTTAAAGAGGATCCCAAAGAGAACAATTCAATAGGTAAAAATCATCTTTCAATTTCATTTATTTCCTTTTCAATTATTTTTTTCTTATAATCTCTCCACCTCCCTTTATAAAAGTGGAATGAAAACTCCATTTTATTATATATACTATAATTTTATCATGTTTATGTAAAAATTAACTATCATACTTCTTATCCTCTCCAACTTATTCTAACAATAATAATACCATCTCTAATGTGTTGATTTCCCAATATCATTGATCATGGGTATTCAATTTCCATTACCACATTCATGTCTATCCATAAAACCATTTAAATGGTTGAAAAATATTGTAAATGTTATGATATAACCTATTTTATGATATATAATTAACATATTTACATAATATTAGGATATATAATGAAACTAGTTTGTTATTATCAAAGAACTGAAAAAATGATCTAAACGAATACCATTAATGTTTTATCTATTGATTCATCATCATATCAGAAATAAAATTATTTATGATATTATTTAATATTATAGAAATATATTAATACCTTTTCATTATAATTCTAGAGTTTCTCTTCTAATATATATGAAAATCCACTAGGAACCAACCATGGAAACCGTGTAAAGAATGCACCCGAAATAATAAGAATTCACTAAATATTTTAAATAAATAGTTGGAATGATGTAATAAAATTATTATAAAAGGTGTTATAAAAATAATTATGTTTCTTGAAAATATTAATAACACTTTTATAACATTTAAATAGGATATTTAATCAAATTTTATGTAAGACAAACTTGAGGTAAGGGAATTATTAACCCAATTTCCATTCTTTGGGTTAACCTTACACTTTTTTGATTATGTGATACAATGATTATTTTTGAAACTAATGTTGATTATATTATGTCTTATTTTGTTTATTTATAGTGTATAATAATATTACATTATTTTTATCAATTATCACTTCAAATATTAGATATTTGTAATGGACTTCTATTTTAAAAAAACCTCTCTTCATTTCTTCATTTTTAAGGGAATTATTTATATGCTATAAGTATTCTTGTTTTATGATTAAGTTATAGTTCTTAGGATTTGTTTATGATGAATTGGGAAACCCATATATCCTTCCAATTCATTATTTATGGTTAAGTTAGAGGTTGGATGTATGGTTACTCCAAGTTTAACTGTGATGGTTTCACCATAAGGTAGCCGTGAAGATTAAATTACATGGTAACTATGAGGGTTACATTATAAGGTAGTTTTGAGGGTTACAGATCATATTCTAGATGCAATGGTAACAATATTAAGTATTTAATCCCCCAAGATACCTTTATGGAATTTTTTATGTTTCTCTGTTTTATGGAAATATCATGATTTCACAATGAACTATATGATACTTATTAGGTGATAAGTATGTATTTCTGAGAATGATTTCATATGTGTCTATGTATTCATATAATTATGGTTTAAATATATATTTTTATGTCCATTATTGATACATTTGTGATCATACAAAGTATTAAAATGTTTTTCACAGGGTTTTAGGATGGTAAATATAAAAAGATAACCCAAGATTAACGTTGTGAATACTTTTAATTAAAATATTACATTTTTTTAATAAAATAATTTATATTATAAAAAAATGGATATTGCTTTATTATAACCAAATTTGGGTTCTTGTGGGTTTTTATGTATGAATTATTTCCCAATTTTATAAAACTCTAAACTGAAAAGATCTTTTGGAATGTAAATAAGCGAATTATAAAAGAATTTACTAGATTACATAATGTTAAGGCCGGGTCAGTATATTATCATAATATATATTAATTTTAAACATGTTATTAAATAATTTAAATACCATATTGATATTTATAATAACATTAATGAAACCTTTATAACATTTTGTCACCCATTCACAAATAATCCTTCATTATTCTAAACGTTTCATGTGTTAATTGTCTTGTTTTTTATGCGTGTTGTGTCATAAAAGATTCACCTTTTGCACATATTTAATAGTTCCTTGTCCTGAAGAATAATTTTCATGAAATAATTTCCATATTTACTCAAAACTAATCATGAATTGTGGTTATTGAAAATAAACTACATTACAATCATGGATATTGTAGGTCATTTGTACGCATGAGTCATTTTTTCATTTTTCAATGATCATTAGGGAAAAAAGTTAATTAATATTTTTTATTTATAGAATTATAAAAATATCATATATATATATAACATATTATTTATTTTGATATACTTATATATATTTCAACCATGTGGTGTTGTGATGAAAGAGATTCATGTCACTTCATGAATCTGGTAGTCCACACATACATGAACGATGTTATACTTTTTCAACACAAAAAATGATATATTATCTTTTCAGAATGAATAATATGTCATTAATATCAAAATTATTTCATTTATATCACATATATTAATTAAAATAAACCTTATTACCTTCCATTTATAGTATTAGTGAAAAAATAATCTCATTGCATCACACGATGGTAGTCTTCCATACACACGAGTGACAATATCATACTCATACAAAATTGAATTTAATAAAAGTAATATATGATAAAATGAATCTAATTTTATAATTATGTTATAAATATCACATATATAAATATATATTATATATATTGTCTTACCCAACAATGAGAGGAGTTAATGGGAAAAATTGTATTAGTTCAAAAGGTGGTAGTCGCCCATACACATGAATGATGATTTAGGAAACCATTTGGTGGAATTGGGGATGGTTGTATGTAATTACCTCATTAAAACAACATTTAATTATTTTCAAGATACTTAGGATATTATATCATCCAATTTTAATAATAATTTAAGGAGGTGTAGTTGTAAATAATATAAAAATTCTCATTGGAATAAGTTACCTCTTCTTCAGGTAACCCTCTTAGGTTTCCACCAAATCCTTACAAGGTTGGATTTATGACCAAAATAAGTCTTCTAGTATGTGTTTTGGGATGTTTTGACGTGATTTATTCAGGTATAAAACAAATTAAAATGGTATTATGGTGTGAATAATAATGTAGAGTAGGTGGCCTTTTATAAGTGATGTGAGTGGCACACATTTCATTTTTTAAAAAATGTGTACACACAATTTTCACATGACAGAAGTGTCAAAAATGGAGTATTATACATCCTTATACATGATAGGATAAAAATATTTCTATAAAATATATTTCAAAAAATCATTTTGTTCGAATAAATCATTTTCATTTTAGTTTAACCCTATTATAAATCAATTTTTATCTAAATTCTGATAAATAATTTTTACTATTTTAAATATTCAATTTGGAAAAAAATAATTTTACCTATATATAAAATATAAATTATTCATAATTCAAATACGGAATATATTTTTTCAAATTAAATTAATATTAGTTGCAAAATTTAATTTAAAATTAATCTCGCAGACATGATGAGAAACTGTGTTTTTAAAGAGAAAATGTTTTAATGCTTCAAATGTTTTTATACTGAAAATAAATATGAAGATGATTAAAATGACCTAAATTGGATTAATATATATATGTAAAGTTTAATTAATTTTACTTTAAAACTAATTTAAACTATAGTTTAAATTTTCAAATAATTATAATTAAAAGGAATATATTAATTAAAATTCAGTATTTTTCACTCTTTATCAAAAAACAAAGAATTCTATAAAAAAAATCACCAAAATATATTATTAATATTGTAATTTGAAAAATGTTGTTCATTTTTACAAATAAAGTTTCTAAATCTGGTAAATTTAATTTTTTATTTTGTTCAAAAATCACAACTAAAACAACTTTTAGAAAAAAATACATTTTTTTCAAAAAAAAATCTTTTTTTATTTTAAATCATTGTTTTTATTTGTAATAACTTGATAAACTTTATTTTAATAAATTATTTAGTATTATTAAAATCCTCCAACTTCAATAAAGGTTATAAAAGTGTATTATATTATGGTTCTTTTGGAATAATGGATGCATGTTCTGAAAGCTATGAAAGGGATTGATTTTTTTAAAAAGAAATATTTTATAAAGTATCAGGTGTTATATTTTATTTGAATCTTATTGTTTTATGACATAAATTATATCAAAAAAAATTTTATTGGTTTAAAATTTTAGGTTGTTACACATTTACACCAGTGTGACATACAAAAAATTCATCTTTTATATAGAAAAAACACCTGTCAGGAAAAGGTCCATACAATGTTGATAATAAATATACTCTGTTTGATGTCTTGAAAATAAAATGTCATAAAACATAAGTAATATCAACCAAAAGTTTTGGGAAATATTATAAAACCTAAAGGATCCAAACATTCATTATGTTTATAAGAACCATGTATTATATAAGAATGCATGTCTTCTTAGATCATCTCCATAAGGGTTCATATCACCTGAGAAAGAAGAGATACCTAGAGTATCAAATAACCCATAAACCTAAAGTTTATAGCCCAGTTGTAGGCCATATATCAAAGGAATCCAATTTAATGTATAAAATTTTATAATACCTATAAAATCTATGACTCTACTTATTACAACTACTTACATGTACTAACATACATGATACCTCACTAAAAATGCAGTGGGGAACCATAAATTTATGTGGAAAGTTCTTCAGATTTGGTAGTACTAGCACATATAAAGGAACCACTCCTCAAAAATTGGTAATATAAATTTAGGGAGTGTCAAATCTAATGTATGAAACAAAATTAACCCATACCATTTGAGAGGGTCTAAATCAACAAGTATTGGGTGTGTACCCCTTCTTGTAGGGGAGTACTGACTCCAAATGTAGAATGGGGAACCCATGAATCATTGGGAATGAGGGAGTCTCAATCCCATGGATGGACTAATAAATATGAATTATATATTCCCCAAATAAGTAAGTATATATCAAATATATGATTCATATAAAGGGATCATAACTTGAAATCCCAATTTCATCAGTGGAGTACCTACACCCCATATCTAATCTAAAAATCTCACCTGAACTCTTTCACCACCACTATAGTTCTAAGATCCTTTAAATCCCCTAAAAAATTCATAAATAATATTTTATTATTATTAGGATCATTCAATTGTGATTTAAATCTAAAATCACTCAAAATATATTATTTACTTATTCAATTCTGATACCTAAGTGAGTTGAAAAGGTAAATAAGAAGTCACGTAGCACAAAACATTTACATAGAGGGATATGGAGTGTAATCCTCAAACAGTGGAAGATAATGTACTATCATTGTCTAGGAATATGATTCCAATTTACATGGAATATCATTTTAGGGTATAGGGTGTGTGGTATTTATGGGCTACTCAAGCATATTCTTCTAATAAACATTGAGTTGAGTTGACCTGTTATACATGGTGTGACTTTAACAAATAAATAGTTTTTTCAACATAGGATTAAATATAGATTTATATTTCAATAGCTAAATCAGGACATTATGGTATACACAATGTGTTTTCTACTCAAACAAAAAGTGTTCTACATTTGGATTAGAAATTATATGAACATTTGAAACCATAATTTTTTAGTTATGGACATGGAATGTGACCTATGAGAAAAAACGACGTAAACATGATAGAGGGTCAAAATATATGTTTCCATGAGGTCCAAAAACAAAACTATTCTCCTCTGTAACATTTAGTTTTAATGAAATAAGCCTTATACTATAGGAACCAAGGATTTTCATTTCTGGAAATAGTGTTTATTTGTGTCTCTTGTTAGTCAACACTGGGTAGATCAAAGAGCTCATAAGGAATGTGATTATATAATACAATATGACTACAATTATTAATGTGGAGTCAGTTCCCATTTTTTCCCAAAATTTTGGGATCAAATACACTAGTATGGAGCAAGATTTTTTTAGGTTAGTTTTGTATAATATTCTATTAACAAAAATGGTAAAGGCATATGTTTACTTATGGATGGGATTTATGAAGACTAGGTTTCATAAAATATTAAGCTTCATAAAGGTCAGGATCTTTTCTTAATTCATGAAAGAAAAATGATATTATTTACAACTAATACAAGAATTGTGAGGGTGCAATGAGTTGACAGTGTTATTCACAACTATGAGAATGTTCATGAATGAGTGAAATCACACTAGAGATTCATGAATGAAGTAACTTCACTAACTTGAATTATGAGGTCCCCATAAAATACACTAGTGGAATGGGATCATCATGATGGACTGCACTTATAATTAGGTAGCTACCCCAACTTAATTTTATGTGAATATAAAAAGAGAAAATGCTAAATCTCTCTGATTCTGTGAAAGATGGTAGATTCGTGAATCTGGATTACTTTTCAAGGTTGAGCATCAGGAAAATATTAGTTAAGTCTTGATCGATTACAACACTTATGGGTTATGGTTTTTTTAATAGAATGGGTGTTTTTTTAAGACTTAGTGTTCTTTGAAACAATGCTTTTCATGAATTTAGTTTCTTATGTGATGAAAATGACCTTCATAATGGTATCTTGTTCGATAAATTAAGTGATCATTGCCAAGGTAGTTTGTTCCATGAAGGTTATAAGATTGAAGAAGGAAGTTTGTTCCATAAAGGTAGTGATATTCACAAAGGATGGTTGTTCTAGAAATAAAGTTATCTTCATGAAGGTTTGTATCTTGAAAAAAGTTTTTGGGTTCATGAAGGAAGATATTTCATTGAAACATGAAGGGTGTTTTGTGAAGATAATTTGCTTCATGAACCACAATGTTGAACATATGTTTTAAGTAAACAGTAAATTCAATTGAATCAACTGAGTAATATAGTGCAAGAATAGTCTCATGCTAGTATGGTACAAATACTAAATTTCTAATCTACCATCGCAACATTTATGTCATAAAAGTTGTAAGACTTCACATAAATCAAAAATATAGGGAGATTCGATGGAAGTGTTCTGAAGGAGGTAGTGTTCTATACCTAAAATCTTTTAAATGTTGTGTTCCTATCAAAGTGTGTTTATGTATAAAATTATGTATTCCAAAACTATTGAAGACTAGTGGATTTTGGGTAATAGTGACACACATTCAATGTATGATCCGTAGAATAGTTTTTAGTGGTGAACTATGTAACACTATTGTGTTGTCTCTATGTCTGGGAATGTTTAATTACATTATGATTCCCTTAGATAGGTTTACTAATTTCCTACCAATGTTTGAACATGATATATTATTTTAATATATAAATTTGACCCCCTAATTCACCTCTAACCTATAAAGGTGATCTAGGGTCCTATAAGTTTTATCAGATCTATGTTCACATATGTTGGATTCTCTATTGTAATGTTATTATCTTTTTGAAAATTTTAGATTCTTTCCTGATTCAATAATGAAGATAAATTTTTATGAATATTTTGTTATCTCTAAGAAGAAATATATATTCACTAATACCATTATGAATATGAATAATAATGAAAAGAGAATGTTGAAGAAGCCCTTATTTTCTAAATAATTTGTAGTATCTAGATATGTATGCCTTTTTAATAATGAATATTTATCTACCTTGGATGGTAATTAATATGTGGTTTATTTTTCCACCAATGAGAATGAAAACCATTCTACCTCATTTAAATAAAAATATTCAAGTAATCAGTAGACATGTGTTCGGATCATTGATTTTTTTTCTAATAATAAGGATCCAAGAACAGGTGGTGATGATGATTAATCTACCACCACCCAAGAAATTTTAGTTAATGTATTACGAAATATTCTTCCTGGTATTCCCAAATAATGAACCTCCTTTATTTGTGTATTATTTCAACGTACTAAGGTAGGGATCATCGAGTTGTAAGGAGAAGCTAATTCCTTGTAAAATCTATTTCTAGGAAATATTATTGAATGCCTACATCTCTCTAGATAGGTTTGAGCCATTGAAGAAACAAATAAGGATCATTAAATAAGTTCCTCAAAGTACCTCAAAAAATTTGAAGATAAATTGGAAGTTAAAAATAATCTTATAGAAAAAATATGTTCCATTGATGAAAAGTATAAAATATCATTATTGTAATGTTTTTAAAAAAGGAATAAATATTCAATAACATTAAGAAACATGACTCTTTTAATAAGAATAATGTTAAATTACATGAATAATAAATTTTAAAAATATGATTGCTTGTGAAGATATGATGAGTATGATTAAAGATAAAAAAACTGTCCTAAATATGAAAATGGCTATATTTGGAATCCTAGTGGGTCAATATTGAGATGAAATATATTGAAACTTCACAAAATATGGAAACAATTGATTCAGCTACACAATGTACACTGGAGGATTCTAAAGTTGAAACACCTCCATCATGTGATAAGAAGATCATGACAACATTTAATGATTTATCTCAAGAAATAGAGAAGAATTAGATACCATCCACAACAACATTTATTAATTCATCTAAACCTATGAACATGAAAAATTATAGTTTTATGGAAAATACTAAGAAAGTATGGAGGAAGAAAGGTGATAATAAACCTACAATAATGAATAGGATGCAAAGGAAATAATAGTATGGAAGTGTAATGCCCTGACCCCAGTTACCCAGAGTCGGTGCATTATTACATAACATTGGCAGGATCAAAAAAGATCAAGTCTCGAAAAACTGATTAGTTTAGTAGCCTTGGAAACACTAGATACATTCATAAGTCTTACATTACTTCATAAAGTGAAAAACTAAAACAACATAGTCTCCATAGTCCACACTCATATCCCCCAGAATATCCCTTCAAGTTAGTCATAAAATACTTCTTCACATCCAGGGATAAATAAAACATAGAAAGGGGTGAGCTCATATGCTCAGTAAGGATAACAATATAATGGAAACTTTCATAAATAAGATTAAAAATTTAAGGCAATGTATAACTAAAACAAATGCCTTTTAAACTTGAACATCAGCATAATATGTCAGAAATAAAATGAAATAATGCCATTTAATTATTAACATGGATATTCTACTAGTCGAATAATCACATGCAATATCAATAACCACTTTCATAATGATGGAATGCATAATGCCAGACTATCATAACTACATAGTCAAGGCCTTCTTCCAAGACTACAAATAAGATTTTGTTAAGGCCCTGTGCCAAGACACTAGTTTGTCTAATGAGACCTACAGATGCATCGAGGAGCTATAGCGGGCTCCCCCCGTCACTTACTATGTCCGATGCATTCCTCATATGAACACGTTTAAACATAACATAAACATTCATATTAAAACTAACACATGAGATGTCAATAGTTTCTCCATAAACCATGAATGGTATAAAAATAACACATCCATAGTCAAACATATCACAAAACCTTCAATACAATATTGAAGTATTGTATCATAATAAATCAACTTCAAATAAGCTTAAAATACATCAAAGGATGTTGACCTAGATGAAATCAACACTATTTGAGAGAATTATCTATTTTTTGAAATCATTTAAAAGTCACATAATTATAAAAGAAAAAGTTTACTTTGAAAATAATCTTATAAGCTTTCAAGGGAAGGTTTGACGATTTTATAATGGAGGAAAATAGCCACACCCGCCTTATAAGTTAAAAAAGACATTCTTACCTTAATTCTGTCAAAAAGGTTAAAAAGGACCTTGTTTGGAAAATGACTGAAAGATCATTTTATAAACATCTTATAAAAAGTCAAACAAGGGTATAAATGACTTTAACCCATAGTCTATAAAATAGTAAGATTTTTTTGAAATTCATTTTTATGAAAAACGGATGTGGATGATAAAGAGGTCATAGTAGATAATTACGTATAAACAACATCGGATGATGAAAAGATTGTGAAATAAACCCTTACCTTGTACTTTTCCTTTGTCGAGGGTAGGTTAACCTCCTGTATAAAAGTTAAATCATTGTTTTTAAATTATACAAGAATCATATACATAAATATGATATCATATATGATCTTTTAATATTTCATTGTTAATAATATTTTAGTATTATCGTCGTTTCAGGTGTTCACTTACTGTTTTTCTTTTATATGTTTTGTTACATAATCCATTTTTTTATCTATAGGTTGTATATTATTCATATCCAGAATGATATCGAGTCCTTAAAAATTATTTTTAATCATCAAATGAAAATTAGTCTTGAATGGATACGATAGGGAATGAATCTTATCACGTTCGTGGAGACTGTAGTCCGTACGTTCGCACAAGCGACAATGTCATTCTTCTGATATTAAAATAATATAAAATTGAATGGTGTATCATATTTACAGAATAATTATCATGTTATATTTATTATTTACATGAATTACACATCATTTTTGTACCCATCCAAATAATAATTTATTGAATAACAATTACACCACGACGTGGAGACGGTAAGCCATACAAACGCACATATGGTGACATGTCATTCCTGGGATGGATAGAATAATCAATTTGGTTGTACCATATTTATAATAACATCATATTATATAGAAGATACTGAATTATTATATTATAATGGAAACAAAAAAGAAAAAGTAAGTTTAAGAAGAAAGGAACTTGAAAGAGGTGGTGAGATTTTTACCTCTTCTTCGGGTTCATCCTTTTGATTTGATCAAAAAGACTTTTTAAATTGGATTTCTGACTAAAGGAAGGCCTCTAGGATTAAGTGAGGGAAGTTGAGAGGATATTTGGGCAGGTTTTGGCCGAACCAAAAGGCTTTTAAGGTACGAATTTGGGAGAAGGGCGAGTTCCATTTTATAAGAGGGGTGAGGGGCACCTTTGGAAAAACATCAAATATTATTTTATAATAAAATAATATTCGGTTTATAATGTCTCAAAGTGACTTATTTTGAGGATAAGGTGGGGATGGGTCGAAATACTTTCAAACAATAAATTTTATACATTTTTGGGTCACTATATTAACCTTATCATTTATATTTAACTCTTAGTTAAATAGTTTGACATTTACCATGTCTCTTTGTATTTACTATATACATCCTAGAAAACCCCAAGTGGTTCATTAATGATAAAGCTATAATTACATAAGTCCTTTGGATGAAAATTATATTTTTAGGAATATAATATCAATTAATAATATAATATTTGTTTTAAATACTCCTTTATGTCAATTTTGACACTATTTAATAATTGATTTTTGTTGAAGTTCTAAAAACTTTATTAATTCGAACTAAATTCATTTAATCAATCCTAACATGTCATATTAACCTATAAAATTAGTGGAATTCATAAAAAGTCTCAAATTACATTTATTTGGATATTTATAATATCAATTATTTTAATATTTTATTAATTAGGTAATTACTGCATCACCATTGCATCATAAATAAATTAAATTATTTAAGGTCTAGAAATTATAAATAAAATACCATTATTTAGGAAATCGTTTTATATTTCTAATGAATATTTATAATTGAATTTATCTTATGTATAACCTTATATTAAAAATGTTTTAGTTATTAAACATTGATTTTAACTCTTTTAACTCTTATTTGATTTGAATAATAATAAATGTCCCCATCAAATCCAAGTGGACCAAAGAGGTTCATATTTTATTCCTAATGTTTTTTTGGTCGAATTATACTTATCCAATATAATTAGGACATGTTTTAGGGTAATAATAATATCAGTTTTACCCTTAATTACCGTATTTACTTTTAACCGTGGTAAATAAAAGAAAAAGTTACTATTCACCAAAAATTATTTTTATCTTGTTGAACCAAATTTTACTACTTGATATTAACCGTGTGTCTCATATTTTCAAAATTCCACTCACAGAAGTCGTAAAATTATGTTTTATGTTAATTTTCAAATTCTCCTAGGAGGTGGGTAAAAGACGGTGTAATGTTCAATTAAATTTTTATATATCTAAAATTATTCTAAACTAACTCCAATGAATTACATTGATCTTATATAGGTATTATGTAACTATTTTAAACATAATTAAATTTATATAAAATAAATAATTGTTTAAATAAAAATTCGGTTTTAAACTATAACTCAATGTTTTTTCACTATTCATAAAAAATTGAATGTTTTCAGAAAAATACCAAAAATTCACCCTAATCTAATATCGATATTCCGAATCCAAAAATGAAGTCCATTTTGAAAGATAAAATTTATAAAATTTCAGAAAGTGGGTATTACTATTCATAACAGCTAGTTTGATTGGTTGTGGTGTGTGTTAGAACTCGAAGTTGTGTACAACACACGCTACTGTATTATTCAAAGAGAAGCGTACCGTGGATGCTTGGGGTGTTACATTCCCCCCTACTTCAAATAATTTGTTCCTCGAAATTTGTAGAATATTACTACATAAAAAGACTCGGGTGGTTCTTCATCATAACTTCCTGAGGTTCCCATGTTTCCTCTTCCATCTTATGGTTTCTCCATAGAACTTTTACCAGACGAGTCGTCCGGTTTCTCAGTACTTGTTCTCTTGTATCATGAATCTTGATAGACTCTTTGCAATAAGGCAGATCGGGTTCCAGTTCTAATTCCTTATAGTTGATTACACGCATTGGGTCAGGCATGTATTTTCTCCATAGTGATATGTGGAACACATCGTGAACTTTGGAGAGATTTGGTGGCTTTTCCAAACGATAAGCTATAGCCCCAATTCATTCTAGAATTTCGAAAGGTCCTATGTACATGGGACTCAATTTACCTTTCTTACTGAAACTTATAACTTCCTTCCATGGAGATACCTTCAAGAAAGCATGATCTCCTACATGAAATTCCAAATCCTTCCTTTGGTCATCGACATTGCTCTTCTGCCTAATTTGAGCTGATTTGATGTGGTTTTGGTTTACCTTCACCTTTTCCATCATTTCCTCCACCAGTTCTGGGCCTACGAGTTTTCTTTCACCAACATCATCCCAACAGGTTGGTGAGAAACATCTCTTTCTGTATAACACTTAATATGGTGCAATCTTAATACTATAATGGAAGCTATTGTTATAGGAAAATTCTACCAGAGATAAATATTGATCCCACATACCCTGAAATTCAAGTGATCAAGATCTCAAAATGTATTCTAAGGATTGAATAGTCCGTTCTGATTTTCCATCTATTTGATGGTGGTAGGCAGTGCTCAAACGAAGTTCAGTATCCAAGGCCTTCTGAAGACACTTCCCGAATCTTGAAGTAAAAAGGGGATCACAATCAGAATCAATCCATCGGGGTACTCTATAAAGCCTCACAACTTCATTAATATCTAGTATTTCTAGACGTTTAAGTGGTAAATCATCCCTTATAGCAAGAAATTCTGCTGACTTGGTAAGATGATCAACAATGACCCGTATTGCATCATTCCTTCTATGAGTCTTTGGTAGTCCCATGAAAAAGTCCATCATGATATTATTTCATTTCCAATCAGTTATGGGAAGTGGTACTGTGACTCCTCTAGGCTGATGCCATCCAACTTTCACTTTTTGACAAACCATAAATCTTGACAAAAAATCAGCAATCTCCCTCTTCATGTTGTCCCACCAAAAATGTTCCCTCAAATCTATATACATTTTTGTGCTCCCAGGGTGTATAGATAAATTGGAACAATGATCATCATCCAGCAATTACCTTTTTAGATCAGGTATACCAGGAACACAAAGTCTCTTCCCAAATTTAAAAATTCCATCTTCACACACAAAGTCACTCAATCTCCCATCATTCACAGCTTTAATCTCCTTTTGAAACTCTTTATCATCGGTCTAATAACTCTTTATCATTTCTAGTAATGATGGTTTCGAAACCATTCGAAAAAGCATTGATGTTTCACCTTCCATGGTTATTCCATATCCATCATTACTAGATCCTTGAAAATAGGATCCCTTTCAACTCTCATCTTTTTCAAAACTCCATGATCCTTTCTGCTCAAAGCATCTGCCACCTTATTTTCCTTCCCCGAGTGGCAGTGTATCGTGCAATCATAATCTTTTAGTAGTTCAAGCCATTGCCTTTGCCTCATGTTGAGTTCTTTCTATGAGAAAATATACTTCAAAATCTTGTGATCGGTATATATCTCAAATTTTTCACCATATAGATAATTTCTCCATATCTTTAATGCAAATATTACAGAAGCTAACTCAAGGTCATTAGTAGGATTGTCTTGCTCATGAATTTTCAGATTTTGTGATGCATAGGTAATAACCCTGTCATTCTGAATAAGGATACAACCATGTCCTTTCTTCGATGCATCACTATAAATAACAAACCCATCATTCCTCGATGGTAGAGTCAATATAGGAGAATTGGAAAATCTTTTCTTAAGTTCTTTGAAACATTCTTCCCACTCTTTTGTCCAAACAAATTTAACCCCTTTATGTGTGAGCTTTATTAATGGGTTTGCCAACCGAGAAAAATTCTGGATGAAACGTCGATAATAACCCGCTAAACCAATAAAATTGTATACCTCAGTTATATTCGTCAGTGATGGAAATTCTTGGATTCCACTCATCTTAGAAGGATCAATAGAGATTCCATCCTTAGAGACAATATGACCAAGAAAAGAAATCTCTTGAAGCCATAATTCACACTTGCAAAACTTCCCATATAATACATGTCTTCTCAGAGACTTCAGTATAATGCAAAAGTGATTTTCATGATCTTCGTAGCTTTTGGAATATACCAAGATATCATCAATAAATACCACTACAAAGTCACCAAAATATTTCTTTATAAATCTGTTCATTAGATCCATGAAAACAAAGGGTGCATTAGTCAGCCCAAAAGTCATTACTGTAAATGTGTAATGCCCATACCTAGTTTGAAATGTTGTTTTCAGAATGTCTTCCTTCTTCACTCACAACTAATGGTATCTAGATTGAAGGTCAATATTTGAAAATTATTGATCTCCATGCAATTGGTGAAATAAATCATCAATGTGAGGTAGGAGATACTTGTTCTTTATTATTATATCATTGATCTCCCTGTAGTCAATGCACAACCTCATAGATCCATCTTTCTTCATAACAAAAAGAACAGAGGATCCCCATGGAGAAACACTAGGGAAAATAAATCCCTTATTAATCAATTCTTCTAGTTGTTTCTTTAGTTCCACTAATTAAAAAGTGGAAATTCTATAAGGGGTATTCGATATGGGCCTTAATCCAGGAATTAAATCAATGGAAAATCAATTTCTCATTCTGGAGGATTTCCAGGTAAATCCTATGAAAAAACATTAACATATTCTTTCACAATTGGTACATCCTCTATTTGAACATTACTTTACTCACCCAGAGTTATTTAATTCTCTTCCTCCCCAATAACTGAATTTAGTTGAGCTACTGGGGTGGATCTAGATAAGAATTAGGTGGTGACAATTCTACTCTAATGATAAGGTGTTCCTTATCATCATCATCAAAAATAGTAACCTCCTTCTTCTTACAATAAATCTTCACATCTTAGTCCGAAAGCCAATCTATACTGAGGATTATATCAAACTGAATCATAGGTATGATGATGAGATCAGCAGATAAAGAACATTTATATGCTCTAATGGGAACTGATTCACCGAAATTTGTAGCAATGATACATCCCTTGGGAGTTTTAACTGACAAATCCCTTGTTAAGTCAAATTGGAAATATCTAATTTTCCTAGAAATGTGGGAAGATATGAAACAATGCGATGATCTATAATCAAATAAAGCATTTGATAGACTTGAGGAAACCATTAAATTACCTTCCACCACATGTTTTGGAGCTTCTACCTCAGCAGTAGTGATAGCATAAGCATGGCCTTGATCCCTTTTCCTTTTCTCAGGTAATTTCTCCAAACGCTTAGGATATTCATTTTCATAATGTCCCATCTCCCTGTAATTGTACCATTGTACATCAGTACCTTCTTTCTTCCCCTTGCAATCACGAGCATGGTGGCCTTTTTCACCACACTTGTAACAGACTCTCATTCCCTTAAAGCAAGTACCAGGGTGTTTCTTCCCACATTTACTATAGGATGGATACTCAAATTTTCCCTTCTTCCCCTTATTTCCATTTTCGGAGTGATCAACTGATCTATTCTTCTCTTGCTTTTCTTTAAAGTCGTAAGACTTGGAGAATTCCTTTTCTGTTTTGATAGCACATGAAACAATATCTTCTTATGAAGAGAATGATTGTGAGACTAATGTTCGATGGAGAAATGGTTTTAACCCATCAATGAAATGATAAATCTTACTTCTTGTGTTACGTATATAATCTGCAGAATTCCTTGATAACCTTGTAATGTTAAACTCATACTTTGGAACATTCTCGTCCACCTTTTGCCTCAGACTCAAAAATTGTCTTTCCATATCGGCTCAATGGTCATGAGGAAAGAATTTTTCTATGAAAAAATCTTTAAACTCCCTCCATTCCATATTTGATACTTCATCATGTTCCTTCATGTTTTGAATCAATGACCACCGTTGATCAGCATCTCTAATGACGCGGTAAACTACCATGAGAACTTTTTCCCTTTCGCTACTCCCTAAGGCTTGGAATATTTTCTCTAAAGAATTTATCCATTGCTCAGGTACTAGTGGATTTGTACCCCATTCAATGTTGGTGGTTGTTTCCTAATGAAGTGATCTAACATTGATCGTCCACACTGTGGACCAAGTTTCTCTATGCGGGTAAGTTTATTATTCATAACCTAAGTGAGTTGTCCCAGTATGGTGATTAGGAGATCAGCACCAGTTGCATCACCAACTCCACTATAATTATCTTGAGAATGAGGACAATCCCTACATGGAGTGGGTGCATTGATATAGTTTCCATTCCTTCCACTAGGTACCATTTCAAAACAATGGCATAAACTAGATCAATTTATGAATCAAAATACATAATTCTATATTGTAAAAAAATTAACATAAATAGAACTATTTATGGATATAATCCATAATAATAAAAAAATTCCTTTGAAGAATTATATACTCATAAATCCATCATAATGGGTTGTAAGGTAAATGATAATTATCTTAAACATATCCCCCGGGAGTTTCGTAACAAAGAGTGCAAAAAGTCTTGTTGTCGTGCACCAATTCTCATTCGAGTCTAGCTCAAACCGGTGTTTTTGGGTTTTACCCCTAGGTACATTTGTGCTAGAGCCGCCTCTACCAGCTTTTATCTAGACAGGGATGTATTGCTTGAAAAACACACAAAATATCTACAATACCAAAATTCTAGGGAGTTCTTCTATACTAATCCTCAAAGTCCATCTTAGGTCTATGTGCTCTAATCAGAGTTTATCTAAATCTAGATTCCAAGGTTTGTACTAAACTTCCTCTGATACCAATAGTAACACCCCAACCCCAATTACCCAGAGTCAGTGCATTATTAAATAACATTGGCTTGATCACAAAAGATCAAGTCTCGAAAGACCGATTAGTTTAGTAGCCTTGGAAACACTATATATATTCATAAGTCTTAAATTACATCATAAAGTGGAAAACTAAAACAACATATCCTCTATAGTTCACACTCATATCCCATCACACTATCCCTTTAGGTCATTCACAAAATACTTCTTCACATCCTAGGAAAAATAAAACATAGAAAGGGGTGAGCTCAGATGCTCAGTAAGGATAACAATATAGCGGAAACTTTCATAAATTAATTTAAACATTTAAGGAAATGTATAACTAAAACAAAATCCTTTTAAACATGAACTTCAGAATAATATGGTAGAAATAAAATGAAATAATTCCATTTAATTATTCACATGGATATTCTACTAGTCAAATAATCACTTTCAATATCAATAACCAATTTCATAATTATAGAATGCATAATGCCAGACTATCATAACCACATAGTAAAGCCCTTGTCCCAAGACTACAAATATGATTTTGTCAAGGCATTTTTGACAAGAAAATAGTTTGTCTCATGAGACCTACTGATGCATCGAGGAGCTACAATAGGCTTCACCCATCACATACTAATTCTAATGCATTCCTCATATGAATAGGATTAAACATAACATAAACGTTCGTATTAAAACTAGCATACAAAATGTCAATACTTTCTCCATAAACCCTGAATGGTATAAAAATAACACATCCACATTCAAACATATCAAAAAACCGTCAATATTATATGGAATATTTGTATCATAATAAATCAACTTCAAATAATCTTAAAATCCATCAAAGGATGTTGACATAGATGAAATCAAAACAATTTGAGAGAAATACCACTTTTTTGAAATAATTTAAAAGTCACATAATTATAAAAGAAAACATTTACTTTGAAAATATTTTTATAATCTTGTAATGGATTCTTTGACGATTTTATAATGGCCGAAAATAGCCACACCCGCCGTATAAGTTAAAAAAGACATTCTTACCTTAATTCTGTCGAAAAGGATAAAAAGGACCCTGTTTGGAATACAACGGAAATATTCCTTTATAAAAATCTTATAAAAAGTCAAAAAGGGTATAAATGACATTAAACCATAGTCTATAAAATATTAAGAATGTTTTGAAATACATTATTAAGAAATATGGATGTGGATGATAAAGAGGTCCGAGTAGATAATTACGTATAAGCAACCTCGGATAATGAAGAGATTGTGAAATAAACCCTTAACTTATACTTTTCCTTGGTTAAGGGTAGGTTAACCTCATGTATAATAGTTAAATATTTGTTATTAAATTATACAATAATCATATACATAAATATGATATCATATATGATCTTTTAATATTACTTTGTGAAAAATATTTTAGTATTATCGTCATTTTAGGTGTTCACTTACTCATTTTCTTTTATATGTTTTGTTACATAAGACGTGTTTTTTATACATAGGTTGTATATTATTCATATCAAGAATTATATCAAGTACTTGAACATTATTTTTTATCATCAAATTAAAATTAGTCTTGAATGGATACGATTGGGAATGAATCTTATCACGTTCGTGGAGACGGTAGTCTGTATGTACACACGAGCGACAATATCATTATTTTGATATTAAAATAATATATAATTGGATGGTGTATCATATATACAAGAACATTATCATGTTATATTTATTATTTACATGAATTAAACATCATTATTATACCCATCCAAATAATAATGTATTGAATAACAATTACACTACGACATGGAGACGGTAATCCGTACGTATGCACGTATGGGGACATGTCATTCAAGGGATGGATAGAATACTGAATTTGGTAGTACCATATTTATAATAACATCATAGTATATTAAATACACTGGAGTTATTATCTTATAATGGAAACAACAATGAAAAAGGAAGTGGAAGAAGAAAGGAACTTGAAAGAGGTGGTGCGATTTTTACCTCTTTTTCGGGTTCTTTCTTTTTATTTGATCAAAAGGGCTCATTAAGTTGGATTTATGACTAAAGGAAGGCCTTTAGGATTAATTGAGGGAAGTTGAGAGGATATTTGGGCAGGGTTTGGCTGAACAAAAAGGTTTTTAACATATGAATTTGATAGAAGGGAGAGTGCCCTTTTATAAGAGGGGTGTGGGGAACCTTATGAAAAACATAAAATATTATTTTATAATAAATTCATATTCGGTTTATAATGTCTTCAAAGTGGCTTATTTCGAGGATAAGGTGGGGATGGGTCAAAATACTTTCCACCAATAGATTTTAGATAGGTTTTTGTCACTATATTAACCTTATCATTTATATTTAACTCTTAGTTAGATAGTTTGACATTTACCATGTCTCTTGGTATTTTTATATTATATGGTTAATAAGCATACTATATACATCCAAGAGAACCCCAAGTGGTTCATTAATGATAAAACTATCATTACATAAGTCCTTTGGCTGACCCTTATATTTTTAGGAATAGAATATCAATTAATAATATAATATTTGTTTTCAAGACTCCTTTATGTCAATTTAGACACTATTTAATAATTGATTACTGTTAAAGTTCTAAAAACTTTATTAATTAGAAATAAATTAATTTAATAAATTACAACATGTCATAGTAACCTATAAAATTAATGAAATTTATAAAATGTCTCAAATTACATTTATGTGGATATTTATAATTTCAATTATTTTAATATTTCATTAATTAGGTAATTACTGCATCACCATTATGTCATAAATAAATTAAATTATTTAATGTCGAAAAATTATAAAAAAATAACATTATGTAGGAAAGATTTTTATCTTTCTAATTAATATTTATAATCGAATTTATCTTATGTGTAACCCTATATTAAAAATGTTTTAGTTATCAAACATTGATTTTAACTCTTTTAACTCTTCTTTGAATTAAATAATAATAAATTTCCTAATCTAATCCAAGTGGACCAAAGAGGTTCACATTTTATTCTTAAGGTTTTTTTTGTCGAATTATACTTATCCAATAGAATTAGGACATGTTTTAGGGAAATAATAATATCTGTTTTACCCTAAATTACCCTATTTACTTTTTACCGTGGTAAAAAAAAGAAAAAGGTTATATTCACAAAAAATTATTTTTATCTTATTGAACCACATTTTACTACTTGATATTAACCGTGTCTCTTGGATTTTCTAAATTCCACTCACAGAAGTGGTAAAATTATGTTTTATGTGAATTTGCAAATTATCCTAGGAGGTGGGTAAAAGACGGTGAAAAGTTTAATAATTTTTTTATATATCTAAAATTATTCTATACTAAACCTAATGTATTATAATGAAATTATATAGGTATTATGTATCTATTTTGACCTTAATTAAATTTAAATAAAATAAATAATTATTTAAATAAAAATTCAGTTCTAAACTATAACTCATTGGTTTTCACTATTCATCAAAAATTGAATGTTTTCAGAAAAATACCAAAAATTCACCCTAAGATAAATTAGATATTTCCAATCAAAAAATGAAGTCCATTTTGAAATATAAAATTTATAAAATTTCAAAAAGTGGGTATTACTATTTATAATGGCTAGTTTGATTGGTTGTGGTGTGTGTTAGAACTCGAAGTTGCGAGCAACACACGCTACTGTATTATTCGAAGAGAAGCGTACCATGGAAGCTTCAAGTGTTACAGGAAGTCAGTTACCTATAAAGAGCATAATAAGTTGTGAAGAATTTCCAAAAACCTTATACATAAGATATAAGGATATGATGGGTTGTTTGTTAGTGTTGGGGATGTAAAGAATTTGGGCATTGTGCATTGAATTCTTGGTACAATCTTCTAAATTAAAAATCACTAAGGGGTCCTATTTCAATGGGGGAACTATAAAAGAAGAATAAAAATCTACATGTATAGAATAATCATAATACTAAAAAATGATTTGGAATTCTTTATATCATATATGATGTATGCAATAGGAGTGTTCACAAGGTTGGTACATGCTTATCTCAAAAATAATTCAATGTTGATAAATGAATAAGACCGCAAAATATGGATATGTATGAAGAATCTACCCTGGGAAGAAATTAAGAGAATATTGTGAACATAAATTATCCCAAGAATTTCTCTTGAAAGGAAGATGATAAAACCCTAGATTCTACATCCAAGACATTTAAGGGAAGTATATCTAAAATAACTACTAAGAGGGATGAAACTCAGAAGAACCCATGTGAAAGATCCAAACTTTCAACAATAATTATTAATAACATGATAGTTATTTAGACACAATATTTTGAACGAATCATGAGGAAATGTTAGGATTCACAAGATAAGGTAGGTGAAAAATAAAATAAAAAATTCCACATGATGATGAAACTGTTCATGATAGTTTTCAATCAAAAGGAAACTATTGTGTTAGTTAAGTTTTATGCGAGAGATGTAAGAAATTTGGTCACACTACAAAAGGTTGTTTAATATCACTTCTAGAACAAGAACTAGTCCTTAAAATGAGTAATAATGTATCATATATGAAGGTTGTGAAGAATAAAAATTCTCCACACAATGTTGAAGATAATACGAAGAGATCCATGCTATCACAACATAAATCATAACAGTTTTTCAGACATGGTAGCATACTGACTAGAGAAAATAGAAAATCTCATCTGAGAATATCATCTTAATTGTGATATTTATATTGACTAAGAAAGGATAATCCCCCATATTCCATAAATATTTTTTTATTTTATTTGTTCTTATAATGTAGGGAATTGATATGTGAAGCAATATCTCAAGGGGAGAACCTGAGAAGCAATAAGGGCTGTCAATTATTGATAACCGAGCTCAAGAAGTAACCATGTTTTAATAATTCTTAAATTTTGTATTCAACTAAAAATATGTTGGAAGATCACTTTTTATGAAAACAAATATGTTCTATTCTTTAAAACCTGTATAAATAATGTACAATCTGGATATTATCTTATTTATGGTATCTTGGATAACATGTTTTAAAAAATATTATCCTTAGTGAAGTTGTGAAAGTTATCCAATATAGATAGTCACAAGTTTAAGATCCATTCTATTGTAATCTTTATACTGAAATATCTTGGAATCCATTTTTTTTGACATCCACCATTATAATGCTACTAATAAGTTTTTCCCTTGGTTGGGAATCAAATGAATAATGATAAAGAAGTTTCTAGATTCATTATTTAAAATGTTATCAATTTTGACTATTTTTTAAATTTCATGATGATAATATCATTGTCAAATGTGTTTCGTGTTGATTATCCTTAAATGATTCATATCACATTTAGTATCTTCTTACTGGAATGAAAGTTAAATACACTTGAAGTCAAATATATGTTTTCTCATCTCATGAGTTATCATGATCACTAGGAAAGAGACATAATATGATGTTGTAATAGTTGATGTCTTTAAATATTTTTATGGATAAAACAAATAAGATGATTTAGATGAAGAATTAGAAGAGGAAACCATTACTAATGAAAGTTTATCTTAACGTCAATGAAGGGTCAATATGGTACGAAGAAGGCACCCTAAGAATGGTATTCTCAACTATATTCCTTTTTGAGGAATATTGAAATTAAAAAATAAGGCAGATATCTATCGTTCAAAATAATTATTACACCTTCATTTCTCATAAAAAATATGCAATAGATATTTTTAAGAAATTTATCTTTCATGACTCCAAGACATTGTGGACTCTGATCACACATTAGAAAATACTCAGAAATAATAAGGATGTGACATCTATAGATCCCACCCCATACAAATGAATCATTGGAAACATATTACACATGAATGAAACAAGGCCATATATTGTCTTTGTAACATGATTGGTAGCTCATATTTAAAGTAATTCAAAGGAATAACATTTGGAAACAGGTAAAAAAATCATGAATTATTGTCATGATAATATTAATTTTGGATTATACATTGAATATAGAATATATAATGAATTATCATCATTTTATGATGCTGACTAGGTGAGATATGTGGTGGATAGAAATTCCACTAGAGGGGAGAATTGTTTTATTAGAAGAATATGTATGCACTGGTTGAACATGAAATGGGAAATTACTTCAACTAGAATGGCTGAATAATAGTATTTCATAGCTATAAAGGAATTCAATCAACTAATATATTTGTAACAACAACTGACTGATATTGGTGAGGAGGTGAAACAACCAATGCTGATTCACTGGGATAACAAGAGAGAAATTTATATTACAATTAATCAAGTGTATTACTATCATACCAAATAAATTTACATTAGATATCACTTCTTCAAATATAATGTTGATCCTCGGTTATCAGCCACATTTTAGTAAATTTTGGGGGTTTTTGTTTATCCCCTCTCCCTGTGTTTTAATTGTTTTAATCTATTTGTGAATGTGATTATGGTGTATGGGGGAGATACAATCTTAGGGGAGTCTATTTTGAGTTTTACATGTAGAAAATATAGGTTCTTTAGGATTATTTCCAAAGGGGGAGAATGGATAAATTAATAGGGACAAAAGGTTTTATGGTTACCAGATTTTAAAAAACAGTGCAAGGCATCTATGACACAATGAAGATTATGTGTTATGAGGAAATAGTTCATATTTCTTTGAGCTTGTATTCTAAGTCAATATGCATTAGAAAAAAACCCAATTCATACTTCCCCTATTGTTTTTTACATAGATCATTTCTCATGTAGACTTAGAGTGCTTGGTGAGTTGTTTACTTCCATTCATGTTTTGACAGTGTATAATGATTTATAGTGTTAATATTCATATTTATAATAATCCCAAATGGGGATATTGTCAGAACCAATGATTTTATTTTTTGAAAATGATTCGAGTTTTTTATTTTTGTCAATCCACAATGGGTTATTCTAGGACTTTGGAAAGTAAGTGATCTTATAATACAAGATGAATGTAGTGTTAAAGGTGGCCTCATATCCAAGTGTTTTTCAAAATTTTGGGCTCAAATTCTAGGGGATGGGTAAAGATTTAGTATGGCTAGTTTGTTGTAATGGTATCTTCTAAAAAATGGTAATGGAATAAGATTCATGATGGCTGGGTTTTGTGAATAACGGGTTTCAGAAAATGTCAACCTTGAAGAAGTTATGGGGATTTAGGAATGCACAATGGAAAGAAAATTTTCTTCATCACTACGATAATAATCGAGAGTGCATGATTAGTTGATAGATTTCTTCTCGACTACAATAATGTTCACTAATGGATGAAATATCACTAGAAAATCACGGATGAAAAAACATCACAAACATGAATATGGAGGTTCCTAAAAAATCTTCATATGGTGTGTGATTTTGGATAAGGGTTGTGCCTATAAATTGGTGGTTACCCCTACTTAATTTGATATGAAAATAATGGTAGAAAAGGTTGATTCACTAATATTTCACAAAAGTTTGGAGCTTCATGAATCTGGATTTATATTATATCTTGATCATCACGAAAAGACTAGTTATGTCTGGACTGATGCCAATGTTTATGTTTTATAGATGTTTTGAAACGAATGCGAGTTATGGGTGTACCAAACGATTCATGAAATCAGTGAGCTTTGAAAAGGTAGTTTGTTCCCCAACAAAATTGAACTTTGCAAAGGTATTTTGTTCCCTGAAGGAATTGAAATTCACAAAGGCAATTTTTTCTGCAATAGTAGTGATCTTCGCAATGTAATTTGTTCCACAAAGGCAATGAGAATCATGAAGGTAAGTTGTTCTGGGAAGTATGTGAGATTTTAGAACATTGAAAACTTCACGAATGTTTTTGGGTATTCAAAGGATAATATTTAATTGAAAAATAATGGGGGGTTTCCCTATGATTGGGGTCTTCACAAATAGCAGTGTTTCACATGTCATTTAAGTGAAAAGTGTTTTTAAGTGCATCTAGTTAGTATTATGGTTAAAGGAATGTCTCATGATAATCTTGGAACAATAATTAAATTCAAATCTACTAAAGTGAGCTTCAAGTCATTAAACTGAGAAATAATTCACCGAAATTAGTAATCAAGTGGGTTTCGATGGAGTTGTTCTGAGGGAGAAAGTGTGAAATTCCAAAATATTGTACATTATGTTTTTCTAGAATAAATTGTATGTGCCATAATTTATATATTCCAAAACATGTAAAGATTACTATATTTTGGTAATGATAGACAGACTTTTAGAATTTTCTCCTTAGACTAGAATGTAATAGTGAACCATGTAAAACCATTTTTTTCATTTCTCTACATGCGAATGTTTAATTACTATATGATTCCTTTAGATAGTTTTAAAAAGTTACTGCCAATGTTGGAGAAATATCCATTGTTTGAAAATGAAAATTTGACACCCTGATTCACCCCTCCCCTCTTAGGGTGCTCTGGGGGCAACCATATTCAAGAATCTAATTCAGTACAGCCTGGTTCATGTGTTCCTAGCATATAACCCATAGTCACACCCCATATAATACAAATAAACTAGAATTGATCCTAGATACATCATGTATTTGAATCTTGGTTTGTGTGTCTAGAACTACAAGTCATATGATCAGAAACCTCGATTCCAAAAACCACATCTACCATTGATTTGTTCCACTATCATCATCACAAAATCTTGTACAAAAAATTCCTCAATCACAATGTAAGTGTGATGAAATATCCAATAAATCCTAATGATTATAAGTATTATTCATACTTCATAGCTCATAATTATCTATCCTCCATAAAGCTGTTACACCTTCATCACCTTGTGTCATTCGCAAATCATGAAGGAGCCAATTCTTAATCATCCCCCAAGACACTATTGAGTTATAGACCACTCTGCACTTTTATCTACAATGTTTACCACTATTTCAACTCAATTTCATTGTCATTATATATATTAAAAATACTAAAAAACTTTTTTTATTGATATCAAACTTCCATCCATTCAAAGGGAAAATAAATTATTTATAGAGTTTGAATACAAAAAATAATAAGATGTTTAATAAAACAGATATGGTTGTTCATATAACTATGAAAAATAATGAATTTAAAAACAATACATCTATACATGGATGTTCATAGTAAATTATTAAAAATAATATTTCAAAGAGAAGAATTTAGATGATACTTTTTTAATATGAATTAACCATGAAAAAATACTCATTAAATAGGTATCAATGTCCAAGAACAAAATCAAAATTCAATTTTAAAAAATAATTATGAGAAAAATATAGATAACATGTCCAACGTTATTATGTAATTGAAAAGACATTAAATATATAATATAAATCCATGATTATATTCATTTTAACATAAAATCAGGGTCTCCAATATTCTCTTATGTATTTCCTATTGATGACATTAATGGATAATACTCCCAATGATAATTATAAATTAATTTATAAGGATATGGATTGGGTTACACCAAGTAGTTATTTAAGAAAAATCAAAAAATAGACCTAAACTAGTCCTAAGATCTTTAAAAGATGGTTATCATATCCTTGGAAAGACACCTCCTTCAAAACACAACCTTGTTTCCATAATTTACATCCAAGCTTCTGTTCTTGAGTTATCAATGAACACACTCACATAATAATTATTTTTTTCCTAAATAAAAAATATCCCTAAAATTCAACTAATTATAAAATAAAAAAAACTCCTGAAAGGTAAACATAAACTTCAAATATAAATAGAATAATGATAAAATTTTTCAGATATCATTTACTAGTTTATATTTACCATATCTTCACTTAAGAGTACTCAAAAAAAATGAAACTCAGAAATGATACAGAATAAAGAAAATCGAGGTCACTAGATCCCCACCACCTTTATACATTTTTCCATTAAAAATTGAAAAAAATATGAACTCCAAAATTGAGATGCTCATAAGACATATTTGATTAGAAAAAAACATACCCTCAAATAATCCTGATCAAACTATGGAGGTCTTGGAACTATGTCAACCAGAGAGACAACCACATAGTGAAGCATACTATATTACTAAAACTATAATTCTGATAAAATTTCCATTATTTATAAATTCTAACTGGAATGACTCAACTCATGCATGTTCCAACAAATACGTAAAAAAATAATTATATTTTCATTATGTGAAACATACCAAGAATTTGTATTGGTGGTATTTCCATCCATAATTCACCTATTATAACAAGAAGTGTAAACCTTAAACTAAAAAAAAAACCCTATAAATGTTCATTATCATGGTACCTCCTATTAGGGAATTATGCTTCACAACACTAATGATAATCCCAAAATCTACCACATTTAAATTTTTGACTTACATCAACCCCTTCCAAGAAGTGAATCAATAGAATATTTTACACGAACCCCACTAGATCCCACAATGGGAGGCTCCTTGAGGTATTATTCAATTTTACATTGCAAACCAATATGGTGTATATAACATCATATCCAATGCCCGGCATAAAAACACCAAAAACCCACAATCCTATAATTTAAATACCTTATGAAAATTCCACAAAACCAAAACTCCATATCCAAATGAGAAATAAAATTTTCTAAAAAAATATTTGTTGGGTTTTTATTTCACCTTATTACACAATATCCTAAATAAATGGAATAGACCTTTTTAAATCCTACAAAAAACTAATCTATGACCACATCAACCACTCAATACTCCACAATTTGAAGTAGACAACCCTAACCCATTTAGATGAACCAACTATATTGGATTAATAACCCATGATAATGCTTTCAATAAATAGTGCAACCAAATACATCAACCCACTAAGTAACATCTCACAAAACATAGGTAATGTGTCTAACTTATGTATATTATTTCATATTTATAACTACACCACATGGTCTCATACTGTATTAGGTGAACTTAAATCAAATACACCCACTATATCATCCAAGTAGAGCATTATGAGGGCAAAATTTTTAACCTACAAGTGAAATTAATTACTACCTACAAATAAGAGAATCTGTTAAATGCACTATCCTTAAATACACGATCTCATATTATCCCCTAATCGATGCTTCCATGTTGGGCCACCTTCACATGATAAAAATTATGGCCACAACAATTCATGAAATTCATAACATTTCTTCAAATTTCATTAGAAAATTTCATAAAAATATATAGATATTCAAACTTTACCTTCCTCTATTGAGAATGAAATTTGTACTATGTGTGTCTAATACCATACCACTATTGCACCACTCCAATTTAAAAATCAATCCTGACCTAAGTATTCAAATATTACAAATACTGAACTACTATCTTAATATCATTCCCCAAAATGATGGATCTATTTATTTCAAAAATCACACCTTAATAGTTTACTATTTAGTTGGTTATATAGAAAAAAATAAAAGAAGATTCCCCTAATTGAACCATAATCACATTAATCTTATCATAGTTATTTCAAGATATATAGAAGTAATTAGTGAAACCCTATAAGAAAAATATTACACAAGTTTTCCCCTCAAATAATGAAAACCTAAGAATATTTTCTGGAAACACTTGAATGTGTTCCTTTTCCACTATAGGAAACTGACCGTATCTGAAATCCATAGAACACGGAAATAAATTCATCAAATTTTGGTTAATAAAACTAAATATATTAATGGTTGGCCTACTCAACATACCCATTTGTCTCACTCAACAACAAATGTGGATCCCAACACCTCTATTCTACCCATGTGTCTCACTCACCATTGAATGTTAACCCAAACATACTACCTCACAACAACTAAAAATCGTCTAATCCATACCAAGGATACTGAACTGGGTCACCATCTAACATGATGTAATCCCCTGAAATACATATCCTTCTTAAAAAAAACTCTCACTACCGACCAATGTGAGATAATGGTTGATCGCTTCCAGTGTCAATCTCTAGCAAAAGGGATGTAGCTAAGAATTCCACTAGAATTTCAAATTTATAAAAAATGGACTTGGAATAAGTGAATGGATTATTATGATATATATGGGTATGATATTCAATAAAGAACACACAATTTTAATTCAATCCATTTAATGTTCCACCTGACTGTAGTCGTACATGATTTGAAAATCCAGATGGCTTGACAATCAAGATATTGTGTCTGATGAGGACCTTCTGAAGGTGTTGGTATAGGTGGATCAATGATTCACCAATCTATAAAAAAATATTTCACTTCAAATTTTTTATTATACCTATATAATGACTATAGATCACATTGAATGAATGATTTAAACCATAATAGTTCCTTTAACAATGATATTTTCCTCCAAAATTATTTTTGACAAACATAAGGAAACATTATTCTATTACAAAACTTGGAGGCATCTATGATAAAAATTTTCTAAATAGATCACAACCATTATATGAATCTAGTGGAGGTGGTGATGTAGAAAATACTATATCCATCTCATAGATCACTCTAGAGGCCTTTTTAACCTCTTGAGCTCAAATGAATTCATCCTAAATTGTTTCCATGGAGTATATCAACTTTAAATATCAACATGTAGTCATTTAATATTTTAACACCCAGAAGGGGGTTTAATACCTTTTACACTCATTTTATACTTAATATTTCTATAATAAACTCCCTAAAAATATCAAATTCCAACCATAGTAGAGCATCCCCACATTAATTATATATGAATTCTAATGAATGGATCCCTATATCATGATGGTACCTCAATCAAAGAACAGAAATCTTATGAGTGGGTATTTAAACTTGAAGGAATACATAAGCCTCAAACTTAGTTCAATCCTATATAACATATGAACTATGATTTCCTCAAAACCTCATGAGGCCTAAATCACTAGAATCCTTAAAACTCATTTATCTCTATGATTCTGTAATCTAGCTTAAATAAAACTACATCCTATATGAAAATATGCATTGTACTAAGAAAAAATGATATAGATTACACCCTACACTCATGATTGGAAATAACTCTCAATACGTTCTTTGAATCAATTTGAATAATGATAAACATTCCACCCTACACTCGGGGCTTGAGATAAAACTCAATCAGTTCTTTGAATTAGTGCCCTGTATATAAACTAATTTGTGGTGAGAGGCTCACAGAATTGAATGGTTTCATCAAAAAACCTAACTTAGTATCAGAGATAGTTTTTTATATGTAGCATCCTCTATATAATAGGATAAACCCATGGTTATTGAAGCATATCTTGGTGAGATGACACTTAAAGTACATGAATGATCATTAATGAACATTATATGATATATCTTCTAACATTCTTATACCTCAAAAATGATGCATTCGAGTTATGGTCCAAGTAATAATTTACTGGAGTACTGGTAAAAGGAATCATTTACCACCACACACTAGTGCAGAAAACATTTTTAACGTCACTATTTTTTAGGTCGGTTATATATAACCGACGTGAAAATCTGTGATACGTGGTTTTTTACGTCGGCTATTTTATAACCTACGTAAAAAATACGGATAGTAAATCTCTTACGTCAGTTATTTTAATAACTGACCTCTAAAATCTCAAACCTTGGTTTTTTAGGTTGGTTATTTTATAACCGACGTAAAAAATATGGATAGTAAATTTTTTACATCAGTTATTTGATATTCAACATAAAAAACGAGGTATCTATGAATTTTTTTACATCAGTTATAAAATAACTGACGTAAAAACCCAACCTGCTGAATTTTTCACGTCGGTTATATTATAACCGACGTCAAAAACCAACACCTTGATGTTTTTACTTCGGTAATAAAATAACAGATGTAAAAACTGTGGTTTCTGATTTGTTTTTTACATTGGTTATATAATAACATACGTAACAAACCAACACGCGAATTTTTTTACGTAGGTTATAAAATAACCGACGTAAAAACTACGTTATCTGATACAATAATAATGCCAGTTATTATAATAAACTTCGTTATAAATGTAATAAAAATATTTTATAACATCGGTTATCAAATAACCGATCTTATAAAACATTTAAAAAATTAACATGACCCATGGCTTGTCATTTATGATTTTTCAATCGACAGCCAGGTGACTCATCTCTCTCGCGTGGATAACCCTAATCGACTCTTCAATCTCGTTTCGTTAAACTCATTTTGGAATCATCGTTTATCATCTTTACTCTCCTCGGATCTATCATCTCCACTCGTAACACTCACGTAAGCCTTCCTTGACATTATTTCATTGTTTTTTCCCGAATAGTCTATATTTACATTTTGTGATTTTTTTTGTTTAAACTAGGTATGATTATTCGATTTAGAACCCTCTTACCTCATTTTACATCATCATATTATTTATTATAACCAGATCTATTAGATTGACTAGCAATATTCACGTAAGCCTCACCTACTTGTATTTCGTTTGTTTTTGTTTCACGGATTCCCAACATTGTTGGTAATTTTTGTTGTCATTGAAAACTAATGATCTCATTCACCTATATTACTGCAATTTATATGTAAATCATTGCGATACACCCATTCCGTGTACCATTGTGATTTATTTTATAAGTATATATGGTTTTTCATGGTGGAATGTTTTTTTGGATCCTTGGTTGTTTGTATTTTGGGTATCACTATTTGTAGTTCCATAATCTATTTACGTCGCTTATTTTCATGGACTATTATAAGTCTTCATATTCTATTAAAACCCGATTCATTGCACAATAGAGCATTTTAGACTAGTAGGAGATACAATTCATGGTTCTAATTTTGAATACTAGCATGATTCCAAAATTACTAGCTTGAGGTTAAAATCCCTAGATATGCCAAAACTAGTAGTTTGAGGTTAAAATCCCATGGTCCTGGGGGCTTCCAAGAGGGTTGGTGGTTTTACAGGGGGTTGTGGGCTGTCCAGAGGGTTAGGGGCTATCCTGGGTGTCCATGGAGGTGTGGGGGGTGGGGGGAGGCAGTCCAAGGGTGTGTGTGTGGGGGGGGGGGGGGATGTCCAAGGGGTGGGGGCCTGTATAGAGGGTTTGAGGGGTTTTCCAGGGGTGGGGCCGTCTAGAGGGTTGGGGGTGTCCAGGGGGTGTCCAAGGGGGTAGGGTGTGGGGGTGGTGTCTAGGAGGGGTGGGGGGTGCTGCCTAGAGGGGTGGGGGCTGTCCAGAGGGGTGGGGGATGTCTAAGGGGGTGGTGGTGTCTAGGGGGTGTCCAAGGGGGTGGGGCGGTGTTCAGAGGGTTCAGGAGCTGTCCAGGGGGTTGGGGGGTGTCTAGGGTGTCCATGGAGTTGGGGGGGGGGGGGGGGCTGTTCAGGGGTATGTGTGTGTGTGTGTGGGGGGGGGGGGGGGGTGCAAGGGGGTGGGGGTGTCGAAGGGTGTGGGGGGGGGGGGCTGTCCAAAGGGGTGAGTGGGTGGGTTTGTGGTTGTCCAAGGGGGTGGGGGCCTGTCCAGAGGGTTTGGCGGGTTGTCTGAGGGGTGGGGGGATGTCCATAGGGTTGGAGGGTGTCCAGGGGGGTGTCTTAGGGAGTAGCGGTGGGGGTGGTGTCCAGGAGGGGTGGGGGTGCTGTCTAGAGGGGTGGGGAGCTGTCCAGGGGGTGGGGGACTGTCCAAAGTGTTGCGGGTTGTATAGGGGGTGTCCAAGGGGGTAGGGGGTGGGGGTGGTGTCCAGGAGGGGTGGGGGTGCTGTCTAAAGTGGTGGGGGCTGTCCAGAGGGTTGGGGGGCTGTCCAGAGGGTTGGGGTTTGTCCAGGGGGTGTCCAAGTGGGTAGAGGGTGGGGGTGGTGTCCAAGAGGGGTAGGGGTGCTGTCTAGAGGGGTGGGGACTGTCCAGGGGGTGGGGGCCTGTCCTGAGGGTCGGGGGGCTGTCCAGAGGGTTGGGGGTTGTCCATGGGGGTGTCCAAGGGTGTAGGGGGTGGGGGTGGTGTCCAAGAGGGGTGGGGGTTCTATCTAGAGGGGTGGGGGTGCTGTATAGAGGGGTGGGGGTTGTGCAGGGGGTGGGGGGGGGGGGGGGGGGCTATCCAGAGGGGTGGGGGCTATCCAAGGGGGTGGTGGTATCCAGGGGTGTCCAATGAGGTGGAGGGTGGTGTTCAGAGGGTTCGGGGGCTGTCCAAGGGGCTGGGGGGGGGGGTGTCCAGGGTGTCCATTGGAGGCCCCATGGTTTTCTTTGATTCAATGGAATTTAAAACTTTTATATCTAACTACATTTTCTTTTTGAAATCATATTCAATCATATTTTTTTAAATATGCATAGATTTGTTTTATATTTCAAAATTGTTTTACATTCAAATTATGATTTTGTTCATATAAACATATATTTGTCTTATCTTAAAAAGATGTATAATTTTGATATCTGTTATAGGTAATAATGAGTCAAAATTGGATTACATCACATCAAATGAGCAATGAATATGAGGAAGGTGTTGATGCCTTTCTGTAATTTTCTAAATTTAATGTTCCAAGTAGTGACATTTTTTTTCCATGCCTGAAATGTTTGAATATGAAGAAGTTGAAAAGAAGGGAGATAAAAGATCATCTGATTTTCATGGTTTTAATACAAGTTACAACCCTTGGATTTGGCATGGTGAAATTGGACGGAATGTCACTGATGATGACGATTCGCAAGATGGTAACTCTGATGGAATTGAAGAAATGATTCACGATATTGTAAGAGAACTAAATTGAGATAGAACCGACAGTTGTGAGTCTATATGGTGATGCTAAAAAACCATTATATTCTGGTTGTACAAATTTAACGGTTTTTTCAGAGGTGTTAAGATTGATTAACCTGAAGGTGAAACATGGATGGAGTGACATAAGTTTTACAGAGCTTCTAAAATTGATGAAAGACATTCTTCTAAAAGATAACGATCTTCTAGATTCACATTATATGGCCAAGAAAATATTATGCCCGATGGGATTGGGATACAAGAAAATATATGCATGTCTGAATGACTATATTATATATAGGAAGGAATATGAATTTCTGTCTGAGTGTCCTAAATGTGAGATATCACGGTATAAGGTGAACGAAAAATCACAGGCTGATGTTGAGATTACAAAGATCCCTTCGAAGGTATTTTGGTATCTTCCTATAATTCATCGTTTCAAACATTTATTTTCTAATTCACATGATTCAAAAAGGTTAATATGACATGCAGATGAGCGGTTATGTGATGGAAAAATACGTAATCCATCTAATTTTCCATAATAGAAGAAAATTGATGAGTAGTATTCTACATTTGAAAATGAAATTAGAAATATCAGACTAGGGTTGTGCACAGATGGAATGAATCCATACCAAACCGTCAGTAGCACACATAGTTCATGGCCTGTTTTATTGGTATTTCACAACCTCTCTCTTAAAGTTTGTATGAAGCACAAATATTTCATGTTGAGTGTAATGATCTCTGGTCCGAAGAAACCCGACAATGATATTGATGTTTACTTGTCACCGTTGATTGATGATTTGAAACTTTTATGGGATGATGGTATTAGGGTGTATGATTCTTATAAAATGGAATATTTTCAACTGCATGAAGTGCGTTTGTTCACTATAAATGACTTCCCAACATTTGGAAATTTTTCTGGATACAGTGTTAAAGGGCATAAAGCATGTCCAATTTGCAAACAACAGATGTCATATTGTCAATTGCTTCATAGGAGGAAAACAGTGTACATGGGTCATCGAAAGTTTTTGCCTATGGACCACCCTTATAGAAGACTAAAAAAGGCATTCAATGGCTCACAAGAATTTTATATTGCTCCAAAACCTTTATCTCTTAATTTTTATTTTGAGAGGGTGAAAAAACTTGATGTGACATTGGGAAAGACATAGAAATTTGGTAATGATAGATATATTTGGACGAAAATGTCAATATTTTTTGAGCCACCATATTGGAGATATCATGAAGTTAAACATAATATTGATGTCACGCACGTGGAGAAGAATATCTGTGATTGTTTTTTTGGAACATTGTTAGATATTAAGGAAAGACAAAAGATAGGTTGAATGCAAGATTAGACTTACTATCAATGAGAATACGTTTGGAGTTAGCTCCCACTCATAAAGAAAGACGAACGTTTCTTCCCCCGATTTTTCATACATTATTGAAGAGGGAGAGAATTATCTTTTTTCAGTGTCTTCATGATATCAATGTGCCTCCAGGTTATTCTTAAAATGTAAAAAATTTTGTCTCCTTGAAGGACTTGATGTTGATAGGTATGAAATAAGATGATTGTCACGTCATGATGCAATAAATTTTACTAGTTACATTGCGTGGAATATTCTCCATCTATGTTAGGAAGACTATAATGAAGCTGTGTAATTTTTTCAATTCAATTTGTAATAAGGAGATTGATGTGAATGCTTTGAACATTTTGGAAAAGGATGCAATTTTCATACTTTGTCAATTGAAAATGTATTTTCCACCAAATTTTTTTGATATAATGGAGCATTTAAGGATTAATCTGGTTAGAGAAATAAAGCTTTGTGGACCTGTATATCTTCAATGGATGTATCCTTTTGAAAGGTATATGAAAATATTGATGGGGTATGTTAAGAATCCATATCGACCTGAAGCCTCTATTATTGAAAAGTATATTTCTGAGGAGGTTGCAGAGTTTTTTACGAGCTACTTGGCTTCAGCGCAGCACATAGGTTTTCCTCCATCTCGCCATGAACGAGTTAATAATGAGGGAAAGGGGATTCATGGCATGAAAGACAAATCATTGTCAGCTGAACAGATAAAGAAGTTAGAATCATACAACTTGAATAACATAGCTGATGCTCAACCGTATATCACATTGCATATTAATGAGTTGAAACAATGTCATCCAAATAAGAAAGAAATGTGGATTTTGAATGATCAGAACAAATTTTTTTTGTCATGGTTTAAAAAGACATTGCATGGTAGATTAGATGTATCAGAGACATTAAAATGGATAGTCGGTGGTCCATGTTTAAATGTGATAACATTGTCCGATTATGAAATTAATGGCTATACATTTCATACGAAAGCTCAGGAAAACAGAAGTGCAATTCATAATAGTGGTGTATTGGTGTTTGCAGAAGCAATGCATTTTTCCAGTGCTAAGGACAAAAACCCAATTTCTGCATCAAGTGCATATTATGGAGTGATTGAATACATATATGAGGTTGATTACTTTAAAATTAAAGTTCATGTTTTTAGCTGTAAATGGTTTATCGGTAACAACAGTGTCAGACACAATGAATTTGGAATGACACTTGTTAATCTGAATAGATTGGAAGACATAGTTGGATCTTTTATAATGGAAACACATGAAAAAAAAATTTCATATGTAGTAGATCAATCAGATATACATTGGGCTGTTGTTTTACAAGGGAAAAACAATATGTTGGTGAGGATGAACTTGATGAAGATTATAATTTATGTGAGATCCCTACATCCATGGAAATATTAATAGAACATAATGATGAGAATGTTGAATACATGTTTTGTTCCATAAGGAATGATCACGACGAAGGAATTTGGGAAAACAATCCATTTGTACATTCCTAAAATTATAGTTAACATATGTTTATTTCTTGTTTACATTTATTTTTTTCATAAAATGTTAGATATTGTAAGTTTTTTCATTATTAAAACATGTATTAAAACAAAACAAGTATAATTTTTTTTCTTTTAATTTTGTTTAGATTACATTATCATGTTTACCATTACATGAATTATATATCTATTATTTTTGTTTAGGGACAATTACTTTACCAGGTTTACCAGGTTTACCATGTTTACCATCTTGACCATCTTAACCACCTTGAACATTGTTTAACATTCTTACCATATTAACAATGTTTACCATTACGTAACTTAGTAAAATTTTCTATTCTCTGATTACAATAGTATTACAATCTTTGAATTTGTATATTTGTGAACTAATGTTTTTTTTTTGATTTTAAGGATAATGAATGATCATTCAGTTGATCAACCACATGATTCTGGAGATGAGAATATTGGTCATACCTCTGGGGAGGAACATTCACATGATCCTATTGATGTTCCCCACTCTTCCTCATGTGCTCCTATTACGAAAAAGGGTTCAAGAGTTGGCAAAAATGGGTGCACATGTTTACCAATATTAGCACTTTCCCGTATGCAGGATCAGAGGATACTCATTGAGTTTGATGATGATGATATTCCTAGAGGTCCAAATGCAAAAGATTTAAAGAGTTTTGTATCAACTCAGGCTAAGAGAAAAATAAACATTTTATATTATGATTGGGGAAGTGTGGATAAAGCAATAATCTCTCAGTTGTGGGAGACGATTTTGGTAAGATATTTTGCTAATGTTTGACTATTCATTAGATGTTTCTAGTATATATAATATGTTTAACCTCTTCTTCATCAGATGACATTTGATATTCCTAACACTGGAGGAGTTAGGAAGAAATTCTTATCGATGGCTACCAGGAGATGGAGGGATTTCAAATCAACCCTCTCATCTGATTTCATTTTTGGCCATAGGAGTCATGACAATCCATGTCATATATATCCTTTTATAGATGAAGACACATGGAGATAGTTTGTTGAAAGTAGATGAAAATATTCATTTTTGGTAAGGGAAATGTAAACTTTTATAATATTTCTTATATAAATGATCTTATTAATATTTTGTTAATGATTTCTTATTCTTAATTAACAGAAAACAAGGAAAGATCATCAGGAGATCTAATCTAAAAATTTATACCCCCATATATTATCTCAGGGACGGTATGCATTTTTGGAAGAACAAATGATGGCGGAAAATATCAAAAACTAAGAGCTGGGACTTCAAGCTTTGGAGAGGTGGCCCCTCCATCCCCTCCATCTAGAATGAAAAATGGAAGAGAGCTCGGATGGGAAAAAAGGGAAATATCTTTTGGAAGAATCAAGAATCGTAGCTGAGAGGATTGAAATATATCTATTTTATTAATTTAAGTTAACTATTTTCTTCATATAATTTCAATCATTAATGAAATATTCAATTAATTAAAACAAGACTCTCTTGAGGAGCTAAGCTCACATGGGGCATTTACAGCTATTGGGAGGAAAGATATTTTATCTGAAGCATTGGGAAATCCCGAACATCCTGGTCGTGTAAGAGGATATCCAAAAGGTGTATCGGTAAGAAAAGTGTTGCCACGTTCTTCAACTTATAACACTGAGGGTGTTTATAAAAAAATATAATCCTTGGAGGCTGATGTTCATAATATTAATGCAACGATGGAGGTGAATATTAGAGCGTCGTTACAGTCTATGTTTGCAGACATGCAACAAAAATTTCAGATTGTAGCTCCCACTCCTCCACCTCCCCTTGCATAACCCATTATGTATCCTCCACATCCGCCAGTTAGCTCCCACTCCCCACCTCAGCCTACAGACCCCATTTTTTATCCTACTCCTTCGCCGCAGCTTCCTACTTATTGAGAGTTGTATTTTGATGATCCTCAACATCATATAGTTGCGTATGGGTTGGTATATTGTATAGGAGATACATTTCATCATCAATAATTAGAGGTAGAAAATCAGAGGGTCACTGTATAGGATATTATAGATAGATCAGCTCAAGTACCATTACCTAAAGATGAGGTGATGATAGTTGGGAATAGTATCAGCCATTTTTAATTTGGCCATCCAGACTTCTTCGACTCATTACCATAGAGGTATGATTGTTATATCTTTTATTTTTTTTATTAAAGTTGTTTTATCCTTTGAAAACTAATATATTTTTCTATTTATTTTTACAGGAATACTTCAAAGGTAAAGAAATATTGTATAGAAAACAACAAAGAAAAATGGATTTGACATCAGATACAGATTCTAGTAGTCTTAACAGATTGTCAAGATATTCAAATTTTTTGGTGGGTCATTATGAGTTTCCAATGGAAGCTCATGTTTGTGGATGTGTAATAACTTTGTGGATTATGAAAACTGATGTCATGGAGCTTGTTACTGGAGAAAAGTTGGGCATCAACATGGCTCAAATTTTTTCTTTGTAAGTCTTAACACCTTTTCCCTGCGTTATATTTATTAAAAATGTATACTTAGGTCTATTTAGTATTAGGTAACTTTATAAAATTTGTGAGAGGAATGAGATGACAGATGTATATGGATTCACGGATCCAAAATTGATTTCCCCTGAAGCATATGCACTGTATGAGGAACAAAGAATGCTTTATATTGCTGAAATATAGGAATAGAATATAGTCACACAATGTTGGATGATGCCTTTTTTTGATAGGTATGAAACACATCTCTCTCAAAGAGTTAATTATCTTTTAACATAAAAAACCACTAACCTTAAATTTTCTTTTATCAGTGATCATTGGATGTTAGGGGTTTTTTTCCCAAGGGAGAAAACACTTTATTGGATTTTCTCTGTCCATGATGATGTGAAGGAAAGTTTTATGAATATATTGTAAAAGTAAGTTTCCATTTCTCAATAGTTTTATTTATTATAATTAATTTTAAATTTACCCCATTCGTATTATTTTCTAACAGGGTATGGGTCTACTTTTGAAAAAAACACAAAGAAAAGGAGTGAAAATATCAAATATGTAAATGTGAAGGTAAATATCCATTTATAATTTGTACCTTTTTATTTATTACATAAAAATAATATATTGATTTTACACTCATTCAAACAGAATTTTCCTGAATAACAAGGCTTCATCGAATGTAGATATTATATGTTAATATTTATGTATGAAATAATAACAACTAGGAAAGTTGTGAACTTTGACCTGGTAATATTTCCTTTTAAACTTTTCTATAATACTTCAATTTTATTTATTCATTATACTAGTTAACTACAATCCATTTCCTTTGTATCTATTTGATGACCCTCAATCCTATACTGCTCAAGACATCAAAGACTTACAAGTGGAGTGGTCAAATTATTTTACAGGTTTGATTGAATTTGAGTTTTTTGTAGTGTAAAATGAAATTTTAAATATTGTCGTTTTAATTGTGTGTTTGGTAGTCATTTAGGTGGTATTTAGTTTTTTTTGAAGTTGACAGTGTATGTTTTGAATGTTATATATAAGAATGTTTAATTTTTCTATACTTATTGTTTTTGTCTACTTATGATGGTTTTTATGGTATGGATTTTGGTCTGGGGGGAGGGGTTCCAATGGTGTGGGGGGTGTTCTGTGGGGTGGGGGTGTCTAGGGGTGTGGAAGGGTTGTCCGGTGGGGTGGGGGTGTCCAGGAGGGTGGGGGTGTCCAGGGGTGTGGGGGTGTCCAGGGGCGTGGGGGGAGGGTGTCCAGGATGGTGGGGGGTCTTCCAGGGGTGTGGGGGGTTGTCCAGGGGTTGGGGGTTGTCTAGGGTTGTGGGAGGTGTCCAGGGGTATGGGAGGGCTGTCCGGTGGGGTGGGGGTGTCCAGGAGGTTGGGGTGTCCGTGGGTGTGGGGGATGTACGGGGGTGTGGGAGTGATGTCCAGGGTGTGAGGGGTATACATGAGGGTGGGGGGTTGTCCCAGGGTGTTTGGGGTTGTCCAGGGGTCGGGGGGAAGTCCAGGGGTGTGGTGGGTGCTGTCTAGTGGGGTGGGGGGCTGTCCAGGGGTTTGGGGGGATGTCCAGGTGTGTGGGGGGTGTCCAGGGGTGTGGGAGGGCTCTCTGGTGGTGGTGGTGGTGGGGGGGGGGGGGTGTCTAGGAGGTTGGGGGTCCAGGGGTGTGGGGGCAGTCCGGGGGTGTGGGAGTGCTTTCCAGGGTGGGGGGGTATACATGAGGGGGGGGGGGGTGTCCCGGGGTGTTCGGGGCTGTCCAGGGGGTCGGGGGAAGTCCAGGGGTGTAGTGGGGGCTGTCTATTGGGGTGGGCGCTGTCCAGGGGTGTGGGGTGTCCAAGGGTGTGGGGGGCTATCCAGTGGGGTGGGGGTGTCCAGGAGGGTGGGGGCGTCCGAGGGTGTGGGGCTGTCCGGGGGTGTGGGAGTGTTTTCTAGGGTGTGGGGGGGGGGGTATACAGGAGGGTAGTGGGGTTGTCCCAGGGTGTTTGGGGCTATCCAGGGGGTCGGGTGGCAGTCCAGGGGGTGTGGTGGGGGATTTCTAGTGGGGTAAATGCTTAATTTTGCTTTGGTTTTTGTTTTGGTCTACTTCTATTTCTATGGTATGAATTCTTGATTTGGTTTCTAGTTGTTTCTGGGGAGAGCAGAGGACTGCATTCCAATTAAAAAAATTGGTCTTTCACATCTGTTATTTTATAAACGACGCGAAAAAATGGGAATGGTTTATCTCATCGCTTATTGAATAACCAACGTGATAAAAGGCCACTGGACTGGTTTATCACGTCGGTTATATAATAACCGACGTGATAATCACCCCCACACTGTTTTATCAAGTCAGTTATATAATAACTAGCGTGATAAACCGCCCCCCCCTAGTTTTTGCACGTTAGTTAATTAATAACCGACATTATAAACACCACGATGTTATGTTTTTCACGTCAGTTTGTAAATAACCGACGTAAAAAACAATATTTATAATGTCGTCCGTATTAACGTCAGCTAAAAAATGACATAAAAAAGGAAAAATAACTGATGTTAAAAACGTTTTCTGCACTAGTGACACATGTTTTGTACTCTTTTATATAATAACCAATCAGAACACACCCATGAAATCACTACCCTAAAATCCCAAAATAATTCTTACAAGACTTCTAACTCTGAAATCCAACCCAATGATTCAAACATATTTTAATAAAACTATAAAACAACCCAACCCAACAAATCCCCACCTAGACCAGCAGTATTCTGAGAGATCGACTCGATGGTTTCCTCCAAAAAACTAGAGTACATGGACTACCACTAAGAAGGAATAATATATATGGGAAGCCTTAGACAATAATAACATATAATAGACATGTAGCTCAAATACATTGGTAATAAAAACACAATGCATATATAACCTACTATTAAACAAATTAATACATGATATAAACACCATCTATAATAAATCCCCACAAGAAACTATAAAGGGAGAAATATATTCATAATATAACATATCCATGTTCAACACACTCAATATGAGTAAAAGCAACAACTCACTATAAGAACATCAAAATCATCCTTAGATAATATTCATCTCTACCATGTACCACCGTACACTACTAAGAATCAACATGAACAACCATACTAGATCAAAATCCACCAACATCATCTGAAAAATTTCTATCATTAGTACAAACATAATATATATGGGCATAAGGATGGTGAAAAGTTGACTACAAACCAATTTAGTGGGATTCCATTGAAATTAAAAATAATTAAATATAAGCATGTTCAAACCCAATAATTAGGAAAATTGGTAGAAAACTCAATGGCTTTAGATATCCAATACATTACAGAGAACCATAGAAAATTGAAAAAATATTGGCCTTAATAGAACAAATCCATAAAGGTTCATACATTTTTTAAAATCAGAAAAATATAGAACATTGAATGACCCATAAACCTAAAGTATATTGACCATTTTATGTTTTATGTTGAAGTCAAAAAAGAATCTTCTTTTATTCTTAAAACCCAAAAAATCCATAACATTCCTCATCAAAAGTACATAGAGAACCTAAATTCCATGATACATCATTTTAACCATATTGGGGGACCTAGCATTTCAAAGGAATGTCCATAAACTAATAGATTTTGTACCTATGTGGAGGAAAAAATATTCATCAAGAATTAATATCGATTAATTATGTTCCAACCTCAATGGATGGAGGAATTTAACACCGTATTATCATGGAGTGGAAACTTCTATAGATACAGGACCCATGACTCGTCTCGTATAGTAGTCCCAAATATGAAAATAGTATTCAAGAACCATGCCACATCCATACTAAGAGAGTAAATGCCCCATTCCCAAGGGGAAAAAATTAGGACTTGTTATAAAGACAAATGGGGGTTAACCAAACCCATGCTATGTATGTGGAAATCATATAGCATCATTAAAATATCACTAGAGGAGTACATGAATCCCATTTATACTCTGAATTCCTTTCTTAGACCGCACTATCACATCTATAACTCTAAGCTTCTTAAACATAAGAATATTCCCCATAAATGGACTATATTTATTAGGTAGATCAAAATATCATACTCTATGTTGAAAATCACTAAGAATGGACTATTTACTTATCTAATTTGGACACTCAAGTAGTAAAAAATGGTAAATTATGATAATAGACATAGTCCATGACCTATTCATATAGGGTTAATATGTGTTATCCTTGTCTCATGGTTGAGGGAGTAATACCATCATCCTAGAATGTAGAGTAAACCAAATCATCATATTCTAGTATGTTATATGATATGTGGAGCATATGAGCCACTCGGGCATGTGCCTTCCATATACATACAGTTGAGTTGTCATGATGTAAATGATGTGCCTTTCATCCATACATAGTGTGTAAGACTTATATGTTAGACATTTTCTTCTATGATAATTAGGGATTCACATCATTCTAGTTAACATGATATGTATTCTACTAATAGATGTTGTTTTCTACTAAATACATAGTGATCATATACTCAATTGAGTTTCAAGTTGGGTTTTATGGACATGGAATATAACTTCTTACTATACCCTACATTCACATGGTGAAGGGTCTGAATGTATTTACCCATATAGTTCTAACATATACATTTGTTTTCAATAAAAAAGATTCTCTTGATAGAGGATCTAGTAGAGAATATCAATTATTAAACCCCAATACATGTGTTCTATGAGAACAAGGAATGTAAAACTTATTCATACCCAATGTAAAATTTATAAACTAGAAGAAACACTAGTCCTCATATTGAAGTAATACACGATGTGTGTGTCTAGATCTACAGGTTGGGTGATAAAAAATATATAATTCTGAAACTAATCATTTGAAATATTCATATCAATATATTAATCATATACTCTAGGATTGATCTTGCATCTATCTATAATAATTCCTCTCCTTCCATCCACTATATCCTGGTGTCACCAAGGGTCCTTCCAGACACACAACCAATTATTATTCTTCCTCCCTAAAGATACTCATCATCATCCAACATTATACTAAAAAAATTCCAGACCAAAAGACATGTTTTCTCCCTAACCACCATTGAGTAAATATTTTCACATCCACTTTTATCTTCCTTTCGCATCAGCATGGTCACATATCCCAAATATCATTCCCTCTATTTGTGCAATATTGAACCCCTACCCATTTTATCGAAGATGAATTCCTAGAAATTACAATAGAAGGTGGATATTTCACATATATGTAATTGTGAAAATAGGATTTCAAAATAAAATAGATTTGATTTATAATAAAACATTAACAATTTAATAATTTACTCAAGATGTGTTTTTATATGGATTCAAAAAGTCATAGATCTGTAATGATTAATGTGAGATAAAATTGATGAGACTTGATAATTAGAATAAACTATTATCAATTACTCCGAAAATAATTTTCAAAGATCAATAATTAATTTAAATTTAAATTTTTATATGTAAAGGATTGATAATAAAGTAAAAAAGCCTTTATATCTTGAAAATTATAGACTCTTAAGATATAAAATCTATATTTATTGTTGTCACTATCACAATAAAAATGGGAATCATTAGTCTTATCTATGGTTCCTCCCACTGATATTATTGAAATAAAAACCTCTCATTTCAAGATTAATATTGAATTAATAGGGAGATTAATATGGTTTTCATATCTCTAATAGGGTATTTTTTTTATAAAGACATGGGCTAAACCCAAACTAAGATATAAACTCCCTAATAATTTTTTCACTTCCTATAGAAAAAACACCACATTATGGAAAATATATTTTGGTTATAATTTTTATCAAATCATTTGTTAGACATATATTAATGTTAAAACTTGTGGAACAAATATTAATTAATTTAATAAATATTTAATATCTTATAATATTTGACTAGTTCAGAATTCCATTGAATCTTATCCATAGGATAAAACCACTTTTAAAAGACAAAAAATATAAAAAATATTTAGATTATTTTTTATGGTATATTCACATTTTACACCATTATAAGACTCCATACATCAAAATACTAAAATGAGTTAATTACTAACTATAAGAAACTTTGGTTTTATATACTTTACATCATAAGTTAATATACAAGATGTGGTTTTTAGAGTGTTTTATTTAAGACATTCTTTTTCAAAAATGTAATGTTAATTTCACTAGTGGTTCATGTTTATAATGTTTTTAATCATTGTATATTGTTAAATAATTGAAAATTTATTATTTAGTTGAATATATTATTCATTATGAAAGACTAAAAATATATTTTTATAGAATATTTCGATGGTTTTTATAAGTTTTTTCCATATATTTCTGATAGTACTCATTTTACTTCTAAAAATATTATCATTAAAACATTCTTATTATTGTACATAAAAAATTATTCTCTCTTATAAATCCATGATCATTTTATTTAATTATATTAAATGGATAATAAAATAAATATATGTTTTAAAATTAATTATTTAGTATTTTTACTTTTTTGGTTAGTCCTATAAATAGTGGATATTGGTACCAAAGTATATTGTGGGTATGGTATGACTGAAATAAAGGATCGTAGTCAGTATAGCTTTTCCTAAGGCCTGAGGATTAAAATTTTCTTATTTCATATACCAAATGATATCATAGTTTATTTTGTGGGGAGATTTCAATAATTTATTGTTTTACATATTCATCAAAGGCCCATGTGGAACAAATTATTGATATGGATTCTTTATTTATTTTAAAAAAATTGAAATATAATAAATAAGAAGAAATGGTTAGAGACAGAATCAATATGCACATTGTATATTAATGAAAACACAAAACATAAGTGGAAACAAGTAGATACATGCTTCATCTTACCTTGAACATTTCACAATAATCTTATAAAAACTAACATAACACACAAAAAATAAGAATATGGAATAGATATTCAAAGAAGAATTTTGAAATATAAATAATAACTAATAAAATTAAAGGATAATACTAATGAACTTAGATACATTTTAGGACTATATAATCCAAAAATCTATCATTTATGGATATATTTTCATTATCTACCACCTCCTTCTAGCTCATGGATAACAAATATAATCTCCCCCTTAATGGAACACCAGGGATCTATATGAAATAAAGTGTTTGATCTAGAAGTTAACAAATCCTCATACCTCTAATCCATCTCTCTCTCTCTCTCTCACTCCTCAATTGGTTGAAAATGTAAATCAGAGGATAAATTGATTAGTGAAGAGTTGGAGGGTGCCTCAGTAAATGAATAGGTTCATAATCATTATGACTAAACTGAAGTAACACACTATTATGATATATCATGTGGAATATGAAATTTTTGAATCAAACAAACACATGAAAAACCATATTTAAAAGGAACGATCGACAATTTGGATACTATTTTGAAATTCAAAAAACATTATGGATAATCTATTTAAGTGGATAGGGATATAATAATATAAAAAAATCCAATGAAAAATACTTGGAAATTTAACACCCAAAAAAATAATCAATTGAAGCCTTAGATTCATTATATGAGGATAAACAATGGAAGAGATCAAAACCGACGATGATAGAAATATAGAAAATATATCATACTAGAAAAAAAAATTCCATCAAACTGATCCATGTACTATGACTACATGGATTCCCAATATTTCCCTAATATAGAAACTAAAAAAAATCACAAACCCTCTATGAAAAACAACCCCATGAAAATATGACAGAAACTACATAACTAAATAAAATAAAAAAATTTCTTAATAATTCATTTCAATTTTAGCAATTATGTAAAACAATAAATAACTATAATTTTTTTTTGAAATCTAACAAAGAAAGATTCTAAAATCTACACATTTGAAAATAAATTTGTAAAAATTAGAAGGTGTTAATAAAAATCTATCAATTGGGTCATGAAGTTTTTAAATAACCTTAAGGTAACATCTTTGTCCAATATTAACTACATTTATCCCAAATATTATCTAGTCAAGACCTTATCCAGTAACAAGTATGATATATTCCCACTACAACCAATTAAATCGTAGGTTAATCACTAGAACTAGAAAAAAAATTCATCTTAATTTACGACGCTCAAAATAGATATTACCCCTACCATATAATTGATTCTTAAGGGGGATAATTCTATCGAGGTTTTAAGAAAATATCTCTTGTAACTATAAACCATCAAAAAATATTATAGTATGTACATTTGGTAACATGAAAAATACTTCTCAAATTATCATATATGATAGGTTTAAATTAAAATTACAATAAGAAAATGATATAATGAATAATAAATTAAGTAGATATAATATCCCAAACACATTGTATCATATATAGAAAAAATCATTCATTCATTAATCTAGTGGGTGTAGAAAACTATCCAACCAAGGAGACATCACATTACTAGACTATACACAATAGAGTATCTCTACCATAATGATAACCCTCAAAAATCATATTATAGAACCAGTACCTTGAACACATAGAAGAACATAAAATATAGCTACATCAGAAATATTCTATAAAGAAACATAGTTTACAAGATATCTGAATCATCAAAACTAGGATCTACGATATTAGATTGGACTGCAATATCCTTTTAGGAATTATATAAAATTCACCCCTTCTTAATATGACCACGATTACCATAATGATGAAATTTCATTTTCTTAATAGATTTATTAATATGCCAAACACTATATTTCCACTAGCCCCTAAACTAAATCATATACCATTAGAATAGAACCCTTATGACACTTTCTTTATACCATTTTTATATGATTCTCCCAAGAAGGAAAAATAATGTTAACATATATAATTGCTGAATACTGTAAATATATTTTGTAATCTATAAATGAAACATATGAGTTATCTATAGAAATTAGTAATATGATTTCATGGACTTAAACATCTGTTTGATATTAGTATTACAAAAATATAATAATATTTCATTGAAATAATATATATTTACACTGAATATACTCATGAGTCCCATATTAAAATTGTACAGTCTGATTTTCTTTAAAATTATAAAAAATATACGCATTTTCATAAAAATATTTTCTTATTTTAACCATATTGGTATTTCCCTAATCAAATATGGAACCTTATACAAAACCTTTCACCAAAGAGATAGTAATAAAATATTATGGAATTTTTCTATATTAGTTGGAATAATATTTAATTGGGATAATAAAATTTATCCATGGATTAATAAAGTGGTGAATATTTTCTTATCACCGTAGAGGGAAATAAAAATTCTATTATATACTAAGAGATAAATCATTTTAATTATCTATATAATAAAATCATTTCTTATCTAACAATATTATCGCAAATGTTTTAAATTGCTTGAATAAAATTAAAGTAGGGTTTGAAACTAATTGTTATGGGGGGTTTTCATATGAAATATCTTCCCCAAAAAAATACAAAAAGATTATATGTTTATTATTTATTTATTTTTTTATGTAATTGATGAAATTTGAAAAATAATAATGAAAATTACAAATATAGAATCATGAAACAAGTTATTTTTTGAAAAAAATGAGAGTGGAAATGAACACAACCATTTAAATACATTAGCAAAAGTTAGACCTATGTACAGAAAAAAACACAACCCCAAGTATCCTCTGAGATGAAAATTAAAAAAAATGACGGGATTCCTATATAAATAAAAAATTACTTATAGAAATATAAAAACATGTCTAAGTTATAAAAAATTCAACACAATATGACATTAGTCAACTATTTTATGATATGTTACTATTATTTCTTATCCTAGATGGATTAATATAGAAAACTCTGATGAAAAACATAGATAATAATACTATAAATTAGATATAAAATAATCAACTAGGAAAAATATATTAAAATGTTTGTAGAGCCATACCTATACTAATGAAACAAGATAAGTCTCAATAATAGCTTTCCAGAACTCTTAATAGTAGGTGATATATATATATTTTTTTCATTATCATCAATCTATATAATATTTCATTAACTAGATATCTACTAGAAATTTCACCTGTGATTTTTAAGAACTATATTTGTGAATGATAAATCTAGTATATCCTTCTCTTTATACTCTCTCTACCTATCTCTTTTATCCCTAAGTTGAAAATGAAGAAATGGTGAAAATATTACTCAATTGGATTTTAAAATATATATTTTTCATTAAAAATAATTTATTCAATATATTATCTCACACACTGCAATAAAAATAATTTAAACTATGACTCATTATAAAATATTGACTGTTCTAGTATATCCCTTAAATAAGAATGTATAAAAGGAAGTACACAAATTATGAAACTTATCATGAAAAATGAAAGAAATGGAACCACATATTTGAATCCCCCTTTATAAATATCATTTTTTAGTACTCGAAGGAAAAAAAATTCACTGAGGCCTTCTTTAATCCACGGCAAAATTTAACTTGAACAATTATTACATGACAAATATATATTCTTGGGAAATTCAAGCTCATAGAAATTGGTATGAGATTCATGATTATGGAATCATGACCCCCTAATACCACAAGATATTACCTTGTTCATAGATATTTTATATATATCATAAGGGGATATATATCAGAAAATTCTACTGATATAGTCATGTAATTATTTATATAATATTTTTTTCGTTTATTTTACATATTTCCCATTTTTTACTTTTACATAGAAATAATGTTTATTTTTCCATTGAATAGCCCTATGAATGATCCCATTTAGAGTGGGGTGAATTAGTGGTCTTCTTTTATGAATTATTTTCTTTTCACTCAGCCTCTTGAACTTTTTAATGTTATAAATCTACTAAATGATGTCTCATAACCTTACCTTGTTTGTAGATATAACAAGAGAGAACAGATAACATTATTTCATTAAGGTTTTATTCAAAGTCCCACTCCTTAAAATATTGGTTAGATTCTCAACATGTTCTATAAATAATAATCATGTAACTAATTAAAATGACTTAGAGGTAGAAATTGGTTATACACCTCAGTTTTTTAACCTCTATGTGATCTTGTTTCTAAACCCCATCAACCATATCATCTTGCTCAGTTGGTTAGAACCACCAACCATCTTATATTTTCTTTTATTTCTTATACATCCCAATTATTCTTCTCTTTATTATTGATCTATAGATATGAATTTCTCTATTAGATACTAGTTTATTCTACACTAACTGAGAATGATGTTCCTTTAAATTTTTATTGAATATGGTCCACTCATGTAAAACACCAAGTCCTTATGCTAATTATTTTTCAGAACATGAATGCCTACCTTGTTCACTCATCTAGATCATCACATGATCTATGTATACTTGAATCAGTGAATACATAGATATAAAATCCTTCTCTATAAATGATCTTCGGTATTTAGTCTAATCTCTCTAAAATTAAATGGATTATTGGTTTCCACAATACTATTTAATTTAAACTACTAATTTTCTTCATTAAATCGTGATTATTGCATGTAGTTATCAATTATGATCTTTTGGAAATAACATTAAATCATCCACTTAATATTTATCATATTTTATATGAAATTTTTCTCATGAACATCGCATGATCTTCACATATGATATAGGTATCACCATATACTGTTTCTTCACTTTTTGCTTCACATACTAATGCTTCAGTAAAAAAATCAATATTTTTAATTCTTTTCATGTAATAGAAATTACATTAAACTATATTTATGAATTTAGAGAAAACTATAAACTGAATACCAATTCATCCAAATAAAACTTCACATCAATGGAATATACATGCATAATTCATTTCACTACAAAAGAAATGAAATTATCAAAAATATTTCCTTCATGAAAATTATCACTTTCATTGTAATAATAAACTGGAATGAATAAGAACTTATTTACTCAACAATCATTACTGAGAATTAAGCATACCTAGCTGAGATTCAAATAGTCATATATAAGATAGTGTTTATGTGTTTACCACATGATAACATGAAAAAATTATTTTTAATTAGTCATCACCATGATACATCAAAAATAATTTCACCTCTCCCTAAAAATAATATTCCCTTGACCTATTACACTTAAATAAAGTAATTATCATAATTTATTTCATCATTGAATAATTTCAAATCAATAACACATAGATTTTTTTCATTTTTGTATCTTGTTCATAACATTTTCTTCTCAAATAACAACCTCGTTCATAGGCAAAATTTATTAATTTTCACATTTATTGATTTTTTACGTTTTTAGATAAAGAATATATTTTATAAGAATCTAAAAATGTGGAATATTCCATAAAATATCATTTCACTCACATAATATAAGTGTAAAATAGAATTTATATCAGAAACTATATCCCAACATTCACATATAATACAAATTAATAAACAATAAAAATATAATTATCATTTTATGGTATGCTTCTCTGGTAATTATATTCAATTAAAAGGTTTGAAAAATTCTTTATGTGTTAAGTGAAAATATATGCTAAGAAATTTTAATTTATTGACTAAATTTATTGAACCAATAACATTGAGTTTTAGAATATATGTGGTGGCATAGTATAAAATCCATGAAATCTAAGGTATAACATGATACACATCTTGATATAGTTGTACAAATTGATCAGATCAAACATATATGATATAAATATATCATTTTAAATTTTGGTGAATGGTTTCACATATAACACATGTCCCGCATAGAAACTCACAAGGGATGACCTCTTCTTAATAGGTGATCCAGTTCCCAAAAAGCATCATCTATGGAACTAAGCTTGGATCCTGAACACACATCACATTAGAAGCTCACCGGTTTCACCTACCTATATTGGACCACTAAAACCCTTTCATGAATTAAATCACATGTGTGAACTCCCAAATTAATATGTGTAGTCTTTCCTCCACTAGACTCAACCACCTTCACATTATTGATCTTTCCTCTCATTTTTGTGGTTTAGTTTTCTATAATTTGTTTTCTATGGATTTCTTATTTTTCTATAACCTCCCAGAAACGTGTTTTTAATAATATTCAATATTAAATTCTATATAATTCCCATCTTATTTTTATATTTTTTAACCGAATCATAAATTTAAGTTCAAACTTCACATCAATAATTTATCTATTTGAATTTTTTTTACATAATATAGAGAACATGTTTTATGAACTAAAACCATATCTAAAATCATTTGAATCTATCCTCTTGAATTCATCTAGTCAGTAGCCTCACAATACCTTTTACATAGATCATTTTAGTTCCACAAAAAGCTTATTTACATACAAATGTGCTTTATCAAGCCTGAAATTAGATTCATATTCATGAATCCACATCACATCCCCAATTATCATCACCTCCTCATTTAATTCTTCCACATATATTGAAATTATCATATATTTAAAATAAATAAAACATTCATTGTTTAACCATTCACTTTCACTCTTCAATATCCCCATTTATTTTTATTGTTATTACTATATAAATTTATAATGTAAATGATCTTCTTAACCTTATTAAATATAAATTCCAAGGTGTAGAAAGGGCCCCCTCATCCCATTAATTACTCATGCTATCATTGTCTCATGTTCTTCTATTTTCTTCTAGGGATTCAACAAAATCCAATTGTGAGAGATGGGTAACATCACTTGTTTTTCTTTAACAAATATACATTAACTAGAACCTCTAAATAAATGAAGTAATTTGTTCTATAAAACAAAAGTTTATATCTAAAATTATCAATGTATTCCTTAAATTATTCTGTATGTGATATCAAACTCAGAAAACATCCTTATTATATTTTGGGCCTAGTCCATAGAGATATATCAATAAATAAAATGTAGTTTTCAAATATATTTAAACATACACCTTAAAAAAATCTATTACAAATAAATATAGATCTAACTTATTATCTCTATATCAACTCTTTCCTGATAATAAATATAAATTCATTAAGATAAGGGATATGAGAGTGATTTTAAAACAATAGATTCTAGATTTAAGAAGTTATCCAAAATATCAATATTCAATGTGTAGGGAGTATTTAACATCATTTACTCAAAAATACTCCCCTTGAGGGATATATCCAAATTCTTAAATTTACTTAATTTTTTATAACAAATAATATAGGTAATGGAATAAGGATAAACCGATTTTTTACATAGAAATAACAAACAATCATAGATTTTACACTCAACATTGTATTTTTCTACAATATTTACTTCTCATTTTAGGAATACTTCACCTTATAATTAATTATCTTCAAAGGTTTCATGATCATATTCTAATAATTAAATTTTTCTTATTATGGAGAAGATTTATCTAAATATGTAAGTAAATAAAAATTATTTTATTTTGATTTAATAAGAATTTTCATCAATTAATCTTAGACTAGAAAGATATTAAAAAATCTGTTCATTTTCCAAAGAGTAAAATATTCATTCTTCATATGTATATCCATTTTGTGTGTCTCACATTAATTCTTAAATACACATAAATTTCTCTGTATTGTATTCAGAATTATGTTCAATTTAATATTGTATGAAACCCTTGTATGTAAATTTTTTATACATGACTCACCACTATGACCATCTAATATGAATCTATTACACACCCCTTTAATGAATTCTACCAATTTTATATTAGTATCATTAATATATTTATTTTCACCATATTTCATTACTAGTATATTCTCATTTGTTCATTATGAATCCACCATAGTTTAGTTCAACTTTTATGAAGTGAAATGCTATGAAATAATATATAGGATTTATTTCTATATTTTTTTCAACACTAGAAAAACCCACTAATCTATAATATTTTATTTTATTGATAAACCAATCCAAAAAAAATTATGATTTTATCTTGATCTTAACCAGGATTTATATTTCATTGGGTCAATATTATTCCTAAAATCTTTCTATCATAATTTTATGTGGTATAATTACTCTCTCTTGAATTCCCTATAAATAATTATTCACTTACAAAGTTAGTGATAACATATCTATTTTGAAACTATTTAGGATTAGATGTATATTTTATTTTGGAACCCTTAATCTCAATTCCATGGAATTATTTTCCTTTAACTTCAATGGAATTATTTTAGTCTTCTCTGACATGTAACATACCATTTTGAAAAAAAATACACAATGAATGTGTCTCATCTTGTTCTTTTTCCCTTTAAACATGCTTCTCCTCAATGAAAATTGATAATATTTACTTCATTATCTTCTCTATGTTTGGGATTCTTGATATCAACAATATAAGATTCTTAATTCTAGACCAATTATTCTTTTTTAGAATCCTGATTCTTCCCCATTATAAGTATTTTCATTTCTTTCAAAATAATTATTATCTCCTCAATACATGCTTACAACTCATTGTTAGACTGACACTACATATTGTTTCCTTTCTCCACCATCATTATAACTTCACGAGGAATAAGAGGCTATTTTATCTATAAATAATAAATTAACATCATCATTAGAAGAGATACATGAATTTGAATTTTCTTTCCCATTTTTTATCATCAAAATTTTCATCAAACTACTAAAATGGTAATTTTTATATTTGTTCAATTCTTGTTTTTAAAATTTTTCTTCATCCTCATCAGATAAGATTCATCATAGTTCATCATTGTAAATTAATAGAAAAATTGTCTAATTCCACCTCAATTCTATCACATTAGTGAGTGTTTTCATCTTCATCTCCATTTTACATTTTTTATTCTCTTAATATAAGGTACAAAATTTCACAATGATATAAATCTCTCTTAGTATCTTAATCACTTAGTTCTGTAAACTATTCCAACTTGACTTTTCATTAGTTCATGTAATCAAAGAAAATATTATTTTTTTTATTCTAGATGATGTTTGATTCCTTTAACTTTTAATAAAAAATAATTATATTATCTTACACATCTATATAATAAAAATATATTTCTTCTAGGAAGGATTTTTTTTGGTTTAAACCAACTCTAAAAAATTACTTATCAATTTTATTGACAATGTTATAGTCATCCAACTTTTCCCTAAAACCATAAATGTTGTAAACTATCTAATTCACTATAGTGAAATTTGCAACAAAATGTTATTCATAAATTATTTAGATGCCCTAAAACTAGTTCCTATAAACATTTAATTTTAATTCAAAAATTTAGGAAGCCCTTAATAGTTGCATATAAAATTTGTTCCTTCATTTCTTTAGTAGTATGGAGAAACATGAACTTTGTGTCGACTTTCTATGATAATGATGTTAAATGGGATATTGAGCCATTCCATCAAAGTCCATATTTCTCATATCAGTATGTTTTATAAAAGTAACATCAACAACTAGTGGAAAACCAAATATTGTTATATTAGTCACCTCTATGATAAGTGATAGGAGGTAAGGTGACATCATATTCTTCCAACTATTATAATTCTTCTCATTGAGTATGGTGACACCCAAAATAATTAATGAGTTAAGTTTCTCTATATATTATAATTATTTTTGGATCTATAGAGGGGATCATTTCTCTTATACAAATTATAGAGCCCCAAAATGGATCCCACTGATAGGGGTGAATATATAGCCTCTATCTATGAATTATTTTCATTAAATTCAACCACCTCAAACTTTTAAGGTTCTCAATCATCTAAATGGTATCCTGTTTCCCACCTATGATGTAAAAATAATAAGATAGATAAAAACACATGTTATTTATAAATTTTGATACTAATACCAACTCCTCTACTTGGTATTTAGACTCTCCAACATTCATTATTCATTGTAATATTATCATCAATTTCAATGGATTAGGCAGCAACAAGTTATACACCAAAATAGTTGATCCTCTATTTCATCTTTATTCTATAACCCAATAAAAAACTATTTCTCATATTTTTGATATAATGTTAACCCATATTCTATTCTATTAAATTATGTTTACACCTTAATTAGTATTCACTAAATAAAACCTCAACCTAAATTTAAGGGTTTGATCTTGATTGTCACAGAACCCCAAGTACTCCTCCCTATATGTCAAAGGGTGATATCTAGTAGTAAGGGTATAAAGTGGGTTTCATAAAGAGTATACCATCAATAAATGAGAAAAATGAATTTTTTTAACCAAACATGTAAAAATATAAACCCATATTATATAGGAACCAATAGAAAAAAATATTGTAATAAATGAATTTGGAAACAATGGACTTGAACAATCATACCAGAATAATAGGATATTGATCAGTCACTGAGATGATGACATATAAATGATAGAAAAAATAAAAGTAAAAATATGGCTTTACAACTAACTCCCAAATACACCTCCTCTCAATCTTGAGACTCAGAGTAATCTATCCCACTAAATGGTTAGCCCATTTCTCAGCCCAATTTATGCCTTCAATAACGGAGGTTTCTTGGGTAGCGAGGTACTATTTCAACCCGAGAGAGGTGTGATTATGACTCAATAGGTCACCACTAACATGGTTTAGTACCATACTAGTAAATATTTCATATACGTATGCGATTATCCCTATATAAAGTACAAATGAAATATATAAACTACATAATAATTACTTACTGTTACCAAGGAATAAGTATGTAACAATATCTATTTATCGAGTAGTCATGCACTTACTGTGATACCATAAACCATATCCATACCTGTTTTGGATCCATATATGAAGGAACATTAACCAACCTTGTCTGACACATCCCATTTGGATGTGATAGTATAAATACACATTTGAAACACCCCACTATAATGGTTAGTCCATGAACATGCCAACCATTGTCTGACATGTCCCTCTCTGTGGGATAGTTCATTTGGGAATGAGTTTTAACCAGCCACATAAAAAATTCTCTATCGATGGGATAATACAAAAACATGTTAGATAAATCCCTCTTTAAGGGATATTCCAAGTACATTCCAATCAAATTTTTACACTTCCATCCAATGGGAATAGTCCATAGAGCTCAACATACATGCTCAACTACAAAAGATAGTGGAATAGAACATGGTATATAACAAATAGGATGATAGATAAAACATCATGTCATATAAAGAAATAGACACTACAACCAAAAATCCAAATGGTATAAAATAACATTCATATGTCTCATGAGATACACAAAGAGACAACATGTGATTAAACATAAACAATATCTTTCCAATTTTATACAGGCACCCCACAAGTGATCAAACATTATGAATTGGTCCCATGATCTACACAAACCACATGATATCAAATAATAAGAACAGATCTCAAGGGATATAAATGGAGACCATATGTGATCAAACATCACAAAGGGGTCTCAAAGGCTACAAATGTTCCCCACATGAAACCAAATATCCATAATAGGTTTGATAAGCTACACACGAACACCACATGAAATAAAACATCAAGAATAGGTATAATGGGCTACACACGCACTCCACAAGTGATCAATCATCAATAATTGGTCTCACATGATACACATGCACACACATGTGATAAAAAATCATCCAATGGTGGCTGATATAATTCTAGAGTGAAAGGGATATCATGAACCTTGATACATTGTTCAATCACATAAGACCACCTCCCTTAAAAAAGAGTTATCTCCCATCCAAGAAGATCCTAAAGACTTTTCCCAAATCATCTAAGCCCCTTTAACCTCCATAGATTAACTAGAGTTCTTATCTTATTTCTATACATTCCCTAATAACTAAATATAACTACATAAAAAACATTTTTGATTAAAAGAAATATAATAACTAGAGGTGAATGGAATTCTCATTGAAGGACTTACTATGTATCTTCGTCTAGCTAGAACCATGAACACTACCCATTTAGGTACTATAACACTCTTTCAACATCATTGCTTCAAAAAAAAAAACTATTTCATGACAAAAAACAATGCTTAATTTAATACAACTAAATTGGAATTCTAGAATAATTCCACTAAGAAATGCCCCTTAGTTTTAGTGTTATCCAACAAAGATTGGGACACTCTCAACACGCTCCCAATCCTTATTCATTTAAAATAACCAATTTAATTTTTCGGTTCAATAACCAATTTAATTCGGTTCGACCCAAAACCGTTGAAGGAAAAACAACTGGATTTAACATCAATTAAATGACAATCAATTACATTCCATCATTATCATGTGACATACCCTATCCATGGTGATAAAAATCCCCATCATTCTTAGACAATTCCACTAGAAACAATATAATTTTCATCCTATTATCTAATAAGAATATGTTCAAAGAAAGAAAATGACCAAGATTATTAAGGAAACACGAATAAAATATAATTAAGATAATAAATGACAACAAGTTTCAAGTCATACCATGAGAAATCATCCATGATGAACGACTCAATGATCCACCACCACACAAGGAAAAAGGGAGATAAGATTGATGACTAATGATAGATCTTACCAAGATTAGGAAATTCATTTGTCATAGATCCACCTTAGATTAGAGGGAGTTAATAGAGGGAGGCGAATAAGAGGTTGATGTTGAGTATCCCCCAAAAAAATTCAGACAGGGAGATAAATACCAAGGAGTGCTTGATGGCCAGAAATACCCCCCCCCCACTTAAAACTACCCAGTGCGCTCTATTGGCTAGGAGATTGAAAAAAATCCCCCAAGTACATGATTCCTAAATACACATGGAGTACTTATTAAAAGTAGGTGTACTACCCAACCCATTGGATATATGGTGGATATAGCAGCATCCCCAGCTACTTCATGCTTACTCCATTGAAAAACAGATATCTAAGTCTCCAATGAAGATTCATTTCAAGTATAAAAACACAACATTAAGATGTTTAAAATTGAAGAATAAAAATTGAAAAACCAATTATGAAAATTATCCAAATACCATATTTAATTTTAAAATACCTCTAAATAAAGTAGTCATATTGACATGGGTCACTGTAATCCCCCCACCACAAAATTCTCTTCCTTAATAATTTTTGGTAACATGTGAATTAGAAATCCTGATATTCCTCAATCGTCATATATAAGTAGTTCCCTATGTTACATCCTTGAACTATAACTCATCAAAAAAAGATAATTATTAGTCCCAAAATCCCAAAATGTTTTTCAAGTCTAATGCTAAACACGAACATTATAATCTGAGGAAAAAATCTCATTGTTATTATGCATTGAGATAGTGACCCCCGCATCTGTCTAACTCAACACATCAAAATTTATTCAACTAATTTATCTTGAAGAAAAATGTTCCTCCCCTATATAGTAATCGATATATGGAGAATGATTTTGGTATTACAATTAAACAACAAGTTTAGTTCAATTCAATCACACCTAGTTAAGAACAAAACATTGGTTAAAATTATATACTAGAAACCTCATGTAACGCCCCGACCCCAGTTACCCATAGTCGATGAATTATTACATAACATTGGAATGATCACAAAAGATCATGTATTGAAAGACTGATTAGTTTAGTAGTCTTGTAAACACTAGATATAATCATAGGTCTTACATTACATCATGAAGTAAAAAAACTGCAACAACATCTTGTATTCATATCCCCTCATACTATCCCTGCAGGTCATTCATAAATTACATCTTCACATACTGGGAGAAATAAAACATTGAAAGGGGTGAGCTTAGATGCTCATTAAGGATAACAATATAGCAGAAACTTTTATAGATAAGCATAAACATTTAAGGTAATGTATAACTAAAACAAAAGCCTTTTAAACTTGAACTTCAGCATAATATGGAAAAGATAAAATGAAATAATTCCATTTACTTATTCACCTGGATATTCTACAAGTCGAATAACCACATGCAATATCAATAACCACTTTCATAATGATGGAATGCAGAATGCCAGACTATCATAACCACATAGTCAAGGCCTCGTGCCAAGACTTAAAATAAGATATTGTTAAGGCCTTGTTCCAAGACACTAGTTTGTCTCATGAGACCTACCGATGCATCGAGGAGATATAGCAAGCTCCACCCGTCACTTATTAAGTCCAATGCATTCCTCATATGAACAGGTTTAAACATAACATAAACATTCGTATTAAAACTAGCATACGAAATGTCAATGCTTTATCCACAAACCATGAATGGTATAAAAATAGCACATCCACAGTCAAACATAACTCATTCAATACAATATGGAAGATTTTGTTGTAACAGATTAACCTCAATAGATAATAATGAAGGATATTGGCATAGATTAAAATAATCCTCAAACTATTGAGAGAAATATCTCCCTTTTTCTTAAAAACAATTAAAAGTCACAATATTTTTTAAGAAGGAATTTAAAATATATTTTTGAATCAAAGTGTCCCATACCACTTTGAATATTTTAAAAGGAATTTTGAGTTAAGAAATTTAATTTCCATATAAATAAATCCTTAAAACAATTTTTAAAACATGGACATTAATGAGAATGTTTTAGAATAATAAATCTTTAAAACATTTTAAAATGATATTTTAGTTAGAGTTCCTAACCAAAAGAGAGACACTTGAATACAAATAATTGTGGTAATAAAAAGCTTGTAATATCATGAGAATAAATGGATTCATGATATACTATGTCAAAGTACATTATATATACCATATAAAAGTGATTTGGTGTATAATAACAAAGGAGTCTCAATGGAAGGTAAATTGAGATGAAATATCTCACAAAGGCCATATCCTTAGGTTTAGGATAAATCAACGACATGATTATGTGTGAAAAATATAAATACACACAATATTATTGGATATTCAGGGTAAAAAAATCAAAGAACATTCACACATATTCTTGTAAAAACTACACCAATGAATTGGATGTTTAACTCAACAAATCGAGATTGGGTAAAAATTATTCTTATCAAGTTCATATCGATGACTTGAGAATTTATCTATGGAGTGATTATGTGTATCGAAATTATATCCATAGAAAGGGAAGTGGAAATTATGACATAGTCAAATGAATTGTGATTCCACACATAATCTTGGAGTAAAATAATCAATGAAGTATGCGTAAATCCGAATGAATGGAAATTGAAATTTCAAATTCCCTTATCAATTTGGTAACATACGAAACATAAAACCATGAAAGAAGGATAATAAAATTATTATTTAAACATCCATAAATTAAATTATATTACACAATGAATACAATCATGGGCAGTACACACACCACATGCAATAAATAAGTGGTGAACAATGGAAATCTCACGCAATTAAAAGTGAGAAACGTAACCCCTTACTTTGTACTTTTTCCTTGGGAGAGGGTAGTTTACCCTCCTGTATAATGTTGAAATAATTGTTATTGAATCATACAAGAATCATATACATTAACATGATATCATATATGATCTTTTAACATTGCTTTGTTAATAATATCTTAGTATTATCGTCGTTTCGGGTGTTAACTTACTCGTTTTCTTTTATATGTTTTGTTACATAAGTCGTGTTTGTTTTGAATAGGTTGTATCTTATTCATATAAAGAATTATATTAAGTCCTTAAACATTATTTTTAATCATAAAATGAGAATTAGACTTGTATAGGTACGATGGGGAATGCATCTCATCGCGTTCGTGGAGACGGTAGTCGGTACGTACCCTCAAGCGATAATATCATTATTTTGATATTAAAATCATATATAATTGGATGGTATATCATATATATAGAGTCATTATATTTTTATATTTATTATTTACATGAATTACACATCATTATTATACCCCTCTAAATAATAATGTTTTGAATAACAATTACTCCATGCCGTTGAGATGGTAATCCGTACGTACGCACGTATGGTGACATGTCATTCAAAGGATGGATAGAATATTGAATATCGTTGTACCATATTTATAATAAAATCACAGTATATAAATGATACTATATTTATTATTTTATAATGGAAAGAACAAAGAAAGAATAAGTTGAAGAAGAAATGAACTTGAAAGAGGGTGGTGAAAATGTTACCTCTTCTTCGGGTTCTTCCTTTTGACTAGATCAAAAGGGATCATAAGGTTGGCTTTCTGATCAAAATAATGAATCTATGTTGAATTGAGGGAAGTTTTTAGGATATTTTGAGAGATGTTGGCCGATACAAAAGGCTTGAGATGTGTGAGGAATTGGTTAGAAGTGGTGTCCTTTTATAAGGGGGAGGATGGGCTCTTTAGAAAAAACTTAAAGTATTAATTTATAATAAATTAATAATCAGTTTGTAATGGGTAAAAAGTAGATTATTAAATGTCTAAGGTGGGGATGGGTCTAAAACCACCCAAAAAATATATTTTAGATAGGTTTGGGTCACTATAGTAACCTTATCTTTTAGATTTAACTCTTAGTTAAATAGTTTGACATTTACAATGTCTCTTTGTATTTTTACATTATATAGTTAATAAACATACTATATACTTCCATGAGACCCCCAAGTGGTCCATTTATGATACACCTATCGTTATATAAGTCCTTTTGCCAAACCGTATATTGTTAGGAATATAATATCAATTAATAATATAATATTGTTTTTTAAAAACTCTTTTATGTCAATTTTGACACTATTGAGTATTTTGTTTTTGATAAATTCATAACAGCATTATTACTTCGAATAAAATTCTTATAACAAATTATAATATGTCTTATTAACCTATAAAATTATTTTAATTCATAAAAATTCACAAATTACATTTTTTTGGATATTTATAATATCAATTATTTTAATATTTCATTAATTCGGTAATTACTGCATAACCATTATGTCATAAATAAATTAAATTATTTAATGTCTAAAAATTATAAATAAAATACCAATATGTAGGAAATATTTTTGTCTTCCTAATTAATATTTACAATCTAATTTATCTTATGTATAACCCCATATTAAAAATGTTTTGGTAATTAATCTTTGATTTTAACTCTTTTAACTCTTCTTTGAATTAATAAATAATAAATTTCCTAATCTAATTCAAGTGGACCAAAATTATAATATTTTATTCCTAAGGTTGTTATTGGTCGAGCTATACTTTTCCAATAGAATTAGGACATGCGTTAGAGTAATATTAATATCATTTTTACCCTTAATTACCCTATTTACTTTTAACCGTGGTAAATAAAAGTAAAATGTTACTATTCACCAAAAATTAGTTTTATCTCATTGAACCACATTTTAATCCTTGATATTGACCTTGTTTCTAGGATTTTCGAAATTCCACTCACAGAAGCGGTAAAATTATGTTTTACGTGAATTTCCAAATTCTCTTAGGATGTGGGTAAAAGACGCTGAAAAGTTCCATAAAATTTTTATATATCGAAAATTATTTTAAACTAACTCCAATGAATTACAATGAACTTATATAAGTATTATGTACCTATTTTGACCTTAATTAAATTTAAATAAAATAAAAATTTATTTAAATAAAAATTTGTTTTTAAACTATAACTCAGTGTTTTTTCACTATTCATCAAAAATTGAAAGTTTTCAGAAAAATAACAAAAAATCACCCCAACCTAATTTCAATATTCCGAATCCAAAAATGATGTCCATTTTGAATGATAAAATTATAAAATTTCAAAAAGTGGGTATTACTATTCATAACGGCTAGTTTGATTGGTTTTGGTGTGTGTTAGAACTCGAAGTTATGCACAACACACTATATTACATTATTCAGAGGGAAACGTACCATGGAAGCTTGGGGTGTTACATTATCCCCTCATTCAATAAATTGTGTCCTCACAATTTTTAAAATTAGGCTTGGGAATATGATGGTAATTCCCACATTGGAAAAAGAGTCAATGAAACTATCACTTTGAAAGAAAGAAAGAGAAGTAAAAAAAGGTCACCCGAGATAACCTATACTAGGATTCCATGTAGAAAAACATGGATATGGATGATAAACAATGTGTCATGTTCTATTAGAGAGGGATAAAGAACATGATCAGGAGAAAGTTAATAACAAGAAAACCACAAACTTGTGATGGGACAAATGGTCATTAGTTTCCCAGTAGGAATGTTAAACGGACAACATTTTTTTAAGTTACATTAAATAAAGATGAGGAATTAATTTATGATATTGACTAAGAACATAAATTGATATACATACTTTTTGTGTAAAGTTTCATTCATTAATAAATTCCTACTACTAACTCATTTTTAAACGATGAGTATTCAAGAAGACTTGGTCACACCGGAAGAGATAGAATAAACTTCTTATAGAATCACATAATCCACGAAGGATAAACTATATATCTACCTTCTCTTTAGAGATTAATAAAAACCAAAATGGTTAGTATAAGATCTGATGATCCCCCAAAAGAGTATTCTATTAGAGAAAGAAACACTAATCTAAATTTCTAAAATTAAACCAACAATACCCCAAAGATAAATAAATACCATTCAATAAACAATTGTCCTTAAAATCTTTCAATATGATCCAAACTAATATTGAAACCCAAAACTTAGATGAATTTGTAGTCTTCCACGTAAAATTGTATCTCCAAATTACATCAACTACTCTTAAAGTCACATACATAAAATTAATTAACCTAATCAAATATTCTCTATTATAGGTTAATCATTTCCATAAATAACCCAAATCATTATAAATCCACAATAAAAACATAGATAAAAATCCACCATTACTCCTCAAATGAAATCCCATAGTATTATATTTTCCTTGGGCTTATAGTGTTCCCAACAAAGCAAACATCCTCTAAAATAACATTTATCACTCAATCACCAAATTATTTTCACATACTAAGGATATTCACTTGATAAGACATAAGATCCCAAATAAACTTATTATTGATCAATAAAATAATTTAACTAAAAATAATTAGTCACACTAACCCGGGACTTCACGTAGTCCAGTGGTAGGCGATAAATCCATATCGCACTTTGGATGTGGGTTTGATTCCCACAGCTTTGTCCGACACGACGGGTTGTCACACGTTCTGCGTGTTGTCCTTTCTCAAAAACTATACTTTATAACATTACCAAAATGAGATAAATTCCTCAAAATAACCATAACATAATTTAACCAAAAATTTTAACTCATACCGTGAATTTTCATCACAAAATATAATAACTTGTAATATCCACAAACCCAATGATCATATAAAACTAAATGGTTATTTATAACAATATCCACAAGAGAAAGGACAAGTCTTCCTCAAATATCATTCTCACATGATAAATTACAGGGTTACACAAATAAGAGAAAATTCACCCAAAGTAATATCAACAACAAGGAGCACTAATACCTTTAAATATTTTTCCATCCATTTATTTCCACATAGGTTCTTCCTTGACCAAGAGGTTATCCTATAAAAAAGGTCATTGACTTGGGTGATTCCAAGGTCCCTTACATTTACGACAAATGACCGTAATTGGAATCTTGGGGCCATTTTTATTTTCTTCCATAGTAATATTCATTTTTCCTCAGCAATTCTTCACTTTATGTCCTTACTTCCCACACACAAATCATTTCTTTGTTCCATTGAGACACTTTCCTGGGTGTCTCCTTCCACATTTCCTGCATGATGGAAATTGAGGATTCTTTTCTCCATGGTCTCCACTGCTGGAGCTCTTATCATTCATCACCTTTCTCTTCTTTGTTGAGTCTAGGAATTGGTTTATATATATATTGTTCATCACATTTTTGGAAAATTGTTTTGGAATGAATACGATATCTTTTACGATTATCAACGTACCATTATATAGCTCATTTCCACCATTGTTGCCAACTTGTACATCATTCTCAAAGTCACTATGACTTCCTTGGAATCCAGCCATTGACTAAAACTAGAAATCCTTGTGTGGGTAAAAGTAGTCATAAAATCATTTAGATAATATCATGTCACCATATTCCTAATTTGAAACACATTAGGATTAACCAAGGTCATTTACTCTCATAATACTTCAAATTAGTTTGTAAAGAAAATGTAAATTACCCTAAGTGTATCCCCCAGGAGTGTCGTAACCAAGAGTGCAGTAAGGCCCGTTATCGTGCACCAGTTCGCGTTCGAGTCTCGCTCAAAGCGGTGTTTTTGGGTTTTACCCCTAGGTACATCTGTTCTAGAGCCACATCTACCTGCTCGTATCCAGACAAGGATTTATTGCTTGGAAAAATCACAAAATCTATAAAATACCAAAATTATAGGAAGTTATTCTATACTAATCCTAAAAGTGTTTCTTAGGGATATGTGCTCTAATAAGAGTTTATCTAAATCTAGCTTCCACGATTTGTACTAAACTTCCTCTGATAATAAATGTAACGCCCCGACCCCAGTTACCCAGAGTCGGTGCATTATTACATAACATTGGCATGATCACAAAAGATCAAGTCTTGAAAGACCTATTTGTTTAGTAGTCTTGGAAACACTATATATAATTATAAGTCTTACATTATATCATAATATAAAAAAACTACAACCACATATTGTATTCATATCCCCTCATACTATCCCTGACGGTCATTCATAAATGACTTCTTCGCATTCTGGGAAAAATAGAACATTGAAAGGGGTGAGCTTAAATGCTCAGTAAGGATAACAATATAGCGGAAACATTCATAGATAATCATAAACATTTAAGTTAATGTGTAACTAAAACAAAATACTTTTAAACTTGAACTTCAGCATAATATTGAAAAGATAAAATGAAATAATTCCATTTACTTATTCACATGGATATTATACTATTCGAATAACCACATGAAATATCAATAACCACTTTCATAATGATGGAATGCATAATGCCAGAATATCATAACCCCATATTCAAGGCCTCGTGCCAAGATTACAAATAAGATTTTGTCAAGGCCTTGTGCCAAGACACTTGTTTGTCTCCTGAGACCTATCGGTGCATCGAGGAGCTATAGAGGGCTCCAGCCGTCACTTATTAACTCTAATTCATTCCTTATATGAACAAGTTTAAACATAACATAAATATTCGTATTAAAACTAGCATAAGAAATGTCAATACATTATCCACAAACCATGAATGGTATAAAAATAGCACATCCACAGTCAAACATAACTCATTATATACAAGATGGAAGATTGTATTGTAACAGATTAACCTCAATCGAGAATAATTAACTATATTGACATAGATTAAAATAATAATCAAACTATTGAGAGATATACCCCCCTTTTTCTTAAAAACAGTTAAAATTTACACTATTTTTTAAGAAGCCATTTAAAATAGATTTTTGAATCAAAGTGTCTCATACCACATAGAAACTTTTAAAAGGAAATTTTATTTGAAAACTTTAATGTCCATATAAATAAATCCTTAAAACAATTTTTAAAACATGGACATTAATGAGAAAGATTTAGAATAATAAATCTTTAAAACATTTTAAAATGATATTTTAGTTAGAGTTCTTAACCAAAAGAGAGACAGTTGAATACAGATAATTGAGGTAATGAAAACGTTTTAATATCATGATAATAAATGGATTCATGATATACTATGTCAAAGTACATTATATACCCCATATAAAAGTGATCTGGTGTATAACAACAAAGAAGTCTCAATGGAATGTAAATTGAGATGAAATATCTCATAAAATCTGTATCCTTAGGTTAAGGATAAATCAAAGACATAATTATGTGTGAAAAATATAAATACACTCAATATTATTGGATATTTAGGGTAAAACAATCAAAGGACATTCACACATATTCTTGTAAAAACAACACCAATGAATTGGATGTTTAACTCAACAAATCGAGATTGAGTAAAAATTACTCTTATCAAGTTCATATTGATGACTTGAGAATTCATCAATGGAGTTATTATGTGTATAAAAAGTATATCCATAGAAAGGGGAGTGGAAATTATGACATAATAAAATGAATAGTGATTTCACACATAATCTTGGAGTAAAATAATCAATGAAGTATGCGTAAAGCCGAATGAATGGAAATTGAAATTTAAAATTCCTTTATTGATTTGGTAACTTATGAAACATACACCCATGAAAGAAGGATAATATAATGATGATATAAATATCCATAAATTAAAGTATATTACACAATTAATACAATCATGGGCAGTACATACACCACATGCAATAAATACGTGGTGAAGAATGGATATCTCACGAAATTAAAAGTGAGATAAAAACCCCTTACTTTGTACTTTTTCCGTGGTCGATGGTAGGTTAGATTCCCTTATAATTTGGAAATAATTGTTATTGAATTATACGAGAATCATATACATTAATATGATATCATATATGATCTTTTAACATTGCTTTGTTAATAATATCTTAGTATTATCGTCGTTTCGGGTGTTAACTTACTCATTTTCTTTTATATGTTTTGTTACATAAGTCCTGTTTGTTATGGATAGGTTGTATAATATTCATATATAGAATTATATTAAGTCCTTAAGCATTATTTTTAATCATAAAATTAGAATTAGACTCATTTAGATACGTTGGGGAATGAATCTCATCGTGCTCGTGGAGACGGTAGTCCGTACGTATGCACGAGCGATAATATCATTCTTTTGATATTAAAATCATATATAATTGGATGGTATATCATATATAAAGAATAATTATCATGTTTTATTTATTATTTACATGAATTACACATCATTATTATACCCATCTAAATAATAATGTTTTGAATAACAATTACACCACGACGTGGAGACGGTAAGCCGTACGTACACATGTATGGTGACATGTCATTCAAAGGATGGATAGAATACTGAATATGGTTGTACCATATTTATAATAACATCATAGTATATAGAAGATACTGGAGTTATTATTTTGGAATGTAAATAACAAAGAAAGAATAAGTTGAAGAAGAAAGGAACATGAAAGAGGTTGGTGAAAATGTTACCTCTTCTTCGGGTTCTTCCTTTTGATTTGATCAAAAGGGATCCTATGGTTGGCTTTCTGATAAAAATAAGGCCTCTAGGTTGAATTTAGGGAAGTTGGGAGGATATTTTGGCAGAGGTTGGCCGATCCAAAAGGCTTGAGAGGTGCGAGGAATTGTTTTGAAGTGGTGTCCTTTTATAAGGGAGAGGAGGGGCTCTTTAGAAAAAACTTAAATTATTAATTTATAATAAATTAATATTCGGTTTCTAATGGCTCCAAAGTGGATTATTAAATTTCTATGGGAGGTATGGGTCGAAAACCACCCAAACAATAGATTTTAGATAGGTTTGGGTGACTATAGTAACTTGATATGTTAGATTTAACTTTTAGTTAAATAGTTTGACATTTACCATGTCACTTTGTATGTTTACATTATATAGTTAATAGACTTACTATATACTTCCATGAGACCCCCAAGTGGTCCATTAATGATAAAAATATCATTATATAAGTCCTTTGACCAAAACATAGATTTTTAGGTATATAATATCAATTAATAATATAATATTTGTTTTTAAAAACTCTTTTATGTCAATTTTGACACTATTGGGTATTTTGTTTTTGAAAAATTCATATCAACATTATTAATTCGAATAAAATTTATATAACCAATAATAATATTTCATATTAACCTTAAAAATTATTTTAATTCATAAAAATTCTCAAATTACATTTTTTGGATATTTATACTATCAATTATTTTAATATTTCACTAATTCGATAATTACTGCATCACCATTGTGTCATAAATAAATTATATTATTTAAAGTCTAAAATTATAAATAAAATACCATTATGTAGGAAATATTTTTATCTTCCTAATTAATATTTACAATCTAATTTATCTTATGTATAACTCTGTATTAAAAATGTTTTAGTAATTAAACTTTGATTTTAACTCTTTTAACTCTTCTTTGAATTAAATAATAATAAATATCCTAATCTAATCCAAGTGTACCTAAATGATAATATTTTATTCTTAAGGTTGTTTTTGGTCTATATACACTTTTCCAATAGAATTAGGACATGTGTTAGCATAATATTAATATCATTTTTATCCTTAATTACCCTATTTACTTTTAACCGTGGTAAATAAAAGTAAAATGTTACTATTCACCAAAAAAAAATTCATCTTATTGAACCATATTTTACTCCTTGATATTAACCGTGTCTCTCAGATTTTCGAAATTCCACTCAAAGAAGCGGTAAAATTATGTTTTACATGAATTTCCAAATTCTCTTAGGAGGTGGGTAAAAGACGACAAAAAGTTCCATAAAATTTTTATGTATTTAAAATTATTCTAAACTAAATCCAATGAATTACATTGAACTTATATAGGTATTATGTACCTATTTTGACATTAATTAAATTTAAATTAAATAAATAATTATTTAAATAAAAATTCGTTTTTAAACTATAACTCAGAGTTTTTTCACTATTCATCAAAAATTGATTGTTTTTAGAAAAATACCAAATATTCACCCTAAGATAATTTCGATATTACAAATCCAAAAATGAAGTCCATTTTGAATGATAAAATTTATAAAATTTCAAAAAGTGGGTATTACTATCCATAACAGCTAGTTTGATCGGTTGTGGTGTGTGTTAGAACTCGATGTTGTGTACAACACACACTATTGCATTATTCAAAGGGAGACGTACCGTGGAAGATTGGGGTGTTACATTCTCACCTCCTTCAATAAATTGGATCCTCACAATTTATAAAATTGGGCTTGGGAATATAATGGAAAGTCCCACATCGGAAAGACTTAATAAAACTATCACTTTAAAAGAAAGAAAGAGAAGAAAAAAGGTCACCTGAGATAACCTATAATATGATTCCATGTAGAAAAACATGGATATGGATGATAAACTATGGGTCATGTTTTTATAGAGAGGGATAGAGAACATGATCAGGAGAAAGTTAATAACAAGAAAAAAACAAACATGTAATGGGACAAATGGTCATTTGTTTCCCAGTAGGAAAAGTAAACGGACAATATTTTTTTTGTTTTAAGTTTCATTACATAAAGATGAGGAATTAATTTCTGATATTGTCTAAGAACATAAAGAGATATACATACTTTTCGAGTAAAGTTTCATTCTTTAATAAATTCCAACTACTAACTCATTTTTAAACGATGAGTATTCAAGAAGACTTAGTCACACTGGATGATATAGAATAAACTTCTTATAGAATCATATGATCCATGAAGGATAAACTATATATTTAACTTATCTTTAGAGATTAATAAAAACCCAGATGGTTAGTATAAAATCTGATGATCCCCCAAAAGGATATTCCATTAGATAAAGAAACACTAATCTTAAATTCTAAAATTAAACCAACAATACCCCAAAGATAAATAAATACCATTCAATAAACAATTGTCCTTAAAATCCTTCAATATAATCCGAACTAATATTGAAACCCAAAACTTAGAATAATTTGGTTATGTAGTCTTCCACGTTAAATTGTATCTCAAAATGACATCAACTACTCTTAAAGTCACATACTTAAAAGTAATTAACTTAATCATATATTCTATATTATAGGTTAATAATTTATATAAATAACCCAAATCACTATTAATCCACAATAAAAACATAGATAAAAATCCACTATTACTCCTCAAATTAAATCCCATAGTATTCTATTTTCCTTGGGCATATAGTGTTCCCAATAAAGTGATCATCTTCCAAAATAACATTTATCACTTAATCACCAAATCATTTTCCTATACTAAGGGTATTCACTTGATAAGACATAAGATCCCAAATCAAATTATTATTGATCAGTAAAAACATTTCAATAAAATTAATTATTCACACTAACCAGGGACTTCACGTAGTCCAGTGGTAGGTGATAAATCCATATCGCACTTTGGTTGTGGGTTTGATTCCTACAGTTTTCTTCGACGTGACGGGTTGTGACACGGTCTGCGTGTTGTCCTTTTTCAAAAACTATATTTTATAACATTACCAAAATGAGATAAATTCCTCAAAATAACCATAACATAATTTAAACACAAATGTTATCTCATACCTTGAATTTTCATCACAAAATATAATAACTTGTAATTTCCTCAAACCCAATGATCATATAAAACCAAATGGTTATTTATAACTATATCCACAAGTGAAAGGAAAATTCATCTTCAAATATCATTCTCACATGATAAATTGTAGGGTTACACATATAAGTGAAAATTCACCCAATGTAATCTCAGCAACAAGGAGGACCAATACCTTTAAATATTTTTCCATCTATTTATTCACACATAGGTTCTTCCATGACCAAGTGGTTATCCTATAAAATAGGGAATTAACTTGGTTGATTCCACGGTCCCTTACATTTACGACAAATGACCGTAATTGGAATCTTGGGACCAATTTTATTTTCTTCCATATTACTCTTCATTTTCCTCGACAATTCTTCACTTTATGTCATTCCTTCCCACACGTAAAACATTTCTTTGTTCCATTGAGACACTTTCCTGGGTGTCTCCTTCCACATTTCTTGCATGATGGAAATTGAGGATTCTTTTCTCCATGGTCTCCAATACTGGAGCTCTTATAATTCCTCATCTTTCTCTTCTTTGTTGAGTCCGGGAATTGGTTAATATATATTATTGATCATATTTTTGGAAAATTAAATTGGCATGAAGACGATATATTTTATGCCTATCAACACTCCATTTTTTTGCTCATTTCCACCATTGTTCCCACCTTGTACATCATTCTCAAAGTCACTATGACTACCTTGGAATCCATCCATTGAATAAAACCAGAAAGCATTGTGTGAGTAACAGTATTCATAAAATCATTTAGAGAATATCATGTCACCATAATCTCAATTTGAAACACATTATGATTATCCAAGGTCATTTAAACTCATTATACTTCAAATATATTTGTAAATAAAATGTAAATTATCCTAAGAATATCCCCCGGGAGTGTCGTAACCAAGAGTGCAGTAAGGCCCGTTGTCGTGCACCAGTTCCCATTCGAGTCTAGCTCAAAGCGGTGTTTTCGGGTTTTACCCCTAGGTACATCTGTGCAAGATCCTCCTCGACCTACTCGTATCCATACAAGGATGTATTAAGTGGAAAACTCACAAAATCTATACAATACCAAAATTCTAATAATTTCTTCTATACTAATCCTAAAAGTCTTTCTAAGGGCTACATGCTCTAATCAGAGTTTATCTAAATCTAGCTTCCAAGATTTGTACTAAACTTCCGCTGATACCAAATGTAATGCTCCAACCCCAGTTATCCAAATTCGGTGCATTATTACATAACATTGGAATGATCACAAAAGATCAAGTCTTGAAAGACCGATTAGTTTAGTATTATTGGAAACAATGGATATAATTATAAGTCTTACATTACATCATAAATTAAAAAAAACTACAACAACATCTTGTATTAATATCCCCTCATACTATCCCTATAGGTCATTCATAAATTACTTCTTCACATCCTAGAAAAATAAAACATTGAAATGGGTGAGCTCAGATGCTCAGTAAGGATAAAAATATGGCGGAAAATTTCATAGATAAGCATAAACATTGAAGGTAATGTATAACTAAAACAAAATCCTTTTAAACTTCAACTTCAGCATAATATGTCAAAGATAAAATGAAATAATTCCATTTACTTATTCACATGGATATTATACTAGTCGAATAACCACATGTAATATCAATAACCACTTTCATAATGATGGAATGCATAATGCCAGACTATCATAATCACATAGTCAAGGCCTCATTCCATGATTACAAATAAGATTTTGTCAAGGCCTTATACCAAGACACTAGTTTGTCTCATGAGACCTACCGATGCAACTATGAGCTATAGAGGGCTCCACCAACCACTTATTAAGTCCAATTCATTCCTAATATGAACAGGTTTAAACATAACATAAACATTCGTATTAAAACTAGCAAACAAAATGTCATTACATTATCCACAAACCATGAATGGTATAAAAATATCACATCCACTGTAAAAAATAACTCATTCAATACAATATGGAATATTTTATTGTAACAGATTAACCTCAATCGAGAATAATGAAGGATATTGACATGGATTAAAATAATCATCAAACTGTTGAGAGATATATCCCCCTTTTTCTTAAAAACATTTAAAAGTCACACTATTTTTCAAGAAGCCATTTAAAATATATTTTTGAATCAAAGTATCCCATGCCACTTTAAAACTTTTAAAAGGAATTTTGATTTTAAAACATTAATGTCCATATATATAAATCATTGAAACCATTTTTAAAACATGGACATTAATGAGAAATATTTAGAATAATAAATCTTTAAAACATTTTAAAATGATATTTTAGTTAGAGTTCCTAACTAAAAGGGAGACACTTGAATACAAATAATTGAGGTAATAAAAACGTTGTAATATCATGAGAATAAAGGGATACATGATATACTATATCAAAGTACATTATATACACCATATAAAAGTGATTTGGTGTATACCAACAAAGGAGTCTCAATGGAATGTAAATTGAGATTAAATCTCTCATAATGGTCGTATCCTTAGGTTAAGGATAGATCAACGACATAATTATGTGTGAAAAATATAAATACACTAAATATGATTGGATATTTAGTGTAAAACAATGAAAGGAAATTCACACATATTCTTGTAAAAACAACACCAATGAATTGGATATTTTACTCAACCAATCGAGATTGAGAAAAAAATTACTCTTATCAAGTTCATACCGATGACATGAGAATTTATCAATGGAGTGATTATGTGTATCAAAAGTATATCCACAGAAAGGGGAGTGTAAATTATGACATAATAAAATTAATATTGATTCAACACATAATCTTGGAGTAAAATAATCAATGAAGTATGCGTAAAGCCGAATGAATGGAAATTGAAATTTCAAATTCCCTTATCGATTTGGTAACTTACGAAACGTACACCCATGAAAGAAGGATAATACAATGATGATGTAAATATCCATAAATTAATGTATATTACAAAATTAGTACAATCATGGGCATTACACACACCACATGCAATAAATAAGTGTGAACAATGGAAATCTCACGAAATTAAAAGTGAGATAAGAAACCACTTACTTTGTACTTTTTCCTTGGTCGAGGGTAGGTTAGCCTCCTGTATAATGTTGAAATAATTTTTATTGAATTATACAAGAATGATATACATTAATATGATATCATATATGATCTTTTAACATTGCTTTGTTAATAATATCTTAATATTATCGTCTCTATGGGTGTTAACTTACTCGTTTTCTTTTATATGTTTTGTTACATAAGTCGTGTCTGTTATGGATTGGTTGTATCTTATTCATATACAAAATTATATTTCCATAAACATTATTTTTAATCATAAAATGAGAATTAGACTTGTATAGATACGATTGGGAATGAGTCTCATCACGTTCGTGGAGACGGTAGTCCATACGTACGCACGAGCGATAATATCATTATTTTGATATTAAAATCATATATAATTGGATGGTATATCATATGTAAAGAATAATTATCCTGTTATATTTATTATTTACATGAATTACACATCATTATTATACCCATCTAAATAATAATGTTTTGAATAACAATGACACCACGACGTGGAGACGGTAAGTCGTACGTACGCACGTATGGTGACATGTCATTCAAAGGATGGATAGAATACTAAATATGGTTGTACCATATTTATAATAACATCACAGTATATAGAATGTAAAGAGAGAAATATTGACATACATATACATTACATTACTATTGTAGAATACTTAATACATAACAAAAACAGACACCAAAGGACCATAATAGTTTAGAGTCTTTGGAAACATGGAACTAAATCTTCTAATCGTGGTGAAAGATCTTCAATATATCCCATAAAGATCTTCCCCTTTTTTTCTTACCTAAAACCTTTCTTTATATCCTAGGGAAAAGAAAACATATAAAGGGTGAGCTCAAATTCTTAGTAAGGGTAAACATAGAGAACACAAAACAATCCATAAACATTTGAATGAAAACACTTGAACATAAAATCTAAACACCAAAATCTTGAGAAAAGACATAAATCTTGGACGTATGTGAGGTATATATCATAAAGGAACATCAATCATGATAAAATAGCATGGTAATAAATCATTTAATTGTGGAAAACCATTAATCACATGATATGATTTCCATAGTATCCAAGGCATTGCTGCCAAGACCATCTTAGTGGACAAAGTCCCTTTCTGAACCGAGTTCACTCCTCATTCCAGTCCTGTATTACTGAACCGGACTAACCTACCGTTCTAGTCATGTCTATACCATGAGATATAAATCATTACCCAATTAATTGGAGGGAGATATAGGTCCCACCCATCTCATAATGAAATCATTCTTAAGTGTGCCAACACATAAACATAAATCATTCATCATAACCCAAGAATAAAATGGGTTTCATAAACATCATCCCATCATAAGATAATCCATATAAAACAAATAGATATCATTTCATCATAAGAAAAGTGAAACCATGTAAATCATAGGCACATTATACTTGAAACATACACATATGAAATAATGTCATCTTAGATGGAAAATGGTTTTGATAAAACACTTGAAATGAATTCTTGAGGAAAATATCCTTTCTTTTTCAAAATCATTTTCTTTTCACAAAATGCCATGCAATTTTAAAAGAAAAGTATTTTGTTAAATATAGTAATGAAATCTTGTAGAGGAATATTCATTTAAATAATTCATTATGAAACCGTAAAAATCCATTAATGTCATATAAGTTAAAATAAACATTCTCCTCATACTTTTTTCAAAAAAGTAAAAAAGTACCTCGTATGGTAAACAAAAGAATGATTCCTTCCAAACCATGTGGTAAAAGTAATAAAATGGTAAAAATGACTCTAAAAATACATGTAAGAGTACTAAAAATTTTATGAATTTTTTTTAGAAAACATGGACATGGATGATAAATATTACTGCAGTAAATACTTACGAATAAACAATCTTGGATAAGAATGAGACTGGAAAATAATTGTCCCTTACCTTTGGTCTGATATTCTTCTTACATATCCAAACATCCTGTATAATGATTTAAATAATGTCATTGAATTATTACAGAATCATATTCATTGTTATGATATCATATATGGTTCACTTATGACTTTATATTACATGTTCTTTTGTAAGTTCCATGTTAAAGCAGCGTTTTGGGTAAAATCGTTTTATTTATCGTACGTATTTGGACTTGTTGTTCTTGATATTATTATTAATTATATCTTTATTTACTTACATAAAGAATTTAAATCATGATTTATATATCATATATATATATTCATTATATATATATATATAATAGATATATAAATGCAATGAAATACACCGTTCATGGAGACGGTAGACCGTACGTACGCATGAACGCTGTTTTCGTTTCCTTGTTGAATTAAATGGAATTAAGTTAATGAAACATATATGTAAATAAATCTAGTATTATTATTATGTAATATATTTCTTGATTATTTATTATATATACTTTATAATCATACTTTATAATCATACTTTACTGGTTAATCATGGAAAATGAATCTCATCGCGTTCGTGGAGACGGTAGTCCATACGTACGCATGAGCGATGATATCATTCCCATGATCGTGTAATTATATTTAAGTGTAGTTATATTATTTAATAATCAGTATCACTTTAAAATAATCATATATAGTTATTTATTTACACCATTATAACCATCCAAGTAAAGTGGTGGTGGAAAATAGATTACACCACGGCGTGGAGACGGTATTCCTTACTTACGCACGTGATGTGATTTCATTTCCGTAGGATGGATATAAGATGAAATTGGGTTGTTTAATATTTATAATAACATATAATTATATTAGTTATACTTATGTTATTAATTTATGATGAAACCAATAAATAATAAGAAGTAGAAGAAGAAATAAATTGGAAAGAATCTATAAAGGATATTACCTCTTCTTTGACGCGCCTCTTATTAACCTCCTACTAAGGCACTAGGGTTGGTCTTTTGAGGAGACCATAACCTATATAATGTTTCTAGGGAAGATGATAAGGTAAATGGGCAGGGTTTGGCCATGATTCAAGGATCAAAAGGGTGTGAAGAGAAGAGGGAAGGGGTGCCCTTTTTATAAGGGAGGAGAGGAGCACCTTAGGAAAACTTAAAATATTATTTTATAATAAAGTCATATTCTGTTTTTAATAGCTCCAAATTGATTTATTTAGAAACTAAGGTGGGTATGGTTCGATAGCCTCTCAAAAAATAGGTTCTATACAAGTTTAGGTTTCTATTTTATCCTTATAATTAAGATTTAACTCTATGTAAAAAAATTTAACTTTTACCGTGTCTTTTTGTTTTCTTACGATATATGGTTAATAAACTTACTATAACAAGACAAAATTACCACAAGTGGATCATTATTAATATATATATCCTTATCTAAGTCATTAGGCCGAACCTTAGATTTTTAGGAATAAAATAACAATTAATAATATAATATTTGTTTTAAATACTATTTTATGTCAATTTTGACACTATTTGGTACTTGATTTTTCTGAAAATCATAACAGAATTATTAGTTCTAAAAAAGTTTATTAAATAAATAATAACATGTCATATTAAACTAGAAAATTAGTTTAATTCATAAAAAGTCTAAAATTACATTTATTTGGGTATTTATAACATCAATTATGTTAATATTTCATTAATAAGGTAATTACTGTATCATCATTGTGTCATAAATAAATTGAATTATTTAATGTGTAAAAATTATAAATAAAATACCATTATTTATGAAATATTTTTATCTTTCTAATTAATATTTATAGTCGATTTCATCTTATGTATTACCCTATATGAAAAATGTTTTAGTTATTAAACATTGTTTTTACCTATTTTAAATCTTCTTTACATAAAATAATAATAAGTGTCCTAATCAAATTCAAGTGGACCTAAATGATAATATTTTCTTCTGAAGGTTGTTTTTGTTCGATATAAACTTGTCCAATAGAATTATAACATGTGTTAGGGTAATATTAATATCATTATTACCCTTAATTACCCTGTTTACTTTTAACCGTGGTAAATAAAAGTAAAACGTTACTATTCACCAAAAATGATTTTCATCTCATTGAACCACATTTTACTCCTTGATATTAACCGTGTTTCTAGGATTTTGTAAATTCCACTCATAGAAGTGGTAAAATTATGTTTTATTTGAATTTCCAAATTCACCTAGGAGGTCGGTAAAAGACGATGAAAAGTTCAATAAAATTTTTATATATCCAAAATTATTATAAAATGAATCTAATTAATTATATTGAACTTATATAGGTATTTTTTATCAATTTTGACCTAAAATAAATTTAAAAAAATAAATAATTATTTAAATAAAAAGTCGGTTTTTAAATAGTAACCAATGTTTTCACTATTCATAAAAAATTGAATGTTTTCAGAAAAATACCAAATATTTACCCGAGGCTAATTTCGATATTCCGAATCCAAAAATGAAGTCCATTTTGAAAGATAAAATTTATAAAATTTCAAAAATTGGGTATTACAATTCATAATGGCAAGTTTATATAATATTTTAATAAAATATCATTGTTTAGTGAAACTCGATATTGCGTACAACACACGCTATCGTGGAAGGTCGTGATTGTGTGTAAAGCAAGCCAAGTCAGGGATTCATGGAGTGCAAGCTCCTTTTGGTGTAGCTTACAACAAAAGATATCAGTTAAAAAGAATATTTTTCATAAAATCTTGAGGTGTTACATTCTACCCCTTTTAAAATGAATTTCGCCCTCGAAATTCGTCCGGGTTATAAATGGTTTACTACTGAACAGTTTCTTTAATAGAAACCCACATCGTAAAATGGAATACCAATACTTGAATTTAAAAACTATGAAATGTAACGGTTACCAAAATTAACTAATCCATGGGTTTCCACATAAGAGAAAATGGGTGAAAATATGGATATGGAAGAGAAATATAACCATCAACTTCTGACGAAGAGTGGTAGAAGACATGGCTATGAAAAAGAAAATAATCACAAAGCCATAAATTTGTGATGATCTAAGGTACCATCCGATTCATCAGATATGAGAGCACTAGGACAACATTTTTTTTGTTTTCAAGATCATTTCCCTAAAGTTGAAGAATTTGAATTAGAAGAAATACTTACATTATTTTGGTATCATCTCACTGTTTCTCATGCCTCGAACAATTTCTACTTCATCTCTTAAAGAAACAAAGTTGAATTTGTCTTCTGTGAAGTGTTAGCAGATTATGCGATAGAATGATAGGTCATTCCATCTATTTCTATCACAAAAAGATTAGCACAATTTATTAAATATACAGAAGTCCATCTATGCTGATATTAATCATATATGGTTTTTAAAATGGACTTATACTTTATCTATCATAGTGCTTAATAAAATAAAACTTGTTTCTACTAACCAAGGACTTCCTGTAGGCTATTGGCAGGTGATAAAGGCATGTCGCACTTTGCTCGGGGGTTCGATTCCTGCATCCTTGTCCGACGTGACGGGTTGTTTCCCGTCATACGGGTTGTCCTTTTTCTAAAAATATACTATTATAACATTCTATCAATAATATTGAAATTTCATTTCAAGCCTTAAATAATATTAACTTATGTTCAACATAATCCATTCGAATCTTTAGGCTCATCCAAAATACTTCTTTCCAAACTCATTGTATAAAGAAAACGATTACTAAAAAGGTCATATAACAAGCATGTGAATACCATCATTTATCCCTCATATATCTTGTTGGTCACATTCCAATCATGTGAATACCTTAATCATGTATTCTCTTGAAAAATTAATACCCATTGAACCTTAGTGAAATCATGAATGAAGGGAAAAGTTAAAACTTACCACATACCAAAATCCAAAAAATTCTATATACTCAAACCATGATACCAATTAGTCCTTATATCAATCATGTGCTCATGAATACTATCAAACTTATTATTTTCTCCTTATCCGTTCATTATGCGCATATAATCTGCTTTCCAAAATATTTGAATCACTTTTGATGGTTACTGGTACCATAAAATTATTGAAAACCACAATAGTCTAATACAAAAATGTTCCAATATACCTTAAAAGTACCTCAAAAACATTATTCTTGAATACCAATACATAAACACTTCAATCCATCCTCTTCAATGATTTTCATCGAGTAAGTACTTACTTGATATAGAAGTAACCTCTTAGGTCAGGGAATTGAGTTGGGTAATGACCATGTTCTCCACAAATAAGACATTGAACTCCATAACAGTCTGTCACTCTATGACCCTTTTCTCCACACAGATAACATCTTCCCCTCCATTTGAGGTATGCCTCAATGTTCTTCTTCCCTTATTTAGAAATCTCAATCATCCTTTATCTATGCTCCTTAACATGTGAACATGCATAAAAGTCTATCTTCTTCTTATTTGATGAATTGGGAATACCACTAAAGTTCACCTTATTAATCATATATCATGATGACTAATTTGAAAAAATCACAAAATCTTTCTTTCTAGGAATTACACAATTTCATTTCTCATAGTCACCAATTTTTCCATTGGATTCAATGTTGACCCAATTCCTTCTGGTTCCCTCCATTGACTAAAACCAAAAACCATGGTGTAAGAAACAATTAAAATAATGAAGAACCACGTAATTATAAAAAGATACTTGTGGGATGTCTAACTTATCACACATTATTTAATCCATGACACCTTAGTTTTACCATATGTTATTCATTATTGTAAACATAATTCTAGTACTATAACCTATAGTTATAATAAACCTTAGGGACATCCCTAGACATACCTTAGAAATATCTCTAGGGATCTCACTAAAGTTCTCGCATCCTAGATTCCAATGGTTGACTAAATCTTTCCTCTAATACCAACTGTAAAGACCCAAATCTTGACGTACATAGACATTATGTTAATTTTTACGAATACTTAATAAATAACAAAAACAAACACCAAAGGACCGTAATAGTTTAGTGTCTTTGGAAACTCGAATCAAAATCTTCTAATCGTGGTGAAAGATCTTCAATATCTCCCATGAAGATCTCCCCCTTTTTGTTTTTTTACCAAAATACATTCTTTATATCCTTGGGAAAAGAAAACATATAAAGGGTGATCTCAAATTCTCAGTAAGGGTAAACATAGAGAACACAAAACAATCCCTAAACATTTGAATGCAAAAACATGAACATAAAATCTAAACACCAAAATATTGAGCAAAGACATAAATCTTGGAATTACGTGAGGTATATATCATAAAGGAACATAAATCATGATAAAATAGAATGGTAATAAATCATTTAATTGTGTAAAACCATTAATCACATGACATGATTTCCATAGTATCCAAGGCATTGCTGCCAAGACCATCTTAGAGGACAAATTCCCTTTCTGAACTGAGTTTACTCCTTGTTCCAGTCCAGTATTACTGAACTGGAATAACTTACCATTATAGCCATGTCTATATCATGAGATATAAATATTTACCAAATTCATTGGAGGGAGATATTGGTCCCACCCATCTCATAATTAAATCATTCTTAAGTGTGCCACAACATAAACATGAATCATTCATCATAACCCAAGAATAAAATGGGTTTCATAAACCTCATCTCGTCATAACATAATCCATATAAAACAAATGGATATAATTTCATCATAAGAAAAGTGAAACCATGTAAATCATAGAGACATTATACCTGAAACATACACATATGAAATAATTTCATCTTAGATGGAAAATGGTTTTGATAAAACACTTGAAAATAATTCTTGAGGAAAATATCCTTTCTTCTTCAAAATCATTTTCTTTTCACAAAATGCCATGAATTTTTAAAAGAAGATGATTTTGTTAAAAATAGTCATGAAATATTGTAGAGTAATATTCATTGGAATAAATAATTATGAAACTATAAAAATCCATTCATGCTGTATAAGTAAAAAGAAACATTCTCCTTGTACTTTTGTCGGAAAAGTCAAAAAGTACCTCGTATGGTAAACAAAAGAAAGATTCCATCCAAACCTTGTGGTAAAAGTCATAAAAGGGTAAAAATAAATTTAAAAATACATGGAAGAATACTAAACATTTTATGAAAACATTTTTAGAAAACATGGACATGGATGATAAACGTAACCCCAGTAAATATTTATGAATAAACAATCTCGGATAAGAATGAGATTGGAAAATAATTATCCCCTACCTTAGGTCCGACATGCTTCGTACGTATTTGAAAATACTGTATAATGATTTAAATAATTTCATTGACTTATTAAAGAATCATATTTATTGTTATGATATCATATATGGTTCACTTATGACTTTATATTACCTGTTCTTCTGTAAGTTCCATGTTAAAGCTGCGTTTTGGGTAAAATCGTTTTATTTATCGAACATATTTGAACTTTTTTTCTTGATATTATTATTACTTATATATTGTTTTAATTAATTAAATAATGTAAATCATGATTTATATATCATATATATATTCAGTATAAATATATATATAATAGATATATAAATGAAATGAAATACACCGTTCAGGGAGACGGTAGACCGTACCTACGCATGAACGCTGTTTTCATTTCCATGTTGAATTTAATGGAATTAATTAAATGAAAAATATTTGTACATAAATACAGTATCATTATTATGTAATATATTTTATGATTATTTATTATATATACTTTATAATAATACTTTAATGGTTAATCATGGAAAATAAAGCTCATCGTGTTCGTGGAGATGGTAGTCTGTATGTACGCACGAGCGATGATATCGTTCCCATGATCGTGGAATTGTTTTGAAGTGTATGTATATTATTTAAGAATCAATATTACTTACCAATAATCATATATAGTTATTTATTTACACCATTATACCCATCCAAGAATGGTGGTGGTGGAAAACAGATTACACCACGGCGTGGAGACGGTATTCAGTACGTACGCAAGCGCTGTGATTTCGTTTCCGTAGGGTGGATGTAAGATGAAATTGGGTTGTTTCATATTTATAATAACATATATGTATATTATTTATACTAATGTTATTAATTTATGATGAAACAAATAAATAAGAATAAGTAGGATAAGAAATAAATTGGAAAGAATCAGTAAAGGATATTACCTCTTCTTTGACGCGCCTCTTCTTAACCTACTCTTATGGCACTAGGGTTGGTATTTTTAGGAGACCATAAATTATATAATGTTTCTAGGTAATATTAGAAGGGAAATGGGTAGGGTTTGGCCAAGCTTCAATGCTCAAAAGAGTGTGAAGAGAAGAGGGAAGGGGTTCCCTTTTTATAAAGGAGGAGAGGGGCACCTTAGGAAAATTTAAAATATTATTTTATAATAAAGTCATATTCGGGTTTTAATAGCTCCAAATTGATTTATTTCAAATATAAGGTGGGGATGGGTAGATAAAATCTCAACCAATATGTTTTAGACAATTTTATGTTACTATTTTATCCTTATCATTTAGATTTAACTCTAAGTTAAATAATTCAATTTTTACCGTGTCTTTTTGTTTTCTTACGCTATATGGTTAATAAGATTACTATAACAATCCAAAAGAACCCCAATTGGTTCATTATTAATATATACATCCTTATCTAAGTACGTTGACTGAACCTTATATTTTTAGGAATAAAATAAAAATTAATAATATAATATTTGTTTTAAAAACTATTTTATGTCAATTTTGACACCATTTGGAACTTGATTTTTTTAAAAATCATAAAAGCATTAATAGTTCTCAAACGTTCCATTTAATCAATACTAACATTTCATATTAACCTATAAAAATAGTGAAATTCATAAAAAGTCTAAAATTACATTTATTTGGGTCTTTATAACATTAATTATGTTAATATTTCATTAATAAGGTAATTACTACATCATCATTGTGACCTAAATAAATTGACTTATATAATGTCTAAAAATTATAAATAAAATACCATTATGTAGGAAATTGTTTTAGATTTCTAATGAATATTTATAGTCGAATTTATCTTATGTATAACCCTATATTAAAAATGTTTTAGTTATTAAACTTTGTTTTTAACTATTTTAACTCTTCATTAAATAAAATAATAATAAGTGTCCTAATCTAATCCAAGTAGACCTAAATGATAATATTTTATTCCTAAATTTATTTTTTGTAGAGATAAACTTGTACAATATAATTAGGACATGTTTTAGGGTAATATTAATCTCCGTTTTACCCTTAATTACCCTCTTTACTTTTAACTGTGGTAAATAAAAGTAAAACGTTGCTATTCACCAAAAATTATTTTAATCTCATTGAACGACATTTTACTCCTTGATATTAACTGTGTCTCTTGGATTTTTGAAATTCCACTCATAGAAGCATTAAAATTATGTTTTATGTGAATTTTCAAATTCACCTAGGAGGTGGGTGAAAGACGGTGAAAAGTTCAATAAAATTTTAATATATCTGAAATTATTATAAAATGACTCTAATTAATTACATTGAACTTAAATAGGTATTATGTATCAATTTTGACCTAAAATAAATTTAAATAAAATAAATAATTATTTAAATAAAAAGTAGGTTTTTAAATAGTAACTCAGTGTTTTCACTATTCATCAAAAAATTGAAAGTTTTAAGAAAAATACCAAAAATTCACCCAAGGCTAATTTCGATATTCCGAATCCAAAAATGAAGTCCATTATGAAATTTAAAATTTATAAAATTTCAAAAATAGGGTATTACTATCCATAATGGCTAGTTTATATAATATTTTAATAACATATCGTTGTTTAGTGAAACTCGATATTGCGTAAAACACACGCTATCGTGGAAGGTCGTGATTGCGTGTAAAGAAAGCAAAGTCAGGGATGCGGGTAGTGCAAGATCCTTTTGGTGTAGCGTAAAACAAAAGACATAAATTAAAAAGAATATTTTCCATAAAATCTCTGGGTGTTACATAGAAGATACTGATGTTATTATTTCATAATGGAAATAACAAAGAAACAATAAGTTGAAGAAGAAAGGAACTTCAAAGAGGGTGCTGAAAACGTTACCTCTTCTTCGGGTTTTCCTTTTGATTTGATCAAAATGGTTCCTAAGGTTGGCATTCTGATCAAAATATGGTCTCTAGGTTGAATTGAAGGAAGTTGGTACGATATTTTTGCAAAGTTTGGCCGAGCCAAAAGGCTTGAGCGGTGTGAAGAATTGGTTAGAAGTGGTGTCCTTTTATAAGGGGGAGGAGGGGCTCTTTAGGAAAAACTTAAAGTATTAATTTATAATAAATTCATATTCGGTTTCTAATTGCTCCAAAGTGTATTATTCAATGTATAAGGTAGGGATGGGTTGAAAACCACCCAACCAATAGATTTTAGATAGGTTTGGGACACTATAGTAACCTTATCTTTTAGATTTGACTCTTAGTTATGTAGTTTGACATTTACCATGTCTCTTTGTATTTTTACATTATATAGTTAATAAACATACTATATACTTCCATGAGACCCCCAAGATGTACATTAATTATACACCTATCATTATATAAGTCCTTTGCCTGATCCTTATTTTTTAATAATATAATATCAATTAAAAATATAATATTTGTTTTTAAAAACTCTTTTATGTCAATTTTGACACTATTGGGTATTTTGTTTTTGATAAATTCATAACAGCATTATTACTTATAATAAAATTAATATTACCAATAATAATATGTCATATTAACCTAGAAAATTATTTTAATTCATAAAAATACTCAAATTACATTTTTTAGATATTTATAATATCAATTATTTTAATATTTCATTAATTTGGTAATTAAGACATCACCATTGTGTCATAAATAAATTAAACTATTTAATTTCTAAAAATTATACATAAAATACCATTATGTAGGAAATATATTTAGATTCCTAATTAATATTTAAAATCTAAATTATCTTATGTATAACCCTATATTAAAAATGTTTTAGTAATTAAACTTTGATTTTAACTCTTTCAACTTCTTCTTTGAATTAAATAATAATAAATTTCCTAATCTAATTCAAGGGGACCTAAATGATAATATTTTATTCCTAAGTTTGTTTTTGGTCGAGATACACTTGTCCCGTAGAATTAGGACTTGTGTTAGAGTAATATTAATATCATTTTTACCCTTAATTACCATATTTACTTTTAACTGTGGTAAATAAAAGTAAAATGTTACTATTTACCAAAAATTATTTTTATCTTATTGATCAAAATTTTACTCCTTGATATTAACCGTTTCTCTCATATTTTCGAAATTTCACTCACAAAAGTGGTAAAATTAGTTTTACGTGAATTTCCAAATTCTACTAGGAGGTGGGTAAAAGACGGTGAAAAGTTCCATAAAATTTTTATATATATAATTATTCTAAACTAACTCCTATGAATTAAATTGAACTTATAAAGGTATTATGTATCTATTTTGACCTTAATTAAATTTTAATAAAAAAATAATTTTTTAAATAATTTTTTTTTTAAACTATAACTCAGTGTTTTTTGACTATTAATCAAGAATTTAATGTTTTCAGAAAAATACCAAAAATCACCCTTAGCGAATTTCGATATTCCGAATCCAAAAATGAAGTCCATTTTGAAAGGTAAAATTTATAAAATTTCAAAAAGTGGGTATTACTATTCATAAAGGCTAGTATGATTGGTTTTGGTGAGTGTTAGAACTCGAAGTTGTGTACAACACACACTATTGCATTATTCAAAGGGAAACGTACCATGGAAGCTTGGAGTGTTACATTCTCACCTCTTTCAATAAATTTAATCTTTGCAATTTTGAAAATTGGGCTTGGGAATATAATGGAAAGTATCACATCAGAAAAAGAGTCAATAAAACTATCACTTTAAAAGAAGAAAAGAGAAGTAACAAAGGTCACCAGAGATAACCTATACTAGGATTCCATGTAGAAAAACATTGATATGTATGATAAACTATGTGTCAAGTTATAATAGAGAGGGATAGAGAACATGATCAGGAAAATTTAACAACAACAAAAAACTTGTGATGGGACAAATGGTCATTAGTTTCCTAGTAGGAAAAGTAAATGGACAAAAAAAATTGTTTTAAGTTACATTACATAAAGATGAGGAATTAATTTCTGAGATTGATTAAGAACATAAAGAGATATACATGATCTTTTAGTAAAGTTTCATTCTTTAATAAATTCCAACTACTAACTCATTTTTAAAAAATGAGTATTCAAGAAGACTTGGTCACACTGAAAGATATAGAATAAAATTATTATAGAATTACATGATCCACGAAGGATAAAATATATATTTACCTCGTCTCTAGAGATTAATAAAAACCAAAATGATTAGTATAAGATCTAATGATTCCCCAAAAGGATATGCCATTATATAAAGAAACACTAATCTTAATTTCTAAAATTAAACCAACAATACCCCAAAGATAAATAAATACCATTCAATAAACAACTGTACTTAAAATCCTTAAATATAATCCAAACTAATATTGAAACCCATAACTTAGAATAATTTGGTCATGTAGTCTTCCACATTAAATTGAATCTCCAAATGACATCAACTACTCTTAAAGTCCCACACTTAAAAGTAATTAACCAAATCAAATACTCTCTATTATAGGTTAATCATTTCTAAAGATAACCCAAATCACTACAAATCCGGAATAAAAACATAGATAACAATCCACCATTACTCCTAAAATTAAATCCTATAGTATTCTATTTTTTTGGGCATATAGTGTTCCTAACAAAGAGAACATCTTCCAAAATAACATTTATCACGTAATCACCAAATCATTTTCATATACTATGGGTATTCACTTGATAAGACATAAGATACCAAATCAACTTATTATTGATCAATAAAATCATTTATGTAAAAATAATTAGTCACACTATCCAGGGACTTCACGTAGTCCAGTGGTAGGCGATAAATCCCTATCGCACTTTGGTTGTGGGTTTGATTCCCACAGCATTATCCGACGCGCCGGGTTATCACACAGTCTGCGTGTTTTCCTTTTTCAAAAACTATATTTTATAACATTTCCAAAATGAGATAAATTCCTCAAAATAACCATAACATAATTTAACCACAAATGTTATCTCATACCTTGAATTTTTATCACAAAAATATAATAACTTGTAATTTCCTCAAACACAATGATCATACAAAACCAAATGGTTATTTATAACTATATCCACAAGAGAAAGACCAAGTCTTCCTGAAATATCATTCTCACATGATAAATTGCAGGGTTACACATATAAGTGACAATTCACCCAAAGTAATCTCAACAACAAGGATCACTAATACCTTTAAATTTTTTTCCATCCATTTATTTACAAATAGGTTCTTCCTTGACCACGGGGTTATCATATAGAATAGGGCATTGACTTGGGTGATTCCAAGGTCTCTTACATTTACGACACATGACCGTAATAGGAATCTTGGGACCATTTTTATTTTCATCCATATTACTCTTCATTTTTCCTCGGCAATTCTTTACTTTATTTCCTTCCTTCCCACAGGTAAATAATTTCTTTGTTTCATTGAGACACTTTTCTGGGTGTATCCTTCCAAATTTCCAGCATGATGGAAATTGAGGATTCTTTTCTCCATGGTCTCCACTACTGGAGCTCTTATCATTCATCACCTTTCTCTTCTTTGTCGAGTCCGTGAATTGGTTAATATATATATTGTTGATCAGGTTTTTGGAAAATTTATTTGTCATGAAGACGATATCTTTTATTCCTATCAACATTCCACTTTTTTCTCATTTCCACCACCGTTCCCACCTTGTACATCATTCTCAAAGTCACTATGACATCCTTGGAATCCATCCATTGAATAAAACCAGAAAGAATTGTGTGAGTAACAGTATTCATAAAATCATTTAGAAAATATCATGTCACCATATTCCCAATTTTAAACACATTAGGATTAACCAAGGTCATTTACTCTCATAATAATTCAAATCAGTTTATAAAGAAAATGTAAATTATCCTAAGCATATCCCCTGGGAGTGTCGTAACCAAGATTGCAGCAAAGCCCATTGTCGTGCACCAGTTCTCGTTCGAGTCTAGCTCAAAGCAGTTTTTTCGGGTATTACCCCCAAGTACATCTGTGCCAGAGCCGCCTCTACCTGCTCATATCCAGAAAAGGATGTATTTCTTGGAAAACTCACAAAATCTATACAAAACCAAAAATTTTGGAAGTTCTTCTATACTAATCCAAAAATTCTTTCTTAGGGCTATGTGCTCTAATCAGAGTTTATCTAAATCTAGCTTCCAATTTTTGTACTAAACTTCCTCTGATACCAAATGTAATGCCCCGAACCCAGTTACCCGGAGTCGGTGCATTATTAGATAACATTGGCATGATCACAAAAGATCAAGTCTTGAAAGACCGATTAGTTTAGTAGTCTTGGAAACACTACATATAATTATAAGTCTTACATTAAATCATAAAGTAAATAAACTACAACAACATCTTGTATTCATATCCCCTAATATATCCTTGCAAGTCATTCATAAATTAATTATTCCCATCGTGGGAAAAATAAAACATTGAAAGGGGTGATCTTAGATGCTCATTAAGGAGAACAATATAGCTGAAACATTCATAGATAAGAATAAACATTTAAGGTAATGTATAACTAAACCAAAATCCTTTTAAACTTTAACTTTAGCATAATATGGAAAAGATAAAATGAAATAATTCCATTTACTTATTCACATGGATATTCAAATAGTCAAATAACCACATGAAATATTAGTAACCACTTTCATAATGATGGAATGCATAATGCCAGACTATCATAACAACATAGCCAAGGCCTCATGCTATGATTACAAATAAGATTTTGTCAAGGACTTGTGCCAAGACACTAGTTTGTCTCAAGATACCTACTGATGCGTTGAGGTGCTATAGAGGGCTCCACCTATCACTTATTAAGTCCAATTCATTCCTCATATAAACCGGTTTAAACATAACATAAACATTAATACTAAAACTAGCATACGAAATGTCAATACTTTATCCACAAACCATGAATGGTATAAAAATTGCACATCCACATTCAAACATAACTCATTAAACACAATATGGATGATTGTATTGTAACAGATTAACCTCAATCAAGAATAATAAAGGATATTGACATAAATTAAAATATCAATCAAACTATTGAGAGATATATCCCCCTTTTTCTTAAAAACATTTAAAGGTCACAATATTTTTCAAGAAGACATTTAAAATAGATTTTTGAATCAAAGTGTACCATACCACTTTTAATCTTTTAAAAAAAATTATGATTTGAAATATTTAATGTCCATATAAATAAATCCTTAAAACCATTTTTGAAACGTGGACATTAATGAGAAATACATAGAATAATAAATCATTAAAACATTCTAAAATGATATTTTAGTTAGAGTTCCTAACCAAAAGATAGACACTTGAATACAAATAATTGAGGTAATAAAAACATTTTAATATCATGAGAATAAATGGATTCATGATATACTATGTCAAAGTACATTATATACACCACATCAAAGTGATTTGGTGTATAACAACAAAGGAGTCTCAATGGAATGTAAGTTGAGATGAAATATCTCAAAAAGGTCGTATCCTTAGGTTAAGGATAAATCAAAGACATAATTATGTGTGAAAAATATAAATACACTAAATATTAATGGATATTCAGTGTAAAAAAAATCAATGGAAATTCACACATATTCTTATAAAAACAACACCAATGAATTGGATGTTTAACTCAACAAATCGAGATTGAGTAAAAATTACTCTTATCAAGTTCATACCGATGACTTGAGAATTTATCAATGGAGTGATTATGTGTATAAAAAGTATATCCACAGAAAGTGGAGTGAAAATTATTACATAATCAAATGAATAGTGATTCCATAGATAATCTTGCAGTAAAATAATCAATAAAGTATGCGTAAAGCCGAATGAATGGAAATTGAAATTTCAAATTCCCTTATCGATTTGGTAACTTATGAAACATACACCCATGAAAGAAGGATAATACAATGATGATGTAAATATCCATAAATTAAAGTATATTACCCAATGAATAAAATCATGGGAAGTACACAGACCACATGCAATATATAAGTGGTGAACAATGGAAATCTCATGAAATTAAAAGTGAGATAAGAAACCCCTTACATTGTACTTTTCCCTTGGTCGGGGGTAGGTTAGCCTCCTGTATAATGTTGAAATAATTTTTATTGAATTATAGAAGAATCATATACGTTTATATGATATCATATATGATCTTTTAACATTGCTTTGTTAATAATATCTTAGTATTATCATCGTTTCAGGTGTTTACATTCTCATTTTCTTTTATATGTTTTGTTACATAAGTCATGTTTGTTATGGATAGTTGTATCTTATTCATATAAATAATTATATTAAATCCTTAAACATTATTTTTAATAATAAAAGGAGAATTATACTTTTATAGATACGATGGGGGATGAATCTTTTTCGTGTTCGTGGAGACGACAGTCCGTACGTACGCACGAGCAATAATATCAATATTTTGATATTAAAATCATATATAATTGGATGGTATATCATATATAAAGAATAATTATCATGTTATATTTATTATTTAAATTAATTAAACATAATTATTATACCCATCTAGATAATAATGTTTTGAAAAAAAATTACACCACGACGTGGAGATGGTAAGCCGTACGTACACACGTATAGTGACATGTCATTCAAAGGATGGATAGAATACTGAATATGGTTGTACCATATTTATAATAACATCATATTATATAGAAGATATTGGAGATATAAATTTAGAATGGAAATAACAAAGAAAGAATAAGTTGAAGAAGAAAGTAACTTGATAGAGGGTGGTGAAAACGTTACCTCTTCTTCGGGTTCTTACTTTTGATTTGATCAAAAGGGATCCAAAGGCTGGCTTTATGATCGAACTAAGGCCTCTATGTTGAAGTGAGGGAAGTTGGGAAGATATTTGGGTAGAGTTTGGATGAGCCAAAAGGCTTGAGAGGTGTGAGGAATTGGTTAGAAGTGGTGTCCTTTTATAAGGGGGAGGTGGGGATCTTTAGGAAAAACATAAAGTATTAATTTATAATAAATTCATATTTAGTTTATAATGGCTCCAAAGTTTATTATTCAATATATAAGGTGTGTATGGGTCTAAAACCACCAATCCAATAGAATTTAGACTGGTTTGGGTCACTATAGTAACCTTATCTATTAGATTTAACTATTATTTAAATAGTTTGACATTTACCATGCCTCTTAGTACTTTTACATTATATAGTTATTAAACTTACTATATAATTCCATGTGACCCCCAAGTGGTCAAATAATGAAATACCTATCATTATGTAAGTGGGGACGAGCTCGCGGCGATGGCGATGCGATGGAGATGCCCTAGCCGATGACGGAGAATGGACTCCCCCCTCCCTGGCGGTGGGAGGGGGGAGGCTGGGTTGGCTTCACCGCATCGGGGAGCACAGAGGCCCTTTGTACCATTTTCGAACCCTAATTTCCTCCCTGATTTCCCGTCAATTTCCATAAGCACGAAAGTCCCAGATCTTCACCTTGGGGAACCGCAACTCTCGATCACTTTATCAGAATTTTCTGCGGCTTCAAGATTCTTGGATCTGACCCTGGTTGCTCGGTTTGTGCATCTACGGCCTTCGGTTGATGATTTTGATCGTTTTGTTTTTAGCGATTGGGATCTACATGATCGCGTAGTAATAGGGTTAATTGATAATCGTTACATGATGATACGATTCTCTTCAGAGGAATATTTAATCCATGCTTGGTCTAGTGCTCCTCGCAGATGCAGAGGATGAAATTTCTTCCTTCTTCGATGGTCTTTCGACCTTTGCATGAACCAAGACCCCCCTACGGTTGCAACATGGGTAAGTTTGCCGAATCTACCTTTTCCCTTTCAAAATCCCTCTCTAATTCGTATGATAGGAAATTCAGTTGGTCGTTTTTTATGCTATGATGCCCGCACATCCTTTGTGAGCCACCCGGTAAATCCACGTATTTGTGTTGAAGTGGATGCATCGAGGCCACTGGTTGATTGGGTATGGATTACTGTAGGGGAGGAGTTCCGTTGGAGGCAGGCTGTTGTCTTTGAGGATTGGGTTGATTTCTGATCGAGTTGTAGTCACTTGGGTCACTCGGCCAGTAATTGTATGGGTGGAGCTAGGAGCCGAAGGGCAGTTGCTATGTTGAAGAGACCTGGTAGGTTGCCTGGTCAGGGGATGGGAGGTACAAATGCTGGCAAGTTTGGTAGTGAGGCTGAACGGGGTGGATCAGAGTTGGGAAAGCAAGTGGGGGTGTGCTTTAATCCATCTATAGCTGCGGTTTTTGACAGATTGATGCAAGATCTTCAACTGGAAAATGGTGTGAATGGTCCTGGTATTGGTGCTGGAGGCAACAAGGGAGTTCTTGACTCTGATGGGAAGGATCTGCCTCACGTGCATTGGCCGGGTCAGGATACTGCTGGTGAGGGCAGTGGGCCTGTTGGTTCTGGAGATGATCAGCAGAAGGAGGGAGAGTTGCAGCTGGGTCCAGTCTGTGATGGGCCAGCGCAAGAAGAAGGAACCCTCTGTCTGGCTATTCAGAAGGAAGTGCAGCCGACATATGATGGTGTGTTGCAGGTCTCAGTTGACATTTTCAATCAATTCCAGGAGCTGTCTCATGTGGAAGAGGAAGGGATATCCTCAATGAGGAATAAATGTATGCAGGTTGCCTTGGAAGGTGGATTAGAGAAGGAGGTCGATGCTGGTGATGAATCTGTGGATCCTCTACAATGTGTGGCTTTGATTGACCATAATGAACGATATGAGCAGGGGAAAGCTAGTTTCTAAATTGATCCTGTCATTGGAAAATGGGGGGATGTGTCAGAGAGTGACAAAGAAAATCCGAATGGCTCAGTGAGGCCCTCTTATTGTGATGCTTTCAAGGATGGAAAGAAGAATTCTGGAGTGGAGAAACCTCCACCAATTAAGAGAAGGCCGAGGAAGGATTACTCTACCTTGCCAAAGCCGGTGGTGACAAGGTCCTCCATCAATCAGTCCCATAAGGAATTGATATCTCTAGAGAAACTGAACCTCAGAAGGAATTACGCGAAGATCTTTAATCATTATGAGAGCTCGGAATGGGAATCAGTCATTGCAGAGGATCTCCATGGGTGCGTAGATGGGTATGACTTTTATGACATGAAATTGGTTTCCCCTGTCTGTTCGCCTGTTCACTGGACTTTTCTTTTCTTAATAAATGGCCTCAGGCTTTTCCTCGGACTGTGCTTTCCTGGTATCATTATGTAAGTCTTTTGGCTGAACTTTATATTTTTAGGAATATAATATCAATTAATAATTTAATATTTGTTTTAAAAACTCTTTTATGTCAATTTTGACACTATTGGGTATTTTGTTTTTGATAAATTTGTAACAGCATTATTACTTCGAATGAAATTCATATAACCAATAATAATATGTTATATTAACATATAAAATTATTTTAATTCATAAAAAGTCTCAAATTACATTTTTTTGGATATTTATAATATCAATTATTTTAATATTTCATTAATTCGGTAATTACTGCATCACCATTGTGTCAAAAATAAATTAAATTATTTAATGTCTAAAAATTATACATAAAATACCATTATGTAGGAAATATTTTTAGCTTCCTAAATAATATTTAAAATCGAATTTATCTTATGTATAACTCTATATTAAAAAAAATTTAGTAATTAAACTTTGATTTTAACTCTTTTAACTCTTCTTTGAATTAAATAATAACAAATGTCCTAATCTAATCCAAGTGGACCTAAATGATAATTTGTTATTCCTAAGGTTGTTTTTGGTTGAGATACACTTGTACAATAGAATTAGGACATGTTTTAGGGTAATATTAATATCATTTTAACCCTTAATTACCCTATTTACTTTTAACTGTGGTAAATAATAGTAAAATGTTACTATTCAGAAAAAATTATTTTTATCTTATTCAACCACATTTTACACCTTGATATTAACCATGTATCTCGGATTTTCGAAATTCTACTCACATAAGCAGTAAAATTAAGTTTTACGTGAATTTCCAAATTCTCCTAGGAGGTGGGTAAAAGACGGTGAAAAGTTCCAGAAAATTTTTTTATATCTAAAATTATTCTAAACTAACTCCAATTAATTACATTGAACTTATATTGGTATTATGTATCTATTTTGAAATTAATTAAATTTAAATAAAATAAATAATTATTTAAATAAAAATTCGTTTTTAAACTGTAACTAAGTGTTTTTTTCACTATTCATCAAAAATTGAAACTTTACAGAAAAATACCAAAAATTCACCCTAAGCTAATTTTGATATTACAATTCCAAAAATGAAGTTCATTTTGAAAGATAAAACTTATAAAATTTCAAAAAGTGGGTATTACTATTCATAACGGCTAGTTTGATTGGTTGTGGTTTGTGTTAGAACTTGATGTTGTGTACAATAGACGATATTGCATTATTCAAAGGGAAACTTACCGTGGAAGCTTGGGGTATTACACCTCATTCAATATTCTAAACTGAATAAAGGAGTATCTATAGATAAGAAAAATCCAAACACATTAGAACATCCATAAATAGAAAATATCATAATTAAATTCCTCTACTTTATGTGATATAATGTGATCTTTGTGGTAATAATCTATTACCATGGGTTTCTTATATAAACATCAGCTAACAATCTTCCAACTGAATTCCTTTGAAGGTACCAGGACACATAACAATGGCACTCCATGAAACCACTGATAATGATGAATTTAACATTATAAGTGACATTAAATCAATAATACATGCTTACTAATGTTTGGACCAAATTAAACGTAATTTTTCAGTTTGGTTAACCCAACACTCGCCCCGGCCCTAAGGCTCAAGGTGTGTACCAACACACCAATGATTCAGCTCACTCTTGGATTATTTCGACCTCACCCCATGTGTGATGCCTATATATCATCACAATCAAATTACACATATGAAAGAAAACCATCATAAATTCATCACTGTATCAGATTATCTATGGTCCACCACATATCCTTCTTTTAGAGTCATATGACCCCTCGATGATTAGTCTGAACCTAGACCACGACCCTTTCTATATAAGATTCAAATAACTTGGGATGATATTGATTATCCCCACCATCTAAGTATCCATATCATTTCCTTATATTTCAAAAATCTATATAAATAACCCTACTTAGTTTATCACTAAACATAATGACTATGCATGAACATCCATTTATACATGATTTACAAAAAAAGGAACACGAACTGCACATACCATGATTACCCAAAATAAACTTCAAAAAATTAAACAATACATTCTCAATGTGGATACAATCATCATTATCTTATTAATACGTAACAACCTATGATGCAATGGAAATTTTCCACTCACTCAAGCTACTACTATAAACTATGGCATATCCATAAATGATAATGTCGGGTTAGCCATATAATATGACCCTGACCGATCACAGATGCCGTCTTTCTCTATAGAGACACTTCACACACACCAACCTATCGGTCACCAAGACCACTTTATTCAGCCAAAACATAAAATTTGTTCTCTCAATGGGTGATATTGAAATATATTTTTCAGTGACCTTCCACCACTGGAATTTTCATATTCATAAAAATAACTATAACCACTATCCACAGCCTTCTCCCCATTGTATTTATACTAATTCAACCGACACAAAATTTATGAATTTACCTGAATGATCTAGTATCAAGGATTCCAGAACAATCATGATAATACCACTCTTTCTCAAAAAAGAGTGATTTTCCATGAGTCACAAAACTCGAAGCCTGACTCACATGCCTATTTAGCATTCTAAAACATTTAAGGAACCAAATTTTCCGAACTAAGAACCATTAATACTTAATTTAAAATTAAATCATCTTTCTCATTGCTGGATCCCCCACATATTCAACTACCACTCAATCATCTCTCTAGGACTGTAGGGAAAAACTTGTGTTCTCATTGATCCTTCAAATGATCATTTTAAACTAACAAGTTCAGGTGCCTAAAAGATCCTACATTTTAGCCCAACCCTATTATCCTAACTACTAGCACTCAATGTTCTGTATTCTCTATGATTTGAGAGCAACTCTAATGATAATTCTCTATTAATTAATCGGTTTATTCATATACACAGTTCATTTTCTTCAATGGATTCCTCCCCTTGGGAACTAAAATAGACTTTTCCTTCACATGTAGATAATATCACTGAGGTAAATCCAAAGATGTTTAGATAATTGAATCACTAGTGAGTAGGGTAAAATCTATATGGTTGCATGGGTTTACAATATAACCCAAAAAGTCTCACTGTGGGAATAAAATAACATAATTTTATCAGTTAACATAACTACCAACATTCCAGTATGGATTTTTCCTTAGACCAACAACTTCAAGAGGCCATAGATTGCCTTTTCTATTAAATAATATCGCATTGGGTGATATAAAGATAAATCCACATAGGTTATAGTTTTCACAATAATTAAACAAACCCTTCTAAAAACCACATGTAAAATATTCTTCACTAAGGTAAATTTCACTCAAAAATGACCAAACATAGTTTATTACGTAATATATTCACAAAGGAATTGCATCATCATCATTGTGATCATCATCCAGGTGAATCACTATATAGTCTCACATTATTTACTACTACAAGTATACATTAATAGTATTTAAAATGAAATAATTTCATCAAAAACTCATTTGTGAAACTACAACACAATTTTTTAAAACTAAGTATCTGATTCCACAAACATTAGTATAGTCTCATAGAAGTAGTATATTTATCCGGTGAGAGCTATGTGTTAAATATAATCCATGCGATTCCTCTTACTAATATGACTAATATTTAAATCCATATGATTTCATAACCCTCAAAAACCCATGTTTGATTCTTAAGGTGAAATCATATGACTATAACATCATAAAAAAGAACAATAATCCCCTATTCAGGTAACCCAGAATTCCATCTATAAAGGTCTTCTCAATACACCAGCCTATGTTTCATCACAAGATCTAATACATTCTTATATCTATTATATACCAAATACAAAAGACTAGAAAATAAGGAATATTTGATACCATCATGTAAAACCCTAAATAGATTTATTAGTTTCAAGTTGGGGTTCCACATGACCTTAGTCATACCTCCCCATATTCTAGAGGATACTGGCTAGTATCAGGGGTCTAAAGTGGATCATGGGGTGACTATAAAGACCATCAGAGTGTGTAATAATATATAAATAACCAAACATGTAAAAATATAAAACAAGAGTATGTGGAAACCAATAGATAAGAAATATATCACAAATTAATACATAAAAAAATTATCTAATTGTAATTTTGGTATACAAATACATTAATCTCTCACCTAGGCTAATCATATATTCATAATGGAAAAATCATAAAAGTATAATGAGGATATGCTACCAACCGTATTCCATGAATCCTTCCATTATAGAGGCTCATATAGATCTATCATGTTGAATGATCTGGATGAGCCTTATCCTAATATATACCTACAACAAGTGGGGGATGCTTAGGTACCCATGTTCCATGGACACCGATGGAGTGTCTGGGTACGACTCAATAAGGATCCACCAGCATATTCTAGTTCCTACACTTTAAATGCATATTATATTCATGTGATAAACCCACTAGAAAGTAAACACACAATATATAAACTGTAATCAAAATTAGTCACTGAGGATCAAGTAATCACTCACACCCATACATTGAGCTGTCATGTGCTTACCAATCTTCTAAAACTATGGTTATACCTTCTAATTCTCCATGTAAGAAGAAATTTTGAACAAAAATGTTTCACACAGATCCATTGAATGGGACAATATAAAAGCATTCTTTACACTACCATCTATAATGGAATGTCCTTGTACATTCCAAAAAATGTCTAAAACATCCCTTTCTAGTGTTTAATCCATATGGTAAGGAGTGTCAAATGGCCACCTAACACATTCCCCTTCACTGGGACAGTCAAAAAACATGTTTGAAATATCCTGATAGATGTAATAGTCCATATAAATTCCATCCAATATATGAAACATTCCTATGAAAGGAATAGTCCATTTGAATAAACTCTTAGCTCCACTAAAAAAGATAGAGTAACATCACATGCAATAAAATATACATGTTTATAGATCCAACATCATGTCATTTCAAGAATGATTCATTACCATCACAAACCCACATGTAATGAAACATCAAGCATAGGTCACACCGGTTACACACACACCACATGTGATGAAATAACATGCATAGGTATCATGGTCTATACACATATCATATGTGATCAAACATCATGCATAGGTCTCACAAGATACAAAATAATAGAATATAAAATTAAACATTAAGTATAGGTCCCAAAAGCTACACATACACACCACATGCAATCGAACATCAAGAATATGTCTCACATGATACACATGAAAACCACATGAGATAAAAATTAACCGTAGGTCTCACATGATACACATGCACAACACTTATGAAAAAACATCATCAATGTTTATCATGGGTAATACACAAACAAAATGCGACAAAATGTAATTTATCGGTCTCATGGTCTACACATACACATGTGATCAATTCTTATCCATCGATGGACGAAATAAATCCAATGTGCAAGGGCCAATTATAGGCCTTGGTACTTTGTTAAATTAAAATTTTCATTTTTCCTTTATGTTAGTATGACCCAAATATCATTAAATAGTTATGTATTTTAGGAAGTTTATAATGAAATTATGAAGTAAGGGTCATTCTCAAAAATTCAAAAACCAAAAATCACATTCCAGTAAACCGTGCATAAAAAAAATAGTGTGGAGAACATGACAAAAACTTCCTCAATAGGAAGATGACTCCCATATAATAATATCCTATCCCATTTATCTTGTTATACAAATCCATTTAAACTCCATATATTTACATGATGTCCTAAAACATGCCCAAAAATTATAATATAATTAATTATAAAGAAATTGCAGTGACTAAAATTATTAAAATAAAACATAAAACCCAGAGAGAATGGAATTCATGCATATGATCTTACTGATTATCAATACCTAGTAAGAACCACGACCAGCCTCCTATGGAAGGTTGGCGACACCCTTATGATATCATTATAGGAAATATCCCTTTTCACATAGAAATAAAACCAATAATAATTTAAAATAATTAATTTAAAACCTCAATAAGAATTCAATAAAGAGAAATATTTTATCCACAACGTCATCCAATGATGTTTTTCTACATCTTCCACTCTACCAATCCTATGGTATATAGAGGACCTAATTAAATGACATTGTATGATAACTGATTCAACTCAATTACACCAAAAACCATAGAAAGAGACATCATGGTACATAACTTCAAAAAATACCCATTTTGACCCACATTCTCCATCCTGATACATCCTCTAGCCATGATTCCCATAATCCAAATCATTATTTGATAACTACACCAATAACTGGAGAATTGTTTATATAATTATTTAGTTTTAATATATCTCAAAACAAAACAATGAAAAATATGATAAATTATAAGATTATTCATAGAAAACATAGATATCAAATATCAAGAGATTAAAAAATTACCAATTAGAATCATCCATGATTGATGAATGAAAGAGTGATCCGCCACCAAAAAATAATGAAGGGGTCTATGATAAATAAAGAACGATGGATAATAACTTCATTCTCAAACATATCTTGTCTATAACCACCCCAAATAAATGGTAACTCATTCAAGTAAGAGAAGTGGTGGGTACAACCAAATAAACCTCATAATATTTGAGGAAGGGAGATAAATACAAAGGGGCCACAATATCCAAAAATCTCCCAAAATAAATTTATAAAATATTCCCCATTAGCTAGAAGATTTTCTATTGACCAACTAGTTTGGGCTTCCAGGATGTTCAATGCATTCATCGATGTATCAGTTCTTCTAACCACTCCACCAACTAGCTGGTGGATTTAGTAGTTTCCCTTGGTTCTCTGATCCACCTCCTATAAAACCTATAACACTAGTTCAACCAAAAAGATTCAATTATATTATAAAATAAACAATTTTAAATATTCAAATTTTTTTCATCCTTGATCAATTCCTTTCTCTATAAAAAATATGTCCACCATATAAAAAGTTCAAATTCCGTCCAAATTTATAACCTGTAATGACACTAGTAATTACATCTTCAATGTTGATTCATAAAAAGAATTATCTATAGTATATCCTTATGTATTATTTACAAAAGAAAAAATTATATTTTCCTACCAATGAATAAAATTTGGTTATCTCAAGTAAAACATCAAGTCCGTATGCCCGTTATACTTTAAAACACAGACATTTGGTTTTACCACACTTCCAAATTTTTCTATGATCTAAATCTTATCAAATAACTAAATAATTTGAAATAAAACTTTTCTAATATAATTATCTTATATATTAAGTATCCTCACTCTCCATGGTCTTTTATTTTATTTAGTTCATCAGTATTCTTTAATTCAAAAAACTCGGATTCTTCATGTAATCATGAGTGTTGCATGGAATTATGAGTTGTTCACTTTAAGAAATGGCATTGAATTATATAATATATATTTCTTATATTGTATGAATAATTATTACCATCCATGTCACATGGTCATAACATATCATATATATATCACAAAATACTATTTATTCACTTACATTGTGCTTCATTTACTAATGCTTCAAAAAAAGTTTAATGATTTTAATTCCTTTCCATTTAGTAGATAGTTCATGTAATAATATTTTTGAAATTAGAGACAAATGTAATTCACCTGGAGATTCATCTACATAACACTTCAATCCAAATAGTATATATAAGAATTATTCACTACACTATAAAGGAATATTGATTCTTAAAATTTTATTCTTTGTGAAAAGAAACACCGGCTTTACGATAATCAACTAGACTAAATAATATCTTCCACCCTTGATAATCAATTGTAAAAAATTAAGCATACATAGATAAGGGTTAATCAAGTATTTATTTTCCATTGGGAATTTTTTTTAAAACAATATAATATTAAAAAAGTTTGATACTCATCTATCACCTTGAGACACTGAAAATAATGTTACATGTCTTCAAAAATTCCATTCCCTTGAAATACTGAATCCACTATATGGTATTTTTCTCAATTTATATTCGAATAGAGATATTTAAAATAAATACCTCATATTATTTGATCATTAAAAGGGAATACTTACAACATTATATTCTCAAAAAATAACCTCATTAAAAATAATTAATAAATATTATTAAGTGTTAATAGGGTTAATCTAATGTGACCCATTTTTTACTAAATAAAGAGAACATTTTGACCTTATAGAATATTATTGTACTGTTTTAAATTCATACCAAAACTTATTTCCAAAATTTAAACACCTAAATAACCTAACATTAAAATCCCAAATAACCCCCAAGTGATACCTTTATTAACCCATAGATAACTTTATATTTCATGTAAATACCAAACAATTTAGCTTATAATTGGATTTTACTACCAACCCTTATCTCATTTATTACTAACCAAATGGTGTTGATACCAAATATACCATGCCTATCCCTATAAAAATCCCAGATAAATAATTATTATGGTTCTAAGGATTTCTCCCTAGGCTTTCAGAATCTATTTAGAAAGGAAACAATTCACCACCTCCTCTTTTGGATTTATGTTCTCCTTTTGTAAAAATATATTTTCAATTACATGTGATTGTACTTAATTTATTTAATAAAAAAACCATTATTTTCATAATTATGAATTATTTATAATAGACTTCCCCTCTATCTCAATAAACCATTAACACAATCCATTCGTATATAAGTCAGGTTTCCAAAATCACTACTTGATTCTCTCCCTCATCTTTTCAATTCAAGAACTACATATGTTATAGGACCCTTGATTTGGAAATTATAATTATTTTATTTGTTCTTAACCAATAAATTTATCAAAAAATGATTCCATATTACAACTATACTACCTTTCTCTACCATTAATCATGTTCAATAACCCCTTTCTATACATGTTACGCTATGAAAATCACTTCTGGATTCTATGCCTCCTCTTTCCATGTAAAAAACTTATTTTATTATAATCCTTATAATTTCCAAATTAATATGCATCCATTTGTTTATAATAAATATATTAATAATAAAATAATTCACTATTGATGATATATTACCTTTCTCACTAACTATTTCCATTCTATAATACTTTTCTTATAGTCATTATGATGTTGAAATCACTCCATGAATCTCTCCATCCTATATAAAATACAACCTCTTGTTATTTTATAATAATGTTTATTTATATGTTATTAGGCTTCCATGCCTTCATAAATAGTCCCTTTACTATTCAAAACTTGTCTTATTGATTATAGGCAAACTTTCTATATAATTAAAAAATTTCAATAAAACATTATGTATTTCCATCATGTTGTCGATGTTTTTCCTTGTAATTACATATCATATTTTAATATTTTGGATACCAATGTTTAATATCATTCTAGGGTGTAAATATAAATGTATCATTTTTTATTTACTGGTTACTTTCATATTTGGAACTTGAAATCATTATTCATGTGTTAAAATGGTTTGTTTTGATGATATTTTATTGATGTCGGACACATAATGACAAACATATGAAGAGAGAACCCTTATAGTGCTTCAATGCATTGGGTAATAAAATCATTTCTAATGAATATATTTTCATGATACCTCTTTTTTATGCCTCGATAATGTTTTCTGATACCTTCATGAACAACCTTGGTAAAATTAAGGGTGCACCATGATTCTGCTTCAATGCAATGGGTAAAGAATAAATCTATAGAGATGGAATATTCATGATACCTTTCAAGCATGGTTTGGGTTTTTTGGGTTCCTTGTTGAATAAACTAGGTAATATAATTTCACATCACCATATTGATGAACATTGGTGATATTCTTATGAATTTACCATGATTATATTGTAGATGAATTTTATTATTATGCCTCATGTAATTACTATCATGGTATTACTCACATACTTATGAGGATGTTATTCCCCGCGTTCTTATTCTCATTTAATTCATCTTTTCCTTATGTTTGTGATCATATATTAACCCCCATGTTTTAACAATGATACCATGTAATCTATTTCCATGTTCTAAAATCCTCATTTTATTATCCTTGGCACATGAATCCATGTTTTATTGGCTATAAATTATTTATTTCATGTATATCCTATTTGATTATGTTCTCATGACCATATTTTAATCTTATTCTCACATATGAAATTTGGTGGTTATTATATACACTTATCCTCACTAATTGTTTCATCCCACCACTTTATATATTCTATTACATTGGTTATAGAGAAAATTATTGTTTTTGATGTGTCTAAATGAGTATCTTATTTGAATAATTTGTGGGACACGTTGAATACTTGTTAAGGAATAAACATTTGTCTATATAGTGAAAACAATATACATTAGTTTAAAAATAAATTAGTTTTCTATTTCATGTTTTTCATATATATCAATTGATATAAACCTAAAAGTTATTTTGAATATAAATAATGAAATATAATTTATATAAGTACTTTATTTTGATGGTCACATATATGGGGTATCGTGGTTGGTATTAGAGAAGGGTTTAGATAAATGTGGAGGTTTGGAAATTACTCAAGGATAATTTAATGGTATTAAAGTTTGGGATTATCATAATTTGAAATGTATAGATAAAATTTTAATTTTTTTAAGTATTATTAAATATTTTTATTAGGTAAGAGAACATTACTAAAAACCATAGGGACATGTCTAAGGGAAAATTCTATGTATTGGATAAAATCATGAAATTTTGATAATGAATATATTTTTTGGTTCCCGAAGAAATTATATCCATTTTTAATAATATTAAGTGGATACAGTGGTGGAATAGATTCAACTAGGGTTAATCACCTTGAAAAAAGATTATTGATTACAAATTCAATCTTCACCCTGGTACGAAATGATTGGTCCTACGATTGTACCTCAAGATCAACAGTATTAGAGGATATGATTTGGTTAATCCCAATATTTTTACAAGATATTATTAAGTATATATTATTTTAATGAATTAGGTTCTAGAATATGAAATAAACTAACCTAGAAAATATATATATAACAAATAGTGATTTATAATGAACTGAAAAATAGTGTAATAATTTTAAAGAGTAAGAAATTTTTTCATTAAATTTTTCATGTAATAATCTTACAATAATTCTAATATGTTTTACATCACCAATGTAATATATATTTGGTTTTAGTACTGGATAAATCTTGATGGAGTAAATATAACAATGGATGTTATAGACAATGTGTAGATTGTCCCAATTATTATCTTAATGGGATACAAGCCACAATAAGAAATATTGTAATTATTAATAATCAACTATCATGAATTATGATCAACAATGTAAAAATAGTGGAATTATAAAAGAAAAATAGGGTTTGGAGTTTCATGTATGATTTGGTGAAAAATACAATGAGTGAAGGAATATTCAATTTTCTTGATGTAAAAAACAAGGGATGTGGCCCCATGGAGACTATCTTAGAGGAACTAGGAGATGTTTTGCATGTGGAAATGATTACACAAAGCAATAGGTTTATAATAAAAATGAAGAAATAAATTATCTATATGGAGAGTAATGATGTGTTTTCTAGTCATAACTATGATATTAATATAGACACATAATTTAAAATCACATCTTATGTTATTCAAATTATTTAAATAAAATTAAAATATTTTATTAGTTAGAGAAAATTAAACTTATAATGATGCAATTTAATAATGTGGGGATGAAATAACACTATGAGATTTAAACACCAATATTTTACATTAAAACTAAATGTGTTTTATTTGTTTCTTTATATGTTAAATTTAATTAAAATGGAACCAATATATGTTAAAAAAATATTCACTAAAATAGTATATCCAATCAGTAAGAATCAATAAAAGGAAGTAACCATATTACAAAATATATCAAGAAAGTGGAAATAAATGGAGATATTTGAGGGGATATTTAACTTGAGTACATGATCATATAATTAATTAATTATTAATTCTATAATTTCTTTATTGCTTTTATGTTACATATTTTTTATTTTTTCCAAGTAAAGAAAATGATTTTTTATATTTTGATAAAAATATTTTTTTCAATATATTTTTAAATAAAAATAAATTTAAAAATTAAATAATTTTAGTTTTATTAAATTAACATCATTTTTAAATTAATAATTATAATATTATCATAGGGTAAATTTTTGAGATTTTTCAAAAATAATTTATTTTTTAGTGAATAGGTATAAATATAGTTTTTACCAAAACTGTATCATTTATTATAAAATAAATAACTAGAAGTTTATAAAATATCTTAATTGATCAAACATGTTAAAATATATATTTTTAAATACTATTTTAGAATTATTAAATCTTGATATAATATTTTAGGAACTTATGTTATATTTTCCAATAAAAAAATAGTTTTGGTTTTTTATTTTAATAAAATATTTTTTTCCCAAAATCATTTCTAGAAGCAAAGATAAATATAGTTTATATGATTTATAAAAATATAATTTATATAATGAAAACAAAAAAACCATTGATAATTTTATTGTAAACATAAATTTTGGGATTTAAAATACCCTTTTAGAAAAAAGGTTTTTATATGGTACATGCACTAATCTTAAAGTTGATTTTTCTAATACATGGAAATTTTATATGATAAAATGGATTTTATATTTTAAATAATTATTTAATAAATTATTTAATAAATCTGATGTATATTTTAGTTATTTAATGAAAATTACATAGATACCAATTAGTTACCAAGGTAAACTTTTATTTTTGAAATAATGATACATTTCTAAATGTGGAATGTTTTGAAGTTAAATAGATATATTTTAAATTAATACACTAATATTTTGTTTCTAAATATATGAAAATAATTTAATAAACTTTTAATTAATTATTAATTTTAATGAGTATTTGAAACACTTAATAAATAAAATTTAATTTTTCAACAAAAAATTTTCTTTGTCTCTTTATATGTTTTAATTTAAAAGTCAATTTTCTCATTTTTATCAATTGATTAAGGTTAAATGGAGCCCAAATTAAGATTAATCAGATATTAAACTAATAATAAACAAAGGCAAAAAGACAGCAGTGATTCCTCTCATGATGAGGTCGATCATCCTATACAGGTTGAAGAAACTTACTTGAATTCAATGGCTGAAAAATGTGAAAAGCCTATGGTGGATGTTGATGGTTTCATCACTCCAAATCTGAAAAAAACAAGAAAGCACAGAGATTAATATCAAATGGAAAGGACCATAGTCACACACTCTATGGATGTGTCTAAGAAAGGTTATTCTTAGAACCCACAAGACATGAATACTACTGTTCAATAAAATGAAGAGTCTGCTCATCAATATACTGACAAGGTGAAACAACAACTCTCTTACATGGAGGGACAAATGGATATTGATTTTCAAAAATTTAAACAGGGACAGATTTCGGTAGAGAGATATCTAAGTGTGAAGCAATATTACTTCAACAAGAAAATATTGCTATCTATGCAATCCTCCTAATGCTATTATCTTTTCTTCCCTGATTTTTGTTTCTGTCATGGATTGAAGGACATGTTTTTCTCAGTCCTAGCATGATGTTGCTACTCCTTGTGATTGAGGTTGTATGTTTAAGGAGTGAAGTCCTTGATTGATCTTCCTTTCCTGCTGTTTTCTTGCCACTAAGGCCTAGTTATTCTAGACCTTTAGCTTGTTCTTGCCTAGAATCTGGTGGTTTTGATGTTTTTTCTACCTGCTAAAAGTGATGGTTTTAAGTTCTCTGATTCTTTGGTTTGACCAGTTTGCCTTTTTCCTATTTGATGGAAGTGGCATGGAATCTATGGAATAAAAGTGGCTTCATTATTGCTCTAATTGGGTTTTTTTGATCTGCCCAGACTGCATACTGGAGGACCCAGGCTTTAGCTTGATTTTTGTGTTGGATTTTCTGTTCTAAAGGCTATTTTGATGGCTTAACAAGGGAAGGAACTCTATATTGACTTTCTGTTTCATATTTTAACCAATTTTTTCTACTATTCTCTTCATGGTTTATAGCAGTTCATGATAACTGCACGAGAGGAAGCATCGGGCTACTATAACTTTTCAATAGGATAGATCTCTGATTTTTTGGCTGGACTGCAGATTTGAAGATCTTGATTTGAAAGAACCAATTGACTATTAACAGAGACCACTTTTTTCTGTTTTTTGCATTGCTACATGACCTTCTACTGGATGATGACTTTGTGATACTGGTTTCACCTTTACCCTTACAACGGTTTAGCAGTGTGAGAGAAGTATATCATGTTGATAAAACATCGAGCAACACTTCGGATGTTCATCTTCAATCATGCTCGGTTCTTCCAGTATCATCCCTTCCAGATGGATTAGCAGAGTCTCCGATGGTCAGTTCACCTCATGACTTATAATGGGTCTTCCTTGGTGTTTCTTAGTTTGTAATTATCAAAATTCAGCTGGTGCAAATTCATTCCACCACGTGTTTGTAATGCTACTTTTGTTTTTAATAAATTTCCTTGGGGCATGAACTAAGTGACCAATTCATGTCACCAGTTTTTTTAAAAAAAATAAAAAAGTGATAATCTAATGTGTCCCTATTTTTACTACATAAATGTGACATTTGGATTATACAGAATTCCATTATTAGGTTTTAATTTAATACCTACATTTCTAGAAAAATCCACCTAATTAACCTAACTCACCAAACCCACCTAACCCTCATTTGATACCATTCTTATAAATTACATCACATTAGTTTCGTTGGAAAATATTCTCTTTTCACATATAAAAGGATCTCACTCCCTCACATTCTCTCATACCTCTCAACCAAAATAGAATTTAAAAAAAAATTCATTATTCATCCCTCTATAAACCCCTATAAAATTATTTATAATGTTATATGTAGTTTCCCAATCTTTTAGAAGCTACTTATAAAGTTAATAATTCTTCACCACCTTATTTTGGTTCATGTGATTCATTTATGAAAATAACTTATGAAATATATTTTATTATGGAACCGTGTGTTCATAATGAACCCATTTACTATAAAAATATTGAATTGTATATTATATAATATCCTTAACTATCATCAAAACTTTTCTAAAATTCTTTTTAAGCCTTCATGCTACTGAAATAACTCCTTGATTTTCTCCCTCCTCTTTTCAATCCAAGAAATTCCATTATTATATGACATTTTATTTAAAAATGATTATTATTTTATGTGTTCTTAATAAATCCTGTTATATACAAATTTATTCCCTACTAATTAGATACTACCTTTTTCTCTCATTAATTCCATTCCATAATACCTTATATATATATATTATGATGCTTAATCACCACATTATTATCTCCCTCCATTTTTAATTCAAGATTTTACTTCTCTATAATCATTTTTATTAACATATTTTTATACATAAATGTGTTTATAAACAATACATTACTATCCAAATACATATGTATTGATGAGGCACTACCCTTTACTCCCATTAAACAAATTCCAAAATCCATTTTGAGTAGTCATTATGATGTTGAAATCACTATTTTATTCCCTCTATACTTTGTTCAATTAAATGACTTTTTTTATAAGCCCTTTTATTTCTATATGATTATGATTGATTGTTTTCATAATAAATTACTTTAGAATACAAATAATTCCCTATTTATGATATAATACCATTACCTCCAATTAAATCCATTACATAATCCCTTGTGTAAATCCATATGTTTCTAAAATCATTCATTAGTTTTCCATGTCATATTTTCTTGTTGTGAATACCAAAATATAATATCAGTTTTTAATATCAATATAGATGTAACATTATTATATAGATTGGTTACAACCATGTATGAAATAAAAATTATATATTGATGGGTTAAAATGATATTTTCTTGTGATCTTTTAATTACTTGGAACACATAATTATAGACATATAAAGGGTTTTCCCTAATATAATTCAAAAAAATGGGTAAATAATAAATATATAGAGATTACATGTTCATTAAACACAAAAATTATTCCTTGGAAATGTTTTATGATAACATAGTGAACCACCTTGGTAATATGATGGGTTAGAACAAATATTCATACAATTCATTTCGTATGTAATTTAACTCTATAAGTAACATGTTCATGATAACTTTATAGCATGGGGTAGTAATTTTTTTGGTACCTTGGTGAAGGACCGTGGAAAAATTGTTTTACAAAACATTAGTGATGAACATTGGTGATATATTTATGAATTATTAATGGATTTTTAGAAGCCATATTTTATTGTTATGTATCATGTATTTATTATTATATGCATCATGAACTTATTTTGTTTCTATGACTAATATTATTTTGATATTTTTATTCCACTTACCCCATTATTCATTTATTTTGTTTCTGTTTATATATAAGGAAACATGTTTTTTCAATGATTCCATGAAATCTATTTTATTATACAAAATGAATCATTTGATGATTTATGTATTAGGAATACTTTTTTATTGGTTATTAATTGTGTATATATTTTTCCGGTTCCTTTATATTTTTCACATACACATATGTTCACCTTATTTCACTTATTATCATTGATTGTTATTTCTAATGCTTATCCTTACTAAGGATTTCATCTCACCCATTGCCTATGTTTCTATTTCCCAAGTTATAGATAAAAGTAATACATAAAATGTGTTTAGATGAGTATCTTTTGTGAGATTTTGTGGGAGATGGTGAAGACTTGTTATGAATTAATCATTTGTTTATATAGTTGAAAAAATATCCATTAGTTGACAATGAAATGGATTTTTTAGTACCTTTTTTTCATAATTCTCTAAATATCTAAACCTAAAAGGTATTGGTAATGTATGTTCTTCAATATAATCTCTTTATGATGTGTAATTATATTTTCTCGTTCTTCGACAATCATAACAAATAGCTATGTGAATACTTGAAGGGTTCCTTGATGAATGAATGTGTATATAGTTATTTCAACTTAACCTAAGTTATGTAGAATAATTATGTGCAATGTGGAACATAAAAACTGTAAATTAGTCAAACATGTGGTCAAAAATATATGATAGGAGAGATTGAAAATATATTCATTTTAATGGTGTTTGCAATACTAATATTTGAGATGTGATATAAGCAAATAGGTCTACATGAATATGAAGTGTATCATGAGTAAAACCATGTGTAAAGTGAAATTCCAAAAACAAAATAATTCTATACTTATATCCATACAAAATATATCATCAATGGTAATGATCTGTCTCCCGGATTATATATGGATCACTTGAATATTTGGATAAGGGTCCAAGGGTTGTCAAATAAATCTCATAAATAGGACTATATTGAGGGTGAACTACACCCTAGAGAATCAGGATAATAGAATCATCAATGAACCAATGAAAAGAACACCAAATATATACAAAAATAATTCATAATAAAATATAAAATATATTTTCAAAAATATTTAATGTAAATTTTACCTAGAAATTAAAAATATGTAAAATAAATTTCAATTGAAAATAACATGCCAAAATTAGATGTTTATAATAAAAAAATAAATTTTAAAAAATTCGTAATGTCTAAAACATATATATATATATATCTGTTTTTGTTTTTTATATAATAATTTTAATGAAAAACAATTAGAGTTAATTAGTGCATAACAAAAGAAAAATATTTCTAACATTATATATTGAGTAATAGAGTAATAATAATAAGGGAAGGGAAGGTAGACAGAGATATTAAAAAATTATTTTCCTTACTCCATGCTTTTACCATGAATATGGAAAGAGATAAAGTAAATATTATTTTCAACAAGATAGATGAGAAGTACTAACTATAGTTTTTTCATGAATATTTACTTGAGTTTTGGGTTAATTTACAATGAATATAGGAAATAACAGAAAGGATAGAACAATTTAGAATATACTATTTGGATACATATGAATTGGAAGTGAATAATGAAAAAATATAGTTAATAATATGACAATAATTTTATTAGACATTAATAAGAAATAAAATAATTTGAAAATAAAATATCACACATTATAAAACAACTAGTCATAATAAGTCATTAATTAATTAGTGATGTGGAATTTAAATTTAAAAAAATGACACAATATACAACAAATTAATTCACATATAAATTAACATAATTTAATTCCTAGAAATAATAAATATCAATATCCTCAACTAAAAAATATTCAATGAACTTTTGATATAGTTTTGTGGATAATTTTTTTAGGATTTTATTTATAGAGATTACGAAAATTCCTTTAATAGTTGCTTCTTATAACTTTGGTTTTCAGATTTTTTGTCATATTTTTAATATCAAAATCATTTTATCTTGAAAATTTTCTTGATATATTTTCCTTGGAATAATGCATTCTCTGAAATTCACTTTCTTTATTAACATATTTAAAAGAATCTTGAAAATTATTTTATTATCCCCTACCCTAAATTTGAATTTTTTTAGAAAGATAATTTCATTAAATTCAAAATTTTATATGTTTATATTTTTTTGAATTATGTTTTTTGTGTTATGGAAATTTTATAAAAAGGAGTTATGTATAATTTATTTTGGAACCTATATTGTTTTCTACCTGAAAACCTCGACTCAAATAACAATGAGAATAAAAAATTTCATTTTAATTTTAATATTTTCTTATAAATATTTTTTAGTTAATATGGTCTTTGATCAACTATATATTTTATTTTTTTCATTAAGTAATTTTCATCTATATTCCACAAAACTAAATAACACATACATGTTGGTCTTAGGGATTGTATGAAAATTTAAGGAATAAGTATTTTTTATTGATCATTATTATATTATACTCATTGTGTAAAACTCTATATATATACTTGGAAATTATTTTAATTTTTAAAAATATTTCATTATTATTCATTGCATTTATAAACGTATTTTGATCTTCTTAAAATTATCAAACATTGACTTTAAATAGAATTTATCTAAAGTAGAATTTGAAAAACTCATTTTATATTATTACTATTGGTGATGAAAATGATCCATATCAAGTAGATATTGTATACTCTAACTCTCTAAAATATTTATTCATTGAGCAGTAGAAAATTATGTTATCTTAATTCTAATAGTCTAGGGGTTAGACATATAATAATATTTTGTTTAATTAGCATGTATTCTACTAGTAACATTATCAAGCACTGTATGGATTTTTTATAGGTATACTTTGATCAAGAAATTAATGTATTTTATAATATTCATTTGGATAATTAATGTTTCTAATTTTTAGTATTTAATTTCAATTATTAAAGGATTGGTTTCCCTAATAATGGGTGAGTTCAACTAAAATGATTATGTAGCTTTTAAAATTTTATTAATTACACTAATTGAAACTAATCATTATACTCATGGCAAATTAAAATTTTCTAGAAAAAATAAATTCTTATAATGTTTTACATGCATTGACAATAAATCAACACCATTGGATATTTTGGAATAATAGTTAGGATTATGGTGTGTATAAACTTCTAGAAAAAGAATACAATAAAAGTTATTAATTTTCATCATTATTTGGATTATTATAAAAAACATTGACGGTCTAAGGGATCAACTAAATTTATATAAATATTGATGATCTTTATTATTATATTTTAATTATTATTTATTATTTTTATTATATTACAAATAATATAGACTATAAAGAGTGTCATAGTCTACAAGATCATTGGAATATTTTAATATATTCCTTTTAGATAATTAATTGATCAACTTTAGTTTTTTCTTTAATTTATTAACCTACAAAAAAATAACCACATAAATAAAAAGGGTTTCTTATGATTGGATATAATTTTTGATAAAGTGTAGGGGTTTATTATTTTATAAAAAAAATTATTTAAAAGTTTTTATAGATATTTTTTTGGCCTTTTTCCATTGTGGTTTCATTTTAGTTCCATAAATACTGTAAAACAATATAAATTCTATGAAATTTAGAATATTTTTATGTTTTCTAGAAATAAATTTTAGAATATTGTAACTTTTTTTATAAAAAACATACATGTGTTTCTTAATAATTGAATATAAAAAGGGGTTAATAAAATAATATCATCATTTTTAAGGATACAAGAAGAGTCTATTGCTCTTATTTCATGTATTATTTAGGATTTAATGAATTTGAATTACCACCTTCATGAACAATGGGATAAAATTATATTATCAATATTTTATTTAAAGGGAAAAATATCATTATATGTTTTATTAAAATAATAGAGAAAACTCATAAAAAACTCATGGGAGACTTGAATGTAATATGGAGACAATAACACAACCCACTTTAATTATAGTATTAAAGAGTGACATTTTTATTAAACTATATATTTTCCACTATCAAATGTATAAGGCTTCGGTGAGAGTAGACGACCTATAATTAGAGGGTTGAATTATTTATTACCAAAACACCAATTAAGGAAGTTTTTTTCTTCTCCCTGGTTAATAAGAATGATAAAAAAATAAAGATATGATTGTGTGAGATAGGTTAAAAAGAACAATCTTGGAAAATTGGTTTTTACCTAGTTCACATACACTTTTTATAAAATGTGTAATACTTAATGAACTATAATTCTGATCCTATTATGAATTATTTTACATTATTATAAACTAGAAAAATTAAAGGAGTTTCTATATTGTTCTGAAATACATGTATAATAATTTATTTTAAGAATAAATAAGTTTAACAATCTCTAATTCATGAAAAAAAGAGAATTTAAAATTTCATCACATGTGGCCCTTTATTATTCTCCTTAGTCTTAGACAAATTTCCCCTAGAATACTCAGTTGAATGTGAAGTCGGTTATCCAAAAGTTTCATTACAAATTTTTATCCGATTAGTCACCTACTATTCATATACATTACATATGTTTCGATGTGACGCTCTATATTATGCTATAACCTTTAGATTCACAATACCTAACTTATATATCAAAAAAGATCTTAAAATATTTTTCCACCAATTATGGAATGATTAGGTGAATTGTAGTGTAGTATTTATATCTACTCATAATTATTGATGAAATGTTTCAAAGTGACCATATAACTTATGGTGTCAGATTTTATTTATCTAAGGAACTCATGAAACTAAATTTTATAAAAAAAATTGAGTTAAGAAATAATATATTATGTCATGGTTCATAATCTTATATCTTGATATATGTCAAATCTCATGGATATTTCAATACTAAAATCTCATGGTACCACATCACAACTTAGTTTGAAATCTAATAATACATAAGGAGTATCTTTATAGTGAAATAACTAGTATTTAAATACACTTTACAACATAAACATAACACACTCATTGGAATCCAAACATTTATAGTTCAATAACACCCTATATTATATAATGTGATTAAACTAAAGAAGAATTCAATACTTTTAATCCCCACATTGGTCCAATTATACTCCTACTCTTCTATGAGCATGTTTTCATTAAATAAATCATGAAAACGTCTTAAAAAGAAATGAATGAATTTCAACAAAAAATAAAATCATACATTTAATGTAAATCATTTATCAGCACCACACCACAGATAAAATGGTATTTCTGAGATTTTTACAACCCTAATTGAAAATATAAAGTAAATATTAATGAGGAATTGTTTAAAATTAACTCATAGATCCACCTTTATCAATTCATTTCTTGATTTCTATTAAATTCCTAGGACTATAAAAATATATAATAATTATGGGATCTTAAATCTCCCTATTTAGATATTTTAGAAGCATGGGAATCATAATATGATATCTTCTCTTCTCCAGTCAATGTATATAAAAACCACAACCCCTCTATAAAAAATATTCTCTTATCCCCCAAGATCTCTAACTAGAAAAATAAATAAAGTGTCTCTGTCATTAAAATAAGAGCCCCATTGTATTCTCCATCTTTTTTAACAAATGAATAAGAATTTTTGATGTAATATGTGGGATTTTTGGTGAAAATAAACACCAAATAACACTAAAATATTTTGTAACTCATCCCTCATTAGTGAATTTTTTAAGATATATATTACTTTTTACTTTTTTTTAAATATGTTCAAATGATTGATCTATATATTAAATATTCTAATTAATGTATTTCTAGTTTATATTTTTCATGATTTCTCCATTAATATTGTACAAGATTCATTGAGACGATTATTATCATGGATTATCACACACAAATACTATTAGGCATGAGTAAACACCCTTATGAATTCAAGTTGTGACTTGAACACGTCATTTCTTGAGTCTTGTGATGCGTCAATATACTCAAAATCTTTTTTTATTTTTTTATTTTTTTTCTTCTAAGAAAATAAATAATTTTTTATAACTAATAATAATTAATTAACCTACAAAATAATATTCTTGATTACAAATCTTACATCCCCAATCCATGTCTAAAATGAAATAGTGAGGAAAATATATATCTTTTTTAAAACATGTTTCATAATTGATATCCTCTTTGTTGTTATAATATGAAACTAATTTATATTTGTTTAAAATAATTCACATTTAGTAACCCCAACCCGAATGTTTAATATAAAAAAATTATTTAGATTAGTATACTAAAAATATTTTTTTGACCGTTATTTGATCCACTCTTCATATTTATTTGTCCAAAGAAACCATTGTCCTAAGTGATATAGGAGTGGGAAACTATCTCAGTTTTTCCATTCTATATTTCCTCAATAACTCACAAGAATATTTTTCTAGTGGGGGAAATCATATTCTATTATTTTTATGCTAAAAACCCAAAAAATTAATATTTTATCACCTACTATAGATAACACTATTTTTTGTTTGGATAGTAATGTTATGATAATTTTATTCCTTTTTTATTGGGAAAGTAATTTCATCAACATACATAATCCTAATTAGTGAGTTTGTCTGATCATCCTAGAAATAAATATTTATATCCACTTTACCTTTCATAAAATGTATTCTCCTTGAGATATTTTCCTATATTGTATTGCATGATTAGGGTTATTTTTTAAAAATCAAGAATCATCACCATTAAGTATAAATCCTTTTAATTATTAAAGATAATTCATTTAGATTACCATTCAATAAAACAAACTATATGTTTATTTATAATAAATTTCAATTCAATTTATCACATTTCATAAGAATAATTCAAATTATTTCAAGACTTACAACCAAGGAAAAAATATCATCAAAATATATACCCTTAATTTGAGAGTATTATTTTCATTCTAGATGATATTTTACCCATAATACTTATCCCCTATCATTGAACTTGTTTCAAAAAACCAACTTTATCTATATATCATTTTTATAATTAGAAAATTAAACCAATTACCATGTTTTGTTTTTCTAAATCTTAATCAACTTTTCTTCCATTATCTTAATCCAATACTTATGTTGTAAAGTCTCATAATTTTTTTTGACCCATCTTGTGAATGAATGTTTTTATGATTGGAACTTATAATTATTATCTGGGCGTTTGCAACCTTTATTGTATATATAACGATTTAATCAATATCAATGTCTTTCAATAGCTTTCAAACTTCGACCCTCCATTCTTTGATCCTTCCTCATTAATAGATATTCCAAAATAATTATTGGAATTTTAAAAATAAAATAATATAACTGAATTAATCCATTTTTCTCTATCACTTTATCATAAATCATATTTTATCTAAACATAACCAAAAAAACATTGAATGAATTTTTTATTTTCTTATATGATCACACCATATCAATCAAAAATATTCTGCATATTTTCATTATAATAACAATAACCCCTTCAAGAAGGTGTATATTAGATTAATGACTGCTCATTAGCTCCCTCATATAAAATACCATAATTTCAAAAATTTATATTGACATAATATGGCCTACTAAATACCTTTAACTTTTCAAGATTAGATAATTAAAAAACTATTTATCATATGTTTTGTAAACTTAATTAAATCAAAGTAAACACATAATGAGAAAATTGAAATCTCAAGTTGTAACTTTTCTTGAAGATTAATTTGTGGTTCTATGATGTGATAACATAATTCTTAGCATATACACCAAACATGGGTTGTTTTACTTTGCTACTGTATTTTTTTAGGGTGTATATTGAGAACTATATTCATGAGTTTCTCTTTGCTTCTAATATTCCAAAACATTAATTTTTCTACATTAGAATCCATTGTTAGACTAACATAGTTTGATAAGACATCTTGATTTGTTTTTATCTGACAATTAAAATTCAATAACACCTCTTGATCATATGGTTTTATTAAATATAAAATACACAATTCATATGAGTTAAATCATAAAAAAAGTAAATTATAAAAATATTTTTTAGTTGATTTCAATATCATTAGGACAGTCACATTATAATATATCATCTCAATGTTTTCGCATTATGTATATTTATAACATTGTGATTATTGTTCATTATTTTTCATCTAGGACATGTGTCACAAGTGTTGATTATTCCAAAATTTAACATTGGTAGATTTATTATTTCATCGTATTTTAAAATTTTATCTATATTCTATTGACCTATATAGAAAAAATATTTATTCCATATCTCATTATATTCCTTAATTCCCAAGAAATATAAACATTGATCATTCAAAAATAGAAATAAGTATTCATCGTAGTAATTAGCAAGAAAAAATAACTCCACATTATCCCAACTATAGTGATATAGGACCTCAAGAATACATTCCCAAATGTCAAATTTTGTGATTTTGTGATATGTTTCCTTTTAGATAAACTTTATTTGTTTGGTAACTTTTTTCTTACGTAGCCCTGATCTTAAATAAACTGTGATATTCTATTGAAATATTATTAATAAATGTGGTTGTTATGACCCTGACATTGGATTGGAGGTTATTAATAGGACTAAATAAATTTTGAAAAATATTTACAAAAAAATTCACTAATGAAAAACCATTGATTAAATTTTTAGAAATAAGTACATAATTTTATATTTTATAAATAATACCAATTAATTAAAGTATATCAATTTTTAAAATTACTATATTTTTCTATATATTATGTATATTTATGAAAAAAAATATGAGTTTAAGTACATATTTTTTTTATCTAATTTAATAAAATTAATAAAAATTCATAAATTGATGACTAATTGTCCACAAGTGAAAATAAAATCATTTGAAACAAAAAAGATATATTTAAAAAACTATATTTTTTATGTAAATAATGAATTTTTATCTAAGTAAATGAAATTATTTTTTATTTATGAATGATTTTAATGTAATGTGTGGATAATTTATTCAATTAATAAAATTAATATTCATATATTAATTGTTACTTATAAAATAATGAGAATAAAATAATTATTATGATAAAAAAGTTTATTTTTCTTTAAAAATGGTTTGTACACAATTATTTCATTAATATTAGAAATAACATCTACCACTTATAGAAATTAAAAAATGTAAAATTAATTCCAAATTTTTAATCCTAATAATTAATATTATTTTATAATTTGAACATGATGTTGTTTCATTATGAATGATAACCATAGAAAAAAGTTAATTACAGTGGTAAGGGAGAAAAGTTTTAAATGAGGGGTTAGTCAGAGAGATAGGGTTTAAAATATCAATAACAAAATGATTTAATTAGATTGGTTGATTTTATTTAAATAATTATATTCTTATATTTTATGATTTTTATGTTCCTATAAAATTTATCATGAGAGTTCCATTATTATATTTATATGATGTTAATATTTACAACTCTTCCACCGTCCTCACTTATAAATTCGAACCTCCTCCTCTCACCTTCCACAGAACATAAGCACTTTATCTAGACAATGGTCTTGAAAATTACTCTTATAATATCATTATACATTAAATTTATGTTAATTTCCTTTAAAAATACCCATAAAATATGTTTTAGGGTTTTTTTAAATGTAGAAACCTGAAGAATATGTATATGTTCTTACCAAACTTTTACATGTTTTATTCTGCATAAACCACATCAAATAACTCTATTACCATAGTAAAATGATATAATATATATTATTACTATAATAATATGTTTTTATCCTAATTCAATAACTATTTCATATTTCCATACCATCAATTTGAGAATAATAACATCACTCGGGTGTACGTACAGACTACAATCTCCACAGTGTTATCAAAGTCATTTTTATCACCCATTATATAGATTGTTATAAAAGTGTTTATAATTAATAAAAAAGAATGTTATGAAATTTCTATGATTATGTAGATTATAAAATCATTTCTATATTTATATTATTGGAACTATCTAATCGAAACATTCATGTAAATGGCCTATATTTCACCCAAAGGTTAATTTTAATAAAGAAGAATTTAAAACAAGTAAATAATAATTAAAAAGGAATAATATATAGTAAGTTATATATTAATATGGTTATATAATGGATATATAATAAATATATATTCATTATATAATATTATTGAACATGTACAATGGAATAAGGGACATGTAGTTTGGGTTTATTTATAAATATCTTTTCTTTTTGGGGTTATCTATGTTAAATTAACATTAAGAAACATTATGTGATACTTATAATTTAAAACCAATATATTATTTTATAACCTCATTATTTTTTTAATTTTTTATAGTTTTTAACATTTTCAAAACTTTTTTAATTAAAATTATCAAGAATTTTTTTTTAATAATTTTCGACCTTATTTCCCATTTTTGGGGAATAAATCTTTTTTCATCCTGTCAAATTCCTTAAAAATAATTTATGAATGTTATTATATATAAATAAATGTTTTCAAATGATTATTTTTATTATCTTTGAAATTATTTAAAAATAATTTAAATTAATCTTTTCAAAAAAAAATTTGTAACATACTTTTGACTTTTAAAAAAAGTGTCAAAATAGTTTTCTCCTTTAATGTACATTGCATGAATGGATTTTACTACTATCCTGACCATTATTTGTTTTCATGGTGAATTTATATTATTCTATAGTTAATTTAGGCAAAAATATTCTCCTCAACATTGGGAATTTTATTTATTTTTGATGATACCAAAACAATATGATATTTCACCAATTTTTAAAGAAATAATAAAATTATTTTTAAAATTTATTTTTCATCTATGTCAATATCATTTAAGGGTTTTTATGTATCAATGGAAATATTTTCTTATTATACCATCCATTTTTTCTAATGTTCTATTATGATGATAAGTATAACCCTATAAAACGAATTATTTTAACAAAGTTTAATTTATTTATAATAAAAGAATTGTGAAACCCATTTCCTTTCCATGAGTTATGCTATGATGAAGTGGTGAAAATTTTCATGATCATGTGGTATACTTATGTGTTGTTTTAATTATTTGATAGGTGGTCTGAGAATTATATATCCCTCTAATGAATTTTTAATGTATTGGCATCCCATTAAAAAATATAAACTAAAATGGGGAGTGAATGCAAATCAATAAGGGACTCTCTTTACTATGATAGTAGTTGTAATGAGCCTTAACTAAGGGAATGAGGGAATGGGTTGTGAACCTAATCCAAAATGGGACTTTTTATACTATTATATCCTTGGTAGTGATCCTTTACTAAGTAAATTTATTTACATTCTTATGTTTCTTCCACAAACTTCGGTTTTATACTTATGTTACACTCTCATGGATCAAAATTAGATATGGATGATTTCTCACTCTTATTAATCCTATATTTTATTATGAAAAATACTTATTCAATAATGCATGATTTATGGTTTATGAAATTAACAAAATGTTTTACTAAATTACGATCATTTTTCATACCCTTCTACATATATTATGCATTTTAGTGATCATTGAATAACTTCTCTAATGTTTTCCTTTACCTAGTATTTGAGATCACTACATATTATGTTTCATCTTCCTATACTTATTAATAATGGTTTAAAATAGGGTTTTTTTAATAGGGGTAATATTTTACCATAAAATTATTAGAGATGTTGGATATCTTTAATGAAATTAGTTCATTGTGTGTCTTGTCTCTAAAGACAGTTAACAATTATGGTTCTGGGCATGTATTGTTGTGATATGTATTAAATAATAATTGAAAATTAGTTAACATTTTTTTTAATTATTGGGTCACCTCATATTATGTTAGAGTAGAGTTCTGTTAACGTTATAGATTATGATTATAAAATATTAGTGAAAACACTAGTGAAAATTCTAATTATATATAAACATCCGATTTTTCATGGAAATATAGAGATTTTATGCTCTCATACAGTGAAATACTTCTTTATAAAGAAGAAATTTGATGTAGGATATTAAGTAGTTTCACCTAGGGGTGATAATAATAAAATTTTTGGTCATATATGAACTTGATCTACACCATATCCATAAGAAAGAGGCCTAAATACCCTACTAATTGGACACTCTTTGGGGATTTTCTTTAGTCCATTAACATTCTCTTTATAAACCATTATGATTAATGGTAGGATATAAACTATGGAAAACTTTGATAAAACTAGTTGGTATATGAAAAACTAATGTATTCATGATTTTTGGATAATATTTCATAATTTATGACATATTAGAAATTATTTTCATTTGATTTATAACTAAAATTATTATTTATGTTCACTATAACCATTCTAGTTTTAATAATGGATTAATGATAGAGTGATGAACTTGAGGTGATAACAATAGATATCAAAGAGTAAATTATCTTATTGTAAATTTGTCATATGAGTTCATTAATATCAAAAAAATGATTATTAAGGTAAATTAACATCATAAATTATTAGATATTGAGTTAGTTTGAAAAATATCCTACTTGTAATATGATAATATCCAAACTCTATATCACATATTAACTATATTTTTATGGGATTTTGATTCCTATTATCATGTTATTATCACTCTAATTGAATTTTATGTTATTATATGTATGGATTGAATCTCTTTATAAATAAATCTCATCAATTTTAGATGAATGAATGACACAATTTACATTTTGAATCAACTTATGATTGTCTTTTTGTGCGGGGATGAATTTGAAAATCTAGTAGAAATTACTTCCTTTAAAAGGTACTTGAAACCTATTTGTGAAGTTTATTTATCATAAAAATTTGATGAGAAATTCAATAGTGATTAAATGATAATGTTTTAGTTATATATTTGTGTATTTTCTAAATAATATCAAGTACATCATACCTAGTGATGGTTATTGATGAAATGATGTATTTTCCCTAATCATTAAATTAAATTCACAATATATCTCTACCTGGTTCTACACACATTTCAATGATAGAATATTTAATTCATGTGATTGAGTTGTTGGAATTAAAGAACAATCATTTAGAGAATATATATATATATATAATTGATTCATAGGCCCTTGTATGTTACCATAGGGTGTGCCTACTTTTATGTTAATAATAAAGATGGATGAAATAATATTTTCCTTTCTTATCATGAACATAATAAGATTACTATAAATAAAAATTTCAATATACATTGTATTGATGATTCATTTGATCAAATGTGGGGAGATAAATATAATATAATGAGAGGGATATGAATTGGATATTATTATTTTAGGGTAAAAAGGGAGTAAATATCCATGAAAACCATATGTATGAGGTATGATAATTATTAAATAATAGTGATTTCCATTTTATATACCAATTTACAAGCTATCTTTGATGATCTGATGAATAGTGTCTTTATAAATTACCTTGATCTTTTTTAGGTGAAATTTTATAAATGATATTCTTATATATTCTAAAATTAATGAACATCAGGAATTATATTTTAGAATTCTGTCAAATACCCTATGTAACGATAATTTGTATTGGAAATTTAGTAAACCTGAATTCTAGAAAAATAAATTATTATTATTAGGTATTATAGTTACCATCATTTATATGTGTATCCCTATTAGATTGATGTTATTTGGAAATGGCCCAAACATACCATAGTGTCCATGATCTATATTTATCTTGTGATTTATGGATACTACCAATGTTATTTGATAAATTTCTCATTCCTATAAAATCTATTAACAAATTTTATGTGGAATAAAACTAAGTTTCCTTAGATGGTTGAATATGGGGAAAATTTCAAGGGGAAAAACAAAGGTTGGTAGATATACCTATACTCACACTACACTATTGTGGATAATAGTTTTTTAAATATTTTTATTCATGAAAGATAGGACTATGATGTGTTATTTTATATAATTTCATTTTAGTATTTTATGCCTCACACCAAATGAATGTTCAAAAGAAAAATTACATGAACCATTATTTGGAGTGAGTCGTGGTAATTTTGGAATTAAAGACATGTAGTTATTATATATATGGTGAAGGGTTTTATGTATACAATAAGAACAAAATCTTTAAATACATACTCAATTATAAATATTTCAACATATTCAAATTTATATGGTCATATTACATTAAATATAATGATTTATCCACACATTAACACCTTGTAAATAAGAACAAGGTGGCCAAAGTGCTGAGTCAAAAAGGTCATGCTTGTTTTTCCAGGATGAGAATTGAAATAGATCTAAAATTTATGAATTTTTAGTGGATTGAATTTAAAATCATAAGGAATGGATCAGGATCATACCATTCGAAAAAAATGTTCAACAATCTATCCATGTCATGATTAATGATTAATACAATGAATATAAGGATGTTCAAATGAAGGTATGAAAAATTATAGAGTTAAGACTTGATAGTTATAGAATGATATGGTTATGTAATATATTATTTGTAATTTTAATATGGTAATTAATGAAGGATCTTTAGATGAAGGTTATAGTTCATTATTATCTATTCATGCTAGATATATAATGATGCATCATGATCTTTAAAGGAATTTTTCGTGGTATTACATAATGTTTTATATTTTAGCTTATATATATATATCATTTAATAGTATAAAAATGAGTTAAGGTTGAGAGAAAATAATCTAATGTGATGTTATAACCATTATCCATACTTGAGATGAAATGAGACAACAACACCATATATTTTTCCATGGGATCCCCAAGACATTCGAAGAGTATAATCTAATTTTGGTGGTAGTTGATCACCTTATAAAATCCACAGTTTTTATTCATATAAAATAATATTTATCTATTGATTAACATTCCATGATATATTTTAAGGAAGTGTGTTGGTTTCATGGACTACCACTCTCAATGTAATCTGATCACGATCATAGTTTTTCAATTATGTTCTTGATATGACTTTAATAATCCAGAATGTGTAGTTGATCCATTACAAATTATATAATCCAAAAAAGGGTTATTCTGAGTGGAACATTCAAACCCTAGAGGATGTAATAAAAACTTTCTCTGTGTATATCTAACATGGTCGGGATCAAAAGCTTCAACAAGTATAATTTTCTTATAATAATTTATTTATTTATAACATTCATATGGTGCCGTTTGAAATACTCTGTGGAATGTAGTGCATGACTCAAACATACACGGATAATGTTAGATAATTAAATATGTTAGAAAATAAGGAAATAGTGTAAATGGTATAGTATGTTAGATCCATTCAAAAACACATCAACACAACTTAGTGCTGACATATGAGTTATGTTTAAAATCATTAGGGACATCTAGAGATTGAAGTTAATGATATGGTATTCCTTTGAATAAATACTTGGTAAAAGAAAATTATATTTTTAAAGAAGTTAAATTCAATCCAAATAAATATAAATCCCTTTTAGATTTTTTTCATATCAGGATGGTATCTTATCTCTTGGATCTTCCACTCTACCACACTCTAGTTCATGATGTGTTTCATGTATCACTATTAGGGATGTAAATAATTTATCCATCACATGTACTAAAATAAGAAGTTGTACCAATGTTGAATGATATTAATTTTAAAAAATTAATAGTTGAGATTATAGGTTAACGGGAGAAGGTGTTATAAATCAATAAAACTCACTTTTTCAAAGCCTTATAGAAAAACAATAAATTATAGGAAGCTATGATTGAATATTATAATTTTATAAGGTATAATTGTAATCATTTTTTAATAAGAGTATAAAATTTTTAAAGTAGAAACTAATATAGGTAGGGGTAAAATGTAACACCATGATATTTTATGATATATTTATATTTAAATAAATTCAATGTGTTTTATAAAAAAATCATGTTATTCTGATCTTTAATGAACAATGATATTCAGTGAAAATATTATTATTAAATATGACTATAATCACTTATCCATTGGATTTTTATGTATGAATAATAATAACTGATTTGTAAAAACTATATTTAAATTTTTTCGTTAATAATAATTCTTTGATTAATTTATAAGAAAATATTACTCTATTGTAAATGATATAAATAATATGTTTCATGTTAAATGAGTAATTTTTCAATGTACTGTATTTGTTATTTATATTACAAAAATTTATCACTAATAAAATAATATTTTGATGAAATATATTGGTATTTAATTTGATAAAATGATTTATTATTCATTCATTAATTACCAATTTTCTATAATTGAATAAAAGTCCATTTGAAGTTAAGACAAGTTATTTTAAAAAACTATTTTTTTCTACACAATGTATTTTTATATTATGAAATTAAATTAATTATTATTTATGAATAATTCTAATATGATTTTTTGATCATTTATTCAATTAAATGAACTAAAATTCATCTAATGGTTTTTTCTAGAGTAGGAATGAGAATAAAATAATTTTTATCCTTAAAAATAATTTTTCTCTAACAATGGTTTTTACCCATTTTATGCACGGATAGTAGAATAAATTTTGTCTCATTATTGGAATTTAATATTTTAAAATGGATTGAATTGTTTTAATCAACATATTTTATTTGATTTTAGGAGATCAACTTAATTTTGGGTCATGATGAATAGTAACCATAGTAAAAATCTTGTCACCATATTAAGGGTAAAAAGTAATAAAATATGGGTTATCCTAATATGTAAGGCTTCAAATTTCAAAAACAAATCATACATTAATTTCACTTGGTGATTTAATTTAGTCATAAAATTATTATATTTGATTATTTGGAAATTTGGATCCCCATACCGATGATATTGGTATTATTATATTTAAATGTTCTTAATATTTATAAGTTTTCCACCCACCTCACATATAAAGGGGATCCTCCGCTTATCACTTATCCACACCACATTATCCTATTATCTTGACCAATATCTCCCCAAATAATCTATCAAAATTATTATCAATTATATTCCCATTGTAGTATTTACAAAAGTGATGTCGAAGAAGCTTTAAGCTTTTTCACAATGGAATATACCCGAAGAAGAGATATATGTTTTTAACTACCATTTTCAAGTTATTTATACTAAAAAATCCTAAAAAATTTTAATAACCCAATTAAAATGATTAAATAAGTATCTATGGTATACTTATTTGTTGTTATATTAATTTTAAATCCATATTATTTCACCTTTTCATCCATTGAAAATGATGATATCACTCATGCATACATATGAACTACCATCCCAACGAAGTGATAAAAGTGATTTCTCATCAGCACCTTATTTAACTAGTCATAAAATATTGTATAGAGATTTAATATTATAATTATAAAATGATTAAAATTTTTTATATGTTGAAATCCAGACCAAGATGGAAGGATCCAAACTATCATACTGAAACATGTATATAAAATGTAAAAGTTTCACCCAAATATTCATTTTAATGAAAAATTGTTAATAAGAGGGTACATTTTAATTATAAATAAATGATATATAATATTTTATTAATGAATATGGTTTTTTAACATATTTATGATAAATATTAATATATTATATAAGAATTTTTAATGTGCTTGATGCAATATGGGAAATTTGGTAAGGGTTTATTTCACAATCTCATTTCAATTCATGATTGCCTATGTTAAATTAAAATATAGAGAAATTATATGATATTTATCCTTTAAAATCAATATATTTATTTGTACTCTATTTAATTTTTTAATTTTCATGTATTAGTACCACTTCCACCAATTTGGTATATAAAAACATTGATAATTTCTTATAAAAAACAAGCCATATTTATTCTTTTCAGGTCAAAAATAAATATTCCCCTTGATAATTATCTTTAAAAATTGTCAAAATAAAATTTTCATTTATTTTAAAAGAGACATATTTTTGGATTTTTACGAATGTGTGAAAAACATATTCTCTTTTAACATATACAACATGAACTAATTCTCTGAATTTTATTATCATTATTTTAATTCAATATTAAATTATAATTTTCCAAGGTCATGTTTAAATAATATATTTTTCTAAATATAATGGAAATTTTGAGTTTTTAAATATGCTAAATGAAAATAATATTTTCCCTATTATCAAATAATATATTGAAATTATTTTTTAATGTTATTTTTCATCCATGTCAATAAACATTAATGATTTTATGCTTCAATGTCGATCTGATCTTATCATAAAATTGATGTTAATTATATGTATTTCTTGTGATGATGATGTTTTTTGGATGATTCTATGAAACATGTTACTTTCTAAAGGGTTGATTAAGTAATGATAAAATATTTATTAAAACTATTTCTTATCTGTATGCTATTATTTGATGAAATGATGAATTTTTTTACAATCAAGGGGCACCCTTATCTATAGTTTTAATTATGTAATGGATCACCCCATAATTATATACCCATCCAATGTAGTGGATAAATATTTATATCTATTGAGATATAGTGACTTTAAATGGGGAGTGAACCCAGATTAGTAATGAAATCTTTCAATTATGATTGTCTAGGTAGCAAGCCTTGGATATTGAAGTGATTTAATACAGAGGGAAGCCAAAACAACATGGGATACTTCCCACTATAATAGATGTTGTAGTCATCCTTTAATATGGAAATTATTTTCTATGTTTATGTGTATTCTGTAAACTAATATTTCATTCTAATGATATGATCTCATAGATCATGATTGATTATAGATTTTTCAACACTCTTATGAATCATATATTTTTTTTATTAAAAATAATTATGCCATGACTTATGATTTATGGTCTATGACATGTTGGGTATGTTTTCATACGTTATGATCATTTTCTTATACTCATATTATAATATTATGCTTATTTATGATCATTGATTTTTGTCTCCTATGTTTACTATTATTGTGAAAATAAACTCAAAATTCCTTATGATTCCATTTCCCCATGTTATGATGAATGTTCTTAAATAGGGTATATATAAAAATGGTATAATGTGAAATAAAATTTTCTGATGATTTTGAATTTCATTCCAGAATAATTTTAATGTCTATTTAGTTTCCAAAGATGCAAACCATTATAGTTTTGGGGAATGATTTATTATTATATTTATAGAATATTCATCTAAAATGATGTAATATTCATGTTTGTAATGATTTGGTTTCCACACCCGATTCTAGAGTCCATCAAATATTATTTAGGGCCCAGAACATATATTTTTGTGACTATTATATTGATATCATAACCATTAATGAAAAATAAAATAACCAAAAAATATCATTAATATATAATCAAAGAATGAATAATAAATAACATATTCCTAAAATAAAAAAATTAGTTTTAAATTATATTTTCATACATCCCAACTGATCGGTCTTCTAGAAGATCACATATAGAAAACTAATACAAAAAACAAAAGGATCATTTACTAACACATCGATCCACAAGTCATCTCATCACTCAAATCATCATTTAGTTACTCAAGCCCAATCCACATCATAAAATGTGTTATGACATATATAAATGATATAATGTCTCTACCACACTAGGGTTCCTATGTAAGGTATAAAAAATAAATATCAAAAGGTTCTTGATATTTTCCCCTAATTTACACCATTATATATAAGTTTCTGCATAGTAAAATTAAATAAAATATATTAAATGCTCAAATTCATGCACTTTATATCATTGGGAGTAACCTATGACACCCTGACTCTTGACTATATCAGCTTCAACTTATATTGGAGACTAGTCACCACATGTCACAAAACACAATCCATAACTGAATAGTTATGTTAGGTTATCAAACCATGTCTTGAACACTACCCTATTACATAAGGTAGGACCCATACCAAACAACAGTTGTATTAGTCCATGTCTCAACCTCTACACACATACTTAGTGTAGGGCCACATAACCATATCATAGACCAATACCTTATTTTTCAATATGATCTATGTTCATACCTTCTCACTCAAGGTGAGGCCAAGAATTAAGTCTCATGCCCTATCATAACTCAGAATATTACAAACTCACTCACTGTCATCTCTATCAATTGTGTCTAACTCAGCGAGAGGCTATACATAATTTTCATACACTATATCTTGTCTCTTAAGGTAGGCCCTTCCAAGACATTATTATTCCAAGTGAGGAAAAAAAATCTAAATATTGTAAATAACCTCCCCACTCATGACATGGTATTGAATTAAATCCTGACCACTTCCTTCTCATGAAATATAGGGTACTATATTACATCCTGAACACTACCTTATTACTCAAGTTAGCATCACATATCACATCCTAGAACTGTACCTTATCACTCAATTCAGTCTATTCCAACACCTTATAAATCATGTTGAGGCCAAGTATCTTTGTTCATGATCAAGTATACATACATTTAGGAACAATTATGAGAAACAAAACATGACATTACATCCTCCTTGTATTCTCATTGTGACTCTCATATTGATACTTTATCTCTCCACTTTCTACTTATACCACTAGAACACTGTTTATTCCAATGGCGCTATATGATACTCTCCTAAATATTGTTTCAGTCTCACAAGAATGACATGAAAAACTCATTGGCATTGTCATCTCACCCATTAGGTTAAACATCCCATGATTTTATTATATTTTTTTCTAGCCACCTAGGCTTTTCGAAAATGGATATTATATATTTTTAGATTAATATTTAATACATTAAACAAATAGACACCTAAAGACCAAAATAGTTTACTATAATTATAGACTAGTATATAATCATCTAATTTGGTGAATGATTTTTAACATATCCAATAAATATTTTCCCATTTAGTATTATTTTAAAAAATACAATATATAAAATGTTTATTCATAAAATGGGGAAAGGAAACATAAGAAAGGGAAATCTTAGATGCTCATTAAGGGTAAAAAGAAAGATACGTAATCATAACATGAACATAAGGGTATGAGAACATTATAATAGTATTCAAAAACCATACCCCGCATATCAATGATCATAATATTGAGTCATTAAATAGATATTGGTAATTCACAGGACATGAATTATATGGAAATCAAGGAATATGACCCAAGAGAGAATAAAATTTCCATAAGACATAAAATTGTCTAATACACATAATAAAATAAAACAATTTCCATAGTAATAAATGATCATTACAAAGGATATCATAGTGGAATGGGATAACTCCATAATCTATAATAGTAGTCAAGGATTACTCACAAAACCATCATCGTGGAAAAAATCCCTTACTAAACCAAGTTCACTCTCCATTCCATTCATTTCTATCTCATTAGATATAATGATTTACCATTTCATTGGATAGAGATATAGGTACCACCCATCAAATTAGGAAAATCATACATTTTTTTCCAAAATATCATAAAACATTCACCATATAAAAACCCAAGAAATTAAATGGGTTTAATTAATATTGTTTCTAATCATAACCAGTTTATATGACATAGGTTTCATAATTATTTCATTGTTTCATCATAGAATAAAACATAAAAAACGAAGCGGGTTTCATAATAATTTTATCATGGTATAAATTATGCAAGAGAAACATTTTCCATAAACATCTATTCATCATAAACCATTAATAGAAAGAATAGGAATTGTATCCTTGGTTCATACCCCCTAAATAGAATAATTGTCATTAATGAATTTAATCTTATGTGGAAAATGATTTGGAAAGGTCACATTGAAATTTTGTTAAGGAAAATACATTTTCTTGAAAAATAAGTTTTTAAAAATAAAATTACCTAAAATATTTGGAAAATAATTTTCTTTGAAAATATCTCCAGAAACATATGAAGGAATATTTTAAAAACCATTTTGAATATTTCTTGAGAAAATTATACTTTCACCTTTGAAAAAAAAAATTAAAAAAATATTTTTAAATTATTTGGTTTGAAAATAGGCATGAAAAAATAAAAAGGAATCCTAAAATAAAATAATGGTCATGATGACGTGATATTTTCCCCATGGAGCACATGACTTAATAATTACTATTTTCTTTTTATTAATAAAAGGAAAATTGGAATTTTTGGGAAACCATCAGGAAGATTCAGTTAAAAAATATTAAATCAAATGTGGGTAAAAATTTCATTAATAATACATTTTAATAGTGTTAAAAAAGTAGAAATTTGTTTTATAAAATAAGGTTTTAGAAGAGAAACGTGTTTCATAGTAAAGAGAGAAATAAAGACACATTTTTGATAAAAAATTATTTTGAAATATAGCGCTCATAAAGAGTTTAAAATGAATAGAAAAAATTTATTCTATAAAAATATCCATAGGAGAAGAAAAGAAAAGAGTTTCTCAAGAGGTAGATCATAATATATCATCATTGGAAGCATAATCATGGGAAATCTGGATAAATTATGTGATTAGAACCCAAAAACCATACTACTATAGTAAAAATGAATCATAAGCCCCCTGAAATAATACCATTAAATGAAACATATAATATCTTGAGAATATTTAAATTCATGATACTATATTTCAAAGGGGCTGTATATACACCTCATAAAGTAGAGATTTGTGTATAACATGCCATTTTTCTCAAGGAATGAAAATTGAGACAAAAATCCTATACGACTTTAGTAATATTTTTAATCATAATGAAAATAGTGAATAACATTAAATAAAAATTTAAATATCATTAAAAGATTATTATTCATTATATAACAAGTCAAATAGAAAGTATATACACCACATAAAATAAATTAGGGTTAAATTTTCTTATATCTCCCATAAATAAAAGAGATACTAGAAATACCTTAGAACTTTATTAATATTTTGAATCATTAACCCAAATAAATAATAACATAAAATTAAACATTAAATATCATGGAAATAATAACATTAATTATATAAAATATCAAATGGTAATTATATACATTAAAAACATTAATTAGTGGGGAATTTCTTTATGTTTCCCAAAAATAAAAGAGAGACTAAAAATCCCTTACCTTAATTATCGACATCCTTCATATATATTTAAATATACTATATAATAAATATATTTTTATTATAAATATATATTATAGGACCATAATTATATTACTTATGAACATTCATTTCTTGTTTATTACTAATTTATTGTTAAAATCATTTTTCGGGTATTAATCGCTTTATTAATTGTATACGTTTTAAATTATTATTTTTGATCCTCCAAAATTTATCATTGTCACATTACCTCAATAATAATAATCACATAATAATTATAATAACCATTTAGAAATTATACTTTTAATACCAATCCTAAAATATTTTTATGACAAATGATGTTTGTTACGATCATGGAGACGGTTGGTTGTTCGTATCCATGGGTAACTTCTCCATTTTTCAACTATCATAATGGAAAAGAGGAAAATAATATTTTATCTCTATTTAATTATGACTAAATCAAAAAAAAATTATTCATTTAAATATAGATATACATATAATTCATGTGGTTCGGTGATCAAAAGAGAAAGTCACATCGCTTTGCGAATGTGGTAGCCCACACATAAATGAACAAAGATATCATCTACTAGCAAGTGAAAAGTAACTAATAAAATGATATATTATCTTTTAAGAAATATAAATATGTAATTAATATCATAATTATTTCATGTATATCACATATTTTCATTAAAATATCTTTTTTATCTTCAATGAAAATCATTAGTAAAAAATAAATCACATCGCTTCGTGAGGGGGTAATCTGTCGTACACATGAGAGAAGTTATCATATACCCTACGAAATGGAAATTAAAAATTATATATATATATGATATAGTTACACCATTCATATAATTATATTATAAATATCATACATATTATTTAGATACATCATCACACCCAATTGTGAGAGGTGGTAATGGAAAAAATATTGACATCATTTCATGAGTTGGTAGTCCTCCACACACATGAATGAGGATTTTGTAACCATTTTTAGGTAAATAGATATGGTTTCAAGTAATTCTCTTAACATATAAAAATATATTTATATTTAATATACTGAGGTTTTATATCACCAAGATTTAATAATAATTGAAGGATGTGGAGTGAGAAATAAAATAAAAAGGCTCGATGAAGAATGTCGCCTCTTCTTCGAGTAACCTCCGTAGGTTTTAAAAAAATCAATCCTATGTTGAATGTATAAAAAAATATTAATGTATTATATTATGGAAGTTTCTAAGTTATTTTTCTTGTATTTACTAAACCAAATTGGATTTAACTTTGAACAAGATAAGAGAGAGGGTGACCAACAAATGTAGTGAGTGGAAAACTTTTAATTTTTTGGAAATAAAAAAGATTAAACATGTTTTCATCATGAAAAAGATCAAAAATAGAGTATTATACAGAATTATAAACAATTGGGTACAAAAATTGAAATACAGTTGGTTTTAGACAAGTATTTATTGTATTCTAACCCTTATCTTTTTTGTCAAAACCCCCACAAAACAAATTTTTTCCTTAATAATAGTAATTAATTTTTAATGATTTCACTGATAATTATGGTAATAAATTAAATTTATGTTATTATATAATATAAATTTTTTTTATTTAAAATATTGAATTCATTTTTCTAGATTAGATTCATCAAACTGGAAAATTTTAATTTAAAATTAATCCTGGAAACACGACAAGAAATCTTGTTTTGAAAGAGAATTTTTTTTTAAAAAAATTAATGTTTTTATTTAATAACTAAATATAAAAAATATTGAACTAATATTAATTTAAAAAAATTAAAATATAATTTATCATTATAAATAAATTAAATGAAAATGCAGTTTCCAATTAAAATACAAGATTTTTCACTATTAATAAAAAATGAATATTTTCAAAAAAATTCAAGAAACAACACCCAGAGATAATTTTTACATGATGAATTCAACAACGAAATATATTTTAATAAATAAATTATAAAATTTTCAAAAATTATTTTTAATATAAGTTTACAAAAAAGAAACCAAACCACTTTTTATAGAAATAAACATTTTTTGTGGAAAATTAGATTTATTTATTTTTGATTGTCATGAAAACACATAAGATTAATGTCAAAAATGTTTTTGAATATATCATACATAAATTTCATTAAATCAATTCACTAAAAGTTATTTGTTTAATTTATTATAGTAAAACAAATTTGTCTGCATAAAAATTGTTTTTCAAAAAATGATCCCTTTATTTTCAAATGGTTTTATTTTTATTTATAGTTAATTATCCATTTTGGATTTCAATATATATACCTTTTTAAGACATATATTTTCATTTTTTAGTTAATACAATTTATTTTCACCATTCATACAACATTGGGGAAAACTATTATTTTAAAAAATTATATATTAATTGTATGTCACGATTGTTTTAAACTCAATGTTGCATGTATCACAAGATAAATTCAGTGTTGTGTGTAATGAAATATTCATTATTTTTTGTTTGTAAAATAATATAAAATCATTGTTTCATTCAAAAAAATATCTAAAAGGTTGATTTTTTTTGAAAAGAAAATTATTTCACAAAATCATGGGGTGTTACATTATACCCCTTAAAATGAACTTCACCCATGAAATTCATCACATCGGTACTGAAAACCTAGGATACATCTATCTCATTATATTCCTAGGTCAAATGTAACTTATTAATTATGGTGGTTTCATTAATTTCATTAACCAGGAAAGTGACCTTTTTTTTATAACTTTCTCTGTATAATCAATAATCTCTGTCGGTTGTTCAACATAAGAAAGATCAAACTATATCGGTATGACCTTTTAGTTCAAAACATGTGATGGATTGGGTTTGGAAGTATTCAAGATAGGTACATGGAAAACATCATGAACTAGAGGTAGGTTCATTAGATTCCCTAAATGATAAATAGTTTTCTTAATAAAATCAAAAATTTCAAAGGGACTGATCGACATAGGGAGTAGTTTTTGTAACGACCTGAAATTTCGAATAATATTTTGTTTCCAACAAATTTATGTTTTACTATATAAAAATAAATAAATAAATAAATATGTATAAATGAAATGTTACCATCAGAGTTTTACCGTCATACGATCATTGGTTAATACGTCTTTTGGAAACAAGAATAATGTTTAGCATTATAATTATTGTTTAAAAATAGAAATGATAATGGATAATTAATGAAAAAATAAGAGTTGATGGCCTCATCCAATATAACCTGGCCACATGAAGCCCGTTTTTCAGAGCCTAGGAATTATTTAGTGTCACCAGGATTCAATCTGGATCAGGCCTAATCTAAACTTCAACAAGTTATACTTGAACAAAATCACCTATGAGAGAAGTTCAGGTCAGTAGAGATTAGTACTCAGGCAATGTTATCAGAGCTGCCCCAGGAGTCCATCACCATCGCACACCATACCCTTATTCTTTATATGGGTGTTATAAGGGTTTATGTTTCAAGGCCCTAGTTACATAAAATTTAATCCCATTGTTTAAATAAAATTTTAATTTCATCATTTTCGTATTAAGAACAGTTTTGATTAAAAATTATGATGTAATTTGATAAATTTATTTTTCAGGTTAAATTTGTACTTTTATTACTATATTATAGTAATTATTTAATATTAATGTTTAATATAATGAAATAGTGTTATAAAATCACTACTTTTTAATTAAAAATGATAAAATAAATTTATATTTTTTCATGTGTCGAAAGTTTCACCATGCATATTAATATTTATTTTTGTCCACTATTATTTTTCATAAATGAGTATATTTACAGTTAAAATATAAAATTTATCATATTTTTATATTTATTATTATAAAAAAAATTATTTTTTAATTTATTATTTCGATATTAGGTTATGGTGAATTTATAATAATTTTAGAAAATACATTATTTTTTCCTGAATAGTAAAAATATTGTTTATGTTTTTCAGTAAGTTTAATGACATCATAGGTATATCATAGTGATAAAATGAGTAATTTAAAATTATGGTATAATATTATTTGTAAAATTTACTCAATAGGTGTCCCAAGTATCTAATACCATTGGAGAATATAGTGGGTAATCCGATGGTTTTGCAAAGACCACAAATGATGTGTCCATGGAAATTAATAAAAAAAAATCATCTATTTTGCTATAAATACTCACCCATTTTTTAATTTACATTAATTAAAAAATAATTATCCATGAAGTTATGATAGTATTTCATTTCAAGGATTTCTCCCAAGGTTCCCATAATCCCCCAAGGTCCCGATCTTCTAGTTTTAGGTGTTACTCTACAAGGTAAGAAAATTCTCAACTTGCCTTTTCCTTTCAAGTTTCTTTTATGTGTTATATATTTAAAATTTTCATATAATGTTCATATTTAAATTTTATTTTTCCAATATTCTCTATTATATGTCTTTTACTATTTGTTTACCCTATCCCCTCTCTTTTTAATTATTTATAAAATAATGTTTCATACCCGTTTTACTGTAGAATTTTAGTCTCAAAATCACTCTCTTTTTCCCATGAAATTATTTTATTTTCATTATATGAGTACCCAAAACTATTTTATTTCAAGGGGTATTCATCCCGCCATAAAAAAAATTTCTTGTTCTTTAATTGACATTAAAAACCCCTTATTCTGGTTCTATGGGTTATAAATGACATAATGGTCATGTTTTTAAGCATTTTTTAAAATGCCATGACTTTGATATGAAGATAATTTCTTTTATTTTATATGGGTTATTTATGAAATGTTATATTTCTATCTATGTTCATAACATTAAAATAATTACATATTATGTTTTTTCCCTTATAGAACTCCAACGCATTCGGTAAATAAATTAATCACTAGAGACGAAAAGTTTTACGATATCATGGGGAATAACCTTGGTAATTTTTATGACAACTTGGGGATGGACCTTGGTGATGTGATAATTAATATATAAATTAAATGTGTTAGCCACATTTTCATGTTATTATTAATTTTATTATTGTTATGATATTCCTATTTCTGATGCCTTTTGGAAATTCTTCATGTTCTTATTGATATTGCTCAAGTTCACATGTAAATTGTTTCACTTGTTTTCCATTACTAGGACTTCTCCTCACCCTTTCCTGGGACTTATGTCCCCAAGTTTTTAGATGAAATAAATTTACTCATGATGAGCCTTTAAGAATGTTTTTAGTTGGAATATAGTTTTTTATGTTTTCATGAATTATGTACAATATTTACAAGTCATTAAACATTAAAATATCCTCGGTTTGTAAAAATGTCATGTAATGTTATGCAATAAGGAGGGATGACATAGTTGGTATAAAAGGACTGTTTATTTATTTTTATAAATTTGGATATTAAAACATTAGTAATCACTATTTATAAAAGTTTAAATATTGTAAAACAACCTACTATTTTTGGTAAAATATTAAGTAGGTGGTTTTAAAAAAAATAAATCCCTGTCTAGATATGAATAAGTGGATGTGGCTCTGGCATAGATATATCTAGGGGTAAAACACGAAAACACCTCTTTTATCTAAACTCAAATCAGAACTAGTACATGATAATGGGACTTGATTAACTCTTAGTTTGATACTCCATAACATTTTTATGAACCATTATTATATATTTATAGAAAATTTAATTGTTGATAATGAATAATGTGTTTAAGAATGATGTTTTAAAACATGAAAATCTTTTAGAGTTATAAGATTATAAAATGAAACAAGTTTCTCACTAAGGATTTCTTCTTTCATAAAATGGAAGGAAATAGGAGGAATTGTGCAAATAGTGACTGCAACAGACCATGCGCTGACAGTCCTACAATGGAATCCAGAATAGAAACTTTCATGAGAATGATGTATCAAATGAATCATGTTATTGGAAATAACATAAATCAAGATGAGAGACCAAGTTTAACAAGAAGGGAACAACATTCTTTTGGTTCACATATACGTCAATGACCACCAACATTCAGGGGTCTACCGACCCATTGATTATGGAATAGTTGATAAGCTATATAGAAAAGATATTTTCTTTACTTCATAGCTTTGAACTAGTGAAATTCATCATAGTTTTTTACCACATTGTGGGAGAAGATGATCATTGGTGGGTGCTGATTAAAAATTTGAGGCCAAGAGGGGTGATTGAAGATATGCAGTGGGAAGAGTTCATATGTATCTTCTTCAATAAGTATTTCCTATATTCAATGAGAACGATAATATTGATGGATTTTCTCGAGATGAATAAGAAGGAGAATGAATCTATGGGAATATATGAGATAAAATTCACAAGACTTTCATGTTACACCTATATATTTATCATGGATACTAATGGTTAGATTGAAAGATTATTTAGTGGATTAAGACATCATCTATGGAAGAATCTAGCCAAATGATACTATGAATGTTATGAGAAGAGCGCCCAAAGTTCTATGAAAGCTAAACTGGAGTTTGGTGAGATGTAATGGTCCCATAAATAAAATTAAAATAATAGATAAATGAATAATTTATTGGGGAGGAGTTTGGATCCGGGAATAGGTTGAAATCAAGTGTAACTTCCCATGTGTAATAAATGTGGGAAGTGGAATTTGGGTAACTTCATACTCTAGAGAGATAAGTATTACAAGTCAAAAAGAGATGGACATATAGCTTGGAATTTTAATATTGAGGTGAAGACTAAACTTCCCAATAGTAATGAAAAAGGGAAGATGATATATGCCCTACCTGATGTCCAATGCTTCAGGAGTGGAAAACTTGGGAAATTTTCCTAACAATGTCTAAATCTGAGGGTGGTGGAGGGGAATCACCATCAACCTCAACATAGGACAATAGATCAAGGTCATGCTTTTACAATCATAACGGCTGAACTTAAAGCTCAAAATGATATGGTGTTAGTTAATCTTGTTGTTCTTTCAAATAAAGTAATTAATTTGTTTGATTCAGGTTCTATGCATTACTTTATTTTCTCCATGTCTTCAAATAAAAAAGAATTAATTCGTAAACTAATAAATGTTTATTTATGATTCAAGACTCATGGAGGGATTATCCCAGCATCAACAGTGTTTAGGAACTGTAGTATTTACTTTAGAGAGCACAATGTTATCCCAAATCTAGTAGTTATTCTTGTGATGGAATTCAACATTATACTAAGTATGGACTTTCTCTCAATGTATAATGATAAGACCAAATGTAGAAGCATGGAAATATTAGCAGTCTTGAATGGAAAACCTACAGTTATCTTCCACGGAGAGATATCTTGACCATATCTTTGTTTATAAGCACCTCTAATAGCCTTTTTATGGATTTGATCGGTGAAGAAGAATAATTAAATGCGAGTATAAGGATAGATAATGTACCAATCATTCAGAAATACATTGATGTATTTCCTGAGGAGTTCCCTGGACCTCCCACAGAAAGAGAGGTAGATTGCTCCATTGAACTCATACCTAGTTCCTAGCTAATTTCAAAAACTTGGTATAGAATTAAGAATGTGGAGCATGAGGAATTAAAGATGGAAATGCAAGATCTTTCGAAGAAGGGGTTTTCTAGCCAATTGATTCTTCTTATAGAGAACCTATTATCCTTGGGATGAAGAAAGATGGATTGATGCATTTATCCATTGATTATATAGAACTAGATGGGATCATAGTAAAGAACAAATTCCATCTTCCAAGAATTGATGATTTATTTGACCAGATTCATGGGGCTTAGTTTTTCTCTAATATTGATCTTCAATCTGGTTATCATCAACTGAGGGTCATGAAATAACCTATTCCAAATCCCACATTTCAAACAATATATGGGAATTATAGTTTCATTTTTATGGCCTTCATATTGACTAATTCACCTACTATTTTTATGGATTTGTTGAATAAAGTCTTTAAAGACTACCTTGATAAATGTTTGGTAGTTTTTATTAATGATATTATAAAATATTCCAAAAGTCATTAGGATAATGGAGATCATCTAAGGGAAATATTTCAAACTCTTAGTTAGTATAGGTTATTTGGAATGTTTAGAAGGTGATAGTTTTGGTTACAACGTGTTGTTTTTTAGGGAAAGTTGTTACAAGATAAGGAATCTCAGTTGACTCTACAAAGAAAAATGTTGTAGTGGAGTGGCCTCATCCTACAATAGTAACTTAGGTTCTTAGTTTCCTTTGATAGGATATTATTGGGGGTTTCAAAAAAAAAATTCATGCCTTTTTAATCCATTAACCAATTTAAATTAAAAAGGGTTCATGTTCATCTGGACAATGGTGTGTAATGAAAGTTTCTATGAACTGAAGAAGTGATAGATTACTATACCCATGTTAACTCTACCCTCAATCATATAGTGATTCGTTACTTTTAGTGGTGAATCTCTAAAAGTTAGTTGGTGAAACCTCATGAAAAATGACATGGTAATTGATTATGTATCTTGATAGTTAAATCCTCATAAGAATATTTACCCTACGCGTGGTTTTGAGCTGGCTATGGTTTTTTTCTTTAAAGATATGGAGGAACTATCTTTTATGGGGAGAAGTGTGATATATACACACACCATCAATGTTTGAATTATATTTTCAGGAAAATGGAACTGAACATGAGAAAGAGGATATGGTCAGATCATCATAAAGTCTATGATTTTTCGAATCATTATCATCCCAGGAGAAAAAAAAATTATGGATGCATTGATTCAGAAAGAAACTATTGTTCTAGGAAAGATGAGGATTCAGTAAGATCCCTTGTTCAAGAAATCTTTAACAAATTATACTTTTTGAAAGAATAATTTTGAGATTTGTAAAGTAAGGGAAGTTTCCCGTGTTCAATATTGATCAAGAAGGTGTACAAAAATTTCATACAAGACTATGGGTTCCATGTATTATAGAAATAAAGAAAGAGCTGATTAATGAATCTCTTAGCTCTACATTCTCTATATATCATGGATGAACAAAATGTATAGGGACATTGGTGATCATTATTGGTGGGGTAATATGAAATGGGAGATTTCTGACTACACTACAAGGTTCCGAATATATTAGTAAGTGAAGGTAGAGTGGAAAATTCATAAACGAGTATTAAAACCACTACCTATACCAACATGGTTGTGGGATAATATCACTCTGTACTTTTTCACTGTTATTCTAAGAACATATAAAGGAAACAATGCGATATGAAGTATATTAGACTATCTCACCAAGACTTATTATTTTATCTCTATTTGGAAATACTTCCCCCTTAATCAACTTGTTCGGATTTACATAAAGGATTTGGTAAGGCTATATGATGTTCCACTTTCTATCATATCTGATCATGATCCAAGGATCACATCAAAATTATAGATAAATCTTCAACATGGATTGTGTACTAAATTGAATTTCAGTACAGTCTATCAACCTCAAACTGATATACAATCTGAAAGGAGTATTCATACACTCGAGGAATTGCTAAAAACATGCTCAATGAAACTCAATGGTGAATGTGCTCAACATCTTTCCTTAATTAAGTTCTCATACAATAACAACTTCCACTAAAGCATTCAAATGGAACCCTACTAAGCTATATATGGGATGTGCTATAGAACTCATACTTTTTTGGATGAATTTGGTGAGATAATGCTTCTTGGACCTAATCTTGGGATAGAGATGATAGAAAAGGTTCATGCCAACCAACAACACATTATGGCTTCTCATAGTCGGTAGGAGATCTAATCTGACAACCTCTGAAGGGACTTGGAGTTTGATGTTGGTGAAAATTTCTTCCTTCAAATTTGTCCATAGAAGAGAGTCATGTGGTTTGGAAAGAAATGGATGCTCATCCCTAGGTACATTTTCCCCTATGAAATCCATGATCGCATTGGGGGAGTGGTAGATTGTCTTTCACATCTTCCAAATATTTCTCATGTTCATGATGTATTCCACGTATCCCTCTTGGGGATTTATATACTGGACCCCTTACATGTATCTAATCAATAGGTGGTACAATTGGAACACGACATCTCTTATGAGGAGCAACTAATCGAGATCTTGGATCGTAGAGACAATGTTCTATGCAATAGGACTACCCATCCTATTAAAATGTATTGTACAAACCAAAAATATGAAGAATCCATATAGGAACAAGAGAAGACTTTGAGACAGATGAACCGACACCTTTTTTCCTCTGAGAGGATGAGTTGAATTTTTTGGGATGAAATGTTTTAAGGGGGGATGAATTAATGTAACGATCCAGACATTTGAATAAAATGCTGTTTCCAAAAAATGTGTGATTCTTTATGTAATAATCATTAAAATATATAAGTATAAATGAAATGTGACAATCTTGTTTTGACCATTATATGATAGTTGGTTAATATTATAACTGGAAAGAATAATAAATTTTAACTTTATAATTACTATTTATAAATAGAAATGATTGTGGATAATTAATACAGAATGAAGCGTCAATGGCCTCATCAAGTAGACTCAGGCCATACGAAGTCCATTTGTCAGAGCTTGGGAAGGAGGAAGCATTACATGGATTAACTCTGGACCAGGACCAAGACAAGGTTCGACATGTTAATCTTGAACAAAATCACGTAGGGTAGAAGTTCAAGTTAGTGGAGATTACCACTCGGGCGATGTTATCTCATCCACCCCCAGATTCAATCACCATCACGCAACTTACCCTTAGGTCATATATGGGTGTTTTGAGGGGTTATGTTTCAAAGCCTTAGACACTTAAAATTTAATCCTATTGTTTAAATACAATTTTTATTTCATCAATTCTATTTTAAGAATAGTTTTATTTAGAAATTGTGATTGAATTTGATAAATAGATTTTTCAAAAAAAAATTTAATTTTATTACTATATTATAATAATTATTTATTAATAAAGTTTTTTATAATTAATTTTTTTAATAAAAATTTTAATTTTTAATTACAAATGATAAATTAATTTTATTCTTTTTCAAGTGCCAAAAATTTTACTATGCATGTAACTATGCATTTTCCATCTGCCATTATTTTAATAAATGTGTATTTTTTTAGTTAAAAGACAAATATATAATATTTAGAAATATATTATGACAAAATTAATGTCGTTTTTGAATTCATAAGTTCAATATTAGGTTATGATAAATTTATGATAATTTTATAAAATACCTTATTTTTTTGTGAATAGTAAAAAAACTATTTGTTTTTTCGGTAAGTTTAATAACATCATTGATATATGATTATTATGTAATGTTTATTTTAAAATCATGGTCTACTATTATGAGTTAAATTAACTCAATAGGTTTCCCAAGTGGCCAATACCATGGTAAAATACCATGGCAAGCCCATGGTATTGTAAATACCACTAATGAGGTGTCTAAGGAAATTAATAGAAAAACATCCTCTCTTTTGTTATAAACACCCACAAATTCCATGGTTCAAATTCATTAAAAAATAATTAAACACAATTTTATGATATTATTACCTCCCAAGGACTCCTCCCAAGGTTTCCTTAATCCCCCAAGGTCCTGATCTTCGTGTTTTAGGAGTTACTCTTCAAGGTAAGGAAATTCTCAACATCCTTTTTCCTTTCAAGTTCTCTTTTATGTGGTATGTCTTTAAAATTTCCATAACATGTTATTATTTCAATTTTATTCTATCCCTAAACTGTATTAGGATAATTTTATTTAGTGTTGACCCTTTTTACCCTCTCTTTTTAATTTTTTATTAAATTATGTTTCATACCTGTTATGTTGTAGAATTTTCATCTCAAAATCTCCCTCTTTTTCTCAAAAAATTATTTTATTTTAGTTATTTGAGTACCCAAACCACATTCATTTACAAGGGTATTTTTCAATAAATAAAACTTTTTTATTTAATTTTGGAATTGACATACATAAAACCCGTATTCCCTTTTCATGGGTTATAAACAACATAATGATAATGTTTTTAAGTACTTTTTATAATGGCATGATTTTGATATGAAACCAATTGATTTTATTATCTATAGTTTATTTTTAAAATATTTGATTATGATATATGTGGCTCACATGAAAATAAATAAATTTTAAGGGATATCCCTAATATCACTTCAATGAATTGGGTAAAACAATTAATCTCTATAGATGACAAGTTTTACGATACCTTGTGGAATAAACATTGTAATTTTTATGACACCATGGGGATGAAACTTTCTGATACGCTTATTAATTTTTAAATTAAATTTTTAGCCACATTTTCAAGTTATTTTTGTATTTATCATTGTTATAATATGCCTATTTCTCATTTTGTTATGAAATTCATCATGTTCTAATTGATATTTCTCATGTTCACATGTAAACTGCTTCACTTATTTTCCCTTACTAGGCCTTATGCTCATCCTTTCCTTTAAAGTATATCAAGGGTTATAAGATGCAATAATAATACTTAGGATGAACCTTGAAGAATAATTTCATGTAGAATAAAATAATTTTTTTTATGTTTTCATGTATTATTTACTTTATATACAAGACTCTAATCATTAAAAGATCCTCTATTTGTAAAATTCCATGTAATGTTATGTAATAAAAATGTGAGATTCCATAGTTTTCCCTTCTTTATTCCATATTATAATTCACAGAAACACATTTTTAAAAACATCAATTTATAGATTTCATTAATTATTATCAATATTACCCTTTTGTCAACTTCATGCTGACCTTATATGTTGTTTCATAGTTATTTACTTCTCCAACATTTCATCAGCTAGCGAAGGTCCCAATAATTTTCATTCTTCAACAGCAGTCCAGAACGTTGGAGATATATAATTATTTCCATTAATATATTCAAAAGGATATATTTGAATGATCATGTGAAAGCTATTTTTTATAGGAAAACATAACTATAGGATATTATTGATCCCAACCACCATTTAAATCAATATAAAAGAACTTAGAATATCCTTTAGGGTTTGAATTTTTCTCTAAAATAGACCATCTTTATAAGGAAGATATATAGTAATAAAAATTCACTTTGAAACAAGATATTGGTGAATAATTCACAAAAACATAATGGTAAACATCATATTTAGTACATGCATAGTTTAATGTTGAATATCCTGTAATATTACCACTTAATTAATCTATATTTTGTTGATTTGATCCATAGATAATTTTTATCTTATATAAAATAATTGTGTGGACTTCATAAAGTGATCGAATAAAACCCATAAATATCTCAACAATAAATATAAGAAAAACCATAAAGTTTTAAAGTAAAATTAATCAAATTTTCTTAAATTTTAAATTAATTTATCATAAAGTAACATTTTATCTAAAGCATATACAAATCCAAAAGGTTATAGAGCCAAAAATGTGTCCAAAAATTTCATCAATCTTCATAAACTCCAATTATATAAAAACGCAAGTTGGGTTTCTACAAATTTGGACATATGATAAATATTATACATATAAACCAATGATAGAATTTAAAAAAATCTTAAGTTAATCATTCATGGAGACATATATACAACCGAAAATTACATAATCCTTATATGTTTCATGATTCTTACAACCAAAATACCATTAGAAAAAATAATTCTACCACATAATCATTGAATCACATTTCATAAATACATAAATCCTTCAACTTAAATGATTAGAATGAAATTGGTCCTTACTTGATATATAATTTAATTCTTGGTATAGAGAATTAAGTTGGATAATTACTAAGATTCCCACACATAAAAAATTTAACTCCTCAAAAACAATTCTCTCCATAACCTTCATTTCGACATAGATAACATCACCCCATAAATTTGAGATATTTTTCTATGTGATTCCTCCCACCTTCTTGAAATGTATGAATCTCACAATTATTTCCTATGTATTCATTAATAAGTGAACATATATAAAAGATTATCTTCCTCTTAGTTTATTCTTTAGAAATATCCCTGATGTTAATGTTTTTAATCATATATCATTATAGTTGATAAATAATAATCACAATATCTTTATCTCCAGTCATAATCCAAATTGGCTCCCCATTGTCACTAAATTTCACATCTGATTCAATGATTACATGATTCCTTCTTCTTCCATCGATTGAATAAAACAAAATATAATAGTTTTAGAAACACTAATCATATTTTAAAACAATATAATCATGAAAAATCCCTTATAGGATGTAAAAATCATGAAAAATTATTTTTTATCTATGACAGCTTATGTTTTCCCTAGGTCATCAATGGTCATTGTATAATTGCTTCATGATGGTTCATAGAGAGTTTTTTGAATTTCCAAAGCCTATACCCTATGATTTTCAAACCATGTGTGTAGAATGGCCCATTTTTATGCACTAGGTAAAGATATTGTTCAATACAATATGAAATTTATAGTGTTGTTACCCCTAGGTACCCCTATTCTAGATCCATAGTAAATTTTAGTATCCAGATAAGGATTTAATTTCTCTGAAACCACTCAATCTATCCTCTACCAAAATTCGAAGAAAATTCCCAATGCAATGTCTCATCCATAGACTTTTCCTTATATAAATCCCTAGAAATATCTTAAGAAACGTCCCTTAGGATCTCACTAATATTTTCTCCCCCTATGATCTATATGTTAACTAAAAATTTCCCATGATACCACACATACGGCCTAATAATTTCAAATACATATTTCATGATTTTAGTTTAATATGGAATAAATTATAAAAAACACACTTGAAGACAGTAATATATTTTTTTATTTAGAGAATATTTACAAAATTTTCTAATTTGGTGAAATATCTTCAACATCTCCCACAAATATCTTCCTCATTATTACTATTCAAAAATATACCATACTTAAAACCCTTATTCATAACCTGAGGAATGGAAATATAAAGAAGGGTGATCTTAAATGCCCAGTAAGGGTAGAAAGAGATATTTTTAAGAATAACATGATAAAATTAGTATGAGAACATGATAATTATATTTTAAATCCATACCATGAATATCAAAGATCACAACAATGATTTATGACAAAAATAATGTCAGATCATAGTATATATGTCATAAGGAAATCAATGAACACGAGACAAGTTTGAATTAAATTGGTATAACACATAAAATTTTATACTAAACATAAGTATAGAAACTCAATTATATAATAGTCAATTCTCAAAAACCAAGTTATCACTGTGGAATTGGTTTAATCCTTAAACCAACACAGTACTCACGGTTCATTCTCAAGACCTCCTTAATAGAAAATGTCTCTTACTGAACTGGGTACACTCCTCATTCCAATCCTCAATATCTCAATAGGTATAAATGTTTACCAAATTCATGGAATTTATATATTGGTCCCAATCATCACATAATTAAAATCATATTTATATTTTCCACAAGAAGATAAAACATTCATCATATCATACCCCATTAAATGAAATGGTTTTTATAAATATTTCATCACATCATAGCCTATTTAAGTTAGAAATGTTTTATATTAATTTCAACATTTCATCATAGAATAAAACAAGGTAAAATAATTGGGTTTAGGTTAGTGACCACCTTGGGGATGGTGTTAGTTTTTTGAATTTCAAATGTTGTTTCTATTTCTAAGTCTTAGATCCGACCTAATGTATGTTATTACCGCTTACCCTTAAATCGGTTTTCAGAAAATTAAATTAAAATTTAAATCTGAGTGAAAAAAATTGGGTTTCATAATAATCTTATCATGTTATAATATTTAGAACAAAAATGGGTTTCGAAAATATCTTTTCATTATAAAAAAAATTCAACGAAAGAATAAAAATTGTATCCTTGGTGCATATCCCCAATAATGAATATGTTTTATAAAAGTATTTCATCTTATACATAAAATTATTTTGAAATATGACATTAATTTTTTTGAGAAAAATAATTTCACTTTATAATCACTTTTTAAAAATAAAATTCATAAAATATTCTAGAAATCATTTTTATCAAAAATAACATTAGAAACTTATAAAGGAATCTCTTAAAAATAATTTAAAACATTAGTTATGGAAAATATCCATTTCATTTAAAAAATTAAGACATAAAACATTTTGATAATATTTTTATTTTAAAAGAAATGAGAAGAATAAAACTAAAATATTAAATTAAAATACTGTTCAAGAGGATATAAAATTAATTTATTTCATTCCATGTCAAAACAATGATTCCTTTTAATTTTTTTGTGAAATCCTAACTGTATTTTTAGGGAAATTTCTTTAATATTTATTTATAAAATTTTTAAAAAATAAAACATGGGTTAAATTTTCATTAATAAATGGTTTTAAAAGTTTTAAAAACATTTTCTAAAACATTTTTAGAGAACATTGTTTTGGAAGGAAAATTAATTTTTCACCGAAGAGATAAAAAAAATGATTTTTTCTTAAAAATATGATTTTTAAATATTGAGTACATAAAGTGTGAAAAATTAATGGAAAAAAATATTCTTTAAAAAAATATTTTAATAAAATTCATTAGTTTCATGAGAGTTAGATCATAATATTTCATTATTTGATGCAAAATTGTGAACAATCCTTATAAAAGATGATATTATAACATGAAAAACATACCACACTAGTATATTTGAATCATATGCCATGTGAAATAATTATATTAAATGAAACATATAATATCATTATATTTAATAAATTTCTGATATTACTTTTAAAGGGTTTTTATATACACATCATAAAATAGGATATACACATAACATGGAAATTTTCTCAAGGAAATAAAAGGGATACTAAAATTCCTTACCATGATAGTGATCATTTAAATCATAATCCCAAATAAATAATAAAATAAAATTAAACATTAAATATTTAAAAAATAATTGTATTCATGGTATAACAATTTCAATAGTAATTATATAAACCCAAAAATAAATAGTGGTGGTGAATTTTCATATGTCGCCCATAAATAAAAGAGACTTGAAATCCCTTACTAATTTATTAATATTTTTAATTATAATCTAAAACAAAGAATAAAGTCAAAAGAAATAATAAATATCATTAAAATGGGGATATTTATGAAATAAAATTTTAAAAGTGTTGTATAGACATCACAAAAATATAACAAGTGGTTAATTTTCATATGTCTCCAAGAAATAAAACAGAGACTAGAAATCTCTTACTTTAAGTCTTGACTTACATAATACATGTTAAAACCTCCTATATAATAAATTAATTTTTTTTATACATCTATTATAGGAAAAAGGTTTTATATATTACACACTTTATGATTTACTAATGGCCATTCATTACCCATTTATTAACATTCCTTGTTAAAATCACATTTTGGTTAATAATCTATTTGTTTTTCATAAATGTTTTGATTTGTTATTTTTAGTCAACTTAATTGAAAATATATCTATAAAATCCATATTAATAGTAACTAAATAATTATAAAATTTATACAAAAATTATAATTTTTATACCAATACTGTAATATTGTTTGGAGAAATGATGTATGTTGTGGTCTTAAAGATGGTAGGTCGTGCATACACATGTGTAACATTTCTAATTTTCAATGATCTTAATGGAAAGGTAGTTAGTGATATCATATCATTAAAAAATAATAATAATATCTTAAACAAAATATATTTTTAATATACATATAAATATCATCCATGTGGATCAGTGATGAAAATAGAGAGTCTCGCCGCTTGGGGAATGTCGTAGTCCACATATACACAAAAGACATTATCATCTTTCTATGATTTAAATGGTATGAAATAAAATGATATATTATCTTTTAAAAATGATAAATATTTCATGAATATAATAACTATTTAATTTATACCCCATATATTAATTTTTATTATCCTTATTAACATTCAATTAAAGGGTTAGGGAAAAACGACTCACTTCGCTCCGTAAGGCGGTATTGTGTCGTACATATGAGCAACGTTGTCCTTTCCCATACAAAATTGAATGAAAAAGGTATATGTTATATAATGAATAAATATATATTATTATTTTATAAAAATAATATATATATATATATATATATATATTATATCCATAATCATTCCAAAACTATGGGATATTTTAATGAAAAAATGAAAGACATTGGTTCGCAAGGCGGTAGTCCGCCATACACACGAATGATGATATAAGAACCCATTACCTGGAAGTAGGGATCGTTGTAGGTCATGAAAATAAAATTAAAACACATAATTATATTTAAAATAATTAAGTTCTTATATAATAATGTCTTAAAAAATTATGGATGTGGATGAAGAAATAAATTAAAAATGTTAATGAAATTGACCCCTTCTTCAAGTAACCTCCTTTGGTTAAAAAACAATCCATCATTTGATGGATTTATGATGAAGAAATGGATTATAGGATTAGATTTGGTATTATTTAAAGTTATTTGGGTATGTATTGGATGATCCAAAAGTGTTTATGGATTGAAGATGATTGGAGAGGTGATGGCCTTTTATAAGTGAGGTGTGTGGCCCACATATAATTTGTTTTAAATAAAATGGTGTACTAACATTTTTCTCAGTGTAAAAGGCACAAAACTAGATTATTATAAATAATTATACATTATATTGTCCCAATATGTCCATAATATTGGTTTTATATAATTTTTTATGTCATTATAGTCCATATTTTTTTAGTCAACCCCCGATAAATCAATCTTTACCTTAACCATGGTAATCAATTTCAACTATTTTCATTATTCATCTGTAAAAAGTTAAGTTAAAATTATTAAGTAATATAAATTATAATGATTCAATATATGAAATAATATTTTCCAAAATAAATTAACATAATTGAAAAATTTTAATTTAAATTAATCTCATAGAAGCAATGAGAAAGTAGATTCTCAAAGAGAAAAAGTTCAATTGTTTACAAGGTTTTTATATAGAAATTAAATTTGAAATTTATTTAAATAAAATATCATATATATATATATATTTGAAATAATTTTAATTTAAAACCATTTTAAAACATAATCTTACCTTATAAATAATTTAAACAGAAAAGTTTTTTTTATTTAAAATTTTGAATTTTTCACTATTTATCAAAAAATTAATATTTTTAGAAAAGTCTAAAAAATTCACCATAAGATTATTTTTAAATTATGATTTCAAAAATGGAAATTATTTTTTCAAATATATTTTCTATAATTTTAAAAAATTAGATTTATAATAAGTTCAAACAATAGTGAGAAGACAAATTTTTAGAAAAAACAATTTTAAGCATAAAATTGAATTTATTCATATCTCTTGTCTAGGATACATAAGATGAATGTTAAATATTTGACTTAATATATTTTATATAAATTTAAATAAAATCATTCACTAAAATATATTTTTTAATTTTTTTGTGGTTAAATACGTTTGTATGTATAAAACATGTTTTTCAAAAAATAATTCCCTTTCTTTTCAAATGGTTTTCTTTTTGGATTTTAATTAATTTTTTACCAAGTAATTCATTATAAATATATGTGCAAATAATAAATTTTCATTATTTATTCAATCCTATTTATATCTGCAATTGCAATAATATAAAAGAAAACAATCATTTTAAATAATAATAATTTAATAATATACTATGTTCTGTTTAAATGATGTGCTGCATATAGCATAAGAAAAACACAATGTTTCATGTAATACAATTTCAACATGGTGTTTTGGGTAATGAAAGCTAAAAATAGTGTTTCATGTAACCAAAAATATCTAAAAAAATAAATATATTTGAAAAAATATATTTCACAAAATCTCAGGTGGTTATATATTTATAAATAAATAATTATATTTTTTGATAAATTGTTTCACATGCACCACCAAAATAAGAGAAATCATGAAAAAATTAATGATACTAAATTATAAGTGTTAAATATGAATGTTATAAAATAGTGTTTGAATTTTTTTTATACATTGAGGAAACCATAATATAAAATATATTTTAAAAGAATAATTATTATAATCAAGTAGTATAAATCTTCCCTATGAGGACTATTTGTTTTTACATTAAATTGATGAAAAAAATCACTATTGTTTTCCCCAAACCAATCAAAAGCTGACATCAACAAGTACATGTTGAGAGAAATCATATGTTGGAGTGGATCAAGCTCATGGAAATCACTAAAAGGCTTATGTTAATTATGACATCTTGACCCGGTTACCACTAAATAGTGCCCCAAGAAGGTTGGCCAGATGCCCTCAAGCACACCTCCCTGTATAGCTGAGGATTCAGACAAGTTGGGAGGGTTAGGTAAGTCTGTCTTAGGGATACTGTACACAATTATATCAGAATCAAAACACCAAAAAAATGAATCAAAAATAAAAACCAAGTGTGGAAGCATATTAATGACTAGAACAATACTATTTCATATGATATTCAAAATAATAAAATACAACACTCAACTGAAAGTTAAAACATTTGATGAAAAATGAAAAATTCAAGTGTATATAATTAAATGGAAAGTAAAGATATAACAACCCACAAGTGGGTTCTGAAAAAAAGCCGTGTTCCCTCTCCCATGCTCCAATACCAAACTGTAATCTATCCCAGGGTCATGCCATTATCCTATCCTACATCAACAAAGTCTACTCAGGTGCTGATCAGGAGGCATGAATAGGGTGTGAGTATAACTCAGTAGGCCACCAATAATGGTGTCTAAAACAAGTCCATTCAAAAGATTGTGCATCCAGTTTTATGAAGCAATATATTCAATTAATAATTTAAATAGTTATCACATTGTTATTTAATCTTTAATCATCGTATTGGTTCAATTTCAATACATGTTTCCCAATTTGTTCATTATTCATTGTCATTAATCATTTAGTGTAGTTCTTCATTCCTCATACCCTAGATCTTAGTTGAATGATCATTAATTATTATTATTATTCATTTGGTGTAGGTCGCCATGCCTAGAACCACAATCTCATTGAGTGTAGGTCATCATCCCTAGCACTCATTTTCTCATTTGGTGTAGGTCATCATGCCTAGAACCCCATAATATCAACATTGGATAACTATTGGGGAGAAATTCTTTCTCAAAGTCCCAACTTCTAATTGTTCTAGAACTCTATGTCTAGCACAAAAAATATCAGGCATTTAATCATTCATTAATTCACAAGAATTTTCAACATCATTCCATTAATAATCCAATGATTAGTAAAACATTTCAATGTCCATTAGTTAACTAAAAATTTAACTAAGAACATAACCAATTAATTAATTCATCAATTAATTAATCATTCTCGACAATTATATTTCCATAATTAACTTTTCACAATTAATATCCATATTAATTCTCAACTGGTCATAATTAATTCTAACAATTAATTAACATTGGTCAACATCATGGAAAATAATTATTTCTCAAAATTAATTATCTTACATGGGAAAACATCATTTCATAATTAATTCTCCCCAATTAATTATCTTAACACAACCAATTAAATATATCAACACATAACAAATCTCTAATATATCTATTTGGGAAACCCCCCTTCATATGTTCCGTGATTCAATTATAAATTTATTACCAAGGAAAACTCAATTCAATTACACTTTTGTAATTACTCCAATTTAGTAAATCAATTATCTAGGTAAACTAGAAAATCATAAAATCACATTCACATATCAAAAACACGACTATGGGAGTTTGATTTAAGCCACCTACCTAGGTTTATTGATGGAAGTTAGCATAATGGAAATCCCCAAAATCCCAGTGGCACAATGTCGTCGATCATGTTTGGGATCCAAATCCCTAAACCAAAATTAAGATAAAAGTAATAAAGATCTTGAAAATATAGATCTATATCCAAAATCCTAGTTCTAGATCAAAACTCAAAGGTTTATATCCAAGAAAATGGTGGAGATATTCCATTAAAATATCCAGAAAATATAGCAGAAAGAACATGAGAAGGAACAAGATGTAATCTACATACCAGAACAATGATATATCATCGATTCAAGATTTTGATCTTGATGAACAATATTAAGATTTATTTTGAGTCCCTCTAAAAGGTTCTAAGATCATCCTGAAATTTTCATGCTTGAGCCTATGTCGAATTAGAGAGGTTTCAGGGGTTTGGCTATTTTAAAACAATTTTTCTTATTAAAATGTTCTATGCGCATAGATTCACCTAAGAGACTAAAAAACTAGGAAAAAATATGCAACAAATGTAAAGTATTCCACTTCCTACAAAACTAAATGGTGTATAGTTATGAAAATCATGCACCAACCATGATGACCTCAACTGTCCCCATGGTTAGCTTGCGCAAGGTTTGGCCAAACTGTGTGCAAACCATGATCATCTTCATTTCTTCCAAATTTCCTTAAAAACATCACCCAAATATACCCCAGTAAAAACATAATCCAAATTTACTTAATAAAAACAAAAATTTATTGATAACACGCCTGATATTTCTCTATAAAATTCTAGGATCAAAAACTCTCCCGACCTTATAAGAGCTCCCCCTCAAGCTGCACTCCCGAACTTCTCTACAATTCCAAGACAAAAAAATTGGTCCATTGATCCCTCATGTTTAATTCTCATCATATGTTTCCTATTGAACACTTCAATGTTTCCATAACGCTTGAACTAATGACTCGGTCATTCACTATAACACTTTCTCACTACGACACAACAGACGTATTGGAAAACCCTTTAAGGACACATCTATCTTGGGGTCAGCCTCTTACAATTCAATAATTTGATATGGTTCATGGTGATACCAGCATAGTTTTAACACATGGAAAACAACATGCATATTTCTTAATTTCTGTGGAAGTGCCAATCAGTATGCCACCAAACTGATTCTCTCCAGCACCTCAAATAGTCCTACAAACCTGGGCACCAACATGCCCTGCCTCTTTATCCTATTGTGACCCAATCTTGGATACACCCGAAAGAATACGTGATCAGCATTTGTAAACTCTAGGGTTATTCTCCGCTTATCAGTATACGTCTTCTTCCTACAATGAGTTGTATCCTTGTGTTTCTAAATCAACTTCACTTGTTCCGATGTCTCCTGAACAAGACATGGTCCCAACAGCTCTGACTCACCCACCACTAACCAACAAAGCAATTATCTACAAGGTCTACCATAAAGTGCCTCATATGGTTCCATATAAATAGTTTAATGATAACTATTGTTATAGGTAAAATCCACAAAATCCTAGTGATTTTCATAAGAACCACCAACGTCAGGAACACATGCTCACAGCAAGTCTCTTAACACCTGTATGGAACACTATGACTAACCATCTTTCTGTGGGTGGAAGGTCGTACATAACAGAACCTATGTACGCATCCCCTTATGTAAGCCCGACCAGAGGCATAATGTAAAGTGTGAATCGTGATCTTAAACTATAGTCTATGGCACCCCATCCATATGAACTATCTCTCTCACATACAGTTCTCCCAGCTTTTCTACCATAAAGGTTTCCCTGATAGGAAAGAAGTGTTCTACCATCGTTTTTCAATCCACAATGACCAAAATAACATTATTCTTACTATGAGTCTTTGGAATTCCTACCACAAAATCTCTAGTCATGCAATCCCACTTCCATTCCCGAATCGGGAGTGACTATAATAGGCCTCATGGTTATTGACGCTCTACCTTTACCTGCTGATAGATGAAACATCGTGTTACGAACCCTTTTATCTCCTGTCTCATGTCTGGCCACGAAACCTGTCATCATTGTTCAGGGTATATTTTTTTCACCCTAGGATATATCACCCATTTTAGGAATTAAATTCTCACATGAGTTCTTCTCGCATACTCATAGGTACAACAACCTGAATTTTCAGAAAGATGATCTCATCCTCATCTATTATCCAGTGTGAAGGTGTCTTCATACCTTCAATCCATTTCTTAAGGACAAACACATTTCATCCTCAAACTACATGTCCCTAATCATTCTAAATAGTGTATAATTCACTACTAGAGAAGTCATAGTCATCCACTCCTGAATCTATAGAAGTACCACATGCATTTATGCTAACAAATTCATCATCTTCCACTCTGCACTTGACTCATGTACCATATGAATTTGACTTTTCTTACTCAAGGCATCTTCCACACTATTCCCCTTCTTGGGTGAATATGACAGTTCAAAATAAAAGTATTGCATATACTCTACCCATCTTTGATGTCAAAGACTCATGTCACGCTGTGAAAAGATATACTTCAAGATTTTGTGATCCATAAAAACTATAAACTTTTCACTCAAAAGATTGTGTCGCTAACACTTAAGAGCATGAACGACCACTGAAAACTCGTGGTCATGCGTAGGTAATTCCATTCATATAGACATAGCTACCGAGACCCATAAGCAACGAATCTATCCCCTTTCATCAATTCAGCTTCGAGTCCAATCCCAGAAGAATCACAATACTCCATGTTTTCCTCTCCCGACTCAAGAAAGATCAAAATCAGTGTCGATGTCAAGTTCTTATTCAAATCCTGGAATGCATTCTCATTTCCTTATTTCCAATCAAAATTTATCCATTTTTTTGTCAAACAACTAATTTTTTATTCCTATTGGGGAAATCCTTGGATGATCCTCCTATAATAACCATCTAATCCAAAAAATCATAATATATCAAAAACATTCTTGGGATACTCCCTTGAAACCATTGCCTTCACTTTTTCTAGGTCCACTTCCACACCTTATTCTGAGATGATATTCCAAAAAAATTGTACCTTATCAATCCAAAATTGACATTTAGTTATCTATGCATATAGACGATGCTCTCTCAGTGAACCCAGTACGATGTTAAGATATTGGGCATGATTGTTGGGAGTCTTAAAGTACACAAAGATGTCATCCACAAAACCACCACAAACTAATCTCTGTACGAATGAAATATCACGTTCATCAATGCCATAAACACTAATGGAGAATTTGTCAACCCAAATAGCACTACAAAATACTCATAAAGTCCATACTTTTTTTCTGAAAGAATTTATTGGTATATCTGAGGTCCAAACTCTCAAATGATGATACCATGATCTCAAATCAATTTTTGAGAACACACATTCCCGCTTCATCTGGTCAAAAAGATCATAGATATGCGAAAGAGGATATTTGTTCTTCACAGTCATTTTTTTCATCTTCCAGAAATCGACACATAAGCATAAATCCACGTTGTCCTTCTTTGAAAACAAACTGGTGATCCCCAAGGTGACGTACTTTGACAGATAAAAACTTTATCCTTCAACTCCTCTAACTGTATTTTGAGATCTTGAAGCTCATTCAGGGTCATTCTATAAGGTGTAATAGATACAATCTCATCTCCCGACATGAGATTAATATTTAATTACACATCCCTCTCAGGTGGAAACCCTGAAAAGTCTCCATGAAAGACATCCTAAAATAGTTCTGAAACTAGTGCACAGAATTAATGCCTACCACTCCTATTATCCACAAAAAGACTAGAAACTTGGGTTGTGAGCTCTCCCAGTTGCTGAGTAATTAGCCCAGATCAGCCTGTATGGATATCTCATTATCCATGAAGAACATACTGGTTACCCTTAAGAGATACAAAGGTCACTATCCTATGGTAACAATCTATGGGGACTTATTATGAGACTAGCATGTCCATACCCATAATTAGGTCAAAGACCATCATATCAAGGACATAGATATCTCAAAGAAAACAATACTCTATGATCTCTAGTGAACATCCCTTTCATAAAAAGATATCCCTATACTGGGTTCCAAAAGCGGTATCGATATTCATCACCACACCTACATAATCCACCTCCAGGAAAAATCTATTAACAATATTTGAATATATAAACAAATGAGAGGAACCGGTATCAAACATGGCTGTATAAAAAATAGAAGCAACTAGAATAATACCTTTCTCTATTGATGGGACTAACTTGTTCTCACAATTTTAGGCTACACTTCATGTAACTGTCCTGCCCCTCTTCCCTATGGGGTCGTCTAACTCCCCGAAGTAGCACCACTCTGCTGATATGGGCGCTCATAGACTAAAGCTCCACTTCCACAACCTGTACCACCTCTGCCAACAAAACTCTAGTTTCCAGACCTATATGGTGTACAAGAACCTTTTCCCAAACTCTGACTCTGAGTAACTACTCCATCAGAACTAGCCTACCACTGCTTCTGGTAGAACATCTGTAGGTGCCCCATCTTGCAACAAAACAGTCACTCAAATGGTGGTCATGGACAATGTGTATGATAGTGTCCCTGCCTATAGCAAGAGTTTCAAAGAACATGAGTAAGATCTGAGGATTTTGTTCCCCTTGACTGTCCACATTTCTTTCCAGTGTCCTAACTAATTTTCTCAGGATGATTCTTTCTGCTCTCGGAAGGCACTCTCCCTGATCATCTAGTGAAAGCTACCTCTCTAGTAATGGAAGCCCCCTTTATGTTACCCTTAGAAATGAGTGCCTTATTAACCACATCTAGTAATTTTTTAATCCTGTAGATATTCAAAATGGAATTAATTTCACACTTATGTCCATCCTGAATTCATTTTGCCAAAGAAGTCTCATCTTCCGCCAAGGCTGGAGAAAAATGTTGTAAATCTGTGAAACCTTTAGAGTACTTCATTATAGACATGCTTCTGTGGGTCGTATGCATAATCTCTAAATCCTTCTCTTGTCTCAGTGTTTTTGGATAGAATTGTTCCAAGAACATCTCCAGAAAGTCTCTCCATAACATCTAATTGGTCTCTCTAGACCGTTTCTCAATGTCCCACCAAGGATTCGCTGAATTTCATACAATATAATTAACCAACTTGACCCTCCTCTTAGAAAATGTCTCCAAATGGTCAAGTATCTTCTCTATAGATTCAATCCAGAATTCAGCTCCCTCAGGTCCACCCTCTCTAGTAAAAGTAGGAGGGTGATACAGCAGAAACTGTCATGTCAAATTCAACATGCTTTTCTAATTCCACCCTAGGTATCTCTCCATAAATTTCATGAAATGAGTAAAGTTCTCTAAAAACTTTTCCACTTCTTCCTCATCTTATGCCAATGGTGACTGATGCTCCCTCTGTTGATGTTCATTCCGAGTATACCACTCATTCTCTCCCTCAACAAGATTCATGGAGGCATAACCCTACAAATCAAAACACACATCTTAGGTCTCACAATGACACCTTAAAACATTTACATAATAGGATAAAATAACACAATAATTTCCAACATGTCCTTTCCCCTTTTCCTATCCACACAGTCAACACTGAGTCCATATCACTACCCTTAACAATCCTACTACATGTCCTTGGTTAATAAGGGTACATTAATTCTCATTAATTAATTCAACCATTATTTAATCACATTATCTTCTATTAATTAATTATACATTTAATTAATTAATCATAATAATTCATCAGAAAAACTCTTATTATAAACCCATTCATTCTCATTTTTCATCATTATTTCAATCTCACAATAAGGAAAAATAGTTTACGTTCCACAACTTAGTCAAAACATGTTTTCCCGTGAGTTCCTAAAATGATGCATGTCAGAACAACCATGAGTGCCTTGAATGATGCATGTAGACTCATATATCATGCCTCATTAGGCCACAAATCCAAATTCAACAATTTTAAAAACATATATCACATCACACCACAAGTGTGTCACCGAAGTTGATATAACATCCAACTGTAAAAACCAACATCAATCACAAAAATCCCACCCTGAGTACTCAGATTTTACCCATACATAGGTTTTCAACTCCCAAGCACAATCTCATTAACAAGAATCAACTATTATTATTCTCCTGTATTCCATTCCCAAAATATTATGTCAAAAGAAGAATAATGAAAAAAAACTCTTTTCATATCACTTTGTGAAATCCAAACCCGGGTTCTGTTAAATGGTGCCCCGAGCTAGTTTTCCACATGCCCTCAAGTACACCTCCCCATATGCCAGAGGGTTCCAACATGTAGTGGGGGTCTGGTAAGTCATTCTTGGGGAGACTATACCCTCTTTTATAAGATTCAAAACACATATGGAATCAATTTACAATAATAACCAACTGTAGAAGCTTATTAATAACCGGAACAATACCATGTCATATGATATTAAAAATAGGAAAATACAATACTCAACTGAATGGTAAAACATGAAATGTCAATGCAAATTACAAGTGTTTACAATGAAATAGAATGTAATGACACAACGACTCCCAATCGGGTCCTGAACCACATCGGGTTCCCTCTCTCATGATCCAATACTAAACTACAGCCTATCATAGGGCCTTTACCTTATCCTGTCCTGTAACAACAAAGTCTACTCAGGAGTCGATCAGGCGACTAAAATAAGGTGTGAGTAAAACTTTGTAGGCCACCACCTATGGTGTCGAAAGCAAGTCCATTCAAAAGATAGTACATGCAGGTTTATAAAGAAATAAATACAATGCATAATTTAAATAGTTATCACACTGTTATTTAATTTTTAATAATAACACTAGGACAATTTAAATTAATGTTTCCCAACTAATTCATCATTCATTATCATTAATCATTTGTTGTAGGTCTCCATGCCTCACACCCCCAATATTTGTTGAATCATCATTCATTATTATCATTCATTTGGTGTAGGTTGTCATGCCTAGCACCATAATCTCGTTGAGTGTAGGTCACCATGCCTATAAATAATTTTCTCATTCGGTGTAGGTTAGCATGCTGAGAAGCCCATAATCTCAAGCTTGGATAACTATTCGGGAGAAATGCCATGTCCAAGTCCCAACATCTAATTGGTCTAAAACACCATGTCTAGCAACAAAAAATATCATCCATTTAATCATTCATTAATTCACAAGAATTTTCCACATAATTGCATTACTAATTCAATGATTAGTTAAACATTTTAAAGTACATTAGTTAACTCAAAAATTAACTAAACATGTAATCCATTGATCAATTCATCAATTAATTAATCAGTCAACAGAATTCTCTTTCAATAATTAATTCTTCACAATTAATTATCCATATAAAATCTCAAATTTTCATAATTAATTCTCACAATTATTTACCTTTGGTCAACATCATGGCTAATAAATATTTCTCAAAATTAATTATCTTATATAGCCAAACATCAGTTCATAATTAATTCCCTCCAAATAATTATCTTGACACAACCAATTAAATATTTGAATTACAATATCTCTAACCATAAAAAATCTATAATATATCTATTTAGACAATACCCCTTCATTTTTCATGTGATTCAATTATCAATTAATCACCAAGGAAAACTCAATTCATTTCCACTTTCCTAATTACTCCAATTTAGGAAATCAATTATCAAAGGAATCTAGAAAATCATAAACTCACATTCACATAAAAAAACCATGACTATGAAAGTTTGATTTAGACTAACCACCTAGGTTTATTAATGGATGTTAGACCAATGGAAATCCCAAAAATCTATGTTGCACAACCTCCTCGATCAAGTTTCATATCTAAATCCCTAAAACAAATTTAAGATCAATGGCTGAAGATCTTACAAATCTAGATCTAGATCAACAATCCTGGATACAGATCTCATATTAATTTTTTAGATCCAAGAAAATGGGGGAGATCATCCATGAAAATATCTTGAAAATTTATATGAAATAATGGGATAAGAAACAGGATGAAATCTACATACTAGAATAAGGACAGATTTTTAATTCAGGCTTTCGAACTCAATGAATGACATTCTGATGGCCTCATAATCCCTCCAAAAGGCTCTGAGATCACCCAAAAATTGTCATACCCAAGCCTAGGTCGAATTAGGGAGGTTAATGGGGTTCATGTGGTTTTAAAACTAATTTTCGGATTATCTTTTTTGTGTATGTGGCTTCACCTTGGAGGCCACACGGTTGTTCCAAACTATGTGCCAACTGTGATGACCTCCACTGTATGCATGGTTAGCTTTCACATGGTATAGTCAAACCATGTTCAAACCATGAATAGACTCTTATCTTCCCATGTTACTTGAAAATTTCACCCAAACACACCCCAGTCCATAACCCAACCCAAAGATACTTAATAACAACAAAAAGTACCTAAGAACACCCCCCGAGATTGCTCTAGAAAAGGTTGAGATCTTATATTAGCTAAACCACAAGCAGTGGTATCTACCAATACTTACCATACCCTTAGATAATATATATTTTTCTTGATGAGTTTTATAAGTAAATGTTAGGATTAAATTAACATGTAACTATTAGTTTAATAAATAGTGAACGTATTTATTCACATTATAAATTTTTATAATATTTACATTTAATTAAAAAAAATTAATAAGTCATTAAGTGTTTATTTATTATAAATATAATTATATAATTCAATTAACTCTTTATAAATAAATTAAAAATAAGGAATAAAATCATTTTCTTTTAAAAGTACATATTTTGAAAAAATTATATTTTTATATGTCTAATATTTCTTTTAATAAATTTTTAACATTTAAAGGATCGTTATGGTGAAAATTTTCAATATTACAAAATATATCAACACATAGTTAATTATTATTTGATATGAAATGTGATTAATAAAATTTATTGTTTTAAAATTCATTTTGAATGAAAAACCACTTTTTTATTTTAATTAATTTTTTCATTTAAATACATTATTATTAAATTTCAAAATTTTAATTTGATATAATTAAAATTATTTCTGGATTCAAAGTTATAAAATTATCATCAAGTGAATTTTTTCAATTATTCTACAAAAGCTGATTTTTTTATAGAATCGTAAAAATATTGATTTTTTCAAATCTATTTTGTTAAATATTCTAAAATATATTTTTTGGTTTATTTGTAACCAAACATTTGATTAGGAATAATCCAGACATTTTGAAGCAAATATTACAAAATTTGAATTCAAAATTTAAATAATTAATCAAGAATAAACAATGATTCAAAATTCAAAACTCACTAAGTTCTTCACATTGATCCTAATAGTACAAAATATCCTCAAAAAGTAAGATCATGAATAATGTTCCACCTTAAGTAACACCCCCATACACTTTATATCATTCATTATCTCTAGTTAACTAAAGAAACTAATATTCAATTATCTCTTAATAAACATTCTACTTCTCATTCACTGGTCGAACCAGCCTATGTCACCCTATAGAGATCAGAGTGGAATCACTAAAAAGTCCCAACCACACCACTATTACACCATCTCCAGGAACGAGATAAAAATTAAGACATATAACTAGAAACCTAGGTACCCCATGAATAGATAAAAATTATAAGTTTTAAAAGGAATAAATCATAGGGATAAAAGAATAAGGAAAGAAATGCCACACTAGAAACAATGAACATGTTTTCATCCAATGTTTTCATGAAAATAACACCAAAAGAAAAGGAAATTCTTGAATGAAACAATACCAAATTTTCAATTTTTTCATCAATATTGTGGATGACAAACCTAGATAATCATTTATTACAGAGAAACCAAAGCTAATCATTTGTGATATCCCTTTCAGTAATAAAAGATACTTGTTAGTAAAAATCCTTGTAAATGGGTATATAACTCTAGTATAATCATATAATTGGGTACATGATATAGAATTTAGGAATCCAATGCACGTCATGGCTCTTAGACATCCGATAAATTATTAATAAACGAATCCCAAATAACCTCAAGATCCCCTAAACCAATCCAAAATAGGGAAAATATTAATGTTTTATGATTTAAGAGAATAAAATTTGCAAAAAATAGCCTTATCAATGAATAATGACAACATGTGTAAAAACATCAAGCTAAATCCCAAAAACTAGAAATAGAAATGTGAATTTCGTCTAGAAGAAAAAGGGAGAATATAAACTCTTAAACAATAATGGATCATCATGGGAGAGAAATATAGAAATTGGAGACCATGATTCAATCCCCGATAAATCTATCGAAAAACTAGAAAAATGAGATATGGGAAATGATATTCAAAAAAACAATGGGGACAATGAGTTACTACTAAAGGCCAATCATCGAGCTCCCAAAAAATATAGTTTTTAAGAATACAATAATTATTATAATTATTTATCATATATGTATGAATTAAAATTTTATAAACATTTTTTATCTTCTACATGAGTTTTTTTATGTGAAATTATTTATTTAGAATCTTTTTTTTGATTTTTGGAACCTATGTGTAATATTTTTGAGCCTAAGTTACATTTAATTTTAATAGAAGAATATTTTTCCTTTTTTTTTAAATCTACATATTCAAAATATTCCTTTTCGTTTGATATTATATTGATAATAAACTATCCCTCCATTATTTATCAAACACAAAAAAAATCATGAAAATATATATTATACAAAATTTTCACATAAAATCATTTTTTGTATAAATTATCATTTCACAAAAACAAATATAATATGGTCTGTGTTTATTATTTTTGAATTTTATTAATCAATTTAAAATATTAATAGGAAATAATATTTTTCTTAATTTTTAAATTTGTCAATGAGGAAAATTTTATTTTTATGACATAAAAATATGTTACCAATGTAAAAATGGAGTTACCACTGTAAATGTAAATTGAGATAAAAAGTGTTAAAATATGTGTAAAACATATGAAATTTCATAAAAACTTATCAATAAATGCGTGGATGATATTATTCACAATAAAAAAATATACCGCATATATTTTTTTTTCTTTTGATCAAATTTCCTTTTAAAAAATTCATCCCTTTTTATATTAATTAATAAGTATTATGAAAATTCCACTCATCTCACTTATAAAAGGAACCCTTCACCACGCACATATCCACATACCATATGCATCTTTTTATAAAAAAATTATACAAAAAAATACCCCCCCAATTCTCTTTACCATGTCTTATATGTTACTTTTACACCAAAAGACCAGTCTATGAAAGCTTACGATGTGTCCTAAAGAATGATATCCAAGGTAGTTATAATTGTTTTTACTAATTTCTTTCATATTTATTTTTTCTTATACTACCTCTAAATATCTTCCATACAAAATGATATAATGACATTAATATCATAGGTATATGGAAATTTTATTATATAAATTTAATATCAATTATCCTAGTCTCTCCCACTCTTCAGTACTAAAATGAAATCATCATCCATAATAAGGTCAATTCAACACCTCCATGGATGATTTGTTTAATTTTACATGACCACCATATATAGAGGACTCTAAAAATTTATTTAACAATTAAAAATTATATTCTTGGAATTATTAATATTGTTTATATGTTTCATATTCATTTAACTAATTGTATTAACTATTAGTATTGAGTGTTAAATTAACCACCTAAAATGAGTATATCAAAAAAATCTCATTTTGAATCTATTTAACAAATCCTCAGGAAATATATAAATTTTTTATATTTTTAAGATATGATATTAATATCTAAAAAAATAGTTTTTAATAGTAGTATTAATATTTAACCCATTATTTAGATTACACATTTAGTTCCCAAAAATTTACCAAAACAAGCCCATTTTGAGTTTTTTGTAAGAATCATATATAAAACCCTAATGAAATGAATCATGAATTTCATATGTAATTATAGAACCTAAATCAAATATTTTTGACATTATATTTATAAAGGTCAAATGAACATGGAATATAAACTAAAATCAATATAACAAAAAAACAGGGAAGGGTTAAAACAACTAACACCAATCATCTATATTAATTAAAAAAGGTTAATAATAATGTGATGTATATATATATATAAATTATTAATTTAAATGTTGATAATAATTGATATGATTCTGAAAAATATGGTCAATGAGTCTTTATTATTTATACAGGAGGTTAGAGCATGTCCATCAAAGAAGAAATCCAAGGTAAGGATGTTGTCGATTCAATTTACCTTTCATTAGGTCACAAATTATTCTTATTTCATATAAACTACTAATTTTATTATTTTCAACAATTTAATTTTTTTAATATGATATATTTTATTTCTCCAATGAAAATATAAATTCTCACACCCTAGTCTTCAACCTCGATGGATTCCTTCTTTAAAAAAATATTATATTGTTAAAAATAATTTGAATCCTCTATAACAACTATTTCTCTTCCATGTATATATTCTTCTTAAAATAAATGTGTTTTCTCAATTTGAAATATTTGTATATATAATCATTAGTAATATTTATATACATTTTCATCTATTTAAAAGAGGCAAGAAAAATTCACTGATTCTCTAATGTGGTTTTTTATTGAAACTGACAGGAACTATAAAAAGGCTGGTACTTTCATGTTTTTAATTTTTTATCTTCCACTACACATTTATTTACTTAAATTAAAATCATTTTAGATATTCCAAAAAAAATTATTCATAAAATTTCAATTTTTAAGCCTTACATTCACCTTTTGTGAAAAAAATTTCAATATTATTTTTAAATTTTATATTTATGGTAATGAAAAAAATGATTTCTAAATTTTTTTTCGTAACATAGAATATATTCTAATATATAACTAAAAAGTATATACCTAAAATAATTTAGTTTTTATAAAAATCATCTTAATTATTTTATAGTATTTTTAGAGATTTATTTTTGGTATCAACATATCAACCTTGATTACATATAATTTAAAACCAATTGGAAATGATATGAAACCCACTTTATTTTCATGGGGTTTCCATGATATGGTATATAGTTGAATTAATGTGTCTAATATTTATAATTTTGATAATTATATTATTGTTGGGTTCCTATAAATCCCTATAATTCATTGCTTAAAATTTTATGTCTATTGAGATTAGGATGTAATGTGTCGGTATGTTGGGTTTTCTTATATCATACTCTATGGTCATGGTTGAATTTGTTTGGTAAATTATTCATGAGAAATTTTGAGTTTAATAATGATTTTATAATTACATATTCTTATAATTATTCCAAATTTTCATGTTATTCCATCTTCTAATTTTATTTTTTCATAGTTTATGATTATTTTCACTAGTTACCAAGCCATGATATATGTTTTATGATCTTATGATTATCCTTTTATGATGATGTGATCTAATTCCATAATATATAACTTTTTATTGTTACTTATTATTAGACATTATGATTTCGTGGTCCTTTTAACAAAAAAATCTCCCATGATTTAGTTTTTTCATATGTTTATGTTATAACTCTTTATGTATCATCGGAAAATTTCCCTTACAATGAATTTTAGATTACTCCATGTTTTTTATAATTTCAAAAGGAATTACATGTTGGCTTATGTTTTGAAATAAATTTATCTTGAGATCATTATGGGAGATATTGGGAAAATATTTTATAATAAGATGTTTTTATATCCTCTCTCAAATGACACTAAACCTTTGTGTTCTAGGATTGTGAGATTACTTATTAGAATAAATATAACACCTCGAGTTTTTTGAAAATATATTTTATCAAATGAATTTAAAAATTTAGGTAATTTTTACATGAAATAATTATAATAGATTCAATTATATGAAACACTATTTTTAGCTTTTATTAAAGGCAGTAACGAGTTTCTTTGAAAGAGTGCATGACACATTTCACTAAGATCCAGTTAACCATGGAAATATATTATTCTAGATTTTTCTGTTATAACCTACCTGTTATATAAGATAATTTGAATAAAATTAACTACTTTTTGAAATATCACTAAGAATATCCTACTAAATATAAATTCTTATTACACAACGAATCAATTTTTATAAAAGTAATTATATTCATCAGAAATATGTTTTCTTCAAAAATGTTTTTTTTGTTTTTATTTGAAAATATTATAATCAATTAAATGTTATTATATAAAACTTATTTCAAAAAATTAACTATTTTTTTGGAACCATCACATCAAAATTAACTTCTTGATAATTTTTTTGATTTTACAAGAAATTATTGATTTTTCAGTTAATACTGAAAAATATAGATTTTTGTAAAACAATCACTTGTTCAAAATATATTAAGTAATTTAAAATACCAATTATGTTTTAATGTAATATAAGTATTATATACTAATATTAATTACACTTATTACTTCTGAATAAACATTTTATTTTATTTTTTTCTAAGTTTATGTTTTGGTTTAAAAGTATGTTTTTTCTCAAAGCTGTTTTAAAGTCTATAAAAATTCATCATTTTAATTAATTAAAATAACATATAATAACGATTGTTTTAAATTAAATTTATATATTATTTTCTTATAATATTGAATTCAGATTCATAAAAATATTATAATTAGACATAGAGTAAATAAAGAAACATTTAATGCTTGAAAAATAATAAACATCTCAAAAATCTGCTTTTTTTATCGCATATAGGGATTTTATTTTATGTTTATTTTTTCAATATCTATAATTTTTATTTACAAACATAGTATTAATTTTTGATAAAATCATTAAAAAACATTGTGGTAAATTCTTAAAAATATTATAAAAATATTAATTTACTGATGAATAGTGAAAAATATTGTATTTTAATTAAAACAGTCATTTTATTCAAATTATTTAAAAAGATAAATTATATTTTAATTTTTCTTATTGAAAAATTAGTTCAATTATTTAGATATATTTTAATTAAATTTATGTAATTTCAATAAATATCATTTTGAAATTGGATATAAAACGTTATAAACATTTGAATATCTTATCTCTGAAAACGCACTTTCTCTTTATATCTATGGGATTTGTTTTAGATGACATATAATAACTTATGTGAATTTAATTAAGAAATAATTGATTCCATATTTTTGGAAATAATAATTTTTATTATCTAATATGTTAGAATTAATTTTTTACCTAAATGAATATTGGGAAGAGAAAAAACAATATTTAGCATGATTAAGGTATAAATGGTTTTATCGTTGTGTTAAAAAAACAAAAGGCATTAAAATTGACCAAATACATGTATATATAAAATTTTATGGACATATTTCAGTATTATAAATCATAATTTATAATATAGGCTCATTATTAATTTTTAGGCACGGGAATGAATGTATTATTTTGGAGTTATTTAGGAATTTTCTAATTAGTTTCCAAGTGAGTTCTTTTCCGCAACGTTTAAAAGGTCACCACCACCCTTCACTTATTCACACCTTAATACCATTTTGGATCAGTAATAAAATTCCAAAATAGCGTTAAAATTTCCATCCAATCATCCTAGAAGCCTTATTTTCGATATAATTCCAACTAAGAAAGGATTTTAGGGAAAACATAGGGAGGATACCTAAAGAAGAGTTAACCTTCATCAACATGGTTTTTTATTTTGTTTATCATTCTACCACCTTATATTATCATTATACCATTTTTATGTAATATCATCAATGTTATTCACATACTGATGTGTTTTTATATCAATTTCATGACCAAAAACCATCTCCACTTCCATGAAATTGATTTTGAAATCATCACTCGTGTGTACGGTGGACTACCACCTCACAAACCAATGTCATTCATTTCGTTGTCACCTCTATTAAAAGATATAAAAATCTATATATTTATTATTTATATGTGATATTTATCATTTCATTACACTTATTTAATTATTATGTCACACATACCTTCATAATTTTTATATTGTTTGAATTCAATAATGTCGATCATGTATACGGCGGACTACCACCTCGTGAAGCGATATGGTTCATTCACGATTTACATAGAAGGTAATAAGGATTATTTTAATGAAAATATGTTATATTTGTGACATAATAATGATTATATAATGATAATACTTAATTTAACTTTCTTTCTTCTAATCCTGAATGAAAATGGAAACAACATTGATGTGTATGTATGGCCCAAAGTCCCCAGGAATGGTGTATTTCATTTTTTATTACTTAATTTTATAGATTACTCTAAATAAAAATATAATTAACATACATGATAATTTTATAATAATAAAAATATGAATATTATTAAATCATTATCAAAATAATAGTTCAAAAATTAACAAATAAAAACATATTTGAAAAATATAGTAAATGTTACCCAAAACATGACCTTAACATGGAATTGTTAATAAATGGGTAATTAAAGGTTATATGTAAATATTATATGATATGTTATATATATATATATTGGAATTTGTGGTACTATAATATATGTATAATAAACACATATTTATTATACAAGAGGTTTGAAGGACTATGAAGGAATTTAGGACTTACGGTTAGGGATTTCTGTCACACATTTTAGTTTTGTGAGATACATGTCATATTCAACACAAATTTGTTTTTTGGGATGTATATAATTACCATGAATGATTTTTATTATGATTAAACTAAAAATTATGGTTATTTTTAAATCTATTTTAGTATCTCTATTCCATGGTGTTTACAATACAAATGATAGAAAAGTAGTAAGGGATTATGGCCTTAATTTTCCTTCTTTGATACATATGTTATGTTATGCACATACCTCCTTTTACAAGGTGTATATATGACCCTTTGAAATTTAATATCATGAATTAGTTTATAATTAGGATATTTTAATTTTATTTTAATGATATTATATAATGGGGCGGTCATTTCAAAGTTTCCTATGTGGTAAATATTTTTTGTAAAAATCTCATTGTTTATCGTGATTATTACTGATGAAGTCTAAAATATTGAAATATTTTAATATAACTCTCAATAATTATCATTAATTTTCATATAAATTTTTTATTAATCATATATTAATGTAATATTACATTTTTCCAACTCTTCTGTAATTAAAATAATTGAAAAAATGTTTTTCAGAAGAACTGACTTTATTTCTCTCTTCGGCCAAAACCCATTTTTTCAATAGAAATATTTTTTTATTAAAAAATATCAAAAACATTTAAAAATAATAATATTTTCCATTAAAGAAATTTTTCCCATGTTTTAATTTGTTATGAAATGATTTTAAAGGAATATTAATTTCATTTTCCAAACAATGAATTTTTTGATTTGACTAAAAATGTTAGTGGAATGTTTATTTTTACATGTAATATATGAATGAGTCTTCCAATCAACATGAACATTATTTAGTTTGAAGCTTCATTTGTAATTTCTCATGGTATATTTCAAAAAAATATTTTTTAATTATTTTTTTTTAAAAATTGGTTTTTAAAACGAAAAAGTTATTTTCTTCAAGAAAATTTCTTAATTATTTTTGAAATATTCCTTTATAATTTTCAAGGATATTTTCAATGAAAATGATTTTGAAAAATTGTCTTATTTTAAAAAGTTATTTTTAAAGAAACTTATTTTCTCTTAATAATTGATCCTTGTGATCATTCAAAATCATTCTCCATTTATGATGACTTATTGTAAGGTAACTTATGATTTTTCTGGTGATATGATCCAAGTATACCATTATTTTTTTTCTCTGAATGGGTTTTTTATGGTTAAAGTTGTTTATGAAAGATATTTCTCATCCATGGGTTACAACATGATAAAATTCCTTTGAAACTTTCATCATTATCCATGGTTTATATAATGTATAAATGATGATCTGGTTGTGAAACATATCTCTTTTCCATGGGATATGATTTGATAAAACTTTTATGAAGACCATTACATTTCATGGGTTAGTATAGGATAAATGTTTTATGATATTTGGCTACACATATGTATTATTTTAATTATATTATGTATGTGGCCTATATCTTTATCCAATTAATAGGGAAAATATTTAAATATCATGAGATAATATTGATAAAAAAGTGGATGGGCATGATCTGCTATGGGAAATAAGTGCTTCCTGGTCCACTATGGGAAACTATTGTGTACTAATCCACTATAGGAAAGAGGCATTTCATGATCTACGATGAGAAATAAGTGTGTCTCGATCAACTATGGAAAATAAGAGTGTCCTGATCTATAATGGGAATTATTTGATGAGTCCCAATCCACTATGTTGATGTAATAGGTAGCTAGCCTTGACATGTGAAATGGTTTTCAATATTTGTCATTATACCATAGTTTTGTAACATTAGATTATTATTCATGATTTATTTTTTATGATGTATCACCCCTATTGAAAATGTATTCATAAATTATAAACTTTTATTCCATGACTCATTTTTATGATCTATGATTAGTTGGGTATGAACATCGAAATTTATGATCACATAAAATTTTTATTATCTTTTTTTAATATATTCATAGACTTATATATTTTATTATTACCGTTTCTGATCATCTGATCTCACCCTTTTTTATCATTCCTTCTACAAGTTTTAATGAATGGCCTATGTAGGGTATGCCAAATAGGAGTATTATGTTAGAATAAATTTTAGGGAGATATGAAATATATTTAAAAAAATTAGAATATTTTGTTCCATGATTCCAATGGAAATAAACTATTACAGTCCTTAGGTGTCTGTTTATGTAATTTATCCAATATTCTTCTAAAAATATATTATATCCATATATTAAATCTATGGGTCACTATAGTTGATATTGGCTGACAGGTTTGCTTAACCACTGGGATGGAGGATGAGAAAAATTTTACGAGATCCCAATGGATATTTATATGGATATGTATATGAATTTATCTAAGGGTAAGTCTATGGATGATTCAATGTATAGTAAATTGTCTAATAATTTTTCTAAAGGGTAGATAAAGTGGTTTACAAGAATTACCTAAACGAATAGATACAAAAAGTTGATGTGTCTTAATAAACAATGTACCTATGGGTTATAGGTCTGGAATAAGTGCATTGATATGGACTTTATTATCACTCGGTGCACAACAATAGGCCTTCATGCACAACAAGTTAGTCACTATTGAAGTATATAATTTGGAAATTCAGAAAATCATAACAAAGCATCATTAATTATTTAAATAGAAGATGAATATAAATATACTAGGATCGGCATAAGGTAACATAGATTAAAAAATATTCCATAACATGGATATCCTTAATGTGATTTTCATGGTTATTTGGATTCCCATTATGATTAGTATTGGTCACACTATGATTTTTGTTTTAGTCAATTGAAGGAACCTAATGGAATTGGGTTAACATTGTATATGATGGGTAATTTTTTTTATGATAATCTAAATGGGGTGAGTACTAGAATGAAGGATATTTTTATTTTTAGTAATCAATTATCATTATATATGATTGAAAATGTTTACCTTAACCAGCCCTAGGTCTTAGAAAATAAGATGAGGACATATTTTATTGAAATTTCAGGTAATGGATTCCATGGAGGAGAGAATATTAAATATCATATATGTCAAGAATATGTGAATAATCACTTAAGGGAATGTCTAAAAGGTACTATAATATTATTTGTGTGTGGAAAAAAAGGAGAAAAATCATGAAATTTTCTAGGGAAAATTTGATGTTCAGTTAATGAAATGGATGAGAAAAATTGTCTCACTAAGGTATCATCAACTGTTGAATGTTTTAAATATGGAATGTGTTTTCACTATGTAAATTGATGACTTAAGTGGAGTTGTTGTAAAAATAACTAGAAAGGTTTTATGAGTAATGGTATATTTATAGATGATGAAGAGATTATGAATGAAATATTAAGTTAAAGAGGTATTGTGGAATAGGATGATGATTCTTAGTTAATGGTTTGAGAACGAAGTGGGATAATTGAGGTATTTATGTATTGTAATTCAAGAATTATGAAATTTTTACTGATTTTCTAGTATAAGTTTATTTTTATATGTTTGAAACAATATGTTGAATTATATTGATAATGTATGTGATTTAAATGGAAATATGATATTTTTATTAAAGTAATATAACTCTTAATTTGTTTTTGATGTTGAAAATTGGGGTTTTGTTTTGATAAAAAAATAATTTCAATGAATTAATTAAATTTCATAGTATTTGTGATAATGGAACATATTCATGATTTATGGAAAAAAGTGGTTTATGTTATCATTGATAAATTTTATAGTATTATCATATTTATGGAATATAATCAATAATATGTGGTTTTATTTAAGTAATATTAAATAATAAATGTTTTAAAAAAGGTTATATGGTAATTAGTGTTATTACCATGTTTTAAGAGAATTCATGATGAAGGATTTCACATTTTCTGTATTTGACCATTGAGATCTTCTTCATATTTTTGGGGGATTAATATTAAGGTGATTTAAATAAATCTAGTGAACCAAGTTATAAATTTTAAATTTTGAAAGGGTTATATTTGTATCCATTTATTTAATGGTTTATATTTAACATTAGAAAAGGCTTTAGTGATTAATTTATTACTTCACCATAAAACGATTTATGCCTATTGGATAACCTATAAAAATTTTTTATTGTAATGATGAAAAAATATATATAGAATGCCTTATCATTCTATCTATGTATATTTTTATAGATTAGTGATTCATGAATAAAAAATTAACATTCATTTCATAGAGTATGAGACGCAGTTGGAATTGATCAAGGCACAACAAAATGAAGAGATTGTTATTATGAAATTGAATGAATTAAAGTAAGTATATCTTGTTATGAAAATTATTCCAAATTAAGAAAAGGATCTACCAAAAATTATATAGTTATCACTACTTTGGATGATAACAATAACCTTTTCAACAACTATTTGATTCTTGGTTTTTAGGTAATTAATAGAATCTGGATCACCCAATTATTTGTGATCAATGATCTTTACCACTATATATAATTATTAATGTTTTTCTACCCTTCCCAAAACTTCAAATCCTACCAATTTCCCCAAATTCGGAAACCATGTTATGTGTTACTTTAGGTAACATTTAGTCTTCTATCATTCCCTTTTTTTAGAAATTTTATTATTTAGTTGAATGATGTGGGAATATTTTCATTAATTTCCAAATTTTAATCCTTTAATGATTGATAATAATTTTAAAGGAGTAATTGATTTTATGGTGGTTTTAATGTAACTCCTAGATTTTGTATTTTGTTACATGCAACAATAATTTTCTTTGAAAGAGTGAATGACACACGACACCAAGCATTAGTGAACCATGAAATAATATTATTTTAAACATTTACATTATAACCTACCTCTAAAATAGGAAAGTATGAATTAAATTAACTAATTAATCAAATATAAATTTATATTTCATAAAAATATAAATTTATGTATAAATTCATTGTAAATAATCAGTCATTTTATGTAAAGAAATTATATTCATCGAAAATATGTTCTCTTCAAAAAAAATTCTTTTTTTGAGAAATAATTATAATTAATTTGTATAGATTTTAGAAAATTTAATTTATAAAATTAACTTCGTTTTTAAAACCATAATATCAAAATTGAATTAGGGTTAAATTTTTGGATTTTTCCTGAAAATGTAGATTTTTCATTAAATAGTGAAAATGCCAATTTTTTGAAAACTATCATTTATTTTCAACAAAATAATTAATTTAAATTAAAAATTAAGTTTTAAAGAAAATTAATTATTATTTTTTAATATTAAATATACTTAATTACTTTTAAATCAAATTTAAATTAGATTTTAGTAAAAGATTATATTTTCGGTTTAAAAAGGCATGTTTTCTAAAAAGGGTTTTAAAGTGCACAATGTTTCTCCATTTTAATTAACTAAAGTAACACCTAATGAAGAATTATTAAAGTAAAATTTAGAGAATATATATATTTAAATTTTAATTCATATTCATACAATTAGTATTATTATTCATTAAAGTTAATATAAAATCATCTTGTGTTTGAGAAAAATACCCTTCTCAAAAACCGACTTTTTCATCGGGTCTACGGGTGTTGTTTTAAATAATATTTTTTCCAATTTTTTTAAATGTATAAAAAAATTGAAATAATTTTTAAAATCATAATTTCATAATTTTATTAGGGTGAAATTTCTAAAATTTCTTAAAAATATTACTTTTTTGATTCGTAGTGATAAATAATAAATTGTAATTGAAAAATGTAGTTTCTTTTAAATTATTTTTAAAATAAAATCATATTTGAAATTGATTTTAAAGTAAAATTATATATCATATATATAAATATTTCTCTAGTTTAAGTGCTTATAATAAATTTTTTATTGAACTTTGATATAAAAAATTTGTACACAATTGAACATTTAATCTTTGAAAACTCATTTTTTATCACTTCTACGAGATTAATTTGAAAAAAAATATTCCAATTATAATATTTGAATTTTGAAAAAATGAATTAAATATAATTAATTATAGTAATTTCTAATATCTGATAATTTGAACATATATTTTTATCAAACTAATAGTAAAAATAGTTAAAAAATATTTAAAATAGATATGGTAAAAATGGATTTATTGAGAGTTAAACTAAAAGGATGAGTGATAAAAATGACCCAAAATATGTATAAATAATATTGGAAAGACATATTGAAATATTAGTAATACCAATTTATAATATAGGGTAATTTAGAAGTATTTTTGAAATTACTTTATTAATTTGGAGTGTTTTGGGAAAATTTCAAGTAGTTTCCAAGTGGGTTCATTTCCCTCACTTATAAATGGCCACCACCACACTTCACATATTCACACCATAAAAACATATTGGTGCAGAAAATACCCTCCCACAAAACAACCCAACTTCCAAACTATTGTCTTAGAATCCTTATTTTGGACATAAATCCAACCTATGAAGGATTTGGGTGAAAACCTATGAAGGATACCCAAAGAAGAGGTGATGTTCATCAACAGGTGCCTTTTTTAATTTATTCCTCAACCCACAAAAATTATTATTATTATACCATGATGATATAAAAACAACAGTTTATTAGATGTAATTAATTTTTTTCATGTCAATATCATAACCTACAATGATCTCCACTTCCATTAAATTGGTTATGAAATCAGAATTTGTGTGTATGGAGGACTACCACCTCTCGAAACGATGCCATTTTTTTCCATAGACACATTTTGATGTTTTTCATAATGATGTATTTATTAATTATAAATAAAATTTATTATATTATTACAGTTTTAGAACTATAATATCACACATTCCTTCATAATCTTTATTTTGTTGGAATACGATAACATCGCATGTGTGTATAGTGGACTACCACCTTGTGGAGCGATGTGAATCATTTACACTTTACATGGACGGTAGTAAAGAATAATTTCCTGAATATATGTGATATATATGACACAAAAAATAATTCTTTAATGGGAATATATAATTTACCATTCTTTCATTCAATAGGATAAGAAAATGGAGACATTGTTCATGCATATGTATGACCTACCATCTCTATGAATGGTGTATTTCATTTTCTATCACTAAATATGATTGATTAATATAAAAATAAATATAATGATTATATATGATATTTAAATAATGTATATAATTATAGATATTATGAAATAATGATCAAATCAAATGGTCCAAAAATAAAAATAAAATCATCTATGAAAAACAAAGCAGTTATTACATGAAACGTTACTTTAACATTAAATTATTAACAAAATATTAATAAAAGGAACTAAGTAAATCATATATGGTATGATATTTATAATTATGGTTATGTAATATATTTTTAATAAACTTAAATTTATTATACATGTGTTTTGAATGAGTATAAAGGAAGTCGTGACTTTCGATAAGGTATGTTTGTCTCACCTTTTTACATATGTGAGACACATGCTATATTCGTGGTCTATTTATTTTATATGTTTTATATAATTTGAATGAATTTATTTTATGCTGAAGATCTTGAAAATTATGGGTATTTAAATATCCATGTTAGTATCTCTCTTTTAGGGGGATTACGATTCAAAAGCTTCTAAAGGGGTAAGGTATTTTGGTCTCGATTTTACATCATTTAGACTTATGTTTGATATTCACATGCCTCATTTTAATAGGACTACATACAAACCCATTTAATTTAATATCATGAATTTTTATACCCTTATAATATTTTTATTTTCCCTAAATTATATTCCTTCATGGGGACTATATTTTAATGTTTCCGAAGTGGTAAATATTTTATGTTATAATATCATGGTTTTTCAAAAAAATATGATTATGTATTCAATGTCCAACAATTTTTATCTCAATCTAAATAATTATCCTGAATTTTCTTATCCCTGGTTTATACATGATATTCTCATGTAATATTACAATTTTTTCACTCCTTGGTACTTAAAAATAATTGACAAAATATTTGTTAAAAAATATAACATTATTTCTACCTTAGGATGAAAATAGTTTTCCATCCCAAACCATGTTTCCCAAAAATGTTTTAAAAAATGTTCAAAAGTATATTCAAATTATTTATTGAAGAAATTTATACACATGATTTATTTTTTTACAAAATCTTATATAAGGAATATTTATGTCATATTTCAAACAATTTTTATTTGGTTTTTACCAAAAATGTGAAAGGAACTATTTTTTTAGCATGTATAGGTTGACCAAAACATCTTGTTTTCATGACCATTATTTTCATCGAAGCTTCATTTATCTATTTTCAAGGTTATTTGTAAATAAAATAATTTTTAATAATTTTATTATTTTTAAATGTTTTTTTTAATTTGAAACAATATTTTCCTCAAAAAATTTTTTATATGATATTAAAAATATTCCATTATATGTGTTCAAGCTTATATGTAAAGAAAAGAATTTTGATAGTGCTTCCTATTTTAAAAAGAGATTTTTAAGAAAAGGGTTTTTCCCTTAATAAATATTCTATGTGGTTTTTCAAAATTATAATCTGTCTAAGATGACATATTTTGAAGTTATTTATGGTTTACTGGGCATATGATCCAAGATATAATTATTATTTTGTCTTTGATTAATTTATGTTTATAATGATGTGATGTTTATAAAAACCTATTTTTCTTCAATATGTTATATCGTGATAAAACTTTTATGAAACCCACTTATTTACCTATTGGTCATGAAATAATGAAATGATGAAATTATTATCAAACCTATCTATTTTTCATAGTTTATGTTATGAAGAAATATTTATAAAGCCGATTTCATTTAATAGGTTATAATATAATGAATGTTTTATGATCTTGTGGCACAAATATGTGTAATGTTCATTATTTGACATTTGAGACCTACATCTCCATCTAATTCATCGGTTCAAGATTTATATCTCATGAGATAACAATGGGAATTAATTTAATGGGATTAAACCAATATCGGATATAAGTGTGTCCTAATACACTTTCTAAAATAGATGTTTTATGACCGACTATTTGAAAAAAGTATCTCATGATCCACTATAAGAAATTGTGTTCTCGAATCCACTATGGGAAATCGGAGTGTCCCGATCTATAGTGGTAGTTAGGTGATGAGTCCTAATACAAAATATTTATGGTCTTGGTATTTTTCCTTTAAATATCAAATGGTTTTCAATATTTATAATGGTTCCACACTTTTATGATATGAGAGTATGGTTCATGATTGATTTTTAATGATTTTTCACCCTTATGAGCCACATATGTGTAAATTATAATGTTTTATTACATGACTCCTATTTATGATCTATAATAGGTTGTGTATGATCTTTTATATTAGGATCACATACCCCTACACTTATTTAATTAGTTTATATGGTCATAGAAAAATATCATTTCAGTTTACCCCTACGAAGAATATAATCTAACCCTTTCTTATGTTTCCTTCCCTGGGTTATAAATAATGGTTCATGAGGGAAATTACTAAGAGGAATATAATGTGAGAAGATCTTTATGGGGGACTTTGAATACCTTTCACCAAATTTAGAATAATCTGTTCTATGTTCCCAAAGTAATTCATATATTATGGTACTTAGGTGTGTGTTTGTGTAATGTATTTAATGTTTATATAAAAAGATATGATATCTATGTTTTAAAATCCTGGTTCTCTATATGTAATTATTAAATTTTGAAAATTATATAAAATATATAAATTTTTACCTCTAGTAATCTATTTTGGTATTAAAGTGGTATTTAGTTATATTTAGGGATAATGACCAAGTTACATTAGTGAAAATCCTAAGGTAAGTATAAGTATATGAAAATATCTAAAAATTTAGAAAAAAATAAAGAGTGTGTGGTTTCATAGTAATGAAATCCTTATCTAGAATGTACAAGTGGATAAACAATGGGGAAGAGATGAACTAAGAGGAAATTGTAACAACCTCAAACCTAGTAACATAGAGCTGGTTGTTTCTTTATTAAAATGGCACTAGAGACATGTGACCATATCCTGAGGGTTCAAATAGCTTAGTAATCCTGGAAAACTAGATACATATTGAATCTCAAATTTAATTTCAAAACATAAAATAAAACATTTTATATTCATCGAAAACACTATTATTTCCACTAAAATATCCATGAATGTCAATCGTAGTACACATACATACATCATGGGGAATGAAATTAAATAAATTATTGATTTTAGAGGCTCAGTAATGGAATTCATATATTAGAAGCTATCATAGAATGAATAGGTCATTAAAAATATGGTAGGAATAAATGATGATAAAATATTTCCATATAAAAAATAACATGGCCTTAAAACAAACCCCTTAATCACATTACTATTAAAATAATCACATATAAAATGATAAATAATTTCATAATGAGGGAATGAATAATTTCAGACATCTTAAACATATCATTGGGGCTATATTCAAAGTCATCATACATGAATTGGTAAGACATATTTCAAATATTGAACCAGTTTTGACTCATGAGACATAGAGATTCATCAAGGAGATATGTAATTCCAAAACCCAATCATCACGTAAGAATTAAAATTCAATCAACATATTAACAAAAAAACTATATAAACATGCCATAATAATCAATAATTATCTACAATGGAATAATTAACATATCCGATTTCACTTCATTTCCAAGGAAAAAATAAACATAATAGATCCAAATTAACATAAAGGATTATATAAATTGTGTATATATTTATTAAATAAAAATATTCATCAATGGATTTTAAAATATATTAAAATAAATTTAAAATATTACCTGAACATTTCATGATGAAAATTACCTTTTTATTTTCAAATTACATATTTAAAATATAATAAATTTCAAAATATTAGGTATAAATATTTATTTAAAAATAAACATGGAAAATTTTAAATGAATATCCAATTTAAATAATATTCTTGATGATTGGGAAATTAATTCATGTGGTGTATGCTAAAACAAATATTTTTTGAAACATTAAGCAAAACATGTCTCATTCAGAAAATGACAAGAAGATTCCATTTAAAAAATTTCATAGAAATAAACAAATGGGTAAAAAAGAAATTCAAAAATAATTTTAGAATATTGAAAACATTATTGAAAATAGTTTTGTGAAAATATGGACGTGGATGAAAATTCTTCCCTTCCATGTAGAAACAAAAGTAAATTTTCTATAAAAATATTTTTTTGGCCTTTTGTGTATATAAAGAGAGAAATTAAAAATTTATAATTTAAATTTAAATAAATAACCTTAATAGAAAAATATCCATGGGGTATATGAGGGAAATTTTATATAATTACCTTAATGGAATCTTAAATATAAACAATAACGGATAAGGATGAAAATGCGAAATAAACCCTTAATGTAGGTTTAACTTACTTCATAATTTCTTTTAACAATTTGAATAATAAATTTATATTTTTTATAATTCTATAAAATTATTGTTTAAAAACATATTATATTATATTAGAACCAATTATAATCATTCTAAACCCTTTTGATAATAATTTCTTGTTGAAATCATCATTTGTAAGTGTCGACGGTTTAATTTTTCTTATATGTCTTGGTTCGGTAATTTTATCCCTTTAAAAACTATCATATTTACATCATCTACATAATTTTAAGAGTGATATAAATGTAAAATATATTCATTATAATAATATTTAGAATAATTTTTCAAAATTGGACAAGAAAAATGAATTGCATCTCTTTTGGTAGTGGTATTCCGGATATACACACAGGAAACATTATTGTTTCTTAACAGGTAGAATGTTAAGAAATAATGATATATTGGTAATCCAAAATCATAATAAGGTAATGCATATCACATATTAACATTATATATATCATAATAACCTTCCTAGAATGGTGGTGATGAAACAAAATTCATCACTTTCTAAGTTGGTATTCCGCGTGTACTCATGATGGATGCCTCCATTTACCATTTGATGGAGAAGGAGATTAATAAAGGTTTCACCATAACAATAACAACATATTTTTATAATTGAGATATTTATTGTAACACATCATCATGGTTATAAAATAATTTAATGTTTTATAATAAGAAATAAAATGGAAATACTCAGTTAAGAGCTACACCTCTTTATTTGACAACCTTCTTTGGCTTACACATTATTCATCCTATGGCTGTAATTTGGATTAAAAAAGAAATATATATCTTGGTTAAGTATGTTAGTAATTTGTTTTTATATATATTGTATAGGATATAAGGATCCTAAAATGCGAGGAAGAGAGGATAGGTTGTGTCCTTTGATAATGTAGGGAGAAGACACACATAGAAGTTATCAAAGGACTAAAATTTATTAATGTATTACTCAAAAAACAGGGATCAAAATTATAATATTTTATAATATCATAAGGTTAATTTACAAATATAATAGACGAATGAGTTTTAATAATGTTTTGGTGTAATCTTGAAGTTGTATCCATTTATATTTAACCCATTTTACCCATTCTACCTATAACAGAGGTGGTAAATATTTTCCATGGATATTATTAATAATGAAAAAACAATTTGTTCACCAAATTACCTAATATTAATTAATATGATTAAAAATATTTAATCCATTTTTTAGTTTCCAATTTTTATATGTTGAAGAGATTAATTTCAATATAAGTGCACAAAATGTAATGAAACCCATTTTTATAAAAATGGTTGTTTTAAGAATAAAAATGATTTTATAGAAAAATAATGTATATTGATGATTCATAAAAAAAAATATAATATATGAAATATAGTGATATTTATTTTACAATAAAACCAAAAAGAATATAAAACTATAATTACAAGATTAAATTTGATGATCTAAAAATAGTATTTATTTAAAAAATACATTAGTTAATTTAAATAATTTTAATAATATATATCAATCATTAAAATTTAATTTTTTATATAAATTATATTAAATATTGAATATATATTTTACCAATAATTTTTTTTCATAAACTTTCATTCTATTCTTATATATTTGTATTTTCATAAATGTGACATCTTTTGTAAAATTGGTATTTTTCACAAATCATCCTAAAATAAACTATTTATGAAAAATATAATAAATAACCCTAGATAAGTATCTCATTCTAAATTGAAAATAAATTTCACTTCATAAAATAAATTTTATAAAACATGTACAAATTAATAAGGGTGTATGTGCACAAAATTCAGTAAAACCAATTTTTGAAAAAAAAATATTTTTTCAAGTACAAAATAACTTTACTAGGAAAAACATACTCAGTTATTTTTAATTAATCAATACATTTTAAATAAATGAAACCATTATACATGTATTTCTTAATTTATTTATTCTTATTCATACCACTAAATAAACTACAAGGTCACAAAAGACACATTTATCGTATATGTAAATTATCTTAAATATCAATATCACATGTTAAGAAAATGTTGAGCATATTAATATTTCAAACTAAATTTTCTGAGGGTAAAATTCACCCCTTCCCCCATCCATAAATAAATTATATACCTATAGTTGTTTTTATTATAATTCAATTTTTTGATATTTGATAAAAAATCGAAAAACCACATTGTATAATGGAATAGAAAACATCCATTGAAAAAGGAATGTGAGAAACACAAAAGTTACCCGAAATAAAAAATAATCCAAATTTCATATAAAAAATAATTATTGTGAAGTTAAAATATTTATATAGAGAAGAAATAATAAAGTGAACGGAATTAAAAATATTGAAATAAAACATGATCACGATAGAGTTAATAACCACAAAATCATAAATAAGTAAGGAATAAGTAAGAACAAAAATTAATTATAAATATAGGTGAAGGATGAATTTTTATTTACTAATTCTTTTTATTGAGTTTAGGTGTTATTTTACATTCATGATAGAGAACATGTGGAAATATACTTACTATATTTCATTCAATTTCAAAATATTTTTTTGATTTAAAATTGTAATCAATATCCACAAAATATTCAAATTATTAATGAATAAGATGAACTCTTCAGACTTGAAGCAAAAAAATAAACATTTAATGGATTAAGAGATCCATAAAATAAGGTAATGTAATTTTCCATTTTTAAAAAATTATTAGTACATGTTATGATAAAACTAAATTAAAATAAACCTTCTTGAGAAAAATAATTACATTAATTCATAAAATAATAATAATAACACCCATAGAAATGATATAATAATAAATAATTTAAGTTAAAAGACCAATATTTCCATAAAGGTTAGTTTATATGTCATATAATAATTCATAAATCCTCAAAAATAATTAAACTCCCCACACAATAAAAAATATGATACTTTCAAAGTGAAATATTGGTATAACAACCACATTTTCAATATATGAATATTTTTTTATCTCATTAAATACCACTTTTAATATTCCCATTACAACCAAATTCCCAAAAGTTATTTTCCTAGAAACTCATTCCTCGAGGTGTTAAAGGGTGATTCAATATTTTTAAAAGATATAAAATAATGTGTTTATCTGAAATCAAATGAATCATCTGTTAGATTTTAGTTTATGAAAAATGTACGTGTAATAACAACTTAAGGGATTTCAACTATAGATCTCGTATTTATATAAGCATGGCCTTTCATTTGTATACTTTTCTAAGGTAAATTCTCCTAATATCTGTGGTATTCATTTATGTGGAGCCCTATATGCTTACAAATTGAGAACTAGAAATTGGAGGATTCTTTTTTTTTCATTTCCCTCATGCTCTTTATGTAATTTATCTCTACACTTGAAGAAAACCCACATTCCATTAAAGCATGTTTCAGGTATTATCATTTCATAATTATTATATGTTATAAATTATACCCTTACCTTTTCCATTTTTTCCATATTTCCCTTTATATAGTGACTAGTCGTTCTCTTCTTATAATTAATTTAATAAAAAATATAAGACATATCAAATTAATTATCAAACATGATGGCACCGCATAACATACCATCATATATTGTAAATTGTTAAAACAGTAACACACTTAGAAGGACTGGATTTCCCCATAAATAGAAATTCAATAATACTCTCTGGAATATGTATATAGTTAATAGAATTTTTTGACAATTTTATTATCTTTGATTCATACATTGAAAAACCTCCCTTTCCCATATTTCTTAAATTGAAAAAGTACCATTCTAAATCAACTCATTTCTAAAAAGGAATGAATATTTAATATAATATCTCCTTAAAATCCTACCATTTCATAACATCTATTTCCTTTTCCTCCTTAGTATTTTGAATTAATGTTCATCATTGATTAATATCTCTTTTTAAAAAAATATTCAAAAAAAACATTTTTTCTTATAATTACAACCCAATTATTTAAATATCAATTCAAGAGACTTGATCCATTGTTTTGATACTAACAAATATGTAGTTCCACTAAAAGATTATGGTTTTTATTCTACGAAGTATACCAACATAGTAAAATCATGTAGTGAGGAAATATTTTACTCCCTATATCCAATATTAATTTTTATAATTATACTTGAAAATTTATAATTTGTTTTACTTGAACTCTATTATTATAGAAATTCTAGTTGGAAAGTCAAAATATAGATTATGGGGTTGGATACATTCCACATTCCTTTCATTAGTTTCCATTTCTAATCAATGGAAGACACTAGATTAGAACATAACATTGTGAATAATAGTGTATAATAGATGTTTTGGTGTAGTACATTACATAAAATGATTATTTATTGAAAAATAATCTTAGAATCATAATCTTAGTATCATTTGGAATATATTAAAATCCTAAAAACATTTTCAAAAATTTCATAATGTTTTTTAAATAGTTTGTAAATAAACTAAATAATATCTCGCATGATCTTATAGCCATATTTTTTGTCTTAGGCCCACTCATTTCCATTAATGTGAATAAGGTTAATACCCAATCCACCCATTTTAGAGTTATTACCCCTAGGTGAACCTGTGTCACAACTGCATCCATTTGCTATTATCCCAAAAAAATAAGTATTTCTTAGGAAAACCACAATAAACCCAAAACTCACAATGTTTTATGATATTAATCTGTACATAGACTTTTTTATAGAATCTATAAAAATTTTAATCTATATTTTCTTAAATAATGTTTCCAAGGGTCCGAATATACTTCCTCTGATACAAACTATAACAAACCTAATCATAGTAGCCCATAGCTGGTGGTTACATTATTACATACAGAAATAATCAACCACATATTGATGCACTGAATTGTTTAGTAGTATTGGAAAAATAGAAACATGCATGAATATCAAGTTAAAATCGACAACCTTAAATAAATAATGGTATTTCATTTCCTAACATTATTATTCCCTCTATAATATCATTACATATTAGTCATATTATACTTCCAGACCTTATTTGGAATTAAAAAAATATAAAATTGAGCTCAGATGATCAATAAGGGAATGATTAAAATGTAATATATCATATAATGAATAATATAAGAGTAATATGGTGGTAATAAATGAAGATAAAATAATTCCATATAAATTATCATATGAACTAGAAGCTTATCCAGGGATATCATAACTATTTAAATAAACAAATGGAAATAAATATAACATTTTATAATCATTGAATGAATAGTTATATTCTTTTTCAATATATCACTATGGGAATTTCTATAATGAATATGATTTTATGCCTTGTAAAACATTAGAATACTTTAAGGAATATTTTATGGTATTGGTTCTAAATTAGTGTGGGATTCTAAGGCTCGGGAAGCCTCGATATTGATATGATAAAAATATTAGATATATTATAACATGCATGAGTAATTTTTATAAATTAATGGAATTTCTCAAAAATGGAGTCTCAAATGGTAAATTTGAGATATCCATTAAATTTGGAATGTGGTTTGTACCCTAGATGTCAAAAACCCTTTCTGCATATTAGTAGTTTGGAATAAGTGTAATCATGATCGGACTACAAAATTTATATATATATTTATTTATTAATTTATTATTTATTAAATTTCCAATAAAAACAATTCTCGTATTTTTAATCCCACTGAGAGAATTTTATTATGGTTATAAACATAACCCTATAAATTTTTGAGGAGTTGTAATAGGATAGTTCGAGGGGTAAACAATAAAGAATCAAGGTTTGACAATAAGTGTTCTAAAATAGATCACGGATCTCTTCAATAACATCCACATGTGGTTATTTTTCATCAATGATTGATCCAAAATTAAGGTAAGAAATTTATTTTACTATATTTAATCCCCATATTGTATATCCATTTTTGACCATGAATCGACTCTTATAAAAAAATTTATTCATTGGTCGACCATAGATTTACGGGTTTCAATTATCTTCATAGAATTAGGAATACCTATTGTACTAAATACTCCCAAATTATTTTTTGTTCTGCATTATTCATTCTCATAGAAATGGATTGAGTTCAACCTATAAAATTTTCAAGGTTCATTCCTTTTTATTTTTTATGCATTTCTCCCATAATTCTTTGCACATTCATCGTATGTGTTTTATTTGTCCAGTAGTTTAATAAATACCCAACAAATGATCATTGTGTAATCATTATTTAACAAAACAAATCTCTAAAACGCTCATTGATTTCAGATATATGATATGATTATGGTGTGTGAATAATAAATTTTATTTCAAGACTAGATCGAGAGATCTCATCTCACGGGAATGGTGTTTTGACAATGTAGTGCTATGGGAAGTGAGTACTAAGTAGATTAGTGGAAAAAATCTATCTATTAGTGAATATATATGTTCGGTCATCCCAAATCCAATATATGTGGTAAGATTCATTTTTGGATGATGTGAAATAGACAGATGGAATGAAGACAGATGAATGTTTTGTGATTCTGGAAAAAATCCTAACATAGAGAAAATAAAATTAAAAGAACAAAAACTATATGGACTACTAGCTATGACAACTAATATTTTCGAAAAATATAATATCAAACATTGTTTGGGACCAAAAAAATCCATGTGACCCATTAATGGTGGCTCGACATGTAACCCTAGGGTGCATAGGCACAATCATGGAGAGGTACAAGTGTGCTGCTAGAGTATAGAAGTATATCCATACATGACCATGTAATAAGACATTATTAGAGTACTCATACTCATCCAAGTATATGGGCATGACTAATGTACTTATACATGACCATATTAATTGGGAATGTTTTTTAAGAACATGTGAATTGATAAGGATAGGTCCATAATTAGTGGTACGTTGCATGTACTCCCAGTACACACCACACAATTTGTATAGGGTAGGTTGTGGACCTTGATCTCTTAGTGTAGACTAGTATTATTTTGGTGTATTTCCATTGCATATCCCTATGAGGTTATGCTGTGTAATTACATTTTTTGGAAAATTATTTGATCCCATATATGGATTTATTCCAATAAATATTCAAGTATCACCCTTTTGAAATAGGGTGTGATACTCAATCATTATTTTCCTTGGTTATGAAGAGTATCCCATTACTAACTATTAGTCCATGAGATCCTCATCTAAACAGGTTATTCCCTGTTTTCAAGTGTCTCCCAAAAGAATTGGGTTTGATCCCAAATGTAAGTTCCAACATATATAGAGTTATAGTGATAACTTCATCATAGAGAGGCCCGATGATCACAACCTCTTTGATGAGTTTCATCAGTGATATGATGGAACATGGAGTGAGTTATCTCTGATGAGGGTTACATTAAGGCCTGTTGCATAATCCTAGTCTAGAATTATTATTGTGACCTCTTTAATAATTGGCATCTATCATGAGTATATCTGGGTTTATATTATTATTATTACTATGTCTCATATTTCTATTTAAATACATTAATCGTGATGAACTTACTACCCTCTTAATGATTTATGTTTAATGATTCTATGTTTTCTAACTAGGTATGTCTAAATTCACCCATGTATGGTATCTTCCAACACATGTCATGTCTTTTGTAGACAATGTGACTTTGTATGGTGTCCTTGGAGGCCTAGAAATCGACATATCATAGGAAATCATGACATACATTAGATGATATCATTTGTTCCATTTCATATATGTCCTATGCTTTTAGCACATTGGACTCCTTTTATAGTTTTAATGGAATTGTTTTGGCCATTTATGCTCCTTAGTACATTTTTCATACTCTAGTGTGGGAAATAATTATATGAACACATTATGGTAATCAATTTATTTTACCATTCAAAATGTTATCAGTATTTGGAGATTCATCCATGAATATAGATAATTTATGATAATGAATCTCATGTATTTGATATGCCTACTCAGTGCGTGATATAATCCCCTACCCTATTGGAGTTAGGTTTATGCTATCCCACTCATATTACCACCAACTAGGCAAGCCCCGATTGGATAGGTCATGATAGAGTGGTATCAAAAGAGGTTATCTTAGGACTAGAGTTAATAGATTTTTTAGTTGTGATGTTTTATTTAGGAACTTGCAAAACATTGTCAAAGTGTTTCGAGTTTTTCTCTCAAGCCAATAGAAAATGTATTGGTGTGGTGTTCAATGTATCCTTTCACCCAGAATTTTATAACCTACTTATTGTAATAATACTTGTTGGTACGAGTTACTAGAAAAAACTTGGTACATATATCATATGGGAATGGGTTGTGGTTTCCAAATACTTTTTTAGTCATCGCCTTACATATACACTTTTACGGTGTTGTATGTCTAGTATTTTAGTATACTAATGAAATGATGGAGGGGAATGATCCCACATTATGATTTCAATGATGAACAACCTAGTGGTGATGGTTTACAATAGGTACATGTATATTATGTGGTACCTCTAAGTAGTTTTTAAGTATCACCACCTTCCTTCAGACACCAAGTTTCACCAGTAGTTCTACTGGATGATGTACATAAGACGAACACCATTCATGGGTTTCAAATTATATGACCTTGAGGTTTTTAGGTGATTAATATACCTAGGTATCTAGGGTTGGTCTAGATATAGTTACATAATTTTATTTTCTTTTAAATACCCCTCCTGATCAGATAGTGGTCTTAGCGGAGATTCTTCTTCATGTTGTCACAGGGAAATTATGGGGTTTGGTGATTCAAATACATGATGAGATAGCTCTATCGTGGATAGATTTGAGTTTCTATTTAGGTATGAGTTGTACCCAATCACACTATTATTAGTACTCATCATGAACATGGAAATTCATTCATCATAGTTTTCGAACCTCTCACGATAATCTATGGATATGGTATGTGATCCATTCTCTAAAGAACAATCCTTTGGGTGGGTCATATAATGATATATTTCGTATAGAGTTATATATAAATACATTAATATATATTATTGGTTTCATGAGTGATATTTGTTAGTACGTATCATTCAATCTATATAGGAAATGGTACTTGGGGATGGTAGTGGAAAATCTGGATCTAAGTCATAGTTTGTAGGTAGATGGTGGCAGACACTGGGCTCTAGGCATCCAAGGTTCTTTAGGATATATTCACAAGACTAAGGGTTTTTATTTCTGGGATATCAGTAAATATATATTATTTTTTGGGATTGGTGGTGTTTCACTTACTATAGTTAGTGAAATATCACATGTGTTTTTCTGACCCATCTTGTGGAAGACAAGGATATTGTCAATTGGCCACCAAAGCATGGAAAATAGCAAGATTAGCGAGGTATATGGGTGGCAGATGTGGCATGGAGTGGGGAGAGTGACAAAAGGTGGGGAAAATTTATGTCTCTTTCCACCACCACCCCCCATAAGTTCCACTCCAGGCACAAGGAGTATGTGTTTAGGAGAAGGGATAGAGTATTGTATCACTCCATGTCTCTTAAAAGAGAAAAGTATGTCTGGTAGCATATGCAATATGTAACACTGAACCCAAAAAAATGAATATTTAAATATGAAAATTTTAACCATTAATTAAATTAATGGATATGAGTAATATAAAAACATTTTTAAAGTATATATATATTGAAAAAAATTATTCCCAACTCTTTAGTAAATAATCAATAAATTTTTAGTACAACATTTGTCTTCCTCATTATACAATTTCTACAAAAATTACTTCTACTTCATTAAAATAAATATTTTCTTGAATATTTAGAAAAAATATTAGATAAAAAGAGCCCTATTTTTTGATATTATCATATAAATATTAATATAGGGTGAAAGTATAGTATTTTAAAAGAATGTTGATTTTTCAGTGAATGGTGAAAAATACCGTTTTTTAAGTAAACTCTTTATTTCATTTAAAAAATTATGCAATATAAATTTAACATTATCATTTCAAATTTATTTCAAAGTATAATTATTATTGTATAGTTATATTTAATCCAATTTAGTATATTTTAATCATTATTATGCCACATTTTAGTATCTGTTTTTTTTGGATTGAAAACACATTTTTATAAAAAAAAGTTTTCAAATACATAATGTATCTCCATTTTAATAAATTAAAATAAATAGGAATTATAAATGATATAAATATGATATTAAGATTATATATCTATATTTTTTAATTGAAATTAATATAATTAGTGTTATTATTTATTGAGGTCATATTTTCCTTAAAAATGTATTTTTCTAAAAACATCTTTTTATCATGCCTTTTTGTTTTATATTAAATTAAATTATACCACCTATATGAATTGATTTTTATAAAATTTATTCTATATTGGGAGTTATCATAATTAATATTATGGGACAAGTTCAATTTATATTTTGTGTAATATGAATAGTAAATGTAATAAATATTAATTACCGCGGTAAAAAGAATAGATTAATTGTAAGTAAAAAATTTAAAAAATACATGAAAAATTTAACCCTAATATATGAATATTTATATTTCCTTTTTATTTAAATTATTATTATATTTATTCCTTATTTTTTAATTAATAAATTATTATGTAATGAATTTGATAAAAATTATATTTTGATATGATAAAACCAAATTTTATTTTTTAAGTAATGTGTAGTTTCAATTAAGAAATTTATTTTAATAAAATAATATTATGAGATGAATTTTTTAAAATTTAGATGATAATACATTTTGCATGAAATCAAATATAATTTTTTATATGGTCATGAAAAATGTTATTCTTTAAAACCATGTGTTTCTCAATAAATTTTGATTTATTTTAAATGATAAATTCACATATCTAGAAAATTATTAGATTAAAATAAATATTATTTTTGGAATCATAATTTGAAATAATCCAATTTTTTCCATAATTTTTTGTGATAGTGGAATTTTTGAGTAAAAATTAAATACCATATAAATTTACGGTGTGTATTGTGACATCATAGTGACTCAAAAAGGATTTAATAAATACTATAAGGGGTATAAAAGACAAAATATATGGTTTACCATTAAAATAACATGATTTTATTTTTATTTTATTAATTTTATAAAACCTTTATGAACCCTCCAAAACCATTAATATGTTTTAAGGTTTTAAAATCATTTCTTAAAGAGTATGACCCCCTTCCACATTAGAAAACAGTGTTATTTTATTAAGAAAGGCCATTTTACATAAAAAATAATTTAAACATCTCCATTTTGGCAGAAAACATGGGCAAAAACCATGTGAAGTTTTTTGGTTTTAGTTATTTTGTTATATAGAGTCCAAAACATAGGTTTGAGATATAATAATGAATTCTCCCTCATTTCCTATATAAAATGACATAACCCCCCACTTCTCTTCACTAAAAATCCTTGAATCACATCATTAATAGGAACTATCCTCCATATATTCCCCCAAATACCCCATACAAACTCTCAATAATATCCTTCCAACATTTTTGAATCACACTCTAAAGTTAAGGGATTTCTCCCTTCTCATTTCCATTCATGCACCTCTTTTTTTTTATTCCTCTAAAATTCTAATTGATAATGATGTTATATGATCTTCTATATACCCCCGAATGTCCATTTTATATATAAATTGTTATATAACTCATTCACCCTCATTAAATTCTCCCATGAACCTTTATGTACACCCATTTCCATGTCGAAATATAGTAGGTGATCCTCATGTTCTCTTATATATTCAAGTATCTTTATGCATGCTATTTAAAATTATTGATTCTAGGATATGTATTTCCATGTCCCTATTGCTACCCTTATAATGTAAAAGTGATTGTATACCCTTTTCTCTCTAATTAATCCTTTTTATGAATTTTTAGTGACACCATTATGTAGCTTAAATCTCCCCATGATTTTTCATGTCAAAACAATCATTTAGTGAATACCACACATATTTCCTATCAAGGGTTTCTGCCTTTATACATGTATAATTCTTTGACATGGGAATTAAATGTATATATCCCACACTCCTTGATCATTTAATGAAATATTATGATTAATGGTTCATTTTTGTATGATATAAGTGCACATAGAAGCATGAGAATGAAATTTATGTGATGGGTGCACCAAGAATTATATAGCACTCCATTGCATTGTGTATTGTTTAGTCCCAAGAGACGTCATGTTGGGACAGATAGTGAACATGCTTTCTTTATGATACTTTTTCCATAATTATGTCTTGGAATTTATCCTTGACCAATGTTTATGATACATTGTTTTAAGTTGTTGCTAAATTTACCATGTTTCCTTTATGATTGTCATTCTATATGATTCCTCATTGTTCATATTTATGGTTCTCTCTAATTTTATGACCCATTAATATTCTTATTGTATAACATTTTATTTTCTTCAAGTTATTACATGTTTATTCCCCTGCAAGGATTTATAGCTCACCCCTTTCTTATATGTGTCCCCAGGTTATCCCATGTATATTTAAAATCCATATAACTATAGAAGCTTGTTTTGGATGTTTTCAACAATGTTGTTGTATCTCATGTTCAATATGTTATGCTATTAAACTATTTCCCAATAACTCTATACTTCTTTATCATTTGGGTTTTATTAAGTGTAATATTACGTAATAAATAATGAATTAATGTATAATAAAGTGTAGAGTTTCTATAGATGATATCAACATAAAAGTTTAGTTATTTTTGGATTGGGATTAAAAAACACTATTGAAATCTTTAGAGATAAAACTACATTTTAGAAAAGATCCATAAATTTAGGTAAGTATCGAGTAAATTTTTATCAATAAAATATATCCATGTATAGATATTATAAGTGGATGTGGCTCTAGAATAGAGGTATATATGTGTAAAACCCAAAAACACCACGTTGAGTTAGGCTCAACTGGTAACTAGTTCATGTCAATAGGCCTTTCAGAACAACTGGTTCAACACTCCATAGTGATATGATTTGGTAAATTTCAAAATATTATAACAAAAAAATTATTTATATAAAAAAATCCATAAGTGTATATGTTATTAAATGCATCTTGGATAACATAGTTTGACGCCTATAAATTCATAGGTTAAGAAATAAAATTCATTTTCAAGTTATCCCATTAATTTCATTGGAATACTATTTATATGTTTAATATTTTTAAAGTACTATTCCATAATTTTCCATTAATTCTAGTGAATAAATGGATATTGGAATAACCGATTTCATGATTAAATTTTGAGGATTAAATTTATTTTATAGGGGAATTTTGTAACAACCGGTACTTTTTAAAAGAGAAAACTATGTTCGATCGTGTATGCGAAACGAAACATCAAACCCAAAAAAACAATTATTTAAATATGAAATGTATAGTTTTTATTAAATTAATAGATATGTACAGGATTAACTACTTTATGAAGTATATATACATCTGGCCTATATATAATTATAAAATCTTATTAAATAATTGATCAATTTTTTGTATTTCATTTTGTGTTACACAAAATAATTTTTCTTCAAAAATGAATTTAATTTGATTATTATAATTATTGTTTTGGTAACTTAGAACATATATTTGATAAAATGAACTCCATTTTATATATAAAAATATAAATAATAACATATTTTTAAATTATGGGCTTTTTTGAAAATATAGATTTTTTTTGTTCAATAGGGGAAATACCATTTTAAGTAAAATATTCATTTATTTAAATAAATAACATAATATAAATGTATAATTATTTTATTAATTTTATTTAAATTTAATATAATTATTTTTTTGTTATTTTCAATCCAATTAAGTGCATTTCAATCATATTTGAATATGATTTTACTATAAGAGTTTTTTATTTAAAAACCCATTTCTCTAAAAACTATTTTAAAATGTATATTGTATCTCAACATTAATTAATAAAAAAAATCATTAATTATAAATGATATAAATGAAATATTTAAAATATATATCTATATTTATTAATTTAAATTAATATAATTAATATTACTAGTTGTAGTGTTAAAGTGAAATCATCTTTTCCATTAAAATGTATTTTAAAAAAAATCACTTTTCATCATGCTTGTGGGTTTCATATTAAATTAGATCATTCCATATCTATGAATTTATTTTGATAAAATTTATTACATATTTGGAATAATTATTTTTAATATTATTTAATAAGTTCAATTTAATTTTTTTTTCAATATGAATATTAAATGCAGTAAATACTAATTCCATGGTAAATGAAAAATAGGTTAATTAAGGGTAAAAATAATTTTAAAAAATACTAGAAAAAATTAATCATAATAGTATGAATATTTATATTTAATTTTCATTGAAATTATTATTATATTTATTACTAGTTGTGTTTACATTATAAATAAATAAGTAATCAGTTTGGCTAAAATTATATTTTGATATGATAAAATATAAATTATATTTTTAAGTAATACAAAGTTTTAAAAAGGAATTATTTTTAATTAATTAAGGTATTTTTGATATAAATAAAACGTCAATAAAATATCATTATTCAATAATTTATATTAAATATAAATGATAATATAATTTCTATGAAGTCAAATGTAATTATTATAAGGGTTTGAAAACATTTATTGTAAAAAACAAATCATTTCTGAATAAATGTTGATTTTATTTTATAATTTAAAATTCACATATCTAGAAAATCATTTTATTAAAATAATTATTAATTTTGGGATTCGATCATTGATATTATCTAATTGTTAATTTTTCATAATTTTTTATAACTTTCGAATGTTCGAGTAAAAAAGAAATACCATATAAATTTATGAATTATATTTTGACATAATAATGACCCTAAAGTGATTTAATAAATTCTATAAAGTGTTTAGAAGTCCAAATCACTAGTTGACCAATAAAATCATGTGATTTTTTTATTTGATTAACTTTATAATGCCTTTATGAATCCTCCAAAAACATTATTATATTTTAAAGTTTTAAAATATTTTCTCTAAAGGTATGGCAAACTTCTACATCAAAAAGGGTATGATTTTATTAATTTTTTACCATAAAATTATAAAAAACTTAAAACCACTACTTTTAGCATAAATCATGGGAAAACGAATGGAAGATTTGTGGGTGTTGTTATTTTATTATATAGAGACCCAAACCTAGGTTTGAGGAAAAAAATAAATAATTATCTAATCATTTACTATATAAACCAACCTATTATCCCCCTTATATACACTAAAAATACTTTGTTTACATCCTTAATCTGACCTACCCTCTCTATAGTCCTACGATGGTTCCCCCATGCTCTTAAGAAGATCATTCATAGAATTTGAAAACACACTCTTAAGGTAAGGGATTTCTCTCTTCCCATTACCATTCAAGCACATATTATTTATTATTCATCTTAAATTACAGTTAATAATGTTGGGATATGTTCTTAATTACCCCCTACTATCTGTATGATGTATAAATGTTGATAAAACCCTTTAACTCACATTAATTCCTCCCATGAACCTTTATATACTCTCGTTACCTTACTAAAATATAGTAAGGGATCATCACCTTCACTTCTTTATTCAGGTTTCTTTATTCCCTATATTTACAATTCCTAATGTTGGGATATATATTTACTTGTCTCTATTACTACCCTTTTTATATTAAAATTATTACAGAACAATTTCGTTCTCATATTCTTATTTTATAAATTTTTAAGTTACTATGTTATGCTTTGGAAATATCCCCATAGTTTTCTATGTTGAAACAATGTTGTAGTGACTACCATACCCATTTCTTATAAAGGGTGTTCACTATTATACACATATAATTATTTAACATGGATATTATATGTATGTATTCCATGCTCCTGGATCATATAATAAAATATTTTGATGAATGAATCCATTTTTTATGATTTTTTGTGGAATACTTAAGAAAGAGAATGAAATTAAAGTGATGGTGAACACAAAATTAAATAGTGCTCCAGTGAATTGGGTAATGTTTAGTCTAATGATACGTCATGTTGGGATAAGGATTTAACCCGATTCCCTTATGGGACTTTTTTTAGCAAGATTTATTGGTATTTGTCTTTAACCTATGTTTATGATGTAGTGTTTTAAGATGTTTCCACAAATCCCGTGTTTCCATTAATATCATCGTGTTATATCATGCCTCATTGTCCATATTTATAATTATCACTCCTTTTATGCACAATTTATATGCCTATTGTCTAAAATATTATTTTTGGGATGATATTATATGTTTATTCCCTTACTGGTCTTTTTAGCTCACTCCTTTCTTATGTATGGTCCCATGTTATCTTGTGTAGTTTTAAGAGCCATGAAATTTTATAAGCATGTTAAGGAAGTTTTCAATAATATTGGTGAATCCCATGTTCTATATGTTATTCTATGTACCTAATTCCAAAATACAATAGAATTATCAATATTCCAGGTTGTATTGGCTGTAATTTTATTTAATAAATCATCAATTAATGTAAAATAAAGAGCAAGGTTGTTATAAGAAGGAATTATTGGACTATGACCCAGAGGTTCCATGGTTGTTTAAACGTATGATCTATGTCTTCATTGAATTAGTTAAATTACTAATAGATATAGGTGTGATGTTATCCCAATAAGGTTAAATACCTTGAGATGGGGTTGAATTAGGATATGACAGATCAAAACTTCCTCCCATTAAGATCTTGATTCGTCGTTAGAAAAAAAATCTTCTCTATCTTTATAATATAAATGTATGAATAAAAATAAAATCATGAAAGAGACGTAACAATTTTACCCAGTGCAACCTCACTGAGCCACATCTAAGGAGAACATAACAAAAATATGCTGATTATAGAAAATACACTAAGGCTCACTGATAATAATTTTGGTTTGAGCTAGATCTCATATATACCCAAGCTCACTACCTTTATAAGGTTTAGGGTCTACTCACTGCATTTCCCAAGGGTCATGTAAAGACCCAAAGCCTGACTTACATGGACATTACATTAAATTTGTGGAATACTTAGTACATAACAAAAACACACACACAAGGATCGTAATAGTTTAGTGTCTTTGGAAACTCGGAATATAATCTTCTAATCCTGGTGAAATATCTTCAACATCTCCCATAAAGATATTCCTTTTTTTATTACCTAAAACCTTTCTTTATATCCTGGGGAAAAGAAAACATAATAGGGTGAGCTCAAATGCTTAGTAAGGGTAAAAAAAGAAATATCAATCACATCGTATACACAAGCACATATCTTTTGGAAATCTTAACCTGCAAAAGAGATCATAATATCATAACATGGGATAAATCATGGCAGTGAAATGTAATCACAATAATCATAACTTAAAACATGAAACTTTGTGGCATACACACATAATCATAGAGAATTATTTCTTGTTAGTCAAGACTCATTTCCAAGACTATCTTAGTGGACAAAGTCCCTTTCTGAACCGAGTCACCCTCATTCCAGTCCTGTTTCACTGAACTGGTATAACCTACCGTTCCAGCCATGTCTATCTCATGAGATATAAAATCTTTACCCAATGCATTGGAGGGAGATATAGGTCCCACCCATCTCATAATGATACCATTCTTATGTGTGACACACAATCATAAATCATACATCATTTCATAACCCATGTAATAAAAATGTGAATCTTAAACATCGTGACATCATAAAACAATTCATATAATATAAAGGAATTCATAAAATTATAATTCCATCACAGCATAATCAAATCAATGTAATAAAAGGGATAAAAATATAACCCTTTATTATCTTAGATGGAAAATAATTTTGATAAAACACTTAAACTCCATTCTTGAGGAAAATATCCTTTCTTCTTCAAACACGTTTTTTTCCTTTCATAACATGTCATAAGACTTTAAAATAAAAGAAGTTGATTAAAAATAAACTTTAAAACTTGTAAAGGAAGATTCTTGGAAATAATTTTTAAAAAATCCATTCATGCCGTATAAGTTTAAAAAACATTCTTCGTACTTTTGTCGGAAAAGTCAAAAAGTACCTCGTACGAAAACGACAAAAGATTCCTTTCATATCTTTTAAAAAAACTCAACGAAGGGTAAAATTGGATATAAACTATTGTATAAGGATTGAAATAATATTAAATATTAAAGGAACATGGATCTGGATGATAAAATACACCCTAGTAATTACCAAAGTAAAAACAATCTCGGATAAAAGTGAGATTGTGATATTTCCCTTACCTTAGTTCCGACATGCTTTGTAATTGTCCGAACCTCATGTATAATGATTTAAATAATGTTATTGACTTATTCCAGAATCATATTCATTTTTATTATATCATATATTGTTCACTTATGACTTTATATTACCCGTTCTTTTGTAAATTCATGTTAAAGTAGCGTTTTGGGTAAAATTGTTTCATTTGTCGTCCGTGTTTTGACTTGTAATTATTCATATGATTACTTAGATCATGATTACTTAATTCCAGAATATAAAACATGATTTATATATATATATTCAGAATATACACATATATAATAAATCATTAAATGGAAAGAAATACACCGTTCATGGAGACGGTAGTCCGTACGTACGCATGAATGCTGTTTTCGATTCCTTATTGAATTGAATGGAATTAAGTAGATGACATACATATAAATATACATAAATCCAGTATCATTATTATTTCATATATTTCATTAGTACTTATTATATATACTTTATAATCATTCATGAATGGTTAATGTGGAGAATGAATCTCCTCGCGTCGTGGAGACGGTAGTCCGTACGTACGCACGAGCGATGATATCGTTCCCATGGTTGTGGAATTGTGTTGAAGTGTATGTATACTATTTCAGTATCAATATCACTTTATAATAATCATATATAGCTACTCATTACACCATTATACCCATCCAATTAAGGTGGTGGTGGAAAATAGATTACACCACGGCGTGGAGACGGTATTCCGTACGTACGCACGCGCGGTGATTTCCTTTTTTCGTAGGATGGATAGAAGGTTAATTAGAGTTGTTTCATATTTATAATGACATATCAGTATATAATAAATACTGATGTTATTACTTTATCATGAAACAACTAAATAAGAATAAGTTGAAGAAGAAAGAAATTTAAAAAGATCGGCAATGGATATTACCTCTTTTTGGCGCGCCTTCACTTAACCTCCACTTAAAGAACTATGGATGGTCTTTGAAGAAGACCAGGACCTCTAGGATGATACTAGGGAAGTGGAGAAAAGATTTTGTCAGAGTTTGGTAGAGCATGAAGTCTCAAAGTTGTGTGAGGAAGAGAGGGAGGAGGTGCCCTTTTATAAGGGAGGAGAGGGGCACCTTTGGAATAACTAAAAATATTATTTTATTATAAATTCAAGTTAGGTTTTAAATAGCTCCAAATTGATTTATTTCGAGGATAAGGTGGGTATGGGTCGAAATACTCTCATCCAATATAATTTAGACAAGTTTAGGTTCCTATTTTAACCTTATCATTTAGATTTAACATTAAGTTAAATAATTTTACTTTTACCATGTCTTCTTGTGTTCTTACACTATAAAGTTAATAAACTTACTATAAGAAGCCAAACGAACCCCAAATTGTTTACTATTAATATATATAACCTTATCTAAGTCATTTGGACGAACCATAGATTTTTAGGAATAAAATATCAATTAATAATATAATATTTGTTTTAAAAACTATTTTATGTCAGTTTTGAAACTATTTAGTAATTGATTTTTGTGAAAATTATAACAGAATGATAAGTTCAAAAAAGTTAATTTAATACATACTAACATGTCATATTAACCTATAAAATTAGTTTAATTCATAAAAAGTCTCAAATTATATTTATTTTGGTATTTATAACATCAATTATGTCAATATTTCATTAATAAGATAATTACTGCATCATCGTTGTGTCATAAATAAATTAAATTATTTAATGTCTAAAAATTAAAAATATAATACCATTATGTAGGAAATCCTTTTATATTTCTAATGAATATTTATAATCGAATTTATCTTATGTATAACCCTATATTACAAATGTTTTAGTAAATAAATTTTGATTTTAACTCTTTTAACTCTTCTTTGAATTAAATAATAATAAATGTCCTAATCTAATCCAAGTGGGCCTAAATGGTCATATTTTATTCATAAGTTTGTTTTTGGTCGAATTACACTTGTCCAATAGAATTAGGACATGTGTTAGGGTAATAATAATATCATTTGTACCCTTAATTACCCTATTTACTTTTAACCGTGGTAAATAAAAGTAAAAAGTTACTATTCACCAAAAATTATTTTCATCTCATTGAACCACATTTTACTTACTGACATCAACCATGTCTCTCGAATTTTTGAAATTCCACTCACAGAAGCGGTAAAATTATGTTTTATGAAAAATTCAGTTTTTTAACTACCAGTTAGTGGTTTCACTATTCATCAAAAATTGAAAGTTTTCAGAAAAATACCAAAAATTAGGCCTAAGCTATATTTGATATTATGAACTCAAAAATGATTTCTATTTTACCAAATTCAAAACATATCAGTTGCATTAATTAATTTAAAAATTAATTCCCGTCATCAAAACAAAAGGCGTGTTTTTAAGAGATAATAACTATCAAAAGATTGACACTTGTTTATAACTGGTTTAAATGTGAAATTACATCCAATGACCAGCATTGTATTAAATTGTAAAAATAAACTCAAAATGTACTTTAAAACCACTCAAATTAATAATTTATCACTATTAATTATTTCGATTGAAAAAGTTATTTTTAATTAAAATTTAGTAATTTTCACTATTCATCAAAATATTAAAGTTATCCGAAAATCACCAAAATTTCACCCTAAGAAAATTTCGATATTCCGAATCCATAAATGAAGTCCATTTTGAAAAATAAAATTTACAAAATTTCAAAAAGTGTTTATTACTATTCATAATGGCTAGTTTTAATAATATCTTAATAGCATATCATTGTTTAGCGAAACTTGGTGTTGCGTACAACACACGCTATCGTGGAAGGTCGCGATTGCGTGTAATTCAAGCCAGGTCAGAGATGTGTGTTGTGAAAGCTCCTTTTGGTTTAGCATATAACACAAGACATTAATGAAATTAAAAAGAATATTTTTCATAAAATCTCGGGGTGTTACATTCTACCCCCCCTTAAAATGAATTTCTCCCTCGAAATTCGTCGGGGTTATAAATGGTTTACTATTCGAAAGTTTCTTTAATCAAAACCCACATCGTAAAAAGGAATACCAAAACCAATCTTTAAAAAAAAGTATGAAACGTAACGGTTACTAATCACTGGGTTTCCACATAGGTGAAAATATGGATATGGAAGAAAAATCTAACCATCATGTTCTGATGGAGAGTGGTAGAGAACATGGCTATGGAAAAGCCAACAATCACAAATCCATAAATTTGTGACGATCTAAGGTAACATATGATTAATCAGATATTAAAGCTCTAGGAAAACATTTTTGGTTTTCAAGATCGTTTCCCTAAAGTTGAAGAATTTATAATAAATACTTACTTTATTTTGGTACAATCTCACTGTTGTTCGTACCTTGAATAATTTCCACTTCATATCTTAAATAAATGAAGTTGAATTTGTTATTCGTGAAGTGTTAGCAGATCATGTGATAGAATGACGGTTCATTCCATCTGTCTCAAACAAAAGGTTAGAAAAAGTTATTAAATATACATAAGTCATTCTATAGTGAGATTAATCATATATGGTTCCTAAAATGGACTTATACTTCATATATCATACTGCTTAATATAATAAAACTAGTTTCTACTAAACTGGGACTTCCTGTAGGCCAGTGGTAGGCAATAAAGGCCAGTCGCACTTCGGTTGTGGGTTCGATTCCCACAGCCTTGTCCGACGCGATGGGTTGTCACCCGTCTTGCAGGTTGTCCTTTTTCTAAAGCTATATTACTATAACATCCCATCAATAATATCGAAAAACGTTTTATCCTAACTTATGTCAAACATAATCCATTTTAATCTTTAGGCTTATCTAAAATACTTCGGTCCAAGCTCATAGTATAAAGAAAATGATTACTTGAAATGTCACAGAACAATCACGTGAATGCCATCATTTATCCCCATTATATCATAAGATATATGTTGTTGGTCAAATTACAAACATGTGAATACCTTAATCAAGTATTCTCTTGAAGAATGAATACCCATTGAACCTTAGTGGAAACATGAATGCAGTTAAAAGTTAACACTTTCCACATACCAAAATCCTCAAAATTCTATATACTCAAACCATGATATCACTTAGTCCTTATATCAATCATGAGCTCATGAATACTGTTAAACATTTCATTTTCTCGTTTTCCCTTCATTATGCGCATATCATCTTATTTTCAAAAATATCTCAATCACTTTGAATACCACATTAGACCAATACATAAATATTCCAATACTTTATGATACCACATTATTTTGGAATCCCATTACATAAACACTTAATCATTCCACCACATCGTTGTCATATTCAACATCACCAATAGTGATCGCATGTGACTTCCCTTTGTCCTTTGCTTTCAGTGGTTGCTCATGTTGATCATCACTAACCCTTGGATTAGGGAATTTATTAGCATAATTCCTCATTTCCTTGCACTTGAAGCATTGAAGTGTTGGTGGTGCGTTCTCTGCAGTCTTTTCTTTATTCACATCAATAGAATCCCTTTTTCATTTACTTCGACACTCAGCTGCTCGATGACCTTCTTTTCCACACTTAATACATTTTCTAGTCCTTTTAAGACAATCTCCACCATGCTTCTTTTCACACTTTGTGCATAAGGAAACATTCATCTTCTTTTCACCATTATTCTGAGATTTCTCCTTGAACTCCATCTTTTGTTTCTTGTCAAAACCATGAGATGGATATATAACACCAACTTCCATTTATACCTTGATAGCACAACACACAATTTCTTCATAGCTACTGAAGTCTCTTATAGATAATGCCCTTCGAATACTTGGTTTTAAGCAACTGAAAAATTGATCAACTTTACTTTCAGGTTGGATGATAATGCCAGATGCATACCATGCAAGTCTTGTAAAATTCGCTTCGTATATACCATCAGATTCATCATCATTTTGATTTAGTTCAAGAAACTCCTTCTCTATCTTTGTTCGAAGAATACGAGGGAAGTACTTATTGAAAAATAAGTTCTTGAACTCGTCCCATTCCATGGACTCAATTTCATCTCTTTGCCTCGTATTCTTGATAAGATTCCACCATTGATCAGCTTCACCTTCCAAACGATATACTGCTAAGATGACTTTATCATGTTCAAAACATTGAAGAACTGAAAAAATCTTTTCAGTGGTACTGATCCATTATTCAGCAACAAGTGGATCAGAAGACCCACTGAAAGAAGGTGGGCGTTGCCTCATGAAGGACTCAATAGAATATTGTTCCCTTCTCTGCTCATTTGAAAGTCCAGAATGATTCATATCTTTTGTAAGTATAGCAATAAGATTTTTCACTCCATCTCCCATAACATTTGTTTGTTTAGGAGGGCAATCATTGCATTGTCCATTGCATTGATCAACACGGTTCCTTCGGGTTCCAGCCATCGTCTAAAACCCAAAAAGAATAGTGTGAGAGGCAAAAATAATTCTAGGGAAAACAATATAATAAAGGGGGATTACCTTCAATATCTAACATCTTAGGTTTAATTCTATGATTGTTAGCGTAATTCTAGTACTATAACCTATATGTATACTTAACCTTAGGGACATCCCTAGACTTAGACATACCTTAGAAATATCTCTAGGGATCTCACTAACGTTTTCGCATCCTAGTTTCCAAAGGTTGACAAAACCTTTCCTCTGATACCAACTGTAAAGACCTGAATCCTAACTTACATGGACATTACATTACATTTGCGAAATACTTAGTACATAACAAAAACACACACACAAGGATCGTAATAGTCTAGTGTCTTTGGAAACTCGGAATATAATCTTCTAATCCTGGTGAAAGATCTTCAACATCTCCCATAAAGATATTCCTTTTTTTATTACCTAAAACCTTTCTTTATATCCTGGGGAAAATAAAACATAATAGGGTGAGCTCAAATGATCAGTAAGGGTAAAAAAAAGAAATATCAATCACATCGTATACACAAGCACATATATTTTGGAAATCTTAACCTGCAAAAGAGATCATAATTTCATAACATGGGATAAATCATGGCAGTGAAATGTAATCACAATAATCATAACTTAAAACATGAAACTTTGTGTCATACACACATAATCATAGAGAATCATTTCTTGTTAATCAAGACTCATTGCCAATACTATCTTAGTGGACAAAGTCCCTTTCTGAACCGAGTCACCCTCGTTCCAGTCCTGTTTCACTGAACCGGTATAACCTACCGTTCCAGCCATGTTTATCTCATGAGATATAAAATATTTACCCAATGAATTGGAGGGAGATATAGGTCCCACCCATCTCATAATGATACCATTCTTATGTGTTCCACACAATCATAAATCATACATCATTTCAATACCCATGTAATAAAAATGGGAATCTTAAACATCTTGACATCATAAAACAATTCATATAAGATAAAGGAATTCATAAAATTATAATTCCATCAAAACATAATCAAATCAATGTAATAAAAGGGATAAAAATATAACCCTTTATTATCTTATATGGAAAATAATTTTGATAAAATACTTGAACTCCATTCTTGAGGAAAATATCCTTTCTTCTTCAAAAACGTTTTTTTTTTCTTTCATAACATGTCATACGACTTTAAAATAAAAGAAGTTGATTAAAAATAAACTTGAAAACTTGTAAAGGAAGCTTCTTGGAAATAATGTTTTAAAAATCCATTCATGCCGTATAAGTTAAAAAAACATTCTTCGTACTTTTGTCGGAAAAGTCCAAAAGTACCTCGTACGAAAATGACAAAAGATTCCTTTCATATCTTTTACAAAAAAACTCACCGAAGGGTAAAATTTTATATAAACTATTGTAGAAGGATGGAAATAATATTACATATTTAGTTAACATGGATTTGGATGATAAAATACACCCCAGTAATTACCAAAGTAAAAACAATCTCGGATAAAAGTGAGATTGTGATATTTCCCTTACCTTAGGTCCGACTTGCTTTGTAAGTGTCCGAACCTCCTGTATAATGATTTAAATCATGTTATTTACTTATTCCAGAATCATATTCATTGTTATTATATCATATATGGTTCACTTATGATTTTATATTACCCGTTCTTTTGTAAATTCATATTAAAGTAGCGTTTTGGGTAAAATTGTTTCATTTGTCGTCCGTGTTTTGACTTGTAATTATTCATATGATTACTTAGATCATGATTACATAATTCCAGAATATAAAACATGATATATATATATATATTCAGAATATACATATATATAATAAATCAGTAAATGGAAAGAAATACACCGTTCATGGAGACGGTAGTCCGTACGTACGCATGAACGCTGTTTTCGTTTCCTTTTTGAATTGAATGGAATTAAGTAGATGACATACATATAAATATACATAAATCCAGTATCATTATTATGTCATATATTTCATTATTAATTATTATATATACTTTATAATCATTCATGAATGGTTAATGTGGAGAATGAATCTCATCGTGTCGTGGAGACGGTAGTCCGTACGTACGCAGGAGCGATGATATCGTTCCCATGGTCGTGGAATTGTGTTGAAGTGTATGTATACTATTTCAGTATTAATATCACTTTATAATAATCATATATAGTTACTAATTACACCATTATACCCGTCCAATTAAGGTGGTGGTGGAAAATAGATTACACCACGGTGTGGAGACAGTATTCTGTACGTACGCACGCGCGGTGATTTCCTTTTTCCCGTAGGATGGATAGAAGGTTAATTAGAGTTGTTTCATATTTATAATAACATATAAGTATATAATAAATACTGATGTTATTACTTTATCATGAAACAACTAAAGAAGGAGAAGTTGAAGAAGAAAGAAATTGAAAAAGATCGGTAATGGATATTACCTCTTTTTGACGCGCCTTCACTTAACCTCCACTTAAAGAACTAAGGATGGTCTTTGAAGAAGACCAGGACCTCTAGGATGATACTAGGGAAGTGGAGAAGATATTTTGGCAGAGTTTGTCCGAGCTTGAAGGCTCAAAGTTGTGTGAGGAAGAGAGGGAGGAGGTTCCCTTTTATAAGGGAGGAGAGGGGCACCTTTGGAATAACTAAAAATATTATTTTATTATAAAGTCAAGTTCGGTTTTAAATAGCTCCAAATTGATTTATTTAGAGGCTAAGGTGGGGATGGGTCGAAAGCCTCTCATCCAATAGAATTTAGACAAGTTTAGGTTCCTATTTTAACCTTATCATTTAGATTTAACATTAAGTTAAATAATTTTACTTTTACCATGTCTTCTTGTGTTCTTAAACTATAAGGTTAATAAACTTACTATAAGAAGTCAAACGAACCCCAAATTGTTTATTATTAATATATATAACCTTATATATGTCGTTTGGCTGAACCTTAGATTATTAGGAATAAAATATCAATTAATAATATAATATTTGTTTTAAAAACTATTTTATGTCAGTTTTGAAACTATTTAGTAATTGATTTTTGTGAAAATCATAACAGAATGATAAGTTCGAAAAAAGTTTATTAAATCAATACTAACATGTCATATTAACCTATAAAATTAGTTTAATTCATAAAAAGTCTCAAATTATATTTATTTGGGTATTTATAACATCAATTATGTCAATATTTCATTAATAAGATAATTACTGCATCATCGTTGTGTCATAAATAAATTAAATTATTTAATGTCTAAAAATTACAAATAAAAGTACCATTATGTAGGAAATATTTTTAGCTTTCTAATTAATATTTATAATCGAATGTATCTTATGTATAACCCTATATTAAAAATGTTTTAGTAAATAAATTTTGATTTTAACTCTTTTAACTCTTCTTTGAATTAAATAATAATAAATGTCCTAATCTAATCCAAGTGGGCCTAAATGGTCATATTTTATTCCTAAGTTTGTTTTTGGTCGAATTAAACTTGTCCAATAGAATTAGTACATGTGTTAGGGTAATAATAATATCATTTTTACCCTTAATTACCCTATTTACTTTTAACCATGGTAAATAAAAGTAAAAAAGTTACTATTCACCAAAAATTATTTTCATCTCATTGAATCACATTTTACTTATTGACATCAACCGTGTCTCTCGGATTTTTGAAATTCCACTCACAGAAGTGGTAAAATTAAGTTTTATGAAAAATTCAGTTTTTTAACTACCACTTAGTGGTTTCACTATTCATCAAAAATTGAAAGTTTTCAGAAAAATACCAAAAATTAGGCCTAAGCTATATTTGATATTATGAACTCAAAAATGATTTCTATTTTACCAAATTCAAAACATATCAGTTGCATTAATTAATTTAAAAATTAATTCCCGTCGTCAAAACAAAAGGCGTGTTTTTAAGAGATAATAACTATCAAAAGATTGACACTTGTTTATAACTGGTTTAAATGTGAAATTACATCCAATGACCAACATTGTATTAAATTGTAAAAATATATTCTAAATATAATTTAAAACCACTCAAAATAATAATTTATCACTATTAATTATTTCGATTGAAAAAGTTGTTTTTAATTAAAATTTAGTAATTTTCACTATTCATCAAAATATTAAAGTTATCCGAAAATCACCAAAATTTCACCCTAAGCTAATTTCGATATTCTAAATCCATAAATGAAGTCGATTTTGAAAAATAAAATTTACAAAATTTCAAAAAGTGGTTATTACTATTCATAACGGCTAGTTTTAATATTATCTTAATTGCATATCGTTGTTTAGCGAAACTTGGTATTGCGTACAACACACGCTATCGTGGAAGGTCGCGATTGCGTGTAATTCATGCCAGGTCAGAGATGTGTGTTGTGAAAGCTCCTTTTGGTTTAGCGTATAACACAAGACATTAATGAAATTAAAAAGAATATTTTTCATAAAATCTCGGGGTGTTACAGGTCACACCCTAGGTATCTTTCTCTAGTACATTATTGGTGGAAGGAATCATCTTCTTCCTCTTACTTTGATAACTACTCTTGTAAGGGATCCACTCATAGTTTATAGACTAATGAGTTAGTTCATTATCTACAATGAATACATCCCTAGATATAGATAGATTCTCTTTTGAAGCTCCACATTCATCCAACTGATGATTACCACTTTACCATAAATTTATTGGGTAATGCCTTACGAACAACTTTCTCAATTCTCATTGCCTTTGTGAATCCCCTATTTCTTGAAGAATAATTATAATTTCAGGAATATCCTACATTTTTTGGAGCTTAAATAGACTTCACGAATCACAACTTACTTTGATAAATTTCACATGGAATTCGCAAAGCACACCTCTTCCACGAATCTCAATTAGCATTCATGAAGCCCCTTCATTTCATGAAATTTACTTAGCCTTTGTGAATTCATTTACTTTAATGATTCTCAGAACATTCGGTTAGATATAATATCCTTCAGGAACTTTATCACATGAAACTGCTTTACGAACCACCTTCAACGAACCTTCTTCTTGATTCTCGAGCCATAAGATCTTTGTCATGTCTCACTAATTTTTAGAAGGGGGTTGTGTCCTATTTATAATAATTTCCACTGATTCCATAACCTTCTAGCTACATCATCTCCATTTGGTTATGCTCCCACTTTTCCACCATGATGACCCCATTTTCACGAATCCCCATGTAAATTTCATGTTTGCGATTCTTGCTGTAATCACAGAGCTTTCATCAAATCCTTAATGTCACTATGATTCTCTACTCATGATTCTCGTCACCTTCATCGTTCATGATAGTGGTCATACTCGAGGAGCTCACTATCAACAATCTCTTTGGATCTCCATAACTTACTTTTGAAACCCGCTTTTTCAACAAACACAATCATCCCAAAAATAATACAATGTTACCTTGAGGGATGTATTCCCAACACATGAGACATTCATTTCTTTCTTATTATCTAGTTCATGAGCTATAAATTCAAATTAATCTTTCTTCTTGACCCTTGCACTTTGAGACATTGAAGAGAGGAGATTGAGTGATTACAAACTTCTGGTAATAATTTAACCTAAATCTTATAGGATATAGTATCTTATGGTATATCTTCATATAAGTGATGTGGCCTTAATATTTCATTATAGATACGGTCTGGATATTTGAAGTTCATGTCTATATTGACTATTTCTGGCAGAGAATGTGGTGTATCCATGGTGATCGGTTGAGGTTTTCAGTCATCAGTTATTTGGAAACCATAGATGTTCTAGATGGGATCATACACAACTTGATATGTAATATTACTCATTATTTGTCTAGTATCACCCTTGTAGGAGATAATTTTGTTAGATTTTAGCTTCCAGAAGTAGTGTAAGAGTAAGGAGGCGTCTTTCTTGGGACATTTCAAGATCACCTACCTACTAAGAGATCAATGTTTTAGAATAATTTCTCCCTGATACTGAATTCTTATCATTGATATCATATTACAAGGCCTCGAAAGATATTTTATATATAAAGGAAATGTCAGAGGATTTTTAGAGGATGTTATTTTTTGGACCCAGTGTGTCACCTGGGGTATCACCAACATTGTTTACCAAGAAAGTTAATGTGATATTGTAGTTGTGTGTGGATTATAATTACGTGAACCAAGTGACTATAAAGAATAAGAATCCATTCTCAAGAATTGAATACCTCTTCATATAATGAAAAGGGTTGAGGTGGTTCTCAAAGAATGATCTCAGTTCGGTTTATCACCATCTTTGAGTTCAGCATGAAGTGTATCGTAGAAGGAATTTTGATGTCACTATTGCCACTATGAATACATGGCTATGGAATTAAATATGACTGAAACCCCAATACTCTTCATTGAAATCATGAATCAGGTCATTAAATGTTCCTTGAACCATTTAATTGTGATTTTCATACTTGATAACCTATTCTAATTAGTGTTATAGAAAGAGAACGTAAGACATTTTATGGTAGTCCTATCCATACTTCAAGAGTACCATCTTTATGGGTATCTCTCGAAGTTTTATTTTTAGAATTGTGTGGCCCACTTCCTGGGGAATATCTTCTCAGCAGAGGGAGTAGTAGGGGGTCCATCAATAGTTGTAGATGTTTTTTCTTTTGAGCCACCAGATAGAATATCTGAGGAGCATAGTTTCCTTGGGTTTTAAGGCTACTATTGGAGAATCATGGCCTATTTATCCTGTATTTCAACACCCTTTAGATCATTGAACTAAAATTGGAATAATTTTCCATGGACCGAGACAATTGAGTATTACTTTTAGGATTTGTAGCAAATTTTGAGGATCACTCCCATTTTGAAACTTGTATGGGAGTTTGTTGAATATGTGGTGCTCTAGGATGCTAGAAGAACAAATCTTACACATTTTCTTATTATGATATGGGATTTTATTGAATGAATAGACCCTTTGAGAAGAACTATATAACCTATGACATAAATCTGGTGGCAATGGTATTTTCCCAAAAGATATCACCACACCACCTTATTAGTGAGCGATTTATCTTTTATTCTAACTACATGAGTATCAAGTATATACATTAATATAAATACCATAACATGAGAGAGAGGAACTAGAAATATTTACTCTTGAATTATTACTTCAATATAGTTTATACACTTAGAATGGAGAATGTTCCGAAATATTCTCATAGTATGAGATCTTGTTTTCATTTGTGGAGTGATTCCTGAGAGTTTTTGGAATTGTTGTAGTGGTTCTTAATATATGAGGATTTTTTGGAATACCTCAAGTTGAAGGTTGTTACTCCACCATTTTTATGGTGTGTTAGGGGGGTCACATGGAGATACCAACTATGACAACTTCCTTGTTTAGATATCCACTGTATATGCTCTTAATAGATTTTCATAAGGAGGGGAGAATGTCAGCCATTATTGTGGTTAATAATGGTACCAGTGGGGTTTCGAGAGGAGTTTTTGAGGAAGTTTTCTATATACCCTTTATTAGTATATATAAGAGTGTGAAATTTATGATAGGACCATCAGAATTAGTTATCATGGCTAGGGATAAAGAAATTTATAGCTTTGTTTATCTCTCGATGCCTCACAATTCAGTAAGAGAAAGCTTAGCACCATCTTCAAATGGGTTTGGATCATCCCCTTGAGGTGCCATAGTGGAAGTGGGACTTTATATCAATGGACTTGATAATTGTACTTAAATTATTTTATAGAGGTCACAATACTGTCTAAGTGATCATTGACTGGATTAATAATTCATCCCACCTTTTAATGACCTAAGAGTATAGTTTAGTATAGACATTGTGATGCACATACATGCTAGAGATAGTATGATTTCTTGAATTTACCTCAATGATTATTTCATATGATAATTATTGCTTTAAATCATGATTATGGGGATATTTTAGGAGACCATGGGACTTTATTGTGGTTTAGAAAATCATTTCAACCCCATATAAATAGCCAGATAAATCATATGATTCCAGTTCTAGAGGACATGATCCAAACTTTCATGTTAGAATTTAGATTTCATTCAGAGGATCACCTACCCTTGGTGGAGTTTCTGTATAATAATTGTAAAAATTCTATCATATGTATGGAAAAATTCAAGTCCATATATGGGAGACCCTCAAAGTAGTCCCAATATTACTTATATCAATGGTAGTCAGCACTCTGGGGCCCAATGTTAGTGTGAGTGAGCATAGAGAATGTGAATATCATCCAATAGAGTATTTTTACTGTACAAATCCAATAGAATCCTTACACACACTGATGATCAAGTGTGTTGGGGTTTGACGAGGGCTCTCGTATGTTCCAAAAGGTCTCATATTTTCATGGTTTGCAGAGATTCGGATAGGGAAACAATTTATCTCAAAAATTCATTGGAAATTTCTATATATTGTATATGTTGGAATGGTGGTATACCTCTTATCCAATCTACCGCAATTACACAAGGTAAATGATGTCCTCCATGTATCATTGCTGAGGAGGTATGTGCATGACCGATCACATTTAATAGACTTGGGAGTTTTTTACAATAGGAATTGATATACCATTTCATAGTATGAAGTATAGATCGATGAAAGAAAGTAGAATTTTCTTTATGGGTGAGGAATTACCATGTGGTTTTTTTCTAGCATCATAGTAATCATCAAGAGAGTACCATGGAGGAGGAGAACAAGATGCGAGCCTAGAACACTCATCTTTTTCATTAGACTTTCCTCTTTTCAAGATTACTATCTCTGAGGTGGGTATAATGTAAAAAATATTTCTTTTTCCCTTGTAAAAATTTGTAATATTTTATGGATTTTTTTGGAACTAGGAGCTAAGTCATCATGGGGTTCTAGGGCCTAAGGAAGATTGGAATTGATATTTTAATAATATTAAATATAATATATCATAAAGATTTAATTTTTCTAAAATAATGGAATATATCATGAATACATACTCCTATGGGATATTTAATACCACTATTAAATAATAAAAGGGGGTTTACCCTATGGATGAAATAACCTTGGTGTGTTTCAGTTGTTTGGCGTAAGTGAAATCATGGGTGGATTTTTCTATAGATAGACGAAATAATATATTTATTATTAATTAAATGGAACAAAAAACTAATATCTTCTTTTTAATCCCACTTATGGATGAACCATATGGTTAGATGAACAAGCCTAGTAATTTTAGAGGATCCATTAGAGGATAGTTCTTAGATGAATGATAATGGATTGTGGTTTGGAAATGAGTGTTCCAAAAGAGTTTGTTGAACTTGCCAACGATGTCGATTGGTGATCGTTCATCATAATTGACTTATTCAAACTTGAGGTAGAGTGTTTTTTTGGATTTAATCCCCCTTTTTATCCTTTTTAAAAAATTATTTAATCCTCCTAAATTATTGATTCTTGAGTGGACCATTGATTTATAAGTATTGATTTATATTCATAGAATTAGGAATGGATATTTTCTTGATTAATCCTAGGTTTTTTCACATTTTAATGATTCCCAAGATAATTTATAGAAGTAAACCAAATTAATGGTCCTATTTATCTTCTCATGTTCATGTTTTTTTCAAGTATCTTATTGTTCTATGCAAGTTTATCCTCTGTGTTTTCTTTGGACAGTGGTCAAAAAACTTCCAGATTAAAAAAAATTCATAGTTTTTATTTGGTGAAATATATTAGTAAAATTTCATAGGATCTGTATTAATGGTATGATTGTGGACTTCCATGATTGTGATGGATTTTATGTTCATATTGGGAGATCTCATATCACGGGAATGGTGTTCAGAAAACACAATGTTGTGGCAAGTGATTCATGAGCATATTATTGGATAGAATCCAGCCATTGGTGATATTTACAGTTGGTTAACCTAGATCTAGGTTATATATAATGATTCATGGTTTTAGCAGAGGTATGAGATGAAAATTATTTATTGTTTTGGGATTCTACAAAATTATATGCATTCATAGTAGTTAGTGTGAAGAACTTAGGTTGTGTTGACCCTAGATATTGTTACTAGGGTTTCCAAAAAATAATATACAACTCATTATGTGGGACCTACCAAATTTTATGCAATTATAAATTTTAACTTGACATATACCCCTGGGGTTACATCATCATGGGAATGGAAAAGTACACAAACATGAATAGAGAACACTAAAAAAACCATGTCCTTGGACATGTCCATGTACCCAGATAGATCTATGGCACTCAAACATGCCTAGGTACATCATAATTTCCTGTGTATACATCCTTAGCTAGAGTTCACAGGCATGATATTCTGAACATGGGAACATAAATGGATTATATTAGACAAAGTGAGACACACTATGTACTCCCAGTACATGGTGTGTACTTATTCAAAGGTAGGTTGTGGCTCTCATATCATCAGTGCAGACTAGTATCATTTGGTTATAGTCCCTTGGTCTATCCCTATGAGGGTACCATGAGGCATCATATCTTGAGCATAAGATTTGTCCCCTATATGGTATTAGTATTCAATAAATTTTGGTATCCCTCTATGTGGACTGAAGTGTGATCTTCTATCATTCATTCCCATGTTGGGTCAGGAATCCGTTTAGCAATTATCATGGCGTGAGATCCCCATCCAAATGGGTTATTCTAGTTAGGTTTAGTATCCCCACAATCCTTGGGTGTGATCCCCTATCTTTGTATCAATATCTTAAGAGTTTTACTAAGAAATTATTCATCGAATGGACTAAACATAATTCTCTTTCAAATGATCTACATTACTGATAGCTTGGCTCAAGGATTGAGTTCCCACCAATGAAAATTACCTTGAATCCTCATGAATAATAATAGGCTAAGATTATGGTTGTGAACTTTTTGATAATTGGTCAATACCAAGAGAATATATAGGATATTTTTATTGTTCTTATTGTGTCTTAGATTCTAATTGACATACCTTTATTATGATGAGCAAAATACTCTCTTAATGGTTTATTTTTTGTGATATTAGGTTATCCTTGAGGGTATGTATATACTCACCCAGGCATGGGATTTTCCCATATGTGTTGTGTCATATGAAGATGACATGGCTCTCCACAAAGTCATAGGAGGACCAAGAGCATGTTGAGCATAGTTGATGTAGATAGACCATGGTTTATACCATGTGTTATATTTGACATTAGTCCAATCCTTGAAGTAGGTTTTTCACCTTTTACAGTTTTATTGGGATTGAATTTTTCATGTTATTCATTTAATTATTTTTTTCAAACTCTCTTGTTGGATATAAATGTATAGATAAATTGAGATATAACTTTTCATTTAGCTTACATAATTGTATGTGTAATTGTAAATGTTTTGTGTATACCTTTACATTGGGACATATACTCTCATATATGTAATATACCAACATGGGGATTCTCCCACTCTCTTCCAATTAGAGGTGTGATTGGGGTGTCTCACTTGGCTTACCACTAGACATCAAGGACTTAATGGAATGGTTTCGTGATAGTATCCAAAATCATAATACATAAATGGGTAAAGAATATACCAAATAACAACCCTATTTTTTATCATGAAAACTACTGATGAATCAAGGGGAAATGTAATTATTATACTCACCCATCACATAATATGTAAATTGCATTCATTATATAAATAAACAATACAACATAATCTACATGACCTAAAAATCACTAACTAATCATACTGGAAGAATTATCAGATAAAATGCCAATACTTTCCCAAATAAAAATGATCATAAGACATGAAATGAAATATTTTTTATGTATTCATTAGATTATATAATTATTAATTAATAATATTAATTAAATGAGTTTTACATAGAATAAAATACTTTTAACACATTTCTTGAACATTTATTGATGAAAATACCTATTCAATTTTAAAATAACTTATTTAAAATAAAAAATATATATCCAAATTTTTTGGAAAAATATTTTCATTGAAAAGAAACTTGGAATATTTTTATAAAATATTTAATTAAAATATAATTCACGATTTTTGGAAATAAAATTTGTTTGGTGTATATTAAAATAATGATTTCATTCACACCATCAGTTTTCCAAAAAAAACTCTTTTGTACTTTTGAGTACATTGAGTGTATAAACTGAAATAAAAAAATCAATTTTTAGATATAACTAGAAAAGAATAAATTTTATGGGGATTAATATATAAATATCATATAACTACCCTAATAGAAACATAAACAAAAATAATCCTGAATAAGGATGAGATTGTGAAAAAAAACATTACCAGAGGCATAACATTCTTTATTATTGATTTTAACCTATGTAGGATAAATTTAAATTTTTTGATACTTATATAATAGAAATAAATACATATTTATATTATAATATATCATTAACTTATAAAGTATCAACATTTTTTAGAAATTCCTTTTTAAAAGTGTCATTTTGAGTGTTAAATGTTTTATTTTTTATATAGGTTTTGGTTCACTAATTTAATTTCTTTCATCATGTCCATGGGTCCATAATCTCCATAATTTTAGTATAAATATATTTTATGTATTAAATAAAAACATATTTGGAATCATTCTTAAAATTTGGTAATGAAAAATTAATCACATCGCTTCATGTAGGTGGTTATCCACATGTATGCATTAGAAACGTTATAATTTCATAAAGAGTGGAAGGGTGAGAAGTTATATAATAAATTTTATTATCAGAATAGTAATTATTTCATAAATTTAATTTATATGAACATTAAATAATTAATAATAACCAACCATTGATAGTGATGAAGAATAAAGAAATAAATTCCTTCTTGTGGTGGTAGTATGCACATACACATAAACATTGTTTTTGTTTCCCATTTTACATAGATAGATATGAATAAAGTCATCACCATAAACATAATAACATCTTAGTTTATGGATGATAGTGATTTTACAATCTAATATTTTTTATCATAGAATTTGACGAGGTATAGTAATAAATCAAATGAAAACACTAAGTTAAGAGATATGCCTCTTTTTTGGAAAAAAACTCATTTGGATTACACCTTAAGCCCTCTAAGGTATGTATTTTGATCTAGAATAGACATATATTTCAGGTAGAAGGATTTTATGAAGTTTTTGGGAATGCAATGGATGAGATATAAGTTTCATTAAGTGTGAGGAATAGAGGAGAGGTGGTGTCTTTTTATGTGGTAGGGATAGGAGACGCTTGGAATTATTTAAAAGATTAAAATATATTAATGTATTACTCAATCTATGTGGATAAAAACCCAAATATTTTAGATTATGAATACTCTATTATAGAAATCAAACCAACCAATAATCAGTAATAATTTTTTTAATGTTATCTTAAATACTTATCCTTTTATTTCTAACCACTTTAAACTATTTTACACTTAATTGCGGTGATAAATATTTATCCTATCTAAAATTCATAATGAAAAAAATATTCTAAAATTATTACTTATATTAATGATTATAATTAAAAATATATAATCTTTTTTATATGATATAATTATTTTAATTGGTAAAAATTAATTTTAAAATAAGTGTAAAAAATGTAACCAAAATATTTTCCAAACAAATTTTGGTCAAAAGAAAAAAATGATTTTATTGTAAAATAAACTATAATTTTTATTCTAATAGAATTAATTGTATTAATTTAAATAATATTAGACTTGATTGAATTAAAAAAATAAAAATGTAAAATAACCTTTTTTTAATTGATTAAGAGAGAAAGACTAAAAATGCATTTTCTTTGAACAATTACATTACATATATCACCAAAATGTTAAGTAGATATATCAATGTTTAACATTATTTTTTAAAATGAATTATATTAATTATTTAATATATAATTGGTATATAAAAATATATTTATTTAATATTCAGGTTCTTGTTATATAATTACCATTGCAGAAATATGGAATTTTTTTATGATTTAATTTTTCACTATTCAATAAAAATCCTCTATTTCTAAAAAATATTAAAATTATTCCAATTATAATATTAAAATGAAAAATTAAAAGATAAAATTTATTTCATAAAATATAATTTATAATTTTTTTTAAATTAATAATAATTACTTCACAAAAATTGATTTTAACCCATTTCTGAAAAAAAAATTAGCATAAAATGATTTTACAGAAAATTAAGTACTTATTTATTATTCATTAATAAATAAATTTTCATTATTTATAACCCTTATCCATATTTTTTATATTTTGGTTACACATATTCATACCACCAATTTCATGGATACATTTTAATGGTCATATTTATATTATATTACACTTCACTTAAGGATTGGTGTAGGGTGTTAAGAGAGCTATCAAGCTTATTATTCATTTAAACTATATTTTTGGGGTGTTATAGTAATAATCACACAAAAAGTATGGTTTAGGAGACACCCTAGAACCATACTCCTAGGTCATGTTCTAGAAACTCATACTTTACAAACTAGATACAATAACTATTTATATTTCCTAAAAAAACATTATTATATTACCCAATTTTTATAGTGTTTAAACATTATGAATCAAAATAATCTCACAACACCTTGAATGGATGGTTCATCATCTTGGAGGTTCATTTACATGAGAATGTTATTTTAAAATAATTACAACATTTTCTCCATAATCAAACCACACTAGACTACATTCTATACACTTTATATATTACACACATATTTCATAAATGGGGATTGGTAACATATGAAAGGGGTGATCTCAAATTCAAAATAAGTTAAATCTTATAGACATGCAATCAAGTGTTAGATTATAAGCATATAAGAAAACATGATCCTGAAAGAAATATATTATTAAAATTAAAATGGGATAATAAGAGTTTCTAATAAGTCCTAATAAAAGGAAATTTAATCTAAAATGATTATAAATATTCCATGTTATAAGATTAAAGAATCACAGGATGCTAATCATATGTCATAGAGAATAATAATAGAATATCACATAGAAATGTGGCATAAGAGTACGTATATAAAAACATAATACTGTGAACATAAACATTCCAAATTTTGACCACTCATAGTTCTTCTTGGAATATAAAACAACAAATACACTCACATATGGTCTTTTTCATTATAGATAACTGAAAATACACTAATGCATCGTATTTTTGGTCATATATAACTACTAATATACTCGTGCATGTTCATTTTAATCTAATCTAAAAGAGAATATACTAATCCATATTCTATATGATCATAACTAACTAAAAATACAATTTCATATAGTATTTTTTATCATATATAAGCACAATACACTCACACACATTCATTGTGATAATTTCTAATTGGAAATGCACTCATGCACAGTTGTCATCAGCATAGCTTACTGTAAATGCACTGATGCACAATATTAATATCTCCAGAGATAAAAATTCTTAGTTAGTTAGTTATATGTATACACATAGAACCTCGTACATCTCATAATGATAATCCATATACACGTGTTATTCGAATAATCAATCATATATTACATCATTAAGTTCCCATGGAATGAAATTGGGATTTGTAATACTTTCATAAATTTTCATGTGAAATATCCTTGAGAGTTAGATCATTTGAAACCCAAAATTTAATTACTAAAAAGGAATATTTCATAATGGAATTTAAAGGGTGATTCGTGATAAAATAAGCAAATTGATTTAGATATTTTGGAGATAAAGAGGGGCATGGAAGTGAAATCATAAAAATATGTTATAGAAAAAAAATTACATTTTTCAAAAAGATAATGTTATGAGTCACCTTTGAAGAAATTTTTTTATAATATATCATGAAATACAATTAAATTTACCAATATAAAATAAATATTAATAATGGTTCCTTGAAAAATATGTTTTTATTTTCTAATGGAAATGTAGAGTGGAAGATAAAATAATACGTCAGGAAAAGAAAACCACTTTAGTATTTTAAAATATCTATATTTTTTCCCACATCATATAAAAAAGAAACAAATATTCATTTTATAAATGTTTATAGATAAAAATAATAATTAATACATATTATCACTTAGTGATTTGAAATTATGATATTTATAGGATGATATTATATAGAAATGGAAAGTAAGATATCATTTGGATAGGTTGGGATTTATTTTTTACATCATTAGATTTTATGATGAAATAAATTTGTCGAAGAAGATGCATTTCATGTGAAAAATTAATAACATTGAAATTATGAATTAAATAAAATATAATATCTTTAATAAATAAAATAAAACAATCTAGTAAAACCATATTTTTAAATGAATAATTATAACTCAAGAAAAGATGTTGAGCCAAAACCAATCCTTTACCTTTTTACTCAAACATCGAAAAAATATCTTTAAACTCCTATATAACAAACATACCTATCTTAATAACTAATTTAATAAATTATAAATATATAGTACCCTATATAATATTCAATTATAATAATTTATTATATATTTATTAGTTAGTTACAGTTTTTTTTTCGTCTTCATATGTTAGAGATTTTGATTCTTTTATGCATGATTTAAAGTAGCGATGTTTATTTCTATTCACTAATACCAAGATTATCATTCCTGTATAATATAAGGCACTGAAATATACACTTATAATGTCCTAAATTAATTCCATGATAATATTTGTAATGATTCATGAATATGAATTACTAAAAATCTAATTTTGGTAATTTTTTAAGAATGAATGTTTTCATGTTAAATTTTTTTTAATAATATTATAACCCTTCCAGATTAATAGTAATGATATAAAAATAATTCAATTTATTTTTATAAAATCTCCAAACTATTATAGTAGAATAGTTATGAAATAAAAAATATCTTGTTTTGTGGAAGTGATACTTTCCACATGCACATAGTTGATGTTTTCGTTTTCCATAGAATGGAAGAAAGGCCAAAATGGTTTATATTTTTGGAATCATAAAATTTTAAAAATATTCTGTTATAAAACCTTTTTATAACCATTAATTAAAGGATGTTGTGAAAAGTGAAATATGTTTCTTTGTGAAGGTAGTAGTCTACACATACACACAAATGAAGATCATAATTTTCTATGGTGAAAGGCTAAATAAGGATTGTGCCATTAACATAATAAAATTTTATTATATTTTCAAAAACTATCCCAGAGGGGATTATTTCATGACTACAGCAAGCATACCTCCAATAGGCTAAGGGTTAGTGACTTGCACTGAGTAGGAATGTCGCACAAAAGGGAGTCATTTGCCTATGTACCAGTACACACACACACATATCCAAGCCCAAAATGGTAAATTGTAAGAACACTAAGTAAACTAGCACGCAAAACACTAAGATACTGACATCATAGTTTGATAGTTGAATAGTGGATGGTAAATAGGGGCATAATATAATCCACCGAAAATGTGTCTATAAAAGTGACAGTATGAGTTCTTGAAACTCTTCTATAGAAAAACCTACCTAAAGGGTGTGTACAAGGATAGCTATCTGAAGTTGTAGGAGCACAGATCGACTGTCTTGTCACATTAACACCATGTCATCCTGGTTTACATAGGAATCTATAAAAGAGTCGATCTTTTGCACAAAACACAACACATATGGGTAAAGCTCATGTCGAGGTGGGTAGAAAAACACTCTGTTGGACAACCTGAAACCATAAAGGAAAACCACTATGAAATACATAAACAACACCACAATGAAATACAATAAGTATACAAAAAATAAATTCATGAAGTATTCCTCAATGGAATAATATTTTTATCTTATACAAGTATAATTCTATTGCACAAATATCTGTATTATTATATATAGTCCATACAAAACCCAGTATTGATGAGACACATATTCCTAATGAGTTACTCAGTCCAAATAAGACACGTAGTCTTGGTAAGACATGTAGTCTTGGAAATACATATAGTATTGGTTGGACATGTAGTCTCACCATGTGATGTAGTCTCATAAAGTCACATAGTCTCAAATTCATTTAGTCACAAAGTCACGTAGCCTCAGTATCACATCCATCCACAAGACTCCGCTTGTTGCACACTCATTCTAGAAGAGCCTAATCCTCAAGACATTATGTTGTATGTATATTTCAATAAAAATCCAACATAGAGTATCTCAAAAGGACCGTCTCATAGTAAATATACCAATTCAACAAATGTCTCATCAAATGGACCCACGGTTTGAAAGATAGGGTTATTTTAATTAAAAGGATTGACCCAGGTCTAGTCTAGGTCTGATCGAACCTAGGTCTAGTCTAGGTCTGATCCGATCTGTCAGACCTGACCTGGTCCACTGGCACGAGGAATGGTATGCTACACCACACACAGTCCTCCTTGACCTTATGCCTCCAGTCAACCCTGCAATTGGGGCGCCACCACAGGATCCTATAATGTAGCACCGAGAAACGTTCCACCTCCCCCCATAGCCTTCTATAGTCCTAAGACACCAAATATGGTAAATCTGTGTTTCATGCAGTTGGATCACCCTCCACATGATGCAAAACTTTTTGAGGGTCGCCGGTCATCCTTTGGTGCTCCATTTTTTCTAAAAGGAGACACGTCTGTGATCCTCAGGTCACATTCATCACCAACATGGGAACATATCAATATAACGATGCATCTTGATGTAAAATCACTAGAATGGAGATATCTCGTGAAGTGCCTTGATTGATTCATTTCTTTCATCGATGTACCTCTGATAGGTTGTAACAATATTGGATCTTTGAAATTGAAACATTGCTCCACGAATTGAATTTTCAATGATCCTTCATTCATATTATATGAAGAATAATGAACATAAGAAATTTGGTGAAGGAGATAAATGCACAAAAATTCCAAAATAACGGATCTTGTTCTTGTTCATTTTGGCCTCAATTTGTTCATGTTAGAATGAATAATTCAGAGAAAACAACTGAAATCTCAAAACAAGAATCATCACTGATTAAAAACACCAATCATATACCATCCTGAAAGAAATATCAAACTGTAGGTCACCTTATTCATTTTTTGATCTTCATTCATCGTTTATTTTTAATAATAGGGAACAGAATCACAAAGAAAATTCCCTACCTCAATTTGGTTCGATCGATGAAGAAGAACACTCTCTGCATCGTTTTTGTGGGAAAGATTCTTTGAATATGAGGTTCATTGTTCATGATTCTCTAATCAGTTGGCATTCATTGAAGAAAGCTCCATATCCATTCTTCAGAGGATATCTAGGTTAATTTCATAATCCTACAATCCTGAAAATTAGAAATAATAAAAGAAAACCAATGTTGCATCAAAAATATTTTTTTTAATTAATTTATTTTAATGATGTTTAAGTCCAAAAACTATCATTCACTGACGGCTTGTGCTGGCTGATTTTAGGCCCTGACTAAGGTAAACCCACTACATTGAACACAATAGTTCCCTCATATTTATGATTTGGTCACCCATTTAATATTTAATAAACTTTTTCAGGAAAACTACTCGTGTGTGTTATTAAAAACATAACATTTTTTAAAGAATTTTGTTGGGAACACTGGGCCTCATGATCACATGTTTTCTCTTCACATCGTCTTATAATTTCACCAATTTAATTTATAAAAATAAAACTAATTAAATACAAGTCATTAAATTCTTCCAACCTTTGGGATTTACGTCCTCGATAGCCAAAACAATGGCCTACAAAAACAAAGTGATGAGGATACTGAGCATGAATTTGAGCCTACCGCTCTCATGTGCTCTCCTACAGACTCTTTTACTATCACCAAACATGCACCAAAGGAATTGACCACCCCTGAAGTATCCTCTCCTATTGATCCTCAATCTCCACTAGAAACTCAGAAAAATTCACACCATCATCATTGTCCAACATTCCCCAGTCAATGATGTGCGATGGATTATGCACTTATCTCCTCATATATGAAACTTTGAAGATTTCATGCATCTGATCTAATAATGGATTTAGATTCAAGTGGTACACTACCTCACCAAATCTACGTAGTATGAGGAAATGGCCAATGAACATTTGAGATAGCGTGTCTCCCCAACCAAATCTATGTATCTCACATTGACGAGAGAATGGGAGGAACACATATACTCTCTCCTAAAACTCCAAAGCCCTTAATCACTTGTAAGCATAAGAATTAAAATGGCTATGTATAGTCATCATCCGCTCCAATATGACATGCACCTTCTCTGTAGTTGCTTGCACCGACTATGGTCCCATGAGTGCTGACTCTCCTTAGTCAGTCCAATAATGTTGTGACCTGTAGGGTTTCCCGTACAATGACTCTAATGGTGACACACTATTGTTTCAATGGTATTTTTTGTTTTTTATACCAACTATAGAAGGGGTAAAAGATCCTCCCAACAACATCCAAAATCTAGGATGCAAGCAAGTAGCATGTCCTCCAGAACCTATATGGACCGCTCAGTCAGGCCCTCCATCTGTGGGTGAAAATATGTGCTAAACCACAGCTGAGTCTCAAATGCTTCCTAAAATCTTTTCCCCAACCAGGATGTAAAGCGAGCATCATGATCTGAGACTATCATAGATGGTCATCCATAGAATCAAACTATCACCAACATGTAAAAGCTTCGCAATCCCTCTTCTAAACTCTACTTCCAAATCCTTGTGTAGTTGGTTGACTTGGTGATTTGATCAACAATCACCCAGATGGAATTGTTACCCATGGATGTACATTGTAACCCTATCATGAATTTCATCGATATCACATACCACATCCACTATGGAACCTTAAGGGTTTGAGTCAAACCCACTAGAACCTGATTCTCATCCTTCACTTGCTGACAAGTGAGGCATCTAGATACAAACTCTTCCACTACCTTATTCATCCCCAACCGCTGGAACTAATTTCAATGTTCTTAGTACATCTTCACTATACCTGGACATACCACTGAATGGGTTGTATGGATCTCCCTTAGGACCTCCTCATAAAAATCCAGCGGTAAAACTTTTTTTCCTCTATAAAGAATAATGTGATCCCCACTTTTTAATATCCATCAAGGGAATTCTCTATAGACATCTGAGCATGAAAATTCTCAGAGTCAATATCTTTGAGAAATTCCTCCTTGACTGTCTATAAGAGTGGAGGGGTGACAACCATTGACTAGAGTTAAGCTAATGCATCTCCATCCACAAAGGATGTCTACAATAAGGCCAAATACTCTAATGCCATGCTTTACAGCTGCGAACTCAATCTTCTTCTAAGACCATCTTCCCCAACATTCCCCTTTATAGATGAATAGATAATCTCTAATTCATAGTCCTGGAGGAACTCTAGACTTCTCCTCTGTCTCATGTTCAAATCCTTTTGAAGGAATATATACTATAGTATCTTTTGGTCAGAGTAGACAATAAATATATTCCTTATATGGTAGTGTCGCCACTTATTCAATATGAAGACTATCGCTTCTAACTCAATATCATGGGTTGCGTATTTCATCCCATGTGGTCTCAACTAGAACGAACCATCAGCAATCAACTATTTCCCCTAAATTAAGACACAACCGAGCCCATTCCCAGATGCATCATATAATACTATAAACTTGACACCCTCCTCTGGTAATCTAAAGATGAGAGTGCTTGTTGACCTCTGCCTCAGCTCATGGAAGCACTACTATCACTTCTTTGTACACATGAAAGGTTGCCCTTCCTATTTCAAAGTCGTCAAGAGTGCTACTACTCTAAAAAAGTTAGATAAAAACCTCCAATATTACCTAGCCAGAACCAAGAAACACTGCACATCGGTAACACTCTTGTGTGACTCCCAAGAAAGCACCGCCTCAATCTTCGCCAGATCCACTGCAGCCTCGACCTCTGAGATGACTTCTCCTTGAATGTGTACCTTATGAATATATAATTGTCACATTAAGATATTCCCATTAATCTGGTGCTCTTGGAGTGTGTTCAGGACCATCCTCAAGGTTATCGCATGCTCCACCTCAGATGACGAGTACTCTAGGGTATCATCAACGAAGACCACCAAAAACTAGTCTAAGTAAGGCTGGAAGATCTTTCTCATGAGTCCCATGAACATTACTAGTATTTTTTGATTCCAAATAGAATTACCAAGTACTCATAGTGGTTTTAACTACATCAAAAAACCATCTATGGAATATCTGCATCCCGTACTCAAAGATAGTGATATCCAGATATGAGGTCAATCTTCGAGAACCATTGTACCCCTTTAAACTGATCAAAGAGGTCATCAATCCTCAATAGTGGGTAATTATTATTCAAGATAAATTTTTTCAAGTTCCATATGTAAATAAACGACCTCAATATCATATCTTCCTTCTTGGAAAACAAAACTGGGGTTTCTTAAGGTGAAACACTAGGCCTCATGAAGCCCTTACTCCGCAGATCTTCCAACTATACACTCAACTCACAGAGCTCATGGGATCAATCCAATAAGCTGGTGTAGGTATCAGTTTTTTCATGGGGGATTGATCAATATAGAATTATTCTTCCATATGGGGAGGTAATCCTGGAATATCCTCAGGAAATATTTCTTCATACTCATCCACCACTGTAGGAAATTGATGACATATATCATTCACAACACCATGGTTTAGGCTATCCAATTGATGTGTGAAAAGATTCACCCTCATATGAGTAATTCTATCCAATTATACATGAATTTCCATTTTATAAACAAAGGAAAACCTAGTCCCATCACCATAGACACACCGCACTCCACACCTAAAATAGTCAATATAAGCATGGACTGTGGATAACCATTCCAAACGTAGAATGATGTCATAAGGCTTATATGCTGCTACTTAGAGATCCCTAATGGAACAATTTACTTCAAGATTAATGTCAAACTATCAACACCAGTGTGTGATCATAAAATCCCCTCCTGTACGAGTCTCAATACAAAATGGTCAAGTGATATGTTCCACGAGAACCTTAGAGTCCCAAACAAGGGTCACATAAAGAAAAGAATGAATGGAACTTGTGTCTATCGAAACTACATCTAGGGTGGAAAAGACATAGACCATACCTCTAATCATACCTATAGAATTAGGGTGATAATAATCCATCCCCTGCATTTGACCTCATTCTTATCCACCATCTCTTTAAACCTAGTGTGGACCACTTGGGAGTGGTGGTGGTAATACCTCAAATCTCCTCCCACCTCCTATTTCCCTACATGTTCCTCTGCCACGTCTTCTACCCAAAGGACCACCCTACTATTTCCTCTACCTTTACCTCAATGGTCCCTTGATTTTCTCCTGATCATCCGTACGACGGGTCGGGAAGTCTCAGGCCAGATGTCCCTGACCACTGCATGAGTAACACAACATGTCCTTCAGTTGACTCCCTTTACCCTAGGAGCCCCACACTGCTGATCCAGTGTCCTGAGGTTGTCCTCTAGAGTGCATAACCCAATTGGTTCTCTATAACTACTATCATCTACCTACTGCTGAAGACTCAGCAACCTGGTGCCTGGTGGTAGCTCCCACTGCTAGTGTCTGCTCTGCCAGAAATCCCTCCACTAGTAGATCTCACTCTAGTACCCAGCATATTTAGGAATAAAAATGGATATCAGGGATTCACTGATATCATGATGTAATACCATCTTGAAGGTCCGAGCCTTAAAGAATTGGTCTCGTACCATATTCACGGAGTAGTGAGAAATATTAGTAATTATCGTTGAGTACTCTTCCACTGTATGTCTTCCCGTGTGCTGATACAAAATCTGTTTTATGTTCTTCAAGAATAAAGTATTAGAAAATAACTCATCTATAAATATATTCTTGATGACTTCCCAAGATAGGTTCATCTCATCATGTGTTTGGGTCACTAAGCTCTACCATTTCCCCACTGATCCCTGAAGAAGACTTGCGACTAAGAGTGCCATCTGGCCAAAAGGTGTCCTGACAAGGTGGAAGACACGTGTAACTGCCTCCAGCCAATCCTAATCTACCTAGGGTTCTATCTCAACCTGAAACCTAGATTTCACTAATTCTTGATTTCATACAACACACTCAGTTTGTGTCTATCCATAACTGATAACGCTGATAGTAACTGAATTTTGACGGGTGGTTGTATCATAGGTAAACCACCCATAGGTTCTATATTTAGTACATGCCAATCTACTAATGCCTTGTCACTAGAAAGATCATATTTATGAACATGTAATGGAATCCTAGCTGGTTTTTTGGGTGGATTCATCCTGAATTTGAACAAGATGTACCACAATCAATAGATTAAACCTTGTGAGATTACTCAAGAAGCACATGAAAACACACCCCAATCATATATGATGATTGTGCCATTGTTTTCCTTGTAACCATTTTTTTCATGTACCAAGTCCAATATGGATTTAAGGTCCTTGGGGTATGGATATGATAGCCACTACACCAATACTAGATTCCCTAGCTCGAAAGCCGAACTCAAAACACATAACATTGTTTCCCCAAAACAATCACACAGACTCATGGTCCTTAAGTACAACTGACCACCATTGATACCACTCTATTAGAAACCATCCCAGAGGGGGCTAGGTGGTCACAACCCAAAACCCACCTCCAATAGACCAGGTGCTAGTGACTAGCACCGAGTAGGCATATCCCACAAATGGGAGGAAATTTCCTAAGCACTTGTATACACACACACACATCTCCAAGACCAAAATGATAAAATGTAAAAAACCTAAGTAAACAAGAATAAATACCACTAAGATTGATATAATAGAGAATGAAATTAGAATAATGAAATAGAAATAAGGCCAGAATACAAGCCCACCCAATAAAGAGTGTTTAGAAATGTGAATATACATGTTCCGGAAACCCATTTGTAAAAAACCGTACATGAAGGTTAGGTACATGGAAAACTATCTAAAGTTGTTGGAGAAAACATAAAATATCCGGTCTCTCTAATCACCACCTAGTCCTGGTCTGCCTAAGACTCCGTCAAAGCATATACCGTCTACATGGGACAAGACACGTGTGGGAAAAGCCTGTGAAGGGGTGAGTAAAACAATACTCAGTATGACACGCCAAAACCATAAAATAATACTGTTAAGAAATACACAATGTAAACCACAAATAAATTCAAAAAATATTCTAAAAAGAATTATATAGTCAAATAAAATAGCTATAAGTCTAGAGCATAAAAATTTGGATTATCAGACATGGTCCATAAAACACTCAATATCAATGAGACACGTAGTCCTGATGAGACTCTCAATCTTGATAAGACATGTAGTTTCAGTAAGACACATAGCCCTGATAATACATGTCATCTTGGTAAGACACGTAGTCTTGGTATGTCCCATATTCTTAGGAAGTCATATAGTTTAGAAGTCACATATTTTCAAAGCCCCGTAGTATCGATATTACAACGAGCCAAAGGATTCCACTCGTTGCTCACTCATTCTAGGAGAGCCTACTCCTCAAGCCATTAGGCCATATTCAAACGTCCCCAAAAATCATGTAGAGTATCTCAAAATTATTTTCTCGTAGAAATGGTCCAAATGATGATAAAGGCTCATCAAATGGACCCATAGATCGAATGTAACAATTGTTTTTATAAAATGTTACAACCACGGTCTGATCTGGGTCCAGTCTGGTCAGTCCCGAACTAGCCCGACCCTCTATACTGCTTGGTCCGGCATACTGGGAAACTGGAGAGGCCTGACTCCCTTTTCTATCCCACTGGAACAACGTCTCTCCTACTATAACACACATAGTCCACCCTAACCGCATGCCTCCCATATTCCCTACAGCTAAGCTACTGCCAAGGGATCCTCCAATGCGCACCAAGCTGCATTCCACCACCCCGGTGGCCTGCAGTTGGCACGAGACACCAAATATGGCCAATGGTGCTACGCCTTCTTTAGGCCACTAGTCATGCTTCAGTGCTCCATTTTTCAATATAGAGGTACATCGGTGATCCATGGGTTGAGTTCTTCACCTCCCTAGGCTTAGATCAACGTCACAATTCATCACAATAAGAAATCTCTATAGTGGATATATCGCCTTAATCCATCAATTTTTCTCGTTGTCGCCCCTCTGATAGGTTGTCTAGACATTGGATCTTCGATATCGGATTTTTGAACCACAAATAGAAGGCGCAACGATCACTCATTCAAATTCTAAAAAAAAACGAAGAACATAAGAAATTGGGGGTGGGAGATAAATGTAAAAGAAGCCCAAAAGAATAGATCTTTTCCTTTTTCAAGTCGGCCTTGATCCCTTCACATTAGAACAAATAATGAATAGGACACAATTCAAATCTCTAAACAAGATTCAAATTATACAAAAACCAGAAATTATATCCTATAACATAAGAATGATCGAATAACACATCAACCAGTTCATTGGTTGATCCCTGATAAATTTTAATTTTTTAGAGTTGGGAAAGGAATCACAATGAAAATTTCATACCTTGATTCTATTCAGTCAACGATGAATAACAGATTCCACATCATTATCATGGGAAAAATACCTCAAATCCTAGGTTTGTCATCCTTGATTCTCCAATCTATCAACCTTTGTTAGAGAGAGACCCATCTCCTTGGCACTTATGATTTCTAGGATTATGTGGTAACCTTGTATTCCTAACAATAAGAAATATTAAAAGAAAAAAAACCTACAAATTTTTTTTAAAGTATATTAATGTAATTTATTTCTACAAACTATCTTTCACATACGGCTCACACCGGCCGATGATAGGACTCCACTAAGGTAAACAAAGTACTCTGAACACGACAGTTCCCGCAGATTTAAGATATGGGCACCCATTTAGTATTTATTCTAATTTTTTAGTAAAATAACTATTGTGTTCTATTAAACACTTAACATTTTTCAATGAATTGTTATAGACTGGGCTCATAATCACATGTCGTCTCAGCTCTTAGTCTCATAATATTCCCAATTAATGTAAAAAAATAAAACCAGAGAAATTAAAGTCATTTAATATATTAAAAAAAATTATCCCAATTTATTATATTGTTAAGAGTTTATCTTTTATAAGAATAATGTGATGATGAAAAATGGTTAATAAGTGATTGGTAATCAGATTAAGAGTATGAACATTCTCTTCAAGTACGTATGGTAAATAGAGGATTTTGGGATTTTACTTAGACAAAGGGGAATAAAAATATATTATAAGGATATAGTGAAATTAAAATATGGGAAAACATTCAATAAAACTTTTAATTTTTTGTATGTGTTAATTGTTTTGTTGAAGTCTCCTTTTACAATTGAGCATGGTGGTATCTCGTAATAATATAAAAGGACGAGTCATTATTATAGTAATGTTTCCTTAAAAGTTTAAAATAATGGAGAGAAGATGATTATGAGTCGACCCTTCTCTCAACCACTCATTTTAAGGCATGTTTTGAGTGACTTTATTCTTTTTTCATTAGTTTTATCTTTCTTTAAAAATTTACTTTTTCCATGGGAAATGTTTTTAACAATGGTAACTTATTTTTATAAATAATAATAGAAATACCCATGTTATATAATTTTAATATTGTTATTAGAAATATAAAAAACCATTTCATGATATTTAACTTAAACAATTTATAGAAATTAATTTCAAAATAATAAATTTATAATGCATTAAAATATATTTTGAAAAATATAAATCATGTTTTAAAATGTAAAAAAATGTTTCTAGAATAAAATAAATATTTTTGAATGAATAAATTTTATACAAAGATATGAATTTGGTCAATAATTATTTTTATAATTTTTATATTCATTCTTATATACTAATTATGTTTTAATGCCATGTAATTTTATAAAACTGAATTTCTGAAAATTCACCTAAAAAATAAAACCCTTCATAAAAATACAAAAAATTAACATTATGCTTATATTGAAATTATAAATCCAAAAATGAAGTTATTTTTCAAGAATTAACGTTCTGAAATTTAGGAATTTAACATTTGAATTAAAATAAAAAATATATAGAAAAACTACTTTTAAGGAAAAAATGAACTTTTAAACTCTACATGTTCCAAATATAATTTCATGTTCATTACTAATAATTATTATTATTATTTTCCATATAGTTAAATTTTATATATTATTTATTTTCTATTATAAAATTTATCCATTATATTGATTAGTAAAATACAAAAAAACACTTTAAAAAATAGTTTCTTGATAAAAACATTTTTTTATCATTAAACTATATTAATTAGTTATCCTCTATATATAAGGTTTTTTATTTTATTGCTATATTTTTTTAACTATAGGTTTTAATATTTTTATATAATTTCAAATAAATTACATCCAATATTTCATGGATTTTTTATTTTGGAGTTCTATATGGATAGTTATATTAAATAAATTATTTATTTAATGGTAAATTAAAACTAAATTTTGAATGTGTTACACCCCCATTTAAATTTTTTTCTCACTATTGTAATTATAACATAGTAATGAAAATATCTAAGGGTATCTAAAAAATATAAATGACTCAAGATATAATTTTAGGAGAGATATCAACATTATAAATATAGAAACATATACTTTCCTCAAAATAGGCATATCCCTAATATCAAGTTATCCTATAATAATTTGAGGTAATCATCCATGATTATTGAGTATAGTTACTCATATAATTATTTATCCAATACAGTTCATAGTCATCCTTTCATTGATTGATGATAACTGGATAGTCTGAAATATGAACTATTATTTCCTAATTTTGGTAATTATTTTGAAGTTTATGTAGAAAATTAATAATTTTTCCAGAATCATATCTAAAAGAATGATAATGATATTTGTATGAAGGCAATTCCTACAAGCTTCAACTTTGGATACAATATTCATATAAGTATATTTTTCCCCCAATAATCAAATAAATATGGTAGGGATTAAATTCTTTTAGAAAATATACTATATATACTAGAGGTTCTAGAATCAAAATTTAAACATACATCCATATATTAGGAATAGGGGATAGGTTTGCCTTAATTATCTAAATCCACTTCACCAGTATTCTTCACATAGGATCTTCCCTATTCTCATAGTCCTATTGGTGGATTATTTATATTATCATTTTTATCCATTGGGATAGGTCCTCGGTTTTCAAAACTCCAACATAATTTTCATTTGAATCATTTGACATTCATCTCCTAAATTAAATTTTTTATCATCTCTATCTCTCATTGTCCATCAAAATCTTGATAACCAATCATAATATAATTATAAATAATATCATTTTTCGTTTTTATCAATTACTTAGGTACTTCCATCCACTTTATTTATATTTATGAGGTTGAAATTTATTTCAACCATGTGTTTTTTATCTATTTTTACCATAAACATAATCTTCCTTTTATTATCAATAGAGTAATAGGTGTCCCAATATTCTATTTCAACCTTGTGTTCACATCGAACAACCTCATAGTATCTATCAATGTCTCTTATTTTTAATTCCTTTCAAATAATTGTTCTCATGGAACTAAAGAATCATTTGATCTTACACATGGGGTCTGTAATAAAACTAGAGGCATTCTATATGAGTCTCATTATGATTTCATCATAAGTACCCAATGATTCAGTCCCCATTATTTTACACTCCAGTAATTATAATTATATTTTAGAGAAAATATCTAGGGTATAATATTTAGTGAACAATACTTTCTTGAACTCCTTCAATTATACATAGAGAAATTCTATCCCTCATTATTGTATTCTTAATGAGAGTCCACTATTATATAACCTCAAATTCTTAATGATAAAGAGATAAAAAGAATTTATCATTCCTCAAGAATTAGAGGATGAAAACTATATTCTCAATTATATTGTTATATTTCTTGGATATTAATAGGTTTTATTATCCACTAAAATAGGGTGGAATTTTCTTCATAAGAAACTTCATATCATCTTTCCCATTTATTAGTGAATTTGGGAGCACAACAAGGTTAGTGTTATTATTATTAGCTTGGGTGAGTTGAGTAAGATTCAACTGGATATTTTGTACTATAACCCCTAACTAGTTTTATTTATCATTAGTAAGTTCTATATATTGTCCATCTTATCGATTGTTAACTCAATTCCTCTAGGATACATCAATTATTAAAATATAGGAAAATTTAGCTATAAAAATAAATAAATTATTAAATTTATAAAATCAATTAAAATATTAGATGTATTTTCTCATAAATGACAAGAATTTCATAATTTATGAATTTATATGTTTCATTATAGGTAATTCATAGTCATATTATTTTTAGGTTATCTTTTAATGACCCAAATTTATTTCAATAGAATTTCCCTTTTTATTATATAAATGTGTCATATATAGTTAAGCGTAGACACCATATGATTAAACTAGTGATGTTTTAATAAATTAATTTAAACCATAAATTTAGATAATAAATATTTCCATAATAATTAAAAGTATTAAAATGGGACAAAAAAATAAAATAAAAATAATTATACAAAACTTTGGATCTTTTCAATCCCGAAGAATAATTGCACTCACAAAGAAGCATAGAAATGAAGAATAATGATAGTAATGAAATGTGAATTTTGAAAATGAATATATATATACATATATCATTGAGAAAAAAAATATTTTAATAAGGAATGAATGAAATATGAGTTATTTATAGGAATTAATGATCCCAGATAACTGTTAAAAATCTGACAATTTGAATTATAATATGGCCATTGGAAAAGTAACCAAACCATATGAATCATGATCTAACCATAAAGAATAGAAAATTGGCCATTATAATTGTTCCTTATCCTATGTAAGTGTAAAGAAATATTTAGTTGTCATATAAAATAAAAATATGATATATTTTTACCATTATATTAAATGAAAATTACATATATTCTCAATTTTTGTCTTATAAATTCATTTCTTCATCTACCTAATCCTCACCTCCCTAATCCAAGATTTCATAATTACCATAGTTGCATATACATACTATAATTCCTTTTTTGAATAATGGAATATCTACCATACACCCCATTTTCATCTCCTCTAACTCTAAATAAATGAAATCATTATTTATATGGTGTTGGTTCACCGCATTATTGAATGATGAGTTTTCATTTCCCAGTACTACCTTTAGGGGATGATTAAATTCACATATAATGGATTAAAATGAAAAAATTATGTATGTTATATAATTTTCACAATATGGAATGAATAAATTCTATAATATTAAATAAAATAGAACTAGTTCATGATGGTTAGTAAAACCACATAAATGAAGTAATTGTATAATGTTAACATTTTTACAAAAAGAATCATCTCTATGTTGAAACACAAATGGATATTTTGGACTGTATAAATTTATGTAATTAAATGAATACTATTTCATTGAAATTTTGGATTTAGATTTCTAGTCGACATTAACAAAAATAATTTCTCACAAGTGATATGACTATGAAACCATGAAACAAACTCCCCCAAAACAAAAAAAAAATTAAAAATTATGTCACATTTAAATGATTATAAAAGGACCAAATAAAATTATAATAAATAAAATATATATTTAAAATGTTACAAATTAATTAGTGAATGAGTAATTTTAATATAAAATTTGTTAAGCACAAGTACAGTATAATTCTGGATCATAAAGCAAGATATCTCTTCAAAACACCCTTTTTAATTTGGTTATGACTTTTATCACTCTAACATAATTTCCCTTTATCTCTAAATTTCATGATATGTAATGATTCTAAATTCTATATATAAATCTCATAAATATGTACATAGATTATTATCCCATCCTCTTATAGGGAAATACATTCCTTGAATTCATTTATTAATTGTCTTCTTTAGAAAATCATCTTGGATTATGTTATGAGGAAAGGGTATATAATCCTTTTCTTTCCATGGTTAATTCTCATTTTTATTCCTAATAATTAATTTCATTTTATTGAACTCATAATCATGTAAATTCTATTATGTGTTCACCCATATAGTGCTTCAATGCTTTGGGTGTTTTTTTGAATATGAGACATTATGTATGGGATTAGGGAGTAAGCCTAATCCATGACAAGACCCTGCCACCATGTTATATTGTTTTGGGAAGTTATCCATAAATTATGTTTATATCTTGTTATATTTTTTCTGATACATTATTATTATTCCATGATCTTATGATACTATGTTCTTATGTCTTGATCCCCTTAGTGATCCATCTCTTTTACCATATCATGTTATACAGATTGAATCACATGTTATGTATTGTTATCATGTTTATTCCCTTACTGGGATTTATATCTCAACCCATTATTTTTTATATTTCCCCATACTATAATATATTTTTTTAGAAGCTCAAATCAATTTAAGTGAAAATTAATGTGAATAAAATAAAAATGTAATGCTTTAGTTTCTTTGTTAGGTATTATGATCCTAGTCTTCCAAAGACACTAGGTCTCACAATCTATAAATTGTATTTACTGTAAATTGATGTTAAAAACCATATAATAATATTTTTTAGAGGCTTGGTTCATTATAGTTAGAATCATGGAATGGTATACTTTTTTCTGGATATTAGGGATAGAATAATTTAGTGATATCCCTAGTATAATTCTATGTATTGAAGAATATCCAAAAAATAGTACAGGATAGAGATAGTGGATTCCAAGAAATTACAACAATGTATGGATAATTAAATAGGATATGGCTTTGGAATAGTTTTAAATAGAAGTAATAACCCAAAAAAGGGACCATTGGGATTCCACTTGATCATCACCTAGTGAATGAAAATGAGGCCTTATTGCACAACATGTTTGAAACTACCTAGGGATATGCTTTAGAAAATTCACAGACTCATTATAGATGGTTTGTGAGAAACTTCTTGTGATCATCAAACTCTCCATCCAAGTTAACTCAGAAGGGGGTGGAGTTTTTCTAGATTGATGAATGTGAAGAGAGGATAAAAGAATTGAGAAATCTGATTATCATCTTACCAGTATCAATGTTATACACAACTGTGAAAATGTTTATGGTTTATTGTGGGGATTTAAATAAAGTAAAATTTTGTGTACTAATGAGGAATAAAAAATTGGTAGCCTATTCCTTAAGGCTGTGGAAACTTCATAAGAATAATTATACAACACCTGATCTAGAGTTGGTTATAGTGATATTCATGTTGAAAAAATGATAAAATTATCTCTAGGGGAGAAGTGTAAAATATATATGGATTTTAAGAGACTAGAATATATATTAAACATTAAGAGATTAATATGCACTAGTGAATATGGTTAGATCTGATCAGGACTTGACTTCTTAATCCACATCCACTCGAAAAAGGAAACAATGTGGGAAAAGATTGGAAAAGATTTCAATGATGATAATTTATAAGGATCTAAAATTTTTCGAATTTAAAAGTATATTACTTGGTGTCATATCATAATGAACATAGTTATTCTATTAAAAAATGATTGGTAAACCATCCCTATATGAGAAGAAAAAATATGCTCAAGGAGATTTTATAGAAATATAGAAGACGGTGGACGCTATAAGAAAAATAAATCATTAGTGTTAAAAATTTATGATAATTATTTGTTCTATTTGGTTCATGAGTAAGTGCACCATCTAATCTTGAGATAAATAAGGAGTTTTTGAATGATGCACATATCATGATCATATCAATCCACCTAGGGAGAAAAAAAAGATTTATAGGGTTCACTAATAACAATATTGATGGGACAATATAAATATGGAGATTACAGAATATATATATCGAAGTGTCAATTATTTAACCAATTGGAGGAAGAAAGGAAGAATTATAAGGGTATGATTCAACAATTACCAATACCTATATGGAAATTGGAAAAAATCACCAAGGACTTGTCCCCTGTATTTCAAAGACTGAAAGAGAAAATAATTATATTTGGATTGTGTTGGATATTCTTTAAATGACTGGTCACTTTATTTAAATTTAATAGGATTTCACACACAATAAACATACAAGGATATATATCCAATAATTAGTGAGGAGTCATGGAACACAAATATTGGCTATATCAGATCAATAACAGATATTAACTACTATGTTCTGGAATTGACTACAAAAACATCCAAACATTGAGTTGAAAATCACTATGTCTTATCACCCACAAATTGATTTTCAATCAAAGAGAACTATATAGACACTTGATTTATTTTTTAGAGAGCTCTCTATGTACATAAAAAGAGTATGGGATCATCATCATCCTCTAGTTTCATTATTATAAAATAACTATTTCTTCCTTGGAATCTAAATGGAACTATATGAATCCCTCTATGGGAATAAATATGTAACACCTATGTATAAAGATGAAGTCAGTGAACACAAAATTCTAGAAGATTAAATGGTAGGGGAAATTTTATAAAAGTTCAAGATTATTCAATATCTTGATGGGGATTCCTGGAGTCTGTATAAAATATGTATTGAAAATTATCGATTAGACCATGAGCTTGAGGTTAGTGATAAATTTCTCTACCTCTTATCTCCATGGAAGAGAGTCGTGTGATTTGGAAAGAATAAAAAGTTAATTACTAGGCACATCAGACCCTTTGAGATTATTTATTGCATCTATAGCCTATTTACTAGCACTCCATCCAACCCTTTCTCATGTGCATTATATATTCCACATATCTCTCTTAAGGAAGTAAATACCAAATTCCACACATTTAGATAATTTGGACTTGTTTTAGCTCTAAAATGATCTCTCTTATGAGGAAAATCTGGTGAAGATATTGGAATATAGATATTAAGTCCTACAATAATACAACATCTCAAAAGCCATTGAACTAATGCCCCAATCCAGTATGCCTTACAACCTCAAGTGCACCTCCTTATATACAAGAGGTTTCCAACTTGCACTGAGGGTCTAAAGAGTATCTATGAGGGTTCTATACCCCCATATCAAGGTGTATAACCCGAAATTAATAAGAAAATATCACAAACATTAGCTTATGTGTAAATAATAAATAAACTAAAATAGAATCATTCTGTAATAAAATGAAAAATAATAAAGGCCTGAACATTCATTCCATACATAAAAAATCAGTTTTTCACTGGGATGATCAAATATAAAAAACTAAAAAACTAAAAAATAAATACATTAGGCCCTACTAACTTCTCCAGGACATACCGGATACCTATCCTATGGTACCCTATTAATCTGCTCTAACCCAACTAGTTGACTTCGCATGAGTATCCCACTCAGCCATTAAATCCTAGGCCTCAGACCTATCCATTGTACAACTATTCTCAACTTAAAATAATACATAAGGATTTCTTTCACACAAAGGCAAATGAATAGTGGGTGACAAATAAATCTAGGTAGGCCACCCCAAATGGTGATCTTATAAAACACTACCATAAGTTCATGCTATCACCATATTCTAATCCTAGCTAAAACATTACTAAAAAACATATAAGAATAAAATGACTTTCGATATTTAGATCAAAGACCACAGTTAACCATAACTACTTTAACCAACCCTGGATTGTATTTGAGAATTTCTAAATAATCATGCATCCAAATTAATGTGCAGGATCTATATCCATGGTTGCCACAACAAAATATGAAAATTTTGTGGACCCATCCTATTATAGTCTTATCATCCAGGATGTTAATCTAATTCATCCCATTCCATGTCCCCACAACATAAAAGACATCACATACTTGGAACTTAGAAACCTATATCCCATTTACCACAAAAAATCCATACTAGGCCTAGACCATCAGTCAAAAAAATAACTCATGTTTCATAATCAACATTTCTTGGAGAATCGTTCTAGAACCTAAAACATATATAAAATGAATCATACATGGAATGTCAGTCTAGGGCCTAAACCATATATCAAATAAATCCAGCTTGGAAAACCGTTTTGGCACTTAAACAAAATAAAAAATCAATCTTGTATGGAATATTATTCTAAAAGATAAACCATGGATATAGAGAACAAGTCCACTACCCATCCTATCGGGTATTCCATTAATTACTAGAGTGTCGATCTAAAACATAAACAAAAAAAATAATACTTTTGTATCTAGATCCTTAGTCTGACACCTAATCCATATAGTATGATATCATTAAATGAAACATCAGTATGGAAACTAGCCACACAAATGTGATGTCACAACCACTATACTCAATAATACTACACAATGTTCTAGGAAACACAGTCTAGAACTAAAACCATAAACATGATATCGGTAATGATATGTGCATCTGGTCTAACATTCTCAATTATAAATATCAATAACAATAACTATGGATCATCTATCCATATCCATCATCCATCAAAACCCTTACTCATAAACATCTATAAAAAATAGAATCCCAACCATATCACATCATCTATGCAGGCGTAAACTATGTCTCAACATTCAAAACCTTGAAAAAATATAACAATGGAAGGATGAACACCCATGCCCATAAAAAGATATTAAAATATCAATAATTCCAATGAAATCATAAGACACTCTAATATGGGTTAATTTATCCCATACAAGGACTTGGTCCAAGATCAACTCTAGAAACATCCTTAAGTGGCCCTCGGTGGCCTCATACTGATCCTATATCAACCATGTATCAATAAAGGCATCCAATTATTACTAAATCAGAAATAGGCCCACTAGGGGGAGTCCCCAAGATTCCCTTATAAATAAATCCACACCATAATGGAATCTAGAAATATCCTCCATCCTATAATTCCTACCAATCCCAATGTTTCTAAATACTCTGATACTCTAACATATGATATAAACCTTAACTACTCTAACCATGACCAACTTGTCTTGATGCACATGGAAAACCCATCATCTTCTTAGAGAGAATAATCTATACCTCCTATTAGGGTCCATCTAAAGAATCTCAAACAGATCACCATGGAACACTCTATCCAATCTTAGGTCTCACAAACCTCACCTGAGCCTTGTAGCTCATAACCCAACCCACTAAAGTATTTTGAATCAAATTAGGGAGGAAATCCTCCTGCTGAAATATTTTGGTACAAAAAACCGTGCATTTTTAAATTAAATGCTGAAATTCTTCTACCATCATGATATATGAAGAGAAAAAACCCAAAATGGGCTACTCACAAGTCTAATTATAGCTTTGGGGAATTGAACACCCAAAACCCTTAAAAGGGTAACAAAATAGAAGCACGCGATGTGTGTACATGAGTACACATTGTGCACTCACATAGCCCCATATGCTCATGTAGTCCAACCAGACCTTGTATGTTAAACCCAACTACACAGTGTGTATTTTTTCTACATAGTGTTTATCCGACACATACACCACACAAGGAATAGTAATGTGTCTCTGTCTTGTCATGTCTTCCAACACGACCTATAACCAAAGAGGGGTCTCTCTAAGAACGCTTCGCGACCATGCCCCCAAACAACGATCATATATCCATGCACTCAGACATATGTCAATTGAAACTAAATTGAATGTCCTCTAGGATACACATCTTGAGTTCATATACATCTCTTCTTCCACAAATAAGAAGAACACATGGTGTGTGTTCTTCAAACCACACATTGTGTAGTCAGGTTTTTTAGAACAAGAAACCCATGAAAACCTCCAAAATCACCAATTTCCCCTAATTAGGTATAGATCGACCCCCATGGGGTTCTTGTCAATACATATAGGGCTCCAAACCATAAAAACAACACAAATATGGGGATAGAGGCATAAAACTCAAAAATTGGACTAACCGATGATGTAAACATCGATGCCTCAAGTCTAAATCCACTCTTTGAAGTTGTTGCACTTCAATCTGATCATGATTTCTTCCATATGTGATGTCTTGTGGAATATACCTACCCCTTTCCTCTCTTTTGGGCCATTTCACACAAGTATAATACCTCCCCCTTTCCTTACATGTATAGGAATCAAAATGGGGGGAGTCTTTTAATTAATTTAATTTATTACTTAATTAATTAATTAACCTTTTAGTACTCATACTGAGTCCTAGAACCCGGAGTGAGTGTATACCTCTCCTATGAAAAACCCCCATTCCAAACTCAACCACAGAGTGATATTCTCAATATAATTATCCATTCAAAAGATTTCATCACCCGAACCCATGTGAGTAATTTAATATTTGTTTAATTAAATATTTAATATTCTTCCAAAACTTAAACAGATAAAAATTCTATCAAAATCGCATCCTATGAGAAAATCCCAATTCTTGGACTAATGTAGTGGTCAGAAAAATTTCCTAAGATCATATTCTAGGGAAGAAACCATTTTACCATTCATTAACACTCAAAATAAAAGAATAAAATTTTTTCTCAAATAATAATCCCATAAAAACTCAAAATTCTATAACCTCACCACAATAAACCTTCTCATCCAGGAGAATCCTTAGAATAATTCAAATGACACATCCCTACCCAACTTTTTCATCATCCTAATTTTGACTCGTCGCGTTCTACTCGGAGACCCAATCCAAGTTTCCCAACATAAATCCTAAGATAGGGAATAAAATCCCTCAAAGGAATAGCCACAACTTTTCATCACTAAAAACCACTTGGATAGTGACTAGAAACACTTATCCATCCTTATACATCACATAATTTAAAACTCATCATCAAAGACCTAGTTCTCCACACCATAGAACTCAATGAAAATCTACCAATATAGATCCATGGAACTTCCCATTATTATAGTGGACTTTCAAAACACATCATTAGCTATCCAATAACTTTCTCGATATAGTATATAAATCATCCTTTAACCTACCAACACAAGGGAAACATCACCATGAATTTTCGGGTACTCCCCACCATAGTTGTATCCTTACTATTTCCTCACAAAAAAACATCTTTTCCATGGACCTTTCCCGAGTTGCAACCAAACATCAGAACTGAACCTAGCCATCTTGCTCCCACCATAGCAAAAAAAACATCTAATATTTCTCATTCCTAGCATCTGAGAATGAAACCCATGGTAATAATTGATATCTTATCGGTCATAGAGACCACACTCATATAAACTTGATTGTGCACTCCCCCCAATACAGCTTCACAGACACCGCTCAATGATTAGAACCTCACAGAAGACCTCTTATCATCCCTAGAAAATATCTCTAAAGCATGGAATAAATCTACTTCTCTCTTAGTGTGCATAGGATGGAGTAAGATGTTGGAAATGGTCTTATTTGAACCATGAGTAAACTAATTTTTTTCAATGAATACCACCACTAAAAACCATTTCATTCATGGAACATAATAGTTATATCCCAACGGCCACAGGTCACTATGGACATAAGAATCTCATCCAACTTGAAATGATTCCCATCCCACTCATGTCTTCCTTTTCTACTCAAGAACATTTGATGTACACTCTTGTAATGTTATATTCACAATAAAAATGATACAGTGTATCACCAATGCTTGTGTCTCCAACATTCCACAATCACATTACTGTTACACGATCTAGTGAAACCCAACCACAAAAACTGATTTGACTACATTCAGAAACATCTCCTGGAAACTCAGCTCTAAAGCCTTAACCACGCAACTTGAGAACTACATATTCTCTCAATCCAACTCAAATTCACAAATATCAACTCTCCTTCACAACCATTTCATAGGGTAGGAACCTAAATGAATCTCCCCCTATCATAACCAATAATAAGGATAAAACATTAACACACAAGTTCACCTTCTCATAAGCAAAAGGAATCCAATAAACCTAAATCTAAAACCCAAATTCACCCTTCATGAACCATTTTTAAATGTCCCAAAACATTCATTTGTGCCTCAAGTACCCACAATAAAATTTAACATGGTCGAAAACTCTCATGGGTCACCATAAAAAGTCAAATAACCACACTCCCAAGACTAGAAACACATCAAAATGTCACATGGTCTAAACACCCATGGTCTATGCTAACTCATAAAAGGACACAAATAATGGGAAATAAATATTTCTATTGTATTATCATCACAAAAAATAAAAAATTCAAAACACTCTTCTCTAGTGTGTCGCACCATAAATGTATAGTATACCAACCAAATTCTCACAACTATGGTGTTGGTCAATGCTAAGAATTTTCACATAAGACCACTCCCTAAAGGACCCAAACATGAAACTAAATCCCCAAAACCCATCCAAAATTGGTCCCACTATCCTACACATACACCCTACTAAACCATAGTGGTCACTACACCAACTGTATAGAAGGACCAAACCAGCATCCTCAATATCATGAATCTCACCATAGATCCACAAGAAATTACATCATAAGTAAATGAATAAAATTGCATAATATTAAGAATGTAACATGCATATCCAATGTTCTAAAAATTATGCATGAGATGTCTATTTCCTCTACTGCTAAGATTCAAAACCAAATCACAAGCTTCTTTTTAATAGGACAAGAAACTAGAATTCATCATCAACCATCAAATCCAAAAAATATGTGCTTCTCCCCTGGTGAAATCATATACAACTATAATATAGAAGACCTAGAAAATCATTCTCAACTCTGGTAACCTGGAATTCCTACCAGAAGTGGTGTTTAAAATACACCAGCTTATAATCTATCAAAAGCTTCGACACATTCCTATATCTCTTGTCTACCAAATCCTAAAAAGTAAAATAATATATAAATTAAACACCTTCAAAACCCCTCTGTAACACCCCAGACTAGAATCCATTAAATCGATGCACCGGGTCACTATGCCACATGACCTCGTGCACGCCTCCTCAGAGACCAAGGGTGGCCTACTAGAAGTGGGAGTCAAAAGTGGAATTTTTAGGAGACTATAACCCCATATAAGGGTGCAGAACTAGAAATAGATTACAAAACATCATACAATTTAGAATATGTAGAAAGGATAAATAATCATAAATATAAGTGAGATGTAATAAAATGAAATATAGTAAAGGCCTAAACAGTCATGCCATGCATACAACATCGATTTCCCATTGGATCGATCACATATACAAAAACAAACAGCAGAAAAATAAATATATCACCCTAATTCCATATTTGGGCCATATCACATACATGGAACATCGATATAGCATCTTACCACATACATGTGACGTTACATCAATTATACTCAACAATATTACGCAATTTTATAGGAACCCCATTACGACACTCAAATGTTAAACAAGATATCAGTATTGATAGAAGAGTCTTGTCCAACATTCTCAATTACTAATATCTCGAAGAAAACCTATGGAACTTCTATCCATATCTTTCATAGATCACAAATATTTCTCATAAATCAAATCCAAAAAATGGAATACCAACCATATAACAATATCCATGAATACATAAACCTGGTCTCAACAACCACAGCCAAGAGAATATGTAACAAGTGGTGGCTAAACACCCGTGTTTTTCAACAGTTACTTGAGTATCCAATAGGAAAAATAAATAATAAGACACCCCATGAGGAGTTTCTCTTTATCATACAAGGACTCAAGACATTCTTTCCCCATGAAATAGTATAAATCATTCATATGTGGCCACAAAATGATCCTTGAAAAACCATACATCAATAAATTCATCCAATGATCACTCTATTAGAAACCATCCCACTAGGGGAATCCTCAAGAGTCCCCTAGAATCAACTCAACACCAAAATTGTTTCCATCCATAACATCCATCCTATGATGTTAACCAAGCTTGATATATCCAACCACTCTAATTCTCAAACATAGGATCAAAACCTCAACTACTCTATCCTTGAGAAATTGGTCTCAATGTGGATGTACAGATCATGATATCCCCATAGATACAACTAGATCATGTCTTTTAGAATCCATTAAAAGACCCTCAAATAGATCTCCATGGAATGATCAGAGTAGGATATCTCCAAGATCACAACCCCCACTAGATCTTCAAAGCTCACAACTTATCCCATAAAAGGATTCTAATTCCAAACCCCGATGAAATCCTTTTTATGATTTATTTTTGTCCAAAACACCATCCAAATGGCCCTTAAATGCCAAAATGGTTCTACTGTCAGGATATAAGAGGAAAAATTCTCAAAATGGACTACTCACAAATCCAATGTTGACTTTGTTCCACCTAATACACAAAACCCCCAAAACGATAATAAAAGAGAATATCAAGGCATGTATACCAATGTAAATAGTGTGCACTAACATATCCCAACATGGGAATGTACTCTAGCTATACATGGAATGTAAAGATCATTTACATTGTGTTTAATTTAGGTACATGGTGTGTACCTTACACTGGGTCCCTACATGTGTACTGCACATGGTTTGTTCATGTTTCTCTGTCTAGTCATGTCTTCCTACAGGGCTTGTTACGCCCTCGGGGTCTGGTCCTATACCCTATACAACCATATCCCTCAAACACAGGTCATTTAGCGATGCACTATGCCACATGAAAAGTGACAAAACATGATCTATCCTCCAAACTACCCATTTTGTAGTCGTATTACCACCTTATTCCCCAAATAGGAATAACAAACGTCTTGTTTTTTTAAAACTACACACCATGCAGTCTAGTTTTCCAAACCAAAAACCCCTACAAACCTCCTGAAACCACCATTTTTATATGATTCGGTATATCAACCCCTATGGTGTTTTATTAATAAATATAGGGCTCTAAAACATTAAGACTACATTTATATGGGGATAGAGGAAAAAAAATAAAAAATCAGCCTACCATCTGGAAAAAACGTCGAAGCTTCGGGTCCAAATCCTCTCCTGGAATCTATTGCACCTCAATCTAGTCCTAACTTCCTCTATGGATGAAGTATAGTGGAATATTTCTCCCCCTTATATGTATTTTTTGTTTTCATTCATATAAATAATCATTTCCCATTCCTTCCATTCATAGAAATCCAAATACTGTGGGCTCTTTTAATTAATTTAATTAATTATTTAATAAATAAATATCTCTTTTAATAGCCATAATGAGTCCTAAAACCCAAATCAATTTTATACATCTTCTAAGATAAACCCCTCATTCCAAACTCAACGACATAGTCAAAATCTCAATCCGACATTCTGATCAAAAGATGTCATCACCAGAACCCGCTTGAATAATTTAATATTTTATTAATTAAATATTAAATAAAATTAAAAAATAAAACATCTTCTAATTCCACCAAACACTATTCATATGGTAAATTCCCTTTTCTAGGAGCAATAGAGTGGTTAGAAAAATTTATAGATATCACATACTTGGTAAAAATTCCCATTTTACCCCTCAGAAACAGTTGAAAGATAAAAAAATTCAGATCAAATCAAAAAACCATAAAAACATGGGTCTCTACACTTATTAAATAATACGACACAACTAGCCAAATAGGTAATGGTGAAACCATATGTATGAGTATGCGATCGGGGAACCAGAGAAAACTATTAAGTTGAAGTACCCTTACTTTTTTCACATTAGTTTTAAAATTTTGGGGGAGAAATTTCATAAGGTGATGGGGAGAATATAAAGAACAAAAATTATATGAATATAATTATTATTAGTATTATATAAATGTGTATTAATTAGTAAAGAACATACACCACATGATAAATCCTAAATTATTTTTTTATATTATTTGTATCATTAAATTTATTGAATAAATATGTTCCTAACAAATTAATGTACCATAAAGGGACTAACTAGAATATAATTTGAAGAAAAAAATAATAGGAAAATTTGGATATTCTAGATCCCCTATAATAATAGTGCTAACAAATAACATTTTAGAAATGAAGAAGAATTTTAGTTATGAAAAATGGATTTTTAAAATTAAAATATATATAACCTTCAAAGAAAAATCAATGAATTATGAATGAATGAAATTTGATATATTTATAGGAATTAGGTATCCAATATTATTTTTACAAACCTAACTGTTTGAATGGTAATATGACCATTTTAATAGTATCCAGACCATTAGAATTGTAATAAGACCATTAAGAATAGTAACATAAATATTACAATTGTATCCCCACCTATGAAAGTGTAAAATAATATTTTGGTATCTTATAATAATATAAAATGTTATATTTCAACAATGGTAAAAGTAAATAATTTTTTTCAAAATGATAAATTAAGTGTTTTTATTTTTGTAAAACATAATTTTTTCATTACAATTTTATAAAAAATATAATGAATTAAAAGAAATTATATTTTCATAATATAGATTTCATAATTAATTTGATGATTTATTATAATGATAATATAATTTTATGATCCCATTATTATTTTTTCAAAGGCTCTTACAATTGATCATAATATTTAAATTGATATTTTTTGAATAAATGAGGATTTTATTTAAAAAATAAATTTATCGTATTTTCGAAATTTTATACATAAAATGGATTTAATTTTAAAAATCTAAAATTTTAAAAAAAATTGTGAATTTATGGTATTTTTGTAAAATAGTTGAATTTTTAGTGAAAAGTGAAATACAATAAAATATTCTATTTAATATTATAAGATAAATAAATACATTTTTAGTAATTTATGATGTGAGAACCCAGTAGTCTGATCCAATAAGCACTAGTTATCTTTCATAGTCAGAAGAATCAATACTATTGATAGTCTTGACCCAAAATAATTAAATAATTATTATAATATTCAAAAACACGCCACTCCTCACCTGATAAAAACTACTCCTCACTACCCCTTATCGTCACACCTTATAATCCATGGGCATTTCCCAAATAATACTAAATTAACCTCCCAAACCTCTCCTATGATTCAAAGTTCCTTTTTTCTCATCCACATAAAAATTCTATACGTCTTAATGATTATTTCAAGAAGACCACATTTAAGAGTTAATATTCTCAATTTACCTATTCTAAATTCAATTCTTCTTATACCCCATCCTCACCTCCCTCATTAGATAGGGAATAATAAATCTAGAATCATATATTAACTATAGTATTATATTTTTTATTTAATATCTACTATCCACCTTTTTTCATGTTGTCTAATTCTAAAAAACAAAAATGTTTTCCACGTTATATCGGTCCACCACTTTCTTCGATGATTAGTTTTGATTTTACATTAAGACATAAATGTCTTGTATAAGTTCACTTATAAAGGAGTAAAATGAACTAATTGTGTATATTATATATTTTTTACATTATAGAATGAATATATTCTCTGATATTAAATAAAAAACTAGATCATGATGGTCGGTAAAATTGCCTAACTGAACTAACTGTATAACTCTAATGTATTTACTAAAACAATCATCCCTATACCAAAAAAACATATGGGTATTTGGGAAAATTTAATTTATGTAAGTACATGAATAAAATATCATTTCACTTCTATGGTTGTAGTCTCATTTTACAAGGACATCAATAATTATCCAATAGTGATCCGACCTTAGAACCGTGAAATAAATGCTCCCAGATAAACAAAATTAAACATCATATCTCATTGAAATGATTATAAAATAACATAATGAAATTATTATATATAAAATATTTATGTAAATGGTTCTTAATTATTTATTTAATGAATCTAATTTTGTTTTATAATATGTTAAACTCACATAAATAATGATTCTACAACATAACGTAAGGGATCTCTCTAAACAACCCTTTTTCATTCGGTTATGACAATTATCTCCCTAACTCACATTATCTCTATCTTTAATAACATTTAATTATTATAAATTATGTATATATTTCCCTTAAAAATATACCAAACTTATTCTACCATACTTTTACAAGGTATTACATGTGTTATGTTCATTTCTCAAACACCACCTTAATGAAATATTCTCTGATTATGATATGAGGAAAGATTGTGAAACCTATTTCTTTGCATAAGTAATACTCATGTTTATTCCTAACGATTAATTTCATTTTTTGGAATTTATAACCATGTACTTTTTATGATGGGTTTACCTGGATAAAACTCCAATACATTTTTTAATGTTTTTGTCTCATGAGACATTATGTATGGGATGGGAAATAAATTTAATCTATGATATGATGTGGTACATAATGTGATGTTATATTGGAAGTTATCGTTGACTTATTATTATGTCATTTTATATGTTTTTTTTCACTTTTCCATGTTTCCATGATGTTATGCTACCACTTTCCAATTTTAATCTCCCATTCTTGAGACAGTTTATTTATGATATCATATTATTTTATTCAACAAGCTTGTTATGATTCTTTATCACATATTTTCCTTCACTAGTTTTCATATATAAACCCTTTATTTTATGTATTTGCATGAGATATCCTACGTATTTTTATATTATTTAATGGATTTTGAATCTCAGTATATAGAATAAAATAAAGACGTTATGTTTTAGTCGCCTTTTATGTATTATAATCCTAGTCTTCCAATAAAACTAGGCCTCATAATAGCTAGGTTGTATTTATTGGATGTTTATGTTATAAATAATTTATTAATATATATCAAATTCATGGATAACTATATCTCTAACCAAGCATGTTTTATATTATATTATCAAATTCTATTTAAATCTTTCGCAAGAGTTTGAAAAGAGTATTTGAATCAAAATAATCATATCTCATGGGAGTGAAAAACTAAATATGAAGTTAGGCCCACTTTTTATAAACCAATTTAATATCAATATAATTTTAAAGAAACATTTTTATGTTTATTGGCAATAGGAATATCTATTCTAGAGTGACCATCCACTTTTTTGTATCGAGATAGGGGCGTCGTTTCATGGAAAACACACAATATCTACTTCAACAAAATATTGGCGTATTATCTGATACATAGACTTGTCCATATGGTTCTCAATATGGATTTTTAATAATAATCCCCAAAATTAACTAATCTAGTGCCCCAAAAAACTAAAACATGAACTAATAACAACAGGGGTTCCCAAGACCTGCACCCCCAGGTTTAGTGATGATAAAACATACTTTATAGACAAGATTTGATACCAAGTGATATGTATCATGTTAAACATTCATATATTATACATTATTTTTAGTTTTTAAACAATAAATCACATAATAATCTCACAATCCAAACAATGCATGTTTTGGTGTCTTTGGGGATCTACTATATAATTTACTTATTTTTTAATACTTGTTAATATTTTTCCATAATTAAACCACTCTAGACTCCCATTTAGAAAATTTGAAGGTCTTACTAGGATTCATAACCTAGGTAATAGAAATATAATAAGGGGGGATCAAATGCTGAAAAAGGGAAAACGTAACAAAATGTCATCAAGGGTTGGATCATAATTATATGGAAAAAGTTAATAATGGGAGAAATTTATAATTAAAAAGAACACAGATCAATAAATGACGTAAATAAGGCATAATAGAACAACATTTTATCTCAAATGATCACACATATTTTAGGGTAAATGAGTGAGGAATAATGATACCATAATCACAACCCATACAACATAATATAAGCATAACATAAAGAAATTTAGAATGAGAATAATCATTAGAAAAAATAACATTATGATCATAGCCATTCGAAATTATGAAAAAAGATAATATTTGTGAGTAATTATAATGGAAAATACAATCATGAACACTAATTGTGCACAAATATGACCAAACATACACTCAGGACATCTGTTTATGAGCATAGTTAATCGCACATACACTCACACATATTCTTTGTGAACATAGATAACCACAAATTCACTCAAAAACACACACTCTCTGTGAGTATAAATAAATAAAAATATACCTATTCAAAGTATTAGTGAGAGTAACTATCTTTAATACACTCACTCTTTGGATTTTTTGAGAATAGATACCCAAAAATACACTCATAAATAGTCATTAGGTGCATGGTTAACTACAAATAAACTCATAAGAAAATTCATTATCGCTTGAGTTAAAAATACCTGAACAATTAGAGGGATATATAAGAACCCACCCATCTCATTTTGATATACCATAAAAATGTGTGATCTAAATAATTGACAATATATCACATCATGAAGAATGGAAAGAATGATAATTGATTTCTTAACACTCTTAAATGGTATCACATGAAATAACCTCAATTGTTAGAGTAATTGATACCCAAAATAAAATCACCAAAAAGTATTATTTCATATAGGAATTTTTATATGGAATCATTAAACATTTATTAAAATGGGTTATATTTTTTTCATATATAGGATAATGGAATTTAACTCATTAAAATTTTTTGAGTAAAAAGTTTGTAATAATTTTGCAAAAATTTGAATTTATGAACCACTGGAAAAAAATTACTTTCAAGAAAATAAAATGAAAATATTTTTAATGTAAAAAATTAAAATATATACCAGTAATTCAGTCTTTCAAAATACATAATGATTTTCTATAGTAAATTTGGAGTGGAAGATAAAATATTTGATAATGAAAGGAAAAACACTTTGTTATATTAAAATACCTTTTTGAAACTCAAGTAATTTAGAGGTGAAATAAATATTATTTTTAAAACCGGGTAAATATAATTACAATAATCATTAAATATTTCAATTTAAAAATTATAAAGTAGAACCACGGTGCACATATAGATATGGAATAAAAAGAGATCATTTTGTGAGAAAAGAAAATTTTTCATAATATCATAAAATTTTATAAAGAAAGAAATATGTAAAAGAAAATATATTTTGTGAACAAATGTACTTCCACAAAAAATGTGTAAAGGAAATAAAATATCATCATTATATAGATGAAAATAATATTTTAGATCCATATTTCAAGTTGAATAATTTGACACTAGAAAAGATGTTGAGTCAAGAGAACCCCTTATATTTTTACTATCACTTTCATGAAATATAATTAACATCAATTTTTACAAAAATAATCATATTAATAACTTATTTCATAACCTTATTCATGTATATTAAACTATATAATCATCAAAAACAATAATTTATTATAAATTAATAATTTATTTATATTTTATTCTCATCATCAGAGTTAGAGATTTTTTTCACACATGCTTTAAAGTGTTGATGTTGATACCTTTTAATTGATACCATGTTCATAATTACTAGAAAATCTAATCCACTAAAATATATAATTTATAATTATTTTTAATTTTCCTATTTCATTCCATGGTAATTTTTGTAATTATTTTTTCATATAGAATAAATGAAAATATTATTTTAGTAATGTTTTGTGAACAAAAGTTGGTTTGTTAATAATGCATTAAAATTTATATAAATGTCTATAATCAATAATAATGTCAATAAAATAATTTTAATTAATTATAAAAACCCTACAAACAATCCATTAAGGGTTTTAATGAAAAAAATTGTTCTTTCATGGAGGCGGTAGTCTGTATATATAAAAAGTCTATGTTTTTATTTTAGACAAAACCAAAGAAAGGTAGAAAAAATTTTAGCTTATCAGAATCATAAAGAAGTTATTAATATAATAATTTTTATTAAATAAACTTTCATAACTATCCATGTAAGGTGTCTTTTAAAAAACAACTATGTTTCTGCATGGGGACAGTAGTCCACACATACCCACGAATGACGTTCTCTTATTTATCATGAAAGGAGAAGGGTGTATAATGGTTATACCATTAAAAAAACATTTCAATATTTTAATTATACTTATTTAATTATATTATAATGTGAAAATGTATTTTTTATGGGAAATATAGAGATTAAAAGAAACATATAAGAACTTATTATTATTCAGGTTGAGAGTTTCGGCATTCTCTTTGAGTAAATCCTTGAAATACAAGATTTTAGGACTTTTCTAGGATAATGTTTCTTGAAAATAGTAAATAAATACCTTGGTGAATAAAAAATAGATTTTTTAAGTTGATTTTTAATTTTAGTGTGTATGAAAAAAGTTGTAGTGGAATTACCTTTTTATAATTGATGATAGTGGTTTTTTTGTAATAATACAATATGTTTAGTAATTATTCAAGGAAAGTGGATAAAAATGTGTAAAATAATAGATTTTCAGTGATTATGTGTTGATATTACACTCAAAATTTAATTTGGGGGAGTTTTTTTATTACTTTAGTACTTTTCTCCTTAGTTTTATCTATTTACAAAAATTCACTTCTACCACAATAACTCTTTTTTTAACATTCATAAATAATTTTTATAATTAAAAATATAATTAAACTATTAATTAATTTTTATATTATGTTTGAAAATAAGAATAAGCTTCACAATATAATAATTTTGAATTTGGTAAAAATTAATTCTAAAATAATAAATTCATAATTCAAAAAAAAATATACAAAAAATATAACATAAGATTTAACGTGTCAAATATATATGTGTAAATTAAAATTAAATTTTTTAAATGTATAATTATTTATATAAGATACATATTTGGTCAAAAATGTCATTTTTGGAATTTTAAAATCATCTTTATATCATTATAATGTTATAGATGTCATTGTATTTGTAAAAATAGTATTTTTACTATTCAACTGAACAAAAATATTTTCAGAAAAATACAAAGAAAATCAACATAATATTATATTGACATGATTAATAAAAAATAAATGTAAAATTTTCAAAAACAAAAATTATAAAATTACGGAATTTATCTTTTATCTGGAATATATAAAACATTAAAGGAGACTTGTTTAAGAGAAAATGGAATTTTAAATTATAAGTGTTCCTCATATTATATCACTTCAGTAATATATTTGTTCATATATTTAAATATTATATATTATCATAATTATTTTTTAAAGGGATCAATTCAATATATTAGGATAAAGAAAAAAATCTTTTATAAAATAATACAAAAAAAACTTTTTTACATTAAACCATATTAATTATTTATCCACTAAATGAATGAATTTTTTATTGATTATCATATTTTTTTTCACTATTAATTTTATTCATATTATAACATTTCTTATAATGTTTATATAATATTTAATTACTGGATTTATTCCATCATTAGTTTTGGAGAAATAAATTAGCCACAGTATTCATCTAAAGGGAGATTAATACAAAAATTTCAAGGCATTACATCAGGGTATTGAATTGATCTTAACATAATGAAACAAATGTAGGCCTAATTGCCCACCTAGTATGACACTAATGGGATATTTTTTGGATTTATTACATATTAATTCAATAATTTTTTTATTTTTCATTTAATCAAGTTTTTAACTTTGTTGATAAGGAACCTTTACATAAAGCGACAGTCCAGAATACATTACCCCCAGACCTGAAAGAAAGAAGCCTGTATACATTTAACCTAAATTCATGGAAATAACCCCTCCCAAGAAAGTCATGAATTTTTTTCCTTTATCATCATCTGATGATGTGTACGAAAATCCAAACCCCATGCAAAGATACTCTAGGATTAAACCCATTAGGTTTTCCACAATTACCTTCCCTGTATTTTTTATGGTTTACTCTACTTAGTGACTGATATCACTATATTATGTCATCCTAACGCTGCTTGAGTATACATGAATTGTGATACATTGATGTCCTTTTGGAAAAATATCATGAACTCCAAATATAAACCTAAAAGAACAATTCATTTGAATAGTACTACTATTATAGTACTCTAACCTAATGCATGCAATACTACAGTGTCATAGTTCTTATACAATGCCATCAAAAATTCTCTTCCTCCAAGATTTGAACTCAGGCTACATGTTGGATTACAAGGAGTCTTTACCACTCGGGTATTCTCTCATCTATACTTGAGTTAATTCACATACATTGTACAAACAATAATTAATAATTTGAATATATCTTGAAATTTAATAGAATAATATACATAAGTAGTCTGATTAGAAACCCTAAAATGAATATAACCATGGATATTGTAGATTGTAACACATAAAATCCAAAATTTATTGTATATATTTCAAATATTTTTTATTCATTCTTTTCTTAATAGTTTCATTTTTATATGCTTATTGAATTAAGTATTATTATCTATAAAATTCAATTAATTTTGTTAATAGATGGAAATATTAGGAATTGAGCTAACAATGAGTGCTATAGATAATGTTGTTATTGTCCCAATGAGAAATCAAACATGATTAGTGTTGGGATTAGAAATCTCATGGTCATACACACCTAACTATCATAACTAATGAAAAATAATGTGAACTATATTGTGTTCCTAGATGCACCAAGGAAGGGAAAACTTTCTATCGATTCCTTCATGTAACAATGACTATCATCCATTAGTGGGTCTACCAATACACTTATTATTGAGTGGTGGATCAACATAGTATAGAAGATATATTTTGTTCTCTAGTTTACATACCATTAAATATTTTTTTTTATCATAAAGAGGGTGACACTAATCAATAATATTCCCTCAATTATTAATACAGTCCAAGATGAAATAATTTGACTCTCTATAATGGTAAGAGTTTAAGAAAATATCCTTCACTAATTTTTTTACCAAAACTCTTCACATGAAAATATAGTGATAATTCCTATAGTTAAATCAAAAGAAGGATTAATCCATTGGTACCTGTGAGGAAAATTTCATAAAACTCAGAATATAGACCTCCCATTTGATTAGTGGCATTGAATGAAGTATAGAGTTATTATTTAGTATCATAAAACCAATTATCCACAATGAATTAGATATGATTTACTTCAATAGATATAATGAAATTTTTTGATGTGGACTTATTGTGGAAATGTAAATTAGAGAATGTCATTATTCTCAAGAATGTAGTGATTTGAAAAGTAAAATGGATTTTCTTGTAAAATGGTTTGAAAAATCACATGGCTGGAATAAAAACCATTCGTATACATGCCAAAAATTTGGGAGGAACCCCAAGGGAAATTACCTCAAGGGTTATGAAAATCCTTTACATGCAATAATATGGGGCACAAAGAACATAGTTATCAAAAAAAATGAGAGGAAGAAAAATGAAACAATTGAGGGGAATAAATCCATAACTAATGAACCAAACATGTTTTAATTCTATATATATAAGGATTTTGGTCATTTTGAAAACCAATTCACCAATCCAAGAGCTTTTGGGGAAAACAGACATCAGCAAACTCCAAGACCAAGGGAACAAGGAAACCCTTATGAAATCACTATCATAAAAGTGGACCATTATAATAAAGTGGTTAAAGGTACACTTATTCTCCACTCTATATTGATGAATATATTATATGATTCTTGTTATTCACTTCAATTATATCATGAAAACTACCTAAGAATTTTGATTCACCACCTCAAACATTGGAAATTGAATTATTATTGAAAACACCGGGTTGTGTGATTATTTCATACAAGGTACACATCCCTTCAATTATCAAGGTTAGTCAGAATATACTTCATTCATATCAATTTATTATTCCATTAGTATAATTAAATATTATTTTGGGTATTTATTGACACTCTATATATAGATCACATGATGATTTTTAGGATAAGGAAATCCCATTTTATATCACAAATTATCTAATTATAAAATATTAGTGTAAGGATAGTTATGAAATACCTTTCAATATGATTTTTATAATATGGTTCTCAATAACTTATAATTTGGGACTCCTCACTCAAATCATTTGGAAGGAACCCAATTTCTGAGATATTCCAATTCTACCAGAATATATCAATGTGTTTCTTGATGAACAACCGCATATTCCACCAAAACATGAAATTGAATTTTCAATTTAACTCATTAGAGGTTATACACCATTATAAATGAGTCCTTATAGAATAACCCCATAAAATTATGAGAATTAATGAATAAAATTAAGCAGAACATAGATAATGTATTTATATTCCCAAGTTCTTTTCCATGGGGTTAACCATTACTCTTTTTCATGTATAAGGGTAGATCAATGTATCTTTGTATTGATTTTAATAAATATAACAAGATCATAATCAGAAAAAAGTATCTATTACTCCAAATTTATTATTTATTTGATCAACATAGAGTGAATCAATACTTCTAAAAGTAGGATATTTAATTTGGATACCATAAATTAAGGGAAAAGTGAGAAGATATACCCAATATTTCTTTCCACACAAGATATGGATTTAATGAATTCGTAGGGATGATTTTCAGATAAAAATTCCCCTGAATTCATCACAGATCTGATTAATATAATTTTTTGGGATTAACAAGAAAAAATCAGTATAGAATTTAGTTTATGATGTTATCATATAATTAAATATTGATAAAGAACATGAGGAGTGTTCGAGGATTTTGGTAATGACCTTATGATTGGTGAAATTTTATTTCAGGTTTAGAATGTGTTAGTTTTTCTAAAAAATATCATTTTCACTACTTAACCAATTTAGGCCCTCCTGGCTAGTGATAACTTCTGTGTCACAACCCCAAGACCACCTTTAATAGTCCAAATGATGACATCCAGTGCCATGTATGTAGCTCACAAACATGGGATGCATTATACTAAGGTACATATAAACAGGCCAACATATCCAACCACATACAAATGCTGAAAGTAAAGTAAAATTGTTACCAAATGCATTCTTATATCCCTATCCTACAATCAGTGTAGGAAAAAGTTCTAGAAAGTATTAATTCCAAATATAAGACCACAAAAACAGAAAAATAGTCCAACCTACTTATAAATAGTGGACTCTTATCAAATGAAATATCAATATAAACATTGGTCTTTCTGTCCCAATTTATGCTCTACCAACTCCCAGTCCTCCTAGGATTCCATCAAAAGGAATTTCATATTTATAAGACATGATAGATGATGGAAGATCCCATGCAGGGGTGAGTATGACAATACCCAGTAGGACACCCTAAAATACCAAAACAAAAATAATTAAGAGACTATTATGGTCATAAATACATTAGTATTTCAATTAAGATATGAAGCATAATGATAATAAAAACCCTTATATAAACATAACATACTCCAAGTCTCAAATATGTATCAACTACTTCCATACATAATATTCTACACTGGGATTCAAGGAATTATCATTTAGGATAACTTATTGCATGATCTACTTTATCACTGATGACACACATCCAAGAGGTTGTACAATTCTGGTCTTACCTAGATGTACTCACTGGGTCTCGTTAGATCTCACTACCCAAATAGGTGATCACACTACGGACATATTGGGAACACTACCAACTCTACTGAATCAAACTACTATATATGTGATTGATTACCTATGAATGGTGGTCACACTGATACCATAATCCCCACTTAGGAAGAATATATGATAGAGGATCCCACAACAAGACTCACAAAGGGATAACAAAAACTATACCTAAAATAGAACCGAGAGAGGTGATCAAAATCCTTTTTTGAGGACATAATTTCACAATGTACCCTTGAAGGTATGGACTTAAAGATAATACTCAAATAAACCTAGACTATACCAAAGATACAAATGACCTTATTTATTCTTAATATAAGTACATATCATTTATCAGGGGCTATATGGCATGTATCATCTACCTAGTATGCACATGTCTCACTTTTTCAAACATTATATAACATTCTATATACATAGAATATCCATTGTTGTTAAATAGTCTGTAGAGTTTGGGTTACCACTCATCATGTCTCCTACTCATTCTTGTGTATATCTGGCCATGCCTGGGTACAATGGTCATGTCTATGTACTTGGTCATTTATGATTACTAGGTTGTTCTCATGTACTCAACATGTTCCCATGGGCCTTGCCATATTTGTGCTCATTTATCCTCCAAGATATATGTCGCGCCTCCATTTTGGTGTCACATGGTATGTGATATACTTATCTTTGAATAAAAATTGGATTCATAGAAGGAGTACTACACTGTGTGTGTTCTTCCAAAATATGTTTTGTGTAGTTGGAATTTTCACATGAATACAAGGTTGTTCTATGAGTCTTACCACGCTATTTCCACCTTTTACCCCACCTAAATCACTCCAAAAATTCATGGATCTAATCTTAATGAGTCCGACCATACCTACTCATTATAATATAGTCTTTGATCATCCCAAATCACAACTGTCATCGCACCATGTTGTCAGAACATGTCAAACAATGAATTGAGAATTACCGATCTGATACTGATCGACCTCCATTTATTTTCCACCACTTTCAATCCTATATTTTATCATAGATCATGGAAATAAACCAAAAATATCAATATTTTTTATTGAATAATGGTCTCACAGTGATCAGATACCGGGGATTAGTCAAACCGCTAGCCAATGAAATACTAGGTATGAATCATGGGAGGAATGGGGGAAGAAATCCATGAAAATATTTAGATAAATGAGTCTAGACCATTTTATTGGATAACTTATATCTACTTCCATTAAAATAATGAATGAATTGAAGCATATATGAAACTATAATAATTTCATAAAAGCCAAGGTGTATAAACATACACATGAAACAACACAATCGACCTACGAATCAAAATTTCAGAAGAATTTATTCACATTCATCATAGGAAAATGGTTAAATAAAACATAAAATCATATTCCATTACTTTGGTTTGGATATTTTACTCCTAAAAAATGAATCTTTATTGTCATAATTGGTGATATCCTTGAATTTGTTTTGATGAAAACAATCCTTGATATCATGTCGTTCTCCAAGCTCTCCTCTAAAGGCTAATCACTCAATCGTAGGGTTATGTGGGTAACAATAGCGATTTGGTATAAATTAAAATTTATAGAATATATTTGGATGATAAGTTTAAAAATTATAAATAAATAAATTTATTTATTATTTTTATTATTTTTGACCTTGATATTACATTATCGAAACTCTTGACACCACAAAAGATTGTGTCACTCTTAGGGTAAAACCCATGTTACAGATTCAACTGTGGTCTCAATTATTTGATCAAAGAACCTTTTTGGGAGTTATTATTCTATTTTAGGGAAAAAAATTCATTTCATATAATATAATTATTTTTTATTTTATATCTATATCAAATCACTATGGTCAATGGAATCCCATGTCGTCTTTGTACCTTGATCTGAAAATATTTTTTAGATGTATACCAATGCCTTACATATGAAAAAAAGTGACATTAAATTCTCTTATATTTAGGGATTTCCATCTTTAAAATTGAAAAAACTAATCAAATATATTATGGTACAAGGATTTCATAGGGTATCCAACTCTTAGGTTCTCTTCTATAGATTCTTGTGTGTCCCCTAGACTCACACAAAGACAATCGCTTTCAAGTGAAGGATCCTCTCCTACCAATCCTCAACATCCACTGGGTATATAGAAATGGTACCTCCATCCATGATTTCTAGCTCACCCTTATCTGATGACATGAAATGGGGATGCGTATACCTACTTTTCTTAGACACGTGTAAGAAATCAAGTACCTGATCGAGCTGCAATAGTAGAGAGAAGTGGTACACCACCTCACCGACCCTATGAAATATCAAGTAAGATCCAATGAAACTAAAAGATAACATGAACCTCTAACCAATTCTTCACAATCCATATTGATTTGATACCTTTAAGAACACATGTTATCCTACCTCTAACTCCAAATTACTTTTTTATCTCTCTACATAGGACTTATGATAGCTTTGGTAGTCGTCATCTACCCCTAGATGATCTTAATCATCACTATCAACATTTACACTAACTATGGTCCCACAAGTGATCACCCACCTAGATCATTCCAACATTGGGGTGAACTATAGGGTCTCCCACATTGTGCCTCAAATTATTCCATACCGATGGAGGAATTGTAGTTGTTTTTTATAAAACTCCACCAAGGGTTGGGGATCATCCAAACTATGTACAAAGACCAATATGAAAGCCTACATCATTTCCTCTGTAACCAGAATTGTCTTATCTAAATAGAAATCAATATTAGGGAGAAATGTCAAGATCAAAAGAAACTATGCCCCAATGGCCTCTTTAAATCCTCTCCATAATCATGTTGTGAAGAAATTATAATAGATTGAAATGATCATCATAAGAAATCCATGAATCTAGACTATCTCTTAGATATGAACTTGTCCCAAGCTCTTTGTTGAACTCCACTCTCAAATTTTTAAGAAGTTGGGTAAATTTTTGTGTTACTCTATAATCTCATAGATAGAATCATGTCCTATAGACATTTATGGATACCCCATCATTAATTCCATATATATACCATTGAAATTTCACTAGGGAACCTCAAAAGGATGTGATAAACCAAAGGAACCTAGTGCTCAACCATCACTTTCCAATGGGTGGGGTATCGAGAGACAAACATTACTACACAATTCTTCATACCTGTAAACCAAAAATAATGATGAGGTTCTTTTTATATCTTCACTACACCTTGATATATTGCTAAGGGGTATGTATTAAACTCCCTCAGATCCTTCGCTCACAATGTTATTGGTACCATCATCCATCCTATAAAAAATAATGATGTCATCTTCACCATTAGAAAATACATTAAGGGAACATCTAGCTGAAATATGAGTATGAAATGTCTCAAAGTTGGTATCTCCATATTGTGCCTCACTTGCCAATTGTAGAAGCAGTTGTGTAGCAACCATAGACTGGAGGTCAGAAACATAATTTTCCTTTACTAAGGACAAATGAAAAGAGAATCTCCAAATATATTCTCCATCCTATTAGTATATATTACCTCCAAGACACAATCCTAGAGGAACTCTATCAATCACCTCAATATCAAGTTAGGATCCTTCTATGATCTTATGGTCTGAAAATATGATGACCCACTCACATATTGGGCAGTGTCATCATATCTTCATGAAAAATACTACTGTAGACAACTCTATAGCAATGGGTCACATAGTTATTGTCTTGTAGTATTAATTTTCAACACCCATAAGCAATCACTAACATCCTATGAATCAGAACACAACCATGTCTCATCTCTGAGGTATCACAAAACACTACATACTCAACACCCTCCAATGGAAGTATCAGGATTGAAGCACTCATCACCCACTTCTTCAACTCCAAAAAATCCTATTGGCACCTCTCCATCCAATCAAATGGATTCCCATTTCATATAGAATAATTAAAAAGTAATTGTGTACCGGATAATTTACGGCCAAATCTTCTATATTATCCTATAAACCTAAGGAAGATCTCATCTCAATCACACTCTTGGGTGGATCCCAAGTTATAACTTCTAAAAACATCATTGGGTACACTACTACACCCTTTTCTAAGATGACATGTATCATAAAGTGGACCTTTCATGTCTATATTTCACAATTTGAGAGCTTCCCATAATTTTGGTGCACTCATTGTGTGTCTGGAACTATCCTTAGGTTTATGGTGTTCTCTTCCTCAGATTTCTTGTATACTAGAATATGATTAATGAATACCACCAGAACATGGTCTAAAAATAATAAAATATTTGTTTTATGATTCCCATAATCACTAATAAATCATTAATTAGGGAAAACGACATCACCAATTATGCATAATAACTATAGCATCATTGGGATATCAGTTTCAGAATATCTCCATCCTATACTCAAAGCCAGGGATAACCTGATTTGATGTTTACTATCAATAAAAAACTCGCCCTTGTCCACTGATCAAATTGTTAATAGATTATTTATAGTGGAAACTTATTCAAAATGGTCACCTAATTAATTCAATGTTTAACCACACAGAACATCAATCTTCCATCCACCTTCTTGAAGAACAATATTAGGGCTGACAGGGGGAAATATTTTTTCTGATAAATCCATTCACCTATAAGTCCTCCAAATACACCCTAATCTCATGAATATTTATTGAATCCATTTGATATGTTAGTTTATATTTCAAGTAAATATATGGGTGAATGTATGTGTAGAATTCTATCTCTCGGTAGTTACTTAATCCCAGAACATCCTTGGGAAAGCCATTATCATACACAACCACCAATCCAGGATGATGAAATCCTATAGAATGCACTTCTCATTCTGAAATAGTATTCAAATTATGCGTAATCAATTATATCCATTAGTGAATAAGCTCATCCTACTCTTCCTCAGTTTTTTTCTGACCCATGAATGAAAACCTCAACCCATCATAGGGGATTCAACGCATCATCCACCTTTAATATTCAATCTATGAATAAATTATGGATATTCATTCCATAACTAAGATGGTGCTATAAGGAATCATTTATTTTATGATGAGATAACACATTAATCTCTCACGAAAATAGTTCATTCACACAATCGGAACAAGTATGTGATCACTGAGTCATCTCTAGTATGAGTCTCCAACTGAAAGGGTTGAGCCAATTTCTCAACATAGAACCCTATGTATTGAACCAGAGAAGTGAAAATAACGGATTAGACCACATTTGTTTATATCAGTACGTAAGATAAATTATAGAAGACGTAGATATCTCCTCGAATTATATTAGGGGGCTTAGCATCATAGGTTTTCACTACCAGGATCCATCCTCTTCCATAAACACCAACTCCCTAAGCCTGGTGTGGACTACCTAGACTAGTGGTGGTAACATGTAAAACTTCCTTCCATCTTCTTCTACTCTACCCACTTATAATCCACATCTGATTACCTAATGACCACCTTGATTTTATTTTTGTCTCTAAGTGGATATTAGATTAAACATCTATGTATAAACTCTTCTAAATGTTGAACTATCCAATGAAATATGTATGTGGCAATCTCAAGAGAAACATTACCGCTCTCAAGGTTGTCTTGTGACATCTTGAGATCCCTAAACTACAAAACCTCTATCCTAGTATTTTCTCTTAATATGTCTCTCATTCCAAGATCCCTATGACTATATTAGCTTCATACTACCAAGGTCTCAGCACCTGAGTTCCCACAACCATAACCCAATATTAGGTTCTTCACTTTAAAAAATATTTTCACTACGATTCAACACTCAAGCACTCTAGTGTAGGGGGGAATGAAATTATATATCACTACATCCTTGATACCTCATTATAATCCCAAATAATATGTTTTTTCTATAATGAATGGACATCAAACCATATCAAGAAATTATCTTGAGAATTTGGTTAAAAACATTGAATAATACTATGTAATAGTCAAGTTTCCCAGAAAAAGTTGTAGATTCTCATAAATGCAAATTGATCATAAGATCTTCATACGGAACTCCCCTATTAATATATGATAAACATATTACCAGGAGATATTCATCTCATAATGTGATTGAGTCGCAAGACTATATAACCTCCTAGAATATCTCTGAATAAGAAAAATTTCTAGGACCCCCATCTGATTTGTAGGGGTCCTCCCAAGGTGAGAATCATAGGTGGCCACATATATCCAGCCCTTAGCTGACTAAGATTCTAGCCTACCTCAAAAAATGGGATTGTAGTACCTATAAAATTCATGGAGCATGCTCGACCTTCACACATCCACAGTTGGTATTTTGGGTGCAACCTGATACTCAATATGAAGTTGGATTATATGAAAATTGATCATTAGTACCCCCACATATATAATTCCCTATACTAAGGCCTCACCACTATGTAGAACATCCTAAGGATCTATCTAGCGAATCCTAGCCAGATTTATTTAGGGTTGGATCTTGAAATAATCAATACATGCCACAATGAATGTGTATATTTGGTAATCTAACTCAAGAATGACATAGAAACCACAACCTGTTACTATATGTTTCATATACTAACATTTTCTCTACAAAGATTTCATACAAGTACTAATTCAAAAAAAATAGTTATCAATGTCATAGTGAGTGGATGTGTTGGTTTTTTCACCAACACTAGAGTCCCTATACTACAATTTGAACTCAAAACACTTTAACTCCATTTCCATAAACCACAAACCAAACCTAACAGATAGAAAAAAACTCCAAACTCTAGTCCTAAGGTAAAAATTAATCCTCTCGTACCATTTTGTCACAAATTATCCCACTAAGGACTTTCTAGTCTATGATAAGATAATTTTGATAACCCTAATCCCCACACTAATAGGACGTGGTATGGAAACCAGCCCCTGGTAGGAATATCACACTTGTGAGAGGAATTAACCAATGGGACATATAAAAAATTACACATACCCAAGACTATAGAATGATAAGAGTAAATTAAAACATTTACCAAATGCATTTACACATCTATACCCCACAAACAGAGTATAAAAAATGATTTTGGAAAGTGTAACATCCAAATACATTCCCACAAAAAAACTGCAATAGATTCCTACCTACTCAGAATGAAGGGTCTAAAGTCAAATAAAACACTAGAATAATGCTTAGTCTGTTTAACCCAAACTATAATCCAACTACATCTAATCTTCTTAGGACCCCATAAAAAGTCCATTACTTTTCATAATACAAAACATGTGTGGGTAGAGCCCATGAACCGTAGAGTATAACAATACCCAGTATGACAATACCCTGTATGAAAATACCCAGTATGAAAATACCCAGTATGACAATACCCAGTATGAAAACACCCAGTATGACACCTCAAAATCAATAAACATAAATAATCAATTTATTGGTCATTCCCTCAATACATAGGTATTGGTATGTAAATTAATATATAAGACCAAATGAAAATAAAACCCACAAATACTCATTACAGACTATAAGTCCCAAATATCTCAGAACCACTGCTAGCCACCATATTCCTCTTGAGGATTCATTATTCACATACATGAGAGATATCACTCCACAAGACATGTAGTATCTAACACTCATCCAAGAGGTAGTTCTTGTTTGGCCTCTCCAAGAAGTACTCATTGGATCCCTGAGGATCACACTACCTAGATAGGTGATCAAATGTAAGAATTATAAGGGATTACACCAACCCTATTGTTTCAAAATAATAGACAGGGCATTGAAACCCTATTCATGGTTGTCATATCTATAACATAAACCCCACCTATAAAAGAATATATGATAGAAGATCCTACCCAGGTCCTCACATAGATATACAACAAACCCTATCCAAAATACAACCCTTTTGGTGATCAAAATCCAATTTCCAAGATATAATGCCACACTGTACCCTTATAGGGATATATTAAGGGATCACCCACAGCTAAACCCGGTTAATGTTGAAGAGATGGAATACCACATCTTTTACATAAGGAAGTACACAAAATATATTAGGGGTACATGGAATGTCTTTTCCATCCAGAGACTTCTCATATCTCACCATATCACATGGCATGTAATTATCCATATCCATGGTGTGCCTTTTAGGGGAAAAGTAATGTGGAGTTATGGAAAAAAACTCATAATGAAACCTATATTTTCTTGTGTACCACCTTCCATAAAAATTTACTATGGTAGGGCCTATATACATGTTAGTGTCTAAGTACCTAGCCACGTGCGAGTACTCTAAATGTGGTTGTGTGCCTAGTCATGTCTGTTCCCATGTATCCACCTATATATATTCAAAAAAAACTAGCATTGGGATAGATGGTGTGTGACATGTTTCACACAACATGTGATATTTTATAACATGTGTAAGACCTAGAATCGTAGAAGTGATTCTACAAAGCCTGTGTTCTTCTTGAGAACATTCAGTGTAGTCCACATTTTTATTGAAATTCATAGTTATTATACATGTCTTTTTATGCTTACACCATATCTATCCCACCACATTCACACTCATGTATCATGTTTCTTGGATGATATAGTCCTAAGAGACTTCTCTCTAGAATCCTACCTCTAATCCACTCAAATCATAACTTTCATCCCACCATGTCATCATCAGATCTCAAACCTTTAATCTGGAATCAACGATACAATAATGATCCTCCATCAATCATCCACCATCATAATTTCACATCAATCACACCATAAATCATGAACCTAAACATATAGTATCAATATGTTGTTTTGACGAATGGTCATGAAATGATCGAAAATCAGGTATTGTTTAAAATGTCATTCGAGGAAATATGAGTGACAAATCATGTAAAGAATTCTGAAAAAAATCCCTTAAACACAAAATTCAAATAAAACTAGTACATTTTTACATTGGACTAAACTTTTTTACATTATTATAAAAAATAGGGAGTAGCATATAAACAACCATATTAATTTCCCCAAACTCCATGTCAATAAATCCACACCAATAACAACACAATTGGCCTTAGAATCAAACTATTAGAATAATTGATTAATGTTCATCATTGGGAAAAAAGGGAAATAAACCATGAAAATAAAACCCCCTAACATGGGTTAGGATCTATTTCTAAAGAACAATAATTTTTTTTCTTCGATGCAAGGATCCTTGAATTATGTTGGTCAAAATGATCCTTGATACTTTTTTGTTTTCCAAGATATCCTCCATTGGATCCTCTCCTAATTATAGGTTTACGAAGATAGTCTGAGGAATTTTTCAAAACCTTGTTTTTATAGAGAATATTAGGACATTATTTTATATCCTAAAAAAATTAATTAATTAGTTATATACTTTTTTATTTTCACTGCAACAACACGTAATCAAAAAATCTGATGTTGGTAAAGATTATTTATTTCAAATGGTAAAATCCATGTTTTGGAATAAACTATGGTCTTAGATTTAAAATCAGATAATCCCTTAAAGAGTTATTCCACTAAATCAAGAAAAATATATGTGTTTCATATAATTTATTTGTAACATCCCAACCGAGGAGAAACTAAATGGTTCCCCAAAATGAGGGGTCACATGTCCTCAAGCCTGCCTTCATGTTTTCCAAAATATGTTGACTAGAAGTGATGGTCTAAGGTGGTACATGGAGATACTATAACCTCATAACCAGAGTGTAGAATAGTGGTTTAATAAAATCATTCAATAGAACAAGATTAATATAACTTAGTTGTTGAGTATAACCCATCCAAATGATGATAGTAATAAACATATCCAACAGATATATCCTATAAAATATGAGTATGTCATGTTTATAAACAAAAAAGTTAGAAAATTCATGGGAACACACATAAAATATAGAACATGTTTCAAAATTTTAAAAATACCATAGGATACTATATCCAGATAGCAACACTATCCATAGATTGATCTTATTATCCCATTCTCATATGCACAATCAATCAAGCATTGAAAATTGAGCAATTATCCTACACCCAAATATCATCTATGAAGTCTATTCATTTACCCAACGATGGATTTAATAGGGTGTGAGATAACACTCAGTAGTCCACCACCATTGGTGTCTATAACAAGTACATCATGTGTACATAAGTTGAATTATTAGGAAATATATAATAGTGACACAAATGATAAAAAATGTCAGATAAATGTAAATGCGTTATTATCTACCCTATTAAGGTGAACTCTAAACCAGCAACCATAAACATGGTCTAAATGTAAATCATGATACAACATACACCCCTACCTATGCTATTTAATCTAGTTCCAGAACCAAATGGAAAGATTCAAAGTATAAATTTCTAGTAAATCATCGTCATTTTAGGTCTATATAGGCTATACCAAAGGTATAAATGAACAAGGAATCCTTATCATTTCTGGCCTACATTGGACAAATCTAAGGTATAAATTTCCAAGGCATCTTCATCAATTCCATGGATTATCTCCATAGAAAATATATAATGACTTAGATGGATCCCAAGGAGTATGTCCAAGGTGGTCTAAGAATGTAGGATACAAGGAGTAGACATTTCATTGGAATGAAAAGTAATCTGGATCCATGTAGCATTATTTTACATGGAATAAAATGTATCCATAACCACTTCATTTAACTATTTAATATCTCATATCATAATCATTCCCAATCCATGAGTTTATTAAATTCATCCAATAATTAAATATTAAACATTTTTCCATTAAATAACTAGTAATCACATAGAAGACGATGCGTAATCCCTTTCATAAATATTTAATTTAATTCATTAAGGATTTCAACATAATTAGTGTTCTCACAGACACCTAATGTGGTGTCATATCACTGGGAAAATACATTAGAACACCCCATGGGTGGATCCGGATGAGGTAAATAACCTCCAACCATAGCATGGTGCTTTGTGGGAAACCTTACAAGGTTCCACTAATTTAATCAAGGTGTTCAATTAATTTATGAGAAAATATCATAATATCTGATGTGCAAAACAACTTCAACATGCTATAAAACACCTATATTTTTCATTTTGAGGTAAATACCACCTAGCATACACCCATGGTAGAACAATAATCTTGTGTCATCTCCAAACTCGACCAATATTGGGAGAAAATGGAAGAACAATCAAATACCCTAGAAATTGGGCACATTTTCTTATACCAAAATAACTTCATCGATGTGAATAAAAATATAAAAAGGAACATGATGAATAAAAAAATCACAGGTACATATCCAACGAGAATAAGGGATCTAAAATTGGAGTCTGGAGGATTATACTACACCAATACCTAGGTGAAACTTCAATGTGGAGCTCCAAATTGATTCACCGGTGTGTGTTGGATAAAATAAAAGGAAATAAGGGTTTTAAGTAAATTTAATGTCAAAATGATAATTTCCCCATCTAATTACTTGGTTTCATGTCTTAGTTGAAGTATTATCCAAACAATGCACCAACTGTACTCCCCTAACATTCCAAAGGATAACCCCACATGGTTCATGTTCCATGTTTTGGAAACCATATGCAAACCATGTGAGTTTTATACTCTAAAAATTGTAGGTGGGTCACACGGGAATGTGGCCATAGTTTCAAGGTTTCATCAATCCTAATTTCCTTGGAAAGATAACTAACCACCTTGAACAGTTAGGAGAAACTATAAAACATTGGAATTATGGTCTCTATTAACTATGCGGCTAGGCTAAAATTTCCAAAAAGCAAGCCTCTAGTGTTTGAAAACACCCTAAACACCCCCCCAAAACTCATATGACATCATTAGGAACTTACACTAGGAAAAAACAAGGAACTAAAATGAAATTCAATATAAAAAACCTCAATAGAAAATTGAGGATCTTACAATCTTTCCCTATTACGAAAAAACATCACTAAGTTACTCTTCTGAGGGTGGTAAAGCATCTAAAAAATGTTTTTACCACTAAGAACATATACCTACCATTTTTTCCTAGGTATCTTATAATATAGAACCATAATACATATTGTAAAGACTAGGAGATTTCAAGGAAAAATTTTTCTTAAATACTTTGGAAATTTACGAGTCTACGGTTTCTGACAGTACTTGATTGTGAGGCCCGGTGAGCCCGAAATCAATTTATGAAGTTTTTTTCGGGAACGTTTAGTAAAGGCACATGAGGGTTTTCTTATCTTTTGAACCGGTGCTCAGAATTGAAATCTGAGGGCACCGATGAACTCGAAGCGCTGGTATTCTCTTAAGGGGACCTTTACCGCAGTTGCGTTTTATGCAGGTTGAAAGTTAATTTTCAGGGTTTTATAAAAAAGTAAAATAAAATTGTTGTGAACAATTTTAATTATTATTGGGTAGTTAAATCCTACCTTGGGACGTTATTGGTGGGAACCACATCCACATAACCTCTCATGAGATAATATTTGTGAGGTGGGTCCCACATGAGCCCTAACTAATCACCTCCCCTCAACTCCCCGTTAACACCCCCTTTAACTAATTCGATAACTCCCCCTTATTGAATGAGATCTCTTCACCTCCCTCTCTCTATCTCTTTAATATTTCCCAACACATTTTAATTAATGAATTCAAACTCTTCAATTAATTAATTAAAGAGTTTTAATTGTGAATTACATGTGTAAATAAAAAAAAATATCCTTAGCTATTATTTTATTTTGGGGCATTCGTTGTGTTGAGAGGATTTTGGGAGAGCTCTTGAGATTTTTAAGAAGGAGTTCCTCAATTTAAGGAAGAACACCGTCCTTCCAATGAAGAACCGCCGAAGAACGAAGATCACTTCCATCGATCTTCGGCCAATCCAAAGGATAAGTATCTTCCCACATGGAATGCCGACGAAGCTCCATCCTCGACTCCTTCTTCCCTGACGTCAACGAGTTGACGCTGTCTCCCCACGACGTCGTCTTCTACGACACCCGACTACCGCGAATCTTATTTCGAGGTAGGGGAATTGTATAATTTTAGTTTGAAAAAATTATACACTTATCATTGTTGAATGCGAATGGTTTTTTATGGCCAATTGATACCGCCTAACGCAGAGGGCGCAGGCCAAACACACATGGACCAACAACCCTCCGTTGTATCTTTTATTTGCGATAGAGACCATCTTTGGAAGGTGGCGACAAAAGAAGGAAGAGGTCGCACGCCACCCACATAAAGAAGAATCGTCGCCCACAACCGCGGGCCGCTCGGCCGAAGAAGAACCGGCCATGGAAAAGGAAGACTACAACGCCATAAGGGGAACCGTGTTGTGGAGGACTGCAGCCCGCACTCCACGGGACGCTTTGGCAGAAAACCGGCTGGGTGTAGGTGCTGCAACACCCGAAGGTGCCGTACAACAAGACTGCGGCCCGCCCGAGCGGGCCGCTTGCACCGGGAAGGTCAGATGGCTTCGGCCGGCCGGTTGGGAGGGTGGTGCCGCTCGGAACCACTGATTCGGGAAAGCAGGGGGTCCCCCCCCTCAGACCGCTCGACCCTTCTGGGCTGATCCGTGGCCAACCTGGCCACACCCTGCCGGGCCGGGCCACGCCGAGCCTAGCCGGGCTGCACCGAGCTGGGCCGGACCGTGCCGAGCTGGGTCGCGCCACACCGCGTCGGACCGGGCTGTGCCCTGCCGGGCCGGGCCGCACAATTCACTGGGCCGGTCTGACCCTCTACCGGGTCAGACCCGCCAAAACTGGGTTGACCCGACCCGCCGGCCCACTAGGCTTAACGGGTCGGGCCCATTTTCACTTAAAGGTGAATAACTTGAAGACCGTGCATCCAATAGATGCACCGTCAGTGGCACTGGGACCCTCGTTAGGTGGATTTCCTTTTTCGACACTCTAAGTGAGTTTTGGACAACATTGGAAAATGGGTGGGTTTGGAACGAGCGTATTTCCAACTGAGCCCCTAGAGCAAAAATGCTAATAACTCTCAGACCGGGCGTCCGATTGACCCACCGTCTATCACTTTGGGTTCCTTTTGACGAGACGGAAATTTGGGATACATAAACTCTGAAAATAGTGACAGTTATTATATCAATCCCTTGGCTTGAGGAGAAATCCATCCCTGAATTGAGCGTGCTATGTGCGGGAACCCTAGTGCTGGCTGCGACTGCAACGACTACCGTACTTGGATCCTCCATGGGTTCGATGACGATGACTACTATACTTGGATCCTCTATTGGTTCAGCAGCGAGTAATACTCTACTTGGATCCTCCGTGGTTTTGGCAGCGAGGACTTCTGTACTTGGATCCTCCGTGGGTTCGGCAGCAATGACTTCTGTACCAGGATCCTACGTGGGTTCAGCAGAGGAGATGATTTTGAGGCTACAACTAATCATCCCCACCCCTATTCATGAGTTTTATACCTGTGTGAGATAAGTCTTGAATTTCAATCATTATCTTTGATGTGATTGACTTCTTTCCAGTGTGGACTGGGTTGTGCTTCGGCTCGAGAGTTGGAGTCGTACTAGATTGAAAACTTAGGTATATGTATGGGCATATACCAAAGATGGGTTGGTTGATGCACCGTGTTTTGTATCATACTTCTTGTTTATCCTTAGTGTATATTGTGTGACCTTGTGGGTCTCGGGGTCCCTAGTGAGTATCGTCATACTCACCCTTGCATAGGCTATGCCCGCACTACGTTGTGTTGGATGCAGATGACGGACAACACTGATCATGGTTGAGGCTTGTAGAGCTGGATGATACTCGGAGGTGGACCACTTGGTGAGACGTACATGGAGCAGACGGACGGAACCGAGGTGCTGAGGAGACTATCTATACCCACCCTTAAAATGGGATTTCCAGAGGCTGACTTAGTGGTTTCTGCTTTACTTTATTGTAGTTTTACTAGTTTTCAGTTGTACTGTACTTTCAGTTGGGTTTTTATTCTGGCACATTTACCTTTCAGCACTTACTTTTGTATTCAGTATCACTTTTTTCTTACATTTGTTGCATACTCTATTGTGTGGTTTACTATTATAAAGTCACTTACTTCTCTTTTATTGGGATTTACACCTTTTCTGCTAGTCTCCAACCCATGGCCTATGGAAGGCGGGCTTGGGGTAGTCACGGCTGGGGCCCCGAAGATGGGTTGTGACAAATTGGTATCATAGGAGTCATTTTTACAGCAAAAATTAGGACTCTGATCTATATTACTGTGAAGAAATTCTTTTAAGAGTATTGAGTGTGGTTTTCAGTCCAGGTAGTCCAGTGTTGGTGCATCAACCGACGTATCCATACACCAGGACCCTGACCTCTGATTTCCGACTCAATGCACGAAAACATTGTTTGTGTGTGTGTTTCCTTTGAAAAGCTTTCTTTGTGATTAATTTGTGTCAGCTCACCAGGTATACTATTTTAACTGTGGAGAACTTGTTTCTTTTCAGGATGGCCCCACGAAGGCAGCTGTCTAGGGTTCTAAGTCACGTGCGAGATGGTAGCCCACCGAGCCACCAGGCCTCGGTGTAGGGCCCCATCACAGCGGAGGCACCAGTGGTACCACTACCCGCTGATCCAATGATACTACAAGACCTAGAAACAGAGAGTGCACGCTGCCTGAGTGCGTTGCATGATTTTCAATGACAGACGCTGCCCAGTGAGGTTCGCCGACCTCTCACGCTACTCAACGAACATGGTATGAGACCTGTTCTTCAGGGCACAGACTTTAGAGCAGGTACTGAGGCATGAGATCACGGCTTCAATGATTCCCCTTAGAATCCCGACACAGGTGGGGTGCTGGAGCAAGCCCTTCTAGTGGATAGTTTTCTCGCTGAACAGACACTAGCAGTGAGACCCACCATTGGATGACACGTTGTGGAATCTTTTGCAGCCGACAGTAGACAGTTGATGTAGAGGTCCAATCAGACCCAGCCATTAGGTGGGCGGCCTCAGGATACTAGTTTGGATGTATAGGGCACACGAAAAAGAGCCATCCATACGAGGGGAAAGCAGTGCTATGCATGCGGTGGGAATGGTCACATGGCTTGAGATTACCCGACCCGCCATGTAGATGAGTAGCAGACAGTAGAGGGACCTCTCAGGTAGAGGCAAAGGTTCAACCGTGGTGGTCCGTCGGGAGCAGGAAGACAAGGTAGAGGAGCTGGTCGAGCGGCGGGTGGTGGACGATGTTTCGAGGCTCTACCACCACCACCACCAGGAGGTCCACCCCGACCATAGGGAGCTGGCAGATAGAGACAGGCTCAGATCCAGGCAGTTAAGGCCTAGGACCACGGCACAACTAAGATGATTCAAGTTACTATCTGTGTCTAGTCCACCCTTGATGATGTACTTATAGACACAGGAGTGAGTCATTATTTTATTTCTACTTCCCTTGTTCGTAGCTCAGAGATTCTGACAGAGCTGTTGGGTCGATCCTTATGGCTAGAGACTCCTACGGGAGCAGACTCGACCATTAGGCACTGGTTCTGGCAGTGTGAGCTTACTCTAGGAGGTGAGAGATTTGGCTGGGATCTTCTTGTAGCGGCTTCAAGGCCTTACGACATCATCTTGGGTATGGACTGGTTTTCTATAGTTCATGCTCAGATCGACTGTATTAGGCGCAAAGTGTGGTGTGTCCGCACGAATGGGAGCAGGTTCACCTTCACCGGCGAGAAGGGATCCTTTGCAGTGTAGGATGGACTTATTCATAGGAGAGGGAAGCCTATCACTCATCAGTTGGCTAGTCTCATCCTCGAAGCGGTTGATGTGAAGAGTCTGAGTTTTTCATGTTGTGGTGTATCAGTATGTAGATGTTTTTCCTGATGACGTTCCAAGACTACCTCCTCATAGGGACGTAGACTTCTATGTTGATCTGTACCCCGAGACAGCACCGATATCTACTCCAGCATATCGGATGGCTCCCTCTGAGCTTTGTGAGCTGCAAGTACAGCTAGAGGAATTGTAGGGGAAAGGATTCATTCGACCTAGTGTTTCACCCTAGGCTTCTCCGATTTTTTCTCACCAAGAAGGAGGATGGGAGCTTGCGACTATGTGTCGACTACCGTTGCCTGAATCAGGTCATCGTATAGAAAAAGGACCCACTTCTGAGGATTGACGAACTCTTTGACCTGCTCAAGGGAGAACGATGGATCTCAAAGATAGATCTCAAGTCAGGATATCACGATCTTAGAGTTTGAGATGAGGATGTGCAGAAGATGGCCTTCAGGTGTCGGTATGGATACTACGAGTTCTTGGTTATTCCCTTTGGCATAACCAATGCTCCAGTAGTGTTTATGAGTCTCATGAATAGGATCTTCCAGCCTTACCTCGTTCGATTTTTTGGAGTTTTCATCGACGACATTCTGATTTACTCAAGTACTAAGGAGAAGCACGCCTACTACTTGTGGGTTGTACTGGACACACTCTGAGAGCACCAACTTTTTGGTAAGCTCTCGAAGTGCCAGTTCTAGATTCAAGAGGTTCACTTTCTAGGACACGTCATCTCAGAGGCGGAAGTAGCAGTGGATCCAGTGAAGATCGATGTTGTACTTGCTTGGGAGCCACCCAAGAGCGTGATGGAGGTGCATAGTTTCCTAGGTCTGGCTGGTTACTATCCTATATTTGTGCCAGAATTCTCTAGAGTTGCATCACTGCTTTCAGCCTTGATGAAGAAGGGAAAACCCTTCATATGGTCAGATAGATGTCAGTAGAGCTTTTAGGAGATGAGGCAGAGATTGACCAGTGCGCCCATCTTGAGGCTATGGGTGGAGGGCGTAGGGTACGTAGTTTCCTACGGCGCATCAGGGACTGTAATCGGATGTGTCCTGATGTAGGAGCGAGCGGGGATCACATATGGTTCATGACAGTTGAGACAGTATGAGAAGAACTATGCTACCCATGACCTGGAGTTAGAAATAGTGCTCTACACCTTGAAGTTGTGGCGGCACTATCTGATGGGAGAGTGCTTTACAGTCTAATCTGACCACCAGAGTCTCAGGTACATCTTCTCACAGAAGGACCTGAACCTGAGACAACGGTGATAGATCATGTTCCTCTAGGACTATGACTTTGAGATAGACTATACTCCTAGTAATGGGAACGTTGTATCTGATTCTCTCAGCAAAAGATCAGGCATTAGGCTACTAGGAGAGATGACGGAGCAGCTAGCCGTGTTGCAGATATCCTTTGTGGATTGAGATGGAGCAGCCTTTATACAGTTACTCCTCCACTCCTTCAGCGAATCCGAGAGGCGCAACGTGGGGATGTTGACTGTGAGATGCAACATGCTCAAATATCCACAGAGCAGGCACCTGATGGATTTTCTGAAGGAGGGGAGAAATTCATCCTTTTCAGGGGATGTACTATAGTACCAGTTGCACTGCAGGAGGTAGTGCTGAGGGATTTTTACACTTCCCCTCTAGCGGTACATCCCGGAGTGGCGAAGATGTACCAGGACATCAGACAACAGCACTGGTGGCCATGTATGAAGAAGGCTATAGCCGATTTTGTTTCACGATGCCTCACTTGTCAGTCAGTGAAGGTAGAGCACCAGGTGCCAACGAGCTTGGTTCAGCCCTTAGAGGACCCGAAGTGGAAGTGGGACGGGATATACATGGATTTTGTGATAGGGCTTCCACATCCATCCAGAGGACATGACTCTATTTGGGTGTTTGTAGACCGACTCACCAAGTCAGCCCACTTCCTACCGATCAGAGAGCAGGGCTCAATAGAGAGATTGGGATGCCTCTACATTCCAGAGATCGTACGACTTCATGTTGTGCCATCGTCTATCATTTCCGATCGAGATGTTTGTTTCACTTCTCGGCTATGGAAGGGGTTACAGGAGGCTTTTGGGACGCAGCTATGTCTGACCACCACCTTCCATCCTTAGATGGACAACCAGACTTAGAGGACCATTCAGACTCTCTAGGACATGCTTTGTGCATGATTCCTTAACATTGGTCGCAACTGGGAGGATCAACTAACCTTGGTGTAGTTTGCATTCAACAACATCTATCACTCCACCATTGGGATGACACCTTACGAGGCACTGTACGGCCGACCTTACAGATCACCTTTGTGCTGGACTGACCCAGGGGAGTCATCACTTGTAGGACCAGATATGTTTCAGGATATGACGGAGACAGTGCAGAACATCCAAGAGCGGATGAAGACTACACAGAGCAGACATAAGTCCTATGTTGATAGGAGAAAGAGACCACTGGAGTTCGAGGATGGTGACCACGTATTCCTACGGGTCTCACATCGATGAGGTCTATGAATATTTGTCTGGGGTGGCATGTTATCTCCGCATTTCATCAGACCTTACCAGGTCCAGAGCAGAGTAGGTGAGGTGTCTTACCGCATGTCCCTTCCACCTCAGTTGCACCGGGTGCATGACGTCTTCCACGTATCTCAGTTGAGGAGATAGGTGCATGACCCGTCCCACATCATCGACCAGGGGGAGCTGGACATCGATGACGGGGTGACATTCTTGGAGGTCCTTGTGGAGATCGAGGATCGATATGAGTGGGTCCTACGTGGGCGGTTGATTCCATTGGTGTGCATTCGCTGGCAGTACGGGAACCTCCAGGAGAGCACTTGGGAACGGGAGGCCCAGATGCGTGTACAGTACCCCCATTTGTTTCCCTAGTGTGTGTTGTAGCTTTGCATGGACGTAAATCCTTGATGTGGCACTACAAAAAAAAGTGACTTATACCAACAGAAATTCAATGACAGATAATATATTTGTTGGTAAAACTCAGTATTTCCAACAGATATTATGTTTTGTTGATTTTAATTTAATATACCTATAAATGTTTTTACCAATAGATATATCTATTAATAATAACTATTTAATACCAACAATTAGTTTACTAACACTTAAATATATTACATTATTATATCAATACCAGCATTTTTTTACCAACACATAAATATATTATTAATAACCATCATTACCAATAGATCTTTTAACATCGGAAAAATATGTTGGAATAAACTATTGAAGGAAAAAAATACTTTATCACTAACTGATCTAGAAATCTAATTTGTTATAATATTGTTTTTAAGACCAATGTTAACATTCAAATTATCATGGGTGTATTGTTAAAATATTATGTTTTATATAGTAATTTAATTTTTATATTTAAATTTATAAAACATAAAAACTAAAAAACAGAAATCCAATAAATTATTAATATAAATTTAAGAAGTAAAAAAAAACATAAAAATCATGAGAAATTTTGGAAGGGGTACGCTCTACTAGGTCAACGCTCCTGCAACCATGCCCTGGCGGCAATGGTTACCGCAACGGCCCCTCCCCCCTCGGTGGGGGAGGTTCTGTCGTCATCTCTACTTGGGGATTGACCATCGCACTTTACCCATTTCTCAAATCCTGATTTCTTACCCTCTTTCCATCAGATCTCCCTCAGTCCGAAGGTCCCAAAATGGTTCGATGGGTCTTCACAATTATCGCTCTCAACCTTGGAATTCACTGATATTTCCACCCTACTAAATTTTCCATGATTGCACGTTTCAAATGCCGACGGCCATCAGTGGACATCGTCGATCACCTGAATTTTGGATCGTGGGGTCTACATGAGTGCATGACTATAGGGATTCTGGATTCCAAGAATATTATCATCTGGTTCGCCTTTGAAGAACATACAATCCTTTCCTGTCAAATGCATCCTAATTTCACCAATGGTATGTATTGAAGTTGATGTCTCTAAGTGACTGGTTGACTCCTTCTGTATTACTGTGGGTGAGGAGTTTTGTTATAAATAGTTGGTAATTTTTGAATCTTTGTATGGTTTCTGATCATTGTGCATGAAATTGGAGCATATTCTTGCAGTTTGTAGACACAAGAGGTTGATGCAACAGGGATCTATTATGGGTGATCGGGTGAATAAGTCTTTAGTTGGTACTGCTTTTGATCGTGGAAGGTTCCCGATGAACTTTAATGTGTCAAATGAGGGCAGTGAGGGTGATGTTCGAACTGCTAGTGTGGATACTGGTCATATGAATTTGGGTGATGTAGTGTCGCTGAAACCAACACAAGTGTTTCCTCCTAATCCGAAGGTTAATGGAATTTTTCAATTGTTGAAATAGGACATGAAGGTGGTTAGCTCTTCAGGAGCATTTGTTAATCAGGGAAATGTGGCTACTGTATGTGAAATCATTGGAGAAGAAGATGTTAATAACTCAACTAGAAGTCTTCCAGGTGATAATGGGGTAGCAAAGGGTGTACATGAGGGTGTAATGGTGATGTTAATCCAGACTTGCAGAATGTCTCTTTGAACCAACTTAAGGATGCTGAAATGCATAGGAATGTAGTGGTTGAGCAACCTGAAACCCCTAGGAGTGGGTTTTCTCATCCAAGAGACACAAGCATGGAGGATTCTAGATAAGTTCATGATGCAGATGTTGGGGACATGGTGAGGGAGGTCCAATGGGATCCCACCAATAAAGCTGTAGTTAATGAAGATAGTGTGGGCTGGGTGAAGGTAACAAGTTGGGTGGGACTGGAAATAATCAGTTCAAATGTTAGAGTTTTCAACCATTTTGGGAAAAATAGTGATTGTAATTTTTTGTTTCAGTTTTAGCCTAGTGTACTTGATTTCGGAGATGGAATGAATGCTATGGTGGGAGGGGGCTGCAGAACCTTAGCCTATAGCTACAACACCCCATTTATTTTGTTCTTCGTTGGTTTCAGAAGATTCCATGGCTTATGCGGCTATGAAACCAATGAAACCTGGGCTGGAGGAGCCCCTGGAGAAGATTCACAAGATCAAGATCACATTTCCTCAAAAAAAATCAAGAACCTCGAAAAAGGTCTTCTATTTATTCCTTTCAAATATTTATTATTTCATTTTAATTTTTGTTATCTAGTATATTTTGATAAAATATGGAATCTTTTATTCATGTTCCAATTTTTTTCTTTAGCATAGTTTGTGATAGATCTTTTTTCAATTAATTTGAACTTTCTTTATTTAAAAAATCATTTCTCATGAGTTTTTATTTTACATTAACTCAACATGATTTTTTTGTCTGGGTATGCTGGCTCTCCACATGTACTGAGTTTAAGTGGAAGAACATTAACAAAATTAAATTTTGTTTAAAATTAAAGTTTTTCAAATACAAGTTCCATAAATGAGGACTAGATTCAATCATGCGAGTAATGTTATATGATTAAAATGAAAAAATGGATTCCGTAATATGTAATAGTCTTCTAGTCCTTATTCCAATTGTTTATTCTTTATATTATTTCAGAGGTGACTTTTTTTGCCCTGTTTTTATGTTGTTTTTAGTGTGTGCTGATCTGGTTCATGGTGCCAAGGCCAAGCAGATGAAAGTCAAGGGACCTATTAGAATCCCTACCAATGTCATTCACATAACTACCAGGAAGCCCGATTTTGGAGAAGGTATTTTATATTTTCTTCCTTGATCACTTCCCAGTTTAACCTAAAATTCATGAAAAGTTAATGAATTTTCTCAAATCATACATTCAATGTTATGTTTTAGAATTTTAAATCAGTGAATTCATTTAATATCATTACTGTGAATGTAAGTGATGGTTTAAGCAGGTTATGTATTCCTTGTAATCCAACAGTAGAGTTTTTCTATGATCAAACAGGTTATATCTGGGTTTATATGCATATTGTAACATAACTCATATTGGATCATGTTTGATAGCTTGATATTCTCCACTCTATTTCTTTTCTTTTCTATTAAAACATGTAGAGACCAACACATGGGATCGGTTTGAACTGCATGTGCACAAGCGGCACTGCCCCTACTATCGGTGTGGTGCTACAACAAGCTGGAAGCAGGCATCACTGATCATGTTTGTGAAATAGGCTCTCGGGTGGTCGGATGAGGTGTTGGTCCACTCGATTGTGGTGCTCGTGCACTGCATCAATATTACGGGACCCCTAAAATAAAAGGGACGGAGGTATGGATGTGAATGCTACCCAGGAGGGCTCATGTTCATCAAAGGATGGATTCTCATTTGTGATTTAGACTTGGGTTCATGCCGTTTTGCTGATGGAGGATTTCTTGGTGGAGGGTTAATGTCACGTTGTTCAGGTTAAATCCATAACAAATATGGTTTTGGTGGATCCCTGGTTCGGGCAATTCGAAAATGATGGTTAGGAAGATAAAGACTCATGGGCACTTCTATTGTCATGCAATGTGCTATATTCAGATTTGTGTGCTGCAATTGCTTTCTTGAAGGAGTTCCCACTAGGGTTGTTTCATGTTGTTCACTGCTGCATACCTTTCTTGGACCAGGATTTGTATTGGGATGCCTCATGAAGACTTTCAGGCATCCAATCAACACTTGGAGGCCCAACCAGAAACCATGGTCGATCAGGTGGGATGTGTGGAAGGATGACATGAGGAGAGAGACACCAATATAGAATTTGTTACAAATACTGTGAAATAGGAGGATTCCACCTATACCAAAGACGTACCCAGATTACTATCCACTCTATATTATTCCAAGCTCAACTCAGTAATAAATTCCCCTCAGTGGGAGGATACTCTGCTGCTACTGTTAATTCTTTATCATTGTGAATAGGTTTCCTATTTCTTCCTCTATTCCACTGGCTTTATCCACCAACTCATTCTATTTTCATTTTATTTGTCTTAATGTTGTGTTACTACTATCCCCATGTGCTTCTAATTATAGTTTTGATGTTTTTCTTCTTCTTATATCATATGAAATTCTATTTATTATTTTTAATTATGTTTCATATTGTTTTGTATTGATCTTCTTCTTTCTTCCTCTATTTACTGTTGTTCTCTTCTTTTGTTTAGTGGTGTTTTTTTTCCTCCAGTGTTATTTATTTTTCTCCTCAGTGCGATGATCTCCCTCCATATATGAAGATCTAATTGGATTTTCTATTCCAAAGAAGTGAAGTTGAATTTTTCATTTTATGTTTTCAAAATTATTGTGATTATTTTCTTTCATACCTTCTCCGTGACTTTAGTGGATGTATTAAGGTGCTTGGTGACAACACATGAATTCCAATTCATTTTCTTCTTCTTTTTGAATCTTATCAATTTCCCCTTTTCGCTAGCATCATTTCATGATAAAGTGGGCTGTTAAATGATAATTGAAGTGGTCACTTCACAGAAAAGTATTAGAGTTCATCGTTGTACTTGTAGGAAGAGATAACTTTACACTAGGAACACATTCCATTGAGGATCCGTCATGCACAGGCCTAGGAATAGGACTCTCAGGCTGGTTTTTTTTTGCATTTTCCTTAAGAAGGGAACCACACAGGTGTTAAGATTTTTTAGAGGCAAAAAAAGGCATTGTAACTAGGGAATGGTTTGGTTAGAAGAAAGGGGCCACTAGTGGGTGAGTATGTGCTCCACGGTCATGAAGCTGAGCATACGGGTGTGTCTCATGCAGCTAGTGACTTTACAGCTCACTGGGTGTGGTGAAGAAAATCACTTCCATTGGGGTGGAGGTTGAGGTCACCATTTTTGATACTTCTTGAATTTATTCGGCCTTTTCAACTCCAATGTATGGGGGAGATTCATTCTATCATTTTAGTTTGGAGAAACCCATTTTTTTGTGTTTGAATTCTGTCTCTATTAAAGTTTTATCTTGGAAAACATTTTTTAGGGGTTTCAGTTGGTTTCGGGAACATTATATATGGATCAGAGTATACATCTCTGATGAAATATCAGCTGAGATGATGAAAATTGGTTTCTATGCAAATCATTTTTTAATACCTCAATTCATATTTTGGATTCAATTCATACAGATATTTTGAAATAATTTGAATTGGAGTAGGCTCGCTGGTCCTGGGGTATGGATGAGTCGTTGATGCTCGTTGTTCTGTGGTGTCGCATGGATGGGCTGGAGCTGACTCACTAGTATTGGGGTATGGATGAGTTGTTGGTGATCACTGGTCTTGGGGCATGGATAGGTTGTTGGTGATCATTGGTCTCTGATGTGGCATGGATGGGTAATGTTGTCATGGGGGGGTGAATTTTGTATCGATGGGTGTGATGGATCCTGTTGGGGGGGGGTGAATTTTGTATTTATTCATTTTGTAATGAATTTCATTATTAATATAATTGTTTTTTTATAAGTTTTATCATTTGTTAAATTCTTTTTTGATTTAGCAATTAAAAAAATATATTATAAATGATAAATTAATAAATATAATATGAACTTTTAATAGCAATAAAAATTTATAATTTTTATTCAAATTTAATTTATAAATAAATATTATATGTTTGTAATATTATTACCAACAGAAATATTTTTCACCAGAACCTGTTGCTAAACACTTTAACCAACATATATATTATCTATTGGTATTATTATTATTGCAACAGAACTATTTTATCTGTCGCAAAAAAATTTAGCAAAAAACTTTTTACCAACAGTTTAGTGACCAAGAAATATATGTTGGTAAAAGGTTTTACCAACACAAAATGAAATTTTACCAACAAATATGCTCCCGTTAGAAAAAGTGAAATATTTTTTAGTATGGGAGTAATGTAAAGACTCAGAAATTTCAAGGAAATTTTTTTCTTAAATACGTTCAAATTTTACGAGTCTGCGGTTTATGACGGTACTTGATTCTGAGGCCTGGTGTGCCCAGAATCAATTTCTGAAGTTTTGTTCGGGTACGTTCAGTAAACGTACATGTGGGTTTTCCTATCTTTTGAATCGATGCTCGAAATTGAAATCTGAGGGCACAAATGAACTCACGGCGCCAGTATTCACTTAAGGGGACCTTTACCGTAGTTGCGTTTTATGCGGGTTGAAAGTTAATTTTCGGGGTTTAATTAAAAAAGATAAATAAAATTGTTGTGATCAATTTTATTTATCTTGGGTAGTTAAATCCTACATGGGGAAGTTATTGGCGGTACCCGCATCCACATAAACTCTCATGGGAGGATATTTGTGAGGTGGGACCCACACGAGCACTAACTTATCACCTCCCCTCAACTCCCCATTATCACCCCTTAATTAATTCGACAACTCCCCCTTATTGAATGATATCTCTTCACCTCCCTGTCTCTCTATCTTTAGTATTTGTAAAACACATTTTAATTAATGAATTCAAACTCTTCAATTAATTAATTAAAGAGTTTGAATTTTAAATTACATGTGTGAATAAAAATAATAGCCTTAGATATTATTTTATTTTGGGGCATTCATTGTGTTGAGAGGATTTTGGGAGAGCTCTTGAGATTTTGGAGAAGGAGTTCCCCACTTTAACGAAGAACACCGTCCTTCCAACGAATTACCGCCGAAGAACGATGATCACTTCCTTCGATCTTTGGCCAAGCCAAAGGATAAGAAGGCACCCACAAGGAACGCCGATGACACGCCATCCTCCGTTCCTTATTCCCTAACGTCAACAAGTTGACGCAGTCTCCCCGCGACACCGTCTACCGCAAAGCCTGACTACCGTGAATCTTATTTCGAGGTAGGGTAATTGTATAATTGTATTTCTATAAAATTATAAAAATATCTTTGGTGAATGCTAATGGTTGTTTATGGAAAATTGATACCACCAAACATGGAGGGCGCGGGCCAAACGCACACAACCCGACGACCCTCTGTTGTATGTTTTATTTGCAATGGAGACCATCTTGGGAAGGTGGCGAAGAATGAAGACGGCGGCCGCATGCCGGCCACATGCAGAAGAATCGCGGCCCGCAACCATGGGCCGCTTTACCAAAGAAAAACCGACCAGCTATAGCTGGTCGGGCCAAAGGAAGACCGCGGTTACATAATGGGTGCCACGCTGCGGAGGACTGAGGCCCACACTCCGCAGGCTGCTTCGGTGGCAAACTCGACGGCTCGTCCGCCGGCCGGGTGAAGGAGCCGCAGCACCCGAAGGTGTCGTGCAACAAGACCGCAGCCCATCCGAGCGGGCCGCTTGCACCAGGAAGGCTGACTAATTGGGAGGACCGCACCGCTCGGCGCCGCCGGTTCGGGAAAGCGGGGGGTTGTGCCCCCCCCCCCACCCCCTCGGACAGCTCGGACCCTCCGGGCCGAGCTGCGGCCAGCCGGGCCGCACCGAGAGGGGTTTGGCCGCGCTGTGCCGGACCGCGCCTGACCCAGCTGGGTGGGGCCATGTGATTCACCAGGCCAGTCCGACCCTCTACTGGGTCAGACCCGCCACAACCGGGTTGGCCTGACCCGCCAGCCCACTGGGCTTAACGGGCTGGACCCATTTTCACTTAAAGGGGAATAACTTGAATACCGCGCGTCTGATTGATGTGCTGTCTATGGAATTGGGAACCTTGTGACGTGGTAGTCCTTTTAAGATACTCTAAGTGAGTTTTGGAATAATTTCGAAAATGGTCGAGTTTGGAATGAGCGTATTTCCAACCAGGCCCCCGAAGAAAAAATGCTAATAACTCTCGGACCGGGCGTCCGATTAACACACCATCTGTCGCGTTGGGTTCATTTTGATGAGACAGAACTTTGGAATACATCAAATCTAGACTTTGTGATAGTTGATGTATCGACCCCTTGGCTCGAGGACCAGACCCTCTCGGAATCGAGCGTGTTGTGTGCGGAAACCCCAGAGCTGGTTGCGACTACAATGACTATCGTACTTGGATCCTTCGTGGGTTCGATGACGATGACTACTGCACTTGGATCCTCCGTGGGATCGGCAGTGATGACTACTGTACTTGGATCCTCCATGGGTTCGGCAGCGATGACTACTATACTTGGATCCTCTATGGGTTCGGTAGGGACGACTTCTGTACTTGGATCCTCTGTCGGTTTGGCAGTGACGACTTCTGTACTAGGATCCTATGTGGGTTCGGCAGAGGATATGATTCAGAGGATACATCTAATCATTTCCACCCCTCTTCATGAGTTGTATACCCGTGTGAGATGAATCTTGACTTTTAATCATTTTCTTCGATGTGATTGACTTCGTTCCTCTGTGGACTGGTTTGTGCTTGGGCTCAAGAGATGGACCTGTACTAGATTGAAGACTTAGGTATATGTATGGGAATATACCTAAGAAGGGTTGGTTGATGCACCGTGTTTTGTATCTTACTTCTTGTTTATCCTTAGTAGATATTGTGAGACCTTGCGAGTCTCGGGGTCCCTACTGAGTATCGTTATACTCACCCCTGCACAGGCTATGCCCGCACTATGTTGTGTTGGTTGCAGACGATGGAAAAAACTGATCATGGATGAGGCTTGTAGATTTGGATGGTACCCGGAGGTGGACCACTTGGTGAGACATACATGGAACAGACAGACAGACCCGTGGGGCTGAGGAGACTATCTATACCAACCCTTTTGGACGGATTTCCGAAGGATGACTCAGTGGTTGCTGCTTTACTTTATTGCAGTTGTACTAGTTTTCAGTTGTAATGTACTTTCAGTTGGGTTTGTATTCTGGCCAATTTACCTTTCAGCACTTACTTTTGTATTCAGTATCACTTTGTGCTTACATCTGTTGTGTACTCTGTTGTGTTGTTTACTATTATAAAGGAAATGACTTCCCTTTATTGGGATTTACGCCTTTGATGCTAGTCGCCAGCCCCTGGCCTATGGAAAGCGGGCTTGGGGTAGTCACGACACGGGCCCCAGGGACGGTTTGTGACACATATTGGATGATCCATAAATGATTCATATAGATGTAACTCAATAACATCTAGCGGAAGCATATGAGATTGTTCTATGTAATAACGATGTAACTGAGATACATGGAATATGTTGTGCAAGGCTCAGTAACTCCGAGGTAACTATAACTAATAGGCTATCGGTCGAACTCTTTCAAAAATATCAATAGGAATGACATACCATGGCGAAAGCACACCTTTTCTCTAAATATTTCTATTCCACATCCTTGGTGAGGAATGTAAAAAGACATGATCCATGACCTGAAAATCAATATATTTTTAGCAATTATTGGTCGTATATATGTTTTCTATAATATGTATTTTCCAACTTCTTTCTAATTAACTGGTCCTAATCTAATGATAGATACATGATACATGGTATGATAAGTTTTTCCTCTCATGCCTATGACTAACACAGAGGTGACATGCATGTCCCACCTTAAAAAACCTCATATGTTTCCATCTTTATAGTCTTCTTATATTAATTTTACACATTCTTTTTATATGGTGTAGTCCAAATCCATTATATTTTTTTCCTATTGTAGCACAGGGGATAACCATGGTCATCTCTCTTGAAGATCATTTTTGTTTTTTCACTTACTTTATTCTAAAACACCTAAACTTTTTATTGTATTATAAATTTAACGATAATAATGGAAATATATTTGGGTTTTTGGATTATTTATAATAATGATATCTAAAATGATAATTTAAACTATCATGAAAATATAAATAGAATGATTTAATAAGAAAGAACTTGGTTTTAAGGTTTGGTTAAATTTTCAATAACTATTCTTGTATATATGTTTTATTTCAGTTTGATAATCCAAACATGAAATCTCAGGATTTAATTAATATTCTCTGTTTATGAATTATGAAATATCATTGAATGGTTAATCACTCTCAATTCCATCTCCTCATATAATCATGTTTGGGGAAGCACCTTTTTCAAAGATGTGTCATCTCCCAGAATCGGGTTCAAACCAATCTGTATCATCAATTTATTAACTCAACTCCATCGTATAATGAACTAACCGAGGGAGAGAGGGAATAGTGATTAAATAAAATAATAGATATAGATTGAATTTCATTTCATTTGGGCACTCACCAAAACGAGGGCATATGGCACACCCATACATGCTACTCAATTCTATCTACAAACATAAAATTAATATTTAATGAAAATTCCTTATCACCATCACATCCCCCCATGCCAAGTCTAAAGGACAACCTCTCATTTATGAATGTAAGAGATTACAATGGTGGAGTAAATGAAAAAGTGGAGGAAGAACAGTGTAATAAATAATGAGTGGTGGATGGAGAAAATAATAATTGAAGAATGGGGGGAACACAAATGCATGGATTAATAGTACTAAAATATGAATTACAATTGAAATTAAAACTAAAATTAAGAAAAGTAAAAGAAAATTGAAGAAGAAATGGGGGAGATTTGCGGTTAGCTTCCTAAGTGGAGATTTCCTCCTTGGTTCTTTAGAAGGAATGGGATAGAGTGGAATATAATGGAATGATTTGAGATGTAGGATATCCTCTCCTTTTATATGAAAAATTATCATTCAAACGTTGATTAATTGTATCCCAAATTAGTGATATAATCATGCAGTAAATCATGCGTAAATGTTTTTACAAAACCTGTTACACATCCACCCTCAAAATTGATGTTCCATTGGCCACCATATGTAGGAGTTATTAATTTTTTATTTATTGTTGTTTTTTATGGATGATGGTTATAGGAAGCTTTCATCAAAATATTTCAGTCAAAGTCCACCGTGAATAACTCGTAACTCCATGAAATTTATTTTAAAAATGTGTATATGAGTACTTGTTTCATTATAATTAAAATCAACTCAATTGGTAGTGTGTTGTAACAGCCCAATATTTTATGAAAAATATTATTTTTAATTTCATTAATGTCTTGTGTTGTACACTACACCAAAAGGAGCTTTCACAACATGCACCCTTGACTTTCCTTGTATTACACGCAATCGCGACCTTCCTCGATAGCGTGTGTAGTACGCAATACCGAGTTTCACTAAACAACGATATGCTATTAAAATATTATTAAAACTAGCCGTTATGAATAGTAATAACCACCTTTTAAAATTTTAGAAATTTTATCTCTCAAAATGGACTTCATTTTTCGATTCGGAGTATCGAATTTAGCCTAAGGTGATATTTTGGTACTTTTCGGATAACTTTCATATTCTGATGAATAGTGAAAATTACTAAATTTTAATTAAAAACAACTTTTTTAATCGAAATAATTAATAGTGATAAATTTTTAATTTGAGTGGTTTTAAAGTATATTTAGAATATATTTTTACAATTCAATACAATGTTTGTCATTGGATGTAATTTCACATTTACACTAGACATAAACAAGTGTTAATCTTTTGATAGTTATTATCTCTTAAAAACACGCTATTTGTTGTGACAACGGAAATTAATTATAAAATTAATTAATGCAACTTATATTTTGTAAATTATGTAAAATAGAAATCATTTTTGAATTCGGAATATCAATTATAGCTTAGGGTGAAATTTTGGCATTTTTCTGAAAAACTTCAATTTTTGATGAATAGTAAAACTACTAAGTGGTAGTTAAAAAATATTTTTTTTCATAAATCTTAATTTTACCGCTTCTTTGAATGCAATTTCAAGAATCCGAAAGACACAGTTAATGTCAGTAAGTAAAATGTGGTTCAATGAGATTAAAATAATTTTTGGTGAATAGTAACTTTTTACTTTTATTTACCACGGTTAAAAGTAAATAGGATAATTTAGTGTAAAAATGATATTAATATTATCCTAACACATGTCCTAATCCTATTGGACAAGTGTATCTCGACCAAAAACAACAATAAGTGTAAAATATTATCATTTAGGCCCACTTGGATTAGATTAGGACATTTATTATTATTTAATTCAAAGAAGAGTTAAAAGAGTTAAAATCAAAGTTTATTTACTAAAACATTTTTAATATAGGGTTATACATAATATAATTTCGACTATAAATATTCATTAGAAATATAAAAAGATTTCCTACATAATGGTATTTTATTTGTAATTTTTATACTTTAAATAATTTAATTTATTTATGACACAACGATGATGCAGTAATTACCTTTTTAAGAAACTATTAACATAATTGAAGTTATAAATGACCAAATAAATGTAATTTGAGACTTTTTATGACTTACACTAATTTTTTGGGTTAATATGACATGTTATTGTTGATATAAGTAACTTGGTTCAAACATATCATTCTGTTAGAAATTTCATAAAAATCATGTACCAAATAGTGTCAAAATGGACATGAATTAGTTTTTAAAACAAATATTATATTATCAATTGTTATTTAATTCCTAAAAATCTAAGGTTCGGAAAAATGACTTAGATAAGGATATATATATTAATAATAAACAACTTGGGGTCCGTTTGGCTTGTTATGGTAAGTTTATTAACCATATAGTGTAAGAAAACAAAAAGACACGGTAAAAGTTAAATTATTTATCTTAGAGTTAAATCTAATTGATAAGGTTAAAATAATAACCTAAACTTGTCCAAATCCTATTGGATGAGAGGATTGCGACCCATTCCCACCTTATCTTCGAAATAAATCAATTTGGAGCTATTTAAAACCGAACATGACTTTATAATAAAATAATATTTTTAGTTATTCCAAAGGTGCCCCTCTCCTCCCTTATTAAAGGGCACCTCCTCCCTCTTTTCCTCACACAACTTTGAGCCTTCAAGCTCGGAAAACCCCTGACCACATCTCTTCTCCACTTCCCTAGTATCATCCTAGTGGTCTTGGTCTTCTTCAAAGACCATCCTTAGTTCTTTAAGTGGAGGTTAAGAAAAGGAGCGTCAAAAAGAGGTAATATCCATTACCGATCTTTTTCAATTTCTTTCTTCTTCAACTTCTTCTTCTTTAGTTGTTTAATGATAAAGTAATAACATAAGTATTTCTTATATACTGATATGTTATTATAAATATGAAAAACTCTAATTAACCTTCTATCCATCCTACGGAAAAAGAAAATCACCGCGCGTGCGTACATACGGAATACCATCTCCACGCCGTGGTGTAAACTATTTTCCGCCACCACCTTAATTGGATGGGTATAATGGTGTAATGAGTAACTATATAGGATTATTATAAATTGATATTGATACTAAAATAGTATACATACACTTCAACACAATTCCACGACCATGGGAACGATATCATCGCTCGTGCGTACGTACGGACTACCGTCTCCACGACGCGATGAGATTCATTCTCAATGATTAAACATTCATGAATGATTATAAAGTATATATAATAAGTAATAATGAAATATATGACATAATAATGATACTGTATTTATTTATATTTATATGTATGTCATCTACTTAATTCCATTCAATTCAATAAGGAAACGAAGACAGCGTTCATGCGTACGTACGGACTACCGTCTCCATGAATGGTGTATTTCATTCCATTTATCAATATATTATATATTATGAATATATATTATATATAAATCATGTTTTAAATTCTGGATATAAGTAATCATGATCCCAGTAATCATATTAATAATTACAAGTTAAAAACACGAACGACAAATGAGACGATTTTACCCAAAATGCTATTCAACATGGAATTTACAAAAGAACGGGTAATATAAAGTCATAAGTGAACCATATATGATATAATAACAATAAATATGATTCTGGAATAAGTCAATAACATGATTTAAATAATTATACAGGAGGTTCGGACACTTACAAAGCAAGTCGGAGCGAAGGTAAGGGAAAATATCACAATCTCATTTTTATCCGAGATTGTTTTTATTTTGGCATTTACTGGGGTGTATTTTTATCATCCATATCCATGTTCCCTCAATATGTAATATTGGTTCCATCCACATACAATAGTTTAAATCCAATTTTACCCTTCGGTGAGTTTTTAGTAAAGAATATGAAAGGAATCTTTTGTCGTTTTTCGTACGAGGTACTTTTTGACTTTTCCGACAAAAGTACGAAGAATGTTTTTTTAACTTATACGGCATGAATGGATTTTTAAAACATTATTTCCAAGAAGCTTCCTTTACAAGTTTTCATGTTTATTTTTAATCAACTTCTTTTAGTTTAAAGTTGTATGACATGTTAAGAAAGGAAAAATGTTTTTGAAGAAGAAAGGATATTTTCCTCAAGAATGGAGTTCAAGTGTTTTATCGAAATTATTTTCCATCTAAGATAATAAAGGGTTCTGTTTTTATCCCTATTATTACATTTATTTGATTATGTTGTGATGGAATTATTTTTATGAATTCCTTTATCTTATATGAATTGTTGTATGATGTCACGATGCTTAAGATTCCCATTTTTATTACATGGGTTATGCTATGATGTATGGTTTATGATTTTGTGGCACACATAAGAATGGTATCATTATGAGATGGGTTGGACCTATATCTCCCTCCAATGCATTGGATAATGATTTTATATCTCATGAGATAGACAAGGCTGGAATGGTAGGTTAGACCAGTTTAGTGAAATGGGACTGAAACGAGGGTGACTCGGTTCAGAAAGGGACTTTGTCCACTAAGATAGTCTTGCCAATGAGTCTTGAATAACAAGAAATGATTCTCTATGCTTATGTATGTATGCCACAAAGTTTCAGGTTTTTAAGTTATGATTATTGGGATTACATTTCACTTCTATGATTTATCCCATGTTATGATATTATGATCTCTTTTGCAGGTTAAGATTTCCAAAAGCTGTGTTCTTATGTATATGATATGATTGATATTTATTTTTTTTACCCTTACTGAGCATTTGAGCTCACCCTTTCATGTTTTCTTTTCCCCAGGATATAAAGAATGGTTTTAGTTATAAAAAAGGAATATCTTTATGGGAGATGTTGAAGATCTTCCACCACGATTAGAAGATTATATTCTGAGTTTCCAAAGACACTAAACTATTACGATCCTTGTGTTTGTGTTTTTGTTATGTACTAAGTATTCCGCAAAAGTAATGTAATGTCCATTTACGTCAGGCTTCGGGTCTCTACATTTGGTATCGGAGGAAAGGTTTAGTAAACCTTTGGAAACTAGGATGCGAGAACTTTAGTGAGATCCCTAGAGATATTTCTAAGGTATGTCTAGGGATGTCCCTAAGGTTAAGTATACTTATAGGTTATAGTACTAGAATTGCGCTAACGATATTAGAATTTAACCTAAGATGTTAGATATTGTGGGTACTCCCCCTTTACTATGGTGTTTTCTCTAGCATGATTTTTGCCTCTCACATAATTCTTTATGTGTTTTAGTTAAAGGAGGAAACCAGACGGAATTTGGTTAACATTGGATCCAATGGACAAATTGGTGACTATGAGCAACAAAATTATGTAATGCCTAGAGATAAAGATATTGTGATTATGCCGAATCAGTCATCGTGATATATGATTAACAAGGTGAAATTTAGTGGTATACCTAATTCATCAGAGAAGAGGAAGATAGAATATTATGCATGTCCGCATGTTGAGGAGTATAAAGAAAGGAAGATTGAGATTTCTAAAGAAGGGAAGAAGAACCTTGAGGAATACCTCAAATGGAGGGACTGATTTTATTTGTGTGGAGAAAAGGGTCATAGAGTGACAGACTGTTATAGAGTTCAATGTATTATTTGTGGAGAACATGGGCATTACCCAACTCAATTCCCTGGCCTAAAAAGTTACTTCTAAATCAAGGAAGGACTTATTCCATGAAAATAATTGAAGAAGATGGATTGAAGTGTTTATGTATTGGTATTCAAGAATAATGTTGTTGAGGTACTTTTATTGTGTATTAGAATATTTTTTTATTATTGTGGTTTTCAATAATTTTAAGGTACCGGTAACCATGAAAAGTGATTCAAATATTTTGGAAAGCAGATGATATGCACATAATGAAGGGATAAGGAGAAAAAGAAATTTTTGACTGTATTCATGAGCTCATGATTGATATAAGGACTAAGTTATATCATGGTTTGAGTATATAGAATTTTGAGGATTTTGGTATGTGGAAAGAGTTAACTTTTAACAGCACTCATGCTTTCACTAAGATTCAATGGGTATTCATTTTATGGTATTCACATGACTGGAATGTGACGAACAAGATATATGAGGGATAAATGATGGCATTCACGTGATCATTTTCTTTATACTATTATCTTGGACCGAAGTATTTTAGATAAGCCTAAAGATTGGAATGGATTATGTTGGACATAAGTTAGTATTGTTTAAGGATAGAAGTTTTTTGATATTAATGATGGGATGTTATAGTAATGTAGTTTTAGAAAAAGGAAAACCCGCAGGACGGGTGACAGCCCATCGCTTCAGACAGGGCTGTGGGAATCGAACCCACAACCGAAGTGGGACTGGCCTTTATCGCCTACCACTGGCCTACAAGAAGTCCCTGTTTAGTAGAAACTAGTTTTATTATATTAAGCAGTATGATATATGAAGTATAAAGTCCATTTTAGGAACCATATTTGATTAATCTCACTATAGATGGACTTATGTATTTTTTGATAACTTTTCTAACCTTTTGTTTGAGACAGATGGAATGTCCCATCATTCTATCACATGATCTGCTAACACATCACGAATGACAAATTCAACTTCATTTCTTTAAGAGATGAAGCGGAAATTGTCCAAAGAACGACAAATAGTGAGACTATACCAAAATCACGAATGTATTTCTTCTAATTCCAATTTCATCAACTTTAGGGAAATGATCTTGAAAACCAAAAATGTTGTCCTAGTGCTCTTATATCTGATTAATCAGATGGTACCTTAGATCGTCACAAATTTATGGATTTGTGATTGTTGGCTTTTCCATAGCCATGTTCTCTACCACTCTCCATCAGAACATGATGGTTAGATTTTTCTTCCATATCCATATTTTCACCTATGTGGAAACCCAGTGATTAGTTTATTTGGTTAACCGTTACGTTTCATACTTTCATTTTTAAAGATTGGTTTTGGTATTCTTTTTTACGATGTGGGTTTCTATTAAAGAAACATTCAAATAGTAAACCATTTATAACCCCGACGAATTTCGAGGGAGAAATTCATTTTAAGGGGGGTAGAATGTAATAGCCCAAGATTTTATGAAAAATATTCTTTTTAATTTCACTAATGTCTTTTGTTGTACGCTACACCAAAAGGAGCTTGCACAACAATCACCCTTGACTTGCCTTGTATTACACGCAATCGCGACCTTCCTCGATAGCGTGTGTAGTACGCAATACCGAGTTTCACTAAACAACGATATGCTATCAAAATATTATTAAAACTAGCCGTTACGAATAGTAATAACTACCTTTTAAAATTTTAGAAATTTTATCTCTCAAAATGGACTTCATTTTTGGATTCGGAGTATCGAATTTAGCCTAAGGTGAAATTTTGGTACTTTTCGGATAACTTTCATATTCTGATGAATAGTGAAAATTACTAAATTTTAATTAAAAACAACTTTTTTAATCGAAATAATTAATAGTGATAAATTGTTAATTTGAGTGGTTTTAAAGTATATTTAGAATATATTTTTACAATTCAATACAATGTTGGTCATTGGATGTAATTTCACATTTACACTAGACATAAACAAGAGTTAATCTTTTGATAGTTATTATCTCTTAAAAACACGCTATTTGTTGTGACAGCGGAAATTAATTATAAAATTAATTGATGCAACTTATATGTTGTGAATTATGTAAAATAGAAATCATTTTTGAATTCAGAATATCAATTATAGCTTAGGGTGAAATTTTGGCATTTTTCTGAAAAACTTCAATTTTTGATGAATAGTGAAACTACTAAGTGGTAGTTAAAAAAATTAATTTTTTCATAAATCTTAATTTTACTGCTTCTGTGAATGGAATTTCAAAAATCCAAGAGACACGGTTAATTTCAGTAAGTAAAATGTGGTTCAATGAGATTAAAATAATTTTTGGTGAATAGTAACTTTTTACTTTTATTTACCACGGTTAAAAGTAAATAGGGTAATTAAGGGTAAAAATGATATTAATATTACCCTAAAACCTGTCCTAATCCTATTGGACAAGTGTATCTCAACCAAAAACAACCTTAAGTGTATAATATTATCATTTAGGCCCACTTGGATTAGATTAGGACATTTATTATTATTTAATTCAAAGAAGAGTTAAAAGAGTTAAAATCAAAGTTTATTTACTAAAACATTTTTATTATAGGGTTATACATAATATAATTTCGACTATAAATATTCATTATAAATCTACAAATATTTCCTACATAATGGTATTTTATTTGTAATTTTTATACTTTAAATAATTTAATTTATTTATGACATAACGATGATGCAGTAATTACCTTTTTAAGAAAATATTAACATAATTGATGTTATAAATGCCCAAATAAATGTAATTTGAGACTTTTTATGACTTAAACTAATTTTATAGATTAATATGACATGTTATTGTTGATTTAAGTAACTTCGTTCGAACTTATCATTCTGTTAGAAATTTCATAAAAATCATGTACCAAATAGTGTCAAAATTGACATGAATTAGATTTTAAAACAAATATTATATTATCAATTGTTATTTAATTCCTAAAAATCTAAGGTTCGGCCAAATGACTTAGATAAGTATATATATATTAATAATAAACAACTTGGGGTTCGTTTGGCTTGTTATGGTAAGTCTATTAACCATATAGTGTAAGAAAACAAAAAGACACGGTAAAAGTTAAATTATTTAACATAGAGTTAAATCTAATTGATAAGGTTAAAATAATAACCTAAACTTGTCTAAATCCTATTTTATGAGAGGATTTCGACCCATCCCCACCTTATCCTAGAAATAAATCAATTTGGAGCTATTTTAAACCGAAGTTAACTTTATAATAAAATAATATTTTTAGTTGTTCCAAAGGTGCCCCTCTCCTCCCTTATAAAAGGGCACCTCCTCCGTCTCTTCCTCACACAACTTTGAGCCTTCAAGCTCGGCCAAACCCTGCCAAAATCTCTTCTCCACTTCCCTAGTATCATCCTAGAGGTCCTGGTCTTCTTCAAAGACCATCCTTAGTTCTTTAAGTGGAGGTCAAAAAAGGCGCGTCAAAAAGAGGTAATATCCATTACCGATCTTTTTCAATTTCTTTCTTCTTCAACTTCTTCTTATTTAGTTGTTTCATGATAAAGTAATAACATCAGTATTTCTTATATACTGATATGTTATTATAAATATGAAACAACTTTAATTAACCTTCTATCCATCCTACGGAAAAAGAAAATCACTGCGCGTGCGTACGTACGGAATACCGTCTCCACGTCATGGTGTAATCTATTTTCCGCCACCACCTTAATTGGATGGGTATAATGGTTTAATGAGTAACTATATATGATTATTATAAAGTGATATTGATACTGAAATAGTATACATACACTTCAACAGAATTCCACGACCATGGGAACGATATCATCGCTTGTGCATACGTACGGACTACCGTCTCCACGACGCGATGAGATTCATTCTCAATGATTAACCATTCATGAATGATTATAAAGTATATATAATAAGTACTAATGAAATATATGACATAATAATGATACTGTATTTATTTATATTTATATGTATGTCATCTACTTAATTCCATTCAATTCAATAAGGAAACGAAGACAGCGTTCATGCGTACGTACGGACTACCGTCTCCATGAATGGTGTATTTCATTCCATTTATCAATATATTTTATATTATGAATATATATTATATATAAATCATGTTTTATATTCTGGATATAAGTAATCATGATCCATGTAATCATATTAATAATTACAAGTTAAAAACACGAAGACAAATGAGACGACTTTACCCAAAACGCTATTTAACATGGAATTAACAAAAGAACAGGTAATATAAAGTCATAAGTGAACCATATATGACATAATAACAATGAATATGATTCTTTAATAAGTCAATAACATGATTTAAATCATTATACAGGAGGTTCGGACACTTACAAAGCAAGTCGGACCTAAGGTAGGGGAAAATATCACAATCTCATTTTTATCCGAGATTGTTTTTATTTTGGCATTTACTGGGGTGTATTTTTATCATCCACATCCATGTTCCCTCAATATGTAATATTGTTTCCATCCACTTACAATATTTTAAATCCAATTTTACCCTTCGGTGAGTTTTTAGTAAAGAATATGAAAGGAATCTTTTGTCGTTTTTCGTACGGGGTACTTTTTGACTTTTCTGACAAAAGTACGAAGAATGTTTTTTTAACTTATACGGCATGAATGGATTTTTAAAACATTATTTCCAAGAAGCTTCCTTTACAAGTTTTCAAGTTTATTTTTAATCAACTTCTTTTAGCTTAAAGTTTTATGACATGTTAAGAAAGGAAAAATGTTTTTGAAGAAGAAAGGATATTTTCCTCAAGAATGGAGTTCAAGTATTTTATCAAAATTATTTTCCATCTAAGATAATAAAGGGTTCTGTTTTTATCCATATTATTACATTTATTTGATTATGTTGTGATGGAATTATTTTTATGAATTCCTTTATCTTATATGAATTGTTTTATGATGTCACGATGCTTAAGATTCCCATTTTTATTACATGGGTTATGCTATGATGTATGGTTTATGATTTTGTGGCACACATAAGAATGGTATCATTATGAGATGGGTGGGACCTATATATCCCTCCAATGGATTGGGTAAAGATTTTATATCTCATGAGATAGACATGGCTGGAATGGTAGGTTATACCGGTTCAGTGAAACAGGACTGAAACAAGGGTGACTCGGTTCAGAAAGGGACTTTGTCCACTAAGATAGTCTTGGCAATGAGTCTTGACTAACAAGAAATGATTCTCTATGCTTATGTATGTATGCCACAAATTTTCAGGTTTTTAAGTTATTATTATTGGGATTACATTTCACTTCTATGATTTATCCCATGTTATGATATTATGATCTCTTTTGCAGGATAAGATTTCCAAAAGCTATGTTCTTATGTATATGATGTGATTGATATTTCTTTTGTTTACCCTTACTAAGAATTTGAGCTCACCCTTTAATGTTTTATTTTCCCCAGGATATAAAGAAAGGTTTTAGGTATAAAAAAAGGAAGATCTTAATGGGAGATTTTGAAGATCTTCCACCACGATTAGAAGATTATATTCCGAGTTTCCAGAGACACTAAACTATTACGATCCTTGTGATTGTGTTTTTGTTATGTACTAAGTATTCCGAAAAAGTAATGTAATGTCCATGTACGTCAGGCTTCGGGTCTCTACATGCGTAGACTGAGTTGTTCTTCCATTATAGAGGTGGGGTCAACGGTGTCTGCTTGGAAAATTTTCCAACTTCAATTATTTTTTTGGGTTGCTAGATGTTTGAATCACATTTTTCCTAATGAAAATTCTAAGGAAAATTAATAATGGTTTCCCAATAAAACTAATCATTTAAATTGGATATATATATTAACAGTTAGTCCAAAAATAGGAATATGACAAATTCATTCAAAAATCCAAATATAAGTAATTTTCATATTTTAGCCCATTTCCATTATAAAATTAAAATTACCCATTATTTTAATAAAAAAACTTAAATACATGGATTTTATCAAAGAAACAAATTTAAAAAAAAATCATTATTTGATTAAAAATATGCCAATAAATTCACTCTATCTGATGTCCCCACACTTAAACCATGCTGGTCCTCAATTATAAAATCTCAACATTAGAATTAGAGGACACCAATATTTCTAATATTCAAATTAAAATGAAATAAGATCAAATTATTTTCAATGTAAAATCAAACATTAAAAATACATATAAAATGTCAATTTAATTTATCATTTTTCAAAGACATAATCAATCATTCAATTTTCTTTTTCCCTTCAAAAAATGATGTAACTTCACCTTTAATTTATTCAATCTCTTAAATTCATTATTATTAAATAATCCAAGTAATGATTTACCGCAATTTTGATTTTTTTTATCTCATTACCCTTGATTCAATTCATATAGAGTAATTTTCATATCATGAGAACATGCTCCTTATACATAGTCTTGTAAATAAACTACTTTCTCCACTTTATAAAGACAAAATGCAAATAAAATCTTGAGAAATTTTCAAAAAAGGTTTAAATGAATCCAAGGCTTAATGTTGGTAGGATATGATGCTTTAAATATTATGGCTTAGGGAGAAGGCTTATATCTTAAGTACAGTGCATGATATCAAAAAAATTTAATGACATTTTCCACTTCAAAGTAGGAACACCCAATTCCCCGAAACACAAAGTAAGGTCATAATCAAAGTAAAGCATGATGAATGATTTGGGAACACTCTTGAATATTTTTTTTACTTTAGTAATTTTCTATTTTTTCGAAATTTTCGATTAGATCATAACTCACACCCATCACCTAACCACACATGATTAGAAGATATTCGTTATGTAAAATGGTTATAATTGTTGTCTTAAATCACAGCCCATTTTAATCATTTTATCATTTTTGACAATTTTTTTATTTTTTTAATTCATGAGAGGAAAACAATGAACAAAAATGTATAAATAAATGACCATTATTTACTCCCACCATAAGAACCCCCACAAATCTTCCTTACAATTTTTATCATCTCTTCCACCATGAATTCCCTTACATCCACACTTCAACATTAAAATGTTTTCAAAATACCAAGAGTAGGGTAGGAATGGATTAAAATGGCGTGAAACATGGATCATTCCTATAAAGGCCATTTGTCGTCTCTATGGGATAAATATGGTGTGGGCTCATAATAGATTGTTGGCCACCCTCTCTAGTATTAATAATCACAAATCATGTCAAATATTATTAATCAAGTAAAATATTATTAATCTTGTATAATCATTTTAATCTTGTTTATTTATTTTTCAATATGTGTTATTATGATTATCTACGATCATATATAATTTTAACACATTTGGATAATATTTATGTTGTAAAAATGTCCAAACAAAATTATTTCTTTTGTATGAGAAGCTGAAACTGATAGAAAAAGGACTTACTCATACCAACTGATAGAACGCCTGACCGATAATTCAAACGAGTCACTAACAGTTCAATTTCCTCACTGATAGAAGGACGTACTGATGCAAGATCCTACCGAAAAAAGACCTATCGATGTAAGGAATTACTGATGCATGGTGATACAAATGCATGGGGATACTGATAGATGGTGCTACCGATTCAAGGACTTACCGATGCACAAACAAACTGATTGAAGGAGATACCGATAGAATGAGACACTAATACAAATAGAAGGAATCGCCAATGGAAGGATTCACCGATGCATTATTCACTGATGCATTGTTCACAGAGAATGGAGTCACTGATAGAATGTTTAAATTTCCTTTTATTTAATATTATTTATACAGTCATATTTTTAGTGTTTTAATGTGACTGATTAATTTAATGATTTTTGAAGTCATCATTAATGAGGATGTCAAAAATATGAGCTACAACACCCACCTCAAACATGAACATTGTCAGGACACATGAATATGAAAGAATGGGACTCAAGATAAAAGTGATTTATACAAAATAGTGCACAAAAATAATATACTAATATACATGTAGGTAGAGTAGTAGAACCATACGAGAAACATAGAGAAAGAAATAACACATGAGGAACTCTTCACTCCTGCATTTTGTAAACTATATAACTATTTCCCATAAAAGATCAAAAATCTTTGTGACATTCAACTAAACCTAAGGAGAAGAACAACTCAATATCTTGGAATACTGATCATAGTTCTTCATGACTCTCTATTTTTTAGGGTTTTCTTTCAAAATAGGACATCAGCTTCAACTCTGATACATCAAAGAGTCCACAGCTAAACTTCATAACACACAGAGATTTTTAAATAGTATCTAATATTTATTTCTCTTTGTGTGCCTTTTCATTAAGTTTTTGAATAGTGTGTGCATATATCTATAAAACACACACTATCTCCTACACTAAACTGTAGGATACTTGATATCCTTACACAACTATCTTTTTATACATTTTATCCCACATAGAACAGTGGTAGAGGTCCTATGTGAACTGGTTGTATTTTTGTTCCCATGTAGAACTTTGGTAGAGGTTAGATGACCTGAACAGTTGTAAATTGTTGTGTAAACCCAGATCCATGGTGTGGACCAATAACCTTAGTCTATATATACTTCTTTGTGGAAGGTGATCACAAAGTGGAGAGGACTAAGTCTCATCTTGAGACTGAACCCTTTTTTATATCTGCTATGTTTTCAAAGTTATTTTTCTAAGTTTTTACCTATATTTCATAAAACTAGATTTAACATTGATAGTTTGTCATGGATAGTGTACAAAACTATTTTGGATTATTATATTAGTTTAAAAAGATGAATAAATATATCATATTTTTACAACTGAGAAATAATCAATCTTCTGAGAAATTAGTTGAACAGTCAGACTATTATAAATTCACTACTTTGATTGAATGGCCTGTTAAGTTTGAAATTGGGGGAATCTTTTAAATAAACATTTAAGAGAAATTTTTATATGAACACAATTCAACCCCTCTTGAGTGTCCCACTCCGACCAAAATTTGGTATCAATATAGAGTTCTTCAAAATAATTTTCAAATATTTTCAATTATAATTTATTTGTTTTTATTGATATCAAAATTTCTATTACTTCTATGTTTTTAGCTCTTTATAAATATTTTTGTTAGTATGGATAATAGATTAAAAGGTGCTGCTGTAAATAGAGCTACCGACTTTAATGGAATAATCTATGAACAGTGCAATATTAAGATAAAAATTCATTTAGAAAGTATGAGATTTGATATTTGGATAGTTATATAAGATAAATATGAGATAAAAAATACTTCTAGAAATACCTAGAGTTATGCCACAAAGACTTCTTATAATAATAATTTCAAATCTAAAAATAATCTGTTTTACACATAGGGAAATGAATAATTTAATAGTATATATTTTATTACATCTGCCTATGAAATTTGGGACACTTTGTTTTTTTCACATGAAGGAACTTCTAATGATAATAAATGAGACTAAATACTTATACTATTAAGTATAATAATATTAAGAATAATCCTGATGAGACTATTTTGGACATGTATCTCTGGATTAATGAAATTGTGAGCACCATAATATATTTGGGAAAAATTATTACAGCCAAGGAGCATGTCATGAGAATACTCAGATGCTTACCAGATATATGGAGAGTGATTTATATACCCATAATAGAATCTTGTGACCTCAACACTTTTCCAATGAAGGGGAAGATAGGAAAGTTGATGATGTATGATAAAGAACTAAAATTAAACAATGTAGAGGATGATGAACCGAAAATAAAATCCATTGCTTTCAAATATACTACATCCAAATAGAATGAAAACTATCTAGATGAAACAGAGAGTTCAAATGATGATCAATCATAAATAGACAATGATGAGGAGATGCCTCAGATATCTAAAAGGTTTAAAAAATTATATAGGAATATTTTTTTTTAGAAATCCTAGCTACAAAGGTAAATATGACAATAAAGGAAACCAGAAAAGGATTGGAAAAGAGGTGATACCTCAAATTAGATAATCTGATATGAGTGTAAAAGAAAGGGACATGTGAAGGCTGACTATCCAAAACTAAATTATAAGAATAAGTATGATGACTAGGACAAAAATTATAAATATACCATTAAGTCAACTTGTAGTGCTTATGAGGAAAGCTAAAGTGACTTAAAATCATCTAACACTACTGGAAAACTAACTTTTACCAACGGTTTGGAACCGTTGGTATAGGCCTCCAAACCGTTGGTATAGCCTATACCAACGGTTTGGAGAACCGTATCCAAGTAAGCCGTTGGGATAGGTCTATACCAACGGTTTTGGAAACCGTTGGTATAGGTAATATGAAATCTATACCAACGGTAATGGAACCGTTGGTATATAAATTCCAAAAATAAAACATTCGCTGGGATTTGATCCCAGGACCCCTCATTTATCATTGAACGACTAAACCACTAACCTAACATGACTTTTGTGATCATAATTATATAAATATATATATTTATTCTCATAAATATTTTAAATTTTGATTTATATAATGTTCTCGTTACGAAGGTCTGATAAAAAATGGAAGTAACTATACCAACGGTTGTTAAAACCGTTGGTATAGACCTATACCAATGGTTTTAACAACTGTTGGTATAGTTATTTGGTTGTGATTTTGATTCTGGGAAGAATGTTGAATTTTTTGCCCACTTTTCCCAACAGTTTGGCCAAACCGTTGGGAAAAGTGGCATATTTAGGGACCTTTCCCAACCGTTTTGCCAAACCGTTGGGATAGGTCTACCTTTCCCAATGGTTTGGAAAAACCGTTTGGAAAAGTGGCCAATTTGGGGGGCCTTTCCCAACGGTTTGGCCAAACCGTTGGGATAAGTGGCCAATTTGGGGGCCTTTCCCAACGGTTTGGCCAAACCGTTGGGAAAGGGGACCTATACCAATAGTTTTTTCAAACCGTTGGTATAGAAGCGTTGGGAAAGATCTAATTTCCAGTAGTTTAATGATGAAAAGGATAATTAGAAAAACTTGTGTTTTATGACAAACACAACCAAGGTAACACTATACTCTCTTAAACATACTACTTTATATTCAAGAGATAAAAGTGATTCTAAAAATATTAACAATGAGGAAATGTTTGAATATTGAAAAATTCACGAGGAGAATTATAATAATTTAAAAGATAAATTTAAATCCTCAAAGAAACAAAATTCTTTTACTGAAAATTTTAAATCGGAACTTTCTGTAGAAAAAGGGAAAAAATCTCAACTACTCTAGGAAAACAATGAGCATAAATTGTCAAAGGAGCAATTGAAGAAATACCTAGAAAGATTTAACAATGGAAATGAAATCATATTTCAAATGCTTAGTAAACAAGTAGATCCTAAAAATACTACTATAATAGGATACCAATATAGAAAGCGAAATTTCACTAAAACTCATTTTGTATAAAAATTTAGAAAATCCAGTCTTGTGCCCAGTTCTAGAAAATTTTCAACAAGTTCAAGGTGTGAAACTTCTTCTAGTGTTTCAAGTTTTTACGGACCAAATAATTTCTATTTCAAATACTTTAAATACTGGTTATAGGAAACCCCTGAAGCAAGCATAGGCTCCAAAATCTCTTATTACTAATGATATTGTACCCAATGAAATGTGGGTACAAAAAACTTTTCTTCTATATTCTATTCTTGTAAGAAATATTCTTGAAGATCTCCTATAAAAGCATATGGTTCTTGAATTGTGGATGTTAAACACACGTGATATGAGATTATTCATGCTTCATGATCTTGATAAAGATTTTTGGTGGTCATGTCACTTTGGGTGACAATGCTAAAGGAGAACTAATTGACCTTAGGTTCGTAACTCTAACTCAATTTTAATTTCTAAAGTACTTTTTTATGAATTAAAATAAAAACTGCATAGCATCTAACAGTTATGTGATAATTTTTTCAATGTTAAATTTTGAAATGGTGAAATAAATGTTTTAAATTCAAAAAATGAGTTAATATTTTCTGCTTTTAGAAATGAAAATGCTTATGCTGTTTATTTAGATTCCTTGATTTCTCAAAATGTTTCTTGTTTGCGTGCTTTTCATAAAAATTATTCGCTTTGGAAAATAAGATTAGTACATCTCAATATGCACTCACTTAGAATGCTTACTGTAATATTATTCATCAAGGATCTACCTAAACTTGAGTTTCTAAATGAAAAAGTCTATAATACTAGTCAAAAGGGTAAACAGAACAAAATGTCTTTCAAACTAAAAAAGGATGTTTCAGCTTCTCAACCAATCAAGTTGGATCATGTGGATCTATTTTGACCTTCTATATATTCATGTCTAATTGGGAAGCACTATGTATATTTTCTTGTATATGACAACTCTAGATATACTTGTACAATCTTCTTGGATCAAGGAAGTGATGTTTTCTCTTATTTAACCTAGTATTTTAGGACTATAGAAATCATAGTAGTCTTATATTTAAACCCATAAGAAGTGATCATGGCTACGAGTTTGAGAACCGAGAGTTTGAATCATTTTTCTCACAAAATGGCTATAGTAATAACATATATACTTCTAGGACACCACAGAAAAGTTGAGTTGTACACAGAAGAAATAAGACCTTGTAAGAAATTTCCAGAACCATGCTTGGTGAGTACGACCTAACTATATAAATTTGGGAAGAATCTGTCAATATAGAATGCTATGTAATCAATACATTTTTTATTAGACCTATACTTAAGAGAAATCCTTATGAGTTTTGGAAAAATTTAAACCCCAGGTTAACTACTTCAATGTTTTTGGTTGGAAAGTATATATTCTTAACACTAAGGATAATCTGGAAAACATTACCTCCAATAGTGATGATGTAATTTTCCGAGGTTATAGGATTTCTAGTAAAACCTATAGAGTCTTAAATAAGAGAACCAAACTTGTAAAATAATCTATACAAGTTAAGATTTATGAGATGGATCCACATGATTCAAATACCTCTTTTAAAAACCTTGAGGATGATATATCAAATATGGACATCAATACTAAATATTTTTACCACCCTGCTACGGAATCTGTTAAAACTTTCAGTTCTGGAATTTCTCTAGACTCTGGTCATGATGAACATGAACCTGTAGAAGAACCTAAAGTGACTAGACCTTCCTTTTCTAGACATGTTGGATCTCTCAATAACGATATTATAGATGTTATAGTTGGATATTTAGTCAAAGGACCTCAGACTAGAGCTTATCAAAGAAATAATGTTGAACATCATGATTTCTTGTCACATCTTGAACCTATTAACATCAATGATTTTATCAAAAACGAATTTTGGTTGATGGTTATGCAAGAATAATTAAATATGTTTGAAATAAAAAAAAAGTCTGAAAACTTATAGATAGACCCAAAGACACCTTGATTGTAGTAACTAAATGTGTTTTTAAAAATAAATATGATGAATCGGGTAATATGTTATAACAAAAGCTAGATTGGTTGCACAAGGTTATAGTCAATAAAAAGTAATTGACTATGAAGAAACTATTTCAACAGTTTCAATACTTGAGTCTATTAGAATCTTGGTTTCCTATGTAACACATCTAGAATTGAAACATTACCAAATGGATGTCAGGAGTTTATTCTTAAATGTATATATAATTTAGTAATTTGATAGTTGAAAAACCCCTTATTGTTACAAATCTAAACTTTCCAAATCATGTTATGAACTTAACTAAAGAATTATGTGGTTTAAAGCAAGCTGCAAGAGCTTGGTATGACAGGCTTAACACATTTCTTATTTCTAAAGGTTTTATAAAAGGTATTTATAATCCTACCCTTTTAAAAAAAAATCCAAAGATTTTTTATTGTTAAAAAACTATGGAAATTATATTATTTTTGGATTCTATATGAATTATTTATTTATTGATTTTTCAAATATGATAAAAATAAAATTTTAGATGATTTTAATAGGGGAACTCAAATTCTTTCTTGGATTTCAAATATTTCAAAATAAATAAGGTATTTTTTTGAATCAAATTAAATATACTAAATATATTTTAAAAATATTTGGATTTGAATGAACTAAGATTAGTGAAACTTTAATGAGTACAACTTATATGTCGGGACTTAATAAATATGGTAAATCTATTGATCAAACCACTTAGAGATGAATAAATTGGAGTTTACACTACTTAACTGCGAGTAGGCCAGATATTATGTTTAGTGTGTAAATGTGTGCTTGTTTTCATAAAAACCCAAAAGAATATCATTTAAATGTTATCCAAAGGATTTTTAAGTACCTCAAATATACAAAAAATTAAGGACTATTCTATCCTAGAGAAAACCCTTTTGATTTCATGAGTTCTTCAGATGTTGACTTTGGTCATTGTAAGTTAGACAAAAAGAGAACCTCTAGTACGTTTCACTTTTTGGGAATGTCTCTAGTTTCATGGTGTAGTAAGATAAAAAAATTTGTTTCATTATATATTATTGAAGCTAAATACATAGATACTGGTAGTTATTGTACACAAATTTTGTGGATGAAAAAAACATTACTAGACTATGGATATCAATTAAGACATGTCCCTATAAATTGTGATAACACATGTTCTATTAATATTTTTATGAATCCTAATTCACATTAAAAAAACATTGATATTAGACATCACGTTTGAGATACCATTATCAAAAAGGTGATATAAATTTAGAGTTCATTGGCACTGATCATCAACTTTGTGACATTTCCACTAATCCATGGAACAGTGAAAGAATGAACTACATCAGACATGAGTTAGGAAGGATCAATCTATAGGACCTTATGTTGTTATTACTTTCTTAATTTTAAGTGATGTTGTCATTCCAACACTTTAAAAGTTAAACAGATAGTGTCATGCTGACCATGATAGTATGAAGATGACAATTTCATGTCGACTATGATGGTTTGTCATGCCAACATGTTGTTATGCGGACACTGAAGCCTTTTCATGCTGACACTATTAGTGTTATCCAACATCTATCATGCTGACACTGATGACTCACTATTTTTATATGTTTTATGTTTTTACCATAATGATGATTTTTAATTTATTTTTATGAACCTGGATCATGATTTTTATATTTCAAATTCCCTAAATGATATAAATTTGAGTTGATTCACTACAATACTTTACCCTTACACTCAATCAGTCATTGATCTCTCTCAACCCTAGGCCTTTCACCTCCCGACCTTCAAACCGAACTATTGGAATAGAACGTGGGAAGTGATCTCTTGATGGTGGTTCATAAAAAGAGTATAATACATTTATGATACAGAAAAAAGAATTAAGAAAAACTTATGGACCTGTGAATCCTGCTTTGGAGAACCGTGTAGTGACTCCATAAAAGGAGTTTCTGGTATAATGGAAGTTTCAAAGTAAGTCTCTACTACTTAGGGTGTTACTGGATCAGTGAAGTCATGAGTTGTTTTTAGATAATGAATGAATTTTCTACCCAAATTTAGTTCACGAGTTTAACGTGAATGTGGAGTTTTTTTCTAGATGTAAGTGAATTTGCTTGGATAACTTCCATAGTGAAGGGAAAGAGAATTTATTCTTCCTCTAGATAGTGGGATGAGTGTCTTAAAGTCCCTCATGAGGGAGTATTTGAGGATTACCAAGGTACCACTACACCTAAGATTGGTATGTTCTTCTTTGAGATAGCACTGAAGGAGCTTACCGACAATGATGAGCACAGGGGACCCAGTGCTATAGAGTTAGATGGGGAGTATAGAATTTTTTCAAGTTCATACAACATCATATCTGTCCCAGGGAAGGGGAATTTGATTCTATATTGTATCATGATGTCTATTTGATTTATCTAATGAGAAAAGGGATTAATTTTAATCTATGTAGATACCTTTTTGTGCACATAAATGAAATGATCAATCCTTCTTGAAAACCCAATTCTGTATTTTATCTGTGGTTAATCTCATCCATGTTGAAAGGTAAAGGTTGCGCTAATAAAGGAGATGAAATTGTTTCTAAGTGCATAGGGATATCCCTAAGAAAAGAGATCTAAAAAATTATAACGATCAATCAGAACCCATGGGAGAATGAATGGGTTGGGGACGAAGATACGATTTATGATAAGATCATTCCAGTAGACCATCTAATTAGGATAATAGATATGGATGATCCTATTCTAAGAACATATGAGGATGTTTTTTACTCTTCAGATGATGAAGAAGATCCTACCACACCATTAAAAGATCAAGGGTCACATATCAATGACAAGAGTGATCTCGACACCACAAAATCTCACAATGATATTTCATTTGGACCACTAAGTCCACCACTTGCTTTACCCTCAGATGAAACCACTCTTGGCACTAATGGATATGTGTAGATAGAAATCTCAAGTAGTGTAGAGTATGATAGAAAGTCTGGTAGCTCATAAGATAAATCAAAAGAAGAATAATAAGATGAGAGAGAATAAGAAGAAGATATCAGTGATGAAAGTATCATTGGAAATGATAGTAAAAAAGGGAGAAGGTGAACAAAATGCTGATATAAATGGAAGTGAAGAGCATGCCTCTGGACCTGATGATGATGATGAAGGTAGTGGTGAAGGAATTAAAAGTTATGGTGATCATCATGAGGAGGATCAAGGTGGACATGTAGATATGGTTGAATATTTGGTTAAGAAATTTGTTGTAGAACCATCTACAGTTACTATTGAAGAAAAAAATGTAGTTGAACCTCAAAGAGAAGTGGAATCTCAAAAAATCATTTCTCCTCAGTTAGTGTACAAAATAAGGAGACCTCATGTTGAGGGTGTGAAACTAGTGGGGAGAGCACAAATTGAGGAGAAGATTCAAGATATAATATCTCAATTTGAGGAGGAGCCTCAAGTCGTAAGAGTTAGACTTGACACTCTCACCCCTTTGGATATAGTTGTGATATCTGAATATATAAGGAATCATGGATATGTAACACTCGTTTTAGATTATAATGACTTATATGATGAGTTTTTCATACCTGTTGCCAAAGAATAAATGGTTGAGACCCTTCCTAGTGACAATGTCACTAAAGTAGAATTTAAAAGGTTTAAGGAGGAAATTTTTTCAGCTATGAGTCTATCAGTTCAATATCATATGATCCATGTGATTCAACAAGCTAGAATGGAAAACAAATAGTGGAGTAATGAATTAAAATATCTAAAATCATCAATAGGAGAGATTGAGAAGTCTGTGTTAGCTGGTCCTACTCTAATTCAGGTAGTTGTTGTGTATGAGGCTGATACAGCTAAAGTTTCAGAAAAGGATATAGATGAGATTAAACCAAACTTAATCACAATAGCTGAAATAATTATTTCAAACAACACCAAGATGAGAAAATAAATGAGTGGGATTTTCTATATAATAAATCATCCAGACATGGAGTATAAAGGCTATCAAGAGACTGTTCTTGAATCTTTGAATATTCATATCTCATCTCCCTTTAATCCTTCTACCTCTAGTCATACATCTCAGGCCTTGGACATTGATTCAATGAGAAATGTTATTAAGGAAGAGATTAAATCTCTATTTTGTGCTTTTGGATTGAACAGTCTTGCAAAGATTGAAAAAAATAGTGACCATTTTCATGATATGGTTAGGTTGTATTCAAAGAATTATGAGGCTACAAATTCTCAAATCGTATTAAAGGTGAATTATTATTTCATGAAGATTATTACCAATAATCAGATGAAAATCCTTTTTAAAAATTTTATAGAAAACATAACATTACCTCCAGTGACCAGAGCCTTCAAAGACTAAGTAAAGAAAATCAAATACTTCACACCTCTTCATGAAAAATTTATAGAGAATAAAGATGATTTTGAGAAATATATGATGTCTGGTGGTAAAATAAGTTATTATTTCATCAATATGTTTAATACATACCTTCATGTGAAGAATGAATAAATTTTGGTTCCTAATTTTGGACATATTGGACCAGTTGGATCAGTGCCTCCACCACAGATGACAGTTGCTCAGGCTTTCAGTTAGCTTCGTCCAGTTATCACAGCACAAGATCAACCTCATATTTTTCCACAACACAAGACTATGCTTGCCCATGTTTTTTTAGAAATAGTGATCCTACATCATTTGAGGATACATTCAGACCCTCCTACCTCTCATACTCCATCTTCTTCTGGACCTTCGTTTGATCCCTCTAAGAAAGGAACAGAACCTCTTGATCCTTAAAAGAATAGTGGATGATTTTTTATAGGTCATATGTATTATAATTTTTTTTCTTTCTATGATTATTGTAATACCTTGTTATTGTATGATTAATGGAATTTAGTTCTATTGAATTTCATCTATTTTTTTATATTTATTATTCTCTGATGCTTCTTATTTCATAGATACGAATTTCCTTCTTGATTATTCGATTGATTCTATTTCATTATTGATTTTACCCTTTGATAACCTTGCACTTTTTATTAATCCCAAAAGGGGGAATATTTTGGAATTATCCTTATTTATTTTACCTTTGATACCAATATTATATATTTTATTTTCCTATCTAGGATTACATATGGGAAGAATGAAATTATTCTTTAAGACCATTAATTTTTTCCCTTGATAACTTTTCTAATTATTTTACCTCAGAACCATAATTATATATTTATAAAATTAATTAGTAATGGGAGTTGATAAGTAGAATTATTATATTACACATCAAATGATTTTAATTTATAATTACATGATTTGTGATAATTAAAAATGGGGAGATTACTGGCCACCCTCCCTAGTTTTAAAAATCAAAAATCATGTCAAATATTATTAATCATGTCAAATCTTATTTATCATGTAAAATATTAGTAATCTTGTATAATAATTTCAATAATGTTTATTTAAGTTTCAATATGTGTAATTATGATTAACTATAATAACAAATAATTTTAACACATTCTGATAATATTTATATTGTAAGACAATCCAAACAGAAATATTTCATAAGTATGAGAAGTTGTCACTGACAAAAAAAGGACTCACCAATACAGAGAGACAAAATTTCTCATCAATAGTTCAAATGAGTCAGAAACAGTTCAATTTTCTCCCTAGTATAAGGACCTATCAACCCAAGGACCTACTGACACAAGTACCTACCAACACAAGGACTTACCGATGCATAGTGCTACCGAAAAATGGTGCTAATGAAGCATGGTGCTACTGATGAAAGGACTTACTGATGTATGGACATAAAAATAGATAGAGACACTAATATAATGAGACACTAATTCCAATTGAAGTATTTATCAACGGAATGAGTCATCGATTCATTATTAACTAACAAAGGATTCACTGATAAACTGTTCAAATTACTTTTTTTCAATATTATTTCTAATAGTCGTATTTTTAGTTTCTTAATGAAACTAATCAATTTAATTCTATTTGATGACATATTTAATGAGGATTTCAGAAATATGAGGTACAACACCTACCTCAAATATTCATGTTGTCACGCTGTAAGAATATAAAAAAGGAAATTGATATTAAAGGGATATATACAAAGAAATGCATAAAAGTGGTATACAATGATACATGTAGAGATGGTATAAGAACCAAAAAAGAAACATATAGAAAGGAAGAACAAACTATGAACTCTTCATTCCTACTTGATGTGGACCAGATAACTATTTCCCTTCAAAGTTACTACATATCTGCAGCATTAAACTGAAACTAAGGAGAAGAACATCTCACTTTCCGGGAAGCCAGAACATAGTGCCCCACACACTCTCTTTTATGTGTCTGCTTATAGAAGAGGACTTCATATACCTGTATGATACATCAAATAGTACATAGCTGAACTTTATAATAGATGAATCCTTCTAAACACTATCTAATATGTATTTCTCGGTTGTGTGCCTTTTATTACATTTTTAAGAAGTGCGTGTATTGGTCTATAAAACACACCATGTCTCCTAAACTGAACTGGAGGATACTAGATATCATCACACAACTATCCTTTTTCTCTTATAATCCCATGTAGAACTGTCGTAGAGGACTTGTGTCACTTGGTTGTATTTTTGTTCCCACATAGAACTGTGATAGAAGTCAGGTGACCTATAAAGTTGTAAACTATTGTGTAAACCCTGATCCAGGGTGTGGATCAAAAACCATTATCTATATATACTGTTTGGTGGTAGGTAATCACCAAGTGGAAAGGATTATGTCTCATCTTGAGGATGAACCTCTTGTTTTATATCCATTGTATTTTCAAATTTAGTTTACCCTATTTTTACCTATATTTCGAAAAACTAAATTTTTCTTTGATATTTAGTCTTGGAAACTATTTAAAATTGTTTTGTCTTATTAAATTAGATTCAAAAGTTGTATGAATATCTTATATTGTTACGACTGAGAAATAATAAATCTTCCAAAAAATTTGTCAAATATCCAGACTATTATAAATCCACAAAATTTATTAACTAACATGTTATTTTTTAAATTGGGGTAATCTTTCAAAAAAAAAAATTTGACCGAAATTATTATAGGAACTCCATTCACCACCCTCTTAAGTGTCCTACTCTGACCAATAGATGGAATAATTTAATGGTGGTATTTAAGGATAAGTGAATTTACAAATAATTCCTCATTTATTTTAAAAGTGTTTTTGTATATTTATTTCTTTGACAAGTTCAAATTCAAATACTTGAAGGTGGCATGTTCCAGGATCAATCAAGAATTATTCTCAGGATAAATAGTAAATTCTTGGTCTAGAAATCATCTTGTGAATGATAATATAGAATTGGGAAATCACCCATGTCATGAATAATAATAAAAAATAAATTCACATGAATTTTTTATATTCAAAGCATGAAAAATGGTCTTGAAATTTCATTTATATGAATTAATCAATTCCCTCACATCACAATTCATCATTTTAATATACATTATTTACTTTAAACCTTTAATTCTCAATTTTACTCATTTAATCATATCAAAATTAAAATCTAAAACATGGAATCATGGGATTCATGGGAAACTAAATTCTCTTATATAAGTTAAGTAAATAATAATTCAAGTATGGGCATGCAATATTATATTTAAAAATGAAAATATTTTTTGGCCCAAAAAATGAATGGATTTTAAAAGTTCAAACAATAAAAATGACCTCACTTTCACATGAATATTAGTCCTTCTCTTCCACTTTGTGAGGCTTCCTTCCAGCATCAATAACCTATAAAATAAAACAACTCTATTAAGTACAATGATCATGACCTTAATGCTAAAATAGATAGGAGGGAGCTGCTATATTCTATACTACTTCTTAAGAAATGATATTGAAATATTAATTCCAAGAAATCAGGTAAAGATAAATCTTGGTTCGACCCCCTATGTGGGATCTGAATTTTTACTGCCTCCAGAGGGCAGTACTAGTAGTTATCCACAATCAGATGGAGGATGAAGCTTATTTTATTTGAACCATCACATTTTGATTTTCCGAGCTTCTACTTCATCCTTGTACTTGGGGGAAGATACATAGATAGAGTACACTATATCCTCCCCATTCACAATGAGGTATAGATTTAATGGTGGGTATAGGATTAGGTATGAACCATCCTCTTATATTTTTTCTACCTATGCAACTTTATTCTCTTCCTTTGCTGGATTCATAGGGGATTCAAAAATATCATCCTCTCTTCTAATTTACTCAGGATTAGTTACTTGGATCTCTTGATGGGGATCCTACAATTCAGGTTCATTGAAATCAGGAAGCTCCATATTTTCCTCAATAGATGAATGTACAGTTTCTAATTATTCATCTATGGAATAACAATGAATTTATGATTCTATATAATAAAAACAAGAGGGAGTGACATGCAATTTATATTTAATAAAATATGAAGAGATATATTCAATTAAATTATCAACACCCTATATTGGTTCTCTCTCAATCAATGCCACAGTGTTATGTGCCTCTTGGAGTCTGATGGTGGAAATTTAAGGCAGGTATTCAGGCTCCTCCACCCCTAGTTGGGCCTCATGTTCTTGAATTTCCTCAAAATAAAATATTATAGAGTAGTGTCACCTCCTTCTTGGCCTCCTTAGGTAATAAAAGTGGGTCATCATCTAGTCCGGGTTCAGACTCTAATTGCTATAATGGTGCTTTTACATATGAAATTATCCAATATTGTTTTTCATGTAGATTTTTCACCAAATCTTTAAGATATTTAATATCATATTTGACCTTATTTTTTCAATTTATCTTAGAAAAATTCTAGTGAAATATCTTCAAAAGTGTTGTGTGGAATCTTGGAGCAATCCTCTTATGTCTCAACCACTTCTTGTTAGAATTATTGGGAAGTACTCCAAGAATTCATGAAGTTCTACGGCCAATCCTTCAACAAATGGTTGCTCAGTTGTCTCCTTAATATCCTGGATGGGGTCCTTGAATTCCTCCTCTTTCATAATTTCACTCTATGCTCCCCTGATCTATATATCCCATTATGTCACATCGTCTTCTGTAGACTAGGGGGCTTCACCAACTAGCTGTTTCACCTGAGAGTATTCATCAGTAAATACAAAATAATAATCATTTGAATTCATCATTTATAGAATATTTGTTTTTGTTTTATTTTTTTATAAAAAGAAGTGAAATATATCTAGGATGTGAAAATAGATAAAATAGATGAATAAATGATTGGCTCCCCAGAAACAGTGCCAATTTGGATGCTCTCCTGTTATGGGGCATGGTCCAAAGCAATTATATTTTTTCCTAGTGTAGAATAGGGGACTACCATGGTCATCTCTCTTGATTATCCATTCAGTTTATTCACTTACTTTATTCTAAATCACCTAAACTATCCATTGTCTTATGAATTTTATGAAACAAATGAAAAAAAAAGATTAGATTTTGATTATTTAAAAACAATGAATTATAAAATGATAATTTAAACTATCATGAAAATCTAAACATAATGAGTTAATAAGAAAGAACTTGGTTTTAGGTTTTAGTTTAATATTCATTAATTATTCTCGTTTATATGTTTTCATTCAGTTTGATAATACAAACCTAAAATCTCATGTTGGAATTACTATTTTTTATTTATGAATTTTGAAATATCATTGAATTCTTAAGAACTCTCAATTCCACGTCATCCTATAATCAATGTTGATGACACACCTTGGTCTAGGATGTGTCATCTTCCATGACTTGTTTCAATTGTAGTAGTTTCAAACATTACTTAGATCAACTCAATCCAATGAAGAACTAACCAATGGAGAGAGGGAAATGTGACTAATATAAAATAATAGAGATAGATTCAATTTCATGTCATTCAGGATATCACTACATTGGGGGAATTTGCCTCACCCATTCATGCTGCTCAATTCTATCTAAAAAAATAAAATTAAACTATAATGAATATTCATTAACACCTTCACCTCCCCCTATGCCAAGTCTTGGGGTCAGCCTTTCAATTATGAGAGTAAGAGATTATAATGGTGGAGTAGATGGAATATTTGAGGAAGAAGACTGTAAGAAATAATGAATCATGGATGAAGAAAATAAGAATAGAAGAATGGAGGAAACAAAAATTCATGGATTTATAATACTAAAATATGAATTTTATTTGAAATTAAAACTAAAATTAAGAAAATTAATAAATGAAGAAGAAATGTGGGAGATATTTGGATGACCTCACTTAGTGGACATCTCTCCCTTGGTGGTTTGGGAGGAATGATATTGAGTGGAATGGAATGGAATGATTTGAGAGGTAAGAGATCCTCCCCTTTTATAGGTAGAATTATAATCATAAATTTGACTTGTTGTAGCCCCAATTAAAGACAGAATCACATGGTGAATACTTCATAAATGTTGTTCCAACTCCTTTTTTGCCTCCACCCTCAAAATTGCAGCTCCATTGGCCCTTAGATGTAGTATTTATGTATTTTTTATTGACTGTTAAATTTTATTGGATGAATGTTACAGGTAGATTCGTTCAAGCTATTTCATTCAAAGGACACCTTTCTAAAATCATAACTCCATTAAATATATTGTACCATTGATCCTATTAGAACTAGTTTCATTATACGTGGAATCACCTCAATTTGATGTGTAGAGATTGAGTTGTACTTCTGTTACAGTGGTGGGGTACACACTATCCACCTGGAAACTTTTCCAACATTAATTAATTGTTTAGGCCCCTAGATGTTTGAAATTTCTTTCCCTAAAGACAATGATGATGAAAGGAAATCATGGATTCAAACAAAAAAAAAATAATCATTCAAATTTGATATATATTAAATACTATTCTAAAAATACCTTTGTAACAAATTTTTTAAAAAATCCAGATTTAAGAAATTTTCATATTTTATCCCATTTTCATTCTAAAATTCAAATTACCCATTATTTTAATAAAACATTTAAATACATGGGTTTTATCATTAAAAAAATTAAAAAAATATTCATTATTTAATTAAAAATATGCACATAAATTTTCTCTTTCAAAAATTTTCTAGGGAAATTCATCTAGGGGTTTATTCCTCTCCAATGATCCACCATATTCTAGGATTTGTGCTCTAACAATGTCCTCTAGAACCTATATTATACACCCTGACATGCCATCAGTTTGTGGGTGATAATTCAATCTCAGAAGAACCTTTATACCCAACAACCTCGATAAGATCTACTAAAACCAAGATGAAAATTGAGCATCCCTATCTGATACAATAGTACGAGGAAACCCATGAATGGGTACAATATCACAGAAATAGTGTCTCCCAAGATCATCAACTAAGATAAAATCCCTATTGAGAAGGAAGTGGGAAACCTTTTCAGCCAATCGACAAGGACCCATATATAATCACTACCTCAAGGAAACCTCAACAACCCTATTACAAAATGCATCTCAATAATATCCCATTTCCACTCAGAAATGGGTGACTATTGTAAGAGTCTGGGTGGTTATAGGTTTTCTACCCTCAACTGCAGATAGAAGGAGAACCTACTGATGAACCCTACAATTTCCCTTTCCATTCCAGGCTAATAATATTAATGGAATAAGTCAAAATACATCTTGGAAACACCATGATGTACTTACCAAGGTTAGGCATGAAATTATCTTATGATAACCTCTTAGATTTTTGGTAGAACCCTCACACATCCTTTTATATGTATAATCTCATACACCCCCATGATCCATCTTGGAGGTGGACCCTCATCTACCATACTCTCCCATAGGAATAGGCCCTAATAATATAAGAGTTGTCTCATCCTCACTCTATCCAGAAGAGTGTAAGTCACTTCATAAAAATAGATAAATATTTATTAAGGCTATAGTTCACCTCCAAGTGCATCTATGATAGAAGGTCTATAAGATGACACTCGTTACTAGCCTCCTAGACTGCTTGTGTCTCAATTTTCTAACATAGAGAATCATCTATAGAATTACCATTACCATCCATATAGGGTAGCTCAAAATTGAACAACTAGAGATACTCCATGCACCTTCTCTAATAACGTTTCAAGTCACACTACAAAAATATGTACTTGTGGATACTTTGGTCCATGTATACTATAAAATTATCTCCATGTAAATAATGCCTCTATCAAAATAATTTAGGAACAATAATACCTAACTCAAAAGTTTTCATTGGTTAGTTCTTCTATTGTGACCTCAACTAGTTAAACTCATATGCCATAAATATGTCCTCCCTACATAAATATTACTCTCATCCGGATTCTAGATGCATCCTAGTAAATTGTCTAACTTATTTTTAGATCTAGAAAAATCGGGGTCATTACTGAACTCAGTCTCGTTTCCAGGTCTTCAAAGGATATTTCGTAGGTTTCTAACCATATAAACTCCACATCCTTCTTAGAAAATCTTGTAAGAGGTGCTTATAAGAGTGAAAATTCATATATGAAGTGCATGTAATAACTAGAATTTACTTAGAAACATTGAATTTCAAACACATTCTTATACTACCATGAAAAAACCACATCACTCACCTTCTCTACATCCATAGACACTCCAATATCTAAGATTATGTGACCTAAGAAGTGCTCTGTATCTATCTATATCTAATATATTAGGATCATGGAACACAACCGATCCATTATCAGTTTATTCAGAATGATTTCATGGTGTTTATAATTATCATGTTGAGTCAGATAATACACCATGATGTCATTTGAAAAAACCACCAAAAAAGGGTTCAAATGTGGATAGAAAACCAAATTCATCAAAGCCATGAAAACTTATAGTGTTTTTTAGAGACCGAACACATTACTAGATACCCATAAATTATATATATACTATGAAATATTGTATGAGGTATATCTATCATCCTAAAACACACCTTGTGATCAACTAACCTCAATTTATTTTTTGAGAAAACCCAAGCTCCATAGAGCTGATCAAATATTTCTTCTTTCTAAGTTAATAGATACCTATCCTAACAATCAGTTGGATATATTTCAAATAATTCACACATAACTTGAGGGTTTTATGTGCCTTCTTCGAAAAAGGAACAGTGAACCCCATTGAGATTTATGGGGTCCTATAAAGACCATTACTTATAAGTCCTATATCTATCTTTAGAGCCCTTAACGATTAGTAGTATGAATCCAATAAAGAGGAATCGATACTGGTACAAATCCTGGAACTAGATCAACAGAGAACACCACCACCCACATAGTATGTAAACTATAAATTTTTTTAATGAATACATCCCTGAAATGATCTACTATAAAAGAGAAATCATCATTTGACATTCCCTAATCATCTAGATAGAAAATATCAATCTATTTTATTATCCCTCCTATCCTAAGATGTTTTGGTCCTGCTATAATTTCTTGGAAATCCCATTCTACCGTGTGAATAAAAACCCCATCATCTAGTGATGTGGAAGTCAACCTATAGAGATAGAAATATAAATGGGAATGATAATAAACTTGACATTACATCCTAATTGGACCTCAAACCACGTAATTTGGAGGATGAAGAGTTTACATACATAGTGATACCTTCTTATCTTAAGAGGAATTCCCTACACTAGTGTAATCCATCGGATATGATCCATAATGGAGTATCTAGTGTCATAATTCCACTATAAAACTACTCATTGAGACCAAGGATATCCAAAATAGGTAAATATGTAAAGAAATATAAAGAACCTCTATCAAAAAGAGAATATACTATTGTAGAAGGTACTAAGATCATATCTCTCACAATTTATGATTCAACACTCTACTCCTTACTAAATATATTTGGCATAAACCATAGCCATGAGAAATAGCCTAACTAAAGTGAGAAGGACAACTCTACTATCAAGGTGAAATTGATGTATGGATCCCCTATCCATGAAAAACTAATCACCCTAAATGATCAGGTGTACTGCATCACCCAACCTGAAATACATCTATGAATCCTAATCTTGAATCTATAGTTAGTATCAACCCCCTCCAACTCACTGCTAGAGGAATGGTCCTATATAACCACTATATATGGAATTTCAAACTGCACTCTTGAAATATGACTAGGTCTCTATAATATTATTTCCTCAAATGGAATCACCTTTAACAATAGTGAAAAAAATGAAACTATCAAAACTCACACCTTGGTTGGTTTTCCACTCACGAGAAGTCTCAAAATGGCACTTCTTTATGACTACCATGGAATAACAATGGAAAGAAGCTACACTACCCTACTATGGATCCCATCTTCCATCAAATTACATTTAGTAATTAGAGGCTAATTGATCATCTAAATTATTAATGAATGTAATTATTAGGACCTTCCCCAAATCATCTCACCCAATATAGCTCATCATCAAGATAAACTGGAACAAAGGGATAAAACTCCATAAAGAAATATGAATATTCCATAATGGTTATCACACCCTTCTCCATTTACATAATCTCACTGTTAAGTTTAGATATTTGTCTCAGGAAAAAATTATTCATAAAATCATAATTAAAAATCCCTCCAAAACATATCTCGAATCCTATCATCCTGGTTTAGGACACAAAAAAATTATTTGAGGCTCTCGGAAGCATATATATCTTGAGAATGACTCTCCACTCTTGGGGAGTCACCAAGTGATCAAATATTGGCAAAACAGTATCAAGTCATAGATCAAAAGTTTGTGGACCTCCATAAACCAAAAATGTTGGTCTATGCTACTGATGGAACACTCACATTAACTATGTCATAGAAGATTTTATTTTATGCGATCTCAAAATGATTTTTATAATATATTGGAATTCATATCAGAACAGGGCATCAACACCCATATAAATAACAACAATCAGCACCTGAAGTGGAACTGTTATAGGATCTATAGGAATATTCAGGACCACTAACTCTAGAGTATGTTCATCGCTACCCTCCTAGAATATGACTAGAGGTTTTCATGGTGTGATATATATAAAAATTACAAACACACACCTCATAAAATATTAATAAACAACCATATCATAAATATAAACATTATACAGGTACAAACCTGCCTATAACCAATCCCCATCCCTCCGCTTTCTTATAAATCTGGGACTAGTTAATAAGATTGATTGTAAATAAATCCAAAGACACTTTATATTACCCACCCCTAATGTTGGGTCTGGTTTAAGCACACTATTTCACAGCACGAGTCCCAGTATATGGATTACCTATTATAATTGGAAATCCATCTAATAATAACCTTTAAATCCCAGAATAAAATTTATTTTTTGTTCATTATAATTTATTTAACAATTTTTTTAAATGGATGAATTATCCAGATCACCACTCTTAATTTGTAAGGGCACATACACCAAATAAATTGAAGTATGGAATCCATTTAATCCAAACCATAACACGTTCCAACCCATATAACCAATGGTCCATGACCCAATGTGACATAATTGACTACTTATGGTGTTTTTTGTTTCCTATGTAGTAAAACACAATTTTGGTTATCATAGGAACTTTAATTACCAATTTTGTTTCTCAATATCTGTAAAAAACAACAGTGGAATAAAAACAATATCACGCAAGGCGAACCTAATAAATGTCATCCAATGAATTAATACATCTTATATGGAATGACATATGCATGACATGTGAATCCTATAGGTTTCCTAAAATGATGCATGGTCAATGATTTCTTTCCATGTCTAACCAAGGATAAAGTGACACCATCAATCATAATAATAAATATGTCACATATAATGTGATTCACTAAATGGTGAAATCAAATCAACTTTAATTGGAAAAAACAGAAAATCATATCCCATCCTAGGAATTTTTTCTTTTTCTTATATATGTGTTAGCTACTACTGGGAATATCTCATTTACAAATTCTAACACATTTCGTATTTCCTTATCTTCCATACCAAACAGTAAGGAAAAAACATAAAAATAAAAGAAAATGTTCGGATATCACTTTGTAATGGCCTTCCTAGGAACCAAAAAAATGGTTCCCGAGCATGTGGTTCACATGTACCAAAGAATGACTCCTCATATTGTAAAGGCTATAGATTATAAGTGAGGTTCCAAGGTGTTATATTGGGGATACTATACCCACAAAACTTGAGTGTATCACAGCAGTGTAGTCATGCCATTCAATAGAGGAAGGATAATATAACTCATTGACTGAAGATAAACCATCTAGATAGAGACAGTAATAATTATATCTAACGGATATATCATATACAATAGAGTATGTCATGTATTTAAAAAAAATGTAGGCAATACAGTGAAACACGTATCAAATACAACACATGTATTAGATGTACAAAAATACCAAGGTGAACTATCTCAAGATAGAATCATGATCCACATATTATTCTTATGCTCCCCTACTCTTATACGTAATCAATCAACTATCAAAAAGAGGGTGTGTTACCTATTACCTACCTGTATCAATGAAGTAAATCCGGGTAATGAACGTCGGCCTAAATAGGGTGTGAGATTACACATTCTATGCCACCACAAGAAGGGTCTATAACATGTCAATTCTATTTATATAAGAAAAATTACTATGAAATATTTAACAAAAATAAAAAATAATAAAATGGGTGTGATAAATGTAAAGGTGATACTGTAAATCCAACCTAGTCTCACTCTATACCCACAATCGTAAACATGGTCTAACTATGAATATTGATAAAACATCCACTACATCTTATGCTGATTAATCCAGGGTCAGACCCAATGGAATAGATCCAAGGTATACATGACCAAGGAATCCTCATCGTTTCTGAACTACATGGGTTAGATCCAAGGTATAAATGATAAATTCATCCTCATTATTTTAGGACTACATGGGCTAGGTCCAATGTATAAAAGGAAAATCCATCCTCACCAGGTCCATCAAGGATCTCCATAGTAACTCAGTAATGATTTAGGTGGATCCCAAGGATCATGTCCATAGAGTGTATCCAAGTTGATCCAAGAAAGAAAGAGGTAAGGATTAGAAATTTCCTTGGCATCCAAACTAATTTGGACTCATGGAGTAGAAATTTATATGGAGTCTGATGTAACCATAATGATTTCATTTAATCATTTAATATCTAATCTCATAATCATCCAAAATCCTTGAGTTAATCCAAAACATTCCACAATTAAATTAAAAAAAATTAATAATTTAACCATATTTAATCACATGAAAAAGTTCATATAATCCCTATCTTAAATATATAATTTAATTTATTAAGGATTCCCAAAAAAATAGAGATCTCACACGCACTGAACAAGAACTTATTTCATAGGGAAAAAAGCATGATCACACCGCAGGGGTGGCTTGAGTTGAGGTGAATGTCCTCAAACCATATCATGGTGCTATGAAAGAAACCTATAAAGGTTAAAATATTTTAATCAAGGTATTCAATTATTTTAATATCGATGACCAAAAATTCTTGTGTGTGAAACAACTTATAATATTTAAAACAAATTTGGAATATTTGGGAAAAGGTATGAACTATCTACCATATACTCATGGTAGAACACTTTTCAAGTTTTGGATCATAACTCAACTCATATTGGAATAAAACAGAAGAAAACTCAAATACCCAATAAATACGGTATATTGTATTCCACTAAAATAACTCCATCAATACAAATACAAATGAATAATGGCACAAGTTGAATAGAGAACTCACCAATGTGGATCCAACAAGAAGAACACCCCTAGAATCAAAATTTTGATGATGAAATAGTATCTATTCCTAGAAGAACATAAAACGGGATCTCCAAACAGATGAATGATTTACATTGGATAATTTGAAAAGAAAATAAGGGTTTTAAAAAAATTAATGTAAAATTGTTATTTCCCCTCCAATTACTAGGTCACATGGTTTGTTTTCACCATTGGCATAACTATGCGCCAATTGTGCTACTTCACTACCCTTGGGAGGACCCCACAAGATTCATGACCATAGATTGGGAAATTGAATGAAAACTATGTGATTTTCCCCTTCTAAAAATTAAAAGTTGTTTGCATAGGTGTGAAGCTCTGTATGAATGGTTTCATCAATCTGTTATTCCCTAGACAAAGTCATGGACAACCATGCAAAGATAAGATAAATCACACATCCTAGGGAGCACTATTTATACTAACAATTCAACCCAGTTACCATTTCTAAAAACTGATCTTTTAGGCTATGAACAATCCTACAACACACACAAAACTCTAGGGACCTCATTAGAAAATCACATTAGGTTAAAAATAAGGAACTAAATTGAAATGAAAAGGATTCATAAATCATAGGAAAAAACTATCTCTTTAAACATTTAATATTTTGATTATATTAGTGTTAAGGATATTCGGGCCCGAGAATATCTCATCATCTCAACATTTGGGATGGAAAATAATATTTTATATATTCAAAATAATTAAATGAAAAATTAGTGATGTGACATGTAACGACCGAAATAGTCATAAATAAATATTCCTTTTGTGATTTAGTTAAATTTATTATTATATAATATGGTTATAGAAAAAACATTCACATCCTTAGTTTTATATTTGTATTTAAAAGAACATTAAAAAATATTATCATTGTTAATATAGCCCTTAAATAGTGATCAAGTGATTAGTATAAATATAGTGCTTTAACAAATCCAATTGACATGGAAAAATGATGTAATGGCCTCATCAAGTAGGATTATACCCTAAAAATCCTATTTATCAGAGCTTCTAAGGGTGATAACACCATTAAGAGTTTCCCTTGACAAGGCCCAAGATGAGATCCAATCACTTAATCATGAGAGAAATCATTGACAAGAGAATTTCAATCTCATTGTGATCACAACCCAAAACCATGTTCACCGAACGGTCCCATAAAAATTCTCACCATAAAACACCTTACAACTAGAGTGTAAGCTAATGTAATAAATGGATATATATCATGAAAATAATAATAATAATATGTATATTATATATAATAATTAATTTATCTTTATTTTTATTGTTACTTTATAAATAATTTTGATTCAATTAAACATAATTTTTTTTGTGTAATATTCAAATTAAATTAAAGGATTTATTTAGATAAATTTATGGATTTTTAAAATAAATATTATCATAATAAAATTTTATTATTAAATAATTTTCTTAATTATAATTGGCCATGTATTTTTTATGAAGTGAAATGTACTTTTTATAAGTTTTCAAAACCTGTGATTTTCGAAAACCTAGAATTTTTTAATAAATGTATAATATTATTTTGAAAGTAAAAAATGAAAAATTTTAAAACATAAATTAGTTAAAGTATATATTTTTTTTATAATTTTAGTTTCATAATTATCCAATAGAAATTTTTTCATAATTTTCATAGATTGACAAATTTTCTGGTAAAAATTAAATACCATATAAATATACAGTGTATTTTATGACATCATAATGACCCAAAATGATATTATAAATACTATAGTGGGTATACTCAGAAAAATATAGGTTTTTCTCTAAATATAATGTGATTTTAAGTTTTCTTGATTAATTTTATTAAGACTTTATGAATCTTACAAAACATTTAATATATTTTTTAGTTTTAAATTCATTTGTTTAAAAGTATGAATCACCTACAAAAAATTATGTGGAATTATTTTAATATGATTGTAACTTTTCCAAATAAAATAATAAAATCCTCTCCACTATGGAAAAAACCATTGGACGGTTTTGGTTTGAAATAGTTTGTTTTGTAGATTCCAAAGCCTAAATATTATTGAAATTCCTCTCTTTTCATATATAAACACACTGATGCTCCCACTTACCTTCACTCAAAATACTTATAGAATGACCTTATTTTTACCTCCTCTTTCTAGAATCCTCCCATGGTTCTCCCAAGGTTTTAGGAATCCCCTTTCCGGATTTTTTGTGTCATACTCTTTAGGTAAGGGACCCTCTCTTTCTCACTTTTATTCAAAAATATCCTCTATGATATTCCCTTTTATTTTTTTATTCCTAACAATGGAGTGCGTTTTTTAACCTCCCCCAAACAGAACATATGATTTATAAATTATTTGATACCAATTTATCTCTTTTTATTCCCTCCTATGAACACCCATTACCATGCCAAAATTTCCTAAGCGTTATTTCCATTCTCATTTTTTGTCAAATTTTCATTATCTTGTTACACACTTTTTTTCAATTAAGAATAGTGGGGTATGGTTTAATACCTCCCCCATACATACTTTTTTGTTTTTAATGATAACATACCCCTTTCAGTCTCATTAATCAATCCTATGTATAGTTGTTACCATACAAAAATGTGTAATCATCATTTCATTTCTCTTTTTCTTTAAGATTATTTATTATCATATGCCGTATTTTTTGAATTATAAATGTGTGGAAATTTCCTTACATGAACCTATTGCAATAAAATTTATATGAAAGTTATTAAAAAACCATTTTTCACTCATCATTACATTTTATGAATTTTTATGTGATGTCTTTATGCTACTGAATCTGCACCATGACTTTCAATGCCATTTCAAATTGTAGGGAATTTTGTACCCATTTACTATCATGAATGTTCACTTTTATGCACGTATAACAATTATTGAGGATCTAAATATATTTATTTCACATTTTTTGATAGTGTTAAAAATTATGACGATGAATGAATCATTGTTTTATGATATATGAGGCACACTTAAGCATGAGGATGAAATGAATGTGATAGATGTACCTAGAATTATATAGCACTCCAATTCATTGGGTAATGTTTAGTATCATGATACTTCATACTGAGAAAATGGTGTACTTAATTCTTTTATTGTAATTTTTCCCCCATGAAGTCTTTATTGTTTATGCTTGACCTATGATGTAGTGTTTTATGTTGTTTCCACATTCCCATGTTCCCTTTATGTTATCATGCTATATCATTTATTATCATTCATGTTTGTTATTGCTACTCTTTTTATTCCATGTGATATTTCTACTGTCTAGCATGTTTTTACTTATTGTATTTTTATTCCCTTACTGGGTATTATGGATCACCCCTTTTTGATGTATTCTCCCCAGGTTATTGAACAGATTTTTAAGCTCAAGAAAGTTAATGGCGTTTTCAATAAAGATGTTATAACTCATGATTAAATTTTTAATGCAATGTACCTATTTATCAAAGATAGTAAACATCTCAATATTTTTTATTTTATTAAGTTTATTTTTACGTAATTAAATCATGTATTAATGTGTACTAAAAATAATGGTTGTTATAGTTTGTATCAAAGGAAAGGTTTACTTATTTTGGGATTAGGATTAGAAAACTTCTAAAAAATCCTTAGAGATAATACTATGTATAAGAATAAATACCTAAAATTTTGGTGAGAATATATTATTATTCATTCAATAAAATAAATTCATTTTTGGATACTACAAGTGGTCGTGGTTCTGGAAGAGATGTACATAGGATTAACAGCTCTAACAAGGTGTTCAGGGCATGAATCATGGTAACCAGATACATGACAATGGGCCTTACAATGCACCTGATTTGACACCCTTGAGGGATATTCTTTGGTGATCCATTAGCTCATTATGAACATTATTATGGGATTAAACAAATTCACATAAGAGAATATGTTTGGAAACAGATCTTGGATTACAAATACTGATGCCCAGAAATACATAAGTAAAATAAATATACGTAAGTTTTAAGTTATCCCATAAATGTCATTAAATTCCCATTTATGTGTTTAAAAGTAAAATATACTCATACTTAATTTTTCTTTTATTCTAGATAATGACCAAAAATAAAAGGAATCTGGTAAATAATAAATCTAAATACCAATGTGATGATTTCCCAAATGAGATGACTAACCCAATTAGAGAATGAGTCACACAGTTCCTGAAGATACTCTCTTAGTTGACTAATATTTTGAATAAAAACCTTAATCTGGAGGATAATCCCAATCCACCTAAAAGAGAAGTAGCTGCAATCAATATTTCATGAGGAAAATGACTCCAACATTAAATGGATCACCTGATCCCCTAATTGCTGAACAATGGATCAACTACATTAAGAAAATATTCTCCATCCTTCAATGCACTGAACAAGAGAAGGTTCTTTTGGATGTTTATCATATAGAGGATGAAGATGATCAGTGGTGTTTACTGGTCAAAAATATGAATCCTGAGGAAGATATCAAAGAAAGGGTGTGGATGGATTTTTGGAAAATGTTTTTTGACAAATATTTTCTTCACACACTCCTTAAAATGGAAATATATTTACTTTCCCTCAAGAAAAAATATGATGAATCTATCGAGGCGTTTGAGGAAAACATCACAAGACTTTCATGGTATTCTTCTATCATTATCATTACCTTTTAATTCTAGGTTTTTTCTTCTTTAATGGGATAAAAACTAGCCTACAGAAATCCCTAAAAATCCATGACATTGATAGCTATGATAAAATTGTCTGATGTTCCCACAAAGTTGAAATGGAGATTGGTGAATCTCAGGGTTATCATTAAGATAAGAAGAAGAATGTGGGGATCAATTCTGGTTATCCAATATACAGATCTAATAGTTCTATGAAATTTCAACATCCCACTTTCCCAAGGTGAATAAAGAGCAACCCTGTAAATTTCCGTAAGGGGATGAAGAAATACTTTTGGTGCGTGAAGGAATGGGTAGCTAGACAGTGATTGCCAATAGGAGAAACCCTTTTCTACAACGGACAGAAGGAATTCTCAAGCCAACCCTCTGTGTATTTTTCCTTTCTAAAACTATAAGGAAACATAGAATTTTTCACACCAATTCACTAAGACATGTCTTTTCAGAGACATCCTAAAGCCTCTAAGGAAGTAGGGGAGATATTTTTCCTTGACTACCATTGAAGTGAATCTTGACAATAAAGTGGTGCCAGGTATGATAGCCATTCATTCTTGAATTCCGAACATAATTTTTTATTTTGGTTCTACACATTCATTCATATCATGAGTGTTTAGTAGAACTGTTCAAAACCCACCAAAAATCCGTAAAGTAAATATGTTAGTGAAAATGAAAAATGGGGAAATTTTGGAATCCCTAGTATATAACTCCTCCCCTATCAATGTTGGTTGGAATAAATTCTTATAAAACCCTGTCATACACCCCTTGTTGGAACATTATGAAATTCTAGGAATGGATTGGCTTTCACTATATAGATCCAACATAAATTTCTACGAGAAGTAAATCACTCCCCATATTGCAGATCTACCACATATTCTTTAAAAGTGAAAGGAAGGGGATGAATATTCTTTATCATCATCATCTCAAGAATAAATATTATTTCCCTATATGAAATAGTATCTAGATCAAATGATTTAGTCTAAGGAAAGAATCATCCTTGAAGTCATTCCCATTACGAGTGAATATGTTGATGGTTTTCTCAAGGAATTGCCTAGTCTTCCAACAATCTGAGATGTTTACTTTCCGATCAATCATATACATGGGGAATTGCCATTATCCAAAACCCCATATAGAATGATTTTTCTGATCTCAACAATATCACGATAAAAAAAAATTATCCTTTGTCTCAAATTGATTACATGTTTGATTAGCTACATGGAGCATAAAAATTTTCCAAGGGGGTCTATGCTGGGGATATTACCAAGTTATGGTAAAGAAGGAGGTTATCCCCAAGACTGCTTTTCGTAAAAAATATGTGCACTATGAATTCATAGTAATGCCTTTTAGAAACACTAATTCTCTAGAAATATTCATGGAGTTGATGAATATATTCTTTATATATTACCTTGAAATGTTTTTGGTTTCCCTTGTAGATGATATTATAATACAATCAAAAAGTAATGAGGATCATGAGGAGTATTTGAATACCATCACAAGAAATTAGATATTTGTCAACCCTTCTAAAATATAATTAATTAAAGGATGGATGAGGCCAACATATATTATAGATATTTGTATTTATCTAGGTCTAGCGCAGTGTTAGTGAAGATTCAGGGGAAATTTGTCACGATTGTCAACCCTCTCACCAAACTAACTAGGTAAGGAGTCATGTTTTCATGGAATGATGAATGAAAATAAAGATTCAAGAATTTGAATAAAAGGATTATCACTGCGCCTATGCTCACATTAAAAACAAGTGGATATATTTTCATGGATTTCATTGATGCTTTGATAAAGGGCATGGGTTGGGGGTTGATGAAAATTAAAAATAAATTTTCTATGCTTCAAGGTAGTTGCAATTTCATGAATAGAGCTACCCAACCCATGATCTAGAGTTTGATGCATTGATTTTCACTTTAAAATTTTGGAAAAAATATCTCTTTGGGGAGAACTGTGAAATACATATGGATCCCAAAATCCTCAAGTATATATTCACAAAAAAGAGTTGAATATGCACCAATGAAGTTGGTTAGATATGATCAAACACTATGACTTTTCAATCCACTAACATCCTGGGAAAGTGAATAAAGAGGTTGATGTTTTAAATAGAAAGGATCCATTAATTTTTTCATTGATGAAAATTTATAGGGATATGATATTCTTAGATTTGGAAAGTATGGACTTGGGAATCATAAATGAAATAACATCATCAATACTTTCAAAAATTATTGCCCAACCATATCTTTTAGATATGTCTAAAGATGCTCAAAGAGTAGATGTGGGAATTCAAAAGAAAGTGGAAGATATAAAGAAATAGAAATCCCCAGAGTTCAATGTTAATGATGAAGGTGTAGTGAGATTTGGGTCTAGAATAATTGTACCATCATATTCTGAGTTAAATAGGGAGTCGTTGGATTATGTATATAGATCAACCTTCTCCATCCACCCATGAAGCATAAAGATATATCCAAATCTCCAACAACACTATTTGTGGGACAATATGAAAAATGCGATTGTTGAATATACATCAAGATGTATTCTATATCATCAAGATAAAGTATAAAGGAAGAAATCCAAGGGTATGATGCAACCATTACCCATAGAAACATTGAAATGGTAAACAATCACCATGGAATTTGTCTATAATATTCCTTATACATCAAGAAGTAATAATTATATATGGGTTATGGTGGACCATCTTAAAAATACTATACACTTCATTGTGATATGATAGGAATTCTCACTATATCTACTAGCATGGATATACTTAAGGGAAGTGATCAGGATGTAGGGAGTACCACTATCGTTTTTATCCAATCGATATAATTGATTTTACACTCTGTTCAAGAAGAGTCTCCAACATGCTTTGAATACTGAGTTTAAATTAATCACGGACTATCCCCCTCAAACTGATGGCCAATATGATCGAACTATCTAGACACTTGAAGACATGTTAAGAGCATGCTCAATGGAATTCAAAGGAGGACGGGGTCAACATCTTCCGATGGTCTAGTTCTCTTAAAACAAAAAATTCCACATGATCATCCAAATGGATCCCTATTAATCCCTTTAGTGGAGGAGGTTCAGAATACCAACATGTTGGGATGAAGTAAGGGAACGAAAATGGGTAGGTCCAAAAATGGTCGAAGAAGTAGTAGAAAGGGTTATGACTATTCAGCCGCACATCAAGGCTACTCAGAGTCGACAAAAGATCTATCCTAATAATCATCAATAAGACCAATAGTTTGATGATGGAGAAATTGAATTCCTCCATATTTCTCCATGGAATAAAGTGACGATATTTGGGAATAATGGAAAGCTTATCCCAAGATACATCAGGCAATTTGAGAACCTTGACCTCATTAGGGTTGTGGAATATTGACTTAAACTCCAAACTATCCTATCTTGAGTTCATGATTTATTCCATGTATTACTCTTTAGGAAGTACATACCTCACCCCTCAAATGTACACAATCCAAAGGTGGTACCATCAGAGATTGAGCTTTCCTATGAGGAGCAACTGGTGAAACCAAAATTTTGAAAAAGAAACATGGGAACCATAGGAACTGATGAGATGGAATTGCCATTATATGTTTTAAGGGGGTGAAATGAAAATTTTGAGCATGAAATTTCTCAAGGGGGGAGATTTTAATGAATCAAATTATTATAAATGAGGATTCCCTTTGAGATTTAATTAAATTTCTTATTGTGTAATATTGTTATAGAAAAAACATGCACTTACTTAGTTATATATTTGGATTTTTAATTCCATTAATAATGTTAGAATTATTAATTCTTCCGTTAAATAGTTATCACCTGATTAGTATAAATATAGGGATCTAATGAATCCAATTGACTCGGACAATAAAATTGATAGCCTCATCATATAAGATTGAACCCTAGGAATCCCATTTATTGGGGATTAAAATACAGATATAATCACATGTCTTTTACATTAACCAATCCCAATATGAGATCCAATAACTTAAGCATAAGAAAAACGTTTTACAGGAGAAGTTGACGTTCATTGTGATCATGGCCCAACCATGTTCATAGAACGACACCGTACAAGTCTCAATGTCGTGCACCATACTCTTAGAGAATATGCTGGTGTAATAAAGGAATATACATCAAGACATTAATAATAAGAATATTTATATTGTATATAATAATGAATTTACCTTTATTTTTTTTGTTATTTTATAAATAATTTTGACTTTGATTCAATTAAACACAATTTTTATTTTCAGGTAACATAAAAATTCAATTAATGGATTTTTTTGATAAGTTAAGGGATTATTAAAAGAAATAGTATTTTAATAAAATATTATTATTAAATAAGGTTTATTAATTATAAATTGTCATATAATTTTTATGAAGTGAAATGTACTTTTTATAAGGGTTCAAAAACTATTATTATCAAAACCCCAGAATTTTTCAATAAATATAAAATCTTATTTTAAAAGTTACGATTTTGATATTTAAATAATTTCTAAGATAAATTGAATATTATTTTTGGAATTAAAATTTAGAAATTATACAATTGTTCTTTTTAATTAATTTTCTTAGACTGTCGAATTTTCAGGTAAAAAATAAATTTTGTAAAAATATACAGTGTGTTTTATGAAAAACAAATGACTGAAAATGATATAATAAAAAATATAATGGTTATAATTTTTCAAATATATATTTAACCCATAAAATAATGTTTTTTTAAGTTTACTTTATTAATTTTATTAACCCTTTATAAATCCTCCCTAACATTAAATATATTTTAGAGATTTAAATTAATTTATTAAAAAGTGTGTATCACCATCCATAAGAAAGGGGAATTATTTTAATATGATCAGACCTTTTCCTAATAAAATTATTAAAACCTATCCACTGATTCGAAAAATATGGGCAAAACCATGGGACAATTTGTTGTTTGAAATATTTAATTTCATAGATTCCAAAACCTAAATATTAAAGAGATACCTATCTTTTCTTATATAAAACCACACAAGATCCCACAAATCTTCACTAAAAATACATGGATAACGACCTTACTATAACCTCCTCTCTCCTGAATCCTCCCGAGGTGCCCCCAATCTGTCAATAGTACCCTTTCATTCTTTTCATGTCATACTCTTAAGGTAAGGGATCATCCTATTCTCACTTTTATTCAAGAATATCCTCTAAGTTATACCCAATTATTTATTTATTTATAACAGTGGAGTATATTCAACACCACACACAATCTTTCTTTATTGTTTATAAATGGTGAAATACCCTTTTCTCTCCCATTAATCCCTAATAATAACACCTCTTACCATGCCAAAATTTTGTACGGGTTCTTTCATTTTTTATTTTTTTTTCAAAGTTTTTTATCTTTTTAGGCCCTTTTATTTTCAATTAATAATGATGGGATATTATTAATCACCTCCATAATACTTCCATTATGATTTATATATGATAAGATACCCCTTTCTCACTCAATAATCCCTCCAATGTACACCAGTTACCATGAAAAAATTTTGTAAGCATCATTCTCTTTCTCTTTTTCATCAAGATTTTTTATCAACGTATGACTTTTTTATATTTATAAATTTTTATACATGTCCTTAAATATACCTATTACTATCCACTTCATGTACAAATTTTTATAGACCCATTTTCTCTCCTCAACCAATTTTATTAATTTTTATGTGATTTTGTCTTGCAGTGAAATTTTCACGGTGACTTTCCAGGCCAAACCAATTTTGTAGTAAATGTCATACCCAATTCCTATCAAGGGTGTTCACTATTATGCACGTACAAATTTTTATTGGGGACTTAAATTTATTTATTCCACACTCCATCATCTTTTAATAGTTTATGATGATGAATTAATTAATTTTTTATGATCTATGTGGAACACTTAAGCATGTGAATGAAATGAAAGTGATGGGTGCGCCCAGAATTATATAGTGATCCAATGCATTGGGTAGTGTTTTGTATCATTGTACATCCTATTGGGACAGGGGTGTACCTAATTCTATTATCATACTTTTTCCAACATGAAGTATTTTTGTTTTATCCTTGACCTAAGATATAATGTTTTATGTTGTTGACACATTCCCATATTATGTTTATGTTATCATTCCATATCATTTCTTATATTTCATGTTTATGATTTTTACTATTTTATTCCCCTTGATATGCCTATTTTATTACATGTTTTACCTTTTTCCATTTTTATTCCCTTATTGAGATTTATGTCCCACCACTTTCTTATGTATTCTACCCATGTTGTCCAATGATGTTTTAATCCCAAGCGTGTTAAAGATGTTTTTAATAAAGATGTTGTAATTCTTGTTTAATGTCGTAATGAAATGTACCTAATTCCAAAATACACAAAACATCTCGATCTTTTGGGTTGTATTAAGTGTAATATTATGTAATTATATCTTGTATTAATGTGTAATTCAATGAAGGGTTTTTATATGACAATACTTCATAGGTAATTTTATCATAAGTGAGGGAATAACAATAGATCCATAAAAAATATAGGTGATTAAATAATGTCCTAGACCTACCATAGTGACCAAGATCTTTAGTTTTACTAGTTGATACAGATACCATAAAATCTTTGTGAGAAAGTTTCCATGATTATAAAATCATTTGACCAAGTTAACATGGAACTAGGTGATTTTCCTTTTGATAAAAAAATGTGAATAAATAATTGAAGAACTAAGGAAGAGGTTGGTAACTACACCTGTACATATATTAGAATATAGTGAATGGTTTTCCATATATAGTGATTCTATAAAGAAGTTATTTATAGAAGTTATTGGGATGTTTCATTATAAAAAAAAATTATGAATCTTAAAAATTAAACTGCCATATAAAGAATGGCCCAATACATGATCTTAAGTTGGTGTCAGAAATATTTACATTAAATGTTTGTAAGAATTATATCTATGGTAACAAGTTATATATATATATATATATTGAACATAGGATCTTAAATTATATATTAATTTTGAAGGATCTGAATGTGTTTCAAATTATATGGTTAAAGATAATAAAATAATAAAGATTCCCATAGTATAAAAATCTAATGAAGGTAAGAAAGGTGGAAGATTCTTTATATATAAATAATCATTCAGCTCTATCCATGATGGGCATCGAATGGTCCTTTATGGGGATTGAAATGGACCCAATATTCTGGAATATTCCAATGATTGATATAGAAACCATAATGGAATGGGTGGTGTCCTACCTATCCCAAATTAATTCTCAACCATATATATATGTAATGATATAACAGTCTCATAAAGATTATATATAGCTATATAAGAAATTATTAATTACTTTATAGTTTAAATTTGACAATGGTGAAGCTATAATATTCCGGAAACAAATATGTGTCCCTTTAAAACTATACTAGAAGAAAGATATTCTCTTTTATGAACATATATGATCCTACTTAATACACTTAGGAAATATAGGTATATATAGGGATCACAAGAAACAATTATAATGGTACAACATGAGATTAAATATTTTTTATTATATATCATTATGCTTTTAGGGTTAATAAATTAAGTTATGGTGAGAAAAAACTAAAGGGGTGATTTAAAAAAATCATATACAGGTATGTAAACGAGATAATATGACCAAATATTTCATCAATGGTCTTCCTAGGAATTTGCAAAAATATATTTATATATTGGTAGTGGTGGATCTAATCACAAATTCATCACACTTCATTTATATTTTAATGTAATCCTTGTTCAATCAAATTTCCAAGTTATACATAAAAAGAAGTGGTAATGTTTCATGAAGTACCCATATCATTTTTATTTGGTCAATTTAATATGTTCACATTATCATTTTATTGTATTCTTCAATAATAATTAGATAGAAATAAGATAATTGGAATAACTTATCATTCTAAAATTTATGTTCAATACGAATGAACCATTCCGAAATTCAAAGACAATTTAATATAATAATCAATTTATTTAAATGGATGTTAATATGAAAATCCTACTTTATGTGAGTTTTCATACAAAAAAAATCAACCATTTCATTCAAATGGAACCATATTACAATCTATATTGAAATAGATGTAGAACTCTAACACATTGGGAGGAAATCAGATAGAGGAAACTAATAGGAATAGATCTTTTCTTGGAAAATAAATTGAGTTTTCAATCCATTTTTTCACATATAAAAGCATCACAACATCAAATGAAGAGATATATTGATAATAATTAATGATATTTATATATTTAAGTGGGATTCAAATTGTTCAGGGCGAAGGGGAAGTAGATCCTAGATACATTAGACCCTGTGAGATTCTTGATCATGTAGGGACTATATCTTAACTGTTTTCACCTATACCAAACTACACATATGTAGATGATGTGTTCTATGTATCAATTTTGAAGAAGTATATACCAGACTTATCCCATGTTCAAAACTAGGAATTTTTTGTAATGAGAACTTGATATCTCTTATGAGGAATTTCCCATAGAGATCGTAGATCAAGGAGACAATTTTTCATTTTTATAATAATACCACTCAATTTTTCACTATTCTAAAATGAAATCACATGTTTGGGGAATATTTTCGGGAACCTGTATATGTGAACAGGGAAAATTACCACTACTTGTTTCTATCTAGGTAATAAAATATCATGACTGAAATTAATTTTACAGCGGTAGAATACAACATCCAATGATTTTTGTAAATTTTTTTCTTTAAAAAAAATTTGAGTGATCAATATGTTTTTTCATGCATAACATCGAACTAAAAATAAAACATGTCATTTTAAGGATATAAATTTATAAGTGAAAAATGTGACTATTAAAAAATAGTCATTTAATTGACAAGTATAAATTGAAGTAACCACGTTATGAAGTATTTTAATAAAGGGGAACTAATGGCACCAAGAAGTATTATTATTTTTTATGAGGACCATTTATCCGATAATATAAGAGTGGTAACATTACTATGATTTTACCCATACCAAGATGAAGGATAACTTCCAAAAAATACCGATTGAGGGAAGTCATCTAAAGAAAAATTTCAGGCTTTGTGAAATCACTATGTTGGAAATGATATCAAAATCACCACATGCGACCACTGTAATTTCTTATCTTACATTTAGATTTGATACAGAGGTCTTGAGGTGTTTTGAATGTATAATATTGGATCATATAATCAAGTAACCACTAATATAAAAAATAATATATTTACTTATGTTCATTATGAATATTTATAAGATTTACTTTCAAATAATTATTTTAATTCAATAATAATGGGTTTATTTGATAAAAATATACTGATAAAATTTAATTGTAACTTTATATATAAATAATCAACAAAAAATAAAATAATTTAATGTTAAATTTAAATATTTGTTTAAAAATTATAAGTATTGTGTTTTTAAAAATATTTATAATTTTTATTGTATGTTCATAGATAAATTTTCCAATTTATAATCATATATATTAATACTCATTTAATTAGTTATTAAAATTAGGGTAATTTTTTAGAATTTTATAGAGATGTTAATATTTTGAGTGAATAGTAAAATTTGATTTATCCAAATATGAAAACTTTTTTTGAAACCATTGTGATATAATCTTAAAATAAAAAATTTTAAAAAATTTTATTTATGAAATATTTAATTTAAAATTAAAATGATACATATCAAAATATTGGTTTGAATTTAGAAACTTATGATTCACATTTTGTAACCTATATTATATTACATTCTAATAGAAGGTATTTTTCCCATTTCATTTTATTAAGTATTCAGAATATTCCATTTCGTTTGATATTTGTTTTAAAATAAGATAAGACTATTTTTTATAATAAACCAATATATTCCATTGAATTTATTATTATAAATTCTTTTTTTATAAATTCAAATTTCTGTATAAAAAAATTTTTCTAAAAAATATTTTTATTCATTATGCATTTATTATTTTAGAATTTATTTTTATCAATTTTAAAAACTCTATATGATAAAATTATTTTTATATTTTTTAAACGACGTGTTAAAATTATTTAATGTGGTCAATGTTATTTTTATTCTAAAAAATATGTTAGTGACATAAAAAATAGAGCTACTAAGGTAAATATAAAATGTGTTAAAAAGGTTTAAATTACATGGTAAAGGATTAAAATATCATAAAATATTATATCTAAATATATAAATAAGATATCTATCGAACAAACATACCATATCCATTATTTTATGATTTGGATCAAATTTCCATTTATAAATGAATTTTATTTTAATATTAAAAAAAATTACGAAAATGTCTCTCCGCTCACTTATAAAATAATTTTATAACCTCCCCACATATACACAGTCCATAAACATCTTATCTTGACCAAAATCTACCAAAACCACTCCCCAACACTGTTTCACATGTCCTGGATGTTTTTTTCTAACCAAAAAACGAATCTTTGAAGGAAAAATAAGTTGCCTCAGCTAGGATATCCAAATAAGAGGTAATTGTTTTAACTGATTTCTTTAAAGTTTATTTATTCATATAAATCCCCTAAATATATTATTTCCAAATATATTTAATGAAATTAGTGACATATATATTCTTAAATTTTATTATATTAATTTAATGTCAATTATCACATTCTCTCTGTCTGTTTAGTTCTAAAATGACATCATCGCCCATAATAGGTCATGTTCTCTACCTCCATGAATGATGTGTCTAAATACAATCAAATATTTTAATTTTATTTTAATAAAAGTTCCAAATAAAATAGAGTGAACAAAAAAGACAACAAGAGATAGACAAAATCACAGAGGACTGAATTAATGAAGACGCTGAGCATCCTTTCTGACTAGGTTGACTCCCTTAGTAGGAAGAGATACCAAACTAGTGAAACAGGATTTCCGCTACCTAGGAGTCGACTTGGAGGCAAGAAAATTGGACACTTAAAATAATTCATGCCATGTATGATTAATGTCCACATGATTATTGAGGAGTACCTTGGATATATGAATAGTCTAAATAATAGACCAAGGCAACAAACTATGACCATGAATGGAATTATAAGTAATAAGAGAATCTGTATCAGTAGCTTCTAGACAAATTTTTTTATGAATATACAATAGAAAACAAGTAAAAATTGCCTAGGCTTCATCTTTGAGTAAATCACCTCTTCCAATAAAAGTATTAAATTCTAGAATAAAATAAAATTCTTTAGAAATTTATTTAATTAATAAAAATGATATTTATGATATGATTAGGATTCATTAAAGGGAAATTAGGCATTATATTAATAGTATTATGAATAAATGTTTATTTTACATTTAATATAAAATACGAGCATACCAAGAGACTTTTCTTAATTTGAGTCCACATGGGACAACCTATTTAAATGTATAAAATTTATAATACTAGTAAGATATGATATTAAAATTGAAATAATATATATTTTTATATAGTGATAATATTAATATTTAACAAATTATTAAGAGACCAAATTTTTTTCATTAAAATTTACTGAAACAAGCCTGATGTGGGTTTTTTCTTTAAGAATCATACATTAAACATAAAAGGAATAAACCTGGAACATCACAAATGATTGTGAAAAATATATTACAATAAATTGTACATTATGGAGTTTATTAAATCATAAAATGGAATGATAATAAAAATCGATATACCAAAATAGATTAGTAATGGTTATAACTACTAACACTAATGATCAATATTACATAAAAATAGGTATTAAATATATAATAAATGAATATAAAATATTAATGTAAAATGTGAAAGTATGAATAAGGTTTTTAAATATATGTTTACTGATAATGTGATTATTATAAAAATAGTTATATCATGTCAATCCAAGAGGCAATCCAAGGTGACATTATTATTATCTCAACATCCTTTTTATTGGGTAACAAATATTCTCCCTTGAAAATAAACTTCCATATTTTATATATCCTCCTATTTATTTATTTCATATATTATTTTCTCTTTCATCTAATAATATTTAATTTTTCTCAACATAATATCTTACTTTTATGGATTCATTCTTCAAAAAAATATGATGTTGTTAAGAATAATTCTCATATATTCAAATATATATATCTCTTACATGTCAATATTATAATTACTATAATTTTTTATTAATTTTAAATCAAGTTATATTTAAAATTGTATATTTTTCATCCCTCCTTATTTATTTTATTTAAGATAAATTTATTAACACTTTCTCTGATGTTCATTTTTATTCAAAACTGGCTAAAATGTTAAAAGGTAATTTCATTTTATTATCATAAATTTTTATCTTCCAGACAACATTTATTTACACAAACATTAATTTTATTGATTGAAAATAAAATTTTTATTATCCAAACACTTTTAGTGAGAAATTGAGAAACCCTGAGCTTAACCACAAAAATAAATGAAGGAACCATTGAAGAACAATTTAAGCCTACCAGAATTAGTTTCTCTAAATAATTTCCAAGTAATGTTGTTTACCTGTAAGCCCGGTTCGTCCATTATATGGTCTTAAAACATGAAAGCCAGCTTGTCCCAAGACTGTTTGTCTTCCTCAGGACTGATCTTCCCATGGTTGAACCCCATGACTGAAATCATATCCTATTTTTCAATATAGGAATACTCCTCCAAATTTATATTTATCTTTAAAGACCGGCCCCTCATTCTTGGTGGTTACTCTATATTTCCATGGTTTATGAATATTTTTACAAGCTTATCCAGTAGTCCTTTAATTATACAATGATCTCATGACACAATGGATGATTTTAAATAAATTAATTTAATTATATCTTATGTTTCTGTAGTCCTTTTAATCATATATTTCTCCCCTAATTCATTTTTTTCAAAAATCATTTTAATATAAACCATTATGAATTTTTGACATGATTCTATTACTAAGAATTTGATTTCACACTATCTTTTGTTTTATATTTAATAAGGAATTATATAAAATATTTTTTATATAATGAAGGATTATGTTGATATGATTATGGGTGATATTAAACCAATAATGTGTAAAAATATGTTTATATATCCAATATCCAAATAATTTAAAATTTTTGGTTATGGAATTATGATATTAAATGTGCTATGTAATGATTAAATTATTAAGACGATGATAAATATGTACATGTTTACCTCCGATAATATCACTTTGTATCGAAGAATATTTCAGTTAGTTTTTTCGATTAGGACAAGAAAAATTTAGTGAAAACAATAGTGATAAGTCAAAATATTGGAAAATATGGAAAAATTCTGGAAAAGACTGTATGTTTTATATGAAATCAAATCTCCATCTGGATAATACAATTGGAAGAAGAATCTAGAATAGATGCACCTTGAGGTAATAATAATTGATCAATTTTGGTTTTTTATTGACTAGATCTACACTAAATGTACAAAAAGATGTACAAACTACACAACAGGTCTGAAACTCCCAAGGGGGTTTGGGTTGACTAATTGTTTATTCTATATTTTTTCATATAATTTCTCTTTTTATCTAGGTTGATACCGAACCCTTAATTGGCATAGAGGCCCATGATAAAGTACTCAATGTCTCAGATTCACTAAGATCATTCTTATTAAACCCTTCTGCACTAAACCAAACCATCACTAATATCTCACCAATTTTTGTTCCTTACTCAATAATTGAAGATGTTGTCGGATTTCCTCACCACACACAAACCTTCATAGGGCCTAAACCCTTTAGCGTGGCTACCTTATGCATACCAATCCTATGTTTGGTTGGTATTCATGCTAACCATTATTATTGTGATCTATTATCATGAGGCTTATCTAGTATAGTTGAACCAAACCACATTAATGACTTAGTGGCCTAGTCATCTGGAGACCCAAAACATAGCTTGAAATCTCATTTTTTTTAAAAAGTATCACTACTCTAGTACCCCTTTAAAATAAATTCTATAAAAATTACACAACAATAGTTCTCCAAAACTGCAACAGTGCCTTCAAAAATTTACACCCACCCAGTTTTGAACATGGGATACATGTAGTATTTTGAATAATTTTTACCACTTGGGTAATCCCCTAGATATTTTTGAGGTGATTCACATGCTATTTAAAAAGAATTATGAATTATTTTAATGTATTGTAAATGTGATGAAGTAATAAATAACTATCTGGGTTAGAAATCTTAACAAGAAAATAACTGTGGAAAAATAGACTAAAACCTAGAAAATTAAAAATTTAGGGTATATGTGTCATTTATGATTCATTCGTTCCTTGTTAATAGTTTTAATTTATATATGATTATTGAATTGAGAACCCTTGCCCCTAACTTTTTTTTATTATAGAAAATTGCTGTAATTGAAAGGAAATGGGTTCACAATGATTCTGATATACAATAAAATGATTTTTCTATTGAACATTAACGTAAACCAAGTTGATCTCTTGAACACACCAAGGAAAGACCATGTTGAAAAAACTAATGCTATAATCCTTGAGAAAATGTCTAAAATATTACATTATCATAAGATACAATTGATCACATCCCAAATGAATAAATATTTAGTAGTTTTATAAACTAGATACATACATGATTCCCATATTAAACTAGAAATATAAAATATAAAGAATAATAAACATTCTTAAATACTAGATATAATTTATAATATCTATACATATATCATAGGGAAAGGAAATAAATAAAGGGTGAGCTGAAATTCTTGATATCTGTTACATACTGTGGAATATAACAAGAATCAGTAGGGCATAACAAATATGGAAATGTAATGAACTAAGAACACATTCTATTTAATCAATAACTTGATAATGAAATGAATCTATAGATATTATCAAGATAGTAATCCCATGGATAATAATAACAAAATTCACAAAAAAGGTAATGCTTAATATTAGATGTCATGGTCTCAGACATCAGGATATCTATGCTCTCAAAAGCATTAGACTAATAACTTTTACTCAATATGTAGGTATACACTAGAAAGCTATTTAATAATTTTGGCCAATTATTTGGCCTCATCAGACATGTTGAAGCATCAAGGTAAATTCTACAACCTATCCCCACTTTTCACTATAAGTCTAATAAAATCATCATATATTGAATGACCAATTAAAGTCATAAATGATATGACTTATCAACAAATTCTTGTATTGTGTAAAGAATGTTGAAAATCAATATTTCTTTGGATAATTAAATAAAATCCATAGTAAAACATCAAATATTATAATGGTGTACATTTTAAAAAATAATCTTATCCATGTGATAAATAACATACATATTTAAGACAAATGTAATTTGCAATTAAAATGATCCAAAAAAAGTTAACATTTCAAGAGAAATTTAATTTTTATAAAATTAACAATAGATAATATATAAACATCAATTCCATGGAATTTTTTTTAATGAAAACATGTCCTCTGGAGTATAATGTAAAATTGAGGAAAAACATTAAAATTTTATTTCGACAAAGTGTTTTATTTTTTAAACCCTTTAAATCAACTCAAACAATAGAAAATATAATAAAATTGTTTTGGTTGGTTGAAATTTCATTATTGATATATATATTATAAAAACATTCATTTTGATTCTTTTTAAAGAATGTCAAAAATGACCCTTCCACAAAAAAATTATAAATATTCCATTAAAACCATGAAAAAATCAATGATAAAATAAAATGTCCTAAATAACTAATTTTAGTAAATAAAAGGTACTTTTCTAAAAAAATCAAAAAATATAGACATGAAAGGAAAATATACCAGATAAAAAGTGAAATAATATTGGAATTTCATTTAATCATTTATTTTCATGATTCAAATTCCAATAAGGGGGAAAGTTGTATGATGAAATTTAAACTCCTTAAATATATATAGTATTTGAAAATATATGGTGTTTATGATGGAAAAATTATAATATTTCATCAACAAAAATATAAGAAATCCCAAAATAAAATGATATAGTAAAATTAATTATTACCTATTTTTTAACTTTTAAATTATAGCCCCATAAAAAAATTAAGTTGAATTGAATCATTAATCATAATTCATAAATATGTATTCATTTTAAATTAATAAAAGGGGAATTATATACACCACGTAAAAATAAATTTGTTCATAATACCAAATAAGTCTCAAATGAGGGGAAATTGAGATAGATTCCCTTACAAAGTTAAATAATTAAAGTTAGAATTAAAAAATGAAGAGGTTATGTCTAATAAAGGTAAATCCATATAAATAAATATGAAATGAAACATTAAATAAAAATATTTTTTCACACATAATCATGGAACAACATAGCCAATGAAGTGGAAATATATCTTAATTATTGGAAATTGAGTTAAGAAACCACTAATCTAAAGTTCAACTTGAATTATAAGTGCTCTAACCAACTATCTAATAAGTTTTAATTTGTTATAATTATATAAAAATCATATTAATTTATAAAATATCATATATTATCCTTTTAAAACATTTTATCACCCTTTGCTTATAATCTTTTATTGTTGTCATTATTTTCAGTGTTAATTACTTTGTTTTTCATGTATGTTTTTATTTTGTAATCTTGGTATTTGTGTATTTATCATGATTAAATCATATATATAATTTATTTCAATATATAAATATCATATATATATATATAATACATTTAATTTGTTAGTAAATCATAAAATATAGTTATAGAAAAATGAGTTACACTATTTATAAAGATGGTAGACCATACGTATACATGATCGTTGTTCTAACATTTTAACGAATTGAATGAAATAAAGGTAAATAATAACTCATATTTATCTGATAATTTTTTTATTATATATATATATATATTATTCATTAAATCTATCTTTATTACTATCAACGTAAAGTGGAAATGAGAAACAAATCAAGTCACTTCGTAGATGTGAAGGTTCACACTTATTGACGAGAGATGTTGTGGTTTTCCAATATATTGGTAGGTAATAAGGTATATAATATTATAATTTCAAAAGATTAATTAATTATTAAATATCATATAAATTAATTTTATCTATCTTTATAACTATCCATGTGAGGAGATAATGGAAACCAAATTACATCAGTTCCTAAGGCGGTACTATGTCAAACACACGAGTTATTTTTTTTTCTTGTTTGATAGAGAAAGAGATACATAAATATTATTACATAAACATAATAAAATAAAATTATATTTAAAATAAAAATTTTATTTTTCTTTAATTTTTCAGATTGAATTCAATGAGGTAAAAGTAGATGAAAAATGATATTTCATGGTGAAGATGATTACTTATTCTTCGAAATAGCTCGTTTATACCTCATCTTAAGTGACTTGGGTTGGTATTTTGGAAAGATCAAAAGCTATAGAATGTGGATAAGTATGCTAGGAAGATAATTGGGTGGGGTTTTTTTCAATCTAGGTATCTCAATCTTGTGTCTATAAAATAGACAAGTCGTGTCCTTTTATAAATTAAGAGGTGGGAATTCTTCAAATTTCTTAAATTTTTCTTCATATTAAAATGGATAAAAATTCATTAAATTCAATTATAAGATTATTATGAGTAAAAATACGTTCATCCAATTAAAATTAAATAGTTTTATGTAATTTTTTCTCCCTCTTCTATTTTTACCCACACTGCCCCCTCCTCCGTTAACCCTTTTGACAATTATCACAATATTAATGTTTTCTACAGATAGAGGTTAAAAAATGTTATCATATGAGGAACAAAAGAACCATAATTGACAATGGTTGTTGGGTTAAATCATATCTCATTCAATTTATTAATTTTTTTAAATTTTATATCATTTAGTAATATATTATTTATTATAAAACATCATTTTTGTCACGATTGATTTAATTTTAATTTAAATACAACAAGAAAAATATAGAATTCAAATATTGTCCTTTAATAGATGTTAGACATGTCATGTGTATCTAGAAAAATACAATAACACTATAAATTATCAAAATATTTTTAATTTTAGTATTTTTAAATTCATTTATTTTATTTTTTATTAATTGAATAAATATTGTGTTGATGTTTCATAAGAATTTAAGGTAATGACTCAATCAGTAAAAATTTAAAACAAATTACTATGATAAAAAAAATTAATTAATGTATAAATAAATATTTGTAACTTAACATTTTTTTCATTGTCACAAAATATTATAGATATTAAATGAAAGAGAATTATATTTTTGACTTCATCCTTTAAATTGATATTATAATGGATAAAATTCAAATCTAAATGGAAACAAAATGACATAATTTATAATTTGGATGATAATGGATGAAATGGGATCATCAAATAAAATATATTCAAGTGTTTAAAAAAATCATTTATTTCATTTTTTAAATATTATTTACATGATTTACCCTTAACCTATGTGACAGGTTTCACAATAGTTTCTATTCATAAATCTAAAAATATAATAGGGTCATATTAAAAAAAATTGAGCCTTTTAATTGAAAATATTGAAACAATTTTGTAATGTAAAATTTATTTTATATCCATAAATTAATTTAAAAATAAACAAGAAAAGTGGTGAGGGATATGTTTTTCCATAAAATATGTTTTCCAGCCTAAAAATAGACTTATATAAAAATTATATAAATTAATTACCATAATGTTAATAAAATGGATCTTATGTCAATTTAATACCAAACACAAAATATAATTTATATTTTGAAATTAATTTATTTAATGATAAGAAATGAAAATTTAACAAAAAATGGTATTTTCACCAATTACAGAAAAATAAATGTGTTTGTAGAAATCTAAAAAATTCATCTTAATATAATTTTGACATAATGAATTAAAAAATGATGTAATTTTCATATAATTTTTTTGATAAGTTATCATGGTTCATGTATAATCCTTACTGTGTGTAAAAAAGGAATTGAATAAATCTATTTAATATGAAATATTTCATCAAATATTAGGTTATTATATTCTACCCCCATTAAATTAATTTCCCCTAAAATGTATGTCACTTTAATAAAAAAAATATTATGCTTTTTTATCTTCAAATCCTCATGTTCCCATGTCACTTTTTCAAATGTATATTTTTTCCCAAAACCTTGAATAGGTGAGTTGTATGTCCTCATAACACTTTCTTTCTAAGATCTGTAATTTCAACTAATTATTACAACTTTTAAAGATCATAATATAGTGGTATGGTCTCTAATTTTAGTAAATGCGAAGGATTAGGTATTTACTTCCACTGAAGAGATACATGGAACACATTGTTAACTTAAGAGAGATTTTCTGGAAGTGTAAATTGATAATCTATTATCCCAATACGATCAATAATTTAAAATGGAATGATATATCTAGTGCTCTACTTTCCAATTTTTTCAAATAATAAAAACTTGTTCCAAGGATATATTCATAGAGATACCTTCACACCATCTTTTAAATCTAGATCTCACTAACATTTATCAGTGTAACTTTTTTTTCCATATTTTATCTTCCCGTATATGTTTTTGATTGAATTTAACCTACTCTACCTTTTCCTCAACTTGATGTTCCCCCAATGGCATTCTTTCTCCTACTTTTTCTAAACACATTGGAGTTATACCCTTTTTCTATAGAGGTTTTCATAAGGATCCATCTGAAATCATGATTGATCGGTATTGTTGTAAGAAAATTTTACCAAATGAATGTGTTAACCCAAATCACCATTTAAAACTATATATAACACTCAAAACATGTATTCTAGACTTTGAATGGTCCTCTTAGACTGACCATCTGTTTGAGGATGATATGTAGTACTTAAACTCAACTCTATATCAAGAGTATAATAAAGGTTTCTCTTGAAATTAAAGGCAAACCAAGGATTATGATTAGATATTATGGATAGTGGTAATCCATTAATCCTCAAAAATTCTATAATGTATAAATAATTAATCTAATCAATTTAAAAATATTCTCTAATGGTGATAAAATGCACTTATTTCAAAAGGCAATCAACTATAAACCAAATAACATTATTCCCAAAAAATATATCAATGAGTCCGATAATGAAATAAATGATAATGTTTTCCCATTTCCATTTTGGTCTGGGTAATGGTTATAACATCCCCTTATACTTCTATCTCTCATCCTTAACGTGTAGATACCATATTAATTGAGGTACAAACTCAGCAATATCCCATTTTTATCACCCACCCAAAATATTATTTTAGATCTATATAAATCTTTGAACTTCCCAGATGAATAGATTTTGATGAACTACGAGCTTTATCTAATAACTCCTTATTCAACTCTAGTATTTATGAGACACCTAATCAATTCCTAAACCTTATATTTTTAGTATGATCATGGTTGAACATATTTGAAAAATCTTCACTTCATTATGTAATTCCACATCATCCTTCTTCACCTTCTTAATCCCCTCAGGGATGGATGGTTTAACATTTATCTTAGAAAGATATGATAATTCCAATTTCCCCATGATTTCAAGATCCCACATCTATAAATCCAAAAATATAGTATCTCTTTAAATCATCATTATTGAAAAATTGGCATTATATTTCTAACACAGAGAAGCATCCACCATTTTCACCTTCCCATGGTTGTAATGTATCGATATGTCATAATCTTTTATCAATTCCAACTATCTTCACCCATGCATATTAAAACCTTTCTTTGAAAATATAGAAATTAAGATTTTATTATCAGTATATATATAAAAAATTTCACCATATAAATAATTCCTCCATCTCTTCAATGAAAAATTACTGATGGTGGCTCTAAATCATGGGTATGGAAATTCAACTCATTAATTTAAAATTATTGGGAGGAATAACATATAACCATAACATTCAACTGGAAAAATCATACCAATCACTTTATAGATTAATAACTGTCGATAACAAACCCTTCCTCACTATAGAATAGTGTAATAATAGGTAAAATGGCCATTTTTATCTTCAATTCATTGAAATTTTCTTCATAATCATCAATCCACAATAACTTAACACCCTTCTGAGTAATCATAGTGAATTTACTATATATTCATGTCAAATATTTCAAAAAACGTTTTTGTGGTATCCCACAAACCCAAAAAAATTGTGGATCTCGATTATCATGATTTCATCAATTTGTTTCTCAATAACTTCCATATTTGAATGATCCACTGATATACCCTCACATGATATTATATGACCCTATAAAGAAACATTTTCAATCTAAAATTCACACATGGAAATTTTCGAAAATAGATTATATTTTCCCTATGTCCTCAGAAATATTCACATATATTCTTAATACTCATCCATGATATATGAATATATAATAATATCATCTATAAGGACTACCAAAAATTGATTGAGGTAATCTATGAAGACTCTACTAATTAAGTCCAAAATGATTGCATGATAATTGGGATGTCCGAATAGAATTATTATAAATTAATATTGATCATAACATATACATAATGTTGTATTGGATATATTCTATTTCTTGACACCTATATGATGACATACAGATTGAAGATCAATATTGTAAAAATATTTATCTCTTCTTAATTGATCAAATAGATTGTCAATATGAGGTATAAGATACTTATTCTTAACAGTGATTTTGGTATGTTCATGATAATCATTGCAATGACACATTGGCCCATCATTATTCTTAAAAAAAAAGAGAAGGTGCACCCCTTAGTAAAGTGTTTTCATGAATGAACCAATATCTTGATTTTCCTTTAGTTTCTTCTTCAATTAATGAAACTCAATTGGGTTCATAATATATAGAGTATTTTTAATCGGTGTAACACCAGGTATTAGTTCTATTGAAAACTCAACCCTGTGATTCGATGGAGGACTAGGAAACTACTTCATAAATACTTCAAAAACTAACATAAAATAGGTTTAACCTTAGTGTTGAGTTTCTCCCCACTATCTGAGATAAATAACCCTCAAAAATAGGGGGTAAAAACCATTGATTAAAGATATTTCCAATGTGTGTTTAGCATTATCCTAATAGAAAAATACTCTTTTAGGTTGATAAAAAATATCCATTATAACATCCATTCCTTAAAATGATATGGGGTATATACTGAGAGATTCAATCCATGCCAAAAATTATATCTAATTCATCTAGATGAATAATAAAAATATTTTATCTGGGATCACGTTCCCATAAACTTCTATCAAACAGAAGATATATACTTGATATGTGGCAATATTATCATTAGGATTTTTCACTACCTAATCAACATGTAATTCATCAAAGCCTATGTCGGATACCCTCATATGGCCATAATCTACTCATTTCCAACTCCAGTTATACTCCCTTGTTCAGTAATGAAATATCTACATTGTCTCTGAGTGTTGATTTCTTTTCTTTTTTTAGGTTTTATTATAATATAATGGAACACATTATGTTATATCATAATCATCATGAATATTGATCAATAAAAAATCTTCATAATAATAAATTTTCTCAAATTCTATAAGGGATTATCACATTTCTCATGAAACTTATATCCTGCATCATCATCCTCATTATTTTATTCAAAAAATGAAAATTTATAGTACAAAGACAAATAAAAGTAAAAATTATAGGGGTTACAAATGTTGTAGCCCAATGGAATCACCCCAAACATAGTCAACACCTTCAGAAAGAAGAGTTCCCAAACTAGATAAAATAGGTGAGAGAAACACATTAGATGCATTGAAGCTAGAAATTATAAAACCTTGTTACATTATCACCATGTGTGAAGGATGTTGATGCCATTGGTGATGAGAGTCATTCATTTTCAGATGTTGTAAGTAAAAATAAGGGGACACTACATTTCCCTAATAGAGCATTCTAGTGATTTTTTCAGTCAGTTTCCACCTCTACCAGATGAATATTTTTGTTCGTTCAAAGCTCTAGTACCATCATCAGGGCTCTAGCTTAAGCCTGTAAAGAATATCTATGGAAAAAGGATGTAGAGAAATAAAATACCACATAACCTTGTCCATCACAAACCACACCACCAACACGCATGAATCTGTTGATATAAAATTCATTAATATAGAGTTTGTACCCTCTCTTGGGGTGGATGATAACTAATCCATTAGCTTAGGGGAGATATTTTTGTAGGATAGGACATTTTTTAGAATGATATAGGACTAAGAGATGGATCCTATGAGTAGTTGGGAATTGAGTGAAAAATATACAGAAGTAAATATCTGGTTTTAAAGAACACATCCAATTTGGAAACTAGAATTCCCTAATATATAGCTTCATTACAGTTTTCCTATGTATTCAAGAAACATACTGTTATAATAAAGGATATTTCCTTTATTCCCACGCTCCTATTATTGGCTCCTTGAAACCATCAGGTAAGAAAAGGGACGTCTGAAGACTCCGGGTAATGGAGCCCTATGAAATTCCAAAAAGTGTAAAACACCTCGTGAGCCCAATCACCATGGGAGAAAAAGTGTGTCTATGCTTCATACCAAGGATTACTCCAGCATGAGCATTTTGATTCTTAGTGAAATCCTAGTTCTCTAACCTTGACATTGACTGGTACGACATCATGCGGAATACAGTAAACTAGGAAATTGATTTTTTCTAGAAGTTCGGTGTGCCATAGAATGTCCCCCCCCCCCATATATCTTATGTGGGATGAGGATAATTCATTCTATTATACTGCTTAATAAAATAAAACACTCAAAAAATTTCTTGTAAAGATGAAGGCATCTGAATCATAATAAATGTTAATTATATCGAATATGGAGTGTCGATTCTCATCAAGGACTACCCGAGTGAATCCCAGGGAAATGTTTTCTTTCTTAAAGGATATGTCAGGTTTAGTACATCTTGGGATCCCCAGATTTTCACCCAACCATTTATGGTGCCAAAAAAATATGACTCATCTTCCAAAAATCCCGTGAGATCCCTATTTACGGTAATGAATATGAGGGTGAACTGTATTCCATAGCGGAGAAGAATTGTTACTTGTGTTGTCTAGTGTGTTCCCATGTTTAATAGTCATTGATTTTCCCTACAGTGTGTGACCTTCGATCACCTCCCAAGAAAATTTGGCTTTCAACCCAAGCATCTATTTAGATATATTGTTGACATTGATACCTCCCTTGTACAAGGGTTTATCCATTCGAGACCACGACACCCAATGGAATTTCCCTCCAAATGGGATTCCCAGATAAAAGCAGTCATGATTTTTTCCATGCCAAGGATGACACTTCTTGGAACCTTGAGAGTAGAGAGAACATATATTGGGGTGGATGTAAGAACATTGTTCAACAAAGCAATGCGGCACCCAAAAGATAGAAAATAGTTTTTTCAATTACTAATGAGGACCATAATGCACTCAACTACCTTTTCAAAATGTTGGATAATTATTCATACATTAGAAAGAGGATCCCCTACGTATTACATAGGAATGTTCCTCTTTGTAATGGTCAGGTTTCATTCCATATTACTAATTGGCCTCTCCGAACACCAAGAGGAAATATAAAGGATTGTCTTCTCTCATTTTACTACTTTCCCACTCCACTTACAATAATCTTCCAAGAGGGTGTTTATGAAATGAATGGATATACTTCCACCATTGAGAAAAATACTGGTGTTATCTACATAAATGAAGTTAGAAACCCCACTGAATTGATTTCTATATCTGAAATGGATGAAATTCTTGTCCTCAATCTTATTAGAGATGTTCCAACTAAGAATATTTTTCATAACAATTAATAGAGTGGGAGAGATCGGATCACCCTAGCACAATACTTTCACCGGTTTAAAGAACCCACACAACCTACCCATAAAATAAAAATCTAAATAGGAGGAGCTAAAGGATCAAAAAATCATATCAAAAAACCACGGATAGAGGCCCATGTGAGAAATAACCTTCAAAATAAAACTCAATTTGAGCCTATCATATTCTTTATCCATGTCAGGATTGATAATCTCACTAGATCCATCCAATTTGATATTGATGTCTCTAACCATATTTTGAGCCATATGAATTACACCATGAATTGACCTTCCTTTGATGAATATGTGTCTCTCTTATATAACATAGTATATGAGGTGAATAGAAAGTCTTATATTAATAATAATATATTGGTTCTTGTATAGAAAAAAACCATGATTATGGTACTTTAGTGAGTCAAGAGAGTTGGATATTTGATTTTTGAGATCAATACCAGCTTTTTGGTGCAAGCAATGAGAAGAAGATGGTCGTCACGAAAAAACTCATGCATAGTTGGAACAAGATCACTCTTAACCAGATCCTAAGAGATAATATAAAAAGATCTAGGGAATCTATCTAGGTTGGGAGAACCCTCAGGATTGAGAGCTTTGACTGCATCAATGATTTCTTATGTATCTGGGATGGACTTGAGAAACACATTGTTTCTTATTGTAGCTATACTATGGATGACACAAAAAACCCACACTCTCCCTTGGGTACCCCTATCATTTTGGGTGTTGTCCCATAAGAATGGATTTAAAGTGGTTTTCAACAAGGTTACCAACCACCATGTTATCATCCGTGTACAAGTCATCATCAAGAGGAATATTCAAGTTTCTATAATTTCTTGTATCTTTTATATAATCCTTGAAAAAATTCATTTTCTTACCACCTTCCCTGAACCATCTAATTTTAGCATGTTCATGAGCCAATTTTTCCTACTCCAGATGAAAGTTTGATAGGAAATGTTTTTTTATCCATGTTATTGTAATTGCTATCATCCCAATTGTGCTCCAAGGCTGATTCAAACCGGTTGATATCAGCACTGAGGATTCTCACTACCTAAACATGAGACTGTTGATTCTTGGCCCAAGAAAATATATCACCATTGAGGTGTTTTAGTTTCTTAGGAAGGAAATTCTAGAAGCAGCCTTGCACCAGCTTTCTCCATTACAATTGCACCACCTCTTGGTAGCCAAGAGAATCAGTGCACATGATTGAGAAAAGGAAGTGATCCCATATGTCATCTCTAGAGGATAAATAAACCACTAATGGAGGGGGATTAGAAAAGACCCTGGAGATATGGGTCACTAACCCATTATGATATGTAGAAATTGCTTGTAGATTCATAAGGAAACGATCAAGATGACACAATTTTCTATTCCTTTCTTTCCAATTATTACACCAAGTGAAGTGATCGCTAATAAAATCCATTCCCACTAAGAACTATAGGAAAAATAAGAGGAAAAATCTAATCTTTCCTTGTGGGAATAGTTTTCATTCCCTTGCATTTCTGAACTATCCAAAAATGTGAAAAAGTCCCCACCCACAAACCAAGGGAAACTGACCAAATCAAAGATACTCAAATATGTCCATAAAGCCTCCCTATCCAACACATCACATTTATCATAGTCCAAATAAAAGAATAATATATACATACCTTAGATAATTTGGGTTGTTATAAACTGATCAGAAGCAATAATTAACTCCACCATGAAATTGTATTTCCAAAAGTTCCAAATCAGATTGTTCTGAGGGGATACGTGCATGAAATTCTGAATTCTAATTCTATGAGAAAACCTTTCCATTTTATAGGGTTGATAATTTGGTTATAGGCTCACTACAACTTAATCATTTGAGTCTACAAACTCACTAGAGATAAAGTCTATTTTGATTCTGGCTCCGAGGCCGCGTGAATTACAAAAAATTATAGAGATCATTAAACCATTGCTAAGGTGGGCTTGGAGCCCGCCTTTGAGGGAGTAAAATATTGAGAGAGACTGATCAGAGTGGAATATTTCTTCTGATATCTTGTTTGGACACCACTAAAAGTGGGAGAATATTTTCACTTGGAGACCATCGGACGAAGGCGTGAAGTGTGTATGGGGGGAGAAATTAGTGAGGCAAAATAATTAGATAGAGGTAGAGGATTTGAAACATGGAACTCCGCCCTATCCAAAAGTAGTAGAGAGGATAGTTGAATTGTAGGAAAAATAGGAATAGCCTGGGGAGAAGGAGAATATGAACACTACATTGGACTAGATACGACTTTGTGTTCTGGAGGGAAGAAGAAAACCAGATCTGAGCTAGAGGAGTAGATAGTTAGAGGGGAAGGGAATTAGGAGTATCATATAACAATCGATCTGACCTAGGGGAACAAATATCTAGGGGTGGGGGCTCTAGAGCTACGGATAACTGTAGATTAGTAGTAGAGGATCCCAAAATAGGGGTAGGATAGGATGTTGGGCCACTAAGGGACAAATAGTAGAACCTAGAGGATGGGGAAGTAGGATGGGTGTGGAAGGATTAGGGTGTGGTTATGGAAGATAAAGTAGCCTTATGAGTTGATGGGAAAGTAGAAAATATTGAGGAAGATCCCTGATGCCAAAGAGAACCAAACTTGGAATTACTAAACATAGCTGATGAGTGACATTGGACCCTACAACTTGATCCGAAGAAAACTGAGGATGACGGGAAAATCTTCTACCACAACGAGAATGTGCTTTCCCTAAGGGGAATATGCTCAGGATGAGGATAATATAAATAGACTTCCATGAAAATCCTCACCATAGAAGCATCTAGAAACCTATTTGTTTGATAATCCATGTAAGGAAACGATCCCAAGGAATCATCAATCACCCAAAAAAAGGAGAGATTTTAGAAAGTGAGAGGTATTCTTGGAAGTTTGATCTAAAGCATCGCATAAGGAATGTAGTATCCAAAGCTCAACCTAATAGACCATCAAAAAAAATTGAATGACTATTACGCAAACGAACAAAGAAAAAAAGGCCCACATGGAAAATAAGTCTTCCTCTGGGGAGAAAATGACATAATGTTCTTTGTGGTTGAGGGGAGAGAACCTAGCCAGACCCTCTAATCCTATAGAGTCAATAAATATCTTAAACAAAGGAAGAGGTTGAATTTGTTGGTCATAATGTGCTACAAGGGACCACTACATCTGAGAATAGGCCACTGAGAATTCCAATTCGGATAAGATGAGCTTCGAAGATCCTTCCACCAAATTATGAGAGAAGTCATCCAGGGAGATATCCAGAAAAAGATAAAAAACATGATTTGGGTCAGGCAAGAGAAGTAAGGCCTCCTTGTGAGAGAGCGGAGGAGAAACCCCAACCAAACATGTAGGAGAACCTCCTTCCAGCGACGATGAAGAAGTAGGCATAGAGGTAGGGTGAGGAAGTTTCATCACGAAGGGAGAGAGTGGAGGGGCTTTAGCTATTGGATGTATTTGAAACACAAGAGGCACGTAAGGTGTGTTCTCTGAGGGAAAGTGAACTGTTTTTTTTTAACTCATTTGGGAGTGATATCTCATGAATGTTATGTCCATTATAAATCTAGATCCCATTATTTTAAATAAACATGGTATGATAACAAATCTAGAAACCCCAATTATAGTAATCCAGAGTGAGTATTTAATTTATTACATTTTCACAAGCTACAAGAAATCATATCACAAAGGACCAAATAGTTTAGTAGTCTCAGTAAACTAGATATATATATTATTTCCATATTACATTGGAAATATAGAATACATAGCATTAGAAACATTCTTAAAACCCTGATATTATTCATAATATCCTTCTTCATATCCTATGGAAAGGAAAAAAAATAATGGGTGATATTAGATACTATATAAGGGTTACATATAGTGAAATCTAATAGAAATCAGTAAGTCGTAATCAATATGGAAATGTAAATAACTGAAACTGTATTCCATTTAATCAATAACTTGACCATGAAATGAAACCATTGATAATATCAATATGGTTATCTCATGCATAATAATAACTAAATTCTCAATGAAGGAAATGATTAATATTAGATGTCATGATCTCAAGCATCACAATATCTACACCATCAAATCATTATACAAAGATATTTTAATTTATGGGTAAATATGAAACAAAATATCATTTAATAATTTTGGCCAACTGGTTTTTCCCATGAGACATGTCTATGAAATAAGGTGCTATCTATAATCCATCCACACCCAACACTACATGTCCAATGTATTCCTCAAATATTAAATGATCAATTAAATTCATAAACAATATTTCTTATCAACAAATATTTATGCTGACTAAATAATATGAAATATCAATATTACTCCATTAGATCAAATAAATTTCATTGTAAAAAACTATATGTAAAAATGGTGTATGGTTAGACATCAAAAATATCCATTATAAAAATAATATCAATTTTTAAGATAAATTTAGGGACAATTAAAATAAATTCACAAAAATTGAATGTTTTAAGATAAATTTAATTGCCACAAAATTCTTAAGAGATAAAATATAACCATCAATTCATATGAAATTTATGTTTTTTAAAAAAATCATGTACTTTTGAGGATATTGGAAAATTGAAAAAAAAAACATCAATAAAATATTTCATGAAAGTGTTATATTTTTAAAACTGTTTCAATCATATATAAAAAGATAAAAAACCATAAAATAGTTTCTTTAATAGGAAAATATGATAACATCATACATGATAAAAACATTTCTTTTGACTTTTGGTATAAAAAGTCAAAAACAACCCTTTTATAAAAAATTAAAAAGATTGAGTTGAAATATTGAAAAATCATTGATAACTTATATGTCCTTATTAAATCATTTTATTAAATAAAAAATAATTTTTTAAGATATTTTAAAAAAATATGGATAGGAAATAATATATACCCCATCAAAATAGAAATAAGTTCAATATATGTTTTAAACATTTATTTTCATTTTTAAAGTTTAGAAAAAGGAAATTTTGGAATTAAATATGAAAATTAATTAACTATCTATATTATTTTAAAATTTAAGGAGTTTATCAAGTAAAAAATAAAACATTAGTTCTACAAAAATATATGCAATTCCAAAAGAAAATGATTCTGTAAAATAATTTATTACCTATATTATTTCTTTTAAATTGAAACCCCTTGAATGTGTAACTTATATATAATCATTAATAATCATTAATAATTATATATTCATTTAAAATAATTCAATCTGGAACAATATACACTACATTGAAATAAATAGTTTCATAATACCAAAATGTTTCTAAAGGGAGTGGAAATTGGGACGAAATCCATTATAAACATTGTATCATTGAAGTGAGAATTAATCAATGAAGTGATTATGTGTAAAAAATTTAAACAAGAATAATGGAAGTTTATTTAAAACATAAAATAGTCACATTTATATTCACAAATAATCATTGAATAACATTTTCAATGAAGTTGATGTATAACCCAATCAATTGAAATAGAGTTAAGAAACCCCTTACCTCAAGTTAGACTTTCCTTGTAGAAACAATAGCCTTCAATATAATAAATTATAATTTATTATACATATGTACTATAACTATATTCATATATACAATATCGTATAGGATCCATTTATTACATTTTATCACCCTTTTGTTAACAATAATTTTTTACCATTATTTTGGGTATTAACTTTATTGTTTTCCATGTAAGTTTTAATTTGGTAGTCTTATTCCTTGCATCATGATCCCGCTTACCCAATCTCTAGAATGTAATTAAATATATAAATAAAATATAGATATTTATCTTCACCCATAAATAATAGAGGAATAAAAATTATTCTCACCAATCATGAAGATGGTGGGACGTACGTACGCATGAACTGTATTTTCACATCATCATGGATGGAACTAAAGAGTGGTAAATGATAATTTATATTCCACATATGATTTTTATATCATATATATAATATATATTAATTCAATCTATCTTTATTACCATACAAGTAAATTGGAAATAAAAAATGAACATTTCTCTTTGTGGAGATGGTAGTCTGCACGTGCACATGAGCAATGTTATCATTTTCCAACAGGTTGGAATCTTGTAAGATATCTATTATGTTACAATTCTAGAACCATAATTTTCTTATAAATATAATATAAATTTATTACTTCCATTTTTATAGAAATTCATATGATGTGGTAATGGAAAACAAATTGCATCTGTTTGCTAGGCGGTAGCCTACCTTACAAACAAGAAAAGGTTTTGTTACCCATTTGATTGAGATGAAAATTGATAAATATTATTACATCAATATAATTACCTCTCATTATATATGGGATATTGGTTTTATTATATATTAATGGTTAGTTCATAATTTAATTTGGTAATAGTCGAAGAAAAATTAAAATTTTCGGTTAAGATGATTGCTTCTTCTTTGAAAGAGTTCCTTTATATCTCCTCTTAAAGTATATAGGGTTGGTGATTTGGAAATACCATAAAATCTATAATTTTTATTGTAATTTTGGGAATATAATTTCTCAGGGATTTTTAAATCTATTTTTCTCTATGTTGTGTCAGGAAAAGATAGTAGTGTCCTCTTATAAGTGAGGGTATGGGTGTTCTTGGAATTTTTTAAAGTATTATATTAATATAAAGTATTAACCATATCCAAATTGTTGAAAATTGGTATAATTATAATAAAAGAAGAGTATGAGTCTAAATAAACCCATAAAGTAAAAAATTATTCAATTTCTAGTGATTTTTTCACCCCTATTTTTTTATTTTACCCCCCCCCCTCTTGTTATCATTTTTGACAATTATTACAATATTTATGTTTTCTAACATTTAAGGGAAAATAATGTTACCATATCATGAATAAATACTCATAAATGGAACATGGTTGAGGTTTTAAACTATTTTTAATTCACTTGGATGAATATTATACATTAATAAAATTTAAATCATTTCATAAAATATTATATATTTTAAAATATCATTAATGTCATTTTTTTCACAATTCATTTCATATGGCCTTTAATATATCATGTATAAGATTTAATTTAAATGTAATAGTTTAATTCATCTTAAATATTACATATATATATAATTCATGTAACACTATAAATCATCAAATTTTTATTAATTTTAATATTTTTAAAATAATTTATTTTATTTTTTCGTTAGTTGAAAAATCATATAATGATGTTGCATAAGCATTTGTGCTAATTGGTCAATCAAAAAACATTTTCAATAAATTACCATAACAAAACCAATTAAATAATATTTTTAATAAACACTTATAATGTAACATAATTTATTTTTATCCTAATCGATAAAATATTATATAAATTAAAATCAAGAGAATGAAATTTTTTATATTATCCTTTCCTTAAAAACTATAAAGGTCAAAATTAAAGATAAATAGCACTAAAAGGTAATATTTTAGAGGTTTGTTTGATTATGGATTAAATAAAATTATCCAATTAGATAAAGTAAATTGTTGGATATAATTTTTATTCCATATTATATTATTTTTAACCTTAATTTCTAGATATACCCTTAACCAATGTGATAATTTATTCCACAATTACTATTCATAATGCCTGAAAATAAAAGGAAATTGTTTACCAAATTTATGCCTCCTGATTACAAAAATGGAATAAATTTTATCAAATTTTAATTCCTAGAGGATTTAAAATTTTAATTAAAAATTAACCTTTAAAATATGATGAAAAACGTTTTACAAAAAATGCATTTTTAAGCATAAAAATAGACTTATATGAAAATTATGATCATAGTTTAAATAAATAGGATATTATATCACTTTAATTCCAAATAAAAAATTGAATATAACATTTTTAATTATTTTATATAATGAAGTTAGATGATATTTTTACCAAAATTGATATTTTTACTATTCACTACAAATTAATTTTTTTTGAAAAAGTCCAAAAATATCACCCTAAGTTATCTTTGACTTGATGAATTCAAAACATATATAATATTCACATAATAGTATTTTAATAGGTTTTATTGGTTCATTTAAAATGGGTTTTATATGTAAATAAATCTATCAAATAAATTTATTTAAATAGAAATATATCTTAAAATATCAGGTTGCAAGGGATTAACTTGATATTAAGTATTTCATGAAACAATTCCCAACTTCCTTTAGTGGGTCTTCCATTTCATTAATTTAGGATAAATTGATCAATTCAATAGAGAATATAATTTCCATTCTCCATTTCTCAAACAACAAGTATTTTATTTTAACTCTTTATTATATGGTGGGTGAAAATAATCGAGGTGGATCATCATTAAGAATATGACACATAATGAAAACATTTGATTCTATGGAATGGAAGGAGTTAAAGATTATATTATTCGCAAAATATATTACTTGAACTTTACAGATGAAAATTTAGTGATGATTCCAATATTTTAAATAAGAGGAGGATAAATCCCTTCGTACCTATGAGAAAAACATCACGAGACTCAATAGGCATTCCTCATTTTTTTTACCAAAATTGAAAATAATGTCAGTTAATTATTTACTGGCCTAAATCCATGTCTTTGAAAGTAATTTTATTTAAAAAAACAGAGGTAGCTATGAATAATTTGTTCTTTGTTCACTTAAGGTGTAAATAGAAATTTGAGAAACTCACAATTCTCATGGAATTGGTGATTAAAAAATTAAAATGGAGGATCATGAAAACTAAGATTAAAAATCACATAACCCAAATAAAAATAAACAATATACATGCCACAAATTCAGGTTGAAGCACTAGATAAAATGACTTAAAGGATCACGGAAATGTTATGCATGTGGAAAGGTAGGCCACCATGAATATAATTATCATAAAAATAAAAAGAGTCCAATTATCAAAATGGAGGGAATAATGCCCTAACTATTGCAACACAAACACAGAAATTCATTAAATTAAAGTAATTTTGTAATTATAGAAATCAATTCCCCAATACAAAGGATTAAGATAATAATATACATCAATAAACTTCTAGAAAAAATGAATAAGTTAGTGACTATGAAATCACTACATTTAAAGTGGACCTTGATTATGTAGTAGTCAAAGGTATAATTATTCTCCCCTCCAAATATGTGAATGGATTATTTTATTTTGGGTCTTTTTATTCTTCCATATCATGCAAACATTATAATAAAATTCATTCACCACCTTAACAAATATTGGATCCAAGGATTTTCATTAATGGAAATGGATTTTATATTTTGTTTCTTATCAATCAATACTGGGGTTGATAAAGGATATTTTAGGACAATAGATCTTTCGGTGAATATTGATCAGTGATGAAGGTGGTGTCATTTCCCTATGTTTGAAAATTTTTTAGAGGTCAAAATTCGGATAAAAGAGAAAGCTACTTAAAAGGTTTATTTCCAATATTAACTCTTCATAAATATGGTAAAGGAGTGAGAATCATGAAGCCTGATTTTTTTGAAAAATATGATCTATGAAGGTTGGGTGTTCTTTATGGTATATACCACCATGAAGGCAGGATGGAAAGAAAGTGTTCTCACATATATGATTGGATTCATAAATATCTTATTGTGTTATGATAAATCTATATGGCTAAGAGAAGGTTCTTGAATGGGTTAAATTTTACTGGATATTTGGAAACGAAGGATATTTGAGAATAGGATAGAAGAGGTTTGTGAAATGGATTTTGGGATCTTCAGATATTCGCAAAAGGAAAATTCTTTATATAGTTGGCTAATAATCATTAGAAAATAATAATATATTTGGATAAAAGGATAAATCAGTCATACTTCAAGATGATGTGCCTACTCAATATGTATTTTAGAAATTGTAATCCTTCACAGGCTTAATCAATCAAATGTTATTGAAGCATAATTTCATGATTAATATTGGAAGTATTTAAAAAATGTTTGATTTCACAAACTCTATTATTTCTTTAAAAATAATGGGGGTTTTGTGAAAGATAGGATCTTCGTGAATAGTAGTGTTGAAATTTTGTGGTGCGATCACACTAGAATTAATGCACCAAATCCCATTAGTAGTGTTGAAATTTTGGTTCTAGTGAAAAGTTCTTTCAAGTAAATCAACTTAGGTCTATGGTGCAAGAAAATTGTGATACTAATTAGAGGAAATTACTTAAATTCCCAATCTAGCGAAGTGACAATCAAGTCATCAAACTGAGTAAGACTTCACTTAAGGTAGTAATCAAGGGAAAGTTAGCGGAAGTGTTTCGGGGGAGGTAGTGTGTTTCCCTAATTATTATAAAGTAAATGTTCTTAGTATTGAGTAAATATTTATGATCTTTTATATTCCATAATAACTAGTTAATATTAGTGGATTTAAAAAAAACAACACATTTTCAGTGTATCCTATTTAGACTATAGCTTAGTGGTAAACCAAATTAAACTGTTAAGTTGTATCTGTAAATGTTAATGTCTAATTAATTCATGATTCTATCATACAGGTTTAAAAAGTTACTACCTATGTGGTAATATTACAAATCCCTTTAAAAGAAAAATTTCACACCTTGAATCACCCCTCTCTTCCCAGTGTGTTATCAGGTCCTATAAGTGGTATTAGAGCGTACAGATTTTTGATGATAAATCTTTCCTCAATTGTTTTCTTGGTGAATTCAGTGAATATAAGCAGGGTCCACCTATTCTATGAAATAAACATATATCTTTGGAATAATGGTATGATATATCATCTGAGATCCCTTGGAATGGATGTTATTTTTCCACTACTCAAGGGATTCAATAAAATCATACGACATGTATTTGTATGATTAAGATAAATAGAAAAATGATTGAGGTAGATTCCATATCAAAAATTTCTCTTATTATATCACTTTCTAATCAAATATATTTGAAGGTGATGAGTTTAAATTTAGCAAATTCCATGTGGTAGAAACTAGAAAATATATATAAATATGATAAGAAATTAAAGGGTACAAAATTTTCAGTCTTACAAATTTTGTTGGATTATATGAAAATGAAAATAGCTTCGTTAATCGCATTATTTATGTTGTTACAGAAATTTGAGGACTTACGAAATAAATTAAGGATATTGAAATTTTGAACAAAATACTGAGAGGGCTCCAATGTCTTTAAGATCCAAAAGTATTGGATCTTGAGAAAATTGATTTTTCTAATATCTCTCTTGATGATATGCTAAGTAGATTGGAGGGTTATGAAATGATATTCAAACCAGTAGATTCATCCACTAGATTTGGTAATGTAATGGAATTCTAATCCATGTAAAAATTTATATTTCCATAGTAAGTCATAATGAGTAATAACTTCTTTCTCTATTTTACATGAAATTAGGGATAGGAAAAGGGATATTTGGAGGCAACCTTTTATTGGCTTGTTTTCAGTGTGGTAAATTAATGGACATTTCCTCTTGATGCCCAAGGAAATTTTATGATGTTGAAAGTGAAGTAGAAATCATGAAGAATCCTCAAAAGTGGATCTATAACAAAAGATAATTCAAATCTTGAATGAAACATCGAAGAAATAGATTCATCTTCAATGAAGAATAAGATGATACTAACAGTTTTTAAGACATATAGCCGGATTTTAAATATAAACCTGATTCATCCATGATAGATACATTTGCAAATATTTAACCTAAAATTTATTAAGATAAATGGTTACATAAAGATATTTATCTCAATGTTTAACATGAGGGTTCTCTTGATGAGCTTGAAAATAAAAGAGACAGAAATATATTTTTGAGAGATGTGCTGAAAGAGTCATAAGAGTATGTTGATCTGCTTGATGATAAAATTGATCCACTAGAAGGAGAGGAAAAATAACATTTAACAATACATGAAATATTAAAATAGGTTGTGGAATTTAAACTCATGATTTTATAAAAGGAAAAATTCATCAATGAACTTACATAAAGATATGTGGAAAGGATAAGATAAATTAGGGTCTATAAGAAGAAGTTTTTAATTTAAGGAGTAAATAGGAAAATGAATCAAAATTAATAGAAAAAAAAAGTGATTATAATTTGGAACATTTTTAGATGCAGGGATTTTAAAAAGAGCTAAACATGGTTCTGGTGGGGTAAATAATTCTTGGAATGAATAAATATCCATAATTATGGGAAAAAGTTGAAATGGATATGACACAAAAACATAAAAGGATATAAATAGGATGAGGAAAAACAAATAGAAGAATAAATTTTCTCATATCACAAATCCACATGTTGTCCCAATGAAGAAACATTTTAACCATGTAGAAAAAAGAGTTAAAAATAATCATCAATTATCAAGATTAGATTTCTGGTCAAATACCATTACAAAATAAGGGGGTATGTGGATGAATTGAAGTAAGAAGACATTTCCCCTTATGAAATTCCAATTTTATGGAATTCTATTCCAAAACATGTCTTACTATGAAGAGAAATGGATATATCTAAATGAGGAAGTCATTATATGTCAACAAAAGTTAGTGAGACCATATCCCTCATCATTTAGAAAAAATATTTTCTATGGATATTGTTTTCAATATTCTAACTATGACCATAAATATATTCATTGTTGGAAGTGGAAATATGGGTACAATACCTATAGAACTACAGGAAAAGTTGATACACCCCAATCAGGAAGAGTTACTCTTAAAAATATGTATCCCCTATCTTGAATAATAATTTGAGTTTCATGAACCCATTTATATTGAAATGATATTGGAATGTATATCTTTATCCTACACCCAATCAAGTATATAATAGAAGTAAAAAAATGTATAAATCCAATATGGTAGAAATATATCTCAGTGCTCTAAATAATTATAGCACCTAGATTCTTGATAGTTTATTCTCATAACTCATAATAGGAAATGTGGGATTTTTTAATAATATTATGAAAAGGGTTGACGTAATAGTTATAAATTGTAATGGCAGTGCTTAAAAGTTCAAAGGTAGTGGAAATATAGAACTGGAAAATGACGCGCTGAGAGAAACTATAGTTCTCTATGTAGACGGTTCATGTCACAATCTCTCCATTGTGAGTAAACTCTTGAAATCAAGACTAAAAGTGACATTTAATAAAAATGGGTTCACTATGAAAGTAAATTTAGTTATTGTGTGTGGTAGTTATACTTACTGTTTTAATAACAGTGTCTTGTGGTAACTCTACTCACCATTTAAATTACTATCGATCTTCTAAACCATAATGAATTATCAACTTATTATAAATGTGTAACATAGATTGAATATGGTATTTATACATTAAATATAGTGTAAATCATATTGAAATACCACGCAATCCTAAAGAACAAGCTAAAAGATTCATCCTAGATTCATGTTTCAACATTTAGCGTAATCTGACTATGAGAACTATTCAAAATCTTCTTCATCTTCACAAGGAAGAAGAAACAAGACATGATATAGGCTAAGGGTTCATGGTAGGTTGAAAAAAGATAACATTTTGTTGTGCAAATATTCAAATAAGGTTCTCTAATAATTCATCGTAGGTTAACTCACAAATCATGGTCACTTGGATTGGGATTTTATAGTAAGTATGAAAAAGATAGCCTAAAAAACATGTGCAACTTACCATCACCAAATTAAAATAATATTTAGTCTATCTAAACATCATAATTAGAATTATTTTCACAATATTTAAATTTATATAGTTTTGAGATACTCCTAATGGATCAAAGAACTCTTCAACCAGAAATTTATTTAACATGATATGATTGAAAAATAGTCAAAAACATGATTATAATACTATAGAAAAAATACTAAAGTTATTTCATAAATTCGGACAATTTTTGTGGTGTTTAAATGAAATTTTCAGACTTTTATACAGTTTAATTAGATGTATATAAATTATTTTCTTTCTATATCAACAAACAAAATTAGATTATAATGTGTATTTTTAGAGATATCATTTGAATACAAAAGATAAATTATTTTGGAAAATTTATAATTATTGAATTGTTTCATTAAATTGGGGATTTATTAAACCACTTAATCCACACAATTATACATTCTCTTAGTTTAATTTAATGTAAAAATAATGTTTCTAGTGTCCAATGAAATACTTTTTTTGAATATATGAGCCTTACAACTCACGTTATAATTGAATAACTATGGAAAAATTTAAAACTCCCAAAATTAAATATTATTATTCAAAAAACAATTATCCAATATATTCATACCAAAATTCTAACATCATAATCATTGATTTAGAATTTTTCATAGTTTAATAAATGTTACATAAAATTATTATCTTTTATATGAAACTGGAATTATAAAAATATGATCACTGTAACTCAAAATATAACACAAATATATATTGCGGGTGAAAAATAATTTCCACATAAAATAATTATAGGGTTTTTAATATTCAATAACATAATATATTAATAAATTAGAGAAAAAACTCCCAAAAAACTCCCCCTTTTCAAAATTATAAAAACAAAAATAAGAATTTGTAAAACTCTCCCCCTTCTAAATTTTTTCCAAAAATGCATTAAAAAGAAATAAACCACAAGAAATTTCCAAGACAAAGAATCTAACACTTCATAAATGCATATAAAGGTAAGTTAAAAAAAAATTCAAACTAAATTTTTAACATATCAAGTTCAAAATTATGTTTCTCAAACATTGTAGAATCCAACGGTTTCATAAAATTATATTCTAGTTGATTTTTAGTTGAAATATAATAAATAATGATGTCACATTTATTAATATAATCTCAATGAAAATAATTTTGTACTTTTATATGATTTGTTATATGATTCATTAAAATATTCATTAAAATATAAATATAATAAGAATTCAAAAAGTAAATAGTAATATTTTAAAAAGTATAGTTAGAAAAGGTTTGATTAATTTATAAATATTGAGAAAACACAATGGAAAAAAAATAAGATCACTTTTGGTAGTTGAAAAAGAAATAAAGTTTTGCTGTTAAACTCTAATAAACTAAATTCTGATTGATAAAGTACATATTCCTAAGGTTATCTTTCTATCAAGTCAATATCTTCCAAAATCAGAGCCACATTAAATAATGAAATAAAAAAATTCTAGAAGAAAATAATACACCACTAATAGTCACTTTAAAAAATAAAAAAATTAGATTGACAAATTCTAATTTAGATACCACAGGATCATAATCAAATGTTCCACATAAACAAAAAGTAAACATAAAATTGTTTCTAAAAGATGTTAAATAAAATAAACAACCAATTATCCTTATAAATAATTTATAATCAATAGATTTAATAGAAATATCATAATGTAATTTAGAAATAACAGCCTAATGGGTTTCAAATTTTTTTATCAGAATTGAGATAAAAAAATTTCACTAAATCTTTATCAAATTTTGATTGATTGAAATATATTCTATCATTTCATTGAAAAATATTATAACCTAAAAACAATTTAAATGTCCTATAAGACTCATGTCAGACTCACTTTCTATAAAATTTGAAAACATTTTTCAAAGAAAATAATTAGAATATTGAAAAAACATATCAAAAAAATAAATTTGAACAATTAAAATATCATTTGAAACTCTTTTGATAAAAAATATAGAACCTAATTTACATTTGTAAAAAACATTTTTTAATAAAAATAATAAAACTCAATCATACCAAGCATTAATTTCATACATAAGACCATATAACTATTTTGAGAACCAAAAAAAATAATTTCACATTTTCACATTTTCAATACAGGGTGGTTAAGAAACATAAACATATTTATAAATAAAACCATTTAAAAAATATATTCATATCCAATTTAAATAAATTAAAACCTTGAAAAGTGAAAAAAATGTAATAAAATTATAATAGATTAAATTATCCAAAAAATAACCAAATATTCATCAAAATATATACCTTATTCTTTACAATAACATTGAGAAAAAATTCTACATTTATTTTTAAAAACTTATCCAGATTCATCCATCTTATTTCTAAATCTCTATTTACATCCTGTAACATGTGTATATAAAGGCGGATCAGCTAAATAACTAATTGTATTTATAGAAAATGGATTTAATTCTTCATGCATTGAAATAATATAATTAAAAAAAATTAAATCATAATCATTATTACTATGAACAAAATGATAAATAAAATAAAAATTAGTAAAAAAAATTTAAATCAAAATTTCTGGCCTTAATACCAAAATCAAAATTGCCAATTACATTTTCATCATGATGATATCTAGGAATCCTAATTTATCTTTTGTCTGGTTGATAAGAAGTATGATTCCCATCAATTGATTCATCCTTATGTTGATATTTTTCTTCACTAAAAGTAAAATCTCTAGACTCTTCATTAAAAACATTAGAATCAGAATTCAATTTTACATTATTTTCTTCAAACAAAAAATGAACTAATTATTTAGTTACCATAATTGTTTTATTATAAACTATATATGATTTATTATTATTATTATAATAAATTAAAGTACCTTCTTCAATTATATAACCATATTTATCTAAAAAATTCTTTGAATCTAAAATAAAAAAATTCCAACAAAAAACTCTAAATTAACCAACTTTAGGATTTTTACCTGTTAAATAGTTCATAATTATAATTCTTTGACAAATGTCAAATAAGTATTCTTTTTGAAAACTAAAAAGAAACAAATATGGAATTTAACCAATATTATCTTGTAAAATTAAATTCACTTATAATATTTTAGGCCATTTTTATAAGAGTTTTATTTTTCAATCCTACCACACCATTACACTATGGTGTTATAGGAGAAGAAAAAATTATAAAAATAACCATTATTCTAAAAAATAGAAATGTAAATTATGAAATCATCCTCCTTTATAACTATGAATATAGACAATTATATACCTTTTTTCATTTTAAACAAAATTATATAATGCAATAAATCAAGATAAGGTATCATTTTTTATGTGCAGAGAAATTAAATCCTTGTAAATATACTAAAATATCAACAAAAACTATAGTGTATTTATTTCCTCCATGGGTATAAATTAGGGTATGACCAAAAATATCAATATATAATAACTATTAAGGTCCATTATAACTTATATGATTGATGGGTTTGAAAGAAGCTTCTTGTTGTCTCCTTTTCAACTAAGCATAAACACATGAAATTTTTATTTCTTAAATTTAGAAAATTGTAAAATATTTTTTCCTTTAGATATATTTTGTAACATTATTTAATTAAAATGACCTAATCATATATTCCACACAATTTTATCACTCTAAAAAGAAAACAAACACTTAACTTGTTGAACAATTAGATTAATAAAATAATTAGTATAAATATTTTCCTTTTGATTAGAATAAAATAATAATGAATCAGCCCTAAAAACTAAACACTTGTCGTTTAGAAATTTAAAATCCATTAAATAATCACAAAATGGAGATATATTAATTAAATTATGTTTTAAAACTTTAATATAAATAATATTATAAATAAAACTAGAATAGTAAATACCAACTTTATGAAAACCTTTTACTTATATTTGGAATTTTCTAAAAAAGTAATAGTTTCTCCATCATATTTATTTAAGTGGTTTAAATTTATGGTTATCCATCCATATTCCCATATCATAAAAATTACATTTACCATATTTAAAACTTAATACATCTAAGGAATATATCTTACAAAATCAATTACTTGTCAATTTTGGTACCTAAGATAATTTGGGTCTAATAGGAATAGTAATTAAATTTTTAGGTAACCATGCAGAGTTTCAAAAATTATATTATGTTTTTTTATATTAGAAATATTTATAAATATGAATTTTATTAAATCCAAAAGTCTATTTGAGTCTTTGAGAATAATCATTTCCATAGTGACGTTTCGTGTGGAATTTAGAACATGAATCAGGTGAAGTACAACAATTTTTACTTTTCGAAAAATGATTTTTATACACATGAGTTAATATATTATAATATAAAATACCTTATTTATTTTTATTTATTTTATTCAAATACATAATTGAATCATGTTTTCATTAACTTGAATAAAATAATACAAACTTTTTTAAAGTATTTCAACTTTCGTTTCAATTTTTCATTTAAATATTGAGGAGATTTCAAATTATCATAAACTAAAGGATGAGATTCAGATGAAGTATTATTTTCCTTTTTATTATCTTTTAAAAAACATTATTTTTATAAAAATATATTTTCATTATTTTGTTTAATCATATTATATTCACCAGTACCTTTAAAATAGCTTTTTTATTCCTTTCAATTTCTTCATTTAACTCAGAAAAAAATGAATTTTTAGAATCCTAGTCAGAATTAAAACATCCAAAATAAAATATATAATCCCTAACCTCATTAATATAATCAATGAAGTATAAGTTACTCGATTCATTCTCCCTTATAGATTCATTACTAGAATCTAATTCTTTGTCACAAATCTGAATCATTGTCAATACCTTTTGTCATTCTTTTTGTATTTGTATTTATTATTTAGTTTCAGAAATTCATTCTTGATATTCCATTTCTTCCTTCACTCATAAAAATTAACATCTAAACTATTATAATTATTACTTCCTTTTTTATCACCCTTGAATTTTTCTATTTGAGTGTTTCTTCTAAATCGGTTCTTGAATCCTTTATTTTTCATTTTTTTATACTCCAATGACAATCTAATCCATATAATAATATTCACTATGATATAGATTGGAATCATAAGATAAATGAGAAACAAAATTCATATATTTAAGCATACAGCATTTATTTTTCTTGTACCCTCTTTGACTATGTTCTTTAGTTCTAATTCACACTAAAGGAGTGATATAATCAATTCATCAAGAGTGTATAATTTTAAGTTCTTTATTTCATCAATGGAAACCTTATTTTTATTCTATTTTATTTGTATAGAACATATTACTCATTCAATAAGTACAAAGTTCTCCAAATATTCTCTAAGAGAATTCATTCGATTCATAATGCTTGTGAATTGGTGGAACATTTGGGTTTACAATTTCATCCTCACCCATCTTCAAGTCTTGGTACTCAACTCAATGAATTACAAGTTTTCTTTGAATAAATGTTTCTTATCCATGGTGTGTAACTTGTAGAACCTTCCCAATCTAATTATATGTTGTAAAAGAAGAATCATGACTAATCACACTTCTTTTAGTATCATAATATAATATATTTACTACTACTAATTTAAAAAATATCATGTAACATAGTTTTATGTAAGTGTGTCTGGGTAAACTTCTAGTAGTGTGATTGATTTCTACATGATGTAAAAATTTTATATTCTTAATTGTGTGAGGTATGGATTGAATATGGATCACCAGTAACCATTATCATTTCCATAAAAGTGCGGTGTCTTCTAAGGGATCCATGAAATGTTTACATTTACTCCATCTATTTTAAATATCATTCACTTAGACTGTGAGGTCTAGGAGATGGTTAGAATAATATAATATAACACATTAAATTCCTAATATATATAATTCTCTCATACCAACTATTAGGTCCCAAAGCATAACATTAGATGGTATAGAGGGGATAAAAAAATTGTATTAAAAAAATTAATAAAATAGATTAATTATCTATTTTAATTATGAAAGATATTTATTTGATTTAATTAGTAGTGCGATAAAATAATGAACACAAAGATTATTTTATACTAGTTCAGCCAAAATTGGACCTAGTATACATGTATACCTATATTCTTCATGAGAGATACATGATGCACTAACATGGTTTTTAAAGTGAAATCATAACCTGATTACAAAATCATTTCCTATAAAGTTGATGGATAACCATGGACACACTAACTTTAATAAGGGGAGTCCCAATACAAATAAAACACTTACATTAGAATATAAAATTGAAATCCTAAATGGTCATTACATTATAATTCAAGATTCAAAATCCAAGTAAGTGAGGACAAAATTATTTTTATGTAAAAGCATTAATATGAACAAAGGGTGTACATGAAAGATAGAAAAAGGTGTTTCAAACTAAATAAACTAATATGAATTTGAATATATGTGAAAAATAAAATGTACTAATTCTTGATCAATGTGCATTTCTCTTCAAGGAAGTTGAATTCATAAAATTTCATGATTATCTTGAGAGATTATCCAGTTAATGACAAGTTGATTTTGCAAGAAATCAATGTTCGGTGTCATGATTTGGTTTTCAAATGTTTTTTTTTTGCTCGTAACATGAATTATTTTTGTACTTTTAATTTACTCTTGAGTAATTTTAATAGAATATATAAATACAAAAATCCAATCTCTAACTTTTTAAAACAATTCAAATTTAAATTTTACAATTATTCAGTAGAGAGAAAATTATCATCAAGAATAATGTAAAAAAAGTATTTTTAATTGAAAATTTAATGATTGATCCAAAAAAAATTAACTATCAATTAAATGATTCAAAAATTCTCTATAATAATAGTTCAAAGCAATCCCATAAAAATTATTTTATAATTTGGCTATGTAATTCAAATTTTAAAATATTGTCTAGCTATATGTTGTGTGTAATAAATGCATTATTTAATTATGTTTCACTAAATACTATTAAATAAGCTTAAATAATTTAATTTTAATTAAATATTAATTTATAAAATAGTAATAAAATGTAATAAACATAAAGTATAAAATCATAAATATAAAAAATTCATTTTGTAAGTGTTACGCTAGAATAAAGAGTAAATTAAAAAAAAATTTAAAAGTGTTTAAAATATTTAATAACACTTAGAATAGAATTCATATAACCTATATGTATTTTTTAAATCAATAAAACTTTTAAAATAATTAAAATAAACATGTAGTTGATGATATTTTTAAAAATAATGAAAAATATAGCATGTTGAAAATTCCACATTTTAGAAATTTATTGTTAAAGTGTTTAATTGAACATGCTTTCCAAATGAATTTATAGTCAGTATATTTACCATATTGATAATGTGGGGTTGGTTTTTTTGTATTTGGTATACTTACCTTGAAAATAATAGATCATTTGGCCACTTGAATAAAATGTATAGTCACTATACTAATCATGAGAACCATGTGTAGTCACATTTAAATATTTCATGTGGTTAATATGATGAACTTATGAATGTACAGTCACATGATAAATCATAATTTGGTAGTTTTAGTTACCGTTTATGGTATCCATACTCACCAAGTTAATTACCATGTGATTTGATAACTCTACTCACCATGTGAAGCACTGTAGGTTTGTCAAACTATCATGATTAATCGATATCCATTCAATGTGTGACATGTAATTACTTTTATTTAGTATCCATGCTCAAAATATTTTTGAATTCATAGTGTAAGACCATCCATGCCTCAAGAAAATGCTAAAACATTCATCCTAGGTTCATGTCTCATCACATAACATAATGTAACTATGAGAACTATTCATCATCTTCTTATATTTCACATGGATGAGGAGATAATACTTGTGATAGGTTAAGAGTTCATTATTGGTTTAGAAAATCTTCATGGTTGTTTGTGAAAAACATCATGATAGGTTCAGAAGGTGTCCGCAGTAGGTTCAATCACAACCCATTGTAGATTCAATCACTACTCATGGCCAATTCTATTGGGATTTCATGGTGTGTTTGAAAAAGGTACCTTGAAAAACAAGTACAACTTATCAATATAGAAATAAGATATTATTTATCCCATATAAACATTATAATTACCATTCAATATTGAATAATTAAATTTATATAATTTTTATAGATTTCTAATCCTTAAAATAATGCTTCAATATTACATCTATAAATCAAGATATGATTTGAAAACAAGGAAGAAAATGATTTAAAAATAGTATAAAAGTTCTGAAATTATTAAACAAATTCCGACAACTGTTTAGGCTTAAAAAGATAATTTTAATGCATTCAAATAGTTCGATAAAATTTAGATAAATTTCTTATATTTAAATCATGGTAAACAGTGTGTGATTATGATGTGTTTCATGAGAGATAACAATAAAATACAGAAAAACATTATTCTGAAAAATTTATAATTCTTCAATTTTTTAATAAACATTGGTGATTTTTTAGACCACAAAAACAACAAATTAAGAATTATAATTAGTTTAATAAAATTTAAAAAATTTGTATATCCATCAAAATTAATTTCCATGAACATCTAAGATTTATAACTCATTTTATAGTAGAATTACATGGGAAAAATTAAAACTATATAAATAGAATAGTATTTTTGAATCTAAAATCCTGAAATACATTCGGATGAAAATACACACATTGTAGATATTGATTTATACTTTTTCATAGTAGAAAAAAAGTTAGATAAACATCTTATATTTCAAGTTAAATTGTAATTATAATAAACTTATCACTACAACTCAGGATATAATAAAATATTTATAGAGTTTGTAAAAACTTATTTTCACATAAAATAATGGGAGGGTATTTAATTTCAAAAAACATAAAATATTGATAAATAAAAACAAACTCTCGACACATTGTGGGTTATTGTAATTAATGGATTCCTTATATTAATGGGTTATCCTGATTTGGTTGTATTTGGTATACTAATCTATAAAAAATAGAGACTGAAAACTAGTAGTTACATCGATCAAAATGTCCATAATCAGAATCATGGAGTCGTCTTTTTGGAAATGCTTATTTTGAAACATGAATTTGATGGAAACCCTATTCTTAACATTATTATTATATATGGGGATGATATTTTCCATCCATTTTGGGTACTAAATCTCAAAATGAAGTTATTTTTGATTTTTTTAACTTCATATTCCCCTTAAGAAACATGGTTTGGATACATTCTCCTAGTTGTCTACCTATTTTCATAGTAATCCATAGACTAACCTAATTTATTCTTTCAAGAATACGTATCATATCAAATAACTTCTATGTATTTTCCATAAATACATCATAATGGTTCTTCAAGAATTAAATATTTTTTCCTTGTACTTTGGGAGACATTGTGGAACCAATTAATATAGGCCAAAAATCCTCTAATGTACCCATATTTACTTTTCTGTGTTCATCAATGGTGGTTCATATTCCATCCTCCAAATATAGAGTGGAAACTTTGAGATCTTATTCCTCTTTATTCCTTTTCCTCAATTTCTAAGAAATTACATCATTATGGGATATGTTTTTAGTTGGCAGAAAATTTTTCTACTTTCTTATCTTATGTTAATGATCATTACTAAAAAAAGGCCATTAACACCACTAGAATATTCCTTTATTAGTTCAAAAAAATGATGATAATTTAAGAGTAGTTAAAATCCCAAAAATTTTATCAACACTTTTTTAGCGCTGAAAAAATAAGTGATGTTAAAGAGATAAATTTGTTTTTTTGAAGTCCCTAAACCCATCCCCTTTTATCAGTGCTTCCAAGACCCCTTTATCTTTGCTTTTCACCCCCCCCCCCCATATTAATTATTTTCAAATTTCCAGCCTCATGTATTCCCTTCTAGATTCGAACCATGTACCTTTCATTCAAGGATGGAATGCTATTAGCATGGAACCATGTTGTTTTCTATCTATTTAGTAATATTTTAGTTAATTTTTATATATATATTTACATACATCTATTATTTTTAAAATAAATTTATATAATATATGTGTGAATGATATATATATATATACATATATTTAATTAAATATGTTATCTATTATATTCATTTATATATACAAGAATATAATATAAATATATATCTGGTTGTGAATACACGAATATATTTATACGTATCTATAAAGTAAAAATGGTCGGATATTGTTTTAAATACATTTTTAGAAGATATATTTATTTACATATATTAGAATATACATTATTATGTAAATAGGTTGATATATGTTGATATATGTATTTATATAAGGGATTTATAATTAGTACATATAAGAAAATATGCATATATTTAATTATAAATAAAATTATGTAATGAAAATAAAAAAAAATCCATAAAATCAATATGATTGTAATACCTGGGAATAAATTCAGTCCCCACTGAAAATTGGAAAAAGACCCCTTTAAAAGAGGCTGAACCTCCTTCAAATGTTTAAAAACTGGGATACCCATACTAAAAACTCAATTTTAGAGGCCTTTTGGTCCTTTTTTGGCCTTGAAAAATGTGATACTGGTTTTCATATGTTACAAAGGGAATTGAACTCATTGCAGGATTCAGTTTGATATGTGGTAAATCTCAAAAGGACACCAGGATCAAAATTTATTGTCCTTTGAATTTTTAACTTATTTTACATCTTTTATTAATTTTTTGGATTTTTATTATCTTCAAATTGATATTAACGAACTATAAATCGAAAATAATAATCAAATTATTAATTAAAATTTTATTATTTTATAATCCAATTTTAGAAAATATCTTATATATTAAGTGTAAATCACTATTTAAATTATCTATAACATATTTAAAAAAAATATAGATTATATTTATGTTAGTATAAAAATATTTATATATTTATATATTATTTATAATGAAATGAAATTTTTTTGTAGTTTACTTTTAATAGTGCTTGTAAAAAATCCCTTAAAATGGTGGAATTTATCAGTAATTCTTAAAAAGAGTTGATAATCAGCCCCACTTTATATGCGTTTTTTACAAGCACTGATAAAAGAAATCATTTATGAGTTCTTTTTTAGAATCACTGATAAAGGGAGGAATTTTATTAGCTCTTGTAAAAAAGTTCTGATAAAGGTCCTCCTCTAACATCTCTTTTTTGAGTGTTCTTAAAGACCCCCTTTAACAACGCTAAAAAGGTGTTGTTAAAGAACCCCTTTAATAGTGATTTGTTAGTTCTGGTAAAAGGCATTCTAATATTGTTTTTAGCTAGTGCTGTTAAAGTCTTAGAGATGGATAAATATAGTTTTGTAATAGTAGATGAGGAGATATATCCTAACTCCATGGGTAAAACCTAAGGGAATCATTTTTTGGGACATTTTAAAAAAATTCCCATGCCACTACAGTATCATTAGGTCCATATCTAGTACTACTACCCTGATATCCAAAGGATGATATGATGGATTTTTTAGTATCATTTAGTGATGTGGTATTATCATTCACTACTAATGATAATCCAACGATCTTTTTACATATTGGATACAAGGAGGGATAGTTTTTTTCTTTGGTATTGTCACTATTTTCTAGATCACAACATTATCCCACATTGATGGATTAATTAAAAATGGATGACATCATGAATGTTGGTTGGAGTATATAGAAGGATGGGAGGGTTTTAATTCTCCGTAAAAAATTTAAATTCAATGTAAATGTTAAATTCAAATTATATAAATAGATTGATAAAATAAAGTGGTAAATTAATAAATTTGATAAAGAGATAAGTTGATAAATCAAAAACATATTAAAAAGTTAATTTTAATATAAATTAAAATTTATTCATTGTTTAAAATTAATGTATTGAATATATTTATTTTTTTGTATCAATGTTTAATGATGAAATGCATAAATTTAAAGAGGGAGAAAACGTGGTTTGAAAAAGAAGCTTAAATACAACTTAGTGTGAGCCCCTATGTCTCCTCGTCTTGGGTGGACAGGTTTATTTTATTACACCCTTAATCTTGGAGATGATAAAAAAACTCAAACCTATCGATTATATAATCTGAAAACCTTCTTGAACTTCTTAGGAAGCCAAGGATCCATTCCATTAGATTTACAATAGTGAGAATTTGTAAAAAAAATATTAGAAGAAGTTTATTTTCTTATTAAAACCCCATTATATTGTCTTTTCCTTGTTTATATGTTTAAAAATTGATATGGTATTTAGAAAAAATATATAGTAAGAGATGATTTGAGATATTAAATAAAAAATGCTATTATATCTTTAGGGGAAATATGATATCACTAGATATTTAGTGTGATTATGTCTTTGATTCAATCAAAGATATGATTCCCAAGTAAGTTAATGAGATCAACTGTAGTTCTCTATTTATATCCTGCATTGGAGTCGGAGTTCCCATGGGCTGAGATAAAAATTTATTATCTATATTCAAAGAATTTAAGCCTTATAATAAATGCACCTTTATTGATAAGGATCAAAACCATTGGCCAGCAGGATGATCGCCCCAGCTAGATGGTAGGCTTAGTGGGGATCTACTAGCTCTTCCTTCTACCACCAGTAGTCTGGTGCACCTCCATTAGATGTTCAGTGGAATCCTATTACATGGGGAATTCTATCCAACCACACCAAATATTTGGTACTACCTTTAGATCTCCAACCACTTTCATGATCTTTCAATATTCTTCTAGAGTCTTCATTTGATCCAGAAAATTCCTCTCCTAAATTCATAATTCAAAAAAGTGTTCAATAGTTCTTGAAATTATTCTATTTAAAAATAAAATTTAATTCAAGGATGTCATCATGATCTTATGAATTCATTATTTAGCTTATTAAACTCATTACATGTAGTTTAAATCATATAACTAAAAAAAATCGATGAATCTGTTAGAACTATATATGAGTATATGTGATCATGAGAACACTATGATTGATAGAGTTACAACAATATAATCCTATTTTATTATCACAAATACATAACATAAAAATATATTTTAAGGGTTATGAATATTTTAACATATAAAAAATTACTCAAGATGTAAATTTATTCAAGATATTAAATATGACCAATAAGTAAGTAAATCAAACGTGTCATTTTTAAAAGAAGAGTAAAAAAATTAATTCTTCATTTTTCAAATAATTAAACAATGACATATAAAACATGACTCATTAAATTTGATGCTATATTTCAATAAATTTCATCCTTTATGATGAAAAAGAATTACCACAAATAGGCTTCTCCCCCTTTAAAATCTATTAAATCCGACAAAAAATATCCCCATTTGTGATTATCAAAATTCAAACATGTAATGTGAATAAATTTTAAGAGGAATTAATTGAAAAAGTCAAGATAAATTTTCAAATATATTTTTAAAATCAATTTCATGAGAAAAAAAAATATTTTTAAAAAAAGTTATAAAATAAAATTATAAACCAAAAATTCGAAAAAAAAACTCTTATATTTAAAACTCCCCTTAATTTATGTATTTTCATGAGATAGAGAGCGGGAGATAAAGAGAGGGGAAAGTTTAAAAGAATTATTTTTGAGATAAATAAAGAGATTTATAAGTGTGGAAGAAAAATATAATAACATAGAAAAAGAAGTAAAGAAACAATAAGAAAGAGAAAGAAGGATAATAAGAGAAGTGAAATAGAAAAAAAAGTGAAAAGGAAATTAATGAAATTTGATATGTATTCCTTTCAAAAAACTCATTCCCTTAAATATTGATTTTACCTCTATATATTGATTCCTTCATTGAAAAATATTGAAGGAGGACCCTTTTGTTTTTAAAATATACTTTGAAGGATTTCACGAATTTCATTTTTTCAAAAGAAACACATAAAAACATTTTATAGAGACAAGTACATATATAATTTTTACCCATCATTAATTTTATTTTAAGAGAGATTAAAAACATCTAAAAATATAGTATAATATATGTAATTCCTCAAAAAAAATTTGGAAATAATTTTTATTATAAAACTAGTATTAATGTTATAAAACATACTTGTTTTATAAAATATTATTTAGAAGTTTGAAAACAGTAGGAATTTTTTTCTAAATGTAATTTGAAAGAAATTATTTTTTCATAAGGAACATTTTATAAAATAAGAGACAAGGATCCTCTTAAAATGAATTCTCAAGTGAGATATATAGATTATATCCAATAATAAAAATAGAAAATATAGAAATAATATTAAGAATAATAAATATTTTCAATATTTTATAATAAAAATAAAGATCATGATAAATAGATTTTCAAATGATAACTCAAGTTATTGAAGGATAAATATAAATTTATATAGGCTTACCATTCACAACACTCCTTTAATAAAAATGAAATAATAAAAATCTAAATTTTTAGAGAAAATATCAAAAAGTTGACATTCAATCCTAAAAAAATTGATAATATATAACCCTTTAGAAAGTGATCACTTAATATATAGTTCCCATGTACTATGTGTTTAGTGTACGTGTTTTGGATTGTATTTTGGGAGATATTTAAAGAATCTATGTTATTTCACATAGTAGGGATATAGTCATTTTTAATCTTGAAGTATAATAAATTTTGATACTACCATATTATTTTGGAGAAAAAACTCATGGTGGCTATATATTCTTCATCAGTTTTAGAAAGATAACCATAGCTTTTCTTCTTACTACTCTCTAAGACAGTGTACTTTTCAAGAGATTGAAAATTACCACTTCTAATTTTACAATCAAGTTGGAATCCAATAAAATTAGAGTTTGAAGAACTAGTTAATTAAAAATAAGTTCCTTTATGATAAAACAAATCAATAATTTTAGTTCTTTTTAAATAATGAAAAATACTTTTGAAAGATTTCAAATGAAAATCCTTTGTATTTAATTGAAAATGAGCACCTAGAAAAACACTAAATATAATATTTGGATGGGTTTAAATATAATAAATTATACTACCAATTATATGTAAATAACTATTATTATCAACTGACTTTATCAAATGTTAGTTTACAAGTTGTACACATTGGTGACTAAATTTCCCCAGCTTGATTCATGTTGAACGATTTTAAGCGTTAATCTATGTATTTTCCTCAGTTTAGAAAAATACAATTCTAATTTTTTGAAATTTTAAAACAAAAAAAGTATTTGAGTTCGCCAATAAATTTCATTTCAAATTTCTTTTACATTAAATTAGATAATTTTAAAAAAAGTGACTCATAGATTGAGATGAAAATAACATCATCAAAAGAAATTTCATCCAGTAAAAAAAATTATATGTTTTTTAGAAATATATTTGAACCATATATTCTCAATATAAAATAAATTGTTAAAAAAGTAGATAAATGTTCATTCAACCCCTAAGGGGATTTTTTTAAACCATGAATAGGTTTAGTTAATTTGAAAAAATGATTTTGAAAAACCAAATTATCAAAACTGGGTGGTTTTTCCATAAATACATTTTCAGAATAAAAACCATTTTAAAATGATATTTTAACATCTATTTGAAAGAGTTTAAAATTAATAAAAGTGGTTAATTCCAACAAGAATGTTATAGAATCTAATAGATCAATGGATGAAAATTTTTCACCATTACTAATTACTTATTTTTGGTAAAAACCTTTAACTACTAAATAGACTTTATTTCTAGTTAAATTACTATACTCATTTAATTTATTCCAAAAAACCTTTTAAATCCTATTGATATATGATCATTAGATCTTTAAATGAGATCTTATACATCATTCTTCGTGAAATGTTTTAGTATCTTATTTAGGGAAATAATCTAATTTTCATCTTTCAAAGAATTTGTTATATTTTAGGGTTCTTCTTGAGTGACAAAGTCAAAATTTTCAACCTCATTTAGGACCCATATTTTAGTAAAATAAACCACTTTTAAATATCTAATGACATTATAAAGGGGATGGACTTTAGATATTTTTAAAAAATATAAGGAAATGAATTTTAAGGAGATTATAGTTCATATTCACCTTTTTTATATTGGAAATGTTAATTTTAATTCAAAATATAATTTTCAAAAATATTTTTAGAATTTTATTTTGGGCTATTTTCATCCAAAGAAACATAAATTTATCCTTCCAATGTTTTGGTCCTTTTTTTAAAGAGTATGTATGACTTGATTGAGTTGAAGACCCAAGAAATATAAATTTATTGTATTTTAAATAAAATTTTCCATAATTTTATTTGGTGTTGGGAATAAAATATCTAAAACCAAAAACATTTAAAAAATTAACTTAGGATTTTTTATTTTCCCAATGCTCATAAGGGGTATCTCTGAAAAATGTCTTCTGATAATGTGATTAATGATTAAGCGATAAGTATTAAATTCTTCAAACCAAAAATTATTATAGCCTTGAGTGTGAAATTAATCACCAAATTCCTTATTATTTAATTATCCTCCATATTCACATCAAATAGAAATAATTTTAAAGACATCTTCATTTCCAAAATTTTAAAAAAACTTGATGGAGGAGTTATAAGATTTTCTTTTGTTACATTAGAAGTAATCCCAAGTAATTATTTTAAATTCTTTAACAATAAAAAATTAGATGATTTTTCTATGATACATTCATGTTGAGAAGGTATAAATTAATAAATATTAATTAATTTGGGAACTTGAGTATATGAAATTCTATTTTTATATTTATTGGAAGATTGGGGTTTCTTACATTATCATTATTCCCCACAAACCATTCTATAATTGAAATTATATTTGGGTACATAAAATACATTTTAAAAATGTATGAGTTTAAAAATTAAATTTCCACCATAGTGTCCAAGTAATATAAGCTAAATCCATGACTCAAAAACTTGAACACTAAATCATTTAATGTTTTTTCAATTGATATATTTTAAATTGATTTTTTAAACATTTTGAAAATAAGAAGTCATAAATAAAATATTCCCATTTTAGTTAGAAGTTTGGAAATTTTTATTTTTCAAATATATTTTAAAAACAGTATTACCCAATACGATAATATTTAGAAAATGTTGTTTTGTACATTATGAAAATAATACATTTTTAATAAAAATATACTCAGAAAGCCAATATTAACATTAGTGACTATCTTACACCAAGTATTATCAATGATGGTGACTTCTACTCCTTCTTGCTTATTAATTTTATTGAATTTAGTGAGGTCTCCAAAAAAGTTATTAAGCACCCATTATATATGTAGCATAGTGATTCCTTTTCATTCATATCAAGATTCCTTTCCTATGTCATAAAAAATGATGGTTTTGGTACCTAAAAACCATGGTTCCACTAATGTTATCCAAAACTTATTTAGGCGTACAGATTTGTTTTTATGAGAATTTATTTTGTAAATCCCAGATGAAAGATGAATTGATTTTGGTCTCCCCTATCATACATTTTTTAAATCACATTAACAAATTAAATATACAATTATTTAAAAATAATTTCAAGACTTTTATAGTGATAAACCTTTTATAAAAATGGGTTTAAATGTATTTTCTTAGGTGAAATTATTATTTTACAAACCAATACCATCCAATAATTTAATATGTCTTTAAGAGCCCAAAAATTTATTTAGATTATTTTCACCTTGTGTTAATTTAAAAAGATACATATTATGATATTTTATAGTTTATTAATTCTTATAAATATCTATTTGATTCTTAACATTTATGGATAATTCTTTTTTTCCTTGAATATTTGTCCCATTCCTTTTAAAATTTATTCTTTTTTCTTAAATACCTAATTTTATTTCTTATATAGTTGTTTGAATAATGAATAATGTTCATGAAAACCATTTTTGAGTTAATCAAAAGTGTATTTTTGGTCTTCATAATTAAGGTGAATTAAGGGGAAATAGAAAAATAATATGTGGAATAATTAGGAGAGTAATTAGAAAAGTACAAAAAACGAAGAGGGGTATTAACATTGATGTCTTCGTCAACATGTTTCATAAGGCACTTAGCACTTGTGTCACTTGAAGTGGCTGAGGAATTTAAGTTCATGGAGTCATATTTTACACAAAAGGCTGTAAATTTGATATCATTTCACCATGTTGCAATTCATTAAACTTCTTTTTATAGATGGTGAATTCCATCTTAATGTGACCTTTTTCATGAATTCATATGATTTTACTTTCGGTTCCACCTTTTTTGATGGATTTTAAAATTTATTTTTCTTGAATATTTTTTTTATTCAAGGTTAGTTGACAAAAATGTTTAACTTCAACCCGAAATGAATCATGATGGTTAGATTTGAAGGAGATTATTTTCTTTTCATCATTGGATTTGTTAGTATTCTCAGTATCTTTTTACTTCATTGAAATTTAATGTGTCATTTGGGATCTAATAAATTCACTGATCACACTTTTCTTCATGTCATTAGATTCCTGTATAACAGTAGACTATGGTGAACAATTTCTTAGTAAGACTTAGAGTATATTTTTTCTAATATTTATAATTAAATATCATCCCCATGAGACTTTTGAGAATTTATTATATCTATAAACCATGTAAATTTACCAGTAACAGATTCATTTGGATGTATAGAAAAACATTCAAAGTCATTCTTATATAAGTCCAATCTAGTAACTTTATCATTATTAATTAAAACATGGGTGACATCTAAAATTTTATATATTTCATGGGTATATTTAAATTTAGAAATATGATTAAATTAATTTTGGTTAATACCATAGTGTATAGAGTTCATGGATTTTCTATTAAGCTCAAAGGATTTGATATTATCTAGATTCCACCTATCTTCTAGTTCTTTAGTTAGATTATATTCATTCATGAACCTTTTCTAGAAAAAGTTAAATTATTCTACTAAGAATATTTGTCATGTGATTTTCCAAATATGTATAATCCATGCCATCAAAAATAGTACCATGTGAATAAGAGTTTGATGGAATCCTAAAAAGATAAAACCTTAAAATTGATTAACATTAAGAAAATAAAACTATATCAAAACACAATTTAGAAAAAAATAATATAAAAAACAAAAAGGAACCTTTGATAAAAAAATTTGGTTGGTGTAAATGGAAAGAGGGGTGAATTTTACTCTCAAAAATAAAATCAAAAGGAAAAGGTAAATTCAAACAGTATAAAGAGAACCATAAGATAAAGTGATACAACTATAAATTCAATAATGTGATGAGTCAATAAATTCAATATGCGTTAAAAATAAAATTTTAATTTTAATTGATATTAGAAATTTAATTTATTGAATTTATATTATTTTTAATATCTAATTCCAAGGATGTAAAGAATATTTTAAAGATAGAAAAAAACATTATTTGATGAGGTACTACTAAAAAACCATAGTATGAACCGATACATCTTCTCCCCACGAGTTGAGAGGTTTATATTTCTACTCCCTTAATATTAGTGGTTATCAAAAAATATTTCCTCTAAAATTATGGCCTTTTCACCCTCTTAAACGTTTTTTAGTAACGAAAGAACGTGTCCATCACTTTCCTCATGGTGAGAACCCATTGCAGAAAGAGATTAGAATAAGAAGGTTCTATTTGTGGAAATCCATTACAATGTGGCTACCCAAATCACTCTTATAGATATGTAAAAATTCAGATGAGAGGTAGATATTAGATGATGGAAGAGATACTTTGATATATTTAAGAACAATTAAGATTGGATTTTTGAGAGAACATTGAGATCACTACATATTCAGTGTGATGGAATTTTTTATTCAATAAAAGAGATATTTCAAAAGTTAATTTATGACATCCAAGAAGTATTAGGTCTCTATTTATAGACTTCATGAGAGATGAAGGTTCCTTGGGTCGCTCAATGTATTTAATTCCAATACTAACATATTTTAAGACCTCTAATACATACACCTTTAATGATTTGTATCAAATCCACCAGCTTGTCGAATGATCCAACTGGATAGTTAGTTGGCTTGTTAGGGATCTATTAGATATGCCTTATTCCACTAGTTGTCCAGTGAACCTCTACTGGTAGGTCGTTGGACTCCGGATGAATGGGGAATTCTATCCAACATCACCAGCTAGCCGATATCACTTCACAGGATGGTTGGTGATTCTTATTTGTCAAAACGACATTCCATGACCTTCTATAATTTATTGAAAGTATTGAGTCGATTAAATAACTAGATTTCTATAATTTTTTATATGGAATAATAATTTAATAGAACTATAAAATCCTAAATATTTTTATCAAAATATAATTTAATAATGAAATCATAATTGTATGAATTCATAATTGAGTTCATTTAACATATGACTTGGAGTTTAAATCATATAACTAAAAAACAATCATTGAAATTTTAGAAACATAAATGGGTGTTTGTGATCCTAAAAAACTTCGAGAGAGAGGGGTAAAAATATGAATATAGGGAAAAAAATTCCCAAAAACTATCCATTCCTCCTTATTTGAGGGGTGTGGTATACTTTATTGAAGATCCATGGCTAGGTACTCCAAAGAATGGTCAGTACTAATCAATCATTAAGACTCTTAAGATTGATATTCACCATCATATGATGTTTGGGTCTCTTCTTATTTATTGGAAATTGATGCTTTATATGGAGATCTTCTTATCTTTAATATGACAAGAAGGTAGTCATTTTATTTTTCTTTTTAAATGGGATTCACACAAAGAGAAAAGTATCTATGTTTGGATAGAATGTTTCCATACAATTTATGGGAGACATGTAGTCTTCACCTCATTAAATGGGTTTATAGGATCTATTTTAAAACCTTTTGAGTAGTTAAATAGGCAGTGTTATCATTCATCTAATTCTTTCCTTCCATTTGATATAATATGAAATCTGTGTATAGGGATTTTAGAAAGTAAAAAAGGGCTATTTTAACCATAAATAACCTAGATATATAAATTAATAGAATACTTGAGGCACATATGGTATGATGGAGGTACTACTATATTTGAATGAATCTATGGTCTTCCCAACCAAGCATTAAGGGTTTTGTCTTGATGGACAAACATGAAGTCAGAATTTAGATGAGATCTCTAAAATGGCATTAAATTATGATTTTTCCAAGATTCTTTTTCTCACTCTTATCATGCACTTTGATTTTTATGGTGTCGGGAGATATATAGAATTCACTAAATCCCAATATTCAGAGAGTTCATATCAATAAGATATTTATTATGGAACCACAGTAAATAAGTGCCTGTAGAGAATCAATGTGATCCATATTTACATATACGTACAAGGTCCTGATATTTCATCTTATGTAAGTCTCCTGTTATTTTTTTGTGAAAGTAATGATCATGTTTCATTTATTAGAGTTGGTATTTTCATGTTATATTTCAATGGAAATGAACTTATCCTCCAACTTTTGATGGATTAAAATTGAAACAATAAGTGCTTTTGAGATATCCTTTGATAGATAAAGGGAATCTGGGATCAATATATAGGCTGGAAAACTATAATTTTCATTCAAAACATTATAGTTTTGAACTAAATTCCTTGGTGTTTCAACTTTGAGGATACACCCTAGTTTGAGGATTGGAAGTTAATGTTAGTTATACAAATGTGTGGTTTCTATGTCAAAAGTTTGAGGGAATTTTTGTATCTATGTGATGGATTGAGTTTAACTCGATATATATTATTTTGAACTCTCATAGTGGTAATTTTTTAATCTATTCTCTAGTCTAATGAGGAAAAAACCAATACAAAGCAATTTAGAAGTAAATTGAGGCTCCTTATGAGACCACTGAAGTGTCCACCTCTTGGTCTCTAAGACATAGATGGATTCAGTGGATATATGGACTCCATTTTAGGACCCAAATTGACTTTATATTCCATTAATACATCACCCCTTATCATATCTCCCCCTAATCCTCGATTGTGTTAGGAGAACTCTGGTTTGATTACGTCTTCATCATCAGAGAATTGTTTTTCAATGTGGACAATATTAATAGATCCATATTGTCACTCCTTATATAATAGAAACAATGTTCAATGAGGTACTGATCATACTCATAATGATGATGGTCGTAAATAATAAAGAGACTTGATAGGTTTCAACCCTGGTACGGGTTCCTCTTCTTTGACCCAGTCTTTTCAATGCTAGTTTAACCGATTATTAGAAGAAATATTCTTACAGGAATTTGGTGCTAAAGAAGATAGTTCAATCAGGATATATGTAAATATGGTCTCATCTAATTGATTCTCATACACCTTAATAATCGCATTTTCTCAAATGAATAACATTTTAGTCCTCAATTCTCAAATTTTCACGTAACCTTCCTTTGTACTTCTGGTCATTCTCTTTCATCATCTATTGGGATAATGGGAAAAAGAGACACCTGTTTTTATGGATATCAAAAATTGCCATCCCTAAATTAAATTATCATTTATATGATATACTTAATAGAAAAAACTCTTGGTTGTTTAAACACAAAATTAAATGGTAGTGGAAGTAATTAGGGTGTTTAATGAGGATAATTTTATTAGGAATCTAATATTCGGTTAATTTGAGGAGATTTTTCTCTAGATCCATAATGGAAGAATACGAGAAACAATAAATTCTAATAAGATTGAACATTATTTTTGTGGTCCTAATATAGTGGATTCTTGTACTCTTTTCTTCCCAAAAGCTAAAGATGTTATTATTGTTTCTTTCAATCAAGGTCGGGCGTCACATGATTTTTCTTGGATGTAATAGTCAATGATGGTGTCAGAGATCGATTATTTCTAATAGTAATTATTATATATTTATCATAACTCTATCCTTGATTTATTTGAATTGAAAAATATTTATCTCTTTATATTTTAATGGTATCCATGAACTATTAGGAAAATTCATAAAACACTTGTCATCCTCTATGGTATTTTACTACGATCAACTACATCTAAAATTCATCCACAATATTTTCTACCAAAATATCTAACATATTCTCTAGTAAGAGTTTCATGTTCATGGAATCATTATACCCTTTCAAATGGTAACGAATTATGAGACCTTGTCATTCTTATTCTATAAGATAGTTAATATGATGATAATCACCATCTTTTTCAGTACTTAGCTGAATATGTAGTGATTTTTTCACATAGGTATTTTAATATTATAATAAATCTAGTCAGGAAGTTACACTATCAAGATAACTATCTTCCTTCTAGAGTCTTCAAATATCTTCTAATTTTCATTCCTCTCACTGATAATGTTTTCCAATCATGGTTTCATATTAAGACATGAAATTTGAAAGATACAATTCTTAGTCAATGATACTGTTAATGATTGGTAATTACATATTTATGAAGTTTGGAAGAGGGGGTCACATCCACCCATTCAGGGTATAGATTACTCTTTGGTTGTACTAGGGTGTGTAACAAATCCTTAAACTCTATTTATGTTGATAGGGATTTTATATATTCAATAATATATTTCTAAATGGTTGGTTGGGAAGAAAAGAAAATAGAGAAAATATGATGTTCCTAATATTATTGAATATCTCTTGTTTTACACTGATAACCAATATCAATCAGATGTGGCTAGTTTTACTGGCATAGATCTGGTTGTCAGCCTAGGGGATAGAACTCCTAATATTACTCTACCATTGAATTCCCATAAACATGCCTCCCAAGTCCTAAATTAATAGGAATTTAAACTAATACTATTTTGGTAAAGTCATTTCTTTTTATTGGGTTGGATTTTTTGATAGATAAATGTTGGTCTCTACTTGGTTGTTGTACTTAGCGGGGATATTTTACCTAAGTAATTCAGTGTTGATATAATTTATCACCTTTAACTAAAATACATGTTTAATAAATATTTCCTCAATTTCTTGGGTTCAACATCTTTAGTTGGTTGGTGAGATACTACCACACCTTTTCCCTTTTCTTAAATTAAAACTCCCTAGAGTGTAAAACATTATCATTCATGTGTACCCCCAAATTTATTACTTATCTCTCGTGTTTTGTATGCACACCTTATTCAACTATTTTATTATATAAAATATTTATAATGAATATTTCACTCAGCTACTCTTTTTCATTAGCATCATGCTCAAATTTATTTATAGTGCCTAAAGTGATGACATTCACTGAGGCATAATACACATCAGGAATATTATTTTCATTAGAGGATAAGGGGATAGATCATTTTTTGGATGTTTATCAAGGGAAAATTGGAATCATCCATGGTATTTCCATTATTTTATGGTCATTCCTACCTCTAGTCCATGTGAGTCTTCACTTATTCTTCCAAACATTCTATAGGAAATTACATATATAGGGTAGCATTGAGGGAATCCCTAATGAATTTTGTTGATCATGACACTAAATAAGTTGATGGATCATGTAGAGAGAGGAACTGTTATGTCATTCCTTGATATGTTTCTCCCAGATAGGAAAATACTAACATTAATTAGCGGAGGTTATGATATAAAGTTCCCTATCCATATAGGCATAGGTTTCTTTGGATTCTCCACTATGGAATCTTGGACCCATCAGTGGTTTGATGATCCCTGGGGTAGTGGTGGTGGTAAAATTTCCACCAGGCATTTGGATTGGGGTTATTTTTATATTTCCACTATGGAGGATACTACTAATTCCTTTTTATTTTTAAGGATTTAGTTTGAGCATTAGTTAGATGCATGGATATTCTGAGTGTGAGCTACTCACAATGTAGGGTGGTGTTGTGGACATGGGATTTTACTTTCTCAAGAAAGAGGCATGTTAAACCATTTTGGAGTCTTGATGTAGGAGTCTGTCAATTTATTTATCCCAACGAGTTAAACATTAATATGATTTTAAAATGATAGCATCTTTTTTGATAGACCACTTATCATTCACAAAGATTGGGATCTAATATTTTCTTAATTAAATGGTGCATCATGACATCCTTCTTGATAGACTCTATTTTCTTTGGAGTGGGGTGAAATGCATAATTTCATTTTCAACCCACTCTATGATGTGTACACTGGATGGGGAAAGAGAAACAATATTATGGAGGGTTTTTTAAGAGGAGAGACATGATTGTTTGGTGTCGTCAGTTAGTTTTCTTGAATTTTGATGTTGTTCATTTGAAAGGGAGTCCAAATCAATCAGGATGCATAGTTATTTTATTGCCATAAAATGGATTCCATACACCCTAAAAGATAGATTATTCACCTTTTTGTGGTGAGGAGTTGTTAGGTAAAAATCCCTCAAGGTGTCATCTTTGTGTTTTTTGGGTGTGATTGTGTTTGTTGAAAAATCCAAATGACCACAAATGAGGAACAGTTTATGGGATGGAATGTGGTTCATGACAAATTAATGTGTTATGCGGAAGTCTTGCACTATGTGGGATGGATTTTTGTTCACTGAAAAATGGTGGTGATTTGAAAAATCTTGAAGGGCCTTGTTTTTAAAAAGTTGGCGGTAATTCTGGCCTCCTTGTAGGAAGATTGGTGGCATGCGAACAATGTAGGTAAGAATGGTTCATAGGATAAGTGGTAAACAATGATGGTTGTACCACATTGAAGATTTAGGTGATCTCATATTAGATGATTTTTTTGATCTATTTCCTTATATAAGGAGCTCTAATCCCATCATTATGTTGAGTGAATTCTATTAGATAAAATCCTCGATATAGGAATCCGAATAAGTCTGAAAGAAGTTTGTGAGGGAGAATTCTATAAAGGGAGAAGTAGTTCGTGCAGAATAAATTTTAGCAAAGGATTTTTGTGAGGCACTATATCCTTCAAATGACAAAGGGTATGCATAAGGAAGGTGGTCTAAAGGGAAATAAATTTCCCACTGAAGAAGAAGTAGTACGCAGAAGCACTACACGAAAGAGGTATGTGGAAGTGGTGCATAGAAGTGGAATATAGAGGAGGTTCACAACATCACAAGTAAAGGCAGTCCATGGGAGTAGTAGTATTTGAAGGATAAGTGGTATTTGTAACTAGAGGTAGTTCATGTAGGAGGCTATCCACGTACCATTCCATCTACACATTACCTGGAGGAAGCAACGTGGTATGCCTAATAGGCATGGTTGTTCGCAGAGGACTTAAGGAATATCAAAAAATCTCTACAATAGTTTGTGAAAGCAATTTCTGCTAACCTAATAGAACACAAAAAAGTGGATTTCATCTACATGTGAAAAAAACATTAATATAGCATCTACCTGTAGTTGATGGTATGTTCTCTCATACCAAAAAAGGGACATACAAGTCCATAAACTGTGGGTGGATCCCTTCCTAGAGTAGTGAGGGGAGGAAGAGGAAGATGTTGATCCTTCACACTAGTAGTGACCTAGATAAAGAGATGTAGGGAGTGACCTTGGGAATTCAGTGAGGATACCCTGACCCTTTTAAAGGTAGTGGGACTAAGAATAGAAGATCTAGATCTAACCTTGTAATTGGCAGTGAGACTTAGTGTATTTGGTACATCATCACATCGTTGTTGTATTCCCCTTGGATGTATCCTGATAAGGGTAAACCAAGTAAAAAACATTCTGTCTTATATATGATTTCATTTTTTTCATATATTTCTACAGGAGAAAGGGAGAAATATGTTTTATTTAACGAAAAAACAAGATATGAAGGGTTTGTAGTTTTAATCTTCCATACCCTGATTCACCCCCCCCCCCCATCTAAGGGTATTTGACCTAATGGATAAAACAATTAGTATCAAAGTGAAAGGTTAAAAGTCATTGATTCTCTCTCAGCATAAGAAATGAAGGTGGAAAATCAAAAAGGAAATCATATCTTCAATCGTAATAATTTCCAACTATAGAATAATCAAATGTTGCACTACTTATGATCATTAGTTATGGATTTATTCATAGTATCTATTCATAGAACATCAACCAATCTCAATAGTGGTTCTTTATCTGAAGTTGAAAGAATATAATTGGATTTTGATGCTAAAGAGATCAATTATTTAGGAGGATCCTTATCAAATGAAATTTATAAAAAGTTTATGTCATGTAAAACATCACATGCTGACTGGGAAAATCTATTGAACATCTATAAAGGAGATTCAAAGGTCATAGAGGCAAAGATAAAGGCTTTTTGGAACAAGTGTGAAGATCTGAGAATGAAGCCAAATGAATTGGATGATCTATTCTTTGACAGGGTGAATATTGTAGTGGAAGACATTCATGGTATTTGAGAAGTCATTAAAGATATAAAGATTATGAAGCGTATCTTGAGGATACTTCCACCTCAGTATAACTTGAATGTTTTTGTATTGGAAAATAAATAACCAAAGGATCTAATATTAGATAACTTGCATAGTACCCTAAATGCATATGAAATGAGAAATGATTATAACGATGTTGTGGAAAATGGGAAATCCAAAGAAGTGGTATTCAAGGCAATGAAGAAGCTCTCTATTTAAGATGGTTTGGAGGAAGATAATTTGGATGATGTCATGTCATTTCTTTCTTCAAATATATAAATAGGAAGTGGAATGTTCAAATATAAACTTCCACTCGTTGTGGAAAGATTATACATTTTGCAGTAAAGTTTCCCAATAAAGTTGAAGGTGATGGTGAAGAAAATGATGGAATTCCCCAAAATAAATATTCATCCAATGAGAAAGTTTAGAGAAGTGCAAAGAGAAAATTTTTAAAAAAAAGAATCTTCATTCAAAATAAGATGAAAGTTTAGAAGAATCCTAGGAAAAATAGTTGGAGGACTACAAGGATCATGAGGTAGATTCTTTAGTAGAGGTTTTTGGAAATTTTTTTACAAAAGAAGAAAGTAACAATGAAGAATGAGAATTTGAAGGAATAGTTGAACTTCAGGTGGAATTAGAAGGTACTATTAAAGAGATAGATGCTTGGAAATCCAAAACAAAGAAATATAAAAAAAGTGGTTCATGATTCTCAACTCTATATGAAGTAGTAGGAAGAAGAGAATTCTGAGCTGAATGTATAAATTGAAAAACTGAATTCTTTAATAACAGAAAGATCGGAAAATATTGTCAAGTACAAACTCAAAAATAAAGAACAAAAAGGATAGATATATTGTTTTATTACAACTATAAAAGGAAAAATTAATCATATCGAAGAACTTTAATAGGAAGTTTTCAGTTAGTAACGATGTGTTAAAGATTAAGAAAAACTATTAACTCCAGGTACGTATGACATCAGGAAAGAAGATCATACAGACATCCGAGATGATTAAAGTTGATCACAGTGGTCCAGTATAACATAAAGAACAGTCAAATAAATATGGTATTGATGGGGTTTGGTTTGATTGAAAATAGTAAGCATTAACCATTGAAATTATACCACAAGCACCCAATCTAAGATTGAAAATTTATTTGAGTATGAAGAAGAATCAAAATATTCAAAGAACCCAAGGGACAACCAATGGTGTAGTATTTCCATATAGTAATGTACCCCGTATAAGATGTTATTGTTGTGGGAAATATGGGACACACAAAAAATGATTATTCCATAGAAAAGAGGTACCTAAGGGAACATGACCAAATAAGGAATTCATATATAGATCAATTTTCTTGGTCATAATTTTATAGAAAATATTTTAGGAGTTGAGGATTCGAAAACAAGGAAATATATTGCTCATAAAAAATATAGAGGAATGTGTTGAAGCAAACTGTGGTTGGTTATAAGCTGGAGAAAAATATATCATCAAATGAAATAAAAAGGAAAAATTTATTTTTATCTCTACAAGATAGATAAGTTCCTTCATATTTTTAGGAATGTCAAGAGTAACAATCCACTTCACGTATGAAATCAAAAACATTGATCAAAAAGAAAATATACATGCAGGAAGTCATTGCAGAAATTAAATTCAAGGAATCAGATCACACTAGGATACAGATCATTGATACTATATAGACCTCCCATATGATAGGAATAAAGTATCTGGTGATGGTAATTAGGCATGATAAAGAAGTTATTGTAATATTTTCTAATTATGAGGGGTTGACGATCATTTTCTCTATGAAGGAAATGTTTGGGGGAAAAGACACAAGACATACAAATATCTTCATTGTTGAACATCTTAGTCAAAACATATTAAGCATAAGAAATTTTTTTGACTCAAGACATGCCATAATATTTTTCAAGAAATTATGTTTCTTCAAGTAAAAATATGGTGTTGTTGTATTGCAGGGATAGCTTACAAAAAAAAATTTCTCATGAATGAAGAATATTTTGGCATAAATGTCTTTCCCATGTGAGCCAAACTTCCTTAGAATATCTGGTAAAATAAGAAGCTACTCGAGACCTCCCCAGATTATAAAGTGCTCGTACACATGCATGTAATGCCTTACAACAAGGGAAGATCATTATAAATACATATAAGGAAAAAGGGAAAAGGTCAAACATATTTCTTGAGGAGGATCATATTGATGTGTGCAGAGCAATTTCACTGAGGCCACTTTATGGGATGAGATATTATGTTCTCTTAAATGGTGATTATAGAAAAATGGCATCATTTACAATCATCAAACACAAATCTGAGGTATTCAGTTGCATAAAAACATTTCAAATGGATGTTGAGAAGATTTTGGGTCAAAAAATCAAGAATATTTGAATGGATAATGGAACAAAATTAACAAATTACAAAGTAGAGGATTATTTTTAGAAACAAGGGATAAGGCCTCAAGTTTCAGAGGTGGGAACTCCATAGCACAATAGAGTATTTTAGAGAATAAATAAGATGTTAAATAACATGTTTTGATAAATTATCATTGATAAAGACCTTCCAGATAAATTTTTGAAATAATTATTAATGAAATTAGTCTACACATAAAATAGAGTGTTTCTATGTCCGAAATAAGAGAAGACTCCATATGATCTATGGTATTTAAAGAATCCATCATTGAAGTACTTTTTAATCTTTGTAAGTTATTATTTCATTCTCAATAAGAAGAAACACAGAATGTTTGAATCATGTTGAGATGAAGGGACATTTCTTGTCTACACAAACAAAATAAAATCATATAAAGGTTTCAAAAAGATTCTAGGAAAGATCGATGAAATCCATGATGTAACCATAGTGGAAATGAGTAGAATCATTAGAAAATTCATGATCAACCTCAGGAGGATAGTGATAGTGAAATAAGAAGATATGGGGATGATCTAGTTCTACAGGATGACTCAAAAGAAGACTCAGATGATTATAAGGATGAAGAAAAATTGTTATCTTCCCAAAGATAGAAGAGAAGATCCAAAAGTGATAGACCAAAAAAAAAATTGTGATTAGACATCACTAGGGTAGACAAGAAGGATGAAGACCCTACAACAAGCATTACACTTATCACAGGTAAAGCCTAAAATGTTTTGGTGAAGTAGCTGGTAATGATAATTGAGTTCAGGTATTGAATGAAGAGCTTGAAAAAATTGAGAAAAAAAAAGCATGGGATATTGTTTTGAGGCCAAAAGACAAAAATGTCATTGGGACTAAATTTATCATTTGCAAAAAAAATAATGAAGATGCTGTTGTGATTAGAAAAAAAGAACGAATAATGTGTAAAGGGTACTCCTAGACAGAGGGTATCGATGTTGATGAAATGTTTTCACCAATTACAAGGGTAGAGAAAATTATATTATTATTTGCAAAGAAAGTTCATGGTTTTCTAGATGGATGTCAAGTCTTCATTTCAGAGTGGAGTTCTAGAAGAAGAAGTTTATATTGAGAATCTAGATGGTTTTCTCATTCATAAATATGAGAATAAATTTTTTTAGTTGAAAACAGCTTTATATGATCTGAAGCAGGCACCAAGAGTATGGTATTCAAGGCTAGAACAGTTTCTGAAAAATCATAGTTTTCAGCATGGTGGAATTGATTACAATATTTACTTAAACCATGATTGTAAAAAAAGGATGATGGTGCTGGAATATTTAGATAATATAATCTTTAGAGGATTAGATGAAGTGCAGTGTAGATAGTTTAATGAATTTGTGAAAAGTTACTTTGAAATGTGAATGATTGGTGAATTAACATTTTTTCCTTGGTCAATTGGTGACAGAAGGAAATAATGGAACATTCATTTCTCAATCCAAATATTCCAAGGAAAATTTGAGAAGGTTTGGAATGGATAATTCCAAGGAGATGAAGTCTCTGATGGCTACCCGGATGAAAATATTTTGGGATAATGAAGGGAAAGCATTCACTGTCACAAAATATAGGCAGATCATTGGAATTATGTTGTTTTTAATAGTTTCATGACCACATTTTGTTTTTTCCACATGGAAAATAGCATGGTATCGAAGTAATCCTAACAAAAGACACATGCTTGCATTGAAAATAATAATTTGGTATATTAAGGGAACTATTGGTTTTGTTTTGATATATAATAACAAATCTCATCAAGAGATATTGGGATATACTAATATAGATTGGGATGGTTTAGTACATGACATGAATTCAATGTCAAGAGGTGCTTTCTATCTTGGTAGATTTTGTATTTTTTTTCTAAGAAAGAAACAAGATTGTATTTCAATGAGAACTGCACAATCTAAGTATATTGTATCCACTTAAGAATTCACACAATTATTGTGGATGAAACAGTAGTTTTAGGTTATTGGGGTTGAATTGAATTCTTTGATCCGAATCCATTATGATAATTCAAGTGCTATTAATTTGAGTAAAAATCCATTTAATCACTCATGGGAAAAAAATATTGAAATAAAGTATCATTTTATTAAGAGAAACTGGAACAAGGGATTGTGAAGTTGGAGTATGTTCCTATTGAATAGCAGGTTGTAGACATTCTGACAGAGGCATTACCCAAAGAAGCAACTAAAAGGCATCGACTAGCTATGGGAGTTCAGTCGACTCCCCGCACATGAAAAAGTGTGCATGTTCCCCCCCATGGAATGTTTTGTTTTTCCCTAATGTACTAATATGTGTTCTTTACCTTGTTGTAGACCATAAAGGATTCATCTTTGTGTTCGTTGAAAAAGGGGAGAAATTATTCTATTAAAATGGTTAAAATCTCTTAGTCAAGACATAGGGAGAAATTGGCAGGTAGAGCAACAAGATATGGAGAGTTGTGAGATGGGTGGAGTTGAATCTGATAGGGGTAGTAGTTTTGTAGGGGGTATTAAATTTGATGATCTAGAAATGATCAATCAAGGTTATATATCATAATAGTTAAGGTTCGTTATGAAGTCAGAAGAGTAGTGTTTAAATGGAAATAAGTGATTCATTGTTTAACTTCCCATTATACTCTAATTTCTCATATAGAGGAAGGATCATAAGGTCTTACGTTGTGTGTTGAGTAAATCCTTGATTGTTATCTTAATGACTAGATGTGTATGTTGATAGAAGAATGAAGGAGCTTTAACGATGTATCAAATTATGAAAGTGTTTTAAACAAACCCAAAGTGGGTTATTATTGGTTAAAAATCCACGAAGGTATCCATTAGGTATATTTTGGGTGTGATTTCAATTGTTGACAATGTCAGCTGACCGCGAATGATCATAGATGGTGTCTGAAAAAAATGTTTATTAAGGTGGAGTAGTTACCTAGTGTTTTCCAAATTTTTGGCCCTCAAAATAAGGATTTTGGTTTTTTCAAATGAAGGTTTTTCCACAATGTACACAGAATAGGATTTCTAGGAACAATTCATGGATCATGAATTTTGGTACGCTGAGTGGCGAACTACGTAAGGGGAATAGTTTGTGGGAAAGTATGTGGCTTGAACAGCAGTTCACAGCGAAGGCATCTAGTACGCGGAAGCCTTGCGGTACATGGGATGGATTTTTGTTCATAGAAAAAAGGTGTAGATTTAATAAACCATGAATGGAATTTTTTTAAAAAATTTGAAGGTGTTTCTAGCCACAATGTATGAAAAGTGGTAGTACACAGACCATGTAGGTAAGAATGGTTTACGGGAGAAGCGGTATGCATTGAAGGCTATACCACATTCAAGGTTTGGGTAATCTCATATTAATGGAATTTGAGGATCTATTTTCCTATATATGGATTCTTAATCCCATAATTAAGTATAATAAATTCTATCACAGAAAATCATCACTCCATGAATTTAGTGAAGACCAAAGGAATTTAATGTGGGAGAATTCCGTGAAGGGTGAAGTAGTTCATGAAGAAGAAATTATGGTGAAGGATTTTTGTAAGGCACTATAGCTTCCAAAGGAATAAGGGTATGAGGAAGGAAGGTCTTCCAAGAATTAAGAACTCATATATTGAAGCAGAGGTGGTACCTGGAAGCGGTATGTAGAAGTGGTACGTAGAGGAGGTTCATGACAGGTCGAGTAGAGGTAGTCTGTGGGAGAAGCAATCTGTACAGAAGGAGTGGTGCATGGTATTGGAGGCAGTTCCCTGAGGAGGTGATCAGTGTATAATACCTCTTATACAATACGTAGAGGATTTAAGGTGGTATGCAGAATAGGTAAGGTGGTTCGTGGAGGACTCAAGGAAGCTTTCAAAATCACTAAAACAGTCTTCAAAAGGAATTTCCTCTAACCTAATAGTATGCAGAAAATTAGATTTCATCTATGTGTGAAAAAGGAACGTTGAAAGAGAATCTACCTATAGTTGAGTATATGTGATTTCCTGAAAATAAAGGGACCTCCATGTCTATAAAATGTGTTTGGATCCCTTCCTTAAGTAGTGAGTGAAGGAAGGAGAAGATGGTGATCCTTCCCACTAGTAGTGAGTCATAGGGAGAGATATAGGAAGTGACCCATGGTAATGCAATGATAAGACCCTAAACCTTGTATAGATAGTGAGAATTTATATAGAAGATCTAGAATGAACCTTGTTATTTGTAGTTATCTTTAGTGGATTAGGTGAATCGACACATCATCATTGTATTCTCCTTGGTTATAGCTTAGTGAGGGTGAACCAAGTCAAAAACATTGTGTCATGTGTATGATTTCATTTTTGTTAATATATTTCTACAGGAGAAAGAAATAAGTTTTTTTTAATGACGAAACAAGATCTAAAGGGGCATTAGTTTAAATCTTTCATACCCAAAGTCACCCCCCCCCCCTCTTAGGGTATTTGACCTAGTGGACCTGACCTGGGTGATTTATATATACATTCATTATTATTTCATGAATTACCCATCCAATATCATCATAATTTAGTAATGATATGTGGAAATGGTTCATTACATAACAAGTTTATTTTAATTATATTGTTCTTTACTTATGATCTTGGCTTCCACATTTTCTTCCAAGACATATCCTCTACCAGGTCTGATCAAAGTGGTCATTTCCCAATTTCCTTATTGGGGGGAGCTGTATTGAATGGAATATTTTCCACTATATCAAAGGGAAAATGATCAAAAAAATTACATATAATTACAGGTTCCTCTGATTATGATTCACATTATTAAGTATATCACCCATTAGAGAGGTGATGTTTTGTGTAGCTGAATTCAGTCTCTTAAGTTCCTCTTGATATGAAGTCTATCACAAAGTATTTCTAATAAAGGGAGGAATATCCTATTGAAATTAGAATCCATTTTTTGAGTACCTTCAAAATGAAAATAATGGGGATAACCTCCATGTTTTTTTTTCAAATTCACCATTATGGGGAGAACTTCTATTATGGCCTGATGTCGAATTATGAGAAGGATTATTGTAACTTATATCCCTGGTAGGACCATTAGGGTGGACATTCTTTCTCCACTGAGGGCCTTCGTGGTGACCAGTGCATCATGTATTGATAAGGATATATAATTCCTTCTGATTGATCATATGACCATGATGTGTATTTTTACATCTCACATTAAGATAAATTTACTTATTATCAATCTTGATGTTTTCCCGAGGAGTAACATCATGGAAGTCACACAAGCGATAACCTCCCAAGATACTAATGGAAATATTTTTTAGATCCTCTACAACTAAAACTGCTTTCCCTTTATAAGGATGTTTATTAATACCTTATTCCACTATTGAAGGATATTTAAAGGTCTCAATAATAAAATTATTGATTCGGATATGTATTTTAGAATTCTCATCCATTTTGTACTACCCTTGGTGAGAATTCTTCTTGGTTACTCTTGATTCGGTGGTGGGATCATGCATTATGAACTGTTGCCTTCATTGGTCGGAATCCTCCAAGGAGACTCCCATGTTGTGGCTAGAGTATGATGATACACTTCTAAAAATTGAGATGGACTATATTCCAACCCTTTTATCACCGTAATAATATACTGATGATCTTCTTTAGAATGGGAAACGAATATATTCCTAACTTTTTATTATATCCAATATATACTAACAACTTTCCTTTTATAGAATCGGTGTAGAATTATAGGCCTACTTCTAAGTGTTATCTTGAAAATACAAGTGATTTTCATTTAAAAAAAGGTATATGAGCTTTCCTTGAATAAGAATTTAAGATTTATTGATGAAATTTAGTTGGATTGTGAATATAGGCATGATACAGTTTTTCATTCCTCTCTAAGATGTGTATATGATCCTCCTAAATGAGTGTCAGAATGTGTACCCTCTACCAAGTATCACCCAAACTATGATGATGAGATAATCTAGTGGTAGGGATGATATATGTATCCACCTAGTTTTTTCCATCATAATATGATAACAATGTATTATTACTACTTCTTCCAGAATATAATGATAGTTCTACAACTCAAGAGTATGGATATAATCCTTCCCTTCAATTACTACTACAATACATCGGTGATATTATTTAATATGAATTCAAATATTGACCTACTTTTTTTATGTGAGTGGGGATATAATTCTACTATAGTCCTTAGGATTCCATCAGGATGAACTGAAATAATTCATTTGAAAAATTAATTATACGGTCATACCCCCTAGTTACTGCTAGAATATATCAATTTGCTCCTTATCATTCCTCAAGAGTTTTTTATTAGGATTTTTGGGTGGGGGTAGGGATTTGAAGCTACTCTATAACCACCACCAATTTATTATAGTGAACATATTCTATAGGGGGCAAGGATATGGGAAATTTTCCTTACTATGGTTGAATATCACCTGTGGGGGGATATTCTTCAGGGGTTCCCGTGACAAAATGGTAAGATTTTGGATATATGGTGTGGTATCCTAATTAAACTCAAGAGGTGATGCGTCTACACAATACTAAATATGATGGAGGTTATTTAGAGACGTCCTAGGATTCTCATGTTCAATAATAAAACTTAATTAAACAATGTGACCTACGTTTCCATGATAAGTGAGGTTTGAATTGATGTGTTCTGGGTAAAGAATCCCAAAATGGATTGATATTGTCCTAGGAGCCCCCTCATTCTTTGCATTTTATCACTGAGTGGATGATTTTTGAGGTTCAATATCCTAGTGGGATTCGTATACATGATCTAAAGTTATGCTGCTACAATTTATATGGTAATCCAAGAAATGTTTGTTGTTCACATAGAAATGTTTATAGTGTGTGGGTGGAATCATCCTCTTAGTCATCTAGGATGATACATTGGTAGTACTTGTGGAAGAAATTTTACATTTTATAGATGTTATTGGTTTAAAGGGGGGTCATTAACTAACTGACCCAAAATTATCACAAAACACAAATAAAAAAACTCATCAATGGAGAGTCACAAGTGAGAACATTCTTGACCAATTGCTTTCACAGTTGAAGGATTCTCTTTAGGTTCAAATTAGTTTTTCTAAAACGAAACTCTAACATGATTTGTCTTTCCAATATGATTTGATGTGGATATTAAATAATAGTTTCCTTATAATTCTAGGTTATCATTTAGGTTTTTAAAACAAATTATTTGGAATGTACATCGGTCGATAGGTTGACATACGGATCATCCAAACCTTTTTGTGGGGAATTATTTCTTCTCATGGACTCTCATATAGATTTAAGAAATAATTCTAAATCCTTCACAAATCCAAACATGGGAATAGTCACCCATATGTTTGTGGTTATTTATCAACATCAACTGATTGTGAGTGATAATATGTATCAAAGTTTCTCAATCAATTTTACCATTGATATATATTTCAAAGGTTCACCATTGAAAATACCATTTATACACATTGTTTCCAATGCTTTTACACTGGTGCGCGCGTGCATTCGTCACGCGGGGGGGGGGGGGGGGGGGGACACGCAGCTTGTTGCCCCACATTCCCGCTTTCCAAAGGTGGACGACATTCGTTCCTTGTTCAGGGACGTTTGCTCCTTGATTGAAACCGGGATGATGGGATGTCGGTTCTTCCTTCCGTGGATTCCTCCTCGGAGCTCGTCACCTAGTCTGGGTCTCCCTCATATATTTAAGACGGGTTCGTGAAGCTCATTCTCAGCTCCATATCTGCATGGACGCCAGTTAATTACGCTGCTTCCGTCAAGACTCTCTAAGGTATCTGGTCGGGGCAGCAACCTTCGTTGAGGAGAAGTGTAACGCTGGGGTGTCGTCAGTGCGCCTTGACGCTGGGGATTGGCATGTCTGTCTTATGTACCTTATTATAGGGCTTCTTGAGGGCGCAGAAGCCCGAGGCATCCCACATAGAACGTGGGGGATCGCGTGCCATCTGGGGTTTTCCTCAGCTTCCCAGGTTTAACACGGGGTATGCCACGAGTTTAACATCTTGCAGAGATAGATTGGACTGATCGGAACACTGAGAGTGGATCAGATTGAAGGACCCCCTTTGGGGAACACCGATGTTGGGGCCAGCACCTGGGCGGCTTCCCGGATACTATGGAGTGGAATGGGGTGGCATGATCCCACCAGGATGTGGTGGCTCAGGTAAAGATCAGGATGGGTGATGGAGTGACGGGCTTGAACCTCATGGAGGCTTCCTACGTATCCCCATGGTAGGGAATCAAAGTCCTCCTAGTTCGGTGATATGGTGGGACACCTAAAGAGGAGACCTATGAGAATGAACGCATGGATTGGAGCCTGGAGGAAGTAAGATCTCCGAGATAGGGCATGAGCTTCCCGAGGCACGTGGGCTCAAGGGAGAGGTCAGGATGAGACGTGGGTGTGAGGTATGGGGCTTACACTTTGAGGTGGCCCATAACGATGGTTGTGAACCGACGCTGAGGGGTCAGAACAACTGAGTGATGGGATTGAACCTCGTGGAGGTTTCCTACGTACCATGCATTAGCACGGATCAAAGTCCATGTAGTTTAGGGCATACAGTTTAACATCATGTGGGACGAGGCCATAAATTTTAACGTCATGCGGGATGAGTAATCTAGAGCTTACGCTCTAAGGCAGCCCAAAGTGTTGTTGAACCATCGTGAAGAAGTCGGAACGACCGGGTGGTGGGCTTGAACCTCGTGGAGGCTTCCTACATACCATGCGTTAGCACGGATCAAAGTCCACATAGCTCGCTGGGATGGGGATTAAGCTCTGAGGCGACCCATAGTGGAGGTCATGGTCGATGCTCGCTCTAAGCCCACGTGAGTCATGCTCGGTGTGAGAAACAAGAGACAGCAGGGATCAGATGATCACATCGTGAAGGGTGCGTCTGTGAGAAGTGGAAAGGGACTTACGCGTTGAGCAGCCCGAAGAAGAAATAGTGGATTACGCGTGGTAAGCAGCCCTTAGTGTCGGGGCTTACTCCATGATGGAGGCCCGTGGTGCGACAAAGCGCAGTGGAAAAGGTACTCCACTGGCCTTGGCAGTGGGGAAGTACGAAGGTGCATGGGTATAACCATCCGCAAGAGAGGCTAGGGGATTACACTCTAAGGCATCCCATCCCCCATGGACAAACTCTACTCCAAAAGGAGGATATCATTCCATGCGAGGAAGATTCCATTCACGTGGAGACGAGAAGCGTAAAGAATGTCCAAGCTGGGGGGACCCTACGTGCGAGGCACGGGGTCAGACCACAGTTTAACGTCATGTGTTAAAGAATAGGTGCTTAACATTCTAACATCCTACAGCTTGGACGAGGTGGGTTTTCTCCACACCCCTAGGGCTTACATTCTCAACACCCTCTACCCCTTGTGGGAGGGAAGGAATCGGCAAGGCCGTATTGAAGGGGGGCCACAGGGTGACCTATAGAGGGGTCCATGTTAGCGTGGCTATGGTGGTTGGGGATTACGCATGGAAGCTGCCCAGGTGCCACTAAGAAGTGGCAACGATGGATGGGGCTTATGCGTGGAAGTATCTCGTAATGTCTTCCTCATGTCTGGCCATGAGGTCATCTCAACTCACTAATGGGTTGAGGTATGCACCTATGTGCTAGGGCAGAAATGGGATAATGCCGAGGGCGTTGGAATCGGACCGAACAATGGGACATGAAAAGTGATAATCACATGCCCGACATTTGGAATGCAATGACAGTGGCATGGCGATAGAGGATAACTGTTGAACGTGTTTGCAACATAGCATCATGTCGCGTTAGCCTGAAATGCGGACAAACAAATGAGGGGTCGAATGCTGACCGTGTTCGAAACAAAGGACCTGAATCAAAGTGTCGCCCAAAGTCTTATGGGGAGTTGGCCCAGGACGGTAGGCAGACCATAGGTCAATCATCCATACTGTGACAACAGGCGGACCAAAGGTCTATCATCGATATTGTCACAGCAGGCGGACACAGGTCAATCACCCATACTGTTAGGGGGTCCCTCCAGACTTGGAAGTGGATTCAAATCCTAATGAATGAAATGAAAATCGTGAGGTGGAGTGATGGAATGTTTCAACGGATTCAAAAGCTCTTGAAACTATGCCACTGTAATCAGGGCATTAGGCATCTTATGCTTGGAGCACAAGGCATCTCTTATTTGGAACAAGATGAATCCTATGTTTGGAACACAGGGTTTACTATAGTTTATAGTCATGTAGATAGGACTACTGGAATCATATGCTTGGCGCACAAGGCATATCTTATTTGGAACAAGAGGAATCTTATGTTTGTAACATAGGGTTTACTATAGTTTATAGTCATGTAGATAGGACTACTGGAATATTATGCTTGGCGCACAAGGCATCTCTTATTTGGAACAAGAGGCATCCTATTACTGAATGATTGGGCATTCTACTCAGGGTAATTGATGATAAGAATCTCAAATCACGACACAGGGGATGAACCAAGAGGAATATGTCAACTCAAGGTGTTTCATGGTGTGTGGAGGAGTATCTTAAATCATGGTATCCCCTAGGTTAAAGGTGGATGCGCATAAGGGTGCAATGGGAAATCATGATGTCCTGGCCTGAGAAGTTCGAAGTGCGACTCTCCATTTTTCATGGGGGTATGTGACGGTAACGAAGGGACCGGCGGACACAAGCCTGTATACTGTTGTCTGTAATAGGAGTGACATACAGGATACGCTGTGCACAATAAGGGAGGCCAGCGCGCAATAGGGCAGGCGTGCGCGCAATTGAGTCTGTTGCGCGAAAAACACTGGGTCAGTGCGCAATTCATGGATGCGCGCGAAAAAGGCCAGGTCGGCGTGCAAAGGAAGGTATTGTGCACAAAATAAGGAATTTTGCGCAATGGAAGGGTTGTATGCGCAAAGGAAGTATTGTGTGCAACTTGGTCAGCCTGCACACAAACGAAGGAATTGCGCGCAAAAGAAGGAATTGCGTGCAATGGAAGGGGTGTACGCGCAAAGGAAGTATTGTGCCCAACTTGGTCGGTCTGTGCACAAACGAAGGAATTTCATGCAAGGGGAGGACCCCAAAGGGGTTGGAGTTTAGTCTAAGCCATGGGGATCTCATGCAAAGGTGGATCCCAGGGCGACTTGGCGTGGAAAAGAACCATAACTCAAGGCCATATTTCACGCGCAATTATAAGCACGTGAGCCGGTTCAAATTCTTCAACCCCGAAACGGTTGGGGTCAGCTTCTATTTATAGGCACCCGCCATCGCGGAATCAGGGTGGCGCGCAAAATTTTCCACGCCAGGGCTGGTCGGCGAGAAAGGCCACACCGCGCGGAACCGGGCATGCAAAATTGTGCACCATCCCTGTGTTTTTACGCGAATCCTGGACTTCCTTCGTGTGGGCAACATTTTTTCGTGAAATTCCTCCTTAATTTCATGCACCACTTTCGGGCCATCCAGACCAGGCCACCGAGTCCGAATATGAGTTCGCTTCATCAATTCGAAACTTTCTCTATGTGTTACGGACCTTTGTTTTGTGACTACACACATAAAACCATATTTTTATTTCTATTGTTGGTTTGATTATGCTAATTTTTATAGCCATAGATGGGAACTATAGTATTTATCAATATCTAGGGAGGCGGTAATTATTATAGAATTGGGATAGGGCCCCTAAGATGGTCATCTTCTATATACCTATAAAGGGAATCAAAACCGATGTAGTTTAATTCCACTTAACGGGACATGTCAAACCTTTTCAATTCATGTGAAAAGGGCCAATATGGTACCTTTTATGTTCACATATCCATGATTACATACATGTATTTTAATTCATGTGGAATATTATTTTATGAGAATGGTTCTTAGAAATGTATCATTTGTGTCATACAAAATGGGTTTTTTTTGCAGGGAATATGGCCCTATGTGTGGTGCAGTTTTGTTGGAGGAATATTTCCCACTAGGAAGGACATGGACTTATTAAGATTGTGACCCTATAAATAGGGATGTGTAATCATATGGGGGTACGGCCTAATAAGGAAGGACGTAGGTGGTTTCTTAGTTAATATTCCTCTGTACAGATAGATTCATAGGGAATGTGAACTTAGTTAGGAGATATATAAGATTGTAGATATTGGGTTCAAAACATAGTGATGTGTTCTACATATACTATTTTAAATATGAATCATATTCCAAGTAGTTTAGGATGAATAGATTGAGGTTGGGTAACAGAAACATACCTTTAATTTTACAACTTTTAGAAAGGTCATTGTTAAATTTTTTTACATAAGGTAAATAAAATGTTTGTGTTGTGAAAGGGGATAAAATGGTATATTTATTATGTACTATGCATATAGGGTTAACCCAAAATAAATTTACATCATTAATGAACCTTGGATGTGATGTAATTAATGGTGTAATGATGTATTTGGGATTAAATATAAGGAGGAGGCCTGATTTTCCATCTAAGATGCTTCAAAAAATTATTGAATAAATATCAAATACCTTGAGTGGAGTATCATGAGACAGAGGGTATTGGACACCTGGGGAAGCCTCCATCTTTCATAAGATTAGGTGTTACATTATTTGTAGTGGGTTCTTATAATTTCTGGACAAAGTTCCATTACAAAAAATGGGATTATTATATGTGAATGGTGTTCCTCCACATAAATGGGGTTACCACTAACATAGGGGGAACTCATACACATACGGGATTATCACTCGCATAGGAGGCTCCTTCTAATATAACTATTTTCAACTAAATTTGGGGTTGTCACACTCATTGAAGTATTTAAAGGTATTTCACTAACTAATTTCCTTCTCCATCAAGATTTTCCTAGGGATTTCATCACAGTCCAGATATTCCGGTTTCCTCCTAGTCTTTCCTAGGATTTGTCCATAAGTCTTTTGTGCCTCTTTCTTGTTCAATTTTTTGGTTAGTCTGTGTTATTAATAATAATCTATAAGTAAATTCTTCTTGAAATTGGAAGTCATGTGGAATGGAAGAAACTCCAAATGATGTGTGTGATAAAAAAGGATCCCCATTTCCATAAATGTAGTTTTTGGCTGCATAGAATAGGATAAAGTTTTCACAAACATGTGGTGGGTTTGGAATCATCAATAATAAGTAAAAAAATGTTATATGCTTCAAAAATCCTTGTGGGTCCTTGTGAATCATAAAATTTGTCATATATGGGGCATCGTTTTAGGGATGAGGCACCACTTTATAAATGGGTAATCACTTTGCACACATTATGATGATATGTAAAGGACTAGTGTTTATTCGTGATAGTTTCTTAAAACATCTATTTTCAATCAACATATAACCCCATACTTCATCCCTTAATCTTCCATCCCTTGTTTTGATTCAATTTTTTTGAGTCATTCTGACTATATGATCCTTAATATCATCAAGTGAAATTGTGAACCAAATTAATTAACTATGAAATAGTTTATTCAAAATGTCCATCATGAAGAAGAATTACACTACCCACCTTTAAGTTGTACTCAATTTCAAAATCACATAAGGATAATCAATTCATATAAAATTAAACTACAGAGCATAAGAAACAATATTTTTTCATCCATGGGAGAACTTCAAGGAAACATTCCCCCTAGGTTCTGATTTTGATTTCAGTCGTGTCTCACTATTAAGAATCTACTCCCACGATTCCATCACAAAGCACAAGGAAAACACAACTCATATATAATCATGGGAAATAATTCATCTATTCCTACGACCCCAAAAAACACATATACTATCAACAGTTACCTTCTTGGGTTATTTCACCTTCATGAAATCTATTAATAAGTACATTAAGATATGGAAATATTCTCCTTAATAAACCCATCGACTAAACACTACTCATAAATGCCATATTACAACAAAATCCAAAATTAATGATCCTAAAAATTTGGATAACACTACTCTATAATCTCTATACCCATGATAACACTTTTTTTGAATTTGAGAAATCAAAACCATAAGCTATGGAGATAAATTCTCTAACATGAATCACTAACATCCAAATGATGTACACTATAAAATAATTGATTGATCAAACACCATTATTGATCAAATTTATATTGGTAAGACCATAATTCAAAATCATCCAATATAGAATCCAATATGGACCTCAAGGAAACATCACTATTCTCCATTGGAAGAGGATGGTGCACTATCCAAATTGAAAAAAAATGTATTAGGTGAATCTAATAATAATGTATATCTACACAAAATCTTGTAATTAATATCACTGATTTATTCCTACCTCACATGATTAATGTGTTTGGGACCACCACCATTTATCAAAATTAATGAACATATCCCTATCCTATAAAAACAAATAACACAAATCCAAAATATACAAAAGCATACATCATCAGATGAGCATAGAATTTCACACTAAAGACATCAGATACCATGTCACTAATGTGCCACTTAGATTTCACTTGCCATAAAAACCAAAAATATTAGGGTGGCCAATAACTATTCCACCATTTTTTATAACATGAATCAGTGAAGATGGCTTCAAAAAAATAGAACTTTCACAATGAGAGTTCACTATTAATCTTTTACTCTTATAGTGATATTAGAGAAATCCATAAATGCTCATTATTCTCTTATTTATCTAATAAAATATGAGTTCATCATAAATAATTTCCATAATGAACTAGAATAATAAAAAATTTGGTTCACATTCCCTAAAAATATAGTAAGGGAAATCATTTTCCAATAAAGCATCATGAAAAACTTTTAATATCCATAAAAAAATCATAAATTACATTTCTTGAAAGAAATTATATATAATTTTCAATCACCTGACACGGGTAAATCATGGAATGTATTTTGGAAGAATATCCTTGAATTTCACTATTACCATAGAAATTTGATTCCCTTAATTACCCAAAACATATAAATCCCAGGTCAGAAACGAATTTCTCAATATACTGTAAATTTTAAAGGATTATCCCTACTTTCCTTACCTATTAGTCATATTATCAAACAAAGATAAACCTTCACCCATTATCTCAACCATGTAACTCCTCAATAACAATATACCCAATCCTAGCTTATAGATAACCAGTCCATACAAAGGATGGAATCCTAGGGAACTATTACAACCATAATTATATTTTCAGAAAATGTTATTCTAATAAGATAATGATCATGATTGGAAAGAGTCTCTAGATGTGGAGTTTATGGGAGGTACTATAATAAAATTTAAAACTCTCGTGAAAGTAACGTAATAACAAATTAATAGCTCATAGTAGTGTTCATGATTATGTATGTGATAGTAATGAGGACATAGATCATACCTTTAACTACATTTCAAATTTCAAGATCAAATATAAGTCCAAACTAGAGGTGAAGGTAGAATTTTATTGGAGCATGATCTACCATTAATTTTGGTTGAGTCGCCATCACCTCATTTAAAACTACCTCATCAAGGGTCACACTTTTCAACATGGGGAGAACCATAATCTTGATGAAATATCTATTTGGGAGGCTCATCCATGGAATTTAACTAATTTTTATCTTCTTCTAATTAGGTCAGATATTCATATGGTTGGAGTCCTCTACTAGGAGACTCAAAAATGAAAATTTTACTCTAAATCTTCGGTGTATGTGGTAATATTGAAAATAAAAATTAAGATCTTGAATCTCTATATGAAGACCTCACATAAACTTATAATCTTGAATAAATCCAAAATGATTCATGCCATATTAAAACCTTTTGTTGTTTATAAATAAATAAACCTACTCAATTAGGGTAATTCTATACTAGATATAGTCTAATATCTCTTAAAATCCAACCATTCTCAACATTTCCAGATTGAACACCTCCAAAAATAAGAGCTCAAAATTCAATTATGGAAACGTATCCCAATTTTTTGTCAAAGTAAACAATATAAAATAATGGATTACCCATCCATTAGGGGAACTAGATGCATGAATCATGATCTTTTTAGGGGTAATTTGAACTAAATAAGATTCATGAGTCCATTATTCCAACTAATCCTATATCACTTGAGGATTTAGCTCACCTCATAAACTATAAAACCTTTTTCATTGGAATTTTTATATTGAATTCATCCTATGACTAATATATTATGGCCAGGATTGAATAACCATCTATTTTATGAGAGAGTATATTCAATTCACTATGGGTGGAGGATCTTCCCTCTTCTCATAGGGTGAAGAAACCTATCAATTGGGTCCCTAAATAAATGCCTCATCACCTGACTAATAAAGTGAAAAAAATCAAGAACTAGCAAGATCCTTTCATGATCTCATCACTAAATATGATATGGTTTTATATTATGTATAACCCTCTATTAAACCTAGGAAAAATAAATCATATATGGTTGAGTCAAAATAGTAAGGACATGATAACTAAAATTTTCTCCCATATGATTCATGTACCATCTAAACTATACCCCACAACTAATTCCTTATATTTTGAGTAAATTAATAGAATGCCTTGGTTTTTGTAAATAGATGCATTGACTACTACACTAATACCGGGTTCCCTGTTCTAAAAACAAAAATTCATAACCCTTGACAAAATTTCCCTAAACTCATAGACTAGGATCACAATATTCATAACTCTGATCTCTTCCCTTGGGACTCAACCAATCTGAAAGCACTCTGCCATTCCCCAACACACTCAGATCCATCCTAGACTATAGATAAATTTATTATTCTACCATAATATTTCTTTTAATGGTTTTAGGGATAGATACTATCACCATGAATTTATAACATACAATAGATTCACTAGAATACATAAGGCATGTAATAAATACAAGTCTCTAATGAATACAAAATAACAAATTTAAACTAGATATGATATATATAATTAACCAAATGACACAAAAGTAACACATGAATTTGAACAAAACCTATTTATGAAGATTTAACGTAGGAAAATATCAATGAAAAAAAGTACATAAGGTACCTACTACAAGAATGATTAATATATATCAAGGAATGATGCCTCCTAATAATAAGGACACTAAGGATGATATTTGAAAATAACTATCTCTTACAGGAACTATTTAATTCCATATAGCCCAAAATATAACTTCACCATGTCCACCAACATCATCAGTAAATTTTTTTCCATCTGCATAGACATAATATGTATTAGCGTAAAAACCTAGGAAACGATGAGTATAAACATGGACAATAGGACTCCATGAAAATAAAAATGAATGATGGGGATAATATTTCCTTTCATAACCCTAAATATAAAAAAATCATAAATACAATGATATAAATTATGGTTCAAAGACCCAAGGACATCACAAAGTACCATTAAATATATCTTAGTCCCAAATTCATAGCTCACCTCAATGAAGGAATGAATTTATAAAAATATATGACCCATAAATTCCAAAGTTAATACCTCAACTAAATGTAATATTTTGAAGGATATAAATAATTCATTTTAGGTTGAAAACCCCAAAAAATCCAAATTACACAAACATTGGATATTCCAAGTAACTTCTTTGAAATCAAAAAGGGGGACCATGCCTCATTGAGGGATTATATCTCAATTGAGTAAATGTTGACCATATAGAGGAATGTGTCTCAACACATGGGGAAGTACTGACCCCATGGATAGAGAACCATATCCCGATATTTTTTTTCTTACCAAAAATCTCTCAACTTAGCCTTCGTAATATCCATCACACTTCCCTTACTATGGTGGGGACTGCACCACATTGAGGATATAATATGTCAACAGAAAGAGTACCTAGCCCCACTGATAGAGAATTTACCTCTACAACACAAGGGTGTATAGACTAAATCTATCATATAGGGTACCACATCCTATTATGAGTATGTAAAATGGGGGTACCTAACCACATTAATATAGTACAATTCCCTAAACCTTGAGGGTAATGTTATCCCGTGTCTACTCTAAACACCTCTCCAAAACATTTCCATCATCTCTATGGAGCTAAGATCCTAGAACCACCAAAAACACCATTTAAATTGTCTTTGAAGATCATGATGATTGTACAATAATTATATATGTATAATATAATTCAAAAGGATTATTTATTTATCTAATTTAGATAATCAAATGAGAAAATACATAGAATACCAAAAGAAAGTACAGTAAAATATTTTATACTCTACAAAACATGGTGTGTCTATCTTGGATAATATTAAGTCATGTTCTCTTTTCATTTTTATATGTGAAGTAAAACTAAATTGTGTACCCTTTGGGGAAACATGATTTGTGGGACTTGTGGGATAGTTGGGAATATAATATAGTATAACCTGATTCATGTCATCTATTAATACATTGTGTGTTTCCAAATTAAATATAGTTTTTGAGACCTGAGTGGGTAGTCGACATGCATTACTGAGAACTTGATTCTTGTCTTCCCATATCATTCCATGTAATCAAACATGGTATGTTATTCAAAAGTACACCCCATGTATGTTCAATGGGGTGACTAGGCATGTACTCTACCACACCTCGAGTCATATAATAAATGTCCGAACATAGAATGTGTATAGAGAATAAACACTATGTGACATTTATTTCCCCATAAAAACGCTATATTTGGGATTTAATGACACATGATGTGGTGTATATGATCTCATATTATGAAATCACATCAACTTATTTAGATTCAATTTCTTTATTTATTCTTCCACCACCATGTTTATTTCCACCATATATGTATACTAATATTTTTTTGAAATCTCCCTACCAAAATACAAGATTCCTCATCATCGACTTCCAATACTAGTACGTTCTCACTACCTATCCATCTGTTGGACTTTACAACCATCCAAATTATCTTCCGGCATTTCTTTCATGCTCTATCTTGCTCTCAGATTATCTTTTTTAATTTTTTACTATCTCCAAAAGTGACCTTAATCTAATCAATTGGATTATTTATTGTCACTTTTCATCATTAATTACAATAGTAGAGGGAAGAAGGGGAATATTGTGAAATAGGGATGATAAACATGAAATGTTCTTTGTAATTCATTATGACAAAAATCCGACAATAATAATGGTTGAAATATTATCACATATACAAATTTCATAAGAATATATATCCAATAGTGATATATTAGTATTGAATATAATAAAAATATAAATTAAAATAAATCAATAATGATTCCCCACCTTGATGAATAATTTTCATAGCATTAAAATCTAGTTTTCAACTCATGAATCCAAAAGTTCCTTGACGATAGAAATTAAAATAATAATCATCAATATATATATATAATATATATTTTTAAATCATTTATAATACATAAATTATTTAAGAAAAATGAGAATCATATCCTACCATTATAGAGATTCACCAATGCTTTCAATCCCTATCCCCATCCACGATTTGATGTCGAATCTTCTAATATATGGATATCTCATGCTCCTCCTCTATAGGGTTTATTTATTATATGGTTTATAACCATAGTTTGAGCTATAAAGGATGGGATTTTTAATTTAGTAATTAGTTCTACAAGTAATTTAATTGAATAGAAAAAAGGATCGAAATTTGTAAAAAAGGTAGCCGCTTAAATTTTAACACATTTAGAAAAACACTCATGTTTTTTAAAAACATATTAGTGTAAGCATTTTAAATCAAGTATCCAAATAGGTGTTATAAATATTCATAGAAAATGAATAAATATATATTTATTAATTAAATATTATTTACTTACTTGAAATGGAATTAACATAGAAAATCATCAAAACTCAACCCAAGGGTAAACATAGTTCCCTGTGAATGGAATTCTAAAACAATTACCAAGGTTATTTTATAGGGTAAATTTTCTATTATAGCCACTTTATGATAATTATTTTTTGATATATTTATTTATTTATCACAATTATATTCTTCAAAATCATGTTATTTTATTTTACTTTAGTATTTTTCCTCACAAAAATGAGTTCTTAATATAAATATTATATTTATAGGATGGTATTTCTGGTAAAAAAAACTTTGTTTATCAATATATCTTCTAATTCAATAGATGAATATGTATATGAATGTTCTTAAAATTTATTTTAGTTTAAATATTTTTTATTTAAATTTTCTTCGATTAAGTAATATTCTGGTTATTCTTCTTTTATTTAGATATATATTTCAAATTATGTTTGTTCTGTTAAGATATATTCTATTGGTTTCATCAAAATTACATATTAGAGGGTATTAAGAAAAAAATGTTTCCTAAATAATATTTTTTAAGTAATTTTTGAAAAATAATCATCTCATCTTCCACTAAAGTAAGAATTTTATTTTTTTAGAGTGATTATTGAAATGTGAATTTGATATTAAAATAATTCGTAAATCTAGTTTTTAATGAACATCACCATATCAGAGATTCCATTATACCTCATAAATACCCCCCATATCCAAAATACTGTATACTATAAATGAGAGTTTTAACGTCTTTAGTGAGAATACCATAACCTCGGTAATAGTATCCATACACTATAAATACAAATAATAATTATAAATCCATAATATCAAGCATAAGACAAAGAAATATTCTAGAAAAAACAAATGACACTCATTTCATTAATATCAATAAAATAGGCTCAAAATTTGGAAATAAAAAAAAAGATTATATAAGGTATAAGTAGAAAAAAATATGTGGTTAATACTTCAGATTTTATCCTGATACCACTACGAACTCCAAATTTTATAGATCATATGTCTTCAGTAGGCCCCTTTCCCAGACCTAGATACTTAATCATGAATTTTTTTTGTGCATCATAAATAAAATGAAGGATGTGAGTAACAAAAACCATTTTAACCCCCCCCCCAATGTGTACTTAACATGTGTACACAGATATAACATGTATATTTCATGATAAAGATAAATGTGAAAGAAACCATTTCTAATCATATGTCAATCATTCATGTACTAAGCACACCACTAGGATCCCCAGTCCTACCCGCCTCAACTCTATACCAAAAGGATAATCATAAATGATGTCGGGAGTGATTAAAATCTAGACACGTGGTTGGTGTACATATATCTTTATAGACACAAGGCATCAAGTTATATTAGGCCCCAAGGTCCTCACATCTTGGATACATCATGGTCTGGCCTCAAGGTCTTCAAAACCTACATCCATCATAGGTACAACCTCAATGTCATATTATCCTTAATATCCCTGTGGTCATTCCATAAGGACATCATACCCCCACTACCACTTCCTTTGGTTGGGCCTCAAGGTTTTTATTTCCCAACTTCTACTGCCTCATGTTAAGTCTCTAGGCCGACATGCCCTTACCATATGTTTACTCCCACGATCTCCATCATTGCATATCGTGTGTACTCTTCCTATAGTGGATAATCATATCATGATGGTCCACCTATTCTAATTACCAAGTTGGTAATTAAAAAACAATTTAGGGCATGTAAATGAAAAAACTAGTATATCGTCATGATAATCAGTAGGAATGTACAGTACATGTGATCAAAAAAGATTATGGAAACAATCTATATATGAATAATCATGGAATCAAACATCATGTGTGGGTTTCATGGGCTACACACACAAATTAATTCACTATAAATCATGGAAAAAGAAGTTAAGAAATCACAAGTATCACATAAAGGAAACAATATTATAAAAGGTACCCAAATGGTTTGGAACATCCTACCTCATGCTAGTAGAATATATATATATATATATATATATATATATATAATCATGTAGATGTTATACTTGATTCACAAAAATCTCTAGTTGGACCAATTTCACAAAACAAGAATCCTTGGGCAAATATTAACTCAAATGAATCAAGGTTCTATAATGAGATTCAACAATATTCCTAGACAATGGGGAATGGTTTACACTAATATAGCACTATGTATTCTTCAACCATAAATTAATTTATTAGGAAAAAAGATTTATTACTAACACTCTAATTTTTCTAACATTCTTGAAACAATAAAAAAATTCAATGTTAAATGGAATTGGGATCCGTAGATTTGAAATGAAATTTTGGATCTATAATTTTTATTAAGGGAATAATGATGGTCTCGAACAAACTTGATGAATGGTGTTTTTGTATCATATACCATAATTCTCTATCATAAACATACTTGGACCATCTGGAATCAATCTAGGAAGAAATGAAACATGTTAAGTAAGGCCTATGGAGTATATGTATTATAAATGGATTCATTTAAAAGGTATAACAGGTTAACATGGGAATTAATATCTATAAAGAAGTATTTTTTTCATTATACTATGTCCACATGGTCTTGTTCTATAGTTCTCTAATATGTTTTCCAACCATTCGACACTTTGTGCCTCTCCTAGGGACTCACATGATTTGGTCACATGGTTTGTTATACTATGCACCAACTATTATTTTGGACACGTGAATGTGTTATTTAGTTTTTCAAGTGAGTCCTTATGGTCTGGTAAACTGTGTACCTTAATCATGCTCCACCCTAAGTGCTTCCCCCACCAACAGCATGATTTTATGGAGGATCATCATGATTCAGTCAAAATATTCTCAATCCATGCACCTCATAAAAGACCTCTAAAACTCTCCAAAAAATACTACAAACCCCTAATACTTATACCAAATAATTCATAGATTAAATACACATTAATAAATATTTAATTAAACAAATGATGTTCCTAAAAAATCTATTTCCAATAAAATACCCCTTAAAAATATTTCTTGTCCCTAAGGGAAATCTCCAGGAATCTATCACAAAGAACTCAGTCCATTATTACCTATTATCTAACTAATTATTCAAATATTCATCCCGGATCAGTCTTTATTGTTATAGAATCCATACATGTAGCACTATCTTCCCCTCTAACACTTTATCACTCAAGTCTATAATCTGCACTAATTTTTTCACTTATGATGCCTCATATTCCATCTAAAATTCCTTATAGTTGATCACATGAGAGGAATGAGTCATATACCTATGGTTTTGAGGCACAAAAAACACATTTTACATCCTCGGTAATAAGGAATAATTTGAAATGGTAATTCATGGCCATGATGCACATAAAAAACATGAAACGTCTAGGGAACCGCTAAGATTTCTTTCCCTTTTTATGGAAACATTGATTCCCTAACTGGGTAGTTACCCACAAGAAAACTTTATTACTAAGATAAAACTCCAAGGGAATCCAACACATGTTGGAATATTATCACTACCCACACTAAGTAGTGGTAAACCACTTCCTTATCAGAACCACTCTCTTGGAGGTCTTCTATACCAATCTTCAACACACCACATCTACCTTACCTACCACATGACAACATAGTGCTGAGTGGCATGACCTTCCATAAAGAGACTCAAAAGCTTCCATATGAATAGTATCCTAGAATATGTTGTTGTATATGAATTTAACCAAGGATGGATAAACTTCACAAGATCCAATAAAATCTAGAATGTATTTTTGAAGAAATTTCAATAATATCTAGATTGGCCTCTCTAACTAACCATATTTCGGTGGATTCTATGTTGTACTCACATTCATCTGATTACCCAAAGCCTTCTATAATCCTTATAAAACTTATAACACAAAACACACATATCTATAATATAAAATGACTGGAGGAACTTTCTGAAAATTAAAACTATCCAATATATATAGATTTCCAAGATTATCAATGTAATGAGTCTTAGGGATCTACAAGAAATAAAAAACTTGATTCAACAGATCAATTATCACCTAAACTACATCACAAATTTTTGGGGTCCAAGGTAACCCCATCACGAAGTCCACCATCAGATCGTATCACTTCCCCAATGGAACTAGAAGTAGCTAAATCAAACCACTAGGATGTTGATACTATGAGTTTACCCTTTTTTGTGAAAGGTATTGTGAAGCAAAATAGGAAATGTACCTCATTAGCCTAGACCACCAGAAATGATGCTAAATTTCAGGGTACATAAACATCACCATGGAAGAAATTTCAATTTTTGAAGCATGAGAGTCTCGCATAAGCTTCTCTATAAAGGATATTATCACTAAAAACAACCCATTATGATAATCACATAATAATTTTCTACTTATCTTCCTTTAATTAGTTCAATGACTAGTAGTTTCTCTCACATCACCATAAACTCTAGATCCAAATCTTGGATAGTCAACACCTATTACACTGATGAAGACATGATGAACAAGGGAACATATTTCATAACTATATGATAATTATATGAATTAATAGTTCATTCCCCCATTAAATACATAATACATAATTCATCTAGTGATTTATACTCACCAAAATCCTATATCTCTAGTGTTTTCCTACTATGGTCACATTCAAGGACATTACCTTTTCCTAGCACATCAACTATATCAAAGTTTAATGTATGAAGATACACTACAGAACACCTCTACCTAAAATTTAAATCCTTCAAAGACAATATATATCGAAGGATCTTGTGGTCTATATAAACAAAAAACCTCTCAATGAAGTGATAATTTTTCCAACAGTTCAATGCATTGACCACAGCTATCAACTCCAAGTCATGCATCAAGTAGCTCAATTCATGGGGTAAAATCTAACATGACCCATAAAAAATAACCTCATATGTTTGTATCATAATATCTCCGATACAAACACATGATGCATTAGAGTACACTTCCTATCCAATCCTAGGGTCAGGAAGAATCAAAACTAGAGCTATTTTCAATCTCCTCTTCTTCTCAAGGAAGTCCCCGTCACAATTGTGATCCCATCCAAACTTTTCCCATTTATTGGTAATGCCATTAACCAGTACTAATTGGTGGAATAAATCCAAAAAAACCATCAATAGTATCCAGATAATATAAGAAAACTCCTAATCTCAAAAATATCCAAATTTCGATTCTAATACATTACCACTTCCAACAAATCTGGTTCTATACAAATTCCTTTCATAGAGTAAAAAGAATAAATAAAATACCTATTGAATCTAGAATCAACAATTAGAATTCATGATACAAATCTTATGTGCTTTTAGTGTACTCAACATGGTCTCAATGTGTCTCACATGTAACTCGAAAAAAATTTAATATATATGGTTATCATCAACAAAGACCGCAATGAATGAGTCAAGATATGGGTTGAAGATATTGTTCATGAGAGTGATGAACACTATTAGAGAATTAATAAAATTTAATGTAATAAAGAGGTGATTATATATTCCATATCAACTCTTGAACATAATTTTAGTAATATCCTTGTCTCTAACTAGGAACTAATGGCATCCTAAATAGATATCAATCTTAGAGAAAAAATAGGCTCCCTATAACTGGTGGAAGTGATCATAAATCCTTGCTAAAGGATACCTATTCTTTACCATCACATATTTAATCTTTATGTACTACACACAGATACATAGTATTCCATATTATTTCTTAGCAAACTACATGGAATCCCCTACTTTAGAAGTGTGTAGTCTGATGAATCCCTTCACCAACAAACCCTTAAGTTGAATCCTCATCAAAATGAAATTAGTTGATTCCATACAATAAAGAATAATTTGAAATAGGATTCACTATTCACGTGATTTCAATCTCAAAATATACTCCTTATTCTGTAGGAAGTCTTCAGAAGTCTTTTGAGAAGACATCCTCATAGATATTGATAATATGAAGAAAAGAAGATGACCCAGAATCCGGGTCCATTTTGATAGATAAGCCCAGTACCTGGGTTATGATGGCTTCAATATGTATCAAATATTGTCCCACTCTATTGGATTCAATATCACACTCATCAATCATCACAAAATTATTCCCCTTATATGAAATAATGGATACCTACCTCCAATAACAGTCAATGTGAGCATAAAATATTTTCTAATATTCCATTCTAGGGATCAAATCTAATCTATTCATCATAAAGGTCATGAAATACCATATATTTAATTAGCTGAAAACAAGTATAGGAGTATTTGGAAATATATGGATATAATCAATTTTCTATTCCAATGGTGTGTCAAGAGAAATGAACTAAGAAGATAACATAATCATTATTTCCAAACCAGAAACAACTTGAGAAGATTTAAAAGAATGGGAAGAACCAGTATATAAAACTATTCTGGAAAGAGAATAGGTTTTCTGGACATTAACTATCAATTGCATACACTCACTATGCCTTAGATTCATGGACTAACCCTGATGTGAATGCTTAGCTAATTCAGTGTAAACTAATGATTTTGAACCTATAGTTGAGTACCTTATCCAGATCATTAGGTGGTGTATCATTTATATTCTTCACTATAATTGGAAGCTAACCTCAAAGATCTAGATTAGAACTGCTAAAGATTTACTATCTTTCCACACTATAGACAATTTCTTATGAGGTTCTAGAAAGGACCTATGATAGTGTACAACCATCCCACTATTTAATCGTTTTTTAACAACTCATGAGTGGAAAAATAATCCATACTATACTCAACCATCTTATCAGTACCATGTTTCATGTCCTCATTATTCCTCTTTTTTATACTAAAAGAGACACTGACCAAAGTTGTATGATTTCCAAACCCCTGACTACTGAATAATAAATGATGGAAAACCACTCAATCCTCCTCTAATACCTTATCAATATAAATTATTGATTATAACATCTAGGTATGTCATTAGGTCAAGCCTAATAATATCCCATCCAATTCTTGGATGAAGACCAATCACAAACTAACTTTATTTCTATGCATTTTTTTACCAAAAGGCGAGGAGAACAGAGCAGTTCGGTGAAATGAATTGAGTAAGACGTCACTATACTAGATCCCAACAAGAGATCCATGAATTATAGGGAATAGTCTAGCTTCATCATGTTAGGAAATAATTTTCCAATGAAAAAGTTCTTAAAGGAATCTTAAGAGAGAATCTTATGTCTTCTTAATTGTCTAATGACACCCCACCATCTCTTAGTAGGTCCATGAAGCATGAATGATTCTAGCTAGACCCATCAGTCATCTTGTGTTTCAACCAATTAAAATATTCCCTCAATGATTTCTGTCTAGTCCTCGACATCATATTTTCCCATAGTACCCTATAAGTATTGTAGATTCTTGAGCTTGAAGTTGTGGGAATAGTCGACCCAAGTCCTTGGTACTCCTCTTCCATGGGTTGGTACAATCAAAACAAATCCAATATCGAGTGTATATACTTCCGGAATCACTATTTAAATTGAAGTAGAAAGATCAAGTGAATCATTCTATATATCTTATGGAAAAACTCAAACATCCACCATAGTTGGAGAATTCAGGCATCTCATAGGACAAATTTATTTGAAATTTCAAATGAATTTCTAGATAACCAAAACTAACTTTATTTAAAAACAACACAAATAATTAAGGTAGGCTTAAGGGATTCAAAGAGAAATTATTATCGGAGTCTACTCATAAAAATAAAAAATATTCCACCTTAAACTGATTAGGGATATTCAATCCTACTTGTCACTCACTATTGCATATATAAAAAAAATAACAATGTGATCATGTTCAACTAACTAGTTCATAAAAAATATATCACAAGAGAAAAGACATACATATATCACTCAATAATGAATATAAGTATATCCTAAATATATTTCACCATAATTAATTAAATTAAATAACTAATATTCCGTACAAAATTGGTAAAAATATGACATATGATCCAACATGACTACTCATGATGAAATAAGACACCAAGATCCTATAAAACTGTAACAACAACTATGTAACCAGTAACTCATAGGTATATTACAAATGAGCTATGCAATAAAATGGAACTCACATACCTAAGTTCAACACATCCTATCTCATTTCTACCATTTCCCAATATAACTAATAAGAAAAAAAGTAAAATTCAGTTTTGATGCCATTATAAAATGTAAATACCATGTCTTTTCCAAACAATGCCTGAGTGGAGACACTAAAAGACCTATTTCATGCCTCCCTGTATACAACAGGATGTCTATTTGTGGCCAGGGTTAGGATTTTGTTAATGGGGAGACTATACCCACAGAAATCATTACCATATATCATACACATAAAAAATTAAGAACAATAATATCAATATGAAGAAAAATTAAAATTATATAATAGAAAATAACACTTATGTTATACATATAAATAAACATCGATACCAATGTTGAAATGAAAACCTCATTAAGTAATGTCCTAGAAGAAAAATAAAGGGAAAGGTTCATAAATCCTTAAGATTTCATCCTGGTACTGATACCAGCTCTACTCTCCACAGTATAGCTATTTTTCATGGGTCTATTTGCATTGACTAGATCTATAATCATGAATCCTTAAAACACATCAAATTTCCCATGCATGGAGTAAGTAACAAAACCAAATAGTAGATAACCAATATGTCCTTAACATGTGTGGGTAGGTATAATAGTTTTATTACATGATAAATGTGATGACCCAGACCCTCGCGGTCCATCCCTTTGCTAAATTCTGAATCCTAGGGGTGACGTCTCGGTGGTAGGACGAAATTTCTGTGTGCGACCAATCGGCCTGACTGATCAGCGTGACCGATCCATGTCACCCTGCCATGTCGAGTTTCTCTTCTATAGTTTTTCCCGTAACGCCTCTTTTGGGATTTTCAACTTTTTTTTCAAGTGGTTCAAAGCCATTTAAAATCCCATAATTAATACCCAACAAATCCCGAGGGACGTCTTCAATGGAGAATTAAATAATAATTAATCCCATTGTGTGTAACCACCCAAACACGTGGGGAACCACGACCTGAATTTAAAGCTGTTCAAATCCCCATATCCCATAACAACGGGATCTTATCTATATATCACACGGGATTTTCTTCTTCCTTCTTCTTCCTCTTGGATGGCTTCCTTTCTTCTTATTACGTTTGGAGTTCCTGATGTCCCTCCCCTATGAGTCGTGCTTTTCCCTGATTATTGGCACATGGAGAAGAACATCGATCTTTGATTAGTCAAGTAGGGTTTCCCTTCACCTCTACTTTATGTGTATCATGTAGGATGGGTATGCATTTATCTCTGTGCGAATTGATGAATCCAAACTTAATAAAGATAATGAATATAATTTTAAACAATGAATGGGGGTGTGATCGATGTTTCTGATGTATTAATTTTATGTTGTATGTGTTGTGAATTGTGCGGGCATATGATCACTTAAAATCATGGTTGTTGGTGGTCTTTCCTTATGCACTAATGAACCTTTGTCTTCTATGATGATTAAATTACTTAACCTTGAAATTGGTTAATCACGTAAACTCAGTTGGTTTAAATGGATGTTCAGTAAAATAAGAATCTATGTGTGACCACCCCAGTTGAAAAATAGAAAAAGGAACCTAATGAATGATGTTCTTGAACCTGGATATTTTCCCACTCTGTTTGGTTGTGGGTGTGTTGTTCTTCTTGGTTCTTATGGGAAGATGTGAACGGGGATGGGATCCTCTATTGTGGCACGGTTGTTGGTTGTGAATGTTAAGTTGTGTGGTTGCTCTGATGTGACACAAACTCGGGTGGAATCCTCAATTGTTGGGGAATCGTTGGTTCATAGTTTTGAGGACATGGGGATATGTTTCATAGATTTCTTTGTTTCTAGTACTTTGAGGGATCTCACTAATCCCCTTTTGTTGATGCAACTCTACAAGAGAACCGGGAGTGAATGCTTCAATTGGTGTCTGGTTGCTTCTCTTTTCTGGCTTGTGTTTATGCATGTTATTTGCCTGGTAGTGAAGAATTCACCCTAATGGGATCACTTGAACATGAAAACAAGAATAGTTGAGTGGGGAATTAGTTTGGTAATGATTTGTGACTTGGCTGTGAGTGTCGTGGATTCTTTTGTGAATGAATAGTAACATGAGTGTTTGTGCTTAGGTTTTGGAACCCCCTAGGTTGGGAAGAGTGTTTGTTACCTATACATATATCTGTAGCATTTATGTTTCTTATTCTCACCCCACCCAAGTTGAGAACATAGTGCCGAAAACCCCATTTCATGGGGAGGGTGTTTTTTCCAAAACTCCTATGAGTGGATGGTTATTAGCTCTTTTTCTACTCCCTTTCCAAAATAGCCCAAGACTCTTCGGGCAGGCTGTGATGTCCTGAGGTCCATTATGAGCCCAAGAATCTTTGGTCAGAGTAGTTGTGGTGGTTGGCCTAGGTGTCTACAGGCAGGTTGTTTCCCAAGTATCTTTGGGACGAGGCCCAGGTGTCTTTGGGTGTGGCAGTATTTGATCTGGCCCAGGTGTCTCCGGGCGTGGCAGTAGTTTCTCTAGCCCAGGTGTGTGTGGGTGGGGTTTGATAGTGGGATAGTAGTGAGGTTATGGCCCAGGTGTGTGCGGGTGGGGTTTGGCAGTGGGACTGCGGTGAGGTTGTGGCCCAGGTGTGTGCTGGCAGGATTTGGCAGTGGGAATGCGGTGAGGTTGTCGCTCAGGTGTGTGCGGGCGGGATTTGGCAGTGGGACTACGGTGAGAATGGTGGTATTGGTTCGATGTGTAGGATGTCTTCAATAACCTGTGGGAAAGTGGTGCGGGGTACTGAAATATCGTTGTGTTATTACAATACTTTACTTACCTTGCGTTATTTGGGGAGTGTGCCTTGGTGAGACTTGGGTGGATAGTTTTTTTCCTTGCTAGGTGCTTTTGTTTTCTTTTCTCACGAGGAATTAGAATGTCTCCCCACTTATGCACGAGAGTCTTTGGTTTTCCCTATTGAGTGTACTTGTATGCTCACCCTACATATATAAAAGTGATTTCAGGTTTCCAGGAGGACTTCAGAAATCGTGTGGGACCATACTATCTCAGACCTTGGGGTAGTTGTTGTTGTCGTTTTCCTTTTTGTGGTACATTACCTTTGGGAGTTTTTGTGTCTTGTATCTTTTACATTTGAACATGCATATGTGAATGGTTTACTTTTGGCTCTACCTTTACTTTCAGCTTCGGTATTTTTGGGGTTTCTATCTTATCTCTTGATCCTATAAAAATGATAAGGGTAATGCCTTCCATTTTGTGTGAGATTCTATACCCTTGGTGCTGGTCTCCACTCTGGGACTTATTGAAGGCGGATTTCAGGGGACATTATCTCTACTTCAACTTAAAGAAGGAAGGGCCTGGAAATCTGCAGATCCTTCCCTCCTTTTGGTGAAGGCAGGTCGTGACAGAATGGTATCAGAGGGAAGTTTAGGGATAGGATGGAGTCTGGAGTAAGGCATAGTTAGGATTGCATGGGGTGGTACGGAAACAGTGTTGGGTGACCTTGGTGCATGAATTAGGCCAGGGAATACCGGCTATGACATGGGATTTTAGGCCCCCCCGTCATCCGATGCAAGGACTTTGGACCTACCAAGAGACCAAGTAAGGCTACACTGATTGCAGAGTAGAGACCCTAGGAAAAGTACATGCATCATAATGACTTGTGTTATTACATTTCATGGGTGTCTTGGGGATTCAAAATAAATAAAGAAGTCTAAGAAAATTTAACAACAATGTTCGACACTACTCGGGCTTTGTCATTCCTTGTTTACCTTTTATCTATGGCACCTGGGAGGCGACCATGAGTAGTGTGGGAAATCGAGGCCGAGGAGGTTGACTTGGATGATCGGTAGAGGAACGACTGAGAGGAGGAGGATGATCAATGGTAGAATATGCTTCAATCCTTTCAGCGACAGACCCTCGGGAAGTACGAGGGAAGCACCTCATATATGGAGACGGAGAGCTGGCTCGAGGAACTAGTGATTGATTTTGGACTGATTTAGGCTCCAACGGAGTACTGGGTTCCTCTGGCCGTCAGCCAAATGCATGGAGCAGTGGGTCAGTGGTGGACTCTTTATCTTGGAGAGAAGAGGTAAGCTGAGGTTGCATGGGCTGACTTTGAGAAGGAGTTCCGGGTGGAATTCCTCACTTCCACGATGAAGGCTAAGAAGAGGTTGGAGCTACTCTCCCTCTAGAAGGGGTGTATGTCAGTGAGAGAGTTGGGTATTAAGTTCAAGGATCTCCTTTTCTTTGCTCCGAATCTCATTCCAGATGAGGAGTCTCAGGTGAGATGTTTAGAGGGGGCACTCCGACCTTCTCTTCAATACGTTGTTACCCCCTTTCAGCCTACAGACCTAATTGGAGATGCAGAAGAAGGGTGAAGTGGTGGAGAGGATTCACACGTTGGGTGGTATGTCATGAGGGGGGGATCCAGTTGGACTCGTCAAAGGGGATGGCCGTCAGCAAAAGGCCTCCAGAATCTGGGCCCTCTTGGTTTTGACTAGCAGGGAGCAGGCCGCAGCAGTTCCAGTTCCGGTCTGCCGATCCTCACCCTTTCCCTTCAGGCCCGGGACTGAGGTGCTTCTCCTGTGGCAGCCATGGGAACCTTCGAAACCAATGCCCAAAAATAGTATAGTACGGTGGGGGTGGGGAGGTCCTGCACCCACCACAATGGTAGTAGTTCCCAGCTAGGCCCTTTCAGCAGCAGTAGCAGGGGCAGTAGGCTCCCGCTCTGCCGAGGGCCAACATTACAGGAGGAGGCTGACCTCAGGGCCCTCCTCAGGGACCTCGACCTGGGCGTGGTCGGGGAGGTGGCCGATAGTAGAGAGGAAGAGGATATGGGCATGGGCAATTTCACACCACGGAGGAAGTAGTTCCAGTAGGGCCAGAGGTCATTCGAGGTACAATTAGCTTGTTTAGTACCCTTTCATATTCCTTGTTCGATACAGGAGCTTCACACTCCTTTGTTACACCCAATATGGCCCATGCTCTGGGTTTAGACACTGAGAGACTTCCAGTGCCCCTGGTGCTGAGCACACCAGTCAGAGGATAGACCGACTTGTTTTATGTTTGTCGAGGAAATAGACCGATGATAAGGCCACATAAGTCAGATAGGGATCTTCTACTGTTGCAGATACAGTCATATGATGTCTTCCTAGGCATTGATTGTCTGTTCTCTGTATGTTCCATCATTGACTACTTCTAAGGAAGGGTTTTGTTTTCAAACTTGGGTGGTCGACGGGTGACTTTCATCGGCGATCGGAGTTTCTAGGGAAGAAGCAAGTGAGGGGAACCCCTCCTCTCCGTGTTGGCTGAGCTGTCAGTGGATTCGGTGGATTCGGGAATGGTGGAAGTCCCAGGGATCGTCAGTGAGTTTATAGACGTCTTCCCTGAAGAGGTAGAAACTCCGCCCCCTCGATGTGATTTTGAGTTCGGGATAGACTTTCAACCTGGTGCCTGTCCGATTTTGATGGCTCCCTATAGGATGTCACCTTCTGAGTTGCGGGAGTTTCGGATCAAGATTAACGATCTGATAAAGAAGGTTTTTGTTCGGCCAAGTGCATCACCGTGGGGTGCTCCTGTTTTGTTTTCGAAGGAGGATGGTGGTCTAAGGCTATGCATAGACTACAGAAGTCTGAACCAGGTGATGTTCACGAATCGCTACCCTCTCCTGAGGATAGACGATCTCTTTGACCAGCTAAGGGGAGCAGGTTGGTTCTCGAAGATCGATCTGTGGTATGGATATCACCATGTGAGGGTGAAGGATGGAAACATCACAAAGACTACCTTCAATTGTAGATATGGGAACTTTGAGTTTTTAGTCATGACGTTCGGTGTTACGAATGCACCAAATGTATTCATGGGGCTCATGAACTCCGTATTCCAGGAATACCTAGACCGGTTCATAGTTGTATTTATTGACGACATCTTGATCTACTCAAGCTCAAAGGGGGATCACACAGAGCATCTGAGAACAGTTTTAGAGGTCCTCCGATAGCACTAGTTCTATGGGAAGTTGTCCAAGTGCAAGTTCTAGATGCGAGAAGTGGATTTCCTTGGGCACATGGTGTCCGAGAAGGGGATAGCAGTGGACCCATCGAAGGTCGAGGTGATTGTTTCTTGGGCAGAACCCAAGAATGTGGTGGAGGTTCATAGTTTCCTCGGGCTGGCAGGTTACTACCGGAGGTTCGGGCCCAACTTTTCCCGAGTTTCGGCACCCTTGATAGCCTTGACCAAGAAGGACCAGGCTTTCGTATGGGACGAGAAGTGCGAGGTATCCTTCATCTATCTGAAGTAGAAGTCAGTTAGTGCCCTAGCGCTGAGGTTTCCAGAAGAAGGGGCATCATATGAGGTGTTATGTGATGATTCAAGGAAAGGCCTCAGATGTGTGTTGATTTTGCGGTAGGGGGTGATCTCCTATGGTTCTATGAGGTTACGTCCCCATGAGAGTAACTATGCCACCCATGATCTGGAGCTTCCGGCAGTCATGTTCGCACTAAATTTGTGGCGGCACTACCTCGTCGGGGAATGCTTCGTGGTCTTCACCGACCAAAAGAAATTGATGTATGCCTTCTCCTAGTGGGACCTGAACTTACATTAGTGAAGGTGGATGGAATTCCTTCAAGACTATGACTTCGATATTTCCTACACCTCGGGAAAGGGGAATGTGGTGGTTGATTATTTGAGCAGGAAGTCGCGGAAGGATGTAGTCTAAGAGTCGGCAGATACTTGGAAGGCGATGGAGGAGTTGGCTGCCCTACACCAGGATGCTAGGATGGAAGGTGGAGGAGGTTTCCTATATTAGATGATAATTCAATCTTCTCTGTTGCAGTATGTAGAGGAGTAACATTAGGGAGACTCATAAAGTGAAGTGATGTATGGCCGAGTTGACCAGGGCAATGCTCCAGAAGGGTGGATGGAGGATGGTCAGAATCGGATTTTTTTTTGAGGAAAGATGTTTGTTACAGAGGCAATGCGCGGAAATGTTATTAGTGAGTTCCATAACTCACCCCTAGCGGTGCACCTGGGAGTTTCCAAGATGTACCAGGGCCTGAGGAGATAGTTTTGGTGGCCCGGGGTGAAATGGGAATGAGCAGAGTTCGTAGCAAAGTGCCTAGTGTGTCAGTAGGTGAAGGCTGAACATCATTTCCCAGGTGTCTTGTTGTAACCTTTAGATGTTCCCGAGTGTAAGTGAGATGACATCTCGATGGATTTTGTCACAGGGCTACCCAAGGTTCGAGGAGGTTACGACGCTATCAAGGTAGTGGTGGATCGGTTGACGAAATCGGCCCACTTTCTGGCAATCAAGGGGTCGGGTGCAGTGGACTCTTTAGCACGAAGGTACGTGGATGAGGTGGTGCGGTTTCATGGAGTTCCAATATCCATAGTCTCGGATAGGGATGCGTATTTTACCTCATGAGTTTGGAGGGGATTGCAGCATGCTTTTGGCACACAGCTACATCTTATCACTGCTTTCCATCCCCAGACAGATGGACAGACAGAGCGCACCATCCAGATGCTGGAGGACATGCTACGGGCATGTATTCTGGATTTTGGGGGATCTTGGGTGTGACACTTTCCTCTCGTATATTTTTCTTACAATAATAGCTATCACTCTACCATTGGCATGGCTCCATTCGAAGCCTTGTACAGAAGGTCGTGTCGCTCACCCGTGTGCTGGACTGAGGTTGGGGAAGCGAGTGTTCTTGACCCGAAAGAAGTGTAGAGAACGACAGAGAAGGTTTTTCCTGTACAGGAAAGGATGAAGGTGGCACAAGACCGATAGAAGTCATATAACAATAATAGGAGGATACCCTTGGAGTTCGGGGTCAGGGACCACGTGTTCTTAAAGGTCTCACCTTAGCGTGGACAATGGTGGTTCGGTAGGGGGAGCAAGCTCTCTCCCAGATTTATCAGACCCTTTAAAGTGTTGCGGAGGGTCAGATAAGTGGCTTATCAGCTAGCATTACCACCGCTGCTACTGAGGATACATGACGTCTTCCTTGTTTCCCAGCTCCATTGATATCTGAATGATGATTCACACGTCCTTGACTGGGGAGAGCTAGATATCGAAGACAATGCAACATTTGTGGAGCGACCAGTGATGATCGAGGATCATCAGAATAAGGTTCTTCATGGACGTTCCATTCCTTTGTTTCATCTGTTGTGGAGGCACAGTGGGCTTGAGGAAAGTACCTGGGAACGGGAAGCACAGATGCATCCCCAGTACCCAGAGTTGTTTTGATTTTTTTGTTGTTCTATTTTGTACTTGTTGTGACAAAACTCTTTACCTTGTCAACTATGAAATGTGTGGTTTTCCTTTTCTATGGATGTTTGGTAAGTATACTGAGATGTGGGGAGGGGAGGACTTAATCCCTAGTTAAGACACATTAGAGTGGATGCGCCTAAACCTATGTGGGAGAGTTAGAGCTCCCCAAAGAGGATAGTATCTTAACATGGAGGAAGGGAAACCTCTCACCACATAATCGGATGGTTTAATCCTTTGTTTTACGGTGATTGTAATTGTTCGGGTTCACTCTTGAGAGGTATCTTCTGGGGTGGTTGTTCGGACCCCCCTCTTTTCTTCAGGTCTGATTTTAAATTCTCAAGGGAGAAAATTCTTTGAGAGGTATCTGATGTGATGACCCGGACCCTCGAGGTCCATCCCTTTTCCAAATTTAGATCCTAGGGGTGACGTCTTGGTGGTTGGATGACATTTTAGCATGCGACCGATCGGCGCGACCAATCGGTACGACCAATCGGCACGACCGATCGGCGCAACCGATCAGTGTCACCCAGCCTTGTCAGGTTTCTCTTCTACAGTTTTTCCTGTAAAGCCTCTTTTGGGATTTTTAACTTTTTTTCAAGTGGTTCAAAGCCATTTAAAATCCCAAGACTAATACCCAATAAATCCCAAGGGACCTCCTCAACAGAGAATTAAATAACAATTTATTCCATAGTGTGTAACCACCCAACCGTGTGGGGAACCACGACCCGAATTTAAAGCTATTAAAATCCCCATATACTGTAACAACGGGATATTATCTATATATCACACGGGAGTTTCTTCTTCCTTCTTCTTCCACTTGGTTGGCTTCCTTTCTTCTTAGTACGTTTGGATTTCATGACGTCCCTCCCCTACGATTCGCACTTTTCCCTGATTCTTGGAGCGTGGAGAAGAACTTCGATCTTTGATAAATCATGTAGGGTTTTCCTTCGCCTCTCCTTTATATTTATCATGCGGGGTGGGTACGCTTTTGTCTCTGTGGGAATTGATGAAACCAAACTTTATAAATATAATTGACGGAATTTTAAAGAATGATGGGGGGTGTGAACGATGTTTCTGTTTTACTACTTTTATGTTATATGTGATGTGAATTGTGCAGGCCTATGCTCACTGAAAATCATGGTCGTTGGTGGTCTTTCGTTGTGAAATAATGAACCTTTGTCTTCTATGATGATAAAATGAGTTAACTTTGAAATTGGTTAATCATGTAAACTCAGTTTGTCTAAATGGATGTTCAGTAAAACAAGAATCTCTGTGTGACCACCCCGGTTAACAAACAGAAAGAAGAACCTAATGAATGATATGCTTGAAACTGGAAGTTCCCCCACTCTCTTTGGTGGTGGGTGTGTTGTTCTGCCTTGTGCTTATGGGAAGATGTGAATGGGGAGGGGATCCTCTGTTGTGTCATGGTTGTTGGTTGTGAATGTGAAGTTGTGTGGTTTCTCTGCTACGACACAAACTCGGGTAGAATCCTCTATTGTTGAGGAATCGTTGGTTCCTGGTTTTGAGGACATGGGGATGTGTTTCGGGGTTTTCTTTGTTTCTAGTACTTTGAGGGATCTCACTAATCCCCTTTTGTTGATGCAACTCTACAAGATAACTGGGTGTGATTTCTTAAATTGGTGTCTGGTTGTTTCTCTTTTTTGGCTTGTGTTTATTCCTTTTAGTTGCCCGATAGTGCAAAATTCACCCTAATGGGATCACTTGAACATGAAAACAAGAATGGTTGAGTGGGGAATTAGTTTGGGAATGAGTTGTGACTTGGTCGTGAGTGTTGTGGCTTCTTTTGTGAATGAATAGTAACACGGGTGTTTGTGATTAGGTTTTGGAACCCCCTAGGTTGGGATGAGTGTTTTTTACCAATACATATATCTGTAGCTTTTGTGTTTCTTATTCGCACCCCACCCAAGTTGAGCAATTAGTGTCGAACACTCCATTTCATTAGGAGTGTGTTTTTTCCAACACTCCTATGAGTGGATGGTTATTAGATCCTTTTCTGAACCCTTTCCCGAATAGCCCAAGACTCTTCGGGAAGGCTGTGATGGCCTGAGGTCCACTATTAGCCCAAGAATATTCGGGCAGTGTAGTTGTGGTGGTCAGCCCAGGTGTCTGTGGGAAGGTTGTTTCGGAAGTGTCTACGGGATTTTTCCCAGGTGTCTTCGGGCATGGTAGTAGTTGATCTGGCCCAGGTGTCTTCGGGCATGGCAGTAGTGGCTCTAGCACAGGTGTGTGCGGGCGGGGTTTGGCAGTGGGAATGCGGTGAGGTTGTGGCCTAGGTGTGTGCGGGCGGGATTTGGCAGTGGGATTGCGGTGAGTTTATGGCCCAGGTGTGTGTGGGCGGGATTTGGAAGTGGGACTGCGGTGAGAATGGAGGGATTGGTTCGATGCGTAGGATGTCTTCAATAACCAGTGGGAAGTGGCACGGGGTACCCGAATATCATTGTTTTATTACTATACTTTACTTGCCTTGCATTATTTGGGGAGTGTGCCTTGGTGAGACTTGGGTGGATAGTTTTTTCCCTTGCTAAGTGATTTGGTTTTCTTTTCTCACAGGGCATTAGAATTCCTCCCCACTTGTGCACGAGAGTCTTTGGTTTTCCCTACTGAGTGTACTTTTATGCTCACCATATGTTTATATAACTGCTTTTAGGTTTCCAGGAGGACTTCGTGGATCGTGGGGAACCATACTAGATCAGACCTTGGGGAAGTTAATGTTTTCATTTTCCTTTTCTTGGTACATTACCTTTGGGAGTTTTTGTGGCTTGTATATTTTACTTTTGAACATGAATATGGGAATGGATTACTTTTGGCTTTACCTTTACTTTCATATTTGGTATTGTTGGGGTTTGTATCTTATCTCTCGATTCTATAAAAATGAAAAGGGTAATGCCTTCCATTTTGTGTGAGATTCTATACCCTTGGTGCTGGTCGCCACTCCGGGACCTATTGAAGGCAGGATTCGGGAGTCATTATCTCTCCTTCAACTTAAATAAGGAAGGTCCTAGCAATCTGCTGACACTTCCCTCCTTTTGGTGAAGGGGGGTCATGAAAATAAAGATAAATTTGCAAGTAAGCATTATAAATCATTTGACAGGTGTTTGAGTAATAATCCAACCACCACAATACCATATTGTACCTACCATAGATCCATAATAGTAGAATAATCCTAAATTATGTTATGATTTATCAAGAGAAAGAAACAAGTCTAGTTAGCATGACACTACGTGGTCACAATGCTTCAGGATGAATTGGGAAAAACTTTTGTCGCTTACTGACTCCATCACAGGACATGCCTCAAGGTTTTCAAACCCTATATCTTCCACATGTTAGGCCTAAAGTATTATTTATCATATCTATGCCTTAGGTAATTCTATAAGGACATTATACCTCTACTTAAGCTACCTCAGGTCTAGCATCAATGCCATCATTTCCCTACATTCACTACCTCATGTAAGGCCTCATGGTCATTAATACATTAACTATATTTAGGTCAATCATCATGGTAATCAAATGTCATGTGAACTCCCCCTCTAAGGAATAACCATATAATAATGGTCCATGAATTCCAAGAACTAAGAGAAATACTGCTTAATGAATGGTAATAACACAAAAATAGGGCAGAGCATATAAAGTAAGAACGTAAAATTTCATCACTAGAACAGGTAAAAACATAAAAATATTTGTGATCAACATAGATTATGGTTACGGGATACATAAGAAAACACATAAAATCAACCATCATATGTTAGTCTCACTGGCTACACACACATCTGTTCTTTATCAAGTATGGTCAAACAAGTTATGCCAACCTGAGTATAAAATTAAGAAAATAAGAGTATACAAGGGACCCAAATGATATGTAATTTCTTTCATAAAATTTGTGGATGAAAAACCTATGAATCCCACTAAGAGATTATACCTGTATAACATCGAACTGTAAATAAATTAATTTCTCACACCAAGAATCCTATGAATAGATACCAACTCAAACATATCAGTGTTCTAAAATGTGATTCCCAAAGATTACAAGCCCATGGGTAAGGTTTTACACCAACAACCACTCAAGATTCTCTAATGAAGCTATAATTGAGATTGATCAAAGGAAGTTCTTCCAACACTCTAGAACTACCATTATTCAATAAAAGTACAAAAAATCCAATTGTTATATGGTATTGGGATCTATATATCTAGAACTATTCTGTAGAATATATGATTCCTCTAAGGGAAGAATGGAATATCTATTAGAAACCCAAATAACTATAGTATTTTGATCACATTCTTTAATTTTCTATCATCAACACACTTGGATACTTTGGAATCAATATTGGAGGAGGGGAAAATTTTTAGAAAGGAATATTGAGTCCCAAGATTCAATAAAGATTTAATTGTGAGGGAAATGAGTTCAAATAGGCCTTTAATGGTCATTATCGTGTATTTTTTGATCAATAATCCACACACATACTATTTTTTCCCACAGTTTTGGAAACCATTCCCCAACTATGTGAGGATTTATGGATGCTCTGGGTATCTGTATGGTTTGGTTTCATAGTTTGGTAATCCATGTTCTAATCATGTTTTTTCCACTAGATTGTGTTTCATGGTTTTTCAATTGAGACTAGATGTGTTATTTACCATGTTTCTTAACAGTTATCCACCCCAATTACTTCTTCCACAAGCCTCATAGTCTGTTATATGACCACCTTGGTTTAGTCAAATCCTACTCAAAACAAACACCACACAAATGGCCTCTAAAACCCTTCTAAGTTGGATAAAAACTCCATAAATCATCACAAACAATTTAGGCCACAAAAATACTTAAATAGAGGTGGATTTAAAATACTAATTCACCAGAAATATTGAAGGTCATTATAGATACTATGTTTTTCAAAATGAAACTTCTTCATCCTATTTAAATTGAATTTATAAAATTTGTTGTTCTCATGGGATTTAAAAATCCATATTTTTATTTATATTGTATGATTACAGTTTAAAAAACATAATTATAAATATATTCTAGATTACTCTATATGTAATGGGAAATTTTTTAAGATTAAACAAGGTGTAACCCATCGCTGCTAATGCTAGATATTGGGATATTTCATACTTAACCATTTAATAAATAAATTAAGTCCCATCCTGAGAAAAATAATTTTCCATATTCATTAGTTCATGGTAATTATAAAAAAATATAATAGGATTAGATTTTTAAAATATTATAAATTTTCATATTCCATTTCCAATAATAAAAAATAATCCCATTAATATGTGGTGGTATATAAAAATAAATATTAATTAATAATTTTATTGAACATTTAGTCTTTAGATCATTAGTGTCAAAGGAAATAATATTTTAAGGGTTGGATTTGATAAAAACTGTTGAGTATTTTTAGAAGACAAAGATAAAAATGGTGGTTGAATTGTGAAAATAAAAACATGAAGTAAAAAGTAATTTTTAAACATATTTTCATAAAATAAAATGAATGAGAGTAAATATGTATAATAAATTGAATACATCTATTAGAAAAATAGGTTGAATATATAGTTAAAAACCAAGAAATCAAGAATTTTTTCAAGATAACACTTCAAGTTATATTTAGAACATACTATCACTTTTTTAAGTATTATAGACTTTTGAAGAAAAATAATATAAACATTGATCATTAAATTTATTAATAGAAAATGAACTAATAAAAATAATCTAGTATTAAAAATTTAATTAATTAAAATTAATATCATTAATAAGGATATTTTAGTGAATAATAATATTAATAAATTTGTTATGATTTATGATAAACATTTAGATGTATATATTTATACGATTGGATAGACAAGTATTCAAGAAAAATTTTTAACGATATAAAAGTAAGGGAAATTTTCAAACTATATAAAATAGATATGTAATATTTGATAAAATAAAATAGTTTAGAAATTATAAATTAAAAAAATCATATAAGTTAATTTTGGTAGGGATAAACAAAAAGTAATTAAATAGGTATGGATAAGAAATCCCCACTTCCCTATTTATTATATTAATTCAAATTATAGTCACTGAAACTCAATTTATTTTATTATAAATTTAATATAATAATCTTACAGAAAATTGTAATACAAACAAAATATAATATAAATATTCCTCACTTCCCATAAAATATATAAACACATAAGTATGGGTAAGACTAATTCGATCAAAATATCATAGGAAGAAAAATTCTTATCCTTGGGAGTTTATGTTCATAAAGAATGGTAGGATATAATAAAAGAGGTCATGAGAAAAGAGTTATTCATTTCATTTTAAGGATTTCTAATATTAAGGTAAAAAATAATGAAAATAAAACTATATGAAAAAGAAAGAACTTGTTCTTTGATATAGATTATGAAAATCAAGAAATTAGGGTATCATATTTTATAAACTTCATCGTTATCCAATGTAATTCACTAAGTTTTGTATTAGATATATTACTCTAAATTATCATTGAGATATCCCTTTTAGGGGTATCAAAAATATTTCCACTTTTGTGTTCAATTCACTATATAAATCTTGTTTTTAGAAATATATTCTTTGATGAAATACACTATCAATTAATTAATTTAATGAGAAAATTAATGCCTTATAATCTTATAATCCATAAAGATATTTAAATTATCATTATGGATGAAATTTAAAATTTAAAATTGATTAAGTTATAGAAAAATTAGTCTTTTTTTGGATATTCTTTTTTTCAGGTTATAAATCCTTAAATAAATTATAGATATATTCTATGTTTTAGACACCAAAGTCTTTAAATACAAAAATATTCAATGTTAATTTAGTTTATTTTATCATTTATATATTCATAGTCAAAATAAATCATTCATATTTCCGATTTAAATGCATTGAGACTATTTTTATTTTTTATATTTAAAAATCTTTCCCACGTTACTATCATTATCTGATCTTGGTATAATATATCTTTTGTTTTGATTAGATTGTGATTCATAGTATTTTTATAAAAAATGTATTAAACACCCCCTTCTATATTCAATAAAATATATTCTTTACCTGTTAGGTGTATACTATGTGAAATTTTATTCATGATATGCTTTTTCATTACCTTCAAATATGTTGCGGTTTTCCACTCAAAATGATAATCATTACATTTTCCTAGTTTATTTGGTTATATTTAGTCTGATATGATCTTTGTTTATTTTAATAAATATTCTAAAATGGTCTTCAATCATTTTTTTCATTCTTCACCATACCTATTCTTTCAGATACATTCATTCCAAATAATTTTAGTAGATTTTTTTATCATATGGGGTTTGGGGTTTTATTAAGCTACTTTCATTATAGCTTCTTATATAGTCATATTTTTTTCCTCATATTAAAAATATTTGATTTATATTTATTTTAACTATATTCTATAACTATCAAAACTACATCTATCATTTCTTCACACTTATAATATATAAATAAAACACTTGGAAAATAAATTAGTTAATAATGCGTATGTTTTGTGATCTGTAAAATATATCATTATCAAGGATGATAATTATATGATTTTGGGGATGATCCAATATTAGTTACCATATTTTACATCTACATATGAGGAATGTATAATCCATGATCTCTTAAAAACCCACTCAATCAATTTATCTTGATTTACACAACTATAATAATATTAAATTAATGAATAAAAATAAAGGAATTCCACCTGAGGGATCAAAGGAAATCAACTTTAACTATTGAATTAGAGTTCCTCATGTAAAACATAAGTTCCTTGAGGTAAAATCATGTTGAACTTATTTTTGATACACTTATCCTTCTCCCTTAAAAGTGTGTGCAAGTACTTTATGATAAATTATTTGAAAACTTATTCTATTCCATCTGATCTTTCTTCTTTGTGTGATTTATAAAATGCATTTCCCTATTCTCTCATATAATATCAAAATTATTTTCTTTCTCATTATTATATTAACGATATTTAACAATTTCATACAATAAAATAATTGTTTTAATAACATTTTTAATATAATAGAAAAAATTATATCACATATTATTCCTTACATTTGGAGTCAAATAATTTCTTATAAAATATATTTGTTAACACATATAAGAATATCCCAAAAAAATTCATAAACTTTTCTTTTAAATCCCTCTTAGTTATATAAAATAAATTTTGATCACATTATATTTTTGAAGCATTAAATATGGTTCTAAAATCACATGTTGAAACCTTTGATATTTATTTCACTTAACCTCAAATAAATTTTTCTCAATCCAGACCATTAACTCCATCAAAAATATATTTAAAATTAGACATAATAAAAAATTAATTACCAAAATAAATGTATATCATAATTTTTTTGGGTATGTAGGGAGGATTACAAGCAATCAAACAAATATAGGCACATCTAGACACCCCATTGGTGAAACCTTCATCTCATCTACTAGGATTTGGAAAGAACCCATTAAACATTTATTATATATTTTTATGACCTTAGTGGATGAATTAAAAACATGTGGTTCATATGGATCACGACTCAGAGGCCCACACATAATGTCTTGAAGGCCCTACAAGAACCTGTCATAAGGCCAACTCTTTTTTATGAAAAACAAACCAATGAAAACTGCCCAACCATGTTTTCCACCACACTTGATCACTACACTACCGACCTCCCAAATTTCATATATCACTCGATTAGGCCTACTACTCATGCATGCCTTCACGACCAACCACTATCCATGTTAGTGGCCATCCCCAAATTCACTTCCCTGCACTCATAGTTATCCACTCCTTCTACCCACATGATTTTCATCCTTTATAGATTCCTTTTATTGAACTAGCTTTGTGACTTGTTTACTATAGAACTCATTGGGTGATTCATTCCTACTGAAGTCCACTTGACTGACCATCCTTATCCATCACCTTCCACCACAATGAAAGACCACACCTACTATTGACAATGTTATATAGGCCCTTAACTAGACATATTTTCCTATTGTTTCCCAAGTTATACTCGCTTCCTTACCTATTGTATTTCAATCTCACAGTCGTCTATCATTTCCACTCCATTGAATTGGGTGATAGTATCCAACGACACAATTCTATAATCCCCTTTTCCAATTGGTGGGAAGAAATCGCACCCATTACTCAAGGGAAAGAAATTAAAATTGTGGGTTAAACCCCCTAATCGCATGAAAATTAGAGAAGCATCCACAACACTTTAAAATGTGATCATTTTCAATCCATCGTTATTCTATTTTTATGAATTCCAAAAATATCCTCAAGAATTAATAGTACGTATGGATCTCTCCCTTTATATGTAAAAATATTTAAAAACTATTTAAATTTATTCAAAAATACCTTAATTACATAATGAATTTACAATATTATATGTGTCAAATATGAAATTTTTCAAATAAGCCTTGGGATATAGCTACTAAATTCCCATTACACTCTCAATGGGTACCCAATATGGTCACTTAGATGAATATAAACTATTTCATCTCTCAATTTATAATCAAAAAACACTCACCTAGTACCCAATGGTTTCAAAAATAGAATTCCATACTCTGATTCTTTTAACTTGAACTTGGTGTTAAATTTTGGTGGACATCTATTTTTTTCTAAAAATAATGGAATAAAAAACAACAACCCTTTCTTATATGATATTTTCATGAGTGTATTATAATAAATAATAAAAAGTGAAGTTTATACCTTACTTTGTATCCAAAAATCATATTTTTTAAGTGGATTTATGAAAAATATCTCTAAAATAATATCCAAATGAATTTACTCATAATAGGTATCCCCTACTTGTGTGAATATACAAAACACTTTTAATGGGATCTTGTATAACTCCACAATATTCTAATAGTATAGGATTAAAGGGTAATGTGGGAAGAAAAGTTCAACCTTAGGAATGACACGTGAATTTCATTACCTATATTTTCGTTTAATCTCACATCTATAGTAATCCTTATGTAGCCTAAAGTCCAAATAAATACTTTAGTATTTCAAAAATTCAATATATATTTCATAATTTAAAACACATATTATATTACTTGATACAAACCAACCTTTAATGTTCAGCATTTAAAATTTGATTATAATTCTTAAAAATTCACTTAAACATTAATTAATTTTATTTTACACTCAAATTTCAATATCATAATGGAGAAATAAAATGTAAAAAACATATAATAACCAATAGTTTAAGTTATGATAACCCATATCACATGTTTAAATAAATTTTTTTACATGTTTTTTACACATATAAATCTAAGTGATATATCTATGTCACAATATATTGATCCAAGAATGATGTCCATGCCATAACTTGTTAGACATTATTTTAGAGAACATATATCCTTAAATATCCCACTTAAAATAAGTACTCCAAAAAAATATAATATTTCACTTTATATAACATAATATTTAATATCTTATTAAATTATAACCAAAACGTTTTTTGATATCCTCGAAAAACCTTTTATAAAATATATAAAAAATTATTTTTGTTTTTTAATTAAAAATTATAGCAAAAAAATACTCATTTTCACCACCTATGGTGAAAAAATTTGGACCTTTATATAATTAAAAATGGTTTTAAATTCCAAGTTTATAACCATAATAATTTAGAAGGAACTCAAAAAAATCAATGATTCTCATGCTAAAATGGATCCTGCATGATCTCTATTAAACATATTCTTCTATATATAAGAATCCACCAATATTACTCATATATCATGGACAATCATATGATCACTTTTTTCAAGGAAACTAGTGTGTCCATTATACATAGAACATGTTAATATCATATATTCTAACTCACATATTTTTAATTATCCATGTAAAAAATATTAATAGTGATGAATGCATCATAGTTTATTTATAAAGCTAAATACATGACATAAAATTCATATAAGAAGATGTATACATTACATGTAACTGAATTAGGTAAGGATACACACTTAATCTATATTTTTAATTATGGGATAAGATTTTATACATATCATATTGGTGGAAAATTCTTTATAGGTTAATAAAAACCCATCACATGACCGGGGATATTCCAATCTACCCTTGTCTAAAAAGTTTGATGGATAGAATAAAAAAGGTTTCAAAGTTTAAAATTTTAGGTGCAAAATACCTTATTAACCTTAGGTAATATGGATTACTATAAAAAAAACAAATATACCAATTATGTTATGTATAACATTCCATGTGGTATACTCAAGGGACTCAATCCAAACTATATGTTACACTTGTATATCTTGGTGAAATCTATATCTTTATAAAAGCCCCAACTCACACAGATTAGGCCATGTCATTATAACAGATAAATTAATATAAAAATAATTAATAAAGGATAATGTATAGATTTATCATTGAGGAGTTATTATAATTCAACACACATAATTTATATTTCATGAATGAATGAATGATAAAGTGGAAATACCTTTTCCAGGCATGATATATTTGTATATTTTTTTTATCATTTTTGAAAATAAAAACATGAAATCATATACATGATGATAATTAATGTTTAATCCTAGTATGTAAGGACTGTAAAGGTTCTAATAATTTTTTTATTTTTTAATTTTTAACAAAATATATAACATATACATGTAACACCTACCACCTTATCATGTAGTTTCTTACTACATCACTATGTATTCATCTAAAAAATCAACCCCAAATAAACTCTTTATTAAAATAACATATATGAAAAATAAAATTGTAAAATAGAGGAATTGGGATATATAATACTTATTTTCAGCAATTGAAATTTCTATCCAAAGAACCTTTCTTAATAATATCCCATATTATGAGTTCTTTAAAGTTTTTTTATTTTAATATGGATAACAGTTCAAACATTTCTATGAATCAAATGAAATAATAAACTTTTTTTAAATAATTGTTTATTATAAAAAATGTAACTCTTGAATTTAATTCAAACTCTTCTAACAAATATCCCAAATTCTTACCAAGAACATAGGATATAAATAGGGAATATCACTTTGGATTAAACTAGCCTTGAAAAATTCAATATATCTATATTATTCAATTCCATCTATAAATGTTTTCTCCATTAAACTCAATATTAACCCCCATTTGTTAGATAAAGAATATATTTTTCAAAAAAATATTATTCCAATGAAAAATATCTTTCAATACATAAAAGAACAATTATTTACTATTTTTGGAATTGAAATAAGAAAATTCATGTCCATATCACATATGGTTTCATTATATCATCTATAGTTTTTATTGATGGAATAAATATGAAAGTAAATATTAAATTATAAAAAATCTTACCATTTTAATTTTTTTGTTATTTCGATATGACTATGAATTATGAATAATTTCATTTAAAATTTACTTTTTCATAGTATAGTACAAACTAGATAGTATGGAAAAACCATATACTTGATACCAATAATTACTTCATCAATAAAAATATTTCATTTTATACAACTAAATTATTATTCTCTTAATACATAATAGATAATTAAATAAAAAAATATTATATTGTTTTATTACGCACATCTATGAACCTAGACTAGTTCAATCATCACTTCCTCTAGGGAAAACAATTCTACCTTTCTCCGACGTAGAACTACAAATTTTTTCATCAATTATTTATTATTTTTGAAATCTTTTATATTTACATAACAGTTATATAATTTATAGTTGTTATTATCTTCCCTTACTATTTATAAGAATTAATATCTATTACATAAAGAACTTATATTGTATATTTATATTGTTTATGAAAAACTTGTAGGTACATTGGGCAGTTAGTACTCGAATATTTAGTCTTTCCATAATAGAATAATTCATGTTATTGAAACCTCCTATTGGTTTCAATGAACTAATAGTGGACTCCTCATGTCCTTTCTTATTCTTATTTTAATGAAACATTTCCCATAATATCATTTTACAATCGTCGTGGAAAATAAACATGGATATCCCATGTCCTACTCAAATTCCCAAATTATAATGCTATGATAAATTAATTTTTTTAAATATTTTTCATTTCAAAATTAATAATTATTTTTTAAAATATATCAGGTAAATATTATAGGATATAGTCTGTAGACAGATCTTTCCTAATTAGTGACACCAACCTTACCAAATACTTAACATACCCAATCATATCGATTTCAAGTGTGGAAACTATAGTTTCATCAATGAAAATTTATTGAAATGAAAATTTAAAAATTCCACTTCACCCATGCCCAACCTCATTATGATAAAACCTTTTCATGTTATCCATCATCCCAAAAACATTAGTATTTTCATATTTTTTCTACAACATTCCTTCCATGAACCCAACCAAGAGTGTATAGAAATTAATAGAATACATTTTATTCTAATTGTATGCCTATTTTTATCTTTTCTATATTTATCAAAGAGATACATAAGTTGATTATCCGGTATATAATATGTATCCACTTTCTTGAAAACTATTCAAAATTTTAAAAACAATTTTAGAAAATTACTACAATTTTTTCTTCTTTTTATAAAATTAACATTTCAATAAACAGATGAATCATTTGATTTTCATGTAAATAAAATTTTATTTATAAGTTTAATGATATGTTACATTTCTATATTTTATGGTATTTCATATAATAATAAAACAATGTATATACTTCAAACCAAATTTTATTTTATTAATAAAAATATTTTTTTACACACATCAAATATTAATAAATTTTTATAGAATTGATAAGGAAAGAAATTATTACATGACATTGGTTTATTATTCACATCAATAAATCTAGAGTAGTTCGAATTTTACTTTCTCTAAATCAGATTTCATTTCTAGATTTCTTAGGAATAAACCTATAACTTCTTTCATTAATTTTAAATTAATTTATAACTCATTTATATATGCACTATAACTTTAGAATATATTGTTTGTATCATATATGCTAATGATTTATTGTATTCAGTAGCTACATCATAAATACCATATATTGGATCACCATATTTTGGGTAGTTACTCTCATAATATTTTGTCATTTTACAATGAAAACATTTTCAAACCTTAATGAAACATCATTTTAGATTCAATGAATTAATCAGACTCTATATGTACTTTATTCTTATTAATCTATCCAAAAAATTTACCCTTATTAATATTTACTTTTTTCATTACACATAAAATTTTATCTCTCATGTTTTTGATCCACTACAATTAATATAATTAGAAGAAAAAATATTTTTTTTAAAAATTATTCAAGATATAGTTAATTATTAATGATTAAAAAATATTTTTATAAATATTATAGGATTAGGATTATAGATAAATCTTTCCCAAGCTATAAACCCAAAATTTGTTAGTCAAATACCCAATCATATTTAGTATATGAATTAAGACTAAACTTCCCTCAATCATGATAAATTATAATAACACTTCAGAAACATTATACATCACATGAATAAAATATTCCAAATAGATTCTTTTTCAAATTTCTATTATCCAATAATCATCAGTATTTATATTTTGTTTCAAAAACATGGAATCCAGTAACATAACCAAAAGTGTATAAATATCATCAGAATCCTTTTTATTATTACTATAAGAATCATTTTTACCTTTCACTAGTTTAATTATTGGAAACCCAACCTGGTTTTTCTAGGACATAAAATTTATCCACATCCTTGGAAATTGTTCTGAAATTACTAAACAAATATTTAACATTACTACAATTTTGTTTCTATTTTACCCAAATTGATCTCGAAGAAATTTTCAAGGATTTATTTCATTCCATTTAATATAAAATTATATTTGTTCAGGGTTTTGTTAATTTGAATTCATTTTTAAAGGTTGAAGTCATGTTCCTTGAAGAGAATTCTATGAATTCCTAATGAAAATTTTTTTAAATGTATAAGATTGATAAATTAACATTTTCCCTTGGTCTATAGGTTAAAAAATGAAAGAATGAGACATTCAGTTCTCATTATAATTATGTTAATAAATTGATTAGAAGGTTTTTGTTAAAGGTGATAAAATATATGAAAATGATAGTTACTAACATAATAATGATTTAAAAATATGATTATGGAAATATGGCTAACATTATGGAGTATAGATAAATAATTATAGGCCTATTGTAATTAACAATATTAAGAACAAATATTTTATTTTAGATATTTAATGTGAACAAATATTAAATTAATCTGAATGAAACTCGCATGACTACAGTGAAATTAATACATTAATATATTAAATTATTTGTGTATTTTGGATTATTATATTATGAAACAACTAAATCTGAGTGATGATCCCCAGGAAAGCTTAGTGGGAGGCACTGAGAGGGATGGTATGAATCAGTGAATCTAAACATATGGCCATTTTTTTGAATATCACTAGAATTTTTATCAATTATAAATCCATGATCCAGAAATTAAACTAATCGATGATGATGTTAGATATAAATCATGATAAAATTCACATGACAAAAGAAATTCGTAAGAGGGTCACACACTCGTTGTTTTGATTAGATAATACTCAATGTTAAACTATTATGATCCCAAAATACCTGATCTTATATTATTATTAAAAAAAATTAAATGTAGAAAGAATATTGTATTGATATACATGTATAAAAAAATCTAGATAATAATTCACATATCTAATAGGCTTTTCATTCCCTCCTCAAGTGCATCCAAGGATGGATGAAACATGAACATCTATTTTTCTCTTCAATCCAAGATAAAATATTTTTATAATTATCTCTATAATATATGGTCAACATTCATATTTTCTTATCACATCTCATTATAATTTTATGTGAAAAAAATTTATGTTAATAACCATTCAGTAAAAAAGGAATTACAATCGTCTATTTCAATGTAATCCTCAGTCAACTCTATAATTCAAAATTATAGATTAAACCTATTAAATTAAATTTTAAAGTCCTTGTAGGGATAGAAACAATATAATCTTTATTTTATTTTATTAGGGTATGATTACATTTATCACGGTATAATGTCATTTAGCCTCAGTTATCTGGAAATATCCATAAAAAATGTTGGGGTATTTTCATTAATCATTACAATATGATCCTATTTCCTTGAATTCTAGAAGAAAAATAAAATTTTAATGTCCTACTAATTAAAATTTTATATCCACCAATTCATTATATTCTTATAGTATAATTGTAAGAAACATATTGTGAATATGTATGGTTTGACCATAGATTCCAAAAGATTCCTTAATAGAAGCAAATGAAGTTTCCAATTTCAAATTCTATTTTAGATGATATCTTAGTTATCCTCCATTGTCTTTATCTTTATCCTATATAATTTTTAAACTCTATTCAATTGAGGGATTGAAATATTTTACTAGAACAAATATTATTTTTGTAAATACACAATATAACTCTAACGTCTTCTATCAAAACAAAATCTATTTTGTAGGAAATATTCTTCAAAAAAATATAATCACAGATTTTTTTCTCATATTTAATACTCACATAGATTAGTCAAATAACACTTTCTTAAGAACTTATTTCATTAACACCTTTTTACTTAGGCTTAACCTCAATATAATTATTATTCCACACTTAATTTATTTTATTGTTTTTAGAACCATAATATGAAGTATCAATGGATTGGTATCCTTTCTTAATTCATGTAATAGCCTTATTAAAATTCTTTTCACTATTTCCACCATTTCTATTTCAAACATAGTGTAAAATATGATTTCTCAAAGAATCGTAGGACAATAAGTAAGTTTTTTAATAGAATAAAAAACTTTAACCAATAATTTGGAAGATTTAATAATTTCATTAATATAATTTTGAAATTAAAATTATAAAATTTTCATGTTACATTCAAATTTGACCAACTTCACCTCATAAGATTTAACTTCTTTATTATTAGCAATAAAATTCATGAGTATAAACTTAAGAATATTTTCTCTCAATTATAGGAATCAAATGAGATCACCGATCATTATTTTAATCTTAATTCACATCTCAAATATCTTCCCAGAATTTGATTTTTCAAGGAATTTATTTAAGGAACTATTCTCATATTTTATGATTTATTTTACCTTTCATATAAAATTTCATATTAAAAAACTAATATATCCATACATCATTGAAAATAGATTATTATCTCCTTACCAATTTTATATTATTTAATGATACCATTGTATTATTCAATATATTGATCATTATAATATTTTGATTTATCTACAGAGTATTGAGGATATTAATTATTTGAATCATTTTTCTCTTTTTCACTCTCCTCATCACATGAAAACATATCATGTTTTGAGATAAAATTCATTTTACTTGAAGAATTGACCTTATATTTTCTTAATTTTCCTCCACATAGAGTACATTTATAATTGTTACTCCTTGATGATATTATTTATTGACCACCCACATTATATCATTCTTATTTTTCAATGAAAATAAAGAAATGTTTAATCATTCTATAAATGATGTACTTGAAAGTTCATTTTCTAATACATTATCCTTTTCATCACTGTATTCATTTTAAAAAAACTGATATGTATTCATTAATGTTCAGGGTATAATTTTATATATCATATTACTCATCACAAAACCATTTAGGTTAAACATTTCTTAAAACTTTTTAGTATTTGAAATCATCATAATTTTTTATTTTATATTCTACATCGAGGTTATCCCACACTGCATATCATAGACTATTAAAATATTTTAATTCTTATTAATCATAAATGAATCCAAGTATTGATCTTATAAGGAATAAATTTTTATATGAAACTTTTAGGGTACAATTATAATCATTTTATTTACCATCAATGAATATTCAAGAACTTCTCCATAACCATAATTTTGAGTTAACAATTTTATTCACCAAAATGAATCACTCATCAACTTACTCATGTTCCACTATCTAAATATTCTCATATTTGGAATAAATATTTTGTAATAATAAATTATTGAACTTCTTATGTTCCTTCGGAATATCATAATGTTTTCACTAAATTCCATAGATTGTTTTAAATACCATCACTTATGTAATTTATTTATCAAATATGAAGGAGTTTTTTTAATTGCACATTATCCCACGATTTCAATATTCTTCTTATCATATAATGTATAGGTTTTCCTTACTTTGGTAATTTAAACATAATTCATACTGATCTCATGATTTATAATCCAATAGCTGAGAGAAAAAAACATGCTCTTTTTCCACATATGAAATTATTTTCCATCAAACTATGGAATTCCACTATTGTTGATAAAATTACTTGTTTTAATAGATACTCAGTAAAAAATAATTAATAAAATATTACCCAAGATCCTTAGGAACAAAAAATAATCTAATGGAAATTGAATATCCCCAATAATTTATTATGATAAGTATTGAGAGTATTTGAATAAATGAAACAAAAAAAATTAAAATTTCCTTTGAATATCACTAGGATTCTTATGATGGTTAAACTTAGAATCTTGGAATAAAACCGATATTTATGAAAATATATCTCAATATTTTACCATTACATGATAAAATATTCCAATAAAAATAACATCTTTTTAAACACGTCTCAACAATAATGTAGTGGCCTTTATATATTATAATGTAATGATGAGTCATCCAAAAATCAAGAATCACTTCTCTAAATTTAATAAATCAAATCTTCCTTGAGATAAGAAAATATTACGTATCTTTTATTGTATTATGATATCAACCAATTAATTATATAATAATATATTTGATTCTTATTTCTCCTTAAATATCCATCCAAAAAGTTGTGGTGTGATTATTTAGTATTCAATAATGACCTTGCTATCTCAAATTCTAGTAATAAGTTCAAATCTATGTGGATTACTGATTATTAAGTGATATAGAATATTACATAATAGTCCTATAAATTTTCGGATGAAAATATTATCGTAATTCACAGTTCTCTAGATTACCTCATCTAAGTCATCCTACATAAATCATGAGATATAATAATTGCATGAAATATATTTAGGATTAAAAATATAATTCCTTTCGAAATAATTTTATAACAATAAATATGTATTACGTCATCATTCTCATTTATGTGAATCATTTTTCTTACATCAGGATCATTATGGAATAATAGAATCAAACCTTGTTGGGGTTCCTTAAAACTCATTAAAAATTCCATCCATTGTTATCAACACCACTCTACTCAAATTCATGTTATAGTTTAACCATCTTTATCCACATGACAGCTTAGAGATGAGACTAAACTTCTACTAATTGTTTTTTGAATCATGAATTTTAAAAATTACTTTTTTGACATGTGTTACAAAATTATAATTTGTATAACGACATTATATATTTCATCCATGTGTTGACTTATTGATTTATCATAAAAAATAAATATATCACTTTACACATTACTATTTATTTCAAAATTACCCAATTAGTAATAAAATTAACTCAATCCCACAATTTTATAAGAAAACATTCATTTTCAAGATGAAAATAAATTTTTACAACACATTTTAACAAATATAAACATGTAAACTCCCTTTCTATTTATTACATTTAATCACATAACATATATGTGAATTATAATTATTAGATACAAGATCTATTATATACTCCTTTTAATAAGTATAACATCTTATATTATTAATTTGTTATTTTTTGGATTATTATTTTTATTATTTTGTATTTTGGGTAATTATTAGTTTTATGTTTAATGATTAATGTATTCCTCCCAAAGACGATGTTGGTGAAAATATTACCTATACATTTAATCTTTAGTCTTTCCATAATATAAATGTTTACCCTCATTAATAAAACCTCATTTTAGTTTCAAAAAATCATCCATGGAATCTTTATGGTTTTTATTCTTCTTATTCTTGCCAAAACAATTACCCTTATTTGTTTTTAATATCATCGGGGTACTTGAAAATGGATCTCCCATATCCTTCTCAACCACACTCAAGATATTTAAGAGATCATTTAATTTTTTAAAAACATTATACATGTTATAATTAATAATTAATTTCTGAAATATATTTTAAAATTATTATAGGATTTTTCCTATAAAACATATTACCTTACCAGTTACCCAAATCATTCTAAATCATTAACATACAAAATCATATTGAGTGAATAATTGTAAAATAAATTTCCCTCAATCATATTTTAATGAAATAATTATTTTAAAACATAATACCTCTCATAATTAACCTATTTCTAAGAGATCCTTTTCAAGTTGTTTACCATCCCATGAAAATCGATATTTTTATATTATTTCTATAACATGGGATCCCTAAACCTAAACATGGGTTTATAAATATCAGGTAAATCCTTCTTTTCCCTAATATAGGTACCTTTTTCTACTAATAATATTCATAAGTTGGATCCTAATCTAGTTACTATAGTACTTAAATCTTATTCTATTTCTTAAGAACTATTCAAAAATTCAAATACTAGTTTATAAAATTAATGCAATTTTTCATTTATTTTTCTAAAATAAGTTATAGAAATATGTTCAAGGTTGTATTCAATTCCATTTAATCTAAAATAAATTTTTTTATGATTCTTGGTTGGATTATTTTCTCTTTCATTTTATCATATAAAATAATTCCATTGAAACCACATAACTTCCCAATTGATCATCATTATTAAAATTCTACACCCCATAATGTTTTAATGGTTTTCTATTTCTTTGTTTTACCTAATTATATTTATTAATAAATTAACACATCAACTCAAGTGATGTTTTTACACAAAATATTTCAAAATTAACTGTTTAGAACAAAATATCATTGATTCGTTCTTAAAAAAACTATTTTATGATATAAAAAATTTAAATCGTGGTCATATGATGAAATTTCATAACTTTATATCATGATTCATGATCTATTTCCATTTACAACTCAACATGGGTTAACATGGAATATATAACATGTTTATAAAAGGTTTTCATCAACCATTAATTTACCTGGATATCCCTGTTACAAAAAATACTCTATAAATACTTCAGATATACATTTTTTGAAATAACTATAAACTTACAACCATCATACTCTCCAAAACTACTAGACTTCTCAGTATTAAACTCAAAAACCATTCTATGATATAAATTTGTAACACCCTAACCTAAGGAACTAAACATAGAGACCCAAATATGTGTCTCACAAGTACATAAAAACATTTCCTTAGTAGTCAGAGGATAGAAACCTGTTCATTTGGTTGAAAGTAAATTTTTATGAAAATATTTTCCATCATAATACATAATCCAAAATGATAAATCTATATGTTTATATAAAATATCTTTTGTTGAAATCATAAATTCATAGTGGAGAAAAATAGGTTTTAAAAAAAACCAAATAAAAAATAAACATTTATGAGTCAAATCTAGTATAAGAGGATAAATAAATATAAGATTATGGAAACCCAGAAACTCCATCTATAACTCTGACAGATATATTATTCTCAACACTAAAAAGGTATAAATACTTTCATTTCCCAAACTGATGACCAGTTATATCTATATGAATATCTATGTACACATATAGGGGTGATTATAAATATAGTATGATTTCCCTAATATGTCTTATAAATATATACATAGGATAAATAAAATTAATAAAATACTAATAAATAATAATAAATCAAAAAATTATTTAAAACATATATTAATCAAGGACTATTCAAAATGGGATAAAAAATATATTTCTGGTCCCACACAAGTATGATACCCTAATAAGGGGAAATGATTTAACTTATGAAAAATTAAAATTTTCCATCCCAAAAATCAAGTTTTAAAGTTGTTTGAAACTCTCTTTACTCTGTCACATAAAATTTATAAGTGATATTTCATAAAAAATAAACAAAATAAATTTACATTAGTTCACTCAAATTAGGTTTCATATAAGGATCACATACTTAGTGATATGTTGGTTACCAAAACCCTTTGCAAACACACTATATGTTCATTGAATTTTAGAGAAGACTCGGTATTCCTCCAAGTTGAAAACCCAAATAATTATTTGAGAACTCACTAATCTCATAACCCTATGTATACTTACTTATATTCTAATTGAACACCATAATCTTTCATAAACTAGAAAAAAAAAAGTTTATAACCAGATATGTGTAGATAAATACTTCAAATTCATCAACATGATGAACTCAAAAAACATCCAAGAATGATCTGAAATAATTCCCTAGATCATTCTATTTCAAGTATAATATTAATTTAAAAAAATATAAAACCCTATCTAACTATAATTCCCTATATTTTTGTCTTTTGTGATAATATATCTCTATAGTAGATAATGATAATAAATATGTATATCATGATTTTTTTCATCAATTTTTTTGTAGAATTTTCCAATAAATTTATTCATATGTTATTTCAAACACATCCCATTTGGATTTCAATATATTTTCACAAAAATAGGAATCATGAATTAGATATATAAACAAAAAAATAATCCATCATGTAATGAAGGATTAACAATAGTGTGAACAAGTTCTTGACATCACTTAACTCTATAAACCATGGTTTCAAAACCATCCTTATCCTATTAATATCATCATTTTGAAATTTAAATATACATTATTATAATAGAACCACTACATAGGTATCCTTCAAATAAAATTTTTTTCCCAAATACATATTCCATGGATATATGCCTATTTCTAGTTTACTCAAAAAAAATGGAGATCCAGAATGGATTCAACTATGATTTGTTAAATCCACTAGTTCTCCATTTTTTCATTATATACAAATACAATGACTCACATAATGATAGATTTAGACCTCCATATGACTTAAAAAAAATTAAATAGTATGATGACTAAAATGCATTGAACTAGAAGAAAAATTTATAATTTTTGAACAACATTAACACCGATCCTATTTTAAAATCACTCACACAATTGTTATTTATTTCATACAACACCCAATAACATTCCACATAATGCACTATGGTTTAAACCACCATCTAATAGACAATGGAAATTTTCCCCAAAAAATGGAATCATTCAAAACATAACATCACATGGAATTGATATTTTCAGTACATATGTGAAAAATAAATGGAAATATTATAGTACATTAACCATTATTAAATTCAGGTTTAACACTAAAAATGTTTTCATAATTGTACAACAATATAGATTAGCTCATCATGCGAAAATTAAACCATTATAATTCAAAAATTACTTAAATTCTTTCAATATTAAAAATGTTGTATAAATGTTGATATTATATACCTTTTAAAGTATTTAAAAACATTTTTTCCAGTAATCACAGCCCATAAATACATGTGAGGCTTGTTTCTAACAATCCCCCTCCACTCTTAGGTTTTGTGACAACACTACAACACTTTAACACACAACTGTAAAAACCATAATTTAACTATAACCTGCATACATATGATAGTAAAATTAATAACTCACTTTTCATTCACTATAATATCACTTGGGAAATTATAGAAATGATAAAAAAAGATAAATTAAAATTTAATAAAAACATTATATTATCCTCATTTTTTCCTATCCACCACTTATCACTTCAAAATATAAAACTTCTATCCAAATGATCTAAATTTCAATATTCATATCAGCATACTAACTTTTATTCCTCTTGAAAATTTTGAATGTTAATACAACATCAAAAAACTCCCACCTATTATTTATTCTCAATTTATCTTATAATAAATCTCAAAAAAAAATTCCTCGTTTATAACAATCTAAAAAACATGAAGAAACTCTTCCAATGTCATCACAAGATTAAAAAATAATAAACTTTACTTCATAATATTGATCCTTAAAAATACCCCCCCCCCCCCCAGCATTATAATTAAATCTATGTCTATAAATTCTAAACCATTTCAAAGAATAAAATGAGAACATTTTTAAAATATAGTAAGAAAAAATATTAACTAATACAAGAAAACCATGAAAAGTATCATACCTACCCATGAATAATTTATTTATGATACAACATATAGTTTTATTTTTATTAAACATCAAACATAGAATGAAAAAATACTTAAGGGAGTAGGGGTCCCTTCTCCAAACCATTCAATTTAACGGAGATGATTCAATTCCATGATACGAATGATGTTTCTCAAACATTTCTTTATAAAGTAAATTTTTTATGATTTAATTAATCTGAATTTGAGTAGACACATACTCAAATTTCACCTAACATTCCTAGAAATTATATTAATAAAGCAAAAAATAACCAACTATGTTGTTCATGGTGATTATATAAATTAATAGAGAATTTTAGCGGGGTATTGTTATTGTTTTTGTCAATAAATTCTATGAATTAGTTGTTTATAATGATATTTATCATAGTATAATTCTTGGATAAGTATATAAGAGAATATATAGATATTTAATATAAATCAGGTAATGGATGATTGGAAGAATTTAAAAATTATTTTTTTATATCATGGTGGGGATTTAAACAAGGAGTTCATTGTTGTGTTGATAATTTTAGTAAGTGGTGTGTAAATTAAAAACCCCTATATAAATTGAGTTGGATCTATATATCATAGTTTAATCCATTTTGGGGTAGTAAAATAGCATGAAAGGTACTTTTGGTGTGGATAATTTATCATGGTTCTTATTTGAGTTCTAAAAATAGGGATCATGTGTGGTCAATATCTTGTAATCTAGTTGAGGTGTGCATGTTTGAACAGAAATGGTATGATGAGCATGGAGATGATAATTGTGTATTATTTGGTGAATTATAAATTCTTCTATGATCTTTGATGAGAACAAAATATGTGTTTTAGAAGTTTTTGTGGGCTCATGTATGATTAACAAAAATAGAGAGATGGACTCAAATATTTCAATGTGGTGTTCATTTTTCTTATCGAGTTTTAAAAAAATATACTCAAAAGGGGAAATATATAATAGGAAAAGTTATGGTGTTAGTCATTTCACTTCGAAGTTAGACATGTCATGTATAGATAGTGGTTATTTCATGGTCACTCAAGGTATATTCAAACATGAAATTTAAAATAAGAGATATTATTGGGATATAGAAATTAAGATTCATAAAGTCTGGATATAATATTTATGAAGACCACACCATTTTGGAACTATCCACATCATGGTTAAAGGTTAATTTTTAAAATATACAAATCTTGGATAATCTAGATAAAGGAATTCAAATATATTTAAACAAGACTTTAATTTATATTATAGATGAATTTATGTTCCTTTCAATATGTATACATGAATATTTTAAGGATGTTTTTAAAAGTAAAAACTATTGATATTTAAAGATAAAATCAATATAATAAAAAACTATAACAAGGGAGAGGAATAAAATCTACACCGTGAATTATTGAAAGGAATTACTACATGAAAGAATAATTTGAATAATTGGTTCTTGATAGATTAAATTGTTTAATAGTGATAACACTCTATAAAATTTTTTGTTTTTATTTTCCATGTATATTATTGAGAGTTACCTTTATATAAAATGTTTTATTATATTTCTTCCACTTGGAAGAGTGTGAATTGGGATAAAGACTAATTTAATCTTAGATCAATAGTGCATCCTTACAAAAAAATTATAATCATATACAATTCATACAGATATACCTTGGTACATCAGAACTACATTTGTTTATGCTCCTTAGAGTATCCTTTAATGGAGAACCTAGTAAAACCTTTATATCACTACATTTATTCATATTTAGATGTTTTGGATTCTTAGGGGATTTTTATTTGTGTTTATTGTTCAATAAAATATGAGAAAAATATTTTTTTTAAGCGAATAATATTTTGAAACTTCATTTACCCAATCCCCCAACCTCCCTTAAGGTATACTTAGGATGTTGTGGTTAAAAAAAATTATGACAAAATATTGATATTACTTTTCCTTGAATGATGGATAATATTTTAAATTGTATTAATATCACCTAAGTTATCGTAGTTGATTTGAAGTGGAGAATTCATTTCAACATCAATATCTTTAAGTTATTGATTTATCTAAAAGAATTTCGTGAAATTTTTCCTTAATGCTATATATTTATATTTCGCAGTCTTAAATGAGATGAGTTATTTTTTCTTTATAATCCATGAAATAGAAAAATCTCTATGAAAAAATGTTCCATCCTATTTTGACTTCTTATCATCTAATGAACTGGACTAATTTACATCTATATATATCCTATAAACTCCTGTTGGGTTACTTCACTATAGAAAAAACTAAAATATAGCATTCCATTAACCAACCAAAGTATTCTTCTCACTTCCAAAATCTATTTTGTCTTAGGAAAATATTGATATCTTGCAGCTCGAAAAGTAAAAAAATATGATTTCATGTCTTTCAACTGCTAAATAAATTATTCTCCCAATGACTTTTCTATACATCATTACATCGACCTCTTTTCCATTTTCATCTCTCAAAAATTAATCTAATTAGAAACTTGTGTTTTGAAGCCTTACGGTTCTCTACAAAAAAAATAGTACCTCCTTAGAATATTTGGATTTAGATAGAATAGTTTTATTCTCCCTTATGTAACCTACAAACTAATGAAAAACATCAACTCATTAAACAATGATAATTCAAACTTGCTCCTCATACTTTTATAAATCACCTTAGATTTATTGTTATTTTATTCTCAAAATATTATGTCATTTACATATATAATCACCATAATCCTTTTATTATTTTTATTCTTAATATATATAATATGATCAGTTCATCTATTCTACAAACCAATCTTTCTCGATTATTGATCAATCCAAGAATATCGTGCTCTTACTGCTTTATTCATCCAATAAGGTTATTTTTTTAAATGACATGTTTTGTTCTCGTCATAATGAATAAGAAACCAATATAATTTCTTGTTATAAACATACACTTTAAAAAATAGATTATGGAATATAGATTTAACATTTATTAGGAATTCCATGAATTTACATCATACTGTTATAGCTACGAACTATTATATCATTCCTAACCTAGCCATGGGAACAAATGTCTCATTTATATATATCCATTTAATTTGATATAAACCTTTACAAATAGATAATTATTTTTTTCAATTATTTTTTCCTCATTTAATTATCATATTAGAGAAAATAACATTTTCATAAAATTCCAATCTTATATCCTCAAAATGGTCTCCCAATTATGTTTTTTCTCAATTTAACCATCCTATTCATTTATAGAAATGATCTAATACTCATCCTTAAAATGATTATAAAAATTCATAGGATCTCCTCATGACAATAGTGGTGTTTCGTGTAGATATTTTATTCATCTTTCTTTTAATGGTATTGTACAATCAACAACGATACTTTTCTCATTACTTTCATCCTGACTTCTTGATATTAATTTATCTAAAGAACCTGTTTCAACCTCTTCATTATCTTGGAAGACATCTGAATCAATATTTGATCCCTATGATTCCCTTGATATTCATAGAACATAAATTATTTCCTTCGGAGTTTTTTCAATGTTTTTGTAAAAAATATTTTCATTATATCTTGACATTTAATAATTTTTCCAAGTCATTTACAAAAACATTTATACTTCTATCTCTTAAAAGAGTCCAAAGTAAAATTTTCTCATCAACATAAGATTCATACATCTTTTGGTTTATATTATTATGTAAAATAAATCAACTAAATCCAAATATTTTAAAGTATTTAAAATTAGGATTCATACTATAAAACATCTAATATTGATACTTTTCATCACCAAAACATCACAGGGATCATTTTTTTATATAAACTGTTGGCAAGACCACTTCCTTCCAAAATTACTCTAGTGGGTATTTTTTAATAGTCTTTGTTAGTTTCATGTTTTTTATTATATGATTACATTTTTAAACTACAAAATTTTATTTATTATTCATTTCTATTAGAGATTAATTCATTTTCCCATTATTTTTTAGATTTTCCTCCACTTTTCTATTTATGAAATTTTTTTCATTTTCAATCTAAAATTTTATAATTTTATATCCAAGAATTTTATCCACCAATCTTTAATAATATTTTATTTAATAAAACATCAAATATTTTATATTTATCATTGTCAACCACTCTATCATATTATTATCATAAATTAATAATACAAATTACCTCTTCTCATCAATGGATCTTGGTGATATTGGACAACAAATATAATCATGAACTAATTTAAGAAATCGCATCATCTTTTTTTCTTTTGAAATATAAGTCTTACCAGTGATATTTACCTTATGAAAAATGTCATATTCATGAGTAAAATTATATTTATGTTTATTTACACCAAATACACTTTCATATTTCACTAAAACTTCTAAATAATTTTAGTTCAAGCGGCCAAGTCATTTAGGAAAAAACATTTTTCATCTTACATGGACAATAAAAAATGTGTCCTCTTCATTAATGAGGTAAATATTCCCCATTATCTATTTTACATTCATCGTTATTAAATAATAATTTACATTGATGATACAATCCTTCTTGATGAAGTTTATTACAATCCTTGAATCACGAAATTTTCATACACTAATTAAATTTTGGCCGAGCTATTGAATGACCAATATATATATCCTTCCACCATATGGGAAGTGCATAGACAACCACTAATCCATACATAATCATGGTCAATTTCTACCAAATAAATCTTGGTTACAATTATATAATTAACCATTTTTATGCAAATAATATTGTTTCTTCACATATATTATTAGTTTATATAAATTTTCATCCTATGGATATTATGGTTCTTCCCTATCTCAAAAATAAAAAAAACTTTTTTATTTATTAGCTTTCTCAAGGAATCCTTTGGTTTCATCCCTATACCACTGTGAGTTTTACTGGTAGATTCCTTATTCCAAATTTAGTTTAATTTAAATAAAAATTTTATCCCTAATGATCAATACATATCCTTTTATCTATATCCATCACACAAAAATCATTAGTTAAAAAAATACTGAGAATATTCATTTTTTTCTCATATGTCTTCACTACTTTTGTTCTTAAAGTAAAAATTTTCTATAAAAAATTATGCTTGGATTATGCACCATATTTTTACAAAAATATGTTTATATTTTTAAAACATCATTTTTTGATATATAAAATACCTCAAATTATTTATTTTATCTCTATACTTAACATTTATTTTCTACAGAGACCCACAATCCAACTTCCCTAGGTCTTCCCAAGAGTCATGGATCTTTCTTGGACCTTGATTAGTCAACTCATTTTAAGGACTTATCCTTCGATATCCTTGATAACTTCAACGCTATATTTCACCAAGATTGTAAATTAATCATAGATCTTGGAATGTACATCAAATTTAATCATGTTATTAATGACTTTCTCTAAGTTTTTCCATGTCGTAGATTTAATTATTTTATTTAAGACTCCAACTAAAGGTTTTACTCTTTTTGATAATTTTTATACATTTTATATTCAAATGCTAACCCATTTCATTTTTTTAATCTCTCAAAACATCTATCTATTGAATAGTATTATCCAAATACTCTTTGAGTTTTATTCAATAATTAACTTAAGCATCATCATTATTTATTTTATCTTCATTTAATAGTTTTTTCTATGACATGCATGAACATTCTCATAAAAGTATTTAAAATCATTAATCTCCTTCACTTTAATTTCCTATTAGATATTTTTTCCTGTAAAATAATTATTTTAATCTTATAGAAACTTCCCTTAGTGATAATTTTTCTCTTAATCTCCTTTAAATATTTATTCATTGGTGAATCATCTTATTTTTCATCTTAAACATTTATTAGGTCACTTATTAAAAAAATTATAAACCTTTCCACATAAAGAGAATAAGAATGGAAGCTTCATGTTAAACATCCCTTTCTTCATTTTTATATTTGATGAAAGTAATTATATTACTACAATAACCACTTACACTTTGGGGTCATCCTCAACTAAAAAAATATGTGTTTCCTTGAACACCACTTTGGGATATAATTCCTTCTCCGAGGTATCACTGTCGTTAGTCCTCATCTCATTAAAAATAAGAGTGTTATAAATATTATCTAATGTAATTTTTTTATCCTTGTCCTCAAACACTAAAATATAAATATTGAAACGAGGTGGAAATATTTTAAATAAACCCTTCATAATTTTTATATCATTAACATTTTCTCCATGACCATGCATCCTTCATAATAAAATTCACCTAATAAAAGAATTCATCAATGGGATCATTTTAGCGAACCGTCAAATCCTCACACTTGATCCATGAAATACTAAATTATTGGTCATGTATATTTTAGTAGAAATCATAGATATTGGAAAAATAACATAGGGATTCCATGTATTTACAGAACATTACATTCATATAGATAGGGTAAGAAAAACTCTCCCTAATAAATTCATTCCTTTGACATCGATATAAAAAATAATTTTGATCTCTTTATTATATTTATTTAATTGACATTTTGATTGTAATTTCAAATTAAGAAACTATGAATATATATACCTAATGATCAAAATCATTTTTACATCCAGTTCTACCAAAGATAATATTTGGGACTATAAAAGATCAGAATTACCAGGTGATTCATTGTGGTTTTCATGACTTTCCAAGAGAGAAAACACATTTAAGTTGTAAATTTCACTCTGATATCACTTTTTGGTCCCATGCAAGTAAGATACCCTGGGAAGTAGTGTGAATCAGGGTATATAAATTTCAAAAATCCCATCATAATAATCTTTCTTAATTGTTATTTGTTACTATATAATCCCCTTCATGGAAAAAGTAGTATAAAAATCATTAAAGGGAAACACAAACAATTTTAATTAGTTTACCTTCGTTGGGATATACCCCCGGAAAATACACTCAATCTTTTTCTAGTGTACCAAAATCAACTATATGATTACTGCATTTATATAAAATTTCAATGCATACAAAATATCCATCTAGGTTTTCAACCCATAAAATGATTTGAGAATTCATCGCTCCTCTCTCACTATAATAACTCACTTCTCCTCTAAGTGACAACCATGATCTCCCATAAAAAATATCAATATTATACAATAATATATATATAAAAATATACACCATATTCATCTATATAATGAACTCCAAAAAATTCTAATAATTTTTTTGTAGAATCCCTTTAATCCATCTATTTACAAAAATCTTAATTCATGAAAAATATATTCTACTCTCTCTGTGAAATTATCTATCTTGTTCACTTTTATGTGAGAATATATCTATTTAGAGGATATCAAAGTTTCCCATGATTAGTTTCTTCAATTTTATTTAAGTTTGTTAATAATATTCATCCATAAATATATTTCCAACCACAGTAAAAATATCACATTCGAATGATAATATATCTCCAAAAATATAAGAAATTAGAATTAGAGATAAAAACTACAACTTGACCCACCACAGCATAAGAGGATTCACCATGTTGTGAAAAATTCTAGGTCATCACTCATATAAAAAAACATAATTTTATAAATCTTAATTATCCCATATATATATATATAATAATTTTTAAATTAAAATCATCCTAATCAAAATACCACCATTACGTGTTTCTAGAAATATCACAATAAAAAAATATAGTTAAAATATATTTCCTTATGGAATGTTCAATGATTTCTTGTATGTTTCTACTTCATTCTACAAAAAAATGAGATCCAAAATGGATTTTACTGTGACATAGTTGATCTCTAATATCCCTATTTTTCTTTATTATATTTAAAGATCACAACTCGTATAACACCCATTCTAGACCTACCCATAACTCATAGGTATTTTTCAAACACCGTGATGACTGAAACACAATATACTATGACGAACTATCCAATTTTATTATCAAAATCAGCACTATACACATTTTAGAATCACACACCTCATTTTCATTATTTCTCATTATATTAAATAATATAATATAAAATACCCCATTTCTCAAATCATGATTTCATGGTGAACATGGATTTTTCAAAAAAAATAACATCTACCGTGATATTACATCACTTGCATTCTCTATTTCTAGTACCAATGTGAGAACCATGGGGAAATATTCTAGTACTAAGAAAAATCCAAAGTTGTGGGAAATACTATAATTTTTCCATCACAACACCTTAATATAGATACGTTCATCATTACAAACATCAACCCTTAAAACATAAATCATTCTTAAACTCTTTGTAAATTTCATTTTATGGATATCCATTAAGATTATAATTATTTATTTTATTTCACACATGATTCCTCAACTAATATAGTCAAAAAATTAAGGTGGGTGTATTTTTCTAACAAACATGAATATCCATTTGTTATAAAAACCATATTTTTTGAGAGAAAAAAACATAGTACCAAACCATGATTTTAAATAATATTTTAGACATTGTTTTCTCCATAATATATAACCATTTTAAAAATATCTATTTTCTGAAATCCCAATAGGACCTCCATGCTTCCATGAAATCACTAAACAAAACTCATCTTCTCAAATCCTTTCAAAAATCACTAGTTTCTTAAATATTAACTCCTCATAAGGAAATATATAATGTAATATAATCAATTAAATACAATTATATACACTAATTAATAGAATATGTTTCTTGAATCATTGATATGGAATGTAATTTTCCTTCACCTGATGCCTTTATGAAAAATAAGTTATCACTTATTCACACATTAAACTAAATCCCACTGTATTTCAATAAAAAAGAGTGAGTTATCAAATTTTGACCCTAGTCATCTTGGACATTAATTTTCCTCAATTATTACTCTCGATGTACATGCTTTACCAAGAAATTTTATAGAGGTTTTAAAACAATTCTCACCAAAATAAATTTCCCACCCATGAACACACACCTTACATGAATATCTGAATAAAATTGTTTTAAATATTTATCAAAATATAATACTTCCCCATGGTATTTTATAAAAATAATTATAGCACAACTGCACATTTTAAACAAAATCATTATTTCTCAAAAAAACAGAAATTTTAAAATCATTTCCATTTCCTAATTAATCAAACAGTCATAAATTGATCATCCATGCACGTAGAATGTATCAAAACGACCTACTTAGAAAACTTTTCTTGAATTCTCTAAAAATTATCAAAATAAGGATCCATTCAAATTAAATAACACTTTTCAAAATTGAAAATTTAATATAAATCTCAATATGTAAAAAAAAGTTTAAAACTCACTAAATAAAGAATTTTAAATGACTTGTGTTAATTTTTAATTTCCTTATTCCATTATGGAAAGGCCATATTAAATCATCAATAAGCACAAATAACCTCTTGTGTGGTGAATATTCCCTGTGAATCATGTTATAAAACCCCACGTCACTCACTATGTTTGAGTAATATTATAATTATTTTAAGGGGAAAGGTTTTATAGACTGGCATGATCATGTCCCATTTTATCACGGCTTGTGTTAAATGTTGTAAAAATATATTTTTGACCTCATAAACAAAATAAAATCAAAAATAAGAATTTAAAATACATTAGTACAAAGTAAACACTCTAGATAAAAAAAATAAAAAAAATGAATAAAATATTATACATACTTCTACGTTATAACTCATCCTTGACCTTTGATCACCAAGAATCCAAAATTCATCCATCACTAATGAATATTATAGAGAGGGATAAAACAGAGGAACATGTCAATAAAAACCTAAATATAAATTCTAATCTATGTACATCCTCTATACACCCTCCCTAGAAATTTCATTAGTGATTCACCCCCCCCCAAACATAAATTCTTCTAATTTCCCATGTTATCATTTTCCATATTTCTCGTAATTATTTTCTAAAAATTAATATTTCTTATAACACATAACCATAATTCCACCTTTTCAAAATCCTATTTTTGTCTAATTATTTTTCCATAAAATATAAAGATAAACACCTTTATAATTACACTATAACCCAGGCTCAAATTATCCATTTCCCATAATAACAACCATGGTGGACCACCATCCTCGAATATCTCTCCTTATTCTAATTAAACCATAATTGACTCTAATAATCAAATTAGATTCGTCAAGTAGAATTCAACATTAATCAAATTAATTTCCATAAATTATCTCCCAAATATTCATCTAAACATAACTCAACCAATCCCATGATAGTGAATGTAACACAAAATAATTAAAGAATAAAACCTAATCACATTTCTATGTAATTAATGTTTTAATAAATAAACAAAAATTATTATCTATATCATTAAATAAATTAAAAAAATTGATGTTACACTTTCAAAGTTGTTATCTTCAATTTCCATTCTCCATGAAGTATATAAAAATAATTTCTACTATCTTCATATACATAAGATCAAACTCACAATGTGTTTGTAGTCTATTAACAATTATCTTAAATCTTTGTTATGTTTTTTTCATTCGTTCTCTTAGTAAAAAAACAAAATTTTTATATTATACTCGTAGTATATCCCATTTTGTATCAAGAACATTAAAAATCAAAAAAGCTTTATTTTTAATATTTTTTATTTTTTATTTTTTGTCTCTCATGAAGAAATATAGATGTATAAATTCAAATTAGTTCCGCATGATATATTATTTCAATATTTATTATCCAAAATCCTTCTCATCTGGTGTGAGACTTATAAGTCTGTTGCCTTTAATTTTATAATCTATATGTAACATCATATAATTACCAATTTCAATGTTGTTGATAAAAAACTCTATTACATCACCCTAATATTCATATTTTGAACCGTCAAATATAAGCAGTTGATTATGATTCAACCCATCAAGAGAGATAAAAAAAATATTATATTCCATATGAACTTTTCTTTATTATATATTAATATAAATAATACAAAAATACTAGAAAAAATAAAAAATATTGTTCTAATATGGAAGCTTCATGAGGGCTTAAATTTGATATTTTAAAATCATTGAAGTGTAGTCTCCTTAAATGAATAAATTTAAGTAGGTAATGAATTTTAGATTGTCCAATATTTATAATTCAATGAAATAGATAAACTAATATAGAAAGTAATATATATATATTTTTATTTTTTTATTTATTTATTATTTATATAGAAGAATAATTAAAATAGAATATAATAAAACATATGAAATAAATAAGTAGTAATGAAATTATATATGAACATAATATTATCAAATAAGACCAAGATAACAAATTACTGATCCCCTATTACCCAACTAGATGAAAACAAAAGTTCCTAATCCTTGTAAATTATTCACCATTAACCCAATTAATTAAGAGTATATAAAAATGGATCGGGATAGTATAACACTAATATTTATATGAAAAGTTGTAGTAAAATGAAATATCAAAATTCATATGAAATAAAATAATAGTATTTATTATTATCAAACTTTATCCTTCACTCATATTTATAGGCACCTAAAGATAATTTTTAGTGTGTCCTCTCTGAGATTCATATGTTTCTATGATATTTTAACCATCCTTTTGTTTCTATACTCAAATTATTCATTATGACTTTAATTTATTTAGTTTTAATGTCATTTAAACTAAGAACTTAGTGTGTATTTTAAGCTTGTCTTATTTTTTAAAATATTTTCACATAATATGAATAATATAATTTCCATACAAAATTTATATATAATTTTTCGTTCTAATACCATATAGGATTCTTCATATCATATATGAATTTCATTATGTGCCCAACTAAGTGGGTATAATTCGTTATAATATGTCTTTTGATAGATATAGGTAACTCTGGTAGCAATTAGTTCTAAAGTAATGATTCTTTAAGAAATTTCCAAAAGAAAAAATTAACTAATAACATTATTCAAGTAAATTTCTTAGTAAGATAAATTCATGTATTTTTATTTTAAAAAAATATGGATTTAGAAGTTATCATTTATATAAATAACTATAATTTATTATAATTAAATGTTTGTTTTCTAAATCATAGAATTTTCTTGAGTGTGTCTTATGTTCTATCTATTTTATGTTTGTGGTTTTTGTTTTTTATTCTATATCTCAACATATATTTTTATATTATGTGCCCTATTTTTTATATGTTTTATGTTACATGTTAAATGTTTTAGGATTTTTAATCCTGTATGAAAAATGAATAGTTTTTTTTATTATGTTCTATCAGATATTATTGAGTACAGAATATCCAATGAGGAATATAATATATTTTTTGTCATATGTAAAAAGGTTTTTTCTATTCTACTTATCATAATTATTATTTCCATAAAAATATCTATCATTTATCTTTTAGTAATTTAATTTTTTTTGTTTATAATATATAATTTTTGTGTTCTTATGGGTGCGTAATTATAGTTTGTATTAGGGAAATGATTTCTTCTTTTATGTGTGTCGTTATATTTTGTACCACTGAAATGTAAAAAGTGTATAAAAAATTTCTATATGTTTTATGATGTTTATATGGTCATATAGATTTTTTTTTATTTATTTAATTAATTTTTTTACGATTAATTTTGATCGAACATTATTTGGCTCGTCTCTCTTACATCAGGGAGGTAGATGTTCCTGAAAGTTATTTCAAGGATCACTACTATAGATTTTTTTTTAAAACATCTCTAAAAATTCTGATAAAGGGAAAATTTTTGTTAGTGATAAAAAAACATTGATAATGGAAACATTTATCAATGCTAAAAAATGTACTAACAAAATGGTACCACTTTTCTATACTTTTTATAGGCCTGAAAATGGAAACCCATTATCAGCATGTTTTTTAGGTGCTGATAAAAGTGTACCCATTATTAGTTTTGTTTTCACACGGATAAATGGCCTCTTGCATAATATATTTTATATATTCATATTTATATATTCTTAGATATTATTTTTAAGATTATAAATATATTTATATTTATATAAATACAATATTTATATATATATATAATCTTTTGTACTTTTTTATTTTAAACTTATTTATAATTGTATATATAATGATAATATATATATATATTAAAATATATATTAATATTGGATATATAAATTAATTAATTAATTAATAAAATTATTGTGAACAAGGTAAATAAAATAAATATGTATTAGATATTAGGGGGTATAATTTCAAAAATGAACACACTCACTTCACACACCCACAGGTCGGAAGGGTGGGTCATATAAATAAATTAAATATAGTTCATATATAAATTTATATATTTATATTAATAATATATAATTTATAATATATTTACATATATAATTACATTAAATACACATCAGCTATGTTTCATAACATAAATAAATATTGAAAAATATACATACATACATATGTGTGTGTGTGTCATTATTGGAAGTTAAATAAACTCTATGTATATTAAACATACATATTAATGATATGTTTTCTATAATTTATCCTTATTCTTGAACATGAGGTTAAGTTGATTCCAATGTAACCTGGTTTTATATAATGCAACTTGAGATTACATTGCACCCCACACAATAAAGGTTGAGTGGATGAATTGATGTCAATCCTCATTTGTAGTTTCCATATATTATTAAACTTTTTTGAATGGATTAAAATATTTGAAAATGATTGTTGAATAGGGTCAATTCAATCATCTATGAGGAATAAATATAGGGTGGTATTTTGAAAACACCCATCATGGTCAATTCACTCCCTATTTATCGAACATATTTGAGAGGACTATAAAAGGAATATGATCCATATTGTTGATGTGTGTGGGTGGAATTTGGATGTGATCATAAATTTTATGAAACATTTTTTCAATAACCAATATTCTCATGAGCTTTATTCATCGCATTCTCCTAAAGGATCCAACAACTTTTTAAGTGTTATAGGAATCCTTTTATTATGAACTAGGATCCATCAGTCGATGCACCCACCCCTTCAAGGTAGTAGGCATTATTCTTCCATTATTTCATGAGTATAATCATGAATTCTTCCACAATTAGGAATATAGAGGAAAATTTTGTTACTTTGCATGTATTGTGTTCACTTTTTTTTTATGTTCATTATACTATGATAGATTGTGAAGTGTATGGGTTTTCTTTAGCTGCTAGGTTCATACGGTGAAGCCAACAAACCCCCCCAGTAGTGTCAAATAAATGGATAAGGGGTTAACTAATTATTATGAAATATCATTTATGGGAGGTAAATACATGTGGATCTATACCCAGGGGATTAATTTATAATGTTAGGAGTTTTATAGGTCATGAGTTTGGGTAATGATGTTCTTTAATCGGTTCTATAGATTTCACATTGGATTTTTCCGTGTGATGGAATGTTATTAGCACCCATTAGATGTATTAAACCCATATTCCATGATGAATCAATGTGTTTTATTATATGGTTCAATGAGAATATAATTTACAAAATATAAATAATAATTTTCCACAAATCCTTACATTGAGTGTCAACATAATGTTAAGTTCCCCACATAAGGATGTCTAGTGTGACAATGTATTATGTGGTAGTGTTATTTGAGAGTATGTTATGTATTAAATTATCTTACAATACGTATTAATATTGACATCATTGATAAAATGTATCATTTAATGGAATATAATATTATATTAAGTGTTTAAAAAAATGTTAGGCGTGGGTGCAACAGACATTAATCAGTTATCATAACTTGTGTCATTGTAGCTAGAAAATAGAGTAGTGTTTTTCCTTTATAGAAATTACCTTAAGTGTAAACATAATGTGGAATAGGGATAGCTGTTACATTATGGGACAGTGTGATGTAGAGTGTTGCATGTAGTTCAGGAGTGAAGTGATGAATATTTCATTCATGAATTAACTCCTGCATCTAAATTTGACATGGGTGTGTGCTTCCTCATTAACTGCTATGATTTATGGGGATCTTGATTAATTCTTATACAGCTACCCCACTACACTAACACTGTTGTCGTGAAACCTATCATGGTGGAGCTTCCCTTGTCCCACTATGAACTTGCTATTAGTAGAACAATAATAAATTGATTTTCAACTTAATCTCATGTATAGTGTCTAAAAAAATATGTTTAATAATTATATTTTTTACTTTTAATTGATAAATTGTTTATAAATTAGTGTCACTTGTTATAAAATATATTTGTGCTAGCAAAAATATAAAAAAATGATTATATTTTCTTATCATGTTAATGAAATGTTTATTAATTGTTTATTCCTATATATTATTTATATCTATAATTTTTTTATAGAACATGAATAATTTGTATGCTCTATTTAGGTGTGAAATCGATTTTAAAAGATAGATCCTATAATTATATTCTAGGTATGATATCATAAGATTTAGTTGTTAATTTTCCATAACCTCAATTAATTATTTAGAATTATTATCTTGAGAATAATAGTTAAACATAGATTATTTATATTAGATGTGAGAGATATTAAGAAGTGGATTCTCTCTTGAATAAAGTATCCTAGAGTAGAGGGACTTTGGGTATGACATCCCATGGTTTTTTTGGCTTATGATTTTTTTTTAGAAAACCAAATGATGTGAGACATGAGTTGGTTTCCCAACCCATGCCCCCCCCTGAAATTTATTAAAGAAAAATTCAAGTTACAATGCATATATGATATGCAAAAATAATTCCCATCAAGAAATCGGAAGAGAATAAAAATGTATGTGACATTAGAACACATATTAATGAGAAATAAATTTTAACATTTTAGCCAAGAATTGAATCTATTTCCTAGTGAAAGAATATTTATTTGGTATAAGAATCTATTTAATTCATCCCATCTATCATACCCATAGTAATTTAGGTATATATTACCCCTAAATAGCTTCCTTCAATGTTTTGTAGTGATTCACAATACATCAAAAAACTAAAAATGAAGAGTGTAAACTATAGTCTTGGTCTTCATGTTTTCTAGTGAATAAACTCTTCAATAAAAAAAACATCATTGACCTCCCTATCCAATATAAAATTTTAATATAAATAATATAATCAGGTAAGTTTCATCCAACACATATAGGTGATGAGGTGTTATCAAAGGCAGACTTGTGCAGCTTCATAAGGCATTATCATATGATAAGGTGTATCACTTATATGTTCATCTTATGTCTAAAATAACTGAAATAATAAATCATTAAATATTATCCACATCCAAAAGATATCACTTCCCACAATCCCTCAATAGAGAGTGAAATCATTTAGCATCCTTCATCCACACAATGTTATCATTAAACAAATACACCATCCATACATTTTGGTGTGGAATAGAAAAACTATAAATAATTCATTCCACTATAATGATAATAAATCATGAATAAAGGATCCCATTAATGTGTCCAAAAGGAAAAATAAATAGGATAATTTTTATTGGATTCTAGAAAATAACTTCTACCTAAATTTTAGTTTCACAATATTTCAATAGTAAGAGATCTATGTGATAATAGGGTTGATTCAAAATGAAAATATGGAAGTACTTATACATAATTCTAAAAGTATAAGGAATGTATAGAGTGAACAAGTTATGACATAAACCCATAATTATATATAATAAATCACATGTATCCCTTCCAAACACAAAAATTCAGAAGATACTTTGTAAATAGGTATCCAAGGATAGACTGATTACAACAAAATAAATTTATTCAAGGAAGATCCAAAAATCATTGAATCCATATAGAATAAGAAGAAAACATCACAGTAATGGATAAATACAATACAAAATTTATTAAAGACCAACCAATGTATAAATAAATTCATTTAGATCAAATCAGTATATCAACAAACTGAAAAACATTGTAACATAAAAAAACCTCTTCATATGATTCAATGAAAACAAGAGAAAAAATAAAAAAAATAACTAAAATTTGGAATTATAGTACAGTAATTTCTTTTTAATTAAAATTATTATTTATTTTTAAATCATTCTCCATTTTAGTGAGAATTATCTTACAAATTTAAAGGTTATTTTCCATCAATATTTCACTATTTTTATATTTTTTAATAAAAAAGAATCTTGTTTCTCTATTTAAATTGCAAGTCTATCCCCTAGGTTGTACTCAATATTATATGCATATTTAAAATTGGGGTCCACATCTTCACCAAAAATGATGTCTTTTGAATCCTATCTTATAGAGGTTGGGTTAATCAATAAAACCATGTATTCAGAAACAAATAAAATAGGATAAGATAAAATTTTCATAAATGTGAATGTTAACAAATTTCATATGCATATGATATATAATAAATTGGTGTGAAATTTAAAATTTTAAACCCATAAAATATTAATGGTGAGATTCCTTTTAATGAGGCACTTTTTAAGACCAAGATCATCCGTCTGGATATTTTATTCCATGTTTGGTTCCCTTGGATTATCCTGTGTAATAATTGTAAGAAATAAGTGACACTGGATCATCTTTGGGTAGTTTTATGCCAATGTTAGGTGTCCCTATATTATATCAAGTTATATTTTTCTGGAATTTATTATGCAATACACAAAGCTAGGGAACCCTAATAGTTAGGATACCGGAGGAATAAAGTTTATTATATCCATATGATATATTTAGATAAAGAGTTTCCCACACAACTATCCATTAATAATTGTTCTTCTGAATGGGATGATTACTTACCTGAAAAAATATATAATGAGATTAATGTTAAATAAGACTCATTAATTTGTAAAATATGGATCATGGATCACAAAATGTATTTGAAATCTAGGGTCAACATTTTAGGGGGGTTGATTTCATTAAATGTGTTTTATGAAAAGATATATAAATAAAATATTCACCTACTGAAATTCCTTTATAATATATTATTGAATGCTTTATAATAATATTATATAGATACCCTAAAGGTATGACCTATAAAACAGTTATATATTAGTATCTATTCTTGATGAGTGTTCTCAAGGAGAAGTAATCATAGCCCTTAAATGGGAATATAATAGAGATAAATTACACTTACTCTTACTCATCGTTATTAGATAAAATATGTGCATTGTACATTTGTGAAAATAAATAGAGACATAGATATAGTATGAAATAGATAAAGTTTGAATTAGATCTTTTTATGGCTAATGGAGAAATATTTTAACAATTAGAAGCTAGGACTTATAATCTGACAATACCTTGTAGAATAACAATATAATTGGATAATGGTTTTTATGTTCTTATTATAAATAGAAATTTGATTTCATTTTCTCATTCGGACTGAAATGTATTTTTATTCTCTATGAAAATAAAATCTATTATTTATATATATGAGTGAAATGTTTAATGGAATTAGGAATATAATAAAAAAAAATTAAATTCTAGATATAGATAATCATATTTATAACATTTATAATAGGAATGTTGTCTTTAATTCTAATCCCACCTACATTTGGCATTATTTCATTTGTTATATAAATGTAAAACATTTCCAAAACCTATATAAATATTTATTATTGATCTCATTTGATTATGTATCATTTTTTAGTTATAATTATTATTTATCTATAATGATGAAAAAAGAACCTTTTAGTAGAAAAGGTGAATGGGCTATAGGAAAATTGGACCTTATACATAATAATGTATATAGATCAATGAGAACACAAGATAGTATCCATTTAAGGCATTTTGTTGCCATTATTGATCATTTTAGTGGTTATTTTTATGTGTTTCTGATGATACAAAATTTTGAATATTTTGAATATATCAAATTCTCTTGGAAATGAATTTAAAATCGACTGGGAAAAATTATTAAGATTCATTGATTTGATTATGGTCAATATGTTTGCCAATAATTCATTGATCATCTAATGGATGGTGGAATTGATTCAAAACCCACTCCTCCTAGAATAGCATAATGTAATGTATTGAAAAAGAGGGGGAATCATACTTTTTTAGACATGGCTCAGTCAATGATGAGACTATTCAACCTTCTAATTACATTTTGGGGTTATTCCGTAGAAACTAATGCATTATTACTAAGCTATGGTCCATCTATAGTATCATAAAGACATAATATGAGATATTGATCTGGAAACATCCCAAAAGGTATTTGATGAGGATTTATGGTTTGAATAAATTTTATGATGATGGAAATATGATAAATTTGGTCCCAAGTTAGATAAATTATTATTTTATACTTATCACAATGAAACTATAGGATATCATTTTTATAACCCTGATGAATAGAAAAAGTTTGTGGCCCACCATACTGCATTACATAAGAAGAAACATCTAAGTAAAGTGTCAATAGGAGGAAATTCGAACCTGTAGAAGTTAATGAACAAGAAATACGAAGTTCTCCTAAGATAGTGATTAATCCAGTTCCAAAAATATTTTTGGTAGAAGAAATAAATAAATTGACATAAGAACCATGATGGTATGTAGGATTTATCTATAACCTAAGAGATATGGATTTATCCTGGAAAATGATGATGATGTAAAATTCATAAGAGATGAACCAACTTCCTACTATGAGTCCGTTGAGAATTATGATTCTAAGAAGTGGTTAAATTCCATAGAATCTAAAATTAAAACTGTGAACTTTAATAATGTTTGGAAATTTTTGGATTTTCCAGAAGGTATTAGAAACATAATGTGAAAGTTATTTTTTACATGAAAATTGACATGGATGGAAGAGTTTATACCTATAAAAAACTCATGGTGGATGAATTTCATAAAAAATTTATTTTATTCACCAAGAATAAACCTTTTCAACAGTATTGATGATAAATTTCATTCATATTTTACAATAAATAACAACTTATTATGAATAAGAGATATATAAAAATGATGTGAAAGATCACTTTAATCAAACGGGATTTAATCATGGATGTTTATATGATAAAACCCAAAGGTTTTTACGTTTCAAATTACATTTCTAAGGATAAAAATAATAACATTATAGTTATGGATGGAATCAATATTCTTGGATTTCAAAGATCTGATTTGATGATGTAATAAAATAGTATAGTTTTATTAATAAGGTTATTGATTCTTATGTATCTAAGTATAGTAGTGGGAGTATTATAGTGTTTATGTCACTGACCAGCTCGGGTACCCTAGTAACCCAATAACAGAGCCATCCCTGACATAGTCTGAGGGGCATTCCCACTTCCCACGGGTTGGCGACTAGCACCTGGTGTCATACAACATGAAAGTGGGAATGAATTTTCCCCAAAACATAGGGAAAGTAAAACAGATAAGACAATAGGCATAAAAAGAGGAAACTCTACTTGGAGTAAAGTAATATAATACAATAAGGCACAAAACCCCAAAGTTCTGAAACCCAAGTACTAAAATGGAAAAAAAATATCCCCAAGGTCCCTAAGGAAATAACTCACAAAGGCCATGGTTTAGTAGCAGGATCCACCTCCAAGATATCTCTTCCTTTTGCTCGAACCAAGAGTATGTTAATCTACAAACACTCGAAGAAAAAAAGTAGTATGTGAGCCTATGCCTAGTAGGGTACCACCAAAGATTCCATAATAGATTCCAAATATAGATTATTTATATAAAATATTTCAAATTTTCAAGGTAAATACGTTTATCAAATCAAAATCATATTTAAACAAAAAATGATATATATTTTCAAAATGATGAAAAGATGCTTTTAAAGAACATTCTTTTCTTTAAAAAAATATGGTATATTTCTAAAACAATGGATTAAGTAAAAAATCTATATAAAGCATATTAAATAAATTCATCAGGCTTGTAAAGAAATCCAAAAAACATTGGCATACATTTATATCTCAAATATAAATAAACAACGGTCTATATGGTCATATACCAAAAGGTATAATAGTATTAACCAACTATAGGATTCAACACTCTCTATGTGGACACAGAAAAATGAGTATACTCATGTCCCGCTGACACTGGTGAGAGGTGACTCGTCACCCTCCCATCAGAGATGTGACTCACTGTAGGTATGTTATAAAACATTTTTGTATCATAGAGTGTATCCAAATAACTCACCAAATACCTAAGTCTTGAACATGCTATTACATGATGAGAAATTTATTTTGAGACTTCTTAAAATAAAATAAATCCCATTCTTCCATTTCAAAAATGCCAATTTCATTCCATTTAAAACCAAAATAGCTTTCATTCAAAAACATGAATCTTTTACAAGATAAAACGATTGGGTTTCAATCTAATCATTTTAATCTACTTCCATACATTTTAAATCCATTCAAAACCAATTCCATCCTTTCCACAATTAATTTTCACAATTAAATTCTACAATTTAACTAAAAAAATTCAATCAAATACACAATTTAAATAAACCAATTTCCAAAAAAAACCCCACAAATCAATGGAATTAGGAGTTTTCCAAATTCTCATTCCAAAACCATTTCAAATCTCACAATTCACTGGAATAGGGTTGTATAAAAGAATTAAAAGAAAGTTTTAGAAAGTGAATTTAAATTAGTAATTGAAATAAATAAAGAAATACAATGGTAATAAAATTGTCCAAATGAGGATGGAACCACCTACCTCAATGCTCAGGTTACAAGTGCCCACAACAGAGTTCAGTAATAATGGAAACCCACAATGCCAATTAGGTCCCTAGAATCAAATCCCCACATCTTAGGATTTATCCAAATATAAACACAAGAGTTCAGTGAGAGAGAGGAAACCCACATACCATGAGTAAAAACACCCATAGAACCACAAAAAACAAGGGAAAAGGCATGTGGAATGTGATCTCACAATGGATCTAGAAGAAATAAAGAAGAAACATCCATCCTAGATTAATGGATCCAACACCACAATTCTAGGGTGATAATGCTACCAATCGCAATGAATAGGTGGGAAGAACACTTACCCTGAGATATGAACCATAGATTCAATGATGATCCAAATCTAATCGAATTCATTCATAATGAGGGGAGACTCTGAAAAACAACTATGAAGGGTTCTTGTTTGATATCCCAGAGGTTTGTAAAGAAAAGACTGAGAGAAATATCCAAAAGTGTGACATAAAGCTGGTTGTGGGCCGGGTCACAACATGTACCCAAGCGTCATGACATGTAGTCCACACTGGATAAGAAACACTGAAAAACCAATCACTATGGGTAAAAACTAACATTTTTTCAGTCACATCACGTAGACCCCAGTCAGAGAGTGTACCTCCGGTACATAACTTGTACGTGCTCTATAGCCTGCAGAAAAACTAGGAAACCAATTTTAAGGAATTTTAACCAAAATAGAACTTTCAAAAAATGAAAACTTACCTGATCAAGGTAATAGGATGTTACAACTTCCCCACCATAAAAATTTTCTTCTCCCAGAAATCCTATGAAGAATCATCCATTCCAAAGAGATATGGCCACTACTCCCTCATCAGTTCCTCGCATTCCCACATCTCATGAATATCAGAGACTTATTGACATATAACATTAACCAAAGGTATCGCCCTCTTATAAAGTTCCTCAGACTCAGAATCAACTATTTTGATTGGTTTCTTAATAAAAGATAAACCATGCTCCATATCAAGATCACTCCTGCTCAAAACATGATAGGGATAAAATAAATATTTTCTTAGTTGTGATACATGGAACACATTGTGTGTCGATGTCAGCTATGGTGGATGTTCCAAATTTTACAAAACCTTCCACACCTACTCAATAACCTCTAAAGTTACCACAATGAAAGGAAAAAATATTCCCTTGTCACCCAAACCACTGATGACTCACCCAGGATGAAACCATTAATAAAACCTGATCACATATTGAAAACTCTGATGTTATAAAGCATCAATCAGAATAATAATTATATCATATTTGTCCTGTCAATATCCCCTAATGATTCAGCAGAATCATAGTTATCATCTCTTGAACCAATCTTGGTCCAACCAAGGAAGTTCCACCCACCTCCGCCAACACAATGGAGATTTACATAGCTGTCCATATAATGCCTTGAAAGGTTCTATTCCAATCATGTACTGGTAATTTATTTTTTGGAAAACTCAACCATCCCTAAGTTATCATCCAATTCCCCTCTAAAGTTGAGAGCATAGGCATGAATAGTATCCTCAACAATATTTATAGCTCCTTCTATCTAGCCATCTATCTATAGATGGTAGGCCATGCACAAATGGACCTCAGATCTTAGTTGCTTCTAAAGGACTCTCCAAAATATAGAATTAAACTAAGGATAACTATCAAAGACAATAGAATATGGAACTCCATGCAAATGAAAAATCTCATTCACATAGAGATGTACCAACTCATCAACCTTGGATGTATCATTAATGGGTATAAAGTGAGCCGACATGGTTAGCTTTTCAATCACAACCCAAATTACATTCTTCTTTATCAAGGTAAATGCAAACCCAATAACATTGTCCATAGATACCTCATACAACTTCCAAGTAGGAACTGGAAGTGGATGAAGTAAAAAAAATGGTTTTTTATGCTCATCCTTAAATTACTAGCACATAAAGCAATGAGAGACAAACTCGGTAATGTCATGTCTCATTCCTGGCCACCAAAACTGTCAATGTGCATCATAGAAAAAAAAATTGGTTCCTGGGTGCACATCCCATTAAGAGTGACAAAAATTTCCAATCACAGCCTTCCTTGATGATAATGGCACCATGAAGCAGTTTTGATAACATAGAACACCCTCTTTGGAGAATGACTTCGTGGAAACTACCTCCCCACCATAAAGGGATTGTCTAATTATACAGAACTCATCATCCTGATATTGATCATGAATAATAAACTCTATATGGTCATATTTCAACTAAACGTTGGCTAAATAAACCTTAAACCCTTCCTCTTAAACTCTAATATGAAACTGTGAAAAGAGAGCCATCAAATTCCACTCTTTTGAGGATTCATTCACGGTCTGGGTTGTAAGTTTCCTTCTCAGTGCATTTTCAACAATATTCCATTTCCCTAGGGTATAGGTGATGTGAATATTGAAAGGCTACAGGTACTCCACCCAATGCCTTTGCAGAAGATTCAAATATTTTTTAGAGAATATATAACTTAGGACTTGTGGTCTAAATACACTATAAACCTTTGTCCAAAAAGGTAGTTCCACTAACTCTTAAGATTTTTCATCACTGCTTCAAGTTCCAGGTCATGGGTAGGAAAATTCATCTTGTGTGGAATAATATAATGATATAAAAATAATACCACATGATCCCCCTACATAATAACATAGCCCAAGACTAAACCTGATGCATCAAAAAAACCACATATCCTTTCCTGGATTCTGGAAGAGTCAATACCGATGAAGTTGTCAACATACATTTTAGATCAACAAAATAACTTCGGAAATTTTCACTCCATGAAAACATTACCACCTTCCAAGGCATATTAATCATTGGAGAATCCATCTTCAATAAGTCTTTCATGAACCTACAGGAATATCCAGCTAAGCCCAATAAGATCTGAATTGAGAATACATTTCATGGTTACTCCCAAGTCATGACACCCTTCACCTCCTCAAGATCAACTAATATACCATTTTTAGACACCACATGTCCCAAGAATTTCACTTCTCGAATCCATAAATCACACTTTGAAATCTTGTAATAAAGGCATTGATTTCTCAGCAGACTCGTAACTGTCCTCATATGTTACATATGATCCCCCACCCCCAGTCTTAGAGTAGACAAGAATTTAATCCACAGAGACTATCATAAAGTTATCTAGATACTCCTGGAAAATATTTTTCATTAAATCCATGAATACTATAGGACAGTTTCATAAACCAAAGGAAATAACAAGGTACTCATAATGGTCATACCTACTCTGAAGTCTAGTTCTCTGAATGTCAGATTCTTTTATCCTCAAATGATGGTAACCAGATCGATAATGAATATTCAGAAACCAGTTCTCCAATTTTAGTTGAAAACACAGATCACCAATCTGTGGAAATGGTTATTTTTTAACCATCGTTACTCAATATAACTTTCTACAATTGACAATTAGGTGAATAGAAACATCATCTTTCTTAGAGAAGAGAATAGGCGCTGCCCAAGGTGACCCGCCCGGGTGAATAAATCCTTTCTCAAGAAGATCATCCAACTGGGAGATCAACTCTTTCAATCTAGTAGGATCCATTTGGTAAGAGGGAATAGATACCGGTTTAGTTCCAGGCATTATGTCAATAGAACGCTCAACCACTATCACCAGTGGAAGACTATAGAAATTTGAAGGAAATGTGTTGGAAAACATGATGATGAATGGAGGGAGATCACCACTCATTGAATCCCACTATATATCAAAAAAACTTCTCAAATTACATTACCTAATTCTAGATAAGAAGGTCCAGCTCTACTTAACCTCTGGTCCCAATCTCCATGGAAAACAAGAGTCACAACACTTAGTGTAGTAAAGTAAACTCATTGAAGATAACAATAAATTCGGTATTTATGGTCAATGAGCTAATTTATCCTGAATATTTTGTTAATATATTTTATATAAAGAACTAGAAACTCCAAGATAGCTTGGCATCTGATATAGAGAATTCACAAGGAGGACTACGGAGACCATGCTCTCTCTTCGTACTAAGTGGTGTAGTAATATCCGTTGCACAAGATAGTTACTATATAGGAATATTAATAAGGATAACAATATGGGATGAAATAAAATATTGAGATGAACCAATATCAAAAAGAGTATTCACTAATGATGATGTTATAGTAATGGTACCTCTCATAGTCTCTAGAACTTTGTCTCCTTCCTCTGGAGACTCTTCCACTACCTAAAAATAATTGTTTTGGATTCTTGTTGTTGGAACCCTTTTGAACGTGAAGTATTTGATTTCCATGGAGTTTTAGGAGGATTTGATGATCATGTCCCACTAAACGGTGTAGATAAGAAATGGAAGAACCTTTGTAAGTGTCTTTAATGTCTGCAGGAGCTATAGGTCTTCGGTGCCTCAGTGAAAACCCTCTTAGAATGTTCCGGCGTTCCACACTGGTAAAACAAATCCCTATTGGTGTTGTATGAGGTCTGTATTGACCCTTCCATCAGTAAATTCCATGATAATAATCAAGCTTTAGTTTTACTTCAAAGGAAAAAACATTACCACTAGGAGGAAAAGAAACTCTCGTCAACCCTGACTTCCCATCTCGGTCCATCCCAAAAATCCTCGCCCTATCCAGCACATCAGCATAAGTGGGAAGCTTCAGCATGAAGACCTGAGAATGGATATCCAATTTATGTCCCAATTAAAAGCGTTGAGCCTTTATCTTCTCATTAGATAAAATCTCAACAGAAAATTGCACCATCTCAGCAAATATATTTGAATACTCAATCATGGTTCGGTCAGCATTCTTATGCTTGAAGAACTCTACAGCCTTATCCAACAACATTGACTCTGACTAGAACTTGTTGGTGAAAATAACTTGGAAGTATTTACACTCTAAGACCTCGTTTTTACCTATCCCTTCAATCATGCCCCATCATCTCTTACTCAGTCCTTTCAACACGAAGGTGGAACACTTCATCTTCATTGCGTCATGAGTCTCTAAGAAGTTAAACAGAGGTTCCATATAGCTAAACCATTTATCAACATGTTGAGGGTTATTGGAGCCCTTAAAATGGGTGGATTCTAGCGAAGGAAATCTTGAGAACAATTCTGAAGAACATCCCCCTGAGGATCCACAACTAGAGCCTGATCAGGAACTAGAGGTGGTGCTTGTCTAAGAGCTTGTAAAATGCGCACAATCACCTAAACTAGATTCAGATCAACAAAATGATTTTCTTTTTGACGTTTACTAGTAGACTCACCCAATATCTAATTCTCACCTATTCTTAGAGGAATGATTCTACACAACAAAAGAAGATAAAATGAAAACATTATCTTAACACTAAAACCAAGTAACAAGATAGAATAAAAATTCTCCATAGATAGAACAAACAAGATTTGGATTTCTCTCAATCCAAATCTCAAAAAAGAAAATACTAGAACAAATCCACAAGACGTATTTCCCTAACCACCCCTAGTGACTTATGTTTAATTATGTAAAGAGATGGCTAGGAACTCAATCGCAAATACCTCTTACATCCAGACAAGATAATCAAATGCATACTATAATCTGGGTGAGATTATGAACAACCTCCCTCTGATAAAAATTTATCACGAACCATCTCAGGTACCTTAGTAACCTGATAACTAATACAGACCTGAAATAGCTCGAGGGGAATTATCGATCCCCATGGGTTGGAGACTTGCACCTGGAATCATAAAACATGCAAGTGGGAAATAATTTTTGACAAAACATAGCATAAGTAAAAGAGATAAGATAGTATGCATAACAAAAGGAACCTCCACTATGAGTAAAGTACTAGAATACAACAAGGCACAAAGACCCAAAGTACTGAAACCCATGTACTAAAATGTAAAAAAATATCCCAAATTTCCCGAAGGACACAACTCACCAAGACCACGATTCAGTAGATGGATCCACCTCCAAGATATTCATTCCCTTTGCTTGAACCCAGAAGAAAAAAGTATACAAGCACACAAAGGCAAAATTAGGGTGTGAGACTAATCCTGGAAGGATACTACTAAATATTCCATAATAGATGCCAAATATATATTATCCAAACAAAATATTTCAAATTTTCAAGTTAAATAGGTTTAGAAAATCAAAATAATATTCAAACAAAACATTCCATACATTTTTAAAATGATGGAAATATACTTTTAAAGCACATGATTTTCTTCAAAAAAGATGGAACATTTCTAAAACAATGGATTTTGTAAGAAATTTATATAAAATAGTTTATATAAATTTATTATGCATGTAAACCAGTTCAAAGAACATTGGAATACATTTATATCTCAAATATAAACAAAGAAGTGAGCAACTTGGCCATCTTCCAAAAGCTATGATAGTATTAACCAGTTAAAGGATTTAACACAATCTTAGTGGACATGACAAAATGTGTTTGCTCACATCCCCATGACACTAGGAAAAGGCGACTCGTCACCCTCTCATTGGGAATGTGACCCACTACAGGTATGTTATAGAACTTTTTCGTAATGTAGATTGTATCAAAATAACTCACCAACTCCAAAGTCTTTCATTTGCTCTTACATTATGGAAAATTTATTTTAAGAATGCTTAAATTACAATAAATCACATTCTTCCATGTCAAAAATTCTGATTTATTTCCATTTAAAACCAAAATAGGTTTTATTCAAAAACATGCCTCTTTCAGAAGATAAAACCACCAGTTTTCTATCAAATAATTTTAATCCATTTCCATACATTTGAAATCCATTCAAAACCAATTCCATTTTTTCCCAAATTCACTTTTTCATTTAAATTAAACTATTTAATAGAATAAATTTCAATAAGATTCACAATTTAAATTCAAAATTTTAAATCAACACATTTCTACATGCCCACCCTAATTCAATGGAATTGGGGGTTTTCCATATTTCCATGCCAAAACCATTTCAAATCATCCAATTCACTAGAATTGGGTTTTATCATGTAAACTGAAAAAAATTTCTAGAAATTGAATTTAAATCAGTAATTGAAAAAAATAAAGCAATAAAATGGTAATAAAATTGGCCAAATAGATATGGAACCACCTACCTCAAATCTTGGTCCACACATTCCCACAACAGATTTCCCTAACAACAAAAAACCAAAACACCAATGAAGATCCTAGAATCAAATCCCCACATATTAGGATTTATCCAAATCTAAACATAAGCGGTCAGAGGGAGAGAGGAAACCCACATACCTCAAGGAAGAACGCCTGTTGTACCACGACCAAAAAAGGAAAAGCCGTTCGGAATGATATCTCACGACAGATCTAGATGAAACCAAGAAGAAACATCCAACATAGAACAATGGATTTGTCACTGAAAAGTGAGGGTGCTTCTAAGACCAACTGTAATGAAGAATCAAGAAAGAAAACTTACCCAAAGAGATGCACCGTAGACACAATGATCATCCAAAGTCGATCGTATTTATCTGAAAGGAGGGTAGCCACTATAAAATACCTAAGAAGGGTTCTAGTTAGAGATAAAAGAGGTATGGAAAGAAAATAATGACTGTAACTTACAAATATGTGACATAAAGATGGGCGCAGGATGAGTCATGACGTGTACACAAGGGTCACAATGTGTAGTCCATGCAAGATAAGTTATTCCAAAAACCCCCACCGCCTTGGGTTTAAAACTGACATTTTTTTAGTCACTTCAGATAAGCCCCTAATAATGGCATGTACCTTAGGAAAAGGATGTGTACCTCAGTTACACGACATATACCTCCACTTCATACAGTAACAAAACAAGAAATCCACTTTTAAGGACATTGAACCAATGGGGAACTTAGAAAAAGGGAAAACATGCCCAATCAAGGTAACGGGGTATTACAGTTTACGATGTTTTAGGAGTATAGAATACTGCTGATTAAAAATGTTATCCGAACTCTTCTGTTTTAAAATATGTATCTAGGTAAAGGCATCTCGATAAAAAATATGAGTGAATAATCCAATACACTAGGTATAAAGATTTTTTTTGTAGATGTAATTGGGATTAGTCTCTATACATATATATTGGTAAAGTGATAAAGTGGTTTAATATAGATAACTTTAATAAGGGGAATTATTAGTTTAATGAAATGAATCTTAAGAATATTCAGGATTTTCCTTAAATGTTATAAAGGATCGATAGAATTCTATTTGCATCTGCAACAGTTTTAATCATTTATTCCATGTTGTTTACCAACCTGAAATCTCCTATTATTTTAGAATAACTAATAGAAACCAATTGAATCCAAGTGAAAGAAACAATATTTCTATGAATAAAATTCATATGGACTTGGGATAGACTGGGTATATGTTATTTTTATTTAGATGAAAGGAAGAAGTCTATATAAAATGTTATACAAATTATAGATTGAAATCCAAGATGGATGATAGAAAATGTCAATTTGGTTTTATGTATTACCTAAATTGGGGATATATCAAATGGAATAGATCCAAAAAATCCACTATAGTGGACTCAAAAATAAATGTAGAGTATATTAATGTATCAAATTATTTTTTTTAACTGTTGAGATCAAGAATTTCATCCCACAATATAGAGTGGTTTCATCATTCATTGAGTGATTGAGATTTACTATGAAAATAATGGAGTTGTTTCTTAGTATAAGGAATTCCTGACTCACCAAATCTATAAAAAAAATCTTTTCAAATACCATATAACATGGGAGATTATTGAGATGGGTGATGTAAATATCATTTTGGTGGATGTAAATGAAAAGCTAGTGTATCTAGTGATGAATTCATTACCACAATAACAACATGAAGGCCACGTTGAGAATCTATATATTTGATACTTGAGATATTGATTTAATGGATATATGTTGTATCATGATTTTATAATAAAGGCACCCTCTATTTATCTTTCATCCATGTGTGTTTCATTTTACTTTTCATTAATGGTCAAATGATGATATAACCACAAATTATGGATTATGTTATCCCAAATAGATGATACTCCTGGAGTATTATAGGTTGTGGTGATAATTTAATATTATAAGGACTAAAATATTTTAATCATTATGATGGGTTATATATGGGATACAAATAATAGATTTGTGAGGTAATAAGTGAATACTTAAAACTTGGATTTACCTAGAAAAGTAAATCTCATGGAATGTCATGTATTCATTGATATTTGGGGTTTATTCTTATTATTGATCCTTGTTTCCTTTGTTTGGTGAGATAAATAACATGAGAACATTCAGACTTTGAATACTTATATATGTATGTAAAGAAAAACATAGCTAATCAGAAGCGTGGTTGGATATATTTCTTATCATGAAATCAATTGGAGTGCAACAAGGATTGGTTTTTTTCACTTATATAATCAATAAAGTCATCTAACCCTCGATTAAATTAGACTAAATAAATATTCATAAATTATTAGTTGAGTGGAATGGGATTTTTTCCACTATATAGATGAGTTACATGTGATGTTATCATCTATTAAATGAATGATAAGTGTTATATTTATCAGCCTACTTATTTTATTATTTGGAATCATGAAAAATGTGTTGGTATGTTCCAGATTGACATGTTCAATGTCTATGGGTAAATAAATATCATGGAAAATTGGATTATTTAGGTGTACATATGATTTATATGATATATCATGTGGTTTAAAAGTTTGTATAGATATATGAGTATGTTTGGTGGAGTCACATAAAATCCATTAGTAGCTTGAGTAGCACCAACAATTTTCAAGAGTCTACACTTTTCTTACATCTGTTAAATATAGATTTAATATTTGTTATAAATAATTAAAAATCCTATAGGGTCGCATAGTTAGGCCCCTGGATAAGTATTATGTTTTAGAGAAGATTTTTTTTCCAAAAATGAACAAAGATATATGGAACTATATCCAAAATTAATTTAGTAAAATTTTTGAAAGTTCAAGGAAGTTTTTCATTAAATGCTTTAGGATTTTAATGTATGTGGATGATTTTAGGGAGTGAAATAAATAAATATTAATATGATTCTTATAGATTAAGGATATATTGTATCCAATATATCCTAAATAATAAGTTTGGGTTTACGTTGATGCCAATGTAACTTTGTTTGAGGCGATGAAACTTGAGATTAGGTTGCACCCAATGTAATGAAGGCTGAGTGTATGAATTTTGGTCGATCATCCCATGTAGTTTCTATCTATTTTTATTCCATTATGAATGAATTAAAATAGTTTCAAACAACCATTGAATGAATTCAATGAAATCATCAATGAGACAGAAATCTATAGTATTATTTTGATGACACCCAATGTGTATGACATGTTCTTCATTCACCAAAAATGTTAAGAAGATCTATAAAAGGGATGTGATACCACATGTTTATGTTTGTATTATGTGATGGTTATGTGATCATTAGTTTCATCTAATTTTTTCTAAATAAACTATCTTCTCCAAATCCACATTTATCATGTTCTATAAAAGGTGTTATCATTCCCTAAAGAGTTATGGGAATCCTATAGTTTCAAAAACAGATCTATCAGCCAATTCTACCCCCATGAGGCTTAAGTAATTGTTCAAGTTATCCTTCATGATCATCATCAAGAATTATCCTTCAATAAGGAAGGCGGAGGCCTCTGTCATTGTGTCACTGTTATATTATATTCTTTGTTTTCCTTGCATGTTGATTATGTCGAGATAGATAGGATTCTATTTGGTTTTGCTTCCCCTTATAAGTTCATATGACGAACTCCACAATTCCCAAAAATAAATATATAAATATATCATTTTATAATAGGAAAATCCAATCGGTTTTTCAATTTCACATATCTCATTGTAGTGTGTGTGTGTTCATATGTATATTATACACATAGAATAAATTTTTAATATAAATTTTTAATTAAATGAAAATAATATATTTAATTTAATTAAATGAATTTAAAAATTAAACTTTAATTATTACAAATTAATTATATCAAATTTTTTTCACATTTAAATATATTATTTATATTATTTATATATACATATAATCATTTATGGTTCCAATAATTAATGTCACTCAAATTTAATTAATATAATTATATATATATATATATTCATTTCATTAATAACTATTTATTTATTTATATGTGGTTTATAATTTTTTTAAAATTTATAATTTAAATATAAAAAATAATGAAAAGAATTTTCCAAAATACAATTTATAGTAAATTTAGTATTTATATTTTAATTAATAAAATGTGTTGAATTTTTTTTATTTAAATAAAATAATATTTTTATATTTATTAGTATAACTACACATTTTTGTTTAGAGTAAAAAAATGCATTTATATATTTCCTAATATTTTAGAAAATATGACTAATCATATTTAAATACAATTTATAATTATTTATATTTATTATTTATAATAATAATATTATATAGATTTATATAATTGGTAATTATTAGTATTTATATAAGAAACTAATTAATATAAGAATTTTTATATATTAGAAATTAATTTTAGTTTATTTTATATATAAATTACAAAAAAAATATTATATGGATTTTATAGAGTGGGATATACACATGTATTTGTTGAGTTCACCTATTAGACACACACACACACATTTACTTCTATTCATAAAACACAAACATAAACACAAAGAAACACATTATTATATGTGATTAAATTGTTTGTGTAATACTTCTAATATTATATACATTTATATAATTAGTAATTATTAATATTTACAAAACAATATTCATTAATATGATATCTTTCATATATTATAAATAATTTTTGTTTATTTCATATAAAAATAGAAAGAAAATATTATATGCATTATATATAGTTGGATACACCGATGTATGTGTTAAGTCCACTTACACACACATGTATTTGGGTTCTTCAGATACGCGTACACAAAAAACATATTTATAATTGAATAAAGATGAACATATATGTAAATCTGTAAATGAAAAAAATATAAACATTAAATTGATTTATAAAATTAACTTCTATTTCGATTTTTTGTAATTTTATAATTAAATTTTTTTCAAATTTATATTACTAAAAGTATTAATTAATATTTATTATTAAGTAGTGTATATTTTATATCTTTTTTATCCATACATATAATTATTTAGGAATATAATTACACATAAATTTAATTTATAATATATTTAAAAAAATATTAATTCATTTATAAATATAATAATACTTTTAATGATAATTAATAATTAATTATATTTTTATCAAAGAAATAAAGTATATACATTTATAATGTGTAATGTATATTTTAAATGTTTTTGTTTTTATTCATATAATTATAATTTTATAGAATTAATGATAAACTAAAAATATATTTATTCATTTATATAAATAAAAATATTTTTTATTATAATTAACAATTAATCATATTTTTTTGTAGTCGGCAGCTTACCTGAGTGGTAAAAGTCACCACGTAATTATGTATATTAGTAGGGTTCAAATCAGGGTACCCTCCATAGGTTGAATTATTTTTTCCATAAATGGAATTAAAATGCGGGGCCCACTCTATGTTTATAGACATGTTGTTTTCATAGAAGCAGGCATCTGAAATATATAGGTTAAACTAGACATATAGCACGACACGATAGGGAGGCGATGTAGTGGGTGGTTCGCTTGAAAGAGTGATGGGTGTATAGGTACATTTCAATCATCCAAGTACCCAATCAAATTTCTGATATAGGAAATAGGGGTTCCTTTTAATGTGATGAACAGAAATGTGAGATGAGTCGGGAAGCATTTCGTGACATGGAAGGCATGGTTTCATACATGCATCACTGGGTGGGTGGCTTGAAAGAGTGACATGTGTGGTGGCAATAATGACCCAAGATTTTCATTCATAGTTTTACATCTTTTTTGATGAATATTTATTACATTATAAAAGTACACACCTTTGGATCATAAATTAATAGTGCCTTTGGAAACTTGGAAACATAAACAACTAGTTCATAAAATATCTATATCATCCCCAACTTATATATTAATAACTAGCATCCTTTTTACATATCATACTTAATAACTTTATTCATGTTTTGGGGAAAAGAAACATATGAGATGGGTGATTGTAGGTGCTTAGTAAGGGTAAATAACAGATATATCAAATATTACATAATCATAACATGCGCACAAGGGTATAAGAACATGAATATAACCTTTGAAACTTATACATTGTATATCAAATATCATAATCTTGACTTATGGAATAAATATTGGATGTTTATAAGACATGAATCATAAATGAATCCAAGAATATAATCAATTAGATAAATACATAACCCATGGAATTCTGTCTTAAACATAAAAATAGAAAATAATTTCCATATTAGTCAAGGATCTTTATAAATTATTTCATTGTGGTATAGGTTCACTCCGCAACCATCATTGAAGTCAAGGTTCACTCCCAAGATAATCATAGTGGAAAAAGTCCCATACTGAACTCACTTCAATCCCAAAATGGTCTTGACACTATCATTAGATATCAATCATTACCAAATGAATTGGAGAGAGATTTTGGTTATTAATAATTTTTTATCAAATTCACTATTCTAGGTGATAACTGCTTCACATTCCAAGAATGTTTCTGTTCGGCATTCCCGGTTCTTATAAGTTGATCACAGTATAATAATTTACATAATTATAATAATGGTGTAAATATAATATATATTAATTATACAAATATTTATAATCAAGCATATAAATTATATATAGAAAAATCAATTACATTATTCTTGGAGATAGTTAGTCTTACGTACACATAAACTTTGTTTCCATTTTTTACTGATGGAATAAAATAAAGTTAAACAATCATTCACCATTATATAATTATTATTATATTATATATATCATATATATACATAAAATTTATTTTTATTACCATAAATTTAAAATAAAAATGAGAAATGAATCACATCGCATCGTGGAGATGGTAGTCCATACGTACGGATAAGAGACGTTATCATTTCCCAAAAGATTGGATGATAAAAATTTAGACATTATATTATCATAGAAAAGTAAAATTATGTAATAAATATTATTTCTAAACATTAAACTATCATAACACACAACCATAAAATTTTGTGATGATAAATGAATTATATCGCTACGTGGAGACAGTAAGTCGTACGCACGTATGATCGATACATTCACTTATTATTTGATGGGAAAGAGGGTGTATAATGGTGTTATAATAATCATAATTACATTTTAGAATATTAATTAAAAGTAATTTATTATTTCATAATAAATTTCATAGATTTATAGAGGTAAGGAATATTATAACAAAAAATTGATTGGGTAGATCAGTTACATCTTCTTCAAAACGACTCCTTTACATATACTCTAAAGGGGACTATGGTAGGTATTTTGGAAATACCAACAACTCTAGGATGAGTATATAGAAGTTGAAAAGATAATTTGGCCTTGTATGGTAAATATATAAGGCTAAAAGGAGTGTAATAAATTTAGGGAGGAGGTTACCTTTTATAATTTAAGTGAGGGTGCGTTTGGAATTTCAAAAAAGATTAATTTATAACAAATTCAATATCAATCCAAGTACCTCCAAGTAGCAATGGATTAGAAGATAAGGTGGTATTGGTTTTTAATCCCACAAAAAAAATATTTTATATAGGTTTTTGTTTATTTTTTAACCTTATAATTTTGATTAACTCTTAGTTAACCAATTCTAAATTTAACTACACTATCAAATTTTTGAATATTAAAATTTTTTAATTTCTACTAATGAGGAGTAAATTTTAAAATAAATTGAAAATTTATGATAAATTAGAACATAAATTCTCCCCTTTATCATTATTTAATATTTTTTGGATTTTAAAATAATTTCATAAAATATTATTTTCAAAAAATGTCATTATTGTCAGTTTTGATATTATTCATTATATTGACTTTAATAAAATCAACAAAAAATAGAATTCAAACAAATTATTTTAACACATATACTATATTTCAATTTAATATTTAAAATTATTTATCACCTTAATTATCTATAATTATAATACTTTTATTATTTTTAATATCATTACTCTGATTTTTCCATTAATTAAACAATTATTGCATCTGTGTTGTGTAAATATTTAAGATAATTATTTAATTCCTAAAAATTATAAATAAATTTAAAATAATAATTCAATGTATTTAGACACAAAATTACTATTAATATTCATTCATAAGTAATTTTTTCCACTTTGTGAACAAAAAAATGACATTTAAAACTAGTAGAGTAACATTGTGTCACTTCCTTTAGTATAAATAATATATAGGCCATTTTCATGTATAAGTATCCATTAAATGACTCAATTTTAAATCTTAAATGTTAACGGTAGAATTAAATTCATCCTATATTAATTTTTATGAAACATTATGGCCTTATCATATAATTTTAATTCATATTAACTTCATTTATGCTTTACCGAGATGATATATTTTACCACAGTTATTGTTTATTTTGACTAGAAAATGGGTATAATTTCCAAATTTGAACCTCCTAATTATAAATATTTAATTTATTGTATATATATAAATTTATTTAAATGGAATAAATTAATTTTAGGGTATGTTCACAAAATGTTACAAAGCCTTCCTTTTATAAAAAATACATTTTTAAGAAAAAACTAGATTAATTATTTGCTTATGCTCAGAAAAAAAATTATAATGATTAAAACATTTTATAAAATAATTAATATATAAATTTCATTAAAATAGTTCACCACTATGAATAATTTTATATATAATTAATTATATATATATACCAATTATTTCATAAGAATTTCACTTGAATTTTAAATTAATTTTTAATATTTAATTCTAATTATTCGATAACTAATGAAATTATTTTATAAATTTATAGACCTTATATTTTTTATAATTTAGTTATTATTATTAATATCCACAAATATAACAGCTAGGAGATAATGAATAAAATATATTTTTATAATGTTACGTTGTATGTCTAAACCCATTTTTATGTGCAACTCAAGCTATCGAAGAAATCAAATCATTTAAAGATAAATTTCTCAGAAACATTTTGGGGTGTTACATTCTACCACCATTAAATTGAGTTTCTCCCTCAAAATTAATCACTTGAAAAAAACATATGAGGATACCGCTGCCTCATCACATCATCAGGTCCCCACAAAGCTCCCTCAAATTAGTGGTTTCACCAAGAAACATTAACCATGAGAGTGTTCTTATTTCATATAACTTTCCCTCTATGATCCAAAATCTTTATTTATTATTATTCATATAAAATATCTTGATTTAGTGATATTACCTTTAATTTTGGTACATTTTGTAGACCAGATATGTTCTTTCTTAAGAGAGATACGTTGAACACATCATGAACTTTAGTGATATTTGGTGGAAGAAAAAATTAATAAGATATAATCCTGATATGATAAAGAATTTTAAAAGGATCGATATAACTATAACTTAACATTCCCTTTGATAAAAATATCATTACTCCCTTTGAGGGAGACATTCATAGGAATACCTTATCACCCACTTAATACTCTAGATCTTTCTGACGATTGTCAATATAACTTTTTTATCGACTCTAAGTTATTCTTATGGGATAGTGAATTGATATAGCCTTATCTAGAATTTTCTCAACTAAATTAGGTCCATATATATACATATATGTATATATTTCCATGAATTCAATCATGCAACTTCTAGTTCTACACTTCTTACCATATAGGGGTTTATAATGATCCATCTAAATGATGGAGTGAAAGATATTGTTGTAATAAAATTCTACCAAAGGAAGGTCTTGATCTGAAAAACCTTTGCAATCCATGGATAAAGCTCTCAACATGTATTATAGAGTTTTAATGGTCCTCTAAAACTAAACAACCATCTTGGGATTATAGTCACTGTTAAAAAATAGATATATATCCAAATTTTATTAAAGACTTCTCTAAAACATCAAGGTAAACCAAGGATATGTATTTTATATGCAATGGAAAGTGGAAATCCATGCAATCTTACCACTTCCTTAATATATATTCTTGTTAGATGATGAAGAGATAAAAATTCTCTGATAGAAATAAAGTGTTCCAAATTATTATGTCAATCTACTCTAACACATATAGAATTGTGGGATTTATATGTTTTTGGAAGTGTGATGAGAAAATTTAGGGAGATTTTTTCACATTTTCATTTAGATATGCTTAATGGTAGTAACCTAACCTTGTACTTATATCTCTCAACATTAACTTTATGATAAAAAAAACACCATGAAACATGCTCAATAATATATCTCTTTATACCATCCACCCAGAAATACTCTCTCAAGTCACCAAACGTCAATTTAATTTTAGGATAAATAGATAATGATGAACTATGAGCCTCATAAAACATCTCCTTCAACTATAGTATATCCAGGACACATACATGGTTCTTGAACCTTATCATTCATTCAAAATCAATGCTAAACTTAGGAACATTTCTAACCTTCTTTTGCATCTCTACATCATCTTTCTTAAACTCTTTAATCTTCACTTGGATAGATACTTGAACATTCATTTGATCTAGGTAATATTTATCCCCTTATTTTAATATTTCCAAGTTCATGGATTTTAAATCCATAAATATTGGATCATTTTTATCCTTATCATAGATAAGCTATCTTGATGATTTTGGAACAAAGCATCTTTCACCTTATTAACTTTACAAAGGTGGTAATGGAATGAGCAATCATAAAATTTAATTATCTCCAACTATATTATTTGGTTCATGTTCAACTATTTTCTATTGAAAATATACTAAAATTTTTTATCAGTATATATGTCACAGCTTTCTCCATAGAGATAAATCCACCATATATTTAATGAAACAATTATTGTATCTAGCATCAAATCCAGATTTGGATAATTTTACTCATGGACCATCAATTGGAATGAGGAATAAGATATCACCATATAATTTTTCATGAGAACATGTCCCTTCCCCTTATTTGATGTATCAATATAGATCATGAACTTTTATCCATTATAGGGCAGTGTGAGCATAGGTTCATCGATCATCCTTCTATTCAGATCTATGAAATTTTTTTCACATTCCTTTATCCATATGAGCATAACTTCTTTTCAAGTCAACTTGGTGAGTAAATTAGAAAATCATGAGAAATATTTCAAAAATGTTTACAATATCAATCCATTCTAAGAAAAAAAATTATTTCAGTAACCATTGTTTTTCTAGGCCATTTCTCAATAGATTGTGTCTCTGAAGGACCCACTAATATACCCTCACATGAGATTATATGACCCAAAAATAAATCTTTATGAATCCAAAATTCAAACTTGAAAAAAAAATCCATAAATATTTTCCTTTCTCAGGGTCTTCGTCATAATCCTCAGGTGATCTTCATGATCTTCCTGTATCATTGAATATAAAATAATATCATATATAAGGACTACAAAAAATAGATAAAGATAGTCTCTAAAGACTTTATTCACTAGGTCCCTGAAGATAGTCGGGTTATTAGTGAGACCAAAAGGTATCACTATATGTTCGTAGAGTTTATACCGTGTATAGAATAACATCATGGGAATATCCCCCTTCTTTACTCTAAATTGATTATATCTAGAATAAATTTTAATCTTGGAAAATTATTGATCTATATGTATTTGATCAAATAAGTCATCAATATAGGGAAGAGGATATTTTTACTTGACGATGATCATGTTAAGTTACTTATAATCAATGAAGAGACAATTATCCATCTTTATTCTTAAAAAATAGAATATGTGCACCCCAAAGTGATAAAAAAGGGAATATGAGTCCCATATCAAGATTCTCCTAGAGTTTCTTCTTTAATTCCTACAACTCTATTATGTCCATTATATAAGGAGTTTTATAAATAGGCATATAACTAAGTATGAGTTCTATTGAAAAATCAACATGGTGATTTGATGGAAGACCTAAAAATTCATTTGGATAGACATCACAAATATCACATATAATTAGTTTATCCTTAATGTAGATTTTCTCCCCAACCATCTAGGATAGATAACCCTCATGTATTGGAATGAAGATCCAAAATATAGAAGCAATTTCTATTAGAAATTAATATTCATCCTTCCAATAAAAAATGATTATTGGTTCAATCAGAAGATGAAATTTGAATTCCTATCCTTAGAAATTAATATGATCTACATATATAGAAAGTCAATCATTGCTAAGAATCACATAGAATTCAACTAAATGTAGAATCATCAGATTTCCCAGATAAACTATCAACTTGAGATGCTATCATTTTTTCATTAAAAAATTTCATAGATAAATGAATATCTAATTATTGTGGTGATATAGTGATATAAATAGTGAATTATTTATAAATAAAGGAGTCAGTGGATCCAAAATCAAATAAGACATTATCTCTTTCAGAGTGGATGATAATTTTACCTTTCACCATGTCATTATTGTAACCCACTTCGTCTGTCATGATTTCATGAGATTTACCTTTATATTTTATCTTCACATGTTGTTGACATTGATCATAAAAATCTATTTTCTTCATGAAATTATTGGAATAACACAAAAAAATTGAATTTATTGCATTGGATCATGGGTGGTTCTTTCTATGGAGATTTTTCAATATTTGTATTATTAGATAACTTTTAACATCTCATAAGATTCCAAGTTGCCAATGACCGTCCCTTCCACACCTGAAATATTTACTAGTCCCCATAAGGATATGTTACTCATTTTTCCTTCAACACTTCAAGCATAAACTAAATCTCATATTCTTTTATCTATGGTTTTTATAATTTCTTTAAATTTCAATTTCCCTATTCTTACCAAAACCATGATATTGATGGGTAACTACAATCTCAAAATCCTCATTGAGAGTACATAGAACAATTCATTTGTAGGTATTGAAGTCTCTTAATTATAATTCCCTTTAGATACATGGTTTTAATCCACCAAATAATCAATCAATTTTATTTATTGGACGATAATGAAATAATAGGTATACCTTTAAATCCATCTAAAGTTTTCCTTATATATATTGATGGATTCATCATCCTTTTTCATCAACATAATAAATTCCTTCTCTATCTTTGTAAGTATAATATGAGGGAAGTAATTTTTGAACAATATCTCTATAATCTCACCCTATTCCATTGATTCAATTTATTCTTCTTTCCTCATATACTTAATATGATTACACCATTTATATGATTCACCTTCCAGATGATAAGCAGTTAGGAAAAAATTTGCATAGCCTTAACATTGAAGAACAAAAAATATTTTCTCAATTGTGTTTATCCTTCTCTTAGACACTATTAGATCATAAGATCCACAAAAACTGGGTTTATTTTGCCTCATTAAAGATTAAATGATATATTGTTCCCTTTTTTGATCATTTGGAAACTCGTAATTATTCATATCCTAAGAAATCCATGTGATCATAGTATCAACATTATTAATTCCAACTACCATAACATTTGGTTGTTATGGTGGGAACCCATTTCATTTTCCATCACATTAAACATTAAAAATATTCCTTCAGGTTCCATCCATTGACTAAAACCAAATATTATAGTTTTAGAAACTATAATAATATGAAAAATCATTTATAGTATGTATAAATCATGATACTTTATGCTATGATGCCTTTGGTTTAACCTAGGTCATTCATGATCATTATCAAATATTTTTGGATTTTATCTTATACTCGTAAATATCCCTAATTGTTTCTCATCCTTATTTCTAAAAGTGAACTAAACTCATCCTCTAATACTGACTATAACAACCAGATATTTTCATATGTAGTTATTACATATTTTTAGATGAATATTAATTAAATTAGACAAAAAAATACTTGAGGATCATAATGGTATAGTTCCATTAGGAACTTGGAAAAATAAAAAATTGTTTCATAAAATATCTACATCATATCTCACTTATTTATTCATAACTATAATTTTTTTGACATATCATGCACAATATATTTCTTCATATCCTTGGGAAAATAAACATAAGAAAAGGGAGATCTCGGATGCTCAATAAGGGTAAAAATGATATATAAAATATTAAAAAGGAATTACATGATAATAAGGTTATAAGAATATGAACATCACATTTGAAAATTATACCCTGTATATAAAATATCATAATCTTGGTTTATGTAATAAATCTTAGAGGTTCCAAATACATGAATTATAAAATAATAAAAGAATATAATCCACGAGAGAATAAAATAAGACATGTAATTGTGGCATATATATAAGAATAGAAAATAATTTTCTTATTAGTCAAGTCTCCTTTACAAGACTATCATAGATGTGTGGGTTCACTCCCCAACCATCATAATAGATAAATATCACTTTTAATACCATCATAGTGTACAAAGTCTCCTGTCGAACTGGGTTCACTCCCCATTCTATTCATGTACATTTCATGATATATAAATCATTACCCAATGAATTGGAGGGAGTATGTTTCCTGCCCAACGAGTAATTAAAACCATATATATGTGTTATATAAGACCATAAATCATTCATCATATCTGAGTACATGAAAAGAAATAGGTTTCATAAAAATTTCATCATTACATAACCTGTAGAAAAGGAATGGGTTTTATAAACATCATGTCATCATAACCATAAACCAACCCTATAAAGAGTGATAATGGTATCCTTGAATAATATTTCAATTAAATAATGAGTAATATCAAATAATTTTATATTATAAAGAAATTTATTTTTAAATATTACTTGAAATATTTTTGACAGAAATATCATTTCTATTTTGAAATAATTTCTTTATTTTAACTCATTAAATTAAAAAAGAAAACATTTTCTTTGAAAATAACCTTCAAATATTGTAAATTAGTAATTAATGTATTAAGAAATCATTATTTTGGGAGGATATTCTCATTTCGTGTATGTTTAAAACATTCCTTTCATATTTTTTTCAAAAAGGTCACAAAAACCCACATTTAGAAAATGAAAAAAAAAACGTTCAAACAATTTTTTAAAATGTTAAACCTTGGAAATAATGTTTTAATAAAATTAGGATAATATTAAAAACATTTTTTAATTTTTTCTAGACAATATGTGCATGTAAAAGAAATATTCCCCATTAGAGTCTTAAACTTAACAATCCCAAGTAATAATGAGATTATGATATAAACGATTACCTCAAATATCTTCTTTCAAAATTTGTGTTCAACCATAATTTATAATAAATATGGATTTAGTATACATTTATTCAAAAAATATAATTCTATTATACCATGTATTATAAAATCGTAACACACTTTTATTAATAATTTTTTATTAAATACATTGTTCAAGGTGATAACTACATAGTTTCCCAAGTATGTTTCGGTTTGGAAGTCCAGGTCCGTATAATTTAATCATGGTACCATCATTTCTATAATTACAATAATGGTATAAAAATAATATATATTAATTATATAAATATTTATAATCATTTTTATAATTCATATATATAAAAATGAAATACATCGTTCATGGAGATGGTATGTCGTATGTACGCATGAACATTGTTTTTCTTTTTTGACTAATGTAATGAAATAAAATTTAATAAACATTCATTTTTATGAATCATTATTATATCATATATATCATACATATTCATAAAATTCATTCTTATTACTATATATGTGAAATATATTTAAAAAATGAATCACATCGCATCCTGGGGATGGTAGTCCATACGTACACACAAGCGACATTATCGTTACCCAAAAGATTGGATGATTAGAATATTGACATTATCTTATCATTATAGAAGTATAAATATTTCATAAATATCATATATAAACGTTAAACCCATTATAATAACCATCCATGAAATATGGTGATGAAAAAGGAATTATATCACTATGTGGAGATGGTAAGTCATATGTACGTATGAGCGATAATTTAGCTCTTTATTTGATGGGAAAGAGGGTCTATAATGGTGTTTTCATAATAATACTAATTTAATTTTAGAATATTTGGGTTACTTAATTTATTTTTTTGTGAAATATATCTTTGATTGATAGAAGGTAAAGAAGAGTAAAAAATGAAACTGATCGGTTAGAGCGATTACCTCTTCTTCAAAACAACGCCTTTAGATCTCCTCTAAAGGGCTTTATGTTTGACCTTTTTGGAATATGAGCACCACTATAATGTGTATAGGGTATGGTAGAAGATAATTTTTCATATTATGGTCAATCTAGAAGGTTCACAGTTGTGTAATGAATTGATGGAGGAGAGGAACCTTTGGAATTTCTCAAACGATTAATTTATAATAAATTAAATATCTATGAAAATACCTCATAATATAAAGGGATTCAAATAAAATGTGTGATATGGTTTTAATAACATCAACCTATATATATTAGACAAGTTTTTTTTTAATTTTAAAACTTTTCAGTTTCATTAACCTTTAGTTATTCTATTTTAATTTTAACAACGCCACCAAGTTTTCCAATATTAAAATGTTGTAATTTATACTTTTAATGAGTAAATTGGACCATAAATGGAAAATTTATGATATTTTAAACTAAAAATTATCCCTTTTTCCTAACTTTATATTTTACTTAATTTTGAATAAGTTAATAAAATATTATTTTCAAAAAATATCATTATAGTCAATTTTGATACAATTTATTACTTTGATTTTAATCACCTCAATAAAACACTAATAATTTGGAAATATTATTTTAATTGCTCCCATAAATGTCATGGTTATCTATAAAGTTCATGTATCACCTTAATTTTCTTTAATTTTAATAATTTTAATATTCTTAATATTTGTTATTTTATTTTTCCATTAATTAAATGATTACTTCATCTGTGTTTTGTAAGTATTTAAGGTAATTATTTTATTCCTAAAAATTATTAATAAATTACCAAAATGAATATAATTTATTTTTCAAAATAATTACTTTTAATATTCATTCATATATAATTATTAACACATAAATGATATTTAAAACTAAGAGAGTGCCATTTTGTCAATTTCTTTTTTTTAGAAAATATATATGTCATTTTCATGTAAAAGTGTCCATTAAATGACTAAATATCAAACCTTATGTAATAAGGGTATAATTTAATTCATAAAATATGAATTAAGAAGAATATTTATTATAATACCCCAGCCTTAAACATTACTTAATCTTGAGATATTTCAAGAATACACCTTGAGGATCTTTTCAGGTTTAGAGTTTTAGAGAATTAGATCATAAAACATGCATTACATCCCACATTTAAACAAAGTGGTTACAATAAAAGATAGTATTCATTTTTTCCCATCAACGGAAACATATTTAAAATAAAACATGTATTATTTCTTGACACTTCCTTGACACTATCATCATATCATGCACCCTTCCCTTGACCTGTGAAAAACATTTCAAAAACATGGGATGAGCATAAAAAACTCAGTAAGGGATCTAAAAAAATGGAAAGGAAACATGATTATATGTATATATAATAATCAATGAAATCATACTCTATTCATAAAACAAAAGCACTTTAACATACCTCGTCAAATCATGAATAAATCATATAAATCATAAGATATAAAGGTAACTTGAGGCATTTATAACATTCTTACGTAGGGAGTAACCCTCTTGGTTACGTTTGGAATACCCATCACTGTATATTCCCTAAATCTCTTCAGAGAAACCTTAACGTTTAATTCCTTCGTGTTACCCAATGCATTGGAGAGCTATATCAGGCTCACCCGCCCTTAGTTTATCACAGAACCACCCATCTTCATAACAATTCCCAAGAACCATAACATAATCGTATCACATAAAACATGCATAAAAGAAAGATAACATTTCCACTTTTCAATCACAAGATATCAATACAACACATTGATATAAAAACATTAGGAAGACAATTTTCAATACCAAAATAAAAGAAATGTAAAACAGGGTATTTATTTTTCTTTTAAAAAAATGTATGGCTTGTAGAGGAAGCCGAAACTAAAATAATGGTCATGGTGGTGGAGAATTCGTTGTCTCCGCATATGTACGACAAAAACATTACCTTTTGTAGTTTAGTAAAATGGTTCATATAAAAAAAATTCCTTTTGTATAAATGTAAAAGTAAAAGGGGTTTATACACCGTAAAAAGAAGGTTTTGTATAAAACAAAATATGCCTCAATGAAAGGAGATTGAGATGAAGTCCCATACCTCATATCCGACTTGACTTGATCGTTCTTTAATCTCCTGAATAATAAACTTGAGTTAATTTATACTTGTTTAAGAACCTTTTTAAAGTTAATTATTCCTTTTATATCACTTATTTCCATGTCATGAACACTATGTAATTATTTAAGTTAATAACGGTCGTTTTAACGATCATTGGTACTTGAGTCAAAAATAAACCCTTTATAATTACAATTTGTTCATGTATACATTATATACAGAGATATACTCATGATGTAGATATCATATATATCATATATATCCAGTATATACATGCATTTATAATATTACATAATGTTTAGAGGTAAGAAATGAAATGCACCGTCCATGGAGACGGTAAGCCGTACGTACGCATGAACGCTACTTTCATTTCTATTTCGTATTTTATGGAATGAAATCATAATGATATAAAGGTATATTATAATTCCAGTTAATATCATATATAATACCATTAATTACATCCTTTATACGTCCCACATATGGCATTAACGAATCAAATCACTTTGAAGGGGCGGTAGTCTGCACTTCCTAAAATGAAGATATCGTGTTTACCCATAATGGAAACTATAAAGGTATTCCATAAATGAAAAATACATAAGCTTAAGTAAAACATAAACATATTATATATCATATATAAATATAGTGTCATCTTAATGTCCACCTTTGAAGGTGTTAAAAGAATATTGAACAATCATCGTTTCGTGAGGCAGAAATTCTACATCCACGGAAACAGTATGTTCTTTAACCATTAGATGTAGGTGTGTGTAAGTGTATCTAGAATACTTATTATAACAACATCATAGTATATGGAAGATACTGGTTTTGTTAAAAAATAAATGAATAAAACATAAGAAAACAATAGAAGACACTACATTTAAATCGGGTAACTCTTTTTGATTTGAGCTCAAAGGTATCCTTGGGAAGACTTCTGCACAAATTGAGGCTTCTAAGATTAAGAGATGGATGTGGAGAGACAAAATGAGCATGTTTTGGCCGACCCAAAGGCTTTGGAAGTGTGGGTAAGGTGGTAGAGGTGGGGGCCTTTTATAAGAGGAGAGGAGGGGCACTCTTGGAAATTAAAGAAAGGTTACTTTATTTTAAAATGATTTTCGGAATTAAAAGGTCCCAAATTGATATAATTAGAGGATAAGGTGATAAGGGTTCTAAATCCATCCATCCAATAGGTTTCTACAAGTGTATGTCTTATATTTTACATTATAGTTTCATTTTATTTAAATCATTAAATAATGAGGTCATCGCTGCATCATCATGGTGTCATAAATAATTTAATTTATTTAATGTCTAAAAATTATAAAAAAAAAATATCATGATGTATTAAATCATTTTAGATTTATAATGAATATTTATAGGAAACAATATGACTTTTATAACCCTGTTTAAAAATTGTTTTAGGAAAACAACTCATGTTTGTGTCATTTTTACTTTTACTTTAAATAAAAGGCATTAATGTCCATATCTTACCCAAGTGGCTCCATGGGGTCCCAAAAATAGACTCATGGGTTGTGTTGGTCGGCCATTACACATCCAATAAGGGTAGGACATGTGTCTAGGTCATTTAATATTATTAAAACATTATTTTTACCTTAAACTACACTAATTACCTCTAATCGCGATCAAAAACTTAAAAGTTACTATTCAACAAAAAATTATTTTAATCCCATTGAACCACATTTTACTTCTTAATGAAAACCATGTATGTCGGATTTTTGAAATTCAAAACACAGAGGTGGTAAAATTTCATTTAAATGAAAAATCAGTTTTTTTAAGTACCACTTAGTGGTTTCACTATTCATCAAAATTTGAAGCTTTTCAGAAAAATACGAAAACTTCAACCTAAGCTATATTTGATATTCCGAATTAAAAAATGATGTCTATTTTAAAAAATTCAAAACATATAAGTTACATTAATTAATTTAATAATTAATTCCCGATGTCTGAGCAAATAGCATGTTTTTATGAAACAATAAGTATCAAAAGATTGACACTAGTTTAAGTCCAATTTCATAGGGAAATTAATTCAACAACCACAATTGGATTAAATGATGAAAATATATTATAATTGAACTTTAAAACCAATTAAAAAAATATTCTAACCATATAATTAAATTATATGAAAAAGTAGTTTTGATGTAAAATGCAGTATTTTTTACTATTCATTAAAAAATGAACATTGTCAGAAAAATACCAAAAAATTATCCAATGTAAATTTCATTGTCCCAATCATAAATAATATATTTATTTTGAAAAATAGAGCTTATAAATTTGTCAAAAGTTGATTTAAAATGGTTTTCCATCAAAAGGCAGTAAATCAATCTTTTAAAAACATTAGTGTATTCCATGCATAAGATTGGATTTATTCTCATTGTAAGCCTCTAAAACACTATCTAATTAATTAGTATACATAGAGAAAAATATCTATCATTCATTACATACTTGGGATGTTACATCCTTCCCCCCTTTACAAAATTGTGTCCCCGTAATTTATTTACTTATCGATTAAGTGGGGGTATTTAGCCCTCATTGCATTTTCAGATTCCCATGTTGCCTCTTCAACCATGTGGTTTTTCCACAAAACCTTTACCTGATGAATCACCTTATTCCGTAACACTTTCTCTCTGTGGTCAAGAATCTGGACCGGTTGTTCCTCATACGATAGGTTCTCTTCCAGCTGAACTACCACTGGACTCAAAACATGAGATGGATCTGGCATGAACTTTCTCAACATCAAAACATGAAAAACATTGTGTACCTGAGATAAACTCTGAGGTAAAGCCACTTGGTATGAAACTAATCCAACTCTCTCCAGAATTTCATATGGTCCAATGAACCTTGGACTCAGATTTCCTTTCCTACCAAATCGCATCACCTTTTTCCATGGTGATACTTTGAGAAAAACATGATCACCTACCTCAAAAGAGAGATCATTCCTCCCATTGTCCGCATAACTCTTCTGCCTGCTCTGAGCTGTTCTCATGTGTTTCTGTATTAGCTGAACTTTTTCTGCCAACTCTTCTACCAATTCTGGTCCCATCAGCTTCCTTTCACCCACTTCATCCCAGAAAGCTGGAGTTCGACACAGCTTCCCATATAATGCCACAAATGGTGCCATCTGTATACTGGAATAAAAAGTGTTATTATATGAAAATTAAACCAAAGAAAGATGTTGGTCCCAACTTCCCTGGTAATCCATCGAATAAGAACGTATCATATCCTCCAAAGTCTGAATTTTTCTTTCTAACTGCCCATCTAATTGAGGATGAAAAGCTATACTAAAATTTAATTCAGTACCCAACGACTTCTGAAGGCCTTTCCAAAAGTTAAAAGTGAACCTGGGATCATGGTCAGATACAATGGAGAGAGGAACTCCATGTAACCTGACTATCTCTTTATGACACAAACGGGAAAGTTGATCTAGGGAAAAAGTATCTCGTATAGAGAGGAAATGAGCAGATTTAGTCAAGCGATCAACAATAACCCAGATTTCATTATTACCTCGAGACATCTTCGGTAATCCCATAACAAAGTCCATGGATATATTCTCCCATTTCCACTCTGGCACTGGTAAAGGCTAAAGCATCCCATTTGGTAACTGTCGCTCTGCTTTAACCTGTTGACATGTCAAACACTTCACAGTAAAATCAACAATATCCCTTTTCATTCCGTCCCACCAGTAATACTCCCGAAGATCTCTATACATATTAGTACTGCCAGGATGAACCAAAAACGGAGAACTAAGAGCTTCACATAACAACTCTCTCTTCAACTATGAATCACAAGGCACACACAAACTCTTCCCAAAGCTCAAAACACAATCATTATCAATGTTGAATTCAGGAAACTTACCCTTCTGAACCAGCTCTACCTTCTTCTACAACTCATTGTCTGGCTTCTGTGCTTTCTTTATTCTGTCTGATAGAGAAGATTTCACTAATACCTGAAACAAAACAGAAGTACATACTGCCCCAACAACTTCTATGCCAAATTTCATCAAATCCTTAACCAAAGGATCACGTTCTAAACGCAACATTGTTAATGAAGCATTAATTTTTCTACTCAAAGCATCAGGCACTTTATTTTCTTTTCTTGGATGGTAATGAATTGTACAATCATAATCCTTGATTAATTCTAGCCATATCCTCTATCTCATGTTCAATTCCTTCTGAGTGAATATATACTTTAAACTTTTTTGATCAGTATATATTTCACACTTTACTCCATACAAATGATGCCTCCAAATTTTTAGAGCAAAAACAACAGCAGCTAATTCCAAATCATGTGTAGGATAATTTACCTTATGAATTTTCAACTGTCGTGAAGCATAAGTAATTACCTGATCATTATGAATTAGGACACAACCAAGTCCTTTCAATGAAGCATCGCTATAGATAACAAACTCCCCATTCCTGGAAGGTAGTGCCAAAACTGGAGCATTCACCAATCTTCATTTCAATTCCTGAAAACAATCATCACATTATTTTGTCCAGATAAACTTAACACCCTTCCGAGTTAGCTTAGTCATTGGACTAGATAACCGTGAAAATTTTCTAACAAACCTTCGGTAATAGCCTTCCAAACCAAGGAAAATACGAATCTCAGTTACATTTGTGGGTCTTGGCCATTCTTCAACAACCTTTGTTTTTGCAGGATCAACAGTTATCCCATATTTAGAAACAATGTGGCCAAGGAAAGAAATTTATTATAACCAAAACTCACACTTGCTGAATTTTCCATACAATTTCTTTTCATTCAAGGTTTTCAAAATAACCCTTAAATGTTTTTAATACTCCTCATTAATTTTAGAAAACACCAAAATATCATCAATAAAAACAACTAACATTTTTCACCTGAGTCAACTGAGCCATCACTACAACAAAATGTTTAGTTCTGATTCTGACCATCTCAGGATACTGATTTGAAAGGTCATTTCCCTCTGTAGACCTTCCCAGAAAAGCTGCTTTTTTTCCTCTATGTAAAACCATTATTATCACAGAAATACCTTAGGTGAAGAAACAAGGTAATTTTTAATTGCTATATCATTTCAATTTGACCATAAAAAAAATATTTTTGGATAATCATTTAATAGAATTATGACTCCTAAAGTCATCTAAACTGGCCTCTGATACCAACTATAAGGCCCCAGCCTTATACATTACTTAATCATGAGATATTTCAAGAATACACCTTCAGGATCTTTTCAGGTTTAGAGTTTTGGAGAATTAGATCATAAAACATAAATTACATCCCACATTTAAACAAAGTGGTTACCATAAAAGAGAGTGTTCATTTTCTCCCACAAACAGAAAAATATTTAAAATAAAACATGGATTCTTTCTTGACACTTCCCTGAAACTATCATCATATCATGTACCCTTCCCTTGACCTGTGAAAAACATTTCAAAAACATGGGATGAGCATAAAAAGCTCAGTAAGGGATTTAAAAAAATGGAAAGGAAACATGAGTACATGTATACATAAGAATCAATGAAATCATACTCTACTCATAAAACATAAGCACTTTAACATACCTCATCAAATCAGGAATAAATCATAGAAATCATAAGACATAAAGGTAACTTGAGGCATTCATAACATTCTTACATAGGGAGTAACCCTTTTGGTTACGTTTAGAATACCCATCACATTATATTCCCTAAATCTCTTCGGAGAAACCTTAACGTTTAACTCCTTCGTGTTACCAAATGCTTTGGAGAGCTATATCGGGATCACCCGCCCTTAGTTTATCACGGAACCACCCATCTTCATAACAATTCCCAAGAACCATAACATAATCGTATCACATAAAACATGCATAAAGGAAACATAACATTTCCACATTTCAATCACAAGATATCAATACAACACATTGATATAAAAACATTATGAAAACCATTTTCAATACCAAAATAAAAGAAAAGTAAAACAGGGTATTTATTTTTCTTTTAAAAAAATGTATGGCTTGTAGAGAAAGTCGAAACTCAAATAATGGTCACGGCGGCGTAGAAGTTGTTGTCGCCGCATACGTATGAAAAAAACATTCCCTTTTGTCATTTAGTAAAATGCTTCCTATAAAAAAAATTCCTTTTGGATAAACGTAAAATTCAAAGGAGTTTATACACCGTAAAAATAAGGTTGTGTATAAAACAAAATATGCCTCAATGAAAGGAGATTGAGACGAAGTCCCATACCTCGTATCCGACTTGACTTGATCGTTCTTTAATCTCCTGAATAATAAACTTGAGTTAATTTTTACTTGTTTGAGAACCTTTTTCAAGTTCATTATTCCTTTTATATCACTTATTACCATGTCATGAATACTATGTAATTATTTAAGTTAATAACAGTCGTTTTAACGATCATTGGTACTTGAGTCAAAAATAAACCCTTTATAATTACAAGTTGTTCATTTATCCATTATATCCAAAGTTATACTCATGATGTAGATATAATATATATCATATATATCCAGTATATACATGAATTTATAATATTACATAACTTTTAGAGGTAAGAAACGAAATGCACCGTTCATGGAGACGGTAAGCCGTATGTACCCATGAACGCTACTTTCATTTCTATTTCGTATTTTATGGAATGGAATCATAAGGATATAAAGGTAAATTATAATTCCAGTATAATATCATATATAATACCATTAATTACATCCTTTATACATCCCACATATGGAATTAAAGAATCAAATCACTTTGAGGGGGCGGTAGTCCACACTTCCTAAAATGAAGATATCGCGTTTACCCATAATGGAAACCATAAAGGTATGCCATAAATGAAAAATACAGAAGCTTAAGTAAAACATAAACATATTATATATCATATATAAATATATTGTCATATTAATGGACACATTTGAAGGTGTTAAAAGATTATTGAACAATCATCGTTTCGTGAGGAAGAAATTCGCCCTCCACGGAAATAGTATGTTCTTTAACCATTAGATTTAGGTGTGTGTAAGTGTAGATAGAATCCTTATAATAACAACATCCTAGTATATGGAAGATACCGATGTTGTTACAAAATAAATGAATAAAAAGAGTTTAGGGGGTTGGAGAAGAAAAATAAAACATAAGAACACAATAAAAGACACTACCTTTAAATCAGGTAACTCTTTTTGATTTGAGCTCAAAGGCTTCCTTCGGAAGACTTCTGCCCAAAGTGAGGCTTCTAGGAGTAACATAGGGATTTGGAGAGACAAAATTATTAGGGTTTGTCCGACCCAAAGGCTTTGGAAATGTGGTTAAGGTGGTAAAGGTGGGGGCCTTTTATAAGAGGAGAGGAGGGGCACTCTTGGAAAGTAAAGAAATGTTACTTTATTTTAAAATGATTTTCAGATTTAAAAGGCCCCGCATTGATATAATTATAGGATAAGGTGATCATTGTTATAAATCCACACATCCAATAGGTTTTTGACATGTGTAGGTCTTATATTTTACATTATATTTTCATTTTATTTAAATCGTTAAATAATGAGGTCATCGCTGCATCATCATGGTGTCATAAATAATTTAATTTATTTAATGTCTAAAAATTATAAAAAAAATATCATGATGTAGGAAATATTTTTATCTTCTAATGAAGATTTATAGTCAAAAATATGACTTGTATAACCCCGTTTAAAAATTGTTTTAGTAAAACAATTCATGTTTATGTCATTTTTACTTTTACTTTAAATAAAAGGCATTAATGTCCATATCATACCCAAGTGGCTCCATGGGGTCCCAAAAATCGACCAATGGGTTGTCTTGGTCTGCCATGACACATCCATTAAAATTAGGACATGTTTCTATGTCATTTCATATTATTAAAACATTATTTTTACCTTAAACTACATTTATTACCTCTAATCGCGATCAAAAACATAAAAGTTACTATTCACCAAAAAAATTATTTTAATCCCATCGAACCACATTTTACTTCTTAATGACAACCATGTATGTTGGATTTTTGAAATTCAAAACACAGAGGTGGTAAAATTTCATTTAAACGAAAAATCAGTTTTTTTAAGTACCACTTAGTGGTTTCACTATTCACCAAAAATTAAAGCTTTTCAGAAAAATACCAAAACTTCACCCAAAGATATATTTGATATTCCGAATTCAAAAATGATGTCTATTTTACAAAATTCAAAACATATAACTTACATTAATTAATTTAATAATTAATTCCTGCTGTCTGAGCAAATAGCGTGTTTTTATGAAACAATAAGTATCAAAAGATTGACATTAGTTTAAGTCCAATTTCAAAGTGAAATTAATTCCAACGACCACTATTGGATTAAATGGTAAAAATATATTCTAATTTAACTTTAAAACCAATTAAAAATATAATATAACCATATAATTAAATTATATGAAAAAGCAGTTTTGATGTAAAATGTAGTATTTTTCACTATTCATTAAAAAATAAACATTGTCAGAAAAATACCAAAAAATTATCCAATGTAAATTTCAATGTCTCAATAATAAATAATAATTGTATTTTGATAAATAGAGCTTATAAAATCTTCAAAAGGTGATTTAAAAATGGTTTGCCATCAAAAGGCAGTAAAACAATCTTTTAAAAATATTAGTGTATTACATGCTTAAGATTGGATTTATTCTCATTTTAAGCCTCTAGAACACTATATAATTCATTAGTAGACATAGATAAAAATATCTATTATTCATTAATTACATGGGATGTTACATTTATGGGCTTATCACAAATTTATAATCCATAATAACCCAATTTACCCTTCATGGAGGTGATAAGTTTTACCATAGATACTATTCATATTGAAAAAAAAATAAAAGAGAAATTACTACCAAAATTGAAAATAATTATTATAAACATGTAATTAATTTTCTCTAAATAAATTCCTATAAATGGATGAAATTAATTTTAAATTAAGTGCGCAAATTGTGACAAACTCCACTTTTTAAGAAAAATACATTTTTAAATATAAAATTGGATTTATTATTTTCCTATACCAAGAAAGATATTTTTCAAATGTTTAAAATAATTATAAATTAAATAATATATAAATTTAATTAAAAAATTCCAAAATAGGTATAATTTTTTTTATAATTAATTGTACACATAAAACAAATTTCAAAAGAACGCCACTTTAATTATAAATTTGTTTAAAAAATTCTAATCATTCAATGACTAATGAATTTATTTTATAAATTTATATATTATATATTTTTGAAATTTTTCATTGTTATTTGTACTCACCAAACTAAGGTTTATGAGATAATGAACACATAATATTTTAATAATGTTACGTGGTATGTTTTAACTCATCGTTGTGTGCAATGTAAGCTCTCGACGAAATCAAATTATTTGAAGAGAACTATTTTATAAAATATTTGTGGTGTTATATTAGAACATATCATTGATCCCCCTTCCCACATGGATTTTTTATATTGTACGGAGCATTTCCTTTCTACAATGTGATTGAGTGGATCATAATGCCACATTTTTTGGCATGGGTGTTGTGGTGTTTAGAGTGGTGACATAATGTGATGATTACTTGTGTGGGTGGTGTGGTTTCAGACTACTAACATGCAGTAATGCAGGCTATCCATTTGGGTCTTCGGTTCATCTATAAGGAGACCCAAGAATATCATACATAAATAGTATATCACTTGAGATGAATATTCAATACATTTTACAATAATACACACCCTATAACTGTAAATGTTTAGATCCTTTGGAAACTAAATCCTTAATCAAAAAATTTCATGAAAGAACTTTAACATCTCTCACAAAGTTCTTCCCACATAATACCCTTATTATAAATAACCTATTTAAACACATTCTTCTCGAAATAAAAAAACAAAATGTAAGAAATTGTTATATTAAATTATCAGTAAGGGTAATTATATGAGATATCAATAGATGATCATATTTGAGAATAAGATAAGAATAAGGGTATGAGAACATGATCTTAAATGATGAAAGTCATATCCAATATATCAAAGATCATTAATCAAGATTCATAGTATAATTTTTTATCATAAAACAATTAAAATTCATAAGAGTGTGGGATCATCAATAATCATTCATGATCCATGAGAATATATCATAATCATAAGTAATAAGTTTTTTTTCATATTCATAGGTATAAAAAAATTACCTTTGCTAAGTCTTAATCCCAATACTATTAAAGTATAAAGAGTCCCAAATTATATTGGGTTCACTCCTCATTCTATAATTTCCATTTTCAAGTCCCGCTACCTAAACTATCATAGTGCATAGATTCTTTTACTAAACTAGGTTCTCTCCACATTATAGTCCATATTGTGTCATGATATTTCAATAACTATACATAACATTTGAGGGTTATATAATTCTGATACCACTCATCACGTAATGAAAAAAATTCATATGAGTTCCACAATATCAAAATATAATTCATCATATTTTTATAAAATAACCCAAGGAAAATAAATGGGTTCCAAAAACATCCTGTCATCATATAATCATAATCTATCTAGATAATGGAAGTTGATTGTGTCATAATTTCATTCATTATCTCATCATATCATAATTGACTTTTGGAAACAAAAGGTTTTCACAAAAGAAACCTCCTAACATATTCATCATCGGTCATCTAGAAAATAGAATTTTATCATAATAATATATACCCAGTGAAGAATAATAAATAATTAAAGGATTTTTACATGAATGAAAAATTCATTTGAAAAAATATTGGAAAGTTTCCTTGAAAACACTATAAAAATAACCATTTATTTTGAAAAAATATTAAATAAATATTCCCAAAATATTTAGAAAATTATTTTCATCAAAAATTAATATGTAAACTTATAAATAATATTAAAATTAAATAATTAATTACATTTAAAAAGTCTATTCATGTGGTAAATTATAAAACAAAAATTACTTTTACACATTTCATAAAATTTTATAAATATCATGTTCAGAGAACATTTTAAAATTTGGTTTTTGAACCCTTGAAATTAAAGTTGAATATAGTTAAAAATGAAATTCAATAACCAATAAATCATAGAAAATAATGTTCTTGTAAACATTTTAAATAACGTGGAAAATTAAGAAAAAATTAATTAATCAAGGATGAAATAAATTAAGCTTTCCTAAAAAAATTATTAATCGTTTTAAGTACAAAAGATATAAAACATGAAAAAAAACAAAAAAAATAACTGGAGTAGAATAAAATAGATAGGTTTTGAAAATAATTATCATATAACTTCCCTCAATGTAAATTTAATGTAGATATTTCCAAAAAGAAAGGGTATTTTATCATAATCCCTTACCACTTTTTTTCTTCTTAATCATAACACCCATGACATAAATAACTTCACATGAAACTTCAAAAATAATGAATATAAATAGATTCATGATAAAACATATAAAAGGGGAAGTGTCTATGTCATATAAACACAAATAGGTGAATAACTTGAAAAATGTATCAACAAAGCAATATTGAGATTAAGAATCCTTACCTCAAGTCTCATCTTGCTCAGTACCACTTAAAAATCTTATATAATAATTATAGATTTCTTATATATCAATTATAAAATTGATTGAAGTTTAGTGGTTGGATTTTGACTCTGTGAAGAACATGTAATACCCGCCAGCTCCTTTTCCAGCTCTCCTAACTATTGCTCTAGCGTGTGTGTCAGTCTTTGAGATTTCGATCTCACTGATTCCTTATGAGAATTCCTCTACTCGGCCTCCACCCGAACAATCCTTCAAATAGGCTCTCTGTAGGAAATAGTTGGATTATAATGAGTTATAAGATAGTGTTGTTGATTCCTTGGGATCTGTTTCTTGGTCACAAGATGGTCTTCCAACTCTTGAAATTTCCGTTACAGTATTTCCTGAAGCTTATGATCTGCTTCAACAGACCCTGTTTGTGTGATTTGGTCTGTACAAGCATCCTCTTCCAACCTTCCAGTGTTTCTTCAACTTTTGGAGGTTGGAGTCTCTGGATAGTGTTTTATTTTTTAATTGTATATCTTTTTTTCATTGTGTTTTTCTTACAATAATAATTTATTTCAGATTGGTGTTTCAGTCCTCGGTCTGTAGGGATATGATGGTTCTCTCCTTTTTGGTGGTCAAATTATGTTCACTTGGGAAAGGTTTCCTCTTCGACTGTAGTGTGCATCTCTATTCTAGGCTTGCATCTTCCTTTCATGAACCCTGGTTTTCTAAGTGGTCTTGGGAACTCTATGGGATCTTTCCTTTGTGATTATTAGAGATCTCTTCGTCTCGAATAGGTGATGTCATTTAAGATCTATCTGGATGTGGATTTGGTGTCCTCTATACCATCAAAATTTATAATTACGGTCAAAGGTATGGATGTTTGGTCTCAATATTGTTATACCCTTCTCCACCTCAATTCTACTCACGTTTCCACCTCTAAGGTCATGCCTCTCTTAAATATTGTAGATCTCATCAGTTTATGTTTGATCTTGATCATTCAAGGATCCCCAGTAGCTTCCAGGGCTCTTCAAAGTATTCTAAGGATATGCTTTATGGGTATATCTTGGTGCATCATGATTGTGGGAAGGGAGTATTTCCCTCATCTATTCCTTTAACAGGGGAATATTATTATTCCTACGTAAATTATTAGATGCAATTGATGGCCCATTTTTGGGTTATGGTTCCTTTTAGAGGCTAGAGTTTATTAATTTCTTATAATTCTTTTTGGATAATACATGTATTTACTCTTATTTTGATTCCCAATGAGATTAGATTGTCTTCTCAGGCTTATTCCTCCTTGGATCATCTCACTATCTATGATTTGGACCATGAGAACAAAATTTTATCCTCTTTGATGGTTTCCTCTCTTATTATAAGCTCCCCTCTTCCCTATTGGATGTGATCTTTTCAAATCCCCCTCTACTGGACAGAATCCCCTCTACTCCGAAGTGGCTGGTGGAGAATTCTCAATATTATGCTTATCAGTTCTACATTTCCCCCTGGGGTGTTCGAAAAAATATCAATCTAAATCCCAAACCAAGAATAGATCTTCTAATAAATATCATGGACATGAGCATGGGTTCAGTTTCATATGTCTCTTTCATAGATTAAAAATTTAATCATTTTTATTTCTCATGGTTTGGGATCTCGGTTAAAGTTGGATTTCATCCCCAATGATTTTTGTTCTAATTCTATTTCAAAGGTTGCAATACTGGAACACAAACAGGTCCCTTCTAATGTCAAGTATTCTACCCATCACCTGAGAGTTAACGGGTTTCTCAATGGTACTCCCATTAATTTTCAAATTTGTCTATTTTGGATGGCTGGTAATATAGTGGATCCTATTTCTTTTTCAGATCAATTTATAAGTACCAAAGATTCAATTGAAAAAAAGTGTTCATATTTTAAGTTGTTTATGCCAACTCTGATTCCAATTCTAGAGAAAATTTATGCATTGATGAATGTAGCATGGATTTTCAGGGGAGACTTCAACCTTATGGCTAGCCTAGGTAGAATAGAGGAATTGGTCCCATTCCCAGGAGATAAAGACAAGATTTTTTGGAGTTCATGACTTTAGATGGCCTCATAGATGCTATATTCTTAGGAGATCTATTCACCTAGTGTAATAAAGAATGTGGATACCAACACTCCTAGATCCGTATTGATCGGTGCCTTGTGAATGAAGGGACACATTCTTCCTTTCCTGATATCAGAGTTATGAACCTGGTTAGAGGTATCTCGGAACACTCACCTCTTCAAATTTCATTTATACCTAGAAGTAGTTGTGATAAATTATTTTATTTCTCCTCCTTATGGGTTAATAATTAAGAGTTTCTGGATATTTTCATAAATTCCTAGGCTAACCTTGTTATAGTTAATCCTTGGATTTCTCTTCATAATAATTTAAGTCACCTCAAAGGCCAACTTTCCAGGTGGATTAAGAGTATTCCCCCCAGGGATCAAGATCTAATGATTATTAAAATGTACATTCAGCTTTTGGAGGTGACACTAGAGAATTATTGGGATGATAGTGTCTTTATATATTTGATAAGAAAGAAGGATTCTTTAGCTGACATGTTGTTGAAGCAGAAGTGTATTTCCTGTGAAAACTATAGAGTGAAATAGATCCGTGAAGGGGATAGGAACACTGGGTATTTCCATGATTGTATCACATAAAAATGTATCCACATTTCACCCAGTCGTCTTTTGAAAGATGAAACATATTCCAATGATAGGTAGGTGGTTGGAAATATAGAAGATAGTTACTTTAATTCTCTTTCAGATGCCCCTTACCAAATCATGGAAGGGGGTATCTGAGTGGACCATCTGAAATGTTTATCTAATTCTCTGTTCTGTGTCTGAGGAAGTTAAAGAATTTATGAAGCCCATTCCATGTGAAGAAGAAATTAAAGAGGTGGTGTGGTCTATTAATCCTGCCATTGTATCTGGGTTGGATACCTTTCTAGCCCATTTCTATAGATCTTCTAGGGATATTGTTAATAAGAGTTTGATTAATACAGTGTATTATTTTCTTATAGTGGTAATCTCCCTCGGGTATCTAGTGATACCAAAATTGTTTTAGTTCCCAAGATCAACATCCTTTTATCCTTGAATTATTAAAAAACCATTAGTTTGTTCAATGTTCCATACAAATTTATCATGGGAATTTTCAATAGAAGGTTTTCCATATTCCTTCATAGTTGAGTGTTTTAGGATCAGCATGGGTTCATGAATGGTCGATCCATCCAAGGGGATATCAGATTGGCTCAAGAAATGATTAGTGATGTCAAACTAAAATAAATTTGTAGAAATATGGTCATCAAACTTCATATAAACAAAACTTATGATATATTTGAATGGAGATTCATTTATAGGGTCCTTTCTTGTATGGGGTTCTCGGTGTGGGTCATTGATATCCTCTTTTGGTGTCTTAGCTCCCCCAGGTTGTCCTCCTTGTTTAGGGGGAAAATACTGATTTTTAAAGAAGTTAGGGGTTAAGATGGGGGATACCCTTTCCCCTTCCGTATTTTTCATTGCTCAAGATGTCCTCAACTGGTTCATTATTCACTGAACTGCAATGGGCCTGGTTATCCCCTTCTGAAAAAAGAAATTAGTTAGTGTTATATCGCTTCTTATGTTTTTATAGGACACCATCCACTTTGTTAAGGGTATACGAAGATCTTAATAGGTGGTGAATGGGGACTTCTAGGTGTATTTCACCTCGATTTGTCATGTTGTTATCCGTGAAAAGATTTGTTTTTATGTCCCCAACAAATGTTTAGAGAGGAGGATTAGGATTTTCACAGACAATATGGGTATACTCAAAGGATCTTTCCCTATGAACTAAAAGGTATCCCCAGTGTCCCCAAATAAAATTCTAATTAAACACTTTGATCTAGTTATAGAGAGAATCATGAGGTGAATTCTCAATTAGAAAAACATGTTTTTATCTTTTAGAGGAAGAATCACTTTGATTAAAGTTGTCCTCTCTTCCATACCCATGCACATTTTGTCCACATTGAAGGTACTAATGAAGGTTATTTCCAACATTAAGATATATATTTTTTCCTTCTTGTGGGAAAACCACCTTGAGGAGAAGTATAATTGGACCTCTAGTAACTAGCTTACTAGACCTATTTCAAGAGGGGGTACCAACATAAAAAGTATTTCTTCAACCATGAATGGTCTTCATGTAAAGCTTTCTTGGGAAATTATAGAGGGGATATCTTTGTGGGGTACGTATATGAAAGGTACTTATGGATGTGAGGGTTTTTTTCAAAGTGAATCCCTCCAAGATTCAAAAGTTGGTTCGACCTTATATTCTTACACTTCTGTTTCATTCTCTATGGTTGATTGGTAAGGGTATTAGTCTTTCTAACCATAACGGGTCTGGTGATATTCTTTGTTTCCCGAGCTAACCCACACCGAATATCAGCTTCTGAGAGGCCAACAAGTATCCTAGATTTATTCACACCTCCAAGGATGATAATTATAAGAGTATATTTGATAGCGTTGTGGAATCTAATGAACCGGAAAAATGTGTATTCATTAGTTATAGGATATGTTCTTTCAAGATTAATGAATTTCATAATATTCAAGCATTAAACACTCCTAAAGATCAATGGGGAGAAACCTTATGGTGTAGAGAGGTTCTTAAAGTTCTGTTTTCTTGTTTGGTGTATCTGTAACAGTGCTATATCTTCCAAAGTGTGTGTCTAGCAGTGAGGGATTAGTCTCACCTCCAAGTGTTTCTTATTTTATGGATCTGGGAATCGAATCCATATAGAATCTATTTTTCAGAAGTGAATGGGATAAAGTGATCTGGAGGGCATTTGGACAGTTTACTGGGTGGTCTGAACAGGCTATTTCATCACAGATCTTTTTACAACTATGATTTGGAGGATCGGATAGGCAACGATCTAAACAAAAGGCCAGGTCTGTGATTATCATAGAATGTTGGTGGATCATTTGGTCATCCATGAATGAGAGAAGGCATAGATCTCCTTCGATTTCCATTATAGTTATTATTTTGAAAACCAATAATTTAGTGCTGGATTTGTACATATTATGTAAAAAACTAGGGAGAACTTATTCCATTATGGATCTGGAACCTCTGAAACTTCACATAAATAATGAAATTGTCCAGGGGAAATGGATAAAATAGTTTTCTCCCTTATAGGGGATAAATATAAACACTAATGGTTCCTGTTTTATGCGATCTATGTGTCATGGTTGTTGGTCAGAGACTTCAATGGTGCAGTTGTGGTTGTTTTTTCAACCTTATTTGGAAATGGTGATTCACTTAAAGTGGAAGCACATGAAATTCTCACTGGAATTATAATTTTTAATCATAGGGACATCCCTATCAGTGAGTTAGAGACTGATTCATATTCATTTTACAATGCATTATCAGGTAAGGGGTATGTTCCATGGTCTTTGGAATATTCTATCAGAAGATGTAAGTAGCTAATAACTGATCACACCAGAATTATTCATACTTGGAATGAGGTTATTGTTGTAGTGGAATTTCTTACTTATAATGTGTCTTGGAATGATGCGATATTGATCTTTTTTTGCCTTGGATCTTTACCACCCGAGGGCATCAAGTTTTTTCGGGTTGATGCCCTAGGATTTCTTTATTTCATATCCCCATAATTGTTTCTTGAACATTTGAGAGAAAACGAGTCTATTTTACATACATGCTTCGGTTTCACAACTCTGGTCCTTGCACCTTGGTCATGGTTTCATCATCCTAATAATATTAATCATATAATAATTATCAGGTTTATTCATAATATATACTATTATAAACATCCATATAAGGTGGTTCTGAAAATTTACATACATCACATCATGAAGATAGTAGTACATATGTATGCACGAGCGATGATTCCACTTCACAATGGATGTAACAAAATAAAAGAAAATAATAATTCAAATTTAAATATTAATAATTATATCATATATATTCATTAAATATATCCATATTACAATTTATGTAGATGGTAAATGAAAAACATATTGCATCACTTTGTGGGCATGGTAGTCTCTATGTACCCATGAGTGACGTTGTCATTTTCCAATAGATGAGAATGAGATATAAAAATGGTTATAATATTTACATTAAAATATATAAGTATGTTAAATATAATTATTTAAATATGTTAACATGTTTATAGATCATTTGGAGGAGTTTTGAAAAGAATGAATCTTGAAATATATTGGTAATTACACATACCTCTTCTCCAGGTATCTTCATTTGAAAAGCACCTCAATGCTCATTAGATATGTCTATTAGAAAGAAAAGAACATCATGATCATGGAAAATAATTTTAGTAGATTATTTGGGAAGATATTAGTTGAGATAAAGGGCTTTATTTGGGTGTGTAAGCGAGAAGAGGAGGTTCCATTTTAAAAGTGAGGTGGGTGTCATACTATTAATTGATTGAAACTTTATTATATAATATATGTTCTATTCAAGTCAACTGGATCCTAAATTACAAATAGTAAAAGATAATAAATCTAAGGTAAAAATACCATCAGCTAATAAAATTAAAAAATGATTTTATTTATATTTTAAACCTTATGTATTATATTGTCCCCTCTTATAATATTTTTTATAATGATATGGTATTAAAATTTTATCATTATAACTATTTATTTTTAAAAAACATTAAGTTAGTCTTATTCAATAATATTAATTATGATTATTTAAAACATTTAATATATTTTAAATGTTTAAATTAATAAATTAAATAAGAATAAATTCTAATATCCTTCCACAAAACTTGTAAAATAATTTTTAGATAAATGTATTTTTAAGAATAAAAATAAATTAATTTGTATTCCTTTCTAAGTGATAACCATTACATGATTGTTAATATATTTTATTGAATAAATGATCTAAAAATGTCATTAAAATTATTCATCAATACTGATTGATTTAATTAAAAATGATAAAAATACATCATACATATAAAAATAGTTTACTAAAATATAACTCTTTTTACCATCAAATGATTTCATATTCACTTATATTCAATTGATAATCAATATGTGAATAAATATTCATTTTTTACATTCGATAGTAATATATTTATTCGAAATCATAGTTTATTATTTATCAAAATACATAATATATATAAAAATACAATACTTTGAAAAATTTATCTTTTAAATTAAAATAATATTATTTTTAACATTTAAAATTGATTACTTATTTCCTCAGCGCTAACTAATACTTTTTCATTGATGAAAAAGTTTATACATATATATTGTAATTTATTTATCCATATTCATACCCAAAAATCCAACAACAATGTGATAATAGTAATATTTATTAGTAAAATTTCAATAGTATATCATGATTCGTTTAAGATTAGTATTTAATGTAATGAAATATAACTAGCATGTAATTTTATTTAAAAATAAATACATTAAAAAATATTAGGGGGTTACACTATTCACCCTTATAATAATTTCACCCATGAAATTTGGTTACAAAAATTAAAACAAATGAGGACACTTCATCCTCATTAAACCATCAGGTTCCGATGTAACATCCTCAAGTTTATGGTTTCGCCATAAAATTTTGACCAGGTGAGTAGTCTTGTTTACATTAAATTTCACTCCTGGATCTAAAAACTCAACTAGTTATTACTCATAATAAATATCTTTACCCATTTTTACAAACTCTTATTTCTGTACACGTGAAGGGTCAAGTATATACTCCCTCAAAATTGATACATCGAACATATCATGAAATTAAGAAAGGATCAGTTGAAGCCCCAAGTGATAAGTAACCATCCTGATACAATCAAGAATCACAAAGGGGAATAAATATCTAGGGATCATCTCAACCTTCTTTACAAATATCAAAACCTTCTTCCAATGAGATATTTGTATGAATATCTTGTCAATGGTATCAAACTCTAGATCTCACCAATGATTATCAGAATAACACTTATATTGAACCTGAGATTCACTACAATGTTGTGGAATATCTCTAACATTCAATAACATTTACTTACCAAGATTAGGTCCCAATATCTTGTATTCCCCAACTTCATCCTAGTATGTTTTAGTCATACACTTCTTTCCATATAGTGATTCATAATAAGCCATCTAAATTCTCGATTGAAAGCTATTTTTGTAAGAAAAATTGACAAGATAAAGGTATTGATCACAACCACCATTAAAATCCAAAAAATAATCTCTCAATTTATATTATAGCATTTTAACAGCCCTCTGATATTTATCATCTTTCTAAAGTTGATATTAAATGTTAAAGTTCATGTTTCTATTCAAGTTTTACTGATGACATAGTTTGATCATTAATGTAAACCACAGATCAAAATCATGTATAATAGAATATGGTACCTCATAAAACCATACCACTTCATTTACATATATTCTATTAATCTAATAAAGATATTAATCATACATGATAGCTAAAAAAATATTTTCCAAAAATTGGTCAACTACAACCCAAATAGAATTATGGTCATTATACTTTTTTGGGAGTCTGATGAATAAATCCATGAATATATTTTACCATGACCATAATATTATAAATAATGATCGTAATATCCCCCTAGACTTAAATATATGGTATTTAACTTTTTGACAAACCAATCAATCATATACATATTCTAAAATATAAATTTTAATTTTATCTCATAAGAAATAATGTTTCAGATGTATTTACATCTTCATACTTCTGGGATAAATAGAGAAAGATAAACTAAGAACTTCACCAAATAGATCCTTCATTAAATATAGTATTAATAGAACATATACCCAGTTCCTGAATAATCCCATTCCATTAAAATAATGTTTCATCTTATAATAATCCTTAAATAATATCCATGTTATTCCTTATTCTTGGATTATATAATAATATCATCTATAAAGACTACCATAAACTAAAAATGGTAATATATGAAGACTATATTCATTAAAACCACAAAGATAACAAAATCATTGGTGAGTTCGAATGGAATCAATATAAAATCATAATTTTCTTACCTCTTATGAAATGATGTATTGGGTATATTCTCTTTTTTGACCCTCGGCTAATGATATCATGATCAAAGATAAATCTTGGAAAATATTTAACTCTTCATAATTGATAAAACTGATCACTAATGTGTGGTATAGGATACTTATTCATAATAGTGATCATGTTAAGTTAATGATAATCAATGAAGGTATACACTACCCTATCATTCTTCTTATCAAAAAGAATAGGTGCACTCTATAGTGAGGAACATAGGCAATTGAATCCCTTATTAAGATTCTCCTATTGTTTCTTCTTTCATTCCAATAAATAAAACAGGTATATTTTATAAGGAGTCTTTGAAATAGGCATATCCCCATGTATGAGTTCTTCTGAAAACTCCACTTCCAGATTATGGGGAATACTATGTAAATTTTTATAAAATATATCTTTATATTCTCAAATAATATGAATCTCTTCAATATTTATTTTCTCCCCAACCATTTAAGATAATTATCCATCACGAATATTCAGTAATACCCATAAAATATATGAAATTTGCATTAAAATTTCATATTCATCCTCACATCGATATAAAATCATAGGTTGATTCATAATATTAAATGTGACTTCTAATCCTTGGAAATTAATATTTTCCTTATTTAAATAAGCCAAATAGATTCTCAAAATCACATTAAATTACACTAAATGAAGAATAATAATATTTTCATGGAACATAATCTTACAAATGTCAACTTGAAATCCCAAACTTTGTAGTGGATGATAACTCTTCCCTAATCATCACAATATACTCCAGTGATTGAAATATCATAGGCCCTTCCTTACACTAGGATTAATCAATTGGAATATGTAATTAACTAGTATAATTCTTTAGTTCACCACATGTAATACATTGAACTATTATGGGAACATTATAATTGACTTTATTTCCCTCCATTGAAATTTTTATTTTAATAGTTAAATAGAAACTCTATAACCTTCTTCTCCACACATAAAATATCTTCCCATTCCTATTATATATTCCCCTAGGTGATTATTCCCACATTCTTGAAATTTAGGAAGCTAAATCTTCTTCCCAGCATTCTATTTATCTCTTGAACATGCCAAAAAAATCCATTTTTTATTATTTTTTATGTTAAGAAACTATCATTGGTTCTTGTTTTCAATAATAATTTGAGATAGATAATTTGTCATAATCGCATGATTTTTCTTTCTACTTTATATTTAATTTGGTTTTTCATTAGGATGGTCATTGAATTGTCCACCAAATTCATTTCTCACAATATTCCTCCAAGTTATATCCATTAAATAAAACCAAAAATACTATTTTTTGTATCAAGAATCAATAATCAAAATAATAAATCATATGATTATGAAAATTATTCTTCTGATGTTTTAAATTATTAGACCTTAATTCAATCCATAATAATTTAATTCATCCCATATCACTATGTTTTATCATAGGTTGAAAAATTCATTATCATTTAATACTACATAGTTTTTCATTAATAAAATAAAAATTAACTAATTTATATCCCCCAATAGTTACAAAATAGGTGTAAATTTGTCCCTCTTCTTCACATTCCATCTTAATATTGTTTTAATACAAAGTGAGCCTTTCCACAATTATTACCCCTAGGTCCATCTATGATAGATATTGTATCAACTTCTTTGTATCTAAGTAAGGATACCATTTTTAGTAAACCAAAAAATATCTAATTTACCAATACTTTTGGATGTTATCAAATACTTAAACTTATCCCTAGGGTTTTCACCAAAGTCATCTAATCTTAATATCTAAAAATAATTAAACCCTACTCTGATACCAACTGAGGAAACCTAGACATATCACGCATAAATATCACATAATTTTAGATGAAAATGAACAAATTTCACAAGAATAGATTCCCAAAAATTGTAAAGGTTTAGTATCTTTGGATACCAGATACATAATAATTTTATTTCATGATTGATATTCAACATCTCTAACAAAGTGCTTTTCACGTAGTATGCTTATTATAAATATCGTATATAAAACCTTACTTCATAACATAGGGGAAAATAAAAATAAGAAAGCGTGAGTTCAGATTATATATAATTTGAACCATTGAAGATATCAATCAAGGATCATAAGTGAGTGTAAGATAAACATAAGGGTATTTTAAAATGATCATAAGTTATGAAATTCACACCCAATATTTCATAGATCACTATTAAAAATTTATGGCATAAGGCTTTATCATAAAAAAATACATTAGTCATTAGAGTTCATAATAATCAACAATAAATCATGATCTATGAAAAAATATCATAATCATAGTACATATATTTGGGAAACATACATAAGAATTGAAAATCATTTCCTTGGTCCCTCTCACTATTAAGAATTTTATAATGAAAAAAGACTCATATTGGATTAGGTTTACTCCTAATTCAATCATTTCCTTAATTCAAGATCACTATCCAAACCATCATTATAGATAGAGTCCCTTAATATTCTGGTTTTACTCCCAATTACAGTCTATATTGTCTCATGAGATATCAATATTTACCCAATTCATTGGAGGGTAAATAATTCTTGGCCCACCTAACACATAATGAAAACCATATATATTTCTACCAAAAGACCATAATAACATCCATCTTGTCATCAAATCATAACCCATGGAAATTATATGGTCTTCATAAATATCTCATCATCACAGAATCATAATTTATCCATGGAATGTAATGTTATGGTATCAAAAATGCATTTATTATCTCATGATTACTTAATTAACCAATGGGAAAGAAAAGGTTTTCATGAAATAAACATAAGAACATCATCATTATAATTCATCTATAAAATTGGATCATATTATAAGACTATATCAATAATTAATCATAAGAAAACATAAATGTATTTTGACATATATAGAAAACTCCATTGAAAGAACATTTGAAACTTCCTTTGAGAAAACTGAGAAAAATATCATTTTCTTTTTATAGAATTTTAAATGAAAATACCTAGAATATTTATAAAATTATTTTATTTTAAAATAGCCATGGAAAATTGTAATGGAATCTTCAATGAAAATAAATTTCATGATGTCCAGAATATCCTTTCTTGCGGTGACCGTTAAAACAATGATTTATTTCACACTTTTTATAGATATTCATAAATAACCTATTAAATAACATTGTAAAACATTATTTTCAAAACTTTAAAAAAATTAAAACATGTTTGAAAATGACTTTAAAAAATCAATATATCCTAGAAAATAAAAAATTTGAAAAAAATAAATATACAAGGAAGAAAAAGTCGATCAGCCAAAGAGGAAATATGGACGGAAGTTCTTTCAAATGAATTATCAACAGTTTTTTGTACCAAAGAGAATAAGACAATAAAACCACATAAATAAATTAAGTATAGGAAATTTTATATTCTCTTAAATATAATTATCATATATATTTCCAAAATGAAAATTTAATATAGGAAATCGTAAAAAGAAATGAGACTGTACAATAAACTCTATCTACTTCGGTAAATTTTTTAACCATAATCCCCTTTAAAGAAAGGACATGAAATATAAATTTGAGTACAATTAATAAAATGATATTAATGTTATAAAATATAAAATGGGTATTATGTACACCATATAAACATAAATAGGTTCATAACATCAAACATGTATCAATGAAACAATTTTGAGATGATAAACCCCTACCTTAAGTCTTATCTTGGTTTATACAAATTAAAACCTCCTATATAATAACAATAGATAAATTATACATATATTATCAAATCATATTTATAAAAAAATATTAATTATCATTAATTTATATTTTTTAATTACATTTTTGTTAACAATTCTTCATTAAAATGACCATTCATGTGAAAATGGTCCATTTTCCATGTATATTTTGATTCGATTGTATTATTACATACACCATAGTAATGGTTTCACCATACCCAGAAACTTAACCATTTTATAATTAGAATATTTATAGATTATATACACTTTTTAACCATCCAAATAAGGTGGTGATTAAAATTATTTATATCACTTTGTGGAAAGGTAGTCCGTACATAAACGTGCACTACAAGAAAATAGTGTTTTAGCAGTGGTTTTTAAAACCGCTTCTAAATGTTTTTCTATCAAAAATTTAGCGGTGGTTTTTAAAACCGCCATGAAAAAACCACCACAAGTTGTTTTTTATTTTTTTCATTTTTTTTAATTTTTTTAAAAATATCTTGTGAATAATAAAATTTCAATTTTTTAGCGGCGGTTATTTAAAAACTCCACCACAAAATAACGGAGATTTTTTCAAAACTGCCGCAATAATTTGAAAAATTTTAAAAAAATTATTTATTATTTACAATAAAATATAGTTTATTATTTATAATTTTAAATTTTTTTAATGAGTCAATTTATTAATATCTATAATTATTATTTAATAATATTTTAAAACCGAAAACAAATCTTCAATAAGTAGAAGAAAAGACGTCAGCATTAAATAACCATAACTTCTGATTTGAGAGTCCGTTTCATTTTCAAAACCAATAAAATCAAATTTTATCGAATGAGCAAAAAAACAAGTGAGATTTAAATCATGTGATAATCAAAGGAAAAAAATTATATTCAAAATTCAAGTCAAAAATCGAACTCGAAATTCAAATCTTAATAACCTTTAATCAGGGTATCCGTTTAGGCTCTACCACATATCAAATCAAAGCCTACGACGAGCTCTATGCCTCTTAGATCTGGTACTAAATTTTCAAGTATTGTACCCCATTTTATTCAGGTAGAAAGGCCCAGAAGGCCTCCGAAACATAGGTTTTAGTTACAAATTCTGATTTCTTAAAATTCAAACTATTATAACTTTTGATGCAGGTGTCTGTTTGGCCAGTACCACATATCATATCGAAGCACATTTCAGGATCTTCGATTCGACTAGTTTTTGTACAGAAAAGGGAGTCTCAGATCATATTTTATGGTCATTTCAATGTTTTTAGGGTCTTTAGAAGTTATTAACGTTTTATAACTTTATTCTTTATTCACTACTCTTTATTCTTTATTCTTTATTCTCCATTCTTTATTCATTATTCTTTATTCTTTATTATTTATTATTTAATAATTTATTTTTAATTTAATAAATATTAATTTATTAGTAGTTTATTATTCATTTATTATTTATTTATTATTTATTTATTTGTTTATTATATATTTATTATTTATTAATTAAATATTAATTAATTATTAAATATTAAATATTCACTATTGAATATTAATAATTTGTTATTATTAATTATTAATTAATTATTATTAATTAATTATTTTTTATTTATATATTTATGTATTTATTTATTTATTAATTAGTCTTTATTATTTATTTTTTATAATGTATTAATTTATTAATTTATTTTTATTTTATTAAATACTAGTTTTTTTTGTTTTTTTATTATTTATTTATTATTTATTTATTATTTATTTATTTATTCAATATTCAATATCAATTAATTTTTAATTAATTAATTATTATTTTTTAATAATTAATTATTTATTTATTAGTTATTTATAAATTTATAAATATTAAATATTAATTATTAATGATCAATTATTAATTTTTAGTAATTAGTTATTATTAATTATTAATTATTTATTAATTATTATTTATTATTTACTATTTACTATTTATTATTTATTGTTTATTATTTATTATTTATTATTTATTATTTATTATTTATTATTTATTATTTATTATTTATTATTTATTATTTATTATTTATTTTATATTTTATATGATATATTATTTATTATTTATTATTTAGCATTTATCATTTATTTATTGTATCTTTATTTATCTATTATTTATTAATTTTTTATTAATTTTTTATTTATTTATCATATATTCAATTACTTTTTAATTTTTTTATTATTTGTACATTACTTATATATTATATATTATATATTATATATTATATATTATATATTATATATTATATATTATATATTATATATTTTATATTATATATTATATATTATATATTATATATTATATATTATATACTATATACTATATATTATATATTATTTGTTATTTGTTATATATTATCGATTATATATTATATATTATGCAATATACAATATACAATATATATTTTATATTTTATATTATGTAATATATATTATGTATTATATATTATATATTATGTATTATGTATTATGTATTATGTATTATGTATTATGTATTATGTATTATGTATTATGTATTATGTATTATGTATTATGTATTATGTATTATGTATTATTTATTATGTATTATTTATTATATATTATGTCTTATGTATTATATGTTATATATTATATATTATATATTATATATTATTAAATGTTAATTATTAATTATTGATTATTGATTAATCATTATTGATTAATAATTATTTAGTGTGTATCTATTTGTTATGTAATACTTGTTTTTTCAATTAATATATATGTGTATAAGTATATTAAATTCGATTTATTGACCACATGAAGAGCCAGCTAGAGTGGTAAAGTCTCTGGAGAATAAGTATGAGGTAAGGGGTTCAAATCTCACCCAATGCAGAATTTCTATATATTGCATGGGAATGTGCATGGGCATGGGCTTATGCATGGGGATGGAGTGGTAATAATAAATAAATAAATACATAAATAAATAACAAAAATATAAAAAATATAATTAAAAACTATTTAGAGATGGTTTAAACCAACGCTAAATCCTTCAACGGCGGTTTTAAAAAACCATCGCTAATTATTTCCCGACACACAATTTAGCGGCGGTTTTCCCAAACCACTGTAAAATGATTTAGTGGTTGTTTAAACCACCACGAAATACAAATTTTTTCATACTGGTGAGTAGTTTTTCCACTTTTTGATGGATGAAATGATATAAGGGTAAATAATAATTCACTATTAAAAAAATAATTACATCCTAAATATCATATATATATATATATATATATTCATTAAATATATCCTTATTACTATCCTAGTTAAGTGGAAATATAAAATGAATTACATCGCTTTGTTTAGGTGGTAGTGCACACATACACATGAGCGACATAATAATTTTCCAACAAAAGAGAATGAGATAGAAAATGGATATAAAATTAATATAAAAATATATATTTATCATAAATATACTTATTAAATAATAATATTTTGGTTTTATAACATTTTATTGAGGTTTAAGAAGAAAGAAACTTGAAATATGTTTGTAAGAACACATACCTCTTCTTCAAGTATCCTCCTTTGAAAATAATCGTAAGCTTTCTTGGATTGGTTTTTTTTGAAAGAAAATATTCTAAAGGTATGGGACAAGGATTTTTTTGTAGTATTTTGGTATATATTGTTCGAGATAAATCGCTCAACTGTTGTGGGGAACTGAGAAGAGAATGTTCCCTCTTATAAGTGAGTTGGGTGGTAAACATGTAAATGCATGAAACTTAATTATATATTGTATGTATTACTCAATATAAGTGACTCCAAAATGAAAAATATTAAAAAAAAGAAGGATAATTTCAAACTAACATTAAAAATTAAATTAAATCAAGTGTTTTGTGAAAATTTAAACCTTATCTATTTGGTTAACCACTAATTTAACCCATTTAACCATTATTATGCATATAATATTTTTATCATGGTAACTATTTATTATGGAAAAAATTATAGAGAAAATATTTTCCTATAGTAATTATGATAAGTCTAAAAATTTAAAAAAATTTAAAATATTATATTACATGAAGTAGAAATAAATAATTCTAATATCTACGCATAAAATGTGTAACCCTCGTTTTTAGAGAAAAAAAAGTATTTTTTATCATAAAAATGACTTAATCCACATTATTTGAATTGAAAAAACTATTATATGAATGTCAATATATTTTATTGAATAAATTATATACATGTTACATTAAAACCATTCATAAATAGTGATTAATTTAATTTACTAAGATAAAAATATGTTCTGGGTATAAAAATAGTTTTCTATAAAATAAGCCTTTTATCCTTAAAATGATTTTATCTTCACCTCTAACCAATTTATAATAATTTTATAAATTATTATTAATTTATTAAATTCAATACCCATATATTTCTTCAGAATCAAATTTTATTAGTGATCAAAATATATAATATATAAAACTTAATTTACTTTGAAAATTGGTCTATTAACAATAAATAATATTATTTATAATATTTAAAATTGGGTACTTATTTCCTTGACATTAATAAATAATTTTTCATCATTGAAAATTTTTAAAAATATTTTTCAAATATTACATAGTCCTATTCATTCCCACTAATCCAATGGGTTTGTAATAACAACCACATTTAATAATAATATTTCAATAGTATATCACAATTTGTTTAGGCTCACTGTTGAGTGTAAATAAATATATCAAACACATAAAATTTATTTAAAGATAAATATGTCATAAAATCTTTGAGCGTTATGATCCCTTTTAGGGGCGATTGGGCCACATTCAGTAAGTCCTTTGGGTCATCTATATCTCGGCCCTTAGATCCACACTTTTTAATAAAATAATTCAAGTGGATACTCCTCCTTCCATGTTGGAAAGGATGAGGCTAAAGTCATTGGGGTGTCTTGGTGTATGATTATTTTCGGTTGGTAACCCCTACTACCTAATATAGATAATTAGCAATAACAACATAATTAAATTTTATAATTTTATAATTAAAAATATATTGTGGACAACATTTTTACATATAAATTTTTCATTTAGTTTATAAAAAATATTATATTATTAATTTATATATACTTTCCTAAAATAATAATAGTGGAGTGTTATTTTAAATTTAGTTGATTGAAAATTTAATATTACTTAGTAATATATTGAAATAATCCTCTATAAATTCAAATATAGTATTATTATTTCTAAATATATAAATATAAGTATAAATTTTTATACTGTTAAATATCTATTTATTTATATAACTAATAAAAAAATTTAAATATTTTTAAACATATTTGAATCCAATCATTTTTAATATTATATATATAATTAATATTGTATGCTTTTATATAATTAGTAATTTATTTTAAATATTTTGTATTTATATATATTTTTTATTATTCATTTTTGTTTATTTAATATTTATTTAATTTGAATAATTTTTTAATTTATATAATCAATATTATTTTTACATTATTTAAAAATTTTAAATTATTCATGTAAAATATTTATTCACTTAAAAAAATTATAAATTATTCATTTTTTAACATTTATTTATACATATTTATTTTTTTAAATAAAATTTATATGTTTTAAATTTATATAATTAATATTTGTTTATTTTTTAAATATTTTTAAAATTAAATATTTATAAAATTAATATTTAATCACTTTTAGTTTGGAGTTTTTTTAAATCTTCATATTTAAAGGCACTTTTAAGTATTTATTAAATTTTATCTAATATTTGTTCATTTTTATAAAATAATATATAATTTATTCATTTTTAATATTTATTCATTTTTATATTATAATATTTCTGAAATTATTAAAATTCATTTTTATATAATTTTTAATTTGTTTTAATTTTAAAAGTTAATTTTTAATATTTAAAATTCATTTCTTACATTTTGATTTGCGTTAAAGGGAAAAACCTTACGTATCGGAATTATCTTATTTGTTGATTAAATTTGTTATGTATTATATTTTTACGCATTGTAAATTTAGTTGTTATAAAATTTTTATTTAACAATGCTTAACTTTTGTATATAAAAATGGTTCTTTTATCAATATTTTCTTAGCATTGATATTGTCATGCCATTATCAGCGCTGAATTTAATGCATATAAAAGGAGTCCTTACCAATGCTTATTATTTTAGCAATGATAAAAGATACTAATATTAGTGCATTTTTGTTAGTGTTGATAAAACTCTTATAGTATTTTAAAAAAACCCCTAGTAATTGTGTTGCTCCTTGTCGTTGTTTAATCTTTCACAAAACCCCATCTTTTTTATTATCACACCCCCCACTTCATATCCCATCCTAGGTCGATAGTGAAGGAAATTTTGACCCCTAAAGCCAACCTCTAACAGGTCATAGGTTGTAAAGTAGCACCGACGGTATATAATGCATAAAAATGGGTGTAATTACCCTTAATATATTAAATTTATGGATAAGTGATATGATCCACTAACCAAATCTATCACATATTTAGTAGATAAATCATACTAATACAAGAATGTAATACCATAAAAAAACTGGAAAAAATCACCAAAAACAAAGCCTAGGAAGCGACCACAAACACCAATAACTTTTAAACAACACCACAAGCTAGTAATTTTTATCTCAATCACTAACATTCTCTTGTGGACCTCAAAATAGTTTATATACATACATGGTGAGCATATAGGTATACTTAGAAGAACCACCCCAAAAATTATAATGAAAATATGAAATAATATTACTAAATCCCAGTCAATAAATATTAGAAACTAACTCATTGCCAAAATAGGAAAAAAACTATATCATATCCTTTCTATTTATTGCTCACAAAGGAATGCATATAAGTAAGAATATCTAGGTCAAAATAATACACATGATAAAGGTACCCTTTATCCACTTCCATAATCTTTTATTTCTCTCACTCCATAATTCCAATTGTAATGTGTTATAATCCCCTCTATAATTCATCCAACCCCAACGAAACCATATCACAACTATGACAACCATGCTCTTTATTACACACTTAAACAAGATTTATTACATAAACTCTTCACTTGATACAACATGGAAGATCAAGAGGTCTAGTGTCTTTGGGGATTAGGAACATTACATAAAAACATAAAACATGAAACACAACATCTTTATTGAAAACATCCTTTACATGACCACTACATTCCCTCGTACTTAGCATTGCAAGGGATAACCTGAGGACATGCCTAAGAAAAAGGTGAGTTATAAATCCCATTAAGGGAATAAACATACAATAACATGAGGAATACAATACATGTTAGAAAATATCCATATCAATGGATAACAAGAGGAACACGAACATAAAGGTATGACAAAGCATGAAAATCATAACATAGAGATGTGGCAGCAACACTTAACATGGTATTAGCATGAGCCAAGGATCATTGCGCATAGAGCATGAGTAAATCCTCATTTCACATTAACCTCGAGTAAACACTCATTTCACTTGAATTATCAGGATTCAACACTCATTGAACATGATGTATCACGATACTATACTATACTGAATGCATTGGAACGCTATTAGGGTGCACCCTTCTTAAACATTTCGTTTCATGCATAAGTGTGCCACATGGATCATACAACATGAAATCATTCAACATAATAATTTATTCCACGATAAATTAATTTTTAATACATACATAAAACTCTATAATAAATAAGTATATGTTTGTAAATGGGAATACCCTTGATAGATAAGTAGGCATGGTATTCACTTCACAATAACTTTAGCTTGGACAATCGTAGTGCCATTTCAGTAGCATAACGTCATGACATAAAAATTCATAAAAAAAGGTTGATGAGAGAGAAATGGGTGTCTCATAATATTTAAATGAAATATACAGTAAGGGGTTCATATAGATACATGTCCCAACCAATGTAATTGAATATGGATTCATGATACAAAATAATTGCTTTAATATAAATGAGGAGAGAGAAATACCTTATGGAATTTCGGCATGGTAAAAGGTGTACATTAGAGTAATTTAAAGAGAGATAAAGGGGTCTCTCATCATTCAAGCATAAATAGGTAAGTATGGGGTATTTTAAAAATCATATCCCAACATTTATAATTGAAAATAAAAGGGCATAACAATAATATGAAACTTTGATAAAAAGAGAAAAGTGGGAATCCCTTACTTCGAAGTGTGATCCCAAAGGCTTCAAAGAGTCTTGAGAGAGGCTTCTTGGGAGCTAGGGGCACCTTGGGAGGATTCTACGGAGAGTAGTGCAGGGGTTGGACGAACTCCAAAGGCTTTTATTGAATATGAAGTGGGATCTTGGGTGGGTTTATATAGGAAAGGAGAGGGAATTCTTTATTATTAAGGTTTGGGACACCACACATTAAACTAATCAAAACCATGAACCAGCCCATGGTCTTTGCCCATGGTTTATTCCAAATGGAAGTTTAAAACAATATTTTATATGGAAAATGGCCGAAATTCTTAAAATAATAGGGTTTCTTATGTGGTGGTGAGTCACACTCTCAAGGAAAACAATTTAAAAAGCTAAAATATTTTATAAGTTTTGGAGGGTCCACTAAAGCTTTGTAAAATAAGTCAAAAAATATAAAATCACATTATTTTAATGTTAAAGTATATATTGGAAGAAAAAAAAATTATATTATTTTATTACATCACTATTGGATCATTATGGTATCGTAAACACATTATATAATTAAATGGTATTTAATTTTTACCCAAAAATTCAGTTGTCTCAAAAAATTAAGAAAAATTCACCATTGGATAATTTCGATGTCCTAATTCAAAAAATAATATTCATTTTATTTTAATAATTTTATAAATATCTGAATTTTCACTTTTAAAAGAAGAACCAACATTTATTGAAAAATCATGGGTTTTGACAAAAACAGCTTTCAACCCAAGATAAAAATTACAATTGCATTCATTAAAGTATATGATCATTTATATTAAAATAAAAATTAATTTAATAAAAATAATAGTAATTTATTAAAATATTATTTAATTCAAAAATCCATTAATTTATCAAAATAGATTTCTTAGTTGAATATTAACTAAAAAATACTATTTTCACTTTAAAAACTATTTACAATGTAACAATATTAAAATGAATGTATATTCTGTATTATATACAAAAATAATGCACATAATCATAGTACTAAGTTCTTGTTACATAACCCCTTATAACACCCACATAGGACCGAAGGGTAAGGTGTGCGATGGTGATAAACTATTGGGGTGGCTCAGATAACATTTCACGTGTGGTAATCCCTATCAACTTCCACTTCTCCCGTAGGCGGTTTTATTCGAGGTTAAAATTTGGAAGCTTGGATTGGGCTTGGTCAAGAGAGAAACCCAATGGTTCTACTTTCTTTACGAGCTCCGAAAAATGGGCTTCGTATGGGGAAAGTCTACTGGATGAGGCCATCGCTTCCTTTGTATGAGTAAATTGTATTTGTTAAAGACCTATATTTATACTAATCATGTGATCACTATTCAACCGTTATATTAGCAACAGTCAAAAATTTTTAAGGTATTTTAAAATCCAAAAACAAAAAACCAAAGAAGTGAATATTTTATATAATAAGAAATTCAATCAGATCAAGAGGAATTTTCCTTAATGAAAGTTTGGGTTGTTACAATCTTTCCCATTAAGAAATTTCTCCATCGAAATTTCGTTTTCCCACACTAAAAAAATATTGGAAACTCTAATTCATCACTTCCTCTGATACCCATGTTGCTTCTTCAAACTTGTGGTTTCTCCATAACACTTTCACAAGAGGCATTGTCTTATTTCTTAGAACTCTTTCCTGATGATCTATGATCTTCACTGGTTTCTCCATGGAAGAAATATCATCCTATAACTTTACTACCTCTTAAGAGAGTACATGTGAAGGGTCTGGTATGTACTTCCTTAAGGGGGATACATGAAAGACATCATGTACTTTTTCCATGGTAGGTGAAAGTTTTAGTCGATAGGCCACAGCCCCGACACGATCAATATTTTCAAAGGGGCCTATGTACCTAGGACTTAACTTCCCTTTCTTTCCAAACCTCATGAATTTATTCCACTAATATATTCATAGAAATATCATGTCTCTATCTTTAAACTCAAGGTCTCATCGATGGTTATCTGTATAACTATTCTGTCGACATTAGTATTCCTTGATATGTCGCGGAAGGGTTTTTAACTTCTCCACTATTTATTCGACCATTTCTGGTTCTATCAACTTACGCTCACCGACTTCAACCCAACATGTCGGTGTTCTTCACCTCTTCCCATATAGGGATTTATAATTTGTCATTCATATACTCGAGTGGAAACTATTATTATAGGAGAACCCAATCAGAGGAAGAAGTTGATCCCATCCTCCTTTAGATTCTATTGAGCATGCTCTCAAAATGTCATCAACTGTTTGGATAGTCTGCTAGGATTGTCCATCAGTTTGAGGATGATAAGTCGTACTGAAGTTCAGCTCAGTATCCAGAGCATGTTGAAGACTCTTCCAAAACATATAAGTGAATCGTGGATCTCAATCGGATACAATCGATAGTGGTTCCCCATGCAGCCTTACCATATCTCCAATGTATATCTATGTCAGTGGATCCAATAATAAATCCTCCCAAATTGAAACAAAGTGTGAAGGCTTTATAAGATGAACCATAACAACCCAGATTGCATTATTGTTTTTGGCTATCTTCAGAATTCTAGTTACAAACTCCATGGTGATGTTCTCCCATTTCCATACTGGTATAGGCAATGTTTGCATCATCCCCTTAGACTTTTTCCTCTCTCCCTTCACTTGTTAACACACTAGGAACATTGATTTATACTCACTGATCTCCTTCTTCATATTATCCCCCTCATGGGAATTTATATTGGCTATATATAAGTAATGCCAATCCATGCCAAGAATTGCATCAAATTCCACTAGAGGGAGAATGATGAGGTTCTCCCATAAGATCAATCCACAAATTATGATAGGGGAGGAGTTATATTCATGGGATGCAATGATTTTCCCATTTTTTGTACTCACCGACAAATCTAATTTCATGATTTGTGGTGGTGTTGGGATTGCTTGACTAAACTTTTGGGATATAAAAGAATACGTAGAAGCAGAATCAAAAAGGTTGTTCTCTATTCTTAAATGAATAGCTAGAATACCTATCACCACTTTGTTGTCATGGTTCACTTCGGCGGTAGTGATGGAAAAACCTCACCCTTTCTACCTTGTAGTTTGTTGATTTCCTCTGAAAACCATTAGATTTGGGAACAAATTTTCATGGTGCCCTTGTTCTTTGTAGTTAAAGCAATGAACAATTCATTGAGAGTCAAATGGAGTATTCCTCTCCTCTGTCACATCCACGGGATTTTCTTGCAGATAGTTAATATCCAGGTTCCCTTCTCTTACACACATAAAGTATTTCCTCGTCCCCTTTATGCAATTCCTGGGGTGCTTCTTTCCACACCTTTGGAAAGTGGGTGATGGATTTTCTTAGCCTCGTTGGATTTGTCCATCGGACCGCTAGAATTGAAGTCCACCTTACACTTATTACCCCCATGATACCTCTAATATTCGTCGATCTTTATTTTGACCTTGGGGGTATATCAGACAATTTCCTGATAGCTGTCGAAGTCACAGATCACCAGGTATTTCCGCAGTATAGGTTTCATCCCACCAATGAAACGGGAAACCTTGCGTTCGGGGGTAATGAAAAAGCCAGGGCATATCGTGCAAGCCTTGTGAAGTTTTCCCCGTATGATCCAACGGATTCGTCATCTTTTTTCTTGAGGTCATGGAAGTCCCTTTCCATCTTAAGTCGGGAGTTTCACGGAAAATATTTATCGAAAAACATATTCCAGAAATTCCTCCATTCCCACACCTCGATCACACCTCCGGCTACTTATTTTTTATCAATGTCCACCATTGATCAACTTAACCCTTCATACTATAAGCATCCAGGATAACCTTCTCTTTTTTATAACATTGAATGATGGATAAGATCTTTTAAATAGAGTTGATCCATTATTCGGTGATTGAGGGATCAGATGATACATTAAAAGTAGGAGGCCTTTGTCTCATTAAGCTCTCGATAGAGACTTTTTCTTTTTTAGGGGGGGTTGAAAGTTCCTATTGACCCAAGTTTCTATTCAAATCTTGAGTAAACTGAGAGGGTATCGGGAAAATATTGTGATTCCCACTCCCATCGGATTTGGCATCTCATTAGCACATTCATCACATTAATCTTCACATTGGTTGTTAGCCTGAGTCCTCCAATTACCAGCCATTGGCTGGAATAAAAGGAAAGTTACGGGTAACACATAATGGGTAATACAAAGACAAAAATGGATGACTTATAAATTATTTTATTCCGTAATTTATTAATATATAGGATACAATCTATGTTATTCATGATCTACTTTCTAACATATATTCTTAGGAAAAAAATTTAATTCCCTTAATAAGGGTTCATACTATGCTTGTGAATTTACTAATGCATATCCTCTGGGATTATCATAACTAAGAGTGCTTCAAGGACTATTGTGGTGTACCAGGATACCCCGAGTCAAGATCGAAACTCCTTGTTAGAGTTTTCACTCCTAGGTACATATGTGTTAGAGCCACCTCTACCTACTCGTTTCCAGAAAGGGATATATTTTATTGATAAACCACTTACTCAATAATCACTAAAACTTAGGGATGTTTTTTTATTATACATAGTCTAGTAACTAAGGAATCACTAGGGTTTTCAAATCCTAATCCAAAAAATAAATAAACTTATCCTCTGATACCAACTATAACAACCATGCACTTTATTGCACACTTAAACATGATTTATTAAATTAACTCATCACTTGATACAACATGGAAGATTGAGTGGTCTGGTGTCTTTGGGGCTTAAGAGCATTACATAAAAACTTAAAACCTGAAACACAACATCTCTATTGAAAACTTCCTTTACATGACCACTACATACCCTCATACTTATAATTGCATGGGATAACCTGAGGACATGCCTAAGAAAAGTGTTACCTATAAAGCCCAGTAAGGGAATAAGCATGTAATAACATGAGAAATGAAATACATGTTAGAAAATAGGCATATAAATGGAGAACAAAAGAAACATGAACATTAAGTCAAGATAAATCATGAAAATCATAACATGGATATGTGGCAACAACACTTAACATGGAATTAGCATGATCCAAGGCTCATTGCACATGAAACATGAGTAAATTCTCATTGAAAATGAAGCACGAGTAAACCCTCATTACACTTGAATTAGTATGAGTCAACACTCATGGCACATGACATATCATGATACTATACATTACCCAATGCATTGGAGCGCTATGAGGGTTCACCCTTCTTAATCATTTCATTTCATGAATAAGCGTGCCACATGGATCATACAACAAGGACTCATTCAACATGATAATTTATTCCACGATAAAGGAATGTGGAATACATACATGAAACTCTATAATCAATAAGTATATGTGTGTAAAGGTGAATACCCTTGATAGATAAGTGGTCATGGTATTCACTACACAATAACTTTAGCTTGGAAAATCACGGTGCAATTTCAAATACATAACGACGTGACATAGGAATTCATAAAAAAGGTTGATGAGAGAGAAATGGGTGTCTCGTCATATGTACATGAAATGGATATTAAGGGGCTTATATAGATTCATGTCCCTGCAAATGTAATGGAATTTATATTCATAATACAAAACAATTTCTTGAATGTAAATGAGGAGACAGAAATTCTATATAGAATTTCATCATGGTAATAGGTGTACATGGGAGGCATTTAATGAGAGAGAAAGGGGTATGTAATCATTAAAAAATAAGGAGTGTAGTATGGGGGAGGTGGGAAATCATACCAAAAGATTTATAATGGAAAATAAATAGGCATAACAATATTAATAAATTTGGATAAAAAGAGAAAGGTATAAATCCCTTACTTTGAAGTGTGATCTCAAAGGCTTGGGAGAGGCTTGATAAAGGCTTATTGGAATCTTGGGGCACTATGGGATGATTCTAGAGAGAGTAGGGAAGGGTTTGGATGAACTCCAAAGGCTTTTAGTGAAGAGGAAGTGGGATCTTGGGTGGGTTTATATAGGAAAGGAGAGGGAATTATTTCTTATTTAGGTTTGGGACACCATACATTAAACTAATCAAAACCACAAACCAACCCATTGTTTTTTCCCATGGTATTTTCCAAAGGGGAGTTGAGAACAAAATTTTATAATCCCAATGGCCTAACTTCTTAAAATAATAGGGTTGCTTGTGTGGAGGTGAGTAACACTCTCAAGGAAAACAATTTTAAAATCTAAAATGTTTTATAAGTATTGGAGGGTCCACTAAAGCTTTGTAAAATAAAGAAAACAAATCCAAAATCACATTATTTAAAGGTTAAAACATATATCGGCAGAACATAATGTTTATAGTTTTTTATTACATCACTATTGGGTCATTATGATGTCATAAAACACATTATATAATTAAACGGTATTTAATTTTTACCCAAAAATTTGGTTGTCTTAGAAAATTATGAAAAATTCACCATTAGATAATTTCGATATCCTGATTCCAACAATAATATTAATTTTATCTAAATAATTTTCCAAATATCTAGATGTGTAATTTTAAAATAATAACTGACATTTATCGAAAAATCATGGGTTTTCACAAAAACAACTTTTAAATCTTAAGAAAAATTACAATTGCATTCATAAAATTATACAATCATTTTTATTTAATAAAAACTAATTTAATAATAATAATAATATTTTGTTAAAATATTATTTATATCAAAAATCCATTAATTCATCAAAATATATTTCTTAGTTGAATATTAACTAAAAAATACTATTTTCACTTTAAAAACTATTTATAATGTAACAATAATAAAAATGAATGCATATTATTAATTATATACAAAAATATCACATAATCATAATGGTAAGGTCTTGTTACATAATCCATTATCACACCCACATAATACTTAAGGGTAATGTGTGCGATGGTGATAGAACCTTGGGGTGGCTCGGATAACATTGCTTGGGTGGAAATCTCTATCAACATCCACTTCTCTTGTAGGTGGTTCTGTTAGAGCTTAACATGTTGAATCTTATCTTGGGATTGGTCAAGATCTAATCCCAATGATGCCACCTCCTTTCTGAGCTCTGAAAAATGGGCTTCATATGGGAGAAGTCTACTGGATGAGGCCATCACTTCCTTTGTCTGATTAATTGGAATTGTTAAAGCCCTATATTTATACTAATCATGTTATCAATGTTCAAAGACTATATTAACAATGGTCACAATTCTTAATGGTATTTTAAAATCCAAAAAACATAAACGAAAGAAGTGAATATTTTACATAAGAAGAAATTTAATCAGATCAAGAGGAATTTTAATTAATGAATGTTTGTGTCGTTACAATCTTCCCCCTCCCCTTTAGAAATTTCTCCCTAGAAATTTCCTTTTTCCACACTAAAAAAATGCAGGTAGCTCAGATTAATCACATCCTCTGATTCTCACATTGCTTCTTCAAGCTTGTGGTTTCTCCACAGCACTTTCACAAGGGGCATTTTCTTATTTCGTATAACTTTTTCCCTACATTCTAGGACCTTCACTATTTCCTCCTAGTAAGGAAGATCATACTATAACTTTACTACGTCTGAAGATAGTACATGTGAAGGGTATGGTAGGTACTTCCTTAATTGGGATACATAAAAGTTATCATGTACTTTGGCCATGGTAGGTGGATTTCTATTCGATAGGCCACAGCCCCAACACGATCAAGAATCTCAAAGGGGCCGATGTACCTAGGACATAACTTCCCATTCTTTCCAAACCTCATGACTTTTTTCCATGGAGATATGCATAGAAATACCATGTATCCAACTTTAAACTCAAGGTCTCTTTGATGGTTATCTACATAACTCTTATGCCGACTCTGGTATTCCTTGATATGCTGCTGAATAGTTTTCACCTTGTCCACAATTTCTTCGACCATTTCTTGTCCTATCAGCTTACGCTCACCTACTTTATCCCAACATGCTGGAATTATCCACCTCTTCCCATACATGGCTTCATAAGGTGTCATTCAGATGCTTTATTTGAATCTGTTATTTTAAGAGATCTCAATTTGAGGAATATGCTGATCCCATCCTCCTTTGAAGTCCATTAAGCACGCTCTAAACATGTCTTCAAGTGTTTGGATAGTCTAATCGGATTGTCCATCAGTTTTAGGATAATAATCCATAATTAAGTTCATCTCAGTATCTAGAGCATGTTGAAGACTCTTACAAAACATATAGGTAAATCTTGGATCTTGATCAAATAAAATTAATAGTGGTACCCCATGTAGTCGTACCACGTCTCTAATGTATATATGTGCGAGTTTATCCAATGAGAAATCCTCTTGAACTATAACAAAGTGTGGAGACTTTGTAAGATGATCCACAACTACCCAGATTGCATTGTTGGATTTGGGTGTCATCATAATTCTGTTGAAAAAGTCCATGGTGATGTTCTCCCATTTCCATACTGGTATAGGAAATGGTTGCATCATCCCCTTAGACTTCAGCCTCTCTGCCTTCACTTGCGGACACACTAGGCACTTTGATGTATACTCAGTGACCTCCTTCTTCATATTGTCCCACCAATAATTCTCTCAGAGATCTCGAAACATCATTGTGTTTCCTGGGAGAATAGAGAAAATTGAACTATGTGCATTATCCAAAATATCCTTCTTCAGCTCCATACTGGATGGAACACAAATCCTTTTCCCAAATCTCACAATTCCCTATTAATTAACATTGAACTCTGATGATTTCCTTGATAGCTTCCACATTCTTTTGAGTTCCCCTATCATCATTTTAAGCATCCATTATTTTTTCCAAAAATAGATGGTTGAGTAATCATTTGTGGAAGGATTGATGATTTTCCCTTCTCTGTGATTCCCATGTCCATATTCATCAAATCTATAAAAATTGGATCCTTCTCAATTCTCCTCAATCATAGAATCACTGGGTTCTTTCTACTTAGAACATATACCACCTTCTTCACTTTCTGCAGGTGGTAATGGATTGAGAATTCATAGTCTTTGATCATCTCTTACCATCTTCATTGGAGCATGTTCAACTCCTTTTGTGTAAATATATACTTGTGGATTTATGGTCTGTATATATTTCACACTTCTCCCAAAAGAGATAATGCCACCAAATTTTTAAATTGAATATCACCACAGCCATCTCTAGATCATGTGTTGGATAATTCTTCTCATGAACTTTCAATTACCTTGATGCATAGGCAATGAATTTATCATTTTTCATCAACACATCGCCCAAGCCCTTCTTCAAAGCATCACTGAATCCCACAAAAAGTTCCCCACTTATGGGTAAAGTGATAATGGGTGGAGTGATAAGCCTCCTTTTCAAATCCTTGAATCTTTCTTTGTATTCATCACTCCAAGAAAACTTTACACCCTTCTGAGTTATCTTGGAAATATAGTTGGAAAATCGTGAGAAATTTATCACAAATCATCGATAATATCCATCTAACCCCAAGAATCTAGAGATATTTGTTTCCAATGTTGGCCTCAGCCATCCCTCTATTGCATCTATCTTAGAGGTTTCCATAGATATCCCATTTCTTGTGATGATATGGCCCAATAATGAGACCTCCTTCAACCAGAACTCACACTTTCTATACTTTTCATAGAGCTTCTCCTTTCTCAAGGTCTCTAGTATAGTGCTTAGATGGTCCTAATGCTTCTCCTTGGTTTTGGAGTATATTATAATATCATCTATAAATACAACCACAAATTTGTCAAGTTAATATCTAAGGACTCTATTCATCAAATCCATGATGATTTCTAGAGAATTAGTGAGTCTGGAAGGCATTACTATGAATTCACAGTGCCCGTACATTGTACGAAAAACGGTCTTGGGGATATCTTCCTTCTTTACCCTTACTTGATAATATCCCGACCGAAAATCCACCTTGGAGAAGAAATGTGCTCCACAAAACTAATAGAACAATTGATCAATTCGGGGGAGAGGATACTTGTTCTTTATAAACATTTTGTTGAGCTCACGACAATCGATGCAAAGGCGCATTGACCCATCGTTCTTCTTTAAAAAGAGGAATAGTGAACCCCATGGTTATGCACTTGGGCATATAAACCCTTAATCCAAATTATCCTGTAGTTGTTTCTTTAGCTCCTTAAGATCCACAACATCCATTCTATATAGATTCTTGAATATTGGCAATGACCTATGTTTAAGATCAATTGAGAATTCAACACTCTTCTAGGAGGGAGACCAGGTAATTCCACGGGAAACACTTCTACGAATTCCCTCACAATAGGCATGTCTTCAAGGATGGTCCCTTCCCTGGACTTAGTCATCTAAGATAGATATGAATACTCATAGGGCAGTAATATCCATGCTTTATATGATTGAACTAAATAAGATTCATCCTCCTCCTTTCACTTGTACAGAATCGGGGGTCGATTATCCACATAGAGAATGATTTCCCTATCACGTCAATTTATGTTGGCTCTATATAAGGAAAGCCAATCCATGCCGAGAATTGCAAAAAAATCCACCAGATGGGGTATGATGAGGTTTTATAGGATGCTTAATCCACAAATTATGATAGGGGAGGAGTTATATTCATCGGATGAAATGATTTTCGCATTTGTTGTAATCGTCGACGTCTTTACTTCCCTGATGTGTGGTGGTGTTGGGATTATTCTACTAAACTATCGGGATATAAAAGAATGCATTGAACGAGAATAAAAAATTAAATTTTCTATTATTGAATGAATAGATTGCATACCTATCACCACATCATTTTCGGGGTTCATATCATCGGTAGTGATGGGAAAATATCATCCTTGTTTCCTTGGAGGTTGTTGGTTGCCTCTGAAAACCCTTGGATTAGGGATTTGATTTGAAAGGTGCCCCGGTTTTTTGTAGTTGAAGAAATGACCAATGCGTTGAGATTCAAACAGAGCATTACTCTCCTTTGTCGTAGTCGCGGGTTTTTCATACTGAGAGTTAATAGTCAGGTGCCCATATCTTCCACACCTAAAGCATTTCCTCGTCTCATTTAGGCATTTTTCGGGGTGCTTTTTTGGCACCTTTGGTAAGTGGGGTGCTGGATTTTCTTAGCACCATTGGATTTAACCATCAGACTTCCAGAATTGAAGTCCACCTTATGATTCTTATCCCCATGATACCCCTAAGATTCTTTGATCTCTGTTTCAACCTTGAGGGAACATTAGACAATTTCTTCATAGCTATCAAATTCACGGATCACCATAGCTTTCCACAGGTTAGGTTTCATCCCACCAAAGAAGTGGTGAACCTTGCATTCAGGGGTAATGACCAAGACAGAGGATTATCTTGAAAGCCTTTTGAATTTTTCCTTGTACTCTCCGATGAATTCATTTTCTTTTTTCTTGATGGCAAGGAATTCCCTTTCCATCCTAAGTCGAAGGGTGCGTAGAAAATATTTACCAAAAAACATCTTATGGAAATTCATCCATTCCAATGCTTCGATTTTCTCCTCAGGCTTCATATTTTTTTATCAATGTCCACCATTGATTAGTATCACCCTCTATATGATAAGTATCTCGTAGAACCTTCTCTTGTTCGAAATATTGAAGGATGGAGAAGAACTTTTCAATGGAGTCGATCCATTGTTCAGCGATTGAGGGATTGGATGATCCATTAAAAGTAGGAGGCCTTTGTCTCATGAATCTCTAGATAGTGACTTGTTCTTCCTTAGGGGTGGTTGAACATTACTCTTGACATGTGTTTCTATTAAAATCTAGAGTTAACTGAGATAGTATCATTACAAAGTTCATGATTCCCACTCCCTTTAGATTGGGCGTCTCATTAGCATAGTCATCACATTGATCTTCACATCGGTTGTTTGCCTAAGTCCTCATATTTCCGGCCATTGGCTAGAATAAAAGAAAATTGAGGGGGAACACATAAAGGGTAATCCAAAGATAAAAAATGGAAAATTTATAAATTACTTTTATTCCTTAACTTGTGAATGTATAGGATTCAATCTATGCTATTCATGATCTACTTTCTAACATATATTCTTTGGGGAATTTTTTTAATTCCCTTAATAAGGGTTCATAATAAGATTGTGAATTTACCAAAGCATATCCCATGAGAGTGTCGTAACCATGAGTGTAGCAAGGCATGTTGTCATGTACCAGGATAGCCCGGTTTAAGTCCAAAACTCCTTGTCAGAGTTTTTACTCCTAAGTACATATGTTCCAGAGCCACCTCTACCAGATCGTATCCAGATAGGGATTTATTTTCTTGATAAACCACATACTCAATACTCACCAAAACTTAGATATGTTTTTTTATTATACTTAGTCTATTCTCTTGGGATTCACTAGTATTTTCTAATCTTAATCTCAAAAATAACTAAACCTATCCTCTGATACAAACTATAACAACCCTTCTTTGTATTGTACACTTAAACGGGATTTAATACCAAAACTATTCACTTGATAAAACATTTATAATCAAGAGGTATAGTGTATTTGGGTCTTAGGAACATTACATAATGACATAAAACATGAAACTCAACATCTTTATTGAAAATATCCTTTACATGACCACTACATTCCCTCGTAGTTAGCATTGCATTGTAAAAACTGAGGATATGCATTAGAAAAAGGTGAGCTATAAATCCCCATAAGGGAATAAATATGGAATAACATGAGGAATAAAATACATGTTAGACAATAGTCCTATCAATGGATCACAAGAGAAACATGAACATAAAAGAAAGATAAATCATGAAAACCATAACATGGAGATGTGGCAACAACACTTAACATGGAATTAGTATGAGCCAAGGATCATTTCACATAGAGCATGAGTAAATATTCATTGCACATGAAGCATGATTAAACCATCATTTCACTTTAATTATCATGATTCAAAACTCATTTCACATGATGTATCATGATACTATACTTTACGCAATACATTGGAGTGCTATTAGGGTCCACCCTTCTTGACCATTTCATTTCATGCATAAGTGTGCCACATGGATCATACAACATGGAGTCATTCAACATCATAATTTATTCCACGATAAATTAATATGGAATACATACATGAAACTCTGTAGTCAACAACTATATGTTTTTAAAGGAGAATACCCTTGATAGAGAAGTGGGCGTGGTACTCACTACACAATAACTTTAGCTTAGAAAATCACAGTGCAATTTCGGCAGCATAATGGTGTGACATGGGAATTCATAAAAAAGGATGATGAGATAGAAATGGGTGTCTCATAATATTTACATGAAATGGACAGTAAGGGAGTCATATAGATACATTTCCCAACAAATTTAATGTAATTTATATTCATAATACAAAGAAATTCTTGAATTTAAATGAGGAGGGAGAAATTACTTACTGAATTTTGGCATGGTTACGGGTGTACATGGGAGGATTTTAATGAGAGATAAAGGGGTATCTAATCATTCAAAAATAATTAGGGCAGTATTGTGGAGGTTCCAAATCATATCCCAACATTTATAATTGAAAATAAAAGAGCATAACAAAATTAAGAAATTTGTATAAAAAGAGAATGGTATGAATCCCTTACTTGGAAGTTTGATACCAAAGGATTGGGAGAGGATTGAGAGAGGATTCTTGGGGGCTTTGGGTTCCTTAAGAGGATTTTAGAGAGAGGTGGTTAGGGGTTGGACTAACTCCAAAGGCTTTGAGTGAAGAGGAAGTGGGAGCCTAGGTGGGTTTATATAGGAATGGAGAGGGAATTCTTTATTATTTAGGTTTGGGACACCACACATTAAAATAATCAAAAACACAAACCAACCCATGGTTTTTGCCCATGGTTTTTTACAAATGGTAGTGGAAAACAATATTTTATAAGGACAATGGTCGAACTTCGTAAAATAATAGAGTTGCTTATGTGGAGGTGAGTCACACTCTCAAGGAAAACAATTTAAAAAGCTAAAATATTTTATAAGCCTTGGACCATACACTAAAGCTTTGTAAAATAAATAAAACAAATCTAAAATCACATTATTTTAATGTTAAAACATATATTAGAAGAAAACAAATTTTATAGTATTTTATTACATCAATATTGGGTCATCATGATGTCTTAAAACACATTATATAATTAAATGGTATTTAATTTTTACCCAAAAATTCGGTTGTCTCAGAATGTTATGAAAAAAATAACCATTGGATAATTTCTAAATCCTGATTCAAAAAAGAATATTCATTTTATCTAAATAATTTTATAAATATCCGAATTTTCACTTTCCAAATAAAAACTGAAATTTATCGAAAAAGCATGGGTTTTGTAAAAAACAGCTTCAAAACCTAAATAAAAATTACAATTGCATTTATAAAATTATATGACCTTTTATATTTAATAAAAACTAATTTAATAATAATAGTAATAATATTTTATTAAAATATTATTTAATTCAAAAATCAATTAATTCATCAAAATAGATATCTTAGTTGAATGTTAACTAAAAAAATACTATTTACTCTTTAAAAACTATTTATAATGTAACAATAATAAAATGAATTAATATTATTTATTATATACAAAAATAATGCACATAACCATAGTTCCAAGGTCTTGTTAAATAACCCCTCAAAACACCTGCATAGGATCGAAGGGTAAGTTGTGCGATGGTGATAGACTCTAGGGGTGGCTCTGATAAAATCACTCGGGTGGTAATCTCTATCAACTTCCACTTCCCCTGTAGGAGGTTATGTTCGAGATTAACATGTTGAAGCCCAGATTGGTCTTGGTCAAGAGATAATCCCAATGACACCACCTCCTTTCTGAGCTCCGACATATGGGCTTCGTATGGGGCAAGTCAACTGGATGAGGCCATCGCTTCCTTTTTCTGAGTAAATAGGATTTGATAAAGACCTCTATTTATACTAATCATGTGATCACTATTCATCAGCTATATTAGAAATGGTCACAATTCTTAATGTTATTTTAAAATCCAAAAACATAAAACCAAAGAAGTGAATATTTTACATAATAAGAAATTTAATCAGATCAAGAAAAAGTTTTATTGATGAATGTTTGGGTTGTTACAACAACCATATCATTATCTAATCCTTCACTTCAAGATCATATATCCCAACCCCATATCATAAACATGTAACTAGTCCAAGAGTCATTAAAGGTTGTATAACAAGAATTATTCCTAAATCCATTAGAGCTCATTAAAGAAAACTAATAGTAACTGCAATCTCTATGGTTGGAATACATGTTTATGTTATAAGCTCAAGATTCTATATCCTATAGATACATGTATGGTAAAACTAATAGTTGTCACATCTTGTGTAAATGGGTTCCCTATTATATAATCCATCACAACATGTATATTCCTTCACATCATACTGCTTCTAATGTGGAAATAGGGAAGAGGGAGTAATCCTCCATCTATTCCCTCACTAACCTTGATGTTGTAGAAAACAAATAGATTCCAAAACATTTGGGAATCAGATGTCAGCCCTACTCAGCTACTAGATCATATGAAATAAGAAAAACATAATGAATTTCATATCACACAACCAAAATAAGGTAAACTACCAAGCCTTAGAGACAACAACAGTTATTAGCCCACACGACACTCGACCACCACTACTAATTCCAAGGAAACTAGATTTCATATAAGCACACAAGCATCAACATTTAACATCATTAAATTTTTTTATTAAAAAATTTATAAAATTCAAAAAAAATATTTAAACACATTAAAAATACTGGTTTAATCATTCAATTTAATCATATGACAATACTTTTTAAATTCAAATTTCAATTTTTATGTTTCTATTATATAAAAGTATAGAATTTATTTAACCAGTTGATGGCTTTTTTTAAAAATTTCGATAATTCAATCATCAAAATCCAAACCCTTGAGTTCATTTATAATTTTATTTACAATCCATAGTCAATTTATTTTAGGAGAAGACCTAAAATACCACTTGGAAGATACACTTACATCTTTTAGGCCAATTGTTGTAGGATGTTATTAAAAAATAACCAATCATTAATAAATCAATACACTAAGATGAAAATGTCATGAAAGTCTAGAAATTAAAACTCTCAACCCATACCAATAAATTAATCAACAACTATAACACAGCCATCAAAAAATATTAAATCCCCACTCTTAAACTATGTCATCCATATCATCTCACAATCCACATCAATTCACCTCTACAACCAATGAAACTATCTTTTCAATCACTAAATATCCCAACCATGATATGTTTTACAACAAAAGATATTAATGTATCAAAAAAGAACAACATCATACCTAAAAAAATCATATTTTTAGCATTGAAAAATCGTGGGTAAACCAAGGCCATAAAACCCAAGCATACAAGCTTATAAAAAAGGATGGGATTAAAATTGTCACTAAACATTTTAATTTAAATAATAATTATTACCCATTATCGTTTGGAATTAAATTATTCATTATGGTATGGTTTCAAAAATAAAAACCCTAAAATCCAGAAGCCCACAATAGTAATAAAAATAAAAAATAATGCTCAAGAAACACTTCTATGTTCAATAATTTCCAAGGAAGGATCATAATTAATTTCATATGCCTAATTTATCACTTACTTTATCTTAATATCATTAAATTATTTAACCTAGTTCAAGAATATCATCCACTCCATGGAAAAATAATAATCAAAGAAACCAATTTCATATTATCTATTAAATATGAAGTGTAATCCTTCATAATATAAGCCACATGAAATCTTTGAATAACATTCCATATTTTATGCTTCCTTGATCTCTAGATTTTTTTCTTGATTAGTTTGATCCCAAAATTACCCAAAAAATATGAAGAATTTTAATCCCACACTTGAACATAAAATAATTATAATTCATGAATCCCATACCTAGATATAATGATTTCAACATTCCCCAAATGATAACATAACAAATAGAGAAATATCAAAATCACTCCTCCCATAGGGACCAATGATACCTAAGTAAATCCCACCATGGATCCAATATCAATACTCAATATATTCCCCACAAAAATATAAGGAAACAATATGTTATATCATGGAAGGATAGAATTAGAGATAATGAAACCAACAAAGAAGAAGAAAACTAACCTCAGATTACCACGAATAAACCTCTAGAAGATGGGTGTTATATCTAATAAAAGGGGACACAAAGTATCTAAAAGGTTCCTCAGGTTTCCTAGGGTTAATAGGGTAATGATTAAAATAAGATAAATCCTAGTGAACTCATGAATTTATATCCACTAAAACTTCAACATTACCACATCAATGCACCATCGACCATTTCACAATGGTTAATATTTTTCTCAAAACCAAGTATCAAGACTAATTTCTATGCTAAAATAAATCTAATCATAATTCCTCCTATATAATTCTTATATAACCCCCCTCCCACTATATCATATAAAATTATTGTAGGGATTCAATGAAACCTATGAATCTAATTTTAGTGGTCACCCAAAAGGCATAGACAAGGGTCTCAACTATCGAGACTCATTGATAAAACCAATTCCCCACACCAAAGTGAACCTTAAATGGTATAAAAAAGTTTCCTAACCCCAAACCCCTCCCAATAACTATGAAATAACCATAATATATTACCACAACGACCCTTTATAAGGCATAACCACTAAATCATTACCTTGAGACTCCACTCTATAGGTATCAGGATTATGTAGTAATCAGCCAAATCCAAAATGACACCACACTGCAGCCCAATAGAACACACCAAAATCCACATTTTCCAACGGAAATATCATCTCAACCCACATTTATACTCTCCCATATACTCACGAGGACCTTCAACCACCCTAAAAGTTAAAGGAATGACTCAAGAAAAACCAAACCCTTATATTAGATACCTCTAAAATGATTATCATCCTCTATAATTTAAACAAAAAAAACCTATGAATGAGAATAAAGGGGAATGGAAATCTCACCCCACAAGATACCTCTCAATGATATCTCCATAAATAGATCATAACCACTATATTATAGTATCATGAAGTGTAAACACGAAATGTCGATAATCATCAAATTAATCAACAAGGGTCATACATAAAATCTTCAAAAATCAATCATCAAATAATTCAGGATATTGAGTACATGTATATAAATATGACTCTCATGTTCACTTCTCTAAGTATTCATAATTCCATCAGACATAAAATATTGTAATAACACACCTTCACAACACTTTCTTCAAACAGTCTTGGGTCTCGATGGGACGTTCCTCGAAGGTTGCGACATCTTCAACTTCTGGCTCACCCCATTCAATGGCTTACGAATCATCATAAAGATACAAGGGATTCTATAACACATGAATGACTTCATGAATTGAACACATATGTGGGTTGAAGGTTAATCTATATTCAAAAATTTTAACATGCACCAACACATTAAAAGGTCTAACAAATCATGGAGAGAGCTTACACCCATCATTGAGCCTACATTTCCCATGATGAGGAGATTTATTCAGGAACACATAATCATTGAGATTGATATAGAGAGTCCTAATCCTATGATCATTATTGGACTTATAGAAATACTACCATTCCTTCATCTACTCCTAAATTAGGTACACCTTTTCTATTGTGCTCGACACCAATTGTTGTCTTAGAATAGTTTACTCCCCAACATCGGTCCAAAAAATAGTGATTGGAAGGATTAGTCATATTAAACATTGAAAAGATCCAAAATATTTGAAGATTGATTACTATTATTATAAGATAACTCCCCCAAGGGTAAGTTTCTCACCCATGAACTTCCAAAATCTAGAATTCATGTGAGAGAAAATCTTATAATTTATAGATAGTCTGTTTTATCTGATTATTCATCTATGGATGAAAACTGGTGTTAGGGTGTCACTAAGAACCAATGGAAAAAAATATACCTATACACGCTCAAGATATTAAATAAGGATCATGATAAGATATTATCATATTTTAGACTGCATGAATACTCAACACCTACCCCGTATAGATCCTTGACTAAACATCCACCGATCATGACTTCATAATCACTAAGAAGTAAGCAGAGTTTATCAAGTGGTTTATCATCACCTATATAGAATCACAGCATCCACTAACTCAATTAAAACCAATGAAGAAGACCATAAAGATGTACTATTAGTTCTACTTACTAACATCAAGTAGCTAAATATAGCCAACAGTAACACAATTCCCTTTATTTACCCTCCAACAAACCGAACATTGAGACATGGACACTACAATTGATCACTTCATTGAAGACAACCAAAACTGAACTCACTATGTGTGACACAGATTTTCCACACCTAGATGTATTTTCAAAGGTGAAATTTCGAACTCTTGAAAAACCATGTCACTAATCACTAAATAAATAAAGATCCTCCCCTAAAACAATACCTGATGTTGATCGTCCTCTAAACATCAATTAGGGGAATCACTAAAAGAAACTCAATCCCCCAAAACCTCTACCATAGAGTCCAAAAAATGGACATGATCCACCTATTTTACCATGTATGAACACAACATCATCTGATGAAGTTACACTCTATCATTAATTTCTCTTATACTGAGGTGTATCACGGAAAGATACTACATCGGCCTTAAGCATCACTAGACTCACACATTGTATCTATACATAACTTCTAGGTTAGTGAATCATCCACAAAATTACATTTAATTATCATATAATAAATATTGAAGACATAATCCAATAATAATTTCAACTACTGTAACTATTGAAAATTCAGACCATTCATGGAGTGGATATACTTAAATCTCTTATGATATTTGAAGACCACAAATCACATACTATTGAGGTAATTACACCATAACCTCAAATAAAACGCAACCACCACAAGCTCAATATCATGGATAGTGAAGTTACATTCATTAATATTTAACTAACATGACTCATAAGAGATAAATGATCTCTATTTCACCAAAACACTACCAAATAAAAGATTTGATGTGGTTTAGTAAACCTTATAAGAAAAACCTTCCACCAGAGAATTAAGAACATAAACATCGTCTGGATTCTCCTTAAAATAATGAAAACAAAACAAGAACTAGTTATTCCATGTGAAAACCAAATCCCTTTCAGTCAAAGTTTTCAATGGATACTCAATCCAAGATAAGTTAGACTCGAACCTCCGGTAATAAAATATAATCCCAATGAAACTCTACACCTCCCCAACAATATTTGGGGATAAGAAATAAACAGACACCTCAATCCTCAAAGTGTGCATAGATATTCCATGTTGAGACATGACAAGTCTTAAGAAATGAACCATATGGGCCCAGACCATACACTTCATAAACTTCCTAAATAGTTGATTATATCATGTAACACCAAAAATAGCTCTTATATACTCCATATAATCCACATAAAACTAAAAATAAACTAAGATGTTGTCAATAAACACCATTATGAATCAATACAGAATCTCACAGAACATTGAATTCATCAGTCCCATGCACACTGTTAAAGTGTTTGTAACACTGAACAATATTACCAAAAGTTTAAAATTCCAATAATGATATATAAAACTAGTCATCATAATATCCTCATACAAGACCCACATCTGATGATATCTTCGCAAAATATAAATCTTCAAGAACCAATTAGCCCCCTTAAATTGATTAAATAAATGGCTAATTTGTCGGTGGGCATATCGGTTCTTCACTGTCACTATATTCAAGCGACAGTAATTGATACCCAAATATATACTACCATATGAATTCTTCACAAATAGAAATAAAGAACTTAAAGGTGACATTATGGGACAAATAAAACCTGAATAAATAATATTTTAAACCATAATCCATAGCTCTCATATCATAAAATGCATCATCATATACAAGGAAAACGATTTTTGTGTGACGTCACGATGAAACTTTATCCAAAACATGATCTCATGTGAATGGAATCAAGTCTTAATAACTTCTAAAGATACATTAGGGTATTCTTCCACAACCCTAGGAAACCTCATTGATTAAACCTCTACTGAACCAAAACATAGGACATCTATCAAGGAATATATGGACTCAATACACCCCCTTCCCCTTTTGATAATCTCACTCACTGAAAAACATGACATGAAATCCATTGGAATCATGGAATATAATATGACTCCTAAATAAATAAATAATATCCCACACAAAATACAGTTTATCAATTTAAATGATGATTTCATATAGCTATTATCAAATTTAGGAAATCTCCCCAGAGTGATACTTCACTAGAATCATATCACAATCTCTACACACATCATACGAGTATATGATTACAAGAGTATGTAATTATCTATAAAAAATGGTTAATTTTAGTTTATAAAAATAAAACTTACGGTTTTTACCAACCACTTTAAGAAAGTTTTAGGATGAAGTTTCATAATGATTAACCTTATAATCATAGTAAGATAATGTATATAAAATACATTATATAAAATTCTATATAAATTAAAAGTGGAAAAAAAATTAAAAATAAGTAAAATAAACTTACTAAAAGTATATAAAAACATAAAAAACATTTATAAGAAAGATACAAACTTTAACCTTTAGTGTTAAGGAAGTATTTAACTATACTTAAGGTATCCATGATATTCACCAGATCAAAAAGGTATGTCTTCCTTAACCATGGAACCCCTCAATACAAATATCAAACATAGATCTATTTACCTTAACCTTGGGAACCCTTTATCATGCTGATTGGAATAACCACTATCTATCTATCCTAATAGGCCTTGATCAAACAATATCAGGAATGGATATTATAAGATAAAATTCTCTTAAGGAATTTACAATAGTATCCTCATGATTGGATGCCTTAATAAAAACTCTCTATTATTACAATAAAGTGAACTCAATTTACAAGGTGTTTAAAAATAATCATAGAAAAATTATATATCTTTTTTAAAAATATTATCCATCCTCGAATATATCACTATTTAGATGCAGACTTCCAAAACTCATATTCTGAATTTTCTATAGGTTTTTTCAATGGCATCCGATGAACTTCTACTTAACTTGGAAAGTTTAGCATAGCAACTCTATCTAACAGTAGTCATGTTTTATATCACTACAATTTTTTTGGTTCCATTTATTAGAAAGAATATATATTCATATGGATTAATTTATTTAGTTATTCATCTAATATGTTTCATAAATTTTCAATCGGTGGACATGCCAGCCTCCATAAAATAATGTCAATCCAATAGACTTAGAAGAAATATTTCTTCTGGAGTTAATTATACATCATCTATTAGACATTATAAACCTTAATCAGGTGAATTTATTATCCATATTTATGATTTAAAAATTGTATTCTTATCTGCTATACATAATAATGTATTGTCTAATTGAAGTGATATCCTCAATTTGATAAACTTAATAACATTTCATCTGATTGAATAGATATTCTTCCTTATGGGAAACATTAAAATTTCCCAAAAAATAGATTAACTACTTCAGAAGTGTAAAATTTAAAAATATATATAATGTTAAGAAGTGAATTTTGATTTTCAAAACTTATTTTATAAGGGTTATAAAGTATTAGTTCTACTCAACAACAATCAAGATCGACCTTTAACTAGAATAATCAAAACTAAGGGGAATAGAGGCCTCTCTACATCGTGTACCAAAGCATAGACTAGGGTGAGAATAATGAAGAGGTGTGTAGATACTCAATCAAGAAAAAAACATCCAATTATTATATAATTAGATAATACTTCATATGATATTTGTCTCACCTAGTGTGGGAAACTCTAAAGAATATATCTGACCGAGTCTGGCTCCAAAGACTCTAAAGACCTGATGGATACAATCTCCATAAGTGTGCTCTTCTTTTTGTCCCATATATTTATATGAATTTTGGTGTGACCCCCTACTTGACATATCTCCTCTCTTCTGATCAAAACCCGAAGCACCATATTATTTCTTCTGCCTTGAAAGATATTTTTATAATAGATGATCCTAAAGAGGGATACCTGTCCCACACTAACTTCAAAGAGTGGTTATACACTCAATATTCTTATAACAATTACATTTTCATGTGAAAAAACAATTCTTGATATACTTGAATGGTTTGAGAAGATTCAACCATGCAGAATGAGATAAAGAATGATGGAATCATCACCCATCTGTCTTAGACTTCATTTCACCTATAAAATGATAGATTTTTTCATATCTCTACTCCACAAAGAGTACTAAAAATTCCCCAAACATAACTAAAAATTCCTATAAAAATCATCTTGATAACATCTTCTTTTGTAAAAACCCAAAGATAAATTGTAAATTTGAATGATGTGGCTTTGCACTAGATCTATAGACACAATGCATCCTCAAAATTCATCACCCTAGAATCCTCATATGGATGAATGTATCAAGCATACCATAAGATTTTTCTATATAGGATACTGAAATATCAAATGTCAGAACTCACTTAGAAGAGGGTATAATCTCTTGTTGATTTGTCTCCATCGGAATAAATGAAAGAGACCTAACCTGAAAATGATCTTGAAATTTCTCCAATGCAATGACTAACACCATTCGATCACCCAAAAGTATAAAACCATATCACCGATACCCCCACATGGTATACTAACTACTAATGGATCACAATAATCCATTTGATCATGGATTAAGGTAAAATAAAACTCTATCTATTCCAACCAAAACTCGGTATCACAATATAAAATAAATCCCTTTTACATTTTCATGATCTAGAATTGAAAATATTAATGCCTCATCCTTCATGATATTTCACTATAGATCTCAAATCTATATATATCTTCTTTCAAGTCCTTAGAAACATCATTGTGACTAACCTAATGGAGATGTTGACTTGGATCCATACCTGAAATAGAATAAACAATTAGGGACACCCTAAACATATAATATTTAATATTAAAGGTTAATTAATTAAGATTTGACGTTATTTCCATTTACTTCCCAAATCAAAAATGGGAACAAAAAATCAAGGTGCATGATCCTTACCTAGGTCTCTACCCTGGAATTATTATCACTTCACTTAGTATGCATAGTAAAGTTAAGGTTCTTTCATTTGATCACATGGGCTACGAAATCATATTTCTGAGTTAGTATCACTCAATTATCTCACTTTTTAAGTCCATTTAATTAAATTAGTCCACTAACAAATGAAATTCAAACCAAAAATATGTCCCCAAGATCCATCTTAACTCTCAACCATCATCATTTATACCACTTTTTCACACCTCCCCAACCAATGGTTCCCCTCCTTATCCAACAATATAGGTAGATATGGCTTCTAAATCCAACCTCCAATAATCCATGGGTTGAAAACTAGAATCAAGGGTATATACTTCCGACAAATAGGTGTAATTACCCTTAATATATAAATTTTAAGGATAAGATATAAGATCCAGTAAACAACTTTATCAAATAAGTAAAATATTAAGCATCCCAATACATGAATATAATGTCATAAAAGTAGATACAACTAAAAACAAGACCCAAAACCAATCCTAGGATGTTACAAAGAACTCCAGTAGCTCCTAAAAATATCTATAAGTAATTAATTAATTTATTGATCACCAACAAGCTCATGCAGACCTAAAAAATAGTTTATATATAAGGGACGAGAATACATGCATACTTAGTATGATCCTCCATTAAACCTCTCATGAAAATTTGAACGAATCAAAATAAATCTCATAGAAAAAATAGTATAACTAACTCATTCTATAATAAGGTAAAACTATATTCCATCCTCACTAATGCTTTCTCACCGAGGAATGAATAGAATTAATAAATTCTATATCAAAGTCATATACATAATAAAGGTGACCTATATCCACTTACCCATTGTTTTTTCACTCTCAGGCCCCAATACCAAACATCATATGCTATAATTCCCTCTATAATCAATTATATCCCTTGGGAAACCATGTCGCGACCATATAATCATCTCATCTTATACGCCATGCACATGAATCCCAATAACATCTCATAAACATTTAACTTGTTTGAAATTCATTATAGTCAATGTAGCATGCATTATAACTAAATCCATTATAGCCTATGGACATGAAACTATAGTAACTAAAATCTATATAGTTGGAATTCATGTATATGTTATAATCTCAAGACATTGTAGCCCACACAAACATGTATGGTGAAATTGAGATCCATGAAGGCCCTAGTAGATATGTTCCCTGTACCTTAATCCATTACAAATCAAATCCACATACACACCATTCTACATATCAATGGATATTGGTGAAGAGGGAGTTCTTACCAATTTATTTATCTAAAAAAATAAATGTTATGGAAAAACTTAGAACAAAAAGAAATTTGGGTGTCTCCAACACACTTGGCTCGAGTGGTAGGGCGTATCAAATAAAAAATATAAATAATAATACATCACACAACCAAACTAAGGGAAATTATCTAGCCTTAGAGATAACTATATTTATCATCCCACAAGACACCTAGCTACCACCATTATGGTCTAGGAAACTAGATTTCATATAAGCACACAAGAATAAAGATTTAACATCTTTAACCATTTTCATTTTTTAATTTCAAACATTACCAATAATTTATTGAACCCGTTATAAATACATATTTAATAAATCCATTTCATAAAAATACTATTGTTTTATAATTAATATTAAGATTTTTATATTTCAATTCCATGAACATAGAGCATTTATCCAGCCGTCCCATGGTTCTTTTTAAATATTGCATTATTTTCATCATCAACATCCAAACCCATGAGTTTATTAATAATTTCATGCACCCTTCCATAATCTGAGTATTTTAGGACTTGGTATATAAAACCACATAGAACATTCACTTATAGTGCATAAAAACTATTGTAGGAAGGTAGAAACCACAATAACAAATCATCAGGAAAATCATGCACCATTAATAAAAAATAAAGACATGCAATCCGAGAACATGACCCATAATGATCAATAAATAAATATCCCCACAACTACCATCTTGAAATTGGCAAGACTCACTCTCAACTAGATCCATCCATATTATCTCAATATCCACATCAAACCATGGCCACTACCAAGGAAACTATATTATCATTCACCTAATATCCCAAGTATACCACTCTTCAAAGAAAAAATAGAAAAGTCACAAATAAGATAAATCAAATACAAAGAAATAGTCATATTTTCATCATTGTAAACTCTAGGTGAATCCCATACTATAACACTAAATAATACAAGCCAGTAACAAAAATGTATGGGATTACAACAGCTGCCCAAAAATTATAATTTCAACAATCACCATTACCTAATACCATCTTGAAATATCTAATTAATTTCGAGCATGTTCCATAACAAAGAACCCAAATATTTAGTATCTAAAACAGTGACAATAATAAATAATGTTTCTTAAGAAACACTTCCATGTTCAACAGTTTCAAATAAAGGACAATAATTAATTCCACATAAATAATTCATAATTTAGTTTATGTCACTGTATTTAAATTCTCTAAAATTTACAATAATATCACATATCAGAAAGAATAATAAGAATTAAAGTGATCATTTTTACACACTTGGAAATATCAAGAGGTATTAAACATTAAATAACCACATGTTATCAAAGTATCCCATTCCATATTTCATTCTTCCTTAATCATTGGATTATTATCTAAATTAAAATAATCCCTCCATTAACCAAAGAAGATAAATAATCTTAATCTAAAACTTGATCATAACATATGGATAATTAATTAATATCATACCTCAATATAAAGATTTTAGCATTCCCCAAGCGATAATGGAAAAAAATCTCAAAACATCAAATCAATATTCTCTTGGGAACCCATGATCCCTAAGTATAAATCACCATGGATCATCCATCAAGAATTAATAAAATTACATATAAAATAAAATGAAATATTTTTTTGTAACATTAAAGGAGAGTACAAGATATAATGGAACTAGTAGATAAGATAATAACTAACCTAAGATCTCCATGAATCTTCCTCTAGAGACAAGGGGTTAAAGGCAATCAAAGGGTGATAAAAGTATCCAAAAAGGGCGCATTAGGTCTAATAGATTTAAACTGGGATGAAATTATATTATTGAAATTTTATATAACTCCCAAAATTATATCCAATTAAATTTTAACTACACCACAACACTAAACCACTCTCCACACCATAGTGGTTGATATTTTTCTCCAAAAAACGATGTATGATGGATGTATACACTAAAATGTTTTGAATCTGAACTCACCCTTTAGAATCCAAGGTGTAAATCCAGCATAAATACAATAATACTAGAGTAATTATATTTTAAAACCAATATAACACACTATAGTGTTCCCCAAAATGGAAGATATAGGGTTCTCAACCAATGAGTCTCCATGCCTTAGCGACCCAATATATGACAGAAAAAGAACCCCCCCCCCCCCACAAAGAACTAAAAAACAACCCAAATCCCAATCCACAAAGACCCTTTAGAAGGAATCAGCATTTAATATTAATCCAATGAATCTACACTATAAGGAACATGGATACACTGCAAGTAGCATCCTCTAAAACCACACTACGCTTTATCTAAGTAGACTATGTGGTAATCCACCTCCTCCATTTGGAATCTCTTATAAAATCGCACCTCAAATATTCCCAAAAATCATATACACCTTCAATCACCCACAAAAAGATAAGGGATTAATAAAAACTAATACCTTACAACAACCATATCATTGGAACATTTTTAGTGAGTTAATTATAAAAAGAAAATGTGTAATATTCATAATTTTTTTAAAGATTTTATCAACCATTCAATCATGATTCTTTCATGATTTTTTTGTTTTTAATACCAAAAAATGTTGTCGTAACCACCTATTATATTTTAAAAAATATCACCCAAATAATTTTCGGTGACTCAAGAATAAAAAGTATTAATATTACATCATTTTAAATGAATATTCACTACCAATCACAATTTTTTACTCCCAAAGACCATAAAGGTTTAGTGTATTTGGAAAATAGATACTTTATCAATGTATTTAATAAAATATCTTCAACATCTCCACAAAATATCATCATATTAGTACCCTTATGGACTTACAATACATATAAACTTCCGTAAAAAACTAGAAAAGTAAAGCATAAGAAATGGTGACATCAGATTTTTAATAATGGTAAAAATGGGATATATAAATCGTAATATATCATAAGACGACCATAAAGGTGTGATAACATAATCATGTTAATTTTATAAACATAAAATATTCATACCCAAATAATCATAGATCATAAAATGAAAAGTCAACTTATATCGAGAAGTATGATTAATAAAGGTGTTGAAGAAGAAATCATCATATAAGATCCATAACATAATTATGTGGTATCATTACCATATGAAATCATAATCTAGTGAACATAGATATTTTAAATCTCTTCTATGTACAATCTTATGATAATATCTAGAAGCAATCAAACTCACATATAGAAAGGTAAACATAGTAATTTTCAATCATGTCCGCACATACTCTTCTGGGAAAATATCCAGCAATCATACTCAAGTATCCAAATGTGAACATTTCTGTTCACAATCATGTCTAGGATTATCATCATCATCTCATGAGATATATATAAATAAAATTACCCAATCCATTGGAGGTATTTATGGATTGACCTATCACATAATGAAAACCATACATATGTGTGTTAAAATAGCATAAAAGCACTCATAAATTCATCATAGCATAAATCATGGTAAAGAAAAAAAGTTTTAAAAACATTCAAATATTTCATCATAGAATAACCTATATAAAATAAATGGGTTTCATAAATATTTCATAAGAACTTAATTAACCTATGGAAAATAAATTGGTTTCATATAATCATCTTTAAATAATGACCATCATATCCCATCCATAGAATGTAATTGGATGTTATAGTTATATAATATACATATTAAAGTATATAAATCTATAAAATATGTTGAAATAAATTAAAAATTACTTTAAAAATCATTTGTACATTTCTTTGAAAATAGGTAAAAATATCATTTTATTTTAATATCTTTAAAAAAAAATTACAAGAATATTGGGAAAATTATTTTATTTTAAAATAAATATGGAAAAATGTAAAGTAGGATTCAAAGAAAATAATTTTAATGATTGTGGTAAAAAAAATTCATTCCATTTATGTTAAAATATAAAATTATTTTACTACTTTTGAAGAAAGTCAAAAAAGGCTTGTTGAGAAAAAAAATATTACAAAATATAATTTTAAACCTTAGTAAATAAATTCAATGTTTGTGAAAATTAACTTTTTAAACCCTTTAAATTATAATAAAAAACTTCCATAAAATCAATTCTAGGAGTATATGCAAGGAAGAAAAATTTGGTCGACCAAAGACAAAATATGGTTGGTTTTTATTTAAAAAAATATCAATCATTTTAAGTAACAAGGTGGAAAAATAAAGTATTATTACTTAAAGAAATTATGAATAACCATAGGAGAAGAAAATAAATGAGGTTTAAATGATTACATACATCAAAATTCCATCAAATAAAACATAACATATACAATCCCAAAACAAAATCAGATGGTATCAAAAATATCTCCCCTCAAGTCCCATCTTATTTCACACACATTCAATTCTCCTTTATAATAAATGTAGATTTATTATACATATATTACTGAATAATATTAATATTTTAATTTCTAATTATTACTCCTTTAAAATTTCTAATTATCTTTTTGTCAAAAATTCCCCATTAAAATGAACATTTGGGTGAAAACTCATATGTTTGTCAATTATGTTTCGGTAAGATATTTTTGGTACTTGAAATTTGGTAAAAGTTTAATAATCAAATGAATATTTATAATTTAATAAGAGTCAGATTATTATAATTTACACACTATAATGTTCCTATATTATGTCAATTATCATTATTTAATAATATACCCCATTCGTTAAGAAAAAAACTGTTTTCCACGTGTTGTGTGGACTACCGCTTTGAAACATAACATGTTTTTTTACTTAAACACCATACAAGGTTGGATATAAGATTGTTAATAAAGGATAAATATGATTTATAAGATATAATTAATGTTATTTTATGAAAAATTTAATAAATTATTAATTATTATACTAACAAACAATCATCATTAGTTAAATGTTTATAAATAAATGTACTAAGAAGAAACTCTTTTATTAAAATTATGTATTGTTTTAATATCCCTAAATTGTTCCAAAAATTACTTATAATTCTTATTTATAACACTAATAAATACTAGATAATATTATTATGATCTCGGTATAATGATATTATAGCAAAACCACCTCATAATCATTCATTTAAACAATGTAGGATCTTGTTTGGTATAGTTTAACCACCCACTTAAAAAATACATTAAATTTATACCATGAATGAATATGGTAAAATAATAAATGGTATAATATGATATAACTTTTTAAATATTTATTTTTTGTTCTATACATCATCTTGGTTGTTTCTGCTGCTGCATTTTTGGTTCGGGGGGGTGATGAGACTTTCTGTCTTGATCTTGCTTTGATTTTTGTCCCCTTTTGACTATTGTAACCTGGTTGGACACGTGGACTATTCTTCTTGATGTTTTTTATTTTTCACTCTAATGGGTTCCTCCTTCTTCCCTTCAAAAAGAGTCTCTTTCTTGTTCAATAAACGGGGTCTTGTCCCCTTTACCTTTAAAAAAAATTAAGGAAACACCCTTCATTTGTCAAAAATCAACAAAACGTGTTTATTATTGACTTCATCTTTAAGGATGTTGTCTAAAAAAATCATGAAGAATATTTAAAAAATCATTAATTATTATAAAAAATCCTTAAAATTAAATTTAATGTCCTATTAATTATAAATTTTTTAATAATAATGAATAAAAACACTAGTATAATGAAACTCTTACAAATGATCAAAATTGAAAACACTGATGTGGGAAATGGGAAGAATTCGTGTAGAAAATGACTATTAATGAAGAGTATATACGAAAATGGATAGCTATATGGTTCTTAATTATTTTATTAACATATATATATATATACATTATACATGATTTTAAAGTATGTTTGTGGAAGACAGGACAAAAGGTATCGATTTTCATCTCTATTTCCCTTTATTGAGACAAGTATTGTATTTATCCAACTATTTTCATTTAAAATTTTTTATATAGAAAATTTGTGATATTGTATCATGAAACCATTTTATTTTATTTTATATGAATTTAAATTTCATTTTTTAAATTTCAAGGGTTTCTGGTGCAAAATTTACTAAAGTAGTAGGGTTTTCTGTCTCAAATTCCTCTCTTTGAGACATGTTTTTTATTATAGACCTAATTTCATTTAATGTGGTATATATACTTATTATTTGAGAATTTATATAATGAAATTAATTTTTTCATTTTATTTTAAGATCAATTTTAATCCTTATCTTTCAATAGGTTATGATTGAATTGTTACTCTAGCCCTATGTGGATTTTTTCGATCTCAATTTTAATTCTTTGAGACTAATTTTAAAATAACCACCTATTTTATTTTTTTTATTGAATGCATTTATATGGAATATTTTTTTCATGATTCTCAAAAAAAATTAAGGTATTTACAATTCTATATTTTATTCCTTTATCATATTCATTTTATTCAATATTTACCATTTCTAGAGTAAATAAATCATCCTCTATTTTGGTAAAGAAAAAGTGTGTGTAATCTTTGAGAAAATACATATCTTTCTAGGTACTAGAAATTTTCTGTTTTTGTGTAATAGACATTACTAAATTTAATAACCAAAAAAAGGTTTAGTGTAACATTGAATCAATAATCCCGCTAATGCATGATGAGTGGTCATAAGACTGAACACCATGTGAGATACACCAAAGGGATATACTTTGAAATATTCACACACCCTAAATGAACCATGATGAAAGACTTTTACAAAAATCTAATTATTCTCTTAAAAATAAAAAATATTAAACCTAAATAATATCTTCTATGGATAACCCAAAAATTTTTATATACTCTCACCATTATATTTGAATGGTAAGGGAAATACCTATTACATTAATGATACCTCACAGATTCTAAGTTAATTAACAGATATTCTCCTAGACATACACATTATTATATTTAATAGAGAATTGTTTTATATTTGTATTAGTCATCTTATATATATATATATATGTTTTTTTCAAAATGAGGTTCCTTAGGGAATGGTATTAATGGTTTTAATGACTCTTATTTTGAATTCATCGGACTTAACCATGTAATGGGTGGGGATGATATTATATATCCCCTAAATTAATTGATAAGGCTCATGAGATAAATTAGGTTGGTTTTTTATTACTCGACCCATAAAAGGATAATTTCTTGACTGAGGTCTAGAAAATAAGTAAATTATCTTGGAACAAGACCTTGACAATAAAGTTTTTATGTCTGGAATTATCCATTCTATCTGTATGAGATCTAGAATTGTTGTTATCCACGTTTTATTCTATTATCATGGATATAGAGTTACCTCCATTTTAATTAATTATGGTTTAATTTTTTTCATTTATTCTTTTCATATTACATGTTACAGTTTTATGGTTTGTAATATTCTATTGTATGAGAATCCTTATAAATCATCTAAACTCACTCATATCAATTTTCTATTCCCTATGAAACCAATTAGAGGACTATGTGTAATTTTCAAAGATATGATGGAAGGGTTAATAGTTTTTTTTTGAAAAGTTTTCATATTTTATCTCATGTTTCCAAGTGTAATGTATGTTTTCATCGAGTCTTCCAAGACAAATAAACTTTTTAATCCTTCAGGAACTCTTTTAATTTCTAAAAATAATGTAATATAACTTATACTTCATGATTTTTGGATTCCAATATATTGAAATTGGTATCAAAGGAATTATATTAGCAACCTTCAGGATTATATTTATGGAAACTAAGTTATATGAAATATGTTCTATGAAAAAACACTCAATATTTCTTGGGAACACTCAAGAAATAATAATATGAATTTTATTTTATTATTAAATATTAAGAGCTAATTATGAATATTCCATTATAGAGTGATAGTGACTAATGAGAGGGATAGTGACACTATCGACGCAGATAGTCAATGTAGTGATTATCCTCCTAAGAACATAAATTATAAGGAAGTTTTCATTTAAAATACCTAATGGGATTATTTTTATGATGATATTTTACCAAGAATTATGTTGAATAGATATTCCATGGTTGAAAATAGGATTATAATACTTATAGTTAACTTTTATATAATCCATATTATGGATTATGTATTAATTTATAATGAAAAAAATATTTCTAAGTGAATGATATTACTATTCATGAAGATGATTTGAAATTTCTTGTCTTTAGAGGTCAAACTTCATCATATAAATCATTTTAAGACCCTCCCCTAGTAGTGACCCTTAATTAAATTATCGGTAAATATGACCATCAAGCATGATCTATAGATGAGGATGGTATCCTAATTATAGAGGGAAGACCCAAGGTACAAAATTTCATTGATGTTTTCCTGAATAATTACATGGTCATCCAACAGATAATGATGTGGATTTATCCACTGAACTCATTACTGATGCAACACCTATATCTTAGACTCTTTATAGAATGGAACAACAAAAGTTGGTAGAGTTAAAAAATTTGTTTTTGTATTTCAATGAAAATTGATTTATACACCCTCAAATTTAACCGTGGGGAACATGTAATTCCCCGAAGTGTTTTTAAATATATTTTTTAAAATAAATTTAATTTCCTTAATAGCTAACATGACACGAAACATTGATTAAAAACGAACCAAACCATAATATAAACTTTATTATTTATAATTGACCAAAATAAATTATTCATTAAACTTTGTGGTATGAATAGTAATTATCATATTTTAAAACTAAATATAGAGGTTTTAGATAAATGAAATATATTTTCTAGTAAAATCAATATATGTTTCAAAAAAAATCTAAAAAATGGTTTAACTAATTTTTATAATAAAATAATATCATTAATTTAAACCACATTTATAAAATTTATCTAAAAAAATTAACATTATTTTTTAAATTATCATGGTAAAATTATCTTAGAGTGAATTTTTTAGAATTAACTAAATATATTAATTTGTCAAAAAATAGTGAAAAATACATAGTTTTATTGAATTTTTTTGTATGAACTCTTTGAAAAGTTAATTATTTTTTAAAATTATTTCTAAAGAAAAAATTGATCAAATATATTATTATTAATCCAATTTTGATCACTATAATCAATTTTATGTTTTTTTGGAAATAAAAAACTATTATACTTGTAAAAATATTTTATTTGGAAAACGGCTTTTTCATATCATTTGTGTGATTAATTTTAAATAAAATTATACCAATTATAGGAATTTTATTTTTAAAAATGGATTCCATATTTTTAATAATAAAAATTGATACTATATAATAATTTTCGCTTAATTTTTTTCCTAATGAAGAGTAAAAACAATAAACATTGACTACTATAGTTAAGGTTAAAATAGGTTTATCAGGGGGTAAGCTAAAAATATTAACACTAAAATGTCCTTAAAACTTGTAAATATGCTATTTTATGGCCTTATTTTGACCTTATATCATCTAAGTTATGAAAATGTTATATTTGGATCCTTTTTCATTTGTGAAATTTGGTAATACCTTTTTCTTTTCAAAAATTAAATATGTGTCTTCTCCCCCACTTATAAAAGGGAAACCCCTATCCTCTATTATTCACACTAAAAACCTATTATTTGGGATAATACCTAACTGATTCCATTCCTTACTTAAATCTCCACTTCATATAGTATTTATTTTTATTAGAAACCCCTTTTAAGAAGGATTTTAATGCAAACCTAAGGAGTTTGTCTGAAAAAATCTGTATCATTCTTAACAAATAATTTTTGCCTTAATTACAATTAAACCTCCATTAAATATTATTAAACTAAGATTATATAATATAAAAAGGGTCTAACATATACTGATATATTATTATTTTAATGGAATTACCTATTTTTTTCTCTTCTTCCATCAAATGGGAAATGAAACTGTTGATCCTGTGTATGGCAGACTACCTCCTCACGAACCGATTTAATTTTTTTTCCATCATTGCATATCATGGATGGATATATTTATGTATTATATATATATATATATATTATATTTATGACCTAATTATACTTCTAAAATTTTAATATCATATCTACCTTCTTACAATCCAATTCTTTCAAAATGATAACATCGCCCGTGTGTACGTGTGGACTACTGCCACCACAGAGCGATGTGAAATTTTTTTCTTTTTATATTGAAATGGATGGTAATAAGGATATAATAAATGAATATATATTACATATATTATATAAAAATGTTTCTAGAAAGTTAAATTAATATTTACCTTTCTTTCATTCGATCCGTCGAGAATATGGAAACAACGTTTATACGTACATATGACATATCATATCCATGAACGGTGTTATTCATTTTTCTATATATAAATTTTATGGATTACTAAAAATAAATATATAATGAATATATATGTTATTTATATCATTTTTAACATTATTTAGATTATATACCCACAATAAAAGTAAAAGGAAAAAATATCAAACCAAAACATACATGAAAAATGGAGAAGTTATTACCTGAAACATGATTTTGATAAGGAATTGTTAATAAACAGGTAATAAAAAGTCATAGGTAAATAATATATGGTATGATATATATGATAATATTTCTATAATAGTTTTATAATAAAACTATATTTATTATGTAGATGTTTTTAAGGTGTACGAAGGAATTCAATACTTGTGGTAAGGGTTTTTTTATCGCACTTTTATTTATGTGGGACACATTACTTATTCACCACTTATTTATTTTATTTTCTGTATATACTTCCCATGAATTTATTTTTGGATTATTATTATTAAATTTATGCATCTTTACATATCAATCTAATTTTATTTCTTTCATGGGTCATATTATTCAAAAGTCAACAAAGTGTTAAAGGTTTTATGTTACAATCTCATTGTTTATTGAGATTATTTATAATTATGTTTATAATGATTAAATATTAGGATATATATCTTAATAAAATAAATAATTTTCATATAATATATCTATTTATATATAACACAAGTTTCCCTTAATTTTACTCCCTTTATGTACTCAATATACTGAAAGAATGTTTTTAATAAAAATCAACTTTATTTCTCTTGTTGGTTGAAAATATTTTTTCTTCTATGTCCATGTGTTCTAGAAATGTGTTAAATATATTTTTTTGATATTCTAAAATTATTTTTTAAATAAATTTTTAAACTTATTTTATTTTTTTAAATATTAAAAATGAATATTCAGGTTTTTACCGAACAAGGATCCTTTTACTTTTTACCAAAGTTTTGAAATGAATCATTGTTTTAATGAGTACGGAATGAACTATATTTACCACCATCATGAACACTCAAGGATTTAATGGTCACTTTACAAGATTTATAGTTTATTTTAAAATAAAAAATTTACTTAAAATTTCATAAAATTTTTTATTTTAAAGAAGTATTTTCAAAATGGAAATGGTATTTTCCTAAATAATTTTTTAAATTATATTTTAATCAAATTTATCTTCATAAATGAAAAACCCAATAATTATTATTCATTATCTACAAGGTATATGATCTAAATATACCATATTTTTTCTTTATCTATATCATCTATGGTTACGATGAAAAAAATTATGAAACCCATTTCTTTCCTAGGGTTATACTAGGATGAAATGTTTATGAAACTCATTTTCTTCTCATTAGTTATGATATGATGAAGGATTAATGATATTGTGGCACATGAATTTATAGATTATTTTATGGTTGGGTCTTATATTTATATCCAATTCATTGGGTATTGAATAATGTTCTTTGAGCTCAATGGGTATGTGGGAGGTTATCTTAACACCAAAATAGGGTAAATGGTATGTTATTTCATGACTGTTAAAGGGTGTGTGAGAGGTTATATCAAGAACAAAAGAGGGTAAATATGAGGGTTTACCAATCCTGAATTAGGTAAATAGGTGATTATCCCTTGTCTAACATGTTATGAATTTCTTTGTGTATATCCTTAAAATATGATTTTTTATGCTTATGTGTGTGCTATAAACATAATTTTTATGTCAATTTTATATTCTTAAGGATAATGTTATTTGATTCCTTTATAATGTATTTCTTATAAACTGCCAATATTTTTTCCATGAATCAATATTATAATCCATGTTATATAGTTTATGTATTTCAAATTTTATTCTCATGTTATCTTACCCTTAATCTCTTGTTATGCTTAGTAATAATTTGAATCTCCCTTTTTTAACCCATTATGATAATATAAACTAAACCTTTACTAAGTTTCCTTTACTTAGGTTATGATGAAAGTTATTAAGTATTATTTTTATAATAAGGGTTAAAGTTATTAATAAAATAGTGGGAGATGGTTTAGTTCACTTATGAAAGGGATGTTCATATATACAAGGTTCAAAGGACATTAAACCTTTATGGTCCACATGTGTGCTTTTAAAAATTTTAATGAATATTCATCTATGAAAATTTAATATCTATGTATGAAAATAATGTATAAAAATATTTTATATTCTAGGATAGTTTTAGTTAACCTTTATAACTATGATGATAAAAAAATTAGTGAGAACTGAGAGATAGGTCTAAGGATAAGAAAAAGTATAAGAAAATGGCCTAGAAATTTAGTGAAGGATTGATAAAGTGGTATATTATAAATATATCCAAGTATGTATACTACAAGTTAATGTGGATATTTTACATTTATACTTATGGTAAGTAACTCAAAAAAATGAGCATTGGTATTTTATTCTATCATCACCCCATGCATGAATATGGCCCTTGCTGCACAACTGATTTGACACTCCTAGGGGATCTGTTTTGGAAATTCCCAAACTCTTTATGAACCATCAAGAAGGATTTGAATATATTATTACCATGAATGGAATAGTTTAAATATAAGGTGTCCTATATTTAAAATATAGTTTCATTATTTATACATCTTGTAAATTATTTTTTATGAATATGTGGTTTCCCGCTATTATTATTATTTCTCACACTATGATTTTTTGTTTTATTTAGTCGATAGAACCCAAATTAAGTTTTTTAATAATGAATGTGATAGAAACATCAATGATTTTACTCCTTAGAAACCAAATATTATGGGATCTAAAAAACATAATATCATTTCAATACTCACAAAACATTATAAAAAATATTTATATTGATATTACAAATAATCATAGTAGGGAATTATATTTTTTCAGTCCTTCATGAGGTAACATCCACCTTCTTTTAGTGGTTCTCTTGATCTTCTATTTTTTGAGTAATGGAGATGTTCCATTGAAAAGAAATTTTCCATTCCCTAGTTTTTGTATCATGAAGAATTCATTTAGTATATCTATCATTTGTAAGGACAAATTGATAAATTTTATACTCTTATAAAGAATATGAGGAAATAAGAATAAATTTACTCCGTCAAGTGAGATGAGTTTAAGAGAATATTTTTCAATTATTAACATTTTTATATTCTTTGTATAAAAATGGATATGGAATTCCTTGAGATAAAATATAAAGATAATGAATATGTTAGTACCTATAAAGAAACTTTTACAATACTTGTGAGGTAATCTTCAGGTATTATCACCCATCTTGAAAATGAGGATGGTAAATTCTTTAGTGGATTAAAACCTATTCTCCAAAATTAATTAGTCATACGGGACTTTAGTAGCTAGGAAAAATTCATTTGATGTGATATCAAGGTATAAATGGATATTAGAGTTACCCATAAATCTCGTTGTTTTGATAAGAAAATAAACATGGAATTCAAAGGATTCTCAAAAAAACCATAGAGAGAAGATGATTTTATATCCTTCATGCTCAAAGTTTAATTTTATGTGATCTTAGGCATGGATTGGATTTCTAAATATAAATACCAAATCAATTTATAAGTAATGTAGTTCATGTTTGATATTTAAAACCATCCAAATATCATCTACTGATGCAATGATAATTGTGAACTTCCAATGGAGAACACATCCATTTTATGGGTCCTGATTCCAATTTAAAAGGCGGTTTTTATCTTATATGGTTTGGAAGAAACTCAAAATCGATGGTATTCCTATTTTTTGGGATTTTTTTATGTTTTTAAGAGTTTTCTAGTATTCCATCAAATCATTATGTTGAGGTAATTTGTAAGACCAAATTGAATCATTGTAAATTCATAGTGTCCATACCATATACATAAGAGTGTGTTGTGTATATCTTTATTTTTGACCCTAAATTGATGATATACAACATAAATATCAATCTTGGGAATGTATAAAGATCTAAAAAATTGATTAAACAAATCATAAATTCGGGGTAGATGATACTTTTTTTAAATTATTATCATTTTATGTTCCCAATAATAAATCAAAAGTCCCATTGATGTATCTTCCAACTTAATAAAAATAAAATCTGGACCCCATTGTGACATTGATAAGTTCTTGGTAGTCTTTATATAATATATTTGTATACATTAAAAGAGAAAAAAATTTGATGATCATTTTATGATTGTGTTGAAGACCCTAAGTAATTAAAAGTTGTATGAAAATTTTACTAAATTTGAATTTTGGATACAAAAAAAAATTATTTTTAATTCATATAATATATTGTGTGGGTATATCGGTGGATCCATCAAAGATAGGTGCAATGGAGCATTATCCTAGACCAACAACTGTGACTGAGATCTAATTTTATAATGATTAGGATAGATATTATAAATGGTTTTTGTATAATTTATCATGTATTTTGAATCCATTCACTAAGTTAACTTGGAAGGGTGCCAAATTCCCTTAAATGAATTAATGAGAGGAAAATTTTAATAAACTAAAGAAAGGATTTATTAGTACACATGTTCTTATATTAATATATAGTGGAGAATATTTTGTAATCTATAGTGATTCATTAAAGAGGGGACTAGGATTAATTATCATGTAGAATTATATTGTGATAGCTTATACCTCACGACAATTGAAGGTTCATGAGAAAAAATACCCAACTCATGATTTCGAGTTAGTTGTGGTAATTTTTACAATAAATATATAGAGGAATTATTATTAAGAAGAAAAGTGTCATATATATACCGATCACAAAATTTTAAATTATATATTCATAGAGAATAATTCGAACAAGCTCTAGATAAGTTGGTGGATGCTTATTAAAGATTATGACTTCTCAATACATTACCACCCTATGAAATCAAATAAAGTGGATGATGCTTTGAGTAGAAAAGATCATGATAGCTTATCATTGATGATCATCATAAAATATCCAATATTTATATATTTTTTAAGGATATATATGGAAATATTTAAGGATGTGTAGAAATATTTTTTTTTCTCAAATGATTGATCAAACATATATCCAAGTGAAGATTAAAGAAGAACAGAAGGAAGATGTTGGACTATAGAATAAGGTTATAAATTTTCTTGATTTTAACATGTATTATGATGGAATGATAAGTTTTGGGAACCATGTATGTGTTCCATCCATTCCAGATTTGAGGAATGATATATTACAGAAAGCTCATAGTTATTTATTCTATATTTATCCAAGAATGACAAAGATGTTTATATATTTGAAAGATTATATATATTGGGATGTCATGAACAGTTATTTTAAATAATATGCATCTTAGTGCTTGGTATATTATCAAGTTTTGGTAGAGAGATAAAAAATTAAAATGGTATTTTAAAACCACTACCCACACCATAATATAAATGGGAAAACATCACCATAGATTTTTTCATTAGAATCCCAAAAATATCTAAAGGGAATAATGTTATATGGCTTGTAGTCAATCACCTTTAAAATTCAAAAAAACGTCATTTATATCAAATAAGATTTATATTTTTATCATCTTTTCATCATATCCATTAATAAAGATTTAATGTTTTATAGGATACCACCTTTTATTTTATTTGATCAGGATCCAAGATTTACCTCATTGTTCTCGTGAAATATTCAACAGGACATGGATATAGTTTTATGTTTTAAAACTGTGTATCATCCTCATATAGATGTTTGATGATATAGAATAATTAAAACCCTAGAGGATATGGTAAGATCTTGTTCTTTGGATTTCAAAGTTGGTTGGTATCAACACCTTCCTCTAATCATGTTTTCTTTCAATAATAGCTGTCACTTATGATTTAAATTTTATCCTTATAAACCTCTCTATGTAAATAAGTATAGAACTCAAATATTCTAGGATGATGTTAGAGAAATAATATTATTGGGACTTGTGCTATCAAAGGTAATTCAAAAAATGGTTGTGTCATTCAATAAAATAAAAAGGAAGCTCAGAGTCGATAGAAATTTTTTGCTGACAGTCATCAGCATGATCTCGAGATTGAAGTGGGGGAGATGGTTTTTATATAAATTTCCTTATTTAATAATTTTATGATATTTATTAATAAAGTAATATTGAGACATAGGTATATTATCCCCTTAAATATTCTTGATTGGTTAGGGATAATATCCTATCTCTTTACGCTTCCCCCAAACCTCTCTCAGGTCCATGATATGTTCCATGTATCTCTCCTATAGAAGTACATACCTGATCCTTAATATTTACTAAACTCAGAAGTTATACCACTAGATCAAGATTTCTTTTATGTGGAATAATACTTAGATATTCTCTATTATAGAGATAAATTTATATGAAATAATACCACTCACTAAGTCAAATTTTTAGAGTGAAATGACCAACTTGAGGAAGCTACATGGGAACCTGAGGATATGATGTGGAAAAAGTATCATCAATTTTTTGTATCAGAGTGAATTAATTTTGAGGTAGAAATTTATTTTATGTGGGGTATAATTTAACACCCAAATATTTTACAAAATAAGATTTTTAAATAAATATAATTTCTTTGATAGCTTATGTTACACATAACACCGAGTTTTAATGAACCACAATATACAATTAATATTATTATTTAAACATGAGCATTATAACATATCCATTAAATATTTTGTAATTAATAGTAATAATAATGTTTTAAAAATATGTATAATGGATTTAGATTAAGCAAATATATTTTATAGTAAATTCTATGTATGTTTCAAAAATATATTTTTTGGAGAATTTTGTTTTAATGCTTTTTGTAATAAAATAATATAATTAGTTTCTACCAATTTTAAAAAATTAATTTTAGAAAATGGAATGAATTTTTGAAATAATCATGTAAAATCTATTTTAGAGTTATTTTTTAAATTTTTTTTGAAAATATTAATTTTTTGAATAATATTGAAAAATATTGATTTTTATTTAAAACTTCTTTTTCATTTAATGTATTTAAATTTTTAATTATTTTTAAAAATGGTTTTAAATGTTAAATTAGTTTAATTATATTATTATTTATCCAATTTGTGTCATTTTAATCAATTTTAGGTTAAATTTTATTGTGAAGACTTCTTATGCCTATGAAATCTTTTTCTTTAGAAAATTTCTTTTTAATCACATCTTTGGGCTTAATTTTTAATTAAATTATACCAATAATATTAATTTAATTTTGAAAAATGAATTATATATTTCGAATCAAAATATTAAATATTACATAATAATTTTAACTAATTTTTCACAATGAATAGAAAAAATAGTAAAAATGAATTATAACAGTTTAGGTTAAAACGTGTTTACAGGGGTTTAAAAAAATATAAGGGTTAAAATGATTTAAAAATTGTCATAATACAAATTTTTTGGAAATATTTAAAACTTATATCATATAATATTTTATAATGATCTATTTTTTATCCTTACGGATTTTTTAAACTGTAGGTATACCTTATTATTTTCAAATATTCTGAGTGTATCCTTCACTCAGCTTATAAATGGGAAGTAACACTCCTATCCTATTAAATCTTACAATGTATTTTATTATGGAAAATAACTACCCAATTTAATTATTTACTTATATTCCAAATTTCTATAGGCATTATTTTTATTTTAAAACTCTTATGAAGATGGATTTTAGTGAAAACCATTGGAGGTTTTTCGAAGAAAAAGAATCATTATTAACCGAGTGTTGTAATTTTATTTCTTATCCAACCACCATAAAATATTATTAAAATATTATAATATAATAAAATAATTATCTAACAAATATTTAGATTTTATTATATTAATTTAATAACCTATAACCATATCCTCTTCCATGAAATGGTAAATAAAATTGTTCATCGTGTGTACGACAGACTACCACCTCACGAATAGATGTAATTCATTTTCCATCACCGCCTCTCAAGGATGGATATAATGATGGAATTAAAATATTTTTATGATATTTATGACATAATTATACTTCTCTAAATATAATATTGCATCTATCCTATAATATTTCAATTTTTATTTGAATATGATAACGTTTCTTGTGCGTATGCGTGGAAAACTGCCTCCACAAAGGGATGTGATATGTTTTTCATATTATTTTGACATGGATATAACAATGATTGATTAAATGAATATATATGATATTTATGATATAAAAAGTAATCTTTAAAGGTTAATTAATATTTACCTTTTTTCCATCCACCTATAAAATTGAAATAGCGTTCATGCGTTTGTATAGCATACCATCTCTATGAATGGTGTGATTCATTTTTATATCTCAAATTTTTTTGGATTACTATAATATATTTATATAATATGTGTGATTTTTATATCATGTATAAAATTTTGGAAATGATATAACCATGATCAAATTATAAGGACTAAAAATACCAAAACAAAACATGCATGAAAAAAGATGTTATTACCCAAAATGTTATTTTAACAAGGAATTCTTAATAAATGAGTAAAAAGGTCATAATTAAAACATATATGGTTTGATATATATATATATATATGTATATATATATATATTATTATTATGGTTCTCCAATATATATATATATATATATATATATAATTAAACTATAATTATTATAGAGTAGGTTCTAATGTGTATGAAGAATTTTGAAACTTTAGGTAAGGGATTTTCATCTTATGTTTATTTATATGAGACACATTCCTTATTGTCCACTTGTTTAATTTATGTGGAGTATATACTGAAAATTATTGTATTTTTTATGTCATTATAATTAATATTATGTGTATTTACATATCCATATATGGTTCCTTACTTTATTTCTCTTAGGATTCAAAAGTTACCTTAGTGGAAAAAATTTATGTTGCAATCTCATCATTAATTGGGATTGTTTATGATTAAGTTTCTGATAGTAAAATATTATGGTATATATCTCAATAAACTCAGAATTTTTTTATACTCTAGTTATTTCTTTATAATACATGTTTACCTTTCATTTTTCTCTCTTTATGTACTCAAGATACCAAAAGAATATTTTTAAGAAAAATCGACTTTATTTCTCTCTTCAGTTGAAAATAATTTTTCTTCCATTTCCATGTTTTCTAAAAATATTTTAAATAAAAATTTTAATATTCCAAAATTATTACATAAAGAAATTTTTACCCATGTTTAAATTTTTGAAAAACGTTTTAAAAGGAATCTTCTTGTCAATTTCTTAACAATATTATTTTTAATTTTTACCAAAAATGTGAAAGTAGTATTTTTTTAATGTGTAATGCATGAAAAATATTTCTTTCCTACATTATCACTAAATTATTTAAATCTTCATTTAAAATTTTCCATGGAAATTTCAAAAGAAAGTTTTTTCTTTAATATTTGGGAAAAAATTATTTTGAAGTAGTGTTAACAAAGTGTAAAGATTATTTTCAACAATAATGTTTTTAATGATCATTTAATGATATTTCTATTCCTAAATGAAAAAACTGATTGATTATTACTCATTACCTACAAGGTATATCATAAAAATATATCATCCTTATTATTTCTTTAGATGGTTTCTTATTTTGGTGGAAAATGTTTATGAAACCCATTTCATTCCCACAGATTATGCTTTGGTTAAATGTTTATATAAGTTGCTTCCTTTTCACTGGTTATAATATGATAAATTTTTTATGATGTTTTGGAAAATAGATGTATAAATTATGATATGGTTGGGACCTATATCTGTTTCTAATTTATTATATAATTATTAATGTTATATGATCTCAAAGGTTACATGGGAGGTTATCTGAGTCCCAAAATAGGGTACATGGGATGTTATCCCAAACCTGAAAGTGGGTACATGGGAGGTCATCCCAAGCATAAAATAGGTCACAATGGAGGTGATTCCAAGCCCAGATAAGGTACACTGGTGGTTATCCCAATCATAACATGTTTTGAATTTCTTGGTGGATAGTTGTGACATAAGATTTTCTATTCTTATGTGTATTCCAAAAATTTATGTTTTATTCTAGTGTTATGCTCTAATGTATTCCATTACGATTCATGTCTTATGAAATTCCATGTTTTATGAAATGGTATATTATTATGTTCCATGTTATAATAGGTATGATTTCCAAATGTTATTTTTATGTTCATGTACCCTTATGCTCAGTTTAAACTTATGAGATCATGGATATCCTCCCTATTTACCCTTACTAAGAATATTATATATCCCATTCTTATGTTTTCATTATTTAGGTTAGGAAGAAAGGTATTAAGTGTGATATGTATAATAAGGTATCTAATTATGAAGAACTTAATGGGAGATGGTGTAGTTCACTTATAAAACAATTTTTTATTTATCGATTTTTATAAAGATGCTTAACCTTTATAGCCTTCATGTGTGTGTTTTAAAAATGAAATGTTATTCATATATTAATATGTAATGTCTATGTATAAATATTATGGGTCTCTATAGATACCTAATTTTATTTCTAAAAAATAAGGACTTTTCAATGAGATTGTGTATCGACTTTAGAGATATTGATTCCATCACAATAAAGATTAAGTATCATTTTCCATGAATGGATGAATTATTTGATCAACTTTAAGGATCCCAATACTTTTCAAATATTTTCCTTCACCCTAGTTATCATTAGTTAAAGTTAAAGAAGGTTGATACACCGAAGTCATCATTTTGAATAAGGTATAGACATTATGAGTAGACGATAATTCCTTTCTAATTAACTAATGTTCCTTCTATACATATGGGTATGATGAATAGATTATTCATGGAGTATCATGATAGATTTTTGGTTTTATTATTTTATTATATATTGATATGCTCTAATAGCTATCAAAATTTTGATATTCATCTGCAAATAATTCTAGCGTCCCTTGGAAAAAAGGAGTTTCATGGGAAGTATAGTAAGTGTGAATTTTGTCTCAATAAAGATTATTTTCTTAGAATTATTTTCTCCATGTTTTGGGATATCTATTGAACACTCAAAAATACATTTAGTCAAAGAATTTCCTAGACATAAAAACATAACTGAGATGAGAGGTTTCTAATGAATAATAGGTTAATATTGGTAGTTTCTTCAGGATTTCAATTGGTTTTCTAACCCATTAACCAAGTTAACACATATTAGGGTTAAATTAACATGGAAAAAGGAATATAATGAATTTTTGGATGATATAGATGATTGTTTAATTAATACACCAGTATTAACTCAACCATAATTCAAGGAATGGATTTTAATTTATATTTATGCATCAATGAGAGGTATTGGTTGTGTCATTATTCGTAATGATAGAGTGATTGCCTATGAATAAAGTAAACTGAAATTATATGAATAGAATTTCCCAAATCACAACCTTTAGTGGGAATTTATAATATTTTCTTTTAAATTATGGAAACACTAATTCTATGGTTAAATATTCAAGATATATATGGACCGCAAGAGTTTGATGTATATCTTCACTCAGAAGGATCTCAAAATGAGGCAAAGAATATGGTTAGAGCTACTCAAGGACTTTGATTTCTCTATACACTACAAACATGGGTAGTAAAACACAGTGGTTAAATCATTGAGTATGAGGGACCATGGTGTTATGGCCAAGATTAGGATTAATAATGATGCTATGTATAGATATCTTGTAAATATGAATATCATGATTTTTATGCAAGGGGAACAACCATTCTTTTTCAAATAAATTTATAAATACTTCTTACTAGAAAGTATATAGAATTCCTCATAGGATGATGAGAACATGAAATGAAAGAATAAAGTAGTAAGTAATGGAAAAATGAGTTAATTCATCAATAGAGATATATATTTGAGGTTTGGGAATAGGCCATATGTTTTATACGTACCAGAATTAAAGGGGAACTGGTAGATAAAGCATATTGCTCAAATTTCTCTATTTACCATAGTAGTACAAAGATCTATAGGTATTTCAGAGAACATTTTGGGTGTGACGCTATGAGGTAGAAAATTGTTTATTTTGTGTCTAGATTTTTTGTATACCTAAAGGAAAAGGATGATAGAAAACATCCTAAAGGATTCAGGAAATCTTTACCTATACTGATATAGAAATAAGAAATGTTATAATGGAATTTATAGCTAGAATCCCTAATACTCTAATAAATAATGATATTATTTGGTTCATCTTTGATCGTCTTACAATTTTTTCTCATTTAATAGAGATAATATAATATCTACCCCTTGAGCATATTTCCTATTTCTATATTAATGGAATAGTAATTCTTTATGGGGGATATATATCCATTGTATATGACTATGAACCTTTATTTACATTAAAATTTTGGAAGATTATTCAAAGATATATAAATACTAAGATACGTTTAAAAATTTCTTACCATCCCCGGACTGCTGGTCAGTTTGAAAGAACCATATGGACATTGTAAGACATTCATAGGTCTTGTTCTTTTGACTTCTAACATATATGGGATCAGTATCTACCATTGGTGTAATTTCCATACGATAATGTTTTCTAGTTGATCATTCTGATGGTACCACATGATAAATTATATGGAAAGAGGTGTCTTACTTCAACTTATTGGGAATAAGTTAGATAAATAACATTAGTGATCCCAGATCTTATAGAGGATATGACTGGTAAATTACGGAGTATTCTGGATCACATAAAAGTATCCAAAATCATACAAATTATTTGGGCTGATAATCAAAGAAAATACGTGAAATTTCAAATTGGTAATCATGTTTTCTTTAATATTTCATCAGGGAAGGGAGTTGTAAGATTTGTTAGAAAGGGAACGTAAAGCCCAAGGTACATTGGGCCTTTTTAAAAGTTAAAACGAAATGGAGTTGTAGCTTATTAAATGGTTATGTCACCCAACATTTTTATTATTCATGATGTCTTCCAAATTTAATTGTTGATGAAATTCATGCTAGATAAAATTCATGTGCTCGCATTTGAGATAATATATTTGGACCCTGGATTTTCTTATTTTGAGGATTCTATCTAGATTCTTGAAATAAGTGAGTAGATATTACATAATTGGAAATATAATTTGGTGAAAGTTCATTGGAAAAATCATAATAGAGAAGAGGAAATATATGCTCCTAAATAATCTATTATGAAATTTTATCCACATCAATTCAATAATTGATATATACAAAAAATTTCTAGGATGAAATTATTTTGGGAGGCATGTAACACCCGACAATGAACTGTATAAAGTAAATATTGTATCATGAAATATCAAAAAATGGGTACTTTAAAGAGACTTTATACTTTATATATTAACTAAAAAATTTTAAATCAATCAAACTAACATCAATTTTTAATTCATCATTTTGAAATCACATTTTTATGAAAATTTAATCTTTTTCTGAAAATTTACGTTTTTTTGTCAAAAAATATTGTTTTCGTACAACTTTCATTTTATATGACTTTACCATTATATAAAAATGAACTGGGAATTTATAAAAACTTTTAAGTAACCAAATATTAATTTATTTAATATCATTATAGAATTTAAAATATTCTTTTATCTTATAAAACCTTGTAAAAAATTAGAGCCAATTAAAATGTTACTTTAATATAAAAACTGTTTTTATTTTTTTTTTGAAAAATATACATTCAAGTGGGATTTGGTTTTAGATTACCTTTATAGAATCATATTATTTTTTTAATAATAAATAAATTTATTTCATTTTAATTGGTATCCAAAATAATTTTACCTTATATATAAATTTAAAGCATAAAAGTATTGTTTATCTAAAAAACTATTTTTACATGATTAAGTGTATTTATTTTAAAATTGAAATTTAAAACCTTTATAAAATTCATTTGATAAAATTATTTTAAAATTTAAAATTATAAGTACCAAATTTGGTCAAATTTTTAATCATAATATTTTCCATTAAAATTAATAAATAAGACTGGAAATTAATCACCAAGGTAGACGTAAATTATGGTAAATGTTATGAAGTAAAAAAAATAACACATATTGAAAAAGATGTCTCAAAAATTAGTGTTTGTTGTTAGTTTTTCATCAAAAAAATATTCATCTCCAATTTTTCCATTTTATGGCCTTTTATACTTGAATAGTAACCTTAATTTATTGAAAATGTAAGGGTTGCTCCTAAAACTACCCTCCCCTTCACTTATAAAATGGTAAAATCTTTACCAATTAAATATTAAACTATCATTATAATATCTACATAAAAAAAATAAAATTTTCCCTATATATAACCCTATTTAACTTTCCAAATCTTCTTGTCACCATTAGTTATCGTAATCCCTTCATTTCCAATGTGACTTCTAACTAAAATTCCAATCACTGGTGTGAGTATTATCAACTACTTAGCATTTCTTCTTAATTATCTTATTTAAAATTTATTATATACTCACTAAAACAATTATATTATTATCATTTAAATAATATAATGTTTCTATATTATTTTTTATTTCAATTATTTCTTCATATACCTCATCCATTAAATTAATATACCCCATCCATTAAGAAAAACAATTGTTGTTCTTGTAATTTGTGGACTAAAAACTCCACAACGTAATGTTTTTTTCCTTCACAAACACTAAAGGATGGATATAAAGATTTTATAAAAGGATAAATGTGATTTTAAAGATATCATTAATGTATTGTTGTTACAAATTTAAGAACCTTTTATGGATATGACTAATAAAATCCCATCATTAATTTAACCAATTAAAATAAGTGTACTAAGGGACAATCTTTTAATCAAATTGCACAATGTTTTTATATACATTAATTATTATTATACATCCTTATAATTATTATTTATCACACAAATAAAAACTAAATAATATCATTATGCTTAGGGTATAAGGATATTACATCAAAACCACCTCATAACCATTCATTAAAATAATGTTTGTTCATGTTTAGGTCGGTTTAACCACCTACTTGAAAAATACTTAAAATTTATAACATGAATGGATATGGGACCATAATTATAGGTATAATATGATATAAATTTTTTAAAAATATTTTTTTCTTATATATTATAAAAATATCTAATTAATAAATAAACACCCTTTGTTCGTCAAAAATCACCAAAACATGCTTATTATCGGCTTTATCTTCAAGGATAATGTCTGAAAAACTCCTAAAATGGATTTAAAACATACAATATTATTATATATAATCCATAAAATTCACTTCAATTACCTATTAATAATACTCTTTGGAATAAGAATAAATATTAACACTTTTATTATGAAACACATTCAAATGATCAAAACTATCAACACTGATGTGGAAAATCAGAAAAATTCATGTAAAAAATTACTATTTATAAAGATTATATATTAAAATGAATATGATTAAGGTTATTTATTAGCTTAATAATATATTTATATTTATTATATAGGATTTTAAATTATAATTGAGGAATTTAGGACAATATATAAGGGTTTTCATCATAATTTCCCTTTATTGAGACAAGTATTGTATTTATGCACCTATTTTCATTTTCAAGTTGTTTATAATGATAATTTGAGATATTGTACAATGAATCAATTTTATTTTATAGTATATAAATATAATTTTAATTTTTTAAGTTTCAATGGGTTTTATCCAAAATTTACCAAATCCGTAAGGTTTTTCTCTCATAAATTTCTCTCTTTGAGACATGTTTTGTGTTATGCACATAATTTACCTTAATTTGTTGAATATACATTCTATTTAAGATATTATATTAAGAAAAAAATTATTAATGGTATTTTAAAAACAATTTTAATCCCAATATTTGAATATATTATGAATGAATTGTTACTCAATCCATGTATGGGGTTTTCAGTCTTAATTTTCATTCTTTGGGAATCATGTTATAATCCCTCGTAGTTTTCATTTTTATGGTGAATGAATTTCCATGGAATAATTCTTCCATTTTACTCTTGAAATTTAAGGGAATTAAAAGTATATATTTTTATCCCTCTATCATATTCCATTGATTCAATAGGTACCTTTCCCATTGTGTAAAAATCATAAAATGTATTGGTAAAGTTTAAGTCTGTGTAATTTCCTAGAAAATACATCCATGTCTAGATTCTAGAATGTGGATGTGGTTGTGGGATTGATGAAACTAAAGGTAATAACCCTAAAACGGGTTCATTTAGTATTTACTCAATCATCACCATGATGTGTAATGAGTGGTCCTAAGACTACACACCTAGCAAGACACTCCTAGGGGATAAGATTTGAAATATTCTCACACAACCTTAATAAACCATGATGAAGGATTTTTCCTACCATTTAATTAGTCTCCTTATTATGAAAACTATTAATCCCAAATAATATATTCCATTTATATCCCATAACATTAAAGGTTCCATATCCCCAATATTTCTTTTATAATGGAACTACCTATTACTTTAATGATACTGCATGGCATCCAAGTTGATTAAGGGATGTTCTTCTAGAAATCCACATTATTCTATTGAATGGGAAATTATTTGACATATTTGTTTCTCATTATATATAATTAAAAGTTTTTTTCAATAATAGTTTCTCTAGGTAATGTTTTGAAATGTCTTGATGAATATTATGGTGAATTCATTGGACTTAATCAAGTGACGGATGGGGCTCAGCCTTATAAAGACCCTTGGTGAAGTGACTGGCCTTATGAGATGAAACAAGTTGGGTTTTTGTTTATGAATATTCCTATAACTATATCATCACTTGACTATGTTCTCAATTACAATAAAATTTTCATGTCATAAGGCCTTGAAAACAAGTTTTTTTATTTTTGACATTATTCATTTCATAAGTATGAAATCAATGATTATTGTTATACATGTTTTCTTTTATTATCATGGATATATCATGCCCTCAGTTTATATTGATTATTTATTATTTTTCTTCATTTATTCTCTCCATGTCACTTATTCCATGTGTCTGTTATTTATGCTTAAATTTTATGCTACTCCTTACTGAGCATTTATGTTCACCCTTATTTATTTTCCTCTCTATAGGAAACCTAGAAGGGAACAATGAGTAATTTTTAAGGATATTATGGAAGTGATAATAATGTTCTAAAAATGTTTGAATATTTTATCTCATGTTTTAAAGTGTAATTTATGTATGTAGCTAGACTTCCAATACTACTTAACTATTCAATCCTTCGAGAATTCTTGTACTTTATACCCATAATGTAATATAACTACCAACTCTATGCTTCTAGATTCTGGAATTATATAAGATAGATAATATATTAAAATTATAGAATCGTAATTAATTCACAAATATCAAATATAAATATTAAATATATCATAATAACCACCCAAGATATATGGTTATGGAAAATGAATCATATCGCTACGTGGAGGCGGTAGTCCACATATACGCACGAGGGATACTTTTATTCCCCATTTGATGGAAATGAGGTGTAAAATGGTTATAAAACAATAATAATAAAATATCAATATAATTTTGAAACTATATTCATCATGTTAGTATGTATACAATAGAATTATTGGTAGTATAATAATAATGAAACTTGAAATATATTAGTAAGAACATATACCTATTCATTGAGAAAACTTCTTTGAATTCAATATTAAAGACCATTATGTTGGTTATTTAAGTAGATAATAACCACTAAAACATGAATAAATAATTTTATAATGGATATTTATAGGTTTTGGAGAATCTAAAGGACTCAACTAGTGTTGATAAGGGATAAGATGGGGTTCTCTTTTACAAGTGAGGGGAGGGGAAACCTGGTAATTACCAAAAATATTAAAATATAATAAAGTTGTTAGCATGGCTTAGTGGATCCAAACTAGATATATTTAATAAAATATGATATATAATTGAGATAAAATTATAAAATAGGCTTTACATAAGATTTTGAGTTTTTTAAACCTTATCTTTTTTAGTTTGACCCTCGTTAACCTCTTCATACCTTTACCGTAATAATGAATTTTAACCACACTTACAATTCATAAGGACCGAACATTAAGTGGTATAATATTAATTAATATTATTAAAAATTTGTACAAATTTTATCTAATTAAATCTCTCTAAGTGTGAGATATTAAATTTAAAATAATCACACAAAAGGTAACGAAAACCATTTTTAGAAAAATTCATTTTTACGCATAAAAATGAATTTACTCTTACTCTTCACATATTTAAAACCATTAGATGAATGTTAAACTATTTTATTGAATATATTATGTACAAATTTAATTAAAATCATTCAAAAATATTATAAATTTTATTTATTATGATAAAAAAATCATTACAAACAAATAAATAGTTTTTCACAAAAAACATTTCTCTTTTACTTTCAAATGATTTTATTCTAATTTTTAACAAATTGATAAAAAAAATTAATATTATAAATTTTAAAAAAAACTTTTAGATAGTTTTTTTATCCCATTCATATCCACATATCCAACTACTAGGTGAAAATTGTTACATATAATAATATTAATTTAACAGAATATCATAGTTCATTTAATCTCAGTGTTGTGTTTAAATAAAGATATCAAAGAAATTAAATTTATTTAAAGAGAAATATATCATAAATTATCAGGGTGTTTCTTTCCACCCCCCCCCCCCCCATAATAATTTCGCCATATAAATTTTACCACTTATATGTAAATAACATGTTATACTTATACCTCATCACATCCTCGAGTTCCGATGTATATTATATAAATTGTTAGTTTTTCCACAATACACTGACTATATGATAGTTATTATTTTGAACAAATATTTCTCTTGGATCAATAATTTCCAATAGTTTTCCCATAATATCGATCATGATCTAGTGGTAATACCTTTAATTTTTTTAAATGTAAATGGTTATTTATATACTTCCTCAAGAGAGTACATGGAGAACATCATAAACTTGGGAGAGATTTAGGGGAAGAACCAAGTGAGAAGAAACTATGTTCATATTATCAATAATTTTAAAGGGAATAATATATATAGTTCTTAGATATCAATTATTTCTTAATCTCATAGCCTTTTTCTAAGGATATATTTCTTGTAATACCTTTTCCCCAACTTCAAACTCAAGATCTCAGTGATGATTTTCATTTAAATTGTTATTTCAACTATAAGCTAAGCTGATATGATTCGAAATGGATATAAAATACTATTTTATTTCTTTATCTATCTTAGGTCCCAATATCTTTTATTCTCTGACTTCATCCCAAAACATTGGAGTAATTCACTTCCTTTAATATAGATCTTCATAAGTATTCATATGAATGATCTAGTGAAAGCTGTTATTGTAAGAAAATTACACTAAAGGATGGGGTTGATCCAGAAAATATTTAAAATCCATAGAATAGGATCTTAAAATATCCTTTAGGGTTTAAATGGTCCTATCAAACTGACTATCTATCTGATTATGATATACATTTCTAAAATTCAACTTTGTATTAAAATCATGTGGAAGGATTATCCAAAACATCGAGGTAAACTTGAAATATTGATTTGATGCAATAGAATCTGGTACCCCAGGAAAACATCCCACTTATTTAATTTATATCCTACCAAGCAGTTCAAGGGAGAAATATGATCTTCTTTAAATGAATTTTTTTAACTTACTAATGTGATTGGATACAACCCAAAAATAATTATAGCCTTTAAATGTTTTGGGGATTCATAAGAAGAAATCAATTGTGATATTTTTTCATTTTGATTTTTGTAAGGGTAATGGTTCAAACATCCGTTTATACTTATTTCTCTTAGTATAAATTTTTTGATATACCATGCAGTGAGATACATACTCTGAAATATTCCTTTTCATGTTATCCCAACATAAATACTCATTAGGATATCTATAAATATTCATACATTCATGATGGATAAATAATGATGAATTATGAGCTTCATAAAATAGATTCTTCTTTAATTATGGTGTTGAAGAAATACATACTATATTCTTTAACTTTATCATTCCATTATAATCATCGTTGAGCATAGGATAATTCCTCACCAACTTTTTCAGTTCCACATCTTTATTGGGTGCTTTTTTAATCCCTACATTGATGGATGGATGAAAATTCATCTACTAAAGATATTATCTATCCCATTTCCTCATGATTTGAAGATCTATATTCTTGAAAATCTACAAATGAGCCTCAACCACTTGGTGAGGTCTCTCTATGTGCATCCACGAGACCCAAGTTCTAAACCAGGTGGAGACATATTTCTGGGGGAACTGTAGCAGTACTGTGTGGGTACTATAGCAGTACTGTGTGGGTACTGTAGAAGTTACTATAGTCGGTAATACTCGGTATTGTAGCAGCCAGAACTATTCACATTGGGCCACTGGTTTGGGCCTGTAGTCCTTAAGGCCATTGGGCCACCCAATCCTTCGGGTCAGTAAGGCTTTCGGGATACCTTTAAGGCTTTTATCCACCTTAAGGCCTTTGGACCACCTCAAGGCCTTTGGGCCATATAATCAGTGCAGTTTCCCCAAATATACTCTACAAAAAAGGAGAAGCCCCAGAGGACGATTTAGAGTAGGTTCACTCACCATAGAAGACCCAATGGATTTGGAAGAATGAGAGGGTATGGCTACGCCATCGAGACCAGCATGTGTTTGCATGGGAAGCTTATCCAGACGACCAAAATAAAGGTGGAGAGCAGCCATCATGATGCAGATGCTGGGGAGGGGCAGTTCCTTTTAGTTATAGTCTAGTTAAATTCCCTAATACCATTGGGTCATGTAATGTCTCTTAAGCCTATGGGCAATGTAATCTTTAAGTCTACGGGCCTTGTAAGGGTTCCCCTTCATCCCTAAAAAGGGGGGTTATCGAAAATCAATAAAAATTAAGGCCTTCGGGACATTCGGGGTGTATATTCTACAAAATCCATAAGTATGGGATATCAATAGTCCTCATCATGGACAAACTAGCATGGTCTTTTAGACTCAGAGCATTATTCTCATTGTTTTCTTTACAATAGTGGTAATGTATTTAGTAGTCATAATATGTAATAAACTCCAAACATATTCTTTGGATCATATTAAACTCTTTAAGGGTGAATCTATACATTAAAATTTTATAATTTGTATATATATATATATATAATTAACCAAACTTTTATAAATTAAATTTTATCTTTTTGGATAAATAAATTCATTATTAAGTAATGAATTTATAAAAAACTCATGCACTAGTTTGACTATTTTGAACCATAATATGGCCCTTGAAATTTAAAATACAATTATGCATCATAAACACTGATAATATATCCTTTATACACTGACCGTTAATATTATTATATCAAGGATTATGATAAATTATAATTGATACAGATGAAAGAATTGATGGCCTAAACCATAAGGGTCGTACCTTATTAATCTGGTTTATTAGAGCTTCCAAGGGAGAAAGCATCACTAGGATTTTCCACTGATCAATCCTAATCATAAGTTCAACAACTAATTAATAAATGAAAATATCTAGAGGATATGTTAAATCTCACTGATATCACGACCAAAACCATGTATATCGAACCTCCCATAGAAAATCTCAACATCGTACATCTTACCCTTAGGGGATTCACTAGTGTAATAAAGGTCTATGTATCTTGACCCTAATTTTATTAATTTCTATATTTTATTTTCATTAAAAAATTATTATAATTATCCTTTGTTGTTATTATTATTTTAAATGATTGTATAATGTATTGAATAAAAATTAGAATTTGATACGATGAAACATAAATTTTATTTTTGGGAAATGTATAGTTTCAATAGAGACACTATATTTTAATTATTTAAAGAATTTTTTAAATAAATTATATTTAAAAATATATTTTTTTGAAATAATTTTTATTTAATAAAAAAATACTATAATTTTTTGAAGTCAAAAATAATTTTTATAATGGTCAGAAAACTATTATTGTCGAAAAAACTGGTATTTTTTAATAACTATGGATTTTTTATTTAAAAGTTAAAATTATAATACTTATAGTGTTATTTTGATGAAATAAATATTATTTTTTAAATAAATAATTTTAAAATACCCAGTTTTGTTGTTTCATATTTTTGGAGACAATCGAATTTTTCAGTTAAAATTAAATATGATATAAATATATGGTGTGTATTATGACATCATAATGAACTCCAAGTGATGTATCATATTCCATAAAAGGTATCCAATACTAAATATATATTTATAATTTATAATTTTGTTTTTTTGATGTTATTTGATTAATTTTTTAAACCCTTAATGTATCCACCAAAACATATATTATATTTTTATGGTTTTAAAGTCAATTCTTTGTAAACGTGACTCACTTCCACATCACCAAGGGTATTATTTTAATTATATGAGCTCATAAACTTGGAAAATAATTAAAATTACTTCAATTTTTCAGAAACCATGTGAAAAATCCATGGTAAGTTTTTTGTTTTTGATTACTTTATTTTATAGAGTCCAAAACCTAATTTTGGAAATTAATAAATAACTCTCCTCACTTATTTAAAAAAACTCATCCAAAATACCATTATTATTCACTAAAACACGTTTTATAATGTTATTAATATTAACTTTCCTCAAAATATTTTTCCAAACGTTCCCCCAAACTCTCAATAAGTTCCTCTCAATATTTTAGAAGTGCCCTCTCAAGGTAAGGGATCCTCTCATCCTCTTTATTCAAAAACCTACTTTATATTATACACTTTTTTTCAAATTTTTCATTTTTGGATATGATTTTTGAAATCCCTCTTACTACCTTGATTATTTAAAAGTGATAAGAGATTCATTTCACTCTCATTAATCATTCTCATGAACCTTTATATATCCTCATTATGTTTCCTTAATTATCCTATGATTTTTCCATGCCAAAAATTTTTGTTGTGAATAACCAACCTTATTTCAACTCACGAGTATTCACCTATATGTACCTATCCTTCAATGATTTTGGAATTCAATGTATATAAACAACACTATTTGATCATGGGATTAAAATTTATGAAAGGAATTTTTATATTGAATGATTTAGGTGTCACACTTATGCAGGTCCATGATAATAAAATGATGGGTGCATCCATACATTTCTCTAACACATTGAGTAATGTTATAGTCCCATGAGACATCACATATGGGATTAGAGAGTACACCTAATTCTTTATGTGACTTTTTCTAACATTTTATTATGTCATGGTGGCTATGATTCACCATTGTTTATTATTTCATGTTTAATTATGTTTCCATTATTTTATCATGTTATATCATGAATCATTATTAAAGATTATGATTATCATCCCTCTTATGTTACCTTGATATGCCTATTATGTAATGACCCACTTATTCTCATTGGATTGAGAAGAAAATGGATCATTACTTAGCCTAAACAAACATCCCCAAGTTTCCAAAGGCTGGAAATAAATGGTGAAGGGTTTCAGATACAAGTGGGGGAAGATTTATCATTTAAGAAATAAAAACATTAACCAATAACCATAACCAACAAAACACCATATGATGCATGAACTCAAATAAAAATGAAAAACATCTTCTATAACCAAAACCAAACCAAGTGTACTATAGCGAAAGACAAACTATAATAAAAAAATAGCATAAGGACACAAATAAACTCAAATATGAAAAAAAGACTCTATGATCCACTAGCTCCATGTTCCAATCACCAAATTGACCAAGTATTATGAGGTTGTGCTAAATATCTGTGATACTTTACCTCTTCCCTTGTCCTAGAAGATAGCATGTACAAAAGCACTGAAGTGCCAAATCAAGGGTGAGTATAAAACTCAGTATTCTTTCCCAAATGACTTCCCTACTTATTCCACTAGTATACAAAGGTTAGAAACATTGATATAAAATATTTTATATAAAAAAATTTCCCAAAACAGTTTATAACTAAATATAAACATGATTCAAAACCATTTAAAACTAAAAGTGCACACCTGATATATCAACAATTTTCCAGCAAGTCTATCTTCTAGAAAATAAACCAAGAACATCTTTAAATCCATCACTTAATAACCTTTTTGCATAACCATCCCATGGTTGGCAGCACACCCATGCAAGCATGCTTCGTTTTGACAGTTCCATCCTCATGAGTGATCTCTCGTCCAATTTCCTTATGTCCCAATGAAACACGCCCTTGATCCAAGGTCACACACCTTGTACCCCAATGGTAAACATCCCTTATTTAGGGGCATATAGAACATGGACTCACACCACCCATATATTCCAAACCATTCAAATAACCAAATTCAAACCATTTCAATAAAACTGTTCTTTTATTTAAAACCATTAGACAAACCAATTCCAATAAAATATTCAATTTCAGTAAAACCATTCCCTTTTATTGAAAACATTTTAATTAAAACTATTTCCACAATTCCATAAAAAAATCCCCATTTTAAAATCCAAATTTTAAAATCATGCATCAAACTCTTTAACCAAAAGTACTAATTTTCTAGATTTTACACAATCTACCAAACCATCACTAAGGAAAGTTTTCTAAAAATACAAACTAGAAATTAACAATAAATTATTCACCAAGAAATAAATTTTAAATCATTCCAATGAATACTACTCATAGAAGTCGAGAGCGAAGCCACCTACCTCAATGATTTTGACAAAAATCCAATGCGGATGAAGAATGCTCGAGAAACCATTTTATTCTACATAAAACCACCTTAGATCTATTCTCCTATCAAAATCAAGACCATATCTCTACTTATTTGGAATTTAAACTCATAGATCTACCCATAAATTGAATATATCTGAATAACCAATAAAATAGGATAAGTAGATCTAAGTAGATCTAAGATAAAGTGACAATAATTCGGAAGAATGTCACTTACCGCAAGAATCGGGCTTTAAAACACCAAAGTAGGGCTCTGGATTGGTTCCAAAATGCATGGGAGATGTTATCCTATGTTCAATGGAGAGGAATATGAAATTAAGGGTGCATAGGAGAAAAAACATGCAATTTATGTAAAAATTAGTGAGTTCCTATTTTTAAGGATATAGATTTGACTCTGCCAATGGTTAGACTACACAGCTAGATAAATTGTATGATAATCATGATTTGGATACAACCTTAAAGATCACCCCACATAGCCTCCTCACATGGTATCACTAACCATGCTCACACTATTCCAAATCTACTGTCAATAATTTGTAAATGCTCAGGATTTCTACTAGGCTTTCCGCGCGGTTTGGAAAAACCATGTGCATCCCATGCGCCTCTCCTTTAGCCCCAAAAACATTTTGAAATTTCTCCCAACTCTCCCATCCTTCACCCACCAAAAATTATAATGGTATTCAGTAATGATCAGAAAAATATTTTTGATGAATTTGAGTCGTCTCCATCCTCTTTCTGATCAACTGAATCTTCTCTGTTGTTTCCTGGACAAGGTTAGGCAGTACTAGTCAAGTCTCACATGTTTCCAACAAAAAACTAGAGAGTAAGAAGGATTCCCATACAATGCCTCAAATGGAGCCACATGTATCGAGGTCTGATAGCTGTTATTATATGAGAACTACACTAAGGGTAGATGATCACCCCATTTTCCACAAAAATCCATTAAGAAAGCCCACAACATGTATTCCAATTTTTGTATCATTCTTTCAGATTGACCATCTGTCTGAGGATGATACATCGTACTAATAGTCAACTGAGTCCCAAGGTATTTTTATAAGGATTTCCAGAAATGAGATGTGAACTTTTTATCTCTAACTAATATGATCGAATCTTGTATATCATGTCTCATTACCACTTCATGCATACAAATTTTGGATAGATCCTCCACCATATGAGTATCACGAATAGGGATGAAATGGGACAACTTAGTGAGTTGATCCACTATCACCCATATGGAATCATGTTTTTGAACCATTATTGGGAGACCTATAACAAAATAAATGGCTATATTCCCCCATTTCCACATTGGGATTGGTAAATATTGCAACATACTCGCTGGTCGCTGATTATCTATCAAAACTTACTGACAAGTTAGGCACTTTTAAATAAAATTACCCACATTTCATTTCATACCAATACACCAAAACTATGATTTCAAGGCCTTATACATCTTCTTTATTCCTGGGTGAATATCCCATCTCAAATAGTGGTAAGTTTTAATACACTTCTCCAAAAAAGATATAGGTATAACCATCCAATTCCTGAACAAAAAACATTGAACTCTTATCATGTTTCCATCCCTCAATGGTCTCCCCACCATTGAGTTTTGAACTCATAACCATGAATTATCAATTGTTTGTTTTTACCTCTTTAACTATATTTACCAAATTAGTAATGATGGTAACTAAAAAGAAAATAACACCATCACCTCGATCTTCACATTCCAAAAGCATGTCGGTTGGGACAGACATCAGCTTTCACTTCTATGAAGATTCTTTTTCCAACTAAGCATATGACTTTATACTTAATGTGTCTACCACCATATTTCCTTTACCAAGTGTATAAATAATGTCAAATTAAATAATCTAGAGATACTCTATCCATATTATTTAACTCATATTCAAATCTTGTTGTGATAAAATATGTTTCAATCTTTTGGGGTATGTAAAAACAATAAATTTCTCACCAAAGAGATAATGACACTAGGTATTCAAACCATGGAAAACTACAGCTAACTCCAAATAATGTGTTGGGTAGTAATTCTCATGTACTCTCAACTACCTTTAACCACAAGCAACCACATGGTCTCCTTTCATGAGAACAGAGCCCAACCATGATCACAAAACATCACAATGCACCACGTACCTCTGTCCTGATTCTGGAAAAATAAAGATAGGTACTGATGTAAGATGAACATTCATCTCTTGAAAAAACTTTTTTAATTCCTTAGTTCTTCAAAATAAAATTTTATTCTTTTTAAAAGTCGTCATAGGAAAATCTAGTTGTGATAAGTAAGGCACAAAGTGTTGGTAATAACCAGCTAGACCAAGAAAATTTTGTATCTCAAATATATTATTTTGGGGTTTCCAAGAGATAAAATCTTATATCTTTTCAAGATCCACTAAAACCCCTTTTTTAGAAATTATATATCCAAGAAAGAATACCTCTTGAATCCAAAAATCATACTTTGATAATTTTTCATACAACCGATGATCTCTCAAGATTTCTAACACTATCTTCAAGTGTTGCTCATTCTGAGCCTTGGTCCTTGAATAAATAAATATGTCATCCAAAAACAACACAAAAAAAATAAAGTTGTCTATAAAATAACTGATTCATTAGTTCCCTAAAGACCGATGGTAATTTTGTAATGTCGAAAGTCATGACATCATATTCGTAGTGTCCATATCTTTTTATGAAATCTGTCTTTGAAATATCTTCTTTCTGAACTTTCAATTAATGATACCCTAGCCACAAGTCAATTTTATATAACCATTGGGCTACCCTCTATTGATCAGATAGATCATCATTGAGTTGAAGTGGATATTTGTTATTTACTGAAACATGGATAAGCTTACGATAATCAAGGCACAGCTGAAGAGTTTTATCTACTTTCTTTATGAACAAAATCGATGCTTCACAGGGACACTTACATGGCCAAATGAAACCTTTTATTTCTATCTCTTGCAATTTTAATTTAAATTACCTTTAATATTTTGTTTCATCATATAATATAGAAGTGAAATAGAACTGTTCCCTGGAAGGAGATTAATCTTAAACTCCACTTCCCTTCTAAGTTGTAACCCTGAGAAGTTTTAGGGAAACACATCCATAAATTGATCCAAAACTATTGGAAAATTATTATCCTCAATACCTTATATCAATGAGAAAGTCATCACTACCAATTTTTAAGAGTCCATTCCCACTACAGGTGCCAATAAAACTATTTCACTTGTATTTAAAACCCTTTTCCCTTTTAAATAGATTCATAACACCGTCCTCTGTTTTGAAACTAACCTTTCTTCTATATTAGTCGATGTGAGACTTGATTGTTATTAACCAATCCATACCAATGATTACATCAAATACATCCATCTCTAACACTGAGAATTTCCACTTTAGCTCAGATCCATCAACTATTATAAAAAAGTATCTACATATGTTGGCTCGTCATTCTCTTTCCCTGAGAGGATTTTAAAGTTTTATCACCGAATACTTCATCTAATGTTTTATGTATATAAAATAAATATCATGAAAAGAAATTAAGGAATGTGATGAACCAGTATCAAAGAGAACTTGCATAAGGGTAGAATACAAAAGAATAATACCTCTCACCATAGATGGTCCAGCCTGAACATCTATAATCATTTTCTCAACTCCATACAACTGCTCCATCACTCCACTCTTCTCCATGTTTCCTTGTTGAGATTTCCCTAACTAAGGATTCATGGTGTTCCTCAAATCACTATGGATATCCCTACTCTATGGACAAGACTGATTCTATTGTCCTTTCCCCCATCGAAGCATAATATTTTTGCGACACCTGAGAAGTATCTCAAGAACCTGACCTTGGAGGACTATAAAAATAGCATTGAATATGTCTCATCTTCTTGTAGTTATGGAATGATCTAGGTTGTGTTGTACACTCCCACTTTATATGGTCAAGATAACCACATTGGAAATAGCCTAATTTTCTCTTGGGTCATGAAGGAAGGTTTTCCAATCTAGCCGTCTGATTTTGATTCCCACTTCTACCTTGGAAATAGGTGTCCCACTTTCTCTTTTTCCCAACATTATAGTTTCCACCGTTTTCTATAAGTATCATCTAATATCCTCCTCCCATATATCCTGAGATTTCATGTTCACCCATTGTCTCTCTATTCACCATCTCTTTATAATCTGTAATACAGAGCACCGTAATCCTTGATCGAATATCCTGCCTTATACCTTATTCGAAAATGTGTGCCATCAAGGATGAATTAGCCACAACCTCTGCTTCCGAGAGCACTAAATGCATGAATTTAACCACATATTATATGAAAAATCGATTTTCCAACTTCAGGATGAAGTATTCTATCTTTATCCAGATCCTAAATGAGTGAGGATAGAATTATTTGTTAAAATATTCCTAAGAATCCTCCCACCAAATCCCAAAACTAGCATGCGAGATCCTAGAGCATATAAGTCTCCAGATTTAATTTTAACTCTGATGGTGTTCCAATGAAACCAAAGATACGATTATTTCTATTCATCCACACCTCTGCTTTTTTGGTTTCAAAATCAACTTGAAAGATTTGTGGATTCTACTTCATGAATTGGATGGAATGATCTTTAGATCTCCTCTAAAGGGATTTATGTTTGATATTTTTTGGAATATGACCACCACTATAATGTTTATAGGGTATGGTAGAAGATAATTTTTCATATTATGGTCAATCAAGAAGGTTCATAGTTGTGTAATGAATTCATGGAGGATAGGAACCTTTGTAATTTTTCAAAAGATTAATTTATAATAAATTAAATATCAATTAAAATACCACGTAATATAAAGGGATTAAAATATAATGTGTGATAGGGTTTTAATACCATAAAAAATATATTATAGACAAGTTTTTTTGTAATTTTAAAACTTGTCATTTTCATTAACCTTTAGTTAATCTATTTTAATTTTAACTATGCCACCAACTTTTCTAATATTAAAATGTTGTAATTTATACTTTTCATGATTAAATTAGACCATAAATGGGAACTTTCTGATATTTTAAACTATAAGTTTCCCCCTTTTCTTAATTTTATATTTTCCTTGTTTTTAAATAAGTTAATAAAGTATTATTTTTAAAAAATATCATTATTTTCAATTTTGATACTATTCATTACTTTGATTTTAATCATGTTAATAAAACACTAATAATTTGGAAAAATTATTTTAATGGATCCCATAAATGTCATGGTGATCTATAAAGTTCATGTATCACCTTAATTATCTCTAATTATAATAATTTTAATATTCTTAATATTAGTTATTTTATATTTCTATTAATTAAATGATTTCTTCGTTAGTGTTGTGTAAGTATTTAAGGTAATTATTTTATTCCTAAATATTATAAATAAATTACCAACATGAATGTAATTTAATTATTAAAATAATTACCTTTAAAATTCATTCATAAGTAATTGTTAACACAAAAAAGATATTTAAAACTAAGAGAGTTCCACTTTGTCAATTTCTTAGGTTTAGAAAATATATATGTCATTTTAATATAAAAGTGTGCATTAAATGAATAAATATCAAACCTTATGCAATAATGGTATAATTTAATTCATAAAATATGAATTAAGAAGAAACTTTATGGTCTTATCATGTATTTATAATCCATAACAACCCAATTTACCCTTTATGGGGGTGATAAATTTTACCACGGATACTATTCATATTAACTTAAAATAAAATAGTAATTACTACCAAAATAAATAATAATAATTATAAATATGTAATTAATTTTCTCTAAATCAATTCCCTTAAATGGAAGAAATTAATTTTAAATTAAGTGCAAAAATTGTGAAAGAAACCCACTTTTTAGGAAAAATATATTTTAAAATATAAAATTGGATTTATTATTTTCCTATACTAAGAAAGATATTTTTCAAATTTTTAAAATATTTATCAAATAAATAATATATAAATTAAATTAAATTAATTCCTAAATAGGTTTAATTGTTTTGTATAATTCATTGTACACATAGAAACAAAATTCAAAAGAAATCCACCTTTATTCTAAATTTTTTTATAAAAATTCTAATAATTCAATAACTAATGAATTTATTTTAAAAATTTTATAATATATATTTTCCCATATTTTTTATTGTTATTTATACCCACCAAACTAAGGGTTTGGAGATAATGAACACATAATATTTTAATAATGTTACGCGGTATGTTTTAAATCGCTGTTGTGTGCAATGTAAGCTCTCGAAGAAATCAAATTATTTAAAGAGAACAATTTTATAAAAATTTTGGGCTTTTATATTAGAACCTATCATTGATCCCTCTTCCCACATAGATTTTATATATTTTACGGAGCATTTCCTTTTTAATATGTGATTGAGGGGATCATAACGCAATATTTTTTATCATGGGTGTTGCGGTGTTTAGAGTGCTGACACAATGTGATGACTACTTGTGTGGGTGCTGTGGTTTTAGACTACAGATATGAAGTAATGTAGGCTATCCATTTGGGTCTTCGGTTCATCTATAATAAGACCCAATAATATCATACATAAATATAGTATCACTTGAGATGAATATTCAATACATTTTTCAATAATACACACCCTATAACTGTAAATGTTTAGAGCCTTTGAAAACTAAATCCATAATCAACATACTTCATGAAAGAACTTTAACATCTCTCACAAAGTTCTTCTCACATAGTACCCTTATTATAAATAACCTATTTAAACACATTCTTCTCAAAATAGAAAAAAAATGTAACAAATGGTTTTATCAAATTATCAGTAAGGGTATTCATATAAGATATCAATCGATGATCATAAGCACGCATAAGATAAGAATAAGGGTATGATAACAGGATCTTAAATAATGAAAGTCAAATCCAATCTATCAAATATCATTAATCATGATTCATAGTATATTTGTTCATCCTAAGACAATTAAAAGTCATAATAATGTGGGATCATCAATAATCATTCATGAGCGATGAGAATATATCATAATCATAGGGAATAAGTTTTTTTCATATTCATAGGTATAAATTTTGTTTACCTTAGATAAGTCTTACTCCTAATATTATTAAATTAGAAAGAGTCCCAAATTAGATTGGGTTCACTCCTCATTCTATCATTTCCATTTTCACGTCTCACTACCAAAACTATCATATTGGATAGATTCTTTTACTTAACTAGGTTCTCTCCCCATTATAGTTCATATTATGTCATGATATTTCAATCACTACACATAACATTTGAGGGTTATATAATTCTGATACCACTCATCACGTAATGAAAAAAATAAATATGAGTTCCACAATATGATAATATAATTCATCATATATTTATAAAATAACCCAAGGAAAATAAATGGGTTCCAAAAACATCCCATCATAATATAATCATAATACATCTAGATAATGGAAGTTGATCGTATCATAATTTCATTAATTATCTCATCATATCATAATTAAATTTTGGAAAGAAATCATTTTCACAAAAGAAACCTCTTAACATATTCATCATAGGTCATCTAAAAAAGAGGATTTTATCAAAATAATATATAACCAGTGAAGAACAAGAAATAATTAAAGGATTTTTACATTAATGAAAAATACATTTGAAATAATATTTTTAAAGTTTCCTTGAAATCATTATAAAAACAACTATTTCTTTTGAAAACATAGTAATTAAATATTCCCAAAATATTTAGAAAATTATTTTCCTCAAAAATCACCATGTAAACTTATAAAGAAGCTTCAAATTAAATAATTAATTACATTAAGAAAATATATTCATGTGGTAAATGATAAAACAACAATTAATTTTACACATTTCCTAAAAGTTTATAAATATCAAGTTCAGAAAAAATTTTAAAATTTGATTTTAGAACCATTGAAATTAAAGTTGAATATGGTGGAAAATGAAATTCAATAATCAATAAATCATAGAAAATAATGTTTTTGAAAACATTATAAAGAACATGTAAAATGAAGAAAAAATTAATTGATCAAAGTTGAAATAAGTTTACCTTTCCTAAAAAAATTATTAATCGTTTTAAGTAAAAAAGAAATAAAAACATGAAAAAAAAATTAACTGGAGTAGAATAAAATCGATAGGTTTTGAAAATAATTATCATATAACTTTCCTTAATGTAAAGTTAATGTAGATATTCCTGAAAAGAAAGTGGATTTTATCATAATGCCTTACCACTTTGTTTTTTAAATCATAACACCCATGAAATAAATAACTTCACATGAAACATAAAAAACAATAAATATAAGGAGATTCATGATATAACATATCAAATGGGAAGTGTATACATCATATAAACACAAATATGTACATAACTTGAAAAATGTATCAACAAAAAAAATATTGAGATTAAGAATCCTTACCTCGAGTCTCATCTCACTCCATTCCGCTTAAAAATCTTATATAATAATTATATATTTATTATATATATATTATAAAATTGATTGAAGTATAGTGGTTTTATTTTGACTCTTTGAAGAACATTTTATACACGCCATCTCCTTTTCCAGATCTCTTGAACATTTCTCTGGCGTGTGTGTCAGTCTTTTATGTTTCGATCCCTCTGATTCCTTACAATCATTCCTCTACTCGGCCTCCACCTACCCCATCCTTCAAAGAGTCACTCTGTAGGAAACAATTTAATTTGAATGAATTATAAGATTGTGTGGTTGATTCCTTGGTATCTATTTCTTGGTCGAAATATGGTCTTCCAACTCCTGAAATTTCTGTAACTGCATTTCGTGAAGCTTATGATCAGCTTCAACGGACCTTGGTTGCGTGAATTGGTCTATTCAAGCATCCTCTACCAACCTTTTAGCGTTTCATCAACTTGTGTAGGTTGGAGTCTCTGGATAGGGTTTTGTTTTTTAATTGTACATCATTTTTTCATTGTGTTGTCCTTACAAGAATTATTCATTTCGTCTGGGGGTTTTAATCCTCGATCTGTAGGGATATGGAGGTTCTCTCTTTTTGGTGGTCAAATTATGTTCACTTGGGAAAGGATTCCTCTACAATTGCGGTGTGGATCTCTATTCTAGGCTTTCCTATTCTTTTCATGAAGCTTAGTTTTCTAAGTGGTGTTGGGAACTCCCTGGGATCTTTCCATTGTGATTATTAGAGATCTCCTCATCTAGAAGAGGTGATGTCAGCTCAGATCTATCGGGAGATGGATTTGGTGTCCCCTCTACCATCCAAATTTATAATCAGGGTTGAACTTATGGATGTTTGGTCTCAATATCTAGTATATCCTTCTCCACCTCAATTCTATTCAAGTTACCCCCTCCAAGGCCATGCCTCTCTTAAATCCTGAAAATCTCATCAGTTTAAGTTTGAGATTGATCATTCGAGGAGCCGCAACAGCTTCAAGGGCTCTTCTAAGTATTCTAAGGATATGATTTATGGGTCTATCTTGGTGCCTCATGATTGTGGTAAGGGAGTTTTTGCCTCATCTATTCCTTTAATAGGAGAAGATTCTTCTTCCTATGTGAATTATTGGATGGAGGTGACGACCCAATTTTGGGATATGGTTCCTTTAACAGGCCATAGTTCATTCATTTCTTATAATTCTAGTTTAATAAGGAATGTATTTTCTCTTTCTTTTTTCCCCAATGAGATTAGATTGTCTTCTCAAGATTCTTTCTCATTGTATCAAATCACTATCTATGAGTTGGACCATAGAACAAATTTTTATCCTCTTTGAAGGTTTCCAATCTTATTGTAAGCTCCACTTTTACCTATCGGATGTGATATTTTCAGATCCCCCTCTACGGACAGCATCCCCTCTACTCTGAAGGGGTTGGTGGAAAATTCTCACTCTTCTACTTCTCAGTTCTATATTTCCCCATGGGGTGTTTAGAAAAAATCCCAATCAAAATCTCCAAACAAGAATATATCTTCTAATAAATTTCATGTTCATGAGCATGGGTCCAGTTCCAGATGTATCTTTCATAGATTACTAACATCCTCATTTCGATTTCTCATGGTTTGGGCTATTGGTTAAAGTTGTATTTCATCTCCAATTATTTTTGTTCTAATTCTATATCAAAGGTTGCAATGCTGGAACACAAACTGGTCCCTTCTAAAGTCATGTATTCCACCCATCACCTGAGAGTTAAGGGGTTTCTCAATGGTTCTCCAATTAATTCGAAAATTTCTCTATTTTGGATGGATAGTAATATATTTGATCCTATTTCTTCTTTAGATCAATTTATAGGTACCAAAGATTCAATTAAAAAAATGTGTTCATCTTTTAAGTTGTTTATGCTAAGTGTGATTCCAATGCTAGATAAAATTTATGGGTTGATGGATGTACCTTGGATTTTCTGGGGATACTTCAACCTTATGGCTAGCCTAGGTAGAAGAGAGGAATTGGTCCCATTCCAAGGAGATAAAGACAAGATTTTGTGGAGTTCATGGAATTAGATGGCCTCATGGATGCTATATTCCCAGGAGATCTGTTCACCTAGTGTAATAACTAATGTGGAGACCAACACTCCTGGATCCATATTGACTGGTGCCTTGTTAATGAAGGGATGCATTCTTCCTTTCCTATTATCATAGTTATGCACCTAGTTAGAGGTCTCTCAGAACACTCCCCTCTTTGAATTTCAAAGATGTCTGGATGTGGTTGTGATTACTTCTTCTATTTCTCATTCTTATTGACTAATAATTAGGAGTTTCTAGATACTTTCATAAATTCCTAGGATGACCTTGTTATAGGTATTCCTTGTCTTTCTCTTCATAATAATTTAAGGCACCTCAAAGGACAACTTTGTAGTTGGGTTAAGAGTATTCCCCCCAATGATCAAGATCAAGAGATTAATAACATGTACATTCAGCTTTTGGAGGTGACACTAGAGAATTATTGGGATGATAGTGTCTTCATGGATGTGAGAAGCAAGAAGGATTATTTAGATGACATGTTGTTTAATTAGGAGTGTATTTCTTGTGAAAAAACTAGAGTGAAATGGATCCATGAAGGGGATATGAACATTGGGTATTTCCAGGCTTGTATCACAGAAAAATGTAGGCACTTTTCACCCAACCTGCTTCTGAAATATGGAACATATTACAATGATAGGTAGGTGGTTGGGAAGATGGAAGATAGTTACATTAATTCTCTTTTAGATTCCCTTTACCGAAGCATGGAAGGGGGTATCCGAGTGGCCCATCTGAAAAATTTATCTAATTATCTTTTCTGTGTCTGATGAAGTTAACGAATTTATGAATGCCATTCTGTATGAGGAAGAAATTAAAGAGGTGGTGTGGTCCATTAATCTAGCTAGTCCACCTGGTTTGGATACCTTTCCAGCTTATTTTTATAGATCTTCTTGGGATATAGTTAAAAGGAGTTTGATTAAGGCAGTGTAGTATTTTTTTTATAGTGGTAATCTCCCTCGGGTATCTTGTGCTACAAAAATTGTTTTAGTTCCAAATATCAATGTCCTTATATCCATGAATTATTACCAAACCATTATTTTGTTCAATTTTCTATAAAAAATTATCATGGGAATTCTCAATAGATGGATTTCATTATTCCTTCATAGTTTAGTGTTTGAGGATCAGCATGGCTTTGTGAAGGGTCGATCCATCCAAGGGGATATCATATTGTCTTAGGAAGTGATTAGTGATGTAAAACTAAAATAAATTGGTATAAATATAGTCATCATACTTTATATAATCAAAACTTATGATATATTTGAAAGGATATTCATTGATAGGGTCTTTTCTTGTATGGGGTTCTCTGTGGGGGTCATTGATATCCACATTGGGTGTCTTAGCTCCCCCTGGTTTTCCATCATATTTCGGGTAAAATTTTTTGTTTTTAAAGAACTTAGGGGTAAATAAGGGGGATACCCTTTCCCCTTCCCTATTTTTCATTTCTCAAGATCTTATCAACCGGTTCATTATTCACTGAACCATAATGGGAAAGGTTATCCCCTTCTGAAACAAGAAATTGGTTGGGGGTATATTACATATTATGTTTGAAGATGACACCATCCACTTTGTTAAGGGTAGAAGAAGATCTATTTAAGTGGTGAATGGGGACTTGTAGGTGTATTGCGTCTGGATTTGTCATGTTGTTATCTGTGAGAAGATTAGTTTTTATTTCCCCAACAAATGTTCAGAGAGGAGGATTAGGATTTTTGAAGACAATATGGGTTTACTCAAAGGACATTTCCCTATGAACTATAAGGGATCCCTAGTTTCCCCTAATACACTTCTAATTAAACACTTTTATAAATTTATAGAGAGAATCATGATGTGCATTATCTATTAAAAAACATGTTTTTATCTTTCAGAGGAAGAATCACTTTGATTAATGATGTCCTCTCTTCCATACTCATTCACATTCTGTCCACATTAAAGGTACTAAATAAGGTTATTTCCAACATTAAAATATCACTTATTTTCTTCTTGTGGGATAACCATCTAGAGGGGGAGTATCATTGGACCTCTAGGAACTAGCTTACTAGAACTATTTCAAGAGGGGGTACTAACTTGAAAAGAATTTCTGCAACCATGAATGGTCTTCAGGAAAATATTTCCTGGGAAATTATAGAGGGTAAATAATTGTGGGGTATGTATATGAAATGTACTTATGGAACTGAGGGTTTTTTTTAAAGTGAATCCCTCCATGATTCAGAATTTGGTTCAGCCTTATATTCTGACACTTCAGTTTCATTCTCAATGGTTAATTGGTAAGGGTATTAGTTTTTGGAACCATTACTGATCAGGTGATATTATTTGTTTCTCGAGCTACACCACAATGAATATCATCTTCATAGAGGCCAACAAGTATCCTAGATTTATTCAGACCACCAAGGATGATCATTAGAAGAGTATATTTGAAATCATTTTGGTGTCTAATGAACCGAAAAAATGTGTCTTCATCAGTTATATGATAGGTTCTTTCAATATTAAATAATTTTACAATATTTAAGTAGTTACCACTCCCCAAGATCAATGGGGAGAAACCTTATGGTATATGTAGGCTACTTAAAGTTCTATTTTCTTGTTTGGTGTATCTGTAACAGTGTTATACCTTCCAAAGTGTGTATCTAGTGGCGAGGGATTAGTCTCACCTCAAAGTGTTTCTTGTTTTTTGGATCTAGGAATCGAATCCACATAGCACCTATTTTTCAGTAGTGAATGGGATAAAGTGATCTGGAGGGGATTTTGACAGTTTACTGGGTGGTCTAAACAAGTCGTTTCATCACAGCTCTTTTTACAACTATGGTTTTCAGGAGCGGATAGGCATGGAGCTGAACAAAAGGCCAGGTCTTTCATTATCATAGCATGTTGTTGGATCCTTTGGTTATCCATGAATGATAGAAGGCATCGATCTCCATCGATGTCCATCATAGGTATTATTTTGAATACCAAGAATTTAGTGTTGGATTCGTACATATTGTGTAAAAAACTAGGGAGAACGTATTCCATTATGTATCTTGAACCTCTGAAACTTCACATAAATAATGAAATCATCCAAGGGAAATAGTTAAAATAGTTGTCTCCCTTAGCGGGGATAAATATAAAAACTAATGGTTCCTGTTGTATGGGATCTATGTGTCATGGTGGTGTGGTCAAGGACTTCAATGGTGTGGTTGTGGTTGTTTTCTCAACCTTATTTGGAAATGGTGATTCACTTAAAGTGGAATCACATGCAATTCTCATAGGAATTCTAATTTGTGATTAGAGGGACATCCCTATCAGTGAGTTATAGAATGATTCATTTTCATTTTACAACACATTATCAGGTAAGGGGTATGTTCCTTGGTGTTTTGAATATTCTATTAGAAGATGTAAGCAACTAATGAATGATCACACTAGAATTATTCATACTTGCAATGAGGGTATTTTTGTGGTTGATTTTATTACTTCTAAATCATCTCATAATGATGTGGTGTTTATATTTTTCAGCCTTGGATATTTTCCTCCTGGGGCCATCAAGTTTTTTCGGGTTGATTCCCTGGGATTGCTTTATTTCATACCCCCATAATTTTTTCTTGTGGTGCTTCTTCCTTTTCCCCATTTAATAAAATAAAGAGTATTTTTTTTGTTTTTATAAACTATATTCTAAAATAAATAACTATTTTATCATTTAAAATTACCCCTTTATTAATTATTCTTCATTAAATTGAACATTTGAGTGAAAATAGGTCTATTTTACATACATGCTTTGGTTTCACAACTCTGGTCCTTGCACCTTGGTCATGGTTTCATAATCTTAATAATATTAATCATATAATAATTATTAGGTTTATTCATTATATATACTTTTATAAACATCCATATAAGGTGGTTATGAGAAATTACATACATCACATCATGGAGATGGTAGTATGTATGTACACATGAGTGATGATTCCACTTCTCAATGGATGGAAAAAATAAAGTTAAATAATAATTCACATTTAAATAATAAAAATTATATCATATATATCATATATATTCATTAAATATATCCATATTATAATTTATGTAGATGGAAAATGAAAAACATATTGTATAACTTTGTGGGAATGGTAATCTCTATATACACATGAGTGACGTTGTCATTTTACAATAGATGAGAATGAGATATAAAAATGGTTATCATATTTACATTAAAACATATAAGTATATTAAATAAACTTATTTAAACATGTTAACATGTTTGTAGATCATTTGGAGGAGTTTTATGAAGAATGAATCTTGAAATATATTGGTAATAACACATACCTCTTCTCTAGGTATCTTCATTTGAAAAGCACCTCAATGCTCGTTAGATAGGTCTCTTAGAAAGAAAATAACATCGTGATAATCAAAAATAATTTAGTAGATTATTTTGGAAGATATTAGTAGAGATAAAGGGCTTAATTTGGGTGGGTAATTGAGAAGAGTAGGTTCCTTTATATATGTGAGGTGGGTTTTATACTATTAAATTATTGAAACTTTATTATATAATATATGTTCTATTAAAGTCAATTTGATCCCAAATTACAAATAGTAAAAGATAATAAATCTAAATTAAAAATACCATCAGATAATAAAATTAAATAATGATTTTTTATATATTTTAAACCTTATGTCTTAGATTATCACTTATTATAATATATTTTACAATGCTTTGGTAACAAAATTTTATCATTATAACTTTTTATTTTTGAAAAAAATTAAGATAATCTTATTCAATAATATTAATAATGATTATTTAAAACATTTAATATATTTTAAATGATTAAATTCATAAATTTAATATGAATAAATTCTAATATCCTTGCACAAAACTTGTAAAATCATTTTTAGATAAATGTATTTATAAGAATAAGAATAAATTAATTTTCATTCATTTCTAAGTGGTAATCATTACATGAATGTTAATATATTTTATTAAATATATGATCTAAAATTTTCACTAAAAGTATTCATCAATACTAATTGATTTAATTAACGAAGATAAAAATACATCATACATAAAAAAATATTTTGCTGAAAGATAACTCTTTTTACCTTCAAATGATTTCATATTCACTTCTAACCAATAGATAATAAATATGTGAATAATTATTCATTTTTTAGATTCGATACCAATATATTTATTCAAAATCATAGTTTATTATTTATCAAAATACATAATATATATAAAAATACAATACTTTGAGAAATTAATCTTTTAACTTAAAATAATATTATTTTTAACATTTAAAATTGAGTACTTCATTCCTCAACATTAACCAATACTTTTTCAATAATAAAAAAAATTATACATATATCTTATAATATATTTATCCATATTAATACCCAAAAATCCTTCAATAATGTGATAATAGTCATATTTATTAGTAATATTTCAATAGTATATCATCGTTTGTTTAAGATTAGTATTTAATGTAATGAGATCTAACTAACATGTCATTTTATTTAAAAATAAATACATCAAAAAATATTAGGGGTTACATTATTCACCCTTATAATAATTTCACCCATGAAATTTTGTTACTCAAATTAAAACAAATGAGGACACTACATCCTCATTAAACCATCAGGTTCCCATGTAACATCCTCAAGTTTGTGGTTTTGCCATAAAATTTTGACCAGGTGAGTAGTCTTGTTTACATTAAATTTCACTCCTAGATCTAGAAACTCCACTAGTTGTTACTCATAAAAAATATCTTTATCCATTTTTACAACCTATTATTTTAGTACACGTGAAGGATCAAGTATATACTCCCTCAAAATTGATACATAAAACATATCATGAAATTAAGAAAAGCTCAGTAGAAGCGCCAAGTGATAAGTAACCATACTGATACAATCAAGAATCAAAAAGGGAAATATATATCTAGGGATCACCTCAACCTTCTTTACAAATATCATAACCATCTTACAAAGAGATATTTATATGAATATCTTTTCAACGGTTTCAAACTCTAGATCTCACCAATGAATATCAGAATAAAACTTCTATTGAACCTGAGATTCTCTAAAGTGTTATGGAATATCTCTAACTTTATATATCATTTACTTACCAAGATTAGGTCCCAATAACTTATATTCCCCAACTTCATCCTAGTTTATTTCATTCCTAAACTTATTTCTATATATTGATTCATAATAATCCATCTAAATTCTTGATTGAAATCTATTTTCATAAAAAAATAGACAAGATAAAGGTATTTATCCCAACCACCATTGAAATCCAAAAAATAATCTCTCAATTTATATTATAGGGTTTTGACAGCCCTCTTATATTTATCATCTTTCTAAGGTTGATAATCAATGTTAAAGTTCAAGTTTTTATTCAAATTTTACTAATGAGATAATTTGATCATTAATGTAAACAACAGATCAAAATAATGTATAATAGAATATGGTACCCTATAAAACCATACCACTTCATTTATGTATATTCTATTAAACTAATCAAGATATAAATCTTCTATGATAGCTAAAAAAATATTTTTCAAAAATTTGTCAACTATAACCCAAATAGAATTATGTTCATTAGACTTTTTTGGGAATTCGATGAATAAATCCATGGATATATTTTACAATGACCATAATATTATAAATAATGATTGAAACATCCCCCTAGACTTATATCTCTCATATTTAACTTTCAAACAAACCAAGCAATCATATACATATTTTCATTTTATCTCATATTTAATAATGTTTCTGATGTATATACATCTTCATAATTCCGGGATGAATAGAGAAAAATAAACTATGAGCTTCATATAATAGATCCTTTATTAAATATAGTATTAATAGAACACATACCCAGTTCCTGAACAATCCCATTCTATTAAAATCAGGTTTCATATTAGAATAATCCTTAAATAATATCCATGATTTTCCTTATTCTTGGATTATATAATAATATCATCTATAAAGACTACCATAAAATAAAAATGGTAATATTTGAAGACTCTATTCATTAAAACCACAAAGATAAAAATATCATTGGTGAGTTAAAATGGAATCAATATAAATTCCAAATGTTCTTACCTCTTATTAAATGATGTATTGGGTATATTATCCTTTTTGACTCTCACCTAAGGATATCCAGATCAAAGATAAATCTTGGAAAAATATTTAACTCCTCATAATTGATAAAACTGGTCACTGATGTGTGGTATAGGATACATATTCATAATAGTGATCATGTTAAGTTAATTATAATCAGTGAACATATACACTAACCCATAATTATTCTTATCAAAAATAATAGGTGTACTCTATGGTGAGGAACTTAGGCATATGAATCCCTCATTATGATTCTCCAAGAGTTTCTTCTTTAATTCCAATAAATAAATCAGCTCTATTTTATAAAGAGTCTTTGAAATAGGCATATCCCCATGTATGAGTTCTTCTGAAAACTCCAATTCATGATTAAAGCTAAGACTATGTAAATTTTTATAAAATATAACTTTATATTCTCAAATAATATGCATCTCTTCAATATTTATTTTCTCCCAAACCATTTAAGATAATTATACATCATGAATATTTAGTAATACCCATACAATATATGTAATTTCCATTAAAATTTCATATTCATCCTCCCATCGATAAAAAATCATAAGTTGATTATTAATATTAAATATTAGTTCTAATCCTTGGAAATTAATATTTTATTTATTTAAATAAGCTAAATAAATTCTCAGAATCACATCAAATTACACTAAATGAAGAATAATAATATTTTCATGTAACATAATCTTACAAATGTCAACATTAAATCCTAAACTCTGTAGTGGATGTTAACTCTTCCTTAATCATCACAATCTACTCCAGTGATTGAAATATCATAGGCCCTTCCTTAATCAAGGATTAATCATTTGGTATAGGTAATTAACTAGCGTAATTCTTTTGTTCACCACTTATAATACATTGAACTATTATGGGAACATTATAAAGAAGTTTATTTCCCTCCATTGAAATTTTCATTTTAATAGTTAAATAGATACTCTATAACCTTCTTTTCCACACATAAAATATCTTCTCATTCCTATGATACATTCCCCTAGGTGATTATTCCCACATTCTTGAAATTTAGGAAGCTAAATCTTCTTCCCTAAATTCTATTTATCTCTTGGACATTCCAAAAAAATCCATTTTTCTATTATTTGTTATGATAAGAAACTATCCTTGGTTTCTGTTTTTAAAAATAATTTGACATAGATAATTAGTCATAACCTCGTGATTTCTTATTCCAGTTCATAATTAATTTGGTTTCTCATGAGGATGGTCATTGAATTGGCCACCAAATTCATTTTTCACAATATTCATCCAAATTATATACATTAAATAATACCAAAAATATTAATTTTAGTATATACAATCAATAATTAAAATAATAAATCATATGATTATGAAAATTATTCTTCTAATATTTTAAATTATTAGACCTTAATTTAATTCATAATACTTTAATCCATCCAATATAACTATGTTTTATCATAGTATGAAAAAAATTTAATCATTTAATTCCACATAGTTTTTCATTAATATAAAACAAATTAACTAAGTTATATCCCCCAATAGTTACAAAATAAGTGTACATTTAGGCCTCTTTTTCACATTCCAGGTTAATATTGTTTTAATATAAAGTAAGCCTTTCCACAATTATTACCCCTAGGTTCATCTATGATAGATATTATATCAAATTATTTGTATCTAGATAGGGATAACATTTCTAGTAAACCAAAAAATATTTAATTTACCATGACTTTTGGATGTTATCAAATACTTAAACTTATCCCAAGGGTTTTCACCAAAGTCATCTAATCTTAATATCTAAAAAAAACTAAACCTAACTCTGATACCAGATGAGGAAACCTAGAAATATCACACATAAATATCACCTAATTTTAGATGAAAATGAAACAAATTTCACAAGAATAGATTCCCCAAAATTGTAAAACTTTGGTATCTTTAGATACTAGATACACAATAATTTTATTTCATGAAAGATATTCAACATCTCAAACAAAGTGCTTTTCACATTGTACCCTTATTATAAATATCAAATTTAAAACCCTAATTCATAACATACGGGAAAATAAAAAAAAAGAAAGGGTGATCTAAGATTATAAATAATTTCAACCATTGAATATATCAATCAACAATCATAAGTGAGTGTAAGATAAACATAAGGGTATGTGAACATGATCATAAATCAAGAAATTCACACCCAATATTTCATAGATCACAAATCAAAATTTATGGAATAAGGATTTATCATAAAAAATGTATAATTCATTAGAGTTCATGATCATCAATAATAAATCATGACCTATGATAAAATATCATAATCATAATACATATGTTTGGGAAATACACATAAGAATTGAAAATAATTTCCTTTGTCCCTCTCACTGTTAAGAATATCATAATGGAAAAAGACTCATATTGGATTAGGTTTACTCCTAATTCAATCATTTCCTTAATTTAGGATCACTAATGAGACCATCATTATAGATAGAGTCCCTTGATATTCTAGTTTCGCTCCCAATTACAGTCTATATTGTCTCATGAGATATCAATATTTACCCAATTCATTGGAGGGATATATAATTCTTGGCCCGCCTATCAAATAATGAAAACCATATATATTTTGACAAAAAGACCATAATAATATCCATCATGTCATAAAATCATAACCCAAGGAAAGTAAATGGTATTAATAAATTCTCATCATCACATAATCATAATTTATCCATAGAAAGTAATGTTATGGTATCATAAATTCATTTATTATCTCATGATTACTTAATAAACCTATGATAAAGAAATGGTTTTCATGTGATAAACATAAGAACATCATCATCATAATTCATCTATAAAATTGGATCATATCATAAAACTATATCAATAATTAATCATAAGAAAACAAAAATGGATGTTAACATATATAGAAAACTCCGTTGAAAGAAAATTCGAAACTTCCCTTGAAAAAACTGGGAAAAATATCATTTTCTTTTGATAGAATTTTAAATAAAAAAACCTAGAATATTTATAAAATTATTTTATTTTAAAATTCCCATAGAAAATTTTAATGGAATATTAAATGAAAATAAATTTCATAATGTCCAGAATATCCTTTCTTGCAATGAACATAAAAACAAAGATTCATTTCACACTTTTTATAGAAATTCATAAATAACCAATTAAATAACATTGTAAAAATTATTTTTAAAACATTAAAAATAAATTAAAATATTTTTGAAAATGACTTTAAAAAACAATATATCCTAGAAAATAAAAAACATGGAAAGAAATAACATGTACAAGGAAGAAAAAGTTCATTAGCCAAAGAGCAAATATGGACGAATGTTCTTTAAAATGAATTCTCAATAGTTTTTTGTACCAAAGAGAATTAGACAAGAAAGCCACATAAATAAATGAAGTTTAGAAAATTTTATTGACTTTCAAATATAATTATCATATATGTTTCAAAAATGAAAATTTAATATAGGAAATCCAAAAAAGAAATGAGATTGTAAAATAAACTCTATCCACTTCGGTAAATTTTTTAACCATCATCCCCTTTAAAGAAAGGACATGAAATAAAAATTTGAATACAATTAATATAATGATATTAATGATATAAAATATAAAATGGGTATTATATACACCATATAAACATAAATAGGTTCATAACATCAAACATGTATCAATGAAATAATTTTGAGATGAGAAACCCCTACCTCAAGTCATATCTTGTTTTATACAAATTAAAACCTCCTGCATAATAAAAATAGATTAATTATACATATATTAGCGAAAAATATTTATAAATAAATATAATTTAGCATTAATTTATATTTTCTAATTACATTTTTTTTAACAATTCTTAATTAAAATGAACATTCATGTAGAAATGGTCCATTTTCCATGCATGTTTTGATTTGATGGTATTATTACATGCACCATAGTAATGGTTTCATCATATCCAGAAACTAAATCATTTTATATTTAGAATATTTATTGATTATTTACACTTTTAAACCATCCAAATAAGTTGGTGATAAAAATTATTTATATCACTTTGTGGAAAGGTAGTTCGTACATAAACGTGAACTACAAGAAAATAGGGTTTTAGCGGCGGTTTTTAAAACCACCTCTAAATGTTTTATGATCAAAAATTTATCAGCGGTTTTTATAACCGCCACGAAAAAACCGCCACAAATTTTTTAAAAATTTTTTTACTTTTTTTTTAAAAAAAATCTAATTAAAAAAATTTCAATTTTTTAATGGCGATTTTTTTATAAAGCCGCCACAAAATAGCGGTGGTTTTTTCAAAACCACCGCAAAAATTTATAAAATTTAAAAATAATATTTATTTATTATTTATTATTTACAATCAAATATAGTTTATTATTTATTATTTTAAATATTTTTAATGTGTCAATTAATTAATACTTATAATTATTAGTTAATAATATTTTTAAACTAAAAACAAATCTTCAATAAGTAGAAGAACATACTTTGGCATCAAATGACCATAACTTATGATTTGAGACTCCATTTCATCTTCACAACCAATCAAATCAAATTTTATCAAATGAGAAAAAACCAAGTGAGATTTAAATCGTGTGATAATCAAAGGAAAAATATATATTCAAAATTCAAAAAGTCAAAAATCAAACTTGAACTTCAAATGGCCATAACTTGTAATCCGGGTATCTGTTTGGGCTCTACCACATATCAAATCGAAGCCTACGATGAGCTCTATGCCGCTTAGATCTGCTGCAAACTTTTCAAGTATAGTACACCTTTTTATTCTACCGGAAAGTCCCATAAGGCCTCCGAAACAATGGTTTTAGTTGCAAACACTAATTTCTTAAAATTCAAACTATTATAACTTTTGATATCGGTGTCTGTTCAGCCATTACCAAATATCATATCGAAGATCATTTCATGATCTTCTATTCAACTTGTTGTGGTACTGAAAAGGGAGTCTCACATCATATTTTATGGTAATTTCAGTGTTTTTAGGGTTTTTAGAAGTTCTTAACATTTTACAACTTTATTCTTTATTCTTTACTCTTTATAATTTATACTTTATTATTTTTTATTTTTTATTTTTTATTTTTTAATTTTTTAATTTTTTAATTTTTTTTAATTTAATAAATATTAATTTAGTAGTAGTTTATTATTCATTTATTATTTATTTATTTATTTGTTATTTATTATTTATTTATTTATTATTTATTAATTAAATATTAATTAAATATTAATTATTTATTAAATAATAAATATAGACTATTGAATATTAATAATTATTTATCATTAATATTTAATTAATTATTCATTATTAATTATTATATATTTATCTATTTATTTATTTATTTATTATTTTCTATTTATTCTTTATTATTTATTATTTATTATTTATTATTTATTAATTTATTTTTAATTTATTAAATATTAATTTATTCATTTTTTATTATTCATTTATTTTTTATTTTTTATTTATTTATTATTTATTTATTTATTCAATATTCAATATTTATTAATTTTTAATTAATTATTTATTTATTATTTATTAATCATTATTTATTTATTAATTATTTATTTATAAATTTTTAAATATTAATTCTTAATTCTTAATTCTTAATTCTTAATGATCAATTATTAATTATTAGTTATTATTAATTATTAATTATTAATTATTTGTTATTTATTATTTATGATTTATTATTTACTATTTACTATTTATTATTTATTATTTATTATTTATTATTTATTATTTATTATTTATTATTTAAACTTTATTATTTATTATTTATTATTTATTATTTATTATTTATTATTTATTATTTATTATTTATTATTTATTATTTATTATTTATCATTTATCATTTCTTTATTATTTCTTTATTCATCTATTATTTATTAATTTTTTATTTATTTGTTATTTATTTATCATATATTCAATTATTTTTTAATTAATTTATTATTTATACATTACTTATATATTATATGTTATATATTATATATTATATACTATATATTATATGTTATATGTTATATGTTATATGTTATATATTATCGATTATATATTACATATTATGCAATATACAATATACAATATATATTATATATTGTATATTGTATATTGTATATTATATATTACATATTATATATTATATATGATATTTTATATTTTATGTATTATGTATTATGTATTATGTATTATATATTATGTATTATATATTATGTCTTATTTATTATATGTTATATATTATATATTATATATTATATATTATATATTATTAATTGTTAATTATTGATTATTGATTATTGATTATTGATTATTGATTAATCATTATCAATTAATAATTATTTAGTGTGTATCTATTAGTTATGTATTACTTGTTTTTTCAATTAATATATATGTATATAAGTATATCATATTCGATTCATTGACCACAAGAAGAGTCTGATGGAGTGGTAATGTCTTTGGAGAATAAGCCTGAGGTAACGGGTTCAAATCTCACCCATTGCAGAATTTCTATATATTGCATGGGTATGTGCACGGACATGGACTTATTCATGAGGATGAGCATGAGCGTGGTAATAATTAATAAATAAATAAATATATAACGAAAATATTAAAAAAAATTAAAAACAATTTAGCGACGGTTTAAACTGCCGCTAAATCATTCTAAGACGGTTTTAAAAAACCATCGCTAATTATTTCCCGACACACGATTTAACGACAGTTTTCCAAGACCGTCGTAGAATGATTTAGCGGCGGTTCAAACCGCCGCGAATAAAAATTTTGGCGTACTGGTAAGTAATGTTTCCACTTTTTGATGGATGGAATGAAATAAAGGTAAATAATAATTCACTGTTAAAAATAATAATTATATCATAAATATCATATATATATATATATATTCATTAAATATATCCTTATTACTATGCTAGTTAAGTCAAAATAAGAAATGAATTACATCACTTTGTTGAGGTGGTAGTGCACACATACCCATGAGCGACATTATCATTTTCCAACGAAAGGGAATGAGATAGAAAATGGATATACCATTAACATAAAAACATATATTTATAGTAAATATACTTAATAAATAATAATATTTTGGTTTTAGAACATTTTATGGAGGTTTAAGAAGAAAGAAACTTGAAATATTTTAGTAAGAACATATACATCTTCTTCAAGTATCTTCCTTTGAAAATAATCGTAAGCTTTCTTGGATGGGTTTTTTTGGAAGGAAAATATTCTGAAGGTAATGGATAAGGATTTTGTGATAGTATTTTGGTATATATTATTCGAGATAAATCGCTCAATTGTTGTAGAGAAATGAGAAGAGAATGTTCCCTTTTATAAGCGAGTTGGGTGGTAAACATGTAAATGCATGAAACTTTGTTATATATTATATGTATTACTCAATTTAAGTGACTCCAAAATGAAAAATATTAAAAAAATAAGAAGGATAATTTCAAACTAACATCAAAAATTAAAGAAAATCAAGTGTTTTGTGAAATTTTAAACAATATCTCTTTGGTTAACCACTATTTTAACCCATTTAACCATTATCGTGGTTACAATATTTTTTACCACGATAACTATTTATTATGGAAACATTTATATTGAAAATATTTTCCTATAGTAATTACGCTAAGTCCAAAAATAAAATTAATTTTAAAATATTATATTATATAAAGTAGAAATAAATAATTCTAATATCTACGCATGAAATGCGTAAACCCTCATTTTTAGGGAAAAAGTAGTTTTAATAATAAAAATGATTTTATCCACATTATTTGACTAGAAAAAACCATTAGATGAATGTTAATATATTTTATTGAATAAATTATATAAATGTTATATTAAAATCATTCATAAATAGTGATTAATTTAATTTACTAAGATAAAAATTTGGTGTTGGTATAAAAAAAGTTTTCTAAAAAATAATCCTTTTGCCTTAAAATGGTTTTATCTTCACCTCTAACCAATTTATAATAATGTTATAAATTAGTATTAGTTTATTAAATTCAATACCAATATATTTCTTCAAAAACAATGTTTATTAGTGATCAAAATACGTAACATACAAAAATTAATTTAATTTGAAAATTGGTATCTTAAAAAAAATGATTATATTTTTAATATATATAATTGGGTACTCATTTCCTTAACATTAATAAATAATTTTTCATCAATGAAAATTTTTTTAAAAAAAATTCATATTTTACATAGTCCTATTCATTCCCACTAATCCAATGGGTATGTAATAATAACCACATTTAATAGTAATATTTCAATTGTATATCACAGTTTTTTTAGGCTCAGTGTTGAGTGTAAATAAATATATCAAATACATAAAATTTATTTAAAAATAATTATGTCATAAAATCATCAAGTTTTATGGTCCCTTTCAGGGGCCATTGGGCCACATTCAGTAAGTCCTTTGGGTCATATATGTCTCATCCCTTAGATCCACTCTTTGTAATAAAATAATTCAAGTGGATACTCCTCCTTCCTTGTGTGAAAGGATGAGGCTTAATTCATTGGGAATTCTTGGTGTATGATTATTTTTGGTTGGTAACCCCTTCTACCTAATATAGATAATTAGCAACAACAATATAATTAAATTTTACAATTTTATAATTAAAAACTTATTATAAACAAAATTTTTACATTTACTCTTTTCATTTAGTTGATAAAAAATAATATATTATTAATTTATATATACTTTCCTAAAATAATAATAGTACAGTGTTATTTTAAATGTAGTTGATTGAAAATTTAATATTAATTAGTAATATATTGAAATAATCCTCAATAAATTCAAATATAGTATTATTTTTTAAAATATATATATATATATATATAATTATAAATTTTAATAATGTTAAATATATATTTATTTATATAACTAATAAAAGTTTTTAATTATTTTTAAAAATATTTAAATCTAATCATTTTTAATATTATATATATAATTAATATTATATGCTTTTATATAATTAGTAATTTATTGTAAGTATTTTGTATTTATATATATTTTTTGTTATTTATTTATTTTTATTTAATATTTATTTAATTTGTATAATTTTTAATTTATATAATCAATATTATTTTTCCATTATTTAAAATTTTTAAATTATTCATTTTTAATATTTATTCATTTAAAAAATTATAATTTTTTAATTTTTTAACATTTATTAAATTGCAATTGCATTCATTAAATTATATGATCATCTATATTTAATAAAAATTAAATTAATAATAATAATAATAATTTATTAAAATATTATTTAATTCAAAAATCCATTAATTCGTCAAAATAGATTTCTTAGTTGAATATTAACTAAAAAATATTATTTGTACTTTAAAAACTATTTACAATATAATAATAATAAAATTAATTTATATTCTTTATTATATACAAAAATAATGCACATAATCATAGTACTAAGGTCTTGTTACATAACCCCTTACAACACAGATATAGGACCTAAGGATAAGGTGTGCGATGGTGACAGACTCTTGGGGTGGCTCGGATAACATCGCTTGGGTGGAAATCTCTATCAACTTCCACTTCTCCCGTAGGTGGTTCTATTCGAGCTTAACATATTGAGTCTTGGATTGGGATTGGTCAAGAGAGAAGCCCAATGATTCCACCTCCTTTCTAAGCTCTGAAAAAACGGGCTTTGTATGGGGAAAGTCTACTGGATGAGGGCATCGCTTCATTTTTCAGAGTAAATTGGATTTGTTAAAGACCTATATTTATACTAATCATGTGATCACTATTCAACGGTTATATTAGCAACAACCACAATTTTTAATGGTATTTTAAAATCCAAAAACAAAAAACCAAAGAAGTGAATATTTTACATAATAAGAAATTTAATCAGATTAAGAGGAATTTTCATTAATGAAAGTTTGGGTCGTTACCATTTCCCCCTTAAGAAATTTATCCCTAGAAATTTCATTTTCCCACACTAAAACAAATGCGGGTAACTCTGCTTCATCACTTCCTCTGATACCAATGTTTCTTCTTCAAAGTCGTGGTTTCTCCATATCACTTTCACGAGGGGCATTGTTTTATTTCTTATAACTTTTTTTCAATGATCTAAGATTTTCACCAGATGCTCCTTGGAAGAAAGATCATCCTCTAACTTTACTACCTATGAAGAGAGTTCATGTGAATGTTATGGTATGTAATTCCTTAAGGGGGATACATGAAATTCATCATGTACTTTGGCTGTGGTGGGTTGAAGTTCTAGTCGATAGGCCACAGCTCTGACACGATCAAGAATTTCGAAGGGTCCAATGTACCTAGGACTTAATTTACCTTTCTTTCTAAACCTCATGATATTCTTCCATAGAGATATTCATATAAATACCATGTCTCCAACTTTAAACTCAAGGTCTCGTTGACGGTTATCTAAATAACTCTTCTGTCGAATCTGGTCTGCCTTGATATGATGCTGAAGGGTTTTCACCTTCTCCACCATTTCTTCAACCATTTATGGTTATATCAGCTTACGCTAACCGACTTCATACCAACATGTCAGTATTCTTCACCTCTTCCCATACAGGGCTTCATAAGTTTTCATTCAGATGCTTGAGTGATAACTATTATTATAAGAGAACTCAACCAGAGGAAGATGTTGATCCCATCATAGGTTAGATTCCATTGAGAACACTCCCAACATGTCCTCAAGTGTTTGGATAGTCCGCTCGGATTGGCCCTTATTTTGAGGATGATAAGTCATACTCAAGTTTATCTCAGTATCCAGAGCACGTTGATAACTCTTCCATAACATATAGGATTATCTTGGATCTTGATCGGATATAATCGTTAGTGGTACCCCATACAGCCTTACCATATCTCTAATGTATATCTGTGTCAGTGGATCCAATTAGAAATCTTCCCAAATTGCAAAGAAGTGTGCAGACTTTGTAAGCCGATCCACAACAACCCATATTGCATTACTGGCTTTGGCTATCTTCGGAAGTCTGGTGACAAAGTCCTTGGTGATGTTCTCTCATTTCCATGATGGTTTGGGAAAAGGTTGCATCATCCACTTAGACTTTTTCCTCTCTCCCTTAACTTTCTAACACACCAGGCACATTGATGTATACTCAGTGATATCCTTCTTCATATTATCACTCTCAAGGGAATTTATATTGGCTCTATATAAGGAAAGTCAATCCATGCCGAGAATTGCATAAAATTCCACCAGAGGGAGTATTATCAGGTTCGCCTGGAAGTTCAATCCACAAGTTGTGATAGAAGAGGAGTTATATTCATGGGATGCAATGATTGCCCCATTTTCTGTACTCACTGACATCTTTACTTCCATGATTTGTGGTGGTGTTGGGATTTTTCTACTAAACTTTTGGGATATAAAAGAATGTGTAGAACCAGAATCAAAAAGTATGTTTTCTATTCATGAATGAATAGCTAGCATACCTATCAACACTACATTGTTAGTGTTCACTTCGGTGGTAGTGATGGACAAAGATCACCCTTTCTACCTGGTAGGTTGTTGGTTGCCTCCAAAAACCCTTGGATTAGGTCACTGATTTTCAAGGTGACCTAGTTCTTTGCAATTGAAGCAATGAACAATGGGTTGAGAGTCGAATGGGGAATTCTTATCATCTGTCACATATGTGGGATTTTCTTACAGACATTTAATATCCAGGTTTCCTTATCTACCACACCTAAAGCATTTCCTCGTCCCCTTCATGCAATTTCTGGGGTACTTCTTTCTGCACCTATGGCAACTGAGTTCTGGATTTTCTTAGCACTGTTGGATTTATCCATCAGACTGCCAAAATTGAAGTCCACCTTACACTTTTTATCCGCATAATACCTTTGATATTATCCGGTCTCCATTTTTACCTTGAGAGAACATCGGACAATCTCCTAATAGTTGTTGAGGTCACAGATCACCAGGGCTTTCCGCGGGCTATGTTTCACCCCACTAAAGAAGAAGGAAACCTTGCATTCGAGGGTAACAACAAAGCCGGAGGCATATCATTAAAGGCTTTTGAAGTTTTCCTCCTATGCTCCAACATATTCGTCATCTTTTTTCTTGAGGTCAAGGAAGTCCATTTCCATCTTAAGTCGGGGGGTTCACGGAAAATATTTATCGAAAAACATCTTCTAGAAATTATTTCATTCCAACACCTCGATCTCATCCCCAGGCTTCTTATTTTTGATCAATGTCCCCTATTGACCAACTTCACCCTACATATGATAAACATCCAGGGTAAACTTTTCCTGTTTAGAACATTGAAGGATGGAGAAGATCTTTTCAATGGATTTGATCCATTGTTCGGCGATTGAGGGATCAGATGATCCATTAAAAGTAGGAGGCCTTTGTCTCATGAAGCTCTCTATAGTGACTAGTTCTTTCTAAGGGGGGTTGAACGTTCCTCTTGACCCATGTTTCTATTCAAATATTGAGTTAACTGATAGAGTATCGGGACAAAGTTCGTGATTCCAGCTCCCATCAGATTGGGCACCTCATTAGCACAGTCATCACATTGATCTTCACATCAGTTGTTAGCCTAAGTCCTCTATTTACCGGCCATTGGCTGGAATAAAAGGAAAGTTAGGGGTAACACATAAAGGGTAATCCAAAGACAAAAATGGATGACTTATAAATTATTTTATTCCTTAACTTATGAATATATAGGATTCAATCTATGTTATTAATGATCTATGTTCTAACATATATTCTTAGGGGCATTTTTTTAATTCTTTAATAAGGGTTCATACAAAGCTTCTGAATTTATGAAAGAATATCCCCTGGGAGTATCATAACCAAGAGTGTAGAAAGGCCCATTGTCATGTACCAGGATACCCCGAGTCAAGCCCTAAACTCCTTGTCAGATTTTTCACTCCTAGGTACATATGTGCCAGAGCCACCTCTACCTACTCGTATCCAGACAGAGATGTATTTTATTGATAAAACACTTACTCAATACTCCTAAAACTTAGGGATGTTTTTTTATTATAAATAGTATAGTCTCTAAGGCATCACTAGGGGTTTCTAATCCTAATCCAAAAAATAAATAAACCTATCCTCTAATACCAACTATAACAACTATGCTCTTTATTGCACACTTAAACATGATTTATTACATAAACTCTTCACTTGATACAACATGGAAGATCAAGAGATCTAGTGTATTTGGGGCTTAGTAACATTACATAAAAAATTAAAACCTGAAACAAAACATCTTTATAGAAAACTTCTTTTACATCACCACTACATTCCATCGTACTTAGCATTGCATGGGATTACGTGAGGACATGACTAAGAAAAGGGTGACCTATAGTGCCCAGTAAGGGAATAAACATGGAATAACATGAGGAATACAATACATGTTAGAAAATAGGTAGATCAATATATCATAAGAGAAACATGAACATAGAGGCAAGATAAATCATGAAAATCATAACATGGAGATGTGGCAACAACACTTAACATGAAATTAGAATGATCCAAGGCTCATTACACATGGAGCATGAGTAAATTATCATTGCACATGAAGCACGAGAAAACCCTCGTTACACTTGAATTATCAAGATTCAACACTCATTGCACATGACATATCATGATACAATACATTAGCCCAATGCATTGGAGCGCTATTAGGGCGCACCCTTCTTAAACATTTCATTTCATGCATAAGTGTGCATCATGGATCATACAACAAGGAATAATTCAATATGATAATTTATTCCATGATAAAGGAATTTGGAATACATACATGAAACTATATAATCAATAAGTAGATATGTGTAAAGGTGAATACCCTTGATAGAGAAGTGGGCATGGTATTCACAACACAATAACTTTATCTTGGAAAATCGCGGTGCAATTCTTTCTACATAATGGCGTGACATAGGAATTCATAAAAAAGGTTGATGAGAGATAAATGGGTGTCTCATAAAATGTACATGAAATAGAAATTAAGGGTTTCACATAGATACATGTCCCCACAAATTTAATGTAATTTAAATTCATAATACAAAATAATTGCTTGAATGTAAATGAGGAGAGAAGAAATTCCTTACTGAATTTTGGCATGGTAACAGGTGTACATGGGAGGCATTTAATGAGAGATAAAGGGGTCTCTCATCATTAAAAAATAAAGAGATTAGTATGGGGTAAGTGACAAATCATACCCCAACATTTATAATGGAAAATAAATTGGCATAACAATATTAAGAAACTTGGATAAAAAGAGAAAGGTAGGAATCCCTTACTTGGAAGTGTGATCTCAAAGGTTTGGGAGAGGCTTGAGAGAGGCTTATTTGGAGCTTGGGGCCCTATGAGAGGATTCTAGAAAGAAAATATCTGGGTTTGGATGAACTCCAAAGGCTTTGAGTGAAGAGGAAGTGGGATCTTGTGTGGGTTTATATAGGAAAAGAGAAGGAATTATTTATTATTTTCGTTTGGGAAACCACACATTAAACTAATCAAAACCACAAACCAGACCATTGTTTTTGCCCATGGTTTTTTCCAAAGGGGAGTAGAAAACAATATTTTATAATTCCAATGGCCGAACTTCTTAAAATAATAGGTTTTCTTATGTGGAAGTGAGTCACACTCTCACAGAAAACAATTTAAAAAGATAAAATGTTTTATAAGTATTGGAGGATCCACTAATGCTTTTTAAAATAAATCAAAAAAATATAAAATCACATTATTTAAAGGTTAAAACATATATTAGAATAATATAATGTTTATAGTATTTTATTAAATCACTATTGGGTCATTATGATGTCATAAAATACATTATATAATTAAACGGTATTTAATTTTTACCCAAACATTAGGTTGTCTCAGAAAATTATGAAAAACTCAACATTGGATAATTTTGACATCCTGATTCCAAAAATAATATTCATTTTATCTAAAAAAAATTCTAAACATCTTAATTTTCACTTTTAAAATAAAAAACAACATTTATCGAAAAATCATGGGTTTTTGACAAAAACATCTTCCAAACCTTGATAAAAATTGCAATTGCATTCATAAAATTATACGATCATTTTTATTTAATAAAAATTAATTCAATAATAATAATAATATTTTGTTAAAATATTATTTAATTAAAAATTCCATTAATTCATCAAAATCTATTTCTTAGTTGAATATTAACTAAAAAATAATATTTTCACTTTAAAAACTATTTACAATGTAACAACAATAAAATAAATGTATATTATTTATTATATACAAAAATAATGCACATAATCATAGTGATAAGGTCTTGTTACATAACTCCTTATCACACCCGCATAAGACTGAAGGGTAAGGTGTGTGATGGTGACAGACTCTTGGGGTGGCTTAGATAACATCGCCCGGGTGGAAATCTCTATCAACATCCACTTCTCCTGTAGGCGGTTCCGTTCGAGCTTAACATGTTGAATCTTATATTGGGATTGATCAAGAGTGAATCCCAAAGACGCCACCTCCTTTCCAAGCTCCAACAAATGGGATTCGTACAGGACAAGTCTTCTGGATGAGGTCATCACTTCCTTTGTCTGAGTAAATTGGATTCGTTAAAGCTTTATATTTATACTAATCATGTGATCACTATTCAATGAATATATTTTCAATGGTCACAATTTTTAATGGTATTTTAGAATCCAAAACCATAAAACCAAAGAAGTGAATATTTTACATAATAAGAAACTTAATCACATCAAGAGGAATTTTCATTAATGAAAGTTTGGGTTGTTAAAATCTTCCCCCCTTTAGAAATTTATCCTTAGAAATTTCCTTTTCACACACTAAAACAAATGCGGGTAACTCTGCATCATCCCTTCCTCTAATTCCCACATTTCTTTTTCAAGCTTGTGGTTTCTCCATAGCACTTTCACGAGAGGCATTGTCTTATTTTGTAAAACTTTTTCCCTACATTCTAAGACCTTTACTATTTCCTCCTTGTAAGAAAGATCATCCTCTAACTTTACTACCTCCGATGAGAGTACATGTGATGAGTATGGTATGTACATCCTTAAGTGGGATACATAAAAGACATCATGTACTTTGGCCATGGTAGCTAGAAGTGCTACTCGATAGGCCACAACCCCGACACGATGAAGAATCTCAAAGGGGTTGATGTACCTAGGACTTAACTTCCCTTTCTTTCCAAACCTCATTACTTTTTTCTATGGATATATTCATATAAACACCATGTCTACATCCTTAAACCCAAGGTCTCTCTGATGGTTATCTACATAACTCTTATGTCTTCTCGGGGATGCCTTGATATGCTGCTGATCCAATGAGAAATCCTCCGAATTGCAACAAATTGTGCAGAATTTGTAAGATGATCCACAACTACCTAGATTGCATTATTGGATTTGGGTTTCATCGGAAGTATGGTAACAAAGATCATGGTGATGTTCTCCCATTTCCATGCTGGTACGGGAAATGGATACATTGTCCCCTTATACTTCTGCCTATCTGCCTTCACTTGCTGACACACTAGGAAATTTGATATATACTCAGCGACTTTATTCTTCATATTATCCCACCAATATTTCTCTCAGAGATATCAGAACATATTTTTCTTTCTTGGGTGAATAGAGAAATTTTAACTATTTCCATCATCCAAAATTTCCTTCTTGAGCTCCGGACTAGATGGAACACAAAGTATTTTCCCAAATCTCACAATTCCTTATTCATTAACATTGAAATATGAGGATTTCCATTTTTTGATAGCTTCCACCTTCTTCTGAATTTCCATTTCATCCTTTTTTGCATCCTTTAATTTTTCCAAAAGAGATGGTTGAGTGATAATTTGTGGAAGTATTGATGATTTTCCCTTCTTTATGATTCCCATGACCATCTTCATCAAATCTATGAAAATTGGATCCTTCTCAATTCTTTCCAATGATAGAATCACTGGGTTCTTTCTACTTAGAGCATCTTCCACCTTGTTCACATTCCCCAGGTGGTAATGGATTGAGAATTCATAGTCTTTGATCAGCTCTAACCATCTTCATTGGTGTACGTTCAACTCTTTCTGTGTGAATATATACTTGAGGCATTTGTGGTCTGTATATATTTCACACTTCTCCCCAAAGAGATAATTCCGCAAAATTTTTAAAGTAAAGATCACTGCATCCAGCTCCAGATCATGTGTTGGATAATTCTGCTCATAAACATTCAATTGCCTTGAAGCATAGGCAATGACTTTGTCATTTTGCGTCAACACACAGCTCAGAACCTTCATCAAATCATCACTGAATACCACAAAAAGTTCCACACTTGTGGGTAAAGTAAGAATGGGTGTTGTGATAAGCCTCCATTTCAACTCCTTGAAGCTTTCTTTGCATTCATCACTCCATGAAAACTTTACTCCCTTCCGAGTTATCTTGGTAAGAGGGTTGGAAAATTGTGATAAATTTTTCACAAATCATTGATAATATCCATTAAACCCCAAGAAGCTACAGATATCTGTTTCCAATGTTGGCATCGGCCATCCCTCTGTTCCAGCTATCTTAGAGGAATCCAAATATATCCCTTTTCATGTGATGATATGGCCCAATAATGATAACTCCTTCAACCAGAACTCACACTTGTTGTACTTTTCAAAGATCTTCTCCTTTTGCAAGGTCTCTATTATAGTGCTTAGATACTCCTCATTCTCCTCCTTGGTTTTAGAGTATATTAGAATATCATCCATAAATACTACCACAAATTTTTTGTGGAAACATCTAAAGACTCTATTCATAAATTCCATTATGATTTCAATAGAATTAGTGATTCTAAAATTATTTAATATGAATTCATAGTGCACGTACATTGTACGAAAAGCAGTCTTGGGGATATCTTCCTTCTTCACCCTTACTTGATAATATCCCAACCGCAAATCCACCTTGGAGAATTACTTTTCTACACACAACTAATCGAACAAGTCATCAATTCGTGGGATATGATATGTGTTCTTTATAATAATCTATTAATCTCACAATAATCGATGCAAAGGTGCATTGAACCATCGTTCTTCTTGATAAATAGGACTAGAGCACCCCATGGTGAAGCACTTGAGTGTATAAACCCTTCATCCAAATTCTCCTGTAGTTGTTTCTTCAGCTTCTCAAGCTCCACAATAGCCATTCTCTACAGATTCTTGGATATTGGAAACTTCCAAGGTATAATATCAATTTAGAATTCAACATCTCTTCTATGAAGGAGTCCAGGTAATTCCTCAGGAAACACTACATTGAATTCCCTCACAATAGGAATGTCTTCAAGGATGGTTGCTTCCTTGGACTCAATCATCTGAACCAGACACGCATTCTCATAGGGAAGTAATATCCATTCTTGAGATGATTGAATGAAATAAGATTCATCCTCCTCCTTGCACTTGTACATAATTGGGGATTGATTCTCCACATGGAGAGTTATTTCCCTCCCACGTCAATTTATATTGGCTCTATATAAGGAAATTGAATCCATGCCAAGAATTGTATCAAATTCCACCAGAGGGGGTATGATGAGGTTCGCTGGGAAGTTAAATTCATAAATTATGATAGCGGGAGTTATATTCGTGGGATGCAACGATTTCCTAGTTAGTTTTACTCACCGGTATCTTTACTTCCATGACTTGTGGTGGTGTTGGGATTGTTCTACTAAACTTTTGGGATATAAAAGAATGATTAGAACCAGAATCAAAAAGTAAATTTTCTATTCTTGAATGAATATCTTTCATACCTATCACCACTTCATTTTGGGGTTCACTTCGGTGGTGGTGATTGAAAAAACTCTCTCAGGTTTCCTTGGAGGTTGTTGGTTGCCTCCGAAAACCCTTGTCATAGGGAATTGATTTTCAAGGTGCCCTGGTTCATTCTAGTTGAATCAATGAACAATGCGTTGAGAGTCTAATGGAGCATTACCCTCCTTTTTCATAGCCGTGGGTTTTTCTTACTGGCAGTTAATATCCAGGTTCCCTTCTCTTCCACACCTAAAGCATTTCCTAGTCCCCTTTATGCAATTTCAAGGGTGCTTCTTTCCCCACCTTTGGCAAGTGGGGTGCATAATTTTCTTAGCACAGTTCTATTTATCCATCGGACCACCAGAATTTAAGTCCACCTTATGCTTTTTATCCCCATGATACCCCTAAGATTTTTCAATCTCTGTTTCAACCTTGTGGGCACATCGTACAATTTCCTCATAGTTGTCGAAGTCACGGATCACCAGGGCTTTTCGTAGGCTAAGTTTCATCCCACCAAAGAAGTGGTCAACCTTACATTCACGGGTAATGAAAAATCCGGAGGCGTATCATTCAAGCCCTGTAAATTTTTCCTTCTATGCTCTGATGGATTCATCGTGTTTTTTCTTGAGGGAAAGGAAGTCCCTTTCCATTTTAAGTCGGACGGGACGCGGAAAATATTTATCGAAAAAAATCTTCTGAAAATTCATCCAATCCAATGCCTACATTTTCTCTTAAGGCTTTGTATTTTTTCTCAATGTCCACCATTGATTAGCTTCACCCTCCATACGATAATTAGCATGGAGAACCTTCTCTTGTTTGGAACATAGAAGGATGGATAAGATCTTTTCAATGGATTTGATCCATTGTTCAGTGATTGAGGGATCGGATGATCCATTAAAAGTAGGAGGCCTTTGTCTCATGAAGCTCTCAATAGTGACTTGTTGTTTCTTAGGGGTGGTTGAACATTCCTCTTGACCCATGTTTCTATTCAAATCTATAGTTAACTAAGAGAGTATCATTAAATAGTTTACGATTCCCACTCTTATTGTATTGGGCATCTCATTAGCACAGTCATCACATTGATCTTCACATCGGTTGTTAGCCTGAGCCCTCCTATTACCGTCCATTGGCTGGAATAAAAGAAAAGTGAGGGGTAACACATAAAGGGTAATACAAAGACAAAAATGGATGACTTATAAATTACTTTCATGCCTTAACTTGTGAATATATAGGATTCAATCTATGCTATTCATGATTTACTTTCTAACATATATTCTTAGGCGAATTTTTTTTAATTCCCTTAATAAGGGTTCATACTAAGCTTGAGAATTTACCAAAGAATATCCCCCAAGAGTTTCATAACTAGGAGTGCATAAAGGGCCATTTTTGTGTACTAGGATAGCCCAGTTCAAGCTCAAAACTCCTTTTCAGAGTTTTCACTCCAAGGTACAAATGTGCCAAAGCCACCTCTACCAGCTCATATCCAGACAGGGATGTATTTTCTTGATAAACCACTTACTCAATACTCACCAAAACATAGGGATGTTTTTTATTCTACTTAATCTAGTCTTTAAGGCTTCAAAAAGGTTTTCTAATATTAATCCCAAAAATAACTAAACCTATCCTCTGATTCCAACTATAAAAACCCTGATCTGTATTGCACACTTAAACATAATTTAATACCTAAACTTTTCGCTTGATAAAACATGGATGATAAAGAGGTCTAGTGTCTTTTGGATTAGTAAAATTAAATAATAACATAAAACATGAAACACAGAATCTTTATTGTAAACTTCCTTTACATGACCACTACATTCCCTCGTACTTAGCATTTCATGGGATAAACTGAGAACATGAGTAAGAAAAAGGTGAGAAATAAATCCCCATAAGAGAATAAATATGGAATAACATGAGGAATACAATACATGTTATACAATAGTAATATTAATGGAGCACAAGAGAAATATGAACATAAAGGCATGATAAAGCATGAAAATCGTACCATGAAGATGTGGCAACAACACTTAACATGGAATTAGCATGAGCCAAGGCTCATTGCACATGGAGCATGAGTAAATCCTCATTTCACATGAAGCATGAGTAAACCCTCATTTCACTTTAATTTGTATTGGTAAAAACTCATTGCACATGACGTATCATGATAGTATACTTTACCCAATGCATTGGAGCGCTATTAGGGTGCACCCTTCTTAAACATTTCATTTCATTCATAAGTGTGCCACATGGATCATACAACATGGAATCATTCAACATCATAATTTATTCAATGATAAAGGAATGTGGAATACATACATGAAACTATATAATCAATAAGTAGATGTGTGTAAAGTAGAATACCTTTGATATAGAAGTGGGAATGATATTTACTACACATAACTTTAGCTTGGAAAACCATCGTGCAATTTCGGCAGGACAACAGTGTGACATAGGAATTCATAAAAAAGGTTGATGATAGATAAATGGGTGAATCATCATATGTACATGAAATTTAAAGTAAGGGATTCATATATATACATGTCCCGACAAATGTTATGGAATTTAGATTCATAATACAAAAGAATTTCTTGAATGTAAATGAGGAGGGAGAAATTACTTACGGAATTTTCGCATGGTAACGGGTGTACATGGGAGGAATTTAATGAGGGAGAAATGGGTCCATCATCATTCAAACATAATTAGGGCAGTATGGGAGAGGTGAAAAATTATACCACAACATTTATAATTGAAAATAAAAGTGCATAACAATATTAAGAAACTTGTATAAAAAGAGAATGGTAGGAATCCCTTACTTGGAAGTGTGATCCCAAAGGCTTGGGAGAGGCTTGAGATAGGATTCTTGGAAGATTGGGGCACATTGGGAGGATTATAGAAAGAGGAGGGTATGGGTTGAATGAACTCCAAAGTCTTTGAGTGAAGAGGAAGTGGGAGCTTGGGTGGGTTTATATAGGAAAGGAGAGAAAATTCATTATTATTTAGGTTTGGGAAACCACACATTAAACTAATCAAAACCACAAACCAAGCCATGGTGTTTTAGCATGGTTTTTTAAAAATGAGACTGTAAAAAAATATTGTATAAGGCCAATGGAATAACTTCTTAAAATAATAGGGTTTCTTATGTGGAGGTGAGTCACACTCTAAAGGAAAACAATTTAAAAATCTAAAATGTTTTATAAGTATTGGAGGGTCCACTAAATCTTTGTAAAATAAATAAAACAAATCTAAAATCACATTATTTTAATTTTAAATCATATATTGGAATAAAACAATGTTTATATTATTTTATTACATCACTATTGGGTCATCATGATGTCATAAATCACATTATATAATTAAATGGTATTTAATTTTTACCAAAAAATTTGGTTGTCTTAGAATGTTATGAAAAAATACCCATTGGAAAATTTCTATATATTGATTCCAAAAATAATATTCATTTTATCTAAATAATTATCTAAATATCTGAATTTTCACTTTTAAAATAAAAACTGACATTTATCGAAAAATCATGGGTTTTGAAAAAAATAGCTTTCACTCCTTAATAAAAATTTCAATTGCATTTAAAAAATTATACGATCATTTATATTTAATAAAACTTTATTAAATAGTAATAATAATATTTTATTAAAATATTATTTAATTCAAAAATCCATTAATTCATCAAAATAGATTTCTTAGTTGAATATTAACTAAAAAATACTATTTTCACTTTAAAAACTATTTACAATGTAACAATAATAAAATGAATGTATATTCTTTATTATATACAAAAATAATGCACATATCCACAGTGTGAAGGTCTTTTTACATAACCCCTTATAACACCCGCTTTGGATCGAAGGGTAAGTTGTGCGATAGTGACAGCCTCTTGGGGTGGCTCGGATAAAATCACTTGGGTGGTAATCTCTATCAAATTCAACTTCTCCTGTAGGCGGTTATGTTCAAGAATAACATATTGAAGCTCAGCTTGGGCTTGGTCAAGAGTGAAGCCCAAAGACACCAACTCCTTTCCGAGCTCCGACAAATGGGCTTCGTACGGGGCAAGTCTACTGGATGAGGCCATCGATTCCTTTGTCTAAGTAAATAGGATTTGTTAAAGCCCTGTATTTATACTAATCATGTAATCACTGTTCAATATCTATATTAAAAACGGTCACAGTTCTTAATGGTATTTTAAAATCCAAAACCATAAAACCAGAGAAGTGAATATTTTACATAATAATAAATTTAATTAGATCTAGAGAAATTTTCATTAGTTAATGTTTGGGTCGTTACAACAACCATATCATTTTTCCAATCCTTCACTTCAAGCTCATATATCCAAACCCCGCATCATAACCATGTAACTAGTCCAAGAGTCATTATAGATTGTATAGTAAGAATTATACATAAATCCATCAGAGTCCATGAAAGAAAACTAATAGTAACTGCAATCTCTATAGTTGGAATACATTTTTATGTTATAACCTCAAGCTTCTACATCGTATAGATACATGTATGGTAAAACTAACAGTCATCACATCTTGTGTACACAGGTTCCCTATAATATTATCCATCACAACTTGTATATTTCTGCACATCATGCTATGTCTAATGTGAAAATATGGAGGAGGGAGTAGTCCTCCATCTACTCCCTCACCAACCTAGATTTTGTAGAAAAAACATAGAATCCAAAACATTTGGGAATCAGATTTCATCCCTACTCAGCTACTAGATCATATGAAATAATAAAACATAATGAATAGTATATCACACAACCAAACTACGGTAAACTACCTTGCCTTAGAGACAACAATATTGATCATCCCACATGACACTCAACCACCACTGCTAATTCCAAGGAAACTAGATTCCATATAAGCACACAAGAATCAACATTTAAAATCATTAAAAATTTTTATTTAAAAATTTATAAAATTAAAAAACATTGATTCAACACATTAAAAATAAAGGTTTAATCATTCCATTTAATCATATGACAATACTTTGTAAATTCAAATTTCAATTTTTTTATTTCTATTCTATTAAATTATAGAAATTATTTAACCAGTTTATGGTTCTTTTTAAAAATTTCACTAACTCTATCATCAGAACCCAAACCCATGAGTTCATTTATAATTTTATTTACAATCCATAATCAATTTATTTTAAGACATGACCTGAAATACCACTAGGAAGATAAACTTACAGCGCATAGGCCAATTGTAGTAGGAAGTTGGAAAAAAACAACCAATAATTAATAAGTCAGTACACTAAAATGAAAATGTCAAGAAAGACTAGAAATTCAAACTCTCAACCCATACCAATCAATTAATCAACAACTCTAACACAACCACCTGAAAATAATAAATCACCACTATTAACCTATGCCATCCATATCATCTCACCATCCACATACGTTCACCACCATAACCAATGAAACTATCCTATCAATCACTAAATATCACAACCATAATATGTTTTTAAACAGAAGCTATTAATGTATCAAAAAAGATAAAGCTCATACCTAGAAACAATCATATTTTTAGCATTGAAAAATCGTGGGTAAACCAATTCCACAAAACTCAAGCATACAAGATTATAAAAAAGGATGGGATTAAAATTATCTCTAAACATTTTAATTTAAATAATAATTATCACCCATTATCATTTGGAATTAAATCATTCATTATGGTATGGTTTCAAAAATAAAAACCCAAATATCCAGAAGCTGACAATAGTAATAACAATCAAAAATAGTTCTCAAAAAACACTTCTAGGTTCATTAATTTCTAAGGAAATATGATAATTAACTTAATATGCCTAATTTATCACCTATTTTATCTTAATATCATTAAATTATTTAACCTAGTTCAATAATATCATCCATTCCATGGAACAATAAGAATCATAAAACCCACTTTCATATTATATATTAAATATGAAGTGTTATCCTTCATAATATAAGCCACATTAAATCTTTGAATCACAATCCATATTTTATTCTTCCCTGATCTCTAGATTTTTTTTGATTAGTTAAATCCCACCATTACCCAAAGAAGCTGAATAATTTTAGTCCCACACTTGAACATAAAATAATTATAATTCATGAATCCCATACCTAGATATAAGGATTTCAACATTCCCCAAATGGTAAAATAACAAATAGATAAATATCCAAATCACTCCTCCCATAGGGACCAATGATACCTAAGTAAATCCCACCATAGATCCACTATCAATACCTAATATAATCCCCAAAAAAATCTAAATAAACAATATGTCATATCATGGAACGATAAAATGAGAGAGAATGAAACAAACAAAGAAAAATAAAACTAACCTCAGATTACCTTGTATAAACCTCTAGAAGTTGGGGGTTATATCCAAGAAAAGGGGACAAAAAGTATATAAAACGTTCCTTAGGTTTCCTAGGGTTCCAAGGGTAATGATTAAAATAAGATAAATCCTATAGAACTCATGAATTTATATCAACTGAAAATTCAACATTAGCACATCAATACACCATCGACCACATCGCAACGGTTAATATTTTTTTCAAAACCAAGTATCCAGACTGATGTCTATCCTATAATAATTCTAATCATAATTCCCCATTCATAATTATTATATAACCCCCCCCCCCCCCCACTATATCCTATAAAATTATTGTAGGGATTCAATAAAACCTGTGAATCAAATTGTAGTGGTCACCCAAAAGGCATAGACAAGGGTCTCAACTATCAAGACTCCTCAATTCGACCAATTCCCTACACTAAAGTGAACCTTTAAATGGTATAAAAAAGTTTCCTAACCCCACAACCCTCCAAATAACTATGTAATAACCTTAATATAAAACCACAATGACCATTTATAAGGCATAACCACCAAATAATTACCTTGATACTCCACTCTATAGGGGTCAGGATTATGCAGTAATCATCCAACTCCAAAACAACACCACACTGAAGCCCAAAAGAACACACCAAAATACACCTTTTCCAACTGAAATATCATCTCAACCCACATTTCTACTCTCCAATATACTCATGAGGACCTTCAACCACCCAAAAATTTAAAGGAAGTATTCAAGAAAAAAGGAAACCCTCATATCAGATACCTCTCAAATGATTATCATCTTCTATAATTTAAACAGAAAACCTATGAATGAGAATAAAGGGGAATGGAAATCTCACCCCAAAAGATACCTCTCAAAGATCTCTCTATAACTAGATCATAACCACTATATTAGAGTATCATGGAGCATAAACATGAAATGTCGATAATCATCAAATTAATCAACGAGGGTCATACATAAAATCCTAAAAAATCACACATCAAATAATTCAGGATATTGAGTACACGTATATAAACCTCACTCTCATGTTCGCTTCTCTAAATTTTCATACTTCCATAGGGCATAAACTAATGAAATAACACACCTTTACAACACTTTCTTCAAATAGTCTTGGGTCTCAAAGGGACATTCCTCGAAGATTGTGACATCTTCAAATTTCGGCTCACCCCATTCAATGGATTAGGAATCATCATTAAGATGTGAGGGAAGCTATAACACATGAATGACTTCATGAATTGAACACATATGTGGGTTGAAGGTTAATCTATATTCAACAACTTTAACATGAACGAACACGATATAAGGTTTAACAAATCATAGAAAGAGCTTACTCCCATCACTGAGCCTTCTTTTCCCATGATGAGAAGATGTATTCAATAACACAAAATCATTGATATTGATCTATAGAGTCCTAATCCTATGATCAATATTGGACTTCTAGAAATCCAATAATTCTTTCATTTACTCATAAATTAGCTACACCTTTTCTGTTGTTCTCCACACCAATTTCAGTCTTAGAATAGTTGAATCCCCAACATCGGTCCAAAAAAATAGTGATTGGAAGGGTTAGTCATATTACCCATTGAAAATATCCATACTATTTGGATATTGATTACCATTATTATAAGATAACTCCCCCAAGGGTAAGTGTCTCACCCATGAACTTCCAAAATCTAGAATTCATGTGAGAAAATATACTATTATTTATAGATAGTATGTTCTATCGGATTGTTCGTTTGTGGATGAAAACCGGTGTTAGGGTGTCACTAAGAACCAATGGAACAAAATATACCTCTACACACTCTAGATATTAAATAGGGATCATGATAAGATATTATCATATTTTGGAATGCATGAATACTCAACACCAGCCCCGTATAGATCCTTGACTGAATATCCACCGATCTTGACTTCATAATCACTAAGAAGTAAGCAGAGTTCATCAATTGGTTTATAATACCCTATATAGAATCATAGCATCCACTAACTCAAGTAAAACCAATGAAGAAGAGTATCAAGATGTACTATCTATTATACTTACTAAAATAAAGTAGCTAAATATAGCCAACGGTAACACAGTTCTCTTTCTTTACCCTCCCACAAATTGAAAATTAAGACATGGAATCTACAACTAATCAATTATTTGAAGACAAACAAAACTAAACCCACAATGTGTGACACAACTTTTCCACACCTGGATTTATTTCCAAAGGTGAAATTTGGAACTCATGAAAAACCATGTCACTAATCACTAAATAAATAAAGCTCCTCCCCTAAAACAATACCTGATGTTGATCGTCCTCTAAACATCAATCATGGTAATCACCAAAAGAAACTCAATCTCTCCAAACCTCAACCTTAGAATCCCCAAAATGGACCGGCTCCACCTATTTTACAATGTATGAACACAACATCATCTAATAAAGTTACACTCTATCATTAATTTCTCTTATGTCGAGGTGTATCATGGAAAGATACTTCATCACCCTTAAGAATCACCAGACTCACACATTGTATATATACATAACTTATTTGTTAGTGAATCATCCACAACATTGTATTAAATTATCATATAATAAATCTTGAAGACATAATCCAATAATAATTTCAACTACTGTAACTATTTAAAATTCAGATCATTCATGGAGTGGATATAATTAAATCTCTTATGATATTTGAAGACCGCAAATCACATACTATTGAAGTAATTACACCATAACTTAAAAGAAACCCCAACCACAACAAGCTCAATATCATGGAAAATGAAGTTACATTCATTAATATTTAACTAACAAGACTCATAAGAGATAAATGATCTCTATTTCACCAAAACACTACCAAATAAAAGATATAAAGTGTTTTAATAAACCTTATAAGAAAAAACTTCTACCAAAGAATGAAGAAGATTAACATTGTCTAGATTTTTCTTAAAATAATGAAAATAAAACAAGAACTAGTTATTATTTGTGAAAACCAAATCCTTTTTAGTTAAATTTTTCAATGGATACTCAATCCAAGATAAGTTATATTCGAACCTCCTATAATAAACTATAATCCCAAAGAAACTCTACACCTCCCCAACAATCTTGGGGGATACTAAAGAAACAGGCACCTCAAACATCAAAGTATACATAGATATTCCTTGCTCAGACATGACAAGTCTTAAGAAATGAACCATACGGGCCCAGACCATACACTTCATAAACTTCCTAAAAAGTTTATTATTTCATGTAACACCAAAATTACCTCTTATATACTCCATATAGTCCACATAAAACTCAAAATAAACTAAGATATTGTCAATAAACACCATTATGAATCAATACACAAGCTCACAGAACACAGAATTCATTAGTCCCATGCATGCTATTAAAGTGTTCGTAACACTGAACAATATTACCAAAAGTTTAAAATTCCAATAATGATATTTAAAACTAGTCATCAGAATATCCTCATTCATGACCCACATCTGATGATATCTTATCCAAATATAAATCTTCAAGAACCAATTAGCCCCCTTAAATTGATTAAATAAATTGTTAATTTTTGGGAGGGCATATCAGTTCTTCACTATCACTATATTCAAGTGAAAGTAATTGATACCCAAATATATACTACCATATGACTTATTCACAAATAGAAATAAAGAACCTAAATATGACATTATGGGATTAAAAAAATGAATACAGAAGAATTTAAACCATAATTCATAGCTCTCATAACATAAAAGGTATCATCATATACAAGGAAATTGATTTTTGTGTGACATCATGATGAAACTTTATCCAAAACATGATCTCATATGAACGGCGTTAGGTCTTAATCTCTTCTAAATGTGCATTAGGGTATTCTTCCACAACCCTAGGAAACATCATTGATTGAACCTCCACTGAACCAAAATATAGGAAATCTATCAAGGAATATATGGACTCAATACACCCCTACCCCATTCAATGGTCTCACTCACTGATAAACATGTCATGAACTCCATCGGAATCATGGAATATAATATGACTCCTAAATAAATAAATAATATCCTACACCAAATACAGTCTATCCATTTAAATGATGATTTCATATAGCTATTATCAAATATAGGAAATCTCCCCAGAGTGATACTTCCCTAGAATCATATGACAATCTCTACACACATCATACAAGTATATGATCAAAAGAGTATGTAATTATATATAAAAGGGTGTTTAATTTTAGTTTATAAAAATAAAACTAACAATTTTTACCAACCACTTGAAGAAATTTATGGGATGAAGTTTCCTAATGATTAATCTTATAATCATAGTTAGACAATGTTTATAAAATATAGTATAAACATTTGTATATAAATGAAAAGTGGAATTTTTTTTGTAAAAATAAGTAAAATAAACTTACTAAAAGTATATAAAAAACATAAAACACATTTATAAGATATATCCAAACATTAACCTTTAGTGTTATGGAAGTATTTAACTATACTTAAGGTATCCATGATATTCACCAGATCATAAAGGTATGTCTTTATTAACCAAGGAACCCCTCAATACAAAGATAAAACATATATCTATTTACCTTAACCTTTTGAAAACTTTATCATACTGATTGCAATAACCTCTATTTTTCTATCCTAATAGGCCTTGATCAAAAAATATCAGACATGGGTAACATAAGATAAAATTATCTTAATGAATTTACAGTAGTATCCTCATGATTGGATGCCTTAATAAAAACTCTCTATTACTATAATAAAGTGAACTCAAGTTACAAGATGTTTAAAAAGAATCATAGAAACTTTGTATATCTTTTTTTTAAATATTATTCCTCCACAAATATATCACTATTTAGAGGCACACTTTGAAAACTCATATTTTGAATTTTATATAGGTTGTTGCAACGGCATCAGATGAACTGCTACTTAACTTGGAAAGTTTAGCATAGTAAATCTATTTGACAGTAGTCATGTTTTATATCACTAAAATTTATTTTGGTTCCCTTTATTAGAAAGAATATATCTTCATATAGATTAATTTATGTATTTATTCATCCAATATGTTTCATAAAATTTTATTCGGTGGACATGTCAGCCTCCATAAAATAATGTCAATCTAATGGACTTAGAAGAACTCTTTCTTCTGGAGTTAATTATATATAAACTTTTAGACATTATAAACATTCATCAGGGGAACTTAGTATCCATATTTATGATTAAAAAATTCCATTCTTATCTAGTATACATAATAATTTTATTTCTAATTGAATTGATATCATCAATCTAATAAACATAATAACATTTCATTTGATGGAATGAATATTCTTCCATTTGTAAAACATTAAAATTTCCCAAAAATAGATTAAGTACTTCAAAAGTGTAAAATTTAGAAATATATAAAATGTTAAGAAGTGAATTTTTATTTTCAAAACTTCTGTTATAAGGGGTATAAAGTATTAGTTCTACTCAACAACAATCAAGATCGACCTTTAACTAGCATAGTCAAAACTAAGGGAACGAGAAGCCTCTATACATCATGTTCCAAAGAATAGACTAGGGTGAGTATAATGAAGAGGTGTGTAGATACTCAATCAAGAAAAAAATACTCCCCAATATAATATAATTAGTTAATACTTCATATGATATTTATCTCACCTGTGTGGGAAACTCTTAAGCATACATCTGACCAAGTTTGGCTCCATAGACTCTCAAGACCCGATGGATACCATCTCCATAAGTGTGATCTACTTGTTGTCCCATATAATTATATGCATTTTGGTGTGACCCCCTACTTGAAATATCTCCTCTCTTCCGATCAAAACCCAAAGCACCATATTATTTATTATGCCTTGAAAGATATTTTTATAATAGATGATACTAAATAGGGATACCAATCCCACACTAACTTCAAAGAGTGTTTATACACTCAAGATTCTTATTAACATTACATTTACATGTGAAAAAACAATTCTTGGTCCACTTGAATGGTTTGAGAAGATCCATCCATGCAGAATGAGAAAAAGAATGATGGAATCATATCCCATCTTTCTTAGAATGAATTTGACCAATAAAATGAGAGGTTTTTCTATATCTATACTCCACCAAGAGTCCTAAAAATTCCAGAACTATAACGATAAATTACTATAAAACATATTCTTGATAACATCTTCTTTTGTAAGAACCCAAAGATAAATTGGAAATTTGAATGATGTGGCTTTGCACTAGATCTATGGATGCAATTCAACCTCCAAATTCATCACCCAATAATCCTCATATGGATGAAGGTATCAAGCGTACCATAAGATTTTTCTATATAGGATACTGAAATATCACATGTTAGAACTCTCTTAGAAGAGGGTATGATCTCTTGTTGATATGTCTCCATCAGAATAAATCAAAGAGACTTAACCTGAAAATGATCTTGAAATTTCTCCAATGGAATGACTAACACCATTTGATCACCCAAAATTATAAAACCCATATCATCGATACCCCCACATGGTATACTAACTGATAATGGATCACAATACTCCATTTCATCATGGATTAAAGTAAAATAAAACTCTATCTGTTCCAACCAAAAATTAGTATCACAATATAAAATAAATTCCTTTTACAGTCTCAAGATCTGGAATTGAAAATATTAACACCTCATGCTTCATAATTTTTCATCATCAATATCAACTCGATATATATCTAATTTAATGTCTTGCTAACCATAATTGTGACTAAACTAATGGAGATGTTCACTTGGATCCATAACTGAAATAGAATAAACTATTAGGGACACCCTAAACATATAATATTTAATATTAAAGGTTAATTAATTAAGATTTGACTTTATTCCAATTTACTTACCAATTCAAAAATGGGAACAGATAATCATGGTGCATGACCCTTACCTAGGTCTCTACCCTGGAATTAGTATCACTTCACTTGGTATGCTTAGTAAACTTAATTTTATTTCATTTGATCACATGGGCTATGAAATCATAATTTTGAGTCGGTATCGCTCAATTATATCACTTTTTAAGTTAATTTAATAAAATTTATCTACCAATACATGAAATTAAAACAAATATATATCCCCAAGATCCAACTTAACTCTCAACCATCATCTTTTATACCACTTTTTCACACCCCCCACCCCCCCAATGTTACCCCTCCTTAGCCAACAATATAGGTAGATATGGCATCTAAATCCTACCTCCAATAGTTCATGGGTTGAAAACTATAATAGAGGGTATATAATTCATACAAATAGGAGGAATTACCCTAAACATATAAATTTTAATGATAAGAGATAATCTGCACTAAAAGACTTTATCACATAAGTAATAGATTAAGAATCCCAATACATGAATATAATGTCATAAAAGTATATCCAACTAAAAACAAGACCCAAAACCAATCCTAGGATGTTACAAAGAACTCCAATATCTCGTAAATATCTTTATAAGTAATTAATTGCTTTATTGATCACCAACAAGATCAAGCGGACCTAAAAATTAGTTTATATATATGGGGTGGGCATAAATGCATACTCAGTAGGATCCTCCCTTGAACCTCTCATAAAAATGTGAAAGAATAATAACAAATCTCATTTAAAAAATAGTATAACTAACTTATTCCCTAAGAAGGTAAAACTATATTCTATCCTCACCAATGCTTTCGCACCGAGGAATGAATAGAATTAATAAATTCTATATTAAAATCATATACATAGGAAAGGTGTCCTATATCCACTAACCCACTATTTTTTCACTCTCACGCCCCAAATCCAAATATCCTATGTTATAATACCCTCTATAATCCATTATATCCCTTGGGAAACCATGTAGTGACTATATAATAATCTCATCCTATATGTCATGCACATGTATTCCAATAACATCTCATAAACATATAACTAGTTTGAAATCACTTATAGCCAATGTAACGTGCATTATAACTAAATCTATTGTAGCCTATACACATGAAACTATATTAACAGAAATCTATATAGTTGAAATGCATGTATATGTTATAACCTAAAGACATTGTATCTCACACAAACATGTATGGTGAAATTGAGATCCATGAAGGCCCTAGTAGATTTTTTCCCTATACCTTAATCCATTACAGATCAAATCCACCTACACACTATTCAACATATTAATGGATATTGAGAAAGAGGGAGTGGTTAGAATTTTATTAATCTAAAAATATATATGTTATGGAAAAACCTAGAACCAAAAAAATATGGTTGTCTCATACACACCTGGATCGGGTGGTAGGACATATCAAATAAAAAATATATGGAATAGTATATCACACAACCAAACTAATGGAAATTATCTAGCCTCAGACAGAACTATATTTATCATCCCACATGACACGCAGCTACCACAATTATAGTCTAGGGAACTCGATTTCATATAAGCTCACAAGAATAATGATTTAACATCATTAACCATTCTCATTTTTTAATTTCAAAAATTACCAATAATATCTTGAACACATTATAAATACATATTTAATCAATCCATTTCATCAAAATATTATTTTTTTTATAATTAATATTTATATCTTTATATTTCCATTCTATGAACATAGAGCATTTATCCAACCATCCCATGGTTCCTTTTAAATATTTCATTACTGTCATCATCAACACCCAAACCCATGAGTTTATTTATAATTTCATTATTTCTTCCATAACCTAAGTATTTTAGGACTCAGTATATAAAACAAAAAAGAATATTCACTTATAGTTCATAAGAAAACTATTGTAGGAAGGTAGAAATCCCAACAACCAATCATCAGGAAAACGGTACACCATTAATAAAAAATAAAGAAAGACATGCAATCCCAGAACTCTACCCATAATGATAAAAAAATCAATATCCTCAACACTACCATCTTAAAATTGGAAAGACTCACTCTCAACTATATCCATACATCTTATCTCTATATCCACTTCAGACCATGGCCACTACCAAGGAAACTCTCTTATCATTCAGCTAATATCCCAACCATACCACTTTTCAAAGAAAAAATAGAAAAGTACCAAATAAGATAAATAAAATACATAGAAACAGTAATATTTTCATCAGTGTAAACTCAAGGGGAATCCCATACCATAAAACTAAGGAATACAAGCCTCTAAAAAATTGGATGGGATTACAACAGCGCCACAAAAATTTTAATTTCAACAATCACCATTACCTACTGCCATCTTGAAATATCTAATTCATTATGAGCATGTTCCATAAATAAGAACCCAAATATTTAGTAGCTAAACTAGTGACAACAACCAATAATGTTTCTTAAGAAACACTTCCATGTTCAATAGCTTCAAATGAAGGAAAATAATTAATTCCACATAAATCATTAATCATTTAATTTATTTCACTGTATTTAAATTTCCTAACAATTTCAATAATATCACATATATGAAGGAATAATAATAATTAAAGTGATCATTTTTACACTCTTAGAAATATCAAGAGGTATTCAACATTACACAACCCCATGTTATCATGGTATCACATTCCATATTTCATTCTTCCTTAATCATTGGATTATTATCTTAATTAATCTAATCCCACAAGTAAACAAAGAAGATAAATAATTTTAATCTAAAACTTGATCATAAAATAAGGAGAATTAATTAATATCATACCTCAATATGAAGGTTTTATCATTCCCCAAGCAATAATGGAAAAAAATCTCAAAACTTCAAATCAATCCTCTCCTGGGGACCCATGATCCCTAAGTACAAATCATCGTGGATAATATATAGATAATTAATAAAATTGCATATAAAATAAAAGGATATATTTTTTCATAACATTGAAGGATAGTAAAAGATATAATATAACGAGTAGAGAAGATAAAAACTAACATAATATCTCCACGAATCGTCCTCTAGAGACATGGGGTTAAAGCCAATCAAAGGGAGATCAAAGTATCTAAAAGGAGACATTAGGTATCCTTGGTTTAAAATGGGATGAAATTATATTATTGAAATTGGATATAACTCCCAAAATTATATCCAATTAAATTTTAACTACACCACAACACAAAACCATTTTCCAAAACATAACGGTTGAGATGTTTCTCCAAAAAATGGTGTATGATGGATGTATACGCAAAAATATTTTGAATCTGAAATCTCCCTTTAGAATCCAAAGTGTAAATCCAACATAAATACTATACAACTAGGGAAATTCTATGGTAAAACCAATATAACACACCATAGTGTTCCCCAAAATGGAAGAGATAAGGGCCTCATACAATGAGTCTACATGCCTCAACAACACTATATAAGACAGAAAAAAGAACCCCAACCCCCCCCCCCCACAAAGAACTCAAACACAACCCTAATACCAATTTTCAATGACACTTTAGAAGGAACCAACACTTAATATTAACCCAGTGACTCTACATTGTAAGGACCGAGGCTACACTATAAGTAACCACCTCTAAAACCACACTACGCTTTAGCCAAGTAGACTATGTGGTAATCCACCTCCTCCATTTGGAATCTCTAACAAAACCACAAATAAAATCTTCCCAGAAATTTTATACACCTTTAATCACCCAAAAAAAGGTAAAGGATCAATAAAAACTAGTCCCTTACAACAACCATATCATTGGAAAAAATTTTGGTGAATTAATTATAAAAACAAAATGTGTAATATTAATAATATTCTTAAATAGTTTATCAACCATTCATTCATGATTTGTTTCAGGATTTTTTTGTTTTTAATCACAAAAAATGTTTTAGTAACATCCTCTTATATTTTAAAAAATATCACCCAAATAATTTGTGGTGACTTAAGCATAAAAAATATTAATATTACATCATTTTATATGAATATTCACTACCAATCACAATTTTTCACACCTAAGGACCATAAAGGTTTAGTGTCTTTGGAAAATAGATACTTAATCAATTTATTTCGTAAAATATCTTCAACATATCCCCAAAATATCATCATACTAGTACCCTTATGGACTTACAATACATAGAAAATTCCATCAAAAACTAGGAAAGTAAAGCATAAGAAATGGTGACATCAAATTATTAATAATGGTAAAAATGGGATATATAAATCGTAATATATCATAATATGATCATAAAGGTGTGATAACATAATCAAGTTAATTTTCTAAACATAAAATATTCTTACCCATAAAATCATAGATATTAAAATGAAAAGTCAACTCATATCTAGAAGTATGATTAACAGGGATGTTGAAGAAGAAATCATCATTTAAGATCCATAACATAGTCATGTGGTATCATTACCATATGAAATCATAATCTAGTGAACATTGATATTTTAAATCTCTTCTATGTATAATATTATGATAATATCTAGAAGCAATCAAACTTGCATATAGAAATGTAAATGTAGTAATTTTAAATCATGTCCACACACACTCTTGTGAGAAGATATCCTAGTAGTCATACTCAAGCATCAAAATGTGAACATTTTTGTTCACAATCATGTCTAGGATTATCATCATCATCTCATTAGATATATATAAATAAAATTACACAATCCATTGGAGGTATTTAATGGATTGACCTATCAAATAATGAAAACCATATATATGTGTGTTAAAATATCAGAAAAACACTCATAAATTCATCATATCATAGCTCATGGTAAGCAAAAAAAGTTTAAAAAACATTCCAATATTTCATCATAGCATAACCTGTGTAAAAGAAATGGGTTTCATAAATATTTCATCATAACTTAACTAACCTATGGAAAAGAAATGGGTTTCATATAATTATCATTAAATAATGACCATAATAACCCTTCTATAGAAAGTAATTAGTTGTTACAATTACATAATATACCTATTAAGGTATATAAATCCTTAAAATATGTCTAAATAAATTAAAAATTCCTTTAAAAATAAATTGTACATTTTTTTGAAAATAGGTAAAAATATCATTTTATTTTAGTATCTTTAAAAACAAAAAATTACAAGAATATTGAGAAAAATATTTTATTTTAAAATAAATATGGAAAAATATAAAGTAGGCTTCAAAGAAAATAATTTTAATGATGGTGAAAAAATAATTTCATTCCATTTATGTTAAAATATAACATTATTTTCCTACTTTTGAAGAAAGTAAAAAAGGCTTGTTGAGAAAACCTTTTTTAGAAAGAATTATTTTAAACCTTAGTAAATAAATTCAAAAGTTGTGAAAATTAAATTTTTAAACCCTTTAAATTATTGGTAAAAACTTCCACAAAATCAATTCTATGAGTATTGGCAAGGAATAAAAATTTGTTTGACCAAAGACAAAATATGGTTGGTTTTTCTTTAAAAAATTCTCAGTCATTTTAAGTACCAAGGAGAAAAAATAAGGTAATATTACTTGAAAAATATATGAAAAACCATATGAGAAGAAAATAAATTATTTTTAAATGATTAAATTCATCTAAATTCCATCTATGAAAATTTAATATATATAATCCCAAAACAAAATCAAATGGTATCAAAAATATCTTACCTCAAGTCCTATCTTTCTTCACACACATTAAATACTCATTTATAATAAATGTAGATTTATTATAAATATATTAAAGAATAATATTAATATTTGACTTACTATGTATTACTCCTTTAAAATTTCTAATTATCTTTTTATCAAAAATTCTCCATTAAAATGAACATTCAGGTGAAAACTCATATGTTTGGCATTTATGTTTCGGTAAGATATTTGTGATACTTGAAATTTGGTAATAGTTTAATAATCTCATAAATATTTATAATTTAATAAGATCTATATTATTATCATTCACACACTATAATGTTTCTATATTATTTTTATTATCATTATTTATTAATATACCACATTCGTTAAGAAAAACAAAACTATTGTCATGTGTTGTGTGGACTACCGCTTCCAGACATGACATGTTTTGTTTTACTTAAAAACATTAAAATGTTGGATATAAGATTGTTAATAAAAGATAAATATGATTTATATGATATCATTGATGTTATTTTATGAAAAATATAATAACCTATTAATGATTATCCTAAAAAAATCGTCATTAGTTTAATTTTTATAAATAAATATACTAAGAGGAAACTCTTTTATTAAAATTATGTATTGTTTTAATATCCCTAAATTATTCCAAAATTACTTATAATTATTATTTATAACACTAATAAATACAAAATAATATTATTTTGATCCTGTTATAATGATATTATATCAAAACGACCTCATAATTATTTATTAAAACAATTTATGATCTTGTTTGGAATAGTTTAACCACCAACTTAAATAATACATTAAATTTATAACATGAATGAATATGGTAAAATAATAAATGGTATAATATGATATAATTTTTTAAATATTTAATTTTTGTTCTACAAATATTATATCAATATCTAAATCATAAATTAATGAAACACCCTTCGTTCGTCAAAAATCAACAAAATATGTTTATTATTGACTTCATCTTTAAGGATGGTGTCCAAAACATTCATGAAGGATATTTCAAACATCATTAATTATTATAAATAATCCCTAAAATTAAATTTAATTACCTATTAATTATAAAAAAATTAATAATAATGAATACAAACACCAGTATAATGAAACTCCAACAAATGATCAAAACTGAAAACACTGATCTGGGAAATCGAAAGAATTCGTGTAGAAAATGACTATTAATGAAGAGTATATAGGAAAATTGATATGTATATGGTTCTTAATTATTTTATTAATATATATATATATATATTATACATGATTTTAAAGTATGTTTGAGGAAGAAAGGATCAGAGGTATCGATTTTCATCTCAATTTCCCTTTATTGAGACAAGTATTGTATTTATCCATCTATTTTCATTTTAAAATTTTTTATACAAAATATTTGTGATATTATATCATGAAATATTTTATTTTATTTTATTTTATATGAATTTAAATTTCATTTTTTAAATTTCAAGGGTTTCTGGTGTAAAATTTACCAAAACAATTAGGGTTTTCTGTCTCAAATTCCTCTCTTTGAGACATGTTTTGTATTAGGCACCTAATTTACTTTAATGTGGTATATATACTTATTATTTGAAATTTTATATAATGAAATTAATTTTTTTTCATTTTATTTTAAGATCTATTTTAATCCCACTCTTTCAATAGGTTATGGATGAATTGTTACTCGAGCCCAATGCGGATTTTTTCCACCTCAATTTTCATTCTTTGAGACTAATTTTATAATAACAACCTATTTTATTTTTTGTAGTGAATTCATTTATATGGAATATTACTTTCATTATTCTCAAAAAAAATTATGGATTTACAATTCTATATTTTATCCCTTTATCACATTCATTTTATTCAAGATTTACCTTTTCCAGAGTAAAGAAAATATTCTTCTATTTTGGTAAAGTACAATTGTGTGTAATGTTTGAGAAAATACATATCTGTATAGATACTAGAAATTGTATTTTGTTGTCTAATATACATTCCTAAATTTAATCACCACAAAAAGGGTTAGTGTAACATTGACTCAATCATCACGCTAATGCATGATGAGTGGTTTTATGACTGAACACCATGTGAGACACACCCAAGGGATATACTTTGAAATATTCACACACCCTTAATGAACCATGATGAAAGACTTTTACAAAAATCTCCTTGTTCTCTTAAAAATATAAAATATTGAACCTAAATAATATCTTCCATGGATAACCCAGAAAATTTTATATACTGTAACCATTATATTTGATTGGTAAGGGAAATACATATTACATTAATGATACCTCACAGATTCTAAGTTAATTAAGAGATGTACTCCTAGACATACACATTATTATATTTAATAGAGAATTATTTTATATTTGTGTTAGTCGTTATATATATATATCTGTGTGTGTGTGTGTGTTTTTTCAAAATCAGGTTCCGTAGGGAATGGTATGAATGGTTTTGATGACTCTTATTGTGAATGCATTGGAATTAATCATGTGATGGGTGGGGATGATATTATATCTCCCATCAATAAATTGATAAGACTCATGAGATAAATTAGGTTGGTTTTTTATTACTCTACCCATAAAAGGATAATGTATTTACTGAGGTCTAGAAAATATGTAAAGTATCTTGGAACAAGACCTTGAAAATAAAGTTTTTATTTTTGGAATTATCCATTCCTTCTGTATGAGATCTATAATTATTATTATCCATGTTTTATTTTATTATCACGGATATAGAATGAACTCTATTTTAATTAATTATGGTTTAGTGTTTTCCATTTATTCTTTTCATATCATGTTTGACATTTTTATTGTATATAATATTCTATTGTCCGGTAATCTTTAAAAATCAACTAAACTAACTCATATTTATTTTCTATTCCCTATGAAACCTATTAGAGTTCTATGTTTAATTTTCAAGGATATGTTTTAAGGGTTAATAAGGTTTTTGAAAAATTTTCATATTGTATCACATGTTTCCAAGTGTAATGAACGTATGTATCGAGTCTTCCAAGACAAATAAACTTTTCAATCCTTCAACAACTCTTTTAATTTCTAAAAATAATGTAATATAACTTCTAGTTCATGGTTTTTTTATTCCAATATGTTGCATTTGGTATCAAAGGAATTATAGTATCCACCTCCAAGATTATATTTATGGTAACCAAGTTATATAGAATATTTTCTATAAATAAACCGTCAATATTTCTTGGTAACCCTCAAGAAATAATAATAGGAATTTTATTTTATTATTAAATGTTATGAGTTAATTATGTATATTCCATTATAGAGTGATAGTGACTAATGAGAGGGATGGTGGCACTATCGACGAAGATAATCAATGTAGTGATTATCCTCTTAAGAAAATCAATTAGAAAGAATTTTTCATTTAAAATACCTAATGAGATAATTTTTATAATGAAATTTTACCAAGAATTATGTTCAATAGATATTCCCTGGTTGAAAATAGGATTATCATACTTATGGTTAATTTTTATATGATCCATGGTATGGATTATTTATTAATTTATAATAAAAAATATATTTCTAAGTGAATGATATTACATTTCATGAAGATGATTTGAAATTTATTGTCTTTAGAGGTCAAACTTCATCATATAAATCATGTCAAGACCCTCCCATAGTAGTGATCCTTAATTGAATTATCGGTAAATATGAACATCAAGAATGATCTATGGATGAGGAAGGTATCCTAATTATAGATATAATACCCATGGTACAACATTTCATTAATGTTTTTCAGAATAATTATATGGTCATCCACCAGATCATTATATGGATTTATCCACAGAACTCATTCCTGATGCAAGACCTATATCTTAAACTCCTTATAAAATGGAAATACAAAATTTGGTGGAGTTAAAAAAAATTGTTGTATTTCAATGAAAATTTATTTATACACCATAAAATTTTACCTTGGGGAACAGATAATTCCACAAATAGTTTTTAAATATTTTTTTAAAATAAATTTTATTTCCTTGATAGCTTACATGACATGAAACACTAATTATTAACTAACCAAACCATACTATAAACAATATTATTTACAATTTACCATAATAAAGTATTCATTAAACTTAGTGATATAAATAGAAATTATCATATTTTAAAAATAAATAAGAAGGTTTTAGATAAATGAAATATATTTTCTAGTAAAGTCTTTATATATTTCAAAAAAATCCAAAAAATGGTTTAACTAATTTTTAAAATAAAATAACTTCATTAATTTAAACCACATTTATAAAATTTATCTAAAAAATTTAACTTTATTTTTTAAATTAGCATGTTAAAATTATCTTAGAGTGAATTTTTAAGAATTCTTTAAATATATTAATTTTACAATAAATAGTTAAAAATACATATTTCTATTGAACTTTTTTGTATGGAGTCTTCGAGAAGTTAATTATATTTTAAAATTATCACAAAAGAAAAATTAGATCAAATATATTATTATTAATCCAATTTTGATCATTTTAGTCAATTTTATGTTTAGTTTGGATGTAAAAAATTATTATACGTGTAAAAACATTTTATTTGGAAAACGAATTTTTCATCTCATTTTTGGGATTAATTTTAAACAAAATTACACCAATTGTAGTAATTCGATTTTTAAAAATGGATTCCATATTTTTAATAATAATAATTGATACTATATAATAATTTTAACTTAATTTTTTTCCTAATTAATAGTAAAAACAATAAAGATTAATTACTATTGTTAAGGTTAAAACAGGTTATCAGGGGATAAACTAAAACTATTAACACTAAAATGTCCTTAAAATTTTTAAATATGCTATTTTATGTTCTTATTTTGATCTTATATCATCTAAGTTATGAAAATGATCTATTTTGGAGCCTTTTTCTTGTGTGAAATATGGTTATACCTTTTTCTTTTAAAAAATTAAATATATGTATTCTACTTCGCTTATAAAAGAGAACCCCATATCCTCTCTTATTCACACTAAAATACCAATTATTAGGGATAATACCTAACCAATTCCATTACTTAATTAAATATACACTTCATAGAGTCTTTATTTTGATTAGAAACCCCTTTTCAGAAGGATTCTAATGCAAACCTAAGGAGTTTGTTTGAAAAAATAGGTATCGTTCTTAACCAAATTTTTTTGTCTTATTTATTCTTAAACCTCCATTAAATATTATTAAAATAAGATTATATAATATCATCAGGGTCTAACATATAATGACATATTTTTATTTTAATGTAATAACCTATTTTTGTCTCTTCTTCCATCAAATGGGAAATGAAACTGTTGATCCTATGTATGGCAAACTACCACCTCACAAATCGATTTAATTCATTTTCCATAATTTCCTCTCATGGATGTATATAGTTATCAATTATATATATATATATTATTTATTAGATAATTATACTTCTGAAATTTTAATATCATATCTACCTTCTTACAATCAAATTCTTTGAAAATGTTAACACTGCTCGTGTGTACGTGCGGACTATCGCCACCAAAAAGCGATGTGATTTTTTTTCATTTGATATTGAAATGGATGGTAATAAGGATATATTAAATGAATATATATGATATATATGATATAAAATTGTTTCTAGAAAGGTAAATTTATATTTACCTTACTTTCGTTCGTTCCATCGAGAATATGGAAACAGCATTTATACGTACATATGACATATCATATCCATGAACGGTGTAATTCATTTTTCTATATATAACTTTCATAGATTAATAAAAATAAAAATATAATTAATATATATGATATTTATTTCATTTTTAACATTATTTAGATTATATACCCATAATAAAAGTAAAAGGAAAAAAACCAAACCAAAAACATACATGTAAAATGGAGAAGTTGTTACCCGAAACATGATTTTGATAAGGAATTGTTAATAAATGGGTAATAAAAGGTCATAAGTAAATAATATATGGTATTATATATAAGATAATAGTTCTATAATATTTTTATAATAAACCAATATTTATTATATTGGATTTTTGAATGTGTACGGAGGAATTCAAGACTTGTGATAAGGGGTTTTTATCATACTTTTATTTCTATGGGACACATTACTTATTCACCACTTATTTATTTTATTTTCTGTATATACTTCCCATGAATTTATTTTGTGATTATTATTATTAAATTTACGCATATTTACATATCCATATAATTTTATTTCTTTCATGGGTCATATTATTCAAAAGTTATCAAAGTGTTAAAGGTTTTATGTTACAATCTCATTGTTGATCGAGATTGTTTATAATTAAGTTTATAATGATTAAATATTATAATATATATCATAATAAAATAAATAATTTTCATATAATATATCTATTTATATATAACACATGTTTCCATTTAATTTTACTCCCTCTATGTACTCAATATACTGAAAGAATGTTTTTAATAAAAATAAACTTTATTTCTCTTGTAGGTTGAAAATCCATTTTATTCTATGTCCATATTTTCGAAAAATGTGTTAAATAGATTTTTTAATATTCTAAAATTATTTTTTAAAGAAATTTTTACCCATATTTTATTTTTTTTAAATGTTAAAAAGGAATATTCATGTTTTTTTTCAAACAACGATCCTTTTACTTTTACAAAAGTTTTGAAATGAATCACTGTTTTAATGTGTACGGAATGAACTATATTTCCAACCATAATGAACACTAGAGGATTTAATGATCACTTTATAAGATTCCAAGTTTATTTTAAAATAAAAAAATTTACTTAAAATTTCAGAAAATATTTTATTTTAAAGAATTATTTTCAAAATGGAAATGGTATTTTCTGCAATAATTTTTTTAATGATATTTTAAGGGTATATATATTCATAAAAGAAAAAAACCTTAATTATTACTCATTATATACAAGGTATATGATCTAAATATACCATATTTATTCTTTATCTGTATCATCTATGGTTATGATGAAAAAAAATTATGAAACTCATTTCTTTCCCACGGTTTTGATCGGATGAATATGAAACTCATTTTCTTTTCGTTAGTTATGATATGATGAAGGTTTAATGATATTGTGGCACATAAATATATAAATTATGTGATGTTTGGGTCTTATATTTATATCCAATTCATTGTATAATGAATAGTGTTCTTTGACCTCAATGGGTGTGTGGGAGGTTATCTCAAGACCAAAATAGGGTAAACGGGATGTTATCTCATGACCGATAAAGGGTGCATGAGAGGTTATCTCAAGACCAAAAGAGGGTAAATGGGAGGTTATCCCAATCCTAAATTAAGTAAATAGGTGGTTATCCCCTATCTAATATTTTATGAATTTATTGGTGTATATCCTTGACATATGATTTTTTAGGCTTATGTGTGTGCTATAAACATACTTTTTATGTCAATTTTATATTCTCATGGATCATGTTATTTAATTGATTTATAATTTATGTCTTAAAAACTACCAATATGTTTTCCATTACTAAATATTATAATCCATGTTATATAGGTTATGGTTTTCAAATGTTATTCTCATGTTCTCTTACCCTTATTCTCTTGTTATTCTTAGTAATAATTTGAATCTCCCTTTTTTACACTTTCTAATAATATAAGATTATCCTTTACAATGTTTCCTTTAATTAGGTTATGATGAAAGGTATTAATTATTATTTTTATAATAATGGTTAAATTTATTAATAACATTGTGGGAGATGATTTAGTTCACTTATGAAAGGGTTGTTCATATATCCAAGTTTCCAAGACATTAAACCTTTATGGTCCACATGTGTGTTTTTTATATTTCAATTAATATTCATCTATTAAAATGTAATATCTATGTATTAAAATAATGGATAAAAATATTTTATATTATAGGATAGTTTTAGTCAACCTTTATAACTAGGATGATAAAAAAATTAGTGGGAACCCTAGGGATAGGTCTAAGGATAAGAAAAAGTATAAGAAAATGGCCTAGAATTTTAGTGAAGGATAGAGAAAGTTGTATCTAATCAATAAATCCAAGTCTGTATACTACAAGTTAATATGGATCTTGTACATATATACCAATGGTAATTAACTCAAAAAATTTAACATTGGTATTTTATTTGATCATCACCTCGTGCATGAATATAGCCCTTGTTTCACAACTCATTTGACACTCCTAGGGGATATGTTTTGGAAATTCCTAAAATCTTTATGAACCATCATGATGGATTTTAATATATGATTACCATGAGTGGAATAGTTTAAATATAAGGTGTTTTATATTGAAAATAGAGTTTAATTATTTACACATCCTGTAAATAATGTTTTATGAATATGTGGTTTCCCGCTATTATTATTATTTCTCACAATATGATTTTTTGTTTTATTTTGTCGATGGAACCCAAATAAATTTTTTTAATACTGAATGTGATGGAAAATTCAATGATTTTACTCCATAGAAACCAAATATTATGGGATCTATAATAAAAAATATCATTTCAATACTCACAAAATATTCTAAATTTTTTTATTATATTGATATTACAAATAATCAATGTATGGAATAACATTTTTTTGAGTCCTTCATGAAGTAACATCCACCTTATTTTAGTGGTTATGTTGATCCACTATTTTTTTAGTAATGAAGATTTACCATTGAAAATAAATTTACCATTCCCTAGTTTTTGTAGCATGAAAAATTCATTTAGTATATCTATCATTTTCAAGGACAAATAGATAAATTTTGGACTCTTATAAATAATATGAGGCAACAAGACTAAATTTACTCCATCAAGTGGGATGAGTTTAAGAGATTATTTTTCTATAATTAAATTCCTCATTTTCTCTATATGAAAATGGAGAAGTAATTCCTTGAGATAAAATAGAAAGATAATGAATATGTTGGTGCCTATGAGGAAAATTTTACAACAATTGTGATGCAATATTCAGGTTTTATCACCCATCTTGAAAGTAAGGTTTGTCAATTCTTAAGTGGATTAAAACCTAGTCTCCAAAATTAATTAGTCATAAGGGACCTTAGTAGTCATTAAAAATTCATTTTATGTGATATTAACGTAGAAATGGATATCGAACTTACCTATAAATCTCATGGTTTTGATAAGAAAATAAATATGTAATTCAAAGGATTCTCAAAAAACCATAGAGAGAAGATTATTTTATTTCCTTCATGCTCAAAGTTTAATTTTATGTGATCTTAGGCATGGATTGGATTTCTAAATTTAAATACCAAATCAATTTATGAGGAATAGAGTTAATGTTTGATATTTAAAACCAACCTAAGATCATTTACTGATACAATGATAAATGTGAACTTCCAATGGAGAACACATCCATTTTATGGGTCTTGATTCCAATTTAAAAGGCGGTGTTTATCTTATATGGTTTGTAAGAAACTCAAAATCGATGGTATTACTATTTTTTGGGATTTTTTTATGTTTTTTGGAAGATTATTCTAGTATTCCATCAAATCATTATGTTGAGGTAATTAGTAAGACCAAATTTAATCATTGTACATTCATAGTGTCTATACCATATACAGAAGAGCATGTTGTGTATATCTTTATTTTTTACAATAAATTGATGATATCCAACATAAATATCAATCTTATGAAAGTATCAAGATCTACAAAATTGATTAAACAAATCATAAATTCAGGGTAGACGATAATTTTTTTTAATTAGTATCTTTTTATATTCCCAATAATAAATCAAAAGTCCCATTGATCAATCATTCTACTTAATAAAAATAAAATATGAACCCCAATGTGAAATTTATAAGTTTATGGTAGTCTTTATAGTATATATTATTATACATTAAAAGATAAATAAATATGAATATCATTTTAGGATTGTGTTGAAGACCCTAAGTAATTAAAAGTGTATGAAAATTTTAATAAATTTGAATTTTGGATACAAAAATTTTAATTTTTAATTCATATAATATCTTGTGAGGGTATATTGTTGGATCCATCAAAGATAAGATTCAATTGAGAATTATCCTAGACCAACAATTATGACTGATTTCTAATGTTATAATGGTAAGGAGGGATATTATAAATGGTTTTTGTATAATATATCATGTATTTCCAACCCATTCGCTAAGTTAACTTAGAAGGGTGTCAGATTACTCTAAATGAATGAATGAGAGGAAATTTTAAGGAAATGAATAAAGGATTTATTAGTACACATTTTCTTGCACTAATATATAGTAGATAAGGGTTTATAGTCTATAGTGATTCATTAAATAGGGGACAATATTAATTCTCATTTAGAATTATATTGTGGTATCTTATAACTTACGATAATTAAAGTTTCATGAGAAAAATTACCCAACTCATGATTTGGAGTTAGTTATGGTAATTTTTTCCTTAAATATATAGATGAATTATTATTAAGAAGAAAAGTGTGATATATATACCGATAACAAAATTTTAAATTATATATTCACAAAGAATAATTCTAACAAGCTTCAGATAAGTTGGTGGGAGCTTATTAAATTTTATGACATCTCAATACATTACCACCCTAGGAACTCAAATAAAGTTGCTGATGCTTTGAGTCAAAAATATCATGATAGATTATCAAATATTATCATCCCAAAATATCCAATATTTATATATTTTTTAAGGATATATATGGAAATATTTAATGAAGTATAGAAATATATTTTCTCTCAAATGAGTGATCAAACATACATCCAAGTGGAGATTAAAGAACAACAGAAGGAAGATGTTGGACTACAGAAGTAGGGTAGAAATTTTCTTGATTTTAACATGTATTATGATGGAATGAAAAGGTTTGGGAACCATGTATGTGTTCCATCCATTACAGATTTTAAGAATGATATATTAGAGGAAGCTCATAGTTATTTATTCTATATTCATCCGAGAACGACAAAGATGTTTATATATTTCAAAGAGTATATATGTTGGGATGTCATGAATAGATATTTTAAATAATATTCATCTTATTGATTTGTGTATTATCAAGTTTTGGAAGAGAGAGGAAAATTAAAATGGGATGTTAAAACCACTACCCACACCATAATATAAATTGGAAAACATCACCATATATTTTGTCATCAGAATCCCAAAAATATCTAAAGGGAATAATTTTATATGGCTTGTAGTAAAACCCTAGAGGATATGGATACAGAGTTATGGTTTATAACTATGTATCATCCTCATATAGATGTTTGGTCATATAGAATAATTCAAACCCTAGAGGATATGGTAAGATCTTTTTCTATGGATTTCAAAGGTGGTTGGCATCAACACCTTCCTCTAATCATGTTTTCTTTCAACAATAGATTTCACTTAAGATTTAAAATTGAACCTTATGAACCCATTTATGGAAATAAGTGTAGAACTCAAATATACTAGGACAAAGTTAGAGAAATAAACTGATTGGGAATTTAGCTATCAAAGGTAATTCAAAAAAATGGTCATGTCATTCAATAAAATAACAAGGAAGCTCAGAGTTGATAGAAATTTTTTGATGGAAGTCATTAGCATGATATGGAGATTGAAGTCAGAGAGATGGTTTTCATATAAATCTCTATTTAATAAGTTTATTATATTTATGAATAAAGGAATATTTAGATATAGTTATATTATCCCCTTCAATATTCTTGATCGGTTAGGGATAATAGTCTATCTCTTTGTGCTTCCACCAAACCTCTCTCATGTCCATGATATGTTCAATGTATCTATCCTATGGAAGTACATACCTAATCCTTAATATTTACTAAACTCAGAGGTTATACCACTAGATCAGTATTTCTTTTATGGGGAGTAATCATTAGAGATTTTTTATCATAGATATAAATTTCTTTGAAATATGATTACTCACTAAGTCAAAGTCTTATAGTGAAACCACAAACTTGATGAAGCTAAATGGGAACATGGGAATATGATAGGTAGAATTATCCTCAATTTTTTGTATCAGAATGATTTAATTTTGAGGTAGAAATTGATTTTATGGGAGGTAGAATATGACACACGGATATTTTACTAAATATTATTTTCAAATAAATATAATTTATTTGATAGCTTGTGTTATACGTGACACCGAGTTTTAATGAACCTCAATATACTATTAATATTATTATTTAAATATGAGAATTATAACCTAGCCATTAAACATTTTGGAACTAATAGTAAAGATAATATTTTAAAAATATGCATAATGGATTTATATTAAGAAAATATATTTTATAGTAAATTCTGTGTATGTTTCAAAAATATATTTTGTAGGAAAATTTGATTTTAATGATTTTTTGTAATAAAATAATACAATTATTTTCTACCAATTTTATACTATTAATTTTATAAAATGGAATTATTTTTTTAAATAATCATGTAAAAATTATTTTAGAGTGATTATTTTTAAAAAAATTGATAAGATTAATTTTTTTCATAATATTGAAAAATATTGATTTTTATTTAAAACTTATTTTTCATTTAATGTATTTAAATTTTTAATTATATTTAAAAACGGTTTTAAAAGTAAAATTAGTTTAATTATATTATTATTAATCCAATTTATGTCATTTGAATCAATTTTATGTTAAATTTTAATGTAAAAACTTCTTTTTCCTATGAAATATTTATCTTCAAAAAACATCTTTTTAATCACATCTTTGGGATTAAATTTTTATTAAATTATACCAATTATATTAATTGAATTTTTAAAAATGAAATATATATTTGGAATAAAAATATTAGATATTATATAATAATTTTAACTAAATTTTTCATAATGTATAGAAAAATAGTAAAAATTAATTATAACGGTTTAGGGTAAAACGTGTTTTCTGGGTGTTAAAAAAATATAAGGGTTAAAATGATGTAAAAATTGTCCTAATACAAATTTTTTGGAAATATTTAAACATTATATCATATAATTTTTTATAATGATCAATTTTTTATGCTTATGGATTTTTTAAACAAAGGTATACCTAATTATTTTCAAATATTCTGAGTGTATCCTACGCTCTGCTTATAAATGGTAAGTAACTCTCCAATCCTATTCAAACTTAAAAAGTAATTTATTTTGTAGAATAACTAACCAATTTAATTATTTAATAATATTACAAATTTTTATAAGCCTTTTTATTTTAAAACTCTTCTGAAGATAGATTTTAGTGCAAACCTTTGGAGGTTTTTTGAAGAAAAAGAATCATTCTTAACCGAGTGTTTTCATTTTATTTCTTATCCAACCACCATAAAATATTCTTAAAATACTATAATATAATAAAATAATTATCTAACATATAATTATATTTTATTATATTACTTTAATAACCTACATCCATATCCTCTTCTATGAAATGGGAAACAAAATTGCCAATCGTGTGTAGGACAGACTACCACCTCGCGAACAGATGTAATTCGTTTTCCATAACCTCCTCTAAAGGATGGATATAATGATGGAATTAACATATTTTTTTGATATTTATGACATAATTATACTTATATAAATATAATATTGTATCTACCCTCTTATCTTTCAGTTTTTTTTGGAGATGATAACATCGATTGTGCGTATGCATGGATAACCGCCTTCACAAAGCGATGTGATATGCTTTTCATTTTATTTTGACATGGACATAATAAGGATATATTAAATGAATATATATAATATTTATTATATAAAAATTTATCTTTAAAGGTGAATTAATATTTACATTTTTTTCATCAACCGATAAAATTGAAATAGTGTTCACGCATTTGTACAGTCGACCGTCTCTATGAACGGTGTGATTCATTTTTCTATCTCAAAATTTTTGGGATTACTATAATATAAATATAAAATAAGTGGGATGTTTATATCATGTATAAAATTTTATAAATGATTTAACCATGATCAAAGTATAATGACTAAAAATACCAAAACAAAACATGCATGAAAAAAGAAGTAATTACCCAAAATGTTATTTTAACAAGGAATTGTTAATAAATGAGTAATAAAAGGTCACAATTAAATCGTATATGGTTTGATATATATATATATATATGATTATGGTTCTTTAATATATATATATATAATTAAAAAATAATTATTATATAGTAAGTTCTAATGTGTATGAAGAATTTTGAAACTTTAGGTAAGGGATTTTCATCTTATGTTTATTTCCATGGGACACATTCCTTACTGGCCACATGTTTAATTTATGTGGTGTATATAATAAAATTTATTGTATTTTTTATATTATTATTGTTAATATTATTTCTATTGAGATATCTATATATAGTATTTTACTTTATTTTTTAATAATTCAAAAGTTACCTGAGTGGAAAAAATTTATGTTGTAATCTCATAGTTAATTTGGATTGTTTATGATTGAGTTTTTGATAGTGAAATATTGTGTTATATATCTCAATAAACTCAGATTTTTTTTATACTCTAATTATTTCTTGATAATACATGATTACTATTCATTTTTCTCTCTTTATGTACTCAAGCGACCAAAATAATATTTTTTAAAAAATTGACTTTATTTCTTTCTTCAATAGAAAATACTTTTTCGTCCATGTCCATGTTTTCTAAAAAAAATGTAAATAAAATTTTTAATATTCCAAAATGATTGAATAAATAAATTTTTACCCATGTTTGAATTTTTGAAAAATATTTTAAAATGAATCTTCTTTTCATTTTCTTAACAATCTTATTTTTACTTTTTACCAAAAAATGTGAAAGTAGTCTTTATTTTAATGTGTAATGCATGAACAATATTTCTTTCCTAAATTATCACTAAATTATTTAAATATTCATTTAAATTTTTCCATGGAAATTTCAAAAGAAAATGTTTTCTTTAATATTTGGGAAAAAATTTATTTTGAAGAATTGTTTACAAAGTGTAGAGATTATTTTCAACAATAATGTTTTTAATGATCATTTAATGATATTTCTATTCATAAAAGAAAAAAAATGACTTATTATTACTCATTATATACTATGTATATCATAAAAATATATCATCCTTATTATTTTATTGGATGGTTTCTTATTTTGATGGAAAATGTTTATGAAACCCATTTCATTCCCACAGGTTATGCTTTGATTAAATGTTTATGTAAGTATCTTCCTTTTCATTGGTTATGATATGATAAATGTTTTATTATTTTTTGGGAAACAAATTCATAAATTATGATATGGGTGGTACCTATATATATTTCTAATTGATTAGATAATGATTAATGTTATATGATCTCAAAGGTTGCATGGGAGGTTATCTCAATCCCAAAATAGGGTACATCGGATGTTATCCCAAGACTTAAAGAGGGTACATAGGAGGTCATCCCAAGCTAAAAATTGGTTACATAGGAGGTGATCCCAATCCCAGAGAAGGTAGACTGGTGGTTATCCCAATCATAACATGTTTTTAATTTCTTGGTGGATAGTTGTGACATAATATTTTCTATTATTATGTGTATTCCAAAAATCTATGTTTTATGCTACTGTTATGCTCTAATGTATTTCTTTATGATTAATGTCTTATGAAATCCCATGTTTTATGCCATGAAATAAGATTATGGTCCATTTTATAAAAGGTATGATTTCCAAATGATATTATTATGTTCATCTACCATTATGCTCAGTTTAAACTTATGATATATTGGATATCCTCCTTGTTTACCTTTACTAAGAATATTATATATCCCATTTTTATGTTTTCGTTCTCTAGGTTATAAAGAAAGGTATTAAGTGTGATATGTACAATAAGGTATCTAATTATGAAGAACTTAGTGGGAGATGGTGTAGTTCACTTATAAAACAATTTTTTATTTATAGATTTTTTTAAATATGATTACCCTTTATATTCTTCATGTGTGTGTTTTGAAAATTAAATGTTATTCATATATTAATATGTAATGTCTATGTATAAAAATTATGGGTCTTTATAGATCACTAATTTTATTTCTAAAAAATAAGGATTTTGTCAATGACATTGTGTATCGATTTTGGAGATATTGATGCCATCACTATAAAGATTAAGTATCATTTTCCATGCATTGATGAATTATTTGATCAACTTTAAGGATATCAATACTTTTCAAAGATATTCCTTTACTCTGGTTTTCATTATTTATGGTTAAAAAAGGATGATATACCAAAGTCATCATTTTGAACAAGGTATAGACATTTTGAGTATACGGTAATTCTTTTTCAATTAACTAATGTTATTTCAATATTTATGGGTATGATGAATAGATTATTCATGGAGTATCATGATAAATTTTTGGTTTTATTCCTTGATTATATATTGATATGCTCAAATATCTATGAAAATTATGATAGTCATCTGAAAATAATTCTACTTTCCCATGGAAAAAAAGAGTTTCATGGGAAGTATAGTAAGTGTGAATTTTGTCTCAAAAAAGATTATTTTCTTAGAAATATTGTCTCCATGTTTTAGAATATCTGTTGAACACTAAAACATAAATTTAGTCAAAGAATTTCCTAGTCATAAAAACATAACCGAGATGAGAGGTTTCCAATGAATAATAGGTTAATGTTGGCAGTTTCTTCAAGATTTCAAATGGTTTTCTAACCCATTTACCAAGTTGAAACGTATCGGGGTTAAATTAACATAGATAAAGGAATATAAAGAATTTTTGGATAATATGGATGAGTGTTTAATTAATACACTAGTATTAACTTGACCATCTTTCAAGGAAGGGATTGTAATTTATAGTTACACATAAAAAAAGGTATTGGTTGTGTCATTATTTATAATGATAGAATGATTGCCTATGAATAAAGGAAACCGAAATTCTATGAACATAATTTCCCAAATCACAACCTTTAGTAGGAATTTATAATATTTTCTTTTAAAATATGGAAACACTAACTCTATGGTAAAATATTCAAGATATATATGGACTAAAAGAGTTTGATGTGTATCTTCACTCATAAGGAGCTCAACATGAGGCAAAGAATATGGTTAGAGCTACTCAAGGACTATGATTTATCTATACACTACAACCATGGGTAGTAAAACACGGAGGTTAAATCATTTAGTAGGACAGACCATAGCATTCTGACCAAGATGAGGAATAATAAGGATCTTATGTATAGAGATATTGTAAATATGAATATCATGATTTTTAAGAAAGGGGAACAACCATTCATTTTCAAATAAATTTACAAATCCTTCTTAATAGAAAGGATATAGAATTCCTCATAGGATGAAGAGAACATGCAATTAAAGATTAAAGTAGTGAGTAATGGAAAATTGATTTAATTCATCAGTAGAGATGTAGATTTGAGGTTTAGGAAGAGATTATATGTTTCATACATACCAGAATTAAAGGGGAACTGGTAGATAAAGCATATTTCTCAAATTTCTCTATTTACCCTAATAGTACAAAGATCTATAGGTATTTCGGAGATCATTTTGGGTGTGATTCTATAAGGTAGAAAATTGTTGATTTTGTGTCTATATTCTTAGTATACCAAAAGGAAAAGTATGATAGGAAACATCCTAAGGGATTTAGGAAATCTCTACCTATACCAATATAAGATCTACCCCTTGAGAATCATTCCTATTTCTATATTAAGAGAATAGTAATTCTTTATGGGAGATATCTATCTGTTGTATATAACTATGACCCTTTATTTACATTAAATTTTTTGAAGATTATTCAAAGGGATATCAATACTAAGATACGTTTAAAAATTTCTTACCATCCCTGGACAGCTGGTCAGTTTGAAAGAACCATAAAAACTTTGGAAGACATTCATAGATCTTGTTCTTTTAACTTCTAACATATATGGGATCAGTATCTACCTTTGGTGTAATTTCCATACGATAATATTTTCTATTTTTTCATTCTGATAGAACCACATGATGCACTATATGGGAAGACGTTTCCTACTTCAACTTGTTGGGAAGAAAATAGATAAATAAGTTTGGTGATCCCAGAGCTTATAGAGGATATGACTGTTAAATTACAGAGTATTCTGGATCACATAAAAGTATCCAAAATCATACAAAAGATTTGGGCTGATAATCAAATAAAATATTTGGAATTTGAAGTTGGGAATAATGTTTTCTTTAAGTTTTCACCAGGGAAGGGAGTTGTAAGATTTTTTAGAAAGGGAAAGTAAAGCCCAAGGTACATTGGGCCTTCTTAAAAGTTAAAATGAACTGGATTTGTAGCATATTAATTGGTTATGCCACCCAACCTGTTTAGTATACATGATGTATTCCACATTTAATTGTTGATGAAATACAGGCTAGATAAAATACATGTGCTCGCATCTGAGGTAATATATTTAGACCCTACATTTTTTTATTATGAGGATTCTATCTAGATTCTTGAAATAAGTGAGTAGATATTAAAGAATTGGAAATATAATTTGGGGAAAGTCCATTTGAGAAATCACATAAGAGAAGAGTTAATATAGGTTCCCAAATAATCTATTATGAAATATTATCCACATAAATTCAATAACTGATATATACAAAAATTTCTAGGATGAAATTATTTGGCGAGGCATGTAACACCAGACAATAAACTGTATAAATTAAATATTGTATCAAGAAAAATCAAGAAATAGGTACTTTAAAGAGACTTTATACCTTATATATTAACTAAACAATTCGATATCTCAATTTTTAATTCATCTTTTTGAAATTAGTTTTTATGAAAATTTTAACTTTTTCTCAAAATGTTCGATTTTTAGTCGAAAATTATTGTTTTCATAAAACTTGTAATTTTTATGACTTTACCATTATATAAGAATAAACAAGGAATTTATAAAACATTTTAAGAAATCAAATATTAATTTAATTAATATCATTATACATTTTAAAATATTCTTTTAACTTATAAAACGTTTGGAAAAAAATTAGAGCCAATTAAAATGTTGCTTTAATATAAAAACTATTTTTAGTTTTTTTTTTGAATCATGTACATTCAAGGGGGATTTGGTTTTGGATTCCCCATATAGAATCATATTTTTTTTTTAATAATAAATAAATTTATTTCATTTTATTTGGTATCCAAAATAATTTTACCTTATATATAAATTTAAAGCATCAAAGTATTATTTCTCTAAAAAACTATTTTTACATGATTATGTGTATTTATTTTAAAATTGAATTTTAAAACCTTTAAAATTTTCATTTGATAAAATTATTTTCAAATTTAAAATTATAAGTACCAAATTTGGTGAAATTTTTAATCTTAATATTTTTCATAAAAATTAATTACTAAAACTAGAAATTAATCACCAAGGTAGACGTAAATTAGGGTAAATGTTAAGAAGTTAAAAAAATACAACATATTCTATAAGTTGTCTCAAAAAGGAGTGTTTGTAGTTAGTTTTGATTCAAAAAAATATTCATCTCCTATTTTTCCATTTTATGTCCTTTTATACATGAATAGTAACCTTAATTTATTGAAAATGTAAGGGTTTCTCCCAAAACTACCCTCCCCTTCACTATTAAAATGGTAAAATATTCACCAATAAAATACTAAACTATTATTATAATATCTACTTAAAAACAACATTTTCCCTATATATAACACTATTTAGCTTTCTAAATCTTATGGTCACCATTACTTATCGTAATCCCTTCATTTCAAATGTGACTTATAAGGAAAATTCAATTCCCTGGTGTGAGTATTATCAACTGCTTAGCATTTCTTCTTAATTATCTTATTTAAAATTTATTATATACTCACTAAAACAATGATATTATTATAATTTACATAATTTTATGTTTCTATATTATTTTTTATTTAAATTATTTATTCATATACCTCATCCATTAAATTCATATACCCTATATATTAAGAAAAACAATTGTTGTTCGTGTAATGTGTGGACTAACAACTCCACAACGTATTGTGTTTTTTTCCTTCAAAACCACTAAAGTAAGGATATAAAGATATTATTAAATAATAAATATGATTTTTATGATATCATTATGTTTTTGTTGTTACAAATTTAGGAAACTTTTAATGATTTGACCAATAAAGAATCGTCATTAATTTAATCAATTAAAATAAGTGTACTAAGGGACAATCTTTTAATAAAATTGCAAAATGTTTTGATATACATTAATTACTCTTATAAATCCTTATAATTCTGATTTATAACACTAATAAAACTAAATAAGATCATTATGTTTAGGTTATAAAGATAATACATCAAAAGAACCTCATAATCAATCATTAAAATAATGTATGTTCATGTTTAGGTCGGTCTAACCACCTACTTGAAAAATACAAAAAAATTATACCATGAATGGATATGGAAAAATCATTACAGGTATAATATGATATAAATTTTTAAATATAATTTTTTCATATATATTATAAAAATATCTAATTAATAAATAAAGAAACACCCTTTGTTTGTCAAAGACCACCAAAACATGCTTCTTATCGACTTTATCTTCAAAGATAATGTCTGAAAAACTCATGAAATAGATTTAAAACCTCAAATATTACACTACGGGAAAAATGGGTATTTGCGACGGGTTATTTGCGAAGGGAATAAATCCCGTCGCAAATAACCCTGTTAAAAACTTATTTGCGACGGGGGTATTTGCCCGTCGCAAATAAGTAGCCTTTTGCGACGGGGAAGGCTATCCCGTCGCAAAAGGACTGGCGCCCTTTGCGCGCCAAATCGCGGGAAAACTATTTGCGACGGGAATATTCCCCCGTCGCAAATAACCTGCGGCGGTAAAAGGTATTTGCGACGGGAATATTCCCCCGTCGCAAATAGTATGTCGGCAGGTGGTTATTTGCGACGGGTCCCGTCGCAAATAACTATTTAACCGTTGACCGTAATAAATGCTGGCTAAGGTATTTGCGACGGGATACCCGTCGCAAATGGGCCCGTCGCAACTAGTCTAACCTATAAATACCCCCATCCGTTTTTTTCAAATCATTCTCAAATTCTATCTTCTTCTTCTCTCAAGATTTTATTTCTACAGTTCAGTTTTTCTCAAGTTTAATTTTTTTCTCCGGAGTTGGTATTGAAGTTTTGAAGAACGATCAGAGATCAACCTCAGATCAATTTTCAAGGTATTTATATTTATTTTAATTTCATATTTATTTTTAATGTTTTATTAGTTTTAATTATTTTTAATTAGTTGTAATTTAATATTGTTTACATTGTTTTATAACTTAATAATTAGTAATAAATACTAATAATTAGGAATAATAACATTATTTAATTATTAATATATTTTATTATTAATATTAAAATAATATAATTTTTTTTATATATACAGTTCTCTTTTCATCTGTGTGTTTGCTGTCTTCACATGTATTATTTGTATATGGAGATAGAAAACACACAGATGAAAGGAGAACTCTATATAAATAAGAAAATTATATTATTTGAATATTAATAATAAAATATACTAATAATGTTATTATTCATAATTATTGGTAATTATTCCTAATTATTGGTAATTATTCATTTAATTAGTCATAATTAAGAACAATTATCAATAATTACCAATAATTAGTAATACTTAGTAATAATTACCAATAATTAGTAATAATTACCAATAATTAGTAATAATTACCAATAATTAGTAATAATTACCAATAATTAGTAATAATTAGTAATAATTACCAATAATTAGTAATAATTACCAATAATTCGTAATAATTACCAATAATTAGTAATAATTACCAATAATTAGTAATAATTAGTAATAATTAGTAATAATTAGTAATAATTACCAATAATTAGTAATAATTACCAATAATTAGTAATAATTACCAATAATTAGTAATAATTACCAATAATTAGTAATAATTACAAATAATTAGTAATAATTACCAATAATTAGTAATACTTACCAATAATTAGTAATAATTACCAATAATTACCAATAATAAGTAATAATTAGTAATAATTACCAATAATTAGTAATAATTACCAATAATTAGTAATAATTACCAATAATTACCAATAATTAGTAATAATTAGTAATAATTACCAATAATTAGTAATAATTAATAATAATTACCAATAATTAGTAATAATTAGTAATAATTAGTAATAATTGCCAATAATTAGTAACAATTAGTAATAATTAGTAATAATTACCAATAATTAGTAATAATTACCAATAATTAGTAATAATTACCAATAATTAGTAATAATTATCAATAATTAGTAATAATTACCAATAATTAGTAATAATTACCAATAATTATCGGTAAATAGAAATAATTAGTAATAAATAGAAATAAATACCGGTAATTAGTAATAATTAGTAATAATTACCAATAATTAGTAATAATTACCAATAAATAGTAATAATTACCAATAATTAGAAATAATTACTAATAATTAGAAATAATTACCAATAATTAGAAATAATTACCAATAATTACCAATAATTAGTAATAATTACCAATAATTAGAAATAATTACCAATAATTAGTAATAATTAACAATAATTAGTAATAATTACCAATAATTAGTAATAATTACCAATAATTAGTAATAATTACCAATAAATTCCAATAATTACCAATAATTAGTAATAATTAGTAATAATTACCAATAATTAGTAACAATTAATAATAATTAGTAACAATGAGTAATAATTAGTAATAATTACCAATAATTAGTAATAATTACCAATAATTAGTAATAATTACCAATAATTAGTAATAATTACCAATAACTAGTAATAATTAGGAATAATTACCAATAATTAGTAATAATTAGTAATAATTACCAATAATTTGTAATAATTAGTAATAATTAGTAATAATTAGTAATAATTAGTAATAATTAGTAATAATTATCAATAATTAGTAATAATTAACAATAATTAGTAATAATTACCAATAATTAGTAATAATTACCAATAATTAGTAATAATTAAGAATAATTAGTAATAATTAAGAATAATTAGTAATAATTAAGAATAATTAGTAATAATTACCAATAATTAGTAATAATTACCAATAATTAATAATAATTAGTAATAATTACCAATAATTAGTAATAATTACCAATAATTAGTAATAATTAGTAATAATTACCAATAATTAGTAATAATTACCAATAATTAGTAATAATTACCAATAATTACCAATAATTAGTAATAATTAGTAATAATTAGTAATAATTAAAAATAATTAGTAATAATTAGTAATAATTACCAATAATTAGTAATAATTAGTAATAATTACAAATAATTAGTAATAATTACCAATAATTAGTAATAATTACCAATTATTAGTAATAATTACCAATAATTAGTAATAATTACCAATAATTAGTAATAATTAGTAATAATTACCAATAATTAGTAATAATTAGTAATAATTAGTAATAATTATCAATAATTAGTAATAATTATCAATAATTAGTAATAATTAACAATAATTAGTAATAATTACCAATAATTAGTAATAATTACCAATAATTAGTAATAATTAAGAATAATTAGTAATAATTAAGAATAATTAGTAATAATTAAGAATAATTAGTAATAATTACCAATAATTAGTAATAATTACCAATAATTAGTAATAATTAGTAATAATTACCAATAATTAGTAATAATTACCAATAATTAGTAATAATTACCAATAATTACCAATAATTAGTAATAATTAGTAATAATTAGTAATAATTACCAATAATTAGTAATAATTAGTAATAATTACCAACAATTAGTAATAATTAGTAATAATTACCAATAATTAGTAATAATTACCAATTATTAGTAATAATTACCAATAATTAGTAATAATTAGTAATAATTACCAATAATTAGTAATAATTAGTAATAATTACCAATAATTACCAATAATTAGTAATACTTAATAATAATTATTAATATTTACCAATAATTAGTAATATTTACCAATAATTAGAAATAATTACCAATAATTACCATTAATTATTAATAATTACCAATAATTACCAATAATTAGTATTAATTACCAATAATTAGTAATAATTACCAATAATTACCAATAATTAGTAATAATTAGTAATAATTAGTAATAATTACCAATAATTACCAATAATTACCAATAATTAGTAATAATTAGTAATAATTACCAATAATTAGTAATAATTACCAATAATTAGTAATAATTACCAATAATTAGTAATAATTACCAATAATTAGTAATAATTACCAATAATTAGTAATAATTACCAATAATTAGTAATAATTACCAATAATTAGTAATAATTGCCTATAATTACCAATAATTACCGATAATTAGTAATAATTTTTAATAATTACCAATAATTAGTAATAATTAGTAATAATTAGGTCTATCTCAAAAAAAAGTTTGCGTCAGTCGTGTATGATCTAAACTCTATAATTATCCTAGCTTGAGTGTTTTTTCTAACAAATTATTCAAAACCAGTAATGCTTTTATATTTTATAGAGACATATGGAACAACGAGGTCGTCAACAATCATTATTAGGTGACCGCATATGGGTAAATCCACGTAGAAATCCAGACAGTTCTAGTTTAAATCCAGTATATGTAGAGGGTGTGGAGACTTTTTTATCATTTGCGGCATCAAATCCAGAATTTGTTTCAGAAGAAAAAATAAAATGCCCTTGCAGAAAATGTGCATTGAGAACGTTTGACACGTTTGACAAAGTGGGAGAACATCTCTTGCGTTTTGGTTTTCAACCAGATTATGTATTTTGGTATCAACACGGTGAACGCAGTTCCAGAGCAGGTGATACCAACTTGATTCCGGATCCATCCCGGTTTCAAGATTTAGTACATGATATTGCAGGTTCATCTGTTCAACATACAGAAACTCCAGCTGATATAGCTTAAAATCATGAGTTGGCACCGTCTAAATTTTATGAGTTGTTGAAGTCTGCTGAGGATGCATTATATCCTGGCTGCAAGATGAGCAAATTAGAAGCAGTTGCAAAATTTATGGCTATCAAATCAGATAACGGAATGTCAAACACCTGTTCTGACCAGATATTTTATTTGCTTAAAACACTGTTACCTGAAGGAAATGTTTTACCTACAAATTACTATGAGAGTAAGAGGCTGGTTCGAAATTTGGGACTTACTTGTCAGAAGATTCATGCATGTTCAAATGACTGCATTTTATATTCTGGGGAAAATGAGTCGTTGGATAGTTGTCCCACATGTGGGCAACTGAGATATAAAGAAGGACAACACGGGAAGTCTGGTTTGATTCCTGTAAAACAGTTGAGATATTTTCCGATTACATCCAGACTCCAGCGTTTATTCATGTCTAAGAATACAGCGACAATGATGTCATGGCATAAAGAGAATATTTCAACCGATAAAAGCTTGAATCATCCAGCCGATGGTGATTCATGGAAACATTTTGATAGAGTGCATCCATCCTTTGATTTAGAAGATAGAAATGTTCGACTGGGACTTTCCACTGATGGTTTCTGTCCGTTTGGATCTTATGGTAGTCAATATTCATGTTGGCCTGTTTTTTTAACTCCGTACAATTTACCTCCATGGATGTTGATGAAGGAGCCATTTATCTTTTTGACTTTACTAATTCCAGGACATCCGAAGAAAAATATTGATGTTTATTTGAAACCATTGATTGATGAATTAAATTTATTGCGGAGTACTGGTGTCAGTACATATGATGTTGCAACGAAATAGAATTTCATTCTGAGAGCAGCATTGATGTGGAAAATAAGTGACTTCCCGGCTTATGGGATGTTATCAGGCTGGATTACACATGGTCAGAAATCATGTCCTTACTGTATGGGAGAGAACAAAGCATTTATGATCATTCATGGAAAGAAACCTTGTTATTTTGACTGTCATCGCAGGTTTCTTCCAGATGATCATTCTTTTCGCAGAAACAGATCTCATTTCAGAAAAGGAACAGTTGAAAGGGAAGGACCTCCAAAAATTCTATCAGGTTCGGAGTTAAAATCAGTTGTAATTTCATTACCTCCCATCACTTTTGGTCCCACAATAAACCAACTGAAAATTTCTGGTTTTGGGAAAGAACACAATTGGATTAAACGTAGCATATTTTTGGATTTTCCATATTGGTCTGATTTGTTGGTCCGACACATGTTAGATGTCATGCATATTGAGAAGAACTGTTTTGATAATTTGTTTCATACAGTTTTGGATATGCCAGGAAAGAGCAAAGACAATGTAAATGCACGTTTAGATCTTGCCCAAATTTGCAGGCGTCCAGAATTGGAACTGTTTGAGAATATCAGAACAGAAAGGTTAATGAAACCAAAAGCAGCTTATACACTGTCTAAAGAAAACTGTTTATTATTTTTTCAGTGGATTGCAGATTTGAGACTTCCAGATGGCTGTGCTTCCAATTTGGGTAGATGTGTAAAGAATGGTCATATTACTGGATTAAAAAGTCATGATTGTCATGTTATAATGGAAAGACTGCTACCCATTGGATTAAGAGGTCTGTTGAATTCTGTGATTTGGGATTCCATAACAGACATGTCTCAATTTTTTCAGGAAATTTGTGCGGCTACAGCAGATTATGATGCTCTAGGAAAACTTGAAAAAGATGTTGTTGTAATTATATGTAAACTGGAAAAAATATTTTCACCGTCTTTCTTCGACTCAATGGAACATTTGATGTTACATTTGCCATATGAAGCCAAATGTGGAGGTCCAGTACAGTTTCGATGGATGTACCCATTTGAAAGATGCATGCAAAAATTGAAAAGAAAAGTACGTAACAAAGCATTTGTTGAAGGATCTATTGCAGAAGCTTATTTGCAAGAGGAAATATCTTTTTTCTGCTCCCATTATTTTGAATCTGAGTATCCTTCAAAACACAACCGAATGGGACGGAACGAGAGGAATATTGATGAAATCGACAATCAATTATCTGTTTTCAACCAGTCAGAGCTTGGTTTTGGTGGAGTTTATGAACGCTGGCTTTCAGATGATGAACATCATAGAGCTCATACGTATGTTCTGCTCAACTGTGAAGAGATGACATCAGTTGTACTGTAAGTGTTTATATCACTTATTCTATCATTTATGTTACAGTAAATAAATTTGGTTTTTATAGGTTGTATGATAATCATATCAAAAAAAAATTCCACAAATTACAGCAGCTGCTCTCGAAGAACGTCGACTGAAAAATTTCTCTCAGTGGTTTCAAAAACTGGTAACATAAATTCTTTATCTTTTAGCAACTCATTCAATGTATAGTTTACTATATTGATAATTATTTCACAAATTTTCAGGTGTCTCGACATGCTGATAAAATTGACAAACGGCTGTGTGTATTGAGTAACCCACCTTCCAAACTTGTTAAAACTTATAATTCATATGTGGTGAATGGATTTCGATTCCACACACATACATATGGGGAATCGAAAAAAACAATGAACAGTGGAGTTAGCTTGAGAGGATCTCATCATCGAGAAAATGAAGTTGACTTTTATGGCATACTTGATGAAATCATTGAACTCTGTTATATTGGCAACATTACATAACCATGTTCAAATGTCGGTGGTTGGATACAGAGAGAGGCGTGCGTGTTCATCTGACTCATGGAATCATCGATATTAAATGTAAAAGTGTTCTCGCAGTAAATGAACCATTCTTATTGGCTCAACAGGCACATCAAGTTTATTACGCAAAGTACTGTTCTACATCAAGAGACTTGACTGATTGGTGGAGTGTAATAAAAATCAAAATTCGAGACAATCAGTTTAGTCAAAGTGAATGTGCTTTTACTGATGTGCAAAGAATTGAAGTTTTTCAAGAGAGTACTCAAAATCAATCTTTTTTGCAAAGAGACATGAGTATCGATGACGACACCCCACATTTAAGAGTCGGTGATGACGATGATGTTAATGATGTCACATATGAATTTGAAATGGTAAGAGATGAATCAACTGTAACTCGAATGGATATCGATGATGTTGAGGAGGAATATGAAGATGACATTGACATATATGAAGATGATGATGAAGATGAACACTGATAGAATTCCATGGTATTTATATACAATCATAATATGTATATATGTATATATAATAGTAATTATGAATTATTTGCTAACAACATTAACATTTTCTGTTTCAGATGGACGACGCCACATTTCGTGAGTTGGCGGATGCTGACCTGACTTTCGATGCGGATGAGTTGCTGCCAGATGACACTCAGCCTGCAGGCACTCCAAGGAGTACGTGGAGGGGGAGCGGTCTTGCATGATTGATGATTCCTGACCCCGTCCCCGAGCGAAGTCCACGTCTTGGGTTTGATCCACGCACACGGAGGTGTGATAACCTGTGTGATAACCTGTTGATTTGACTAAGATTTCATTAATATATTCACATAATAAATGTTTATTATTTTTACAGTTTTCCGCATATAGCAGTCGGACAGGGCAGCGCTATTTTGCGCAACTATTTCTCTCAGCCGTGGACCACATGGGAGCAGATTCCCATTGATATGCAGCAGGCCATGTTCGGCCATTGGTTGGTACGTACGTAAATAAATAATTTTTATTTTGAAAATTATTTCATTTCTAACTTGATATTTTGATTTATTTGTAGGGTTTATGGTATCCGATCGAGAATACCATGCGTGACGCCATCCACGAGGCATGGGAGGTGGCCATGCATGATCGCCTTCGTCAGTTTTTGCACAATTTAAGAAAACCTGCGATGAAGAAAGCAGGAGTGTCAGATTTTGACGAGTTGTGTAGAGCACACCGACCAGAGTACATTTCATCCCATGTATGGGATGGATTATGTGCGCACTGGTTGAGTGGTGCCTTTCAGAGGAGATCATCGGTGGGGAGGCAGAATCGGGGGAGACAGGAGGTGACTCATTGAGCTGGGAGTCGTTCTTTCAGTACTCATAGACAGCATCTGGTATGTACATTATTTATAAATATTTTATATAACTATAAATATTAACAGTTTATTTTTTATTCTTATAGGCTGTCGAGCACCCTGATATTACGGAGTACAACGTATATCGGAGGATGTATAGTGATCCTGCTACTGGGGAGCTCAGAGGTGATCGTCAGCATCACATCGTGGTTAGTATTATTTGTTTTCAAGTTTAAAAATTAACTGTATATAATATATTCACAATTTTAATTTTAAATTGCAACTACAGGAGTCGTTTGAGGCCGCAGCATCACAGGCCCGGCCTGAGAGTCAGACCGAGTCATCAGATCAGACCACTAGCCGTCAGTTTGATGAGGCGGCATGGATGCAGGCCACCCAGTATGCCTTCGAGAAGGGCCGGGTAGTTGGTATCAGCTCTCGACTGACTCCCGGAGATTATTATGGCAGTGTTGTGATGTCGGCGTCCAGCTCGAGAGGATCTCGTGAATCTTCTTCTGCTACACAGTATGAGGATCAGTTGCGATCTCAGACTGCACTGATAGAGAGTCTCCGACAGGAGCAGGAGCAGATGCGTCAGCAGCATGAGGAGGAGCGTCGACGCCAGCAGCATCTGTATGAGGAGCAGACGAGTCGGTGGCAGCAGCAGCATCAGGAGCAGATGGAGTACATGCACGCGACTCACTCATGATTTAGGAATGGAGTTTCCTCCACCACCATCTGCAGATCCCCCCTCCCCCCCTCCTTCAGATTAGAGTTTGTATTTATGTTATAAAATTTGTGAAATCAAAATATGATTTTTTTCTATTCGTAGTTTTTGTCTCATTATAAAATATTTATTAATATTCTATTATTTTTTATTTTTGAATTATAATTCTATTATTATTATATTAATTAAAATAATTTATTATTTTTATTTGTAAATTATAATTCTATTATTATATTAATTAAAATCATTTATTAATATTTTATTATTTTAATTTTTTTAATTATAATTGGATTATTATTATATTAATTAAAATAATTTATTAACAATTTATTTTTTTTTATTTTTTTTATAGTATTTGCGATGGGATACTATTCTTGTCGCAAATAGTATTATTATTTTTTTATTTGTTAAAAAATGGTTTTTGCGACGGGCCCCGTCGCAACTAGTTTTTTACAAATATACGGAGTACTAGTTGCGACGGGGATTCTCCCCATCACGGAAAAGGGTTTTAGCGACGGGCCCATCGCAAAAAAATGTTATTGCGACACCGTTTTCAGCAACGGGTCATTTGCGACGGGACCCCGTCGCAAAAAGCCATTTGCGACGGGATCCCGTCGCAAATGACCCGTCGCAAATACCTGTTTTTCTAGTAGTGTTATAATATATAATCCATAAAATTAACTTCAATTACCAATTAATAATACTCATTGGAATAAGAATAAATATTAACACTATTATTATGAAACACTTACAAATGATCAAAACTATAAACACTAATGTGGGAAATCGGAAAAAAATCATGTTGAAAATGACTATTTATGAAGATTATATATTAAAATGATTATGATTAAGGTTATTAATTAGGTTAATAATATATTTATATTTATTATATCATATTTTAAAGTATAATTGAGGAATTTTGGATAAGATATAAGGTTTTTCATCACAATTTTCTTTTATTGAGACAAGTATTGTATTTATGCACCTATTTTCATTTTTAAGTTGTGTATAATGATAATTTCAAATATTGTACCATGACTCAATTTTATTTTATTGTATATAAATATAAATTTAATTTTTTAAGTATTAATGATTTTTTATCAAAAATTTACCAAATCCGTAAGGGTTTTCTCTCATAAATTTCTATCTTTGAGACATGTTTTGTATTATGCACATAATTTACCTTAATTTGTTGAAGATAAATTCTATTTAAGATATTATATCAATAAAAAAATTTATTAATGGTATTTTAAAAACAATTTTAATCCATATCTTTCAATAGGTCATGAATGAATTGTTACCCAATCCATATATGGGGTTTTCAGTCTTAATTTTAATTATTTGGGAATCATGTTATAATCACCAGCAGTTTTCATTTTTGTGGTGAATGAATTTCCATGGACAAATTTTTCCATTTTAATCTTGAAATTTAAGGGACTTAAAAGTATATATTTTTATCCCTCTCTCATATTCCATTGATTCAATAGGTACCTTTACCATGGTGGAAAAATCATCATATGTATTGGTACAGTTTAAGTATGTGTAATTTCATAGAAAATGCATCCATGTCTATATTCTAGAATGTGGATGTGGTTGTGGGATTGATGAACCAAAAAGGTAATAACCCTAAAAAGGGTTCTTTGAGTATTGAATCAATCATCGCCCTGATGCGTAATGAGTGGTCCTAAGAATACACACATAACAAGACACTCCTAGGGGATAAGATTTGGAATATTCTCACACGCCCTTAATTAACCATTATGAAGGATTTTTCCTACCATTTAATTGGTCTCCTTATCATGAAAACTATTGAGCCCAAATAATATATTCCATTTATATCCCATAACATTGAAGGTACCATATTCCCTAAATTTATTTTATAATGGAACTACATATTACTTTAATGATGCTATATGGAATCCAAGTTGATTAAGGGGTGTTATTTTAGAAATCCACATTATTCTACTGAATGGTAAATTATTTTACATATCTATTTCTCATTATATATATTTCCAAGTTTTTTTCAATAATAGTTTAGATAATTAATTTTATGAAATTTCTTGATGAATATTATGGTGAATTCATTGGACTTAATCAAGTGACGGATGGGGCTCAGCCTTATAAAGCCCTTCGGTGAACTGACTTGCCTTATGAGATAAAAAAAGTTGGGTTTTTGTTTATGAATATTCCTATAACTAGATAATTACTTGAATATGGTCTCAATGAAAATAAAATTTTCTTGTCATAAGGCCTTCATAACAAGTTTTTTAATTTTTGACATTATTCATTCCATAATTATGAGATCAATGATTTTTTTTATACATGTTTTCTTTTATTATAATGGATATATCATGCCCTTGGTTTATATTGATTATTTATTATTATTTTTTCCATTTATTCTATCCATATCACTTATTCCATGTGTATGTTATGTATGGTTAAATTTTATGCTACTCCTTACTGAGCATATGTTTTCACCCTTATTTATTTTCCTTTCCATAGGAAACCTAGAGGGGAATTATGAGTAATTTTTAAGGATAAGATGGAAGTGATAATAATGTTCTAAAAATATTTTCATATTTTATTTCTTGTTTTCAAGTGTAATTTATATATGTAGCTAGACTTCCAATACTACTGAACTATTAAATCCTTCGACAATGCTTGTACTTTATTCCAATAATGTAATATAACTACTAGCTCTATGTTTCTAGATTTTGGGATGAAATAAGATAGATAATATATTAAAATTATAGAATAATAATTATTTCATAAATATAAAATATAAATATTAAATCTATCATAATAACCACTCGATATATACGGTTATGGAAAATGAATCATATCGCTACCTGGAGGCAGCAGTCCACATGTACGCACGAGTGATACTTTCATTCCTGATTTGATGGAAATGAGGTAGAAAATGGTTATAAAACAATCAAAATAAAATATCATTATATTTATGACACTAGATTCATCATTTGAGGATGAATACAATAGAATTATTGGTAGTATAATAATAATGAAACATGAAAAATATTGGTAAGAACATACACTTATTCATTGAGAAAACTTCTTTGAATTCAATATTAAAGACCATTATGCTAGTAATTTAAGAAGATAATAACCATTAAAACATGGATATATAATTTTATAATGTATTTGTATAGGGTTTGGTGAAGCTAAAGGGATCAAATTGTGTTGATAAGGGATGAGAGGGGGTTCTTCACATATTTAAAACCATTAGATGAATGTTAAAATATTTTATTGAATATATTATGTACCCATTTAATTAAAATCATTCATCAATATGATCAATCTAATTTATTATGATAAAAACTCATTACACCCAAATAAATATTTTTTCACAAAAAAAAATTTACTTTCAAATGATTTTATTCTAATTTATAACAAATTGATAAAAAATAAATTAACATTATAAATTTAAAAAAAATTACATAGTTTTTTTATCCCATTCATATCCACCAATCCAAATCCTAGGTGATAATTGTTACATATAAAAATATTAATTAAATAGAATATCACAGTTCATTTAATCTCAATGTTGTGTATAAATAAATATATCAAAGAAATTAAATTTATTTAAAGAGAAATATATCATAAATTATCTTGGTGTTTCTTTCCACCCCCCCCCCCCATAATAATTTCACCATATAAATTTTACCACTTTTATATAAATAACTTGTGATACTTAAAACTCATCACATCCACAAGTTCCCATGTAAATTATATAAATTTGTTGTTTTTCCACAGTACATTGACTATGTGATATATATTATTTTGAACAAATTTATCTCTTGGATCAATAATTTCCAATAGTGGTTCCCATAATATCTATAATGATATAGTGGTAAGACCTCTAAGTTTTGTACATCTAAATGGTTATTTATATACTTCCTCAAGAGAGTAGATGGAGCACATCATAAAATTAGGAGAAATTTAGGGGAAGCACCAAGTGAGAAGAAAATGTTCTGATATTATCAATAATTTTGAACGGACTAATATATATAGTGCTTAGATATAAATTATTTCTTAATCTCATAATCTTTTTCTAAGGATATATTCATTGGAATACTTTTTCCCCAACTTCAAACTTCAGATCTTAGTCATGATTTTCATTATAACTTTTCTTTCAACTATAAGCTACACTGATATTATTCCAAATGGATATAAAATACTATTTTATTTCCTTACCTATATTAGGTAGCAATATCTTTTATTCTGTAACTTCATCCCAAAACATTGGAGTTCTTCACTTCCTTTCATATATATATTCATAGGGATCCATCTGAATGATCGATTGAAAGCTATTATTGTATGAAAATTACACTAAAGGATGGTGTTCATCCAGAAAATCTTTAAAATCCATAGAATATGATCTTAGAATATCTTTTAGGGTTTGAATGTTCCTATTAAACTGACCATCTATCTGATGATGATATTCAGTTCTAAAATTCAACTCTGTATTAAAATCATGTTGAAGGCATATCTAGAACATCGAGGTAAACCTGAAATATTGATTTAATGCAATAGAATCGGGTACCCCATGAAAACATCTCACTTATTTAATTTATATCCAAACAAGTGGTTCAAGGAAGAAATATGATCTTCTTTAAAGGAATTTTTTTAACTTACTAAGGTGATCGGCTACAACCTAAAAATCATTATAGCCTTTAGATGTTTTGGAGATTCATAAGATGAAATCAATTGGGATATTTTTTCATTTCGATTTGGGTAAGGGTAATGGTTTAAACATCCCTTTATACTTATTTCCATTAGAATAAATTTATTGATATACCAAGCATTGAGATATATACTCTAAATTATTCCTTTTCATGTTATCCCAACATAAATACTCATTTGGATCTCCATACATCTTTATACTTACATCATGGATAAATAATGATGAACTATGAGCTTCATCAAATAGATTCTGCTTTAATTATGGTGTTGAAGAAACACATACTATATTATTAAACCTTATCATTACATTATAAACATCGTTGATCATAGGATAATTCCTCACCATCTTTTTTAGTTCCACATCTTTATTTTGTGCTTCTTTAATCCCCACATTGATGGATGGATGAGCATTCAACTATGAAATATAAGATCTATCCCATTTCCTCATGATTTGAAGATCCATATTCTTGAAAATCTGTACATGAGCCTAAACCCAGTTGGTGAGGTCTCTCTAAGTGCATCCACAAGACCCAGGTTCAAAACTAAGTGGAGACATAATTCTAGGGGCACTGTAGTAGTACTTTGCGAGTACTATAGCAGTACTGTGTGGTACTATAGCAGGTACTATAGCACGTACTACTCGTTATTATTGCAGCTAGAACTATTCACCTTGGGCCACTAGTATGGGATTGGATTCCTTAAGGCCTTTGGCCCACCCAGTCTTTCAGGTTAGTAAAGATTTTGGGCTACCTTTAAGGCCTTCTGGCCACCTCAAGGCCTTCAGGAGACATGATCCAGGAAGTTTCCCAAACATACTCTACAAAAAAGGAGAAGCCCCAGTGGAGGATTTAGATTAGGTTCACAACCAATAGATTTGGAAGAATGAGAGGGTATGGCTACGCCATCGGGACCAGCATGTTCTTGCATAGGAAGCTTAGCTAGACCACCAAATGAAGGTGGAGAGCAACCATCATGATGCAGATGCTAGGGAGGGGCAGTTACTTGTAGTTATAGTCTGGTTGAATTCCCTAATACCATTGGGTCATGTAATGTCTCTTAATCCTATGGGAAATGTAATCGTTAAGCCTACGGGCCTTGTAAGGGTTCCCCTTCATCCCTTGAAATGGGGGTTATCAAAAATCAATAAAAATGAAGTCCTTAGGGCCATTAGGGGTGTCTATTCTAGAAAATCCATAAGTATGGGATATCAATAGTCCTCATCATGGAAAAACTAGCATGGTCCTTCAGACTCAGAGCATTATTCTCATTGTTTTCTTAACAATAGTGGTAATGTATTTAGTAATCATAATATGTAATAAACTCCAAACATATTCTATGGCTCATATTAAACTCTTTATAGGTGAATATATACATAAAAACTTTATAATTAGTATATATATATATAATTAACTGAACTTTTATAAATGAAATTTTATCTTTTTGGATAAATAAATTCATTATTAAATAATGAAGTTATAAAAAAACTCATGCACTACTTTGACTATTTTGAATAGTAATATGGCCCTTGAAATTTAAAAGAAAATTATGCATCATAACCACTGATAATATATCCTTTGTACAGTGACCATTAATATTATTATATCAAGGATTATGATAAATTCCAATTAATATAGATGAAATAATAGATTCCCTAAACCATAAGGTTTGTACCCTATGAATCCAGTTTATTAGAGCTTCTAAGGGAGAAAGCATCACTATGATTTTCCCCTCATCAATCATAATATTATATTCAAAAACTAATTGATAAATGAAAATATATATAGGATAATTTAAATATTATCGATATCACGACCCAAACCATTAATGTTGAACCTTCCGTAGAAAAGCTCATCATCATACATCTTACCCTTAGGAAATTCACTCGTGGAATTCACGAAGATTTTTCCCAAATCAATCCTAATCTTAGATTCAATAACTAATACTATGGATTTTTTGTTTAAAAGTTTAAATTATAATACTTATAGAGCTATTTGGATAAAATAAATATTATTTTTGAAATAAATATTTTTAAAATATCCAGTTTTTTTCATATTTTTAGAGACGGTCGAATTGTTCTCTAAAAAATAAATACGATATAAATATATGGTGTGTATTATAACGTCATAATGAACTACAAGTGATGTAGTATATTCCATAAAAGGTATCCAAGACCAAATATATATTTATAATTTAAAATTAGGTGTTTTTTATGTTATTTGATTACTTTTTTAAACCTTTAATGAATCCACCAAAACATATATTATATTTTAAGGTTTTAAAATCAATTATTTGTAAACGTGACCCACTTCCACATCACCAAGGGTATTATTTTAATTATATGAGTTCATAAACTTGTAAAATAATGAAAATTACTTCAATTTTCAAGAAACCATGTGAAAAATCCCTGGTAAGTTTTTTTTTATTACTTTATTTTATAGAGTCCAAAACCTAAGTTTGGAAATTAATAAATAACTCTCTTATCTTATTCTATATAAACTCATCCAAAATACCATTATTATTCACTAAAATTCCTTTTATAATGTTATTAAAATTAATTTACCTCACAATATTTTTCCCAAGGTTCCCCCAGGCTCTCAATAAGTTCCTCTCAATATTTTAGAAGTGCCCTCTCATGGTAAGGGATCCTCTCATCCTATTTATTCAAAAACCTACTTTATATTATACACTTTTCATTTTAATTTTTCATGTTGGGATAAGATATTAGACATCCCTCTTACTACCTTTATTATTTAAAAGTGATAAGAGACTCATTTCACTCTCATTAACCACTCTCATGAACCTTTATGTATCCTTGTTATGTATCCAAAATTATCCTATGATTTTTCCATGCCACAAATTTTTTTTGTGAATAATAACACTTATTTCTACTCCTGAGTATTCACCTATATGTACCTATCCTTATATGATTTGATACTTCAATGTATATAAACCACACTCTTTGATCATGGGATTAAAATTTATGAAGGAAATGTTTATGTTGAATGATTCAAGTGGCACACTTATGCATGTCCAGGAAAATAAAATGATGGGTGCATCCATACATTTCTCCAACAAATTGGTTAATGTTTTAGTCACATGAGACATCACATATGGGATTAGAGAGTAATATTAATTCATTATGTGAATTTTTCTAACATTTTATTATGTCTTAGAGGTCATCCTTCACTTTTTTATTTATTTCATGTTTAATGATGTTTCCATATTCCTATATTTCCATTATTTTATCATGTTATATCATGCATCATTATTCAAGATTATGATTATCATCCCTCTTATGTTACCTTGATATGACTATTATGTAATGACCCACTTATTCTCATTGGCTTGAGAAGAAAATTAATCATTACATGGCCTTAAGAAACATCCCCAAGATGCAAAAGGCTAGAAAAAAATGTTGAAGGGTTCCAGATACAAGTGGGGGAATATTTAACCATTAAGAAATAAAACCGTTAACCAATAACCATAACCAACTAAACACCATATGATGTGTGAACTCAAAGATAAATCAAAAACTTCTTTTATAACCAAAACCAAACCAAGTGTACTATAGCAGAAGTCAAACTACAATCAAAGAAAATAGTAAAAGGACACAAATAAACTTAAATATAAAAACAAGACTCTATGATACACTAGATCCATGATCTAATCACCAAACAGCCCAAGTATCATGAGGTGGTGCTAAATATGTGTGATACTTTACCTTTTCCCTTGTCCCGGAAGATAGCATCTTCAAAAGTACTAAAGTGCCAAATCAAGGGTGAGTATAAAACTCAGTATCATTTCCCAAATGACTTAACTACTTATTCCACTAGGATAGAAAGGTTAGAAACATTTAAATAATATATTTTATATAAAAAAAATTCTCAAAACAGTTTATAACTAAATATAAACAATATTCAAAACCATTTAAAACTAAAAGTGCACAAGTGCTATATCAGCAATTTTCCAGAAAGTCTATCTTCTAGAAAAGAAACTAAGAACATCTTTAAAACCATAACTTAATAAACTTTTTTCATAACCATACCATGGTTGACAACACACCCACGCATGCATGGTTCGTTTCTACAATTACATACTCATGAGTGATCTCTCATCCAATTTCCTTGGGTCCCAATTCCACACGCCCCTGATCGAGGATCACACACCTTATACCTTAATAGTACACATCCCTTATTTAAGGTCATGTTGAACATGAACTCACACCACCCATATACTCCAAACCATTCAAATAACCCAATTCAAACCATTTCAATAAAACCATTCTTTTATTGAAAACCATTAGACACTCCAATTACAATAAACTATTCAATTTCAATAAAACCATTCCATTTTATTGAAAACATTTAATCAAAACTATTTCTACAATTCCAAATAAAATCCCCATTTTAAAATCCACATTTTAGAATCAAGAATCATACTCTTTAACCAAAAGCACCAATTTTCCATATTTTCCACAATCTACCAAACCATCACTAAAGAAAGTTTCCTAAAAATTAAAAAAATCCAATCCAAAATCAATTATTCACAAAGAACTAAATTTTAAATCATTGCAATCAATTGTAATCATAGGAGTCAAGAGTGAATCCACCTACCTCAAATATTTTGACAAAAATATAAAGCAGATGAAGAATTCTCGAGAAACCAGGTTATTCTCCATGAAACCACCTTAGATCTCTTCTCCTATCAAGATCAAGACCATATATATACTTATTTGGAATGTAAACTCATAGATATACCCATAACAGGTATAGATATGAATAACCAAGAATAGAGGAGAAGTATATCTATGTTTATCTAAGAAAAAGTGACAAGAATTATGAAAAGCGTCACTTACAGCAAGAATTGGGATTTAAAACGCCAAAGGAGGGCTCTGGATTGGTTCCAAAATACTTGGGAGAGGTTATCCTACCTTAAATGGAGAGGAATATCAAATTAAGGGTGAATAGGAGAAAAAACAATAAATTTATGTAAAAACTATTGAGTTCTTATTTTTAAGGATCTAGATTTGATTCTGCCCACGGTTAGACCGCATAGTTAGACAAATTGTGTGCTAACCATGATTTGGATACTACCTTACAGATCACCCCCCACAGCCTCCTCTCAAGGTATCACTAACCTTGCACACACTGTCCCAAATCTACTGTCCATAATTTTTAAATTCTTAGGGTTTCTACTATGCTTTCCACAGGGTTTGGACAAACCATGTGCAGCCTGTGCACCTCTAATTTAGCCCCAAAAACATATTGAGATTTCTCCCAACTCTCAAATCCTTCACCCATACACTTTATAAACAGTTATAGAACAAAGTAAGGGTTACATACCAGAAACTGGGAGTACTACATTCTCCCCACCATTGGTCTTTCCATCCTCAAAAAGTAGAAAACCCTCAACGCCTTAAAAGAGTTTCATCCATTACTCTTTCATTTACTTCTCACGTTCCCAAATATCTTCCTAAATCAGACTATTTTTCCACAAAATCCTCACTAGACCAATGTTTTATTGATGCAATAATTTCTCTTGCCTATCCACAATCCGCACCAGAATATGTACCAACAAAACATCTGGCTCTAAGTCAATGTGATCTCATCTGATAACATAGTCAAGATAAGGCTAATACTTTTTCAACTATGATACATGAAACACATTATGTACTTCACTGAACCATGGTGGAAATGCTAAATGATATGAAACCTCTCCAACCCATTCCAGTACCTCGAAAGGGACAATTTATCTCAGAGATAACTTGACCTTCATCCCAAAATGATAATTTACAAGCCTTTGAGACATCCTCAAGAACCCATGATCACCCACCAAAAATGACAATGGTCTTCAGTGATGATCTACATAAGATATCTGATAACTTTGAGTTGTCTCCATCTACTATTTGACCAAATGAATCTTCTTCATTGTTTCTTGGACAAGTTTGGGCACTACTATTCAGTCTCACATGTATCCACCAAGAAAAGTGGAGATTGACAAGGATGCACATAAAATGCCCCAATAGAGCCGTATGTATCGAGGCCTGATGGTTGTTATTATATGAAAACTCCAATAAGGGTATATGATCTTCCCATGAGCCACAAAAATCCATTACACAAGACCAAAACATGTATTCCAATGTTTGTATCATCCTTTCAGATTGCCCATCCGTCTGAGGATGATACATCATACTAATAGTCAACTGAGTCCTAAGGTATTTCTGTAAGTATTTCCAGAAACAAGACGTGAAACTTGGATCTCTGTCTAACATGATTGAATCTAGTATACCATGTCTCATTACCACTTCATGGATATAGATTTTGGACATATCCTCCACCGTATTAGTATCACGAATATAAATTAAATGGGCCAACTTAGTGAGTTGATCCACTATCACCCATATGGAATCTTTTTTTGAACCATTATTGGGAGACCCATAACAAAATAAATGGTTATCTTCCCCCATTTCCACATTGGGATTGGTAAATATTGCAACATACTCGCTGGTCACTGATTCTCTATCACAACTTACTGCCAAGTTAGGCACTCTGAAATGAACTTAACCACTATTAATTTCATTCCAATCCACCAAAACTATTCTTTCAAGGAATTATACATCTTCTGTATTCCTAGGTGAAAATCCCATCTCAAATGGTGGTAAGCATGAAGACACTTCTCTTAACAAGACAAAGTTATAACCATCCAATCTATGAACAAAAGAACTGAACTCTTATCATGTTTCCATCCCTCAATGGTCTCCCCACCATTGATTTTTGATCTCATAACCAAGAATTATCAATCGGATGTTTTTACCTCTTTAACCATATTTACCAAATCCAGAATGATGGAAACTAAAAATAAAATACCAACATCACCTCAATCTTCACATTCCACAAGCATGTCGGCTGGGACAGACATCAACTTCCAATCCTCTAAATCTACTTTTTCCAACTAAGAATATGAGTTTCTACATAATGTGTCTACCACCATATTTCCTTTACCTAGTGTATAAATCAATTCAAATTCAAACATCTAGAGATACTCCATCCATCTCATTTACCTCATATTCACATCATATTGTGATAAAATATGTTTCAATCTTTTGTGGCATGTAAAAATAATAAATTTCTCACCAAAGAGATAATGACACTAGGTCTTCAAACCATGGGAAACTAAATCTAACTCCAAATCTAGTGTTGGGTAGTAATTATCAAGTAATCTTAACTACCTTGAACCATAAGCAACCACATGGTCTCCTTGCATGAGAACACAGCCCAGTAATGATCCAAAAGCATCATAATACACCATGTACCTCTGTCCTGATTCTTGAAAAATAAAGATAGGTGCTGATATAAGATGAACGTTAATCTCTTTAAAAGACTTTTTTAATTCCTTAGTTCTTTAAAATGAAGTGTTATTCTTTTTCAAACCTGTCATATGAAAATCTAGTCATGATAAGTAAGGCGCAAAGTGTTGGTAATAAATAGCTAGACTAAGAAAACTTTGTATCTCAAAGATATTATTTGGGGGTTTCCAAGAGATAAGAGCTTATAACATTTCAAGATCCACTAAAACCCCTTTTTAAGTAATTATGTATCCAAGAAATCATACCTCTTGTATCCAAAAATCACACTTTGATAATTTGGCATACAACCGATGATCTCTCAAGATTTCCAACACTATCTTCAAGTGTTGCTCATTCTGAGCCTTTTTCCTTGAATACAAAAATATGTTAGCCAATAACAACACAAAAAAATAAAGATATCTCTAAAATAACTGATTCATTAGTTCCATAAAGACTGATGGTGCTTTTGTAAGACAGAAAGGCGTGACTACATATTCGTAGTGTCCATATCTACTTCTAAAATTTGTCTTCAAAATATCTTCTTTCTAAACTTTCAATTAATGATACCCTAGCCCAAGTCAATTTTAGAGAACCATTCGGCTACCCTCTATTGATCAAATAGATCATCAATGATTTGAAGTGGATATATGTTCTTTATTGAAACATGGATAATCTTACAATAATCAAGGCACAGCTGAAGAGTTCTATCTACTTTCTTTATGAACAAAACCAGTGCTTCCCAGGGATACTTACTTGGCCGAATGAAACCCTTTCTTTCTAGATCCTCCAAATATACTTTTAATTACATTAATTATTTGGTTCCATCCTATAATATGGAAGGGAAATAGGATTGGTCCCTAAAATAAGATTAATCATAAACTCCACTTCCATTCTAAGTGGTAACCCTGAGAAGTTTTAGGCAAACACATTCAGAAATTGATCGAAAACTATTGGAAAATTATTATCCACAATCCATTATATTAATTCTAAATTCATCACCACCAATTTTTAAGAGGTCATTCCCCATACAGGTTCCAATAAACCCATTTCAATTATATTTAAAACCCTTTCCCCTTTAAATAGATGCATAACGCCATCCTCAGTTTTGAAACTAACCTTTATTCTATAACAGTCAATGTGATATTTGAATGTTATTCACCACTCCATACCAAGGATTACATCAAATACATCCATCTCTAACACTGATAATTCCCAATTTAGCTCATATCCATCAAATGTAATAGAAAAGTCTCTACACAGGATGGCTCGACATTCTCTTTCACCGAGAGGAGTTTAAAGTTTTATCATAGAAGACATCATCTAATGTTTTAATCATAGAAAATAAATATCATGAAAAGAAATGAAGGAATGAGATGCACCAGTGTCAAACAACACTTGCATAAGGTTATAATACAAAATAATCATACCTCTCACCAAATATGGCCTATCCTAATCATCTATAATCATTTTCTCAACTCCATACAACTGCTTTATCACTGCACTCTTCTCCTTGTTTCCTTGCTGAGATTTCCATTACTGTGGAGTCATGGAGTTCCTCAAATCACCATGGATATCCCTAATCTATGTACAAGACTAATTTTTTTTTCCTCACCCCATCGAAGCATAAGATTCTTGCAACACCTGAGAAGTATCTCAAGCACCTGACCTTGGAGGACTACAAAAATAGCATTGAATATGTCTCATCTTCTTGTAGTTATGGAATACCCTAGGTTGTTTTGTACACTCTCACTTTATATGGTCAAGATAACTACATTGGAAATAGCCCACTTTGCTCTTGGGTCATAGAGGAAGGTTCACCAATCTAGCCATCTAATTTTGATTCCCACTTCCACCTTGGAAATAGGTGTCCCTCTTCCGCTTGTTCCCAGCATTAGAGTTTCTACCATTTTCTATAAGTATCATCCAACTTCCTCCTCCCATAGATCTTGAGATGTCATGTTTACCCATTGTCACTCTGTTCACCATCTCTATATAATCTGTAATACAGAGCACTGCAATCCTTGATTAAATATTAGGTCTTATACTTTATTCAAAAATGTGTCCCATCAAGGATGCACTAGCCACAACCTCTACTTCCAAGAGCACTAAATTTACGAATTTAACCACATATTATATGAAAAATATATTTTCCAGCTTTAGGATGAAGAAGTATGTCATTATCCGGATCTTAAACGTCTGAGGATAGAATAATTTGTTTAAAAAATCCTAAAAATCCTCCTAACTAAGTCTGCGATCCAATTTATCATGCACCACCAAATCCCACCACTAGTGTGTGAGATCCTAGAGCATATAAGTCTCCAGGTTTACTTTCAACTCTGATGGTGTGACAATGAAATCAAATATATAATTCATTCTATTCAACCACACCTCTGCTTTTTGGGTTCAGAATCACCTTGTAATATCATTGGATTCAGCTACATGAACTGGATGGAATGATCCACAAGCCCTGGATCATCCCTCTAGTTCCCTTTATCCATAGCTTGAATTTCTTGGATGATACTCCGAACAAGCTCTTGGTTTACCTGTGGTTCTGATGCATCCACATTCTCTGCAGCTTCTTCTAGTTGGTTTCTATGATTCCTACTATGTGCCATTTTCTAAACAAACAACAAAATCTGTAAGTCTTGCTCTCTAGAAATAGATGGCTTAGAATTTCAAATTCCATCACATCAACTATCACAACATTACTTTCAAAAATCAACTTTTTACCATTTAACCATTTCTAAAAAATTCCATTCTTTCTTTTGAAAATTTAACAATTTTCAAAATACACCAAGTTTTCCCTTTTTAAAATCTTTCATATGAAAAAAACAATTTCTACAGTTTTTAAAAATTTATACCTTTTCAAAATATCATAAATCATTACTCTAAATCAAATATAAAATCATAGTGGGAAGTCATTCCTCTAAAATTAATTTAATGTTCATCTCATTGGTTAAACCCATGATAATGAGATTTTATAATTCTATGTGTGTATCTAAAGCACTTATGTACCCTACTCCCTGGTAACTTGAAGTTCTGCATAAAAAGGTTAGCTATGTCTTTTTATACTCAACATTTCAAGTCCCGCCAATCCTACTCCTTTCTAAGATCACAACCCGAGGAATGTACAATAGAGAATTTCAACTCCAAGACCAAGAAAACTAATGAATACTTGTTCATTAAGGAAAGGAAAAAAGATAACATCACTTATCTCAAACAATATTTGGGATCCAACAAACTAATACCATTTGTAATGACCCAATTATTATCATTGGATTGAGAATACAATGGATCGTTACTTGGCCTTAAGTGAAATCCCCAAGATGAAAAAGGCTGGAAATAAAGGCTGAAGGGTTTTAGATAATATTGGGGGGCAATTTACCCTTTAAGAAATAAAACCATTAACCAATAACCATAACCAACTAAATTCCATATAATGCAAAAAACTCAGAAAGAAAAATTAATAACTTCTTTTATAACCAAAACCAAACCAAGTGTACTACAAAAAAAGACAAAATTATATCAAAGAAAATAGAGAAAGGACACAAATTAACTCAAATATGACAACAAGACTCCATGCTCGATCATCTACATGCTCCCATCACCAAACTACCCAAGTATCCTGAGGGGGTGCTAAATACGTGTGATACTTTACCATTTCCCTTGTCTTGGAAGATAGAATCAACAAAATCACCAAAGTGATAAAGAAGGGGTGACTATAAAACTCATTAGTATTTCCCAAAAGACTTCCCAACTCACAAAACTAGGATAGAAAGGTTAATAACATTTATATAAAACAATTTATATAAAAAAAATTCTCAAAAAAATTTATAACTAAATATAAACAAGATTAAAAACCATTTAAAACCAAAAGTTCACAAGTTCTATATCAACAATTTTCCAACAAGAAAAACATCCAAAAAAGGAACCAATAAAGGCTTTAAAACCATCCCTCAATAACCTTTTTTCATAACCATCCCATGGTTCACAACACACCCCCAAATGCATGCTTCGTTTCTGTGGTTTCATAATATTGACCAGTATCTCATCCAATTTTTGTGTGTCCCAATAACACACGCCCCCAATCTTGGGTCAGACACCTTATACCCCAATGGTATGTGTCCCTTATTTATGGGCACGTCGTACATGAACTCACACCACACATATAAACCAAACCATTCAAATAACTCAATTCAAAACATTTCAATAAAACTGTTATTTTATTGAAAACCATTTGAAAAAACAATTCCAATCAACCATTACATTTCAATAAAACCATTCCATTTTATTGAAAACTTTTTAATCAAAACTATTTCCACAATTCTAGTAAAATTCCCATTTTAAAATTCACATTTTAAAATCAAGCATCAAACACTTTAACCAAAAGCACCAATTTTCTAGATTTTCCCCAATCTGTCAAACCATCACAAAAGAAAGTTTCCCAAAGATTCAAAATGTCCAATTCACAATAAATAAATTCCAAAGAACTCAATTTTAAATCATTCAAATAATTTCTACTCAGAGGAGTCAGGAGTGAAGCCCCCTATCTTGAAGGTTTTGAATAAAACTGAAAGCGGATGAAGAACGCTCAAGAAATCGGGTCAATTCTCCACAAAACGGCCTTAGATGTATTCTTCTATCAAGATAGAGACCAAATATCAAATTATTTGGAATACAAACTCATAGATATTCCAATAATAGTCTTGTATCTAAAAAACCAATAAGATGGTATAAGTATATCTAAGTAGATCTAAGATAACGTGACAAGAATGATGAAGAACGTCACTTACCGCAAGAATCGGGATAGAAAGGGACAAAGGATGGATTTATATTGGTTCTAAAATTATTAGTAGAGGTTCTAATACATTTAGTGGAGAGTAATATAAAATTAGGGGATCATAGTATCAAAAACAAGCAAGTTGTGTAAAAAATTAGTGAGATCCTATTTTTAAGGATCTAGATTTGACTTTGCGCACGATCAGACCACACGGTTAGACAAGACATGTGCTAACCATGTATTATCTAATACCATCTAGATCACCTTGCACAACCTCCTCTCTTGGTACCCCCAAACATGAACACACCAAGCAGAAGCTACTATCTAGAATCTTCAAAGTCACACAGTTTCTACTGGGCGTTCCGCACAGTTTGGACAAACCATGTACAGTTTGTGTGCCTCTCCTTTGGCCCCAAACACTTATTGAAAGTTCTCCAAAATCTCTCATCCTTCACCCATACACTTTATAAACATTAAAAGAACAAAGTAAGGTTTACATACCAGAAACTGGGGGTACTACATATTATCTCACATGTACTAATTTACTTTATGCTATGTTTTTTTATTACCCTACTTAGATTTATATCTAACCCTTTTCTTTTATATGACCCCAGTTTGTCCCATACTATTTGAAAAGAGTATTAAATTTTATGATCATTTTAAGGAATTTTTTAGTAATTTCGTTGCATTATTATTGCATATTGTTATGCTATGCACTTAATTTTCTGAATACACTAGGCTATGCGAAATTTTGGGATTATATTATTTGTACCTTTATATAATAAATCATGAATTAAAGTGTATTAAATTTTTGGTTTTCATAGTTGGTATCAGATAAAATTATAGTTATTTTTAGGATTAGGATTAGAAAACTCTAGTGATAGCCATAGGGAAAATACTAAACATTGGAAAACATCCCAAAATTCTGGTAAAGTATAGATAAGTGGTTTCCAATAAAATAAATCTTTGTCCAGATACTAAATCTGCATGGGGCTCTAAAACATATGTAAATAGGGGTAATAAACCCAAAATGGGTGAATTAAGCTAGACTCAATCATTAGTTGTTTCATGAAAATGGTTCTTACAGTACAACTAGTTTAACATTCTTGGGGGAAATGATTAGGATAATTCGAAATATTCTTATTAACCATTATAAAAGGAATAAATAATTCCCATAACATTTTATATTAGAAAATGGATCATAGATAACATATATTGAAGACTTTAAATTTATAGGTTTAAGTAATATATTTAATTTATTATTTATCACTTTAATTTTCATGGCATCCCATTTATGTGTTTAATAATATAAAGATCATCATCCCTGATTTTCCCTTTATTCTATACAATGGTATGAAATAGGATAAACCGAGTCAAAAACCAATGTGATGGGAAATGTGATGACTGCCCAGATGTGATACCCAACCTTATGGGACAAGGACCCAAAAATGTCATGATAATACATTCTCAATTGACTGGATTTTGGACAGAATAATGAATCATGAGGAATTCTTAAATCCCCCTAGCAAAGATAGAGTTTCAATTGATACCTTTTTGTGATAAAGGCCACTTAAGTTTTAGGGGATCTTCAAATCCCTTAATAATTGAGAAATAGATCAACTCCATTGAAAATATATTTTCTGCCATTTAATGTTCTGAGAAAGCGAAGGTTAGGTTGGATATTTAATATATAGAGGGATAAGTTGATCCATGGTGTAAATTAGTCAAAAATATGAAACTTGAGGAGAATATCGAAGCGATAGATTGGAAGTAAATATAGAAAAAAACATAAACACATATTTTCCTCACAATCTAAAACATAAAATGGAGAGGAACTTCCTTAACCATAAGAAAAAGGATGATGAATCCATCTTTGTGTATGAGGAAGACTTCACAGGACTTTCATGAAACACTTCAAAAATTTATATTTCCCTCGATATTAAATTTGATTTCTTCTTTAGTGGTCTAAAGTTGAGTCTATGAAAATCCATATCCATTTTGAATTTAGAAGGCTTTCAAGAAATTGTATGATGTGACATCAAAGTTGAAATTGAGATCAATGAATCTCAAGGTCACCATAGGGATAAGTAATGGAAAATAAAGTTTCATTATGGAAGTATGATGGAGAAATATAATAGTGTAAATAAATCCCAACATCCCACTTTTAAAATGTGTGGGAAGAATCATCCCAGAAATTACCCTAGTAAAATGAGGAAATACTTTAAGTGTGGGAAATAAGGACACCAAGATAGTGACGTCTGATAGGAATAACCCACCTTAGTTATGGAAGAAAGAAATGATCTAATAAACCCTCTATAATACAATGTTTTAATCTTAATAAATGCAAGTATTATGCAAGAAAATTCCCCAATCCAAGGGTTGTTGGAGACAATTAATGCCAATAAACATCAAGGTAGTAAGGGAAAGCTTATTCCATCACAACTGATACGGTGTATCCTGATATCGAAATTGTACCAGGTACACTAGTTATTCATTAAAGGATATTGAATGTGCTTTTTGATTCCTTTTCAATGCATTCTTTCTTATCTCGCAATATTATAAAAACAATCCAATCACCACTGCTAAGAATGGAAGAAGATCTATTGGTGAAAATAGAAAATGGGGAAAATATTGAATCCTAATTATATAAATCATCCCTTTTCAACATATTTGGTTTGAACATCCCATTTAACCTTATGATTCTTCCTTTAGTAGAATTCTATGTTATTCTAGACATCAATTGTATTTCCTTATATAAAGCCAACATAAATTGCTGTGATATAGTAATTATCCTCCATATTGAAAATTTCCCTCTGATTTTATACAAGTGAAAGTATAATTATGAATCTTATTTAGTACCAACATATCAAGAATGGATAGAATTTCCTTATGATAAAGTTCATCTAGCTTTAATGATTAACATTAAGGAAAAGATCATCCTTGGTGACATTCCCATTATAAGGGAATTTAATGATGTGTTTCTCAAGGAATTTCCTGCCCTCCCCCCATAGATGTGACTTTGATATTCAAATCAAGATCATACTTAGATATTTTCCAATATATAAGACTCCATACATAAGGTTCATCATTGAACTTGAGGATCTGTATAAATAATTACAATAGAATATTGATAAAAGGTTTATACTCTGAAGTGATTCACCATGGGGTGCACTAGTCTTCTTCATCGAGAAGGAAGGGTCAATGCGCCTCTACATTGATTACCATGAGATCAATGATATAATGATAAAGAATAATTATCATTTTCCACATATTTAGGCATTGTTTTATTAGTAATGTGTAGTCCAATATTTCCCTAAGGTGGATCTTAAATCATTATATTGTCAAGTAAGGGTGAAGAAGGAGGATATCCTGAAGACTACTTTTCATGCAAGGTATGGGAACTACGAGTTCATAGTGATTCCATTAATACTCACTAATTATCTATTAATATTTGTGGACTTGATGAATAGGGTCTTCAGATATTTCCTAAATAAATTTGTGGTATTCCGGATTGATGATATTCTCATCTACTCCAAAAGCTATGAGGAACATACAGAGAATTTGAATACAATACTGAATACCTTGTGGAAAGAAAATAAGTATGTGAAGTTTAATAAATGTGAATTCCGGTTGGATCAAGCAACTTTATTGGGGATTGTTATCACCAGTAAAGGGTGTAGGATCGAAATAATGATATAGATGCTCAATTTACAAGAGGGGGGGTGAATTGTATACTTTAAAAAATTCCTTTGGAACCTTTAAAGTTAGTTACGATTAACTATGTTTTCCTTAAGCAAAGGAAAGGGCTAAGTTTAACAAAGTTAAACTTAAGAAAATTCACAACACCTCTAATACCAAATGAAAACTTGGAAAGAGATTCCGAAAGTAGGTTCCGGAAATATGGTTCCAGAAATTGAAACTTAACAAAAGATTACAATATGAGATTCTACCTTAAAGCGTATAGAATCTAAATGAAACAGAGTACAAGTAAGGAAGTATAAGAAAGTTATACTTTCCTTATAATACAAAATGCAGCAGAAATAAACAAGTAGTAAAACTACAAGTAACAAGATATAAATCTTTTAACACAAAGAGAAGGGTATCTAACAACCTTGGATAAAGGTCCCTTGATTTATACTTTCAAGCAAGTCTGTCTTACCCACACCAGGGTAAGCCCTCGATACGAAGATTGGAGTCTCTGTCTTGTTATCCCCGCAAGCCCTCAACTTCAAGGTAGTTGGAAACCTCTGTCTTCCTCAGCAAGGAATCCCTAAACTTCAAGGTAGTCAGCACCTCTTTCTTCCTATCCCCAGAAGTCCTCGAATTTAATCACCAACATTCGGAGTCGCACGAAGCTTTGAGAGTTAATAAGAGCCTCTCTCTCTAGAAATCACTTCAACAGCATGTATGCACAATGTTGAAAAAGTTATTAATCAGTTGTGAGCTCTTTCAAATGAGCTCCTATTTATAGGTAAGGTCGGCCTCCTTTCCAACGGTCATATTTTCCTTAAAAATCAGAGGGACCTTTACAAGTGTCACTTAGACAACGGTTAGTTTATAATAGAATAGACGACATCGTTTTATAATAATACAAGTGTATCAAAATGTACGACATCGTTTAAAATCTAACTCAAAAGTTCGGAATGAATGTTCGGAGTGTAAACAAAAATAATTTTTCGGAGTCTAAACAAATACGAAGTGTATAAAACAAATATGATCAGATTTTGTTTAATAGGGGAATTCGGAATGAGAATTCGGAATGAGAATTCGCCATCAGAATTCGTAATGAGAATTCATCATCAGGATTCGTAATGAGAATTACTCATCAGAATTCATAATGAGAATTCATCATCAGGATTCGTAATGATAATTCCTCATCTGAATTCGTAATGAGAATTCGTTTTCGAACTTCATAAGGATTCGTATCCTGAATCTGGAGTAGAACTTTATCAGAGTTCGTATCCAGAGTTCGGAATGAAACTTTATTACAGTTCTCATCTGGATTTCGGAGTGAAACTTTATTACAGTTCTTATCCAGAATTCGGATCCAAAAACAGAATACTTTATTTCAAAGTTTCAAACAAATCCGAGAAAACAGAAATGAATCCGAATTTTATACTTAAGAAAAATATGGATGAAAATATGATAAGGATAATTTTTCTTACAAAATCGATTTTCCTTATAAAAGAAATTTTTCTTATAAAAGCGTTTTTTTTAAAGATAATGTGTTTGTGATTTTCAAAACAAGAAGGAATGGAAAAGTCATAAGGAAAACATTATTGACTCAACAAAGGGATATATATGGATCCTTCAAAAAATGAGGCAGCTGAAGGATGTCCTAGTCAAACCTCTATAAGGTAAATCTATAATTTCCTTGGATTTGGTGCTACTATAATCTATTTGTGATGATCTTATAATTATTTTCAATCCCCCTAACCAAGATAACTCTGAAAGGAGTCATGATTTTCTAAAATATTGAATGTGAGGAAAGCTTTAAAGAACAATGGAAGAGGCCAATCAATACACATTTGCTCACATTACCCCCTAGTGTGGAAGGATTTGTGATCTATAATGATGCGTCTAAAAGGGGATTGGTTTTTTTTACTCCTAAAAGTTGAAAATTTGATATCTTATGACTCCCTCCAATCATAGATCCATGAGAAAAACTACCCAACTCGTGATCCATAATTAAATGTAGACTTCTTAAAATTAAATATTTAGATGCATTATCTCTATGAGGAGAAGTGTGACATATACATGGACCATAAAATCCTCAAGGATATATTCTCATAAAAGGATCTTAATAAGCATAAACAAAGGTGGTTATAGATAATCAAGGATTATGATTGTTCAATCCTTTACCCTCTTGGGAAAGAAAAGAAAGTGGAATATGTTCAGGGTATAAAGGATCTCGCAACCCTATCCATGATGAGTATTTCAAGGGATCAAATCTTCTTGGACATTAAAAAAATGGATATGGGAATAATAAAACTACCTTCATAATACCTTTATCAAAACAAATTCTAAACTATACATTCTTGAGAGGATCAATGTGGAACAGAAATATAATGAGGTGTTATAGAAGAAGGTAGAGAATATTCCAAACTTAAACTTTGTTGATGATGGAGTTATAATGGTTGGAACCTGGATATGTTTCCCATTGAAACCAGAACTAGAGAGGTATATTCAAGATGATTCACATAGATCATCCTTCTATATTCTTCCAGAAAGAACTATGATTTATATATATTCAAAGGAAAACTTCTAGAGGGTTCACATAAAGAAAGAGATTTTAGATTTTGTATCTTGGTGATTAGTATGCCAACAAGTTAAGGAATAACAAAATCTATATATGGGTATGATGCAACCATTTCCCATAATTGTGTCGACATAGGAAAACATAACCATTTATTTCATCATAGGTTTCATGAGGAAACCTAAAGTAAATAACATAATTTGTGTGGTAGTCGATCACCTTTCAAAGTCGCTAAGGAATATTTCTCTCTTTAAAAACTCTCCAATGTATACATAAGGGAAGTGTAAATACTACATAGAGTTACAATATCTATTTTGACTAATATATATCCATGGTTCACCTCATGATTTTCAAGAAGCGTTCAGAATGCATTGGATAAAAAAATGAGCTTCAACACAACATATCACTCAGAAATGAATTTCCAGTATGAAAGAACCATTTAAAATCTATGGGATATACAAATATAATGTTCAATGGATTTCCAAGATGTTTGGGACCAACACCATACCCTAGTGGAGTTCTCATATAACAATAGTTTACATTTTATAATTCAAATGGAACCTTATGAGGATCTGTATAGGAAGAGGTTTTGTACTCTGATATGTTGGGATGAGGTTGAGGAGTGGAAGCTGATGAGGCCTGATTTTATCTAAGAGATTACAGAGAAGGTTCAAACCATTCAGTTTCATATGAAATCCACAAAACATTAAAAGAAAATATAAGTAATAAATCATTAAGGAAACCATGAGGATTTTGAGAAAAATTGTTCCTTCTTATATAATCAAGGAAGAAATACATGAGGTCTGGGAAAATGGGAATGCTTATCTCTATATACATCAGTCCCTTTAAGATCCTTTATTTCATCAAAGCTATGACCTATAGACTAGAACTCTCACATAATATATCTCAAGTACATGATGTGTTCTGTGTATCCCATATGACTAAGTACATACCAAACCCCTCACATATATTGTATCCAGAGATGGTATCGTTAGGGAATAATCTTTCATACAAGGATCAATTAGTGAATATCTTAGATCATAGAGACAAATTTTTTATGAAATAAGAAAACTCTCCGGGTCAAAGTGTTATAGAAGAACCATAAGTTTTAGTAAATGACATGGGGACTAAAATAAGCGATGAAATAAAAGTACCCTCATTTGTTGTAGTGTATGAAATGAATGTTTCAAGTGTAAAATTTCTGAATGGTGGAATAATGTAATGATCTAAACTATTATAAATGAAATTCCAACTTTTTTAACAAATAAATTCATTTTTAAGTAATGAAGTTGTAGAAAATACATGTACTACTTTGGGTATTTTTAATAGTAATATGGTCTGTCAATTTTAAAAGATCATTATGAACCATATCCATTGATGATATAGTAATTGTATAGTGACCATTAAGATTAGTATCATAAGGGATATGATAAATTTCAATTCATATAGACGAAAGAAGTGGTGTCCTTGACAAATAAGTTTATACACTATCAAGCTAATTTATGAGAGCTTATAAGGGAGATATCATCATTGGGATTTTCCAATGATCATGCCTAGGCCTAGATTGAACAACTAAAGCATGAATGAAACCATTTACAAGATAATTTCAATCTCATAGAGATCACAACCCAAACCATGTATATTGAACCACCAAAATAAAATATCACCATCGCACACCATGCCCTTAGGGAATTAGATGGTTTAATAAATGGATATATATCTAGGCCCTACTATAATGGTTTTTTTTTAATTTTAATTAATAAATTATTATTTTATATTTCATTATTTTTATTAAAATGACTAGATAATGAGTTTGATTAAAAAATAGATTTTGATATGATGAAACACTTATTGAATTTTTGTAAAATGTAAGGTTTCAATCAAAACACTCTATTTTAGTGAATATAATTAGTTTTGAAATAAATGATATTTTTATAGAATATTATTATTAAATGATTTTTATTAAAAATAAATTATCTTATAATTTTGTGAAGTTAAACATAATTTTTAAAATGGTTAGAAAACTGTTATCATAAAAAACTATTATTTTTCAATATAAATGGATTTTTGATTTAAAAATGTACTAAGACAATTATTTAGATAATCTAAATATTTTTTTTAAATCATCACATTAAAATTAGTCAATATTTATTACATAATTTTTGGATATGGTATAGTTTTTCAGTCAAAATTTAATATGGTATAAATATACGATGTGTATTAAGACATCACAATGACCCAAAAGTGATGTAATATATGTCATAAAAAGGCATAAAATCCCAAATATATATTTCACCATTAAAATAATATTTTTTTAGGTTATTTTATTAATTTAATAAACCCTTAATGAATCCTCCCAAACAATATTTTATTTTATGGTTTTAAAATAAATTCATTGTAAACATGAAAAGCTTTGTGGTTTTGAATACTTTATCCTATAGATTCTAAAACCAAATTTTTGAAATTAATAAATATTTTCCCTATATTTTTCTATATAAACCCACCAAAACTTCCTTTTCACTTCACTAAAAACCATTAGAGCATGACATTACTCTGACCTTCCCTCTCTAGAGTCCTACTAAGGTCCCCCCTAAGCTCTCTAGAATCTCGTCCCAAGCTTTTTAAAGCACCCTCTCAAGATAAGGGATCCTATCCTTATCCTCTTTATTCTATAACATCATTTATATTATGCCCTATTATCCAATTTTTCATGTTGGGATGTGATTTCACACATCATTCTTACTTAACCTATGATTTTCAAATGATGAGATACCCCTTTCACTCTTATTAAGAACTCTCGTGTAACCTTACATACCCTCGTTATGTTGTTAGAATTATTATACAATTTTTCTATGCCAAACATTTTTGTTATAAAACCCCATATTTATTTCCACTTAATAGTATTCACCTAGATGTAACTATCCTTCATTAATTGGGGAAGTCAATTTAAAAAACCCACAATCATTGATCATGGGATTAAAATTGATGAAATACATCATTATGTTGTATGATTCATGTGCCACACTTATGAATGTACATGATATGAAAATGATGGGTGTGCCTAGATAGTGTTATAATGCATTGGATAATGTTTAAATCTCATGATACACAATGTATGGGATTAGGGAGAAAACCTAATAAATTATGGGACATTGTTCACCTTATTATGATGTCTTGGAAGTTAGTTTTGACCTATGTTTATGATGTCTTGTTTCATGTTGGCGCTACATTCCCATGTCGCCTTTATGTTATCATGTTATATTATGCCTCATTTTTTCAATATAATGCTTATCATCCCTCTTATGTTACCTTGATATTACTCTTGGATCACTTGTACTACTTTACCTTATGTTATGCTTTGTGTATTCCCATACTAGGATTTGTAGATCACCCTTTTCTTATGTACGTCCCCAAGTTATCTAGTGTAGTTTTAGAAGAGAAATAGAATTTTATGAGCATGTTAAGTAAGTTTTCAATAATTTCATTATATTATTACTGCATGTTTTTATGATATGTACTTAATTACATAAATACACTAGGACTCACAATATTTAGGGAATTTATTATTTGTACTTTTATTTAATAAATCATGAATTAATGTGCATTAAAATTTGGGCTTTCATAATATATATATATGATTATATAACCTTTAACTATATAGATAATTCCACCATATCGTTAAAGAAATAAATTATTATTACTAGATCCAAGTCATGATTTGGGAAATTTTTCTCAATAATTTTCAATTGACTTGAGAAATAAGCCATCACCGTGTCATTTTTCATGAGGATTCATCCTAGACCCTTCTTTGATACATCACAATAGATCAAAAACCCTTCTCTACTATAGGTTAGTTTTATAAGAGGTGTACTGACCAGCTATATATTCAGTCACTTAATATTTTCCTCACATTCATTTATCTATAGGAACTTGGGTCTCTTCCATGTAAACATAGTCAGTAGATAAAATGGCTATGATAAATCCCTCAAAAAGTTTTGATGGTATCTCTCTATCCCATGAAAACTATGTATCTCAGTCACTATGGTTGTTCTGGTCCATTTTTTAAAAACTTCTATCTTTCAAGGATCTATCAATATTCCCTCACTTGAGATTATAGTACTCATGAATTATACTTTCTATTACCAAAATTCAATCTTTAAAAATTTATCATACAGTTTATCCTACCTCGTAGTCTTCAACACAATCCTAAAATTATCTTATTGTTCTTACATACTCTTATAATATATAAAATAATATCATCTTTAAAACTGTCACAAACTAATTTTGGTAACATTAAAATAATCTATTCGTTAAATCCATTAAGATAGAAAGGGAATTAGTAAGTACAAATAGAATCACTATAAATTCATAATGACTATCCCTTGTATGTATGGTTTCCTTTAGTATATCCTAATTTTTGACCCTCAACTAATGTTATCTTAAAAGAAGTTCAATATTTGAAAATTATTTAGCACTATATTTTTTATCAAATAAATAATCGATATGGGGTAAAGGATACTTGTTCTTGATATTGATCTTGTTAATTTCCCTATAATCAATTAAAATATTAATTAACCCATCATTCCCTATAAAAAAGAATAGGTTCACCCCAAAGTGAAACACTTAAGAATATCAATACCTTAGTCAAGATTCTCCAAGAGTTTCTTCTTCAATTCCTACAACTCAATTGGGGACCTTCTATAAGGATTATTTGAAATAGGTGTAGTACCAAGTATGAGTTCTATTGAAAACTCATATTCATGATTTGGAGAAAGATTGGGAATATCTTCTAGAAATATATCAAAAAAATGAAATAAAATATCCATATATTTAATTTTTATTTTCTCCCAAAAAAATTTAGATAAATATCCCTTATAAATAGTTAATATGACCCATAAAAAAGAAGTAATTTCTATTAGAAGTTAATTTTCATCCTCACGTCAAAGAACAATTATAGGTTGATTCAAAATATCAAAAATTATTTACTTATTCTATAAATTAAAATTGAATCTCTATACAAAGTTATTATAAATGCTCCAAAATAACATAAATTTCCACAAAAAGATGAATAGTAATATTTGTATATGAAATATTATTACAAACTTCAGCATGAAATCCCAAACTATAAAGTGGAGGATAAGTGTTCTCTAACATTCATGATCCACTTCAGTGATTGACATATCATATGACCTCGCATGGTCTAGGAGTTAGACCATATATTTTGGGAATCAAATAATATAATTCCATTATTCCCCACACTTAATACATTGAATTGTTAATAGTACTTTTAGATGTACTATATTTCACTCCATCTAACTCTTCATTTTTCTTCATAAATTAGTTTATTTTTTTACCTTATTTTCTATACAAAACACATATTTTCATTCCATTAATACACTTCTCTTTTTGTTTATTCCCACATTCTCAATATATATCAAGCATAATATTCATTCTTCCATAGTCTTCATCAATTGAACTCCCATGAAACTCTAGTTTTATCTTATTAAGAGTATCGGGAAACTCACCCAAGTTGAGTTTGTTAATTATATATTGAGATAATTGGTTAAGCATAATCACAAGTTTTGTTATCGAAATTTCAATAATATTAGGTTTCATATGAGGACAAGAATTAAATTTTCTATCACATTAGTGTTAACATGATTCATCCTAGTACCAACCATTCACTAAAACCAAAAATAATAGTGTGAACAATAATAATCATAGTGAGAAATCATATAATCCTGAAAAATTATTGATCAGATGTCTAAATAATGACACATTCTTATCAATAAGTTACACTTTAATTTCATCTCATATCACTATATCTTATCATAGGCTTTCCTAGATTCTATCCTTGTATTCATCATAATGGTTTATAAAGAAAATGTGAATTAACCCAAGAATATCCCTCAAGAGTTTCTAGCCAGGTGTATAGTATTAGTCCCACTCATCATGCACCTATAATGATTGAGTTAAAACCCAATCTATGTCATTCATATTTATTTCCCCTAAGAGAATTTATTCCCCAGCTGTATCCACTTATGGGTATCCAGACAGTGATATTTTTTCAAGAAAAACCATACACCATTAATTTCCTTAACATAGGAAGTTATCTTACACTTAGTATTATCTTAAGGTTTCTCACTATAGTTTTCTGACACAAATATCCCAAAATAATTAAATCTTCCCCCGATACCAATTTAGGTGACCCAAGCACAATAAAAATAAATGTTATATCATTTTAGATGAATATTCAATACATATCATAATTATGCATGCCTAAGGACCATAATTATTTTGAATCTTTGGAAACTAGATTCATAATAAATGTATTTCATAAAATATCTTCAACATCTCCCACAATATCTTCATATTAGTAACCTTATGAAAATATAATAATTATAACCATCCATAAAAACATGGGGAAGGAAAACATAAGAAATTGTTAACTCATATTCCTAGTAAGGGAAAACATGGGAGATATCAATCATAAGAGAGAATGACATGATCATAATGGTATAGTAAAAAAATCAAGTGCATGTTCTCAATATACAAGATTCATACCCAGAAAATCATATATCATAAACTCCAAAATAAATTCATTTCCAAATTCATGATTGATAAGGGTTTCAAATAATAAATAATAAGTCAATAGTCATAACACATAAATGTGTCATCATAACCATAGTAAGTCATAATCCTATAAACCTAGATATTTTCAATCATTTAAATGGATAATATTATGGATATATCAAGAAGAAATCATACTCGCACATAAAAATGTGAACATAGTAATTTGAAATCATGTCCATGCATACTCTTGTGACCATATCAAGTAGTAATCATACTCATACATCAAAATTTAAAAATAACTATTCCCAATCATGTCCATGATTATTATCATCATCTCATGAGATATCTAAACCACAACACCCAATATGTTGATGGCCTTAATGGAACCACCCAACACATATTGAAAACCATACATATGTGTGCACAATATCCTAAAAACACTCATAAATTCATCATATCATAACATGGGGTAATGAAATGTGTTTTATAAACACTCCATCATTTCATCGTAGCATAACTCTTGTAAGAAAAATATATTTCGTTAATATTTCATCACAACATAATTAACTCATGGAATATAAACAAGTTTTAGCGAATAATCCTTAAATCATCGTCATCATAATCCAGCCGAAAAAAAAAGAAAAATCATTTTATTGTAATATTATATCCCCAGTGAGACATAATAATCCTTAAATAATGCTAACATAGATTAAAACATACCTCTAAAATAGAATTTCAATATTTATTTTAAAACATTAAAAATATCATTTTATTTCAACATCTTTAAAAACTAGAAATTTCTAGAATATTGAGAAAAATTCTTTCCATGAAAATAATGATAGTAAATTATAAATTAATCTTCAAAGTAATGAATAATAATTATAGTGGGAAAATACTTATATATAATTTGGATTAATAGACAACATTATTTTCACACTTTAGTAAAAATTTGTTGGAACCATGGTCTTCTATGCATGATTTGGAGTCTCGTTTTTGTTTGTTGTCAATCAGCAGTGGAAGTTTAGAATGTGTACCCGCAAAGAGATCATACAGTTCAAGCAGACAACAGTATTGAAGGTGGCGCCATTTCCCAGTGTTTGCCAAATTTTTGGGGTCCAAAATTTGGAGTTTGGTGAGCATCGTGAAAAGATGATTTTCTTGAAGATCATATTTTTATATGGCAAATGCATGAGTTTCACGAAGATGGGATGCATGGATTGGATTTCGCGAAGACCAGAAAAATAGAGGCGGTGATACTTCACGGTTATAACGAGCTTCGCGAACGGAAGCGTTGAAAGGAAGCGCGAGGGAGATTAACGGCAGCGGCGCGAAGTAAATGACGGAATGCTCCGCGATTATGACAAGCTCCGCGATCGGAAAATTTTTTTGGTGCTTCCCGATTTGGATAGAATTCTGGCAGAAACTTCGGAGCTTCTCGATAGGCAATGACGTGGCATTGACTTCGCGCGGAAGGGTCAAGGGTCGGTGGAATCTCATATAAATACAGGATGACCCCCTTGAGAGAAGTAGAGAGATTTTTTCAGAGAAAATTCTTTGCTCTCGTTTCGCAAAGGAAGTTCGCAAAGGCAGTGGGCTTCGCAAAAGAGGAGCTTCGCGGCGGCTATTCTAGCTCTGTGAAAGTCGTGTGCTCCGCATTGGCGCAGTGAGCTTCGTGAGGGAAGTTGTTTTTTGACGACTTGAGCTCCGCGACGGCCTAAGAATTGCGAAGGCTTGAGCTTTGCGATGGTCTGAGCTCCGCGAAATTGTGAGCTTCGTGAAAAGGAAGGAGCTTCAGGAAGGCTTGTTTGAGCTTCGCGAAATTGGGAGCCTCGCAAAGTAGGGTGCTTTGCAAAGGTACTTTCCAAAGGTATTTTACTAGATGTTTAAGAGACAAAGGGGTATTCATCAGTGGATGAATATTGTACTTCAACAGAGAATCTACATACGACAGAGGATGCATTCTTATGCAATGATGAAGAGACCTTCACGTCTATAAACTGAGTGGGACTTCACCTAAAGGCAGTGAGCCAGGGGGAGTCAATGGGAGTGACCCAAGGGAAGCAGTGAGCTATCCCTGAACCTTTGTAAAGGCAGTGATCCTAGGACATAGTGAATGTGCCTAAACCTTTCTAATCCATATCTAGTGAAGATTAGTGGAATTAGGTACGACCGACAACTTGTCGGCGTATACTCCTTGGACGTAGCCCTTAGTGGTGAGTCAAGTAAAAAGTGTTGTGTCTTCTCTATGCATGTGAATGTTTGTTTTCTGATCATATTCATCATACAGGTTCAACAAGTTCCTACCAATGTGGGAATAAGATCCATCACATTAAAAGAAAAACATTTCACCCTGATTCACCCCTCCCCTCTCAGGGTGTCCCGGGGTCCTTCAAGTGGTATTAGAGGGGGGTTGCTGGTGTTGAATCTGTCCTTTATCGTCATGGAAAATGCAGTCAGTGTCAGGAGAGTCCCTCACTTCGATGGAAGTAATTTCCAGATCTGGAAGAACAGAATGAGATCTCATCTAAGATCTCTTGGAATGTAAGTTCTCTTTTATACTGTGCAAGGAATACAAGTCACCGACCCAATAGGCCTGTCTATGACTGAAACAGACAGGAAAATTCTTGATGCAGATAATAAAGCACAAAATGCACTTACTACAGCCCTTTCTGATCAGATCTACCTAAAGGTGAGGAATTTCACCTCAGAAAAATCCATGTGGGATAAACTCAAGAATATTTTTGAAGGAGATAGAGAAGTGAAGGAGGCGAAACTACAAGTGTTGCACAATCGATTTGATGATCTGAAGATGCATCCAGACGAGAATACAAACTCTTTCTTCAATCGAATTACTGAAGTGGTTGGAGCAATTCGGGGTCTGGGTGAAGAAATCAAATACATTGATATTGTAAAGAAAATATTAAGAAGACTTCAACCTCTGTATAGTGCAAAGGTGTTATCCCTTGAGGAAAGAGATCTTTCAAAACTTTCTCTGGATGATCTACTTAGCAGCTTTGTAGCATATGAAATGAGAGTAAAACCAGAAGATGCTATGACTCGTGTGAGCAAGGAAATGGCATTCAAGGCCATGGATAAACTGAAAATCTCAAAAGATATTAGTGGTGAAGATGAATAAGAAAAAGAAATTCTTTCTCTCATTTCAAAGAAGTTCCAGAAGGGGAAAGGTAAATTCAAAGGGAAGTTACCTCTCACGTGTTTTCGTTGTGGAAAAGTTGGGAAGATTGCCTTTTAGTTCTTAAGAAAGATCAATGATGAAGATAGTGAAGATTAAAGCTTCGATAAGCCTTGGAGAAGGTTCTTCAAAAAGGGAGACTTCAAATCTGGAAGGAAAATGAAAAGGAAGAGTTTTATCTGTGAAGAGGAAGAAGATGATAATGAATTCTGTGATGAAGAAGAACCCGAATTCAAAACTGGGAACCATGCTTCCATGATGTCCACTGTTGAAAAGTCAGAAGATACTGGTGGAGAAGAACAACTGAGAACTTGTGTAGATCCCGAGATGAAACTTAAGGATGTCGTTAGTAAGCTTAAGATTAAATGTAAGAGTTGCAATAAGTAGAAATCAATTGTAGAAGAATCAACTGAATACGTTGATAAACTTGAAGCTGAAATTGAACGACTGGAAGAATTTGTGAAGGTACAGTCTAAAATAATTGAAATCAATGATGATGTAGTGGATCTGAAGCTGAGAATTGAAGAGCAGTAAAAGGTCACCAATGACCTCACCTCTAGACTTGATGAAAAATCCAAGACTGCTGAGGGTCTTGAAGAGGAATTTGTTACTCTAAGGAGTAAACTTGAGACTGAATCAATTCCAAAAGAATCGAGTAAGAAAATAAAGTTTGGAAGATTCTCAGATGCAGAATTACTACCAAGAGCCAAGTGTGGTTCAGATGGGGTTGGAAAAATATTGAGTGATCAAATACCCGCTTGCATGGGAAAGAGTGGAATTGGATGTGAGGCTGAGACATCAACTGCTAGAAGTGAAAAGATCCAAAAGAAAGATAAGATGAAAGTTGAACATGTTGAAACGTTTCCTAAAGTTCCAAAAAAGGAACCCTCAATCCAAACTAAAAGGAGAACTGAAAATTATCCTCAAACATTCAGAAATGACAGACAGTCTAACTTTTCTCCCAAGGAAGAAGGTATGAGGAGAAATTCAAGTGAGAAGACATTTCCTCACATGAAGTGTCAGTTCTGTGGCTATCTAGGCCATACCATGTCTTATTGTGAAGAGTCAAGAAGCTATCTGAATGGAGAAGATATAGAAGTTAAAAAAATGAGAACAAATTCATATCCTAGTTCTTATAGAAGAAACAATTTTTATGGATATTGTTATCGTTGTTCTAACTTTGGTCATAAGGCTGCTAATTGCAGGCAGAGAAGGGACATGGACACCTCATACCGAAGTTCAAGACAAGTCAAGTCTCGTCAGCAAGACAGTGTTTCTCTTTCAAACAGGTTTTCTCCTCTCAAATAAGATTTTGACTATGAAGAACCTGGTTATGCGGAAGAGATAATTGAAAGGCCATCAGTACGATACACTCAATCCAATGTCTCATGTAAGGAAAGGAAGAATATTGAGAAATCCAACATTGCAGAGGTGGCCCTCAATGCTACAAAGAACAACAGTACCTAGATTCTGGATAGCGGTTGTTCATCTCATATGACAGGTAATGCGGGCCTGCTAATGGATATCAAAAGTATGGTTGATGGTACAGTACGATTTGGAAATGATGGGGCTCTGAAAATCAAAGGGAGTGGAAGTACTGAATTAGCTAATGGAGAACTAAAGAAGACTGAAGTCCTTTACGTAGATGGCCTATACCATAATCTACTCAGCGTGAGTCAACTCTGTGACCCGGGGCTTATAGTTACTTTTAATCAGAAAGGCTGCACTATCAAGGGAAAGATGGGAAATTCACTTATGAAGGGATGCAGAACGGAAGGCAACTTGTACCAGGTTGATAGTGAAGAAAATGTGTGTTACATGACTATTGAAGAAGAAAACAATTTGTGGCATCGGAGACTGGGACATATCAATCAACAAGACATGGAGAAAATATCAAAATTGAGAATTGTCATGGACATTCCCAACCTAAAGCGTGAGCGTGAAAAATCTTGTGATGCTTGCATTCGTTGGAAGCTGGTCTGCAGTTCATATCGGCCAAAGAAGAAAAGGGCATCTCACCTTCTTGATCTGATTCATACAGATGTATGTGGGCCAATAAATGTTGTCGGAACTCATGGAGAAAGGTACTTTGTCCTTTTCATAGATGATTACAGTATAATGGCATGTGTGATGGTCATTCATATGAAACGACAAGTCCTTGACTACATGAAAACATATCAGCGAATCACTGAGAATGATATTGGATGAATAATCAAAGTGTTGCGATCTGAAAATGGAGGAGAATACATTTCCATTGAATTTGAAAATTATCTGGAGAAGCATGGGATATAGCATGAGGTAGCTGCTGTGAGAACTCTACAACAAAATGGAGTTGTTGAACGTAGGAATCGACAGGTGAACAACATGGCACGAACTATACTGATTGAGAGTCTTATTCCACGACATTACTGGAAAGAGACTGTTCAAGCTGCAGTGTACATTCAGAATCAAACAGGACTTTATATGGGTGAGATGAAGACACCATATGAATTGTGGCATGGACGGAAACCTTATTTAAAATACTTTTGTGTCTTTGGAAGTAAATGCTTCATCAGGAACAAAGAAGGAAATCAAGGGAAATATGGAGACAATGCAGATGAATGAATTTTCCTCAGTTACTCAATGAACAGCAAAGCCCTCAAATGTTTCAACAAGAATTTATGAAGGATTATGGAAAGCAGTGATGTAAAGATAACTGAAGAGAAAATCACAAATGCTTCAAGGACGTCATATGCTAATGTGAAAGAAAGTCAGGAATAAAGTAAACGTGAATAAAATACAAATGCAGAAATATAGGATGTTGTTCAAAACACTCAGAAGTCACATCATGATGTTGACTCAGAAGAAGAATCTGAAGAAGAAACTGTGGCTGAAGAGAATGCTACTGAACCTCGCAGGAGAAATCGAAGAGCTGAGATTGATCCATCCAACATAATTGGTGATAGGAGTGCACCCACTCAAACAAGAAGGGTGAGGAATAACACGCAATTTGCATTTCTATTAGTTGTAGAGCCATCCTCATTCGAAGAAGCTACAAATGATGAATCTTGGGTGAAATCCATGAATGATGAATTAGATCAGATTGACAAGAATCGGACATGGGATCTTGTCCAGAGACCCGAAGGTCACAATATGATTGGTACCAAGTGAATCTTCAAAAATAAGTTTGATGAGCATGGCAGTGTCATTAGAAACAAGGAACGACTGGTATGTAAAGGATACTCCCAGATTTAAGGCATTGATGTTGAAGAAAGCTTTGCTCTAGTGGCTAGACTGGAGTCAATCAGGCTTTTCCTTGCCATGGTACTCCAAAGAGGATATAAAGTATATCAAATGGATGTCAAGACAGCGTTCTTGAATGGTGTACTCGAAGAAGAAGTCTACATTGAACAACCAGTGGGATTTGTTTTGGGTACTGATGAAACAAAGGTCTGCAAACTAAAGAAAGCTCTATATGGTTTGAAGCAGGCACCACAGGTGTGGTACTCACGGCTGGCTTCATATTTCAAGAAGCTGGAATTCAAAAGAGGAGGATTTGATCACAATATCTATGTGAAGAATTCTCCAAAAGATCAATTCATGGTTCTAGTCTACGTTGATGATATAATATTTGGTGGCAGCAGGCAGAAATCAGTGGACGAATTTTCCAACCACATGAAATTAGAATTTGAAATGTCTATGATTTGGGAGCTCACATATTTCTTGGGGCTGCAGGTGATTCAAAATAAGGAATACACTTTCATTTCTCAGGAAAAATATGAAAGAGAGCTGCTGAAGAAGTTTAATATGCAAGACTCCAAACCAATGTCAACTCCGATTGCAGTTGGAACTAAACTTGGAAAGCATGAGGATGGGGACTCTATTGATCCCACCATGTACAGGAGGATCATTGGGAGCCTATAGTACCTGACAGCGACACAGCCAGATATTGTCTTTACCACATGCCTTGCATCCCACTTTCAGAGTAATCCAAAGGAGTAACATATGGTGGCAGTAAAAAGAATCATGAGGTACATCCAAGGTACACATAACTTCGGGTTATTTTTTGCTACAAGCAGGGACTTTGAATTATCAGCATTTTCTGATGCTGATTGGGCTGGTGATGTAGTAGACAGAAAGTCCACTAGTGGTGGAGCTTTCTATATTGGGCAGAAATGTGTTGGCTAGTTGAGGAAGAAACAAGAAAGTACTTCTCTTAGTACTGCTGAATCTAAGTATATCTCTGCCACAAATCCATGCACTCAACTTCTATGGATGAAGCAACAATTAACAGATATTGGTGATGAGGTAAAGCAACCAATGGTGATTTACTATGATAACAAGAGCGCAATTGATCTTACGAAGAATCCTGTTCAGCATTCCCATACGAAAAATATTGAAATCAGGTATCACTTTATCAAAGAAAAAGTTGAACAAGGGGTGATTAGAATGGATCATATGGGAACTGATGAGCAAGTGGATGATATCCTGACCAAGCCACTGTCCGCGGCTGTGTTTGACAAGCATCAGTTGAACCTCGGTGTTCATCCACCTCCCAGTGCATAAGGAGGTTATGCAATACCCCTATCCCCGTTTGTGATAAAAAAAAATTATCTTTTTATGGCTATGATGCAGGTTTATGGGGGAGATACTATCCAGGGGGAGTATGGTTTGAGCTGAACGTTGAACAAATTACTGGTCTTTGGATTTATTGTCAATGGGGGAGAAAGAAAACAATTCAGGCAAGTAATGCTTCTGTGATGAGAAGAATGAGAAGGAAAACATTGGAACCCAATTCAAGCTTCCTCTATTGTTTTCTACACCAAGCATTGCTCACGTAGACTTAGAGTGTTGGATGAGTTGATTCCTGCATTTTTGGTTTTCACATGGATGGAGATCTGTTGAATTTATTTTCTGATTTCCAACAAACCCAAAGGGGGAGATTGTTGGAACCATGGTCTTCAATGCATGATTTGGAGTCTGGTTTGTGTTTGTTGTCAATCAGTAGTGGATGTTCAAAATGTGTACCCACAAAGAGATCATACAGTTCAAGCAGACAATAGTATTGAAGGTGGCACTGTTTCCCAGTGTTTTCCAAATTTTTGGGGTCCAAAATTTGGATTTTGGTGAGCATCACGAAAAGAGTATTTTATTGAATATCATATTTTTATATGGAAAAGGCATGAGTTTTGCAAAGATGGGATGCATGGATAGGATTTCGCGAAGAGCAGAAAAATGGAGGCGGTGATGCTTCGTGGTTACGATGAGTTTCATGAACAGAAGTGTTGAAAGGAAGCACGAGGGATCTTCACGGTGGCGGTGTGAAGTAAATGAAGGAACGCTCCGCGATTAGGACTTGCTCCGCGATCGGAAAATTGCTGTGGTGCTTCACGATTTAGACAGAATTCTGGAAGAAACTTCAGAGCTTCGTGATATGCAATGGCGTGGCGCTGACTTCTCGCGGAAGGGTTGAGTGTCGGTGGAATCCCCTATAAATACAGGTCGACCCCCTTGAGAGAAGTAGAGAGATTTTTTATAGAAAATTCTTTTCTCTCGTTTCGCGAAGGAAGTTCGCGAAGGCAGTGTGCTTCGTAAAAGAGGAGCTTCGCGGCGGCTATTCTAGCTCCGCAAAAGTCGTGTGCTCTGCGTTGGCGTAGTGAGCTTCGTGAGGGAAGTCGCTTTGCGATGACTTGAGCTCCGCGACGGCCTAATCATTGCGAAGTCTTGAGCTTTGCGATGGTCTGAGCTCTGCAAAATTGTGAGCTTCGTGAAAAGGAAAGAGCTTCACGAAGTCTTGTTTGAGCTCCTTAAAATTGGGAGCCTCGCGAAGTAGGGTGCTTTGCGAAGGTACTTTCCAAAGGTAGTTTTCCCGGTGTTTAAGAGACAAAGGGGTATTCATCAGTGGATGAACATTGGACTTCAACAGAGCATCTACATATGATAGATGATGCATTCTTATGCAATGATGAAGAGACCTTCACGTCTATAAACTGAGTGGGACTTCACCTAAAGGCAGTGAGCCAGGGGGAGTCAATGGGAGTGACCCAAGGGAAGCAGTGAGATATCCCTGAACCTTTGTAAAGGTAGTGAGCCTGGGACAGAGTGATTGTTCCTGAACATTTGTAATCCACAGCTAGTGAAGATTAGTGGAATTAGGTATGACCGACAACTTGTCGGCGTATGCACCTTGGATGTAGCCCTAAGTGGTGAACCAAGTAAAAAGTGATGTGTCTTCTCTATGCATGTGAATGTTTTCTTTCTGATCATATTCTTCATATAGGTTCAACAAGTTCCTACTAATGTGGGAACAAGATCCATCACATTAAAAGAAAAATTTGTCACCCTGATTCACCCCTCCCCTCTCAGGGTGTCACGGGGTCCTTCAAAATTTAAAAATGACTTATTCAAAAAACCTTTTTTTAATTACTTTTAAACCTATATACATAAATTAAGTGGTAGTTAAAATTACCTTTTAAAAAAATTTCAACTATAGGTGTAAACTTCTATAAAACAATTTTAATGAATATATACATGGAATAAAAAAATTGACCAAAGAACAAATAAGGTCATCTTTCCTTTAAAAATAGCAATTTTTGAAAATTTTAAGTACTTAAAAGAGGGGGAAATTTAATATTATAAAAAAATTATAGGAATAAATAAATGAGAAAAAAATATATGAATTTTAAAGGATATTTTTCATATAATTCAACTTATGAAATTTTGTATATACAACCTTTAAAATAAAGGAGATAGTAACTAAATCCATTAGCAAACTCTTTTATCAGCATGTCAGTAAGGTAAATTATGATAACTACAATTGGTTATTAGTTTTCAATAACAAATGGATCATTCCATCACATCTTACCCTTGTTTGGAGGTTTGCTTACAATAAGTTACCCTCTGATGAGGTACTTCAAATGTTTGGAATTAATCTGTGTTCCAGGTGTCCTATGTGTCAATAGCACAGGGAGGACGTGGATCATCTCTTCCTCAGTTATACAATGGCCTCAACTATTTAGAAATAGTTACTGGAGGCTTTTGAGCTGGCTGGTCTTCAATTTTCAAGATTGCAGGCCCTCCTTCGACGCTGCTCAGTCATCCCGTTATCTCCCCAGGTATGTACTCTACTTTGTGTGGTTGTAGCTAAATGTTTGTATGCTATTTGGAGGCACCAAAATACAAAAATTCACTTGGGAAAGGGATTATTTGTGAAGCTAGTCATAGAGAATATTTTTTCTGCTACAAGTGATATGTGTTGCACTGGCATGGGGGAGTGCAACAGCAGTATGCGTGATTTTATTATGCTGAAAAATCTAGGCTTTCACAGCAATTTTCCACCATCATTGGGGACTTTTGAAGTGTCTTTTTTGCCTCCTCTCCTTCATTGGGTAAAGGTGAATATATATGGGACTTCAAAAGGAAATCCAGGGTCAGTAGGGTGTGGTACGGTTTTTAGGACACATGATGATTCTATTAAGGGATGTTTCTATGGAACTTGTGGTGTGACTAGTTCATTCAAGGTGGCGATTCTTGGAATAACTCATGTTGTATCTTTTTTCTAGAATGAAAGTTTGGACTAATATATAGTTGTAAATTGACTATATCACTCTTGTACATGCCATAAGAAATGGTGAACTTTGTGTCTCTTAGAGGCTTGCTACAAAGTGGATGGAATGCATGAAAACCCTTTTGAGCCTTAACTTCCTCATCACTCATGTTTATCATGAGGTGAACATGGTTGAGGATGGTCTTGCTAATATGGGAGATGGTAAGCCTCTTACCTGGTCAGATTCACTTCATGTGGTCATGCTCCCCCATTATGAGGCTGATTGTAATAAGACTCCACATTTTTGTCTCTTTTAACTTTCCTCTCTTTTATGAATATTAGCCTTGGCCTTTTGGTCAAGGAACCTATTCAAAAAAATCCTTTACATCAAGTCTTATCTTATATCATATGCTTTCAATTATCTAGTATAATAAATATAGATTAAATATAAATCTATTATGGAACCATATTTTATATAAAATACTAATTAATAATCCTTTATAATTTCCAAATATCATTTTACTAACAATTTCATCAGTAAAATTAATATTTATGTGAAAACTGGTACGTTTTCCATACAAGTTTAGGTTTGTTGGTCATAGTAATTGAACCATGTTCATGGTTTAATAAGATATATAAAATTAATAATGAAATATTTATCATATTTATTCATTATATATAAGTTTATAAACATTAATATAAAGAGATGATGGTAAATTAATTTCATCACTTTGTAGAGACTGTGGTCTGTACATACATATGAGTGATGTTTTCACTTTTCTATAAATGGAAAAAAAGAGGTAAATTATAATTAACCCTTATATAGTCATTATTATATCTTAAATATCATATATTTTTATTAAATCTATCTTTACTACCATTCATGTAAATCAGAAAGGAAAAATATATCACATCGCTTCGAGGATGTGGTTGTTCACACGTATGCACGATCGATGTTATTATTTTCCAATAGATTAGAAGGTAAGATGGTAGATAATATATTAAAATTCATAAATAATAATTATTTTATAAATATCATATATATACAATAAATCCATCCTACAAAAAAACCATGAAATATGGTGATAGAAAATAAATTATATCACTATGTGGATCCAGTAGTCCACACGTACACAAAAGTAATACTTTCATTTATCATTTAATAGAAAAGAGCAGTAAAAGGGTAGTCCCATAATCATAATAAAATATATTTATACTTACTATGTTGTATTAATAATTTTTTTTTGTATAAAATATATTTAAAGGAAGTATAATAAGAATTAAACTTCAAAGTGGTTGGTAATATCATATACCCCCTCTTTGAGAAACTTCCTTAAAATATGTTCTTAAGGACCCTTGGTTTGGTATTTTAAGAAGAGAATAAGTAATAAAAATTGGATAGGTAAGTTTAGAAGATATTCAGTTTGGTTTTTGTTAAGATAAATGACTCAATTATTGTGTATAAGATATGTGTGGGAGCACCCTTTTATAAGTGAGGGGAGTGGTGTACTTGCAATTATTATGAATATTAAAATATAATAAAGTCCACTCTGGGGAAAGTGGCTCAAAATTGGATAAAGTTAGAATATATGATGATATATTACAAAAATATATGCATAAAATAATATTCATCAATTATTTATATAATTATAATGCTTATCTCTTTAATTTAACCCCTTGTGAGCCACTTTTAACATTTACCATTGCAATGAATCTTTACCTCAGTTACAATTCATAATGAACAAAAATTAGGTTATCCTTATTGCATAATATTAACTAATTTTATCCCAGATAAGGAATAAATTTTATAAAATTAAATATCTATAAGTGTTGGAAATTAAATTTAAAATAATCCTAAAAAATAGAATGAAATCTATTTTTTAAAAATTAATTTTTAAGCATAAAACTGAATTTATTCTTATTCCTTTTATAGTAAAATACATTAGATGAATATTAAATTATTTGAATGAATATATCACCTACATATTTAATTAAAATAATTCATAAATATTTATTAATTTAATATATTATTATTAAAACACAATGCGCACATAAAAATAGTTATCCAATAAATCATTTTTTTCACTTTCAAATTATTTTATTTTTATTTATAAAAATTTTATTTATTTTATAATTGTGTAAAAATGATTTTTTAGAATTTATTTTATCCTTTTTATACCCACCAATCTAATTTATAGGTGATAAATTTCATACAAAATAATAATAATTCAATAGTAAAAGATGATTTGTTTAAAATCGGTGTTGTTTGTAAACAGAGAAATCAAATAAATTAAATTTATTTAAAGAGAAATATATAAATAAATAGGGTGTTAAATAATCTATACTACTCAAAAACACTATGAAATCAACACTAATAACATTATATTTACCCTTTTCGTCAACAAAATGTTATTACTTTTTTCCATCTCAATTTTCAATTGGACAACAACTTATTTTTCATAGGGATTTTTTTGTATTACTGGGAATAATTTCAAATTACCTCATGATGCATTTTTCATAATTTTCCTGATATATATTAACATTTTAGATTGAATCCACTTATGTATGTATGGATGATATATTTATAAATAATGAGTTATCATTATTCTAAAAAATTTCATTTACAATGGAAAATAATTTTTAAAATAAATAGTAATAAGAAACACATAAATTTTGTAGTTATTATATTTTTTATTTTAATTATTTTAGGGCTTCCAAAAGGAGTTTTAAAATTTAATAATTATTCTCCATGGTGAGTATCTTTATGGTTTTCAATAATTTGGGATTTTATTCCCTTTCATATCTCTTTTAAAGTGGTTTAAATGGGTTCTCTAATTGGGGTTATATATGTTACCAAGGTACTTGACATATTTTCTTTTATTTATATCCTCTAAATTTTTTGTGTTTTTCATTTTAATATCAAACACCAAAATCATAATATAATATGACATTTTCAGCTCAACAAATCTCTTAAGTGAATAGAACTATATGTGGTGAAGAAGATACTACTAAATCTATTTGTGTTGTTATAGCTAGTAATATGGGTCTGAATGAATGAGAAGCCAATTTTACCAAGTAAAAAACATGGGTTAATCTTTAAAATTTATTTTTTATATAAAGTGAATTTTGTTCAAACTATATTTTTTATGATCATAGTATATATTAGTAACAAGTTATCATATTTTTTAATTTTTAAAAAATAAAATAGAAACAAAATTCTATAAAAAATTAAAAAATTTAATATTCTTAAAATACATAAATAATGATTATTATTGATTACAATGATATTAAAAAATATTTTTTTATTAGAATAAAAAATGAGGTTCCCATAAGATAGAGTAACAACTAAGAGGGGATGAGTAAATCAATGGTCAATTAAAACTTTTATGAATTATTTTCTATTCCATTAAAAATCCTATACTTATTCAGTCTTGATCTGCACTATAGTGTTTCATAGAACCTCACAAAAATAATATTGAAATATTGGAATAAGAACATAATTATTTTTACAAGGTTCATTACTTTGTCCTACTTCTTTCCTTGATTAGTTTTTCTCCCCAATCAAAGATTCTATGCTATAATCATTGGAATTAAAATACCAGTGTAGGGTACTTCACACACCATAACCACATCAAAGGTGAACGGATATTTTATAATAAATATTCACACCAACCACTTTCCTATGACTTATAGGACATCACTTTCCATATTTCCACTTGACTTATTTAATAGTTTCACATTGTAATCACTGAGTCTTATAGTGTTCTTCTTGTATACCCTAAGTATCACACGTTCAATGGATTCACACCATGTATACACAATATTGTTTTTCTAAAGTCTCTTTGGAATTATATCTTTGGTTAGGAATAGGATGATTCAACTCCACTATAATAGATCTCCTTATTGTCTCAAGAAGTTTCTTCAAATTCTATCAAGTCTTTAAGAAAACTCAAAAACTTGATCATTTCTCACAGCTCATCTTCAAAAAAATATAATAAATCCATTCACCTATCTATCTCACTTGATCTCTAAGATCATGTAATCTTAAAACCTAGAATCACCTCAAATTTTGGAAAACTCAAAACCGATATCTTATTATATGCATATAAGGTTGGTTCTTCTCCGAAACTTCTTCTCAATATTTTTCAATCAAGGATATCGCGGGGTATTCCAATTTTTTGATACTTTGATCCTCCTAAAATTATCTCATAATGATGGTTGGAAATTTCTTCTTCTTATATACAACATAAAATAGATATTTTTAGAGAGAGAGAGAGAGATGTTCTTCAAATATAACACATCACAACATCTCTAAAATTCATCATACATGTTCTTTTATCATAATTTTATTTTTATATACAGGTAACCAATAGGATTTTAATCTTATTCGTCAATAAACAACTATATAAATCCACAACATATATTTTCCATGTCAATATAAAATATAAAATACTTTAGATATTCTAGTGTGGAAATAATTCTAAAATGTGAGACATTAAATAAAAAGTGTACATCCATTAATCTCATATTTTTTCACAAATTTAGTATCTCATATTCATTCTCACTCAACTATCCTTGAATCATAGTGATTTTAAGCTTTTAGGAATAGTTTATCTCTAATGTATTTTCATATGAATTATTCTTGAAACCTTGATAATATCATCTAATCTTTCAAGAACATATGAAATGAATCTTCTTATTCAATATCCCTTAAATAAGGCTTGGATAATATATTTAATAATCTTTATGAGGTTTAGATCTTGAAAACACACTTCATCGTTAAATTATTTAATTTCCTAAGAATTTATAAGTTTTAGAAACTCCATTTTTTCCTTTACCTTTGATCATCCCTTTTCAATTTTTAAGATAGAATTTTATTTTTATCAAATCTTGGATCTCACAACCTTCAAGATTTTTCAAATGTTTTAATCCATAAAGAATAGATTTAGAATCAAACAAAATGATTTTCCTCTTCAAAATAATAAATTCTATAAATATATTATTTTCACCAAGGATTTAATTGAAATTTAGTTATTGTGAACTTCTTCCTCACATATATAGACTTTTATAAATGTTGTATTCCCTTATGTTGTGATTCATGCACCATATGTGGTTCTCAAGTGCAAATTTTCATATATATTCATTTATTTGGGTATGTGGAGCTGAATTTAGCTACATATAAAATCTTGGCTATGTGAAGTTAGGATACACCGTTGAATCCCCATACAATAGTAATTCAGCTATGCCACTAAAATTAGTTATATAGAGCTTCACATATGAAAAAATATTCACAAATGGTGACTTTAGTTATTTATATTCGCATATATTCTATCATTTGTGTTTGTAAAGATTGGACATTAGAATATTTCTCTATATTTTCTTCATTTGATACTAGGACTTTGACAATACATCTCCAATAGATCTCAACCAATTATAAATACTTTAAAACACATTTTTTAATTTATGATTCCATATAAAAAATTAAAAAATATTCCCAACAAACATATTTAGCATATAAAACTAACCACTTTGAGTTCTTCAAAATCAAGAACTGAACTTATAACTTAAGTTTCAATTAAGCCTTCATCCATGAGTGTTTCGTCATGAAATTTAGAATAATTCATGAAAAAGTAAAAAGGGATAGATACTCGAACTCTAATATTTCTTCTTTTCTAAATTTTGAATCTATTTTATTCACTTAAAATCCAACTTGATAAGCTATCAACCCATAACAGACCAGAAGAAATCTTATTTCGGTTTCTCTACTTTCTAAACTATTGTAATCATTACTAAATCCTTATATTACTTGTATAAGAAATAAAAATTGGCACTTCCATATTTATATATCTCGATGGGATAGAAACTTTAATTTATCCATCCAGATATTCAAGGTCATCCAGCTATACTATTCTCTTTTCCCAGTTTATGGGAAGTAGCTTCTTCAATCTCCTTTCCCATGTACCCATCATGGGAGAACCTAACAACACCATTACCTAAAACCATAGAGAGTTTCACTAATTTATTAATAAGTGGATACTCTAATCTCTCACCCAAATAATCATTAAATTAATTTCATTAAAAAGACTAATTTTAAAACAAATATAACCAAACACTTTTGGGATATTAAATCCCCCCTTGTATTTTTTGTCAATTATAAATAATATAAATAAGTTTCTTAAGTCAATATTACTCATATCCCCCTAATTAAAAATGAATTCATAGGGGGGGAAATTATTCTACCCTTAAATTTATGGGTCACTTTCCTCTCCCCCTAATTGATATGATGAGTATTCAGTATGACTTCCTCAAATTTCAACTTATTCTACCCAAAAATTGTTTGATATCATATGAGATATGATACCAATTGAAATATGATACCACTAAAAATATCAATTCTAATACTAACTAATAAAAATTTAAATACATGGGTAGTACCTTCTACAAATTCCTCTCCCACATACAATTTTGATTTTATAGGGTTTTCCCCAATGCATCTCCTCTTCATTTGGTTTATCAAATGTTCTTATTAAGAAAAGTGTGTCACTTTTAGATACCAATTGAAATTTATAAATACAAATACCATTTGTAAATAGAAAAAACCTTCGCACAACATGGTGTACCATTCCTAGGTTTTTTAAAATCTCTATAAATTCCATCCGAGAAGGAATTTTGAAAGAATCACTACTTATTAATCGCATGTGACTATTAGAAATAAATATGACCAAAATATAATATAAATTGACTTGGCATCATAATTATTAAAGAAATTTTCCATAAAATAGAATATAAGTGTACATGGTATTAACCCATTATAGAAACTCAGAGTTAAAACTTTATACAATAAACCTATCCACATTTTTATATGTGATTATGTGTTTCCACTCTCACAATGGGGGAAACACAAATAGATATTCAGTAAAATTTAGAAACCCAATCACTTGAAAAAATATGTAAAAATATTTTAAGTTCCAAGTAATCCTCATACATTATATAAACACTCCCCTTGATAAAAAATAATATATACATGTTAAGACAAAAGTGGGATAATAAAAGTTATATGTTATTCTTCAATTTTCATCAAATTTCTCCATAATTTCAAATTTATAGTAAATAGAAAATCTCAAGAAGATTGGATTATTTTAGTAGTATCCTATAAAGGTATTCCTACCATATAGATTCAACTTAAATATCCTATAATTTTATAACCTTCACATTCATTAGGGAATAAATTGGATCTCTAAATAGTTATATAACTTAATAAATAGTGTTGAGACATATTTCCCAACCCATGATATTGAGCACTAGATTTCATCATACTTGTGCCATTAGATTTCTTGGATAATTTACCTTTGGTTAGCATGTTCATATGTTCACGTACACATTTTTACCTATCTTTAATTGGATTCTCATCCTTGAAAAAATATTCAATGTCTTTCTTTTTATGATTTATCAAGATTTAGAGCTAATTTGAATTGATCTGGACATATGGTTAGACAAATTTTGGCACATGCTCAGGCTTCTTCTTTGGTGTGGATGCCTTATTTTAGTAGAAGGATTAGAAAATTGTATAACTAGTTCTTTACCCTAATCTTCAATATTTATTCTCGTTTAGGAATACATTTAATAAATTTTAAAACATTATGGACAACTTTTTTACACCTTCCACACATTGCTACATATATTTTTGTTGTTCCCTTATTAGGAATACCCTCCACTTATTCACAAGGAGTTTCAAAAACCATAACAATTCTACTATATCCTTCCTAAATTGGTTCCATTTTGTTTTTTAGATTTATTCTATCTATCTTTAGTTTCATGGTTATTTTAAATGGTACATTGTGTGGCCTCTCTTGCAACAGTATAATAACTTCTTCCCTTTAGGTTGAGCCTAATTTTTTTCTTTGATTATTTTCATTTTGGTTGAATTATCTTTCACAAAATTTGAACCCAAGGTAGTAACACTTTCCTTATTATCCTTATTCTCTGACTGAGGTGGTTCTCTTTAATATTTAGAAAATCTATGGTACCTAGAAATATTATACTATCACCCATCATATTTGTTACCACTTAAGTTTCACATATCAAAGAAATTATATTTTTAAATGGAGTATGTTGTTTCTATTTTTAAAAATTTATCCCCTAATTTCTAGACCATTTAAATTTTTACACATTGACCAATTGTTCTAGAAATCAATGTATTTTTGTCCAAACCACCAGCAGTACCAACTCAATCCAATAACACTTGTTCTTTTAACATTATATTTGGGTTTTCAAGAATGAAATGGTTTATATCTTTGGGATGGAACCTAAAACTATTGGTATAAATTTTAGGAGAAATGTTACTTATAATTTCTAACCTATATCCTTGAATAATGGTGTTAGATATAAGAATTTTCCCGTTCCATGTTTATATATATTTTTAATTTATCTCTATAACTCTCATAAATTCGAAATCTAGTGAAAGTAACTTTATCTATAAAATGGGATTATGTTTCTATATTATTGAGGTATAATATTATCAATATGATCTTATTCGATTTGATACAAATTTATGATCCTCTATTAATTCATAAATCACTTCCAAAGTATGTGTTGTAGCACATCTTTTCTCAACTGATCAAGAAGATTCAAATTTTTCCTTTTCTATATTTTTCAAATTAACTTCAAAATAATGTTAAATAATTTTATGGTTGTAATTTTCATCCTCCAATAATCTCATCCTTCCTTCTCAATTACACTTCATTTTCTAAACTTTTTTTCATGCAACTATGTATTTCTTTATAGTGAACTGTAAAGTTCTTTCACCCTTTTTTCTTTCACTTAAAGTTGTTCATACTTCACACTACCAATTATTGTGTGTGGCTTCTAAAGATAAAGTTTTTAATTAGTAATAGTATCTTTAAACTCTTATTTCTCAAAAACATTTCTTTTTAATTTTTCATCAATAAATAACTTGTTTTCATTGCGAAGTAATGTTATTTCACTCTTGGGTTTTACAAGTATTGAAAGGGTGTTTCATCTTCCAATATTTTTTTAAATTGAATGCACCATAAAATTGTCTTATTTATCAAGCTATGATTTCTCATCAAATAGTTCCTCAATGAAACCAAGTATATATACAATATCTTTACTTAGAAAATTTTTCAGTTAAAATCTAACATGAGAGTAAAATTTATTAACATTTTTGAACTCTTCATATTCCTCACATATAGAACTATCATCATTATTGGAATAAATATCAAAAAAATAATAACAAAATCCTTATCATTATGATTAACTTTAGCTAATTTTATTTACTATTACTTATTTGAATGTTTTCTCAGCTTCTTTTCCTTTTTCTTCAACCTATTTTTCAATCTTTGGCTGAAATATCCATTTATAATTTAGTAGTTGTAGAAAAATATTTCTTGATCTTAGAATATTATTTCAGCATATAAAACCTACACTTCATCTAGATATTTTTAGAGGGAACCTAGGTCTCCTCTTATAACACTTGAGGTTCCCAAAGTACTAATGGACCAATGAGAGGGGAGGGGTTAATTAGTGGTAACTTATAACTTTTATGAATTATTTTCTTTTCAATTAAACCTCATATACTTATTTATTTTTGATACACTATATATTTTGTCACATAGTCTCACTCAGAAAATACCAAAAATAGATGCACAAGAACACAATTATTTTTACAAGTTTTGGTACTAATTCCTACTACTGACTTGATTATCTATGCACCTCATCCAAATATTCACCACTATAATCAATGTAATTCAATTATAAGTGGAGGGTACTTCACACACTATAACTAGAATAGATTCTCTATGATCTTATATCAGCTACAGTATCACCAGAAACTTTTCTTTATATCATGGGACTTCACATTCCAGCTCCCTATTGGAATTCTTTAATAACTTCACATTCCAATCAATGAGTCGCATGGTGTTCTTGATTAATACTCAGAGTCTCATAGGTTCGATGGAATCACATCATGTATACAAAAAAAATATTTTTAACCAATCCTTGGAAGTATATTCATAGTTCTTCATAGGATACTTTATAACCACTATATTATATCTCATTCTTCTCATGAGAAGCTTCTTCTAATGATATAAAGTATTCAAGACAATTCAGTAAATAAGTAACTTCTCATATCTCAAATTCAAATAACATATACTAAATTAGTTCACCAGGATGTATCACTTGTTCACTAAGCTCCTATGATATTCAAACCAAGAAGATCCTCATATTTTTTAAAGCATGTCACCATCATCATAGTATATACACAATAGGTTATATTTTCTTTAGTTTTTCTTTTCAATTTCCAACAACCAAGTATGTCTCATGATCCAACTATTCTCACTTATTCTTCACTCTAAAACTAATATAATAGTGATGGATGACTCCTTTTTCATCTCTATAGTATAAAAAATATACTTATTTATTAGAGAGAGAGAGAGAGATAGTTTTCAGATATCACATAGAAAAATAGCACTCAAATTCAACATAAATATTATATCAATAATATTATCTTTTTATATGTTCACAAATAGGCCTGGTCTCTCCTATCTCAATAAAAATACATAGAAATCCACATAATCTATTTTCCAAGGCTTTATTAAATATACATTACATCAGATTATGTGGTGTGGAGCTCATTATGCAGTATGATACATTCAATAAAAACATTATAAACATTAATATCAGATCATTAGACAAAATTATTATCTCATACCTTCTCCATTTTCACTCAAATAGCCTCATATAATAATGATTTTAGGCTTTCATGAATAGTGGGGCCTCATTGTATTTTCTTCTTCATTATTCTAGGAAATAAGATAATATTATTTAACCCTACAAGAATATATACAGTTGTTATTATTATTTAATATCCCTAAAAAGAGTTTTATATCATGGATTAAATAAGATTCATGACATTTTTATCATGAAAGAACATTGTAATCATTAACTAATTTTATTTTCACATAATTTATAAATTATAGAAAATCATGTTTTCATTTAGCTCTGATCTTCCCTTTTCCAGGTTGAAGATCATATACACTTTTTATCAAATCATGGATCACACACCCTAAAGATTTTTTTGATTTTTGAATCCTTGAGGAGTAGTTTCAGAATCATTTCAAATTATTTTCTCCCAATTAATTATCAATTATAAAAAATTGTGTTTCCACCTAGGATATAAGGGAAATTTAGTTATGTGACCTTCAACTTTGCATATGTCAACTTAGCTACATGATGGATTCTCTTACATTCTACAACACATATCATAATTTGGATATGTTTTGCTCATATTCTTGTTTTGTTATATGGTTTTAATTTAGGAATGTGGAGATGAATTCAGATATATAACATAGTTTTGTTATGTGAATTTTAGATGCTCCATGAAAACCCCATATGTAATGAATTCGGCTTCATCACTAAATTCATCTATATGCAAAAAAATCATATGTGGTGACTTAGACTACGTAGATTATCCTTTGTTCAGGAATTCATGTGCATGAAAAAATATGTACATGACCATTCTCCTATGTAGATCCTTGACTTACGCATATTTATCCATTTTTTCATCCATTCAAACCAAGCCTATTTAGTTCATCTTCAGTCATTCTGAACCATTGATAAATAATTAAAAACTAATTTAAGAATTTATAATTCCATCTCAAAACCTTGGAATGATTCCCATGAAATCTATACCGCATATAAAATTCACATATTTGAGTTCTTTAAAATCATAGACTACACTTATCCCTTTAGCTTAAATTCAAACTTCATCATTGTGTGTTTTTTAATGATTTCATCATACTTCATACATAAGTACATAGGGATAAATATTCAATTAAAATTTATATTCCTCTCTAAACATTAAATTTTTTTCCAACTTAGCTCGGTAAGTTGTCCACCCATAATAGACCAGTATCTGGCTTCTTCTGGTTTCTCCACTTCTTGAACTATTATAGACAGTACTAATCCATTTTATTATTTATATAATACATGATTAATAACTCTTAATAATATGACATATATGTGTGGGTTACCCATTTTAATTTTAATATCCAGTTATTCAATGGTATCCAACTCCACTATTCTCTCATCTCGATATGTGGCTAGTAGCTTCTTCAAACACATTTACCATGTAACCATTATGGGATATCCTAACAACTCCATTACCGAAAACCATGGGCAACTTCACTTATTCTTTAATGGTTGGATACTTCAATCAATCATCCAAATTATCTTAGTATTTAGAACATTAATAGGTCTAATTGATAAAAAATACAGCCAATCACCTGTTAGTACTTCAATAAATTTCATCATATCCCTTCATGAATGCATTCCAAGTAGAATTAATTATGATATATGTATTTTTGGGATAATAAATAAGTTTTTTTATACATTTTATTCATATAATTATTCATTTTAATATGTTCTAACAAGTATTTGATATAATAATAATTATATCTAATATGATGATGATCGAATTTTAAATATGATTGTATTTAAAATTGGAAGCAAAGTGATTTTGTTACATGATAATACAACACATATTAATCTAAAAATTTTAGAATAATTTTATTTTCAAAATAATAAATTTATTAACACATATATTTATATTTTAACTATATACTATACAATGTCTAAAAACACAAGAAAATATTTATAAAATTAAGAACTTTATATAATGAAAATTCCTATTATGATCATCTAATTTATATGTTGTATTATTTTTAATATTTAATTTATTTTAATCAATAAGACTTTATATAGTATTTTTAAATATTATAAATTGATTACAAAATGAATAATAGCCAGTTAGGATTATAATCTCATAGACTAGCATGATAATGTTTAATTTGGGCATCCCACCCTCATAGTTTTATCCCTAGAGAATCACACCATGTTTCCATGGGAATAAATCTCATGTTATGTAGATTATTACACCCTTATTATTATCCACATATAAATCAATCTATGCCCCAATGTGGTATATTCATCTTTTTAATGGTCGTACAACATAAGGATGTTAGTTAGGGATACGTCACGAACACCCAATGGGGGAATTTTACATCCCATGGTTCAACAGACTCCCCCACCGAATTAACCAAGGGAAATTAAAACATTCATATAAATCTAATATTAGGTATAGTTCATACATCCTTCCACCAGTGTTCAAAGGCTGATAGATATTGTTCACTTTGTGAATACCACCCTCATGGTTTTCTCCCTAGAGAATAACACCAAATTTCACCAGGAAAAGAACTATTGTTAAGGAGGGGTTATTTCCCATATTACCAAGAACATAACAACCCTATCATACCCTAATGTGGGACTCACAAGTTTCTAATATTCCTGCACAAGCAAGAGGCTAGTTATCTCTATGTCAGGAACACTTGAGTTGATCATAAAGCAACCCTATATTAAATAACATATAAATTGAAATTTATTTGTAAAATATTGAATTTATTTTATTATAAATTCCTAATTGAAAATGTTTGGTTTATTTGTTAGTTATTCATGAATTGGATCTAAAAATTAAATATTTTTAGTATCTGAACTCATCACAATGATCATTAGGTGATTCCTAAAAAACAAAGTCGAATATGTAATAGAAAAAATAAAAATATATTTTATATTATTAAAGTATATAGTTCTACCCTATCATTTTTTGTAATTAAGATTAGCCTATCATATATTATTTTATTTTGAAATTTTATTACTACTTGGTTTTTTCTTACTAAAATTTCATCTTCATTCATTGATGTTTTTTGTACTGAAGTAACATGAGGACTCATGAATCTAATTTTTTTCACAATGTATTCCCTTTATATTATTGTGATATATAATCTTTTAGAAAATTTAAATAGTATTAAAATATAAAAAACCAAGATATTAAATTTTTGGAAAAAAAATTATAAAAATTTACCTTATATATATATATATATATTCATAACCAAGGCACCAACCAATCATGCTTGATAATTTCATTTACATTTTCAACACCAATCGTGTAATTAATGTAATCTCCATAAATTTGTAATTAAAATTAAATGTGGGAAATATTACTCTCTTGAAATTTGGTATCTTCATTAACATTTAATGTTAATAAATATGGCATCACAACAGGTGGGGTAAAGGTACACTTGAGAGGTCCTTCGGGTTTATTAGTTGATCCTTTTTATTATCGCGACTTGGTCTTCAATTTCTTCCTTATATTTCTCCATCCACAATATAATAAATCATTTTAAAAATATTTTCATTAATTATAAAAACATTTACACATAAAATAAATTATAAATATATTACCTCATTATCATCATCTTTGTTTATAATATTAAATGATTTTGATATGAAAGATCTAATTGAAAGTTAGGCCATGTGAATATCAAGATCATCTAGGAGAATAGGTATCTCAATACTCATCTCATGTTCTTTGAAGATATCTACTCTGACATTATATTGTAGAGGCTTTTTATTATTTAGAATACCACCTTGTATATTTCACATTATACATATCATAACAAGGTTATGAATGGGTGTATATATATATAAATCACAATAAATTTCACCCATTAGAATTTTAGAAATAGAAAGGTGTCATTAGTTGTTTGATTTATAATGAGTATAATTCACTATGATTAAATTGATTACAACTGGTAAGGTGTTCTTTTGAGGGTAATGGATGGCCTCAAAACAAGGGGGAGGGTTGTCACTTAATGTTGTGGTTATTTGGGAGTTGAACCTTATCATTATTCCTTTTGAATAAATTTTTTTATCACATAATCCAATCAACAAAATATTTATGTCACTGCATCTATTTATCTTCGTAAATTTTATATTTTCATATTTTTATTCACATATATCTTCAATATATCAAATTATTCTTAAGGTGACACTAAAAATGTTCCCCATAACATGTCTATAATTTTTCTATTCTTCAAATCCATTGAAAGTAGTTGTTCATATAGTATAATAAATGAGGATTATTATATCTAAACAAGGTGAAAATTTTAGAAAATAAATAGTAATTATTATGTAATATTATTTTAAAGTATAAAAATTTCAATTATATCATTCTTACTCATGTTCTAAATACTTTATTTATCTTTCATCAATTATTTTTTCCTTTCTATTTCCATTAACCACCTTCCTTAGAACATGATGTGGGATTAAAGTGTCTTAAGATTTTAATTCATCAATCTGCATATAAACAAAGAAACAAATTTATGATATTGTTTAATGTCACATAAAAGTTTTATAGTATATTTAAAATACATAATATATTTTTAAGTGATTTTTACCCCATCGATGATTTTTAGTGGGGATATGGTTTTTTTAATGCATATATTCTATTTTCTATACTCCTTTATTGTCTCATAATTTATAAATTCTGAATAAAATTTATTAATACACACAATTTCATAAAAAAATATTACCAATTATAATGAACCTTACATTATTCCACGTCAAGATGGAAAATGAGGGTACCCTAGTTTTTTTGTTTTATTATGTGTGCATATATAGATGGTGAGGAATTTTACATTACCATAAAAATGACCAAAATTATGTTTCATAAGAAGTGTCTAAAATACACTATAAGTATTTCAATAAACCATTAATATGAATTTAATCTAACAATAATCTAATATAAATGTGCATTATTAAGAAAAATTAAGAATAAATAAACATTTCATTATTAAATTTATCAAAAAAATAGAGAAAATATAGCATAATGTTACCCTAATATCATCCCAAATTACTTCCTTCAATGAAGGCACAACATTTTTTGTGTATAGATATCAATTTCCTCAGGTAATCATGTAATACCCATAATGTAAATATAAAAAAAATCTTGTTATTGTCAATAGGTTGACCACATGCATTCTATTCAACATTAAATTTTAAATATTTAATTATTTGTTTAATAATTTTCACTAACATAATCATTTTATATCACTCCTATATTTTTTCAACCATATGTTTTTTACCTTATAAAATTTTCTCAATTTAAAAATTAATAATATGTTAATACTTGAGAAGTTAGAAAAGGGAGGCATAAAATCCATTATTTAAAGAAGTAGTTAAAAAATTAATTCATATTAGGAAATTATAGTATTGAAAAAAAAATATTATAAGGAAACACATTATATATATATATATAAAATATTTAGAGAAATATTATATGTCCATTGAACTATTTTTTTTCTTTAAAGGTTAAATGGATTTGAACCCTCTATCAAGAATCCAAATCCCCCCATGTGATCCACTCTAGCATATATGACTCCATCTATATTAGGGTCACTATGAAATGATTATGTCATCCCACTAAATATGTCATCATCAATGTAATTTTCATTTGACATCGTAGTTTTTTTAGTCGACAATAGAACAATTGTCCAATTAGTTTTTGTAGGATTTGGGGTATAAAATACCAATTATACCTTGGACTCCATTATGAATAGTTCATCCTTTTACCCTTCCTTACTAAAATTCACTTTAATGTGTCCCAATTCATCAATTTTAATTATACACATGATTTCAACCCATTTGCATCAAAAAATTAGCACTTGAAATGTTTTATATTCCAACTCCCATATTTTTTTGATGATTCCAACTTATGAAATGTTCATGTAAATTATATTTGTATTCTTGGTTTCCACCACAAGAGAAACCCCACTATTTTTCATCGTTCTCCACTAATCCAACCCCATTATATATAACATATACATATTAATTATATAAACATTATTAGATAATATATGTACACTTGTTAATTTGGATAGACATTAAAGTCATTTGAAATTGAATTTATATTTCTTGATAACAAATTATAGATATGGTCTCAAAACCACCCTATAAACTACTTACTATGTGTATTTTATATCCAAATTTCATTCCTTGATGGATTAAAAAACCAAAGAATTACATTTTCAGTTTCAAAATATGGTACAACCTCTATACTATTTTATAAAACATAAAATTGATCCTTCTACTACTTTATAATAGTAATTCTGACAACATCTCTTTCGAAAATTCCTCCACCCAAAAGGCACCAATGATGATGAGATTTTAGGAGACCAGTGTTATCCACATCAAATAGGTAGACGATAAAAAACCCGAAGGATTACAAAATAATATATAACTTTATAATACAACCTTATGTCCTAATTTTATATTTTTCACACCCTTTAAAAATTTTCATATATCTTTGAATAACATACAAACATCTGTAATGTATAGAACCACATATTCAGATCTCTATAACCAATTCAACTATTAGGAGAACCATTATATCAAAAAATAATAGTCATAAGAAAATATCCAATTCATGTAATATGATAGAAATTTAATTTTACATAGTTATCCACTTCAATGGGTCAAAAAAATTACATCCTATATATTTAAAATGAAACAAAATCTTGGTTAATGTGTGTTGAACATTTTTAGGTAGAATTCAGTGAAAATACATAGGTACTAAATCATAAATTAAAACATTATAGTCATATTATTTTAAACCCTTATACATTAAATCATTAATCAACATGATATTTTTGATATCATATGGATACCCCTCTAAAACTTTTACACCATTAAGGAAGTTGAAAAACTAAAATCTCTCTTTCCTAGAAATATTATAATCCATCTAAGGCAAAAATTTCATCCACACTTCACTAGATCCAACATGATATTTTTGATATCATAACAGGGTGCATTTAGTAATGTGACAATGACATAATTACATAATTTTATTCTACAAGTTTGATATTAAGAAATCCATTAATATAAAAATAATTTTGATACTATAATTCAAAAAAAAAGATCACTTTTTCCTTCCATTTAATTTATTATTTTTTTGAAAAGTTTTTTTCAAAAATGGTGACAATATCATTTACTTTATAAACTTTTTCATCAAATATTAATGGAGAAAGTATTATACCTTATTTTTAAATCATATTAAATGATTTTTTCCAATATTTATAATTATTTCATCAAGGAAAAAATACATGATGTCTTTGAAACACTACATTCAAGGATTATTTCAAACTAACTGAGTGAAAACTTTCTTCACAAATAGGAAACCCTAACATTACTCTAATGTTATATCTTGAAAAAATTCCATAATCTAGAAAGTTTCTTATTATAACAAACAATATGGATCTCAATATAAACTATTTATTTTTATGATCATCACATAACATAACACCTAAATACCACATCAATTACAAATCATTGATCAATGGATACAAATAAACATCAATATCATTTCCAGATTATTTTCATCTTGATATAAGAATAGACAACATAATGTACTTATACTGCATGAATAACTAGGGTGAAAAGTTACAATTTACCAGTATAAATAGTCATGTACTATGAGTGAAACATTTTTTACCAAAATGATTCCTTTCATCTATATATAACAAAAAATAGAGGTTTACTACATCATTTCCAAATTCAGGATACTCTTGATCATTTTTTTCCACTGAGTGTCTATCTGGTGATGAATTTTAGAATCTTGAAGTCTTGTACATGTGTGTTATGTAAATTTCATTACAGTATCCTCACATCCATATATCTGTATAATCCTATGAATGATTGAAAACTACCAAAAAACATTCAAATGACTTTATTAAACATTTTTGTATCAATATGAACCACACTTGAGGAATTTTCTAAGTGATTAAAGGTCCTTGAGAAACAATATACAATCATTTTGATGGGAACATACTCTTTCAGATATCATACATATTGAACATAACATTAATATAGGGTCATATGATTAATAAGGAATTTAATTATCTTTTGGTAACATTTTATTCAAGAGATAAGGTAATTATATATAGATAGTTTCACTCTATACATTATTAGATTTCAAATTATATAGCTTCAGTTCAACTAAAAATGTTTTATATTTAGTACAACCATCATACAATAACATCACTACACTGCTATTTAACTTCTAAAACAACATTGGACAATCAAGAAGGTTATCTTAAACTGATGTTTTCTTTTCCTCAATATGATCTCTATCATATATTATTGTTGTACTTATAAGAGGACAGTTTTTTCTGATCCCTTTGTGTTTCATGTAGTTGGAGGTTTTGGGAAGGATGGTAGAATATCTTAAGTGATTTTGAGACGTAATTTCAACTATAGGTAGTTTCTAAAGTGTATATACCTTTGATTCGGTGTAAGGGATTTTCTTAAAGCATTGTTATGGACCTTAGGATTAGGTGGTCATGTGGTAGGATTTTTAGGGTGTCTCTTCCACCTAAGATGTAGTTATGGCATGGAGGTATGTTGTAGATTAATGAACTAGGGGCTGGGTTTTCCTTATCACTATGTCCAAAAGGATAATTGTAGAGTGTTCTGGGGAAGTTATGTAGAGTACTGGTGTCTTGGAATCATTGTCTCTATAATTTTGAGGGTGGTCTCTATGTAGAGTGTGGTGTTTCATCGTGGTGTTACCCTGAGTCTGAATTATCGAGTATTACTATGATTTTTTAAAGGGGGAGATATGTCAGTATCTTCACTATGGATTCTAGAGGGACACTTTGACTGAGGTTCTTGTGTTGTACCCATCCTTCCTACATCATTTAATTAGGGAAAACTATATCTATTACAATGTAATTAAAAAGGATGAATTATAGACTTCTATTTTAATATCTGAGTATAAATTCTAAACTGAAAATAAAATATTAATAATTTATTCTTTATCCTATGAACCCTAGGACACCCAAGTCCCTTTTTAAGAATAATTTCAATCCCCATTGATGGGATTAATCCCCCAACCTTTGGATATGACTTCTCATTAATTTTATATTAGTTTCACCTTCTCTAATGGTTATGTTCTTTTAATTCCATGCTATGGTGAATTCTGATATTTATTTCTTATATTTTATATTGATAAATGATATAGGGGTATTTTTCAAGTGATTTTTTATGGATCATTGGTTTCACATGAAAGAGGTAAGAGGATTTTGGATCTGGGTGTCTTGTTCTTACTTGTATAATTTTGATATCTTTATGTTGATGTAGTGGATATATTATATCTCTTTTATTTAAAGTAAAACTATGAGATTATCATGATTTAATATTTTTGGGTAATTGTATAATCTTCTGAATAAAGATAGTAATATATATTTAAATGATGTATTCTTTGTGATTTTAGTTTTTTAATCACATATTTATCTCGCTGTGTTGTTTTTGCCTCTTATTTTTTTCAGGTAGTGTGTTACCTATATGTGGTGGTTTTTTTTGTTCTCAACAAGGTAATTTTTCTATAAAGATGATAAACAACATAAAAGAAAAAAATATGAGGTGAATAAAGTATTAGTAAAGTAAATTAATAATTGTTCTTCCTTGAATTTAATGAAATATAGAATTAATTATAAAGAAACATTTATATTGATATATATTTTTTGAAAGTTAAAACATTATAGATTTATTATTTATGAAAAACATATGCCTAATAAACCAATTAATTCAATATGAGAATTAAAATGGTTTTTTCTAAATAAAATTTCAATAGGGTTGAGAAAGCCTATTTTTATTATGGAAGGCTTGTATACTTGGGTTCTTTGGCCTTAGTGCCTTTTCCTATGTATGGAAAATACATTTGAAATGAATGTGTGACCTAATAAATTTCAATCCTTTTGTGATTATTTAATAACAATGTGTTTTTATATTCCTTGATGAGAAATGGGTTGGAATCCCAAGGTTATTTTGACTTATGGTTATTTTAATGGACAAATAATGGGATGGAAGCCTGAGGCTATTTTGACTAATGGTTATTTTGAGGTATGAACAATGAGATAGGAGATCATACTACCATAATGGTTTATTATGGTGATGTGAGTATAGTATTTCTTATTATGAAAAATGGTGTGGGATTCTAGGGGTGTTTAAGATGAGTTTGGAGTGGGTATTTATCATCAATGCTTACTTATTTCTTGATGATTGTTGTCTAGATAGGCAGTTGTATGTTCCCTATTATTAGGTTCCCAATACTTGACATGGTTGGACTCTATGCACTATTAGTGCATATTTTATGTGGTATCTTAGGTATATCCCTAGAGTATCCATATAATTTATGAATAACAAATAGATTAATACATTAACCCATGGTATGGGGTGTTTTTTATGGAAGTGATGTTTAATGATCTATATAATATTAATGGAACTCATGGGATGGATGAACATGATGTTCTAAGGATCATGGGTTTAAAATTTGTAATTTTTAATGTGGTTTAATAAATCATGTTGTATGTAATTAAATAGTTAAACCAGATTTAATGATGGTGATATACATGAAATGTAAGAAAGATAATTAAAGGTATCATTAAAATTTGTCTTAAGATGATTAAAATGTTTATCTTGGGAAATGTTAATAATAATTAATTGATTGTTAATTAATTAATTAAGAAGGAACTTTTATGCTTTTATTCTTTTTATCTAGACCTTGGAAAGGGTAGCCAGGGTGATTGTGTGATGATAATGAAAGATGATTATAAAGATAGGTAGTTTACCTTACAATGGTTTTTTTCATGATATTATTTATATTTTTGATTTCATATGAAACCCCAACCTTATCAATAGCGAAACTAATAAACAAATGTATTGGGGGTGTTTTCTATAACATCCAGGATGGTGAGGGAACATATGGATAACTTCTCCCTCTCTCGTACTCTACCTTTGGATTTATATAATATAGGAATATCTCTAGATATAATGGCTTATGGTAATGGTTGTTTTTCTACCCAGCCTATGACGGATCTCAGTTTTACTATACATTTATGTGTGCGTTGTAATGTCTTGAAGTGTAGTGAATACTTGTATCTGATCATGGTGGATCTAGCCACCCATGGGTGTATGTGTGTATGATGTGATGACTTGAGGTATAATTCATTTTTATAGGTTGTAGTAGATTCTATATATATTCTTGGTTGTAGATTTGATAATGATGATGATGAGATGGATATGTGGATTGATGTTAGTATAAGATATTAGACCATATGTGGGACTGAGGTAGGTAGGTTCAAGGTCTAACTAACATCAAGTAAGATTTTCTTATATAAGGGATAAGCACATGATGTGTGTAATTCAGGTGTGAGAGAGAAAAACCAGCAAGGAAGTGTAAGTGGGGTACATTAATTTTATATATATATATGATTTTCATATATAATGTAGTACTTTTATATGTTACATGATTAATTATCCATGGAAAGGATGAGGAAATTGGTATTAACTATTTTGGGGGTGTGTTTGTTTTATTAGTTTAATCACTTGGCTTTAGTGTGCTTCTTTCACATTTTTTATGAGAGGTTTTAGGTAGGATCCTAAAAAGTATACCTCTTATACTCCCCCTAGGTTTATATAAACAATTTTTTAGATCAGAAGGCACCAATTGGTGATAGAAATGGAATTTATTATATTAGAGGTGTTTTAAATTAGATATAGTGAGTTTTTGTGATTCTTGTCCATTTCCTAGGTCTATTTTTGGTATGTTCAGCATTTTTTAAATTTTTCAATTTATGTATGAAATTACATATATTGGGATTTATTATTATATTTAAGTATTATACTAGTTGGTGGTTTTCCTTCTTATCCCTTATTCCTTAAATCGGTATTAGGTTAATACCTTCCATGTGTGTGATCCATATACCCTAGGCACTAGTCTCCAAATCACAGCCTACAAGAGGTGCGATTTGAGGGTCATTATCTCTATTTAATTATTTCTAGCCTAGCTGGGTTACCTTTTCATGGAGGATGTAATGATATAGTGGTGTCAAAAGTGATGATTGAAACATTGGATGTAATTATGGGTTAGTAATTAATGAGGATACATGGGTTAGTAAGGAAAAAATATCATCTTATCTTAGTATATTTTGTAAATAAGGTAGACCGCCTAGGAAAAATGATTTTATATCCACCTGTGATCTGATTCAAGGATTATCTAGAACATTAAAAGAGAAGTGATGATGCTCATGGGATAGATACCTAAGTAAGGATCATGCATCATAACGTACTTCCCATATGTTTTAATCTAGGTAGACAATAAGGAAATAGGTTTAAATGAAAAAATTAATTAACCTTAAAATGTTTTTTGTCCTGAATTTAGGAGTCACATAAGTTTTTTCATTTTTGGGTATGGATCCATGTTGAAGGCCTAATAAATTTCACACAAAATATGTTCTAAATTATTTTCCACTGAATCACCATAGATTATAGGTCGATGATGATGACACTTGGAGGAGGAAACTTCGGGAGTTCTAGTGATAGGTTCTTTAGGTCTATGAAGGCTTTATTTCATATATGGAGATAGAGGATTAGATATAGGAGGTGGATATAGCCTTTAATTTGTTTTGAAATTAAAAATAACACTATTTTTTTCCAAATGTGATGATGTTTCATGGGTCATCTTGATATTACTATATTTTTCCTTGAGGATCATGAGGATTCAATTATTTCATGGGACAAGTTTAGGGATTGGTTTCAAGCCAAGTTTTTATCTTTATCCACTAAGGTGGATTTTCTTCATTATTTCATTACCCTTTGATAGGGGTGATATAGTTTTTAATGGGTAAAATACACTAAAAAATCCATCCATATTTTGATTAATACATACTAACAAATGATATGTGGCTGAGTAGATCCATTTCAGGGAGGTTTTACATCCACAGATCCATCACTAGATAACACCATTTATATTGATTCCAAATACTGAAGTATTGATGAAGAAAAAGATCACAGAGTGGATGTTAGATAAGATAATATTATCATGAAATGGTAGTTTCCAAGGCCTTTTATTTAGCAGAGTTGTAACCATGATTTCTCAATTTACTGTACAAAATAAGAAGTTTTAATCAGTAGGTATAATGTCTGAGCCTTATTTAACTAGTTTCACCAATAATAGAAGATCGTAGGCCCTTTTAATTGGATATGGCATGGATTTAATTTCTTGTAGAGGTTATAGCTGATAAAATAGAGATTTCCAAACCTGTCTCAACATTCAGCATGTGGAAAGTATCCCATTTCAAACCTATAATTTGAAGTAATTTTAGTTGAGGTAGTAGAAGTAGAAATTCATTACATATTTTGAGTAGAATATAGAGGATAGGCCAGGAATGGGATAGCCTCATAATATCCCTCGTCCTTGGCGGTAGATTAAAGATTATATCCATGGATTTTTTTCCCTCAGGTATAGAGAGGTTATAGAGTAGGTCATATAAATATGAATATTTTTTCCTTTCAAGTATCAGGTTTGCTTGAAATTGTATTGGGTTCTATATAATTATTTTCAACTTGGTTTTATACCTTTTTTATTCAATATCTATTAACTCTATTTTTTCACCTAGCCTAGACCATGCTTTGGGACTTGAGGTAGAGAGGCTTCCATCTCCCATGGTATAAACCACTCTAGTTAGAGGTTGAGCTAGCCTATTTAATGGGTACATAGACTATGAGATAGTGATAGGAAAACAAAACACTTGGTATACTTCCTATGTTTGTAGACACATCCATATGATATCATCCTTGGAATGTATTGAATGTATTTGATTTATGCTATCATGGATTGTTTTAGTAGGTGATTCATATTCTAAAACACTAATAGAGACTAAGTAGTGTGTGTTAGGGAGAGTGACCCTCAAATGGGTGAGAGACATATTGAGACCCTATTTTCTTCAATGGATTAGTTGATGCTAATTTATATGGTGGTTTAGTGAGTGGTGTTTCCCAAGGTAGTTTAAAAGTGCCTTAATGTATTCCTTGAAGTGGTTGTGATGTTACCCACTTAATGAGAGATCGATTTTAGGGTAGAAATAAATCTAGGTATTTATCATATATTAATGTAATCATATAGGATATCCCCTTCTATGTTGTGGGAGATTCATATTCAGGTTGTTGATATATTGAAAAAAGGATTCATTTGGCTAGTTGTGTCTCTTGAGGGAGATCATGTTTTATTTATAAATAAAGCATATGGAATTTTTTATTTTTTTGGTGATTATTCCATTTTGAATCAGGTAATAGTGAAGAACCACAGTCCAATTCCTTGGATTGATAATTTATTCGATCAATTAAAGGGGGATAGTTGGTTCTCAAAGATCGACTTGTGGTCTCGATATCATAACATTCATGTGGAGGATGATGGTATCATTAACACTACTTTCAGATGTCATTATGAAAATTATGATCTCCTTTTGATACCATTAAGTTTAATAAACACTCCAATCGTGTTCATGGGGTTGAGGAATATAGTGTTCCATTGGTTTCTATACCCGTTTTTGGTGGTCTTTATTAATGACACCCTTATGTTCTCAGCATCTATGGAGGACTATATAGAGAATATCTGGGTCATGTTAAGAGTTCCTTGGTTTTATCAGCTATTCAATAAGTTGTCGAAGTGTGAGTTCTAGGATCATGAGTTTCCTTTCTTGGGGAATTTTTTTTCTCATTATGGATTATTCATATATCCTTCTAATGTTGAGGTGGTCTTTTCTTGGGTAGCCCTTAATAATTGTCCATAGATAAAAAGTTTCCTTAGTCAGGATGGATATAATAGGAGTTTCATAGCTAAATTCTCCTATATTTTGACTCCTATGATAGTATTGACTAGAAAATGTAAGATTTTTTATTTAATAATTAGTTACATGCTAATTTTAGGTATTAGAAAGAGAAGTGGTTCATTACTTCAGTTCTTCATCTATTGGATGAGGGCATTGAATTGGAGTCTTTCAATAATGCTCTATGTCTTAGAATAGGTTGTGTGTTGATGAATAAGAGGTTAGTTATATCTTATGTTTATTGGTATTTATAGCCTCGTGAATGTAAGTATTTCATTAATTATATTGATCTTTCTTTGGTAGTGTTTTCTCTGATGTTTTGGAGATCCTATCTTATTGGTGAATGTTTTTTTGTCTTCACAAATCACAAAATCCTAATGTATGTATTCTCTCTGGGAAACATGAATTTGCAGAAGTGGTGGTGGTTGAAATTCTTTTAGGACTATGATCTTGAGATTTACATTATACCTAGTAAATGGAATGTTGTGGTAGATTCCCTAAGAAAAAAGTCACATGGTGACATTGTGTGTGAGTCTGGAGACTCTTGGAGTGTGAAGGAGTATTTAGTTGTGATGCACCTTGATATAGGATCATTGGATGGTATAGATTGTCTTTTATATAAGATAGTACAGTATTCCTTAGTGATTTAAGTATATGAGTCCCAATTGAAGGATTTCAATATAGTGGTTTTGCATGATAGAGTTGTTTTGGTGATGCTCATGAGGTATGGTTTGAAGATGAACAACATCGGGTGTTAGTGGAGGGAATGATTTTAATTCCTTTAGGGATTCATAAGGTGGTTCTCTACAAGTTCCATAGTTTTCCCTAAGTGGTATATTGTCATGAACCAAACCGGTTTGACCTTGAACCGGTCACCCGACCCAGTCCGTGACATGTCCCAAGGAGCTTTCTCGATCCCCGTAGGATGCAAACTAGTTGCAGTCATCAAAACATATACTTGGGAATTATTTAAGCCTAAAATAAAAGACCAGGACTAGATATATAAATAGGGAAAACTGAAAATGACTAAATCCTAAATAAATAAACAACAAATTTAGTTACAAAATACAATTAACCAGAAGGAAAACTGATACAAGAAAAACTAAACTCCCACTTAGTGACCTCTATGTGACCCCTTGGTCACCTACAACCACAAGACTCAAACCTACACCAACAATGAGTAGATGAACCAGAAACCTAAACAAATGGGACTTACAGCTGAAAATATAGGATAGGAATTAGCACTGAAATGCTCCATAGGGATTCCAACTAAATACCAACGAATCCAAAAGTTTTCTTTACCAAAATATTCCATTAACACCGGTTTGAAATAACATTATAAAATTAGGGTTTTACCATTTTAATAAAACAACCTGGTTTCCAATCTAAAAATCCAACACACACTACAAATCATTTCCAAAACCATTTTCCATTTAATAAACAAAAACTGAGACAAATAATATCAAGGTTGTGCTAAAAATTAATGGGTAAAAAATAAAAAAATTAATTAATAGTGTAGAAAAAAATAAAAAAAATACAATAATAATCATGGGTGATCCTAAACATCCCTAGAAGACTCCTAGACGCACTTGATTCGGAAGCACCTGTCAGCATATGGTGGAGTCCCTAATTCAATGACCATCTGGTTTCTCTATCCTAGCCTTGCCAGTGGAAAACCCCTCATGGACTATCTATAACTCCATAGGGTACCAACTTGTCTAATCAGGGATGGTAAGCTACCATCACTCAATCATTTATAAGACGCCTAGGAACCCATGGTGGTAGGGATAATACTGTGTAAGTAGGAGTCCAATGCACATGTGACTCAGCTCAGCTATCATCACTGCACTTGCCTACCCCAAACACAGACACCAATATATGATAACCCGTAAGGAAAATCCCTCTTATAATGGTGCCACATATACATTCATATGCATTCCATATACTTCAAAGGTTCCAACCGGGTCATTAAACATATAAACATTTAAAATATTTCACAAAACACATAAGGTTTTTAAATGGTCACATACATTTATCCAAACCTACTTCCTTTCTAAAATTTAACGCACACATCACCTTTGAGTTGGAAGTTCCAAACCAGCCTTTAACCTTTCCAAAATCTCCCCAAATCATTTCAATAAAAGTCCTTCATAACTCTATAATATTAAAAAATTATAAAACAAACCAAACAAACCCTTAATCCACACCTTCACCAATAGCCACACTAAGTGCCAAATAGGAAACCACCCCAATTTTCCATTTCAACCCATTTATAAATCCACACAATGGACCAAACCTTTTGCAGAAAACAAGTACCATTTAGAAAACCAAGTTTTTGGGAAAACATCATTTTAAAACACCATCTTTATTTGAAGACAAACCCATGTGTGCACTTAGTGCACCCATGGGTGTGGAAACATCCAATGGGACACCAAAACATAGAAAGGTACCTTCAAATAACTTCCACATACACATGGATTTCTTTAAAAGTAAATCTAACCTTTCATTTCATTTAGAAAATAAGAACAAATCCTTTCACAACTGTAAAAACCTCTTCAAAACATTTTAACACCAATTTCAAACAATAACATCACAAAACCATGCACACCAAACCAATTTCACAAAACAAAATATCAACACAATCAAAATTAAAGCTAAATTTTTCTTAGAAACCTCTAATTAGACTTTTAATAACAAATACATTTAAAATAATCATTCTAGGTGCCTTAAACTAGGTCTCCTAACTCAAATTACCTTAAAACACTATTTTTAGTAAATTCTACCAAAACAAAATAACAATTATCATCAAGCCATAGATATAATAGAGGTGTGAGATACATTTAAAAATTAATTGAAAACATGCAAGTGCCCATAGAGTGTTTCGGAAAGGAAATTTTGGAAACGCCTACCTTAACCTTGTGCGAATGGAACAAAATGTAAAGGGGAGGGAGCAAAGGGCCCCATGGCAGATCTGCATGACCAAAATCAAAATAAACATCACCCAAACTAGAACCCTAGAAATTAGGGTTTGGCCAAAGGAACAAAACCTCAAGGAGAAACCAAGAAATGAATAGGGAAAGAGAAAGAAGAGGAAAATCTACCTAAAACCCCATAATACTTACCTTAAATATGAAGGAGGAGAATCCATGGAGGTTTGGGAGCACGGGAGGATGGATAGGGAGGACCCCCATGTGTGCCAAAATTAGAGGGAGGGGGAGGATCCAAAAATAGGTAAAAAGGAGTAGAGGGTTAAATAGGTAAATCTTTTTTAATGACTTGTTACGACCACATGGTTTGGCCGCATGGTTTGTGAAACCATGCAGTAATAGTGTGGTCCTCTCTGCCAAAGGAGAAAATAATACATGCTTACCTTCATGGTCATGCACAGGTCATGTGTTTAGTTCTATTTGACCTACTCAAGCCACACGGTGTCTGCACGGTTACTACTAACTGTGTAGAAACTGTGCTCCCCTTGGTAAAGTTTCTCAAAAACTCCAAAAACTCAAAATTTTGACTAGGACTCAAACCTGAACCCTGACCCCAAGAGCTCATACTAAAAAAAGGATAAAATTAAAGAGTATCTGAGGTTGGGGTGTTACAATTCTCCCCACCATAGATACTTTTTCCCCTATAAAGTCACCAAGACAAGAACCGATTAGAAATAAAGTCCATGCCCAGAAAAAATTGAGGAAAATAGCGAATCCTGGGATGACCTTACTCTCCATAGGTCAGACCCAACCAATTATAAAAGAACCTGAAGCTCAAGATTAAAATAAAAAACGAGAGGTCTCTCCCCACCATAAGAACTCAACTAGCTTGAAAGCCTCAAAACATTAACACACCATCTGGGGGCAATGCAGGAACTCCCAACCCAAACTTACCCAACTATTTTACACTAACCAACAACGGTATTATCGAAACTAGAAACTAAGGACTTTTTAATACACAAATAAACTAACTCCCTAAGCATGAGCAAGATAACCCCACCATAAGGATTCTAATAGAAAAATTCCCACAAAACAACCCTGCACACCAAAAATTCCAGAACAGGAAAACTCTCTAAAAGAACCATCATCCATTAACACAACAGAGAACGCACCAACACCGGGATTAAAAATTTCCCACACTGATCTAAAACATCCCACACAAAGGGGACAAAATGAAAGGAAACTCAACCCAAAACAAAAAACACCATCCATTAGCTCTGCAAAACCCAAACATCCCTTAAATAAAACCCACAAAACTAAGACCAACACCACCCCTACAAGGGCCAATATCTCTTCAGATGATCAAACAACTCAATCAGTCGCATCCAAAAGGACTAAATTGTTCACATAAAAACATAACATGTATGTTTAACCTTCACATTGAGATAAATTCCTACCACTAGTGACAAACAAGAGTAAGGAAACTTTAGATGTTTATAACCCCACATAGAAAAAAAGAAGAAATTTGAGGTCCCGCACACCCTTGGAAACTTCTGATTTTGCACGAGCTTCACCCCAATACCAGAGGTTGGGACTCTGAGGGCTGAAGCATCTCATTCCTCACAGTTAGGCACCTGTATCCCCCAATTATAACTCCTTTCCCAAATGAAACTTCTTTCAGAACTTTCCCCAGTGACCTGAATAGACACAACGATGCCAAGACTTTGGAGGGATGTGATAAGCTGGCTTGGAAAAGCCTAAACTGGACACATTGGTGGAACATAAGAGAAGGATCTGAAGAACTAGAATCCAGCATGGATAAATGAGATTCTTCAAAAATAGGTTCCTCAAGCACACCCTGTTCTCCAGATGGGGAACCCTCGCAAAAGTCAAACACCACCAACTACACCCCAAATTCCAAAAATGATGAGATGACCAACCTCCACCGATCCAAAAATGGACCCTTAACAAAACCAAAATTTCATGAACCTTAACAAAAATGGGATTTCCCAACCACCTAGAGATAAGCTCTGCTTCCATATAACCTCTTCACTGCCTCTAATGGACCTCCAACACTATAGAATATAGGAAACTCTCAGTAAAAACCAAAATTGGGAATGAATCATTGACAACTTTAGGTATCTTTCTTGTTAGAATACTCTGAACAACACAAAAATCACAACTGAGATCAGCATCAAGACAAAACTCAATCAAAAGAAACACCCCAAACTGAGACAATTGGCCTATAAGCCAAATGATATACCAACACAATCAAAATCTTCTTTTTTCAAGATCCCCATTTTTTGTTTAAATTTAAAAATTTCCTTATCCCAATGCCATTTTCAAAAATAACAAAACCTATATCCCAAGAAAAACGAATTTCTAAAATCACCTTCTTATTCAGGTTCATTTTAGAAAAACCCAACCAAGCATTTAATTCCAAACCCCCACCCATGGAATCATATGAATCATCACATGTGAGTCCATCTATTTCCATCTATATATTCTATAGACAAGTACCCACACACACTTTCCACACATACCCACACACATGTGATCCTCCATAAGGAACACCAAAGGTTACATCCTTCCTTTCATCATCAAAACCCAAACATTTACCAAATTTCTAAACCCAAATACTTTATCATTTAAAACCCATTTCAAAATTCACTTTACTAGTTTTAAACCATTTGAGGAAAATAATTTCATTCCCAAAACCATTTACACCGCCAAAACTAGGTTGGATCACATCATACACCAAACTAACCCGGAATGAATAACTAGTGATTACGCCTAACCCAATGACATTGAAGTGAGCCACGCCCTAAGTAAGGCATAACACTATGACGGCCCTGAGCCAGACACTTGAACTCCACATGGGTCACTACTCTATGTAAAGTCACTACGTGACACCGGATCACCTCTATTTAAATTAGTCAATCCCAAACAATAACAACAACTCAAAACCTGTACTACCCTAGGTAACTCAGGTTTCCTCATGAGTGATGGTGATCAGACACCGACCCATAACCTATCTCATAAGCCCTGAAAATCCTAATCTCCATCTACTAGACATCCCAAATAACAACAGACTCCTCTGATACGATTTTTTCATGAACCAAGAAGGGTAAACCCTAAACCGATCACCCGACCCGGTCCACGATATGTCCCGAGGGGAGTTCCTGATCCCCCTGGATGGAAACTAGTGTTAGGTATCAAAACATACACTTAGGAACAATTTATGCCCAAAAGACAAGACCATGACCAGATATATAAATAGAGAAAACTGAAAATGACAAAATAATAAATAAATAAACCAATTAAATTACAAAATACAATTAACCATACTAAAAATTAAGACAATAAAAACTAAACCACTACCACATAGTCTCCATGTGACCCCTTAGTCACCTCCAACCACAAGACTCAAACATGATCCAACAATGAGTAGCTAAACTAGAAACCTGAACAATTGGGACTTGCAATTGAAAAGATAGGATAGGTGTGAGAAACGAAATTCTCAATAGGAATCCCAAAGAAATACCATTGAGTCCAAAAGTTTCATTTCCTAAAATCACCCATTAACTCCAGCTTCAAATACCATTATAAAAGTAGGGTTTCACATTTTAATAAAAAAACCTAATTGCCCATCTTAAGATCCAACACACACTACAGATCATTTCCAAAACCATTTTCTATTTCATAAATAAAAACCAATACATATAATATCAAGGTTGTGTTAAAAGGAACGGGTAAATAATAAAAGTTAGAAATAGAGTAGTTTAGTAGAAAATAAGAAATAAATACAATAATAACTATGATTGATCCTAAACATCCCTAGAAGACCCCCGGACGTACTCGATTCGGAACCACCTACCGACGTATAATGAATATCCCAAGTCAATAACCAACTAGATTCTCTATCATATCCTTGCCAATAGAACATCCATTATGTCCTATTTACAAAACTTGAGGGTACCAACCCATCTAATTAGATCTCGTATGGTATCGTCACTTGATCATCTATAAGACAACTAGGAACCCATGTTGGTAGTGATAATATTGTGTAAGTATGAGGCCAATGCATACATGACTCATCTCGGAAATCATCACTACACTTGACTACCCCAAACATAAACACCAATATACGATATCCCCTAATAGAAATCCCTCCTATTAAGGTTCCCCATGTACACTAATATGCATTCCATATCCTTCAAAGGAGCTAATTAGGCCATTAAACATATAAACATTTAAAACATTTCACAAAACACTTAAGGTTTCCAAATGGTCACATACATTTATCCAAACCCACTTTATTTCTAAAAGTTAATTCATACATCACCTTTGAGTTGGAAGTACAAAATGGTCCTTTACCCTTTCCAAACTCTCCCCAAAGCATTTCAATAAAAGTCTTTAATAACATGAGAGTACTAAAAAAATTATAAAATGAACCAGATGGCCCATTAATACAAACAATCACCAAAACCCACACCAAAATACAAATGCAAATCACCCCCCCCCCCCAAGATTCCATTTCAACCCATTTATATAGCCACACAAAGGACCAAACCTTATTCAGAAAACAAGTACCATTTAGGAAACCACGGTTTTGAGAAAACGCTATTTCAAAAAATCATCTTCATTTGAAGACACACCTGTGTGTGCACTTAATGAACCCATGGGTGTGAAAACATCCAATAGAACACCAAAAATCTAAATAGACCTTCAAATAACTTCCACATAGACACTTATTTCTTTAAAATCGAATCCAACTTTTCATTTCATTTAGAAAACTTGAACAACCCCTTTCAAAACCGTAAAACCCTCTAAAAAATATTTTAACACCAATGCCAAACTATGACATCACCAAACCATTCATACCAAATCAATTTCAAAAAAAATAACAACATAATAAAAATTAAATCTAAACATTTCTTAGAAACCCCCAATTAGGATTTAAAGAACAAAGACATTTAAAATATGCACTCTATGTACCTTAAACCAAGTCTCCTCACACAAATCACCTTGAAACACTATTTTTAGTAAATTATACCAAAAAAATCACCATTATCATAAATCCATAGATATAATATAAGTTTGAAAGACATTTAAAAATTTATTGAAAATAAGAAAGTGCCCATAGAGTGTTCTGGAAAGGAAAATTTGGAAACGCCTACCTTAACCATGTACAAATGGAACCAAACATCAAAGAGAGGGAGGAAAAGTCCCCTTGTATGATTCTCATTCCCTAAATCAAAAGAAACATCACTCGAACCCAAACACTAGAAAATAGGGTTTATCTAGAGGAAGAAACACCAAAGAGAAACCAAGAAAGGAAGATGGAAAGAGAAAGAAGATGAAAAACCAAGAAAAAACCCTTAAAACTTATCTTGAATCAGAAGGAGGAGAATCCATAGAGGCTTTGCAGCAAGGGAGGAATTATAGGGAGGACCCATTGGTGCGCCAAAATGAGAGGGAGGTGGGATCCTAAAAATGGGTAAAAAGGAGGAGAGAGGGAAAGAGGGAAACCTAATTTTAATGACATGGAATGACCGCACAGTTTTCCCACACGGTTTATAAAAACATGCAGTAAATGTTTCACCCTATATGCCTAAAGAGAAACTATTTTATTCTTACCTAGGAGCTACTACACATCCATACATAGGTCATTCAGTCAGTTATATCCAACCAAAACGAGCTACACAGTGTCCACATAGTTACTATTAACTATGTAGCAACTGTTCTCCCCTTGGAAATGTTCCCAAAACTCCAAAAACACAAAATTTTGATCGGGAATCAAACCCAAACCATAAACCAAATATCTAAGACTAATGAAAGGATAAAATTAAAGAGTACACAAGGTTGGGGTGTAACATATATATTGTATTATAAAATATGTATCATATTATTAAGGATTAGTTTTGGTGTTATATTCTATATCACTCAGTTGTAGGGTTTATCTCTTAGTGTTTGATCTTCTAGAAGGTTAAGGCCATAAATTGTGATCCTGGTGTTTTTCTTAAACCACTTGATATTCCAAATTGTAGGTGTTAGGAAATCTCGATGGTCTTATTTGGTAGTTTACCCATAGATCAGGGTGGTTTGATGCTATATGGGTGAACATGGACTGTTTTACAAAGTAATTTCACTTCTTATTAATTATAAAGTTTAGTTTAGTAGAGGTTTTTTTGAGGTAGTATCTAGAAAATATAGTGAGACTTCATGGGGTCACAAAGATGGTCATCTCTGATTATTTTCCTTTTTTACCACCAGTGTGTAGAGAGGTATCTAATACGTTTTTTAATCTCAATTATACCTTAACATATTTATTCATTTGTAGATGTATGGTCAGATAGAGAGAACTATCTATACTCTAGAGTACATATTTTCACATGTATTATAGATTTTAGAGGAATGGGGGTGTGGTGCCTTTCCTTGGTATAGTTTTCTTACAATAATAGATATCACTCTACTATAATTAACTCACTATTGGAATCATTGTATGATTACCATACCATTCTCTATTATATTGTTCTAAGGTTGTAGAGTTAGCTATTCTTAGATTGGAATTGGTGTAGTGTGTGATGGAGAAGGTTCATATGATCCATGAGTAAATAAAGGTGTAAAAACATTTTCATAAATATTTTTTTTATCATAGGAGGATTTGTATTTCAAAATTGGGGATCTATATTTTCTAAAGATGAATCCTTTTGTAGGAAGTGAAGGTTTGTTCATGGGATTAATATTCCTCCCAGATTCATTGGACATTTTTAGGTCTTATCTTGGGTTAGAGTTATGGATTATCGGTTAGTACTAACCCTTCAAATGATTCGAATCCATAAAATATTCCATGTATTATAAATTTATTGATATCTTCATCGGGATTCACACATCATCAAATTGGGTGAACTAAATGTTGAATATGGAGTGACCATAGAGAATTGGAATATTTAAATTTAGGACCATCAGTAGAAATTTTTTTGTGGTTGTATTATTATTTTGGTTTGTTCCATATGGCGAAGTGGTGGAATATAGAAGAGAAATTAGGAATGGGAGTAGTGGATGCAATCTCTATAGTGATGTAGTATCTTCACATATAAATATCACATCTTTTTATGAATATTAAATACATTTCATAAACACACACTTGTGGATCATGGTAGTTTAGAGTCTTTGGAGACTAAAAACTCAATATTATTATTTCCTGAAAGATCTTCAACATATTCCAAAAATATCTTATCAAATAGTAATCCTCTTAGACATAGCCTACCTAAACATTCTTCATAACCTACGTAAGGAATGATAAGAAATAATGAGATCAGATACTTAGTAATTGTTAACATAAGAGATACCAATATATGATTTTATGAAATCATAAGTTAAGCGTATGGGTATGTGATCATGAAAATAAATCAATAAGTTCATAACTAACCTTTCCTTGATCACACACTTGAGTCATGGTATAAAACTTATCATTTTATAAAACATGGTTTATAAGAATAAGAAGTCATCATAAATCTATCATGGACCATAGACTCAGGTAATAAAAGTGTGGCATTATTATAAATATAGAAAAACATTTCACATGAAAAGTTTAACTACCAATTACATCAACATAGTTGATCAGAACTCATCACATGCTTCCCATTTTATATTAGGATGCACCCATTTCGTATAATGCATTAGGAATCACCTGTTTCATATAGTAGATCAAGCTCATCAACTTGTTTCCCATTTTTATCTCATGTGATATAGAGATTTAACCAATGCATTGGAGAGATATATATTTCTCACTCATATCATAATGAAAAACATACTTATGTGATCCAAAATATCATAAAACATTCATCATAGCATCACATCATAACCCATGTAATAAAAATGGGTTTCATAAACACTTCATCAATTTATCATAGCATAACCCATGAAAAATAAATGTGGTTCATAAAAATTTCATCAACACAAACACTAACCATCAAGAGAAATAATAAGGATAGAATTAATAAATAATATACCAAGTAAAGAATAAGTAACATAAAAGATATTATATTATATGAAAAATCATTTTGAAAGATCACTGGGAACATTTCATGAGGAATATATCCTTTCCAATTTAAAAAACACTTTTTAAAACATAAAACATTTTCAAAATTGTTTTATTTAAAAATAAAATTGGAAACATAGAAAGGAAGATTTAAAAATATTTTAAAACATTTATTAATAAAAATATCCTTTCTATTTTAAAAAAATTAAAAATATATTTCATAAAAAATTTGGAACTTTATTTTTGAAAATAAAAATTAAAACTTAAAAAGGAATATTTAAAAATAATTTTAAAACATTTCTTAGGTAAAATTTCCATTCTATTTTGAAAATAATTTTCAAAAAAATATTCCAAAAACATTGAAAATAAACTTTGAAACTCATAAATGAAGCTTTAAAATAATGTTTGTTCATTATAGTGGGAAATTATATATGTCCTTACATGATAAGATAATGATTCCTTTCACATATTTAATAAAATACAAATGGGAATTGTATAGAAAAGGACATAAACATTCATTTAAAAAAATATTAAAAATTAAAACATGGGTAAAATTTTCTTTAATAAATCATTTTTATAATTTTAAAATCATTTTTGAAAACATTTTTATAAAACATGATTTTGGAAGAAAAGGGATTTTCGACCAAAGAGAAAAATAAAGTCAGTTTAAATTAAAAAAAATCTTTTTAAATATTCAGTACATAAAGAGAGAAAATTAAGGTAAAAAATTATTCTTATTAAATAAATAGAGGATAAAAAAATTCATGAGTTCATTTAGAGTTGGAACATAATATTTCATCATCAGAATCATAAATATAAACAATCCTGATAAATTGTGAGATTGTATCATTAAACTCTTACCACTTTGGTAACATTGAATCATAATCCCCATTAAAGAATAAAATTAAATGAAACTTAAAATATCATGAGAATAAATAAATTCATGATAATACATAGAAAATTGGAAATATATACACCATATAAAATAATATAGGTGCATAATAAAACATACATCTCAATGAAGGAAAATTAAGACAAAAACCACTAAAGATTTGGTAACTTTTGGACCATAAACCCCATAAAAGATAGATCCTAAAATTTATATTTTAATCCCAATAATTTTAAGTTAATCTTAAAAAAATAAATTCTTTGGTAGTGTATAAACCACAAAAAATAAATAGGTGGTGAATATGGAATGTGTCTCATAGAAGTAAAAAAGTGATATGGAAATCTCTTATAATAAGTATCAACTTCCTTCATGCATTTTAAAACCTCATGTGTAATAAATATAAGTTTGTTTTAAATATATTATAGAACTATAATTATATATATCTTATGATATATTATTTACTTATGACATTTTATTACCTATTTATTAACAATTACATGTTAAAGTCGTGTTTTAGGTAATAACTACTTTGTTTTTCATGTGTGCTTTGATTTTTTTATTTTTGGTACTATTGATTTTATAAGGATTCAATAATCTCAAAAAATTTAATTGTCATATAAATAACATATTTATTCATTATATATGTATTTACATTGATCCATAAAAGTTAGATATGGAAAATGAAAGGCATTTCTCATAGAGACGGTAGGTCATAGGTATGCATGAATGTTGTTTCCATTTTCCTAAAGAAAAGAAATAAATAAAGATAAAATATATATTACCATTAGAGAATAATTTTATTTCATATATATCACATATTTTTATTAAACTCTTCCTCATTACCTTCCATGAAAACTGTGAAAGAATCACATCGCTTCGTGAAGCGGTAGTCCTCCATACACATGAGCGATGTTATTATATTCCCATGGAAGGGAAGGTAAGAAGGTATATGTGATAAAACAATTTAAAAAGTAAAATAATATCATTAATATCATATATAGAAATTTAATCGATCATTATATCTAGTTGTAAGATGTGATAATGGAAAAATTAATGACATTGATTCACGAGGCGGTAGTCCATCATACACATAAATGATGATTTCGTAGCCCATTTGATAGAAGAGTAGAAGGATTTGGGTTATTACATTAAAATAATAACATATTAGTATATTTAATATATTGAGGTTATTATATAATAATTTTTTATTAATAATTTAATGAGTTGGAGAAAGAAATAAAATAAAATTCTAGGTTAGGGTCGTTAGCTCTACTTTGAAAAACTTCTTTTGGTTTACACCAAAAGGATTTTTGGGTCTTATTTATGAATGAAAAAAGTATCCAAGGAATATGGGAGGTAATTAAAGAAGTTATTTTTATAGGTTTTGAAATAACCAAATGGTTTTTGAAGTGATAAGAGGATAGGATATAGTGTGGCCTTTTATATGTGAGGTGAGTGGCGCACATGTAATTTTTGAAAAGAAAAAAGTGTACCCACATTTTTCAAATTTCCCAAGGATTAAAAAATGGTAAATTATAAAACTAAAATATATAAGTTCAAAATATTTACATCCAATGGGTTTTGGACATGTTTTGGGTAATTGTAAACCTTTGTCTTTTTAGTTTAACCCTCGGTAAACCCTTTTTTACATTAACCATAGTAAACAATTTTTACTATTTTTACTATTTATTATGGTTAAAAATTAAGTTGAACATATTATATAATATAATTTTCTAATACTGAATATTGAATCCATTTTTTCAAATTCCATTCATATAACTGGAAAATTTTAATTCAAAATTAACCTCACAGATGTGACGAGAAAGTGGGTTTTCAAAAAGAAAAGTTTCAAAAGTTCAAATAGTTCTGATATCAAAAAATAATTATTAAGTTGATTAAAATGAATTAAATTAGATTTATAGACATATAATTGAATAAATTTTAATTTTAAAAAAAAATATTAATATAATTTTAATATTTTTAAATGCTTTACAAAATGATAATTCTAATAAAACCAATATTTTCACTATTCATTGAAAATTTTATCCTCTTAGAGAATTCTCAAAAATTCACCCAAAGATAATTTTTACATGTCTATTTAAATATTTTATTTTATTTTTCCCAATAAATTTTCTAAAATTTAAAAAAATTAATTTTAAATTAAGTGTTTAAAAGGTGATAAATTACTTTTTAGAAAAATAGTGTTTTTAAGCGTAAAATTGGATTTTTTTTCTTATATCTTGTCTAGAAAACGAATAAGATGAATGTTAAACATTTATTTAATATATGATATATATAAATTTCATTAAAATAATTAAGAAAAAATTATTTATTTAATTTATTGAGGTAAAACACATTTGTGTGCATAAAAACATTTTCCATAAAAAATATTTCTTTTGCTCTCAAATAGTTTTTATTTTCATTAATATTTAATTGGTAACAAAATAATTCATTTTATATACATTATTAAACTATATATATTCATAATTTAGATAATACAATTCATTCCCTCCATTCCAATGGTGGAGTGATTATTATAGTAATGTTTTGAAACCTTCATTCAGGTACTTCTTGGACCATGATTTGTCTGTGCTTTGGTTGGTTCTTGCCTTGGGGTGACATAGATATTTTTTTAAAAAATTTGGTATCCCTTGGGTATGAACATGGATATATTATGTTTATAAAAAACCATGCAGTCTGTCTTAGGAAACCGTGCAGCCAAGCATGGTCTTCAATAAGGGGGCGCATGGTTTATCCAAACTCTACAGTCATTTCTCCATACTGTGCACCCTAAAGAAAAGGGGTTATGTATGGTAATTTATTGGTTAAAGTAACAATGTGGAAAAAAAATTCACCCCAAAAAAATCTCTATATATGGAGTATAGTTAAATAGAATGAATACTATTAACTCTACGGCCTCTCCAGCAAACTATTCACGCTAGTTTTTAATGCTCTAAATTTTTAATTAAAAATAAAAGGGACCCCATTTTAATATATAATGACCCCCCAACCTCATATTTTATCAACCTAATCCTTCCTAGGTGTTATAGATTCTTCTACCTTGGGATTCAAGGTGGTTTTCCTTCATTCATTTGGGATCAACTCAAGGTATGTTGTGTTTTTATCATATTTTTCCTTTTCTTATTATATACTCATTAGATATATTATCCTATTATATTATAGAACCTAGAGGGGCTATGTATGCCTGATATAAGGGTTTTTATAGAGTACTTATGTTTTTCTTATAGATCTATGATTTTGATAACTTGATCTACTCTTCGCTAGTCATTATTGTTAAAGGAGAATTAGTCTACCCCCATTCTTGATGTAGGTGTTTATATAAAATGGATAACTTCTATGAATGTCTTATCATTCTTGTAAGTTTTATGTAGTTTATTCATTGTCTTTATTTTATTTGTGGTTCCAAGGTATTTATTTCAAATAGTTATGTTTTTAATGGGGTTTTTTATAATAGGTTTTTTTTGTACACCAAGTGTTTGATTAAAGGATTGAATGGTGGTGTTGATTTGGAAATGGGGTTTCAAACACTGAAGATGTTTTGATTGGATTTGAAATTTTTTATATAAATTATGAGAATAGTTTTGAAATTTATTTTGAAAAACTTGGCACATTTGGAACCTCTGGTGCATCGATAACAGATATGTCACTCGTAGTGTGTGTGATGCCACTAGAGGTTTTGTAATATCACTGGATTGTGGAAGGAATCAATATTGGTTAGTACCAACGTATGCCTAGTTTATTCTTATTTTATGTATAGTATGTATTTTTAAAGGATAGGTCTTGATATGATAAGATTTTTCATTTATGGTTTTTTTATCGCATGATGTATTTTTTCATTGATTATTTCCCACAAGTTTTTTCACATGAGGTTGTATAACATGGTTTTTTCAGAATGATTACTTCATGGATTTTTGTTCACTCACTTACCTTATGGTGTGTGGATATGATTTCTTTTTTTATCACTTATACTTTCCATATACCTAACATTATGAATATAGAATTATTTTATGAAAACCAAAGTAAATGATTTAAAAATGGTTTTGGATTTATGAAAATGATATATAAAACTATTTTTCGTTTTAAAAGCTAGAACTGTTGTATTCTTGTTATTAGACCTTGTATAGACTCTGTGGGGGAATCCTTTTGGGAATTCTGTTCACACACTAATTTTTACTTTGGTAGTTTATCGATGTTGTTTTTTAGTACCCAGGTAAATGTAAGGGAATCTTGTAGCATGTTGGACTCTCTTTTAATTATTTCCTTCATAGTGGGGTGGTTTGGAGGTAATGGTTATTCAAATAGAGACTTTTTGGAATTATCTTTTCATAATTTTCTAGTTTATGCTATTTGTGTTAGGTTTTATAGATCTTGGATGTATCTATTTCTTATGAATTTTACACTGGTTTTATGTCTTATTTTTCAATATTCAAGACCTCATTCCTCTATCTTTTTTATACCTCACCACCATGAATGGATGGCTCATGTGGCTTGTTCAGTTGACTCGGGTTGGTTTTTTATAGACTGGTATCAGAGGGATACTTAGCCTAAAGTATGTTAACACTTCCTGAGTGTATTTTTGTATCTTGGGTAGAAAGGATTTAGGACCTTCAAGATTCAGGTAGTTAGTTAAGGAAGGGGCCTGGCTAGGTCACTTCTATATTTAAACACGAGTTACCATGGGTGGTTGGAAAAAATATAAGGATTGATACTTGGTGTTTAAGTTCATTTGAATAAACCATATAAGAATTTTATTTAAATGGACTAGTTATTTTATTAATATTTCTTCCTTGTTTGAATAATTCGTAACCATTTTAAATTCTTTATGTTTTAAATCATGGAAATGAATTATTAAATTTGGTCTTAAGATTTTGGAACATACTCTGAAGTTGATTGGTCATTGCCTTGTGCTAGAAAAACAATGCCTCTAAGAATATTTATTCCAAATCCAAGAGAGGAATTTGTGATATAGGATATGAATTTGAATCCTCTGGTGGAATCTTCAATGGTTGAATTTATAATCTATACAATTCAGACTCTAGGTCAAGTTAATATTAGGAACCCAGGATGAGTAGTGGATCATGTCTTGAAAATTACTAAACAATGTCCACCCATATTCTATGGTGAAAGACACCCTAAAAATTTGTGGAGAGGATTGAGTGTATTGATAGGATCTTCAACTTATTTAAGACTCCTGAGGATTCTAAGGTGGTTTTTACACATAAATTCTCAATGGAATGGAAAGGATATGGTTGCACTCTCTTGTGCTGGAAAAGTTTTACAGGGATATTTCTTGGAATTATTTCAAGAAAATATTCAATAAAAATTTCACCCTAATACATTACATTTAGTGAATAGTTGAGATATTATTACCTTGGATAAAGGGGTATGTATCATTTTATAGTATTCCACCCATTTTTCTAAGCCGGTGCATCTGGCACTGAAGATTTTCACTAATGATTGCCTAAAGGATTGAAGGTTTGAGTTGTGATTAGAAACAAATATTCAGTTAATTCTGATCCTCATGTGTCTACTAAACTTCATGGAGCTAGTTGACAAAGAATATTTGGATGATTCATGCATAGCTGGAAATACTAGTTTGGGTGGAGCTTTAGTTGGTGTCGTTGTTATCCATGGTGTGTCTTCTGGCCAAAAAAGGAAGTGCAACGTTGGTCAGTTTTCTTCAGGAATGATTTCAGGGGATTCGGTAGGGAATAAGTAGTTTGTCTTCTACTGGTATGGAAGGAATGGTCATACCAAACCTAACTTTATGGAGGCTCTTAAGACTTGTCAACATCATGGAAAATCTATTCAGTTAAAGCATTGTTATGAAAGGATATCCCATGGAATAAAGGCAGGATCCAATTTCACCAAAGGTTTACAGGTTTTCAATAATGATTCCAAGGGTGGTGCATATAATCCTTAGGATAAGGGGGATGTTCATGTGGCTAAGACCTAAATACTTTATGAGGCAGAGTATGCACTTGAAGAATTTTAATTGGGTCTAGTTACTGTTATAGGTATGATGTTTCATCTTTTACAGTGTTATATTTGGTTCATACACATTCTACTCATTATTTTATATCATCAAAGTTATTTGATGCCTTGGAATTATGTTCTAAACTTATACCATTATTGTTGGAACTTTATATTCCTTTGGGATAGAGGTCCGAACAAGGTTTAAAGTGTCCCATGTATTAGGTGATGATCACCAACTACAATGTGATTTGGGACTTTTTAGTTTTTGATGTTGACATATTAAACCTGATACTTAACATGGATTGGAAGTTCTAAATTAAGGCCCATATATATTATTATCATTATTGGGTTTATTTTTTATCTTCTGATGGGGTCACTCATGTTTTTCAAGGTGAGTGGGACTTTAGATCGGGAAGGTAGGGGCTTGTTTTTTCCTTGTATTGGGGTAATATCATGCCAGTTGTTAGAGATGTTCCTCAATTTTGTTGACCATTTTTGGGAAATATTGTTTCCATCAGTGGTGAGTGCATACCCTGAGGTATTTTTGGATTATTTTTACAGTTTACCTCCATAGATATAGGGGAAGTTTACTATGGACCTGCTCCCCGGTATGATAAAAATTTCTATTCCATGTTATTAAATGGAACCTTGTGAGCTGGTGAAACTTAATGTATAGCTTGATGATCTAGAGGGTAAGGAATTCATTAATCTTATTGTTTCAACAGGGTATTTTCCTATCCTATTTTATAAGAAGGTAGATAGAAGTAGCAGACATTTTGTTGATTATCTAAATTTAAATTGGGTGACAATTAAGAAAAAATATCCTATATCGAGGATTGATGATATTTTTGACTAGCTTAGAGGTGAATGTTAGTTTTAAAATATTGAAATTATGTGAAGTTATAACCATTTGAGAGTCCAAGAGTAGGATATATCTAAGAAATCATTTCGGAGTCAATATCATAATTTTGAGTTTCTGGTTATTCTATTTGGTCCCACCAATGCTCATGTGGTATTCATGGATTTAATGAACTGAATATTTCATCAGTTCTTGGACTCTTTTGTTGTTGTGTTTGTTGTTGATATTTTTGGGTGTTCCAAGTCATAGGGGGTAATATGGACCAATTGTATATCATTCTTCAAACCTTAAAAAACATCATTTGTATAGTAAGCCTTCCAAGTGTGATTTTTTCATCCAGGAAGTAAATTTTCTAGGGTATGTTATATCTAAGAGGGACATATTAGTGGATACTATGAAAATATATGTTATTATGTCCTAGGATTAGTCCAAAAATTTGTTTTTTATCTAGAGCTTCTTAGGTTTATCTGGTTACTATAAAAGGTTTGTTCATTATTTCTCCAATCTCACATCTTTGATGATAGATTTTACCTGTATTAGTGTAAATTTTGAATAGAATGAAAAATGTCAGAGATTATTTGAGGAGATAAAGGTGAGTTTTACTTTTTCACTAGTTTTGATTCTTTTGGAACTGGGTTCAGGTTATGATGTTTATTATAATACTTCTAGTTTAGATTTGGGATGTGTTTTGATTCAAGGAAAATATGTTGTGGAATATGGATCTCTCTAGTTATTCCCTCATGAGAAGAACTACCCTACTCATGATCTTGGGTTGTTTTTATTTATGTATACACTCAAAACATTTCATCACTATCTCTTTGGGGAGTAGTTTATAATGTATTTTTATCATAAGATCTAGAAATATATTTTTACTCATAGGGACTTGAAATTACAATAGATATGATAGGTATAGCATCATTAGAATTTTTATTTTGATATTTAATACACTCCTAATAAAGGTAATGTGGTTTACAATGTTTTGAGAAGAAAATTAACGACACAAGCCATGAAGTAATCGGTTGATGAGTGCTCTCTAAGGAGTTAGTTTGCAGAGTTGGGCTTGGGAGTGTAAGAGTTTGGTGGATAGGTGTTCATGGATTCAATGAAAGATAACTCATATTTTTATTAGTGATTTTGGCTCAATTAGTTTATAGACACTTAGTTTTAATCCTTTATTAAAACCCTTTATAGTGGGGAGACCTCAAGTGAGTGATCTCTGTATCCAACTGTAGCTTTGCGCTTCGATTGCAGGTTAGTTGTCACAAATTCTTAAATCCATGAGTTAATGGATAGTGGAAACTAGTCATGTTGGTACGTTCACACTAGTTATACCAAGATGTATCAAAAAAAATGAGGCTTTGATATTGGTTTCTAGAGGTGAGGTGGTCGATTACATATTTTGTCTCACAGTGTCTCACTTGTCATCAAATTAAGGTGGAACACCAAAGACCTACTAGTTTGTTTCTACCTTTACCAATTCCATTATGGAAGTGGGATGATATTTCCATGTAATTAATCATTGGTTTTCTATGGAATCCTAGTGGGAAGTATGCAATTTGGTTGTTAATTGATCAACTTATGAAATCAATTCATTTTATACCTATCTAGGAGAAGACAAAAGTAGAACATCTTAAAGTCTTGTACATTCGAGAGATCGGGAGACTTCGTGGGGTTCTCTCTATAGTTGTTTCTAAAAAGTACTTGAGGTTCACATATGGTTTCTAGAAATTTTTATAGAATGTGATGGTTTAATAGTTGAAATTGATAAGGGAATATCATCCAAAGATAGATGGATATATAGAGAGGGTTCTCCAAGTTCTAGAGGATATGATTTAGTCTTGTGATCCTGATTTTGGTGGATCTTGTGAAAAGAATTTTCCTTTGGTAAAATTTTACTATAATAATAGTTATCATTATTTGATAAAGATGGTTCTATTTTAAGCATTTTATGGGTTTCCATGTAGATCTCCCTTATTCTAGGTATATTTAGGAGAGTTGTCCTTGTTTGGGCCGAGTCTCGTTCAGGAGATAAAAGAAAATGTGTGGTTGATCTGGAAAAGGTTGGTCACATCATAGTTCCATCTAAAATCTTATATAAACCATTGGTGATGACCATTATAGTTTGATGTTGGTGATAATATTTTTCTCAAAGTTTCAACTTTATTCGGATATTTTTGGTTGGGTAATTAGGGTAAGTTCTCACTGAGGTTTGTTGGCCCCTTTGAGATCATGGAGCGACTTGGAAAGGTAGAATATAAATTGGACTTTCTATATTATTTGAATTCGATCCATGATGTGTTTCATGTTCCACATATGAGTAGGTATCACTTGATCCTTCCCATGTGATTTAATAGGAGAATTTTGATCTTGATCTCGATACCATCATTATTGAGAAACCAGTTCATATTATGGATCACTAGAATAAGGTACTTCTTGATAAAATGATTCCATTGGTCTGGGTACTATGGAAGTGACAATGGAAAAACTATGATATGTGGGAGTATAAATCATTTATTTCGTATTTTATGCCTTCTCTTTTTGTGATTCTTGATTTTTGAGCACTTTTTGAGGACAAAAATTCATTATGGTGGGGAGATTGTCACATTCCGTTTCTTTGGTTTAGGTACTTCTTGACCCTTGTTTTGACTATGATTTTTTGGGTCCTTCTTGGGGGTTATTTTAGAAGTTTTATAAAAAATGTGGTAGACCGTGGGGCTATGAACGGTTGGTGAACATTTAGGGAAAACAATGTGGTTTGGCCCAGGAAACTGTGTGGCCAAGCATGGTCTTCTGGAAGGGGGTGAACAATTTGTCCAAAACATGAGGCCAACCCTCCATACCATACACCACTGAGTAGAGGGGATATTCCTGGTTGTAACATCATTAAAGTAACCATTATTTGAAACCATGTACCCTAAACAGAATCTCGGTATAGGGAATATGGTTAAGGTGCATGGTTATTTCTAACCATGTAACCTCCCCATCAAAATGTGCACATGGGTTAATAATGATCTTAATTTTTAATTAAAAATCCATGAGACCCTAATTTAACCTCTAATTACACCCTAACCTCATATTGGATCGACCTAATACTTCCCTAGATGTCTATAGGCTTCTCACATGGGGTTCTAGGTGGTTTTCCTTTGTTCCTAATCAATCAACTCAAGGTATGTTGTGTTTTTTATTGATTTTTTCCTTTTCTTATTAGATCCTCATTGGATCTCTTCTCCTATAATATTTTGGTACCTCAAGGGTATATATATGTCAAATATAAATATATTTGTTTCTTGTGGATCAAGGATCATGATAACCATATCTAGTCTTCCCCAGTCACCGCTGTCGAAGGCGAATAGTTCTACCTCCATTCTTCATGTAGGTGTTTCTATATAGCGAGTTAATTTTATTAATTTCAGATAATTATTATAAAATTTACTTGGTTTATTCATTTAATTGAATTGATTTCCAGTTTTAATTGATTTATTGTAAAGATTCATGTTTTTAGAGATTTTTTTCATTAAAAATAGTTTTTTCACACCAAGTGCTTAATTAAATTATTAATAGTGATTCTGATTTGGAAATGGGTTTTCAAACACCAAAGTGGATTGTATTTAATTTCATAATGTTTTATAAATTATGGGTATGGTCTTGAAAAGGATTTTGAAAAACATGGAACATTGGGAACCTTGGTTGAGTCAGGAACAGACATGTCACTCATAGTATGCATAATGCCACTAGAGGTTTTATGATATCGATGGACTTTAGAAGGACATGATATTGGTTATACCAATGTATGTCTAGTTTATGTTTATTTTATATATAGTATGTATTACCATAATCAAGGTCCCAATATGGTGTGCATTTCAATTTATGGTTTGTTTATAGCATGATGGATTTTTTCATGTATTGTTGATCACGTTTTTTTTTTCACATGAGGTTGTATCACATAGTTTCACATGATGGGTTATTTCATGGATATGTGTTCAATTGATTAACTTATAGTGTATGGATATGATTTTTGTCCTTATCACATATACTTTTTATATTTCCGGCTCCATGAATATGAAAATATTTTATGAAAACCAAATGAAATTTTTTATAAATGGTTTTGGATTTATGATAATTCTTTGTAAAACTATTTTTACTTTTAAAATATAGAACTAATTCATTATTTTTATTAGAATATATAGAGAATATGTGGTTGTATCCTACCGGTTGTTATTATAACACACTTATTTTTACTTTATGCAGTTATAGACATTATTTTTTTGGACCCAAGTAAAGGGATGAACATATTATAGCATTATGGATTCTCTTTTCATTGTCTCCTTCATAGCAAGATGGTGAGGAGGTGGTGGTTGGTCACATGGAGATTTTTAGGTATTCTATTTTCATACTTTTTTGGTTTAGCTTATTTGTATTAGGTTGTATGTATCTTGGATGTATATCTTTATTTCACATTTTACTCTAGTTGTATGTCTTATTTTTTTAATATTCAAGACTTATTTATGTTATATTTTTTGCACATCACCACTGTATTGAGGTGACTTAGGTATCATGTCTAGTTGACTGAGGTTGGTTTGTTACAACTATCATATTAATTGATAAAATTTTAATAGTATTTCATATTTCATAAACACTAGGTATTTCATTTAACTCAAGCTAAACACAATGTTGTGTGTAACACCAAATATCAAAAAGAATAAATTTATTTTAAAAATATAGATTTTACAAAATATTGGGTCATTACATTCTACCCCACTTAAAATGAAATTTTCCCTCAAAATTTACCACTTTGGTACCAAAAATTAAGGATACTTATTCCTTTTTATATCCTTATGTTTCCATGTAACTTCTTCAAGATTGTGGTTTTTCTATAAAAATTGATGGGTTAGTAGACTTATTTTTTAGAACTTTCTCATTTCAATCCAGAATCTCCACTGATTATTCCTCAAAAAACACCATGTTCTAGTGGTATAACCTCTATGTTTAGTAATTGTGATATATTATGTATGTAATTATTTAATATATATACATGGAGCACATTGTGAACCTATGAGAGGTTCAGTGGAAGAACAAGTTGATAATCTATGGTCCTAGTAGGATCAATAATTTCAAAGGTACTGATATACCTAGGTCTTAGTTTTTCCATCTTTCTTCTAGAGATAATTTCATAGAAAAAAATTATCACTAACTTCAAATTATATCTCATGTAAAAAATTAGCAGTATAACATTTCTATTAACTTTTTTCTACCCTTAAATGTTGTTGAATGGATCTAACCTTTTATGCCATCCCATCAGCCTGCTCAGGTCCCAATAGCTTTCTTTCTAAAACTTCTTTCTAGTACGTTGGATTTATACCCTTCATTCCATAAGGGACATCATAAGGAGTCATCTAAATTCTTGAGTGAAATCTATTATTGTATGAAAATTAGACAAGAGGAATTTTTTTATCCCAACCACCTATGAAATCCATAGAAGAAAATATTAGCATATTTTGAAGGGTTTTGATTGTTCTCTTAGACATACCATCTATCTGTGGATGATACGTAGTGCTGAAACTCAACTCTGTATAAATATAATGCTAAAAACATCACCAAAACATCATGGTAAACTTCATATCCTAATTAGATACAATTTAATGTTTTACTCTAGGAAACTGTACCACTTCCTTAATATATATTTTGGAAAGAGGATCCAGATATAAATCTTTTATGATACCTATGAAGTGTGCTGAATTTGTAAGGTGATCAACTACAACCCATAATTACCTCAACATGAAAGATAAGATAAACCATAAAGGTTACCAGTACATTTAAACATATTCCAATAAAATCTAAAGTCATTTCTCCTTAAATAAATTTTTCACTAAAACATATACAAAACTAAAGGGTTGTATTTCCATAAAGGTATCTTGAAATATCCTTAACATTTTAAACTTTGTTCACATAAAACCTAAAAAGGGAAATCAATGACTTTTAAATTATGATTATCCTTAAACTCATAAACCCATAATGGTATCCATAACTCTTAATTTAATCTTAAATGGATACTTATGCACTTCCAAAAGTTAATTATCCTTTTATTCCATACAAAATCTTTTATCTTATGGAATAAATCATTCAAATATTGGGTTCATCCTTATTATAATAGAATATAAAATGTGATTTCATTATTCAATAATCCATTTAGATGCAAATAATCACATGAAATTTCATTAAAGGATTAACAATAAGATTTTCATTGGGCTCATTCATACAAAATCAAACATGAAATTACCAACTAAGGAGGAGAGAGTAAGTGTTTCATAATTATCATGATTCACTTTAGACATTTTCATTGCATAATATTTCCCTTTTTCATTGTATTCAGAAGTTTTTGTGTCTTATAATCCACATTATCACTTGGATTGGGGTATTAATTCACATAATCCCCAAAGTACTTACACTTGAAACACTGGAGTGTGGGTTGTGTGTTAGTTGGTGTCCTCTTCTTCTCTATTTCATTAAACGGACCATTAATCTCATTTTGAAATTCATGGGATTTATGACCTACCTTTCCATGTTTAAATCACATCCTAGTTTCATTTAGTAAATTCCCTTGATGCTTCTTCCCACATTTTTGTCATGTATATGGCAAGAATTTCTTTCCACCATTTTAGTTTTCATGAGACTTGGTCTTCCTTTTCATATAAAAACCATATGAATTGTGTGAATATCTAATTTATATTTCTACCCTAAATGCACATAAAAAAATCTTTATAGATACTAAGGTTTCTTATATTCAAGGCCATTATAAGACTTGATTTTCAACCACCAAAGAATCAGACAATTTTTCTTTTAGGGAAAATGATTAAACCAAAAGAGTACCTTGAATGTCATGTAAAAGTAGTTTCATAGGTTTAAATAGATTCGTCATCCATTTTATTAAGCTCAAGGAATTCCTTATACATCTTTTTGTTAGAATATTATGGATGTACTTACTATTAAATATCCCATTAAACTTTTCCCATTCTATAGATTCAATTTATTTTTATTCCCTCATGTTCTTGATAAGATTCCACCACTGTTCTACTTCTCATTCCAAATGATAAATATCCAAAATAACTTTTTCATTATATGATCATGGAATAATGGAAAATATATTTTCATTAGTATTGATCCATTTATTAGTAACTAGTGGATCAGCAGAACCACTAAAAGAATGTGGATGTTTCCTCGTGAAAGACTCACCAGAAAATTGTTCCCTAATTTTCTCATTTGGAAGTTTAGGAAGATTCATAGCTTGAGAAAGTTGTGGGAGAATAGTAATAACATTTTTCATTCCAAATCCCATTATGGTTGGTTGGTTAATAGGAAAATTCTTTCATTGTATGTCATACTCAGTATTAACACAGATCCTTCTAGTTCTAGCCATTGACTAAAACCATAAATAATAGTGTGAGAAACAATAATCATAGTGGGAAATCACATAATCATGAAAAAATTGTGTTAGTAAAAAATACCTTAGGGTTCCATTTTTCTGGTTTTTTAATTATTTTTGTTGAAAAATACAAATGACCATGAATCGGTATGGTTGGTTCTCCTGAAGCAGGTTTTTAAGGTGACATAGTTTCCCAGTGTTTTCCAAATTTTTGGACCTCAAAATCGGGAGATTGTTTTTTGGAAAAAGAAGTTTTTCTACAAAGGGGTTAGTATTTTTCATACTATGAAGTTTAGTTCGTAGACTACAAAAGTGTTATGTCGAATGTCTTAGGGAAATAAAAAAAGAAATATTTCTACATAATAGTGTTATGCATACCGCGATGCACGCTATGTGGACCGTGTAACGAAAACAGTTCGTAACAGGATTGTAGCTTGTGGGAGGATTTTAATTCATGGGAGGTTCATCATTTTCAGAATGGAGGTGATTATTTTTTTTTCCATTAAGGGTGGTCATTTTCAGAAGACAACTTATGCTACAAATGATCAAAGCACTATGCGAACCACATAAAATAGTCATCGGTGAAGGTTGTACCTCATCGAAGTTTTGGGTAATTTGTATTATCAAGTTTTGTCGATTTATTTTCCTATATAAGGACCCTTGATCACATCAGCAGGTAGAGAGAATTTTATTATAAAATATATTCACTCTAGGAAGAATTCGACAAAGTATGAAGTGGTTCATGGGGGAGGATTCTGTAAAGGGTGAAGTAGTTCGTGGGAAGAATTCCTTGAAAAGAGTTTGCAGGGTTATATTTGTGGAAAAGGAAAAGGGAATGTGTAGAATAAGTGGTCCTATAAAGAAAAAGGAATCCATAGAAGAAGAGGCATCCATGGAAGAATATGTGGTTCATGTAAGAGTTCTGGTTCGTAGAAGGAGAGGTGGTCCGTGAAGAACTTGCATCATGTGGTGAAACATAGTTCACGAAGGACTCATGGAAGTTAGTAGAGCATTCAAGAAAGTTCTCAAATGCATTAAAATAGTTTGAAAAAGTAATTTTCACAAGATAATAGTACACAAAAAATTATATTTCATCTACAGGTAAAAATAGGACTTCTTGCAGAGCATCTATCTACAATTGAGGTTACATTCATTAGTGATAATGAAGGGAACTACGAGTCTGTAAAATGTGGGTGAATCCCTTCCAATATTAGTGAGAAAAAAAATGAATAATGTGATCGTTTCCACCAGTAGTGAACCAAATAAAGAGACATAGAGAGTGTCCCTTGGGAAATCAGTGAGCTGACAATAGACCTTATAAAGGTAGTGAGCCTGTTCATAGAAGTGATCTAACCCAAAACTTATTTTGGTAGTGAGCCTTAGTGGATTTGTTACATCAGTGCATTTTTTTTTTGTATACTCCTTGTACGTAGCCTAGTGAGGGCGACCCAAGTAAAATCATAGTGTCCCATGCATGATTTTATTTCTGTTTATACATTTCTATGAGAAATAGAGATAATAATGTTTTGTTAAACAAAAAAACAAGATCCAAAGGGGTAGTTGTTTTTATCTATCATACCTTGATTCACCCCCCCCCCCCCCTCAGGGTATTTAACCTAGTTGGGATAATAATTGGTATTAGATCTAAAGGTTTAAAGTTAGTGGTTCTCTCTTAGAATATGAAATAGAATTTTTCAATCACAAAGGGATTTTGATCTTCGATGGAAACAATTTTTAATTATGGAAGAATCAGATGCAACACTAAATCCGATAATTATGGATGGATGTGTTTATAATAACAATACTTGGAATTTCATCCAATAATGACAATAGTGCTTTATCAGAATTTGACCTAAGGGAATTGGATAGTGATGCTTAAAGAATCAATGCATTAGGGGGATCCCTATACAATTAAATATATAAGAAGTTGATTTCATGTAATTCATCACATGATATGTGGGAAAAGATACTGATTATTTATAAGGGTTACTCAAAAGTTTGAGAAGCAAATATGTAGATTCTAGTGAACAAGTATGAGGATCTCATTATTCACCCAAATGAGTCTGTCAATACATTCTTTGGCTAGGTAAATGTTTATGGGGAATAAATGTGTGGTCTTAGAGAAATTATTGAAGATATAAATATTGTAAATTATATCTTGATAAAACTTCCACCGCGATTTAATATGAAATTTTTTGTATTGGAAGATAAAGATCCAAAGGAGCTGACATTGGATAACTTGAACAATACTCTTGTATAATATGAAATGATAAATTATTATAATGATGCTATAGAAAAGTGGAAGTCAAAATAACTGGAATTAAAGGCCATAATGTATCTCACCATTTAATTTGGGTAGGAAGATGAAGATACATATGTGGTGATTTTGTTCCTTTCCACAAATTTTTAAATAGGAAAAGGAAATTTCGAAGGGAAACTCCCATTTTCATGTTTTTAATGTGGAAAGGTTGGACATCTTATATAAAGGTTACCCAATAAGTTTCAATAAGATAAAGAGGATAAATCTTAAATTCCCATGAATAACTTATCATGATAAGTGAAAGGAAAGAAAAAATTTAAGAAAAATTTATTCAAAAAGAAGAATCAGTTTTCAAGAGAAGATGATAATTCATAAGAATCTGAGGTAGAAGAATTAGAGGACTGAAGGATAATGAAGCATAAGCTATGGTGGCAGTTGTCATAAATTATATAACAAGAGAATAAAGAAACAATAATGAAGGATAATTTGAAGAAAGGGTTGATATTAAGGCCGAATTAGAATATCCTCTTCAATAAATAGATGTTTGGAGAGCCAAAAAAAGAAATCCAACAAAGTGGTTCATGATTCCAAACTTCATACTTAGCATCAGTAAGAAGAGAATTCTGAGCTTAATTAATTAACTGAAAAACTAAAGTCTTCAATGCTAGAGATATCATATAATTTTATTGAGTACAAGCTCAAAATTGAAGAACAAAAAAGATAAATCGATACTTTGAATGAAACTGTAAATGATCAAATAAAACTCATAGAATAACTTAACGACAAAGTATTCAGTCTATGAAGAAGTGTTAAGGATCTATAAAAATTGTTGAATCTTGGTGCGATATTGGGAAAGAAGATCGTATAGGCAATAGAAAACATGAATGTGGAGCATAGTGGTCCAACAGAACAAAAGCAATAGTTGAATCAAAATGATAAGGCCGGTATGGGGCTTGATCAAAAATAGAAAACACTAATGGTTGAAGTCATACCACAAGCACCCACTATAATATTGAAGATTGATTTTGGTATAAAGCATAATCAAAAGATTCAGAGAACCAAAGGGATAAAAAATGGTGCAGTAGTGACATAAAAGAATGAACCCCAAAATAGATGCTATTGTTGTGGAAACATGGAACACTCACAAAATGTATATTACATAGCCAAGAGGTATCGAAGGGAACAAGACCAACTGAGGTAGCCATACCAAACTCAATATTCCAAGATATCATTTAATGGTCACTATTTTGGGTGTGGAGGAATCATACACATAACAAGATATTTCACATCAAAAATATAGAGAAATGTGTCGAGGAAGACTGAATATAGTCATAAGAAGTTGTTAAATGTATCATCAAATGAGCTGAAAATATAAAATCAATTTGAAGTTCTGAAAGATGAAGCTTCTCCATCACACTTTGAGGAAGATCAAAATTATCAATTTGTATCATCCATGAAGTCATAAACATATATTATAAATAAAATATATCAATAGGTAGTGGTTATAGAGATTGATTTTAAAGAATCATATCACATAGTAATATGGATCATTGATAGTGGATGCACCTCGCAGATAAAAGTAAATAATGATGTGGACCCAAAATATGGTACGATAAAGAAGGTATCATAATATTTGGTAATTATTAAGGATTGAAAATAATTGGATTTGGAAAAGAAAATGTTGGGGGAAATCTATGAGATGTGTAGATTTATTGGTTGTTGAAGGACTCAGTCACAATTTACTAAGTGTTAGTCAATTATTTGATTTAGAACAATCCATAAGCTTTTCCATAAAATTATGATTCATTAAGGAAAAATATGGTGCATTTGTTTTATAAGGAAAGTATATATAAGGTAATATCTATCTTGTGAGTGGATAAGAAGATATGTGATTTCAATACAAAGAAAAATAAGAAAAGTTATGGAATAAACATCTTGGTCACTTGAGCCAAACATCATTGGAAGATCTAGTGAAATATGATGTTACTTGAGACCTCCCTAGATTATCATGTGATCGTACCCATACATGTGATGGTTTTTAACAAGGTAATATCATTCGAAAGACTTATAAAGAAAAAATATAAAAGGTCAATAACATTTCTTGAGTTGGTGCATATTGATGTGTGTGGAACAATTTCACCAAGGTATATTGATGTAATGAGATATTATGTAATCTTCATTGATGATTTTGGTAAAATAGAATGGGTTTTAGTCATCACTCACAAATATGAGGTGTTTATTTTTGCATAAAAACTTACCAAAGGGCAGTTGTGAAGATGTTGGGTAAAATAATCTAGAATATTCAAACAGATAATTGAAAAGTGTACACAAATTGCTAAGTTGAGGATTATCTCGAGAAACATGGGATAAGACACCATGTTTCAGTAGTAAGAACTCCATAGAGAAATGGATTAGTTGAGAGAATAAATCAAATTATCAGCAACATGGATAGAAAAATTCTCATTGATAAAGATATTCTAGATAATTTTTGAAAAGAAACAGTGATAACATCAGTCAACACATCAAATAGAGCATTGTTATTTTTGAAAGAATAAAATACTCCATATGAAATAAGGTATGGAAAGAATCCTTCATTAAAATACTTTCAAGTCTTCGGAAGTAAGTGATTTATTTTCAATTAAGAGAAACATAGGAGGTTTGAATCCTATGGATATGAAGGAATGTTTCATGGATACTAAAAGAAAAAAAAATCATATAAATTCTTTAATAAGAATATGGGGAAGTTAGTTGAAAGAAATGAAGTAACTATAGTAGAGTATGAGAATAATATTCAGTAAATACATGATCGGTATAAAGAGGATACTAATGAAGAAATAAGAAGATCATGTGATTTTCTAGTTCCATAGGATGATTCTTAAGGAGATTCAGATAATGAAAAGGATGAACACAATCTAATATCATCACAAAGATTGAAGAGAAGAGCTAAAATCGATAGACAGAACATAATTGGTGATTAGAAAGTCCCAGTTCATACAAAGAGGATGAAGACTCTATATAAATAATCGTACTTATCATTGGTAGAGCCTAAATTTTTTGGTGAATTAGTTGGAGATAATAATTTGGTTCAGGATATGAATGAAGAGATTGACCAAATTGAGAAGAATCAAAAATGGGAGATTGTTTCGAGGCCAAAAAAATAAGAATTTCATCAGGATTAAATGGTCTTTCACAACAAGATGAATGAAGATATCATAGTGATTTGAAACAAACAATGAATTATGTGAAAATGGTACTCTTAGATAGAGGATATCAATGTTGATGAAACATTTTCACCTATTGCAAGGCTAGAGACAATCAGATTATTCATGTCCATAGCAGTGCAGAAGAAAGTTCAAAGTATTCTAAAAAGATATTAAGTCTGTATTTATGAATGGGATTCTTGAAGAGGAATTTTATATTGAGTATCAGGATGGTTTTCCCATTCATGAAGATAAGAACAGATTTTTTGTCTTAATTATATGCTTATGGGTTGAAGCAAGCACTAAGATCATGTTATTCAAGGCTAGAACAGTTTTTAAAGAAGCTCGGTTTTCAGTATGGTGGATTTGATTGCAATCTATATGTCAACAATGATAGTAGTCAAAGGATGATGGTACTGGTATATGTCGATAAAAAAAATATTCGATGGATCAAATGAAGCACAGTGTAATCAGTTTGAAGAATTAATGAAAAGTTAATTCGAAATGTCAAGGATTGGAGAACTAACATTTTTCCTTGGTTTACAGGTGACATAAAGATAAAATGGAACATTCATTTCTCAATATAAATATTCCAAGGATGTTTTGAGAAGATTTAGAATGGATAATTCCAAGGATATAAATACTCTTATGGCTACCTGAATTAAACATTCATGAGATGGTGAAGGAAATATATTTACTGTAATAGAATACAGGAAAATCATTAAAAGTATATTATAATTGATAGCAACAAGACCTCATATTGTTTTTTACACATTCCAAGTAGCAATATATCAAATCAGTCCCAAATAAATCTACCTAAATGCACTAAAAATAATTCTTCAGTATATCAAGGTCATGGTGGATTTCATAATTATATATAATAAAAAATCTCGACATAAGTTATTGGTCTATACTAATGCTGATTGGTTTGGATCAGCTGATGATAGAAAATCAACATCAAGTGGTGCATTATATATTTGTAGATTGTATATTTATTTTCTAATAAAGAAAAAATATTGCATTTTTATCACCACAGAAGATGAATATATTTTGGATACTCAAGTTTGCATGTGGTTATTATGGATGAAGTAGTAGATTGATGATATGTGATTTGAATTCAAGCCTTTGATTGGAATCCATTGTGATAAATGAAGTGCTTTAAATATTAGAAAAAAATCATTCCATCACAAAAATACAAATCACATTTAAATAAAGTATTATTTTATCAAGGAGAAGGCAAAGAAATGGCTTGTGAAGTTAGATTATGTGCCTACAGAACTATAGGTTCCAAACATTCTGACAAATGCCTTACCCAAATAAGTGTTTGAAAGGCATCAATTGTCTCTGAGAGTTCATTTGACTCCCCACACTTTAGAAAGTATGAATGTGGGACCCCATCTCCCCAAGGTATGGTGTGTTTTTTCTAATGTGTTGATATGTGTTATTTACCCTATTGAAAACCATAATGAAGTGACCTTCAAGTTCGTTGATAAAGGGGGAGAAATTTTGGATATAAAAGGGGAGAAAATTTCTTAATCAAGACTATGGGGGAAGCTGATAAGTGGAAAAGTGATATAGGGGGTATTAAATCAGATAATGCTAAAGGAGATCGATAAAAGGTTATATATCATGATAGATGAGGTCTGTGATGAAATAAAATGAGTGTTTTTTAAATTAAATGAAGTGATTCATTGACTAACTTTGTATTATACTCTTGTTTCTCATATTCAGCATGGATCATGTGGGATTAGAGTATGTGTTGAGTAAATCCTTGATCACTATCTTAATCAAAAAAGGTAAATCCTATTAGATCATGGAATAACCTTCAATAATATATCAAAATGAGAAATTTTATCAACAAACCCGAAGGAGGATATTGTTGGTAAAAATCCCTCAAGGTTTCATTTCAGTGTTTTTGGTGTGATTATGTTTGTTGACAAAGATAGAAGACCATGAATCCATATTTTTAGTGTTGTCGAAGTAGATTTTTTCACTAATGGATTCATATTTTTTGGACTGTGAAGTGCAGTTCACATAGCACAAAGGTGGTATGTAGAACAGCTTAGGGAAATCGGTAAAGCAATATTTCTGCATAGCAGCGCTATACAGACCACAAAGTGGGATATGGGAACTTTGCAGTAAAAATAGTTCAATAAAGGTTCAAAGATCATGGTAGGATTGAATTTCATGGGAGGATCCTCATTTATAGAATTTAGGTGGTGATTTTTGGTGCCATAAAGGGTGATCATTTTTAGAATACATCAAACGCCGCAGAGGATCAAAGTGTTATGCAGATTGCATAGCACAGTAAATGGTGAAGGTGATACTGCAAAAAAGATTTGGAAAATTAATATTAGAAGATTTTTGTGGATATATTTTCCTACATGAAGACCCATAATCACATAATTAGGCAGATTTAATTTTATTAGAAACTATCATCACTTTGGGAATAATCAGGCAAAGTCTGAAGTGCTTTGCGAGGGAGGATTCCGCAAAGGGTGAAGTAGTTCACGGGAAAAATTCTACAAAAGGAGTTTGTAGGGATTTGTTTCCTGTAAAAGAAAAAGGACGGCATATTATAGGTGTTTTATGGAAGAAAAAGGTATTTGTAGAAGAAGAGGCATCTGTAGAAGAAGAGGTGGTCCATGGAAGAGAGGTGGTCCGTGAAGAACTCGTGCCACATAGTACAATGCAGTTAATGGATATTGAGTCAAATGGATAATGTAGAGACCATGTCAAGTATGTTAATTTGTTTAGTTAAATTAAAAATGGTATATTGGTATTTTTTCATAGATTTAAAAATAGATTAAGGGGTTATTTGGAATGTCATGGTAAATAGGTTAATTGAGTTAATGGATATTGAGTCAAATGGATTATGAATTATGTTGAAATCCCTAATAAGGTTAGTGCCTATGAATCAAAGAGAATGTTGAATAGGGTAAAGGATAATAAATTGATGAATATGTATATGGGATTTCATAAGGGAATTGATGAATTTGTTAAATGAGTTAATACATTGTAAATGATGAATGAGTTATGTGATTTAACATATATAAATGGTGGAATATGTTAAATGGTTTAATGGATGGAAATCAGTGGATATGATTAATGAGTTTAGGCATAATAATTTGTAATTAGAAAAATGGAATAGTCATTTAAATGGAAAAGTGTTAATGGGTTATGGAATAATATTTATTTTCACATGTTAATTATTGTGGATTGTGATTTCTATTTGAATTGGTTGTGTTTGGTTGTGATATGGTATGTGTGGTGAATGTATATATATAAGCATGTGAACATGGCTTGGTAGTGTGGGGGTATTGAATGAGGTTTTATGCCCACGAGTCAGGTTAGAATGAGGCTCTAAAATCCACCCCATAATTCACAGGTTAGGGAAGGGGATAGAGCTCTATTTCCATAATGGTTTCATTCCACTTGGATTGAGGCTTCGGGGTGAGGAAAATGTGTTTTTTGTGATGTGTTTATCCCTAGTAAGATAGGAAATTGAATTATTCGCTTATGAAAAGTTATGAATGCCTTAAAACCTTGTATGAAAGATGTAAATTCCTAACCCATGGAACACATGTTTAATGAATTTAGTAAGGAAGAATATGCAAGTGATGAATTGGTACTGATGTTAAAAATGGTTAAAGTAAAGATTGTTAACTAAAGGGACCTGAAATATCCTTTAAATGCTTTTAATTTGTTTAGTAATTGCAAGATCTATCTGTTTAGGCTAGATATTTGTAGATATCTCTGGTGGTGGCATACTAAGTTGTACTCACACCCTACTCGGGCCACCATTGGGTACCTGAGTAGATTTCATGCTTGGAAGTCAGGATAAGGGAAAAGGACCCATCCTTGAGAGTTGAGTCGGTCTTGGGATGTGCATTGATGAGGTTTCTAACTTGGATTCAGTACCGTCATGTTGATTCCATTGTTTTTCTTTATTTTTGTTTTTGTTCACTTGGAACTGTTAGCATGAAATGACATATTTACTATTGGATATGGTTTGTACCCGGTTTTGGGAGATGGTTGTCTATGCATGTTCATTGGTTATTACATATTGTTTCACCTATTTAAATTGTTATCTGATGTGGCTCACTCTAGTAAATAGGATATAGTCTCCCCACATGGCTTATTAGACCCTCATCGCTAGTTGGAAACCTCTGGCATAAGGGGACCCACATCTGAGGTCAGGTGGCAACCCAACTCGGAGCACCGGTTTAGTGACTCCCAGGTCGAGGACATAACAATAAATGTTTTATTCAAAATTTTACTTGATTATCTAACTCATTAACCAACTTCGAATGTAATATATTTAAGTTAATATGGTGAGAAGAATGTAAAGAATTTTCTTAATAATTAAAGAGGATATTGGAAAATTAACTATCATTAACTTTCCAATCAATAAGGTATGGATTGTGATATATAATGATAGATCAAATAAGGGACATGCATGTGTCCTTATGTAGAATGATAGATTCATTGAATATGAATCACAATAGATCAATATTTATGAAAAGAATTATCTAACGCATGATCTAGAGTTAGTAGCTGTAATATTTTCATTGAATATATGGAAGCATTAGCTTTATGGTGAAAAATGTGAAATATATATCGATAAAAAAAATTTAAATACAACTTTTCATTAAAATAGATCAACTTGAGGCGAACTAGGTGGATAGAATTACTCAAGGATTATGTTTTCTCAATACACTACCACCATGAGAAGGCAAAAAAGGTAGTTGATGCCTTGAGTCAGAAATATCAGGGAGTTTTAACTAAAATGAGGATTGAAAAAATACTATATTAATGAATTTAGTAAAGTTGGATATGATAATCATTAAGTAAGGGTAAAAAAAATCTATTCTAAAATATTTCAAAATAAACCATATTTTAGAAACTAAAAGGTTCCTGGTTTGGTGATAATAATTTTGAAAAGAAAATCAAATTCGAGAATGATGGGATGTTGGTAGAATCCAATAATGAAGTTAGTATATTGAAATATTTAAATTAGTTATTTGTTGCATACATTATTGAGATAAAAAGGGAATTATTAGATGAATTTCATGGATTAAATTTCTCTATACACCCTGGTATCGCAAAAAGTTATTGGGATTTGAAGGAACATTTTTTATGGAAAATATCAAATGGGAAATTGAAAATTATGTATCAAGACTTTTATTTTTTTAATAGATTAATATTTAGATACAACATCCTAAATTATTTTTGTTACCTCTACCTATTTATGTGTGAAAATGGGATGATCTTACTATAGAATATTTCACTATATTTTCAAACACCCCTAAGAAATAATAATTTCATATGGGTTATTGTTGATCATATTACCAAGTCCAAAAATTTCCTTTATATAAGGGAATAAATTCCTCTTAATCGTCTCATGTGGCTCTATATTAAATAATTTATGGTAATTCATAGCACACCACTTTTGATTTCATCTGATCATGACCCATGGTTTACATTAAATTTTGAAAAAAAAATATTCAAAAGGCTCTCGACACCGAACTGTATTTGAGAACTGATTACCATTATCATACATATGGATAGTCTAAAAGAACTATTTAAACATTATAAGTCATTTTTAGATCCTTCTCACTTGACATTCACGGTATGTGGGATCATTATTTACCTTTGGTGGAATTTTCATATAATAATTGCTTCTATTAGAGAATACAAATGGAACTTTGTGATGTAGTGTATGGAAAAAGAAGTTATCCACTTACTTATTTGGATGAATTTGTTGAAAGGAATATTTTACACCCAAAACTTGTTAATGATACAATGGTGAAAGTGAGAACAATTTTGAGTCATATCAAGGCATCTCAGATAATGAAAAATATTTATGCGGGTAATAAAAGGAAAGTTTATAATTTAAAGTGGTAGATCATGTTTTATTGAATGTATCTATGTGAAAGGGTACTATAAGGTTTGGAAATAAATTTAAACTAAGTCCTAGGTACATCAGTACTTTTGAAATTCTAGAAATAATTGGATTTATGGATTACCATTTTATAATTTCACTTAGACTATCTAAAGTTTAGGAATTGTTCCATATCACTTTATTAGATAAGTACAGGTCAAAACCTTCACATGTTCCTCAAATTAAATATATTTGGAACCTGATTTATATTATTATAAAGAGATTATCATAATTCCTAACATTTTAAAATAAGTGTTGTACAATTATACAACTCTATTGGTGAAGGTACTTTGGATAAATCATAAAATAAAAGAGGAAATATAGGAACCGGAAAAGCTTATGACCAAGAACTACCCATGTCTATCCATGAGGTGACATTATATAAATTTCATGGATGAAATTCTTGAAGGATAAAAGAATGTAACACTATATATTTGATTATACTAAGTAATATTTTATTTCTAAAGAACCTATATCACAATTCACATAGCTTTATTCAAGAATGTGATTAAAATCTAAATGAAAAAATTTTATAAATTTAATTTTAAGAATTAATTTTATTTAAATACATCATATTAAAATTATCTTAGGATAAATTTTTTATTTTTTTAGAAATATATGATTTTTAGGTGAATAATGAAAATTTTTGATTTTATAAAATAATCACTTTTATGACCTTATAATGACATAAGAATAATTATAAGGTTTAAAAAAATCAAAAATAAATATATGTTGAAGAATTAATATAATGTATATAAAAATATAATACTGAACTAAGAAATATATTCTTAACATTTGGGAAATCCAAGTAATGATTTTTTTTATATAAAAATTATTTTTAGTTATTTCCTTTTAATCACATATTTACAAGTAACCTTTTAGTTATGGTTTTATTTTAAATAAAAATAATTCTCATTTAATTTTATGTAATCCAAATAATTCCATTATAAAAACATTATACTTTTTTTGTAAAATCATTTTTATGATTAAATCAAAAAAATATATAAAAACTGTTTTTATTGGATTTTGTGAACTTATATTACAATAATTTATACCAATTATATGGTTTTAATCATGTAAAATAGATTCCATATTTTAAATCATTCTAATTAATATTAGGTAATAAGGTCGACTTAATTTTTGGTCATAGTGACCATGTTAAATATTTATCACCTCAGTTAAGGGTAAAATGGGTTAAAAGGGTTAAAAACTGTAAGGATTCAAGATAACACAAATAATTAAATATATATGATATTTATGAAATAATTATGATTATTTAAATATAATATATCATCTACCTTCTTACCCTTCCATCTATTGGAAAATGATAATGTCACTCATGTGTACGTGTGGACTACCATCCCCCACGAAGCGATAGGGTTTGTTTTTATATTAACACTATCAATAGATGATTATGAAATTGTATATAATGAATAAAAACTGTATCCATAAAATTATTGACATTTTTTTATGATTTAACCATTTCATTACTTCTTTAACTGTGAACAATATACTGAAGTAATTTTGGACAAACCGACTGAATAGCCTTAATTTTCTCAACATAGGAAATAACTATTCAATGAATGGATTTAAAATGATTATAAAAAGAAATTAAAAATGTAATATAGATGAAAAAATTTATTACTCAATTATTTAATAAATTTAAATTCATTATACTAGTGTACCAAACATGTATATCTAATAAGAAACCCAATGTTATAGATTTAGTTTTCAATGTCCTTTTATTTTGGGATTATTAATTCTTGGATTTCCTTTAGTAAAATTATATAATCCAAATATTTTAAATCCCATATATTTTATTATCCTCTAGTAATGTTGGGTTTTACATTTTTATATTCCATTTCTTCTCTTCTTGGTTCAAGAATCAATAAGTTACATATAAGGTACTTTCTTATAAAAATTATTTTTTAATGTTTTCCTTATAACTCTTTTTATTCTATGTCAATGTACTTTTAAATGTTTTAGTAATGTCCCTATTTACACTCTAATGATTATTTGAAGTCATTTTTAACCATATTTTATTTTATTTTCAATGTTTTAATAGGAATATTCTTGTTTTTTCTAAATGAGTTTATTTTTTATTTTTTACCAAAAGTATGAAAGGAATATTTTCCTTAACGTTTGCCACCCAAATGGAGTTTACCACATTATGACCTAGCTTTTCTTTGAAGCTTCCTTTACATGTTTTCATTTTTATTTTTAATGAAAATAATTCTTAAAATATTTTGATAATTTTAATTTAAAATGATATCAAAATAAAAAAGTATTATTTTATTTAAGGAATGAAAATAATTTTGAAAATTTATTTATAAATCCATTCTTAAAAAAAGTTATAAGTAGGTTATTTTTAATTTACTGATTCTATTTTAATTTCTAAAGGCTTGGTTTTCCAAAAAAATATTCATTTCTGATGAATCTATGGTCTTTTATCATCCATAACTGATAATATATTATAGTTTATTTTGTGATCATTTAATTTATTATGATAATGATCTTTATCACTTTCCATTATTCATTAGACATTATTTTTAACCTTTATTTCCATATTTTCAATTTCATTGATGAATTTAGAAACATTTCGATTAATTTTATGATTTTTCAACCATATACCATTTCTATATATTGTATCAATTGAAGGAATATAATTAAGTAAGTTATTTAATTTACTGGGGAAATATTTATGTTCTCTATTCTTGAATCAATATAGAAAATTGTTCACTTATAAAGCATTTTCAAAATGAATTGTATTGATTATTCAAAAATATTAGTAATTTATAGGATGTGAAAGTAACGGGTGGTCCCCAGTTATAAATATCCCCTTGATTCATCGACAAGTCTCATGGGACAAAACAACATGCATGCTTTATTATATAGGTATTTGGTTAAAACCAACCCATTTATTAAGAATGAGGTCTTGGTTTAAAGGCCTAGGAGGTAATATTCACAATAACTTGGTTTAGGACTTGATAAAAAGTTCATGAATGTCAGTATTTATGAATTTCATTTATTAAGAATTAAGTTTCCATTATCCATCTAATTTTAATGTTGATAGTATCCATGGAAGTTCATTGAATTGAATTTTTTTTAGACCAAGTGGTGTTAATTTTTGTTTGTATAGGAAGAAGGATTGTTGTGTATTTACATTCATTGTTATCACAAAAATCACTTAAAAATATTGATCCTTCTTTATAATGTTTCTGTATTGAGTCTAAATGGTTGAGTTTATCAGACAGAGTAGAACATATTGAGGTGATTAAACTGAGGATGGAACCAAATTTATGTCCAATTATTTTCATATTCCCTCTTAGACAAAGATTTTTAGACAAGCTAAATTAGGTGATAGTTTATTTTCTTCAAAGTAACAATTATAATGATTACTAAAGGTTATCATTATTCAAGAGGGGATTATTCTAATTATATGAAGTTTTATCAGATGGTTATATGTATGAAGTCTACCAAATGAACTTCATAGAGAAATCGGAAAAAATATTTCAAGTGAATTTCATCAGGTAGAGGTTTCTGAATAAATTCATTGGAATAGTATACCAAATAGATACCATTATTCCGATAGTGTTTGTGATTCAATTTAATGTAATAATTTTGGATAAATAATATCTTTACAATTTTTTATCATACATATTTTATAAACAAATTCATCAGATAGAGTTTTCCAAGAATAATCATTAGAAGATGTTTCCAAGAAAATTCATTGAAAAAATTATATAAACACTGTAACTCAAAGATCTACAAACAATGGAAACATATAGAACTTATTGGATAAAAAATATTAAGTTATAGAGGATGAATAATTATCGATTAGAGGATTTTCAATGAATATTTATCAAATGATGGGTTAAGGAAATTTATAAAGTTTTTTTTATGGTATATAATTGTAAAGATAGTAAGCTATTATTTCAATGTTCATAAATCTTGATGTGATTTGAGTAAGGTTTGAAGATTATTATTGATACTAATATTTGAGTAAATAATTTATTAATTTTGTTGAATCTAGATTAATCGAAGTCTTTGAAGCTGTTCAACTAAAAGAATACTCGAGCGTGAGTTCAAATTTGGAAGTGGGAAATTAAAATTTGAAAATTGTGTTAATCCCTTTAATTTTGGAGAAATGTTTCTTATATAAAGGGGAGTAGGAGAACTGTGAATTTTTTGTTTTTATTTTGAACACATTTGAAAAAGTGAGGTGTCAATCGAGGATCTTGATAGATCTCTTATCAATGAATCAAACTTAGTGCTACCAGACAGAGTGGTATCAGATAGAGTGATACTGTAAAGAGGGTATTAGATAGGCATAGTACTATAAAATGGTCATTAGATAGAGGGTGATGAATAAAGAAGTTATTAGATGGATGTGTTTATATAAAAAGTTCAGTTAGATGGTCTCTCTTGTAGTTGTGCAAGAAATCAAAGTGGAAGAATATGAACTTATAGGAAGGAAAGTGTAAAGAAATTGTAAGCAGTACAATGATAACAGATTAAATCCTATTGGTGAAACTTCCTTTTATTGTTTTAAAAAAAATATCATATTATATATGAAATAAGTATATGCACTGTCAAAATATTATATTGATTTTCAAGTGATGGATATTCCATGATAGTTGTAAACCACAATAGATTGTTTTCTAGTTGATGTTTAGTCTTGGATTATTTCCAAACCATATCAAGGAGTAGATACTCTTATTGATTAGTGAGCCTAGAAAATTATTGTGTTCTTGTTAGTGTTCTTATGTGTTGTGTTTCAATAAAATTAATTCTCCCTAAAAAGTTTCAAATTTTGTTTTAAATAATAAAACATAAAGAATAGTAGATCTCTGATTCACCCCCCCCCCCCACCCCTCAGTAATCACACAGATCTGAATGGTTCCTTTCAATTGTTGTCAAAGACTATGTTTACTTTATTTAATCTTGTTTTTTTTTTGAAGTTTCTATAAGAATAAGGTTGTTATTGTTATTCAAAACTCATTTCTGAGTAAGGGGATTCATTTCTTAAATGGAAAGAACTATCATATCAGGAAAGACACAATGTTACTCTATATTTTATCAATTGTATATGAAGTTCTTAAAGTTATAATAGATGTCTCCACTCCTCTTACTTGGGTTTATCCATTAATATATATAGACAATATAAATATAGATATTGATGGGTGATCGAGAAATTTTATACCTTCCTCCTTCCCTAAAAGTGAATTTATGGGGTTAATGGAATTGGAATAGATAAAGTCATGTTGGAAAAGTTTGAAAAATATCTACAAAGGAAATGTGAAAGTTAAAAATTCCAAGTTGAAAATATATAAATTGAAGTATGAAGATATTAAAATGGGAGGTGATGAATATTTTGGTGATTTATTTACAAGATTCAATGGCATTGAAATCTCTAAAATATGTTTCAATGAGAAATTAGAAAATATGATTATTATTGAAAAGATTATAAGAATTATTCCTAATAAATTTGATGTCAATTTATCATCCTTAAATGGTATAGATCTTAAAACTATTTGTCAATATTATTTTCATAGTATTCTCATCGCATGTGAAATGAGAAGAGATAAAACTTACAAGAATAAGGAAATTTTTGATTAGTAAATCTCTCTCAAGGTTGATAAAAAGGAAATTCAAATAAATTTTCCCAAGAAGAAGATATAAAAATAAAAGTCTCATTAAAAATAAAACGACAAGAAGTTATATACATATAAAAAGAGAAACTTTTTGTATAACTATTAGAAGGATGATGATCATGAAGAGGAAGGTGAAAATTCCAATGATGATGTTATTGAGAATTTTCTTATTGCAAAAGTAAATGATGATAATTGTACTAGTAATGAAAGAAGGAACTCTAAATAAGATGAAGTGGAAAATAATATGGAGTTTATGCTTAAATTATAATTGAAATAATGTCTTTAATATATTATAAAACTTTATAAAGATAATAAGGTTCTAAAAAAATAAATAAATATTTGAAAACAATCAGGAATCATCTCCCAAAGAGAAATATATGTTTTTAAAAGAGATAAATGTTCTAAAGAAGTTTCTTGATGAGGATAAAAATCGTAACATCAATCTTAAATAAAACATGAAGGTAAAGGATAAGTAATTTTACATTGTACAACAAAAGTTGGTTAAAGATGAACAATGAATATTAAACTTCCAAAACTAGATTTCAGAATTACATTAAAGGCATAAGAAGTGTAAAACTAATAAGGATCAAAAAATATCATCCTAAAAGGTTAAATATAAGGTTTAAAAACTTTATAATAAGAAGCAAGTTAAATATAATATTTCTGTATCTAAAATAGAAAAGTAAAAAATTATGAAATTTTTAAGGAATCAATGTTTTGAGAAAACATTACTATAACTAGAGGCTCTACTAAGAGAGAGAATAAATATAGTAAAAAGAATAATATTTCAATAGGTGCCCAAAATTTTAGTTTATAATAAGGATCCAAGGTTAATGGTTGAAAAAATGATGGAAAAAAGATATATACTTTTTGAAAGATTATTGGTTTTATAGGAAAATATTTTTTATGGATATTTTCGATACTATAGAGGCTTTAGTCATATAGTGAAAATGTGTTGGTTTAATCATCAATACTGCAATATATCCATGAGGTATTAGAGGTATATTTTGAGGATTGTTCAATCCACTCAAAGAAGAAAACTTGAAAAAATTAGTTTGAAAACTAAAAATATATTTCAACCACTGGAATCTATTTTTCAAAGTTATAATAAACCCATTAATCTTTATAAAGGATGTCTTGTAATGCAACCAACTCAAAAAAGTTTATATGAAAAATCTGACAACCCTTATGTGAAGTAAGAAAAAGGAAACTAAAATTACTTGGTTTTTTAAACTTCTATCAAAGGCAAAAAAAATAGAACAACCATAGATATTGGGCATTGGGTGTTCATCACATATAATCAGAGATTTGAAATTATTAAAAATGTGAAATATTTCAAATAAAGAAGATTAATTTTTGAAATTATGAGTCACTCGGAATCAAAGTAATTGGATCTAATATAATTGGTAAAGAAAAATTGAAATCCATAAGTGCCTTATTTATTTAAGAATTATAACACACTTTTTTGAGTGTTTCATAGATTATTGATGAAATAAATGAAGTAAATCTTAGAATATATGGTATTTCTATTATCTGAGCATGATGGAATAAAATTGGTTATGGTATAAAGGGATTTGAAGTATATGCCAAAGTAATATAGACATTCTTAAAAAAATGGAAATTATTTATGATGTTCCTAATATGATAATAATAAGAGATTAGTGTTGTTTGGTATAGTTAAAAGGAAAGATTACAAAATCAGTATATAAGAAGGTTGAGATACATTCAATTCATCTCTTAGAGCTTATTCATTTTGAAAAATATATTCCCCTGAGAAAAAAATTGACAAATGGAGATAAGTATTTTATTGCATTTATTCAAAATTTCACTCGTATTACATGTATTATGTTCTTGAAACATAAATCAGATGCTCTAAAAATATTTAAGAGTTTGAGGAGATACACTAAAAGGAATGTGGATATTCAGTGAAGAATATTTGAACTAATAATGGTGTTGAGTACACGAATGGAATGTTTAAATATTATAATGAAAAATATGAAATTCATCATGAACATTGTGAACCATACAAACCATAATAGAATGGTGTTGCTAAAATAAATAATATAAGTTTAGTTTAAATGGATCTAAATATGTTGATTGAACATGATACTTATATATTCCCTTAGATACAATCTATTGGACCAGTAGTTCACATTAAAAATGATTTTTTCTATAAGCCAAACTGTAATATGACTCTATATGATATGTATTATAAAGAGACCTCAAGTTTGAATTACATAAGGTTATTTTCAAGACCTTTAATTATCAAGGTCAAGGGTGAAAATATGGGAAAGTTTTATCAAAGAGGTGTTAATGGTATCTACCTTAGATACACTTCTAATGGTAGGGGATACGTGTGTTATAAAAAGTAAGCTAGAAATATTTCTAAATTTATATATGTGAAAGTATAGGAACATTATAATAGAAAGGGATCATGGTTAGTAACAAATATAAGAGAAAGTGAAGATGAAGTTGTTATTGTTAAACAACATGATTTTCATGACCTGACCTAATGGAGATTGAGCCGCAACTACCCAAAACCTTCCTCCATTGGCCAGGGGCTGAAGATAAGTGTTAAAAGGCATAACTAATATGTTAGGCCTTTTCATATTTACTTGTATGCACACACCCAACCATCTCCATGAATATGTGCATAGAAATAAAAAAATGTTACATCTAGAGTAAAAATCATGCATGTAAAACCTATAGAGGGTACAAGAGTGTGACAGCATAATCAAAATTTTGAAAAGGGAAAAATTCATGCTCAACCAAAAAGATGTCCCAACCTAAGAAAATAGAAAATAAATTTTGAGAGATCCAAGCTCTGAAAGATCTTACCACCATACGTGGTCTATTACACTAGGTTATCCTTATACTCCTCTGTAACCAATGTTGGCCTTCCCATTGTCTGTATAATACATGACACATAAAGGAAAATTTAACATAGGGGTGAGTATATACGTACCCATTAGGATATCTGAAAATCTAAAGGGGGCAGCAAGAGACATTATAGGAATAGAAATCTCAACCCAAAGAAAGAGAGTAACAAAAACCAATTAAATGGATACCGGTATATATATACTCATAAAAGAAACCAAAAATGAGAGGTAAATGGGATCTACATATTACATCCTAGCCTAGGAAAAGAGTTTCATCTATTCCATCGTCTATCATTGATGCCCATCATCTTGCATGTCAGTCCATAGGAGTAACCATGTGGAGGAACCATTCCTCTCCACTATATTACACATTCTAAGGGATACAATATTCAATAATATGACTCATTCCCTAGTGCATATGGGGGGTTTCACTTAGGGTTATGAGTAATTTTTCCCTATATGATAGGGGGTACCACTCAGTAGATAGAGGAGTTCCACCCTATTCCTTCAAGGGGGTACCACTAAACGTAAGGAGGGACCACACCTTAAATGATAGGGGTACTACTCATTAGATATAGGGAAGACACCCTAATTACATAGGGGTAACACTCAGTAAATAGTGTACCCCCATCCTAATTCCATAAGGGGTACCACTCATTAGATAGAGTACTCACATCCTAACACCAAAGGGGGGTACCACTCAGCAAATAGAAGACCTACACCCTAACGCCATAGAGGGTACCACCCTATAGATACAAGACACACACCCTAACTCCATAGGGTGGTAATACTCAATAAATAAAGTAACTTCACTCTAAAATTATAGGGGTACTAATAGGTAGATATAGGAACCTCAACCTAATGCCACGGGAGGTATCAATTTATGATCATGCTCGATCACTTCCATAATCAAGCATCACCTAAAGAAGTTTCCCACCCATAAAATTTCATTTTTTATCTCAAAATCAACCATGAATTCCGCCATCCCATTCTATGTAGAAAAAAAACTTAGGATATGCTATTTTATGGAAAAATACAATTTCAAACAAAGAAGATATGAGACTTATAAGTTTCCTCAAAAAGGAGGATACACAACATGTAAGGGGACCCACATGGTGTGTGGTCCCTCTTTATTTTCTGGTTATGTCCCTTCTAGTAGATGGATTACTGCTAATGTGTCCCTACACAGCATGTAAAGGGACTACATATCATGCCTCAGCCACCCGATTGTCCTACCCATGCTCCTAGTCATGTCCATGTAATATGGCTGGTGCTCATATACTTTGATACATGGTGTGTACTCATAAATTAGGTATTTCTAATGTCCTTAAATCCATGTATGTGTACCCTGGTCAGGTACTGGTACATGGAATGTACCTAGTTATGCATGTGTACTCTGATACAGGGTGTATCCTCCCCACATGGCCCTGCCCATGTGCTCTTGTCATATGGAATGTCTCCCTAGGGAGGATCACATAGTGTGTGGCCCTTCCACATGGAATGTTGTCCAGCCACATGGTTTGTTATCCTTAAATTTCTCCAAAACCCTACCATTGTATCCATAGGGGTACTACATAGCCTTTATTCATCCCAGTACACTCTGTGTAGTTTGGATTTTCATAAAAATTCATATATGATCCATGTGTATCTATTCTATGCTCACCGCCTAGAATCACACCTCAGGTTCACCTAAAATTGAATGGGAAGCCTCTATTCCTCGATTTCGACCCTCTGGTGGCTAGAAATCAGAGATCTGATTCACCTGTATGAAGTCGTACATGCTTTTATAGCTTTTGGAACCTCCAATCTTCTCACCAGACTTTCGATCCATAGTGGAATCACCCACATCCCACGAATTATCCCAAATACATACTTGATTCATCAAACCATTCATCTCACATGAATTCACCATAAATCTAGGGGATTAATCGATCTCGATCCCACCTAGAAATGTCAAATCATGACTCCATAGACTAATGATTAATAACATGAAGAATATATGGTGGAAAAACACTACAAATGGATGTTTAATAATATTTGACCAACAATTCTTGGACAAAAAATATAATTTGGGATATCTATGGTGAGAAATATGGTGAAATAGGGATTTATCAAATAAATAAATTGAATCTAAAACATGGGTGTATGAAAAGGCTCAGAATTGATGCATATCAAGGGAATAAGAATGATCATTCTCAATAATTTAATCATATGGGGAATAATTTATAAATGGAAGGTCCTATATCAATTTGGATCGTTCATCGATGAATAATGTGCTCGCCAATGAAGAAGATAAGTTATTGGATTCACTATGCCTTGATTTTTCTAGATTTAGAGGCTCATCATCATCTGATCTTGATTATCCAATGGAGGGTGGAATAAATATCCTCTCAACAGTCTTGGTTTTATTTATCTAGTCTTGGAGATATTCTATAACATTATATTTATTGATAATTTCTATTTAGGTTATTTAATGACATAATTAAATTAATTATTTAATTAATCCCTTGAATGTACTTTCAACTGTCATTTTATCTGAACATCCCATGCCAAACCATTTTTGGTCTCACCTACGGTAAAACTCACCTTTTGAATTCAAATGTGGTCTCATATTTTTAATTTTAGACTCCTTTAAGGATATATACCATTTTCTCTAAGAAACAGTGCATGTGTGATATAAAATATTTTTAATATTTTTATGAAATTAATTTTGGGAACACCGGTCCTCAGAATCACATGTCATCTCAATACCTAGATCCAAAAATATTCCTATCTATATTTCAAAGTCTTAGAAGGAAAAAAATGGTCCCTACATTATTCCTTCCATAATGTTTTTTCCCTTAAAAACCAAAAACTAAACAAAAATCATAGGATATTAAGCCTACATTTCACTTTCCCATTCCCAAGATCTCTCATTCATGATCTCATGCTTCCATAACACATAAACCAAAGGGATTTTCCATCCACATAGGGTCCTCTCTCATCGATCCTCGATCACCAATGGGTGCTTTATAAAAGTGTCTCTATCCTCGATGTCTAACTCGCCCCATTTAATAACATGTGTAGTTCATGCATGTATATCCTCAGTTACGACACATGGAATATTTCATGCACCCACTCTAATTGTGGGGGTAAGTCAAGGTGATATGAAACCTCACCAACCCTATACAAGATCCCAAATAGCCTGATTAATCTTGGGGATAACTTGTCTCCCAACCTGAATCTCCACAATACTCATCATGGGGAGACTCTCAGAAAAATGAAGTCTCCCAACTCAAAATCCAAGGGCCTATGATGTCTATATAGATAAGATTTATTTCTTCTCTAAGCTAACCTCATCTTCTCATGAATGACTTGGACCTTCTCTATCGCCACCTGCACCATCTATGGCCCAACAAGATATTCCTCATCGATCTCATTCCAGAATAAGGGTTACCAAAAGTTTCACCCATATAGATCATCAAAAGGTGTCATGTTGATAGTAGAGTGGTAGATATTTTTTTACATAAACTCTACCAAAGGCTACTAATCCCCTCAACTCTGGCTGAAGTCTAACACACAATCCTTCAATATATCCTCTAGCACCTGGATAGTGTGCTCAGTCATCCCATCTATCTGGCGGTGAAATTCTGTACTCGTCCTCATCTAGATCCTAAATGAATCTTTCAAGCCTCTCCATAACCATGAAGAGAACCACGCATCACAGAAGGAGATAATAATTTAGGGAACCCCATGAAGGTGGATGATCTCTCATTTGCACTTCCCCAACTCTCTATTAAACTCTTCTCCCTAAAAGCAAGGAATTGTACCAACTTCATGAGTCATTCGAATATCATTGAGATGGAATCATGGCCTATTTCCATCTGTGGAATCCCTATCATGAATTACATGGATATGTCATCTCATTTCCACTCCGGGATCTAAATAGGCCACAACAAACCTATCGTAACCTGGTGCTCAGCCTTTACCTACTGATAGGTGAGACACTGAGAGACAAACACATCCATGACCCATCTCATTCCAGGCCACAAAAAGTGCCACTGAAGGTCTATGTACATATTCCACACATAGGAATATACGACCAAAGGATTTGTGTGGAACTCTTCCATCACCTCCTCCCACATCGCGATTGATACCACCATTCATCTCTGGAGAAGGATGACATGATTCCTCCTTCATAAAATCCATATGATGAATATCTAGAGTATATATGGTCATATAAGACCTCATAGTCGATGTATCCCAACTGGGACTCTCTCACACATTGGAGAAGTGCAGGATTCAACACCATTGACTGAAGAAAAGATACACCCTCTTTCTCAACCAGGGTCAGCTGTAAGGAAGCCAACTTATCTAATGCCTCATGCACCAAATGAGCAAGGAATATTTGCTAATGGAATCTACCACCATGTTACCATTCCCAAAATTATAGACTATCTCAAAATTATAGTCCTTCAATAGATCCAACAAAAACCTCTACCTTAGGTTTAAGTCTCTCTGTATTAAGACATCCCTCGGGCTTTGATGGTCTGATTAAAAAATGAAGTTCTCTCCCAGAAGATAGTGCCTCCACATCCTCAGTGCAAAGTCTACTGCTACTAGCTCTAGGTCATGAGTCACATAGTTCTTCTCATGGGGTCTCAACTACCTCAACCCATATGAGATAACAACCAATATCTTCATCAAGGAACAACTGATCCTATCTCCTGAGGCATCCCAATATACTTTGTACTCCATGCCCTCCTCTAGTAGTCTCAAAATAGGATCACTTGTCAACATCAGCCTCAACTCCTAAAAGGGTATCTAGAACTGCACAATCTAGGTAAAAAAATTCTATTTCCATGTTAGGTTAGTCAAAGGGGCTGAAATACTGGATAAGTCTACAACAAACCTTCTATAGTACCCTACCAAGACAAGAAAACTTTGCACCTCTAACACACTCTTGGGTGGCTCCCAAGAAAGTAATGTAATGATCTTAACCGGGTCTATAGCTAAACTATGTTTGGAAATGACATGCCCAAGGAAGTGATCCTCATGGATCCAGAACTGGCACTTTGAGAGCTTACCGTAAATCTGGATCCCCCGAATAAAATCTAGGATAATTCTCAAGTGCTTTTCAGGCTCCTCATCTAAATTATAGTATATGAGTATGTCATCAATGAAGACAAAAAAATCAGTCCAAGTATCTCTAGAAAATCCATTTCATAAAATCCATAAACATAGTGGGGTAATTCATCACACTAAAGGAAATCACCAGGAACTCATAATGTGCATAGTGACATTGGAATGCCAAATTCAGAATATCAGCCTCACGAACTCTCAAATAGTGGTATCTAGACTGTAGATTGATCTTTGATAACCATCTAATGCCTTAAAATTTATCAAATGGTTTTTCAATCCTCTGCAAGGGGTTCTTGTTATTTATCCTGACCAAGTTTAGGGGATTATAATACATACAGAGTTGTAATCTCTCATCTTCCTTTTTCACAAACAACACCAGATCTACTTAGGGGGCACATTGGATATGATAAAACCCTTCTACCAAAGGTCCTCCAAATGCAACAGCATCTCCCGTAGCTTTTTAGGGGTCATTAAATATGTCAAAGAAGATATTTTAGTGGTATCAAGATGAAATTCAATGCAAAAGTCCATCTCCTTCTTCAAAGGTAGTCCCATAACATCCTCAGGAAAGACTTCCATAAAATCATTCGTGACTGAATGAATTCAGATTTCTTAAGAGCTTGTTGTCCCATGGGCTACACTCTTCAACTAAAGGGTAATGGATTGTGTCCTCCTCCTCAAAAAATACCCCACTAATTCCACTATGAGATCTCTCTCACCCATAAAGGAGAATCTCATCCCATTGGGTAAAAGGCATCTAAATCATCTTTAGTGATAGTCAATTTGGACTCAGACCATGGAAAACTAATCCATACCCAAGATTACATCATAAGGTTACATTGTGATGACCAAAAGGTCACATGAGAAACTCTCTCCACCAAGTGATAGCTCACACTACCATAAGATAGAATATATAGAATAAGGATTCCCCATAGGAACCTTAAGATAAAGCTGTTGGGATAAAGCCTCAACTAGGAGCTTTATATCTCACACTAGGAGTAAAGTGATGAAGGAATGATTTTCACCTATCTATACTAATACCAAATAAAAAGTATAATAAATACATATTATACCTATAATCATTTCATGTGTCACTAAGAAGTAAGTCTCCATAGCCTGTAGCTGCTCGTAGCCCCAACTTCCATCTCCATGAGCCTGATGTGGGATGCCTGGTGGTGGTGGTGGAAGCATCTTATAGCATCATCCACTACCCATAGCTCCTTCTCTTGGATCTCAACCTTCTCCACTTCAAGCTATACCTCCCTATGGGATACCCTTCCCTCTCCTGAGAGATCTGTGATCACAGCATTGCCTCTACTGTGGAGGTCCATCCACTATAATCTCTCCCTCTTCAGCACTTTTGGTCAAACAATCATGTCCCATGTGACCTCGCCCATCACATGCATATCACCTCCCCTCTATGGTCTTCCCTAGTCCCCTGGATGGTCCCTATATCGCATGGACACATTTCTGACTCTGGTCATGGGGAGGTCTCCTACACTGAGATCTCATCAATTGTTTTCTTCTAGTTACTATAGATGAGCTATCCCTATAACACCCATTTCCAAATCTAGTTGTTATTCATCCCTTTGACAGGATTATCTCCATCACCAGTGCACACTTCAATACCCCTAAATATGTGGAAATTCACAAGGGTACTACACTGGGATGTATATCTCTATGGAGACCCTGCTCAAACTTCCACACCTGAAATTAGATATCTCGAATCATGTCGAGGGAGTACCACATAAGGTATTTCAACCTCACAACATACTAATCCACTATCATCCATCCCTTATGAAGCTCCAAAATTTTATGAATCCAAACTGAGTGCAAGCATGAGGTATGGTACTCCTCATGGAATATCTGTAGGAAGTCAGTCCATAAGAGTGTTGACTCCTCATGAATCTGCATAACTAGGCTCTACCAGTTCCCATCTATTAATTGGAAATGGATATCTGCCATCAAAAACACCTAATCATTCATTTTATAGATAATACCAAACAAATGATCACTAAATCTAGCCAATCCTGAACCACCTGGGGATCTGTCTCACCATAGAACCTTAACGGCCTCTAGTGATGGAACTCATGGAGTGCACTAAGCCTACATGAATCCTTATCCTACTCTAATGGTATAATTATTTTCTTAATAAGTGTGGGTTCTAATACTAGTCTACCTAGAGGAAGAATCTCATGGGATGGCCGTTGAACTAAGGCCTCATCACTCATTGGATCACAATCACAATTCAGAATTGGTAACTTGGCTGGTTATCTTCAGAGAGGCATCCTGAAAATTTAATCAAGACGTACCATGGTCATATAATAATATATATATATGGGGGGGATATTTGAATCTATAAGGATAGTCAAAAAACTCAATCCTATGTGATGCATGTAAAACATTTCCCTACAACCAATGTCTCGGTATGCCGAGTCAACAAGTAGGTGGTCAAAGTCATGATGTATGGATACATCATCCGCCGCCCCGAAAAGTAGGTTCTCTATCCTTATATCCGCACTTGAAACACTTTAACATTGTTTCCCTAAGTCCAAACCAAATCCTTATAATGGGACTACTTCAAAAACCATCCCAAGGAATGATCCACCTTTGATACCAATCTATCATGACCCGACCTGATAAGGCTTGAACCACAGGTACCCCAAGACCACCTCTATAGTCCAAGGGTAGGCGATAAACACTAAAAGTCGTAACTAATATGGGAGGCCATTTCCTAAGAACCTACATGCACACATACAACCATATCTATGAAAAAGTGTAGAGGAATAAAAATAAAAGATGCAATATCTAGGGTGATAATAGTGCATGTAAAACCTCTAAGGAGTATAAGAGTACGACAGAGTAATCTAAAATGTAAAAAATGGAAAATACACACCAAACTAGGAAGATGAACCAACCTAAAAAAATTGAAAAAAAGTAAATGCAAAGAGGGATCTGCTCTAAATATCTAATCTCTAACCACCATATATGGTATAATGCACCAGGGTATCCATATTCTCCTCTGTAATCATTGATGACCTATCCATCATTTTCATAAGACATGACATGTGTGGGGAAATCCCACACATGGGTGATTATATACATACCCATTAGGTCACCCCAAAAGCTAAAGGGGGGGTAGTAAGAGGCATGATAGGAATAGATAGCTCGACCCAAATCAAGAGAGTAACAAAATCGATCTACATGGATACATATATATATATATATATAGATATACTCATAAAATAAACCCAAAAGAGAGAGAAATAGCATCTCCATCTCACAACCCAACCCAAGAAAAGAGTTTCATCAATTTCCAAGTCCATCATTGATGCCCAGAATCTCATGTGTTTGTCCATAGGAGTAATTGTGTTAAGGGACCACACATTGCCACTATGTTTTATAGTCGAGGGGGAACAATATTCAATAAGGGGACCCATTCCCTAGTGTATCAGGGGGTTCTAATCAGTGTAATAAGGACACACATCCTATCCAGTAGGCGGTACCACTCAGTAGATAGAGGACCCACACCCTATTCTATCAGGGGGGACCACTTGGCGTAAGTAGGACCCACACCCTATCTGATAGGGGTACCACGCAACAGATAGAGGTCTCACACCCTAAATCCATAGTGGGGTATCAGTCAGTAAATAGAGGACTCTAATCCTAACATCATAGGGGGTACCTCCCAGTAGATTGAGGACCCACACCCTGACGCCATAGGGTGGAACCACTCAATAGATAGATGAAACGCACCATAACTCTATATGAGGTACAACTTAGTAGATAGAGGACCTGCACACTAACACCCTAGGGGGGGCACCTCTTAAAAAGTAGAGGATACTCACCCTAATTCCATAGGGGTACCAATCAATAGATATAAGACCTCACCCTAATTACATAGGGAGTACCACTATATGATCCTTCCCAATCATTGACATTGTCGAGTACCGCCTAAAGAAGTATCACACTCAGAACATCTCAAATCATATCTCAAAATATACCATGAAGGAAATCATTGAATTATATGTGTAAAAAAACTTAGGATAGGATATTCACAAGACAAAATTCAAGTCCAAATGAAGGATATACAAGAGATAGAAGTTTCCTCAAATTAGAGGAAACAAAACATATAAGGGGACCCAAATGGCATGTGGTCCTGCCCTATTGCATAGTTGTGTCCCTGTCAGTACACATCTTACTTCTAGTGTATCTCTACATGGTGTGTAAATAGACTATACAGTGTGCCTCATCCACTTGGGGTCCTATCCATGTCCATGTAATCTTTCTCTTACCTGTGTACTTTAATACAGAGAATGTCCTCCCACATGGGATCTTACTGGTATCATTCAGGCTATGTCCATGTACCTTGGACATGTTTTGGTACACTGTATGTGTATGGCCTTTCCCATGTACTCTGATACGTGATTTTTCCTCCCACACAGGGACCTACCTATGTGCTCTTGTCACTCGTCCTATCTACCTGGTGAGGGTCACATGGTTTGTGGACCATGCACATGGCATGTGATCCTTAAATTTCTCTAAAACCCTAGCATCACATCTATAGAGGTACTACACGGCGTGTGTTCATCCTAATACATGTCATGCAGCTGGAATTTTCAAAGAATTTCAAATGTTCTCTATGCATCATTGATCCATTCCCACCACATTGAATCACACCTCTATTTTACCTAAAATTGAAGGGGAATCCTCTATTCATCGATTATGGCCCTCTGGTGGTTGAAAATCAGAGATCCAATCCACCTGTATAAAGTCGTACACACCTCCATAACCCAAAATACCTCCTATTTCATCATTAGTAGTCTGATCTATAGTAGAATCACCAATAACCAAAAAAATAATCCCAAATACATCCCTGATTCATCAAACCATTCATCACACACAAATCCACTGTGAATCTGACAGTTCGATCAAGATTGATCCAACCTGGAAATGTCGAATCATGACCTCATGGTCTAATGATGAATAACATGAATAATGGAGGGGGGATCAAAAGAAATATATGTCAAATAATTATGGGCCAAGAATTATTTTTAAAAGAATATAATTGGGAATATCTGGGTTGAGAAACATGGTGCAATAGGGATTAATCGAATAATTAAATTGAATCTGAAATGTGGGTGCATGTAAAGGCTCAAAATTAATGAAGATCAAGGGAATAAGAATGATCATTCTCATTCTTATAATAACATGGGGTAAAATCCACAAATGATGAGTTTTGGAACAATTTGGATTGTTCATTGATGAATAATGTGATCACCAATGAAGAATAGAAACTCATGTTTGTTGCACCTCTATTCTACTAGATCTGGAGGCTCGTTATCATCTGATCTTCATTTTTCAATGGATTGTGGAAGAAATATCCCCTAAATGGACATAAGGTTATGTTTTTAACCCTATAGATTCACCGTAACATTATATTTATAGAGAATATATGTTTAGGTTATTGAATTAATTATTTAAATTAATTATTTAATTAATCCACTAAATAAACTGTTAATGGTTTCTTTATCTGAACATCTCATACCACCCCATTTTAGGTTATTTCTAGGGTAAAACTCACATTATTGATTCAACCATGGCATCATATTTTCAATATGACACCCCATTTAGGATATATCCCATTTTCTCTAAGAAACCATGCATGCATGATATAAAATATTTTTAATATTTCTATAAAAAATAATTACAGGCACACCGGGCCTCGAAATTTCATTTCGTATCAATACCTAGATATGAAAATATTATTAGATATATTTTAAAGTCTTATAAGTAAAAAATAGGGTCTCTACATGAAATATTTTTTGATGAAAGTATTGATGTGGAAACTATATAGGATAAATATATTTATTCATCAATTTCAAGTGATGAGGGACAAGAGTGTCCATCTCAAACAAGGCTGAGGAAACAAGTGGGGGTACAAAATATCATACCAATGGGAATGAGTTAAAACCAAAATAATATCAAGGAAAGTTTCACATACCTCATTTTTTTTAGTTTGAACCCAGAGAGGTTGAAGAATATTTGGATCATCAAAATTGGATTGATTTCATGGTTGAATAATTAGATCAGATTGATAAAAATGATTTGTGGGAGTTTGTACCTAAACCATAAGATTAAAATTTGGATAGAAAAAAGTGAGTTTTTGGAATAAATTGAATGAAATAATTGAAGTGATAATAAATAAGGAAAGAATGGTTTGTAAAGGAAAATTATATCTTGAATACATTGATTTTGATGATACTTTTTACCCTATAGTAATACCTGAAAAAATCATGATATTTCTTTATATTAATGTAAAAAAGAAGATATAAGGTATTAAAAATGGATGCCAAGTATGTTTTATCAAAGGTGAGACTGAAGAATGAGTTTATATTGAGAAACCTTGTGGATTATTATACTTTTCAAGATGAAAAATATGTTTGTAAGTTGAAAAGTATTTTTATGTGTCAAAATAATCCCAAATTTCTTGGAATTATAAGCTGGATAATTTCTTGAAGAAGGTGAATTTTATAAAAATAAGATCTGACAGAAACCTCTACATAAAATAAATCTAGAAGATTCCCTCGTTATGATTTCTTATGTTAAGGATATGATATTTTTTAGAGAATAATGAAGAATATTATGGAGAATTTTCCAGATAAATTAAGTTGTTATATGAGATTTTTATGCTACGATAAATGAGTTACTTTATTTTCTTTCAAATTTATCAAGAGAAGGATCACATTTTATTATCATAAGAATAATATTATAAATAATTACCCATAATATTTGGGGTTTCTGATTCAAAACATATGTCCACACCTAATTTAGTGGGAACAAAGTTTTCTAAGGATAAATTTATGAAGAATATTGATCCTAATGAATTTAGTAAACTTATTGTATACTTGTAGTATTTAATGTTTTCTAGACCAAACTTGGTTTATACTATCACCCAATATGATATATTTCAGAGTGCAAAAAAATGACACAATTTTTAGGCTTATAATTGTTGGATTGTGATCATTTCTTAATATTCAGATCTCCATTGATTTCTTTTTCATGGTGGATAAAAAAATATAATGAGGGATATTGTTCATATAAAGATGTGTTGATTTGTGTTTTCACAGGAAGAAGGATTTCCTTGTATTTTATTTTATTTTCATCATATAAATGAATTGAAAATGTTGATTTTTGTTTATAATGTTTCCAGATGTAGTTGAATGGAATAAGGATATTGAATGGAGTAGAACAGATTGAGGTGATTAGATGGAGTATGGAACAAAATGTTTTTCAAATAGTTTTCATAATTTCTCTCAAATGGAGATGTTAAGATACACTAAATAAGTGATTTTTTGCTGCTATTTAATGTAACAAACATCATGATTACTAAAAATTCTCATTATTCAAGCTGATTTTATTCAGATTTGATGAATTTGTATATGAAAACGATATATATGAATTATATTGGATGAAATTTATAAATCTATCAAAAAAAAATTGAGTGATGTCCAATGGATAGATGTTTCCAAATGAATCCATCATACATAGTGTAGTAGACAGATACCACTATACAAATAGTGGTTGTGAGTCCTTTGGGTAGATGGAATATAGAAAAATAATAACATTACAATGTTTTATCAAACATATTTTATAAATAATATCATTAGATAGATGTTTTTGAGAACAATCATCACAAAAAGGTTTCTGAGTGAATTCATCAAACAAATTCATCAAGAAAATTATCTTGAAGAACTTTGGAGAAAGTAAACATATAGAATATATTTAATAGAAAAATATAAATTTATACCAGACAAAAAATTACCAGACCGAGGATTTCCTATGAAGATGCATCAGATAAAGGTTTGAGAAACTTTACAAAGTTATTGTGAATACATACAATTGTGATGGTGATGAGTTTTTTTTTTCAACATTCATAATTCAATCCATGATTTAAATTAGGTTTGAAGAATATTATTTATTTCAATATTTGATTAAAGTATTTATGAAGTTTATTGACACCAATTTAATCAGAGGCTTTAAAGGTGGTCAAATAAAGAAATAATCAAGTATTAATTCAAATTTTTTATTGGGAAATTCAAATTTGAATTTCATGTCACTTCCTTGATTTTTTTGGGAAAGTTTGATTATATAGAGTGGATTAGGAGAATTTTAAAGCTTTTTTATGTTGCGAACATTTTTGTAAAATTGAGGTACCAACCGAGGATCCTGTGATATCACTCATCGAAGCATTGAATGAAATGATATCAGATATAGTTGAATCATATATAGTGATACTAGAAAGATAGGGTACTATAAAAAGGTCTCCAGAAAGAGGTTATCAGACATAGAAGTTATCATATAGATGAGTTTGTACAAAAATTTTAGTTGGAATTTATTACTTAGTACTGTGAAAGAAATAAAATTGTAAAAAGATGAACTTAAAGGAAGTAGATTGTGCATAAATTTCAAGTAGAACAGTGATAAAATATTGAATCTTGTTGTTTAATGTTCCCTTTATTGTTTTATAATAAAATTATCAAATTATCTATGTAGGAATCACATACACTGTCAAAGGACTATAGTTCTATGCAAGCTACGGATATTCACTATTTACTATAAATCAAAAAGGATTGTTTTATAGTGTATGTGTGGTATTGGATTATTTACAAACCATTTCAAGGATTAGATACTCTTATTTAGTAGTGAACATTGTAGATTCTTGTGTTCTTGTGGGTGTGCTTGTGTGCCACAAGAGCCTCAGCCCAGTTGATGAGGACTCGGAACGTTAATCCAAGAGACCAGAGATCAATTCTGGGTGGAGATATATTTCCAAGGGACTGTAGTAGTACTATAGTAGGTACTATAATAGGAATGGTAGAAAGTACTATAGTAGGTACTATTTGGTGTTGTAGAAGCCAGAAGTATTCATCCATTTGTGATTTCGGGCCACTGGTTTGGTCCTCAGGTCCGTCAAGGAATTTGGTCCATTAAGTATTATGGTCCACCTCAAGGACTTCTAGCCACCATAAGGTCTTCGAGACACATGAAATTTATATTTAAATAGACTAAGAAGACCCTATAAGTAATAGGCTTCATATGAGGATTCAAAGCAGGAACATTCACTAGAGAAAAGTAAACGGATTTGGAAGAATGGGAGTGTATGGAAATTGCCATCAGGACCAGCCTATTCATGCATGAGAAGCCTAGCCGAACGTCCATACGAAGGTGGAGAGATGACATCAAGATATAGACACTAGGGAGGGGTATTTTCAAGAATTTATAGTCTAGATGAACTAATCTAATACCTTCGGGTCATGTAATATCACAAAGACTATAGGCCATGTAAGGGTTCCCCTAAAACCCTTAAAAGTGGGATTATCAAAAATGAAAAAAAAGGCCTTTGATCGATTCAAGGGGTGTGATTGTGTGTTGTGTTTCAGGATATTAAATTATATCTAATAAGAGGTGAATATTGTTTTAAATCAAAAAATATATATATAAAAGGGGCATATTAATGATTACCCCCCCCCCCCTCTTAGTGATCATAAAGATCATGACAGGTCCTCTCAAAGTATTTTAATTGAATGGAATGTGTTTTGATTATCCACAATTCCATACTAATTATGCATTATTTACTCATGAAATATTCTATGGTTCATAACCCTTACTAAGAATCTGGGCTCACCTTTTATTTGTTTTCGTTTCCCCAGGATATAAACAAGGATATTAAGAATGATTTTAAGGATTTAATAATGTTTTATATAATATTTTTTTTATATTCAAAATGTAATATGGGGATCATGTTTGTATCTAATTTTACAGGACTACTAAACTGATCGATCATTCATGGTGAGATCCCTTGTATCTTGTAAAAATGTAATAAAGTAAACACCAACTCTCAATTATTGTATTTAGGGTGTTGCATTAAATCACTATTTGGAGATGTGAAAAAAAAAGTTTCAATGATAAACCCTAGTCACTTGTATCTCATAGGTTGATATTAGGGGTTCATGTGATCATGGAATAATCCATCTCATACCAAGGAATAGCCTTATCACATTGAGAGGTGAACCTTTTTAATCTTTTTTGCTTATTTTGTTAGTGTGTTTCCAATTTTTTCAAGTAGATACAAAGATTGGAAGAGGGAATAAGTAATCCATTCACCTTAACAAGTGACAAAGGTAAAAAGGGAAAGATAAAAAAATATAAATTGATAATAAAAGTCACCAATACCAATTCACCACCCATCTCAGTGTTGAATACATCCTTAACAGATCCCCTTAATTAGTATTAGAGTGAGGTTCACCTCTTTTTGGTTTCTATACTTTGAAGTTGTTCTATTTTGAATATTTGAGTTTCTATTTCTGAATTTATAATGAAGTGTACATTTGATATATTTTTTGAAAATAGTTTTATTCAAACTATTTTTTAAAAGTCAATTTTTTTCCTATTTCCTTAAATATTTAAGTCTCTACCAAGAAATTATTAAATAGAAAAAATAAGTAAAAAAATAAATTGAAAAAATATTTCTCGTTTTTTTAATAAAGAATAATAGTTGGTATCTCCATGGAATAAAAGTCAAAAGGATAGATTTGACATAAATAAATAATAAATGGTGTTTTATTGTACCAATAAAGAAATAGACATCCCTTCTACCTCAATAGAATAATGGGATTCAAGTGATCCTAAGATATGTAAAATTTATTTCTTAATATTTCCTTAAGAATTGATAAGAATTAGTGGTTATTATCATATATATTCAAGTTCTTAAGAAATATTTACTAATTCATTAAAATATATACTGCACTATTTTCCTAAAAAGTTAGTTTCCTTGCATTATGAAATTTTTAAAAGCTATTGGGAAGAGATCACTATGATTGAGGAGAAATCAGAATTACTAGAGTATTATTTAGAAATAAGGATCTGGTCTTATGTTAATATCTCCAAATAAATTAGAGAAAAAGATTCTATGAATTTTTTTTATTGGATGAAATTTCTCCAAATTTGAAGAGGAGTGGCTCAACACAATCCATGAAAATGATAAGTCCACTAAATAACTTGAATGAAATATTCATGCATTAGAAGAAAATATAAAAAATAAATTTGATGTTAAGAATATACAATTATAAGTTAAATAAAAAAGAATCAAGCATCTTGACATGTTTATTTAAGAAAATGTTATGATGTATGAAAATGACATTAAAAATGGAAAAAAAATTAACTGAAGGTGAGGTTGATTGGAAATTAATAGAACACTCACAATTTGAGATGTATGGAATTGGAAGTAAAAATTGACAATCTATAAATGAAACATATTGAGTCTTAAAATTTCAAATAAAAAGTAGTTATATCCTTATACTATTTTAAGGAGGATTATAATGTTAAAATTCATCTATTCAATGGAAATAAGAATAAAAATTCATCTAATGGTCTTTCTCAAGTAGCCTTAAAGAAAGTGATACCATCCATTCTAATATCTATTGTTTGAACTTAATTTTTTATGTAGAATTAGCAGGATTAAATGAAAAATATATAAAATATAGATAATGAAAAATTACTATAATCCTATAACCATGTCCATGGTGGATAGAGGGAGTATAGAATATGGTTACCCAAAAATACCCCAACTAGAGATGAAGAAATCCCTTAAATAGCTTTCTTGTTAATCTGAAATTTATAGAAAATAAGTAGTTTAAAAGAGAAGATGAAGTTTTGTGGGGAATTATTAGGGTTAAAATATATTTTTTTCATTTGGAATTGGATTATTAGTATAATACATTCATCTTATAATCACAAAGGAAACTCAAAAAAGGGTGATAAATCCAGATAAGTATAAATTTACATTGATTAAGAAAAATCTACATTAAACAAATAGATTTTAATTTTTTGAATATTTTAATGGTATATTCAATGAGAATGGTGACAAATATTATGGATGTTAATTTAAACATGTGTCAAATATAAATTATAAAATAAGACCATAATATTTGAAGAAGAAATGATAGGCTTCCTTGGGATAGAAAATTAATGGATCTAAAAGCTAGGTTGTTCCCAGGAATATTCAAGAGGGGAATAATTAATCTATTGAAAAAAATATATAAAGGAATTAGATTCAAAGAAGTTTCAAGAATTCTAAGAATAGTTTTATATCTAAATAGAGTGATATGAAGAAAATCAGTCATAAGAATCCATGGGTAGGGTCTAAAAAAGCTATCAATTTACCCAAAGATTTCTTAGTTATCTATATAGTAGATTTGGAGAAGGTCGGAAAGATGGAAGAGGAATAAGAAAAAGCTAGTTACAAAGGATAAGAAGATGTTATACATGAATATATCAAATTTCATGAGATTTTGTTAACAAATGAAAACCCAATAGGTTTAGAATAAATGTGTGGGAGGTGGAACAAATTTGGAAAAATTATAAAGGTTTTTTAACTATTTTTAGCATAATAATAATCCTTTAAGTGGATTAAAACGACATAAGTCATAAATGTTGTTTAAAGAAAGTTCTTCACATAAATAAGTATATGTTGTGAATATATATAGGCTAAATTAAATAAATTTATACCTAAAAATAGATGTGGGAGCATGAATATTGGAGCAACTTTATTGAGAAAAATCTATCAACCTTGCTATTCACATTGAGGGGAATGAAGATACACCATATTCCCTTAAACTATGTGTTTTATATTTTCTATTACAGTGTAGGTATTTGAAAATGAATCATGTTCTCAGGGGTAAAACCTAATAGGTAGTGGTTTCTATCAATACTATATACTAAAATGATAAAGATATCATATTGAATGATCTATCTATATTTCATGAGAATGTGTGTTAAAGAAGATCATCCTTGGTAAAGATACAGAAGTTTCAAAATCTTAATGAACACATTAAGTAGTCCATTTAGTGAATTCCTAAAATAAAACATCTTTAAATTAATCTATAAAAGAGTTCTAGAAATAATAAAATTGTTTCTAGTGTATTTTTAAGGGGTAATCAAGTGAAGAATAAATTTGAAACTTTAAAAAATATCATTTTATAAAAATATTAATATTTTAGATATTTATTGATCAAATTTTATTCATATGGTATGTTTTATTATTCTCTAAACCTTGGTAATAAAATCAAATTCTAACATAAAGGGGTGGAAATTGATTTATTTGATGGCATAAAAGTGGTAGTACTTGAAGAATATTCATAATTTTTGTAGAATATCCTACTTATTGTTCTTTACTTTTTTTAGCTTGTGTCTTAAATAGAATACAAGAATTATTTTCATATATTTCATGAAAAAATAGTATCTCAATTGGTATCAAATAATTTTATTTGCATGAAATTATTTGATAGCCTCTAAGAAAAGTAATGAGTGTCTCAATTATGTTGGTATAAAATTCAATAGAAAAATTGAATATTTGTTGTATAAATCAAGATATCTTATTTTATACACTGATCATGGATCATATATACTTATATTTTAATGGTCATGGTATATTTTTTAAGCATGAATTTATACCTCTTTCTTGGGTACTTTTTATTTCATTTCAATAATAGGGAGAGAAATTGATATGAAAGATTGATAAGAAAGGGTTAAGTGAGTGAATGTAGAGAGAATATATTAATATATCATTTGAAGGTATTAAAAACAAATAAAAAGCTCTATATTTTTTATCCCACTTTGTTTTCAACACCCTAGATTCAATTTTATTAAGTAATCTTTTCTTTTTAAAGAAACAATAGTGTAATGCATAAAAATATATTGAAGAATGTGATTTAAACAAAAATTATATAATTTTATAAATTTAATTTTATTAAATGAATTATATTTTATAATTTATCATGTAAAAATTATTTCAGGGTGGTTTTTTCTATTTTTCAAAAATGGTTGATTTTTTAGCGAATAATGAAAAATAACGATTTTACAAAAACTATCACGTTTATGATATTATAATGATACAATAAAAACATGAAATTTTTAAAATATATATATAACCAATATATATTTAATAATTAATATAATTAATATAAAAATATATTTTTGAACTTATAAATATATGCTTTAAATTTTGGAAATCTAAATGATGGTTTTATTTAAATTAAAAAAAAATAGTTTTTCTCTCTTAATCAACTTTATACATGGTTAATTTTAGTTTAGGTTTGGTTTAAAAGTAAAAAAAATCCTTCTTTGACTTAATATAATCCAATTTATTATAATTTAACCAAAATTATACTTTATTTTTCTATAAAATTATTTTTATACATAAAACAAACATTTTTCTAAAAGGACTTTTCATTGGATTTTGTGCACTAATATTAAAATTAATTTATTACACTTCTAAAAATTAAATATTTTAAAATGTATTACATATTTATAATCATAATAAATAATATTAGGTAATAATTTTAAATTTTTTGTGTCATAATGAATAGTAAAATAGTAAAAAAAATTATAATAATTAGAATTAAAATGGGCTTACTAGGGGTTAAACTAAGAGATAAGGGTGAAATTTCCACATAAACATATCAAAATATTATTGTTTAAATAAATATAAAGAATATATTATCTAAAATTATAATTACAATCCATTTTTCCTCTTTCATAAAAAAATTACTTTGTATTATTTAATTCTTTTCAATAATTTTCTATTTGTCCTACCCATCACTTACAAAAGGGAAACTCTTCCCCATCCTTATTTAAAAACTTTGAGTATTTTATCTTTGAAAATACCTACCCAAAAACCATACAATATTCCTTATATATTTTCTTAAGGTTTTTTTATTCTCTTTATATCATCCTAGTAAGTATTATGGTGTAATTCAAAGGAGGCCTCTCAAAGAAGAGGTAATAGTCTTTATCGACCCTTCCAAATTTTATTTATTCTTCCACTTCATATAAATATTTTTTATCAATAAAAACAAAATTAATACAGTTACATAAATATAATAAGATTTTATTATGATTATAGTGTAATCATTTTACAACTATTTTCCATCCTATGGAATAAAACATCCCTTGTGTGTACGTACAGCCTATCGTCTCTATGTGGGGTTGCAATTTTTCTCTCGCCACCACTTTAATCAGATGGTTATAAAGATATAAATAATGAATATTTATGATATTTATGACATAATTATGATAATTTAAATATAATATATCATCTATCTTCTTATGATAATTTTGTTCATGCGTATATGTGAACTACCACCTCCACAGAGCGATGTGATTCATTTTTCATGTCTGTTTTTCATGGATGCATCTAAATTTGTATATAATTAATATATATTATATTTATATCATGATTAAATTATATATATAATGGAACCATGATCAATATTCATGGGCTAAAACTAAAAAACTGAAACTTACATGAAAAATGAATCAATTAACACTCGAAAAAGATGATTTTAATAATGAATTATTAATAAACGGGAGTTTAAATATTATAAGTATGACAACCAATATATTTTATATACCTTATTTCATGATTTATTATATAAATATAAATATAATAAAATTGTAACACCCCGACCCCACAATCCCAAAGCCAGTGCATTAATTATTACATTGGCATGATTAAAAGGAATAAAATCCCGAAGGAATGATCAGTTTAGTATTATTGAAGAAACTAGATACATACATGTAACTCATATTACATTGGGAAACGTAAAAAATACAATATATAACAAAAACTAATAAACTGCATCCACAAGAACTCAATAAATGTTCTCCTCCTAAGAACCTATTGAAGGTAAACAAATGAAAGGGGTGAGCTCAAATTCTCAGTAAGAGTTATAAATAGCAGAATCATGAATCAATAATAACCGAATCATAAACAAATTGGTACAGTCAATATGGAATGGGGAATAAATGAAAAAAATACACCATTAATAAACTAAGAATGAAACTACATCCATATATTTTATCATATTGAAAACCTCATGGATATTAATAACTAAAAATGAATAAAGAGATATGATTATTAATTGTATGTCATGTATGTGGCACATGATACCACTATACTGTCAAAATGGTTTAAGTTTGTGTGTAGAAACCCATCTGATTTTTGGAAATAAATTCGAAGGGTTTATCGCTAAATAATTTATCTCATGAGACCTATCGATGTATCGAGGGGATATAAAGGGACCCACCCATTACTGGAAGTCCAAATAATTCATTATACATAGATTTAATACAATTACAATATGCCTTCTCAATATCCAAATAGAGTAGAGGATATGGATTCATCAATATTTCCATCGTTAAAACAACATACCAAATAAACATCGTATGTAAAAGGGTATACATATTAAGAAAATAATCATATCCATAAAACTAGAATATGGATATATAATATATTTACAATTTAAAATGAAAAATTATCTCAAAGTTTCAGTAGGTACACCACATAAGAAAGAATAGGTGCACAATACCAATAAAATCACAATGAAATGGAAACCAAAACAATGTCCCTTATAATATTGTAATCAATCAAGTTAATAATCATCAATTGAATCACTAAATACCATGAATATAAATATAATCATAATATTATATATCAAATTTAAGTTAAAATTCACCACATTCAAGAAATAAGTTCCGAACAAAGGAAATCTCACAGAAATAAAAGTGAGATGAGAATCCTCTTACCTTATGCCTGAATGTGTTCTTCTATTGATCTTAAAGACCTAAATAATCAAATTTATATTCATTAATTAATAATTATGGAACATAATATACATTTAATTGATTTATTATAACCTTATTAGGTTCATTAATTTTATTTTTATGGGTTTAATAGGTTCAATTGTATATTTTTTAGAAGCATTTTCTTCCTTGGTTTTCATGATCGGTTTACTTGTATTCATGAATAGTGTTTCATTTGAAATGTGGTAAAACATACAGAATTTTTAATATATATTTTTAGTGAAATTACTGAGATATAAATTATCTTATAATGATTTTGGGTTACATACCATTAGGATGACTAGTTTGATAAAAGATAATGATAAACGCTTGGATTAACATGGCGGTTTTGTGCATAATGAACTTGTTTTGTATTATTAGTTTATATTATGAGTGTGTAAGTATTCAGAAACATTAAATAAGATGAAATAAATATATTATGATCTATTTAAACCATAAAAATGGTTTAATTACTAGAATTGAAGATGGAAATAAAATTGATAACTTGTCATCCTTGAATGTGATAAATTAAGACATCTCGAACAGTGTTTTCTTTTTTTAAATATAAGAGGGGAAAAAGAGTGATGATGATGAAATATTACATTATATTAATAAAATTACATTTCATGTAAGGTACTATAATTATCATAACATTTGTATGGGGGGATGAGGAAAGAAATATAAAATAAAGGAACTCAAAATAAAAGAAAAGTTGAGAAATCCCTCGCGAAAATTCGGCTGCCTAACGGCGTCACTTAAAAATTCATGAAATATTTTGATTAGAGAAAAGGGTTCTATAATAATTATTACATAATATTGAAATAAATAGGGATAAATAATTACATGTACCAACATAATCCAAATCAAAATAAAAGAGAAAAAACATAAAATGAAAGCTTTAAAAAGAGAAGGGTGATAGATTCCCTAACCTTGTAGAGTAACTCCCAAAACTTAATGGTTGAGACCTTGGGGTATTTAGGACACCTTGGGAGGACTCCTAGGGAGATAAAAATATTATATATTCGAGTATAATGAGTTTTAAATGAAATAAAATGAAGTAATAGTGGGTATTTATAGTAAATGAGAGGGAGTTTCTTATTAATTTCAAAGGACACCTCATTAGTGGTTTCTCCAAAACCATGGGTTTTCCCATGGTATTTTCCCATGGTATTAGACACTTGGGAAAACTCATGTCATATTTTACTATACAATAGTCTACCATCATTTTATATTAATTATTAAATCATTATGATTTCATTAAACATACCAAAAACTCAAAACTGTATTTTTATTATTCATGAAAAATTCAAGTATTTTAGAAAAAACCTAAAAATCCATCCTAACTATTTTTTGAAGTTTATAATTCAAAAATAGACTCCATTTTTTTAAAATAATTTTCTAAATATTATTAATTTAATTTTTAAATAAAATCATAATTTATTCAAAAATAACAATTTTAAATCTATAACTCATTTTTTTAATACTCTGAAAAATTAATCAACATATCATTACCTTATAACCTTAAGAAAATAAAATAATAATATGGTTTAATATTCATAAGTTTCATATTACTATTAATATTAATATTCATAAGGGTATGTTAGTATTAATCAAAAAACAAGTTGGTTCTATCAGACTCTAAATAACTTACTGATCACAACCGTAGATTACTGTTTTTTGAAATTCAAAACACATATGTAGAAATTTTAAGTTTAATGGGTAGGTTATGAATTTCTCCTATAAATAACCAAGTTTTCTTTCGTAGATACTCAGTGCTTCATGCAATATAGGCTATCTAATGAATAGAAAGTATTTAAGAGAAACATACCATAAAATGTTTAGGGTGTTATAAAAATACCATAATATTTATGGGCCTAGTGTATTTGGTTAAATATATACATAGAACAATAAAATAAAACATGGGTATAGAAATAATATTTAAAAACACTAAAACATGCCCTTATATTCTGTCAATATACTAATACAACACGGGATAAAATGGGGATGTACATAAGAAATGGGTGAACTATAAAGACCAGTAAGGTAATATTCAAAGAATAACATGATAAATGTAATACATATGGGTCAAGAGGCATATAAATGTGACATAAAATGGGATAGAATAATAAATAAGAACATCGAGTCGTGATATAATATGATGACTTCAAGGAAATATAGGGATGTAGAAATTGAATAAAACATTAAATCAAAAGCATAAGTCAAGTTTAACCACATATAAATAATAGTATAGTGTTCTTATGATAACCTCCCATGAAAAATAAATGGTATATCATAAGATAAATACATTACCCATTTCATTTGATGGATATATAATTTTAGGTCCACCCGTAACATTCATATAATTACATAAATTTTTGTGCCACATAAAAACGTATTTAATCACTTTTAATCCCACTATTAAGGAGTTTAGGTTACAAACATGGAAGTACCAAATAAATTAAAGATAGTTCCATCTATTTTAACACACTTTATTGGGAATGGGTATGGGTATTCACAAAACCAAAGTTTTGCATTTAAATTCTTGGCATAATTTCGGCAGCATAACGAGTGTAGATAAAGGTTCATTGAAGAGTTTATTGAGAGTGAAAGATAGTCTATCATAACTTTATCATTATAATTATAGTATAAGGATGTGTAAAAACATATTCCAACATAAATAATTGGAAATAAAAAATCATAATACAAAGAATGTACTTGAATAAAGAGTAAGAGGAGAGAATATCTTACCTTGAGAGGGTGCTTCTAAAAGTTTGGTAAGAGGTTCTTAAGATATTTTTAACACCTTGGGAGGGATTTAGAGTGGGATAGGGAGAGTAAATTCATTCTATAAATGGGAAATATATATTTTGTTGTGTATTCCATTTATATTATTTATTAAATCTCTTTTTTTTCTTTTGTGATGTCATAATACATACCTTATATTTATACAGTATTTAATTTTTACCCAGAAATTCAACTCTCTCTGAAAATTATGAAAAATTCACCATTGGATGATTTTGACATGATTATTTCAAAAATTATTTTTATTTTTTCAAAATAATTTTTTAGATGTGATAATTTTCACTTTTAAATAAAAAAACATTATTTTCTAGAAAATACTAGTTTTTAAGACAATAATAATTTTCTCACCCATATAAAGATTACATTATACATCACTAAATTATATTATCATTTTTATATAAATAAATTTTATTTAATAATAATATTATGAAAGTAATATTTATTCCAAATTCATTAATTTATCAAAAATAGTGTTAAACCCATATATTTTCCAAAAATACAATTTTGGTTTCTTCATATCAAAATCTAATTTTCATAAACTCATATATAATTGTATATATAAGGTAATTATGAAAATGGATAAAACTTATCATTATTTCATTACAAATAAAACATAAAAATTAATACTACTAGGTTCTAGATACATAACACCTTATTACACTATCGTTTTCCCTAAGGGTAAGGTGTGTGATGGTGGAACTTTATTGGGGTTGTTTGGTGAACATGGTTTTGGATGTGATCTTTATAAGATTGAACTTCTCCCATAATTGGTTCTGTTTTTGATTTAGTTGTTGAATTTTATCTTAGTCTTGGTCAAGGGAAAATCCGAGTGATTCCATCTATATCGAACACTCTGGTAAATGGGATTCATTGGGTACAATCCTACTGGTTGAGGTCATCACTTCTCCCATCAGTGTCAATTAGAATTTACCATCACCCTTAATATACACTAATTATAATGGTAACTATACAACTACTATATTATCAATAGTTTTGATACATAATGGTTGTTGAAATTTGACAGACTATATTTTATAATGATCAAAAATTAAAAAAAATTAATACATGTTTATTCTATAATAATATTACTTAATAGGGAATTTATTCATTCAGAAAAAAGAAATTATAAAAGTTAAAGTTGTTACATTCTTTCCACCTTAATAAATTTATCCCCCAAAATCTCATTTCATATACTAAAATAAATGAGGATACATCTATTTTTTCACCTTTTTGGTTCACATGTTTCTTCCACAAACTTCTAGTTCTTCCATTATAAGGACCATGCCTTAAACATTATATAATCTTGAATTAATTTAATAATCCACATTGAGGATATTTTAAGGTTTAGAGCTTTAGAGAATTAGGTCATAACATAACAAAACAACTTGAATATTATATGTAGACACTTTTACTCAGTATCCATTTTTCTTAGAAAATAAAAACTCTTTGAAAAGAAGAGTCATGTCTAGTTCCATGTTTTAGACAGCATGACTTTTCCTTGATCCCATCCTTGACCCTATTCATCTTTAAGTACTATGAAAAAACATTTCAAAATTTGGGATGAGCATAAAATGATCAATAAGGAAAATTCAAAGAAAGAAAATGTTTAGTTTTTTAAAAAAACAAGTAAACCATGAATACTTTATCATAAGTAATACTTTTCACATTTATGAAGTAGTAAATACTATTCGCTGAATAAAATATCATTGCTTACCCTTTATTAACCAAAATATTACCATAAAACTCATAGAAAGAACACCTAACATATAAAGGTTACTTAGGACATAAACATACTTAAATGGAATAACCATACGGTCGACTTCCACACATATCACTAAATATAATAGCCATATGGCTGACTTCCATACATATCACTAAATGGAATAGCCATATGTCCGAATTCCATACCCAAGTCATTGGAGGTTATAACGTAACAACCCGTCCTGGTTTATCATGGCACCACCCATCATTTGGTTTATCACGTAACCACCCATCAAATGTCCAAGTACCATTATAAAATCATAACACATAAAATATTATAAATATTAATATTTCACTAATAACATTTTATTTGTAATAAAAATAAATCATTTCAAGATATTGAAATAATAAATTGATTTCAAAAACCATTTTCAAAACCAAAACACCCAAAAAATAGAATAAGGGGTTTCTTTTTCATTTTAAAAACATTAAGTCTTATAGAGGAAGTCAACTAATGATTACGGCAGTGAAGATGTCATTATCACCAAAAATGTTAAAAATATTCCTTTTTTTGTTTAGTAAAATGCTTTGTAGAAAAAAATATTCTCTTTTAATGAAATAAAAAGTCAAAGGTGTTTATACACTATATAAAAGAAAGTCATGTATTAAGAAAAATATGCCTCAATGAAAGGAGATTGAGATGAAGTCCCTTACCTCATGTTCGACTTGACCCGATCATTATTTAATCTCATTAATAATAAAGTAAAGTTAATTTATACTTGCTTAAGAACATTCTTAAAGTTTATTATTCCTTTTATATCACTTATTACCATGTTATAAAAATTAGATAATTATTTGAGTTCATATTGGACATTTTATCGATGTTCGGAACTCGCGTTAAAAATGAACTTGTTATAATTATAAATTGTCCATGTGGTAGAAATTAAATTAATCCCAGAATTATATTCATGATTTATATATAATTTATAACTAGTATATATATGTATTTATAACATTACATAAAATTTGGATATAATAAATGAAATGCATCGTTCATGGAGACGGTAAGTCGTACGTACGCATGAACACTTCTTTCATTTCTATTTCGTATTTTAATGGAATGAAAACTTAATTACACATAGGTATATTATAATTCCAATATAATATCATATATATAATTTCAGTAACTCCATCGTTTATATGTTCCACGTATGTCATGAAGGAGTCATATCACTTTGAGGGGGCGGTAGTCCGCACTTCCTCAAATGAAATTATCGCTTTTACCCATTATGGAAACCATAAAGGAATGATATAAATGAAAAATACAGCAGCATAGAGAAAATATAAATATAATATATATCGCATATAAATACAGTGCCATCATAATTCCCAAAATGAGAGGCGGTTGGAGATAATTGAACAATCATCGTTTCGTGAGGCAGTAGTTCACCGTCCACAGAAACAGTATGTTCTTTACCCATTAGATAGAGGTGTGTGTAAGTGTAGTTTGAATACTTCTCATAAAAACAACTTAGTATATTTAGGATACTGTTTTTGCTATAAAATAAAGTAATAAAAATAGTTTAGGGGGTTGGATAAGGAAAATAAAAGAAAAATAACTTAAAAAAGATGTTACCATTAAATCGGGTAACTCCCTTTGGTTTGAACCAAAAGGATTTCTTGAAGTGCCTTATGACTAAGTAAGGATTCTAGGTGGAATAGAGAGATGTATGGAGATAAATTGGTCAGACTTTTTATGGGACAAGGGGATTTAGAGGTGTGAGTAATGAGTTAGAGTTGAGGGCTTTTTATAAGGGGGGAGAGACTCTTTAGGAATGTTTGAAAATATTATTTTATTATATAATTATTTTCAGTTTCTAAAGGTCTAAAACTCATTAAAATCGAAGATAAGATGATTCATGTTAGAAATAAAATCATCCAATAATATTTGGATAGGTTTTGGATATTTTTTTAATCTTTATAATCTTATTTATTTAAATCATTCATTAATGAGGAAAATACTGCATCATTATTGTGTCATAAATAATTTTATTTATTTGATGTCTAAAAATTATAAAAAAAAATACCATGATGTAAGAAATATTTTTAGATTTCTAATTAATATCTATAGTCTAGGAGATATCTTATATAACCCCATGTAGAAATTGATTTACTAAAAGATATGTGTTTATGTTATTTTTGTCTTTACTTTAAATTAATTAATATAAAGTGTCATTATCACACTTAAGTGGATCCATGGGGTCCCAAAATCGACCCAAATATTCCCATGGTTAGAAATGTATCAACCAATAGGATTAGGACACATTTTAGTGTAAATTAATATTATTATGATATTATTTTTACCTTGAATTACCCTATTTACCTTTAACAGTAGTAAATAAAAGTCAAAAGTTACTATTCACCCAAAGTTATTTTCATCTTATTTAACCACATTTTACTTAATAATAAAAACCATATAATTAGGATTTTCAAAATTCAATTCACAGAAGTGGTAAAATTTTATTTAAATGAAAAAATCATCTTTTTAACTACTACTCAGTGTTTTCACTATTCATCAAAAATTGAAGTTTTTCAGCAAAATACCAAAAATTATTCCTAAGATATATTTGATATTAAAATATTCAAAAATTATGTCTATTTTACCAATTTAAAAACATAGAATTGGGACTAATTAATTTAAAATTGATTCTCGTTGTCAAAACAGAAAGCGTGTTTTTAAGAAATAATAACTATCATAAGATTGACACTTGTTTATGTCCAATTTCAAAGTGAAATTACTTCTAATGACCAAAATTTGATTAAATGGTAAAAATATAATTTAATTAAACTTTAAAACCAATTAAAATATAATCTAACCATATAAATAAATTATATTAAAATTCAGTTTTGAATTAAAATACAGTATTTTTCACTATTTATTAAAAAATGAATTTTATCAGAAAAATACCCAAAATTTACCCAAAGTAAATTTTGATGTCCCGATTCTAAAGAAGAATTTTATTTTTTCAAATATAACATATAAAAGTGACCAAAACTATATTTAAAGAGGGTTCTCCATCAAAAGGTGGTAAATCGACCTTTTAATGAATATTAGAGTATTTATGCTTAAAATTAGATTCATTCACATTTTAGCCACTAAATTATATTGGATAAATGTAAAAACATTTAACAAACATGTATAATCATATTATAGTTAGTTCTGTTCATTCCCAATATTACAACGGTTAGGCGTTAACTACTATTTAAAATAACATTATATTATTATTTTTCAGTATGACCCAACATTGTGTGCAATGAAAGATTTCAAAGAAACATATTGTTGCATATCAGGTGCGCTATCAAACATATCATCCCCTTTAAAGTAAAATTAATATTTAATTCAAAAATATTAATATATATGAAAATGTATTATTCTTTATTTACCCAAGATGTTACATCCTTCCCCCCTTTTGGAAATTACGTCCTCACAATTTTATTCACTTATCAAATAAATGGGGGTATTTAGCCCACATATGATTTTTTAATTCGTAGGTTGCCTCTTCAACCATATGGTTTTTCCACAAAATGTTTACCTAATGAATTACCTTATTTCCCAACACTTTCTCTCTTCGGTCAAGAATCTTGACTGGTCGTTCCTCATAAGAGAGATTCTCTTCCAACTGAACTACCTCTGGGCTCAAAACATGAGATGGATATAGAATATACATCCTAAACATTGAAACATGAAAAATATTGTGTACCTGGGATAAACCTGTTGGTAAAGCTACTCTATAGGCAACTGATCCAACTTTATCCCATATTTCATAAGGTCCAATGAACATTGGACTCAACTTTCCCTTCTTACCAAAACGCATCACACTTTTCCATGGAGAAACAATGAGAAATATGGGATCACATACCTCGAAAGAAATATCCTTCCTTCGGTTATCCGCATAACTTTTCTACCTACTCTGATTTGTTCTCATGTTCTTCTAAATCAACTGAACTTTTACTGCCATCTCTTCTACCAATTCTGGTCTCATCAGTTTCCTTTCACTTAATTCATACCAAAAAGCTAGAGTTCGACACTACTTCCCATATAATGCCTCAAATGGATCCATCTATATACTGGAATGAAAACTGTTATTATAAGAAAATTCAACCAAAGAAAGATGTTGGTCCCAACTTTCCTGGAAATCCAGTGAACAAGCATGTAACATATCCTTCAAGGTCTGAATTTTTTGTTCTGATTTCCCATTTGATCACGGATGAAAAGCCGTACTAAAATTTAATTCAGTACCAAATGAATTATAAAGGCCTTTCTAAAGGTTATAAGTAAACCTGGTATCATGATCAGATATAATGGAGAGGGAAACTCTATGAAACCTGAATATCTATTTAACATACAACCAAAAAAGTTGATCTAGAGACAAAGTATCTCGAATAGGAAGTAAATGAGCAGATTTAGTCAATCTATCAACAATAACCCAGATTGAATTATTACCTCGAGATGTCTTTGGTAGTCCCACAGCAAAGTCCATGGATATATTTTATCATTTCCACTCTGGCACTGGTAAAGACTGAAGCATCACTTTAGGTAACTGTCGCTTTGCTTTAACCATCTTACAAGTCAAACACTTCACAATAAAGTCACCAATATCTCTTTTCATTCCATCCCACCAATAAAACTCCCTAAGATCTCTGTACATCTTACTACTGCCAGAATAAACTGAAAATGGAGAACTATGAGCTTCACATAACAACTCATTCTTCAACTGTGAATCACAAGGCACACATAATCTCTTCCCAAATCTCAAAATACAATCATTATCAGTGTTAAAATCATGCAACTTACCCTTATGAACCAACTCTACCATTTTCTGCAACTCACTATCTTCCTTCTGAGCTTGCTTAATTTTTTCTGATAGAGATGATTTCACTAACACTTGAAACAAAATAGAGGAATTTCCTACACCAACAACTTCTATTCCAAAGTTCATCAAGTCTTTAATGAAAGGATATTTTTCCAAATGTAACATGTTTAATGTAGCATTACTCTTTTTAATCAAAGCATTAGCCACTTTATTTTCCTTTCCTAGATGGTAGGATATTCAACAATCATAATCCTTGATTAATTCCAGCCATCTCCTCTATCTCATGTTCAATTATTTTTGAGTGAATATATACTTCAAACTTTTGTGATCAGCATATATTTCACATTTTACTCCATACAGATGATGGCTCAAATTTTTTAAAGCAAAAACAACAGCATCTAATTCCAAATCATGTGTAGGGTAATTTAACTCACGAGGTTTCGACTAACGTGAAGCATAAGTAATTACCTGGTCATTTTTCATAAGGACACATCCAAGTACTTTCAACGAAGCATCACTATAGATAACAAACTCACTATTTCTAGAAGGTAGTTCCAAAACTGGATTATTCACCAATATTTTTTTCAATTCCTGAAAACAATCATCACATTCTTTTTTCCAAAGGAACATAACATCTTTTTGAGTTAACTTAGTCAGTAGGCTAGATAACTGTAAAGAAAATTCAACAAACCACTAGTAATAACCTGAAAAACCAAGAAAACTACATATCTCAATTATATAGGTAGGTCTTGGCCATTCTTTAACAACTTTTTCTTTATTAAGATCAATAATTATTCCATTTTTTGAAACAATGTGACCAAGGAAAAAAATTGTAACCAAAAACCACACTTGATGAATTTCCCATACAGTTTCTTTTATTTTAAGGTTTGTAAGACAACCCTTAAATGACTTTCATAGTCCTATTTACTTTTAGAATAAACCAAAATATCATTAATGAAAAAAACCACAAACTTATCCAAGAACTCACGTAAAATTCTATTCATAAGATACACGAATATAGTAGGTGCATTGGTTAACCCAAAATGCATAACTACAAATTCATAATGGTCATATCTAGTATGGAAAGTAGTCTTAGGAATGTCTACTTCCTTTACTTTTAAGTGATGGTACCCCGACCTCAAGTCAATCATCGAAAAATACTGAGCTCCCTGGAGCTGATCAAACAAATCATCGATATGATGCGAAGGATACTTGTTCTTAACAGTGATGTTATTCAATGCTCTATAGTCAATGAAAAGTCTCATTGAACCATATTTCTTTTTAACAAACAAGATAGGATCACTCCATGGTGATGTGCTAGGTCAAATGAAACCTTTATCTAATAACTCCTGCAATTTCTTCTTTAACTCTAAAAGATCAATTTGATCCATTCAATAAGGGGGTTTTGAAACTGTCTTAGCATCAGGAACTAAGTCAACAGTAAATTCAACTTCCCAATCAAGTATAATACTATGAAAATCATCAGGAAAAACATTAAGGTACTCATTTACCACCAACACATCATTAATCTGAAAAGTTCCTTTGTTTTCAACAACATGTACAAGGTAACATTCATTTCCATATTTTACTAGTTTCTCATCTTCCTGATATGTTATCAAAAGTAAGGGTTCATTATTGTACACAAATTGAAGTTATTTTTGAAAATAAACCACTTTATCTTTGCATTAAATCTTAGCATGATAAACATAAATCAAATCCATGTCCAAAATAACATCAAACTCTACTAGAGGAAAAACAATAAGGTTTGTAGGTAGATTCTTTCCACACACAAGGAAGGGAAGGTTATTATAATTTATTTTTGTCTCAACATTTCCTCTAGGTGTTTTTACCATAAGTTCAGGATTCATATCTTGAGATAGAATTCCCAATTTACTAGAAAACTTCTCAGAAATGAAAGAATGTGTAGTCTCTAAATCAAACAACACGTTGGAATAATCTGAACAAACAAATAATATACCTGATACAACTTCATTTTATGGCCAAACATCTGCTGAAGTAGTTGTAAAGGATTTCACCACCCCTTTCTTCTTGTAGTTCGGCTGCTTTCCCTCAGTTGAGTTCTTTGTTGGACACTCATTTTCATAATGACCCATTTTATTGCACTTAAAACATCTTACCATTGGCTTTTCATTTCCTTCTTGATCATCTTCCTTACATTTATGAGCAATATGACCAGACTTACCACACCGAAATCACTTTCCATACATTGATAAACATTCTCCAAGATGGTTTTTACCACACTTCTCATAAGATGGATATTTAATTTTCTTACCCCCTATCTTCTTTGATGAATTCTTTCCCTTTACCTGCCAACTGGACCTCTTATTTTGTTTACTCTCTTGGAACACCTGATCATTAGAAAACTCCATTTATACCTTCTCATCACATCTGAAAAGTTTTTTATAGCTTTTGAATTCACGATAGTTTAATGCTTTTCGATATCGTGGCTTCAGTCCTGAGTAAAATTGATTTATCTTACTATCAAGATCTCTGATGAAATTTGGAGCATACCTTTCCAGTTGAGTGAATTTTTTTTTATAATCAGCCACAGAGTCATCCTCCTTCCTCAATTCCAAGAATTTTTTTCCATCCTAAGAAAAACCACCTTAGTAAAATATTTCTCAAGAAACATACCTTTTAATTCATCCCAATCAAGAGAATCAATATCCTCACTCTCCCTGATATTTTTCACCATCATCCACCACTGATCAGCTTTACCTTCAAAACAATAAACAGTGAGACTAACCTTTTGATATTCTGAACACCCCATGACATAAAAAATCTTCTCCAGTGCTTTAATCCACCCTTCAATTAGCACAGGGTCAGATGATCCTCTGAATGATAGGGGATGTTGCCTCATGAAATGTTCCACTACCTACATGTTCCTCTATGGTTCTTCTGGTTGATCTCATGCATGGATACCTCCACCATTTATAGACTGAGTCAATTATGCCATCATTGCAACAAACTGTTTAGTTCAGATTCCAACCATATCAGGTTGCTGATTTGGAAGGTTATTTTCCTCCTGATGTCATCCATCATAACTGCCCTATTTCCTCTACAGAAAACCAAACTGAACACAGAAATATCTTAGGAGATGCAACATGGTAATCTGTAAATTCTATATCATTTCAATTTTAACATAAATTAATTTATGGATATTAATTTAACTATAGCCTAACTCTTAAAGTTGTCTAAACCGACCTCTGATACCAACTATAAGGACCCAGTCTTAAACATTACATAATCTTGAATTAAGTTAATAATTCACATTGAGGATATTTTCAGGTTTATAGATTTATAGAATTAGGTCATAACATAAACAAAACAACTTGAATATTACATGTAGACACTTCTACTTAGTATCCATTTTTTATAAAATAAAAACTCTTTGAAAAAAATAGTCATGGCTAGTTCCATGTTTTAGACAGCATGACTTTTCCTTGAACCCATCCTTGACCCTATTAATCTTTAAGTCCTCTGAAAACATTTCAAAACATGGGATGATTATAAAATGATCAATAAGGGATACGCAAAGAAGGAAAATGATTAGTTTTTCAAAATAACAGGAAAACCATGAATACTTTATCATAAGTAATACTTTTCACCTTTATGAATTAGTAAATACTCTTCACTGAATAAAAGATCATTTCTTACCCTTTTGTAACCAAAATATTACCATAAAACCCATAGAAAGAACGCATAACATATAAATGTAACTTGGTACATAAACATACTTAAATGGAATAACCATACGGTTGACTTCCACACATACCACTAAATAGAATAGCCATACGGACGACTTCCATACATATAACTAAATGGAATAGTCATACGGCTGACTTCCATACCCAATGCATTATATGTTATAATGTAACCACCCATCCTGATTTATCATGGCACCAATTGTTATTTGGTTTATCATGTAACCACCCATCAAATGTTCAAGTACCATTATAAAATCATAACACATAAAATATTACAAATATAAATATTTTACTAATAACATTTCATTTGTAATCAAGATAAATCATTTCAAGATATTGAAATAATAAATTGATTTCAAAAACCATTTTCAATACCAAAACACCCAAAAACAGAATAAGGGGTTTCTTTTTAATTTTAAAAACATTAAGGCTTATAGAGGAAGCCAGCTAACAATTATGGTGGTGGAGAGGTCCTTGTCACTGCAAATGTTAAAAACATTCCTTTTTTCATTTATTAAAACACCTCATAGAAAAAAAAAATCCATTTGAATGAAATGAAAAGTCAAATGTTTTTATACATCGTATAAAATAAAGTCGTGTATAATGCAAAATATGCCTCAATGAAAGGAGATTGAGATGAAGTCCCTTACCTCGTGTCTGGCTTGAACTGTTCATTCTTTAATCTCCAGAATAATAAACTAAAGTTAATTTATGCTTGCTTAAGAACATTTTTCAAGTTTATTATTCCCTTTATATCACTTACTACCATGTTAAAACAATTAGTTAATTATTTGAGTTCATATCGTACATTTTTTCGATGTTCGAAACTTGAGTTAAAAATGAACTTGTTATAATTATAAATTATCCATGTGGTCAAAATTACATTATCTCCATAATTATATTCATGATTTAGATATCATATATATCATATATATCTAATATATATATATATATATGTATTTATAATTTTACATAAAATTTGGAGATAAGAAATGAAATGCATCGTTCATGGAGACGGTAAGGCGTACGTACGCATGAACGCTACTTTCATTTCTATTTCGTATTTTAATGGAATGAAAACTTAATTACACATAGGTATATTATAATTATAGTATAATATCATATATATAATTTCAGTAACTCCATCCTTTATACATTCCACATATGGCATGAATGAGTTATATCACTTTGAGGGGGCGGTAGTCCGCACTTCCTCAAATGAAATTATCGCGTTTACCGTAATGGAAAACATAAAGGTATGATATAAATGAAAATTACAGAAGCATAGAGACAATATAAATATAATATATATCACATATAAATACATTTCCATCATAATGGCCACCATGAGAGGCAGTTGGAGATAATTGAACAACCATCGTTTCATGAGGCAGTAGTTCGTCATCCAGAGAAACAGTATGTTCTTTACACATTAGATGGAGGTGTGTGTAAGTGTAGTTCAAATCCTTCTCATAACAACAACCTAGTATTTTGATGATACTGTTTTTTCTATAAAATAATGGAATAATAAGAGTTTAGGGGGTTGAATAAGGAAAATAAAAGAAAAGAACTTAAAAGAAGACGTTGCCTTTAAATCGGGTAACTCCCTTTGGTTTGAACCAAAAGGATTTCTTGAAGTGCCTTCCACCTAAGGTAAGGCTTTTAGGTGGAAGAGAGTAATGTAGTAAGATTAATTGGTCAGAGTTTGGATGAGCCAAGGGGCTTGAGATTTGTGAGTAATGAGTTAGAGGTGAGGACTTTTAAAAGGGGGAGGAGGGGCTATTTAAAAAAGTTTGAAAATATTATTTTATTATATAATGATTTTAGGTTTATAAAGGTCCAAAACTCATTAAAGTAGAAGATAAGATGACTCATGTTAGAAATAAAATCATCCAATAAGAATTGGATAGGTTTTGGATATTGTTTTAATCTTTATAATCTAATTTATTTAAATCATTCATTAATGAGGTAAACACTGCATCATTATTGTGTGATAAATAATATTTATTTGATGTCTAAAAATTATAAAAAAAATACCATGATGTAGGAAATATTTTTAGATTTCTAATTAATATTTATATACTAGGAGATAACTTATATAACTTCATGTAAAAATTTATTTACTAAAAGATATATGTTTATGTCATTTTTGTCTTTACTTTAAATTAATTAATATAAAGTGTCATTATCACTCTTAAGTGGCTCCATGGGATCCCAAAATCAACCCAAAGATTCTCATGGTCAGAAATTTATAAACCAATAGGATTAGGACACATGTTAGGGTAAATTAATATTATTATAATATTATTTTTACCTTGAATTACCCTATTTACCTTTAACAGCGGTAAATAAAAGTCAAAAGTTACTATTCACCAAAACATATTTTCATCTTATTGAACCACATTTTACTTCCTAATAATAACCATGTATGTTGGATTTTATAAATTCAATTCACAAAAGCGGTAATATTTCATTTAAATGAAAAAGTCATCTTTTTAACTACTACTTTGTGTTTTCACTATTCATCAAAAATTGATGTTTTTCAGAAAAATACCAAAAATTCAGCCTAAGCTATATTTGATATTCTGAATTAAAAATTGTGTCTATTTTAAAAAATTCAAAATATAGAAGTTGGACTAACTAATTTAAAATTAATTCCCATTGTCAAAACAGAAAGCGTGTTTTTTAAAAATAATAACTATCAAAATATTGACACTTGTTTATGTCCAATTTCAAAGTGAAATTACTTCCAATGACCAAAATTTGATTAAATGGTAAAAATATAATCGAATTAAACTTTAAAACAAATTAAAAAGATAATCTAACCATATAAATAAATTAGATTAAAAGGTAGTTTTGAATTAAAATACAGTATTTTTCACTATTCATTAAAAATGAATTTTATCATAAAAATACCAAAAAAATACCCAAAGTTAATTTTGATGTCCCGATTCTAAAGAATAATTTTATTTTTTCAAATAGGACATATAGAAGTGAAAAAACTAGATTTAAATAGGGTTCGCCATCAAAAGGCGGTAAATCAACCTTTTAAAGAACATTAGAGTATTTATGCTTAAAATTAGATTCATTCACATTTTAAGCCTCTAAATTTTATTAGATAAATGTAAAAACATTTAACAAACATGTATAATCATATTTTAGTTAGTTCTGTTCATTCTCACTATTACAACAGCTAGGCTTTAACTACCATTTAAAATAATATTATATTATTATTTTTCAGTATGACCCAACGTTGTGTGCAACGTAAGATTTCAAAGAAACTCGTTGTTGTGTATCGGGTACGCTATCGAACATAGCATCCCACTTAAAGTAAAATTAATATTTATTTCAAAAATATTAATAAATATAAAAAAGTTTTATTCATTATTTACCTCGGATGTTACAGCCATAATACTTTTACCAGGTTATTTGTCTTATTTTGAAGAAATTGTTCTCTATGATCTAAGATCTTCATCAGATTATCCTTATTTGAAATATCATTCTCCAATAGTGTCAACTTTGGATTCAATACGTGTGAGGCTTCTGGTATGTACTTCCTCCATATGGATACATAGAACCCATCATGTGCTTGAGATAGGTTAAGTGGGAGTGCCAGTTGATAGGACATAGCTCTAATGTGATCAAGGATCTAAAATGGGATGATTTATCTTGGACTAACCTTTCCCATCTTTCCAAACCTCAATAATTTATTTCATGATGATATATTAAAAAACATGATATTTATGACCTACAACTCTAGGTCTTATTGATGATTTTCTACATATATTTCCTATCAAATTTGTGTATATTTCATATAATTTTGAATGGTTTGAACCTTCTATGTAATATCTTGGATAATATCAGTTTTCATAAGCTTCTTCTCTCCAAATTCATCCCATCATGTTGGAATCTGACACCTCTTCCCATACAGAGCCTCATATGGTTCCATTTGAATTCTATAATATAAACTATTTTTATAGGATAAATCTACTAGGGTGAGGTGTTAATACAAATATCCATGTAAATTCATTGAACATGATCTAATTATATCCTCTATTGTTTGAATTGTTATCTCAAACTAACCATCCATATAATTGTGATAATAAGTACTAAAAATTAGATTTATGTCTAGGTATTACTGAATTATTCTCTAGAATCTAGAGATAAACCTTAAATATTTATTAGATATATTGGAAATTGGTACTCTATAAGGTCTTAAAAATTACCTTATGTATATATTAGTGATTTTTTCAAGGGATAAATCTTACTTGATAATAATGAAATAGGCCGACATTGTAAGGAAATTAACTACCACCTAGATAGCGTTATTTCCTTTAGATGTCATGGGGATTCCTATGAAGAAATCCATGGTTATGTTTTCTAATTTCTATACTAGTATGGAAAATTATCTCACTATACCCTTAGTCTTATGTTGTTCATCCTTAACTTATTTTCATACCAAGAATCGTGATACAAATTTTTCAATCTCTCTCTTCATGTTATCCCACCATAAGTTTTTCTTTAGATCTCTATATATCTTTTTGGTTCCTTTATTAATAGAGAACAATGATATATGTACATCTTATAGAAGTTCCATCTTCAACTCTAGTTTTTATTGGATTTAAATTCAAGTTCCAAACCTAATAACTCCATATTTATCAAATTCGAACTCTATAATATTCTCTGACTTTCTATATATCTCCTCGTTATCCTTTTAGTCCTTGATCCACTCAAGAATGGATGGTTGAGAAGTTATTTGAGAAATGTATGATGAAGGTCCTTTTTTATTCCCATTTCCATTTTTTTATGTCCAAAAATATTGGATCCCTTTCAATCCTCATCATGGATTGGGATGTAGGATCCTTTTTACTCATAGCATATACCACTTTATTCTCCTTACTAAGATGGTAATGGATTCAACAATCGTAATCATATAGTAGCTCTAAAAACCCTCTTTGGTTTATATTAAGCTCCTTTTGTGTGAATATATACTTGAGGATTTTATGATAAATACATATGTCACGGTATTTGCTGAAGAGATAATGTTTCCAAATATTTAATGTGAAGATCAGTGCAGGCAATTCCAGATCAAGAGTTGGGTAGTTCTACTCATGAATCATTAATTAGTAGGATCCATAGGCTATCACTTTGCTATATTGAATGATTATACATCCCAATACATTTTTAGATGCATTATTGTAGATTAAAAAATATTTCCCACTAGTGGTAAATGTGATTGAAAGTGAAATGATTAACCTCTTCTTTAACTCATTAAATCTCTCCTCACATTCATCGGTCTAAAAAACTTCACTCAATTCTAATTTAGCTTAGTTACTGGGCCTGAAAATTATGATAAGTTTATCATAAATCAATGATAGTACTTAGTTAATCCAAAGAAAATATAGATCTCTTTCACAGATGATGGTTTGGCCCATCCTTCAATTTTCTATATTTTTGAAGGATCTATAAATACCTCTTTCCTATTAATAACATACCAAAGGAATGTAACTTGTTAGATCTAAAACTCGCATTTAAAGTAATTCAATTATAAATTTTCCTTTCACATGGTCTTTATTCAATCATCCAATTACTCCTCATGGTTGTCCTTATTTTTTATGTAGATAAGAATATCTTTTATAAATACTACCAAAAAAAAATTCATGTAATCTATAAAGACTCTACTCATTAATTCCCTGAAGATAGTTGGAGCATTGTTGAATCCAAATGGAAACACTATGAACTTATAGAGCTCGTACCTTGTACAAAATCATTCTTGAGTACATCCTCCTTATTCACTTTATTTGATAATATCCTAACCAAAGATCCACCTTGGATAGGTACTAGGGTCCACATAGCTGATCTAACAAGTCATTAATTCATGATATAGGATAATTTTTATTTATCAAGACCTTGTTGAGATCACAATAATCAATTCAAAGATGCATTTTCCCATCCTTATTCTTGATGAAGAGGATTGTCGTACCCCATGGTGAATCACTTGGGTATATAAACCCTTTATCTAGATTCTCTTATAGTTTCTTATTCATCTCTTCAAGTTTAATAATGTATATTCTATATTCTTAGATATTTGGAAATATTCTAGTATAAGTTTGATCAAGAACTTAACCTCTCATTTAGGATGAATACTAGGAAATTATTTGATAAACACATTGGTGTATTCCCTCATAATGGCCATGTCATCAAAAATGATATTTTCCTTAGTGCCAATCATTTTTTTAGATATACTTGCCCATAAGTCAACAATATTTATGCTTAAGATGATAATTATAAATGAGATTCATCCTACTCCTTTCACTTTTATATAATCAAAGGGTGATTTACTTCTCACGGTAATTTATGTTGGATTTATATAAGGAATGTTGATCCATATATATAATTATATCAAATCCTGCTAAAAGGGGTATCACAAGGTTTTTTGTTAAATTCAGCAAAAAAATATAGATAGGGGATAAGTTATATACTTGGGATATACTAATTTCCCCATTTTTTATTTTCACTGATAGCTCCACTTCCATGATTTGAGGTGTTGTTTGAATATTTCTATTAAAATTTCAAGATATGAAATAATTTATAGAACCATATTCACACATGATATTTTTAGTTCATGAATGAATGATAACCCTACCTTTCACAATTTGATTCTGGTTCTAATCATTTGCTTCAACAAAAATAGGCTTAGGTATAAGAATTTTCAAACTATTAACCATATAAAAGGGAATCTATAAACATAAAATAGATAACCCATAGATGACATGTATTCCCTAACCTATGAATTTTTAGGCTTCAATCTATTTTATCTATGGTCTATAACCTAACATAAAATTTTCTGGGAATTTTTTTTCCCTTCATAATGGTTCATAAAGATATTATGAATCTACTAAAGAATATCCCTAAGGAGTGTAAAACTATGTGTGTATCAAGGCCTCTTTTTCATGCACTAGGTGACGATTGAGTTAAAACTCAATGTGCCCTTTTCTGAGTAATTACCCCTAGATACAACTATTCTAGAGCCACATCCACTTATTATAACACCCCAAGATTCCAAGGTATGTTTATCTTTAAATAAATTAAATATATTGTGTTTTATTCTACACCAAGATAAGCTTACGCTACACACTACACCATCTTAGCTTGTGCTACATGCAACACTGAGTTTGAGCACACCACGACCTATCAAATTATCCGTTTAAAAAACTTGTTATGAATAGTATTAACAACATTTTTAATTTTATATATTCCATAAAATATTAACATTCATCTTATGTAATTTCTATACATGATATAAGAAAATATTGCATCTTTCAGATTAAAGAAGTATTTTTTAAAAAAATACAATTTTTCCACCTTTTGATGGATCACCCATTTTAAATCCAGTTTTTGACACTTTACTATATTATATTTAACAAAATAAATTTCTTATTTTGAATTGGGATATTAAAATTTACTTTGGATGTAACGCCCCGACCCCAGTTACCCAGAGTCGGTGCATTATTACATAACATTGGCATGATCACAAGAAAGATCAAATCTCGAAAGACCGATTGGTTTAGTAGCCTTGGAAACACTAGATATATTCATAAGTTTTACATTACATCATAAAATGAAAAACTACTACAACAACACAATGTTTCCACAATCCACACTATTAACCCCTCATAAAATCCCTGCAGGTCATTCATAACTTACTTCTTCACATCCTGGGAAAAATAAAACATAGAAAAGGGGTGAGCTCAAATGCCCAGTAAGGATAACAATATAGCAGAAACTTTCATAAATAAGAATAAACATTTAAGGCAATGTATAACTAAAACAAAAGCCTTTTAAATATGAACTTTCAACATGGTATGGCATAAATAAAATGAAATAATGCCATTTACTTATTCACATGGATATTCTACTAATCGAATAATCACATGCAAAAATCAATAACCACTTTCATAATGTTGGAATGCATAATGCTAAACTTTAATTACTTTTCAAGGCCTCGTCCCAAGACCTTGGGGCTAACTGTAACCGGAACCCAACCCTGAGTGCCTCTAATAACCGGACACCAACCCGGAGTGCCTCTAATAACCGGACACCAACCCGGAGTGCCTCTAATAACCGGACACCAACCCGGAGGGATTACTTTTACCAGTCCCTAACCTGGAGGGCTTACTTTTACCAGTCCCCAACCTGGAGGGCTTACTTTAACCAGTCCCCAACCTGGAACATACTTGTCCAACACATTCATATGAAGTAAAGATTGAAATATAACATAAACATTCTTATTGGAACTAGCATACGAAATGTCAATACTTTCACCATAAACTATGAATGGTATAAAAATAGCACATCCACATTCAAACATATCACAAAACCTTCAAAACAATATAGAAGTTTTGTATCATAATAAATCAACTTCAAATAATCTTAAAATCCATCAAAGGATGTTGACATAGATGAAATCAAAATTCTTTTAAAAGAAATATCTCCTTTTATTTTGAAATCATTTAAGATCCATATAAAATAAAACATTTTCTTTGAAAATATTCTTATAATCTTGTAAGGGAAGCTTTGAAGATTTTATAACGGCGGAAAATAGCTGCACCCGCCGTATAAGTTAAAAAAACATTCTTACCTTAATTCTGTCGAAAAGGTTAAAAGGACCTTGTTTTGAAAACGATCAAAAGATTCCTTTATAAACCACTTATAAAAGTCAAAAAGGGTATAAATGACTTTAACTCATATTATAGTAAATAGTAAAAATGTTTTGAAATACATTTTTAAGAAACATGGATGTGTATGATAAATAGATCCCAGTAGATTATTACGTATAAACAACCTCGGATAATGAAGAGATTGTAAAGTAAACCCTTACCTTGTACTTTTCCTTGGTTGGGGTAGGTTAACCTCCTGTATAATGGTGAAATAGTTGTTATTAAATTATACAAGAATCATATATAATAATATGATATCATATATGATCTTTTAACATTGATTTGTTAATAATATCTTAGAATTATCATCGTTTCGGGAGTTAACTTACTCATTTTATTTTATATGTTTTGTTACATAAGCCATGGTTGTTGTATCTTATTCATATCCAGAATGATATCTAGTCCTTAAACATCATTTTTAAATCATCAAATGATAATTATACTTGAATGGATACGATGGAGAATGAATCTCATCGCGTTCGTGGAGACGGTAGTCCGTACGTACGCACGAGCGACAATATCATTCTTTTGATATTAAAATAATATATAAATGGATGGTATATCATATATACAGAATCATTAACATGTTATATTTATTATTTACATGAGTTACACATCATTATTATACCCATCCAAATAATATTATATTGAATAACAATTACACCACGACGTGGAGACGGTAGTCCGTACGTACGCACGTATGGTGACATGTTATTCAAAGGGTGGATAGAATACTGAATATGGTTGTACCATATTTATAATAACATCACAGTATATGTGAGATACTGGAGTTATTATTTTAGAATGGTAAGAACAAAGGAAGAAGAAGTGGAAGAAGAAATGAACTTGGAGAAGGGTGGTGAAATCATTACCTCTTCTTCGGGTTCTTCCTTTTGATTTGATCAAAAGGGCTCCTTAGGTTGGCTTTCTGATAAAACTAAGGCCTCTAGGTTGTAGTGAGGGATGTTGGGAGAGTATTTGGGCAGATTTTGGCCGAACCAAAAGGCTTTTAAGGTGTGAATAAATGAGAAGGAGGAGTGCCCTTTTATAAGAGGGGTGAGGGGCACCTTTGGAAAAGCTAGAAATATTAATTTATAATAAATTCATATTCGGTTTCTAATGGCTCCAAAGCTTATTATTCAAAGGTTAAGGTGGGGATAGGTCTAAAACCACTCAACCAATAGAATTTAGACAGGTTTGGGTACTTATATTAACCTTATCTTTAAGTATTAACTCTAAGTTAATTAGTTTCACTTTTACAATGTCTCTTTGTATTTTTATATAATATGGTTAATAAACTTACTATATACATCCAAGCGACCCCCAAGTGGTACCTTAATGATGGAACTATCATTATATAAGTCTCTTGGCCGAACCTTAGATTTTTAGGAATTTAATATCAATTAATAATATAATATTTGTTTTAAGAACTCTTTTATGTCAATTTTGACACTATTCAATAGTTGATTTTTGTGAAACTCATAACAGATTGATTACTTCGAAAAAAGTCAATTAAATCAATACTAATATATCATATTATCCTAGAAAATTAGTTTAATTCATTAAAAGTTTCATATTATATTTATTTGGGTATTTATAATATCAATTATTTTAATTTTTCACTATTATAGTAATTACTGCATCATCATTGTGTCATAAATAAAATACATTATTTAATGTCTAAAAATTATAAATAAAATATAATTATGTAGGAAATCGTTTTATCTTTCTAATGAATATTTATAATCTAAAATCCAACATATATAACCCTATGTAACAATTGTTTTTCTAAAAGATATATGCTTGTGTCATTTTTGTATTCATTTTAACTTAATTAAAATAAAGTGTCATTATCACTTACAAGTGGATCCATGGGGTACCAAAATAGACCCAAAGATTCCCATGGTCGACCATGTATCAACCAATAGGGTTAAGACAAGTTTTAGGGTAATTTAGTATTATTATAATATTATTTTTTAACCCTTATTTACCGGATTTACCCTTAACCATGGTAAATAAAATATTTTCCGCAGTAATTATTCAAAATGTCTAAAAATAAAAGTTACCTATTTACACAATTTGAACATCCTGATTCCAAATATGGAATCCATTTTCCTAAATTCAAAACACAGAAGTGGCAGAAATTAATTTAAAATTAATTCCCGCTGTCAAAACAAAAAGCGTGTTTTTAAGAGATAATAACTATCAAAAGATTGACACTCGTTTATGTTCGGTTTAATTGTAAAATTATGTCCAATGACCAACATTATATTAAATGGTAAAAATATATTCTAAATATACTTTAAAACCACTCAAATTCATAATTTATCACTATTAATTATTTTGATTAAAAAAGTTGTTTTTAATTAAAATTTAGTAATTTTCACTATTCATCAAAATATGAAAGTTATCCGAAAAGTACCAAAATTTCACCTTAGGCAAAATTTGATATTCCGAATCCAAAAATTAAGTCCATTTTAAAATATAAAATATATATAACTTCAAAAAGTAGGTATTACTATTCATAACAGCTAGTTTGATTGGTTACGGTGTGTTAGAACTCGGTGTTGCGTACAACACACGCTAGCGTACCGTGGAAGCTTGGGATGTTTCATTTTAAATTTTTGATGTCCCCATTTAGTCAAAAAGTTTTAAATATAGTATCTAAAAAGGTTTCACTATTAAAATTTGGTAAAAGTGTAATACTGAAAATGAATTTTTTCTTACATTATGTCTAAGAAACTCATAATATGGATTCTAAAATTATAAGGATTATATAAAGTTTAAAATTTAGTTAATACTATTCATGACCTCTTTTAATGGCTTTTTTTTTTGGTAAGTCATGGTGCAATTGAACTCGGTGTTGCGTGTAGTGCAAGTTATTGAATTATTTTGAAGAAATAACACACTATGAAATCTTGGGGTGTTACATTCTCCCCTCCTTCAATAAATTGCGTCCTCGCAATTTGAAATTGTTCTTCGAAAATAAAAGGTTGAAAATAGAAAATATATTTGTGGGAAAACCCACATCGGAAATTGGGTTACTAAAATTTAGTCTTAATATGTGGAAAAGAGAAATGAAAGGGTCACCACCAAATTATGATCTTGATTAGGAGAACATTGGTGGCAATTAGAGACATATAATTGGAGGAAAAACGTCAATATTTATAGGTAGTGATTGAGGTCATCAATCAAAAACAAGTATAAAATTGAGGTCCTTAAACTCATCAATCTATGATTATTTGAAGTACCATCGGTTCAACAAAATATAGGGTATTGGGATAACACATTTTTGACGTTTCAAAATATCTTAGTTGAAATCCCACATCGAAAAATGAATTAACGAGGCCTCTATTTAAAATAAAGAGTGGAAAGTATGAAGATTACCGAAAATAACACATACTAGGGTTCCATGTAGGAAAATATGGATATGGAAGAGAAATATAACCATCAATTATCTGATGGAGAGTGGTAGAGAACATGTCTATGAAAAGGCCAACAATCCCAAAGCCATAAATTAGTGATGATTTAAGGTACCATCTAGGACAACATTTTTGTTCTAAGTTCCTTTTCTTAATGATGAGGAATTTATTTATGAGATTGGCTAAGATCATAAGGAGATATACTTACTTTAAAATTATAGTTTTATCCCTTAATAAATTTCTACCAAAAACTCATCATTCACTCGTAAAAAAAATTCTATTTATACTATTCATAGAGGGTTCCAAAATAAATGAATTTATAATTCATCTACCAGTTCTTTTAAAAAACTACTTTATTTAATCCAGGACATCTCGTGGGATAGTGGTAGGTGATACACCCTTGTCCCCCTTCGGTTGCGGGTTCAAGTCTTGCGGCCTTGCCGGACGCGACGGGTTGTCGTCCGACCTCCGGGTTGTCCTTTTATGGAAATCCAAAATAATACAAACTAGAACTATCCAAAATACTTCTATCCAAACTCACAGTCCAACATTTATAAGAAAGGTAAACATAATGTAGATCCTTTTTACCCCGTAATAGCATATGAATACCTTCATCTTGTATTCTTCTAATATACTGAAACAACCTGAATTACCATATTCCTTATTGATTACATTCATGCTCCCTTATTCCATATAGAAAGCTGGATATACTTCATTAATCCAAAAATGTTTTAAACCCCAAAAAATGATGGAATATACAAATCATTAATCAGTTCGAATGTAGTCAAGAATATCCAATATAATTTATCCAAAACAATCATGTATTATTCCAAAATCACTACTTCGGTATCAGAACTATATTATGGTTTATCATTCTCTCAACCATATATTTCCCAAAAATTTATCCTGCTATTGAGTCACTTTTCTTTGTTCCACATAATCTCAAATCCTTAATGAAATAGTACTGCAGTACAATCCTTATATACTCCATAATTATTATAACAAGTACATTGTTGATACAACACTCAATTGACATAATCAACATAAGAACTCTAATCATTCCTCTTCATTTGTGGTAGTATCATAACTTGATTATTATCCAATAGCATCATTTGCGGCGTAGTCTGATGACTGGGACATAGGTTCGCGTAGTGTCCAAACTCCTTGCAAATGAAGCATTGTACATTTAAAACCATTTTCTTACCCTTTCAGTCACGTACTTTGTGCCCTTTTCCTCCACACTTATAACAAACTCCCATTCCTTTCAGGCAAGTTCCAGGGTGTTTCTTTCCACAGTTACCACATATGGGAAAATTATTCTTTTCCCTCTTCCCTTTATCCATATTTCTCTCTTCCATCCTTTTCTTCTCTTGCTTCCCTTCAAAGCCATAGGACTCAGTAAACTCTTTACTTATCTTATCAACACATGATATTATTTCTTCACATGATGATAATACATGGGAGACAATTTCTCTTATAAATTCTAGCTTAAGACCATGAAAGATATGATCCTTCTTTCTCTTTGAATCATGTGTATTTCTGGAGTTCTCATTCCTTCTACTGGGCGCCATTTCTAAACAATGGCATAAACTAGATCAGTTTATGAATCAAAATACATAATCCCATACTTATAAAACACTTAACATAAATTGAACTATTTATGGATATAATCCATAATCATAAAAATGTTTTCTTTGAGGAAGTATATACTCATAAACCCTTCATAATGATTTGTAAATAAAATGAGAGTTATCCTAAGCATATCCCCTGGGAGTGTCGTAACCAAGAGTGCAGCAAGGCCCGTTGTCGTGCACCAGTTCCCGTTCGAGTCTAGCTCAAAGCGGTGTTTTCGGGTTTTACCCCTAGGTACATCTGTGCCAGAGCCGCCTCTACCTGCTCGTATCCAGACAGGGATGTATTGCTTGGAAAACTCACAAAATCTTTACAATACCAAAATTCTAGGAAGTTCTTCTATACTAATCCTCAAAGTTCATCTTAGGTCTACGTACTCTAATCAGAGTTTATCTAAATCTAGCTTCCAAGGTTTGTACTAAACTTCCTCTGATACCAACTGTAACGCCCCGACCCCAGTTACCCAGAGTCGGTGCATTATTACATAACATTGGCATGATCACAAGAAAGATCAAATCTCGAAAGACCGATTGGTTTAGTAGCCATGGAAACACTAGATATATTCATAAGTTTTACATTACATCATAAAATGAAAAACTACTACAACAACACAATGTTTCCACAATCCACACTATTAACCCCTCATAAAATCCCTGCAGGTCATTCATAACTTACTTCTTCACATCCTGGGAAAAATAAAACATAGAAAAGGGGTGAGCTCAAATGCCCAGTAAGGATAACAATATAGCAGAAACTTTCATAAATAAGAATAAACATTTAAGGCAATGTATAACTAAAACAAAAGCCTTTTAAATATGAACTTTCAACATGGTATGGCATAAATAAAATGAAATAATGCCATTTACTTATTCACATGGATATTCTACTAATCGAATAATCACATGCAAAAATCAATAACCACTTTCATAATATTGGAATGCATAATGCTAAACTTTAATTACTTTTCAAGGCCTCGTCCCAAGACCTTGGGGCTAACTGTAACCGGAACCCAACCCGGAGTGCCTCTAATAACCGGACACCAACCCGGAGTGCCTCTAATAACCGGACACCAACCCGGAGTGCCTCTAATAACCGGACACCAACCCGGAGTGCCTCTAATAACCGGACACCAACCCGGAGGGCTTACTTTTACCAGTCCCTAACCTGTAGGGCTTACTTTTACCAGTCCACAACCTGGAGGGCTTACTTTAACCAGTCCCCAACCTGGAACATACTTGTCCAACACATTCATATGAAGTAAAGATTGAAATATAACATAAACATTCTTATTGGAACTAGCATACGAAATGTCAATACTTTCACCATAAACTATGAATGGTATAAAAATAGCACATCCACATTCAAACATATCACAAAACCTTCAAAACAATATAGAAGTTTTGTATCATAATAAATCAACTTCAAATAATCTTAAAATCCATCAAAGGATGTTGACATAGATGAAATAAAAATTCTTTTAAAAGAAATATCTCCTTTTATTTTGAAATCATTTAAGATCCATATAAAATAAAACATTTTCTTTGAAAATATTCTTATAATCTTGTAAGGGAAGCTTTGAAGATTTTATAACGGCGGAAAATAGCTGCACCCGCCGTATAAGTTAAAAAAAACATTCTTACCTTAATTCTGTCGAAAAGGTTAAAAGGACCTTGTTTTGAAAACGATCAAAAGATTCCTTTATAAACCACTTATAAAAGTCAAAAGGGGTATAAATGACTTTAACTCATATTATAGTAAATAGTAAAAATGTTTTGAAATACATTTTTAAGAAACATGGATGTGTATGATAAAGAGATCCCAGTAGATTATTACGTATAAACAACCTCGGATAATGAAGAGATTGTAAAGTAAACCCTTACCTTGTACTTTTCCTTGGTTGGGGTAGGTTAACCTCCTGTATAATGGTGAAATAGTTGTTATTAAATTATACAAGAATCATATATAATAATATGATATCATATATGATCTTTTAACATTGATTTGTTAATAATATCTTAGAATTATCGTCGTTTCGGGAGTTAACTTACTCATTTTCTTTTATATGTTTTGTTACATAAGACATGGTTGTTGTATCTTATTCATATCCAGAATGATATCTAGTCCTTAAACATCATTTTTAAATCATCAAATGATAATTATACTTGAATGGATACGATGGAGAATGAATCTCATCGCGTTCGTGGAGACGGTAGTCCGTACGTACGCACGAGCGACAATATCATTCTTTTGATATTAAAATAATATATAAATGGATGGTATATCATATATAAAGAATCATTAACATGTTATATTCATTATTTACATGATTTACACATCATTATTATACCCATCCAAATAATATTATATTGAATAACAATTACACCACGACGTGGAGACGGTAGTCCGTACGTACGCACGTATGGTGACATGTTATTCAAAGGGTGGATAGAATACTGAATATGGTTGTACCATATTTATAATAACATCACAGTATATGTGAGATACTGGAGTTATTATTTTAGAATGGTAAGAACAAAGGAAGAAGAAGTGGAAGAAGAAATGAACTTGGAGAAGGGTGGTGAAATCATTACCTCTTCTTCGGGTTCTTCCTTTTGATTTGATCAAAAGGGCTCCTTAGGTTGGCTTTCTGATCAAACTAAGGCCTCTAGGTTGTATTGAGGGATGTTGGGAGAGTATTTGGGCAGAGTTTGGCCGAACCAAAAGGCTTTGAAGGTGTGAATAAATGAGAAGGAGGAGTGCCCTTTTATAAGAGGGGTGAGGGGCACCTTTGGAAAAGCTAGAAATATTAATTTATAATAAATTCATATTCGGTTTCTAATGGCTCCAAAGCTTATTATTCAAAGGTTAAGGTGGGGATAGGTCTAAAACCACTCAACCAATAGAATTTAGACAGGTTTGGGTACTTATATTAACCTTATCTTTAAGTATTAACTCTAAGTTAATTAGTTTCACTTTTACAATGTCTCTTTGTATTTTTATATAATATGGTTAATAAACTTACTATATACATCTAAGAGACCCCCAAGTGGTACCTTAATGATGGAACTATCATTATATAAGTCTCTTGGCCGAACCTTAGATTTTTAGGAATTTAATATCAATTAATAATATAATATTTGTTTTAAGAACTCTTTTATGTCAATTTTGACACTATTCAATAGTTGATTTTTGTGAAACTCATAACAGATTGATTACTTCGAAAAAAGTCAATTAAATAAATACTAATATATCTTATTATCCTATAAAATTAGTTTAATTCATTAAAAGTTTCATATTATATTTATTTGGGTATTTATAATATCAATTATTTTAATTTTTCACTATTATAGTAATTACTGCATCATCATTGTGTCATAAATAAAATAAATTATTTAATGTCTAAAAATTATAAATAAAATATCATTATGTAGGAAATATTTTTATCTTTCTAATGAATATTTATAATCTAAAATCCAACATATATAACCCTATGTAACAATTGTGTTTCTAAAAGATATATGCTTGTGTCATTTTTGTATTCATTTTAACTTAATTAAAATAAAGTGTCATTATCACTTACAAGTGGATCCATGGGGTCCCAAAATAGACCCAAAGATTCCCATGGTCGACCATGTATCAACCAATAGGGTTAAGACACGTTTTAGGGTAATTTAGTATTATTATAATATTATTTTTTAACCCTTATTTACCGGATTTACCCTTAACCATGGTAAATAAAATATTTACCGCAGTAATTATTCAAAATGTCTAAAAATAAAAGTTACCTATTTACACAATTTGAACATCCTGATTCCAAATATGGAATCCATTTTCCTAAATTCAAAACACATAAGTGGCAGAAATTAATTTAAAATTAATTCCCGCTGTCAAAACAAAAAGCGTGTTTTTAAGAGATAATAACTATCAAAAGATTGACACTCGTTTATGTTCGGTTTAATTGTAAAATTATGTCCAATGACCAACATTATATTAAATGGTAAAAATATATTATAAATATACTTTAAAACCACTCAAATTCATAATTTATCACTATTAATTATTTTGATTAAAAAAGTTGTTTTTAATTAAAATTTAGTAATTTTCACTATTCATCAAAATATGAAAGTTATCCGAAAAGTACCAAAATTTCACCTTAGGCTAAATTTGATATTCCGAATCCAAAAATTAAGTCCATTTTAAAATATAAAATATATATAACTTCAAAAAGTAGGTATTACTATTCATAACAGCTAGTTTGATTGGTTACGGTGTGTTAGAACTCGGTGTTGCGTACAACACACGCTAGCGTACCGTGGAAGCTTGGGATGTTTCATTTTAAATTTTTGATGTCCCCATTTAGTCAAAAAGTTTTAAATATAGTATCTAAAAAGGTTTCACTATTAAAATTTGGTAAAAGTGCAATACTGAAAATGAATTTTTTCTTACATTATGTCTAAGAAACTCATAATATGGATTCTAAAATTATAAGGATTATATAAAGTTTAAAATTTAGTTAATACTATTCATGACCTCTTTTAATGGCTTTTTTTTTGGTAAGTCATGGTGCAATTGAACTCGTTGTTGCGTGTAGTGTAAGTTATTGAATTATTTTGAAGAAATAACACACTATGAAATCTTGGGGTGTTACATTCTCCCCTCCTTCAATAAATTGCATCCTCGCAATTTGAAATTGTTCTTCGAAAATAAAAGGTTGAAAATAGAAAATATATTTGTGGGAAAACCCACATCGGAAATTGGGTTACTAAAATTTAGTCTTAATATGTGGAAAAGAGAAATGAAAGGGTCACCACCAAATTATGATCTTGATTAGGAGAACATTGGTGGCAATTAGAGACATATAATTGGAGGAAAAACGTAAATATTTATAGGTAGTGATTGAGGTCATCAATCAAAAACAAGTATAAAATTGAGGTCCTTAAACTCATCAATCTATGATTATTTGAAGTACCATCGGTTCAACAAAATATAGGGTATTGGGATAACACATTTTTGACGTTTCAAAATATCTTAGTTGAAATCCCACATCGAAAAATGAATTAGCGAGGCCTCTATTTAAAATAAAGAGTGGAAAGTATGAAGATTACCGAAAATAACACATACTAGGGTTCCATGTAGGAAAATATGGATATGGAAGAGAAATATAACCATCAATTATCTGATGGAGAGTGGTAGAGAACATGGCTATGAAAAGGCCAACAATCCCAAATCCATAAATTAGTGATGATTTAAGGTACCATCTAGGACAACATTTTTGTTCTAAGTTCCTTTTCTTAATGATGAGGAATTTATTTATGATATTGGCTAAGATCATAAGGAGATATACTTACTTTAAAATTATAGTTTTATCCCTTAATAAATTTCTACCAAAAACTCATCATTCACTCGTAAAAAAAATTCTATTTATACTATTCATAGAGGGTTCCAAAATAAATGAATTTATAATTCATCTACCAGATCTTTTAAAAAACTACTTTATTTAATCCAGGACATCTCGTGGGATAGTGGTAGGTGATACACCCTTGTCGCCCTTCGGTTGCGGGTTCAAGTCTTGCGGCCTTGCCGGACGCGACGGGTTGCCGTCCGACCTCCGGGTTGTCCTTTTATGGAAATCCAAAATAATACAAACTAGAACTATCCAAAATACTTCTATCCAAACTCACAGTCCAACATTTATAAGAAAGGTAAACATAATGTAGATCCTTTTTACCCCGTAATAGCATATGAATACCTTCATCTTGTATTCTTCTAATATACTGAAACAACCTGAATTACCATATTCCTTATTGATTACATTCATGCTCCCTTATTCCATATAGAAAGCTGGATATACTTCATTAATCCAAAAATGTTTTAAACCCCAAAAAATGATGGAATATACAAATCATTAATCAGTTCGAATGTAGTCAAGAATATCCAATATAATTTATCCAAAACAATCATGTATTATTCCAAAATCACTACTTCGGTATCAGAACTATATTATGGTTTATCATTCTCTCAACCATATATTTTCCAAAAATTTATCCTGTTATTGAGTCACTTTTCTTTGTTCCACATAATCTCAAATCCTTAATGAAATAGTACTGCAGTACAATCCTTATATACTCCATAATTATTATAACAAGTACATTGTTGATACAACACTCAATTGGCATAATCAACATAAGAACTATAATCATTCCTCTTCATTTGTGGTAGTATCATAACTTGATTATTATCCAATAGCATCATTTGCGGCGTAGTCTGATGACTGGGACATAGGTTCGCGTAGTGTCCAAACTCCTTGCAAATGAAGCATTGTACATTTAAAACCATTTTCTTACCCTTGCAGTCACGTACTTTGTGCCCTTTTCCTCCACACTTATAACAAACTCCCATTCCTTTCAGGCAAGTTCCAGGGTGTTTCTTTCCACAGTTACCACATATGGGAAAATTATTCTTTTCCCTCTTCCCTTTATCCATCTTTCTCTCTTCCATCCTTTTCTTCTCTTGCTTCCCTTCAAAGCCATAGGACTCAGTAAACTCTTTACTTATCTTATCAACACATGATATTATTTCTTCATATGATGATAATACATGGGAGACAATTTCTCTTATAAATTCTAGCTTAAGACCATGAAAGATATGATCCTTCCTTCTCTTTGAATCATGTGTATTTCTGGAGTTCTCATTCCTTCTACTGGGCGCCATTTCTAAACAATGGCATAAACTAGATCCGTTTATGAATCAAAATACATAATCCCATACTTATAAAACACTTAACATAAATTGAACTATTTATGGATATAATCCATAATCATAAAAATGTTTTCTTTGAGGAAGTATATACTCATAAACCCTTCATAATGATTTGTAAATAAAATGAGAGTTATCCTAAGCATATCCCCCGGGAGTGTCGTAACCAAGAGTGCAGCAAGGCCCGTTGTCGTGCACCAGTTCCCGTTCGAGTCTAGCTCAAAGCGGTGTTTTCGGGTTTTACCCCTAGGTACATCTGTGCCAGAGCCGCCTCTACCTGCTCGTATCCAGACAGGGATGTATTGCTTGGAAAACTCACAAAATCTTTACAATACCAAAATTCTAGGAAGTTCTTCTATACTAATCCTCAAAGTTCATCTTAGTTCTACGTGCTCTAATCAGAGTTTATCTAAATCTAGCTTCCAAGGTTTGTACTAAACTTCCTCTGATACCAACTGTAACGCCCCGACCCCAGTTACCCAGAGTCGGTGCATTATTACATAACATTGGCATGATCACAAGAAAGATCAAATCTCGAAAGACCGATTGGTTTAGTATCCTTGGAAACACTAGATATATTCATAAGTTTTACATTACATCATAAAATGAAAAACTACTACAAAAACACAATGTTTCCACAATCCACACTATTAACCCCTCATAAAATCCCTGCAGGTCATTCATAACTTACTTCTTCACATCCTGGGAAAAATAAAACATTGAAAAGGGGTGAGCTCAAATGCCCAGTAAGGATAACAATATAGCAGAAACTTTCATAAATAAGAATAAACATTTAAGGCAATGTATAACTAAAACAAAAGCCTTTTAAATATGAACTTTCAACATGGTATGGCATAAATAAAATGAAATAATGTCATTTACTTATTCACATGGATATTCTACTAATCGAATAATCACATGCAAAAATCAATAACCACTTTCATAATGTTGGAATGCATAATGCTAAACTTTAATTACTTTTCAAGGCCTCGTCCCAAGACCTTGGGGCTAACTGTAACCGGAACCCAACCTGGAGTGCCTCTAATAACCGGACACCAACCCGGAGTGCCTCTAATAACCGGACACCAACCCGGAGTGCCTCTAATAACCGGACACCAACCCGGAGGGCTTACTTTTACCAGTCCCTAACCTGGAGGGCTTACTTTTACCAGTCCCCAACCTGGAGGGCTTACTTTAACCAGTCCCCAACCTGGAACATACTTGTCCAACACATTCATATGAAGTAAAGATTGAAATATAACATAAACATTCTTATTGGAACTAGCATACGAAATGTCAATACTTTCACCATAAACTATGAATGGTATAAAAATAGCACATCCACATTCAAACATATCACAAAACCTTCAAAACAATATAGAAGTTTTGTATCATAATAAATCAACTTCAAATAATCTTAAAATCCATCAAAGGTTGTTGACATAGATGAAATCAAAATTCTTTTAAAAGAAATATCTCCTTTTATTTTGAAATCATTTAAGATCCATATAAAATAAAACATTTTCTTTGAAAATATTCTTATAATCTTGTAAGGGAAGCTTTGAAGATTTTATAACGGCGGAAAATAGCTGCACCCGCCGTATAAGTTAAAAAAAACATTCTTACCTTAATTCTGTCGAAAAGGTTAAAAGGACCTTGTTTTGAAAACGATCAAAAGATTCCTTTATAAACCACTTATAAAAGTCAAAAAGGGTATAAATGACTTTAACTCATATTATAGTAAATAGTAAAAATGTTTTGAAATACATTTTTAAGAAACATGGATGTGTATGATAAAGAGATCCCAGTAGATTATTACGTATAAACAACCTCGGATAATGAAGAGATTGTAAAGTAAACCCTTACCTTGTACTTTTCCTTGGTTGGGGTAGGTTAACCTCCTGTATAATGGTGAAATAGTTGTTATTAAATTATACAAGAATCATATATAATAATATGATATCATATATGATCTTTTAACATTGATTTGTTAATAATATCTTAGAATTATCGTCGTTTCGGGAGTTAACTTACTCATTTTCTTTTATATGTTTTGTTACATAAGCCATGGTTGTTGTATCTTATTCATATCCAGAATGATATCTAGTCCTTAAACATCATTTTTAAATCATCAAATGATAATTATACTTGAATGGATACGATGGAGAATGAATCTCATCGCGTTCGTGGAGACGGTAGTCCGTACGTACGCACGAGCGACAATATCATTCTTTTGATATTAAAATAATATATAAATGGATGGTATATCATATATACAGAATCATTAACATGTTATATTTATTATTTACATGAGTTACACATCATTATTATACCCATCCAAATAATATTATATTGAATAACAATTACACCACGACGTGGAGACGGTAGTCCGTACGTACGCACGTATGGTGACATGTTATTCAAAGGGTGGATAGAATACTGAATATGGTTGTACCATATTTATAATAACATAACAGTATATGTGATATACTGGAGTTATTATTTTAGAATGGTAAGAACAAAGGAAGAAGAAGTGGAAGAAGAAATGAACTTGGAGAAGGGTGGTGAAATCATTACCTCTTCTTCGGGTTCTTCCTTTTGATTTGATCAAAAGGGCTCCTTAGGTTGGCTTTCTGATCAAACTAAGGCCTCTAGGTTGTATTGAGGGATGTTGGGAGAGTATTTGGGCAGAGTTTGGCCGAACCAAAAGGCTTTGAAGGTGTGAATAAATGAGAAGGAGGAGTGCCCTTTTATAAGAGGGGTGAGGGGAACCTTTGGAAAAGCTAGAAATATTAATTTATAATAAATTCATATTCGGTTTCTAATGGCTCCAAAGCTTATTATTCAAAGGTTAAGGTGGGGATAGGTCTAAAACCACTCAACCAATAGAATTTAGACAGGTTTGGGTACTTATATTAACCTTATCTTTAAGTATTAACTCTAAGTTAATTAGTTTCACTTTTACAATGTCTCTTTGTATGTTTATATAATATGGTTAATAAACTTACTATATACATCCAAGAGACCCCCAAGTGGTACCTTAATGATGGAACTATCATTATATAAGTCTCTTGGCCGAACCTTAGATTTTTAGGAATTTAATATCAATTAATAATATAATATTTGTTTTAAGAACTCTTTTATGTCAATTTTGACACTATTCAATAGTTGATTTTTGTGAAACTCATAACAGATTGATTACTTCGAAAAAAGTCAATTAAATCAATACTAATATATCATATTATCCTATAAAATTAGTTTAATTCATTAAAAGTTTCATATTATATTTATTTGGGTATTTATAATATCAATTATTTTAATTTTTCACTATTATAGTAATTACTGCATCATCATTGTGTCATAAATAAAATAAATTATTTAATGTCTAAAAATTATAAATAAAATATCATTATGTAGGAAATATTTTTATCTTTCTAATGAATATTTATAATCTAAAATCCAACATATATAACCCTATGTAACAATTGTGTTTCTAAAAGATATATGCTTGTGTCATTTTTGTATTCATTTTAACTTAATTAAAATAAAGTGTCATTATCACTTACAAGTGGATCCATGGGGTCCCAAAATAGACCCAAAGATTCCCATGGTCGACCATGTATCAACCAATAGGGTTAAGACACGTTTTAGGGTAATTTATTATTATTATAATATTATTTTTTAACCCTTATTTACCGGATTTACCCTTAACCATGGTAAATAAAATATTTACCGCAGTAATTATTCAAAATGTCTAAAAATAAAAGTTACCTATTTACACAATTTGAACATCCTGATTCCAAATATGTAATCCATTTTCCTAAATTCAAAACACATAAGTGGCAGAAATTAATTTAAAATTAATTCCCGCTGTCAAAACAAAAAGCGTGTTTTTAAGAGATAATAACTATCAAAAGATTGACACTCGTTTATGTTCGGTTTAATTGTAAAATTATGTCCAATGACCAAAATTATATTAAATGGTAAAAATATATTCTAAATATACTTTAAAACCACTCAAATTCATAATTTATCACTATTAATTATTTTGATTAAAAAAGTTGTTTTTAATTAAAATTTAGTAATTTTCACTATTCATCAAAATATGAAAGTTATCCGAAAAGTACCAAAATTTCACCTTAGGCTAAATTTGATATTCCGAATCCAAAAATGAAGTCCATTTTAAAATATAAAATATATATAACTTCAAAAAGTAGGTATTACTATTCATAACAGCTAGTTTGATTGGTTACGGTGTGTTAGAACTCGGTGTTGCGTACAACACACGCTAGCGTACCGTGGAAGCTTGGGATGTTTCATTTTAAATTTTTGATGTCCCCATTTAGTCAAAAAGTTTTAAATATAGTATCTAAAAAGGTTTCACTATTAAAATTTGGTAAAAGTGCAATACTGAAAATGAATTTTTTCTTACATTATGTCTAAGAAACTCATAATATGGATTCTAAAATTATAAGGATTATATAAAGTTTAAAATTTAGTTAATACTATTCATGACCTCTTTTAATGGCTTTTTTTTTTGGTAAGTCATGGTGCAATTGAACTCGGTGTTGCGTGTAGTGCAAGTTATTGAATTATTTTGAAGAAATAACACACTATGAAATCTTGGGGTGTTACATTGGATAATTTTTTTATACTATTCTGATAAGTTTTAAATTTTGATGAATAGTAAAAATATTCTAAATTTTTATTAAAAACAACTTTTTTCATTGAAATAATTTATGAAGATAAATTATATTATTTAATGTTTTTAAATGATAAATAGAATATATTTTTATCATTTAATATAATTTAAGTCATTGGAAGTAATTTCACATTGAAATTTGATATAAACACGTATCAATTTTTTGATGGTTTTTACTTTTAAAAAACTCATTTTCTCATTTTAAAAATGGGGATTAATATTAAATTAATTACTGAAATTTATGTGTTTCTAATTTGTAAAAAATGGATTCCATATTTGGAATAATAATTTCCAAATTATGTAAATAGGTACCTTTTATTTTTCGACATTATGAATAGTAACTTTAGTAATTATTTTTATTTACCATGGTTAAATGGTGAAATAGTTAAATAAGGGTAAAAATAATATTATAAGAATATAAAACTACCCTAACATGTGTACTAATCTTATTGGATGAGTCATGGGACACCAAAACAATCCTTAGTCCTAATTTTTGGAATTTCGGTGCCACTTGGGTGTGATAATGACATGTTATAATAATTAATTTAATGTAAAGAGAAATATAACATAAACATGTATCTTTTTACTAAAACAATTTTAATGTGGGGTTATATAAATGATCTATTTGACTATAAATAGTAAATATAAATATAAAAATATTTTCTAAATCATGGTATTTAATTTATAATCTTTAGACATTATATAAATAAATTTATTTATGACACAATAATGATGCAATGATTACCTTATTAGTGAATGATTTAAATAAATGATATTATAAATATTAAAATAAATTTAATTTGATATTTTTGACACCATCCATGAATTTCTTGGACAACATTTACATGTTATGGATGAATTAATTTCTTTTTTTCTAAGGAATCAAGTTTTTATGACTTTAACAAAAATAAATTACTGAATAGTGTCAAAATTGACATAAATGAGTTTTTGAAACGAACACTATTTTATTAAATAATATAATAGTAATAAAAATAAAATATTAGTCCAACTGACTTAGGTAGTGTTAAAAATGTCATTAATGATCCACTTTATGTTATATTGGAATTTTATAGTAAATATATTAACCCAATAGTACAAAAATATAAGAAGACATGGTAAGAGTTAAATTGTTTAACTAAGGGTTAATCCCAAAAGATAAGGTTAATTTCATGACCTAAACTTGTATGAAAATCATTGGATGATATTATTTAGACCCATACTCATATTATCCTCGAAATAAATCACTTTTGAGCTATTTTTAAGGGAAAATAAATTTATAATAAATTAATATTTTAAGATCTTCAAAAAGTTCCCCTCACCTCTCTTATAAAAGGGCACTTCTCCTTCTCTTTAATTCACATCTCCAAAGACATTTTACTTGACAAAACCCTACCAATTTACTCTCCCAAATTCCCTAAATTAATCTTATAGGAATAACCTTGGGCAAAAATCCAACTTAATGAGTCCTTTTGTGCAAATCAAAAGGAGATACCTGAAAAAGAGGTAATCGTTTTATCAAACTCTCTCAAAGTTCTTTTTTTTTCTAATTAGATTTCCTAAGTTGTTACCATACTAAAATGATAAATACATCATTTAATATATGATGAGATTTTTTTATTATTATGGTACAACCATATTCCTCCTTTTACCCATCCTATGAAAAACAATATCACCATGTGTACGTACGTACGGTTTACCGTCTCCATATTGTGGTGTAAACCGTTTTTCATCTATACTTTATTATAACAGGTATAATGATGAATATAAATGACCTTAATAATAAATATAACATAATATTATTTTTTTAAAATTCATATTACATCCAATTTCATACCATTTAACCAAAAAGTAAAGATACCATTCCTCATACGTACGTACAGCTTTGCATCTCCACGATGCAATGAGATTCATCTTCCACGTTCACCATCCAAGAATGATTATAAAAATATATATTAAGAATAAGTATAAAATATATGACATAATCATTCTACTAGAATTATATATATATATATATATGTGTGTGTGTGTGTGTGTGTGTATGTATGTATGTATGTATACATGTATGTATGTATGTACATATATTTCATTCACTTACTTCCAATCAATACGATAAGAAAATGGAAACAGCGTTCATGCATACGTATGGCCAACTATCTCCATGAACAATGTATTCCATTTCAAATATCTATAAAGTATATATTCTGTATATATATATGATATATAAACCATGTTATCATGATCTATTTAAAATGATCAAGAATAACAATTCAAAACACATGTGATAAAGAAAGCGATTATTACCCGAAACGTTTCATTAACTTATAATTGTTAATAAATGAGTAATATAAAGTCATAAACCAATCATATATGATATCATAAATATTATTATGTTTCTAGTTCAGGTTAATAATATGTTAAAAACCATTATACAGGAGTTTAGGACACATACGGAGAGTATCAGACTTAAAGTAAGGGTTAATTTTGCAATCTCATTATTATCTGAGATTTTTATACATAAGTATCTATTGAGACATATTTATCATCCACATCCATGTTTCTTATACCTGTATTTCAAAATAATATTTATATTCCTATAATATTTTTTAAATTCATTTATACCCACGTTTTACTTTTTCTAAAATGTTTTGAAAGGAATCTTTCTATCATTTTCAAAATGAGGTATTATATGACCTTTTCGAAAAATTAAGGAAAGAATGTTTTTTTAAATTATACGACACGAGTGGATATTTTATGAAATTATGATTCCTTAACATTTTGAAGCTTCCCTTACAATATTACTAGGTTATTTTCAAAGGAAATTTTTTCTTTTATAATTATGCAGGATTTTAAATAATTATAAATTAAAAAAAGGATGCTTCTCCAAAAGATTTTTCATGATTTTATTAGATTACTTTCATCTAGGTCAACATCCTTTGTTAGATTTTATGCTTAATTGAGGTTGATTTATTATGATAAAATCTCCCATATTGTATTGAAGGTTTTATGATATGTTGACTGTGTATGTTCTATTTTTTATACCATTCATGGTTTATGGTTAAAGTATTAACAATGTGTATGCTAGTTTTAATACGAATGTTTATGTAATGTTTCACCCTTTTTATCTGAGTAATGCATTGGACTTAGTAAGTAATGGACAAGGACTGCTATATCCCCTTAATGCATCGGTAGGTCTCATGAGACAAACTAGTGTCTTGGCACAAGTCCTTGAGAGAATATTTGTGTATGGTCTTGGCATGAGGCCTTGACAGAGGGGTTATGATGTCTGATATTATGAATTCCCTTGTTATTAGATTATCTATTGATTGTACATGTGGTTATTCTACTAGTATAATATCCATGTGAATGTTTAAATTGAATTATTTGATTTATTCTTTCCATATTATGCTAAACTTAAAGTTTTAAAAGGCTTATTTTTAAGTTTTTTACTTTGCCTTCAAATTTTATGCTTATATGTGATAGATTTCGCAATATTTTTTATCCTTACTAAGTATCTGAGATCACCCATTTCCTATGTTTTATTTTCCTAGAATGCTAAGAAGTGTTTTATGATTGTTATACAGGGTTAAGATAGGGGAATAATGGCATTCTCAAAGGATTATCTATGTTGTATTTTATGTTAGAAATTGTAATGTAAAGTCCATGTATGTAATCTATTTTCAAAGATTGATAAATTTATCAGTCCTTTAGGATATTATTTCTTTAAATCAGGCCAATGAATTAAAATAATGCACTATTTCTGGGATTATGTGGTCGGTATGTTATAGTTGGTATCAGAGGAAGTTTAGAAACAACCTTGGAAATTAGATCTAGAAAACATGGATTAGAAAACATAACCCTATAAATTCCCGAATGGCCCGAAAGGCCTTCATTTTTATTGATTTTTGATAACCCCCCTTTCAAGGGATGGGGGAACCCTTACAAGGCCTGTAGTCTCAGATATTACATAACCCATAGGCTTAGGAGATTACATAACTTGAAGGTCTTAGGGAATTCAACCAGACTATCTACAAGGAACTGCCCCTCCCAGCATCTGAATCATCATAGTAGCTCTCCACCTTCACATGGATATCTATCTAGGCTTCTCGTTCAAGCACAAGCTAGTCCCGATGGCATAGTCATACCCTCTCATTCTGAAAAATCCATTTTGCTCTGCTCTATTGAGTACACCTGCTCTCAATCCTCTTCTAGGGTTGCTCCTTTTTTGTAGTGTGTCTAGAGAAACTGTATGTGGCCCGAAGGCCTTGAGGTGGCCCAAAGGCCTTAAAGGTGGCCAGAAAGCCCAACTGACCCGAATTCCTGGGTGGCCCAAAATCCTTAAGGACTCCAAGCCCAAACCGATGGCCCAAGGTGAATAGTTCATACTGCTATAGTACCAAACAGTACCTACTACAGTAACTGCTACAGTAACCACACAGTGTACAGTTCTGCTACAGTACTCGCACAGTGTACAGCCTTCTATAGTACCTTCTACATTACTTCTACAGTAACCTGAAAAATATGTCTCTACCTGGTTTTGAACCTGGGTCTTGTGGGTGCACTTAAGGATACATCACCAACTGGGCTGAGGCTCATGTGCACCCTATGAATGAATTTTAGGATAAGTCTAAGTATAGGATATCATCCTTTAGATTTGATAATGGATAACCTTGGTTAACCCTATATACGTATGGATTGAAAAGAATATGGAATCATTTAGAGATCCTATAAATTATTCTTCATGACTATATCACTATAATTAGTGTTTCTCACTTTGTGCTTTGAGTTTTGGTCAATGGTTGGAATTATAAATAATATACAAGTAAAGTTTATACCGCTAATAATGAGAAGATACAAAAGAGAAATAAGATGAATGAGGTATTAAGGAATAAGATGTTGAAGCGTAGTTAATGGTTTTATAGTAAAGTAGAATGATTAAGGTTATTTTTTATTTGGATTCAATAATTATTACATTAATTGATCTATGGTTATAAGATTCATGAGATATATAAAGGATTGTATTGTGGTATTATTTCATTAAGTATTTGAGATTTTAAGGTACCAAGTAAATTGATATAGTTGCAAGTTCAACTTTTTGAAAAATATATGGTTGAGGGAAAGATAACCCTTAATATGTTTCTCATACTGAGATAATGATTTGGGAATAAAGAGATGATTGATTTGGATAAATTATATTGGATATTATTTACTACCATGGAACTGATTAATGGTTTTTTATTCCATAATTATTGGAGTTTACAACATTTTTTTAAGGATTATATCTAATATTCTATGTTTTATGTAAGAAATAAGGAAGCATGAGTGTATTAAATAGGTTTTTATGGTAATTCAAGGTATTAACATGTTTGTTATGTAACAACAAAAATATCTCCATTATGTTATGTGATCTTCCATATAAAAAAAATTGTCCTATGAGTTTTGAAAAAGTAATTTGGATAAGCCTAAAGGTTGGAATGGATTAAGTTGGACATTGGGTAGTATTTTTTAAGGATAAAACATTTCTTAAGGTTATTTATGGAATTTTATGTTAATATAGTTTTTAGAAAATAACAACCCATAGGTCAGGCAACAACCCGTCACATTGGACAAGGCTGTGGGAATCGATCCCACAACCGAAGTGAGAAAAAAATTTATCGCCTACCACTAGCCTACAAGAAGTCTCTGGTAAGTATAACATAGTTTTCTTTATTTAAATGATATAATTTTATATTTGTATCCTTATACGACTAATATAAATAGAATATTTTTGGATTTTTATTATCTTTTGAAGATAAAGATGAGTTTGTGGTAGGAATTAGTTAAAAGATGAAACTCTACATATCAAGTAAGTATCTTTCATTGTGTTATTAATCTATGAAGTAAATGAATTATCCAAATCAAGTTAAACCAAAAAAAATTCCTAGTACATTCTTTTGTGATGAATCAAATGTCCCCTTGGATCATCACATATTTATACCTTTATGGTTTTCAACCTTTTCCTAATCATGTTCTATATCGCTCTCCATCAGAACATGGTCGTTAGTTTTTTCTTCCATATCCATATTTTCCTACATGAAATCCTAGTATATGTTATCTCGGGTAACCTTATTACTTCCCTTTCTATATTTTAAAGTGGAAGTTTTATTGACCAATTTTTCTGATGTGGTATTGTAATAAAGGGATTTTCAATAATCAAATCTTAGTTACCAAACCCAAATTTGAAAATTGCGAGGACACAATTTATTGAAGGAGAAGAGAATGTAACACCCCAATATTCAACTTTATGTTTCTTTTTAAATAAATTAAATATATTTTGTTGTATGCTACACCAAGATAAGCTTGCGCAACACACAACATCGTCTTAGCTTGTGCTACACGCAACACAGAGTTCGAGCGCACCACAACCTATCAAATTATCTATATAAAAAGAAGTTATGAATAGTATTAACCACATTTTAAATTTTATATATTCTATAAAATATTATCAATCATCTTATGTATTCTCTATACATGATAAAAGAAAATATTCCATCTTTTGGATAAAAGAATTTTTTTAATAATGTAGTTTTTCCTCCTTTTGATGGTGCACCCATTTTAAATCAAGTTTTTAAAACTTTACTATGTTAAATTTAAAAAAATAAATTTATTATTTTCAAGTATGATATGAAAATTTACTTTGGATAAATTTTTGATATTTTTCTGATAAGTTTTAAATTTTTATTAATAGTAAAAATATACTAAATTTTTATTAAATACAATTTTTTTCATCGAAATAATTTTTGAGGATAAATTATATTATTGAATTTTTTTAAAGTATAAAGAGAATAAATTTTTATTCGTTAATATAATTTAATTCATTGGAATTAATTTCACATTGAAATTTGATATAAACATGTATCAATCTTTTGATTGTTTTTACTTTTAAAAAACTCATTTTCTTGTTTTGACAATGGGGATTAATTTTAAATTAACAACTACAATTTCTGTGTTTTGAATTTGTAAAAATTGATTCCATATTTGGAATCATAATGTCCAAATTATATAAATAGGTTCCTTTTATTTTTGGACATTATCAATAGAATCTTTAGTAATTATTTTTATTTACCACGGTTAAAGGGTAAATTAGGTAAATAATTGTAAAAATAATATTATAATTATATAAAACTACCCTAATAGGTGTCCTAATATTATTGGACGAGTCATAGGTGACCAAAAAAATCCTTGGTCCAAATTTTTGGCATTTGGGTTCCACTTGGGTGTGATGATGGCATGTTATAATAATTAATTTAATGTAAAGAAAAATATAACATAAACATGTATATTTTTACTAAATAAATATCCATGTGGGGTTATATAACTGATATCTTTGAATATAAATAGTAATTATAAATATAAAAAGATTTCCTAAATCATGATATTTTGTTTATACTTTTTAGACATTATATAAACAAATTTATTTATGACGCAATAATGATGCACTGAATACCTTATTAATGAATGATTTAAATAAATGATATTATAAATATTAAAATAAATGTAATTTGAGATTTTTGATGATATCCACTAATTTTTTGGATAAAATTGAAATTTTAAGGATGATTTAATGCCTTTTTTCGATGTAATAAATTTTTTATGACTTATACAAAAATCAATTACTAAATAGTGTCAAAATTGGCATAAATGATTTTTTAAAACAAACACTATTTTATTAAATGATATAATAGTCATAAAAATCTAAGATTCATCCAACTGACTTATATAGTGTTAAAAATATCATTAATTATCCACTTGATGTTCTCTTTGAATTTTATATTAACTATATTAACCCTATAGTAAAAAAATACAAGAAGACACGGTAAGAGTTAAAATGTTTAACGAAGGGTTTATCCTAAAAGATAAAGTTAATTTCATAACCTAAACTTCTATAAAAATAATTTTATGAGATGATTTTTACCCATAATCATATTATCCTATAAATAAATCACTTTTTATCTATTTGAAACCGAAAATAAATTTATAATAAATTAATATTTTAAGATCTTCCAAAAGTTCCCATCACCTCTCTTATAAAAGGGAACTTATCCTTCTCTTTAATTCATAGCTAAAAAGACCTTTTTCTTGGCCAAACACAGACCATTTCTTCTACCAACTTCCCTCACTTCATCCTAGAGGAAAAACATTGGGAAAATCCAACTTAAGGAGTCCTTTTGTTCAAATCGAACGGAGATACCTGAAAAAGAGGAAATCGTTTTATCAAACTCTTTCAAAGTTTTTTCTTCTTATAATTTCATTTCCTAAGTTTTTACCATAATAAAATAATAAATCCTGATTCTAATATATTCTGATATTTTTTATGATTATGGAAAAACTATATTCATCTTTTTACCCATCCTATGAAAAATAATATCACCATGCATGCGTACATACGGCTTACCATCTCCACACCGTGGTGTAAACTGCTTTTTGTCTATACTTTATTTAAACGGGTATAATGATGAATATAAATAACTTAAATAATAAATATAACATGATATTATTTCTATAAAATTCATATTACATCTAATTCCATACCATTCAACCAAAAAAGAAATGATATCGTCACTCGTGCGTACGAACGGCTTACTGTCTCCACAAAGCGATGAGATTCATCTTCCACATTCATCATACAATAATGATTTAAAAAATATATATTAAGAATAAGTATGAAATATATGACATAATAATTCTAATATAATATGTATGTGTGTATTTATGTATGTATGTATGTATGTATGTATGTATGTATGTATGTATGTATGTATGTATGTATGTATGTATGTATGTATGTATGTATGTATGTATGTATGTATGTATGTATGTATGTATGTATGTATGTATGTATGTATGTATGTATGTATGTATGTATGTATGTATGTATGTATGTATGTATGTATGTATGTATGTATGTATGTATGTATGTATGTATGTATGTATGTATGTATGTATGTATGTATGTATGTATGTATGTATGTATGTATGTATGTATGTATGTATGTATGTATGTATGTATGTATGTATGTATGTATGTATGTATGTATGTATGTATGTATGTATGTATGTATGTATGTATGTATGTATGTATGTATGTATGTATGTATGTATGTATGTATGTATGTATGTATGTATGTATGTATGTATGTATGTATGTATGTATGTATGTATGTATGTATGTATGTATGTATGTATGTATGTATGTATGTATGTATGTATGTATGTATGTATGTATGTATGTATGTATGTATGTATGTATGTATGTATGTATGTATGTATGTATGTATGTATGTATGTATGTATGTATGTATGTATGTATGTATGTATGTATGTATGTATGTATGTATGTATTTATTTATGTATACACATATATGTCATTCACTTACTTCCACTCAATACGATAAGAAAATGGAAACTGTGTTTATCATACATAAAGCCTACCATCTCCCTGAACAGTGTATTCCATTTCATATATCTATCTAATATATATTCTTAATATATATGATATATATATCTTTTTATCATTATATAAGTAATATTATCAAGAATAACAATTCAAAACACATGTGATAAAGAGAACGATTATTACTCGAAACATTGCATTAACTTGGAATTTTTAATAAACGAGTAATATAAAGTTATAAATCAATCATATATGATATCATAAATATTATTAAATTTATGTTTCAAGTTAATAATATGTTCAAAACAATTATACAGGAGTTTCTGACACATGCAGAGAGTATGAGAGTTATGGTAAGGGTTAATTTCACAATCTCACTATTATTTGAGATTGTTTATACATAAGTATCTACTATGACATATTTATCATCCACATAAATGTTTCTTATACATGTATTTCAAAATAATATTGATATTCCTATAATATTTTTAAAGACATTTATACCCATGTTTTACTTTTTATAAAATGTTTTGAAAGGAATCTTTCTGTCATTTTTAAAATGAGGTACTATATGACCTTTCCAAAAACTTAAGGAAAGATTTTTTTTTAACTTATACAGTGCGAGCAGATATTTTTCACTATTATAACACCTTAAAATTTTGATGCTTCCATTACAAGATTACTAGGTTTTTTTCAAAGGAAATGTTTTATTTTATAATTATGAAGGCTTTTAAATGATTACAAAGTAAAAAATGGATACTTCTCTAAAAGATTTTTAATGATTTTATCAGTATGTCAACATCCTTTATTGGATTTTATGCTTAATTGAGGTTTATTTATTATGATACAATCTCCCATTTTTTGTTGAAGGTTTTATGATATGTTGATTGTAGATGTGCTATTTTTTATACCATTCATGGGTTATGTTAAAAGTATTAACATTTTGTATGCTAGTTTTAATATTAATGTTTATGTAATGTTTCACCCTTTTAATATGAGGAATTCATTGGACTCAGTAAGTGAAAATCGGGGACTACTATAGCCCTTGGATGCATCGGTAGGTCTCATGAGATAAACTAGTGTCTTGGCACAAGGCCTTGATAGAATATTTGTGTATGGTCTTGGCACGATGCCTTAACGTAGTGGTTATGATGTCCAATATTATGCATCCCCCCGTTATGAGATTCGTTATTGATTTTACATGTGATTATTCAGCTAGTAGAATATTTATGTGAATGTATAAATGGTATTTTTTGATTTATTCTTTCCATATTATGCTGAAGTGAATGTTTTAAAAGGATTGTGTTTTAGTTTTATACCTTTTCTTACAAGTTTATGCTTATTTTTGATAGATTTATATAAATTTTTTATCCTTACTGAGCATTTTAGATCACCCATTTCTTATGTTTTATTTTCCCAAGATGCTAAAAACTATTTTATAATTGTTATGTAGGGTAAATAAAGGGGAATAATGGTGTTCTCAAAGGATTATTTATGTTTTATTTTATGTTATAAATTGTAATGTAAAGTTCATATATGTAATCTATTTTTCAAGACTGCTAAACTGATCGGTCCTTCTGGATTTGATTCTTTGTAATCATTCTAATTTATTAAAATAATGCACCAGGTGCAGGCTTCTTGGGTCAGGGTGTTACATTTACAGTATCCAAACAGGGATTTTTTTACTAGGAAAACACTTACTCTATACTTTACCTTTATTTAAGGATTTTTTCCTATGTTTAGTATTATCCCTAAGGATTTTACTAATTTTTTATAATCCTATTTCCCAAATATAACTAGACATTAGTCTCATACCAACTATGAAAACCCATATCTTTTATATACCATATTTTATAATTTATTATATAAAGATACACATAATACAATCCTAGAAGATCGATAGGCCTAGTTTCTTTGGGTAATTATATAAATAGAACAATAACTTGAAACATGGGTACAACAACATTATTTAAAAACTCTAAAATATTCTCTTATATTCTATTGATCTTCTAATACTACATTGGATAACATAGGTATGTACTTAAAAAAGGGTTGATCTATGAAGCCCGGTATGGGAATAATCAAAGCATAACATAAAGAAAGTAATACATGCAAGTAAATAGTAATTTAAAGGTGACATAAAAGGGATGATAATCAAAACATTAGCATTAAATCATGATATAAGATGATAACATTAAGACAACATAGGAATCTGGAAACAAAATAAAACATGACATCATTAGAATAAGTCAAGGCTTATCATTGACAAATCATAACATAGTGCTCTTAGAATAACCAATTGTGCACATTACATGGTATATCATAAGATAAATATATTACTCAATGTGTTGTATGGATATATAATTTGGGGCCCACCCATTATTCATATCATATACATTAATTTTTGTGTCACGTATATGATACAACATAAGAACCAATTTCCTCACTTTTAATCACATAATTAAGTAGTGTGGGTTACCTACATATAAGTACCAAAAAAATTAAGTATATTTATAGCTAGTTGAATACCCTTGAGTATAAATGGGAATGGGTATTCACAATACAAAATTTTGGCATGGAAAATCTCAAGATAATTTCAGCAACATAACAGGTGTACATAAAGGTTCATAGAAGGGTTTAATGAGAGTTAAAGGTGGTATATTATTACTTAGGAATAGAAATTATTTTAAATGGATGTGTAAAAACATATTACAACATAAAAAATTTAAATAAAAAATGCATAATGCATAGAAATACATTAATAATGAGGAGGAGGATAGAATCTCTTACCTTTAGAGGGAACTTATAAAGGCTTTAGAGTAGGTTCTTAAGAGATTAGAAACACCTTGTGAGGGATTTATAGAAGTATAGGGAGAGTAAATTCATGATAAATTGGTTTTTAGTGAATATTATTGTGAGTTTGTATGGGTATTTATTGCAAAAGAGAGGGAAATTGTTTATTAATTAATAAACTTAGGTTCTAGTCTCTATATTATATAATAATAAAAACCAAAAACATTTCCATATGTTTTCCCATGTTTTATACCAAATAGTATTGGTTTTAAATATTTTATAATTATAATAACCAAAAATATTAAAATAATATTATTGGTGATGTGGAAGTGAGTCATGTTTATAAAGAATTGATTTTAAAACCTTAAAATATAATATAGATTTTAGAGGATTAATTTAAAGACTATAAAATTAATCAAATAACTTAAAAAAATATTTTTTAAATGGAAAATATATATTTGGTTGTGAATACATTTTATTGTATTTGTTACAAGAATTTTAGGATTTTATTATGTCATAATACATGTCATATATTTATATCGTATTTAATTTTTACAAAAAAATCACTCTTGAAAAACTACCCAATAAGAATGGTTTTAAATTGTTGGTATAGGCCATAGAACCATTGTTATACCCTATACTAATGGTTATATGAACCATGTAATCTTAATCCATCTCTATAGGTTTGTACCAATGATTTCAATAGAAAACATTGGTATAGACCGTAACTAATTTTGAGTATCAATGGTTTTCACTAAATCATTGGTATATAAGTATACAAATGGTTTAGGAAAATTATTGGTATAGATTTTTCTTACCAGATAGCACCACAGGCCCATCCAGAAGATCCACACAATCAATTCTAGAACCTACAAACAAAATACCAACCACTTTACACATTCCATGTAATAGATATATTGTAAATTTAGTATTTAAGTAAATGATTACCAAGTCAATAGTTTTTAAACCATTCACAATACCATCACATACAAATAAAATCCACAAAATCAATTAGTTTTGGTCATTAAATGCCATCCAACATTTTTCTCATTACGGTCAACTCAAAAATAGGGGGATTAATATCTCCCTCATCACCACTGCTGCCATAATAATCATCGCCAGCATCACAAACATCCTCACCAGTATTTTTATCTTCAGCATCATCATCATCACTAAGAGTATCATCACCTCTACCACTACTAGTACCATCATTTTCATCACCTAGTATTTCAAATAAATAAAACATTATTTCCACACATGAATCAAAAATCATAGATTACTCTCATAGAAGTGATATATATATAACCTTCATAGCTTTGAATAATAACTTAGTGACTATTTTTCTACTTACACACACCTGTATAGATATTTTTTTATCCTTGTATACTTCTATATGAGTTTTTTGTAGATTAGTGCTTCCAAATATTTGAGTGGTTCTCGATAAGGGACAATTCCTAGTGGGGATGATACTCTTCCTGGGTCTATATTAGACTCTCCCCTATTTCCCCTCACCTAATGCCTATCTTAAATGATCATTTGGCCTGAAGTTTTCAAATTTATAATTGAGGGCCTCTAGGGTACACTTTTAAAAATATACAAAATATATTTAATTATAAATTACATATCAAAATTTGAAAATTTAATAAAAATAATTACAATATTTTCTTATGTATGTTTATTTACAACACTTCCATCCTTTTTTATCTCACTCAAGAAAAAAAATTCCTTGAGGCACCTACCTTTTGATGCTCAGTGTTGCTTGTTACAAATTAAATTTATTACTATAAGGCTATATTATTTAATAATATAAAATTGATAAAAAAATACCTCATTCTATCAAATATTGGATTGATCAAAACAAAAACAAATTTTATTAAATTTTAATGAATTTTAATTACTTTGGTCAACGTATATTCAGATTTTTTTTATGACATTTTTTATTAAGTCAAGTTGTATTGGCACTGCAATTTAGTTTTTATCATTTTAATTCATTTTGTATTAATTTTACTATGTTTGAGTTAGTTTGGTTTAAAGAAACATTTTTTAGGATTATTTAAATATTTTATTTTTGATTAAATTATATATGGTTCAAATATTATCAGTTTGGCTCAATATAGTAAATTTCAGGTTGTTTTGTTTCATATTAATTAAATTCAAATCAAAAAAATTGATTTCGTTTTATTTGGTTTAGTTTTCTACGTGTTAGTTGGTTTCAATTCCATTAAATTCAATTCAATTTTATTTGAATCAATTTTATTTAGTTTGACCCACATTGAGTTGGATTTGTATAGTTTTTTTTGTTCAAGTTAGTTATTTTTCATCTTGTTTGGTATTTTTTAGATCTATTCAATATGTTTTTCATGCCTTCTGCTCACTATGATTTGGTTTATTTACCTTTAATTTATTTTACAGGGATTCAATTCAACTAATTTTCAAATATTTTAGTTATAATCGATCTAGTTTAAACTATTTCGCTTTTATTCATTTCACGTAAATATAATTTTAATAAGTTTGATTTTTTTGTGGTAGGATAATTTGTGTTGGATTGGTTCGACATAATTGAGTTAGGTTTGGGTTTTATAAATTTGTTTCATTTGGTTTTAGTGGGAATTGTGATATTTTAGAAAAGATGATAGATTTATTTATCTCGGATTTATTTTTATTCCATTTAAATTGATTAAACTTTATTTATTTAGGTTCAATGTTGTTTTAGTCTATTTGGTTTGGTTTTGTCCAAATCCTTTTAGTGTGGGTTTTAATGGATATGATTGGTTCAATTTTGATTATATAAGTTTTATTTGGTTCTATTTGGATTCATTATTGTTTTATTTAGTGGGTATTATTCTATTAGGAACATGATGGTTTAGTTGGTTGTGTAAGTTTTTATTCTATTCCATTTACTCTGTTTTACTTCTATTTAGTTCAATTCAGTAAAAAATTTATTTCCTTCAGTTGTGTTAGTTCCTAGTTAAACTCAATTAGTCATAAAAATTACATGGTTCCTCTCATTCTTCTACATTGTAGTGATCTTTAAAGTGTCCATGCACATCATAGCGTCCTTTTTTTATTTCTGATGAATCTGAAAAACATAGATTTAATAAAATTAATTAGAACTACATTTTAAATACAAACCATTAATGTTTAATAATTCCTTAAACTCATTATTCTTCCAATAAATGATCATTTCTTGGTATTATGTAATTAGACAGTCATTGAATATTGCTACACCCTCTAACTCTATGTCAAATCTACTCTTCTAACCAATATATAGCTCATGTTTATATGATCACCAAAAATCCTAAAGTTCTATCAATCATTTCACCTTTATAGCTTGAGCATAATGAAATTTAAATTGATTTTGGGATGAATATGTTAATTCATATTAATAAAATAATAATATAGATTTTAATATAACAAATTTTCTTACCCATATATCCTCCCATGCATTCTCTGTGATTTGATTTTTGATATGCCTCCATGAGACCGGTTGAACTAGATTGATATCACTATACTTGGATAAAGTCACCATGAAACGTCTACATTGTATATCATTTTTATTTATCATTTGATTATCTTCATTATAATCAACCATGATTTATTTTTGATGGTTCTAGGCTTCACAAATATGGTTGTTCTTATATCTCCAATTAGAAGTTCCCACTAAATAAGATAAAATTAAAAAAAAAATAGAATTAATTCATAGTAAAAATGAGAAAAATGATTTGATATAATTTTACACCATTATAAACATAAACTTGATCTGAGATAATCATTAGTATCTGATAGATTCATGGGCTATTCTAGATTGGTATCCTTTTAAGGATGTGCCTTTTTTAATTCATGTTCTGAGTCGTCTGCATGTTTTGGAGTGAAAACTGAATGAGCACAATAATTAGATCCTAGATGGATAGGTGTAGGAAATTGAGGAATCATAGACATGATAGGATAAGGATAAAATGGTAGGGTATGCATCATAGGATTTTGGAAATGGTATATTATAAGTATATCCCAAATGAGATAATGATGGGGGCATAGGTGGGAACATCCCTAGTGGCTCAAGTGAATGAGAAAAAATTGTGGTAGATGGGATGTCTAATGGTGGGCCTAGGTATGAATAGGTACGATGGGTACTCTGTGTAGCTCTAATAGCACCCTCGCTTGATCGTCCATGTTGTTGGACCCTACTAGTAGGCTGAGTAGAGGTCAGCTCTAGTTTATATTAAAGTCACTAAAATAAATTTGATTAAGAGTAATAACATGACATTAAATTTAATAAAGAATAAAAATATTATAATTTTTATACTCACTAAGGGAACTAAAGGAGGCATACCTAGGTCGTGTAGCCATCGATCATTATCAAACAGTCTCTTCATTTGAATTTATTAAATATATTTAATAATCTACATAATAATGAAATGTAAATTTTGAAAAATAGTTTTTAAATATTATACATACAAATTAGAAGTCAAACAATACATAAATAGTATCATAACATCCTCTGGTATACACCCAGTTTAAAATATTTTTAAGAACTTTGTGTAAACCTATTTTGAGAAAGTGTTTTAAATTAGTTTTAAAATATTATTTTTAATAAATTTATTTAAGAACATGTTTTAGAAACTATAATTTAAAACCAACTTATACATGTTTTTAAAAATAGTTTTAAACCTGGTTTTATGAATTGAAATAAATCTAACTAAATGCAGTGAAAAAAAAACAAAAATAAAACAAAAATACTATTCCAAACTAAAACCAAATTAAAGTAATTATAATAGTTCCAACATAAGAAACCCACATCAATATAAACTAAATGAAATATTAACATATATTATTGATTCTATATATTACAAACCACTACTTTAGGTTCAACACAAATTAAAATAATTTGGACAATTTGAATCATCAAATACAATATTTTGGTCAGTGTCAATGGGGAGATCGGTGGTTTCAATTTCATCCCCACCCTCATCAAAAATATTTCTTGGGATTATTTTAATAATGACACTATAATCATATCTCATTTGATCATTCACATAAAACACTTGTTTTTCTATTGATTACCAAATATATGGTTCATTGGTATCAATAAAGTGAGTCAATTTAATAACTCTAAACCCATAATCATCAATAAATATATAATTTTGTTTCATTTAAGAAAACCATTATCATTTCATTATAGTAACTTGACCGTAAGAGTAGTAATCCAATAATAATATTCTCTCAAAAACTTCATAATAAGACACATTTTCATATCAAGTCCTACTATCTAACACACTATCATAATAGTATATTATTGTAGCTAACATAACATAAACATGTGTAATTATCATATTCACTACTCGATCATTTTTAAAAAAAATCTATACCCATTGATTATTAAATATTTTCATTCACAAACCAAAGAATTGGGACCAAAATCCAATGCTCTTAATTCTTAATAAACAGAGCCAATAGGTTAACTTAATACCTAATATATATATATATATATATAATATAATTAAATTAATATCTATATTTTATATTTATTAAATTAATTTTTATACCATTTATTTCAATCAATAAGTAAACTATTCACTATGAAAAGCATCTCTTATTCTCAAAGCTAAAGTATGAATAACTCTAGTTATAATTTTTTATATTCCCTAAATAAAATGATAATAAAATTTTAAAGTATTTTTGAAATTACATAGTATGATAAAACATATACATATTCAAATTACTTACCTAATATAGCCATTGAACAAACCATAGTTAGACAAGATTGTGTGATGTACCATATTATGATCTTCAAGGTTCAATGAATCCAATGTATATGACCTATGAACGGTCTCACCAAATTCTATCTTGACCACCTCATTATATAAGTAATGTAAAAGAATTAAAACAATGATAAAGTACAAAGATATTTCATTTCATCAAAAAAATCATAAAAATAATTATAATTATTTCATAACCCGATTAACCCATGGAAAATAAATGGGTTTCATATAAATCTATTTGAAACATGATTAACCCATGTAAAATAAATAGGTTTCATAAAAATATCTTTAAAGTGTGTTTAACCCATGGAAAATAAATTGGATTCATAAAAATCTCTTTGAAACATGGTTAACCTGTGGAAAAGAAATTGGTTCTATAACAATATCTTTCAAACATGATTAGCTTGTGTAAAAGAAACAGGTTCCATAATAATCTCTTTGAAACATGTTTAACCAATGGAAAATAAATTAGTTCTATAACAATCTTTTTGAAAAAATATTAACCTATGGAAAAGAAATTTTTTCTATAAAAATCTATTGGAAACAAGTTTAACTCATAGAAAATAAACAATTTCCATAAAATTCTTTTTAAATAAATCTTAATCCATCCAGAGAAAGAATGAGGATGGTATCATTACAAAATATAACCATTTTAGAATAAGTAAAAACATGTATTTTTTAATTTTATGAATGTAAATACCATTAAAATATCATTAAATTTTTTTTAGGAAAATACCTTTTTCATATTGAAACCGCTATTAAAAACATTAAACATTTTGAAAATCCTTTTATTTGAAAATAACCTCAAACTTTTATAAAGGAATATTTTAAAAATAATTTAAAACATTTATTAAGTAAAATATCCATTAATATTTGAAAATAAACTTTTAAAACTTTTTTTTAAAACTTTTTTTCTAGAAAACATGGTTTTGGAAGAAAACATATTTCTGACTAAAGAGAGAAATGATGTTGGGTTTTCTTAAAAAACCTTTCTCAAAAATTTTAAGTAACAAAGAGTGAAAAAATGGTACAATTACTTGAAAATATAATGAATAATCATAGGATAAGATAATTATTGATAATTATAAGATTTTAACATTATATAATTAATCATACATAATTTAGATAAATGATGAGTTTGTAACAAAATATTCTTACCAATTTTGAATATTTGAATCGTAATCCCTATGAAAGAATAAAATTAAATGAAACTTATAATATCATTAAAATAAGGATATTCATGATATAAATTTTAAATTGTGCATTATATACCCCTCATAAAATAAGATAGGTGTATAATATAATATACATGTCAAAGAAGGAAAATTGAGACAAAAATTCCTTACCACTTTGGTAAGTTTAAAATTGTAAACCCAATGAAATATATATCCTAAAATGGATATGTAAATCCAAATAATTTTAATTATAATAATAATAAAATAAATTCATGGTAATTATATATACCACACAACAAAAATAAGTGGTTAATGTGGTATATATCTCATAGAAATAAAAGTGAGATGAGAAAAACTCTTACCTTGGGTCTGACTTGTCGTGTGTGTATTTATATTACTAAATAATAAAGTTATGTTAATTATTTAATTGATTTATAACATTTTTAAAGTTTATTATTAGTTTTATTTCACTTGTTATCATGTTATATATATTTACTTAATCAATTAAGTTTATGTCAGATGTTTTGACCATATTCGGCTTATTGTCAAAATCAACTTTGGTAGGTTCAATATGGTCAATGAGATCATTATATAAAAATATATTGAATAATAATAATAAAATAATTATCATATTTATACATAGCTTATACTTTTAAAACCAATCAATAAATACATTTATGAAAAATGAACTAATGTTATGATCATGGAGACGGTAGGTCGTACGTACGCATGAGTAACATTTCTATTTTTCAATGATCATTATGGAAAGATGGTAAGTAAAATTTATCTTTATAAAATGATAATAGTATAATAAATAAAATATTACTTAATTATACATACTTATATATAGCATTATTTTTATTTGGTGATGAAGAAATAAATCACATCACTTCAAGGAGGTGGTAATCCACACGTCCAAGAACAACGTTATCATTTTTCTCAATGAGTGAAAAGGTAAAAAATGATATTTTATATTTATAAAATGATATATATTTAATTAATATAATAAATATTTCATTTATATCACATATATTTATTATATTTACCCTTATTAAATTCCATGTGACGTGTTAGTGAGAAACAAATCACATCGCTTTGCGAGGTGGTAGTCAACCATACACACAAGCGACATTATCGCATCCCCTATGGAATGGAAATTAAAATTATATATATTATATAATGAAAAAATAGGTATAATTATTTTATAAATATTATATATAAACTTTATATCCATCATCATACCCAACCATGATAGGTGGTAATGGAAAAATGAATGACCTTGTTTCGCAAGGTGGTAGTCCATCATACACACGGATAAGGATTCCGTAACCCATTTGATGAAATTTGTGTTGTTGTAGGTCATAAAATTAACATAAAAACATATAAATATAGTAAAGATACTGATTTTATTATATAATTATGTTATAGTAATGATTTAGGGGTGTGGAGGAAGAAGTAAAACAAAAATCCTTGTTGAAGAAATTACCTCTTCTTTGGTTATCCTCATAAGGTTTGCACAAAATCCTTCCTATATTGTATTTATTCCAAAAAAAACTTATGGGATGATTTTATGAAATTTGGTAAGTTATTTGGGTAGGTATTTTCCCACAAAAATTTCTTTATATGTGTAAATAAGTGAGGGGAGTGGGTTCCCTTTTATAGTTGAGGAGGAGTGGAATTTTTGTAAATACCCAAAAGTATTCACTATTAGGAGGTCTCTCTTACCTCATGTGAATAAAAAAATTATCAATAATTGATGGTATGATTTATTTGGAAAATAAACACCTCCATCACACAAAAAATAAATATATTTTCATCATGTTATTTCTTAGTCTTTAAGTTTACTCAATTTTACCCTTTTAGTTTTTACCATGGTAACTTGTATCTTTTTATTTACCTAGGTAATTTATAATTTAAGAATAAAATTAAATGATAATTATTATAAAATTTATACCTAATTATTATAAATATTAAATATAATTCATTAAATAAAAATAATATCTCTATATAGAATTAATTTTAATACAAACGCATGTAATGCGTAAACCGCCAGTTTAACCTGAATCATGTTAATTCATTTTAACTATTTTCACTAATAATTGTAATAAAAATATAATTTAAACTCATTAGGTAATATAAATTATTATTATTCAAATTATTTAGTTCATTTTTTTCAAATTTTATTAACAAAAGTGGAAGAATATGATTTAAAATTAATCCCTCAAATGCAAAGAGAATGCGGGTTTTCAAAGCGAAAAAATTCAAAATTTTACAAAGTTTTTATTTCCAATTTCAATATGAAATTTATTAAAATGAAATAAATTGGATTAATATATTTATATTTTAACTAATTATATATTAACACAAATTTAAAATATAATTTAACTTTATAAATAAATTAAACGGAAAGATAGTTATAATTAAAATGTAGTATTTTTCACTATTAATCAAAAATTAAAAAGTTTTAGAAAAATACCAAAAATTAACCCTAAGATAGTTTTGGTATTATGATTTAAAAACTAAAGTTTATTTTCTAAAATAATTTTTATGAAATTTCCAAAAAAAAAAAAATAAGTGCACCATAAAAAGGTGAAAAACAGCTTTTTTTTAAAAAAATACAGTTTTAAGCATAAAATTCGATTTATTTTTATCTCTTGACTATAAAACACATATGATGAATGTTAAAAATTATATTTAATATACAATACATAAAATTAATTGGTGTAAAACTCACTTGTGTGCATTAAAATAGATTTTCATAAAAATATTTTGTTTGATTTTCATTTCTAATTAATTAATCACCATAGAATTCATTATATATTCATGTGTAAACCTTATTTTTCATAATTAATTTAATCCTATTAATACCCTAAATTCTAATTTCTAGGTGATAACTATCATAATAAATAATAATTATAATAATAATGTTTTTATTTAAACTCGTTTTTCCTTGTAATGCAAGCTAAACTCGATATTGTGTGTAACGCAAGACATACTCAGTGTTGTGTGTCATTTACGCTATCAAATATAATTTTATTATTTTAAAAACTTTGGTTGTTATATCCTCCCCCTTAATAAATCACTTCCTTATAATTTTAACTTTATCATGGTAATCAAAGGTTGGATATTTGAAAATACTTTAATTGTAAACCCACATCGTAAAAAGGGTTAATAAAACATTATCTTAATAAGAGAAAAAGGTAAATACAAACATCATATGGAATAACATATAACTAGGTTAAAAAATTGATTAACATAAGTAGGAATGGAGGAAAATCCTAAATAATTATAGAGACTGTTTGAGGTCATTGATCACAAGAAATTGAATGATCAATGGAAAGTTAAGGGACTCAAAGCCATAAATCTGTGATAATTGGAAAGGTCATTGGTTTATCTTAATTAAAGGTACTAGTATAATAATTTTTTAAATATCCTTTTACTAAATTCAAGGGATTATCTTACCATATAGACTAAGATAATATGTAAATATACTTACTTTATGAGTATAATTTCATCCTTTAATCCATTTCCACCATAATATCATCCTTTTTTCAATAATGAGTATCCATAAATAAATTTTTTTATTCCTAAAGAACTAAAATCAACTATTAAAGAACACATAGCCATAAAATGGATAGTCAAGAGATTACACATGTCTCTATTTAATAACCAAAACCAAAATGGTTAGCACATAGTAAGATAATTCCAAAAATGAGTAATCCTTCATATCATACATTAATCTTAAAAAATCAATAATAATACCCAAATTTCAAACTGAATCATTCCTAAATTTTTGAGTTGAAATTAAACTTTCTACTTTTCCTTTTCTTAGTTTTTAAAATCACAAACCCTTTCTTAAAACTCTATTTTACTAACTTTATATATCTGAAGTGTTTTAGATTTATTTTTAGAAAAAATACATTTCTAATGAATTTAGAAATATTTTATAAGTAAACAAATTTAAAATTATTATTCTTTAATCTGATCCATATGACTGACTTCGAGTATGGTTTATATGACTGAATAGTTTTTTATCCACTGGTTTGACTAAGTATTATATCTATCGGATTGACTGAATTCATATCCATCGGACTGAAATTAGTTCATATCCATCTAATTAACCATAGTTCAGTTCATTGGATTGACTAACAATATTATAGTCCATCGGACTATGAAGAGTTTATAATTGGAGTAATTGAAATTATTTTAATCGAACACAATTCATAACATTATTTTAATGGTTTTATCAAAATTACATCAGATGGAAATGTTTTTCTGAGTTTTTAATTGAATAATATATAAGGTCATTACAACCAACTCTAAGAATCATAGGAATTTGACCACTGGGGGATTCTTATAAATCAGAGTGCATTAAAGGAGCTGGTAGGTGATGCATTTGAAACTCAACACATCTAAGATTTTTATTTGCCTAAACATCTCATTCTAAAAATATATAATTTTGTAGAGAGTTGTGTTCTAAGGATTCCATGTGAGAAATTGTAAAATACTTAGAATTTATTTGATTTTTTATTCATTTTTTCGATCAAGGTTTAGATCGAGGGATTTTAAGGATAGGAAGATAGGTGTTTCTAATCCAGTAGATGAAGGGCTTCCAAGAATATGAATACAGAGCTGACACCAATCATTGTATCATGGGATTCCTGATTTTTAGAAGATAAAGTTACTCTGATATTATTATCAAGGTATTTTCTGATGTGCAAAGACAGACCTTCAAAATAAGGTTGAAAACTATGGATATCTTTAATTCATGATTTTTTATTTCCTTAACTCTTAAGGTTAATGTGAAGAACTTCTTTAATATATTTTTATAAGTTATTCTTACTTTGTTATAATCTTTTATATTACTTTTTTCTATAAGTTTCAAATTCTTCTATGAGATTTACATTAGAAATTTTCTTTTACTAATCTTTATAATAATTATTTTATCAGATTTTGTGTGAGTCTAATTAACAACAATGATTTATTGGCCGACTTTTGATTCCAATACCTATACTTCTACCATCGAATGATTGATGAGTCTAATATTTTTAAATAAATAGTTTTTGGATTTTTATGTTAGTTTAAATTTTTTAAACTACCATTCACCTCCCCTCTTATAGCCATCATAAACTCTTACGATCCAATAATTGGTGTCAGAGTATGTTCTACTGATTTACTTTCTAAGTTTTTACTTTTTTTATCTATTTCAAGTTATTATGTTTTTATAAACTATTTTTTTATAAAATGTGATTACACTAATGTGTATTGTATAAATAGTTTCTATTTTTTATAAGATATAAGAATTAAATATTGGTACTCTTTAGAATTTGAATCCTAGAAGACCACATATTTTTTATGGTAATGATTATGAATATTGCAGGGACAATATGAAAAAAAATATTAATACTGGTGTGGGGAATTTTTTTATGTTGACTAGAAACAATCAAATTCCAAAGAAAGATGTTACTACTTTTTATAATTAATAAAAGTTAAAATATCATTTGAATTATAGAGTAAGGAATACTATATCATGTTCTTTGACTAGAAATGTCTATAGTCAAATATCATCTTGTGAAGATATAAATAGTATAGGAAGAAGTTTGAGGTAACTCATTTTGTAACTTCTAATGTTATTGAGATAAGAAGATCTATTCTTAGAGATGATTATCAAGATTTTTGTTTTCTACCTAGAGAAACTAATTCTAAAATGCAGCAAATTTTTAAGACTATCATTAATAGTTTATATTATCTTGGTGATAAGGATCTTACAAATAGAATATTAGTGGAAAATATTATTGAAATTATGTCAATTGAATGGGAATCAAATAGAACATCATTAGATGACACGAGAAGGATTATTAATCTTACTCTTCATGATTTTATTTAAACCCTTATGTGTAATGAGGGAATACTAAAATGGGATGCATAGAAAATGAAAAAAAATGTAACATTTTCTTTTGAAACAACATCAAATATTCCTATTAAGTTACAATCTACTAAGAAATTTGTAAAGTATTATAAAACAAAGAAAGTTATTATTGATTCAAATAACATTTCATTAGAAAGGTTGAGAAATGAACTAGTTAATATAGCTAATATAATGAATAAAATCATTGGGAAAAAGTATTTTTAGTATAGATACAAGAAAGGTCACAAGGATAAAATTGATAATAAGGATTCTGCATAAATGATATGCTATGAATGTATGAAAGTTGTACATATCAGATTGGATTTTCCTAATCTAAAGAGAAATGATAACAAGGAAATAAATTCTGATAGAAATTCTAAAAAGTATTATAATCATAAGAACAATAAAAGTATAAATGTTTTAAATACTTGGAGTGAAAGTGGAGAAGATAGTTATTTTGAGAGTTCATTAGACAATGAATGTTTAGTACATAAGAATATTAGATTCTATAAATAATTTCCAAATATGAATTAATTCTTCATGGTTAAGGTAATAGAAAAATCACTTAAAAATATTACCTTAAATGAGAATTACTGAGATAGTAATGATGATAATAGTTATATATCTTCTGATGAAGAATATTCTTCATCTGATTAAAACAATTATTTACCATGTTTTGAAGAAGTTTCAAGTTTTGAAAAGTTATTAGAAATATAAAATTGTAATATTTATAAAAACCTTGAAGTTTCTAAACAAAAATTTTTAAAGAAAATTAGATATTTCCTACTTTAACTACTAATATATAAAATCTTTCTAAAGATTTATATAAATCTAATTCTGATAAATATGTTCTTTTTAAAGATCTAGAAGATAAAATTTTGATAAAAATAGTTTACAAAGTTATATTTTAAATCTTATATAGAATGAAGTTTTGACTGCGGTTAAAATTTTAGTTATAAAACTAAACACTAAAATATCTTGTTTGAAAAAAAATTACCTAAGTCTTCCATTGGTAAGGAAAAATTTTACAAAATTTATAATCATATTAGACCTCACATAGATTTATCTGGAATGGGTTTTACTAATAGAAAACCTATTTTTAATTATAATTATTTTTTTCCAAATAGTTCTCTATTTTTTCACTAAGTGTCTAGTGGTAAACACTGGAAGAAAATATATTGTTTAAAAAAAGTTCAGTTGTTAGAATTTAATAAAGATTGTTTTTAAAAATAATTGACATATTCTCAAAATAATAAATTTAGACAAATGTGTATTCCTAAAATCTTACTTTCTAATAATACTGGATCCAATAAGGTTTGGGTTCTTAAATGATACTGTTTTTTAGGAAAATAAGGAATCTGGAAATATAAAATAATTCAATACATGGATAGTGATTTCTCTAGATACATAACAAACAATAAAGACTTCTATAATAATATTATAAAGATTTAAGGTGGTATAGTCACTTTTGAAGATATGATCAAGGAAAAATTATCAGTATAGGCAGCATTTTTCTTCTTGGAAAAGCATTAATTTCAAATGTTTTAATTTTTTTATGACTTAAGGACAACCTTTTTAGAATAATCCAATTATATGATGAGGTTTATCTTGTGAAATTAATGAATATTAAATGTAATGTTCATAGTTCTAAAGATGAATTTATTATTTTATCCAATTGGCATGAGAATTTATACACATTAAAATTGGAATACCTTAGGATCCAAGATCTACCTTGTCTTAGTACTCCTATAGAAGCCTAAAATACTTTAGATATTGATGAAGTTGGGGAACTAATTGATCAAAATATCTTTAGAGAAATTATTTAAAGTTTACTTTACTTAACATCTAGTCATCCATGTTTAATATTTTCAATATTCTTATGTGATAGATATCAAGAAAATCCAAAAACAATCTCATCTTAAAGTTGCAAAGAAAATTTTCCATTATCTTAATGGAACTATGGATTATGTATTTTTTTACTCTTCTAGAAATGATTTTTAATTAAAAAAATCAGATGCTGACTTTAGTGGATGTATAATGGATAGTAAATTCACTTATAAAACTTATCATTTCTTATGAGAAGATTTAGTTTCTTGTTATTGTACGAAATAACACTCAGTATCACTTTCCAATAATAGAGCTGAATATGTGGAAGTTAGAATTTTTTGTGATCAAGTGTTGTGGATGCAACACACACTCATTGACTATGGATGGAGTTTTAGTAAAACTGAAATTTTGTATGACAACACAAGTGCCAATACTTTAAGTAAAAACTCAGTACATCACTCATAAGCAAAGCACAAAGATATAATATTCCATTTTCTTTAGGATCACACACAAAAAGAAGATATCATTTTACAATTCATCATAATGCAAGAACAACTTGTATATATTTTTACTAAACCCCTTAGTTCTGATAGATTTTATTATATTAAATAGAATATAGGAATGATCAATATTAAATAATCAATCATATCTACTTCATGTTTATCAATCTCCTTACATTAATGAATTCCTTCTCAAAGGGGGGGTACATATGTTGTGATTTTTGAAAAACTTTTGTTTTAAAAAAAATCTAAAATTTTTAGTTCTATAAAAACATTATTTCTATATCTTTTAGTATTTCGGAATAAAAAAATTTATTAAAATTTTTCCAGACTCAAAATTGTAACAAAATTTTTCGAATTCAAAATTTTTACTAAAAGTTTTTCAAAGTCAAATTTTTTTAAAAAATTTTTGGAAAATTTTTATGTTATAAAGATTATAAGATTTAATTTATTTTATAAAAAACAATAATAATAGGTTACTTGAAAAAAATTTCATTCCAAAAGTTGTTTTTTACTACAAGAGGTATTCTTCTAATCTTTTAGTCTTTGCGGTTTTTCATTGTTTTTTTATTTTCACTGTTGTTTTACATATTATTTACATTTTAAAAACATTAATTTTGTTAAAAAAATTAAAGTTTATAGAATTGGATATTTACCTAGTTTTATGAGTATTTTTATTAAAACAAATAAGAGTTCAGAATATATTAATTAATCATTCGAGTATTAATCTCAACTGTCAGATCAAAATAATGTTTCAATTTGAACCATTGGATTTATGGAATAAAAAGGGTAGCCTCAAAGGCTATATATAAGGGGTGGGTCACCCTTGTCCTACATCAGTTTTTATAGATTTTCTATCAACCCTCAACACCCCATTTATTTCTTAGTCCAAAATATGGGGATTCATCTCTTTCGCTTTTTCAGTCTGAGTTCCGACATCAGTTTTAGTCAGATGGCTTCAGCAAAAGATTTATCCAAGCATGAAGTAGTAATGGAAAGGATGATCGATAAGGATTGTTATGTAAAGACCCATATTTTTTCCATGTAATTTTTTTTAAAATATATGGAATTATTACAAGTCTATGAAAATTTACGGCGCGTGATTCCAAAGCCCGGTGTTCTCGGAATGAATTTCTGAACTTTTTTTAAGATAAGTTCTGTAAACGAGCGAGTGGAATTTTCTAACTTTTGAATCGGTGATTGGATTAAAAATATGAGGGCACTGTTTAATCCGCAGTGTTGGTATTCACTTAAGGGAGACTTCACTTTGACCGCAGTAGGTTGGCAGAAAAGGATAGTTTTTGAATAGTTAAAAGAATAATAAAATAACAATGTTACTTTGTTTCTCTTTTTTCTTTTCCTCCAATGGATGAGCGGCGATGGCAGGACCAATGACATGTCAATCCATTAAATGGATTGACTCCAATTTATTTTTGTAACTGAACCATTGGAATTTGGAAGGTTAATTATTTAAATAAACCTCATTAATTCCACATGAGTTACTCACCCTTCTCTATTATTTATATGGAGCTCGGGGTGGAGTGTTGGAAAGGCTTCGCCAAGCGAAGAAACTCTGGAAAAGTACCACGATGCCAACCACTTAGAGGACGAGACCAGTTTCAGCGAGCGATATTGAGTGCCACCGAATCACGAACCGACTACAACAACGAAGTAGGTTCTGTCGATCGTCATCATCAAACGTCTCTTCCAGGTAGGGGTATTTTTTAAAAGTTATATTTCATGTTTTACCTTGCTCCCACTTACTACCAAATTAACGCGGAGGGCGTGGGAAAAATGAACAAGGGTCGGACCCTCCGCCGCCTTGCTCATTCTCCATTCCTTAAGGAAAGTTTCCTCAGATTGGTGGCAATGAGAAATAGCAGGTCACGCTATGACGGCGGCAGCGTAGAAGAGCCGTAGGCACAGACGGCACCAAGAACGGACCACCGGAGCATGCCCAGGGGCTCAGGGAAGAAACCATCAATGCATCATGTCGGCGGTGGCCGGCGGTGGCTGGAGGAGACCCGCAGCAACCATCCGTGGGTGGTGGAAGGCGGCGCGTGATGGCGCGCCATGGTGGCCAAAGGCGTTCGGCCCGAGCGGGCCGCACGGGACAAGGGTGGCGCCCGCAAGTGCCACCGGTGGCCAACGGGCCACAGCAGAAGGTGGCGGTGTGGAGCAGCTGTGGCCAGCGGGCCGCAACAGGAAGGAGTGGCACGGCCCCACACCACACCGCGTTGGCAGAACACGGTCGGCCAAATAGCCGACCGTTCATGCGGTGGGGCGGTGCCCCACAGTCTGGCGAAACGGCCCCACAACTGTAGGGTCAGTGGGACACTATGGTCCACCTTCTAGTAGACTGAGACAGACACGGTCTAGCCAAGCGGTCCGGACCCGCCCTACAGATCGGACCTGCCAGCGGGCCGATCCGGACCCGTGGCCCGACGGGCCAGTGCAGGTGGGCCAAGATCCACCCAGCGGGCCAGGCCAACCGCGGCCCAGGCCCGAAAACCGAATCGGGCTGCCCTGATGATCCAGACCCACTAAACCGGGCCGCCCCTTAACGGGATAGACTCGGGCGGGGTCAGGTAAACCCCGGGACCCATTGTGTCAAGCCGGTCTGACCGAGTCGGACCAGGATGATACCCAACTAGTCCCGAAATAAAGAAATGCCCATAAGTGAGGAATCGGGTGTCCGTTCGACACACCATCAGTGATGTTGGGACCCCTTTGGGGATGCGGTCCATTTGGCATATTCCGGCAGGCTCGACCGAGCTGAACTGGACTGAGGTGTGCTCACCCCATTTCACAGAAAGGGATGTAACTAACATACCAAGTGTTCGAACGACGCGTCATCTGTGGCATATGGACCCTTGTTACAAGGCGGTCCTTTAGAGGTACTCTAAGTGAGTTTTGAGGGAGTTTGACATGAGACTTGGGTTGGATCAGACTTGAATCTAATCGAACCCTTTTTACAAAAGTGCCCATATCTCACAGACCGGGCGTCTAATCGACGTGTCGTCTATCACGTTGGGACCCCTATGACAGGGCGGTCCCTTGGGTATGCTTTTTATGGGACTTTTTACCAATTGAAATTTGATCGATGGCTTGAGGAGTGGTTCTCCCAGAATCAAGCATGCTATGAGCGGGAATCCTGTTATTGGCTGTCAATTGAAGAGAGACCATGTATGGATCAACATCGTAGCAACCCTATGTGGATCAAAATTATAGTGACCCTATGTGGATCAGCATTATAGAGACCCTATGTGGATTAGCATCATAGTGACACTGTGTGGATTACCATCATAGCGACTCTATGTGGATAAGCAGTGCACGACCCAGTGAGGACTAGCCTTAGAGCGGCCCGTTGTGGATCAGCGACACACGACCCTGTGTGTATTGAAAATGGAACAACTTTTTCATGCTTCAGTTGTGAAACTTCCTAATGGGATAAAATGATATAGATTAAGGCTAATCATATTTATTCTCGATCATTGAGTTGTATACCTAGTGTGAGTTGATTATTGCTTTGTGATTTGTGATTGAGGTCTTGTTTTGTGGTTTTTCCTTTGTGGAACTCTGGAAGACCTTTGGGGGTCTCGGGGTCCCTACTGAGTATTGTTATACTCACCCCTACACGGGCTTCACCCACACCTTGTTGTGTTTTCACTATGCCAAAAACTATCAAGGGAAGCGCCACCCCTTTATCAGTGCTCAAAAAAAGTGCTGATAAAGGGGGGGCCTTTATCAGCGCTCAAAAAAAGCATTGATAAAGGGGGCCTTTATCAGCGCTCAAAAAAACCACTGATAAAGGTGGGCCTTTATCAGCGCTTCTTTTAGTAGCGCTGATAAAGGGGGGATTTATCAGCGCTTTTCCTGAGTGCTGATAAATGTTGAGTTTAAAAAAATATATTTTTTTATGAAAAATAATATTTTTTTTATATAAGTATATTTATATTTATATAAATACAATATATATATTTTTAAATATGTTATAGATACATATAAATAGACTATTACATTTAATATATAATAAATTTAGTAAAAATGGCTTCAAAATATTTTAAAAAAATATTATTAATCAATAATTTTCTAATTATTATCGATTAAAAATAATTTAATAACAATTTGAGGACACAAAAAATCAAAACAATTAATAAAAGATCTAAAATACGTTGAAAATGTAACTCAAACTTCAAACGGCCATAACTTTTGATCCGGGTGTCCGTTTGAGCTCTAAAGCATATCAAATCGAAGCCTGCGACGAGCTCTACATGCTAGGGACCCATGAAAACCTTTTGCCACATTTTGAGAGCCCAAAAAAGTCCCAACAGGCCTCCAAAACTGAGTTTTTAGTCAGGATACCCCGATTTTTTAACATTCAAACAAGTATAACTTTTGATCTGGATGTCCATTAGGCCTGTACCACATATCATATCGAAGATTGTTTCATTTTATTCAATTTGACTGGTTGTGGCATTGAAACGAAATTCTAGATTATAAGTTATGGTCATTTTAACATTTTATGGCTTTTCAAATACACATATATATGTATTTATTCGTAAATATATATGTGTCTGTGTGTGTGTGGGTGTCTATGTGTGTGTCTGTGTGTTGTATATATGTATATATGTATTTATTTATTTACTTACTTATAAACACATATCAAAAACATATTTTTTCCATAAATACATTTAAAACTAATCTTATATGTACATTCTATGGATCTTCAAATACACATATATATGTATTTATTCGTAAATATAAATGTGTTTGTGTGTGTGTGTGTGTCTGTGTGTGTCTGTGTGTTTTATATATATATGTATTTGTGTTGTATATATCTATGTATGTATGCATGTATTTATTTATTTATAAACACACATAAAAAACATATTTTTTTGTAAATGTATTTAAAACTAATCTTATATGTATATATTAATATACAAATAAATATATGTATAAAAAATTATAACTAAAAATATATATATAAATATATTAATATACGAATTAATATATATATATACTAATATATGAATAAATATAAATATATTAATATGAATCTATATCAATATATGAATCAATATGTGAATAAATATAACTATATATATATAGATATATCACTAAATAGAGAACAAAATGAAATGGCATACTGGTAAAGGTGCAGCAGCGAAAGGGGGGAGGTCCCAGGTTCGAGTTTGGGTGGAATCAAAGGGGGTGCGCATGTATGAGGATGCGCGGGAAGGGCAGCACGCGGGAGACCTCCTAGCGCTGAGAAAAGGGGGTGTGAAGCGCTGATAAAAGCACTCCCCCCGAATTATATTTAATTTTTTTATTCTTTTTTAATTTTTTTGACCTTTATCAGCGCTTTTCAGAGCGCTCATAAAAGGGACCCCCCTATATTAGCACTGAGCTTTACAGCGCTTTTTTAGCACTGTTAAAGCCCTTTTTTAGCGCTGATATAGGCCGTTTTTGTAGTAGTGTTGGTGTAGACGATGAGCAGCTGGGCTGAGACTTGAGGGATCCAGGACCAAGCGGTACACGGAGGAGACAGGCTAACATTGAGTGTTGTAGAGACGATCTCTACCTACCCTTCAGGTAGGATCCTCGGTGGATGATCCAGGAGCTATTTTCTCGTTTCATTTGTACTTGTAATTTTCAGTTGGGCTTGTATTCAGGGCCCTCTTACGGAAATAGTACCATGGGGTGGTGTACCAACAGCACCACTACCCATTGGAAAATTGTTGCCACCAGCCCCACCAGCAGATAGTGCACGCTGACTGAGCACGTTGCATGAGTTTCAGTGGCAGAGGCCCCTAAGGTTCTGAGGCGAGACGGATCCACAGGCAGCTGAGGACAGGCTGGAGGCTGTGGCCAGAGTTTTTCACCAGGTTGGGACACCATCCAACCAGATGGTGATCCTTGCCGCTAGCCTTTTCCTGGGAGCTATAGGGAGATTTTGGTGCCTGACACTCCAGATACACGACAAGGCGAACCTCACCTGGGTAGATTTTGAGGACCTATTTAGGGTAGAGTTTGTTCCAACGACTCTATGCTCTGTGCATATATAGGAGCTACTACACTTATAGTAGGGCAGCCTAACCATGACCCATTACTCGGCGAGTTTCACCGACCTCTCACACTACTCTACTGACATGGTGCGGAACCCTTTCTTCAGGGCCCAGACCTTCGAGCAAGGACTCCGAAGGGAGATCAGAGCTTCGATGGTATCTCTCAGCATCCTGACGCATGATGGAGTGCAAGAGAGAGCACTCTTGGTGGAGATCTTCCTTTCAAAGCAGACACTAATAGTGAGACCCACCAACGGGCGACACGTAGCAGATTCATATGCGGATGGTAGTAGGAAGATGACATAGAGGTCCAAGAGGACCAGACCTTCTGGTGGATGACCCTGGGACGTAGGGTCGGAGGTGCGAGTCTCACGAGGTAGAGTAGGCTAGAAGAGGAGGAGACTATGCTTCACATGTGGTGGGTAGGGTTACATGGCTCGCGAGTACCCGAGCAGTCGCACTGACGACCAGTAGACAGTCGAGGGACTGTTGAGGCAGAGGCAAAGATTCGAGCGAGGTGTTCTGCAGGGAGGTGGACGTGGCAGAGGATTAGGTCATGTAGTAGGTGGTGGATGATGGTTTGAGGTTCTACTACCACCACCTCCAGGTGGTCCACCCTGACCACAGGGAGTAGTTGGATAGGGATGAGCTCAGCTCCAGGCAGCTGTGGCCTACAACCACGGCACTCCATATATGATTCGAGGTATGATATGTGTCTACTCCACCTTATTTTTAGTACTTATAAACACAGGTTCTAGTCACTCTTTCATTACCATGGCTATCGTTCGGAGCTCAGAGATTTTAGTGGAGCTGTTGGCTCGATCCTTGTAATTAGAGACTCCTACGGGAGAAGATTTGACGATTACACACTAGTGTTGGTAGTGTGAACTTACTCTATGATGCGAGAGCTTCAGCTGGGATATTCTAATAGTGACATCAAGGCCTTACAACGTCATCTTGGGCATGAACTAGTTATCCATATTCCAAGCTCAGATTGACTGCATTAGGTGCAAAGTGTGGTGTGTCTGCGAGGATGGGACCAGGTTTTCCTTCACCGGTGAGAATGGAACCTTTGCAGAACAGGATGGAATTACCCAGAGGAGGGTGAATCCTATCACACATCATTTGTCTAGCCTTACCCTCAGAATATTTTATGTTGAGAATCTGGTCTATCCTATAGTGGTGGACTAGTATGTCGATGTCTTCCCTGATGATGTTTAGGGACTACCTCCTCACAGAGAGGTGGACTTATACATTGACCTGTAACCCAAGACGGCACTGATATCTACACCAGTATATTGGATGGCTCATGTGGAGCTTCATGAATTATGGGTATAGCTGGAGGAATTGCTGAGGAAAGGGTTTATAAGGCCCATTGTTTCTCCATGGGCATCCCCGATTTTGTTTGCCAAGAAGGCAGATGGGAGTTTGAGGCTCTATGTGGATTATTGGAACCTGAACCAGGTGACTGTGAAGAACAAGTATCCACTTCCAAGGATTGATGATCTCTTTGATCAGCTGAAGGTAGCTAGTTGGTTTTTGAAGATAGACCTCAAATCAGGCTATCATAAGCTCAGGGTACGAGATGATGATGTGAAGAATATGGCCTTCAGATGTCGGTATGGCCACTATGATTTCTTGTTTATGCCATTCAGCATGACCAACACCCCTAAAGTGTTCATGGGACTCATGAACAAGATATTTCAACTATACCTCGATCGCTTTGCAGTGGTATTCATCGACAACATCTTGATACACTCGGTGTTAGAGGAGGAGCATGCCTATCATCTGCAGATAATTCTAGATACACTCCAAGAGCACCATCTTTATGGTAAGATCTCGAAGTTCCAGTTATGGATATGGGAGGTCCACTTTTGGGGACACGTTATCTCGGAGGATGGAGTTGCAGTGGATATGAAAATGATAGAGGTTGTGCTTTCTTGGGAGCCACCCAGGAGTTTGAATGAGGTGTGGTGTTTCTTGAGGTTGTTTGGGTACTACCAGATATTTGTACCATAATTTTCCATAGTTGCAACACCTTTGTCAGCGTTGAAGAAAAATGGGCAGCCCTTTGTGTGGATAGAGAGATGCCAACAGAGTTTTCAAGAGCTGAGGCAGACACTGACGAGTGCCCCCATCTTGAGGCTACTAGAATATGGCATTGGGTATATAGTCTACTGTAATTCAACAGGGGCCGGACTTGGATGTGTCCTGATGCAAGAGCGAGTGGTGATCACTTATAGTTCACAACAGCCGATATAGCATGAGAAGAACTACACTACCCATGACCTGGAGTTAGCAATAGTGGTCTTCGCCTTGAAGATGTGGCGACACTACTTAATGGGTGAACTGTTTACTGTTTACTCTGATCACAATAGTCTTAAGTATATCTTCTCACAAAAGAACCTGAACCTGATATAGTGACGTTAGCTAGAGTTCCTCCAGGCCTATGACTTTGATATAGTCTACAATCCTGAGAAGGGGAATGTAGTAGCAGATGCACTTAGCAGGAGGTCTGGTCTACAGTTACTGAGTGAGGAAACAGAGCAGCTATCTACGTTGCAGATATCCTTTGTAGATAGAGATGGAGCAGCTTACCTTTAGTATATGACTATCACTCCCCCACTTCTTCAACGATTTCAGGAGGCACAGCATGGGGACATTGACTACGAGGCTCGACATGCTCAGATATCCTCAGGACAGGCACCTGATGGATTTTCTGAAGGTGGATAGCATGTCAACCTCTTCATAGGATGCACCATGGTATCAGTGGTGCTACGAGAGGAGGTTTTGAGGGAGTTCCATACGTCCCCTCTGGAAGTACATCCTGGTGTGGAGAAGATGTACCAGGACCTCCGACATCAGCACTGGTGGATAGGGATAAAGAAAGTAGTGGCAGAGTTTGTTTCACGATGCCTCACTTGTTAGCAAGTGAAGGTCGAGCATCAGGTTATAGCAGGATTAGCGTAGCCATTAGAGGTATTGGAGTATAAGTGGGATGGAATTTCCATAGACTTTGTGACAGGGCTACCACGTACATTCAGGGGCTACGATTCCATCTGGGTGATCGTTGACTGACTCACCATGTCGACCCACTTCCTACCCATCCAAGAGTAAGGATTGGTAGAGGTATTGGGATGTCTCTATGTACAGAAGAGTGTACGACTCCATGGGGTGACATCGGCAATCGTATCTGATCATGATGCACATTTTAAATCCTAGTTGTGGAAGGGATTGCAAGGGGCGTTCGGGACTCAGCTACATTTGAGCACCGCCTTTCATCCACAGATGGATGGTTAGATGGAGCGAACCATTCAGACATTGGAGGACATGCTTCGTGCTTGCATCCTAGATTTTGGCTACAGTTTGGAGGATCACTTGCCCTTGGTAGAGTTCGCATACAACAACAGCTATCAATCCACCACTATTATGGAACCATTTGAGGCCTTGTACGGTCGACCATGAAGATCACCTCTATATTGGACAGACCTGGGGGAGTCAGCACTTATGGATCCATAGTTAGTATGAGCTACCACTGAGAAGGTGCATATCATACTGGATAAAATAAATATTTCATGGAGTAGACATAAGTCTTATACTGATAGGAGACAGAGACCTTTGGAGTTCAAGGAGGGTGACCATGTCTTCCTACGGGTCTCACCTTGATGAAGTTTGCAAAGATTTGGATGGGGAAGCAAACTATCTCCAAGGTTCATCGAACAATTTCAGGTTTTCAATAGAGTTGGCAAGGTGGTGTATTGCCTAGCTCTTCTCCTATAGATGAATCGGGTGTATGAAGTTTTCCATGTGTCACAGCCGAGGCGGTACATGGATGATTCATCGTACGATATTGACTGGGGTGAGCTGGACATTGATTATGGGGCGACATTTACGGAGGTTCCAGTGGAGATTGAGGTTCGACAGAAGCGGGTCCTTCGTGGACGATTGATCCTTTTGGTGTGCATTCACTGGCAGCATAGGAACATCTAGGAGAGCACATGGGAGTGGGTGGCTCAGATTCATGCTCAGTACCCCCATTAGTTTTCTTAGTCTATGTTGTGGATTTCAGGGATGAAAAGACCTAAGGTGGGGATAATATAAAGACCTGAATTTTTTTCAGGTAATTTTTTTTAATTATATGGAATTATTATGAGTCTGTGAAAATTGACGGTGCATGATTCTGAGGCCCGGTGTGCCCAGAATTAGTTTATAAACTTTTTTTATGGTATATTCAGTAAATGCACGAGCGTTGTTTTCTAAATTTTGAACCGATTCTTGGATTAAAAATATGAGGGCACTGTTGAATCCACAATGCCAGGATTCGCTTGAGGGAGTCTTCACTTTGACCGCAGTATTTTGGGAGAAAAAGATAGTTTTTGGACATTTAAAAGAATAATAAAATAACAATGTTACTTTATTTATCTTTTTTCTTTTCCTCCAATGGACGAGCAGCGGTGGCAAGACCAATGACATGTTAAGACATTAAATGGCTTGACTCCCCTTTATTTTTGTAACTGCACCGTTGGAATTTGGAAGGTTCATTAATTAAATGATCCTAATTAATTCCATGTGCTTTACTAACCCTTCTCCTCTCCTATTTATATGGAGCTCAGGGTGGGGTGTTGGAACGGATTCACCAAGCGACGAAGCTCTGGAAAAGTACCATGATTCCAACCACTTGGAGGATGAGACTAGTTTCACCAAGCGGTGATGAGTGCCACTGAATCATGAACCGATAACAATGATGGAGGTTACGTTGATTGTCATCAGCGAATGTCTCTTCCAGATAGGGGTATTGTTTAAAAGTTATCTTTGATGTTTTACCATGCTCCTACTTTCTATCACATTAATGAGGAGGGTGTGGGCCAAATAAAGAAGACCCGGACCCTACGCCGCTTCGCTCATGATTCGTTCTTCAGGTATGGTTTCTTTAGATTGACAAAAATGTGAAATAGTGGGTCGCTCTACGATGGCGACAGCATGGGGGATCCGTAGGTGAAAACGGCACCAACAACGGACCACCGAAGCACGTCTGGTGGCCCGCAGAAGAAACCATTGGCACGCCATGTCGGCAGCGGTGGCGGTGCAAAGCAGCTATAGCCAGCGGGCCGCGGCAGAAGGGGGTGGTGAGGAGCATCCGCAGCCAGCGGGCCATGACAGCAAGGAGCGACGCAGCCCTATGACGCGTCGCGTTACCGAAACCCGATCGGCCAACAGCGGACCGCTCATATGGTGGGGCAGCGCCCCACCGGCTAGCGAAACGGCCCCACAACCACGGGGCCAGTGGGACACAATGGTCTACCTTCGGGTGAACCGAACCAGATGCAGTCCAGCCAAGCAGGTCGGCCAAGCAGACCGGACCTGTGGCCCGGAGAGCCAGCGCGGGTGGGCTGAGCCCCACCAGGCGGGTCGGGCCAACCATGGCCCGAGGCCGCGAACCAAACTGATCTGACCCCGACGGGTCGGGCCTAGTGAACTGGGTCGGTCCTTAATGGACCGGACCCCGGGACCTGTTGCGTCGAGCCAGTCTGACCGAGTTAGACTGGGCCCAGACCCAACCGGTCCTGAAATAAAGAAACGCCCATAACTGACAAATTGGGTGTCCATTCGACACGCTGTCAGTGGCATTGGACCCCTTTTGGGAAGCATTCCCTTCAGCATATTCTGGCGGGCCTGACCGATCCGGGCCAGACTGAGGTGCGATCACCCCCATTTCACAGAGAAGGGTTGTAACTAACAGACTGGGAATCTGAATGATGTGTCGTATGTGGCATAAAGACCCTTGTGACAAGGAGGTCCTTTAGAGGTACTCTAAGTGATCTTTGACAGAGTTTGACGTGCAACTTGGGTTGGATTAGACTTTAATCCAACCGGGGAATTTTTACAAAAGTTCACATATCACAAAGACCGAGCGTCTGATCAACGTGTCGTCTGTCACTTTGGGACCACTATGACAGGGCAGTCCCTTGGGTATGATTTTTGAAGGACTTCATACTGGTTGAAATATGAATGATGGATTAACAAGCGGTTCTCCCAGAATCAAGCATATTATGAGCGGGAATCCTGTGGTTGACTGTGAATTGAAGAGAGACCCTATGTGGATCAGCATTGTAGCGACCCTATGTGGATTAGCATCGTAGAGACCCTATGTGGATTAGCATCACAATGACCCTGTATGGATCAGCATTATAGCGACCCTCTGTGGATCAGCATCATAGGGACCCTGTGTGGATCAGCATCACAGCGACCCTGTGTGGATCAGTAGTGCGCAACCCGGTGAGGACTAGCCTTAGAGCGGCCCATCGTGGATCATCGACACACGACCTTGTGTGTATCAACAATGGAACAAGTTCTTCATGGTGCAGTTGTGGAACTTTCTAATGGGATAAAATGATATAGCTTAAGACTAATCATCTTTATTCTCGATCACTGAGTTGTATACCTAGTGTGAGATGACTATTACTTCGTGCTTTTTTATTGAGGTCTTGCTTGTAGTTTTTCCTTTTTGGAACTCTAGGAGACCTTCGGGGGTCTCAGGGTCCCTACTGAGTATTGTTATACTCACCCCTGTATGATCTTCACCCGCACCTTGTTGTGTTTGGTGCAGAGGACGAGCAGCTCGGTCATTAAGGGATCCAGGACTAGGCGGTAAATGGAGGAGACAAGCTAATGTGGAGTGTTGTGGAGATGATATATACATACCCTTAAGGTGGGATCCTCGGTGGACAATCCAGACGCTATTTTATCTTTTCTATTGTACTTTTACTTTTCAGTTGGGCTTGTATTCTAGCCCCTTTACTTTCAGTACAATTTTTACTACAATAGTTTAATTCATGGTTTCTTCTTGTTGTGTTCTTGGTCTGTGTGTTTGCAGGTTTAAAGGCAATGTCTTCCCATTTTTTTGGGATAAGCCTTTTGGTGAAAGTCACCAACCCCTGGCCTATGGAAGGCAGGCTTGGGGTAGTCACGACACGGGCCCCAGGTGACGAGTTGTGACATGTTATGAAAAGTATGATCATTTGTTGAAAATAGTTATTAAATTTCAAGGTTGTAAAAAAATGTGTGTAAAAGGATGATTTTAGGCTTACATTATCTGTAAATCATAAGAGAATTTTATTCTACGATTGAATTCAAAAGATAAGATGATTTAGAAGTAGTTTTTTTTAACTTGTTTGGTGAAAGTTTCAAACTTACGATACAATAAGCTGCTGATATTATTAAATTGACTTAAAAAGAAGAAGCATATATTCCATCACAGAAGATTTTGTATAATCTTGGAAGTTTCAAAAAGTGAAAAGTTGAATCTTTATTATTCTCTTACTATGAAAAAGTTAAAATAGTTTTTCACTTGACTCTAGACATGTGAGTGGTAACATTATGGCTTAAAGGATACTTGATTTTGATAAAGTTTGATAGGGATACTCTCAAATTAATTAATATTTTCATATTGGACTTCATTGTTAATATGAGGAGGATTAATCTTGTAAAGTTTGTATTTATTTCAATTGAGGAAAATAAGAAAACATTGATGAATTCACGAATATTCATGTTCCCTTGCTTCATTAATAAGATGTTAGTAAATTTTATAGAGGTTTTTTAGATTAAGAATCATTAATATGCTCTTAGAGAAAAAAAATTATCATATTGGTGAGGAAACTATGGGGAAGATGATGTTGGTTTTTAATCCAAATTTAAAGAAATTCATAGAAAAAGCAGACAAAGTTGTATCTGATATAGAAGTTTTGAAAGAGAAAGATTCGGTATAAGAAAAAAGAAAAGTTGAATCCCCTCCTCATAAATTTCAAAAGAAATAAAAATCCATGTCTGATGAGTACTTTATGAAGTTGACGGCTCATAAGGCTCAGAATAAGCCAGGGGATCCATCATTCAGACTTGATAAAGAAGAGGCGTTATATTTAAAGATAAAGATATCATATGCTATAAAAGAATCAGAGAAGAAGAATAAGAAAATAAAAATACTTGTTGATGCAATGTTCATAGAAAACTTGATTAAAGGAGTAGAAAGAGAATTTGCTGATCAAATTACCTCATTTTTACCCTTATCATTAACTCAATAAGTTCTTGAATCTGAAACCTTTTATGATGGTGATAAAATAATTCCAGATCCATTAGCACTATAAGTTTTATAATTTTTTGAAACCTCTATTATTCCATCATTTGTTGAAAAAGGAAAAGGAAAATCAATTATAGAAGAAATCAAAACCCATGTTGAAAAAACCATTCAAGAATTGGTTCTAAAAACATTTAATAAGTCAGCGAAGAATAAGAAACAAAAGTCAGTTCATAAGGTTTGAAAGGTAGTTTTAAGAACTATGAGTTAGTTATAAAAATTACTTGAAGAAGAGAAAGAAGAAGAAAAGAAAGAGAATAAGAATAATAATAAAAGGAATATAAAATCTCTTCATAGTCATCCCCATCATCCACTTCCTTATCGACTTAGTATGATAAGGATCCAGTATTAGATGTTTCTATGGAAGAAAAATCATCAACAAAAGAAGAAGAGGAAGATCAATATTCTCACACTAAGTATCATAAAAGGTAGAAATAAATAAATAAGTTGATATAGTAGAAGTTTCGAAAGATGAAAATGTTAGAGAAAAAGAAAAGGAAGATATTGGGACTTCTTGCCAACACATTTTAGTGGTTTCATCCAAGTCTTCAGATTCATTGGTCACTAAAGCTCAAAAAAGTATAGATTTTATTTTTTTTCAAATCCTTAAACATATAACGGATTCAATTACATACTTAACAAACATTTAAGCGCAATGTAAATTGATTCAAAATGGTTTAAATGAGAAATAAAAGTCATTAAAATTATTGACAAAATTTGTAGTTCATAATGAGGTTGAAATAAAGTGTTTCAAAGATAAGTCAAATGCATACATAAGAAGATTCAATCAAATTATAAAGTGGATGAGGCAAGTAAATAGTGATATAAAATAACATGATGATCAGATTATATAGGTCAAGAAAGTATCTTTTGATATATTTTATTCATTTGAGAAGTTATCATCTGATGTTTCAGGTTGGTTGATGTTTTTTGAACATTTTAAAGATTCATCAGACTCTCAAAATAAAGAAATTTATGTTTTCAAAGATGAAATTATGAATCTAAAATAAGATAATGTTAGGATTTGGTTCTTTGGAGAAGATTTTATAAGGACGAAGGAGGAAAATAATAAAATTATTTTTCTTAAAGTAGAGGTTGAAATTTTGAATATAGAAAATTGTTGGATCTCAGTTATGGAAGAACAAATAGAAAATCTTGAGTCTTAGGAAGCTAAGACCGAGAATAATCAATAAGATTTGAAGAAGTTAAAATTTATTGTCAATAATTTGTATAAGAAAGAATGAAAATTTTTTCTCTGAACTCTTGATGTATTTAAAACATTTGTTGAATAAAATATAGTTTACATGACTTATTCTCAAAATAAATTCTATTTGAATATTTTTCAATTATACTTGGATTAATGTTCTTTATTTTATATTTTAGATGAAAATTTATTCGAATGCAAGTGTTTAGTATTTTGTTTTCTAATATTTTAGGATAATATATTAATTTCCCTGTTCTTTTTTGAAAATTGAAAAGGGGGATATATAATAAAAATGGGAAGAAATATTTCTAGGAGGTAAATAATATAAATGGGATAAATTATCTAAGGAAGATAATATATTAATGGGTATTATCTACAGTGATCATATTTTTTCTATTGGATCAAGAATGATGAATAAAAAGATATTTTGAACATAGGGGGGGTTAATAGAAGTAAATAAAATATATTTATTATGAAGAATTCCTTTGAAGTTATTAAATATACAAAGGGTTTTAATTTTTTCAAAGTTAATAATTTTTCATTTTAAGTGTTTGGTTTTATGATTTCCAAAAGGGGTAGATTATTTAGTTTAAAGTATAATTTCTAATTTTCCTTTCCTTGGTTTTGAAAATAAAAAATGATTTCTTAAAAATATATTTTACTAACATTATATATACCAATTGATTTAGAATATTTTTATATAAAACATCATTTTCTATTGAATGTTGAAATAGTTACTAAGTAAACTAGTATAAAATTTTTATTCTTTAATCTGATCCATAGGACTGACTTGAAGTATGGTCTAACAGACTGAATAGTGTTATGTCCATCGATTTGAATAAGTTTTCTATGTATCAGATTGATCTAATTCATATCCATCAAACTAACAATAGTTCAAATCCATCAAACTGACTATAGTTCGATTCATCGGATTGACTAACAATATTATAGTCCATCAAACTATGAAACGTTTTTAATCATAATTATTGGAATTATTTATATTGAAATGAATTCATAATAGAATTGTAATGGAGCTATAAAAATGACATCAGATGAAAACTTTTTACAAAAATTTCATGTGAAGAACATATGAGGCCATTGCAACCAACTTCGAGAGTCACGGAAATATGATTGTTCGAGGGATTCCAATATATAAGAGTGCAGTTGAGGAGCTGGTAGCTAATTAATTTTCAATTAAACATGTATAATATTTTTCTCTACCTGAACATATCATTCTTACGCTTTGAAATTTTTTAGATAGCTGTGTTCTAAGGATTCCATGTGAGGATTTGTAAAATACTTAGAACTATTTTTCTTTTTTATTCATTTTTTCCTATCCAGGTTTAGATCAAGGGATTCTAGGGATAGGAAGGTAGGTTATTCTAATACATAAGATCGATGGATTATGGGGATAGGAAGATAGAGCTTACACTGGTCATCATATTTAGGTATTCTAGGTATTTGGAAGATAGATTTATTTGGATATTCTTATCGAGGACTTTCCTGGTGTGGAACAATAGACCTTTATAGTTATGTTGAAAATTGTGGATATCTTAAGTTAGAAATTATGATTTCCTTAACTCTTATGGATAAATAATATAATTACTTTTATAAATCTTATAAGTCATTATTAATTTGTTATAATCTTTCATATTTCTTGTTTCTAAAATTTTTACATTCTGCTATGAAATTTACATTAGAAATTTGTTTTACTAATATTTATAATAACTGTTTTACCAAAATATCTATGAGACAGATTAGAAACTCTAATTTATCAGATGACTTGTGATTCTGATACCTATACTCTGACCATTGGAATATTTTTTAGTCCAATATTTTTAAAAAAAAATAGGTTTTGGGTTTTTGTGTTAGTTTATATTTTTAAAACTACAATTCACCCCCTCTATTTTAGCCATTGTAAACTCTTACGATCCAATATAAATAACCTCAAAATCAAAGGGTGTTTTATCCTCAAATTTTATCTCATACCTTTCATCTTCCAAGCCCAAAAATATCGTGATATATTTTTTTATAAATATCATTAATCACTTATTCACCAAATCACTTTCCAATATCATGGTTATCTATATGATAAAACATGTGTTCCCATGATTATTTCAATATACAAGATCATATAAACCATAAATATTATAAATATATTAAAACATATTCGCACAAAATGTAAATGAATACTTCACATTAAACCAAAGCTTTACATACACTTTATCCCAATAAGTCTTCTCTTAAAGTGTCATTAATCACTTTAAGAACTCATCACTTAAAACCTAAAAGGTGTGTCTAAGACTTTGACCTTATGATAAACCTTAATATTATATACTTAATATGGTGTCCATAAATCTTAATATAACCTTGTATTATAACATCCTAATCTTTAAAGTTATCTAAATTGACCATTGATACCAACTATAACATCCCATAACTCGCACTCCTTGATCTGATTTTGAAATCATAAACGTTACATTTCAAACTTTGATGCTAATAATTGTGACCCATTTTTTCCATCCAAACCTTACAACATAAAAATAAAAATTTTATCACTTACATTATAAAGGTCCTTTAGGTTTATAGTTTTATAGAGTTTGGAAAAACTCCAATATAAACAATACATATGTTGTCAAATGATCATTTCTCCCACTTAACCCAAATTTTCTTATTTCACATTAACACATAATCATCATCCATATGAAATCCATTCTAAACATAATATGTTCAACCTCTTTATTTTTAACCTAGGGAAATGGAAACATAATAATGGTAATCTCAAATGTTTATTAGGAGTAAACATAATCATTATTAATTGAATGTCATCAATTATCATAATAAGTGTATAATTGTATGATGACATAATCATAGTGCATGAGAGAATCATAAAAGAACTCATACCCATCAATACTTAGATCATAAAATATCAAAACATGGAAAATTTAAGTCATAAGAATCAATAATCACAAGCCATGTGATATCAATATTGATCATAAGAAACATCAAAAATCCATAAAAATCATAACAAAAATATGTTGGTATCTTGGAACATTTTTCTTATTAACACAAGTTAAACCCATGTCATAGATAATTGGAGCCTAATTAAATCCATTAGAGAAACCATAAAGTAACTCCCTCCTTATTTCCTCTCAAGACAATGTACATTAATCAATGTATTAGAGCGATACATGGGAACACCCATCATATAATCTCTAACGGTCTCACTCGATGATATCTAGGTCACCCTATAATATAAGTTGTAACGGGATCACCCAGTGCTATTTTGTTCGCCCCATCATATAAGTTGTAATAGTCTAACCTAGTTCTATCAAGTATCACACATCTTATAAGTAATTTCTAAGAACCAAAACATGACTAAAGTACATATATCTTATATTTCATCATAAAACTCATAAAAACAATCATTATTATTTCATAATGTGATTAACCCTTGGAAAAAATGGGTTTAATGTCAATATATTTGAAACATGATTAACCCATGGAAAATAAATTTGTTCTATAAAAATCTATTTGAAACATGGTTAACCTAAGGAAAAGAAATGGAATTCATAATAATCTCTTTGAAACATGGTTAACCTGCAGAAAAGAAACAAGTTTCATAACAATCTCTTTGAAACATTGTTAACCCATGGAAAAGAAATGGATTCCAGAACAATATATTTGAAACATGATTAACCCATGGAAAATAAACGAGCTCCATAACAATATCTTTGAAAGATAATTAACTCAGGGAAAAGAAATAGGTTCCATAACAATCATTTTGAAACATGATTAACCTGTGGGAAAGAAACGGGTTTCATATCATTATCATTGAAACAATCTTAATCCATCCAGAAAAAGAATGAGGATGGTATCCTTAAAAAAATACCCATTGGATCATAAGTAAAAACAAGGGTTATTGACATTTATGAAATGAAATACCATTAAAAAATCATTAAAAACATTTTGATGGAAATACCTTTTTCATTTTGAAAATCACTTTTTAAAAAATAAAACATTTTGAAAATCATTTTATTTGAAAATAACATTGATATATTATAAATTAATCTTTTAAAAATAATTTAAAACATTTATAGAGGAAAATATCCTTTATTATTCAAAAATAAATTTTTAAAAAAATGGAAAACATTTTTTTAGAAAACATGGTTTTAAAAGAAAACTGATTTCTCACTGAAGAGAGAAATGAAGTTGGGTATTCTTAAAAAAATACCAAAACCTTTAAGTAAATTTTTTTGAAAAAATTGTACTAATACTTGAAATTAACATGAATAACCAAATTATAATATAATTCATGAGAATTATAAGATTTCAACATCATAAACTTAATCATACACAATCCCGATAAATGATGAGATTTTAACAAAAGGCTATTACCACTTTTATAACTTTTGAATCGTAATCCCCATGAAAGAATAAAATTAAATGAAACTTATAATATTTACAAAATTAGGATATTCATGATATAACAATTCAAATGGGTAGTATATAAATCTCATAAATTAAGATAGGTGTATAACATAATATATGTCTCAAAGAAGGAAAATTGAGACAAAAATCCCTTATTGCTTTGGTAACTTTGAAACCATAAACCTCGTGAAAGAGATACAATCAACTGGATATGTAAATCACTATAATTTTAAGCATAATAATTATAAAATACATTCATGGGAAGTATATACATCGTGAAACAAAAATAATTGGTGAATATAACACATATCTCGCAGAAATAAAAGTGAGACGAGAAAAACCCTTACCTTGAGTCTGACTTATCATGTTTGTATTTATCTTCATGAATAATAAACTTATGTTGATTATTCACTTTATTTATAACCTTTTTAAAGTTTATTACTAGTATTATTATACTTATTATCATGTTATATATAATTACTTAATAAATTAATTTTACATCAGATATTTTAACCATATTTAAATTATGTGTCAAAATTAACTTTGGTTGAATATGGTCAATGAGATAATTATATAAACATATACAAAATAATAATCATGGAAAAATTATAATATATATACATCAATTATACTTTTAAAACAAATCATGAAATATTTTTATGAAAAATGAACTAACTTTACGATCATGGAGACGGTAGGTTGTATGTACGCATGAGTAACGTTTCCATTTTTCAATGATCATTATGGAAAGAAGGTAATTAACATATATCTTTAAATAAATATCATAATATTATAAATACCATATTATTTAATTATATATACATATATATGTCATTCTTTTGATGTGGTGATGAAAAAAGGAACCATATCGCTTCAAGGAAGAGGTAATCCACACATCCACGAATGATGTTATCATTTTTTTCAGTGAGTGAAAAGGTAAAAATAAAATGATATTTTATATTTAAATAATGATAAATATATTATTAATATCATAAATATTTCATTTATATCACATATATTTATTATCTTTACCCTTATTACATTCTGCATAACAGGTTAGTGAAAGAAAATCACATCACTTTGTGAGGTGGTAGTCCATCGTACACATGAGAAATGTTATTGTATCCCTTATGGAATATAATTTAAATGGTTATATATGATCCATTATTATACCCAACCTTTATAGGTTGTAATGGAAAACTAAGGACATCGTTTCGTGAGGCGGTAGTCCTTCATACGCACGAATAATGATTTCATAACCCATTTGATGGAAGTGTGTGTGGTTGTAGGTCATACCCTTAACATAAAAAAATATCATTATATTTAAGATAAATAGGTTATTATATTTCCATGTTATAATAATAGTTTAAGTGTGTGGATTAATAAATAAAACAAAAATTCTTGTCGATGAACATTACCTCATCTTCGAGTATCCTCCTTAGATTTGCACAAAATCCTTCCTAGTTTGGCTTTCTTCCCAAAATGAGACTTATAAGATGAGGGGAGGGAAGTTGGGAAGTTATTTGGGAAATTATTTTCTGATAAAAATGTGTTTAAATGTGTGAATAATTTAGGAGGGTGGGTTGTCTTTTATAGTTGAGGAGGAGTGTCATTTTTGTAAATACCCAAAAGTATTCACTATTGGGAGGTATCCCTTACCACATGTGGCTCCAAAATTAATAAATAATTAAGGTGAGAGTTTATTAGGTTGATAAAAATCTACACCACAAAAAAATAAACATATTTTTATCATGTTATTCCTTAGTTTTTAAGTTTGAGCAATTTTACCCTTTTAGTTTTTACCATGGTAACTTGTATCTTTTTATTTACCTAGGTAATTTAACATTAAAGAATAAACTTAAATGACCATTATTAGATAATTTATACCTAATGATTCCAAATATAAAATCCAATTCATTAAATAAAAATAATATTTTTTTAAAAAAAATAATTTTAATATAAATGCATTTAATGCGCAAAACCTAGTTTTAACCATAATCACGTTAATTAATTTTAATTGTTTTCACTAATAATTATGGTCCAAAATTAAGTTAAAATTATTATATAATATAAATTACTTTTATTCCAATTATTTAATACATTTTTTAAAATTCCATTCATATAAGTGGAAGGATTTAATTTTAAATTAATCTCTCATATGTAATAAGATTACAGGTTTTCAAAGCGAAAAAGTTAAAAAGTTTACAAAGTGTTTATATCCAATTTCATTTTGAAATTGGTTCAAATAACCTAAATTTCATTAATATATATAATTTAAATAATTATACTTTAACATAAATTTAAAATATAATTTATCTTTATAAATAAATTAAACCAAAAGGCAGTTTTCAAATAAAATTTAGTATTTTTCACTATTTATAAAAATTGAAACATTTCAGAAAAATATCAAAAATTTACCCTAATATAATTATTGTATTATGAATTAAAAAATGAATTTTATTTTTTAAAATAAATTTTATAAAAGTTATAAAATTTATAAAATTTAGTTTTAAAATAGTTGTGCCATAAAAAGGCAACAAAACTGCTTTTTTAATGAAAACAAATACTCTTTTAAGCATAAAATTGGTTTTATTTTTATCTCTTATCTAGAAACCACATAATATGAATGTTAAAAAATAGATTTAAAATATAATATAAAAATTTCTTTAATATAATCTAACAAGAGTGATTTGTTTAATTTATTGGTATAAAACACACTTGTACGCATTAAAATAGTTTTTCAAAAAAATATTTCCTTTTATTTTCATTTATAATGAATTGGTTTCCAAATAATTAATTATATATACATGTGTAAACCATATTTTCATAATTTATTTAGTCTTTTTCATACTACAATTCCAATTTCTAGGTGATAACTATCATATTAAATAATAATAAAAAAAAATTACTTGATGTTGCATATAATGCACGCTAAAGTCGATATTACATGTAATGCAAGACAAACACAGTGTTGTGTGTTTTTTATGCCATAAAACATAATTTTATTCTTTTATAAACTTGATGTGTAACAAAAATTAAAGAGGAAAACTTTTTTACAACTCACACAAAATTAATGGTGCCTCTTCCAGAATGTTTATCAAGAATGAATTAGATAAACTTTTAGAAAAAAATTCTCTGTAAAAATGTCACAATTGAATAACCATCACCTTTACATTATTGGATAGTAAATGATGGATTTATATTGGGATCAATTCATGAAGAAGGATGTGATAATCATGAGGTTTTAGGGATTTGTTTTTCAACTTTATTTTATTTATCCATTTAGATATATTACTTTAATATCCATCAAGAACCTTGATATCATCCAATACTTCTAAAAAATTATTTTTCTCTAAAGGTGTAATCAGATAAGAAGCAGAGACAAATTTCTATTTATTGTCACTGATACATGGAAGAATCAATTCAAGTCAAATACCACAATCTAACAAGTCAGGTTGAGATCGTAATTCATATTTGGTATTCCCCTTTATATTTAGAATAATTAAAAGTATAATTTCACATATATTTTTTTCAATGTGAATTACATATAAATAATGACGTAACAATTTAGTAGACCAATATAGAAACTGAAAAATGATACTTTTCTTTTTCCAATTGTAAGTGGATTCAGATTCATCATTCTTCCTATTTTTATATTTGATCTGACCTTTACCAAATGAAAAATTGACATATTTCAATTTATTAAGCACATTAGTTCCGAACATACATTGAGGTGTCTTTTTAGTGTCAATAGTATTATCGAACCTCCGACGATTCTTCCTGTATGGATGATCCATTGATAAGAATCATTGATGCCCCATGAAACTAAAACTATGATGATATTTAAGTCTTATAGATCATCTATTCTTCATACAAATAGGATATAATAGTTTTCCATTCATGCTCCAACCAGAAATAATTACATAAATAGGGAAATAATTTATATTCCATAGATTGGAATCACGCATATGAAATATATTTTTCAAAGATGCATCAAATGTGCACACACCCACATCCCAAAGTTTCTTCAGCTCTTTTATTAAAGGTTTAAAGTAGACATATATAACATTTTCAGGATAAAACGGTCCAGATATTAGTATACTCAATAAAGTTAATGGTTTTTTCATACACATCCATGGAGGAAGATTATAAATGTGAATAAAAACTATCCACACGTTGTGAGAAGTAAGCATCGGACCAAACTGATTAAAACAATCATAGGATAGAACCAATATAACATTATACACCTTAGCTACAAAATCATGATGTCATGAATCAAATTTCCTCCATGATAATTCATCTACAAGATTAACCAACTCATCATTGTCTTTAATTCTATTAGCATCATTCAATCTCATATTTTTTGATATTTAAGTAGACATGAATATATTTCAAAGCCTCATAATCAATGGAAAGTGTCACATGACTTTTTTTGGAGCATGATATAATGTTCCATATACATTTAGTTTACATTGAGATATACCACATTATTTAAATTCATTTAGGTCTATTGTTTCCTCCTATATTATGCTTCAATATTTCAGGAAATAATGAATTTTATTAGTCTAAAATCCAAGCTAGTTAATTAACTTCCATTCTATATAATGATTTGAGGGAATATCTACATTATCATGAAGTAAGTCCTTCAAAAAGTTAATAATATAATCAATAGAGATATTATAAATTCCATAAATGGGTTTTCTAAGATATAACCTCATTAAAAATTTCAATTTTATCATTTTACTAAATTCCCAATATATAGGGGTTCTGGTATCATCCATTAATTTTTTTCACTTGCTCAACATCATCATTTTCACTATTTTCCCCATGTGTATTGATATCATTGTCTTATTGCATTGGAATACTATATTTCTCATGATGATTTTCAAATATAAACTGATCAAATATTAAATTCTTCATACCACTCATGTTATTTCATTCATTAACAATAGAATATTGTCTCATCTCTCTTGTTTGATACCAAACATAATTGTTTGTTTGAAATAAAACTTTTTATATGTGGTATAAAAATTATTACCAACATAACCAAGTTATTCCAAAAAAAAATTATAACATAGACAACATATAAGACTGCCATGACCCATCCCCCGGGGCCCATGCTGTGACTACCCCAAGCCCACATTCAATAGGTCAGGGGATGGAAACTAGCACTGAGTAGACATATCCCACATATGGGAGGAATTTTCCTAAGTACCTTTACACATGCACATGTCACCAAGAAAAAGTGCTGAAACTGAAAACACTAAGTAAAAAAAATAGGCATATCACTAAGATACCAACACATAGTATAATAGTATAAAACTGAAATTAAATGGGACCAGAATACAATCCCAATCAAAAGGAAAAGTACAATATCCTAAACTTGTCTACAAAAAACCCTACCTAAAGGGTAGGTACAAAAACAGCCATCTAAGGTTACTGAATCACACATCGTATTTCAGGCCTCTCTCTAAGCACCACCTGGTCCTGGTCCACCAAGGACTCCATCAAAGCATTGATCGTCTGCACAAGACACGAAATGTGTAGGTATAGCTCGTGCAAGGGTTATTAAAACAATACTCAGTAAGACATCCCAAAACATGAAGTAAAAGACCACAAAATAAACATCACTAAGAGGATGCAGTCATCTCAACGTAGGTATATGTCTACAACACATATACAAGAATATCCAGGTATACTCATAAAGGATTATAAGACTTAAGGTCTCCTCCACTGCCAACCATATGGTTCCACTCATAGCATGCTCGTTCAGGGAGATCTCACCCCTTGAGCCATCTGATAGCAAGTACATAGAACAGGTTTACCAAAAGTATCTCAAATAACACCTGGTCTTTATATGTCACGAAGTTTCCCTAAGACATACGGTCGCTCTAAGACATAGAGTCTTGACATCATGACCAATCATTAGCCATAGGATCATGCTCGAGGCACGCTCATTCAGAGAGAATATACTCCTCATGCTATGATGTCATCAAAGACTCTCATAAAGAGGTCCTGCTAATTTGGGACCCACCAAAGAAAAATACACTGATCAAAGGTCATGATATATACAGAGGTGATTCATCCTAGATGATACCGATAACCCAATTTGTATTAGCCCGCAACATCAGGGATTCTTCTCATAGAATACCGAAAACCCTACTGGTGCGACTCATAACATAGGGGATCCTTCTTGGAGGATACTGACAACCACACTAATACAGCCTAATGGATAGAGGATTAATGCCCTATGCTTTTAGGACATGTGAATTCCTAAAAAACTCTATTAGGGGTGATAGTGGATCACTCTAGTCCCAAGGATAGATTCCATAACTCTAACCGGGACTCGGCCTCTGTAGGGGACTACTATCCAGTGATGTGGATGTAATGTCATAATAAACCCTTGAGGAAAGAAATAAGGGAAAATCTCCACCTATACTAGTCTATACTAAAAACCCATCAATCCATCTCCAAAGGAATTTCTCTTTGTATGGTTTCCAACACCGCAGATGGATCGTCAAACAGACTTCCCATTTGAAAGATATGGTCAATTCAGTAAAAAGGGTCTGATCCAAACTAAGTCCAACCTGACCCAATCCGGCTGACCCGAATCAATCTAGTTTGGCTGACCCAACCCAACCCGGTCAGTTTGAGCTGACCCAAACCAGCCCAGATCGAAGGCCTGGCCCATTGGGCCGCTGGGCCACCGGAGCGACCTAGTTTTTTCAGCCCGTCCTACATGAGTAGGTCGGCCCTTATCTAACATAGGCGCAGTCGCATGTGTTGCTCGGTCAACACAGCTGTACCATGTGGCATGGATAGTCTGCATGACCTTCCAGATCCCACGGCTCTATCATAGGTCCCTCCTTCAATGTGGCTCAAGCTGCATCGCCAGCTCTGTCACAGCCTCCCAGTCACTGCTCACAACTCATGCCACCATGGGCCCTCCTTCGACATGGTCTAGCTAGACCGCATCCCACCGCTGCTGGCCACCCTACCGGTAGCCTCACCTGGCTGCCACCCACAGCCTTTGTGCCACGGGCTGTCTCACCACCATGGTCCCTCCTGGACTGTGGGTTGCCGGCGGTTTTCTTTCCCGGTCCGCCTGGCCTGGCCTCCCTATCGGGATAGTGTCGGCTTCACCACTAGTGGCCTCGCCTCACAATGCTCCACCTGAAACGGCAGGAACTGGCGCCCCCAGTCACCACCTTCCGCCACCACAGTTTCGAATTTCCATCACGGATCATGTATCCTGAGGAATGAATAACGAAGAACGGAGGGGAGATGCATGCACATGAATGCCTAAAGTGGATGGATATTGGCCTTATTCATGTCAACCTTAATTCGTTCATGTTAGATGAAGAATGAAGGGGTAGAATAAACAATTTCTATCATGAATCATCCCGATAAAAATTCTCTCAATGGAATAATCCCAAGACGCAATATGCATGACCCGTTGATTAATCTATTTGTTGATTAAACCATGTTCATCGTAGTGATAACGAATGGGGAATGAAATCAAACAAAACTCACAACCTACCTAGAGTTTGGATCGATTGGTGAAGAACGTTCTTCAGCAATGGTGATCCGTCCACAAGAGATCTTGATCCGTCATTTTGTCACCATTCATCATTCACCAATGAGAGCTTTCACTGATGATTTTCTTCTCTAGAGCTTCAAAGTAATTTCTTTAGGATTTTGAAGCTAATCTTATATCCCTGAAATGCTATTAAATGAATAAAATGTGTTTCAGCATCACCGTATCATTGTGTTGCAGCATCGCCACACTATTTCATTTATGAAAGAAAACAGGATGCCATGTCGTGGCATCACAACATCACTGCATTTCAGTGAAACTTCAAAAGGAAATAAAATAAACCTTTTAGGTTTATTTTATTCTCCTTTAAAAAGTCGAAAAATTAACTTTCACGGTCAACCCGCACCGGTCTATGTTAGGCCTTTTCTAAGGAAAAACCCCCATATGAACTAAATGGTGGTCTCAGATTTTCAATATGAGTTACCATTTATGAGTTATTAGGATTTCAAAATAAAATAATTTTTATTTAATTATTTTATTTACGGTTACGCCTCTAGTGACTTTTTCTACAGATTACCTACACCAACCAATGTTAGGTCACGCCTAGAGTAAAGCCACTGCTTTGAGCTCAACGTTTCTCTTGGATTTCTAATCCAAACACTTTTTTAAAAGTTATTTTACTTTTTCAAAAAATTCATGCGCGCGTGATATTAAAAAATTAACATTTTTCACCGAACTGTTCCAGGCACACCTAGCCTTGGAATCGCACCATGTCTCGGCACCTAGTCTCAGAATTTTCCCATAAATTTTCTAAAAAATAAAATTGGGAAAATACGAGTTATTATATTCTCCAAAAATTAAGGGTTTACGTCCTCAAAATCCAAACCAAGGGATACCCAAATAGATGAGGGTACCAAGCATGAATCTGAGCCTCTTTCTCCCATGTTATCTTCTAGAGATTATTGTATTACCACCAGATGTGCACCAGAGGGATCGACCACCCACTAAGAATCTTCTCCTATAAATCCTTGATCTCCACCAGGTATTTCATAAAGTTCTCCCCATCGTCAATTTCCAAATCACCCCAGTCGAAGATGTGTGATGAATCATGCACGTACCTCCTCAGCTAAAACACAAGAAATACATTGTATACCCGAACCAACTACGAGGGTAGAGCCAAGAGGTTCATCACCTCACCAACTATACACAGTGTCAGGAAAGGTCTAATGAACCTCAAAGATAGCTTGCCACCCTAGCCAAATCTATATATCCCACATTGAGGAGAGACCTAACGGAACACATGGTCTCCCTCCTTGAACTCTAAAGTCCTTCATCGCCTATCATCATAAGATTTATGACAGCTTTGTGTAGTCTTCAACCACTCCTGGAAGACCAGCACATTCTCTATGGTAGCCCGCACTAACTCTAGGCCCATGAGTTCTGACTCCCCTGGGTCTGTCAAGTATAATGGTGACCTACATGGTCACCCATACAGGGCCTCAAATGGTTCCATACCAATGGTAGAGTGGTAGTTATTGACGCAAACTCCACCAGAGGTAGGTGATCCTCTCAACTATGGCCAAAATCTAGGATGAAAGCACGTAGCATGTCCTCTAGAACTTGGATGGTACTCTCCATCTGGTCATCCATTTGGGGATGAAATGGCGTGATCAAGTGAATCTAATTCCCAAACACCTCCTGCACATAGAGGAGTCCCAATCTCTTTACTGATCTCTACTCACGGATCGGTAGGAAGTGGGATGACTTTTTTAGTTGGTCAATGATCACCCAAATGGTATCGTGTCCCCTAGATGTGCATGGTAAACCTTTCACAAAGTCCTTCGATATCTCATACCACTTCTACTTAGGCACCCAAGGGGTTGATTCAAACCTACTAGAACTTGGTGTTATGCCTTCACTTGCTGACAAGTGAGGCATAGAGAAACGAACTTCACCACCGCCTTCTTCTTCCCAGCCACCAAAACTGAGGTTATAAGTATTAATACATCTTTTCCACTCTTGTATATACCACCAAAGGGAAATTATGAAACTCCCTCAATACTTCCTCCCACAACTTCACTGGTACTATCGTGTGTCCTCTGAAGAGAACGATGTGCTCCCCACCTTTTGAATATCCATCAGGGGCATTCCCTGTGGACAAATAAGCATGTAAAGTCTCACTTTAGGTATCACAAGTTGTTCCTCCCTGACTCAATTTAAGATTTTAAGGGTGACAACCATCGACTAGAGGTAATATGAATCATTTCTATCCATGAAGAATAATTGTAATGAGGCTAATTACTCCAATTCCTTGTTTAGTAACTACGAAATGGATCTCCTACTGAGAGCATCCACCACCACATCCTTCTTACTAGGAGTATAGACTATCTTAATTCATAATACTAGAGGAACTCTATCCATCACCTTTATCTCAATTTTAGTTTTTTCTGAGATAATATATACTTGAGACTCTTTTGGTTGAGGTAGATGATAAATCACTCGACCATCAGGTAATGTCGCCACATATTCAATTTGAAAACTGTCGTTTCCATCTCAAGATCATGGGATGCGTAGTTCTACTCATGTGGACTCAATTGGTGAAAAACATAGGCAATCACAGATTTCCTCTGCATTAAGACATAACCACAGTCAGTCCCTAGTGCATCACATAACACTACATACTTGACTACCTCCTCCAGCAATCTCAAGATCGGGCCGCTCATAAAACTCTATCTCAACTGCTGAAGAGATTTCTAGCACCACTATGTCCACATGAAAGGTTTCCCCTTCAATTCAAGGATGAAAGATCTAGTTCATGAGTCCCATGAAAACTGTTGGGGTGTTCGTCACATCAAAGGGCATCACCAAGTACTCATAGTGACTGTAGAAACATCTGAAAGTTGTCTTCGGTATATCCTTGTCTCGTACTCACAACTAGTGATAACCTGATCAAAGGTCAACCTTCAGTAACCACTGCTCCCCTTTCAACTGATCGAAGTGGTCATTGATATTTTGGTAGTGGATACACGTTCTTCATGGTCACTTGGTTAAAGTGTCATTAATCCACACATAACCTCAAACATTGGGTCTTACTAAGCCCTTCCTCTATAAGTCCTCCAACTGCACCCTTATCTCATGAAGCTCTGCAAAATCCATCTGATATGCTGATGATAATATCAGTGCCATCCCAAGGTGTAAAACAATGCATAAATCGATCTCCCGGTGGAAAGGCAATCCTGGAAACATTTTCTGGAAAGACGTCCTTGTACTCTGCCACTACTATTAAGAACTAAAACTCACAACATCTACTGCTCTAAGGGAAAGGCTGGTCGACTCATCAGTGAATGGTTGTTCACTCCTATGCATGAGTCTATCATTTGCTGCCTGGGTTTCCTTTTTCACTGACCAAGGAAAACCATGTTCTATTGTTGCGGACATACCGCATCCTTTTCATAAAATAGTCAATCCGAGCATAGACTATCAATAACCAATCCATACCAAGAATGATGTCATAAGGCATCGACACCATCACCAAGAGGTTCCAACTGAAACTCTTACCTCAAGGTTCATATCACACTATTGTCACTAGTGTGATTGTCGAGTCTCCTCCCATAGATATCTCTAGATTCAAGGTTTAAGTCGATGGTTTAAATGGAAACTCTAGGTCTTGAACAAGATTTATGACAAAGAAAGAATGATTAGAACTTCTTTCTACCAATACGGTAGCTAAGAGTAAACACAGACCGTACCTCAAATCATTCTTGGAGCCCTTGGGTCATACGCCTCGACCATGTGCAGTTGTCCCTTGACTTTTTCTCTAGCTCCCTGAGCCTAGTGTGGACCACTTGGGGTGGTGGTGGTAACATGTCTAAATGTACACCACCTCCTGCTGCTCTCCCAACTCCTCTTCCATGTCTGCCGCCCTTCAGATTCATCTGTTTCTATCACTGTCTCTACCTCGGTGGCCCATCCACTATTTCCCTACTTTCTCACTGCTGACATTCACTAGCTGTATCCACTCATCTAAGGGACTTTCAACCACAAATGTTTTCTCTAGCACCCTAGAATGAGTAATAATGCACAGAGGAATAATGGTATCTCGAATGTCCCTAAACACATCTTACTCGAATGTCTGACCCCTAAAGCACTTTTCATGTATCATATTCATCAATTACCTAGAAATATCGATATGCCTCAATGAATTCTCAAATACTGATATGTCATCCTATTGAAGCTGTAAAAGATCTCGGGCATGCATAACCCTTAGCTTCTAAGGTGAGAACTCCTTCTCTGAAAAATGTTCTCAAAATCTATCCACAGAAGAGTCACCTCATCATAAGATTGTGTAATCTAAACCCCACCATTTCCCTACCGATCCACATAGAAGGATTGCTGCCAGGACCACCAGTTGATCTGTTGGTGCCCTGACTGGACAGAAAACTCGGTCACCATTTCAAGACAGTCCTCAACCACCTGAGAGTCAGGATCTCCTCAGAACCTAAGGGGTCTCTATTATTGAAACTCATGAAGTGCACTACGCCTATCCAACTCATTTGTTGGTACTTCGGGTACCATGTTCTAATCTATAAGTGGTGGTATATCTAGTACACCACCTAGAGGTTTTTTCTACAGTACAAATATATGTACTGATATCTTGTTACCCCACAGATCATCCTCATGATCACATAGTGGAATTCAGGATGGCTATCTATTTGAAAGCATCTTGAATTAAAACAATATGTACCATGGTCAATAGAGTATACCTGGTGAGATGACTCAAGAAGGACATGGAAAACACAACCCATTCTGATATGATGCATGAACCAACATTTTTTCCTTACAACTAGTGTTTTCATGTACCAAGTCAAAAAGTGTAATTCAGGGTCCTGTTGTATGGATACATTGGCCACTGCACCAACACTGGATTCCATGGCCTGAAATCCTAACTCAAAACATTTAACACTATTGCCCCAAACCAAAACACATAGACTCATGGTCCATAATATAAAACCAACCACGCTCTAATACCACTTTGTCATGACCCATACCCCAGGACTCATGTCGTGACTACCCCAATATCGGCTCCAATAGGCCAGGGGCTGGCAACTAGCACCGTGTAGGAATATCCCATGAATGGGAGGCATTTGCCTAATTATATGTATACATGCACACAAAGTATGATAGTATAAAACTAAAAGTAAACGTGGTCAGAATACAAGACCAATCGAAAGAAAAAGTGCAAGATCTTGAAACTCATTCACAGAAAACCCTACCTAAAGTGTAGGTATATAAACAGCTATCTAAATTCATTGAAGAACATCACATCTATTGGGCCTCTCTAAGAAAAAGTGTTGAAACTGAAAACACTAAGTAAACAAATAGGAATACCACTAAGATACCAACACAAAGTACAATAGTAGAAAACTAAAAGTAAATGGGGCCAGAATACAATACCAATCGAAAGTAAAAGTGAAAGATCTTAAAACTCATCCACAGAAAACCCTACCTAAAGGGTAGGTATATAAAAAGCTATCTGAAGTCACTGAAGCACACCTCGTTTTTCGGGCCTCTCTCCAAGAACCACCTGGTCCCAATCCACCAAGAACTCCATAAAAGCGTCGATCATCTGGAAAAGACATGACATGCATAGGCATAGCCCATGCAAGTGTGAGTAAAATAATATTCAGCAGGACACCCCAAAACACAAAGTAAAAGACCACAAAGGAAACATCACTAAGAGGATACATTCAACTAAACATATGTATATGTTTATAACACATATGCAAGAACATCCAGGTGTACTCATAAAGTATTCCAAGACTCAAGGTCTCCTCCACTATCGGCCAAATGGTTCTGCTCGTAGCACACTCTTTCATAGAGATCTCACCCCTTGATCCATCTGATAGCAAGCACATAGAACAAGTCTACCAAAATTATCCGAGAGAACATCTGGTCCTGATACATCACGAAGTTTCCTTGAGACATCTGGTCTCTCTAAGAAACGAAGTCTCAATATCATGACCAATCATTGTCCATGGGATTCTACTCAAGGAATTATCATTCTAGGATAATGTACTCCTCATGTTATGATGTCATCAAAGACTCTCGTAAAGAGGTCCCGCTAATTTGGGCCCTGCCAAAGACAAATACTCTGGTTAAAGGTCATGATATACAGAGAGGGGATTCTTCACAGAGAATACCGACAACCTAATCTGTATTAGACCACAACGTAGGGGATTATTCTCAGAGAATACCGACAACCCTACCAATGCAACTCATAATGTAGGGAATCCTTCTTGAAGGATACTGACAACCCTCCTGATACGGCCCACTAAAAGGAGGATTAATTACCTACACTCATAGGTCAAATCAATTCCCACAAAACTCCATTAGGGGTGATAAATAATTGATCCAATCCCAAGGAGGGATTACACAACTCTATCGAGGACTCGGCCTCTAGGGGGAACTAATATCTAGTGATATAGACGTAATGTCGTACTAAACCCTCGGGGAAAGAACTAGGGGAAACTCTCCATATATATTGGTCCATACTAAAAATCCACCAATCCATATCAAAAGAACTGCCTTATTGTATGGGTCCAAACGTCATAGACGGATCATCAAACGGACTTCCCATTTTAAAGATGTGGTCAATTTAGTAAAAAGGTTTTGGTTCGGTCTGGGTCTGACCCGACCCGATCTGGCTAACCCAAATTGATCCAGTTTGGCCGAACCGACCCGAACTGATCAGTCTGGGTTGACTCAAACCAGCCCAGACTGAAGGCCTAGATCATTGGGCCACTGGGCCGCTGGAGCAGCCTAGTTTTTCCAACCCAGCGCACATGAGCGGGCCGACCCTTCTCCCGAACACAGCTCAGTCGCGTGTGCTGCTTAGTCAACACGACTAGACCACATGGCATGGTCGGTCCGTGTGACCCATCAGATCTTGTGTCTTTGCTTCAGGTCCCTCCTCTAATGCAACTCGAGCCATGTTTCCAGCTCCACCACAGCCTCCTGATCAATACCCACGGCTCAAGCCGCTACGGGCCCTCCTCTGATGTGGTCTGGCTAGACCATGTCCCGCTGCCATTGTCTGCCCTATTAGAGGCCTCACCTAGCCATCGCCTGCAGCCTCTGTGTCGTAGGCTATCAAATCGCCATAGTCCTGCCTGGACCACCGTGGGTTGTTGTCGTCGCTATCGGCCGTCTTGCCCAGTCTGTCTGGCCTGGACACCCTGTCGAGATGGTGATGCCTTTTCCACTGACCTCCCCACCAGTGGACTCACCTCACCACACTCCACTTGAAATGGCTTAAACTGCAACCACCAGTCACTGCCTTGCACTGTCACGGTTTCAAATTTCCATCACAGATTGTGAATCATGAGGAACAAAGAATGAAGAACATAGGGGAGATGCAAGCACATGAATGCCCAAAAAGGATAGATCTTGGACTTGTTCGTGTCAGCCTCAATCCGTCCATGTTAGATGAATAATAAAGGGTAAGAATAAAAAAATTATTTAATGAATCATCCCAATAATAATTCCCGTGATAGAATAATCCCAACTCCCAATACGCAAAACCCATGGATTAATCCATTGGTCAATTAGTGAAGAACATTCATCATCGTCAGCAATCTGTCCATGAGCGATCTTGATCCGTCGTCTCGTTGTCGTTCGTTGTTTTCCAATGAGAGGTTTTTACAATGATTTTCTTCTCCAGTTCTTTTAGGGAATTTCTCTAGGATTGTGAATTTAATCTTGTATCCCTACCAAGATATTAAATAAAGAAAACCTATTTTAGCATCGTTGTGTCACTGTGTTGTAGCATCGCCATGTTGTTTCATTATGAAAGAAAACAGGTTTCCCTACCGTGGTATCACAACATCACTGCAATCCTGAGAAACATCAAAAATAAATAAAATAAAGTTTTTAGGTTTATTTTATTCTTCTTTAAAATGTTCAAAAATTAACTTTTGTGTTCGACCCGTGCTGGTCGATGTTGGGACTCACCTAAGGAAAAAAAAGCCTTACGAACTCAACAGTGGTATCTGATTTCCAATCTGAGTTACCATTTATGAGTTATTAGGATTTCAAAATAAAATAATTTTTATTATTTATTTTATTTACAGTTATACCCCTGGTGACTTTTTCTACAAATTACCCACGTCGACCAATGTTAGGTCGCGCCTAAGGTAAAGCCCCTGGTCTGAGCTCAATGGTTCCCTCAGATATTTGATCTAGGAACTTGTTTAAGAGTTATTTCACTTTTTTAGAAAAAATTCACGAGCGTGCTATTAAAAACTTAAAATTTTTCACCGAACCGTTTCGAGAACACCGGTTCTCAGAATCGCATGTCGTCTTAGTGCCTGGTCTCAGAATTTTCCCAGAAATTTTCTAAATAATAAAATCAGGAAAATACGATTCATTACAAAGAACTCTATTTAAATTAATATTAAATGATAAAACTAAAAAAACTAAATTCTTTTGAAACTCGGTTGAGAACCAATCATTATGATACATCCAACTTCTATCCATTCTATTACAATAAAAAAATTATATTAATATCAATATAGTAAAAATTAATTACAAAATTCATTGCAACCAATTTTAAAATGAAATTCATCCAAGCATACTAGTAGTTATCCAAACCAAGAATAAGATAAATGAAATTTTTTATAACCAATGAATATAATTAATGAACCAAGCAAAGTATAAGACATGGAATGAGAAACAAATATTACATAATCCAATTAAATACATATGTATTTATGAAATAATAGTTTTAAAAAAAATACTTGTTTTAAATATTCCATAAATCCAATTAAATACATGTGTCTTTATCATGGAAAATATTTCCTCAAGAATAATAATAATTTCTCACCCAACATCAAAAATCATATCTTTGGTACATATATTTTCATCAAGGAAAAATTCATAATAGCATCAATACATGATTTTGTATCACATGTTTATATATAATTTCTAATAAGATAATCCAAATACCAATTTTAATATGAAATGCATCAAACCATACTAGTAGGTATCCAAAAAAAAGAATAATATATGACATATGTTATAATAGATGCATACTAGTAATGACTCAAATAAAGTATAATACATGTAATAGGAAAAAACTAATACATAATATTAGATTGAAATTAATTATGAAAAAATATATCATTAAATTATGAATATAAAACAATTAAATGAATAATTTCATAAACCCCCAATACATTAACAAAATAAATGAATAACTATAATAATTAATTTCATAATTAGTTAATATTTATTACACACACAAAAACTTTATATTGGATTTATGTAAAATTAATGAATAACTAAATTAAAAAAACATATATATATATATATATATACTATAATCACATTTATTATACAATACTATAACAAAAATAATCTAAATGAACCTTTATCCAAATAATCATGAAGAATCATGACCTAACAAGATATCGATTATGTTTTGATATGTAGATAAAGATGAAAATAATGATCGACAAAAAAGATGATGGAGTCAGAATTTTATGTTGAAGAATAACATAACCAAAAAATCAACCAATGAGAGGAGATATTTAGGGGATAAGAGAGGGATGTCCACCACTCGAGGTAGGTGGTTAGGGATAGTGGATGGGGTGGGTAGGAGGGTAGCCCATGAATCTTATGTTAGGACCCTATACAGATGGTTTTTTAAAAACCATTTGTATAGGATTATATATAAAAATGGTTTTTAAAAACCATAGGTATAGGCTTCTCTATACTAAGAGTTTTTGAAAACTGTTGCTATAGGCTACTAGAAATTTTTCTATACTAACAATTCTAGAAAACCATTTGTATAGAGGTGTGGGAATTGCCTCAATTTATAGTAGTGAATTCAACTCCCTCATAAAATTATGAAAAAATCACCAATGGATAATTCATGTGTTCTAATTTCAAAAATGGTATTTATTTTACAAAAAAAAATCTAGATATGATACTTTATACTTTTAAATAAAAAACATTATTTTCTGGAAAATACTAGTTTATGCAATAATTACCATTTTATGAACCTTATAATGATTACATTGGATTTAATTAAATTATATTACCTTTTTTATATAAATAAATATTATTTAATAATAAGTTTATATGAAATTAACATTTATTTAAAAAAAATTAATTTATCAAAAAGAGTGTTAAAACTATATATTTTCCAAAAATACAATTTTGATTTCTTTGTTTCAAAATCTAATTTTCATCAAATCTTATATAATTGTTTATATAAAGTAATATTGAAAAGGGATAAACATGATCATTATTTTATTACAAATAAAACATGAAAAATTATACTAATAGGTTCTAGATGTATAACCCCTTATTACACCAGCATATGCCTTAAGGGTAAGGTGTGTGAAATTGAATCTTTCTTGGGGTGGTTTGACAATCATGGTTTGGGGTGTGATATCTATAAGATTGAACTTCTCTTATAAACTACTTTTTTTATGTTTTAGTTATTGAATTTCACCTTATTATTGGTTAAGGGAAAATCTTAGTGATATCATCTCCCTTGGAATCTCTGATAAAAGGGCTTTATAGGGTATGATCCTATTGGTTAGGGATATCACCTCTTTTGTCTTTGCAAATTAGAATTTATCACCACCCTTAATATATACTTATCTTAATGGTCACTGTAAAACATATTTATTATCAATGGTTATGATGATTAATAATCATTTAAATCTGATATGATATATTTTATAATGGTCTAAAATAACCAATGTAGAGCATGTATTTTCTATAACTGTATACTTGATAGGGTATTTATTTATTCAAAAATGGAATTTCATTTATAAAATTTGGGTTTATTATAATAAGTGGATCATATGTGATATTTTATGTATTTATGTGGTTCTATTATAGAATAATAATAAATTAAAATTTATTATAAATGAGGTTAAAATCACTCATGAATCAAGTAAGGCCTAAGGTAAGGGTTTATTTTACAATCTCATCCTTATTTGGTATTTTTTTTATGTTTAAGTTTCCATTGGAGGGATTATATGATATTTATATATTAAACCCCATATATTTTCTTCTCCACTAGTTATTTCAATAAATTACTATTTTTTCATTCATTTTCCTCTATATAAGTGCTCAAAATTCTAAAAGAATGCTTTTATGGAAAAATGAATTTGTTTTTCTATTCGGTCAAGAATCTTGTTATAAGTACCCAACCTTAAACACTACATATTCACATGATTTAAAAATGTAATTAAAATTATTAAAATCTTGAGGATATTTTAGGTTTATATTTTTATATAATTAGGACTAACTCATACATGGTAAACCCTTACATTACAGGTGGATACATATGCACAGTATCAATTTTTCATAAAACAAAAGTCTTTAAAATAAAACGTGTTTTCTCTTCATGAAAAATCTTCACAATTTTCCCCTTGATCTCATCCTTATCTCTAGACCCCCCCCCCCTTAAATTCTTTGAAAAACATTTTAAAACTTGGTATGAGAATAAAGTCTCAGTAAGGTATATAAAAGAAAGGAAACCATTAGTCTAGTGAAAATCCATAAAAGCATTTTCTCTTAAACATAACGTTTTTCCTCAGAAAAGGAATCATATTTTAAAAAATATCATCATATTAACTTTGTAAAATCAATTTATTTTCATGAAAAATAATAATAAATAATATATTAAATAAGTAGGAAACTAGGGACATCATTTTCCATATCACTCTTAAAAATGGAGTAACCAATATGCCCAACCTCCAACTCCAGAGTACTCAATGCATTAGAGGTTATAATGTGATCACCGATCCTTATTTTATCACATAACCACATATAATTAGTTTATAACTAAACCACCTATCATAATAAACAATAAAAAATAATTATAATATCAACTTAAATCATAAAATCTTGCATCATAAAACACTATTTGAATAAAATAAACTTTTTATTTTGGAAATCACTTATTTCGAAAAAATTTCCCACGTACAATAGAAAACATTTTCCACTTCGGTGGTGGTGTGGTGGTGAAGGTGAGTCGCAAAAATAGGTTGTTATTTGGGAGGTTCAGGGTTATATTCCTGGGATTCTGCTTTCGGGGAAATCTTCTCCCCCAGGATCCACCCACCTTTTCAGGTCGCTCGGACTCCTCTGGGCAGCCAAAATGAGGCGCGGTCCAATTGCTGACGGATCACTGTGACGAACCATCATTGTCGGGCTGTTACCCTCTGGGACGCTCTGCCATCTCAGCTAGAAACAGCTCCTTCCTTGGCTGGGGAGTTGCCTTCGGGTGCACCCCCTTCATGGGGGAGGGGGGTTTCTCAGTGTGGAAGGTTCGAAAAGGCCACACTGGGACATTCCCTTTTAAGTAAATAAGACAATGGAAAACATTTTCACAGAAAGTAATAATATAAAATTTAATTTTAGATTTGAAATATTAAATCGACATGAAATTGGGATATTACATTCATTCCATATAAGTTAAAAAATATACTTTTTAAATTTTGTAAAAAGAAACATTAAAAGAGGAATTTTAAAGGAAAGTCTCTTACCTTAGGTTCTAATTCCTTAAAATGTGTTCAAAACTTCTGTATAATAGTTTAAAGAGTGTTATTAAATTATTCAAAAACTATATTAATATTTATAATACCTTATATTATCTTTTTATAACATATTTCCACCTATTTATTAATAATATTTCATTATGTTCATTATTTCAATTGTGTTTGTTTCATGGTTTCATGGTTGGTTAACTTGTGTATATTTATGGATGCTCTTTTCAAATGGGAATAGTACTCAAGAAGTGAAATTATATGGTATTAATAAACTTCCTAAATTTTAAAGTTTCCCATGTATCTTTTTTACTTCATACATGAGGGTGATTCATTTGATAAAACTTTAATGATAAAAGTATAGTTTATTTTTTCGACCATCATGAACTAGTTTTTTTTGTTTAATATTATAACCATATATTAATTCCATAATATGAGACCATATAATATATATATAGGTCATTTTAAAAAACTAAACTTGAATTTATACTTTCCATGGATGTGGTAAAGGGAAACAAAAACTCATCATCCTCGAAAGTAGTGAATCGACATACCTTGGACAACGATTTCATTTTTAAGAATAAAAGGAGAAGATAAGAGATTGATGATGGATATTCCATTAAAAATAACATTCCAATATATATATGATACTATAGTTATCATTTAAATTTTTATAGGGAGTGATTATAAGGTATAAGAGAGAAATAAGGTGGATTTTACCTCTCAAATATCCTTGATAACCTCCTTAAGGCACTTGGAATTGGTATTTTGGTGAGACCAGCAACACTAGAAAATGTCTAGGGATGAGGATAAGAAAATTTTGAAGAGTAATTTCTAGATATAAGGATAAATTTGGTGAAATTAAGTAAAGGAGTTCCCTTTTATAATTTAGGTGAGGGGCATTTTCGGAATTTCATAAAATATTAAAATATAATAAGGTTATTTTAGGGAAAAAGACTTCCAAATGGACTATAAAGTATAGATAATGACATTTTAGACCATATATTATCGTTTTTGGTCTTATTTTATATTTTTTATTATTTTTAAATAATTTAATAAAATATTATAGACATGAAAAATCATTATTATCAAATTTAATACTATTCATTTCTTTGACTTTAAAAACAACAAAAGATATTAAAATTCAAACCAAATATTTTGTTATATCCTAAAAATGTCATGGTTACCTATAAAATTCATGGTTCATCTTAATTATCTAAAATTATATTTATTTTAATATTTTTAATATCATTTATTTTATTATTCAATTAATGTAATAATTAATACATCATCGTGTAAGCATTTAAGGTATTTATTTATTGCCTAGATTAAATAAATTCCCATGAATAATATAAATATTTTATATTTCTAGAGACTATTTATATTCAAAAATATATTCTAGAAAACTATATATTAAAAAGTTATACTAATTAAAAACCATAGTGTGAATAGTTTGACTTCCTTTTAAATAAAATATTATAAGGGGATTAATGTCAATCAAGTGGGTCTAAAAGGTCCTAAATTCAACACAAGGATGATTATGGTAGAAAATTACTCATCCATTAATATTTTGACAAATTTTTTGGACTTTTAATATTTCTTATAATTTTAATTAAAATAATTTTATTAATATTTCTTTTGCTTGCTCAAGCATCGTGTCAGTGTTGCAAAAGCATTAAAGGTAATTATTTCATATAAAAAATATAAAATAAAATAAAATAATAAAAATAAATTAATTTGGTTCAATATAATATTTTAGTTTCATTTATTATGTATATTTACTCATATCCATGTTAAGAGAGCTTATTTTAATTTGTTAATTTTACTTTTCTTGCCTTATATATGCATTGCATAAGAATTTGTATAAGATTCTTATAATATAGCTCTAAAATTAGAAACTATCAGAGAAAATCATCATTAATACATAATATTTAATAAAAAAAGTTATGAAAATACTTCTTATAACTCAATTATTATCTATAAGGGCCCAAATTAGACATTTTCAACACTATGCAGGCACTGCGTCAACACTGAAAATGATTTTTATATTTATCATGAAATAAATTATAATTTACATGTTATGAATTATTCTTGCAAAATATTTATATTATAATATCATACTTTAGTCATTCCATAATTTTAATAAACTTTATATCATAACTATATTTTGATGATATCACAAAAGATATCGGATTTTATAAAAAAAACTATATTTTTTACTATTCACCATAAATTTAACTTTTTCAGAAGATTATAAAAATTTCACCATAGAATAATTGTAATATTTTGATTTAAAAAATGAAATTAGTTTTTTCAAATTAAAATTATTTAATTTTAAAGTTAATATTTTAAATATAACCATATAATAAATTAGTTTAATAAAACTATTTATTTTAAGAATTACTTAACATAATGAATTTAACTATTTAATTCAAGAATGCTAACAAATATAAAAAAACTATAAGTACATAGGTTGTTACAACCCTGCCCCCATTTAGAAATTATTCCCTCTCAATTTTATTCACTTATTAAACAAATGGGAATACCTTTACCTCGTACTATTTTCATATTCTCATGTTTCTTATTCAACCATATGGTTTATATGAAAAACCTTAACCTGGTGAATTACCTTATTCGATAATAATTTCTATCTATGGTCAAGAATCTGAACATATTATTCCTCATAATAAATTTTCTCTTCCAACTGAACTACTTCAGGGCTCAAAATAAGAGATGAATCAAGAACATACTTTCTTAGCATCAAAACAGGAAAAACATTTTGTACCTAGGATAAACTTAGAGGTAAATCCACTCAATAGGAAACTGATCCAACTTTATCCAAGATATCATATGGTCTAATTAACCTTGGACTTAACTTTCTCTTCCTACTAAAATGCATAACACTTTTCCATATAGATATTTTAAGCAAGATTTGATCACCTTCCTATAATTAAATATCTTTCCTTCTATTATATGCATAACTTTTTTTCCTACTGTGAGTTATCCTCATATGTTGTTAAATCATTTTTACCTTATCAAAAATTTACTCTACTAATTCTGATCCCATCAACTTTCTTTCACCTAATTCATCCCAAAATTCTTGAGTTCAAAACTTCTTTCCATATAATTCCTCAAAATGTTCCATCTATATACTAGAATGAAAATTGTTATTATAATAAAACTCAAATAAAGGAACATGTTGATCCCAACTTCCCTAGTAATCCATTAAACAAGCATGTATCATGTCTTCCAAGTTATGAATTGTCCATCCTGATTGTCTATCAGACTGAGGATGAAAATTTGTGCTGAAATTTAATTCAGTTCCCAATGACTTTTAAATGCCTTTCTAAAAGTTAGAAGTGAACCTAGCATCACGGTTAGATGTATTGGAGATAGTAACTCCATGTAACCTTAATATCAATTTAATATACAATTGATAAAGTTGATCTAAAGATAAGGTATCTCGAAAAGGAAGGAAATGTGAATATTTAGTCATTCGATCAATAATAACCCAAATTTCATTGTTACCTCGAGAAGTATTTGGTATTCCTACCATGAAATTCATGGATATATTTTCTCATTTCCACTTTGACATTGGGAAAGGTTGAAGTATCACCTTTGGTAATTGTCATTCTTATTTAACCTATTGAAAATTTAAATATTTCATGGTAAAATCAGCAATATCTCTTTTCATTTCATCCCACCAGTAATACTCTTGAAGGTCTATATGCATCTTAGTGCTGCGAGGATGAAATAAAAATGGAGAACTATGAGCTTCACTTAACAACTATTTCTTTAACTAATAATCACAAGGCACACATAATCTCTTCCCAAATATCAAAATACTTTCATTATCAGCATTAAATTTAGATAACTTACCCTTCTTCGCCAATTCTACCTTTTTATGTAACTCAGAATCTTCCTTTTGATCTTTCTTAATTATATCTGACTAAGACGATTGTAATAACACCTGAAAAAAAACAAGGGAATTTCCTACACCCACAACTTACAATCCAAAATGTATCAAATAAATAATCAAAGGGTCATGTTCTATATCTAACATGGTTAATATAGCATTAATTTTCTGACTCAAATCATCATCCACTTTTTTTTATTTTCCAGGATGGTAGTGAATCATGCAATCATAATCCTCATTCATTTATATACATCTTATCTACCTCATGTTCAATTCCATTTGTGTTAATACATACTTCAAAATTTTATGATAATTATATATTTCACACTTTTCTCCATATAGATGGTGCCTCTATATTTTTAAAGAAAAAACCACAGTATCTAATTCCAGATCACGTGTAGAATAATTTTACTCATGAGGTTTTAGTTTTCTTGAAGCATAATCAATTAACTAATCATTTTTCATCATAACTCAACCAAGTCCCTTCAATTAACCATCATTTTAAATGAAAAAATCACTATTTTTCAAGGTTAATTACAAAACTAGATCATTCGCCAATCTTATTTTTAGTTCTAAAAAACAATCATCACATTATTTTTTCAAGACAAATTTAACTCCTTTTTTAGTTAACTTAGTTAGTGGGATAGATAATATTACAAAGTTTTCAAAAAAATTACATTAATAGCCTACAAATCCAAGAAAAATTCAAATCTTAGTAACATTTTTTGGTCTTTTCCATACATCAACCACTTTTTTTAGGGATCAACTGTTATGAAATATTTATTTACAATGTTCCAAAGGAAAGAAATATTTTTCTACCAAAAATAACATTTTATAAATTTCATGTATAACTTCTTTTATTTAAGTGTTTTATGAACAATCCTTATAATTTTTTCATGATCCTCATAACTTTTTGAATAAACCAAAATATCATTAATAAAAACAACTGATAACTTATCCAAATATTCATGAAAGAATATATTCATAATATTCATAAATATAGTAGGGAATTTTTCAAACCAAAGGGAATAACTAAAAACTCATCATAAACATATCTAGTATAGAATGTTGTCTTTGGAATTTTATCCTCCTTCACCTTCAGCTAATGGTACCCGGATCTCAAGTTAATCTTAGAAAAATATTGAGCTCCCTGGAGCTAATCAAATAAGTCATCAATACGAGGAAATTGATACCTATTCTTAACAATGATGTTATTAAAATCTATATAATCAATGAAAATCTTCATGGAACTATATTTATTTTTAACGAAAAAAAAAGGATTACCCCATTGTGAAGTGCTAGGTCGAATAATACCTTTATCAAGAAACTTATGAAACTACTTTTTCAATTCAAGAAGTTTCACTTGAGTCATTTGATAAGGGGGTTTTGAAATTAGATTAGAATTATGAACTAAGTTAATAGTAAACTCAACCTCCTGATTAGTAACAACACCATGAAAATAATCAAGAAAAACATCCATGAATTAATTCACTATTTGGAATTCATTAATATGAACAGTTTAATTCTTTTCAACGATATGTTCTAAGTAACTTTCACTGTCATTTATAATCAATTTCTATGCTTCTTGGTAGGTTATTAAAGGTATAAAATCATTGAAAAAGACTTTATAATCTCTATAATATATCTTAGAATGATAAAATGAAAGTCAATTCATACCCAAAATAATATCAATCTAAACTATGGGTAGTTCAACAATATTTGTAGGAAAGACAATTTCATTGATAACAATAAGAAGATTCCTATAAATCTTAGTTTATTTAATACTTTCACCCAGATTTTTCACCAAAATTTCTATCATAATTTCATGATGTGATATTCCCTGTATTCTTACAAATTTTTCAGAAATTAAAGAATGAGAAGATCCAAAATCAAACAGGGTTTTGTAATAATTTGAATACATAGGTAACATACCTTTCACAAATTCATTTTATGTTTCAACATCAAGTGTAGTAGTAGAAAAATATTTTTACACACCCTTATTTTTTTTATCTTGTTGATTTACCCCTTGAGTGGCTAACTTAGGACACACATTATCATAATGTCTCAACTCATTACAGTTAAAACATTTTACCATTGGATTTTCATTATTTGTATGCTCATTTTTCTTATATTCATGATCCATGTGACCAATATTTCCACATGTAAATCATTTCCCAAATTTTGAGAGACATTACCCAGGGTGCTTCTTACCCGAATTTTCACAAGAAGGAAATTTGATTTTCTTAATCTAAATTTCTTTGACGAATTCTTCCCCAATGTCTATCAACCTGTCCACTTCTTATTATTATCATCATAGGGCATATATGTGTCAAAAAACTCCATCTCAACTTTTTCGGTATAATGAACAAGTTTCTAATAGATTTTAAACTCTCATGAGGCCAATTATCTTGGTAAAATTGGTTTTAAACCAGAGTAAAATATATTAATTTTACTGTCAATGTCCCAAAAAAATCTATTACTTACTTGGATAGTCTTGTAAAATTGGCTTCATATGTAGCTAAAGAATATTCATCCTTCTACCTTAGTTCTAGGGATTATTTATCTATTCTAAGTTGAAAAATATTAGGAAAATATTTTCTAGAAAAAGAATCTTAAAATCATCCCATTCCATAACATCTAGATCATCTTTTATCTCTGGTATTATTAACTAAAGACCACCATCAATCAGCTTTACCTTCAAAATAATAAATGGATAGGATTTCCTTTTAGAATTCTAAACATCTCATGAATTTGAATATCTTTTCCAGATCATTGATCTATCCTTAAGCTACCAGTAGATTTGAAATTCCACTAAAATATGGAGGATGTTTCCTCATAAAATGGTCCACTACTAACATATTCCTTTGTGGTTGATCTGGATACTCCCTTGCATGGATACCAGCACCATTTATATCTTGTTTCAACTGATCCATCAGTGTGGAAATATATTCTATTTTGATTCCAACCATCTCATGATGCTAATTTGGAAGGATTTTTTCCTCTCGATGCCTTCCCACCACAGTTTCCATGTTTCCTCTATGGAAAACCATTCTAAACAGGCATATCTTAGATGAAGCAACATGATAATATTTAAATTATATATTATTTAACCATAAACTACAATCATTTATGGGTTTTTTATTTACAATATCCTAACCCGTAAATTTATTTAAACCCCCTATGATACCAACTATAAGGACTTGGCCTTAAAAATTACATATTCTAGTGATTTTAAACTAGAATTCACATTATTACAATCCTAAGGATATTTTAGGTTTATAGTTTCATATAATTTGGACTAAATCATACATGGTAAACCCTTACATTATAGGTGGACACATATACACAATATCCATTTTTTCATAAAACAAAAGTCTTTAAAATAAAACATGTTTTCTCTTCACGAACAAACTTCACAAGTTTTCCCTCAATCTCATCCTTGTATCTGGTCCCCCTTAAATCCTATGAAAAATATTTTAAAACATGATATTATAATAATGGATCAGTAAGGTACATAAAATAAAGGAAACTTTTTGTCCATTGAAAATCAATAAAAATATTTTCTCTTAAACATACCTTTTTATCTCGAATAATTAATCATCTTTTCAAAAATATCATTATCTTACATTTTTAAAATAAAAAAAATCATGAGAAATCATAAGAAATAATATATTAAATATATATGTAACTTGGGAAATCATTTTCCATATCACTCTTACAAATGGAGTAACCAATATGGCCAACCTCCAACTCCAGAGTACCCAATGCATTGGAGGTTATAATGTAACCACCTATCTTTGGTTTATCACAAAACCACCCATAATTAGTTTGTAATGGGACAAAATTTAATTATAAAAAATTACCAATAACCATAACATCAACATAAATCATAAAATCTTATATCATAAAGCACTCTTTGAAGAAAATAAACTTCCCATTTTGAAAATCACTCATTTTGAAAAACTGTGCATGTACAATGGAAAAAAATTTCTTCAAAAGTTATTATATAAACTTGTAAATTAAGATTAAAAATATTAAATCAAATTAAATAGGGATATTATTTTTACTTTATATAAGTTTAAAATCATTCTTTTTAAATTTTTTAAAAATAAACATTAAAAGAGGAATTTTAAAGGGAAGTCCCTTACCACTGGTTAGACTTTATTCAAACATGTTCAATCCTCCTGTATAATGGCTTAAATAGTGTTATTAAATTATTAAATAACTATATTAATATTTAAAATACTATATATGTTCATTTTATAATATCTTTACACCTGTTTAATAATAATATTTCATTATTTTCATTATTTTGAGTGTGTTCATTTCAGGGTTTCGTGGTTGGTTAACTTGTGTATATTTGTGGATGCTCTTGTCAAATGGGAATAGTGCTCTAGAAGTGAAATTATATAGTATTAATACACTTCCATAATTTTAAATGGTCTCATATATCACTTTTCTTAATAACATGAGGGTGATTCATTTGAAAAAAATTAATGATAAAAGTATAGTTTATTTTTTCGACCATCACGAACTAGTTTCGTTTGGTTTAATATTAGGACCATATATTAATTCTAGAATGTGAGGAAATATATATTTAGGTAATTTTAAACAATTATAATTTAATTTATACTTTCCATGAATTCGGTAAAGGGAAACGAAAACTCATCATCCATGAAAGCGGTGAATCGACATATCATGGATGATGATTTTGTTTTTAAGAATAAAAGGATAAGAGAAGAGATTTGATGGTGCATATTCCATTAACACAATAAAATTAAAGTATATATATGATATGTTAATTATCATTAAACTTTGTATAGGGGGTGAGGATAAGGTAGAAGAGGGAAATAATTTAAAATAAAAAGAAGGAAGATTTTACCTCTTGAATATTGTCTCCTTTAGAACCTCTTTAAGGAACTTGAAATTGGTTTTTGGTGAGACAAGAGACACTAGAATGTGGCTATGGATGGGGAGAAGATAATTTGGCAAATTATGTTCAATATATAAGGCTAAAGGTGGTGAAATTAAGTGAAGGAAGGAGTGACCTTTTATAATTGAGGTGAGGGGAATTTTAAGAATTTTTTAAAATATTAAAATATAATAAGGTTATTCTAGGGCCAAAGGATTCAAAATGGACTATAAATAATTGGGGATGAAATTTTAGACCATATATTATCCCATTTTGTCTTATTTTATATTTTTTATTATTTTTAAATAATTTAATAAAATATTATATTCATGAAAAAATCATTATTGACAAATTTAATACTATTCATTTCTATGACTTCAAAAATATCAAAACAAAGTGTCAAATTAGAAAAAACTAATTTATGATATCCTATACATGTAATGGTTATCTATATAATTCATTATTTGTCTTAATTATCTCAAATTAAATTTATTTTAATATTTTTAATATCATTTATTTGATTTTTCCATTAATTTAATAATTATTGCATCATTGTCGTGTAAGCATTTAAGGGATTAAATTGTTGCCTAAAAATTAAAAAAAATCCATGAAGAAGATAAATATTTTATATTTATGGATAATATTTATAGTCATACATCACTTCTGTAAAACTATATATTAAAATTTTATGTTAATTAAAAACATAATTTGAATAATTTGAATTTATTTTAAATAAAATATTATAAGGGACTTAATGTCAATCAAGTGGATCCAAAAGGTCCTAAATTCGACCTAAGGATGATTATGATATAAAATTAATCATCTATTAATATTTATACAAATTTTTGGTTCATTTAATGGTTCTTATAATTTTAATTAAAATCATTTTATTGATTTTTCTTCTGCTTGTACAAGCACTACATAAGTGTTGCATAAGCATTAAAAGTAATTATTTCATACAAGAAATTGAAAATAAAATACTATAATAAAAATAAATTGATTTGGTTTGATATAATATTTTATATTCATTAATTACTTATATTTACTCATATCTATGTCAAGACAACTTATTTTAATTTGTTAATTTAATTTTTCTTGTCTTGGGCAAGCATTGCACAAGCATTTGGATAAGATTCTTGTTATATGACACTTAAATATGAAACTATTAGAAAAAATAAACATAAATACATAATATTTAATAAAAAAAGGTTGTTAAAAGGCTTCTTATCACTCAATTATTATCTATAAGGCCCTATATTTGACTTTTTCAAGCTGCGTAGGCATTGCGTCAGCACAAAAAATTATTTTTAAATTTATCATGAAATAAAGTATAATTTACATTTTATGAATTATTTTTGTAATATATTTATATTATAATATCATACTTTAGTCATTATATAATTTTAATAAATTTTATATCATAATTATGTTTTGACGATATCACAAAAGATATCGTATTTTATAAAAAAATTGTATTTTTTACTATTCACCAAAAATTTGTCTTTTTCAAAAAATTCTCAAATTTTCACCATAGAATAATTTTTATATGATGATTTAAAAAATGAAATTAGCTTTTTAAAATTAAAATTATGTAATTTGAAAATTAATATTTTAAATATAACCATATAATAAATTGGTTTAACAAAACTATTTATTTTAAGAATTACTCAACATAATGAATTTTACTATTTAATTCAAGAATACTAATAAATATGAAAATCAGTTATTCTATTAGTACCTGGGGTGTTACAATTTTCCTTCCATGTCTATTTTCTCTTTAAAATGTTTTTAGGAATGTTTTTTCTATTCTCTAATGATTGATTAATGTCATTTTCCCATGTTTTACTTTCTATAAAAAGTTTTAAAAAGAGTCTTCTTGTCATTGTCCAAATGAGGCCCTTTTTACCGAAGGTGTGAACAAAATATTTTTTTTAACCTTACAGCATGAATAGATATTCTTGTTGTCATGACTATTCTTTTTCTTAAAACTTTATAATTTTTTATGGTTCTTTTCAAAGAAAATCTTTTTCCTAATATTCTGGAATTTTTAGATTTTAAATAAGTGATTTAAAAATGAAAAGGTTATTTTCCTCAAGAAATATTTTGGTAATCTTTTAAAAGTATTTTAATTTATGTCAATATCCTTTTATGAATCTTATACTTTACTGGGGAAATACTCTATTGATATCATCCACTATATTACTCCATATGGATTATGATTATATTATTTTATTTATTGACTGTGGAAAAATATTAATATTTAATATGTCAATTTTTCAATATGAGTTTTTATGTTAATTATATATTGAATTTTTATTCATTTAATTCATATGATAAATGCATTATGTAACACCTGGGATTCAATTATAGTAAGTAAGCTTTTCATTCAAAATAAATAATAGCACAATGTACATAGATTTATTCATGAATATGATTTAAATGAAAATAACATAATTTTATAAATTGAATTTTATTAAATTAATTTCATTTTTTAATTCAAAAATTCAAAATTATCTTAGGGTTATTTTTTGATATTTTTCATAAATAGTTGATTTTTGAGTGAATAGTGAAAAATACTGATTTTACAAAAGTCGTCACGTTTATGTCATTATAATGATATAACAATAACATTAAAGAGTAAAAAAAATTATAGACCAAATATATATTTATGATGCAATATAATTAATATAAAAATATAATTTTTAACATAAAAATATATGCTTAACATTTTGTAAATCTAAGTAATGTTTTTGTTCAAATAAAAATTATATTTAGTTTTTCTCTTTCCATCGTGTATATACATGTTTCCTTTAGGTTGGGTTTGTTTAAATGTAAAATAAGTCTCATTTTATTTAACATAGTAAAATTAATTTCATTATAATATTCATTATACTTTATTTTTCAGTAAGAAAAATTATACTTAAAAAATCTAAAAACGGTTTTCGTTGTGTTTGAATCATTTATATTAAATTAATTTTTGCCAATTCTTCAAATTGAAACTTATAAAATGGATTCCATATTTGTAATTATGATAATTAATATTAGTTAATAAGTTCAACATAATTTTTTTTCATAATTAATAGGGAAAAAAAATTAAAAATTTTGTCACGGTTAGGGTTAAAATGGGTTTATTGGAGGTCTCTCAAAGAAGAGGTAATCATCTTTATCGACTCCTTCAAAGTTTATTTCTTCTTCTGCTTCCTATAAATTTGTTGTATTCATACTAACATATTTAATCCAATATCATAAATATACTAATATGTTATTATAATTATGGAATAACCATTTTCAACCTTTTTCCATCCTATAGAAAATGAAAACATCGCTCATGTGTATGTATAGCCTGCAATCTCCACATAGCAGTGTAATTCGTTTTTCATCACCACTTTACTTGGATGGTTATAATTATGTAAATAATTAATATATATGATATTTATAACATAATTATGATTATTTAAATATAATATATCATCTACCTTCTTATCCTTCCACCCATTATAAAATGATAACATCACTCATGTGTATGTGTGGATTATAATCTCTATAAAGATATGTGATTCATTTTTCATGTCTTCCTTTCATGGATGATTCTAAATATTTATATAATGAATATATATGATATTTATATCATGATTAACATTCTATAGATAATTTAACCTTGATCGATATGCAAGGACTGAAACTACTTAACTGAAACTTACATGAAAAATGAAAAGTTATCACTTGAAGACGACAATGTTAATAAAGAATTATAAATAAAAAGGGGTTTAAATGTTATAATTGGATCATACATGTCTCTTTTATATAATTAAAATAAATTTAAATTTATTATACATGATGTTAAAAGAACTTAGGAAGCAAGTCAGACCTGAGGTAAGGGTTTATTTTACAATATAATCCTTATTAGAGATTTTTTATGTTTAAGTTTCCATTAGGGGTTATATAATTATTATATCATAAAACCCATATATTTTCTTTTCCTAGAGTTATTTCTATAAATTATAATTTTTCCTTTCATTATCCTCTCTCTAAGTAGTCTAAATTCTGAAATAATTTTTTTAAGGAAAATAGGATTTGCTTTTATATTTGGTCGGGAATATTTTTATTTCAGGTCTATATTTCTTTAAAATGATTTCAAGAATGTTTTTACTATTCTCTAATGTTTTATTAATTTTTTTCACTCATTTTTTACTTTATATAAAAATGTTTAAAAGAAATATTCTTATCATTTTCTGAACGCGGCACTTTTTACCAAAGGTGTGAATAGAATATCTGTTCTAATTCTTACCTAAGGAGTAGTTATTAACATCATCATAACTATTATTTTCCTTGAATATTACTTTTCAAGTTTTCATGGTTCTTTTCAATGAAAATATTTTTCCTAAAATTCTTGAAATTTTAAGATTTTAAATAAGTGGTTTCAAAATAAAAAGGGTATTTTCCTTAAGAAATATTCATGTAATCTTCTTAAAGTATTTTCATATATGTCAAAATAATTTGATGAATCTTAAAATTTACTATGGATATACTCTAATGTTACCATCCACCATATTACTCTAAATATTTTATAATCATGTTGTTTTATTTAATGATTGGGGAAAAATATTAACATTTCATATACTAATTTGTCAATATTAATGATTATATTGATTATGTATTGAATTTTTATTAATTTATTTAATATTATTAATTCATTGGAATTAATATGTGATAGTTAGGTCTTTTTATATCCCCTGGATTCATCGATAGGTTTCCTAAGACAAACTAGTTTAGGTTTTTGGCATACGCCTTACCAATTTATGTATAATGTCTTGGAACAAGGCCTTGGTGGTAAGATTATGATGTCTAAAAATATGAATTCTATAATTATGAAACTAGTTAATATTATCCATATGATTATTTATATTTTTATGTCATCCATGGATATATTACCCTTTTATGATATTGGTTATATGGAATATTTGATTATTATTTCTCTCTATCATATTATTCATGCTTTATTTATCTTATGATGGATTCTATTATATGTTTTCAATTACTAATCATCTGAGATCACCCTTTATTATGTTTTCCTTTCCTCAATATACCAATAAGGGATATATGAATGATTTTAAAATTTCATTATAAGAAATAATTGAGTTCTCACTAGAATTTTTAAGTTGTATTTCATGTTTTCAGATGTAATGTGAGAATCATGTATGTGTCTTGTCTCTCAATACTACTAATCTATTTGATCCTTATAGATGTGATCCCATGTATTTTGAGTCATTTTAGTAAAATAAACACTGAATTTGGGTTACTAGAGTTAGGGTGTTACATTGTGTGTGTTTTATTTATTTTCAATAGTGGTTAATGAACATGGAATATTCATGAAGTGATGTCAATATATTGAATAACAAGTGAATAAGTAGCTTGTAATTTTGAATAATAAATCCCAAAAATTGTGAAATTATTATTAAATGAATGTAAATTTGAATATACATCTTGGGAGTTAGTATTTGAATTTTTTTTTCATGTCTTATATGAAAAAAATAGTTCTTTCTTTTGGAGATTAGAAGATGTATTTATATTCAAGTAAAAAGGTGTTTGAATATTTGAGTTCCCTAGATGGGTTATAATGATAAATTCTATATTTATGGTATGATAGTGATGATTAATTATTGATTTGTAAGATGGTGATGATGAATTATTGATTGTGATAATAATAATAAGGAAGTATTTATCTAATGAGAAGATGATCTTAGGGGAGATTATTGAAACCTAGAGATGAAGATTTTGTGTTGTGAGATTAAATAAGTTCCTCAATATTCTGGTATTCATATAGAGAATAAATGTTGGAGAATGTTGAAGTGGATATGATGGTAGTGTTGTCTTTTTTTCAATACATAAATCGTGTTCAAACTCAGGTGATGTTTAGTGATTCATTGTAGGAGAAGGTTATTCTAAAATTTTGTAGTGTTTAAAGTTGATTGGAATCTATTTTTATATAGTTTTGGTCAAATATGGATTTTTTTTAATATTTTTTATAGTTTTGTATGAGTCCTATAGTTTTCATAAGCACCATTTTGACCCTAGAAATATCAAAGAAATGTAAAAGGCATTGTTGTATAAGAATGGATCCCTACCCTACATAAACATCATATTCCATGTGTAAACATCATCATACCCTAGGTAACCATCATCTTTCATTAAGTAAAAATCATTTATGGTACATAATAATGAACAAAAAAAATAACAATGTCATTTCAATTATGCATATGCATGAAAACATGACTTTGTAAGAATCATTCCTTGCATGCATAAGCATCATTTCAAGTGCTTCACTTAAATTCAAGTTTCCATAATTAGATATTCTAAAGGATATAATAAAATCTGATGATTAAAGGTGATATTTTCTTCCTTTAAATAAATATCATAATTAAATATTTTGATTCATATAGTAATTTGAGAATAAAATCAGGTGATACATAGTGAGCTATTATTATCAAAGAATAAGTATCATGTGATTCGATTAATCCCTGATTCAAGATGGTGGTTATTTTTTATGAAAATGATATCCCTCGTGGTATAAAATAAAATCTTTTTATGGTTAAAGAATAATAATTTGGAGCTCTTCTCAATTATTCCTTTTATTATTCTCTTACTTACACAACAACATGTAAGCAATACCTTCTTCTTTTGTATGAAAATAGGGATGTACACAACTGAGTCTTCCTCTTCACAACAAAAAGACTAAGTGCTAACTTTCTTTTTTAGGAACAAGAATTCATTATATGAAAAACTTAACTGTATAGTCATTTACTTCTTCTCTCTTATTCTACTTCAGTGTACAACAAACCGCACTAAATCTCCCTCTGCACTAGATATCCCTCTTCAATTTTCCTTCAGTACAAAATGATTCTTCAGAATATGTGTAGTGTCATGTATCCTTAATACGCAAGAATAATTCATAGATGTTTTCCAATGTTAAGTCTCTCAAAACATTTTAATCTTAAAAAACCTTCAATATATATATATATATAATGAAGGTAGAATTGTCAGCTTCTTCCCGTATTCTTCCATGTCTATATTCACGATACCATGTGAACACAAGACTTCAAATCTCTAAATTTTTCAACATTTCAAAAATTATATATTCTTTCTATTTGAATATTTGAAACACCTAAAATATCATATTGGGATTATCTGCTCCCCCTTCATAACAACTTGTGACACCATGAGAGATGTCCACATGTATTTAAACTACATATAAATATATACACAAACCATGTGTACTCAAACCAGAAAAATTATCACATCTTCCTTCTTCATCAATCTTGGAATTATTTTTCTTTATATCTATGACATCCACACATATTTTAACTGCATATAAATATATGCATACAAGCAAAAAAATTTATCGTGGAATCTGTATTTGTGGTGTGGAATGATATCACAAATACTTATTATCCTCCTTCTTCCTTAATATACATGAATCTTGATAGATTGATTGTGATTATTATTTAATTTAATAATTTACCACCTTTTTTCAACTGGGGTAGTCTCCTCTTTAAAATTCCATAAAGAAATCCTTGTAATAACTATATAGGAAAGAACATGGATGTAAAAGCACATTAACAACTTGAAGAGCCTACATTGGTGAATGAATTTTTATTTGTTACCCAAACCTATATCATTGTAATGTGTAGGATGAACTTGTGTGTGTTGTTCCTAGAATCACTATTAGGATACTTGAAAATGTGAGTTTCAAGGATAAACCATGATCTCTTGTAGTTCACAGGTTAATACTAGTGGGGCATGTGATCATGGGGTAATTTATCTCATGCCAATGAATGAACTTATTGCATTGATAGGTAAACCTTGTAAATATATTTTGCTTCTTGTGTAGATGTGTTTCATTCATAGATGAAGGTGGGAAGAGAAAATAAGTATACCATTCGCCTTAATAAGTGATATAGGTAAAAAAGGGAAAGGGTTAAAAAATATAAATTTGGATTAAAAGTCGCCAAAATTGATCCCCCCTCTCAATGTTGAATACATACCTAAACGGTCCCATCATATATGTTATATTATATTTTAAAAAGAATTTTTTTATATTGTAGTAGTGTTTATTTATCATAAAAACCATGGTATGAGGATGAACAAAGCACAAAATACACCTATGGAATTCTATAATTGGATAAGTATTAGGGTATATATAATAAGATTTAACTATAAAAATAAATATCAAATAAAATTACATATTTTTATCAATGTTTATGAATTTTCCAAGACAAATTAATAACATTGGTTTTAGTTATTACATTTTTAAATTTAAAAAAGGTGTCATATCCCATCCATAAACTAGCATCCACAAAGGGGTACTTTGAATATAATTACAATTTCATTTAAAATATTTATTAATTGTTTGTTTATCTATATTTTTCTAGTACTATCAGAACTTTCAATAATCCATATATTAAAATAAGTAAATAGATTTATATCAGAATGAGTGTTCAGCTTACATGGTGTTAGAATGTTTATAGACATCATAAAGAGGTGACTTCCTGTCATGTTTGTAATTTTTTTATTTCTCAAAGATCTTGAAATTTTGGTTTATCTACAACTTATTTAGTTAAATTTATTATCATTTTAATATGGGCATGTGGGAATAATAAGAGGGATAAGATTAGAAATGAATGTCTTCGAGAGAAAATTGGAGTGTCTCTGATTGATGAGAAGGTGACTGATACTAGATTAACATAGTTTGGATATGTTAGAAAAAGATCTGGGGATACACTTATTAATAGGGTATTCTTAATGAAAAATCACTTTTTAAATGGAGTAGAGATAGACTTAAAAGGAAATTTTAGTTCAAAATTTGCATCACATTCTCAAAATCAAGCAAACACACTTGAATTGTTATGATATCTTAGGATAAAGATCAATAATTCATTTGTGACATGTATGAATTAATCACATGTCAATTAGACACATGGTGTGGCCAGTATGACTGAAATTTTTTATTTTCATTTAAATTGAAATTTTAGTTCAAAACACATGTCACATACTCAAAACTAAGAAAACATGCTCGTATTGTGACCGTTATGGTTGAAGTGAATGTTTTCAGTTTAAAAGCTACATTTCAGTTCAAAATGCATGTTACATACTCAAAATTGAGCAAGAACACTCAAATTATATTAATACTTTATTAAAAAACAATAGTTCATTTGTGATATATATAAATTAAACCGAATTAAATCCAACACATGGTGTGATCAATATGACTGAAAGTGCATGTTTTCATTTAAAATAACATGTTAGTTCTGAATGTGCATTGCATACTCAACACCGAGCAAACACACTTGAATTTTATAGATAATTTAATACTATTATTAATAATTTATTTTTGATGTGTAAGAACTAACCTCTCATTAATCCAACATGTGATGTGTCCAATGTGACTGAAAGTACATTTTTTTAGTTTTAAAGTGACATTTTAGTTTAGAACTCATGTCACATGCACAAAAATAAGAAAACGCATTTAGATTGTCTTGATATTTTAAAAAATATATCAATAATTCATTTGTGATGTATAGGAATTAATCACACATCAACTCAACACATAGTGTGGAAAGTATGACTAAAAGAGTATATTTTCATTAAAAATTGATATTTAAGTTCACAACAGGAATCACATACTCAAAACTGAGTAAATTTTCTTAGATATTCTTAATAATTAAGGAAATGGTTAATAATTTATTTTTGATGTTTAGTAATTGACCTCGCATCAATATGTCATGCAGTGTGTCCGGTATGACTGAAAGTGTATGTTTTTAATTTAAAAGTGATATTTCAGTTCAAAAATCATGTCACATACTCAAAACCAAGAAATCTTATCCATATTGTCTTTATAATTTAGTAAAAATCAATAATTCATTTTTGATGTATATGAATTAACCACGTGTTAATTTGGCACATGGTCTGGCTAGTATGTCTAAAAGTTAATGTATTCATTTAAAAGTTACAATTTATGTCCTAACATGTATCACATACTCAAAATTGAGTAAATGTTCTTATATTGTATTGATACTTTAGGAAAATGATATATAAATCATTTTTGATGTGTATAAATTAAAATCACGTCAGTCTGATGTGTAGTGTGACCAATATGATTAAAAGTGCATGTTTTTAGTTTAAAAGTGACATTTTAGTTCAAAACAGATGTCACATACTCAAAGCCAAGCAAACACACTCATATTATCTTGATACTTATGACAAAGATCGATAATTCATTTGTAATATGTAGGAATTAACTGCACATCAATCTGACACATGATGTCTATGCTATGATTGAAAGTGTATTGTAACACCCTGATATTTTATTTGAAAAATATTTTCCTTTAAATGGTTTGATTTCCTTGATATATTTCATTACACACAACATCAAGCTTAAAAAAACCACGATATACTATTAAAGTATTATTATGTGATAGTTATTCTCTATGCATTGGATTGGTGGGATGAATACCACTAACTAAATTATGAAAAATATATTGTATACACATTTATAAAATGATTTCATTGTTTTTCAAATGATTATAATTGAAAATAAAAGTTATTTGAAAATAAAAGTGATGTTTTTTTGAAAAAACAATTATGTGCACAAATGCATTTTAGCTTAATAAATTAAAAAAAATCACTTTTGGTGAATGATTTTAAAAAAAATTACATTTAATCAAATTTTTTATCATTCATATAATATTTTTTTCTAGTCATGGAATAAGAATAAAATCGAGTTTAATTCTTAAAAATGTTTTTTTTTCTAAAAAGTGGTTTTCATCTCACTTTACGTGCTTATTTTAAAATTAACTTATTCTAATTATTTAAATTGAATTTGATAAAATAGATTTAATATTTTTAATCAGGAGGTTCAACTTTTTTAAATAGACCTCATTTATTTTTAGTCAATATGAATATAAATCGTGGTAAAATGTATCACCATAGTAAAAGGTTAATCGGGTTAATATATGTCAAAAATAAGAGATAAGATCATAATTATTCATCTTAATTCTTATTGGATGAATTTAATTCAACCCATGTCATCTTAGGCTTAAATTTAATTTTTTTAATGCAAATTTTTCCATGAAGATGACCTATATAATATTTAAATCAAAGAAAATTAAAAAATATCACTCTCTTAGTTTTAAATATCTCTTATGTGTCCACATAAGTGAAAAAAGTCATGAATGAATATAAATGTATATTTTTAGATTAATGAAATTACTTTCATGGTAGAAATTTATTTATGATTTTTAGCAATTATATAATGACCTTAAATTTTTATGCAACACCGATATAGTATTCCTCCATTTAATAAAATAAATAAATGATTTTACAAATATTAAAAGAAATATAATTTGAGTGAGTTAATGTGCTCCACGAATTTTATAGGTGAAAATAAAATATTATTTTTATGTTATAAGATTATGTTATAAGTAAAACTTTGTATTTATTTATTTTAATTCTAATTAAGTGAATAGTGTCTAAATTGACAATAATGATATTTTACGAGAATAATATTTTATTAAATTACATAAAAATCATAAAAGAGGAAAATGGGATAAGATATGGTCATAAATTTCATCCATTTTCCATTTATAAGCTTTTTGGAACCATTTGGCTTGAGATTGGATTAATTATATCTTAATCTTTTAATAAATTCCAAGAGTGCCCCTCCCCACTCTTATAAAAGGGAACCTCTCCTTTATCTTATTCACATCAGATTGGGACTTATAGCTTGACCATGCTCTACCTAATTCTATTCTCCACTTCCTAGCCATATTCTAGAGGTGTTGGTTATAACATACCACCCCTCACCCATTGTCTTGGGAAGAGGCAGAGACATTACTAGGCCTTAGGTGACATCCCCAAGACACTAAAGGCTGGCAATAAATGCCAAAGGATTCATAAACAGTTTGGGGACAATTTTCCATTTTGAAAATAAAACAACCATGCCATTATAACCATAACCAAAAATCCAATATATGATGCATGAGTACAATGTAATACTAACTAACAACGAAACCAAACTACAATTATGAACTATATCATAGCATAAAGTGAAATCCAAAAACAACAATTCAAAAAAATGAAAGACATAAACTCTAAAGCTCCCAACATGCTTCAATCTCCCACTCTGCAATCTATTCTCAAGGTATCAAAAAGTATCACTAAATAAATGATACATCTTTCCTTCACATGTGTCTCAATATACAACATCTATAAATGCGCCAAAGTGGACAAGTTGGGGGTGAGTATAAAACTCAGTGGGTTTTCCTCAAATGACTTCCCTATTCACTCCACTAGGATAGAACATGTCATGACATTTATATAACATATTTTAAAACCATATTTAAAGTATTTTATATCAAATCATAAAACATTTTTCTAACCAAACAATTTCCAAGGAAAGAAACCAAACAATTTAAACTATTTATATCAAAGAATAAAATAGTTTTCCAACCGAACAAATTCTAAGGAAAGTAACCAAACATGTCCTTAAAACCATTTTAAAAATCTATTTGGAATAACTCATTATATTCCAAACATCTACACATGCATTCCCATGTGACAATTCTATACTCATGATTGGTCTCTCATTGATCTACCAAGTTATCACAAGGTAGCCATATACCAAGTGCCTAATGGAACATGCCCCTTCCACAAGGTCATGTCAATGAAAATGAATACACACCAACCATTTATTCCAAATACCATGCAAACCCATTGAGCCAAACCATTTCAATAAAACCATCCTTTTATTGAAAACATTTTTCCAACCAATTTTCCATGCATCAAAATCAACCACAATTTTAAAATCATCATTTTAAAATTATGGAACCAATTTCACTTTCCATAAAATAACCAATTTCTACAATTCCAAAAACCATCACTAAAGAGGGTTTACAACAATCATTGAAGATCAATTTCACACTTCAAATAAATCAATTCAATCAATTTTAAATCAATCCTTAAATTTCTAATAAGATTAGTCGAGAGTGAAGCCACCTACCTCGCAAACTAAAGCGAAAATGAAAAACATCACAAAAACTTCAACAAACTTGGATTAGATCTTCCAAAACCCACCATAGATCTTATTACCTATCATCAAAAGAACCATATATCATCATGATTAACATCAAATAACATGGATCCATCCCTGAAGGATTAAATCCATGAATCCAAGGGAGGTAAGAAGAATAAAACTAAGGAAAACCTCCAAGAAGAGGAACTTATCAAGTAATTCGGCCTCCAACACACCAAGATTCACCAACAGATTGCTCCCATATCAAAGGTAAAGGTCTCCACAACCTTAAGAGGGAGAGGAATTTGAGTTAGGGTTAGATTAAGGTAAAAATGAGTGGTTTAAGAGGTGATTCGGATTAGATCCACAAAATCCAGATCTAAACTTTAATGTCACATGGTTAGGGTGTGGGGTTAGGAAAACCGTGCACTAATCGAGCATTAGCCACTGCCTCTAAACACCCCTTTTATGGTTGGCTCGCACGATTAGACAAACCATGCACCAACCATACTTAATCCATATATCCCACTTTTCATGATTTCTCCTGGTTTTCCAAATGGTTTCTCCAAACTGTGCACCTTCCTAGATACCTTTGTTTCCCCTTTCACAGTTTCCTAGAGGTGTTTCATAGTTTTTACTAGTCGTTCTCAAAACTTACTCCAACATAAAAGCCCCAAAAACTTTCCAAAACTCCTTCAAATCTTCCAAAACTTAACCCAATTAATTTATATACTTAAAATAAATAAATAAAGGTTTAATTACCTAAAACTAGGGTTGATACACTATTATTCTCAAAAGACCAACTCTAGGGTCCTTAAGAGGATATCTAAAGGAGTTCTTTCCAAGAATAGGTAATCACTATAATCGATGAACTTCTTTTTAATTCTTCTTCGCCTCTTATAAATTCATGGTATTTATTATAAAATAATAACTTAAGTACCCTTGATATACTTAAATGTTATTATTATTATTAATTATCTATTATATACCATCTTTCTCATCAAATGGGAAACCAAACCATTGTTCATGTGTATGGAGGACTACCGCCTCGCGAACCGATGTAATTAGTTTTTCATTTATGTTTTACATGAATGATAATAAGGATGGATTTAATAAATATATGTGATATATATAATATAATAATGATTCTAATAATGGGAAATATTATTTACCTTTCTTTAATTCCATCTGTCAAGAGATGGAAACAGCGTTCATGCAAAAGTACGGCCTACCATCTCCATGAACAGTGTAATTCATTTTCTATCTCTAATTTTTATGAATTATTATAAATATGTATATAATAAATATATATGATTTTTATACCATTATTAAAATTCTAGAAATTATGGACCACTATCAAAGTATAAGGACCAGAACTACCAAACCAAAACATGCTTGGAAAACGAAGCAATTATCACCCAGAACAGTGATTTTAATAACAAATTATTAATAAAAAGGTGTTAAGATGTCATAAATAAATAATAAATGGTTTTATAGATATGAATATGGTTATTTAATACATTTATAATAAATCTATATTTATTATATAGTAGATTTGAATATGAATGAGGAAATACAAGACTTGAGGTGAGGGATTTATGTTTCAATCCTATTTTAATCGGGATTGTTTATACTTGAATTTATATTAAAAAGATTATATGATACTTATCCAATGAATCCATTTAATTTTATTCTCCTATGTTTATTTATTGATATTGTATATTTTCCTTTCATTTTCCTCACTTTAGTTATTTAAGATATCAAAAGAGTGTTTTTAAGGAAAAATTGACTTTATTTATCTCTTTGGTCTAAAAACATTTTTCTTCTATATCCATATTTTCTAAAAATGATTTCAAGAATGATTTTAAGATTATACTATTACTTTTTAAAGATATTTTCACCCTTGGTTTACCTTTAAAAAAATATTTTATAAGAAATTTTCTTGTCATTTTCCAAGTGAAGTACTTTTTGATATTATGAGAAATGGATATTTTTTTAACTTATACAGCATGAATAGAATTTCTCATCATCATGATGTCTCAATGATTTGAAGCTTCATTTACAAGTTTACAAGATTCTCTTAAAAGAAAATGGTTTCATTATTACATGCACAATTTTTATATTTTTAAAATATATTTTCAAAAGAAAAGGGTATTTTCCTTGGGAATATTTTTTTAATGATATTTTAATAGTATTTATATTCATAAATAACAACAACATTTGGTGTTGTTTATATTTTACTAATGATGTGATCCAATGATACCATCACTTCTATTTCTCTATATGGTTTATTTTTATGATGATGAGATGTTTATGAAACTCGTTTTCATGGGTTATGATATGATTTGATGAAATATGGAACCCAATTTCTTTTCATAGTTTATAATATGATGATATTATGGATGTTTTATGATCTTGTGACACAAATATGTATGGGTTTCATTATTTGATGGGTGAGACCTATATCTCCCTCCAATTAATTAGGTAGAGTATTATATCTCATGAGATAGTTATGGGAAACAATTCGAAGTGCTCGATGCATTATAGGAAACAAGTAAATGTGATTGATCCAGTATAGTAAATGGGTGTTAATGCTTGATCTGGTGGTCTTGGTAGTTAAAAATGACATATTAAATGGTTTCTAAACTTATGATGGTGGAACTAACATTTATGACATGAACATATGGTTCTGGATTTAGTTATGGTGAGTTCTCATTGTTATGATTCATGCCTTTTGAAATGCTAATGTTTTATGACATAACTCATGTTTATTATATTTTCTGGAGTGGGTGTTAACTTTTGTAAGTTATGTTCATGATCTCATACCCTTATTTTTATTTTATTCTTTCATATTATTATCGATTGATATCTCCTATGTTTACCTTTACTGGTCATATGATCTCACCATTTTCTTATGTTTCCTTTCCATGGGTTATGAAGAAATGTTTTAGTAGGTTATGCCTATGAAAAGTGCTATAAGGGAAGATATTTATGGAAGATATTGAAGATCTTTCATAAAATAATAATATTTTATATTTATTCTCAAAATAATCTAAACCTTTATGGTTCTAGCATGGTTCGTATTATTATGTATTGAATATTCATCTAAATAGAGGTAATATTTATGTATGAAAATCTTAGGCTGCTATAGTTAGTATCAGAGTAGGGTTTAGTCAATATTTAGTAATAAAGGCTAGAAAACTTTTATGAAAACTCTGGGGATAGGTATAAGTATAGGATAAAACCCTAAAGTTTTGGTAACGATCATGAATGATCTTAATTAAACCTAATCTTTCATAGAAGAAAGTGTAGAAATTTAGACATTCTATAAATTATTTTTCAAAATTATGTGGTTTTCCGCTATGAATATTGTTTCTCACACTATGATTTATAGTTTTACTAAATGGCTGGAACCTAAAGGAATCATGTTAATGCAGAATTTGATGGACAATGCAATGATTTTCCACCTAAGTAACCAAATATTTTAGGAGCTAGAATGTAGAATCTTGCAGCTATACTCATGAAACTTTCTAAGGATATTAATAATGCCTAGTTTACAAATGAGGAAAAATACACATTCTTTTAGTGGATCTTCTGATCCACTAGTGGTTGAGTGATAGATCATATAAAATGAGAAAATATTTTTTTGTTCTTCAATACTTGGGACATGAAAAAATTTATCCTATATGTTTATCATATGGAAGGCGAAGTAGATCAATGGTTGAATATTATCAAGAATATGAGGCAAGAGGAAGAATTTTTACAAGGCTTTCAAGGTATGCCTCTAGTTTAACTATCAACTCTGAAATTAAAATTGATGGATTCTTTGGTGGCTTAAAACCAATTCTTCAAAAGGCATTGGAAATAAGAGACTTTGGTGGCTACGAATAAATATGTTGATGTGCATTCAAAGTAGAAATGGAGATTGGATATTTTCATTATTCCTATAATTTTGATAAGAAAAGAAAAATTAAGTCTCATGAAAACTTGAATAAATCACATGATAGAAAGAAATTTCAGCCATCTACATGCTAGAAATGTGGGAGGAAATATGAAGGGAGGTGTTTGAATGGAACTGGGAGGTGATTTAAATGTGGAAGGGTGGTCATAAATCCCATGAATTTAAAAAGGTGATAAATAATCTAGTTAATGAAATGGAGTAAAAGAAGACATCAACTAATGCACCACCCACACTCCAATTCTTCAAATACAAAGAGTATGGGCATCATTCCAACTAGTGCACGAATCTGAAGGTTTTTGATAATCAATGTAAAAAAACCTCTTAATCCCAAATATAAAAGGAAATCTCATGTGATCACAACTATCGAAGTAGGTTAAAACAATTACATTGTGAAAGGTAGATTTATTATCCACTCTAGAACAACTAATGTCTTATTTGATTCTAGATCCACCCACTCTTTTATTTATAAATAATTTGATAAATTTATCATAATATCACCTAAATGATTAGATATTGAGTTAGCTGTGAAAACTCCTAATTACACAATGGTCTCATCTCAAGTCTATAGTTCCTCTCCAATTGATGTTTGTGGGAAAGTCCTTTTGTAAAATATTGTGATTCTCCCTTTAGTTTAATTTTATGTGATTATTGGCATGGATTGGATTTATATATATAAATCCCATATCAATTTACAAGGAAGGGAAGTCACATTTCATATTCCAAATGATCCTATGATCATTTATCAATGTGAGGATGAATATGAACTTCCATTGGAAATTGCTTCCATCTTGTGGGTCTTAATTCCTATAAAGTAATTTTATCTATCTCAGGTGGTTGGGAAGAAACTAAAAATTATGGATACATGTTGGGAAAAAATCCCTCAAGGTAACATTGCAGTATTTTTGGGTTGATTGTGTTTGTTGACAAAGCAGGTTTCCATGGAGAATTTTCGAGTTCCAGAGAATTTGATGACAATCCATGTTGACAAAGAACGATGACAAAGGAAAGGACGATCTGGAGGCGGTACAAAAGAGCAGTACAAGGTGACGCCGTTTCCCAGTGTTTGCCAAATTTTTGGGGTCCAAAATTTGGAGTTTGGTGAGCATTGCGAAAATAGGATTTCCATGAAGATCGTAATTTAATATGGCAAAGGCATGAATTTTGCGAAGATAGGATGCATGGTTTGGAAATCGCGAAGACCAGAAGAATGGAGGCGGTGAGTCTTCGCGATTACGACAAGATTCGCAAACGGAAGAGGCTGAAGCGCATCGCGGCGGTGAAGGGATTTGCGAGGGAGCTTCGCGGTAAAGGTGCGAAGGAATTGACGGGATGCTCCGTGATTACGACGAGCTCCGCGAACGGAAAATTGCCGTGGTGCTTTGTGATTTGGAAAAAATTCCGGCGGAAAATTAGGAGCTTCGCGATTGGCGATGATGTGGCATTGACTTCGCGCGGAAGGGTCGAGGGTCGGTGGAATCTCCTATAAATAGAGGCCGACCCCCTCGAGAGAAGTAGAGAGAATTTTCAGAGAAGATCATTTGCTCTCGATTTGCGAAGGTGGTTCGCGGAGCCAGTGTGCTTCGCGAAAGAGGAGCTTCGCGGCGGCTATTATAGCTCCGTGAAACCTACGAGCTCCGCGTTGTCTTAGTAAGCTTCGCGAGGGACGTTGCTTTGCGACGGCTTGAGCTTCGTAAAATTGCTTCACAAAAGTGCTTCGCGAAAAGGCAGGAGCTTCGCGAAGGCTTGTTTAAGCTTCGCGAAATTGGGAGCTTCGCGAAGTAGGGTGCTTTGCGAAGGTGTTTCCAAAAGGAATTTCCCAGTGTTCAGAGGAAAAGTGGTATTCATCAGTGGATGAAAGTTGGACTTCAACAGAGCATCTATCAACAGTTGAAGATGCATTATTTAATGAAAATGAAGAGACCTACAGGTCTATAAACTGTGAGTGGATTCCTTCCAAGAGCAGTGAGAAAAGGAAGAGAAAGAAGGTGATCCTCTCCACCGGCAGTGATCCAGAGAGAGAGAAACAGGGAGTGACCCTTGGGAAAGCAGTGAGCTGACCCTAAACTTTGTAAAGGCAGTGAGCCTGGGCATAGAAGTGATCGAGCCCGAACTTTGTATCCACATCTAGTGAAGAATAGTGGAATTTGGTACGACCGGCAACTTGTCAGCGTATGCTCCTTGGACGTAGCCCAGTGAGGGTGAACCAAGTAAAAATCTCTGTGTCTGTCTGTTTTCTTCCTTGCATTGCATTCAAAGCATCATCATTAGATAAATAAGTAAAAGTGATCATAGTTTACACACAAGAGCAAACAAAGTGACCCTTGTAATAAAGAGGTCAAGATCCAGTGGGGTAGGAAGAATTTTTAAAAGAATATTCATACCCTGATTCACCCCCCCCCCCCCCCCTCTCAGGGTATATAGGCCCCTATTGGCCCTAACAATTGGTATCACAGGGATAGTTTTCTGTTATCAGATTTTTTTTCTCTGACTGGGTGTAGTCGATCTGTGTGGTTAGAGAATATGTCTGCTATTATCTCACTGTGCCATGGCAAAGGGAAAAACATCAAAGAAGAAGCAGAAGTCAGGTGGTATTCCTCAGTGTGGAAGTGTGTATGGAAAAAGTGTGATTCAATTAAAAGAATCAAATAGCTTACTGAAGAAAGGTCTGGATGACTCTGATAGGGAAAAGATTGATTCACTCAAGCATGATGCAGGAATGAGTGAAGTACATGAACTTCAAAGTGATATTGAAACAAGTGATGATGAGGAAGAAAGAATTGAAGGAATAATAGATATGCAAGCTGAGTTAGAGGAAGCTCTTGAAGAGATAGGTGTTTGGAGAGCCAAAACCAAGAAAGCTAACAAAGTGGTTCGCAATGACAAACTCTATATGCAGCAGTAGGAAGAAGAGAAGTCTGAGTTGATGGATAAAATTGAGAAACTCAAGTTATCAGCACCAGAGAAATCAGAATCAGTTGGTGAGTATAAGCTTAAGATTGAAGAATAGAAAATGGATATTGATGGCTTGAATAGAAAAGTGAAAGATCAAGTCAAGTGCATCGAAGAACCTGATATTCCAAGTTACATTGGAAACACTGATGAAATTAAGTCTAAAGACATTCGGATCCAATCACTGGAAATTGAGGTCAACAAGCTAAGAGGCTTAAATCAAAGGCTTATTGATGTGGAAACTGACCTAAAGGAGAATAATTATTCTCAGGGTGAGGAAGTTCAAAAGATGGCTAAAATAAAAGGAAAACAAAAGGCTGGTGATTATGAAGAGAGTCAAAATTCAGATGAAGTTCAGAATCTGAAAGGCAGAAATGTTGATCTTACTACACATCTATCTGATCCAGTTCAGAAGAATCAAAGACTACAACAAGACAATGCATGTTGTTCTGATTCTATTGGTCAAGAAAAATTGAAATTAAAGGAGCAGAGTGACATGGTGGATAAGCTGACACATGAGTTGGAAGATGAGATGTGTAGAGGGAAGCTTCTCAAGGGAGAACTTGATGTCCAACTTGAATCAAGGGATATGAAGATTCAAAAGTTGGAAGAAGATCTAGAATCAGTAAAGACAAAATTGGAGAAATCCAATACCAAAGGAAAGTATAAAATGAAGGATGCATTGCACTTACTATTTGATTATCCTTCAACAAGTGATGATAAAATGAAGAACAGTTATGCTGTCTCTGAAGAGAAACAACAGCATATTTTCTCATCTCAGAGACTATATAGTTTGTGGAAAACTGGTATTGGATTTGATGAATCCCCTCCCATGCATGACATAAAGAGATAAGTGAATAGTTATAGAAGTAGAGAAAACCTTGCAGGTGCTGGAGATAGACCTAAAAGGGCTTTTACAAGAAGAAATGATAGCATGTGCTATTTCTGTGAGATTCACGGCCACACATCAAGCTTCTGTCCAGATGCTATGGAATACATTTCAGGCTGTGAAAATATAAACTTTAATAAATCTGAGGATAAGAAGAATCATCATGAGAAATCAGAGAGAAAAGTCTCTCATAGGAAAGCATTCATAAGATGTTATTACTGTGAAAGAATGAGACACACCATGAATATGTGTCAGGAAGCTCAAGAGCTCAATGTCAGAGGAAGAACTCAAGCTGCATCAACATCTTGGCTAAGAGATGATGAAATGAGGTATGCCTTTGATGGAAATTGTTTTATATGTTCTAATTATGGGAATTTGGAAAGACATTGCAGTAAGAAGAAAGAAAGAAATGAAAAGGGACTCGAAAGGAGATTCTCATCCCCAGTGATGCATAATGAGAAATTTTACACTGGGAGACAATGTGGTAAGTTTGAGAATAGTCTTAGAGCCTCAGGGGAATCATATAGAGCTGAACGAAAGGTGTATCAGTCACCTCATCTGTCACACTCACAACTGCCCCCTAAGAAAGAACATGATCAAATCTGGAAGAAAAAGGGAGGAAACGCTACAGCTGTGAGTAAGAAGAATGGGCGTTCAGTGGAGGACCCACCACCAACGCAAAATAGGGTGGTGACTCATACATCTGATAAAAGAAAGATGGACAAAGAACGTATTGAAAAATTTGCATGTCGTGTTTCACAGAGAAAAGTGGAGGAAGTTGCAAGATCCTTGCAATGGTGGAAGAAGCAAGGGAAGATGGAAAGAAAAGTGATTCCTACTCAAAGAAATAATCAAGGAAAATGGAATTTTGGTGGAACATCAAAGAAGGAAATGTGTACTAGTGGGTTTAAACCCCAAATAGTGAGAAAGGCCAAGCCTGTAGAATCTACATATCAGAAAAAGGCTCAGCATGTGGGTAAAGTATGCTTAGTCATATGGCCAGAGCAGTTGAAGTTGGCAAGGCAACTAGAAGAAGCAAGGAAATAGTGTGATGCTCTGCAAGAAAGAATCAAAGGGTTGACCCATCAGGATCACCCACAATCCTCATCTTGAGGATTCTAGAAGAGAAACCCATCTCCCTGTGTATATAAATTCTATTAACTGATGATTCAAATGTTTCAGGTTTTAGGGAGATACGATCCAAGGGGAAGTGGCATCTAAAGATGAAAAGTGGAAAGGTGAAATGCTTCAGAGTTTCAATTGACTCAAATTAGCTTCCAAAGTCGAAGAATAAAGGGAGCAACAGAGCACAATACAAGTGATTGTGTTATTAAATTTATCTCTTGTTTCTTACACCGAGTTTTAACTCAGTAGGCTTAGAGATTTTGTTAATGGCTCAACTCTGAGTGGAAGATGAGAACAAACGATGCAGGAGGAAAAAAATAGTTATGGGTCTAAACTATTGGGCCTAAAAACCGGAAGAGTTGCATAAAACAGGGGGAGAATTCTATATCCTAATCAGATTCATGATCTCAATATGATATGAAGGATGAATGTCTATGATCATGAAGAATTATTGGTGGAAAAGTAGCAACACAAAGGTTTTCATGATTATCTATTTTGTTCTAACAATGTGGTATCAGCTGACTGCTTTCAGGATACCAAGAAGCTGTGAGATAAAATCAAAGGTGTGTCCACAAAAATTTGAGAGAAGATGTTCAAAGAAATTATGTCATTGAACAATGAAACAGAGAAAAGTAGCTGAAAGAAATGAATCCACTGAAGAATGAGTCAGTGAACAATTTCCTGACGAATGTGTTGAGGAAGAAAGTAACACAAGGGAAGCAGAAGTGGTTTATGATGATTTAGAAGAAGACACCGATGATGAACAAGAAAGTGTCTAGTCTGTGCCTACAAGGAAGCCATAGAGCTAAGCTGAAATTGATAGACAGAATATCATTGGTGATCAGGAAGATCCTGTTCAAACAAGAATAATGGAGTCACTGCAGTATACATCTTTCCTATCTCAGGTAGAGCTGAAATGCTTTGTTGATGCAGATGAAGTTGAAAACTGGGTTCAGGCTATGAATAAAGTGCTTGATCAGATTGCGAAGAACCAGATGTGGGAGATTGTTTCGAGGCCAACAGACAAGAATGTCATCGGGACTAAATGGGTCTATCGCAATAAGATGAATGAATATGGCATAGTGATTCGAAACAAAGCATGGCTAGTGTGCAAGGGATAATCCCAGATAGAGGGAATAGATGTTGATGAGACATTTACACCAGTTGCAAGGCTGGAGACAATCATATTATTTTTGGCCATAGCAGTGCAAAGAAAGTTCAAAGTGTTCCAGATGGATGTCAAATCTGCATTCTTGAATGGTGTTCTGGAATAGGAGGTGTATATTGAGCAGCCAGATGGTTTTCTCATTCATGAGGATGAGAACAAATTTTGCAGGCTGAAGAAGGCATTGTATGGGCCGAAACAAGCACCAAGAGCATGGTAATCAAGGATTAATCAGTACTTGAAGAATATTGGTTTCCAGCGTGGTGGAGTTGATTACAATCTCTATTTCAACAACAATAGTAATCAAATGATGATGGTGCTGGTCTATGTCGATGACATAATATTTGGTGGATCAGATGAAGCTCAGTGCAGACAGTTTTCCGAATTCATGAAACATGAGTTTGAAATGTCAATGATTGGAGAGCTAACGTTTTTCCTTGGTCTACAGGTGACACAAGGAAGGAATGGAACATTCATTTCTCAATACAAATATGCCAAGGAGGTGTTAAGAAGGTTTGGCATGGAAAATTCGAAGGATATGAAAACTCCGGTTGCTACCTAGATGAAATTATCAAAAGATGAGGATGGAAAGGTAGTTAATATCACAGTATACAGGAAAATTATTGGAAGTTTGTTGTACTTGACCACGACAAGGCCTGATATTGTTTTTGCCACATGCCAAGCAGCAAGATATCAGAGTGATCCCAAATAAAGCCACATGCTTGCAGTGAAAAGAATACTTCGATTGGGCTGGATCAGCAGATGACAGAAAATCAACGTCAGGAGGTGTATTCTATCATGGTGAATTGTGTATTTCTTGGATAAGAAAGAAGCAAGATTGCATTTCATTGAGCACCATAGAAGTTGAGTATATTGCGGCCACTCAAGCGTGCACACAGTTGTTATGGATGAAGCAGCAGCTTGACGATATGGGAGTTGAAGTGAATTCTCCGATCGGAATCTAGTGCGATAACTCAAGTGCTATAAATCTTAGAAAAAATCCCATCCATCACTCAAGGAAAAAGAACATTGAGATCAAATATCATTTCATCAAGGATAAGGTGGAGCAGGGCATTGTGAAGTTGGAGTATGTGCCTACAGAGCTATAGGTTGCAGACATTATGACAAAGGCCTTACCCAAGGAAGCTTTTGAGAGGCATCAACTGGCTCTGGGAGTTCATTCGACTCCCCGCGCTTGAAAGCGTATAGATGTGGAGGTCCCCCCCCCCCTCTCCCCGACGTATGATGTGTTTTTCCCTAATGTGCTGATATGTGTTCTCTACTATGTTACAGACTACAAAGGACTGTCCTTTGGGTTCATTGACAAAGGGGGAGAAAATAGTGATTGTTCAAGGGGGAGATAGTATGGAAATTTGATAAATCATGATTAATACGGGGAGAAGCTGACCAGTGGAGCATCCAGATAGGGGGAGAAATGAGAAAGGGGGAGATTTTTAAATTTGACGATGCTAGAAGTGATCGATCAAAGCATAGATATCACGACAGATGAGAATCGTGATAAAAGCAGAACAGTGATGTTGGGATGGTGTGAAAAGGTGTCTAGCTATCACCAATTGGAATCAGTGTGGTTCAACAATTGGTATTAATTTATGAATTGGTATTAGGTTGGAATCAACAATTGGTGTTTGACATGAAGTGATTCATTGATGAAATTTTCATACTACTCTTGTTTCTCACGCCGAGCATTGCTCATGTGGGCTTAGAGTACGTGTTAAGTGATTCCTTGAACGATATCATAATCGCAAGAGGCGAATGGTGGTAGCGGCTGGAAGAAGACTCAGTGAGGTATCAAAGTGCAGAAAATCATTCTGCGTAGAGTTGTGAAGAGTTGTCAACAAACCCAAAGGGGGAGATTGTTGGGAAAAAATCCCTCAAGGTAACATTGTAGTATTTTTGGGTTGATTGTGTTTGTTGACAAAGCAGGTTTCCATGGAGAATTGTCGAGTTCCAGATAATTTTTTGACAATCCATGTTGACAAAGAACGATGACAAAGGAAAGGACGATCTGGAGGCAGTACAAAAGAGCAGTACAAGGTGATGTCGTTTCCTAGTGTTTGCCAAATTTTTGGGGTCCAAAATTTGGAGTTTGGTGAGCATCGCGAAAATAGGATTTCCATGAAGATCATAATTTAATATGGAAAAGGCATGAATTTCACGAAGATAGGATGCATGGTTTGGAAATCGCGAAGACCAGAAGAATGGAGGCGGTGAGTCTTCGCGATTACGACAAGCTTCGCGAACGGAAGAGGCTGAAACGCATCGCGGCGGTGAAGGGCTTTGCGAGAGAGCTTCACAGCGAAGGCGCGAAGGAATTGACAGGATGCTCCGCGATTATGACGAGCTCCGCGAACGGAAAATTGTCGTGGTGCTTCGCGATTTAGACATAATTCTGGCGGAAACTTAGGAGCTTCGCGATTGGAGATGATGTGGCATTGACTTCGCGCGGAAGGTTCGAGGGTCAGTGGAATCGCCTATAAATAGAGGCTGACCCCCTCGAGAGAAGTAGAGAGAATTTTCAGAGAAGATCATTTGCTCTCGATTTGCGAAGGTGGTTCGCAGAGCCAGTGTGCTTCGCGAAAGAGGAGCTTCGTGGCGGCTATTGTAGCTCCGCAAAACCTGTGAGCTCCGTGTTGGCTTAGTAAGCTTCGCGAGGGACGTTGCTTTATGATGGATTGAGCTTCACGAAAGTGCTTCGCGAAAAGGCAGGAGCTTCGCGAAGGCTTGTTTGAGTTTCGCGAAATTGGGAGCTTCGCGAAGTAGGGTGCTTTGCGAAGGTGTTTACAAAAGGAATTGCCCAATGTTCAGAGGCAAAGTGGTATTCATCAGTGGATGAAAGTTGGACTTCAACAGAGCATATATCAATAGTTGAAGATGCATTATTTCATGCAAATGAAGAGACCTACAGGTCTATAAACTGTGAGTGGATTCCTTCCAAGAGCAGTGAGCAAAGGAAGAGAAAGAAGGTGATCCTCTCCACCGGCAGTGAGCCAGAGAGAGAGAAATAGGGAGTGACCCTTGGGAAAGCAGTGAGCTGACCCTAAACTTTGTAAAGGTAGTGATCCTAGGCATAGAAGTGATCTAGCCCGAACTTTGTATCCACATCTAGTGAAGAATAGTGGAATTTGGTACGACCGGCAACTTGTCGGTGTATGCTCCTTGGACGTAGCCCAGTGAGGGTGAACCAAGTAAAAATCTCTATGTCTGTCTGTTTTCTTCCCTGCATTGCATTCAAAGCATCATCATTAGATAAAGAAGTAAAAGTAATCATATTTTATACACAAGAGCAAACAAAGTGACCCTTATAATAAAGAGGTCAAGATCCAGTGGGGTAGGAAGAATTTTTAAAAGAATATCCATACCCTGATTCACCCCCCCTCTCAGGGTATATAGGCCCCTATTGGCCCTAACAATACACATATTTTATGAGATTTTTTTGATGTCTTTCCAAAATAATTTTTGGGTCTTCCATTGAATCGTGGATTTGAGTTTTCAATAGAACTCAGACCTGGTGTTAGGACTATTTCAAAGACTCCTTATAGAATGGCCCCAATTGAGTTATAGGAATTTGAAGAAGAAAATCTAAGAGAATATTTATAAGGGATTAAAATGTCATAGTGAGCCACCATGGGGTGAACCTGTTCTATTTATTAAGAAGAAATATGGGTCATTGTGTCTTTTCATTGATTATCAAGAGCTTAACAAGATCACAATCAAGAAAAAGTATCATCTCCCCTGTATTAACGAATTTTTTTATCAACTACATGGATATCAAAACTTTTAAAAGATTGACCTTTGTTATTGATATCATCATTTAAGGGTCAATAAAGAGGATATACCTAAGATGGAATTCTATACAAGGTATAGAAACTATGAATTTATATTGATTCTTTTTTGTCTTACTAATGCCCCTTTTATTTTCATGGATTTAATTAATAGAGTCTTTAGATACTACCTTGATCATTTTTTGGTAGTATTTATAGATGATATTATTCTATATTCAAAGATAAAGGAGGAGAATGAAGATCACTTGAGGATTGTGTTGAATACCCTGAAGAATGATAAGCATTATGAAAGATTTACCAAGTGCGGATATTGGCTTTGTAAATTTTCATTCTTGAGTCATATAATCTCATGTGAGGGTATATATGTAGATCCTTCAAAGATATAAGTTATTGTGAAATTTATTAGTCTAATAATGTTAATTGGAATCTGTAGTTTTATTGTGTTGGCTGGATATTATCAACGTTCTGTGAAATATTTCTCATGATTATCAAATCCACTCACCAAGTTGACTCAGAAAGGAGTTATGTTCATGTGGAAGGAGGAATGTGAAGATAATTTCAAGAATCTGAAAAGAAGGTTGGTTAGTGCACCTATTCTCACACTACCCTATAGTGGGGAAAGGTTTTTGATCTATAGTGATGCATCAAAATTACCCAACTCGTGACTTGGAGTTAGCTTTGGTAATTTTTTGTATTAATGATGTGGAGATATTATCTCTATAGAGAGAGGTATGATATATATATATATATATATAGGTCATAAAACTCTAAAGTATATATTCAGTTAGAAAGAGCTAAATATGTGCTAGAGAATATGCTTAGATCTGATTAAAGATTATGGATACTCAATACAATACCACCCTAGGAAAGAGAAAAAGGTGGAAGATGCTTTGAACTGAAAGGACCATTATAGCCTATCTATTATGACGATCAAAAAAGATCTAATATTTATAGATTTACAAAGGGTGGATCTAGAAATATTAAAGGAAGGGGAGAAAACTTGTTTTTTTCAAATAAATGTCCAACTATCTATCCATGTGATGATTAAGGAGGTGCAAAAGGAAGATGTAGAGCTACAAAAGATGGTGAGAAGTTTTCCTAATTTCAACCTTGATTGTGATGGAATGATAAGGTTTGGGAACAGTGTATGTGTCTCATCCATATCATATTTGAAGAAGGATCTGTTTGATGAGGCTCATAGTTCATCATTCTCTATTAATTCTAGAAGTAAAAAAGATGTATAGAGACCTTAAAAAATACTTCTGGTGGGATAGCATAAAAAGAGATATGTTAGAATAGGTATCTTGGTGCTTGGTTTTTCAAAAATTTAAGGATGAGAGACAGAAGTCTAAGGGGATGTAATAACTATTAACCATACCTGAATTAAAATAGGAAAACATCACTGTGTATTTTGTTTTCAGACTCCTCTAAACTTCTAAAGGTCATAAAGCTATATGGGTTATATTCGATCATCTTATGGAGTCAAAACAATTTATTAATATTAAATAATATTTCACTATTAATCATCTTTCCAGAATATATATTAAAAATTTGGTAATATTTCATAGAGTACCACTTTCTATCGTATATGATTGGGATTCGAAGTTTACCTCGAAGTTCTGGAGAAGTCTTCAACAAGCTCTGGATGTAGAGTTGAGTTTTAGTATGGTGTATTATCCTTATAGAAATGGTTAGTCTAATATAACCATTAAAAACCAAGATTACATACTAATATCTTGTTTAATGGATTTTAAAGGTGGTTGTAATCAACACCTTCCTCTAGTCAAGTTATCTTACAACAATAACTTTCACTCAAGCATTCAGATAGATCCTTATGAAACTTTCTATGAAAAGAAGTGTAGAACTCCAATGTGTTGGGATAAATTTGGAGAAAGAAAGATATTTTTACCTGAGGTATCTAAGTAAATGATTGAGAAATTTAGAACTATTCAGCAGCACATTAAGGTAGCTCATAGTCTATAGAAGAGTTATGTAGACAATAGTCGATGAAATTTGGAATTTAAAGTTGGTGAGAAGTTTGTTCTATAAATTCCTTCATGGAATAAGGTTATAATATTCGGTAAGAAGGGGAAGATGGGAAATAGGTATATTGGACCCTTCAAGATTCTTGATCGAGTAGGTACGATAGCTTATCGCTTAGTGCTTTCACCAAAAATCTCTAAAGTTCATGATGTGTTTTATGTATCTCTCCTAATAAAGTACATACATAATCCTTCACATGTAATGAACTAAAAGTCCATACCACTAGAGCATAATATTTCCTATAAGGAACAACCAATAAAAATCATATATCATAGAGATAAAGTGCTACGAAACAAGACTACTCACCTGGTAAAAGTTCTCTAGAGAAACCACAAATTCAAAGAAGCTACTTGGGAACCTAAGGATGCAATGAAATAGACATATCCTTATTAGTTTATATCAGAGTGATGAATTTCAAGGGATAAATTCATTTTAAGGGGGTAAAATGTAACACCGTGATATTTTTTTGAAATATATTTCCCATTAAATAATTTTATTTCCTCTATAGCTTGTGTTACACGCAACACCAAGCTTAAACAAACCATGATATACTATTAAAAGTATTATTATGTGATGATTATTCCCTAGCTGTTGGATTGAAGGGTATTAATATTAATAACTAAATTATGAAAAATATATGGCCTAAACATTTATAAAATGAATTCATTGGTTATCAAATGATTAAAATTGAAAATAAAAATTATTTGGAAATAAAAGTGATGTTTTTATGAAAAAACTATTTTTATACGCATAAACATATTTTATCTTAATAAATTAAGTAAATAAATTTTGGTGGATGATTTTAATGAAAATTATACTTAATAAAATGTTTTAGCATTCATCTAATATTTTTTTCTAACCATATAATAAGAATAAAATCGAGTTTAATGCCTAAAAATGTTTTCTTTCTAAAAATTAGGTTTCGTATCGCTTTTTACAATAATTTTAAAATTAATTGCTACTAATTATAGAAATTTAATTTGATAAAATTTATTCCATTTTTTGAATTAGTAGTTTCATATTTGGTAAATATACATCTTATATATTTGGTAAATATGAATATAAATCATGGTAAAATTTATCATCTTGGTAAAAGGTAAATTGGGTTAATCTAAGTAAAAAATAGAAGATAAGATCATAATTATTCATATTATTTATTATTGGATAGAGGCAATTAGAATATTATCACCTTAGGCTCAAATTTGATTTGTTTAATGGAAACTTGTACATAAAAACGACCTCTATAAAATTTAAATCAAAGACAATTACAAAATATCACTCTCTTAGTTTTAAATATCTATTATGTGTCCACATAAGAACAAAAAAAGTTATGAATTAATATAAGTGTCTATTTTGAGCTTAATGAAATTATTTTTTATGATATAAATTTATTTATAATTTTTAGTGATTATATAATGACATTAAATTCTTATGCAACACCAATGCGGTATTTCTCCAATTAATAAAAAATATAATAAATGTTATTAAAAATATTAAAAGAAACATAATTTGTGTTATTTAATGTGTTCCATGAATTTTATAGGTTAAAATAACGTATTATTGTTGTGTTATAAGATTATATTTGAATTACAACTTTTTCTTTATGTCTTTTAAGTCAAATTAAATGAATGTAGTCTAAATTGACAATAATGATATTTTATGAGAATAATATTTTAGTAAATCACGTAAAAATATTAAAAGATGAAAAAGGGGATAAGATATGGTCTAAAATGTCATCCCTTGTCCATTTATAGGACGTTCAGAATGAATTGAATTGATATTGACTTAATTGTATTTTAATCTTTTAAAAAATTCCAAGAGTGTCCCTCCCCTCTCTATAAAATGGAACCTCTCATTTCTCTTCGTCACATAACATTGAGCCTTATAGATCGAACATACTCTATAAAATTATCTTCTCCACTTTCCTATCCACATTCTAGAGGTTATGGTCTTCTCAAAATACTAACTCTATGGTCCTAAGATGATATCTAAAGAAATTATTTCCAAGAATAGGTAATCACCTTAACCGGTCACTTTCTTTTTACTTATTTTTTACCTCCTAAAAATTCATGGTATTTATCATAAAATAATAATTTAAGTATCTTCAATATACTTAAATATTATTATGATTATGAATTTTCCATTATCCACCCGATTTCCCATCAATTGGAAACAAAATCATCATTCATGTGTACGACGGATTACCACCTCACGAACCGATGTAATTATTTTTTCATTTCCGCTTTATATGGATGGTAATAAGGATGAATTTAATGAATATATATATATAATATATATGATATAATAACAATTCTTAAAATTTGAATTATTATTTACCTTTTTTCATTCTATCAGTCGAAAAATGGAAACAACGTTCATCTGTATGTACGACCTATCGTCTCCATGAATAGTGTAATTTATTTTTCTATCTCTACTTTTTATGAATGATTATAAAATATATATAATGAATTTATATGATTTTTATAACATGATTATAATTCTATAAATTCTAAAACCATGATCAAATTATAAGGATTGGGACTTCTGAACCAAAACATTCTTGGAAAACAAAGCAGTTATCACCCAGAACAGTGATTTTAATAACAAATTATTAATAAATAGGTGATAATATGTCATAAATAAATCATAAATGGTATGATAGATATGAATATTGTTATGGGATACATGTATACAAATCAATGTTTTTTATACAGAAGGTTTGAACGTGAATGAGGAATAGCGAGACTTGAGGTAAGAGATTTATGTTTCAATCCTATTTTAATTGGGATTCTTTATACTTGAATTTTCATTGAGAAAATTATATGATCCTTATCTGATGAATCCCTTTCATTTTCATCTCATCTGGTTATTTCTTGAGATTGTATGTTTTTCTTTCATTTTCCTCACTTTAATTATTTAAGAGGTCAAAAGAGTGTTTTTAATGAAAAATCGATTTTATTTCTCTCTTACCTCTAAAATCCTTTTTCTTCCATATCCATATTTTATAAAAATGTTTTCAAGAATGATTTTAAGATTATCCTATAATTTTTTAAATACCTTTTTACCCTTATTTGAGTTTTTATAAAATGTTTTACAAGTAATCTTCTTGCCATTTTCCGAACAAGGTACTTTTTGATTTTTTTATGAAAAGAATGTTTTTTTAACTTACACGACATGAACAAAATTTTCCGTCATCATGACACCTCAATACTTTGAATCATTTTTTACAAGTTTATAGTGTTATTTTCAAATAAAATGGTTTCTTTATTACGTGCGCTGTTTTTAGATTTTCAAAAGTGATTTTTAAAAGAAAAAGGTATTTTCCTCATGAATGTTTTTTAATGATCTTTTAGTAGTATTTGTATTAATCAAAGACAAAAACCTTTGGTATTGTTTATATTTTATTGGGAATGTGATCCAATTATATCAACACTGTTCTTTCTTTGGATGGTTTATATTTATGATAATGAGATAATTATGAAACCCATTTTCATGGGTTATGCTATGATTTGATGAAATATGGAACCCATTTTCTTTGTGTGGGTTACGATATAATGATATGCTGGATGTTTTATGATCTTATGGCACACATATGTATGGTTTTCATTATGTGACGGGTGGGACCTATATCTCCCTCCAATGCATTGGGTAAAGTATTATATCTCATGAGATAATTATGGAAAACAAGTTGATGTGCTTGATCTGTTATCGGAAACAAGTCGAAGTGTTTGATCTGTTATGGGAAATAAGTCGATGTGTTTGATCCACTATGGGAAATAGGTTTTGATGCATGATCTGATGGTCTTGGTAATTAACCTTGACATATGAAATGGTTTCTATACTTATGATGGTGTCACACACATTTATGACATGAACTTATGGTTCATGATTGAGTTATAATGAGTTCTCCTCCAAATCCTTTTTTTTTATTTTCAAAATATCCATTTTATGGAGAAGTGAGAACCATTACAAATTTCCACATACCCAGAATCCACATACAAAAGTCAAAATAACCCAAAAACCACATTCAAAATTTAAAATTCAAACAGAAGCACACCTCGAGCCTTGCGCCTTGCGTGAAACGAGGTCACACGCCGCCCGAGCCATCATCATCACCGCTGCTATCGATTGACACCATCATCGCCGGAAGCTTGCACCATGCCAGTAACACCAAAACATTACTGAAGTCATCCCGAGGCTGCATCATTGCATCATCATTGTCGAACTTCCATTGCGAAACCAAAACTGAGCATGTCACCGCATCATCACGTCACTAGATTGACACTGCCATCAACATCACCGTCTAATCATCACCAGGAGCAGCGGAGAAGACCATCCACCGAAGAACAAACACCGACGAAACCATCATGGCATCGGTAACCTCTCGAACTCAAGACCCAAGGCACCGTCAATACCACCACGCATATCCACCTCAGAGAGAGAGGTGGAGATCTGGAGCATGATCAAAGAAACGAGCGGGTGGAGACTGGTCAAAACGCCGGCGAGACTCACCGGGAACCGTTGTCGCCGAGAGGTACGCCCCACCGTAGAAACCGTCGTCAAAGAAGAAACAAAACAATATAGGGGAAATCGGGGTGGTTGAAACCCTAAAAGAAAAGGAAAGAAGACGCAGAGAAGACCTGTGACCGCCAAACCGTTAAGCCCACAACCTTTGAGTATCTGTGGCTCCAGATCCGACCTGGAGAGGAGCGGTGAAACGTGAAGTCAGAGTGAGGTTGAGGTTGTCGAGGAAGAAACCATAGCGCCTTCACCGAAGCGAAATCGAAGAGCGGGGCCAGGAGTAGACCAACCGCAGGAGAGAGAGAGCTGGGAGAGGGGCTCATCGAAAGCCGCCAAGCAAGGGGATGAGAGAGAGAATAGGAGGAACGCTGGAGAGATTTCTCACCGTGAGTGGGTGACGGGAGGGAGGGAGCGGCGACGCTGGGAAACCCTACCACGAGGGGAGGAAACCTGGAGACTCGGGAGCCATTGATCGTTGTATATAATGATCTCATTCAAGTCAGTTGGTTTCTCACTATGATGAGTTCTCATTCTTATTATGCATGTCTTTTGAAATGCTAATGTTTTATGCCATGACTCGTGTTTATCCATCCAACATCAATTTTTTTATTAATGAAAATCCAACAGTACATAAGAGGAAGAGAGCAGAAGGAAGAGAAAAATGTAAACAAGCCTATGACTCGTGTTTATGATATTTGCCAGAGTGGGTATGAACTTTGTAAGTTATGGTCATGATCTCATAGCCTTATGTTTATCTTAAGTTTTCATATGATCATTGATTGATATCTCTCATGTTTACTCTTACTGAATATTTGAGCTCACCTTTTTTTTTGTTTCTTCCGATTATGAAGAAAATTTTTAGTTGGGTATGCGTATGAATAGTATTATGAAGGGAGATCTTTATGGAAAATGTTGAAGATCTTTCATAAAATAAGAATATTCTATATCAAGTCTCCAGACTCGAAACCTTTACGGTTATGATGTAGATCGTATTATTATGTATTGAATATTCATCTAAATATACGTAATATTTATGTATGAAATGCTTGGATGGTTATATGTATCACATACTCAAAACATAACAAATGCGCTCTGAGTGTCGTATTACTTTGTAATATGTTTTATTTATGTATTATGTTACCATTTTTATTTATGTATTATGTTTTATAATTTTATATTTTCCTTTTTATTTATTTTTTATTTATGCAATATTGTATCATATTTAGTTGTTTATAGTATTACTAAAATAAGTACTTTTTTATAAGTACGTGTTTCTTTTTTTCAAGTTGGGAGTGGTGTGTTCGACAACTTGTAGCGCAATATGACTTTATTGGAATTGGGTCCTAAGGGCAGTGGAATATAGGGCCACCCGGTCTCCTACGAGAGTTGGATTGTTTTTGAGTTGGTTTAAATTGTAACTGTTTGTAATAAATTTTACATATCAATTTAATTGTAATGTATTGAAATGTTTTGTAATGCAAATTTATTTGTAATTGCATTTTATTGTAATGTAAATTTATTTGTAATTTACTTATGTTTTATTTATTTGGTTTATGTAGTGTGTTGTGCATATAACACCACACTAATGCATTAGAGAACTTTTATCACCACTAACTTCAATGTTGTTAAAAATTGTTTTTATTAGCGTTAATAAAAGCTCCCGACTTTTATGAGTGATTACAACATCGGAGATTTTTTAATATTGATAAAAGCAAAATTGTGTGTTAATAAAATTGTTATCTGTAGTAGTGGATTACATGTTTCGCATTTGATTACATATGCAGTCAACTGATATTTATATATATTTTACAAATTATTTTCCCCCTATTTTGACAAAACATTTATTTTGATTCAGTTCAAAACATTTTTGCATGAAATACATACTCTTTAATGCTTCACCACATAACATCTTCTTTAGATATCTTTGCACCAAACATATCAACTTTGGAGCCTGCAAAGTACATGTGTTATGTTGACCCACTTGCACACTTTGTCACAAAACATTTTTGAACATAACATCTGTGCACACATATCACAGTCTTCACAGAACATCCTTCAAGCACCGCGTAACATATTTTCCTCGGTACAACAGAATATTCACCTCAATTAGGTCATTGAACATTTACTCACCCCACCCAATATTTAGCTGGTCAATTCAATCACAACAAATATTGTGCCCCTCATAAATTATAGTGTCTTTGCCAAGTATTCTGTGGTGCTCTTTTACTCAATGTATGCCCCACTAAACATAAGTAAAATGTTGTGTGTCAGGTCATCTCCAAACAATTTTTATGTACAATTAAAACATTATGTATCTTTGATTTTTCATAAAATGATTGGTGTGAAAATGACTAGTTTAAATGAGGGCAATCTTGTAATACGATACCCTATCTTCGCTGTTAGACTATTGTCATATGAAACCTGGAGTTTAAAATATTTGTTTTATAATGTTTTATCTTCGCTTTTATACTATGGTTTGTAATTCCACAGTAAATATCATGCGTATTGTAATTAGTGATCAAAATTGAATAAATGCAATAAAGTTATGATCGAAGACAGGACAGCCCGGGGTTGGCCACCGCCCCCCACCCTAGATGCAGGCTTTGAAAATTTTCGACTTCATCGCCCCCTCCATTGAATTCCTCTCTTTAACCCACTCCATCCCAACCGCTTTTGCTCCGTACTGTTCTTCCAGTCTGAACCGGCTGCTTTGTTTTGTCGCGGGCCATGGGAACGCCTTCTGGGTTCTCACTGCTTTCCAGCCCTCATTTACCCAACCCCGTCACCTCCTCTCCCTCGCCAGCCTCCCTTCCCCTGTCCCGCTCCCCCTCCTAGAGTTCCTCCATGAACCATGGCTGGATCGACGCCGCGACCCCAGAACAAGTGCTTCCCCGGCATCCTTCGCCGCCTGCTCTGCACCGGCAGCCTCCCCACCCACCCCTCCGACCTAATCGCGGATGGGGATACCTTACAGGGGAAATCCGCGGGGCCCGGGAAAGCTGGGGGCGACCGCGGCGAGGAGGCCAGCCCTGCGGCCCCTGCGGCGACTGCGAGTTCGACACCGGGGATCGTGGCGAGGCTGATGGGTCTGGACTCGATGCCCGGCATCGGGTGGGGTGGGAGCGGCCGGGGGGCCGGTCAGGGCTCGCAACTGGGTCGGAGCAGGTCCATGAACTCCCTGGAGTACCTGATGCGATTCGAAACGATGCAGGTGGCCGAGGGCTCCCGAGCCAGAGCTTCATCGTTCCGCGAAGTCCCGACATCTCTTCACCAGCTGGATTTTTTCGCCGAGTGCATGGGTGAGGAGCCGAAGCAGGGGTCTGGCGCAGAGAGAAAAAGCATGGCAGAGCCAGGGATTAGAAAGGAGAGCAATTGCCGGAAGAATAAGAAGCCGACGAAGGGGGAAGCCGGGGATAACTTGAACGGCTTGGCCGGTGAGCTTCAGTCCGCTGTCGGCGGTTTGCCTCCGAAAAACAGAGATGCTTGGGGAAGAAGACCCAGACCGATTTCCAAAGCCGGACGTCCCACTAAGCCAATCCACAGAAAGGAAGGATTCGTGAATCCAACATCCGACAAGAAGAAAATGAGCAATGGCTCAGTCGGCGAGATGGCTCCGGGCAGCGATTTAAGTTATTACCGTACAGGCCCAGAAATATCGGCCCTTTCCGGCCGGCCTGCTCTGTCAGGTAAACATCGTCCCCAACCCACCTGCGTTTCTCTCAGCTCCACAACAAGATCATTCCTTTTTTTCTGGATTTTTTTTTTTACAGAGAACGGCTCGGGAACGAGCCGCCGGAGGAAGAAGAAGCGGACGCCGGCGTCCCCGAGGGTGGAAAAATCCGAGCACAAGTTTCCGAATCAGCTGCTCCTGCCCCGCATCGAAGAAGGTCAGGAGGCCGGGGCGGACGGGGAAGCCGAAGATAGGGCCGGTTGGCCGGGGGCAGAGGCACGGTGCTACGCGGAGCTGCTGTGCAGGATACGCAGGCTGGCGGACGAAGACGCGATGAGGACGGCATGGGCGGGCTACGGATATGATGAACACGCAGAAGTGTGTAGGAAATTCGGGGAGCAAATCGTCGAGCAACTGGTGTGCCAGTTCGTGGACGAACTCTGGGGGGTCTTCGGCGAGAAATCACCAACGCAATAGTGTCCAGTTGGAGGAAAACGAAAAGCCTGTAAATTCGTGAATAATAATGAATCATGGGATGAACTAGTTTTATTCATTTCTTCCCAAAATGGGAACTTGCGCGAAGGACGGAGACGGACATCGAGCCTTTCCGATCCGGTTGAGGTTACTTTTGCAGGAGGGCCGGGAAGACGGACGAAATGGCGGAGGCGGAAAGGCCATTCCCTTGGGGCACCTGTACTCACTCTGCGACGCGTCACGCTTCACGCTTCACGCGGGTCACGTGACGCGCCATGGCCGCACGCGGGTCACGTGACGCGCCATGGCCGCCCGGGTGAGCTGAATCCTGTCGTTGACTCCCCCGCAACGCACATGCGCTTTACTTTAATTAATATATATTTTATTCCGTTTCTGTCCGCGCCACCGTCAGCACCGTTTCCCCCCTGCCGGACCGGGCCCCCGAAATTAGCAGTTTATTTTACAGGTTCCCCGCTTTTCCTCTCAATGTCTCATGCGGCGTCGCATGTGAAGGCACGATAGATATTTAATAATAAATATGTATATTTATTTATGGATCCAAATGAACTTGTTTATATCAGATTTTTTTTAGGATTATAAATTTGGATTTAGCAGTGCAACAAAACATGGACATTGGGATTAGGGCATGCTCTGACAAGCCTAGCCATGAAAATGTTGCCCTCTTTTAAGCGGTGAGTAGCAAACCCGAGTGGGGTAGATTCTCCTGCAGTAAATCTCAATATCGCACACTAGATGTTGCAGATCCACTTTAATCAGGTAAATCAAGAAATGCCTTCGCCAAGATTTCATGGTGCAGATCTCCGGTTTTCAATTACCACGCCGCAAACTTCGTCTTACAGTAAATGTAAAGCTCCACCAGATTTCAGCATGAAATAGACCAGTTTTCTTGCCCTCAACATAGAAGCTCCTCCAGTTCGACACAAAACACACTAGACCGCTCTTCACTCCTGCTTCCACGGCAATGGAACCTAAAGCCCAGCCACTACAAGGGTATTTTAGGTCTACACTACCACTCCACGCTACATCTGATTTCAATATGTTAAAATAAAGTCACCCAATTTACGGCCTCTTGTTAGCAATGGTTCAACCTCTCCGCCTACTCTTGATCTCCATCTAGATTTTCAACAAGCACATGGTATGTGTCATAAACTACCCCCAAGAAATTCCACCAGTGCCCTGATCCATGACTTCCAATTCACCTAAATAGCAATCCTCAAACCAACCGGATTTGGTGCACCACTCGAACTCCCTATAGCAGTGAACGAGTTGTTGGGATTCATCACATTTATCGACGAAAGGGAAAAATTATTAGTAAGTAGATTTATATCAACATTAATTAAGGATTTGGAAAAATTATTAATGAGCAGATTTATATCAACATTAATTGAGGATTTTCTCCGAACATTAATAGATATTTAATTCTCAATATTAACGGATGAAATAATAGTTGTTGAATGCATTAATTGGTGATTATGGACTTGGTGTCTATATAAAAAGGATGCACCAACATATTTCAAGGGGTGTGTCAACAAGATATAACCGACAAGAGATATCCAAGAAGGGGTTGCCGTGTTTGCAGTGGTCTGCGTGACACAATGACGACGACGCAGTTATCTTGTACGTGTGATGCTGTTCTTGGCAAAGTGTTCAAGATGTAATCCACCGAGAGCAAGAAGGGGACTGTCGCGTCACCGATATCATGTGCGGCACATCGGCGTTTTACAGGTGCGGAGCAGCAACGACACAATTGATGATCGGGGCCACGTATTGAAAGTCTTCCTGATAGCGGTGATCAGATGTCGTATCCCGATTGAAGATCACCGATACATCATGATGGCGAGATCATTCGGGTGTCGCAAACTGCTGGGAGACTGACACATGTTCGGGTGAAGATCTTCAAGGGAGTGACGTTTCGTCGACAAAAGGGTGACGTTTTGTCACTGATTGATTTTCCGATACATGACGTCAGTGGGATGATTATTTGAAAGAAGACAGAGACGTATTGAGGTGTGATTTTCACACAGATTTTCTACGCTCCCTCATTTGTAATTCAAGTTCGGGCATTACTTGGATTTTTTGTATTCTCTGATTCATAATAAATATTTGAGAATTGCCCCGTGGTTTTTTAATCTTCCGCATCAGAGGGTTTTTCCACATTAAAAAATCATGGATGTTGATTTATTTATTCTGCTTATATCGCTTCCGTATTTCGACGGGTTTCTCACAATATTTTTAGCAATCAATTTTCGACCCGAAATCGGGATTCTCTCCAACACATGTCAACATGCATCGTCCCACACCATCCTAGTCACCGGCCTAAAATCAATCCTCAAGCCGATACAACAACTTAACACCAACTAGTTCCATTCGATTAAAGAAAGATTCCAAATCTAAATTGATCTACCTAACATGTACACCAACTACCAATATTATCTTGCATAAATGACAACCAACACACATCATCCTAGCCTCCATATACAACTTTCAAAGTATCACATAGACATCTAGGCAAAGTGTAAGCCTCCACAATTCAACGTGGAAGTAATAACCAGCACACACCAAACAACTAACATTCCAAACATTCAATAAGGCACAAAAATACAATGAAACAACACTCCATTCCTTAAGAAATCCATTGTTAGTTATCTACACCAATATGAAAGACTGCCCAAAGTTTAAAAGATATAAAAGCCAAAAATCAAAAAAAAAATCAACACCTATCATAATAAATATGCATTAGCAATTCACCTTTCTCTTCCAAATTATTCAAAACCAGCCTTCACTTTATCCCATCAAAGAGAGAAAAGAAATGCCCCTTTATGCACACTAGTTTTACCCATCAACCATTGACCAAAAAACAACATACCTACACACTAGTTGGTACAATCTGGTTCAAAGAAAAATACTTCACACTGCATTTGTTGAAGAAAGTTCTCTAATCAACTCATCATAATTATAACTATCCAAACACTCATTTTTAATTGAAGTCATAGTCAATGCACGTAATATCTCTTGTAACATGGTAGTCCAATGATATGTTTTGATCAACTTCAACTTAGGGAAACTTATCTCCGCTAATTCAACTGTAATAAGTATAGTCAACAGAATTCGATATACTACCCATGTCATTTAAAATCCTCCATCTTTCTAATAAGACTTATAAAATCAAGGATATCAATCATTTTTATCAGCCCACTTTGAAATATCATCTTTAAGTGTTCGAGCTCCTGAAATAAGTCATCTACTCAAATATCATCATGTTCGTTGTGTCTCAAAAAACGTTGAAATTTAATGCAATGATCCTTCAATTGTTCTTCAAAAATATTTCTAAAATTTTCCTTCAATAAAAACCACATATTACTTCAAATTGAATAAAATGTTCTCTCAGTGACATAAGAGCTTGATCTATAATTTGAAGAAAATAAGTTCTAAAATTTTCCTCCATGGATAAATGTCTAATAACATCATCTTCTACATCCTCATCAAATTGTTTCATCCCATAGAAAACTCTTTTCTCTCAAATATTAGATCAATACCAACTTCAAATGCAAGTTTTTTTGCTCCATTCAACAAATCATCAAACCCTTCTACTTGAAGCTCTTCAAATAATAAAACCAGCTCTCTTATTTGTATACTTGAATCTCCGATGCCCATCTCTTCTCTTCGATGAATTTTACTAACTTGGTTGACTTTATCTAAAATTGTGTACAAATACATAAACTAATAACGAATTCAAAATTCTATAAATCATTATAACACGACTGTATCATCCCGACCTGAACCACCGGGTCCAAGACAAAATACCACATGACCTCATGCACGTCTCCTCATATGCAAGAGGCCATCGACTAGCAGTGAAGGTCTGAGTCTGTCAGTGGGGAGACTATACCCTCAATATCATGTCATAGGATCAATAATCAACAATAAACAATATAATAAATAATCAGAGTAAACGATGCGGAAAACTAAAGATGACACACATTTCATACAAATATGTAGCACCCAAAGTGGCAAGCAAAAACCAGTGTAATAAGTAGTAGAAAACATAAATAAATAAACAACACATCCTCCGGAGTCCGTCCCGATCGGCTGCCAGCTCCATGCTCCTCTACTCAACTGTCTGTCACAAAGTCATTGCCCTTAGCCAGATCTCTCATGAAATCTACAATCACACCAAAATGCCTGAGTAAGGTGTGAGTACAAGACTTAGTAGAACACCACCAATGCATTTTTAACCTGATGCGCTCAAGTATTCAAGTGGATGACATGATGATAATAAATGCGTAATAAGCATAGTAACACACAATTCAAAACCGGGCGGTTGTGCGCTAACCAAGTTGCCACAAACCCCCAGTCGTACCTGCTTCGGCTCTATGCCAGATGGATAATCAAGGTGTCAGAAGAATCAAGGATTAACCTAGGCTATAAAATCATGCTACTCGACATCGTGTGATCATGCAACTATGCATTACTATACATTCAGAAGATTATGTTCTCGGCATCCCCTAGGCATCGAGAGCTACTCGACATCCCCTAATCATCGAGTAACATACCCCTTGACATTCACTAGTCATCGAGTAAGTGATCGTGCAGCTCAGCATCACTGCGCATCAAGAAGGTTATGTTCTCGACAACCCATAGGCATCGAGAGCTACTCAACATCCAATAGTCATCAAGTAACACATCCCTTGACATTCTCTAGTCATCAAGTGCATCACACGACATACCCGATGCATTGTCGTATCCCTACCCTGTGCATAAGTCCATCGTCGTCATCGCAAGTCGTGTGTACCCCCTCTAAGAGATAAACATGTCACGAAAATCCACATGTCTTGGGTTCCAAGAAAAATACCACAAAAGCACACATAGCATGGTAGGATACACGAGCAAACATAACATATCATCATAAGTAAGGTAGCACACACAATACATGTGATCAACATCGAACATGAATAGTAAGCTAAAAGTACTCATGGCAACAACTGTAACATATGGTTCTCAGGGCCACACACACACTCACATGCGATCATAATCTAGCACGATCATCAAAACATGTCTATGTATAATCATATTAATGGAAACATGGTTAAACGAGCCCAGAAAAGTAAGGAATGCTATTATAGATCGCCCCTTTAACAGTGCGCAAAAAAACGCTTTAACAGTGCTAAAAAAACGTTATTGTACTCAGCTCTGTTGGGGGGGGGGGGGGCTTTATCAGCGCTAAAAAAGCGTTGAGAAAGACATCTTTTATCAGTGTTAAAAAAAGCACTAGTAAAAGTGGACTTTTATCAGCGCTAAAAAAAGCATTGATAAAAAGGGATTTTTATCAGCGCTTTTTTAGCACTGATAAAAGTCAAAAAAATAATTTTTTAAAAAGAATTTTTTTCTACTCGATGGTCAACCACCCCCACCCACTTAACAGCCCTAACCCCTCCCTTTATCAATGCTTGACCCCCTTCTTTAACAGCGCTAGGACTTCCTGCTTCCATCGCCCGCGTGCGCGCCCCTGCCGAGTTTCGAACCTTAGACCCGCCCTTCATGGATCTACACTTTACCACTCCTTTATATTGTTTTGTTCTGTATTTTACGATATATCTATTTATTTATATATATTTCATTACATTTTTTTATCCATATATTTATATAATTATTTTTAAATACATATATAATATATGTTTTTGTGTGTTTATAAATACACACACGCATATATATATATTTATATATATATGCGTTGTTTCTATAAATATAATTATAAATATTTATATTTATTTACATATATTATATATTTATATTGATATACATATATTATAATATATAGATAAATATATATATTTTTGTAAATATGTTTACATATTTATTTATAAAATTAATTTTTTTATGTGTGAATATATACAAATATGTATTCATGTGTATATATTTAATTATAAATAAAACTATATTATGAAAAATGATACAATTTCAAAACCATAATATCAATATGAATTTAAGCCCTGGGAATAAATTAAGTCCCCACAAAAAATGGGCAAAAGACCCCTTTAAACGGGGTTGAAATTCCATCGAATGTTTAAAAATTGGGATACCCCGACTAAAAACTCAGTTTTGGAGGCCTTTTGGGTCTTCTTTCTCCTCAAAATATATGGCTGGGGTACTCCCCAATCACCAGTGTGTAGAGATCGTTGCAATATTCGATTTGATATGTGGTAGAGCTTGAACGGACACTCGGATCAAAAGTTATAGTCGTTTGAAGTTCAAGTTACATTTTCAACTTATTTTAGACCTTTTATTCATTTTTTGATTTTTTATATATTCAAATTGATATTAAATGACTATTACTCGATAATAATTAGAAAATTATTAATTAATATTATTTTTTAATTATTTTATAATCCATTTTTCTCTAAATATCTCATATATTAAGTGATAAAATATATTATATATAAAAATATATTTTATGTTAATAAATTATTTTTAATAATTTATAATTTTTTTTATGAAATTTACACTTTATCATCGCTAGTAAAAAAAACACTGATAAATACCACCCTCATTAACACTACTAAAAAAATGCTAATAAAGGAGGTATTTTTAACAACACTAAAAAACGGTGATAAAGTAAGTGACGTTATCAACACTAAAAAAAGCGTTGATAAAGGGGTGCTTTTAGCATCACTTTTTTAGTGTCGTTAAAAGCATCATTTATCAGGGTTTTTTTAGTGTTGATAAGGGCACCCCCTTTATCGGTGCTTTTTTTAGTGTTATTAAATGATGGTGCTGTGTAAAACTATTTCTGTGGTAGTGTAACTTGCTGCCTCAAAAGCTGTCGATGTAAAAAGGTGGGGATAAACCAGTCAAAAACACATTTTTGTAACCTTATTATGATAAACGTCGACACTTGAGATTCACTAAGGGTTCCTAGAACCAAAACAAGTTATTTTATTTCAAAAAGAAATAAAATATCGCATGTGATGACACATTCTCTCTCCTAGATAATTTCTAAATTATCATTTTATAATTATCTTTAGATAATTTCTCAAAAATTATGTTTTTATAATTATATTTTGACAATTTATCTTAAATTATCCTTTTATAATTATATTTTGTTAATTTCTCAAAAACTATACTTTTATAATTATATTTTGATAATTTCTCATAAATTAATTTTTTCAATTATATTTTCATAATTTTCTTAAATTATCCTTTTATAATTATCTTTTGATAATTTCTCATAAATTATCCTTTTATAATTATATTTTGATATTTTTTCTTAAATTATCCTTTTATAATTATCTTTTGATAATTTCTCATAAATTATCCTTTTATAATTATATTTTGATAATTTTTCTAAAATTATCCTTTTATTATTATATTTTGATAATTTCTCATAAATTATCCATTGATAAATACATGCGACCATCCTTTGATAATTTTCATTCCATAAATTATCCTTTAATAAATTGAATAATATTATCTTCGATAAAGTCATGCAATTATTCATTGATAATTTTTATTCTATAAATTATCCATCGACAAAACCATGCGATTATCTATTGATAATTTTTATTCTATAAATTATCCTTTGATAATCTAGCAATTATTGTTTGATAATTTTAATAGATTACCCATGACAATTCAATATTTTTATCCTCTGATAAATTTGATAAATTATCCTTCGATAAATCATTGCAATTATCGTTTAATAATTTTACACAAACATCCTTTCATGATTTATTCAAAAATTATCCTTCATAATCCAAAATAATTATCACTTTATAATTTAAATAAATTATCCACGAACATTTGATGTGATTATCTTTTTGTAAAAAAAGATGGAATTATCCCTTGATAATTTCAGGTTGATCATCCTTTATTCTTTTTAATCATTTTCCTCTAATTTTTAGAATTAGGGAATAAATGGAATAAAAGAAATAATAAACTAAATAAAATTAAAAAAGAAGAAGAAAACTTGCCTCTTTTACAATCGCCACACATAAGGGGTTCCCTGCCATGAAGATCAAGATGAAGGGAGATGTAAGGAGCTTTATGGGTTATGTGAAGATGAGATTTGAGATCTCCAGGACTCATTGGAATCAACCAACACAGAAGTCAAAGTGGTACGACTATTTCAAAGACCCAACCTGTGCATCACATCGCCCAAATCTCAAACCCCCAATTTAATCTACCATTTAACCCAAAATTCATTGTGGAGTCATTACTTTCACCTAATTAAGGCGTTGTTATCTTTATTGGGTAAAAAATGGTTGAATCTGAAGGTTTTAATTTTTTCTGGGTGTGAAAAATGGAGGTTTCACATGTTTAGGGTAGAATATAAACAACTTAATTTAATGGGAGACCTGATCAAATTCCCATTGCACACAAATGTTATGTCCCACCTAGAGAAAACCCCACGTTCTGAACCTAACGGTGGTCTCAGATTTCTCATATGATGCACAATTTGAGTGATATTAATTATTTATTATTTAAAAATGGAATAAATAATTAAATAAAGATAAAAAGGGTTTTATCACGTGCGATGTTGCCGAACACCCGACACACATAACATTTATACCCTGCCTAGGGTAAACCCCATCTTCGAACCTAACATGACCTTAAATTACTTATACAATACACCGTTTGAGAGATATTAAATTATTTTCGAAAATAATATAATAAAAAAATTAAATAACTTATTATCACTTCTGACTTTACCAAACATCTGATGCGCATAAATGTTATACCCTACCTTGGGTAAACTTCAAGTCTCAGACTTAACGGTAGTCTCATATTTATCATACAATACACAATTTGGGAGATATTCAATTATTTTAGATAAATCATGTGCATATAATATAATATATTTAATATTTTTATTATGTCTTTGTCGAGCTTCTATAGGCCTTGAAATCTCGCACTAACTCAACAACTAACTCTGAAAATATTCCATAGAATATTCGGAGATGCTATTTGTGTTGGTTTCGGGCACAACGGAAGCGTACGAAGGTGAGTGACACATTAAAATTTCTTTTAATAATTGTTGTCTGAAACCAAGAGAGAGGATCTTGCACGTTAAATTTATAATTAATTTATTTAATATTGGAATAAATAAATATCTAAGCTTAGGAAAATTCTTCTTTGGTGAATGTTAATCGTCAAAAAATACCCTTTCAGATTACCTTCATTGCGCTGTGAGGATATAAGGATAGATTCCCTCTACTGGTGATCCACACATGCTCCTTTGATCTTTGAACAATACCACTCGATCTCTGGGTGCTAGAGCTTTGAGTCAAATGTCTTACGTTCATTCTTTATCTTTCATTCTTCGGTATTGAAGAAATCTCTCTTACACTTCTTATTCTTGAGAAGGAGACACTAGTGCAGAAAATGTTATCTATGTCGGTTATTTTTCATTTTTTACATCGGTTTTTAGCCGACGTTAATACGGAAGACATTATAAATAACGTTTTTTACATCGATTATTTAAAAACCGACATAAAAAACATAACATCGCGGTGTTTATCACGTCGGTTAATTAATAACCGACGTGCAAAAACCAGGGGGGGGGGGTTATAACGTCGGTTATTATATAACCGCCGTGATAAACCGGGGGGGGGGGGGGGGTTATCACGTCGGTTATATAATAACCGATGTTATAAACCCGTGCGGGGGATGTTTATCATGTCGGTTATTAAATAACCGACATGATAAACCCCTGGGAAATGGTTTATCACGTCAGTTATTATATAACCGACGTGCTAAACCAGTCTGGGGGGGGGGGGTTTATCACGTCGGTTATTTAATAACTGACGTGATAAACCATTTCCCAGGCCTTTTATCATGTTAGTTATTAAATAACTGACGTGATAAACCATTACACATGTGTTTATCACGTCGGTTATTAAAAAAACCGACGTGATAAACCCTTCCCGATTTCTTTATCACGTCGGTTATAAAATAACCGACGTGGAAGACAATTTTTTTTTTAAAATCGAATGCAGTCCTCTACTCTCCCCCAGAAACAACCCGAAACCAAATCAATAATTCGTACCACAAAAACAGAAGTAGATCAAAACAAGAACTAAAGCAAAATTAAGCATTTACATTAATAACATATAAAACTTACCCCACTGGACAACCCTCCCACCACCCCCTGAATATCACCCCCTCACCCCACTTGACAGCCCCCACCACACACCTGGACTACCCCCCGACCCCCTGGACAGCCCCAAACACCCCGGGACAACCCCCCACCCTCCTGAACAGCACCCCCTCACCCCCTCACCCCACTTGATAGCCCCCACCACACCCCTGGACTGCCCCCCGACCCCCTGGACAACCCCAAAAACCCCGAGACAACCCCCACCCTCTTGAACAGCACCCCTCACCCCTCACCCCACTTGATAGCCCCCACCACACCCCTGGACTGCCCCCGACCCCCTGGACAACCCCAAACACCCCAGGACAACCCCCCACCCTCCTGAACAACACTCCCTCATCCCTCACCCCACTTGACAGCCCCCACCACACCCCTGGACTGCCCCCCCGACCCCCTGGACAGCCCCAAACACCCCAGGACAACCCCCCACCCTCATGTATACCCCCCACACCCTGGATAGCCCTCCCCCACCCCACTGGACAGCCCCCACCACACCCCTGGACTACCCCCCGACCCCTTGGACAGCCCCAAACACCCCTGGACAACCCCCACCCTCATGTATACCCCCACCCCCTGAACAACACTTCCACACCCTTGGAAAACCCTCCCACACCCCTGAAACAAACTAAAAAGTTACCGAAAACAAACCAGAATCCCCTCACGCCACTAGACTGCCCCCACCACACCCCTGGACACTCCCCCCACACCCCTGGACATCACCACCACCCCCTGGACATCCCCCCACCCTCCTGTAGACCCCCACCCCCTGGACAGCACTCCCACATCCCTGGACAGCCCTCCCACACCCTTAAAACAGACCAAAAAGTTACCAAAAACAGACCAGACCCCCCTCAACCCACTAGACAGCCCCCACCACACCCCTGGACTGCCCCCATCCCCATGGACACCCTGGACCCCCCGCCACTGGACAACCCCCCCACCCCTAGAAACCCCCTCACCCCAAAAGACACCCCCACACCCCTGGACACCCCCTGGACAGCCTCCCACTCCCCTGGACAACCCTTCCACCCTCCTGGAAACGCTCCCACCCCCTGGACTGTCCCCCCACTCTCATGGACACCCAGGACCCCCCACCCCACTGGACAACCCTCCCAGACCCCTGGACATCCCCACCCCACTAAACACCCCCACACCCTTGGAACCCCTCCCCCCCAGACCAGAATCCATACCAGAAAAACCATCATAAGTAGACCAAAACAAGAAGTAGAGCAAAATTAAACATTCACATATATAACATTCAAAACTTACAATGTCAACTTAAAAAAAAAACTAAATCCAACCTAAACAACTACCAAATAAACAATTACAATGACAATATTCAAAATTACATTTTACATTACAAACAACTACAATTCAATCAAACCTGTAAAATAATTTGACCACTCCACTTGTAAGTGTTTGATGTCTTCAGAAGTATAGGGTTGAGGGTCATCAAAAAGATACAAATGAAAAGGATAGTAGTTGAAATGTATAATGAATAAATCAAATTGAAATATTATGGCAAAGTTTAAGAGGAAATCCTACCAGGTCAAAATTCACAACTGTCCTAGTTGTTATTATTTCATACATAAATCTTAACATATAATATCCACATTCGATGACAACTTGTTGTTCATGAAAATTCTGTTTGAATGAGTGTATATTCAATATATTATTTTCATTTAATAAATCAAAAAGTACAAATTATAAATGGATATTTACCTTTGCATTTACATATTTGATCTTTGCACTCCTTTTCTTTGTGTTTTTTCGAAAGTAGACCCACGCCCTGTTAGAAAATAATACGAATGGGGTAAATTTAAAATTCATTATAATATATAAAACTATTGAGAAATTAAAACTTACTTTTCTAATATATTCTTAAAACTTTCCCACACATCATCATGGACAGAGCATATCCAATAAAGTGCTTTCTCCCTTGGGAAAAAAACCCCTAACATCCAATGATCACTGATAAAAGGAAATTTAAGGTTAGTGATTTTTTATATTAAAAGATAATGAACTATTTGAGAGTGATGTGTTTCATACCTCTCACAAAAAGGCATCATCCAACATTGTGTGACTATATTCTTTTCAAGTCTTTCAGCAATATAAAGAATTCTTTATTCCTCATCCAATGCACATGCTTTAGGGGAAATCAATTGCGGGTCCATGAATCCATATACATCTGTCAGCTCATTCCTCTCACAAATTTTATAAAGATACCTAATACAAAACAGACATAAGTATACATTTTTAATAAATATAATGCAGGGAAAAGGTGTTAAGACTTACATGGAAAAAATTTGCACCACGTTGATGCCCAACTTATCTCTAGTAACAAGCTCCATGATATCAATTTTCATAATCCCCACAATTATTGCACGTCCACAAACATGAGCTTCCATTGGAAACTCATAATGACCCGCCAACAAATTTGAATATCTTGACAATCTGTCAAGACTACTAGAATCTGTATCTGATGTCATAGCCATTTGTCTTTGTTGTTGTCTATACAGTATTTCTTTACCTTTGAAGTATTCCTGTAAAAATAAATAGAAAAATATATTAGTTTTCAAATGATAAAACAACTTTAATAAAAAAATAAAATAAAAGATATAACATTCATACCTCTATGGAAATGAGTTGAAGAAGTCTGGATGGCCAAATTAAAAAATGGTCGATACTATGTCCAACTATCATCACCTCATCTGTAGGTAATGGTACTCGAGTTGATCTATCTATAATATCCTGTACAACGACCCTTTGATTCTCTACCTCTAATTGTTGATGATGAACTGTATCTCCTATACAATATACCAACCCATATGCAGCTATATGATGTTGAGGATCATCAACATACAACTCGCAATAAGTTGGAAGCTGCGACAGAGGAGTAGGATAAAAAATGGGGTCCGCAAGCTGAGGTGGGGGAGTGGGAGATACTGGCAGAGGTGGAGGATAAATAATGGGGTCTGCAGGGGGAGGTGGAGGAGTGGGAGCTGCAGTCTGAAATTGTCTTTGCATGTCTGCAAACATAGACTGTACTGACGCTCTAATCTTTTCCTCCATCGTCACATTAATATTATGAACTTCAGCCTCGAAGGATTCTATTTTTTATAAACCCCCTCAACGTTAGAAGTTGAAGAATGTGGCAACACTTTTCTTACCGATACACCTTCCGGATATCCTCTTACACGACCAGGATGTTCGGGCTTTCCCAATGCTACAGATAAAATATCTTTCCTCCCAGTAGCTGTAAATTCCCCCTGTGAACTCTGATCCTTAAGAGAGTCCTGTATTAATTAATTGAACATTTTTGTAATGATTGAAATTATATGAAGAAAATAGTTAACTTAAATAAATAAAATAGATATCTTATAATCTCCTCATCTACGATTCTCGATTCTTCCGAAAGATATTGCCCTTTTTTCCCATCTGAGCTCTCTTCCATTTTTCATGTCTAGATAGAGGGGATGGAGGGGCCACCTCTCCAGAGCTTGAAGACTCAGCTCTTAGTTGTTGAAATTTTTCCGCCATTATTCGTTCTTCAAAAAATGCATACCCTCTCCGAGATAAACTACGAGGTTATACATTTTTAGATTGGATCTCATGATGAGCTTTCCTTGTTTTCTATAAATTAAGAATAACAAATCATTAACAAAACATTAATAAGATCATTTATATAAGAAAGCTTATAAAATTTTACATTGCCCTTACCAAAAAATGACTCTTTTCTTCTACTTTCAAAAAACTGCCTCCATGTGTCTTCATCTATAAAAGGAAATATACGACATGGATTGTCATGAATCCTATGACCATAAATGAAATTAGATGAGAGGGTTGATTTGAAATCCCTCCATCTCTTGGTAGCCAATGATAATCATTTCTTCCTGACTCCTCCAGTGTCAGGAATATCAAATGTCATCTGATAAAGAAGAGGTTAAACATATTATATATACTAGAAACATTTAAAGAATAGTAAAAAAATAGCAAAAGATCTTACCAAAATCGTCTCCCACAACTGAGAGATTATCACTTTATCCACACTTCTCCAGTCATCATACAGAATGCTTACTTTTATCTTAGACTGAGTTGATACAAAACTCTTAAAATATTTTACATTTGGACCTCTAGGAATATCATCATCATCAAACTCAACGAGTATCCTCTGATCCTGCGTACGGGCAAGTGCTAATTTTGGTAAATGTGTGCACCCACGTTTACCAACCTTTGAACTATTTGTCATAATAGGAGCACATGAGGAATATTGGAGAACATCAAGAGGAGCATGTGAATGTTCCTCCCCAGAGGTATGACCAATATGCTCATCTACAGAATCATGTTGCTGATCAACTGAATGATCTGTCATTATCCTTCAAATCAAAAAAACAAACATTAGTTCACAAATATACAAATTCAAATATTTTAATACTACTATAATCAGAAAATATAAAAGTGTACTAAGTTACGTAATAGTAAACATTGTTAATATGGTAAGCATGTTAAACAATAGTAAATGGTCAAGATGGTCAAGATGGTCAAGATGGTAAAAATGGTAAACACGGTAAACATGGTAAACCTAGTAAACATGGTAAAGTAATTGTCACTGAAAAAAATAATAGATATATAATTCATGTAATGGTAAACATGATAAAGTAAACTAAACAAACTTAAAACAAACAAAAACTTATACTTATTTTGTTTTAATACTTGTTTTAATAAAGAAAAAACTTAAAATATCTAACATTTTATGAAAAATTAAATGTAAACAAGAAATAAACATATGTTACCTGTAATTTTAGGAATGTACAAATGGATTGTTTTCCCAAATTCCTTCATCGTGATCATTCCTTATGGCACAAACCATGTCTTCAACATGCTCATCATTATGTTCTGTTAATCTTTCCATGAAAGTAGGGATCTCACATAAATCAGCATCTTCATCAAGTTCATACTCACCAACATATTGTTTTTTCCCTTGTAAAACAATAGCCTACTGCATATCTGATTGATCTACTACATATAAAATTTGTTTTGAATGTGTTGCCATTATAAAATAATCATCCGTGTCTTCCAATCTATTCAGATTAACAAGTGTCATTCCAAATTCATCGTGTCTGACACTGTTGTTATCGATAAACCATTTACAGTTAAAAATAGGAACTTTAATTTTAAAGTAATCAACCTCCCATATGTCTTCAATCACTCCATAATATGCACTTGATGCAGAAATTGGGTTTTTGTCCTTAGCACTCGAAAAATGCATTGCTTCTACAAACACCAATACACCACTATTCTGAACTGCACTTCTGTTGTCCTGAGCTTTGGTATGAAATGTATAGCCATTAATGTCATAACCGAATCATGTTATCACATTTAAACATGGACCACCCACTATCCATTTTAATGTCTCTGATACATCTGATCCACCAAGCAAGGTCTTTTTAAACCATGACAAAAAAGTTTTATTGTGCTCATTCAAAATCCACATTTCTTTCTTCTTTGTATGACATTGTTTCAACTCATTAATATGCAATGTGATATACGGTTGAGCATCATCTATGTTATTCAAGATGTATGATTCTAACTTCTTCATCTTTTCAGCGGACAATGATTTGACTTTCATGCCATGAATCCCCTTTCCCTCATTATTAACTCATTCATGGTGAGATAGAGGCAAACCTATGTGTTGCGCCGCAACCAAGTAGCTCGTACAAAACTATGCTACCTCCTCAGAAATATACTTTTCAATAATGGAGTCTTCAGGTCGATATGGATTTTTAACATACCCCTTTAATATTTTCATATACCTTTCAAAAGGATACATCCAACGAAGATATACAGGTCCACAAAGCTTTATTTCTCAAACCAGATGAATCATTAAATACACCATTATATCAAAAAAAGTTGGAGGAAAATAGATTTCCAAATGGAAAAGTATAAAAATTGCATCCTTTTCCAAAATGTTCAAAGCATTCACATCAATCACCTTGTTACAAATTGAATTGAAAAAATAACACAACTTCATTATAGTCTTTCTGACATGGATGGGCAATATTCCACACAATAGAACTGGTAGAATTTGTTGCATCATGACGTGAAAATCATGTGATTTCATACCTATCAACTTCAAGTCCTTCAATGAGAAATTTTTTTACATTTGAAGAATAACCTTGAGGCACTTTGATATCATGAAGACACTGACAAAAACTAATTTTCTCCCTCTTCAATAATGTATGACAAGATGGGGGAAGAAATGTTCGTCTTCCTTTAGGAGTGGGAGCTAACTCCAAACGTATTCCCACTGATAGTAAGTCTAATCTTGCATTCAACCCATCTTTTGTCTTTTCTTTAATATCTAACAATGTTCCAATCAAACAATCACAGATATTCTTCTCCACGTGCATGAAATCAATATTATGTTTAACTTCATGATACCTACAATATGGTAGCTCAAAAAATATTGACCTTTTCTTCCAAATATGTCTATCATTACCAGATTTCTGTGTCTTTCCCAATGTCACATCAAGATTTTTCACCCTCTCAAAATATAGATCAGGGGATAAAGGTTTTGGAGTAGTATCAAATTCTTGTGAGCCATTGAATGCCTTTTTTTGTCTTCTATAAGGGTGATCCATAGGCAAAAACTTTCGATGAACCATGTACACTGTTTTACTCCCATGATACAATTGACAATATGACGTCTGTTGTTCGTAAATTGGACATGCTTTATGCCCTTTAACATTGTATCCAGACAAATTTCCATATGCTGGGAAGTCATTTAAAGTGAACAGAAGCACTGCATGCAGTTGAAAATATTCCATTTTATAAGAATCATACACCCTAATACCATCAGCCCATTACAGTTTCAAATCATCAATCAACGGTGAAAAGTAAACATCAATATCATTATCGGGTTGCTTTGGACCAGAGATCATTATACTCAACATGACATATTTGCGCTTCATACAAACTTCAAGAGAGAGGTTGTAAATTACCAATAAAACAGTCCATGAACTATGTGTGCTACTGAGGGTTTAGTATGGATTCATTCCATCTGTGCACAACCCTAGTCTGAGATTTCTAATTTCATTTCCAAATATAGAATACTGCACATCAATTTTCTTCCATTGTGGACAATCAGCTGGATGATGTATTTTTCCATCACATACCCACTCATCAGCATGCCATATTAACCTTTTTGCATCATGTGAATTAGCAAATAAACATTTGAAACGATGAATTATAGGAAGATACCAAAATACCTTTGAAGGGATCTTTGTAATCTCTACATCAGCCTGTGATTTTTCTTTCACCTTATACCGTGATGTCCCACATTTAGGACACTCTGACAGAAATTCATATTCCTTCCTATATATAATGCAGTCATTCGGGCAGACATGTATTTTCTTATATCCCAATCCCATTGGGCATAATATTTTCTTGGACTTATAATGTGAATCTGGAAGATCATTATCTTTTGAAAGAAGGTCTTTCATCAATTGTAGCAGCTCTGTAAAACTTCTGTCACTCCATCCATGTTTCACCTTCAGGTTAATCAATCTTAACACCACCGACAAAACTGTAAAATCTGTAAAACCAGGATATAATGGGTTTTCAGCATCACCATATAGATGCACAACTGTTGGTTCTATCTCAATTTTCTCTACTACAATATCAAGAATCATTTCTTCAATTCCATCGGAGTTACCATCTTGCGAATCATCATCATTAGTGACATTCTGTCCAGTTTCACCATGCCAAATCCAAGGGTTGTAACTCGGATTAAAACCATGAAAAATCATATGATCTTTTATCTCTCTACTTTTCAACTTCTTCATATTCAAACATTTCAGGCATGGACAGAAAAAATACCACTACTTGGAACATTTCGTTTAGCAAATTCCAAAAAGGCATCAACACCTTCCTCATATTCATTGCTCATTCGATGTGCCGTAATCCAACTTAGAATCATTATTACCTATAACAAATATAAAAAAAATATATTTTTTTTAAGATAAGACAAATATATGTTTATATGAAAAAAATCATAATTTGAATGTAAAACAATTTTGAAATATAAAAAAAATCTATGCGTATTTAAAAAAATATGCTTAAATATTATTTTAAAAACAAAATATAGTTAGATATAACAGTTTTAAATTCCATTGAATCAAAAGAAAAACATGGGGCCTACAATGGTTGATAGAAAATTGGATAAAATGGAGTAAACATGAGAATCAAATCAAATTTAAAATAAAAAATCAGATGGATAAAATCACAATGTAAAGCCAATCATCATGGAACAATCATCATGTCATAATCTCAGAAACCACGATGCAGTAGTCAATCCCAACTGACACTTATCCCCCACCCCCTGGACACCACCCCCACCCCCTTGGACACCCCATGGACACCACCACACCCTTGGACAGCCCCCCAACCCTCCTGGACACCCCCACCCCATGGACAGCCCCCACCCCTCTAGACAGCACCCCCACCCCTCCTGGACACCACCCCCACCCCCACCCCCTTGGACACCCCCTGGACACCCCAACCCTCTGGACAACCCCCCACCCCCCGAAAAACCCCCCAAACCCTCTGGACAGGCCCCCACCCCCTTGGAAATCCCCCCACCCACCCCCTTGGACACCCCCCTGGACACCCCCAACCCTCTGGACAGCCCCCCACCCCCTGAACAACCCCCCAAACCCTCTGGACAGGCCCCCACCCCCTTAGACAACCCTCCCCCACCCACCCCCTTGGACACCCCCTGGACACCCCCAACCCTCTGGATAGACCCCCCACCCCCTGGACAGCCCCCCACCCCTCTAGACATCACCCCACCCCTCTTGGACAGCACCCCCACCCCCTACCCCCTTGGACACCCCCTAGACAGCCCCACCCCTCTAGACAGCACCCCCACCCCTCCTGGACACTACCCCCACCCCCTACCCCCTTGGATACCCCCTGGACACCCCCAACCCTCTAGACAACCCCCACCCCCTGAACAACCCCCCAAACCCTCTAGACAGGTCCCCACCCCCTTGGAAAGCCCCCCACCCCCTTGGACACCCCCCTGGACACCCCCTACCCCCTTGGACACCCCCTTGGACAACACCCCACCCCTCTAGATAGCACCCCCACCCCTCCTGGACACCACCCCACCCCTACCCCCTTGGACACCCCCCTGGACACCCTCCAACCCTTTGGACAGCCCCCCACCCCCTGGACAGCCCCTACCCCTCTAGACAGCACACCCCACCCCTCCTGGACACCACCCCCACCCCTTACCCCCTTGGACACCCCCTGGACACCCCCAACCATCTAGAAAACCCCCACCCCCACCCCCGGACAACCCTCCGAACCCTCTGGACAGGCCCCCACCCCCTTGGACAGCCCCCCACCCACCCCCTTGGACAGCCCACCCACCCCATTCGACACCCCCACCCCCTTGGACCCCCCCACACCCCTGGACTGCCCCCCACCTCCATGGACACCCTGGACAACCCCCAACCCCCTAGACAGCCACCAACCCACTTGACAGCCCCCCAGAACCATGATATTTTAACCTCAAGCTATTAGTTTTGGCATATCTAGAGATTTTAACCTCAAGCTACAAGTTTTGGTATCATGCCATTATTCAAAATGAGAACCATGAATTGTATCTCCTACTAGTCTAAAATTCTCTATTGTGCAATGAATCGGATTTTAATAGCATATGAAGACTTATAATAGTCCACGAAAATAAGCGACGTAAATAGATTATGGAACAACAAAAAGTGATACCCAAAATAGAAACAACCAAGGATCCAAAACAAACATTCCACCATGAAAAACCATATATATACTTATAAAATAAATCACTCTGGTACACGGAATGGGTGTATCAAAATGGTTTACATATAAATTTTAGTAATATAGGTAAATGAGATCATTAGTTGTCAATGAAAACAAAAATTACCATCAATGTCGGGTATTCGTGAAACAAAAACAAACGAAATAGAAGTAGGTGAGACTTATGTGAATATTGTGAGTCGATCTAATAGATCTGGGGATAATAAATAAGATGATGATGGAAAAATGAGGTAAGAGGGTTCAAAATCTAATAATCTTACCTAGTTTAAACAAAAAAATCACAAAACGTAAATATAGACTATCCGGGAAAAAATCGAATGAAATAAAGTCATGGGAGGCTTACCTGAGTGTTGCGAGTTGAGATGATAGATCCGAGGAGAGTAAAGATGATAAATGATGATGGAAAAACGAGTTTAACGCAATGAGACTGACGAGTCGATTAGGGTTTACCGCGCGAGAGAGATGAGTCGCCAGACTGTCGATCGAAAAATCGTAAATGATAATCCACAGGGCGTGTTAAATTTTTAAATGTTTTATAACGTCGGTTATTTAATAACCGATGTTATAAACTGTTTTTATTACATTTATAACATCAGTTATTATAATAACCGACGTTATAAATGTATCAGATACGAATTTTTTTATGTCCGTTATTTTATAACCGATGTAAAAAAATCCACGTGTTAGTTTTTTACGTCGGTTATAGAATAACCGACGTAAAAAATACATCAGAAATCACAGTTTTTTACGTCGGTTATAATATAACCGACGTACAAAATTCTACGGGTTGGTTTGTTATGTCGGTTATCAAATAACCAACGTCAAAAAGGCCTCAAAGTCCACTTTTTTTACATCAGTAATAAAATAACCGATGTAAAAAATTCGTAGATACCTTGTTTTTTACGTCGGTTATTTGATAATCGACGTAAAAAACACCGCGCTTTGGTTTTTTACGTCGGTTAATTTATAACCAACTTAAAAAACGAACGCGCGCGATTTTTAACGTCGGTTATTAAAATAACCGACGTTAAAAATTTACTCTCCGTATTTTTTACGTTGGTTATAAAATAACCGACGTAAAAAACCACATTTCACAGATTATCATGTCGGTTATATATAACCGACGTAAAAAATGGTGACGTTAAAAACGTTTTCTGCACTAGTGAGAGATGAGGAGTTGAGAGAGAATTTATTGTGCACAACAATTCTCTATTATCAATTTTGGATGATCTACACAATAAACAAATGCCGATTTATAGAGTTCAGATTTAAGTTAAAATATTATTTAATTGCATACAAGTCATTAAATAAAATTTATCCCCTTTAATAAATCTCATGCCACATAATAATAATAATATATTTATTATTTTGTGGTGAGAGCCAACTTGCGCAATAAAAAATATTATATAATGGTCTTGTTAATTAATATTTTTCAAAAAACTCAGTCTTGGTCCGTTCGAACTACTCTAGCATTTATTGAACAAACAAATAAAATTTTTATTCATAAATAAATATTTTATTCATAAATAAATATTTTATTCACAATCTAGTGAATAAATATTTATTAAAAAATTCAATAAATAAAATAAATATTTTATTCACAAGCTGATGAATAAATATTTATTTAATTTATGTGATCTTGAATAAAATTATTCCTTGAACTTGAGAACAATATTTATTCTATTAATTAAACTCAAATAGAATTTAATTGAGATCAACGGAAAAACTTATGTGTGACCCTCTAGGATTCTTTCTCATTGGAATTAGGTGAGGTTAAGTCCAAGATCACTGTTTAGCAATGGGTTAAGAAGAGATTTTTTTTAAGTTTTTTTTATAAAAATATTCTTCTAAAACATGCTGGGTTATTTAAAAAAAAAAATACACCACAAAGGCAGCATCCGCAATGCCTCCTTTCACCTAAAACAATATATATATATATTTTAAATATTTTTTTTGTTTTGTTTTGTTTATATATATATATAAACAAAGCAAAAATAAAGAAAAATAAAATTTTCAGCAGAATTTATCCGCTATTTAAAATCCAGCAGTACTGTCATTACAGCAGTCTGGATTCTGACAGAAACTCTCACCCATGGATCCATTTTATAAGAGAGATTACCCTGAAAATCATTCTGCATTTCCGATGTGGGATTCTGGTTCTCCCTTTCCTGTGTAGAACATTCTGCATTTCTGATATGAGATTCTATTTCAAGTACGTGACTTTGAAAGACTATAAAATATAAACTATAAGAGAAATATAAATGAAACTTAAAACATGTATTAAACATATAAAAATAGTTGAAAACAAAAGAATTTCATAAAAAATGATGATAAACAATAATTTATAAGCTTTCAAAACCACCTACTTGAAACTTAAAAATGTTTCAAGTACATGACTTTGAAAGCTTATAAAATATAAATTACAAGACCAACATAAATGAAACTTAATACATGGATTAAACATATAAAAAATAGTTGAAAATAAAAATAATTTCGTAAATTTTTTTTATGGAAAATAATTTATAAGTTTTCAAAGACACCTACATGAAACTTAAAAATGTTTCAAGCATGTGACTTTGAAAGCCTATAAAATATAAACTATAAGACCGATATAAATGAAACTTAAAACATGGATTAAACATATAACAAATAGTTGAAAATAAAAAAGAATTTCGTAAAAAATGTTCATGAAAAACAATTTATAAGCTTTCAAAATCACCTACTTGAAACTTAAAAATGATTCAAGTATGTGGCTTTGAAAGATGATAAAATATAAACTATAAGACCGATATAATTTGAAGTTAAAACATGGATTACATTATATAGTAACTAATTATTAATTATTTAATAATTAATTAGTTACATAGTAATATAATTATTAATTATATAATAATTAATTAGTTAATTAGTAGTATAATTATTAATTATATAATTTGTAATTAGCTAATTAGTAATTATTAATCATCAATTATATAGTAACTAATTAGTTAATTAGTAATATAATTATTAATTGTATAATAGTTAATTAGTTAATTTTTTGAGAAAGATAGAGCCAAGACCCTTTTTATAATTTGTTAATTAGTAATATAATTATAAATTATAATTATTCAATATAATTATTAATTAGTATTTATTAAAAATTATTATATAATAATTAATTAGTTAATTGGTAATGCAATTATTAATTATATAGTAATTAATTAGTAATATAATTATTCATTATGATTATTAATTAGTAATTATTAAAAATTAGTATATAACAAATAATTAGTTAATTAATAAAATAATTATTCTTTATAATTATTTATTATAATTATTCATTATAATTATTCATTATAATTATTAATTATATAACTATTAATTGTATAATAATTAGTTAGTTAATTAGTTATTATTAATAATTAATTATATAATAATTAATTAGTTAATTAGTAATATAATTAGTTAATTAATAATATAATTAGTTAATTAGAAATATCATTATTAATTATTTAATAATTAATTAGTTACTTATTAATATAATTATTAATTATATAATAATTAATTAGTTAATTAATAATATAATTATTAATTATATAATTTGTAATTATTTAATTAGTAATTATTAATCATTAATTATATACTAACTAATTAGTTAATTAGTAATATAATTATTAAATATAAAATAGTTAATTAGTTAATTTTTTGAGAAAGATAGAGCTGAGGCCCTTTTTATAATTAGTTAATTAGTAATATAATTATAAATTATATTTATTCATTATAATTATTAATTAGTTTTTTCTTAAAAATTATTATATAATAATTAATTAGTTAATTGGTAAAATAATTATTAATTATAAAATAGTTAATTAGTTAATTAGTAATATAATTATTCATTATAATTATTAATTAGTAATTATTAAAAATTATTATATAATAATTAATTAGTTAATTAGTAATATAATTATTCATTACAATTATTCATTATAATTATTAATTATTAATTATTAATTATTAATTAGTTAATTAATAATATAATTATCAATGATATAACTATTAATTATATAATAATTAGTTAGTTAAATAGTAATTATTAATAATTAATTATATAATAATTAATTAGTTTATTAGTAATATAATTAGTTAATTAATAATATAATTATTAATTATTTAATAATTAATTAGTTACTTAGTAATATAATTATTAATTATATAATAATTAATTAGTTAATTAGTAATATAATTATTAATTATATAATTTGTAGTTAGTTAATTAGTAATTATTAATCATTAATTATATAATAATTAATTAGTTAATTAGTAATATAATTATTAAATATATAATAGTTAATTTGTTATTTTTTTTTGAGAAAGATAGAGTTGAGTCCCTTTTTATAATAAGTTAATTAGTAATATAATTATAAATTACAATTATTCATTATAATTGTTAATTTGTATTTATTAAAAATTATTATATAATAATTAATTAGTTAATTGGTAATGCAATTATTAATTATATAATAGTTAATTAGTTAATTAGTAATATAATTATTCATTATGATTATTAATTAATAATTATTAAAAATTAGTATATAACAATTAATTAGTTAATTAGTAAAATAACTATTCTTTATAATTATTTATTATAATTATTCATTATAATTATTCATTATAATTATTCATTATAATTATTAATTATATAACTATTAATTGTATAATAATTAGTTAGTTAATTAGTTATTATTAATAATTAATTAGTTAATTAATTAATTAATAATATAATTAGTTAATTAGAAATATCATTATTAATTATTTAATAATTAATTAGTTACTTAGTAATATAATTATTAATTATATAATAATCAATTAGTTAATTAGTTAGATAATTATTAAATATATAATTTGTAATCAGTTAATTAGTAATTACTAATCATTAATTATATACTAACTAATTAGTTAATTAGTAATATAATTATTAAATATAAAATAGTTAATTAGTTAATTTTTTGAGAAAGATAGAGGTGAGGCCCTTTTTATAATTAGTTAATTAGTAATATAATTATAAATTATAATCATTCTTTATAATTATTAATTTGTTTTTATTAAAAATTATTATACAATAATTAATTAGTTAATTGGTAAAATAATTACTAATTATACAATAGTTAATTAGTTAATTAGTAATATAATTATTCATTATAATTATAAATTATAAATTATTAATTATCAATTAGTTAATTAATAATATAATTATCAATTATATAACTATTAATTTAATAATAATTAGTTAGTTAATTAGTAATTATTAATAATTAATTATATAATAATTAATTAGTTAATTAGTAATATAATTAGTTAATTAATAATATAATTATTAATTATTTAATAATTAATTAGTTACTTAGTAATATAATTATTAATTATATAATAATTAATTATTCAATTAGTAATATAATTATTAATTATATAATTTTTAGTTAGTTAATTAGTAATTATTAATAAATAATTATATAATAATTAATTAGTTAATTAATAATATAATTATTAAATATATAACAATTAATTTGTTATTTTTTTGAGAACGATAGAGCTGAGGCCCTTTTTATAATTAGTTAATTAGTAATATAATTATAAATTACAATTATTCATTATAATTATTCATTAGTATTTATTAAAAATTATTATATAATAATTAATTAGTTAATTGGTAATGCAATTATTAATTATATAATAGTTAATTAGTTATTTAGTAATATAATTATTCATTATGATTATTAATTAGTAATTATTAAAAATTAGTATATAACAATTAATTAGTTAATTAGTAAAATAATTATTCTTTATAATTATTTATTATAATTATTCATTATAATTATTAATTATATAACTATTAATTGTATAATAATTAGTTAGTTAATTAGTTATTATTAATAATTAATTATATAATAATTAATTAGTTAATTAGTAATATAATTATTTAATTAATAATATAATTAGTTAATTAGAAATATCATTATTAATTATTTAATAATTAATTAGTTACTTAGTAATATAATTATTAATTATATAATAATTAATTAGTTAATTTGTAATATAATTATTAAATATATAATTTGTAATTAGTTAATTAGTAATTATTAATAATTAATTATATACTAACTAATTAGTTAATTAGTAATATAATTATTAAATATAAAATAGTTAATTAGTTAATTTTTTGAGAAAGATAGAGCTGAGGCCCTTTTTATAATTAGTTAATTAGTAATATAATTATAAATTATAATTATTCATTATAATTATTAATTAGTTTTTTATTAAATATTATTATATAATTATTAATTAGTTAATTGGTAAAATAATTATTAATTATACAATAGTTGATTAGTTAATTAGTAATATAATTATTCATTATAATTATTAATTAGTAATTATTAAAAATTATTATATAATAACTAATTAGTTAATTAGTAATATAATTATTCATTATAATTATTCATTATAATTATTCATTATAATTATTAATTATTAATTATTAATTATTAATTAGTTAATTAATAATATAATTATCAATTATATAACTATTAATTGTATAATAATTAGTTAGTTAATTAGTAATTATTAATAATTAATTATATAATAATTAATTAGTTAATTAGTAATGTAATTAGTTAATTAATAATATAATTATTAATTATTTAGTAATTAATTAGTTACTTAGTAATATAATTATTAATTATATAATAATTAATTATTTAATTAGTAATATAATTATAAATTATATAATTTGCAGTTAGTTAATTAGTAATTATTAATCATTAATTATATAATAATTAATTAGTTAATTAGTCATATAATTATTAAATATATAACAGTTAATTTGTTATTTTTTTTGAGAAAGATAGAGCTGATGCCCTTTTTATAATTAGTGAATTAGTAATATAATTATAAATTATAATTATTCATTATAATTGTTAATTAGTATTTATCAAAAATTATTATATAATAATTAATTAGTTAATTGGTAATATAATTATAAATTATATAATAGATAATTAGTTAACTAGTAATATAATTATTAATTATAATTTTTCATTATAATTATTAAATTGTAATTATTAAGTCATTATATTACTAATTAATTGGTCAATTATTATATAATTAATTATTAATAATTACTAATTAACTAATTAATTATTATATAATTAATTATTAATAACATTAATTAAATAATTAAATAATTTATTATATGTTTAATCCATGTTTTAACTTTAAATTATATTGGTCTTATAGTTTATATTTTATTGTCTTTCAAAGACACATACTTGAATCATTTTTAAGTTTCAAGTAGGTGGTTTTGAAAGCTTATAAATTATTTTCCATGAACATTTCTTACGAAATTCTTTTTATTTTCAACTATTTGTTATATGTTTAATCCATGTTTTAAGTTTCATTTATATCGATCTTATACTTTATATTTTATAGGCTTTCAAAGTCACGTACTTGAAACATCTTTAAGTTTCATGTAAGTGTCTTTGAAAACTTATAAATTATTTTCCATCAACATTTTTTACGAAATTATTTTTATTTTCAACTATTTGTTATATGTTTAATCCATGTATTAAGTTTCATTTATATTGGTCTTGTAGTTTATATTTTATACGATTTCAAAGTCATGTACTTGAAACATTTTTAAGTTTCAAGTAGGTGGTTTTGAAAGCTTATAAATTATTTTTTATCATCATTTTTTATGAAATTCTTTTTGTTTTCAACTATTTTTATATGTTTAATCCATGTTTTAAGTTTCATTTATATTGTTCTTATAGTTTATATTTTATTGTCTTTCAAAATCACGTACTTGAAACAGAATCCCACATCGGAAATGCAGAATGTTCTGCGCATGAAAGAGAGAACCAGAATCCCACATTAGAAATGCAAAATGATTTTCAGGATAAGCTCTCTTATAAAAGGGAGCCCTGTGTGAGAGCTTCTGTCAGAATTCAGATTGCTGTAATGGCAGTACTGCTGGATTTTAAATAGCGGATAAATTCAGTTGAAAAATTTATTTTTATTTTTATTTTTTTCTTATATATATATATATAAACAAAACAAAATAAAAATAAAAATAAAAATATTTTTTTAAAAAAAATATTTTTTTTTGTTTTTTATGTTTTAGGGGAAAGGAGGCATCACGGATGTCACCATTCACCCGCGCCCAAAGGCGGCATAATGGATGCCGCCTTTGTGGCGTATTTTTTTTAAAAAATTTAACCCAACATGTTTTATAAAAATATTTTTTTAGAAAAACTTATAAAAAAAATTTCATTAAGACACCTAAAGAAAGAACTTAATGTCGCAACGTCGACAATCACATACGAACACTCACTGTGTAATATAATCCATTTGTCACAATATCTCATCAATTAGGATGCACATCCGTGTCATCAACCTATATGTTTGATATGTCTTTCTTTGTCTATCTGAAATAAACATGTCATTACACCATGGTTATGGAATTTAACGTGATGGTTCTATTCCAATCAAAGGGCTGAGATATCAGCTTCTATAAAGATAAAAGGTATAAATCCTTCATCGACATATTCATTAATGACATTTCACTCATGATGCACTCAACGTATCTAACTTCTTCATGAACTATTATCGTCATGGTTTACGAAATACATCTAAGTACACGAGTTTGTAATATGCATTAATACTAATCTTAAAGTCTAAGGATCGTCACATACGCTTCGTAGATAGAAATATTCGATGACACTAAAACATACGGAATTCCTACTGGCGGGTCTATTCTCATAATCTCATATTTTAGAGATTACAAAGTGCGAACTTCATGAGAAGAAGCCTCATCTGCTTATGAGTACTCACACCTGACAGTCTATGTACTACATGTCCCACACTATGGAAATTTTGGTTTTTTGAGACAGGCTATTTGCGACAAAAATATGACCCATCACAAATAGTCCGTTGAAATATACTATTTGTGATGAGAATTTTAACCTGTCGCAAATACTATTTTTTACCGCCGCCTCAATTAATAACCACGTAACTATTCGCGATGGGACCCATCGCAAATAATATTATTTTCGATGGAAGTCCCATCACAAATAATTCCATCACCGAAGATCTAACCTATATATACCCCCTCCGATTTTTTTATTCACAACTTCTCTCAAATTCTCTGACCCTCTATGCTCTGATATATTTTAGTTTAAAATTTTTAGAGTTTCAAAAGTTACAACAGATCAACTTTCAAGTATTATATTCGTTGAAAGAATCATTTTCAAGGTAATTTTTATTTAATTTATTTTATTTAATATTAGTAATAATTATAATTGATTAGTAGTAATTAGATTTAATTAAAATTAATTAGTTTTTTTGCATTATTTTTTTAGAAATATTTAATTTTAATTTACATTAATACTTTTAATTAAAATTAAATAGTTCTAATTTGCAATAATTTATTTTATTTTTTTTGTAATTAGTAATAATTAGTTGCAATTATTAATAAATAGTTGTAATTAATATTTTTTTAATAATTAGTGATAATCAGTAACAATTGGTGGTAATTAGTCATAATTGGAAGTAATTAGTAATAATTGGTAATATATTATATAAATTACTAATAAGTTGTTATACATTAATAAAAATTAATGTTAATTAGTGATAATTAGAAAAAATTAGTAAAATTAGTAAAAATTAGTAAAAATTAGTAAAAGTTAGTAAAAATTAGTAATAATTAGCAGTAAGTAGAAAAAATTAAAGGTAATTAGTAAAAATTAGGGTTAATTAGTAATAATTAGTGTTAATTAGTAATAATTAATAAAAATTAGTAATAATTAATAAAAATTAGCCATAATTAATAAAAATTCATAATAATTAGTGGCAATTAGTAATAATTAGTGATAATTAATAAAAAATAATAAAAAATAGTAATAATTAATAAAAATTAGTAATAATCAAAAAAACTAGTAATAATTAGTGGTAATTAGTAATAATTAGTGGTAATTAGTAATAATTAATTGTAATTAGTAATAATTAATAAAAATTAGTAAAAATTAATAAAAATTAATAAGAATCAATAACAATTAATAAAAATTAGTGGTAATTAGCGATAATTAGGAATAATTAGCGATAATTAGTAAAAATTAGGAATAATTAGTGTTAATTAGTGGAAATTAGCGGTAATTAGCAGTAAATAGCGGTAAATAGCGGTAAATAGCGGTAAATAGTAATAAGTAGTAATAAATAGCAATAAATGTAATAAATATTAATAAATAGTAATAAATAGTAATAAATAGTAGTAAATAGTAATAAATAGTAATAAATAGTAGTAAATAGTAATAAATAGTAATAAATAGTAATAAATAGTAATAATTAGTAATAACTAGTAATAATTAGGAATAAATAGCGGTAATTAGTAAAAATTAAGAATAATCAGCAGTAATTAGCAGTAATTAGTAATAAATAGAAATAAATAGTAATAAATATTAACAAATAGTAATAAATAGTAATAAATAGGAATAAATAGTAATAAACAGTAATAAATAGTAATAAATAGTAATAATTAGAAATAAATAGTAATAAATAGTAATAAATAGTAATAAATAGTAATAAATAGTAATAAATCGTAATAAATAGTAATAAATAGTTATAAATAGTAATAAGTAGTAATAAATAGTAATAAATAGTAATAAATAGTAATAAAGAGTAATAAATAGTAATAATTAGTAATAATTAGCAATAATTAGTAATAATTATCAATAATTAGTAATAATTACCAATAATTAGTAATAATTAGCAATAAACAATAATTGGTAATAATTAGCAATAATTAGCAATAATTAGTATTAATTAGTAGTAATTAGTAATAATTAGTAATAATTAGTAATAAATAGTATTAATTAGTATTAATTAGTATTAATTAGTATTAATTAGTAATAATTAGTAATAATTAATAATAATTAGTAATAATTAGTTATAATTAGTAATAATTTAGAATAATTAGTAATAAATAGTAACAATTAGTAATATACAGTAACAATTAGTGGTAATTAGTAATAATTAGCGGTAATCAGTAAAAATTAGCCGTAATTAGATAAAATTAATTGCAAATAATATTTTAACTATTTTAATTTTAAATTGCAATTGAATGAGTCATATGATGCCACAACGTCTCAAACACAGGATGAGAGTCAGGCCAAGACCGAGGATCAAAACTCCATTGCAGTAGGATTTGATGATGTTGTATGGATGCAAGTGATGTAGCATGCCTTCAAGAAAGACCGATTTGTTAGTATCATCTCTCGATTGACGTCTAAGAGTTATTATGGTACCGTTGTGATGTCGGCGTGCAACTCGAGAGAAGCTTGTGGAGAGTCATCATCATCTGCTGCACAGTATGAGGAGCAACTGTGAGCTCAGGGTGAGCTTATAGAGACCATGCATAGGGAGCAGGAAGAGCTCCATTGACAACATCAACAACAACAGGAGGAGGAGATGTATCGATGACAACAGTAGTAACATGAGCAGAATATGAAGTACATGCAACATCTGAATCATGGTTTAGGGATGAAGTTCCCTCCATCATCTCTTCTAACTCACCCAAATGACCCAACTTAGGGATTTATATACAGTTTATGATAAACATTTGAATGTAATTTTTTGTAATATTTTTATTAATCCATATATTTACATTTCTATATACTTCGTTTTTTATATTGTTATGAATATTGTGTTTTTATTATTTATTATTTTGTTATTATTTATTATTTTGTTATTATTTATTATTTTATTATTATTTATTATTTTATTATTTATTACTATCGATTTATTTATTATTTTATTATTTTATTATTATGATTATTATTATTATATAATTTTATTATTATTATTATTATTATCATATTTTGTTGTGAATATTGTGTTTTTTATTAATTTTATTAGTTTTTAGTATTTTATTTGTTATTTTAATTATTTTTTATTAATTTTATTAGTTTTTATTATGTTTATTATTATTATTATTATTTTATTAAATTTTATTAATATATATATATATATATATATATATATTATGTATTTATGTTTTTTGTGATGGGATTCGTACCCTGTCGTAAATACTTATTTGCAATGGGCTCGTTATAAAAGAGTTTTTTAAAAACCCGAATAAATTATTTATGACAGACCATCTCAAAAAAAGTATTTGTGACAGGATCCCATTGAAAAAGACCCGTCACAAATGATTTTATTTTCAGTAGTTCCATCATAGTACATTATCCAACCACATAATGTTATTTAAGAATATAGTCATAACAAATCAATGTTCTCATCATAGTAAGGAACTACAGTGAATTTATCAATACAATGTGTACTTTAGGAAATTATTACATTAAAGTAATGTAGAACAACAAACAAAATGTAATAAGAAGTTTTATTAATATTCAATACATCGAATATACATGTAATCAAAGTACAAACAATTGGTCCTATGACACCAACTCCAAAAAACATCCACTTGAACTAGAACCAACTACTTATGAACTTCAGTCCGCTAGACCTCAAATGTTAGTCATGTTTCTGCTGAGTCAAGGATTTATTCAAGGGGTCCACCACATTTTCTTCCATGAAATTATTGCTCACTGCAACTTCACCTCTCTGAGAAAAATCCTTCAAGAGATGATACTTCTGAAGTATGTGCTTCGTCCGTTGATGCAACCTTGTCTCTTTTGCAAGAGCCACCGTTACAGTATTATCATAATAGAGTGTGATAAAATCTTTACTACTAGATACCACATCAAGATATTTGATGAAGTTGTGCATCCATACTACTTCTTTATCTTCCTCAGAAAACACAATATACTTAGACTCTACTATATAATCTGCAACTACAACCTACTTTGAGCTCTTCCATCTCACAAAACCACTATTAAAAGTGAAGATGTATCCTGTTTGTGACTTTATTTCATCTTTATTAGTTTGGAAAATAGAATCTACATACCCTTTGATAACTAGTTCCTTATCTCCTCCATAATCCGGGGATATATCCTTAGTACGCTTTAGATACTTAAGGATGGTCTTGACTGCTATCCAATGATGGTTACCTGGATCATATTAATATCTTCCTACCACACTTAATGTGTAGGAAACATCTATAATAGTACATAGCATTTCATACATGACTGAACCAATCACTGATTCATATGGAATCCTTTTCATTCTATTTCTTTCCTCATGTGCATGAGGACACATTTTCCTAGAAAGATGAATGCTATGTGATGTTGGAAATAATCCCCCTTTGAATTGTTCCATACTGTATCTCTTTAGTAACTTATCAATGTGTGTACTTTGACTTAGGCTGAGAAACCTCTTATATCTATCACGATAGATCTTGTTCCCAAGAATATATAATTCTTGTCCCAAGTCCTTAATAGAGAATCATTTATTCAACCATTCCTTAATAGATTATAAGACAGATATTTTGTTTCCAATGAGTAATATTTCATCAATATATACTATTAAGAAAATGACTTCACTCCCAGTAAACTATTTATAGACACATTACTCACATTCATTCTTTATGAAACTAAATTCTGTTATAGCCTCATCAAAATGAATGTTCCATGACATGGATGCTTTATTTAATCCATAAATGGATCTTTGTAACTTGTATACCTTGTTGGAATCCTTTGGAGTCACAAACCCTTCAGGATATGTCATATAGACATCTTCATGAAGGTTCCCATCAAGAAAGGCTATTTTTAAATCCATTTTACAAATCTTATAATCATGGAAATCTGCATTGGCATGTAGAATTTTGATGGATTTTAGCATTGTAACTGGTGAAAATGTTTCGTCGTAGTCAATGCATTGAAGCTATTTAAACCCTTTTGAAACCAGTCACACCTTATAGGTACCGACTTGTCCTTCCATGTCCATTTTATTCTTGAATACCCATTTCCAACCAACGATCTTCACATCTACTGGAGGGTCTACCAAAATCTAGAATTGGTTTTGGTACATGGAATCTATTTCAGAATTCATGGATTCTTTCCACTTATAAACATTTATGAAACTTACTACTTCCTTGTAGGTTAGAGGATCATTATTATCAACAAATAACGAGTCACCATCCCCAGTGACTAGAAATCCACACTGCTCTGGTTCTATAACTTCTATAGTACTCCTACGTAGTAATTTTGTCTCTGAAATAATTTATTCTTCCACAGGGTTTTGTGGAATTTTTTTATGCCAACTCTTATGTATGTTGATCTTGGACTTCATTAAATTCTATATCACTCCCACTATCTCTTTTATAGATAAGATCCTCCTCAAGAAATGTGGGACGTCTTTCAACCAAAACCTTTTTGTCTGAAGGATTGTATAGGTAGTATCGTTTTTTTCCTTTGGTATATCCTATAAAGATACACTTTGTTCCTTGGGGTGAAAGCTTGTTACCTGAAGAGGTATTAACAAATGATTTGCAATCCCACACATTTAAAAAAGACAACACATGTTTTTTTTATATTCCACAATTGGTATGGTATAATTTCTATTGCTTTAGTTGGCACTCGGTTTAGTACGTATACTACTGTTTGTAACGTGTATCCCAAAAGGATAATTGAAGACTTGCATGACTCATCATTGATCTCACCATATTCAACAAGGTGTGGTTACTACTTTCACTTACATCATTCCATTGAGGTGTATAAGGAGGAGTGAGTTGAGATAAAATCTAAAACTCTTGTAAATAATCAATGAATTCTTGATTAAGATATTCTCCACCATGTTCTGAGCGAAGTTTCTTAATCTTCTTACCAAGCTGGTTCTCAACTTCATTGTTTTATTCCTTGAATCTATCAAAAAATTCTAACTTATACCTCATTAAGTATACATATAAATATCTACTAAAATCATCAATAAAAGTTATGAAGTATGAGTACCCACCCATTGATTCAATAGAAAATGATCCACACACATTGGTATAAACTAATTCAACAAGCTCTGTAGTCCTTTCACCTTTTCCACTAAATGGATGTTTGGACATTTTTCCTTGTAAACATGCATGGAATACACCAAGTGGTTTTAGTTCAAATGAATCTAAATATCCATCTCGATGTAATTTAGTCAAGTGATTTTCATTTACATGACCTATCCAATGATGCTAAATTTGGGTGTGGTGTGAGTCATGTGAATTAACTTCGTTATCGATTTACATTATTTGGTTTGTGTAATCACACACATAAAGGCTGTTATTTAAATGTTCCTTACCATAACAAATGAAATATTTATAAAATAAGAAACATTTATTCCCAAATTTGAAAATACATCCATCCATATCAAGTCCAGATACAAAAATAATGTTTTTAGTAACTGAAGGAACATAATAAAAACCATTTAAAAGCAAGATCATTTCGGTCAGTAATGTGAGTTGGTAGTCCCTGATAGCTAAAACATAAAGTTTAACTCTATTGGATACTCAAAGATCTACCTCTCCTCAGTCAATCTTTCTGAATCTACTTGGTTCCTGTATTTGAATACATATGTGATCACCATAAGATGTATCTAATACCCAATTTTTAGAAAAAGATAAGTTGAACTCGATAAAAAAAACACCCTAAGCTTCACCTTTCTTCTTTGGTTGGGTGTTGTTTTTCTTCTAGTATACCTTCCTACCACATAAAAAATAGACAGCATCATGTTCCCTTGCTTTCCCTTGATATTCCTCTTCTTGGAAGGGTGTGAAGAATCTTTGGGATTAAATCTATTTGCTTGAACTTTCTATTTTTTCACCATAAGAACAGAAGGTTTTTCATGTTTCATATCCTTATCCACTTGGAAAAGAAGACTAAGAAGATATGGTAGAGTTTTATCAATGTTGTTCATATTAAAATTTAAAACAAATATGGAGAAGATTCAATGGAATGATTCCAGAATGAGGTTGGTGCCCGGTTCTTCAGGGTGTTTAAACCCTATAACCTGTAAGCGCACAATGTAGACAATGAGCTTGACTACATGAGGCTTATCTAGAGAACACTCTCCAAGATTTCTCTAAAAGAAAACCTTGTAAATCTCAAACCATTCCTATCTAGATATATCCTAGTAAAGACCACATAGGTACTCAATCATTCTATAGGCATCCATGTTTTTGTGAGACTTTATTAGTTCAATAGAAATTTATGAAAGCATCAAACATTGAATGTTGATTATGTCACTCAAATGTTTTTTATAGACAAGAAACTCTTCATTACACACCTCTTTAATAGGAAGATCAGACATTAAGGATTCTAGCATGTAATATTTCCATTCATGGCGTAACACACACTACCACAAAATAGGGAAAGGGAAGTGCTGCCCTTTATCAACGCTAAATAGAAAGCACTGATAAAAGGTAACATTTATCAGCACTTTTAATGAGCACTGATAAAGGTTCTGTCGGTTTTTATTTAATAACCCTAATAGGCCATCCTCGCTTGCACGCGGTCAAGCTCTCTTGGAAGCTGAACCAGGCCCCTCGCTGCGCAACCTCGTCCTCCTCCTCCTCGTGCTCCTTGTCCTCCTCCTTCCTCCTCCTTCCTCCTCCTCATCCTCCTCATCCCCCTCCTTCTCCGCCACCGCCTCTACCATCACCGCCACCTCCACCTCTGCCACCACTGCCGCCTCCACCCTTGCTACCACGACCATCATCGCCTCGTCCTCCTCCTCCTCGTGCTCTCAAGGTGGGATGTGAGTTCCATGGATGGTATTCCCTTGGTATATTATTTATATATTGTGTGTGTGAGGACCAAATAGTGAATATAAATGTGAGATAGGAATGATACCATATCTTGAGCCTAATTCTAATAAGGATTTCCATAATAGATAGTGTGGTCTTAATGTGATTATGATTATGTCTAGGGATGTGATTCATAATTAGTGATGAGTGTCGAGGATGATGCATGTTGGTCAACTTGTTTTAGAAATTGTTTATCTTCATCCGTGCCTTGTACTTGCACCCATGAATTTGAAGGTGAGTATGCGTACACGATATTTGACCTTCTTTGAGAAGAGTTTCTGGAAGAGTATAAGAGACATGAAGTAATGAATATCATTAGAGTATTGGAAAAAATGTGGTTGCTATAAACAATGTGGCAATCAACTTGTGCAACGTGGCCTAAGTTACAACTTGCAGGTATTGTACTTTATTTTTTTCTGGAGGGTTTCAGTGTAAATGCATTTTAGAATGATCATTGCTATTCATTTTCTTTTAGGTTTTTTTGACAGCCGAGGGGAAAGGGTGGGGTCTGCAGACATTGGAGGATATGTCGAAGGGTGACTTTATGGGAAATTACATCCTATATTTTTTCAACATTTCCATAGTATCTAACATCTAACCAAATGGAATCTTTGCCCTTCAAGATCCCCGAACCCCGATGGTGATCGGGGTTCGGGGAGTTTGAAGGGAAAAGAGGCCATTTCTCCAACATATTCACACACAAAATCACCCTTCAACATATCCTCCAATGTCTGCAGACCCCACATTATTTGTAGCAACCACATTTGCTCCAACACTCTAATGATCTTCATTGCTTCATGTCTCTTATACTCTTCCAGAAACTCTTCTCTAAGAAGGTCAACTATCGTGTACGTATACTCAACTTCAAATTCATGGGTGAAATTACAAGGCACGGATGAAGATAAAAAATTTCCAAAACAAGTTGACCAATGTAAGTATTTAATGGTACCTTTATGCTTTGTAGCATGTTTTTTTCTAATTTATTTATTTGTATATGTGACAGACATACTAGGTGATATTTTTTGTATTATGGGTTTATCAGGAGTCTGTATGATTTCCTGTTTCCACATTTCATTTTAAATAGCATGTTATAATTATATATTTACTGTACCCTAATGGCTCAAATAGTCAGGCATATTGTAGATGTTGCTAGAATGCTGTAGGATTCTTTTTACCCAATGGTAGTACATTTTTAGGATGTTTTCACTGATGAGGTATAAAATTTACTTCTTAATAAAGAGATAAACTTTATAATCTAGTTAGTTTTGGGAGAAAATTCAGTTTCTATCACAATTTATAAAATAACACCAAAAGAGAATCAGTTTTTTGAATTACAATTTGATGATATAGAATATAATGGTTTCATATGGCATAGTACTTTACCATGGGGTTTTATAGTTCTCTAAAATAGATGGTTGATTGGTATTTATTCTTTTGTTGGACTATTGGAGATTGAACCTGATGAGATTCATGAATATGTATCCACATCCACGTATTGATAGTCACATTGATCATCTATGAGGTTCTATGATCTTCTCCAAGATAGATTTGACATTAGGATACCATTAGATGAGTTGGACATCGATGGACCTACCATGGACTACTTTTAGGAGTATTTATGGCCTGTATGATTTTTTAGCGATGATTTTTGGTTTAACTAATGCATTGGTTGTATTAAGGGACTTGATGAATAGGATATTTCATCCTTTTTTGGATCAATTTTTAGTAGTTTTTTTTTCAATTAAATATTAGTGTACTCCCAACCCATAGTTGATCTTGACCAACATCTTATCATCACCTTGAGTACATTGAGATAACATCATATTTATTACTGTTTTCTCCTGTTACTCATTGGTTTCCTCTTGTTCGCATGTCATGTATTTTCTAAGGAATCATTTAGTCTTTGTAAGACTAACTTGGAATAAATTTGATATATGTCAGATTAAATCAGGTATCTTATACATACACGATGTTCACCCTACTGGACACACCATGTATATGGATTTCACATGTGTTTAAAGAAATTTGTACCATGATTTGTTTTTATAAAACCCAAAAAATGCTACCTGATTAATTAAAAAATAATATTAGGCAAGTTATTGAGATAGAACCCATAAAGACGATCAATATGAATAAAGAATGGATGAATACCAATCGATTGAAAAAAGAGTATGAAGATGGCGTGAAAGAGTTTATCAAGTTTGCATAAGATCATGCATGTGACCCTTCTCAAATCCTTTGTCCATGTTTACGTTGTTGTTATTCAAGACAAATTAGTCTAGAGGAGTTGGAAGAACACCTAATCTGTCACGGAATAGATCGAAGTTATACATGTTGGAATAAACACGGGGAAAAAACCAATGTAGGTAGTGACTCAGAGAACACGAAATTTTATAGATCATCTGATATGATTAGAAGCGTGAACAGTGAAGATGATCGTATGGAGGGTGTGATTATAGATGTGAACGATGATGAAGATCGTATTGAAGAAATGACAAGGACAGTTGAAGATGAGCTTCATGATTGCCCAAAATTGTTTGAGAAGTTAAAGAGTTGTGAAAAAATGCCATTGTATGCTGGTTGCACTAAATATACAGCATTGTCATCCATATTGAAGCTGTATAATTTGAAAGCAGGCAACGGGTGGAGTGATGCCAGTTTTACAGAACTACTTTCTCTCCTGAATGACATGCTCCCAGAAGATAATGAACTCCCAAGACGAACATATGATGCCAAACGAATGCTACGATCGATGGGTATGATCTTTGAAAGAATACATGCTTTCCCGAATGACTGTATATTGTTTTGCAAGGACCACAAATCACTTAAAGAATGCCCAAAGTGTGGTGCTTCCCGATACAAGAAAGATGATTCTAGTCCTATGAAATTTGTATGGTATTTTCCAATCATTCCTAGGTTTAGACGCCTATATGGAAGTGAGGAGACTGCAGGACAATTGACATGGAATGCAGATACAAGAATTAAAGATGGGAAACTACGTCACCCTGAAGACTCTCCTCAGTGGAAGAGAATTGATCACGAGTATCCTGAATTTGGGAACAAGCCAAGAAACCTTCTTCTGGCGTTATCTACAGATGGGGTGAATCCTTTTGGTTTTCAAAATAGTAGTCACAGTACATGGCCGGTTATGTTGGTAAATTATAATTTACCACCGTGGTTATGCATGAAATGAAAATAAATCATGTTATCTATGATTATATCAGGACCAAAGAAACCGGGTAATGATATTGATGTTTATTTGGCCTCATTGATCGAGGATTTGAAAATATTGTGGGATTCAGGTGTTACGATGTATGATGCTTAAAAAAATGAATAGTTCACATTAAAATCCATGTTGTACGGGACGATAAATGACTTTCCTTCTTATGAAAATTTGTCAGGATATAGCATTAAAGGAACTCAAGGGTTTCCCATTTGCGAACAAGGTACACAGTCAATTAGGTTGAAACATTTATTGAAAACCATGTTTCTAGGACATCACAGATTTCTACCCCGACGACATAAGTACCAATCTTGGATGAAATCATTTGATGGAAGTTCAGAGGAACGTACAACACCGTCTCCACTAACAGGTGATCAATTGTTTGAGAAAGTGAATATTTGGACACTACTTTTGGTAAACCGTTTTTGAAAAACCTTACGAAAACTGGTTGGAAAAAGCGATCAGTTTTTTTTGAATTACCATACTGGAATTGTTTGTATGTCATACATTTTCTTGATGTTATGCATGTTGAAAAAAATGTATGTGATAGTGTCATTGGCACGTTGCTAAATGCACCCGGCAAAACAAAGGATGGAATTAAGGATAGATTAGACATGGTTGAGATGGGAATACGAGAAGAGTTGGCACCAGTGAAGGGTGAAAAACGAACATTTCTTCCTCCTGCTGCTTACACTCTTTCTAGGCTGGAGAGATATTAGTTTTGAAACTTCTTGAACGACGTAAAGGTTCCATAAGGGTATTCATCAAATATCAATAACATCGTGTCAATGGGAGATTTAAAATTAAAGGGTCTGAAATCACATGACTGCCATGTTTTGATGCAAGATCTAATTACTATAGATTTATGTTGCATTTTTCCCAAGAATGTCTGCCATACATTAACGAAGCTCTGTTTCTTCTTCAAAGCTATATGCAGCAAAGTTATAGACCCGGCGAAATTGCCAACTATGGAAAGAGAAATTTCCATCATATTATGTGAATTGGAAATGTTATTCCTGCAAAATTTGTTTGATATGATGGTTAATTTGATGGTTCATTTGGTGAGAGAGATTCGACTATGTGGTCCTGTACATTATAGATGGATGTACCCCATTGAACGGTAAATGAATATTTTGAAAGGGTATGTCAAAAACCGAAGTCGTCCAGAGGGTTGTATTGTGGAGCAATATATTGTTGAGGAAGCTGTTGAATTTTGTACCGAATACCTGTATGGTGTGGAAATCGTTGGCCTACCGAAATCTCATCACACTGAGTGGCTTGGGGGTGAAGGAATTTCTGGAAGAGTGGTTGTCACAATCAATATTACAGATCAGGAGCAGGCCCACCTTTACATTTTGCATAACAGTTTCGACATTGACCAATATATTCAAACCCACAAAGAAATTCTTAGGAATTTGAATCCTTCTAGGGATGAAAAATGGATATCAGATACACATAATCGATAGTTTATAGGATGGTTTCGAGACCATATTTTTAAGCAGTTAGATGAAAATCCAAACTCAATTTCAGAACGACTTCGATGGATGGCCGGAGGAGCAAGTGTGTACGTATTATCTTACAATTCTTATGCAGTTAATGGTTATACATTCTATACTAATGAACATGATGAAGACAATACCATGCAGAATAGTGGGGTTACACTTGTGGCTGAGGCAATGCATGTTTCTGGTACTAAGGAAAAAAATCCAATTTATGAGAATATGTCATACTTTGGCATCATCAAACAAATATGGGAGTTGGATTATACGAAATTAAAAGTGCCGATTTTTCAATGCAAGTGGGTTGATAACAGGAGTGCTGTTAAAATAGATGAATTAGGATTCGTGAAAGTTGATTTCAGTAAGGAAGGGGAGAAAGACGAACCATTTATAATGGCATCATAGGCAGTACAAGTATTTTATGTTCCAGACCCTGCAAACCGAAATTGGTCAATTGTTCTGTTATCGAACAAAACAACTAAAGGGTCAGATGAAAGTTCAACGGAGGTTGACCCTTTTATAGGGACTTCACAATCATTTCATAGCAGTCCAAATGTAGACGGTGTTTTTTATGTCAGAGGAGACCACAATGAAGGAATTTACATAGTCGATAGAGGAGTCAAATCACTTCAGCCTTTAAAGAAAAAAAAGAGAGTACAATAATCAGGTTATTTTTTTATTGTAACATACATTGTGTTACATTATGTTATTATCTGTTCGCTGTTGTTTTTATGAAATCTAAATTAAATATTAAACCACTTCTGCAGATAATGACTTCTGCACCTGTTGATGCGCCCAATCCTGAGGCACAAAAGGTCTCTCAACCAGCAGCTGGTGGTCCCATTGCAGAGAAACAACATGTTTTTCAACCAGATGCTGGTGGTCCCAGTGCAGAGCAACAATAGGTTTCTCAACCTGTTGTTGCTGGTCCCAGTGCTGAGGTACAACAGGTTTCTCAACCTGTTGCTGCTGGTCCCATTGCCGATGCTAGCGCTCCGGGGGAAGATATTGATGCTACTTCTGAGGAAATGGTAGGAAATGAAACCCTGAAAGTTCAAAAAAAAAACAAGAGCGTCGTAGTTTGACAGTGTTGACCAAAATACTTAAGGAAAAAGCAAAAGGCATCAAATTTGAGGTGGGATGGAATAAGTGAGGCCAACATGTTAACCCCAATAGAGCCATCTTTAGTAGCTACATTGGAATCGTCACTCGGCAACGCGTTCCGATTGATGTACAGTCATGGCACCATGTTATCACTGGGCTGAAGACACTAATGTGGGAAAAGATTACGGTAACATTATGATATCATTTTTTAATTTATTAAAATAAAATAAAATACCAAAATATTGACTTACTCTTCATCATCCATTGCAGAGTGCATTTATAGTAGATGTATTGCACAAGGAATATGTATTAATAATTGCAGGAAGGATTCATAGAGGTTTCCGCACAATTTTAACGAAATATCATCTTAAAGATGCAGAAGGGAAAATCAAGCCACACCCACCTCCTCTTTACGCACACTTGATATCCCAAGGAGCGTGTGATGCGTTTAGCAACCGTCTTGGGGAGCAAACGTTTTAGGTACATTGTGTGGGATAATACGTTGTTTGACGTTTTCTTGTATTCATCACTCTGATTGAAAATTTTTTATTTATGAAACAGCTACTGAGTGCTAAAAATAATGCAATAAAACCAGCATACCCTTATCGTAAAGCAAGGATGGGGTACGCTAAACTTGAAAAAAAATTGGTACGTCTTTTAAATCTACCCTACTACTAGTATGTGACATAAAACAACACCATAACCATGTTTCTCTATTTATATGAAGATTGATGAATCGAAATAGAAAGCCATATCCATCCCATGCCATGTGCTATGGAAGGAGGCTCGTGTAAATAAAGAGGGGACATTGATAGATGAAAACACACAAAAAGTGTGGGAAACATGTGTAAGTATGACATAATATAAATTTGAGTTGCTTTAAATCGCTATTACATTATAATAACTACTTATTTTTCTATATTTTATATCTGAAATAGTCACAAGAATCAACAAAAACCGCACCAGATGCAGACATACTTTCAGCAGCCTTGAAGCAACCAGAAAAGTATGGCCGCGTCAGAGGTGCGGGTTTTGGGGTGACACCCCGAACATATTTTCAAAAACAAAAACAAGTGGGGGATCAAAATGAAAAAATGGAAAAGCTGCAAGAACAATTATCTATTTTTCAAGAAGAATTACAATACCAGAGAGAGATGATAGAAAAATTGATGGGGGAGAGGCAAAGAGAATAAACAACTCAACAACAACCCGTGCGTGACGATCTCGCCCCACCCCCCACCAGCTTTGAGGCGATCCATTCCCCTAAAAAACTTGACTTAGATGAGGTAATCAATGTTTTAATAATTGTTTCTATGAAATGTGATTTACATAGACACTGATACATTTCATGTACTAATATTCCATAAGGTGAAAATGACTATGATTTATATTTATCAACTCCCACCTATCACCTTGTAGCGAGGGCTACGGTGTTCAATACGCAAAACGACATGCTACACAACAAACAGCTTCCAAAAGATCATCTTAGAGTGTCAATTAATGTAGCTAATGAGCTGAGTGCCGAGATACCTGTTCCAAATGATGATGATGAAATTCATACGGTTGAAAAAGCTGTTGGAACATTCATCGCATGGCCGACAGTTCTTATAAAAAAACATGTCGACAAAAAGGTATTCATTTCTAATTTATTTTTCAAGCTGGACCTTTAACATTTAATGAAAAAAGGTCTGAACCGATGACTGTTATTACAGAATGACAAAGACTGTGGGGTGAAATGAAATATTATCTCAAAACTATCTCAAGGATCAACCAACCGATTGAAACGGTCTACTGAGAGCACCTTCACCCCACCCGTTCTATATCCACAGTTAATATCATTACAGGCTCATGTGGATACAAAGTTGAAAGACGACAGTACTCACATAGTTGATTTCAAAAAATATATGTATGGAGAGGAGATATCAGATTTCATTAGTGCTAAAAATGTAAATGAACTCCTTAAGTATGAATGGCTAGGCGCCTCAGTTGTAAATGTATACATGAGGTAAGTTTTCATGATTTGATTTTACAAAAGCTGATATACTCTGATAATTTTTCCTAAATACATTTTATATTTGTCGCAGACATATATATGAAAAACAATTGAAGGGATTTACCCATGAACAAAAATTTGGACTCGTTAGTCCTCACACCACATCTTCAAAAGATGAAATAGATTCTGTTAAAGAGGCTGTAATAATCTCATCCCTGCTCAAATCGTTTGAAAACAAAATTGTGGATGACAGACTCTTTTTAATACCAACGATGCAGGGGTAAAACTCTACAATTTAATCATGTCAACTATATTTTCATTTCTTTCTTTACTTATTACTTTTTGTATTTTTAGGGAGCATTGGATGCTGATTGCAGTCAATTTGGATACTCCAAAGATTTATTTTATGGATTCAACGCATGGATATCCAAAAAACCGACCACACATGATGGTGTTTGTTAATTTGTAATACACTAGATCCAACATTTTAAAACTAAACATCTAGTTATATAATTTATCTTATCTTTTAATGAGGATTCTGTTATGATAGGGCGGTGCATCAATATCGTCTAATGCATGGAATGAATCCAGGGCATAAGGATGAGCACGCCTACAAGATCTACAAATGGAAAAGTATCCAGGTATATATAATAACATTTCACTATCCAAACACATATCAAAACAAATTACTTATTGTTGTCGATGTTTCTGTAGTGTCCAAAACAAACAAACAGAAAGGACTTTGGTTATTATGTTTGTAAATTTATGAAAGAGATTGTATTTCATCAACAAACTAGCATCCCTAATGAGGTATTTTCGAAAATAATTACAAGTTCATTTAAAATATTTATTAATCCTTTGTGTATTTATATTTTTTCAGTACTACTATGACTATCACAAAAACTCATATTCAGAAGATGATATACATGTGTTTAGAAACGAATGGGAAACATACCTAATGGAATATTGTACACAAATAGGATGAAGGTGAATTCCTACCACTTATGTTATCTACATATGATCATTGATTATCCTCCAACCTTCTTTGGTCAATTGAGAATGCTCCGATGTATTTAAATCTTAATTTATTACTCAATGTTTTCTATCCCCGGATTCATATTATTGATCTTTGAACAAATCAATATTGAAGTAAGGCATGATGGTGTGCAGTGCATATGGGGTGAATGAAGAAACCACCGGGGATCAAAAAAATCCATTTTCTGTATCTCGTTTGTTTGAACATGTATTTGAGCACATGTGTTGTTGTTTGACTTGCACAATTATTTATAGGTAGATGCATGAGATAATCAGTATCGTTGAGGTATTTTTTGGAACCAAAATATGTGTCCCAGAATAATTCAAGGGAAAGGCGGGTTGAGATGAAATCCAAGATTAAACGACCAGTACATCATCAAAATAATCAACCCTGTGATGTACCATCATGTAGAATCTGGTCCTCGTGATGTTTTGAGGTGTTTATGGAAGGTATGGGGAGTATGATAAGCCCCATGGACACCATAAATAATGTTTACAGACATCTCCACATGTTTTTTGTGCCTTGTGACTCTTTACAAGGATCACACCATTCACATGGTCCATCTTAGCACGTATGTCCCATTCATCCCATTACTACTCTTGGAAGAACCTGAGAATCTGACAATGCATAAGCCCTACAAAACCCATACTCATCCAACCAAGATTATTCCTAGTGTTAAGGGAAGCTAACCATGGGTAATACCCACAACATACCTCTTTTAAATATATGGGTTTTGATCCTTGTATTCTAAATAGGGTACGTAGGAATCCTCCATGAGGTTAAATCCCAACCAATGGTAAACCATGGTGACCCCATCATTGGGGTACACCTTCGCTTATTTTCCCTCTTGTATTTCCCTTAGTGGCATCTGAATAAGTCTTCAAAATGAGAAACCTTACCTTTATGGGATGCACCACACTTGGGTCAGACCTCATTTGGAGTTTTGATCCATCTATCAGGTAAACATTCCAAGTGCTCCCTCCTAGATATGTACCTACCTGATCCACCTTTATAAGTGTTTTGATCCACCCAGGTCTTACATATCTGTAAGACATTAAATCATGACCCTCTATCCTTGTGGGATGTTAAACTCATGGAATACCACAAGTTAAACATGGGTTTCCATTAATATATTCAATATTAATGTTTAATCAGTCCTTATTAAGGTATTGTGGAGGTGTGGTTTTTTGTTTTCCAGCAGATTTCGGAAGATTCCATGCTTTATGTAGGTGATTCCATGCTTTTACATTATATGATGATTTTATTATGCTATATTTACTTGCTAAGTGTACTATATGAAATGTTTGTGTGGTTAAAAATGTGTTATCAAAGGAATTTGGGGTGTGTATAGACTTGAAAGTTATTTTTAAAATGAATGCAGTTGTATTTCTTGTGGATTTTCATGCTTAAGTCCTTTAAATGTGTTTGAAGAAATGAGAAAGTTGTGTGATGGGTGTTTTCAAATGGATTTAATGTGTTTGTGAATTTGAAATAGGGTTTTCTTATGAGATGTAGAGAGTCTATATATGTGTATTTACATTGAATGAAAGTACATGAGAATGTGTTGATATATATGATGTGTATAATGTAAATTGAGCACAATTTCCATACAAGGTATTTTCTTTATGATGTGCAGGGGACGGGGTGAGAGGGAAGGGGTGGTTTTTTGGGGGAGGGGGAAGGGGGAAAAGTGGTAGGGGGAAGGGGTAGGGGGTGTGATGGGTTCTTTTGAAATATGTAGGGGGTGGGCAGGGGGGTGTTCAATGGGTAGGGGGGAAGTGCAGTGGGCAGGGGTGTGCTGGGGAAGGGGGCAGGGGGTGTTCAGGGGGCAGGGAGTGTGCAGGGGTAGGGGGTGTGCTCGGGGGTGGGCAGTGTGTAGGGGGTGTGTTGGGGAAGGGGGCAAGGGTGCTTCTTTTTTATGGAATGGGTGGATATATATCCATGGTATTAAACTGTGGGTGTGCTGGGTAGGGGTGGTTTTCTGGGGGAGGGGGAAGGGGGAAAAGTGGTAGGGGGAAGGGGTAGGGGGTGTGCTGGGTTCTTTTGAAATATGTAGGGGGTGGGTAGGGGGGTGTGCAATGGGAAGGGGGGAAGTGCAGTGGGCAGGGGTGTGCTGGGGAAGGGGGCAGGGGGTGTTCAGGGGGTAGGGAGTGTGCAGGGGTAGGGGGTGTGCTCGGGGGTGGGCAGTGTGTAGGGGGTGTGCTGGGGAAGGGGGCAGGGGTGCTTCTTTTTTATGGAATGGGGGGACATATATCCATGGTATTAAACCGTGGCTATAGGTATATAACCAAGTTTTAATGTCGTTGCAAAAGGCCCATCATTGGTATCCAATAGAGGAGGATAATAGGGTTGAAGATATTCCACCACTCTTTTAATGTAATTGATAATATTTGATTTATCTCAAAAGTAAGGGAGATATCACATGGGGGAAGGGAGAAGGAGGAGAGTGCGTGTAAAGGATTTTGTTGAGTGGAATTAGGGATATATGAGGGTAACCCACTTTAATGGTTGATAGTGAAAATTTGTTAATTCCACTCATTAATTAGGTGAATTATTAGGCCTAAGGGTAAAATAAATCATTTTCCAAAAATGTGGGAATCGATATACACACACTTCTAATCCGTATAGTTTCATTGAGTGGCTTACAATCCATTATTAAACCATATAGAGATACTTACCCAAAAACTCATACCTTACACAAGTTCATCACATTATTTGACAAACCATTAACTATCAATGTGAGACTATCATAACCTTAGAACCAAACTGTAGGTTTATCTATTACCCCTCGAATCATTAAATATCCAATGTTCTACTAAACACTGGGCCATTTGATTATTATAGATGATTATCCCTAACCATGCACCAATTTCATTAATTGGTTATTTTATGTTTTGTGCCTCACTAGTATAATTCCCTTTAGCAACCCCATTCTTTATTTCATTATTGTATTACTAACATAATATTTGTTTTATTATGTAGGTGAAATCTTTTTCCTCAGTTTGAATGCTTTGTTCAGAAACCGCCACTATGGACGACAATTTTTTAGAGCAGATGAATGCAAAAAGGATGGAACATCATTGTTTTTTAACTGTTTGTTGGATAAATGTAATTGTAACAAAATTAAACATTGTTTGAAATGTATATAGAAGTGTGTTGTTTTGTATTCATATTTCATGTAAATTTATGTATCATTTTTTTTCTTCTGTGCATTGTGTGTTGGTGTTGTGTGTGCTATGTGCAGGTTTTGTTTGGACTCTGTACAGGTGCTATAATGTGTGCAGGTGCTGGGAAGGTTCTGTGCAGGTTTTGGTTTTGGATAGTATCTTTGGCCTTTATCATCACTAGTTAAGTGCTGATAAATGGATAATATATCAGCGCTATTTTGAGCGCTGATAAAGGTAGTTTTTATCAGCGCTCAAAATAGCGCTGATATATTATACATTTATCAGCGCTGAAAATAGCGCTGATAAATACTACCTTTATCAGCGTTTGCTTAGAACTGATAAAGGGGACCCCCCTTTATCTTCGCTGAGATTAACAACGCTTTTTTAGCGCTGTTAAAGGCCGTTTTTAGCGCTATTATAAGCCATATTTGTAGTAGTGACAAATTGAAGTCATTTAAACCACTCCTAGAAGTTACTGCCAGTTAGGAGGTTATCTTTCTACAATATTGATCATAGGGATAGTGTGGATGTTGAACTTGACATTTTATTATACAATTAAAAGGAGAATATTATTAGTACTTTTATTGATTAAAAAATAAGTTAGATAAAATAAATTAAATGTTTTATTTATTTATTTATTAAATATCCCACTATTTTATCAAGTATTAATAGTCCTCACCATTGAACTCAGAATGTATAGTTACTTTGAAATTCTAGTGTCAAGGATCCCCATTAATTTTCTTAATGATCTATAATTTGGCCATGAAAACCATAATAAAGTAATTAGGTAGGTCGTATTGCCAACTGCAAACTTCCAACTCCTTGATCCATTGAGTGGATTCCCCTATCTTGAAATTCTGACTTGGATTTCCTCAACACTTGACTCCAAATCTATATTGAATAGACTTTTTCCAATAAACTCAATACAATTTCGGTTAAGTCAGCCCAAAAATCTCATGAGAACTCCCTGATAAAAGTAAGTGTCTAGACTTTGGCCATGTACTATACTTAGTTCTATGGTTTCATTCCGAATCAAGTAATGGAAGGCTTAGTCTGACTTAATATTTAATTGAGGGATTTTAATTTATTATACATAAATTTTATCTTGTTTTATCCATTACACATATTGTTAATATTAAGTGGATGTTACTTAATTAATTAACCATTTTGGATAAAACATTTACGCATAATTAATTTATTTAATTTCCACCATTGCACATTAATTCATTTATTTATGTGATCACGACCTTGCATCCATAAAATAAATAATTTCATAGAAATAAATAAATAATTAATTAAATGACCCTTTAATGAGATTTATCTAATAGTTGATTTAATGAGTGGATATTAAATCAACCTTTTATCTAGGGGAAATAACTCTTAGTGCTAGTCTTGGCATGAGTTACAACATTCCAGCTGTCCACCTGTGTATCACCTGGGCTGATATCATTATGGTTCTATCTTGAACCGCCTCCACATGCCTTAATAAGCACCATTAATTACAAATATTTATTACTCACATATAGGTGAGGGGAACCAAAGGATTTGTTAAAGGTGATTACATAAATATCATTGGACACATAGGTCCTACATACTAGTAGAGGGAGGGATGACTCACATACCATCATTTAATTTAATATTAAATAATTTCAAACCCATGTGATAAATTAAATTAAAACATCCAACACATACACAGGTCTTGGTCAAGATCATGAATGGTCATACATGCAATAAATACACAAAAGTAAATGTATATCATTCATTTCTATATTTATTTTTTAAAGGTAATTCCCCAGTGTGGCCTTTTCGAACCCTCCACACAGAGAAACCCCCCTCCCCCAAGAAGGGGTAGTACCCGAAGGCCACTCACCAACTAGGGAAGAAGCCGTTGCCAGCCGAGATGGTATCATTCATTTCTATATTCATTATTTTATTATTTAAGATAAACATGTTTGCATTAATTAATTAATGAATTGATTTCCTTTCATATTTAGTGATCATCCAATATTATTTGGAGATACTCATCATTAATGGAATTCACAAAAAATGAATGGTAAAACCAATAATGACATAATAATTATAATAAATTAATTAAGCATTTACAATTATTTAAAACCATTATTAAATTTTGAAACACACAACTTTGTTCCAATTAATAAAATAAGGTTTTAATATGCAATTTTTTCAAATTTAATGTAATTTTATTTTTTTCCATTAATGAGAGACTACTTGGCATGTACATATAGCTACATTCCATGTACCTCAGTTTCAGTATATCCAAGTCACATGCCTGGGGATTCGGTATGTTAACTCGGCCAGACTACACAATGTGTACATGCTAGCTACACACCCTATATTCACTTACTGTGTGCCAAGTTGTCCCGGTCAACATGCAATGTGCAATAAAAGAACCATGTGTAATTAATTTCTCCACACATCTAGATACAATGCGCATGGGTATATGACGTGTGATCCGGCTATATGTTGCGTAACCTAGTTTTACCGTCCAAATATTTGGAAATTCCCGATGGTATCTCCAGTCATTCTTTATTTTTTCTTAAACCTTTAAGAAAATGAAACACTGAGAAAACATGATTAATATACCGATATCATGTTAATTCAAATCATATTAAAGAATGAATAACTTGAAATTAAATCTAACTAAAATTGCGCATATATCAACCATCAAATAAATAATTATAAATTTAAATGTAACCTCCCTTTGATACCACTTGTTGGTTTCATGTGTAGCGAAAGCGTGCAGAGGTGGACAATATATTAAAATTTATTTTAATAATAATTTATCAAAACCAAGTGAGAGGATCTTTTACATTAAATTTATAATTAATTTATTTAATATTTGAAGAAATAAATACCCGGGATTAAGAACTTTTTTCTCCGGTGAATGTTGATTGTCCGAAAAGACCCTTTTGAATTCCCTTCATTGTGCTACGAGGATACAATGATATAATCCCTATAGCGGGGATCCACACGTTCTCCTATGAACTTCAAACACCAGCACTCAATCTTTGAGTGTTATAATGATGATTCGAATGCCCTACATTGTTCGTTCTTGATCACTCATTCTTCAATCTTAAAGAAATATCACTTGCACTTCTTGTTCTTAAGAGGGAGAAAGAAGGTGGAGTTGAGAGAGAATTCATTATGCACAACAATTCTATTTTCTCAATTTTGGATAATCTACACAATAGACATAACCACCTATTTATAGAGTTGGGATTTAAGTTAAAATATTATTTAATTTCATACCATACATTAAATAAGATTTATTACCTATTTTAAATACCATTCCACATAATAATAATTACATAATTATTATTTTTGTGGCATGTACCAACTTGCATAATAAAAAATATTATATAACGGTCTTGTTAATTAATATTTTTCACCAGACTTGGTATTGGTCCATTCAAACTTTTCTAGCATTTATTAAACAACCGAATAAATATTTTATTCATAAATAAATATTTTATTCACAATCTAGTGAATAAATATTTTTAAAATATTCAATAAATAAAACACATATTTTATTCAAAAGACAACAAATAGATATTTATTTAATTTACACGATATTGAATAAAATTATTCCTCAAACTTGAGAATAATATTTATTCCATTAATTAAACTCAAATATAATTTAATCAAGATCAACAGAAGCACTTAGTGTGCGACCCTCTAGGTTTTTTCTCATTGGCACTAGGAGAGCTTGCCTAAAGTCTAAGATTACTTTCTAGCAACAGGTCAAGACATCCAAGTGAATGAACTTAATGTCACAATGTTGAAAACCACATATAAATGCTCACTATGTAATATAATCCCCTTTTTACAATATCTCATCAAGAAGATAGCACATCCGGGTCACCAAAACATATGATCAATATATCTTTCTTTGACTATCTAAAATAAACAGGTCGTTAAACCATGGACATGAAAGTTAATACGATGGTTATATTACAATAAAAGGGATGAGATATCAGATTCCATAAATATGGAAGGGAAAAATCTTTCCTTGACTTATTCATTAATGACATGTCACTCGTGATGCACCAAACAAATCCAACTTTGCCATAAACTGTTATCGTCATAGTTTACGAAATACATCTAAGTACATGAGTTGTAACATGAATTAATAATAATCTTAAAGTCTAAGAACCATCATACACACTCATATATTTAAATATCCAATGACACCAAAACATGAGAAATTTCTACTGGATGACCTGTTTTCATAATCTTCTGTCTTCGAGATTACCAAGTGAGAACTTCATGAGAAGAATCCTCATCTCCTTATGAGTACTCACACTTGATATTCTATGTATTATGTGTCCCATCATAGTACATTATACAACCATATAATATTAATTGAGAATATCTTCATAGCACATCAAGGTTCTCATCATAGCAGGGAACTACTATGACTATATAAATGTAATGTATACTCTAGGAAACTATTACATTATATTCATGTAGAGAAAAAAAAATGTAATAAAAAGTTTTATTAATATTCAATACATCTAATATACATGTAATCTAAGTACAAACTGTTGGTTTGAGGACACCAACACCAAAAATCTAGTATTTTACTCTTACACAAAGGATTCAAAACATTTATTAACAGATTTTTATTGAAAAATTATATTTTCACATAAAAATAATTATAAATTATTAATAAAGAGGGTTTTTATTTTATTTTAAAAAAGTTGGTATATTAAAATTCTCCCCCTACACTGGATTCTCATCCCTGATAAGTATCTCTAGTGGTCTTTCTCGAACAACTCATGCCATTGAGCTTGAACATCAGACTCACATTCCCACATTTCCTCTTGGATCCTTCCATACTACCACTGAATTTGGAATAATGGTACCATATTTCCTTACAAAACCTTCTTGCATCAATCTATGATCCACACCAGATGCTCCTCATAAGATGCATCAGTCCCTAGATCAATACCCTCACACTCAATAACATGTGAAAGGTTGGGTATATACCTAAAAATTTGTGACACATGGAACACGTCATGCATACCTTGATAGTGAGAAGGGAGGTTCAAATGATACACCACTATACCTATCCGCTCAGTGATCTGAAAGGGTCCAAAAAAATGAGGTTCTAGATTTCCCTACTTCCCTAGATGTCTGTTACATAATCAAGGTGTCACTCACAAGAAATCATTATTTCCCACAGTGAACTCCTAGGGTCTCCTCATACAGTAGGCATATAATCTCTATCTACTTTAAGTGGTGATCAACCTCTTCACAATAAGATGAACTCTCTCAGAGACCTCTTAAATCAAATTGGAACCACAACCACTGCCTCACCTGCCACATACGAACAAGCAGTGATCGACATGGTTTCTCATAAAGAGCCTCGTAAGGTTCCATCTAAATCAAATTCTGGTAACTATTATTGAAGACAAACTCAAAAAATGTTAGGTGATCATACCATGCTCCACTAAAGTCTAGCACGTAAGCTCAAAGAATATCCTCTAATATGTGTATAGTATACTTATACTAGCCATCAATATGAGGATGGTATTCCATGCTCAATCTAAGATGATTCCCTAGGGATTTTTGAAATCACTTTAAAAGTTACGATATAAAACATGTGTCTCTATATGAAACAATGCTTAAGTAAACTCAATGTAAGAGTACGACCTCTTGGACATAGAGCTTTCCCAGCTCCTCTATTGAGTGAGTCTCTCTAATTAGTATAAAGTGAGAAGATTTTGTTAACCGATCGATAATCACCCAGACTACGTCATGAATCCTTAAGGTCTTGGGTAACCCATTCAAAAAGTTCATCATGATTTCCTCCCACTTCCACATAGTTATTGGGAGTGGATGCAACAACCCACTAGGACGCTAGTGCTCGGCTTTCACCCTCTAATAGGTAAGGCATCAGGAGACAAAAATATAAATATATCTCTTCATACCTAGCCACCAGAACTAGTTCTCGAAGACATGGTACATCTTGGTTACAAAAGGATGTACTGCCTATCTAGAGGTATGGTAATCCCTCACAAACTTCTCATTTATGGAAGTAGGGACTAAAACTCTTCCATGTACCAAGATAACATCATCATCATCCATCGACCATCCGGTTGTTGAGCCATCACCATCCAGCTATTCCCTTATCATAGAACACTCTAGGTATGAATACTGACCGGTATTCACCTATTCTATACGTGAATATGTGATAAACAAATGGAAACAAGTCATAGATCCATGATAATCAACAACAACAATCCTCTAGTCAGTTAATAAGCTCACCATGCATCACTGCTACTCTGAAGGCCTCTCACAAGATCCTATCTAGCCTACATCTTATGGTTAAGAGTATCCAAAATGATGTTACATTTTATAGGTGCATATTCCATGTTAAAGTTGAATGTATGCAAATACTCAACCAAGTACTCAACCAAGTGCCTCTTTCTAGAAACCTTATGTTACAATTGTTTTAATAAGTACTTATATCTTATTATTCATGTTTTATGTTGATCACATGTATTGTGTGTGATACCTTACTTATGATGATATGTAATACTTTATCGTGTATCCTACCATGATATGTGTGATTTTGTGGTATTGTTCTTGGAGCCCAAGGTAGGTGGATCATAGTGACATGTTTACCCCTTGGAGGGGGGAGTATGCACGAATTGTGGTGATGACGAAGGACTTATGCATGGGGTAGGGATATGATGATGCCTCAGGTATGCCATGTGATGCACTCTGTGACTAGTGAATGCCAAGGTGTATGTTACTCGATGAATAGGGGATTCTGAGTAGCTCTTGATGCCTAGGGGATTCCAAGAACATAACCTTTTTGATGCGTAGTGATACTGATTTGCATGATCACATGAACACGATGACTATAGAATTTCAAGGGGTATGTTACTCATTGACTAGTGGATGTTGAGTAGCTCTTGATACCTAGGGGATGATTAGAACATAACCTTCTTGATGCACAATGATTCTGAGTTTCATGATCACGTGATGTTGAGTAGCATGATTCAAAATCCTCATGGATAGTACTTGATTCTTATGAAACCATGATTATCCATTCGGTGTAGAGCTGAAGTAGGTGCGGCTGAGAGTTTAGGGAAGCTTGTTTAGTGAATGACCACTCATTTTGGATTGTGTGTTACTATGCTTGTTATGTATTTATTATTATTATGGAATATACTTTTATACATGAGAACATCAGTTTAAGGATGCATTGGTGGTGTCCAACTGAGTCTTGTACTCACACCCTACTCAGGAATTTCAGTGTGCTTGTAGATTTCATGAGGGATTAAGATAAGGGAAAGGGCCCTATGGTGGATAGCTGAGTAGAGGAGTGTGAAGCTTGTAGATGACTAGGATGGAATTTGGAGGACCCACTGTTTATTTATTTACTTTTTCTACTGATTATTACTCCGGTTTTTTCTTAAATATTTGGGAGATTCTTATTTATATGACATGTATGACATCTTTATCATTCCACATTGTTTACTCTGATTATTTATTATATTGTTTATTATTGATTATTGATCCTATGAAATGATATTAAGGGTATAGTCTCCCCACTAATGGACTCATTCCCTCTGTCACGACCCATCCCAAAGGGACCTATGTTATGACTCCCCAAGCCCACCTCCAATAGTCCAGGTGCTAGTGACTAGCACTGAGTAGGCATATCACTAACATGGGAGGCATTTCTTTAGTACCTATATTCATGCACACATCTCCAACCCCACAAATCCTAAAATTTAAAAAAACTAAGTAAAAAATGCATGAAAACCACTATAACCCACAACCATAGTACAACAATGAAAGTGATGGAAATTAAATAGGGCCAGAATACAAGCCCACCAAAAAGAAAGTCTATAAAAAATTTCCTGAAACTCATTCGCAAAAAATCCTACCTGAAGGTAAGGTACTGGGGCTACTGTATAAAGTTGTAGGAACACCATGGTCTATCTGATCTCACAAAGCTTTTTTCGGTCCTGGTCTACCCTAGACTCTGTCAAAAGGTCACTCATCTGCACAATACATGACATGTGTAGGAAAAGATCGTGTAGGGGTGAGTATAACAATACTCAATAAGACACCCTAAAACTATAAAGAAGTACACAAAGAAAATTACTGTCAACTTTACACAAGTATATGTCTACAACATATAATAATAATATCTAGATATAATCAAACCATACCACACATCCTAGGGTAAGTCACAACCATTACATACTGCCACAAGGGATTCATCTTGAAGATTCCATAAAGCACTCATCTGAGAGAACACACTCCTAAGTCCAATAGTACTGATGACGTTCATCTAAGAAGTATTGTTCGTCAGAATCCTTCATGAGATAAATACACTGAAAGATCTAAAGAGATATGATACGTCAGAATCCTATGATCATTTTGGATACTCTTAACCATAAGATGCAGGCTAGATAGGATCTTGTGAGAGGCCTTCAGAGTAGCAGTGATGCATGGTGAGCTTATTGACTGAGTAGAGGATGGTTGTTGTTGATTATCATGGATCTATGACTTTTTTCCATTTTTTATCACATATTCACGTATAGAATAGGTGAATACCGGTCATGAGTCATACCTAGAGTGTTATATGATAAGAGAATATCTGGATGGTTATGGCTCAACAACCGGATGGTCGATGGATGATGATGATGTTATCTTGGTACACAGAAGAGTTTTAGTCCCTACTTCCATCAATGAGAAGTTGGTGAGGGATTACCATACCTCTAGATAGGCAGTACATCCTTTTGTAACCAAGATGTACCATGTCTTTGAGAAGTAGTTCTGGTGGATAGGGATGAAGAGATATATTTCTAGTTTTGTCTCCTGATGCCTTACCTATTAGAGGGTGAAATCCGAGCACCAGCGTCCTAGTGGGTTGTTGCAGCCACTCCCAATACCTATGTGGAAGTGGGAGGAAATAATGATGAACTTTTTGAATGGGTTACCCAAGACCTTAAGGATTCATGACGTAGTATGGGTGATTATCGATCGGTTAACAAAATCTACTCACTTTATACTAATTAGAGAGACTCACTCAATAGAGGAGCTGGGAAAGCTCTATGTCCAAGAGGTCATACTCCTACATTGAGTTTCCTTAAGCTTTGTTTCATATAGAGACACGTGTTTTATATCGTAACTTTGAAAGTGATTTCAAAAATCCCTAGGGAATCATCTTAGATTGAGAATGGAATACCATCCTCATATTGATGGGTAGTATAAGTAGACTATACACATATTAGAGGATATTATTTGAGCTTGCGTGCTAGACTTTAGTGGAGCATGGTATGATCACCTAACATTTTTTGAGTTTGTCTTAAATAATAGTTACCAGAATTTGATTTAGATGGAACCTTATGAGGCTCTTTATGAGAAACCATGTCGATCACTGCTTGTTTGTATGTGGCAGGTGAGGTAGTGGTTATGGTTCCAATTTGATTTAAGAGGTCTCCGAGAGAGTGCATCTTATTGTGAAGAGGTTGATCACCACTCAAAGTAGATAGAGATTATATGCCTACTGTATGAGGAGACCCTAGGAGTTCACTGTGGGAAATTATGATTTCTTGTGAGTGACACCTTGATTAGGTAACAGACATCTAGGGAAGTTGGGAATTCTAGAACCTCATTTTTCATAGTTTTTCTCAAATAATCCTTTTATAATTATCTTTTGATAATTTCTAATAAATTATCCTATTATAATTATAATTTGATAATTTTTCTTAAATTATCCTTTTATAATTAGATTTTGATAATTTCTCATAAATTATCCATTGATAAATTCATGTGAGTATCCTTTAATAATTTTTATCCTATAAATTATCTTTTAATAAATTGAATAATATTATCTTCGATAAACTCATGCAATTATTCTTTGATAATTTTTATTCTATAAATTATCCATCGATAAAACCACATGATTATCCATTGATTATTTTTATTCAATAAATTATCCTTTAATAATCTAGTAATTATTATTTAATAATTTTAATATATTACCCATGATAATCCAATTTTTTTATCCTTTAATAATTTTGATAAATTATCCTTCAATATATCATTGTAATTATTGTTTAATAATTTTACACAAACATATTTTTATGATTTATTTAAAAATTATACTTGATATTCCAAAATAATTTTGGCTTTATAATTTAAACAAATTATCTATGAATATTTGATGTGATTATCTTTTTGTAAAAAAATGATGGAATTATCCCTTGATAATTCCAGGTTGATCATACTTTATTCTTTTTAATCATAACCCACTAATTTTTAGAATCAGGGAATAAATGGAATAAAATAAATAATAAACTAAAATTAAAAAAAAGAAGTAGAAAACTTTCCTCTTTTACAGGCACCACGTACAAGGGTTTTTCCACCATGAAGATAGAGATGGAAGGAGATGGAGGGAGCTTCATGGGTTATGTGAAGATGATATTTGAGATCTTTAGGACTCTTTTTAATTGACTAACATTTAAGCCGAAGTGGTTCAACTATTTTAAAGAACCAACCTGTACATATACCATCACCCAAATATCCCCAATTTAATCCACCATTCAACACAAAAATCCATCGTGGATTCATTACTTTCAACTAATTAAGGTGTTGCTATCTTTATTGGGTTGATAACAGATGAATCTGAAGGTTTTAATTTCTTCCAAGCATGAAAAATGGAGGTTGCACATGTTTAGGGTAGAAGATAAATATTGATTTTTTTATTAATTAAATTAATAATTTAATTATTTAAAATAAATTAAATAACTTAATTTAACGAGCTAACTAATCAAACGCCCATTGTGCATAAAAGTTATGCCTCGTCTAGGGTAAACCCCGCGTTCTGTACCTAAAGGTGGTATCATATTTCTCATACAATGCACTATTCAAGAGATATTAATTATTTATTATTTAAAAAATGTAATAAATAAATAAATAAATATAAAAAGGGTTTTATCGCATACGATGTTTCTAAACACCTGACTCACATAAAAGTTATACCTTGCTGAAGGTAAATCCCACCTTCCAGACCTAATAGTGGCCTCAGATTACTCATACAACACACCGGTTGAGAGATATTAAATTATTTTCAAAAATAATATAATAAAAAAAATTAAATAACTTATTCTCATGGGAAACTTGACCAAACGTCCAATGTGCATAAATGTTATATTCCACATTGGGTAAAACCCATGTCCCAGACCTAATTGTGATATCGTATTTCCCATACAATGCACCATTTGGGATATATTGAATTATCTTAGATAATCATGCACATGTAATTTAATATATTTAATATTTTTATTCCGTATGTGATGAGGCTCTACAGGCCTCAGAATCTCTCACTAACTCAACACCTAACTTTGAAAATATTCCATAGAATATTTTGAGATGCTATCTGAGATTTTACCCTTACGGAAAGCCTTTAAAAAATTTATTAAGTGATTTTTATTGAAAATTTATATTTTCACATTAAAATAATTATAAATTATTAATAAATAGTGTTTTTATTATCTTTAAAAAAATCAGGATATTAAAATTTTACCCCTTTATTGAATTTTTATCCCTAAGAAGTATCTCTAGCGGTCTTGATCGAACAACTTAGGCCACTGAGATCAAACATTAGACTCATGTACCCACATTTCCTATTAGATCCATCCATGCTGCCACCAAATTTGGACTAATGGTACCTTCTTTCCTCACAACACCTTCTCACATCAATTTATGATCCACACCAGATTCTACTCATAAGATGAATCAGTCCCTAACTCAATTTCCTCCCAATCTATAACATGCGTAGGGTCGGGTATGTACCTACTAAGTTGCGACACGTGGAACATGCCATGCATACCTTGATATAGAGAAGGGAGGTCTAGATGATACACCACTGCCCCTATCCACTATGTGATCTCAACAGGTCCAACAAAATGAGGTGCTAGATTTTCCCTTCTTACCCAGAAATATGTGATATAATCAAGGAGTCACTAATAAGAAAACCCGATTTCCCACAAAAAACTCTAAGTGTTTCCTCATAAGGTTGTCATATAATATTCATATGATCTGAGTAGGGATCAACCTCTTTATATTCATATGTACTCTCTTTGAGGCCTTAAGAATTAAATCGGGCCCACAACCACTGCCTCACCTACCTCATACGAACAAGTGGTGATCAATATGGTTTCATATAAAGAGCCTCGTAAGCTGACATCTAAATCAAATCCTAGTAAATATTATTGAATGAGAACTCAAAAAAAGTCTAGGTGGTCATCCCATACTCCATTGAAGTCTATAATGAAAGATCAAATCATATCCTCCAATATGCGTATAGTCCTCTTGCACTATCGATTGGTCTAAGGATGGTACAATGTGATCAATCTCAGCTGAGTGCCAATGGATTCTTAAACACCCTTCCAAAAGTGTGACATAAAACATGCGTCTCTACCTGAAACAATGCTCAAGGTAACTCAATAGAGGAATATGACCTATTGAACATAGATCTTTCCTAGGTCCTCCATTGAGGGAGTCTCTATGATCAATATGAAGTGAATAGATTTTGTTAATTGATTGATAATCACCCAGACTGCATCACGAATCCTCAAGGTCTTGGGAAACCCCATCACAAAGTCTATCTTGGTTTCCTAACACTTCTATATAGGTATCAGGAATGGGTGCAACAACACACTAGGACGCTAGTGCTCAGCCTTCACCCTCTGATAGGTAAGGCATCAAGATACAAAACCAACAATATCTCTCTTTATCCCCAGTCACTAGAACTACTTCCCAAAGACATGATATGCCTTGGTCACATAAGGATTTACTACCTATCTTGAGGTATGATAATCCCTCATCATATCCTCTTTAATGTAAGAAGATACTACAACTCTTCTATATACCAATATCACATCACCATTGTCCATCGACTATCTTATTATTGATTCACCACTAGCCAACTATTCCCTCATCACATAACACTCTGGGTATGATTCATGAATAGTCTTCACCTAGTCCATAAGTGAAGATGTGATCATAAAAGGGGTACAAGTCGTAGATCCATGATCATCAGTAGCATCCATCCTTTAACCGACCAACGATCTCACCATACATCACTGCTCCTCCGAAGTCCTCTCACCAAGCTCCCAATCATCTTGCATCTTATGGATAAGAGTATATGAAATTATGTTACCTTTTCCAAGTGAATATGGCACCTCAAAGTTGAATGTCTGTAGATACTCAACCAAGAACCTCTATCTCAGGTTCACGTCCCTCTATGTGAAGATATAGTGAATTCTCTTATGGTTTGTGTAAACAATAAATCTCCCACAAAATATACAGTGTCTCAAAAATTTCAAAGCATGGACCAAAACTTATAGATCTAAGTCAATTATAGGATAGTTATTATCATATGTTCATAGATTATGAGACCCATAGGATACAACCTACTCTCTTTTCATCGGAACCATACCCAAGCCAACACCTGATGTAGCACAATACATTGCTATCCAATCCCAGGCTTAGGTATTTTTAGTACTAGAGCTATCATCAACCTTCTCTTTAGGTCAAGAAAATCCTCTTAACACTGGTATGACCACTGAAAATTCTCCCCCTTATTTTTTAGTTCTATCATGGGTACTGATAATCAAGAGAAGTCATGTATCAACCACCAGTAATATCCTACTAATCCTGAAGAGCTCCTAATATCAAAAACATTTTGAGGATATTTTTAAGACATGACTATCTCAACCATCTCTGGGTTAATTGATATATTAGTCTCAGACACCACATGTTCTAGGAACTTCACCTCTTTAATCCCGCTATCACATTTTGATTTCTTGGTATAAAGATTGTGTGCTTGAAGTGTATGCAGAACTATATATAGGTTCCTAGCATGTTTCTATGGTGTTAGTGAATAGATGATGATTTAATTTTATGAAAACCACAACAAATGAGTCTAGGTATATATGTAAGGCCTTGTTCATGATGTCCATGAACACTTCCGGTGTGTTCGTCATCCTGAACATCATTACCAAGTACTCATACATTCCATAACTTCTCTGAAATGAAATCTTCAGAATATCCTCCTCTCTAACTCACATCTGGTTATATCTTGGTAGATGATCAATCTTGTAGAACCACTAGGCTCCCCACAATTGATTGAAAAGATCATCAATCATGAGAAATAGATATCATTTCTTCATCATCACCTGGTTCAACTTTTGGTAACCAAAGCATAACCAAAGACTACCATCCAACCTATTGGAAAATAATACACGTAAACACCATAGTGAAGTAATCATCCTTATGAGTCTATTTCTCTCTAAGTAATTCAGAGGAACCTTGGTATCCTTCATCTCAGTTGGTTCCATATGATATGAGGTCTTGAAATGGGATTCCAAACCGACATGATATTTTTTCATCTTAACATACTCATCCTTCATAGAATCTACAAGGTCAAAGATCTACAAAAATTTAAACCCACTAATCAACATTAAGAGGGAATTCAATTCTATGGAAGGATAAAGAATTTTGGAGTTGAAAATCATGGCATATTCAACCATTGTTCTAAACTCCTATTCCTAGGATAGTCACTCAGCGAACGACTTCCAGTTAAAGCGGCCCTACTGACTAAACCAAAAAGAAGGTATGAGAACTTGCTCAACTACATTCTCTTACACTTCAAGTGGAAAATAAAAAACATACCCCCTTGTGGAATTATTCTATCCTACATCCTAAGTAGTCCCATAAGACTACGTTGAGGAAAAATTTCCCGTAACATGAAGAAAACACTTTAAAAAATAAAAATATCCATAAGGATAAACCCTAATAAGTCTATGGGATCACACAAGGTTTCTCTTAACCAGTCAATGAGATCAAACAAGGTTTTTATTATGATCCCAACCTTCAACTAAGGTATATCACTCCTAGAAATAACCCTTGTTTTTATCCCTATACATTAGTCATATTCATCATATATATATTAACACAATAACATGCTTAGTTCAACTAATTAATGAGAACTAAGATATATAACAACAACATAAAACATAGATATATCACACAATGTGAGACTATCCTGAATAGATAGCTCAAATTAAGGAATTTAATTAATGAACTACTATGCAACACAACATCAGGTATATATATGGCATGTGAACCTATATTCCTAGTCATGATTCATGAACATGTTTTAAATCTCATAAATCAAATATAAACATCATGTGAATCATCCAAGGTGAAATTAATTAGTAGTAACAACAAAACATAAACTCCACACATTATGGAAACCTGGAGGTCCATTATATAGTGCTGGATAGACACTGACATAGTTCCCCTACCCGAGTCCCAACCATCCTAACTCCTGCATATCCCATACAATCCCAAGTCAAATAGAAGAAACAAGTTAGCGATTCCTAATGATCTGATACCATTTTTTAACATCTTGACCTGAACCATTGGGTCCAATCCGGAATGCCACATGACCTCATGCATTCCTCCTCACATGCAAGAGGATTTTGACTAGCAGTGAGGGTTTGAGTCTTTTAGTGGGAATACTATACTCTCATTATCATGTCATAGGATCAATAATCAATAATAAACAATATAATAAATAATCAGAGTAAACAATGTATAAAGCTAAAGATGGCATACATTTCATACAAACAAGAAGCTCCCAAAGTGTCAAGCATAAAATAGTGTAGTAAGTAGTAGAAAAAGTAAATAAACAAACATCGGTTCATCTATAGTTTGTCCTAGTCGGCTACTAGCTCCACGATCCTCTACTCAGCTATCCTCCAAAGGGACCTTTATATTAGCCATATCTCTCATGAAATCTACAAGTGCATCCCAAATAGGGTGTGAGTACAAGACTCAGTAGTACACCACCAATACATATTTAACCTTATGTACTCAAGTATACAAGTTTATTCCATAATAATAATAAATTAATTACAAGTATAGTAACACAAAATCCAAAACCAAGTGGTCATGCACTAACCAAGATGCTACAAACCCCTAGCCATAACTACATCAAATTTATCTCATATGGACAACCTAGGTGTCAGAAGCACCAAGGATTATCCATGCGGTTAATGAATCATGATACTCAACATCACGTGATCATGTAACTCAGCATCACTCTGCATCAATAATGTTATGTTCCCAGTATCCCCTAGGTATTGAGAGCTACTCAGCATCCCCTAGTCATTGAGTAACATACACCTTAGCATTCTCTAGTCATCGAGTGCATGTGATCGTGCAACTCAGCATCACTACGCATAAAAAGGGTTATGTTTTCAGCATCCCCTAAGAATCGATAGATACTCTATAACAACCCTAGTCTTTATTTCATATTTAAAAATGATTTATTTCATAAACTTGAACTTAATAAAACTCAGAATATCGATAGGTCTGGTATCTTTGGGGATTAGGAAGATTACATAACAAATTAAAGCATGAAATACACATATTTATTGAAAACTTATTTTACATGGCCATAACATTCCTTCATACTTAGCATTGCATGAGATAACCTGAGGACATACATAACAAAAGGGTGAGATATAAAGCCTAGTAAGGGAATAAACATGGTATAAAATGAGGAAGACAATACATGTTAGTCAATAGGCATATCAATAGATACTAAAATAAACATGAACATAAAGGCATGATATAGCATGATATTCATAACATAGAAATGTGACAAAAATATACAACATGATATTAGCATGATCCAAGACTCATTGCATAAGGATTAGCATGGGTAAAACCTCATTGTACATGAATTATCATGAGTAAACCCTGATTTCCCATGAATTATCATGAGTAAACCCTCATTACACATGGCGTATCATGATACTTAACATTACCTAATTCATTAGAGGTCTATCAAGGCACACCCTTCACAAAAATTTTATTAAAATATTATTTATTTCAAAAATACATTAATTCATCAAAAATAGATTCCTTAATTGAATTAAAATATTAAAAAAAAAATACTATTTGTGCTTTAGAAAATCATTTACAAATTAACAATAATAGAATGAAAGTATATTCATTATTCTATAAAAAAATAATCATAATGATATGTTCTTGATATATATCCCTTTATTACACTAGCATACACCCTAAGAGTAAGGTGTGTGATGGTGGGGCTTTCTTAAGGCCGTTTGGTGAACATGGTTTGGGCTGTGATCTCGATGATCTTGAACTTCTACCATAAACGGTTTAAATCATGATTAAGTTGTTGGATATCACCTTGGGCTTGGTCTAGGGAAAATCCCAAAAATTCTACCTCCATCAGAAGCTCCGATAAATGGGATTCATAGGGTACAATCCTACTCATTGAGTCCATCACTTCCTTTGTCTGTGCCAAAAGGATTTGTTAAAAACCTATAGTTATACTAGTCATGTGATTACTATTCAAAAAATATATTATCAATGGTAAGGATACTTAACATTCATTTAAATCCAATTTTATGTAATAAAACAAAATGAGTGCATGCATTTTATATATCTATAAGACATTTAAAAGAAATGGAATTTTATTCATAAATGTTCGGATCGTTACAACCTTCCCACTTAAGAAATTTTGACCTCAAAATTTCATTTTCATACATTAAAACAAGTAAGGGTAACTCTGCTTCATCACTTCCTTCAATTCCCATGTTGCTTTTTCAAACTGGTGGTTTCTCTATAACACCTTGACAAGGGGCATTGTCTAATTTCATAGAACTTTTTTCTCCACGATCTAATATTTTCACTGGATTCTCCTCATAGGATAGATCATTCTCCAATGGTACCACCTCTATATTGAGTACATGTGATGGTTTTGGTATATACTTACTCAACAGTGATACATGGAATAAATCATGTACTTGATACAGGTTCAGTGTGAGTGCTAGTCAATAGGCCACTGCTCCAATGCAATCAAGGATCTCAAAAGGGCTAATGTACCTTGGAATAAGCTTTCCCTTCTTCCAAAATCTCATAAAAATCTTCCATAGAGATATGCAGAGGAATACCATGTCTCCAACATCAAAATATAGGTCTCGTCGATGATTGTTAGCATAGAACTTTTGTCGACTCTAGGCATCTTTGATGTGCTGCTGGATGGTCCTAACCATATCCACCATTTCTTCGACCATTTCCAGACCTAAAAGTTTTTGTTCCCCAACTTCATCCCAACATTTCGGTGTTCTACACCTCTTCCCATAAAGGGATTCATAAGGATCATTTTGATTCTTGAGTGGAAACTATGCTGTAAGAGAACTCCACCAAAGAAATATGTTGGTCCCATCCCCCTCTATAGTCCATTGAGAAAGCTCTCAACATGTCCTCAAGTGTCTAGATAGTCCACTTATATTGGACATCATTTTGAGGGTGATAGGCTGTGATGAAGTGCAAACTGGTGTTCAAAGCATATTGGAGACTCTTCCATAACTTAGAGGTGAATATTTTATCTAGATTGAACACAATAGATAATGGTACTCTATGAAGCCTTACCAATTCTCTGATGTATATCTATGCCATTCGATCCAGTGAGAAATCCTCTCAAATTGAAATGAAGTTTTTAGTCTTTGTAATATGATCCAAAAAAACCCAGATAGAATTATTTCCTTTGGATGTCTTCGAAATTTTGGTGACAAAGTCCTTGGTGATGTTTTTCCATTTCCATGTTGGTATAGGTAATGGTTGCATCATCCCCTTAGACTTATGCCTCTCAGCCTTCACTTGATGAAATACCAGAAACTTTGATGTATATTTAGAAACCTCATTCTTCATGTTATCCCACCAATAGTGCTATCAGAGATCTCGATACATCTTTGTGTTTCCTAGGTGAATAGAGAAATTTGAACTATGTTAATCATAAAAAATTTCTTTCTTTAACTCCGGATTTGATAAAATACACAGTCTTGACCCAAATGTCACAATTACTTATTACTTAATATTGAACTCTAAGGATTTACTTTTTCTAATAGTTTCCACTTTATTTTAAATTACCACATCATCTTTTTGAGCATTCTTTAACCTTTTCAAAAGAGACGGTTGAGCAATAATTTGCGAAAGGATTTCTGATGTTCCCTTCTTTATGATTACCATGTCTATCTTTATCAAATCTAATAAGATTGGATCCTTTTCAATTCTCATCAATGATAGAATTGTTGGGTCCTTTATACTTAGAGAATCCACCACCTTGTTCTCTTTCCTAGGGTGGTAATGGATTAAGAAGTCATAATACTTGATGAGTTATAACCATATCCATTAGCACATATTTAGAAATTTCTATGTGAATATATATTTGGGTCTTTTTTGATCCGTATATATTTAACACTTCTCCCCAAAGAGATAATGCTTCCATATTTTCAATGCAAATATCAAAGCTACCAACTCTAGATCATATGTGGGATAATTTTTATCATGAAATTTCAATTTCCTTGAGGCATAGGCAATGGATTCTTCATTCAACATTAACACACAGCCCAGTACCTTCTTCAAAGCATCCTTGAAAATTATAGAAAGATCCCCACTGGTGGGTAGTGTGAGTAAAAGGGCCGTGACAAGCCTCTTATTCAACTCCATGAAGCTTTTTTCACATTCATAATTCCAAGAAAACTTGACTCCCTTCCAAGTTATCTTGATAATAGGGTTTGAAATTCATGATAAATTTCTTACAAATCGATGAAAATATCCAGATAACCCCAGGAATCTGTGGATATTCGTGAAAAATGCCGACCTCATCCATCCCTCAATTGAATTTATCTTGGAAGGATCCACAAATTTCCCATTGCTTGTGATTATATAACCCAATAATGAGACTTACTTCAACCATATCTCACACTTGTTGTACTTTTCATATATCTTCTCCTTTCTCAAGGTCTATATCATAGTGATCAGATACTCCTTGTACTCCTCCTTGGTTTTGGAGTATATTAGAATATCATCTATAAATTCCACCAAATATTTGTCGAGGTAACCTATAAATACTCTATTCATCAAGTCTATGAAGATTTTTGGAGTATTAGTCATAATTCTCATACCTCATATGAAAAGTAGTCTTGGGAATATCCTCCTTCTTCACCCTAATTTGGTAATATCCTGACCGCAAATTTACATTAGAGAAGTATTGTGCTCTACATAGTTGATTGAACAAGTCATCAATTTGTGGAAAATGATACTTTTTCTTTATCATGATTTTTTTGAGCTCAAAATAATCAATTAAAAGGCATATTGACCCATCCTTCTTCTTGATGAAGAGGATTGGTTCACCCCATGGTGAAGCACTTGGGTGTATAAACCCTTTATCCAAATTCTCTTGTAGTTGTTTCTTTATCTCCTCAATGTCCACAACATCCATTATATTTGGACTCTTTGATATTGGAAATGTCCCAAGTATAAGATCAATATATAATTCAACATATCTTATATGAGGAAGACCAAGAAATTCCTTAAGAAATACATCAACAAATTCCCTCACAATAGGCATGTCTTTGAGGATGGTTCTTTCCTTATACTCAATCATCTAAGAAAGATATGCATGCCCATAGGGAAGTAATATCCATTCTTGAGATGATGGTGATAAATAATATTCATCCTCCTCCTTTCACTTGTATAAAATATGGGGTTGATTCACCACATGGGGAGTGATTCCCCTCTCACAACAATTTATGTTGTCTCTATATAGGGAAATATAATCTATGCCAATAATTGCATCAAATTCTACCAGTGGGAGTATGATGAGTTTCACTGAGAAGTTCAATCCACAAATTGTGATAGGGGAGGATTTATATACATAGGATGCTATAATTTTTCCATTTTTCATTTTCACCAACATCTCTACTTACATGCTTTGTGGTGCTATTTGAATTTTTCAACTAAACTTTCAGGATATAAAGGAATGTGTAGAACTATGGATGATAACCCTAACTTTCACTTTTTGATTCTAGTTTTACTTTATCCAATATATACCTAAGTAATATTATTTTTAAACTATTAAACACATAAATGAGAATCCAATTACATTAAAGGGATAACTTATAAATTACATTTATCTCCTTAACATTTGAATTTCTAGTCTTAAATCTAAGTTATCCATGATCTACTTCCTAATGAATATTATTATGTGATTTTCTTGTTCCCTTAATAATGGTTTTTACTAATATTATTAATTTTTTTAAATAATATTCCCTAGTAGTGTCAAACTAAGAGTGCATCAAGATCCGTTGTTGTGCACCAATTCCCATTCAAGTCTAGCTCAAAGCAGTTTTTTCGAGTTTTACCCCTAGATGCATCTATACCAGAGCCACCTCTACTTGTTTGTATCTAGACAGGGATGAATTTTCTTGATAATCCACTTAATATATACTCACCAAAATTTAGGGATTCTTTTCTTATACTTAGTCTGATCCCTAAGTCTTTCACTAGATTTTTCTAATCATAATCCCAAAAATAACTAAACCTATCCTCTGATACCAACTATAACAACCCTGGTATTTATTTCATATTTAAACATGATTTATTACATAAAATTTCACTTAATACAACTCATAAGTTCAATAGGTCTAGTGTCTTTGGGGATTAGGAACATTACATAACAACTTAAAACATGAAATACACATCTTTATTGAAAACTTCTTTTACATGAAAACATTCCTTTGTACTTAGCATTGCATGGGATAACCTAAGGATATATGTAACACCCCAAGGTTTTGAAAATAAATATTGAATGAAGGAAACACAGAGTCCCTACAAAACAACACATTTTATAATCTAGTCGTTAAACACAACTTTGCTTCTTCCATGTTTTGAATTTTGAAAAACGGTCATCTAGAGTTGTGATCAGTAAGTCATTTGGAGTCTGATAGAACAAACTTTATTTTTTGGTGAATAGTAACATACCCTTATGAATAGTAATATGAACCTTATGAATACTAAATAATTATATTATTTTATTTTCTTAAGGTAATAAGATAATGATATCTTAATTAATTTTTCAATGTGATATAACACTAATTATACCTTTAAAATTGTTATTTTTTGAATTAACTATGATTTTATTTAAAAATTAAATTAATAATATTTAGAAAATTATTTTTGAAAAATGTAGTTCATTTTCTAATTCTACATGTTGAAAAATGGTTGGGGTGAATTTTTGGGATATTTATGAAATTCTTGAATTTTTGATGAATAATGAAATACGGTAAAATATCGTATATACAAATTATCAGTTAAATATACTATTTATGACATCATGAGTAATTAAAGGACACATGGTTAAAACTAAAATTCACTTATTACTATTAGGGTTCACATGAACCAACACTATTGGTTGTCTTGAGGGAATTAATAAAATAATGAATCAAATATTCAAAATTCACTCCTCTCCTCCACTATAAACTCCCATCACTCCCTCTTATCTTCACTCCTCTAAGCCTTGAAGATCCTAAAATTTATGCCCAAATAACCTTCCCTAGTCACTACCCATTTCTAATAAGCTCTTGGTATTTCCAAAAGACCAAAACCCCTTCCCTTAAGGAGGTTCTCAAGGAGGTTATTTCAAGAGGTAAAGCACCCTTCTTTTTCATTTAGTTTCATTTCAATTTATCTTCTTTTGTTATCCTCTCCCCACATTCTCTGTCCAAATGACCATGATAAATATAGTATCATATATATACAGGAATTATATCATGTTAATGGAAGAACCATCATCAATATTCTTACTCTCTTCCTTTTTTTTAAATGAAATCAACGTCCATGAGGTTCCAATTCATAACCTTCGTGGACGACGAAGTTTCGTTCTTCAATTTATACATAATTACTGGTCATGAAACAATTTTTACGGTTTAAACAGACTATAATATATGTATTATAACCTAATTAATATTAATGAACCAGTATACATACATTTTATGAAATCGTATGACCAAAGTAGTTCCTAATAATCAAAATACTGCTGAAATAATATAAGTGAATGTCATTAATATTTAATCTAATGATTCAACATTTTTCCATGTGAAAAAATGATAAAAATGACCATTAACAAATATTTATGTTCATAAATAATATATAATTTCAATTCTGGAGATTTACATACATTCCACATGAACTCCATTACTTAAAAACAAGTGAACCGATTATGAAAATCACGAAAACAAACACTCTGGTACGACAGAATTCAATATAATAACTTATCAATAAGGATATAAATGAACTAAAAATAATTATTATTAATTAAATATATTTCTAATATGTTCTTAAATAAGTTATTAATAAGTCTAATTTCATATTCCAAGACCTTAAGTTCAAGAGTGGAACACATTCAGACTTAAGGTAAGGGTTTTTCACCCGAACCTCCATTCTCATTCGGGTTACTTTTATTGTCTACTTAACTCAATGAGGTTCTTATGTATTATTGTGTACTCCTCATAAATTATGTGTGAGTGTTCTATATATTTTTACCAACCATAATACTTCATTATTTTATGGATAGTTACACGTTTTAAATGGAACTTTCAAAATTATTTTCGAAATAAAAGCCCGATTCAAGGGAATTTCTCAAATTCTTACCTATTTTAAAGGGAACTCTATAATCTGTTTTTAGAAACCATTAAATTTATAAAATCACTCATTTTATTATGAAAATACTATCTTAATTCAGTTCAGGTTTTATACAAATAATTTTTCATAAGAACTCTTCTTTTCAAAATAAAAGAGCATTTATCTCAAGAATTACTCAACGATTTTAAAAGAGTATTTTCGTCTGTTTCAATATTCTTGTTGATTATTATGTATTTTTTGGAATAATATATTATGATATCATACTCCATATTTAATTTAATTGATTATTATTAGTTTTATTGTGGATGTTCCATCCAAAAACCATTCAACAATTTACTCAGAATGGTTAGAGTTTAAGATTAATATCCAGGGAAAGTTATTTACATTTCATATGTTAGTTTTAATATTAATGTATATGTTGTTTATGTTTATCCACAATCATATGAGGAATTAATTGGACTTATTATGTGATGGGTGGGGCCTTCTATATCTCCTCGATGCATCGGTAGGTATCATGAGACAAATAGACATAGACTTGGACGAGGCCTTGCCCCAAATTGAGGTATGGTTTTGGTCGAGGCCTTAATAATTTTTAGAATTCTTGGACGGGGCCTTGAAAATATGTTCAGAATGTCTGGCATATTCACTCCCCTTATTATGAATCTAGTAATTGAAAGTTTATTTGGTTATTTAACTAGTAGAATACCCATGACTATGTTTTATTATGACATTATTAACTCAGCTCATATTCCTGCCATAATGTGTTCAAGTTTATTATTTGTAAAGGCGTGTGTTTCCATTATTCACCATGACTAATATTTATGTTTATGATATCTTCCACCACATTTCTTACTCTTACTGAGAATTTGAGTTCACCCCTTTCTTATGTTTCATTTTCCCAGGATATGAAGATGTAAGTTACAAGTGAGTTGTAGGCATAATCTAGGAGGCATGGATGTTTATAATGAAATAAATTAATGTTGAATTTCCTTTCATGATTTAATGTTGAACTTATATATGTATCTTGTTTCCAGAAGATATTAAACTACTTGGTCTTTTGGGATTCATATTCCTTGTTTATATGCCAATGTAATAAAATAAGGCACTGAATCTGGGAAACTGGTGTTGGGTCCTTACAGTTGGTATCATATGAAGTTTAGTAGAAAACTTCGAAGCTAGATTTAGAAAATGTAGGTTAGGGAAAAAATACCTATGATAGTCTTTGAGGATAAACATATAAGAAAATCCTGGTATTTTGGCAAGGAATAGATTATGTATATTTTTCTAGAAAATACATCCCTATCTGGATACTACAAGCGGATGTGGTTCTAGCACAGATGTACCTAGGAGTGAAAACTCTGACAATGAGTTTAGGGCTTGATCTAGGGTATATTGGTACATGAAAATGGGCCTTATTGCGCACCTAGGTTGACACTCCTAGGATATATGCTTAGGATAATCCACATTTTCTTTACAAGACATTATGAAGGATATAAATTTAAATTTTTCCTTAAAAAAACCATTTTTTGTGATTATGAGGTTAGGAATGCATAGGATTTCAATTTATGCTAAGTATTTTGCTAAGTTAAGATTGTAAATTATGATTCATAACCTAATCTAGTGTATTAAATTATCTAGAAATAGCGCCTAGTAGAATAAATGGAAACCGCATGAACACACGTATCCCATGTAGGGATTTCCCTCTGATGTAAGATAATGATGTTGGATTTGGAGCTACAACTAGCACAGAGAAACTTATAGCTATACTGGGACAACTTACTCAGGTTATGAACAATAACCTTACCTATATGGAGCATCCAGATCCACCACATAGAGGAGATTTGTTAGATCTCTTTATCCAACAACAACCTCAATCATTCAATGGGACTACAAACCCATTTGTAGCTGAGTAGTGGATAAATTCCCTAGAGAAGATATTTATTTCTTTGGGATGTAACAAAATAGAGAAGGTCATCATGGAAGTTTATCATCTATCGGGAGATGCAAATCAGTAGAGGTTGTTAATCCAAAACACAAAGGAATAGGAATAGATATAAGAGATGAAATGGAGGGACTTTAAAGAAATATTCCTAGAGAAATACTTTCCTCATGAACAATGAGAAAATATAAAAAGGTAGTTTCTGAATTTTAAGCAAAAGGAATATGAGAATATTGAAAATAATGAATCTAACTTTACAAGGTTAGAAAGGTATAATGTGAATACATACAAAATCTGAGGATAAATATTGATCAATTCTTTGATGGACTAAATCCATTCCTCCTGTGGGAACCGGTCTCCCATATTTTCTCATCATATGAAGATATAGTTTCATGTGCTATCAAGATCGAAAAGGAATTCTATAATTCTTATGACTTTAAGGGAAAGCAATAGAAGAAGAGGGATGCTGAAAACTATAGAAAATGAAATAAGGAAATGGGGAAGAAGGGAAGAATTGAATTTCCACCTTGTGATAATTGTGGAAGGAAACACCCTGGTGCTTGCTTAAAAGGAAAAAGAGTATGCTACAAATATGGAAAGAAAGGAAATTCTGATGGTGATTGTAAGGGGAAGAAAGAAGCCATTAATGTTCAATGCTATAATTGTTGGGAGATGGGACACTATGCTAATGATTTTCTAAAGCGTCATGGAAACATGCGACAAAAAAGGCCATGGGAGCAAGGATAAGATTATGAGATCACAACCGCTAATATTGAAGTTCCTAATGATGTTGTGGAAGGTGCTTTAATAATTTACTCAAACTTAGACAATTATTTAATTGATTCTAGATCATCACATTCTTTCATATCTTCACAGTTTTCCAAGAAAATTAGATATTTCCAATTTGATTTAATAAGGGAGTTGTCACTTAAAACTTTTAAGGGAAGTATCATTGCAACAAAGTTATGTCAGGCAGTCCCTATTCTGGCATATAAATGTGGTTTATCTTCTGATTTTCTTTTCATATCCATGATTTACTTTGATATAATCCTTGGTATAGATTTCCTTTTTAACCATGATGAAAAAATTTATTATAAGAAGAAGGAGGTTACAATTTTTGAGGACAATGTGGAATCCCTTATCTTTAGGGCAGAAACATCACCATCTGATTATCATCTAGATCCACCCCTAGTAGCTCTACTGAATTCAATTATTGGGGAGGAATGGAATGAAATAACTATGGGTGAGGAAAATAATGTTCAAATAGAGTATGTACCTATTGTGAAAGAATATGTTGATGTCTTTCTATAAGATTTACCTGGACATCCTACAGAGTTGAAAATTGAGTTTTCCATTGACTTAATTCCTAATTCAAGGACCATATCAAAGACCCCTTATAGAATAGACATTGTGGAGTTAGTATAAATGAAGAAAAACTAGAGTAATTGAGTGATAAAGGATTTATTCGCCCTAGTGTTTCTCTATGGGGATCCCCTGTTCTTTTTATTAAGAAGAAAGATGGGTTTATGAGGTTGTTCATTGACTACAGAGAGATCAATGCTATAACAATAAAGAAAAAGTATCCCCTACCTCTCATTGTTGATTTATTTGATAAAATTCATGGAGTCCAATATTTTTCAAAGATTGATCTTCATTCTAGATATCATAAGTTGCTTGTGAGGAATGAAGACATTCCAAAAATATCATTTCGAACCAGGTATGGGCATTATGTGTTTACAGTAATGCCTTTTGGATTTAATAATGCACCATCTGTTTTCATGGATATAATGAATATATTTTTCAAGGAATATCTTGATGACTTTGTGGTGGTATTTATTGATGATATCTTGGTATAATATAAAAGCTATGAAGACCATGAAAATCACTTGTGTGCTATTCTGAAGACTCTTAGAAGAAATAAATTATATGGTAAGTTTAGAAAGTGTGAATTTTGGATCCAATTAGTTTCCTTTCTGGGACACATTTTCTCTAAAGATGGAATATCTATTGATCCTACAAAGACAAAGGCTGTTCAAGAATGGAATACTCCAACAAACATAACCGAAGTATGTAGTTTTATTGGTTTAGTAAGTTATTATCGGAATTTCATTCAGAACTTTTCCTGTTTAGCCAACCCAATGACCAAGATTACATGAAAAGGGGTTAAGTTCGTATGGAAAAAAGAATGCGAGAATTGTTTTTAAGAATTTAAGAGGAGGTTAGTGAATGCTACAATCCTAACCCTACCATAGGAGAATGATGGGTTTGTGATCTTTAGTGATGCATCAAAGAAATGGCTTGGTTGTGTCCTTATGAAGAATGATAGAGTTATTTCCAATGCATCAAGGAAGTTAAAAATTCATGAAAAAAACCATCCCACTCATGATCTTGAGTTATTATGGGTAATATTTTCTCTAAAGATATGGAGAAATTATCTCTATGAAAAAAAACATGAGATATATATAGATAACAAGAGTCTAAAGTATATCTTCTCACAGAAAGAACTTAACATGAGGCAAAGGAGATGGCTCTAACTACTCAAGGATTATGAATGTACCATACACTACCTCCTAGGAAAGGTAAACAAGATAGATGATTATTTGAGCAGGAAGGATCACAGAGTTCTCAACAAAATGAGGATTGACAAGGATAATTTGTACATGGATCTAGTAAGTATGGGCATGAGAGTTATCAAGTAAACTGAAAAATCATTAATTTTTAAAATGGTTTCCCAACCACCTTTATTAGAAAAAATTAAATATTCTCAGCCTGATGATGAGAACCTTTAAAAGAAAATTAATACTGTGAAATATGGGAATATGGATGACTTTTTGTGTGAAGATGGTGTTCTAAAATTTGGGAAGAGGCTTTTCTTTCTAGCTATAACTGAGCTAAAAATAGAGTTATTGGATGATGCCCATAGTTCTAATTTCTCCATACATCATGGTAGCACTAATATGTATAGATATTTGAAGGAACATTTTTGGTGGGATAACTTGAAGAGGGAAATTGCAGATTATGTATCAAGATGTTTAGTTTTTCAATAAGTGAAGGCTGAAAGGAAACATCCAAAAAGAGTCATGAAACCTCTACCTATTCCTACAAGGAAATGGGATAACATCACCATGTATTTTTTCACTAGATTACCCAAAACTCCATGGAAGAATGATGCGATATGGGTAATTGTGGATCGACTTACAAAATCTGCACATTTCCTCACTATAAGGGAGGATTTTCCACTGGAGAGCATATCAAGACTCTATATCAATTAATTTTTGAGACATCATGGGGAACCACTCTCAATTTTTTCTGATCGTGATCCATGGTTTATATCAAAGTTTTAGAAAAGTCTTCAGAAATCTTTGGATAGATAACTTCGATTGAGTATTGCTTACCACCCACAATTTGATGGGTGATCAGAGAGGATGATCCAAACCTTAGAGGACATGTTGAGATCATGTTCACATTACTTTCAAGGTATATGGGATCAATATTTACCCTTAGTGGAGTTTTCCTATAATAATTGTTTCCATTCAAGTATTCAAATGGCACCATATGAAGTATTGTACGGAAAGAGATGTCGTTCACCAACTTTTTGGGATGAAGTTGGAGAAAGGAGGCTTGTGGGCCTAGAGCTTGTGGAGGAAACAACAGCGAAGGTAAAGACTATTCAATTCCATATAAAAAAGCACAAATTATAAGAAAGATCTATGCCAATAATCTATGGAAGGATCTGGAATTTCAAGTGGGAGATCACGTTTTCTTGAAAGTATCTCCATGGAAGGGTGTTATAAGATTTGGAAAGAAAGGGAAACTGAGCCCTAGGTACATTGGGACTTTTGAAATTCTGGAGAGGATTGGAGCTATTTCATATCATCTGGCTATGCCGCCTAGACTGTCCAAGGTACACAATGTGTTCTATGTCTCACTGCTGAGAAAGTACATGCCATACCCAATACATGTCCTCACTTTTGAAGGTATAGAGTTGGAACCTGACCTATCTTAATGTGAAGACCCTATCCGAATTCTAGAAATTAAAGAACAAGTGTTGAGGAATCAAAAGACTCTTCTGGTAAAGGTAATTTTGAGAAATCATAAAACTGAAGAGGCAATAAGGGAGCCTAAGGAGCTTATGTTGAAGACATACCTGAATCTTTTTAGGTAACATTTTGTGAATTTTGAGGATGAAATTTTTGTAAGGAGGATAGAATGTAACACCACAAGGTTTTGAAAATAAATATTTAATGCATGAAACACTAAGTCCCTAAAAAAAAAATACATTTTATAATCTAACCATTAAACAAAAATTTTCCTCTTCTATGTTTTGAATTTTGAAAAATGGTCATCTAGAGTTGTGATCAGTAAGTCATTTGGAGTCTGGTAGAACAAACTTGATTTTTGGAGAATAGTAACATACCCTTATGAATAGTAATATTAATAGTAATATGAACCATATGAATAGTAAATAATGATATTATTTTATTTTCTTAAGGTAATAAGATAATGAGATCTTAATTAATTTTTCAATGTGATATAAAACTAATTATACCTTTAAAATTGTTATTTTTTGAATTAACTATGATTTTATTTAAAAATTAAATCCATAATATTTAGAAAATTATTTTTGAAAAATGTAGTTCATTTTTTAATTCTACATGTTGTAAAATGGTTGGGGTGAATTTTTGGGATATTTCTGAAATTCTTGAATTTTTGATGAATAATGAAATACAGTAAAATATCGTATATACAAATTATTAGTTAAATAAACTATTTATGACATCATGAGTGATTAAAGGCCACTTGGTTCAAACTAAAATTCACTTATTACTATTAGGGGTCACATGAACCAACACTATTGGTTGTCTTGAGGGAATTAATAAAATAATGAATTAAATATTCAAAATTCACTCCTCTCCTCCACTATAAACCCCCCATCACTCCCTCTTATCTTCACTTATCTAAGACTTGAAGATCCTAAAAGTTATACCCAAATAACCTTCCCTAGTCACTCCCCATTTCCAAGAAGCTCTTGGTATTTCCAAAAGACCAAAACCCCTTCCCTTAAGGAGGTTCTCAAGGAGGTTATTTCAAGAGGTAAAGAACCCTGATTTTTCATTTAGTTTCATTTTAATTTATTTTATTTTGTTATCCTCTCCCCATATCCTATGTCCAAATGAACATGATAACTCCTGTATAATATATATAATGTAATTATATCATGTTAATGTAAGAAAAATCATCAATATTCTCACTCTCTTCCTTTTATTTTATAAACGAAGTCAACATCCATGTGGTTCCAATTCATAACCTTCGTGGATGATGAAGTTTTGTTCTTAAATTTATCATTCATTAATGGTCATGAAACCATTTTTATGGTTTAAACAAACTATAATATATGTATTATAACATTATTAATATTCATGAACTATTATACATATATATTATTAAATCGTATGACCAAACTAGTTCTTAATAATCAAAATACCGCTAAAATAATCTAAGTGAATGTCATTAATATTTCATCTAATGATTAATTCTATTTCAATGTAAACAAATGATATAAATGACAATTAACAATTATTTATGTTCATAAATAATATTTTATTTCAATTTTGGATATTTACATCCATTCCACATGAACTCCATTACTTAAAAACAAGTGAACCGATTATGAAAATCAAGAAAACAAACACTCCGGAATGACAAAATTCAATATAATAACTTATCAATAAGGACATAAATGAACTAAAAAGTATTATTATTAACTAAATACATGTATAATATGTTCTTAAATAAATCATTAATAAGTATAATTTCATATTCCAGGACCTTAAGTTCAAGAGTGGAACACATTCAGACTTAACGTAAGGGTTTTTCACCCGAACCTCCATTTTCATTCGGGTTACTTTTATTGTATACTTTCCCCAATGAGAGTATTATGTATTATTGTTTACTACTCATAAATTATGTTTTAGTGTTCTATATATTTTTACCAACCATAATCATTCGTTATTTTATGGATTGTTACACATATTAAATGGAACTTTCAAAATTATTTCCGAAATACAAGCCCGATTCAAGGGAATTTCTCAAATTCTTACCTTTTTAAAGGGAAATCTATAATATGTTTTTAGAAACCTTTAAATTTATAAAATCAATCATTTTATTATGAAAATACCATCTTAATTAAGTTCTGTTTTTATTCAAATACTTTTCCAAAAGAACTCTTCTTTTCAAAATAAAAGAGCATTTATCTCAATAATTACTCAACGATTTTAAAAGAGTATTTTCGTCAGTTTCAACAATCTTGTTGATTATTATGTATTTTTGGGATTAATATATTATGATATAATACTTTATATTTAATTTAATGGGTTATTATTAGTTTTATTGTGGATGTTCCATCCTAAAACCATTCACCAATTTACTTAGAATGGTTAGAGTTTAAGCTTAATATTCGGAGAAAGTTATTTACATTTCATATGTTAGTTTCAATATGAATGTATATGTTGTTTATGTTTATAAATAATCATATGAGGAATGAATTGGATTTATTATGTGATGGTTGGGGCCCTATATAGCCTCTCAATGCATCGGTAGGTCTCATGAGACAAATAGATGTGGACTTTGCGGAGGCCTTGCCCCAAATTGAGATATGGTTTTGGCCGAGGCCTTAATCATTTTTAGAAGTCTTGGACGAGGCCTTGAAATTATGTTTTATAATGTCTAGAATATGTACTTACCTCATTATGAAGATAGTAATTGAAAGTTCATGTGGTTATTCGACTAGTATAATACCCATGACTATGTTTTATTATGGCATTATTTACTCACCTCATATTCCCGCCATAATGTGTTCATGTTTATTATTTGTAAAAGAATGTGTTTCAATTATTCACCATGACTAATGTTTATGTTTATTAAATCTTACTATATATTTATTACTATTACTGAGCATTTTAGATTGCTCTTTTCTTATGTTTCATTTTCCTAGGATTTGAAGATGTATGTTATGAGTGAGTTGTAGGCATAATCTAAGAGGCATGGATGTTTCTAATGGAATAAATTAATGTTTCATTTCATTTAATGATTTAATGTTGAAATTATATTTGTATATTTTTTCCAAAATATAATAAACTACTTGGTCCTTCAGGATGCATATTCCTTGTTTATATGCCAATGTAATAAAATAAGGCACCGGCTCCGCACAACAGGGGTCAGGTCCTTACAATATACATAAGAAAAGGGTGACCTATAAATTATAGTAAGGGAATAAAAATGGAATAAAATAAGGAATAAAATACATGTTATTAAATAGGAATATCAATATATAATAAAAGAAACATGAACATAAAGGCATGATATAGTATGATATTCCTAACCTGAAAATGTGGCAATAACATACAACATGATATTAGCATAAGCCAAGGCTCATTGAACATAGATTAGAATGAGTAAACCATCATTACACATGAATTATCATTAGTAATAACTATTTTAATATGAATTAGTATGAGTAAACCCTCAATTTACATGGCTTATCATGATACTAAACATTACCCAATGCATGGAGTGCTATCAGGGCACACCCTTCACAAACATTTCATTTCATGCATAAGTGTGCCACATAGATCTTATAAAATGGAATAATTCAACATCATAAGTTATTATAGGATTAAATAATATGTAATAAATACATTTAAGTCCCCAATAAATAATTATATGAGCATAAAGGTAAATACCCTTGGTAAAGAAATGGGTTTGGTATTCACTACACGATGGAAAATTGTAGTGCTATTTTGACAGCATAACGACGTCAAATAGAATTTCATAAAATAGGTTGATTAGAGAAAAAGGGGTCTCTAATCATTTATAAATGAAGTATAAAGTAATTTTATAATGTAAAATTATACCCCAACACATGAAATGGAATTTGAGATGCATAATATAAAAGAAGTTCTTGAATGAGAACGAGGATAGAGAAATCCAATATGGAATTTCAGCATGGTAATGAGTGTATATAAAGGATCCTAGATAGATTAATGAGGGTGTAAGTAATATATAATTATTTATAAAACAAATTTATACTAATTTTAGTATTTATGAACATATCCCAACATATTCAAACTGAAATTAAAAGGTAAATCACAAAAGGAGTGCTTGATAAAAGAGGAGAGTGGACGATCCCTTGCTTGGATATGTGACCCCAAAGGATTGGTAGAGACTTCTTGGGAGTTTTGGGAGCCTTTGGAGAACTCTATGGAGTATATATCATAGTTTTGACTATATTAAAAAAGTTTTATTGAATATTAATGAATGATTTGGTGGGTTTATATAGGAAATGTGGGGGAATTCTTTATTATTTTGGTTTTGGACACTATACACTAAAATATTCAAAACCACAAACCATAACATGGGTTTTTCCCATGGTTTCTTGATAATGGGAGTGATATAAATTATTTTATAAGGCTAAGGGACAATTATATTAAAATATTTCTCTTGATTATGTGGAGTTGAGTCATACTTTCAATGAAATTATTTTAAAATCTTAAAATATTTAATAAGTCTTCGAGGATTCAAAAAAGATTTATAAAATAAAATAAAAAACAAATCTAAAATCAAATTATTTTAAATTTAAAACATATATTTTTATGAATATCAATTTTATATTATTTTATTACATCACAATTGGGTCATTATGATGTCATAAAACACATTATATATTTATATGGTATTTAATTTTTACCCAAAAATTCAACTGTCTCAGAAAATTATGAAACATTCACCATTGGATAATTTCAACATCCTAATTCCAAAAATAATATTCATTTTATCTAAATAATTTTCTAATTATGTTAATTTTTACTTGTAAAATAAAAATTGACTTTTATTGAAAATTGACAGGTTTTGGAAAACATAGTTTTCAAACCTTAGTAAAAGTTACTTTTGACATCATAAAAATTATATGATAATTAATATTTAATAAATGTAATTTAATAATAACATTTTATTAAAATATTTTTTATTTAAAAAATACCTTAATTCATCAAAATATATTCCTTAATTGAATTTGAATATTAACCAAAAAATACTATTTGTGCTTTATAAAATCATTTACAAAGTAACAATAATAGAATGAAAGTATATTAATTATTCTATACAGAAATAATCATAATGATAGGGTCTTGATACAAATCCCTTCATTACACCATCATACACCCTAAGAGTAAGGTGTGAGATGGTGGGGATTTCTTGGGGCCGTTCAGTGAACATGGTTTAGGCCGTGAAATCGATGAGCTTGAACTTCTTCTGTAAACGGTTTCACTCATGCTTAAGTAGTTGGATCTAGGCTTGGGATTGGTCTAGGGAAAATCCCAAAAATGCTATCTCCCTCAGAATCTCTAAGAAATGGGCTTCATAGGGTACAATACTACTAGATAAGGCCATCACTTACTTTTTCTATGCCAAAAGGATTTGTTAAAACCCTATATTTATACTAGTAATGTGATCATTGTTCAATGGCTATATTATCAACAGTAAGGATACTTAATGATCATTTAAATCCAATTGGATATAATGAAACAAAAGGAGTGCATTTGTTTTCTATATCCATAAGACATTTAAAATAAATGGAATTTTATTCATAAATGTTTGGGTTATTACATACTCAACATATCCTAGTTATCAAGTAATATACCCCTTTGAATTCTGTAGTCATCGAGTGTATCACATGAAATACCTGAGGAATCATCATATCCATACCATGTGCATAGGTCCCTCACTATCATCATCGAAAGCTGTGCATACTCCCCCTCCAAGGGATAAACATGTCATGATGATCAACCTACATTGGGTTCCAAGAAAAATACCACAAAAGCACACATATAATGGTTGGATATATGAGAAAGCATAATATATTATCATAAGTAAGGTCACACACACAATACATGTGATCAACATCGAACATGAATAATAAGCTACAAGTACTCATGGAAAAAAGTGTAACATAAGGTTCATAGGACTATACACACACCCACATGTGATCATAATCTAGAACAATCATCAAAATATGTCAATGCATAATCATATTAATAGAAACATGTGTAAATGACCACAAAAAAGTATGGAATTTCCTACCTTAAAATTCATTGATGTAAAAAGGTGGGGATAAACCAGTAAAAAAAACATCTTCGTGACCTTATTATCATAAACATCAACACTCAAGGTTTACCAAGGGCTCCTAGAACCAAAAAAAATTATTTTATTTCAAAAAGAAATAAAATATCGAATGCAATGATACATTCTCTCTCCTAGATAATTCCCAAATTATCATTTTATAATTATCTTTTGATTATTTCTCATAAATTATCCTTTTATAATTATATTTTGATAATTTATCTTAAATTATCCTTTTATAATTATCTTTTGAAAATTTCTCATAAATTACCCTTTTATAATTTTATTTTGATAATTTCCATTAAATTATACTTTTATAATTATATTTTGATAACTTCTAATAAATTATCCTTTTATAATTATCTTTTGATAATTTCTCATAAATTATTCTTTTATAATTATATTTTGATAATTTCACATTGATTATCCTTTTATAATTATATTTTGATAATTTATCATAAATTATCCTTTTATAATTATACTTTGATAATTTCTCATAAATTATCCTTTTATATATTTTAATTATTTTCTTAAATTATCCTTATATAATTATCTTTTGATAATTTCTCATAAATTACCCTTTTATAATTATATTTTGATATATTTTCTTAAATTATCCTTTTATAATTATCTTTCGAGAATTTCTCATAAATTATTCCTTTATAATTATATTTTGATAAATTTTCTTAAATTATCCTTTTATAATTATATTTTGATAATTTCTCATAAATTTTCCATTGATAAATTCATGCGACTATCCTTTGATAATTTTTATTCCATAAATTATCCTTTAATAAATTAAAAAATATCATCTTTGATAAACTCCAGAAATTATTCTTTGATAAGTTTTATTCTATAAATTATCTGTTATTAAAACCATGCGATTATCCATTGATAATTTTTATTCTATAAAGTATCCTTTGATAATATAGAAATTCTCATTTGATAATTTTAATATATTACCCATGATAAGTTAATGTTTTTATCCTGTGATAATTTTTAATAAATTATCCTTCGATAAATCATTGTAATTATCGGTTAATAATTTTACAAAATCATATTTTCATGATTTATTTAACAATTATACATGATAATATAAAATAATTATCACTTTATAATTTTAATAAATTATCCATAAACATTTGACATGATTATCATTTTGTAAAAAAAGACAAAATTATCCCTTCATAATTCAAGGTTGATTATACTTTATTATTTTTAATTATTTCCCCCTAATTTTTATAACTATGGAATAAATGGAATAAAAGAAATAATAAACTAAATAAATTAAAAAATAAGAAGAAAACTTTCCTCTTTTACAGGATCCATGCACAAGGGGTTCCCTGCCATAAAGATCAAGATGAAGGGAGATAGAGGGAGCTTTATGGGTTATGCGAAGATAAGATTTGAGATATCTGGGACTCATTGGAATCAACCAACATTGAAGTCAAAGTGGTTAGAATATTTCAAAGATCCAACCCATGTGTATTCCATCACCTAAATCTCAAATCCACAATTTAATCCACCATTCGACCCAAAATTCATCGCGGAGTCATTACTTTCACCTAATTAAGGTGTTGCTAACTTTATTGGGTCAAAAACGGATGAATCCGATGGTTTTAATTTCATCTGGGTGTGAAAAATGGAGGTTTCACATGTTTAGGGTTTAAGATAAATAGTGTATTTTGTTTTTAGTAATTACATTAATAATTTAATTATTCAACACAGATTAATTAACTTAATTTAATGGGATATCTAATCAAACGCCTGTTACACACAAAAGTTTTGCCTAGTCTAAGGTAAAACACATGTTCCATACCTAACGGTGGTCTCATATTTCTCATATGATACACCATTTGAGAGATATTAATTCTTTATTCCTTAAAAAATGGAATAAATAAATAATTAAATATAAAAAGGGTTTTATCACATGAGATGTTTCCAAACACTCAATGCGCATAAAATTTATACCCTGTCTAGGGTAAAACCCACCTTCCAAACTTAATGGTGGTCTCATATTAATCATATGAAGCACTATTATAGAGATATTAAATTATTTTTTGAAAATAATATAATAAAAAAATTAAATAACTTATTCTTGTGGGTGATCCGACCAAACGTCTGATGTTCATAAATGTTATACCCCACCTTGGGTAAAATCCATATCCCGAACCTAACTGTGGTATAATATTTCTCATAAGACACACTATTTGAGATATATTCAATTATTTTAGATAAATCATGCACACATAATATAATATATTTAATATTTTTATTCCTTTTGTGCCGAGGCTCTATGGGCCTCAGAATCTCTCACTAACTCAACACCCAACTCAAAAAATATTCCATAGAATATTATGAGATTCTATCTATGGTTTTATCCTTAATCAAAGTATTTAAAAAATTTATTAAGTGATTTTTATTGAAAAATAATATTTTCACATAAAAATAGTTATAAATTATTAAAAAAGAGGGTTTTTATTATCTTTAAAAATTTCAAGATATTTCAATTATCTCATTATATTGAATTATCCTCCATGAGAAGTATATATAATTGTTTTTCTCAAAAAACTCAGGAAACTGAGCTCAAACATCAGACACACATTCCCACATTTCCTTTTAGATCCATCCATGTTTCCACCGAATCTTGACAAATGGTACCATCTTTCCTCACAACACCTTCTTTCATTGATCTATGATCCACACTAGATGCTCCGCATAAGATGTATTAGTCCCCAGATCAATTTATTCACAAAATATAGCATTAATAGGGTTGGGTATGCTCCTCTAAAGTTTTGACACATGGATCATGTCGTGCATACCCTGATAGCGATAAGGGAGGTCCAGATGATATTACACTGCCCCTATATGCTTGGTGACCTCAAAGGGTCCAACCAAATGTGGTTCTTGATTTATATTCTTCCCAAGGTTCTTGTTACCTAATCGATAAGTCACTCAAAAGAAAACCTGATTTCCCATAGTGAAATACAAGGGTATCCTCTTAAGGTAGGCATATAATATCTATCTACTCTGAGCGGTGATCAAAATCTTCACAATCAGATGCACTCTCTTAAAAGCCTCCTGAATCAAACTGGGCCCACAACCACTACCTCACCTTCCAGATATGTTATGATCGACATGGTTTCTCATAGAGGGCCTTATAAGTTTCAATTTGAATCAAATCCTAGAAACTATTATTTAATGAGAACTCAAAAAAAGGATAGGTGATCATACCATGCTCTATTGAAGTCTAGCACACAAGCTTAAAGAATATCCTTCAATACCCATATAGTCCACTTGAACTATCTGTTGGTTTGAGAATGGTATGACATTATTAATATCAACTGAGTCCATAGGGATTTATATAATCCCTTCCAAAAGTGAGACATAAAACACATGTCTCTATCTAAAATTATGATCAAGATAACTCAATGCAGTTGTATAACCTCCCAGACATAGAAATTTCCTAGCTCCTCCATTGAGTGAGTCTCTCTGATTGGTATGAAGTGAGAAGATTTTGTTTACCAATTCATAATCAACCAGACTACGTCACAACTCCTCAAGGTCTTGGGTAAAACCATCACAAATTCCATCATGATATCCTTCCACTTCCACAATGGTATCATAAGTGGATGTAACAACCCACAAGGATACTGGGGATTGACCTTCACCCTCTGATAGGTAAGGAATTAGGAGAAAAAAATAGAAATATCCCTCTTTATCCTTGGACACTATAAATTTTTCCCAAAGACACGATACATCTTTTTTACACAAGGATTTACTACCCATCTAGAGATATTTTAATTTCCCATTAGCTCCTATTTGATGGAAATAGGGACTACAACTCTTCTGTGTACCAAGATCACATTATCATCATTTTCTATCAACCATCCAATTATTAAGTCACCATGATCCAACTGTTCCCTCATTACAAAACACTCCAAGTATTACTCAGGACTATTCTCCACCTATCCCATAAGTGAAGATGTGATAAAAAAAGGGGAATAAGTCATAGATCCACGATCATCAGCAACATCCATCCTCTAGTCATCCAACAAGCTCACCATACATCACTAATACTCTGAAGGTCTCTCACCAATCTCATGCTCAACCTGTATCTTATGACTAAGAGTATCTGAAACGACATTACCTTTTACAGGTGCATACGCCACCTCAAATTCAAATGTATGAAGATAATAAACCAAGTGCCTATGTCTCAGGTTCAGGTCCCTCTATGTGATGATATAATAAAGACACTTGTGGTTTGTGTAAACAATAAATCTCCCACTAAAGAGATAATTTCTCCAAAATTTCAAAGTATATACCATGACTGCTAGCTCCAAGTCAATTTTAGGTTAGTTCCTCTCATGGGGTCATAGATGAAGATATCCATAGGCTAAAACCTATTCTATTTTCATCAAAAACACACCCAGATTGATGTTTGATGCATCCCATTACATTACATATTCAACCATAGGCTCAGGGAGTGTCAGTACTCAAGTCACTATCAACCTTATCTTTAGCTCAAGGAAATCCTCTTCACAATGGTCTGACCACTGAAAATTCACCCCCTTATTTTTTAGTGTTGTTTTGGGTGCTGATAGTTAAGAGATGTCATGGATAAACCATCAGTAATATCCTAATTAAACCATAAATCTCCTAATCTCAAACACATTTTGAGGACATTTCTATGATGTGAATGTCATGAACTTCTTTGGATCTACTGATATACCAGTCTTGGAAACCACATGTCCTAGGAACTTCACCTCTTTAATATAGAAGTCACATTTCAATAGATTGGCATAAAGACCGTGTGCTCAACTCATACTCAATACTATCTCTAGGTTCCATCATATTTCTCTAGTGTCAGTGAGTAGATGGGGATTTTTTTTGATGAACAACACAATGAATGAGTCCAGGTATGGATGGAAGGTTTTGTTCATGAGGTCTATGAACACTGATAACATGCTCATCAGTTCGAACATCATTACAAAGTACTCATACAGTCTATACCATCTTTGAAACTCCATCTTCAGAATATCCTCCTCTCTAACTCACAATTGGTGATAGCCTGATTGAAGATCAATCTTGGAGAACCACTAGTCTCCCCATATTCTATTTAAAATATCATCAATCTAGGGAAACTGATATCGGTTCTTCACCATCACCTAGTTCATCTTATGTTAACCAAATCGTAGCCAAAGACTACTATCCACCCTCTTGGGAAAAATAGGTGAACCCCATGGGGAATTACTCATCCTTATGAGTCTCTTTATCTTCAATTAATTCAGATGAACCTTGAGCTCCATTATCTCAGTTGGCACTGTATAATACGAGATATTTAAATGGGATGCCAACCTGGTATGAGATTTTCTCAGCTTAACTTAATGATTCTTTAGAGTCTCTACTAGGTAAAAGATATAAAAATATTTCAACCTAGTAATCAAAATCATGAGGACCTTTGGTGCTTTGAAAGGATGAAGAATTCTGGAGTTGAAAATCATGGAATGTTTAAAAATAGTTCTAAAATCCTATACCTAGGATAGGCACTCAACAAAAGACTTCTGGTTAAAGTGTCCATACTGCCTAAACCATAGAGTAGGTGTGAGAACTTTCTCAACTAAATTATATTACACATCCAGTGGAAAATAAAAAGTATACTCCCTTGAAGAATTATTACAGACTACTTCCCATGTAGTCCCATAAGATTATGTTGAGGTGACATCTCCCATAAAATTATGGAAACACTTCATAAAAGAAATAGAGTCATTATGATAAACCCTAATCAGTGTAGGGGATCACATAAGGTTTTTCTTAACTAGTCTATAATATCAAACAAGGTTTTTACTAGGAGTCCACTTTTACCTAAGGTATACCCCTCATATCACTAACCCTTATTTCCATCACTACACATTAGTCATAGTCACCATATATATACTAACACAAAAACAAGCTCAGTTTAACTAATTAATATTAATAAAGATATATCACAACAATATGAAACACAAATATATCACACAAATATAAACAATCCTAAATAGATAGTTCAAATCAAGGTATTAAATTAATGAACTACTATGAATCAAACATCAGGTATATATATGGCATGTGAACCAATGTTCCTAGTCATGATGCATGAACATACGTGGAATCCCATAAATCTTATATAAAAATCATGTGCATAACCCAAGGTGAATTTAATCCATAGTAACACCAAAACATAAATTCCACACTTTATGGAAACTTGGAGGTCCACTATATAGTGATGGCCAGACTGTAGCATCCCACCCTGAGTTCTATTGAAACGGGCCCCGAGACGGTGGGTCACAAGACCTCAAGCGCATCTTCCAAAATTCTAGAGGCTGTCGAATTGCAGCGAGAGCCTTTTATGATTCCACGGGGATACTATTCCCTCATAGGATAAGGAATTACACAATATTAAATAATATATGTAACAAGTAGCAGAATCATAAGGAAAAAGCAAACAACATCATAAGTAGATAAATGACCTAATAAAATAAATAATAACCGTGGAAGATAAATAGTCATAATATATACCATGATGATGTCAATGTATGATGCCAAAAGTAAATAAATAAAGTACAGGGGGTATGAGTACAAGAATAGACTACATGCTAACAAAAACTTCCAAAATGACAAAAAACTGCCACACAACATCTTTAGTAAGGATCAATCCTCTACCCCCAAATATCCATCCAAAATAGAAAATCAATCAAGCACCAAGAGCGGAACACTTCCCTGTATCCATACCTATGAGTGTAAAATCTACTTGGGTACCAAACAGTGCCCGAACATGGTTTGAGATATAATCTTAATAGACCAGCACCGACGGTGTCTAGACCTTTCCATTTCATGATGTAGAAAAATATCATTGTTCCTATATAAAATAAAAGTAATAAATTAATTAAATGAAAGATCTGTAACTTGGGATGGGTTCCCAAACACACACCCATCCCAAACCACCTGCTTTAGCTTGATTCGGAAGTCTGAATGAGATACCTACTAAATCAGAATATATATAGAAAGGCCTAAGTAATATGATAGACCAAAGAAAAGGACATACCCCCAACCCTTTTCTTTATCTTGGGGTCTAGTCCATATTTCAAATATAGGTGCACTAAAGGCACAAGATAGGTATCAAAAATCATAAGGAAACTCTATACATTATTAATAAAAGCATCTCAATAATTTATATTAAAATTTTCAATTTTAGAGGTTGAGTCTGAGCCCATCCCTAAGGTATCACTATGGTACATCCATTCAATTATATCCAATTCCATGAGCCTATCCAAGTAAATCCCTTCTAGAGTGTAACACCCCAAGCTTCCATGGTACACTTCTCTTTGAATAATACAGTAGCATGTGTTGTATGCAACTTCGAGTTCTAACACACCACAACCAATCAAACTAGTCGTTATGAATAGTAATACCCACTTTTTGAAATTTTATAAATTTTATCTTTAAAAATGGAATTCATTTTTGGATTAGGAATATCAAAATTATCTTAGGATGAATTTTTGGTATTTTTCTGAAAACTTTCAATTTTTGATGAATAGTGAAAAAAACACTGAGTTATAGTTTAAAACCGAATTTTTATTTAAATAATTATTTATTTTATTTAAATATAATTAAGGTCAAAATAGATACATAATATCTATATAAGCTCAATGTAATTAATTAGAGTTAGTTTAGAATAATTTTAGATATATAAAAATTTTATTTAACTTTTCACCCTCTTTTACCCACCTCCTAGGAGAATTTGAAAATTCACATAAAACTTAATTTTACCGCTTCTGTGAGTGTAATTTCAAAAATCCGAGAGAAACAATTAATATCAAGGAGTAAAATGTGGTTAAATAAGATGAAAATAATTTTTGGTGAATAGTAACTTTTTTACTTTTATTTACCACGGTTAAAAGTAAATAGGGTAATTAAAGGTAAAAATGATATTATTATTACCCTAACACATGTCCTAATTCTATTGTCTAAATATAATTCGACCAAAAACAACCCTAGGATTAAAATAAGAACCTATTTGGTTCACTTGGATTAGATTAGGACATTTATTATTATTTAATTCAAAGAAGAGTTAAAAGAGTTAAAATCAAAGTTTAATTACTAAAACATTTTTAATAAAGGGTTATACATAAGATAAATTCGATTGTAAATATTAATTATAAATCTAAAAATATTTCCTACTAAATGGTATTTTATTTATAATTTTTAGACACTAAATAATTTAATTTATTTATGACACAATGGTGATGCAGTAATTACCTAATTAATGAAATATTAAAATAATTGATATTACAAATATACAAATAAATGTAATTTGAGACTTTTTATGAATATCAATAATTTCCTAGGTTAATATGACATATTAGGATTGGTTATATGAATTTTTTTCGAAGTAATAATGCTGTTATGAATTTATCAAAAACAAAAAAACCAATAGTATAAATATTGACATAAAAGAGTTTTTAAAACAAATATTATATTATTAATTTATATTCTATTCCTAAAAATCTAAGGTTTGGCCAAAGGAATTATATAATGATTGGTGTATCATTAATGTACCACTTGGGGGTCGCTGGGAAGTTTATAGTAAGTTTATTGACTATATAATATAAAAATACAAAGAGACATGGTAAATGTCAAACTATTTAACTAAGAGTTACCAAACCTGTCTAAAACCTTTTGGTTGAGTGTTTTTTGAACTATAACCACCTTAAACTTTAAATAATACACTTTGGATCCATTAGAAACTGAATATGAATTTATTATAAAATAATATTTCTAGCTTTTCCTAAGGTGCCCTTTACCCCTCTTATAAAAGGGAACTCCCCCTTCTATCTAATTCACACCTTCAAAGCCTTTTGGATCGGACAAACCCTCACCAAATATTTTCTAAACTTCCCTCACTTAAATATAGAGGCCTTAGTTTGATCAGAAATCTAACCTAAGGAGCCCTTTTGATCAAATCAAAAGGAAGAACCCGAAGAAGAGGTAAAGTTTTCACCACCCTCTTTCAAGTTCCTTTCTTCTTCAACTTCTTCTTTCTTTGATATTTCCATTCTAAACTAATAAATCTAGTATCTTATATATACTGGGATGTTATTATAAATATGGTACAACCATATTCAGTATTCTATCCATCCTTTGAATGACATGTCACCATAAGTGCGTACGTACGGCCTACCGTCTCCACATCGTGGTGTAATTGTTATTCAATACATTATTATTTGGATGAGTATGATAATGATGTGTAATTGAAGTAAATAATAAATATAACAATATAATTATTCTGTATATATGATATACCATCCAATTATATACGATTTTAATATCAAAATAATGATATTGTCGCTTATGCGTACGTACGGACTACCGTCTCCATGAACGCGATGAGATTAATTCCCCATCGTATCCATTCAAGAATAATTTTCATTTGACGATTAAAAATAATGTTTAAGGACTTGATATAATTCTGTATATGAATAAGATACAACCTATCCATAACAAACAGGGCTTATGTAACAAAACATATAAAAGAAAACGAGTAAGTTAACACCCGAAACAACGATAATACTAAGATATTATTAACAAAGCAATATTAAAAGATCATATATGATATCATACTAATGTATATGATTATTGTATAATTTAATAACAATTATTTCACCATTATACAGGAGGTTAACCTACCCTCGACCAAGGAAAAGTACAAGGTAAGGGTTTATTTCACAATCTCTTCATTATCCGGGGTTGTTTATATGTAATTATCTACCGGGACCTCTTTATCATCCACATCCATGTTTCTTAAAAATGTATTTCAAATCATCCTTTCTATTTTACAGACTATGGGTTAAAGTCATATATACCCTTGTTTGACTTTTTCTAGGAAGTTTATAAAGGAATCTTTTCGTTGTTTTCCAAACAAGGTTGTTTTTAACCTTTTCGACAGAATTAAGGTAAGAATGTCTTTTTTAACTTATACGGAAGTTGCAGCTATTTTCCACTGTTATAAAATCTTCAAAGCTTCCCTTATAATATTATAAGAATATTTTCAAAGTAAATGTTTTATTTTATGATTATTTGACTTTTAAATGATTTAAAAAAGAGATATTTCTCTCAAATAGTTTTGATTTCATCTATGTTATCATCCTTTGATAGATTTTAAGCTTATTTGAAGTTTATTTATTATGATACAAAACTTACATATTGTATTGAAGGTTTTGTGATATGTTTGACTGTGGATGTGTTATTTTTATACCATTCATGGTTTATGAAGAAAGTATTGACATTTCGTATGCTATTTTTAATACGAATGTTTATGTTATTTTTAAAACTGTTTATATAAGGAATGCATTGGACTTAATAAGTGACGGGTGGAGACCGCTATAGCTCCTAGATGCATCGGTTGGTCTCATAAGAAAAACTAGTGCCTTGGCACAAGGCATTGACAAAATATTATTTGCAGTCTTGGCACAAGGCCTTGACTATGTGGTTATGATAGTCTGGAATTATGTATTCCATCATTATGAAAGTGGTTATTGATATTTCATGTGATTATTCAACTAGTAGAATATCCATGTGAATAAGTAAATGGAATTATTTCATTTTATTTCTGCTATATTATGCTGAATTTCAAGTTTAAAAGGCTTTTTTTAGTTATACATTGCCTTAAATATTTATTCTTATTTATGAAAGTTTCTGCTATATTGTTATCCTTACTGGGCATTTGAGCTCACCCCTTTCTATGTTTTATTTTTCCCAGGATGTGAAGAAGTATTTTATGAATGACCTGCAGGGATAGTATAAGGGGATATGAGTGTGGAGACAAGACGTTGATGTAGTTTTCACTTTATGATGTAATGTAAACTTTATGAATGTATCTAGTGATTCTAAGGCTACTAAACTAATCGGTCTTTCGAGACTTGATCTTTTTTGATCATGCCAATGTTATGTAATAATGCACCGACTCTGGGTAACTGGGGTTGGGGCATTACAGTTGGTATTAGAGGAAGTTTAAGTACAAACCTTGGAAGATAGACTTAGATAAACTCTGATTAGAGAACATAGACCTAAGATAGACTTTGAAGATTAGTGTAGAAAAACATCCTAGAATTTTGGTATTGTAGAGATTTTATGAGTTTTCCAAGAAATACATCCCTATCTAGATATGAGCAGGTAGAGGCAACTCTGGCACAGATATACCTAGGGGTAAAACCCGAAAACACCGCTTTGAGCTAGACTCGAAGAAGAACTAGTGCACGACAATGGTCCTTGCTGCACTCTTGGTTACGAAACTCCCAGGGGATATGTTTAAGATAATTCTCATTTTGTTTACAAACCATTATGAAGGGTTTATGAGTGTATACTTCTCAAAGAAAACATTTTTTTTATGATTATGGATTATATCCATAAACTGTTGAATTTATTTTAAGTGTTTTAGAAGTTTGGAATTATATATTTTGATTCATAAACTAATCTAGTTTATTCCATTGTTTAGAAATGGTGCCTAGTGGAAGGAATGTAAACTATATCAATGCACGCACTCCATGTAGGGATTTCCCTCCTACTCAAGATAATTATAGTGGAGCTAGTGATGCAACTGGTGCTGATCAGCTAATCACCATACTTGGACAACTCACTCAGGTTATGAATAATAATCTTACCCGAATGGAGAACCTAGATCCACAATGTGGAGGATCAATGTTAGATCGCTTCATGAGGAAACAACCACAGAAATTCAACAGGAGTACAAATCCATTAGTGGATGAGCAATGGATAAATTCCTTAGAGAAAATATTCCATGCCTTGGGGAGTAGTGAAAGGGAAAAAGTTATCATGGCAGTTTACCGCCTCACTCGAGATGCTGATCAATGGTGGTCATTGATTCAAAACACAAAGGAAGATAATGGAGTATCAAATATGGAATGGAGGGAGTTCAAAGAGATTTTCTTAGAAAAATACTTTCCTCGTGACCATCGATCAGATATGGAAATATAATTTCTGAGTCTGAGGCAAAAGGAGGATGAGAATGTCGCAAAGTATGAGGCTAACTTTACAAGGTTAGTGAGGCATGCTGTAGATTATATACGTAACCCATGAAGTAAGATTGATCATTTTTTTGATGGGTTAAAACCATTTATTCGTCGAGAATTAGTATCACAATCCTTCTCATCATATGAAGATATTGTCTCGTGTGCTATCAAGAAAGAAAAAGAATTCTCTAAGTCTTATGACTTTAAATCAAAGCAAGAGAAGAAGAGATCTGCTGAACACTCTGGGAAAGGAAATAAGGAATCAGGTAAGAAGAGAAGAATTGAATTTCCACCCTGTGATAATTACGGAAGGAAGCACCCTGGTTCCTATCTAAAAGGAAAAGGAGTATGCTAAAAATGTGGATAGAAAGGTCATCTAGATAGTGATTGTAAAGGAAAGAAATACGCTACCAATGTTCAATGCTACAATTTCAGAGATATGGGACATTATGCAAATGATTTTCCTAAGCGTCAGGGAAACTTACCTCAGAAAAGGCTAAGGGATCAAGGCCAAGATTATGCAATCACTACTACTGAGGTTGAAGCCCTGAAAGATGTGGTGGCAGGTAATTTAATGGTTTCCTCAAGTTTAGAAAATGCTTTATTTGATTCTGGATCATCGCATTGTTTCATATCTTCCTAGTTTGCTAAGAAAATTAGATATTTCCAATTTGATTTAACAAGGGAGTTGTCAGTTAAAACTCCTAAGGGAAGTATCATTGCTACAAAGTTATGTGGATCTGTTCCCATTAGGGCATATAAATGTTCTTTATCTGTTGATTTTATTGTCATACCCATGACTGAATTTGATATAATCCTCGGTATGGATTGGATTTCAGACCATGATGTGAAAATTTATTGTAATAATAAGGAGGTTATGATTTTTGATGATGATGATAAATAACACCTTATCTTTAGAGAAGAATCATCACCACCTGATTCTTATCTAGATCCACCCCCAGTAGCTCAACTAAATTCAATTATCGGGGAGGAAGAGAATGAAATAACTATGGGTGAGGAAAGGAATGTTCAAATAGAGGATGTACCTATTGTGAGAGAATATGTTGATGTGTTTTCGGAAGATTTACCTGGACATCCTCTAGAACGAGAAATTGAGTTTTCCATTGATTTAATTCCTGGTTCAAGGCCTATATCGAAGACCCCTTATAGAATGACCACTGTGGAATTAGTTGAACTAAAGAAACAACTAGAGGAATTGAGTAATAAGGGATTTATTTTCCCTAGTGTTTCTCCATGGGGATCCCCTGTCCTTTTTGTTAAGGATAAAGATGAATCTATGAGGTTATGTATCGACTATAGGGAAATCAATGCTATAATAATAAAGAACAAGTATCCCCTACCTTGCATTGATGATTTATTTAACCAACTGCATGGAGGTCAATAATTTTCAAAGATTGAACTTCGATCTGGATACCATTAGTTGTGTGTGAAGAAGGAAGACATTCCGAAGACAACATTTCAAACTAGGTACGGGCATTACGAGTTTACAATAATGCCTTTTGGGCTGACTAATGCACCCACTGTTTTCATGGATATAATGAACAAAGTTTTCAAGAAATATCTCGATGATTTTGTAGTGGTATTTATTGATGATATCTTGGTATACTCCAAAAGCTATGAATATCATGAAAATCACTTGAGCATTATCCTAAATACTCTTAGAAGACATGAATTATATGGGAAGTTTAGCTAGTGTGAATTCTAGCTTCAGGAGATTTCTTTTCTTGGACATATTTTCTCTAAAGATGGAATCTCTGTTGATACTTCTAAGACCAAGGCAATCCAAGAATGGCCAGAAACAACGAGTATAACTGAGGTATGCAGTTTTATTGGTTTAGTAGGTTATTATTGGTGTTTCCTCCAGAATTTTGCTCGATTGAATAACCCATTAACGAAGCTCACATGTAAAGGGGTTAAATTTGTTTGGAAAAAAGATTGTGAATAATGTTTTGAAGAACTAAAGAGAATATTAGTCAATGATCCTATATTGACTCTACCATCGGGGAATGATGGGTTCATTATTTATAGTGATGCATCAAATAAAGGACTTGGTTATGTTCTTATGCAGAATGATAGAGTTATTGCTTATGCATCACGATAGATGAAAATTCATGATAAAAAATATCCTACTCATGATCTTGAGTTAGCTACTATAATATTTTCTTTGAAGATATGGAGACACTACCTCTATGGTGAAAAATGTGAGATTTATACTGATCACAAGAGTTTAAAGTATATTTTCTTAGAGAAAGAACTCAACATGAGGCAAAGGAGATGGCTTGAATTACTGAAGGATTATGATTGAACAATACACTACCACCTGGGGAAGGAAAATAAGGTAGAAGATGCTTTGAGTAGAAAGGATCATGGAGTTTTGAACAAGATGAGAGTTGAAAGGGATCCTATTTTCATGGATTTAGTAAAATGGATATGGGAATCACCATGGAAGATGAAACATCAATACTTTTTCAAATGGTTTCCATACCATCTTTACTAGAAAGGATAAAGTGTTCTCAGGCTGATGATGAAGAGTTTAAAAAGAAGATTAAAGCTTTGAATGATGGGAGATTGAGTGAATTTGTGTATGAAGATGGAATTTTGAAATTTGGGAGGAGACTTTGTGTTCCTGATATACCTGATCTAAGAAGGGAATTATTGGACGATGCTCATAGTTGCAATTTCTTTATACACCCTAGGAGCACCAAAATGTATAGAGATTTGAAGGAACATTTTTGGTGGGACAACATAAAGAGGGAGATTGATAATTTTGTGTCAAGATGTATGGTTTGTCAACAAGTGAAAGCTGGAAGACAACAGCCTGGAGGAGTCATGAAACCTCTTCCCATAACTGAGTGGAAATGGGATAATATCATGATGGACTTTGTCACGGGACTACCAAAGACTCCTAGAAGGAACGATGCAATATGCATCATTGTTGATCGTCTTACCAAGTCATCACATTTTCTTTCTATAAGGGAAGATTTACCACTTGAACGTATAGAAAGACCATATATTAATGGAGTTGTAAGGCTTCATGGAGTACCCCTATCAATTGTTTCGGATCATGATACCCATTTTACATCAAGATTCTGGAAAAGTTTTCAAAAATCCCTAGATACTGAACTTTGTTTGAGCACTGTGTACCACCCCCAAACTAATGGACAATCAGAACGGACTATTCAAACCTTAGAGGACATGTTGAGATCATGCTCACTTGACTTTCAAGGTAAGTGGGATCAATATTTACCTCTGGTAGAATTTTCCTATAACAATAGCTTCCATTCAAATATTCAGATGGCACCATATGAAGTGTTATACAGAAAGAGATGTCACACACCAACCTGTTGGGATGATGTTGGTGAAAGAAAACTCATAGGCCCAGAATTGGTGGAGGAAACAATGGAAAAGGTTAAGGTAATCCAAAACCACATAAAAGCAGCTCAAAGTAGGTAGAAGAGCTATGCTGACAACTGAAGGAAGGATTTAGAATTTCAGGTAGAAGATCATGTTTTCTTGAAGGTATCTCCATGGAAGGGTGTTATACGTTTCAGTAAGAAGGGAAAATTGAGTCCCAGGTACATTAGACCATTCTAAATTCTAGAAAAAATTAGGGCTGTAGCTTACCGTTTGGCAATGCCACCAAGTCTCTCCAAAGTTCACGATGTGTTCCACGTATCACTGTTGAGAAAATACTTTCCTGACCCAATGCATGTACTCACCTATGAGGAATTAGAACTAGAACCCGATCTGTATTATTGCAAATAGCCTGTCAAGATTATTGATACGAGAGAACACGTACTGAAAAACCGGACGACTCGTCTGGTAAAAGTTCTATAGAGAAACCATAAGATGGAAGAGGCAACGTGGGAACCTGAGGAACTTATGATGAAGAACCACCCGAGTCTTTTCATGCGGTAGTATTCTAGAAATTTCAAGGATGAAATTATTTGAAGGAGGGGAGAGTCTAACACCCCAAGCTTCCACAGTACGCTTCTCTTTGAATAATACAGTAGTGTGTGTTGTACGCAACTTCGAGTTCTAACACACCACAACCAATAAAACTAGCCGTTATGAATAGTAATACCCAAATTTTGAAATTTTATAAATTTTATCTTTAAAAATGGAATTCATTTTTGGGTTCGGAATATCGAAATTAGGTTAGGGATAATTTTAGGTATTTTTCTGAAAACTTTCAATTTTTGATGAATAGTGAAAAAACAATGAGTTATAGTTTCAAACCGAATTTTTATTTAAGTAATTATTTATTTTATTTAAATTTAATTAAGGTCAAAATAGATATATAATATCTATATAAGCTCAATTTAATTCATTGGAGTTAGTTTATAATAATTTTAGATATATAAAAATTCTATTTAACTTTTCACCGTCTTTTACCCACATCCTAGGAGAATTTACAAATTCACATAAAACTTAATTTGACCGCTTCTGTGAGTGGAATTTAGAAAATCCAAGAGACACAGTTAATACCAAGGAGTAAAATGTGTTTCAATAAGATGAAAATAGTTTTTGGTGAATAGTACCTTTTTACTTTTATTTACCACGGTTAAAAGTAAATACGATAATTAAAGGTAAAAATGATATTATTATTATTATCCTAACACATGTTCTAATTCTATTGGATAAGTATTATTCAACCAAAAAAAACCTTAGGAATAAAATATGAACCTATTTTGTCCACTTGGATTAGATTAAGACATTTATTATTATTTAATTCAAAGTAGAGTTAAAAGAGTTAAAATCAAAGTTTAATTACTATAACATTTTTAATAAAGGGTTATAAATAAGATAAATTCGATTATAAATATTCATTAGAAAGATAAAAATAGTTCCTAGATAAATGTATTTTATTTATAATTTTTATACATTAAATAATTAAATTTATTTATGACACAATGGTGATGCAGTAATTACCTAATTAATGAAATATTAAAATAATTGATATTATAAATATCCAAATAAATGTAATTTGAGACTTTTTATGAATTCCAATAATTTTCTAGGTTAATATGACATATTAGGATTGGTTATATGAATTTTTTTCGAAGTAATAATGCTGTTATGAATTTATCAAAAACAAAATACCCAATAGTGTCAAAATTGATATAAAAGAGTTTTTAAAAAATATATTATATTATTAATTGATATTATATTCCTAAAAATCTAAGGTTCTACAAAAGGACTTAGATAATGATAGGTGTATAATTAATGGACCACTTGGGGGTCTCTTGGAAGTTTATAGTAAGTTTATTTACTATATAATATAAAAATACAAAGAGACATGGTAAATGTCAAACTATTTAACTAAGAGTTAAATAAAAAAGATAAAGTTAATATAGTGACCCAAACCTATCTAAAACCTATTGGTTGAGTTCTTTTTGACCTATCCCCACCTAAAAATTTAAATAATCCACTTTGGAGCCATTAGAAACTGAATATGAATTTATTATAAAATAATATTTCTAGCTTTTCCTAAGGTGCCCCTCACCCCTCTTATAAAAGGGAACTCCCCCTTATCTCTAATTCACACATTCAAAGCCTTTTGTCTCGGCCAACACCTGACCAAATATTCTCTCAAATTACCTCAATTCAACCTAGAGGCCTTAGTTTTATCCTAAATCCAATCTAAGAGCCCTTTTCATCAAATCAAAAGGAAGAACCCGAAGAAGAGGTAATGTTTTTACCACCCTCTTTCAAGTTCCTTTCTTCTTCAACTTCTTCTTTATTTGATATTTCCATTATAAAATAATAAATCTAGTATATTATATATACTGTGATATTATTATAAATATGGTACAACCATATTAATTATTCTATCCACCCTTTGAATGACATGTCACCATACGTGCGTATGTACGACCTACCGTCTCCACGTCGTGGTGTAATTGTTATTAAATAAATTATTATTTGGTTGGGTATGATAATGATGTGTAATTTAAGTAAATAATAAATATAACATTATAATTATTCTGTATATATGATATACCATCCAATTATATATGATTTTAATATCAAAAGAATGATATTGTCGCTCGTGCATACTTACGGACTACCGTCTCTATGAAAGCGATGAGATTCATTCCCCATCGTATCCATTCAAGAATAATTTTCATTAGATGATTAAAAATAATTTTTAAGGACTTGATATCATTCTTTATATGAATAATATACAACCTATCCATAACAAACACTACTTATGTAACAAAACATATAAAAGAAAATGAGTAAGTTAACACCCGAAACAACGATAATACTAAGATATTATTAACAAAGCAGTGTTAAAAGATCATATATGATATAATAATAATGTATATTATTATTGTATAATTTAATAACAATTATTTCACCATTATACAGGAGGTTAAGCTACCCTCGACCAAGGAAAATTACAAGGTAAGAGTTTATTTCACAATCTCTTCATTATCCGAGGTTGTTTATACGTAATTATCTACTTGGACCTCTTTATCATCCACATCCATGTTTCTTAAAAATTTATTTCAAATCATTCTTAATATTTTATAGACTATGGGTTAAAGTCATATATACCCTTTTTTGACTTTTTATAAGAAGTTTATAAAGGAATTTTTCCGTTGTTTTCCAAACAAGGTCCTTTTTAACCTTTTCGACAGAATTAAGGTAAGAATACCTTTTTTAACTTATAAAGAGGGTGTGGCTATTTTCTGCCGTTATAAAATTGTCGAATCTTCCATTACAAGATTATAAGAATATTTTCAAAGTAAATGTTTTATTTTATTATTATGTGACTTTTAAATGATTTAAAAACAAAGAGATATTTCTCTCAAATAGTTTTGAATTCATCTATGTCAACATCCTTTGATAGATTTTAAGCTTATTTGAAGTTTATTTATTATGATACAAAAATTCCATATTGTATTGAAGGTTTTGTGATATGTTTGACTTTGGATGTGTTATTTTTATAACATTCATGGTTTATGGAGAAAGTATTGACATTTCGTATGCTAGTTTTAATACGAATGTTTATGTTATGTTTAAACCTGTTCATATAAGGAATGCTTTGGACTTAATAAGTGACAGGTGGATCCCACTATAGCTCCTTGATGCATCGGTAGGTCTCATGAGACAAACTAGTGTCTTGGCATAAGGCCTTGAAAAAATCTTATTTGTAGTCTTGGCACAAGGCCTTGAATATGTGGTTATGATAGTTTGGAATTATGAATTCTATCATTATGAAAGTGGTTATTAATATTTCATGTGATTATTCAACTAGTAGAATATCCATGTGAATAAGTAGATGGAATTATTTCATTTTATTTCTGCCATATCATGCTGAAGTTCAAGTTTAAAAGGATTTTGTTTTTGTTATTCATTACCTTAAATGTTTATGCTTATTTATGAAAGTTTCTGCTATATTGTTATCATTAATGGGAATTTGAGCTCACCCCTTTCTATGTTTTATTTTTCCTAGGATGTGAAGAAGTATTTTATGAATGAACTATAGGGATAGCATAAGTGGATATGAGTGTTGAGACAAGATGTTGTTGTAGTTATCACTTTATGATGTAATGTAAAATTTATGAATGTATCTAGTGATTCCAAGGCTACTAAACTAATCAGTCTTTCGAGGCTTGATATTTTGTGATCATGCCAATGTTATGTAATAATGCACTAAATCTAGGTAACTGGGGTCGGGGCATTACATAGAGTCCAAGTATTGCTCATGGCATAGTAACCATGAGTTTGTTTGGGGTATCGCATGTAAGGGACTTAGTATCAACCGAGGCATGGCGTAGCCATCTTTCTAATGGGTCCATCCTCGAGTACCCCTTATGGAACTGGTATCACCCAATAGTATAATAAAAAACTTGGGGAATCCCTTGCTTGATGAACCTATAACATCACTTTCCCGATGTGTTGTATTATAACCTATCGAGCACGGAGAGTCTAATTATGGGTTCTGAATATAGTACCCATGTTCTCTCCCAGACCCAATTTCATTTAAAATAACAAGAGATGAATATATATCATAGAGCAAGAATTCATGATTGTATCCATTTAATTAACCATTTAATTCCATGTTCTTACTAATTATTCAAGCCCAATAGTCACAACTAATAATAATAATACACTATTAGACAAACTGGCACTTTAGTAGTGTAAGAAGAGGTAATGAAATTTAATAATAGCAAGGCATGAAAATACTTATAACAAAAATTATTTATGAAAAAAATAAAAAGGAAAATCAAATTCATGGTTTATGATTCATCATAAATAATTTGTTCAATTTAAAACTTCCACCCAAATTATCACACATGAATATGTAAATGATAATTTAAAGATTCAAGAAAAAAGGTAAATAGGCCAATTATGTTAGAACACCCAAAGGGTTATCCAACTATATGGAAAAAACCTAGGAAGGGGTTCAACTTAAATAAAGATCACAATGATCAAGGCAAAATAATTTAATTAAATTAATACGCATTATTTAGGATTCTCCAGTTGGAACCCATGAGCGGCATAATGGTGCGAAGTGAACGAAGAAAAAAAATGACGGGAAAGAACATAGTCACACTACCTCATAGTTGTAGTATACCCTATGTCCTATGACAACCTTTGATTTGACTTGAAAATGAAGAAATCAGAGGATTTAACAAAAACCCCAATTTAAGGTAAAAACCTTCCACAGAATATTGCATAATGGAGAGAAAATGAAACCCAAAATTAATTGGTGTGGATGATAAGACTTACTGAGAGATTCACTATGCTTCCAACAATGTTGAAATCAAAGGAGAATTAGAGGTGAAACGTGTTGGGACCACTTTATGTATAAGGTTTTATTTGTTTTCAATAGTTGTCAATTAAGATAAAAATGAAGGAGATCAAGAAGTAATCCAATGAAATGGAGGAATGGAAATACAGATGATTGTTGTACTGATCATAAGTTCAGATAACTTGTGTCAAAGGTGACACATTTTTTACAACAATGAAGAATGGTGAGGTATAATCCATCTGAGGATGGTTAAAGATGAATGGGGATTTGATGAAGACCATACAATTCTTCATGATTGCATAAGAACCATGCAAGAGACTTCTTGAAGAATAGAATCGTATGATTTGCATGAATTTGAGAATGACGGTTGAAGAAGAAGCCAAAGTGAAAGGAATTGGAATTCTGAGACGTCCATTCACTTCACATTGTATCAAAATATGATGATGATAAAGCTGATCTATCAAAGGATACATATCATGATAGTTGAGTTTGTGATAAAATAAGAAGAGTTGCTGAAGAAGGAAAATCATAGAAAAGAGGTTTTTTAGGTGATTGTGCTTGTTGACAAAGAAAACAATGACACACAAATTTTTTGAAAAAGGGGATTTCATGGAGGCATGTCGAGTTCAAGGGATGTGGTTAACGATCCATGTTTGATTCAAGAACATCGACAAAGGAATTGATGATCTGGAGGCGGTACAAAAAGAGCAGATACAAAGTGTCGCCGTTTTCTAGTGTTTGCCAAATTTTTGGGCCTGAAAATTGACAAATGAATAAAAGTGGTTTTTGGAAAAGGGACTTGTGTGACTTTGACTTTAAGGAGATTAAACTTGTGCACCATATGTTTTTCAATATCAGAACATCAAAATATGGAAAAGGGATAAGGGCTGCGCAAGTTTTGGGTTTGGTCGTGCAAGTGACTAGCGCGACAAAAGGGACTTGCATGCAGATTACCTGGAGGCTTGGGAACTTGCACGCGTATTGTTTTTCAAGATCATAACTTCAAAATATGGCAAAGGAAAGAGGGTTGTGCAAGTATTGGTTTGGTCGCGCAAGTGAGTAGCGCGATAGAGTCTTGGGCGGTTGGAGTTGCGTGCCGGAACTTGCACGCCGAGGGGAGACTTGCACGCCATCGCGCAGGGTGTTCAAATGCCTATAAATACAGGTCGACCCCTCATCATTTTACACAAGCTCAACAATTAGAGAAAATCAGATCTTCTTTTGCGTAGGTGTGGTGGTCGCACAAGTGCTGTGTGGTTGTGAAAGTGGTAGTTGCGCGCCAGGTGATAGTTGCGCGCCCAATGTGGTTAGGGCGAGAAAGGGATTGGGTCGCACAAGTTTGAAGTTTAAGGAGTGAGTGTCGCACAAGTGGTTGAGGTGAACTTGCATGCCATTTTGGACTTGCGTGCTGAGACTTGTGCGCTATCTTGATACTTGCACACCGGGCTTGGAGAAGCGCACCAGGTATTGCTGAAGCCCGCCGGTCTTTTTGAAGCTTCATGAAATCTAGAAGATTGCCCGATACCTTCGGTAAAAAGTGAGAACTTGTGTGAAAAGGGTTTTTTCTACGCGATATCATCTTTGTATCCTGTTTTCACTTTCTGATTATCCAGTTCAGTGGTTCAGTGTGTTCAAGTGCATCATTATTAGTCTTCGATGTAAGCAGAGTCTCATGCTAAGCAGTGGAAAAGACTTCAATTCAAATATATTGAGGAGACCTTCACATCTATAAACTGAGTGGGACTTCACCAAAGGCAGTGATCCAGGGGGAGTCAACAGGAGTGACCCAAGAGACGTAGTGAGCTATCCCTGATCCTTTGTAAAGGCAGTGATCCTAGGACAAAGTGACTGTTCCCGAACCATTGTAATCCACAACTAGTGAAGTTTAGTGGAATTTGGTACGACCGAAAACTTGTCAGTGTATGCTCCTTGGACGTAGCCCTTAGTGGTGAACCAAGTAAAATTTTTTGTGTCATCTCTTTTCATGTTAATGTTTCATTAATGATCATATCCATCATATAGGTTTAACTAGTTCCTACCAATGTGGGAACAAGATCCTTGTTTTTAAAAGAAAATGTTGACACCCTGATTCACCCCTCCCCTCTCAGGGTGTCCCGGGGTCCTACACAAAGTTGATCCGAAGAGGAGGAGGAGGGAGGCGCACCACCTAGATAGGGGGTGACGTACAGGAAAAGAGGGAGAGAAGAGAGGAGGAAGAAAGAAAGAAATAAAATAAATAAATATAGGATGAGAAAAAATAAAAAGAAAATAAATAAATAAGGGAAAATAAAATAAAATAAAAATAAAATAAAAGGGAAGGAGAAAAGAAATAAAAAATAAATAAAAATGGTTTAATCCCATTTTAATTATTTTCACTTTTCTTCTAACTGATTTTTATTTTATTAACTAGTTTTATTCCTTTTTTATTTATTTTGATTTCTTTAAATTTATTTTATTTATTTTAATCCTTTTAATTACTTTTAATCTGAAACATTGCACTAGGGCACAATTGATTATTTTTTATAATCCCATGCAACCATGAAAAAAATTTATTTGCTGCTTGGGACCTACAACAGATCTCATGATATTGTGCCCTGGGTCAATTTAAGGAATTGGACTAAAAATTAAATGGTATGTACCTTGGTCAAATCTTGGATGTTACAACATCCCCTCTTTAAGACAACTCATCCTTGAGTTTCCCTTCCAAGGGTAGGGGAACATCGTCTGATAAAAGTTCTGGCCATTGAGCACACACATCAGTCTCCCACTCCCATGTCTGGTCCTAAACATGTTCATGCTTCCATAGAACTCAGACTAGAGGAAAAAACCTGCCTCAGAGAACCTTTATGCTATGATCGATGATACAAATTGGACTCTCCTAGAATAATGTTTCCGACTCAAGCTTGATGTCATAAGTATTAAAAGAATGAGATGGGTCCATATGATTCTATCGAAGACGAGAGATATGGAAGATGTTGTGCTGATATCTCTGAGGTAACAATAACTGATAGGATACTAACCTAACTCTCTCCACTATCTTGAATGAACCGACACATCTTAGCTATAACTTCCCTTGTCTCTTGATTTGCCTATGACCCAACCTCGGTGAAATACATATAAAGACCCGATGTCCCACCTCAAACTCTATAGTTCTATAAAGACGATCATTATAAGACTTTTGTCTTGATTGATCTATATCCATTCATTTCTAAATCTGTTGAACATGCTCATAAGTCTCCTGAAGGAGATGAGGACCCAAAAGAGCCGCCTCGCCTGCTTCGATCCAACATAGAGGTGGAAAACGTAGTCTACCATAGAGGAACTCATATAGAGTCATTTGAATTGTTTACATGAAGATTTTATTATAGGAAAATGAAACTAGAGAAATATTTTCTCCCAAGAACCTCCAAAATCCAGGATACAGACCCGCAACATATCCTCTAACACCCAAATGGTCCACTCGGACTTCCCATAATTCTGGGGGTGATATGTAGTACTCAAAAGTACCTGTGAACCCAGTGCCTTCTGCAACCCTTTCCAGAATCGAAATGTGAAATGGGTGTCTCCATCCAACAAAATAAAATGGGTCACACCATGAATTAAAACTATCTTCCAAATACAAATCCTCTCTAACTCATTAATAGAGAAGGTATACCGAATAGGTAGGAAGTTCACAACTTTGGTCAACCTATTGATGATCACCCATACTTCATGGTGAAATTACTTCCTTTCCACTCAGGAATGGACAAATGTTGTAGGAGTCCCACAGGTCGCTGGTGCTATGCCTTCACTTGCTGATAGATGGAGCACTAGGTAAAGAAACCTATTATTTGATTCTTCATACTAGGAAACCAATACCGATGATTCATAGCTCTGTACATCTTTGTAAGTCCAGGATGAACTTTCCAAATAGAGGTAGGAGATTCTGACATCATCTCTTTCCAAATGAGCCCCTCTAGATCAGATAACCGTTACATGAATACTTTCTATATAAGATAGTACATCACTATAAGAGCTTCTAGAACTGGTTGTCCGTGCTACTCCTTAACCTTTATATACATCTCAGAAAACAAAGCCATCATCTTCCACTCACAACTGTATGCCTTTATGGCTTGTGTCTATGTTTTGTGAATCAAAGAGTCAGCCAAAAAATCACCCTTTCTAGGGTTATAAGAAAGATCAAAGTTGAATGACCACAGGTATTCATCCAACATGCAATGCCTCAAATTCAAGTATCGCTGTGTGGAGATATATTTCATGCTTTTATGATCCATATAAAAAATGAACCTCTCACCCAACAAGTAATATATCCAAAAATGAAGAGCATGAACAATAACTGCTAATTAAAGTTCATGCATAGGATAGTTCCACTCATGAGGCCTCAACTATCGAGATCCATAAGCCATGAATCGATCACCCTTTATGAGAACTACACCCAATCCGACTCCTGAATTATCAGAGTACATAGTATATATTCTATATGGCTTAGGAAGAATCAGGATCAGATCTGACGTGATTCTTCCCTTTAACTCTTGAAAATATTTCTCAAAAACTTTTGACCAAATGAACTGTACACCCTTCTTAGTCAAGGTTGTAAGAGGTGTTTCTAAGTGGGAAAAGTCCGAAATGAAACATCTACAATACCCAAAAATCCCTAAGAATCTACATATGTCAAAAAAATTCTTGGGATACTCATAGGAAAACACTAATCTCACCTTCTATGGGCCGAATGATACATCTTCTTATGATATGATATGACCCAATAAGTGAACTTTATTGATCCAAAAGTGGCGTTTACTGAGCTTCATGTATATCTGGTGCTCTCTCAGTATACTCTATTTGATATCAATATGGGTTTCATGGTCATGTCTGGAGTGTGAATAAACCAAAATTTTCTCTATAAAGACTACCAAAAAGGAATCAAGGTATGGGTGGAAAACCCAATTTGTCAGATCCATGAAAATTGTGGGCACGTTCGTTAGACCAAACAACATAACTAGAAACTTATACAAGATTTACCTGCTTTGGATAGCTATACATGGTATATCCAATGTTCACACATGAACATGATGATAGCCCGACCTCAAATCGATCTTAGAGAAAATAGTTTCTCCTTGGAGCTGATATAATAAGTCTTCTATACAAGTAAATAGATATCAATTCTTTACTGCATGCTGTTTGAGTTGATGGTAATCCACACAAAATCAGAGGGTACCATCTGCCTTCTTGGTGAAAAGGACTAGTGAACCAGATGATGGTGTGATGGGTTTGACAAAACCCTTCGCCTTAAGATCTTCATGCTTATTCTTGATTTCCTAGAGATCTATAGGTTCTATACTATAAGGAGGAATGTATACTAGTGCCACACCTGTCACTAGATTGATAGTGAACTCAACATTCCTCAGAGGAGTTAATCTAGAGAAATAATTAGGGAATACATCCCTGAAATGATCCACAAGAGGAGGGAATTACATTGACAGCAGTCCCTGATCACTCATAAAGAGACTTTCTAGTTGAGCTGTCACTCTGCCCAACCCATAATTCTTAGGTCCAACTTGATATTCTTGGATATCCCATTCCACTTTGGGTATATACATTCTTACCTTAGGTTTTGTAAAGGAAACTAAAGGGGGATGACAATCCACTTGGGCATGATAAATAATGAGCTAGTCTATACCAATAATGAAATCAAATCTAGTCATCTCAAGGATGAAGAAATTCCAGAAGAAACGGTACCTGCCTATCTCAAGTAGGTACTCCTGGCACTGGCATATGCCCTTGGTTCTGACCCCAAAGGAGTGTCAAGAGACATAACACATTAATAAGTAATCGATGGAAAGACCTAAAATCTCAACAGTTGTAACAGATATGAAAGAGTGTGAAGAACAAGTTTAAAAAAGGGCAGAAACTAAAGTAGTATCTACAAGGATAATACCTCTAACCATAGAGGTCCCTATAATTTGATCCACTATTATTGGATGCACTACATACATATGGCCTAATCCTCAACCCTAATATGCCGCTTGACCAGCCTGAGTAGGTCTATTCTGCTGATGCTTGTGTTCTGGAACTTGACTGCCTCGACCACGACCTCCACTGCCCTAGCCGATTGAAAACAAACACCCAAACTAACATGGAGCCATAGATCCCATACCTGATGGAGGCACTGACATAGATCCCCTTACACTATACACTAAAGTAAAATAATGACAGAAACACTAAAGGTGACCAATATTGCCGTAAGAGAGACACTCCATCAGGTTTCTTGTGCACTGGGGATTCGTATGGATGATCCTTTTTCATAGATGACCTATGATAGTGTTTTCAGTACATGTCATTTGGCTAGAATTTCCCCCATGTACACGCTCTAAATGACACTTCCTACTACCCAAAGAACCATCACCCAGCCTCAAAAATGAATCACCCTAGCTCACATGATTAGATTCCCTGAGATTTTGTTCTATAATTAGGGATTGATTCATGATATCTGTAACAGTATTTAAATGAAATACATTCAACTATGAGTGGATAGCATATCCAAGTCCATCCTCAAAGTTCCTCATAGTTGTCTATTTTTCACCAATCAGATATGGAGAAAAGCACTGGAGCTTAGGTAATTAAGTAGAATACTCTAACACCATCATAGATACCCACTAAATATTTAAGAACTCCATGTACATATATTATATTAGAGTATATGGGAAGAAGTGATCATATAAAGATGTTTAGAAGTCTTCACAAACCATGTCTCAGGGTTGGTCTTCTAGAGAAATGACATCCCACCAACATTTGGAAGAGTCACGAAGAATAATGATAGAAATTTTGACCCTCTACTCTAGAATAATCTCAAGATGGATGAAGATGGATTTCATAGCTTCTATCCACTACTCTACAGCTTTGGGACTATTATCCCCTGAGAAGGTGGGGGGATGCTGTTGCAGAAAATCCCGCATAAGCTCTTCCATCATCAGGGTAGGCCTGGGGACACTCTGAACCAACTGCATAAACCTGAGAAGACTATCCCTGAATTGAGTGTTGGTGCCCAATAAAAGATCAAGAATAGGTTCCATAGGATGCAATATAGGAATCAATATAGGAGTCACTATAGGAGGCACTATAGAAGGCACTACAGGTGGTTCCGAACCCACCAAATCTAGAATGTTCTCATCACTACTCTCCTAGAATATGACATGAAGATGTCCTAGAGGCATTACTATAAAATTTACAAGCACACACCTTATATGTGATTCTATGGCATATGAGGTAAAAAATTAAAGGAGTGGTATGAAAAGGGCAGGTGAAAGGCCTCCCTAAACATGGAATAGTAGGTAAGTAAAGAAAATAAAGAGGGTAGGTATATGGCCTACCAATGATTTTTACACAATATACATCCCACTCTAAGAGATGAGTTAAGATATAAAGATAATAGGTCTTAGAAGGATCCCTAAGACTCATACACACTTTTTATTTATAACAAATAAGTATTGCAAGATATTACAACTAAACACAACAACACTCACATGCAAATTGGTAGATGCACACTGAAAGTGGATATGGCATGGAAATATGCATTTCATTTTAATCCCTATGGTGTCTAATATGATGAATTTAAATGAAATCCCATCATATAATTAGGATGAAATATCTAAAATCATCATTTAAATAATAACAATACTAGTAATAGTATAAAACAATTACGTCACCCAATGGTGAATTCATATCAATAATAAATGGTATAATCAATAACTGAAATCCCCAACCCAGAAAATTTGAGTTTCAACTACACATGGGTTAGCTACATCCAAGAATAATGTTAATTCCAAATTCCTATGTCTTAGTATTCTATATAACCCAAACATTAAGAAGAAAAGGAAAAAAATACCTCATATGATACCACTTTATAGTGTCCGGCCCTGAGTTCCACTGAAACTAGCCCCGAAACGGTGTACCATAAGACCTAAAGTGCATATTCCCAAAAGATAGAGGCTAAAAACTAGAAATAAGGGCCTTGGGTGAGTCCATGGAAAGACTATTCCCTCATAGGATAAGGAATTACACAACGGTAAATAATATATGTAACATGTATCATAAAATTAGAGAAAAAGAAGACAACATAAGAAGCAGATAAATGACCCAAAAAAATAAATAATAACCGTGGAAGATGAATGGTCATAACAGATACTATGATGATGTCAATATACAATTCCAAAAGTAAAAAAATAAAAGTGTAGGGGTATGAGTACAAGTATAGACTAAATGATAACAAAAACTACTAAAAATTCCAAAAACTGCCACATGACATCTCGAGAAAGTCTTGATCCTCTGCCCCCAAAGCTCCATCAAAAACAAAAAATAAATCAAGAAGGAGTGACACACTTCCATGTATCCATACTTATGAGCATAAAATATACTCTAATAACAAACAATGCCTAAGCATGGTGTGAGATATAATCTCAATAGGACAACACCCATAGTGTCTAGACCTTTCCATTTCATGGTGTAAATAAATAGCAGTCTTCAAATGTATAATAAAAGTAAGCAATTAATTAAATAAAATAACTGAAACTTGGGTTGGGTTCCTAAATGGACACCTGTCCCATACCACCTGCTTCATCCTGAGTTGAAAGTCTAAATTACATACATGATAAAGCAGAATATATATAGCATGGCCTAAGTAACATGACAAACCAAAGAAAATGGCATACCCCAAGCTTGTGCTTTGGCTTGGTGTCTAATCCATATGTCAAAATTAGGCGCACTAAAGGAACAATATTGGTATCACAAAGCATAAGGAAACTCTATATATTATAAATAAAATCATCTCAAGCATTTATATTAAAATTTTCAATTTCAGAGGTGGAGTCTGAGCCCGTCCCTAACGCATTTTTATGATACATCCATTCAATTATATCCAATTCCATGAGCCCATACAAGGAAATCCATTCTAGAGTCTAATTATCAGTCAAGGTATGGTAACTATGAGTCTGTCCTAGGTATCACATATAATGGACCAAGTATCAACCAAGACTTGGTGTAGCCATCTTTCCAACAGATCCATCCTCAGATGCCCATTAAGGAACCAGTATCACCCAATAATATAATAAAAATCCTGGGGAAGCCCTTTCCTAGTGATCCTAAAACATTTATTTCTCGATGCATTGTGTTGTAACCCATCGATCAAGGAGAGTCCAATTATGGGTTCTTAATATGGGACCCACCTTCTCTCACAGACCTGATTTCATTTAAAACAATAAGAGAGGTATATATATCACAAAGAAAGTATTCATGATTGCAACCATTTAATTAACCATTTAATTCCATGTGCTTACTAATTATTCAAGACCAATAATCACATTTAATAATAATAACACACTATTATAAAAACTAGCACTTTTTCAGTGTAAGTAGAGGAAACTAAATTTAATAATTTCAAGGAACAACAAGTCTTATAACAATAATTATTCAAGAAAAAACAAACATAAAAGAAAACAAAATTCATGATTTATGATTCATCATAAATAATTTATTCAATTTAAATCTTCAACCCAAATTATCACACATGAACACGTAAATGATAATTTAAAGATTCAAGGCCAAAGTCAAATAGGACAATTATTTTGGCACACCCAAAGGGGTGTCCAGCGACATGAAAACAACCTAGGAAGGGGATCTCCTTCAAAACGGTCACAAAGATCAAGTAAAAAGAGATTAATTAAAATAATATGCATTATTTAGGATTCAATGGTAGGCACTAATGAGCAAAACAATGGTGTGAAGTGAAAAAATCAACGAAACAATGGAAAAGAACATAGGAACCCTATCTTTTAGTCATAATATACTCTACGCCTCGCAAAAACCTTTGATTTGACCTAAAATGGAAGAAATCATAGGATTTAACAAAAAAAAAAATTTCAGGTAAAAACCTTCCACATTAGATTGCATGATAGAGATAGGATGAAACCCAACGTTATTTTTTGTGGATGATAATAATTACTAAGAGATTCACCGTGCTTCGAACGGAGTTGAAATTGGAGGATAATTAGAGGTGTAGTGGTGATCTGAAGTGGAGGAGGAGGGAGTCGCACCACCAGGACAAGGGGTAATGCATATGAGGAGATGGAGAGAAGAGAGGTGGGAAAAAATAAATGAAAGAAAAATAGGAGAAAAAAATAATGAAAAATAAAATAAAATAAAAATAAAATAAAAGGGATAGAGAAAAGAAATTAAAAAAATAATAAAAATGGGTTCACCCCATTTTAATTATTTTCACCTTTCTTCTAACCACATTTTATTTTATTATTTTTTTATTCCTTTTTCATTTCTTTAAATTTATTTTATTTATTTTAATCCTTTTCATTAATTTTAACTAGAAACATTTTTATGGGGAATGGTGGATTATTTTTCATAATCGCATGCAACAATGAAAAAAATTTATTTACTACTCGAAACCTACAACAGACCACATGGGCATGTTCCTTGGGCATATTGAAGGAATTGGGATAAAAATTAAATGGTTTTTACCTTAGTTAAAGCTGGGATGTTACAAAAATACTGAAATAGTTCCCCTACCAGAGTCCCAACCATCCTAACTCCTATATATCCTGTCATATCCCAAGTAAAAGAGAAGAAATAGGTTCGTGAGTCTTGATTCTATGATACCATTTTTTAACATCCCAAACCAAACCAATGGGTCTGAGCTGGAATTCCACATGACCTCATGCATGCCTCCCTGTATGTAAGAGGCTTCTAACTAGCAGCGAGGGTTGATTCCATCAGTGGGGAGACTATACCCTCAATATCATGTCATAGGATCAATAATCAGTAATAAATAATATATTAAATAATCAGATTCAATATTGTATAAAGCTAAATAGGTCATACATGTCATAAAAATAAGTATCTCCCCACGTGAAAAGAAAAAAAAGTGTAATAATAAGTATAAAAAAGTAACTAAATAAACAGTGGTTCCTCTGGAGTCCATCCTGGTCGGATACTAGTTACATGATCCTCTAATTAGCTATCCACGATAGGTCCCTTTCCCTTAACTAGATCCCACATGAAATCTACAAGCACACCAAAATGCCTGAGTAGGGTATGATTACAAGACTCAGTATAACACCACCAATGTGTCCTTAACTTAATGTGCTCATGTATATAAGTGTATTCCATAATAATAATAAATGCATAACAAGAATAATAACACACAATCCAAAACCGAGTGGTCATGTGCTAACCAAGATTCCATAAACCCCCAATCATACCTGCTTTAGATCTATGATAGATAGATAATCAAGGTGTAGGAAGCATCAAGGACTAGCCATGAGGCTAATGAATCATTCTACTCAGTATCATGTGATCTTGAAACTTGGAATCACTGCACATGAAGAAGGTTATGTTCTCAGAATCTCCTCAACATTGAGCAGCACTCAACATCCCCTAGTCATCAAGTAACATACCCCTTGGCATTATCTTTTCATTAAGTACATGTGATCATGCAACTCAACATCACTGTACATAAATAAGGTTATATTCTTTGTGATAAGCCAAATTTGTATATACATTTTGCTGTCATTTATTTATATTTTTTCATTAATTTACTTAATAATGAATGTGGTATGGATCCAATTTTTTTGGAATAAAATATTCATTGGATTCCAAGGAAGATAGGAAGAAAAATTGAAAAACTTTCCCAGTACACATCGTGATTTCTCAGTAAAAATTTTGTATGTGCAGTTCACAGCCTGTCCGAAGTCATGAAGCCAAGACGTGACCAAGCCATGAAGATAGTAAGGAAAAAGCTACTATATGTTGTGTATACCCTGTATACGATGAGATTCCAGTTAAAATAGATAGAAAAAAGTCCATGAAGAATTCTCTTGAAAAGATATCTAGAGGCGGATACACGTCGTTAACATTAGATACATGATGTGTACCTAGTCAAACTTCATAAATCCACGAGAGATACATGTTCCAAACTAGAGATCCTAAAATATGAGGAAATATACGTATATTGAAGGTACATGTCATGTACCCCAGGAAAACGTCATGATGAAATATGCCAATTTATACAGCAGAAAGGCATGACATAAAAAAGGGGTTCCAGACGAGCTTCTCCCCTCCTTTCGACTCCCTACGAGCTCCGTCACCCTTTCCCCCCTCTAAACTCTAAATTTATTTGTATTTAACTATTTTAATCAACCCAATAGCCAAGGATTTTTTATTCTTTAATGCTTTTTAATTCCCTACGATTTTCTACTCCCATAATGCATCCTCAACTTCCAAAATTCCTGGTTAGATTCATTATCGCATTTAATTCAAGTAAGCAATTTGATTACGTTGTGATTCATTGTTTTCATGTTTCATTCTTTTCACCAACCCCAAACCCTTTCATGATTTCAAGTCAAGTAATTTCAATCAACATGAGGAGCACGATTTATTTTATTTATTTAATTACATCTCCACCCCATATGAATAGCTAAATCCTTTTGGGGGTAGGGATCACGAATCGATGTATCCACATGATTAAATAACCTCTAATTATAAACTTGGCAACCCTAATTGGATTAGTAATTAGGATAAAACCAAAAAATATACCCCATTTGTGTGAATGTCCCTGACCACAGGACATCCAAGAAAACTACCCTATCCTGATTAAAGTAGACTAGGCTACGATCACTAGTCTAAGACAATTTTCTGCCCTAAAAAACCAAACTTAATGCACCTAGGTTGTTACTATCTCCTGATCACAAAATAAAAACTTCCTAGGTAGAACTAGCTGACTTGACCAAAGTCCATTAGAGACCTTCATTTTCTTGACAGACTAAGCCTTAGGACCCTACTAAGGTTATAATTAGAGACCATCCTTTACACGGATACTCGAATTTTATCTCAACCCCTCATTCATTATTTGAAATTACTCCCAATTATAAATTAAGTCAAACTCCAAAACATCAAGATTTTTATAAAGGACTCCCATCAGGTTCTGAAAACCAGAACCACCTTTTGAAATAGTTTTCTCCTCATGGGTTCGACCCTGAAATTTCACTACACCACAAATTTGTAGTTAGTGAAGTTTGGGAAATATAAATTCTAATTTTACTCATGATCATAGGGATTAATGACACCTCTAGGGATACAATCAATTTCTAGAACCATTTCTAGGGAGGCAACACCGTTTCTTGAAATAAATCTTATTTTTAAGACGTAGGATTACCTTTCCCTCACCCTTTTTATTTCTTTCATTTCCAAATTCCCTTACATCTTCATCTTCATTCCTAGTGCATGTACCATGGTCCCTTGACCTATTCAAGGAATCTTGAAACACAAAAATATTTGTCCTTAAATCTTGAGATGAAAAGGTATTTATTTACACTTCTCTAGTCAGCAATGGCCAAGCAGTACAACCACATAGGACCCAACCCACCAAACCATCAGATCATTCTGGGAGAACACCTGATGCACCCTAAAAAGACCATCCTGGATTATGGCCTGCCATCGATCCATGGTTTGATGCCAAGAATCGTTCACCCTCCAATAAAATCCCACACATTTTAAATCAAGCCTAGACTCATTAATATGATCCAAAACATGGGACAATTCAGTGGTATTCAGAGAAAAAACCGCATGAACATATTTCTAATTTCCAAGAAGTTTGCGATACCTTTTGAAACCAGGGAGTTTCTTATAACGTTATAAGACTCCATGTATTAAAATTTTCATTAAGAGATAGAGAAAATTATTGGATCAAAATCCAAGATCCCGAGTCAATCACGACTTGGGATGATCTTTCCAAACAATTTCTAGATAAATATTTCCCATCAATCTGGACCTGGAAGCTCTGAAATGACAACCAAAACTTTGCTCAAGTGGATGGAGAATCTACATGGGAACCATGGGATAGATTTAAGTAACTTATGAGGAAGTGTAAAAATCATGGACTTGACACCTAGATTCAGTTTTAGACATTTTATCAAGGACTCCATCCAGTGGCACAAACAATTATCGATGCTACCGCTGATGGAGGTTTAATGTTTAAAATCCTCAAAGTAGGAAGAGTGATTTTAGATGAAGTCTATCACAATTCCAGTATGTGGAAAAGTGACCATGGACTAACAGGATATTTTGGAATCCACCAAGTTGATGAGAACACCTGGTTGGTAGCACAAGTTGAGGCACTAACAAAGAAACACAAATCTTTTCAAATACCAACAACAAAACTCCCCTACCGTAGTCATGTAAGTTCAATAATGTTAAAAATGTGGTGGACCACACTTTTATCAATAATGCAAGGTAGGATATGAAGAAAAAAAAGATTGTAATTATGTTAATTACAATAAACAAAACCAGCTGTTTCTGCAATAATAACAATATTATCAGTAGAGGCCTTCTTAGCAGAAACCTCAAAATAATCAAGGATATTTCAACCAAAAAGTGGTCAGGCTCAGTTTCACAACCAAGGACCACCAGGTTATCCACCGATGAACCCTATGTTGCAACCAAAATAGCATGTTTATCATCAAGTGCAACCACAACCTTTTCCACCAAGACCCCAACCACAACAATTTCAACCCACCCAACAAAGGCTATAATGTAACGCCCCGACCCCAGTTACCCAGAGTTGGTGCATTATTACATAACATTGGCATGATCACAAGAAAGATCAAATCTCAAAATACCGATTAGTTTAGTAGCCTTGTAAACAGTATATATATTTATAAGTATTACATTACATCATAAAAATGAAAACTACAAAAAGATAATCTCCATAGTCCACACTCATATCCCCTCATATTATCCCTACAGGTCATTCATAAATTACTTCTTCACATCCTGGGAAAATAAAAAATTGAAAGGGGTGAGCTCAGATTCTCAGTAAGGATAACAATATAGCAGAAATATTCATAAATAAACATAAACATTTAAGGCAATGTATAGCTAAAACAAAAGCCTTTTAAACTTGAACTTCATCATAATATGGTGAAGATAAACTGAAATAATTCCATTTACTTATTCACATGGATATTCTACTAGTCGAATAATCACATGAAATATCAATAACCACTTTCATAATGATGGAATGCATAATTCCAGACTATCATAACCACATAGCCAAGGCCTCGTGCCAAGAATACAAATAATATTTTGTCAAGGCCTTGTTCCAAGACACTAGTTTGTCTCATGAGACCTACCAATTCATCGAGGAGCTATAGCGGGCTCCACCCTTCACTTATTAAGTCCAATGCATTCCTCATATGAACAGGTTTAAACATAACATAAATATTCATAATAAAACTAGTATACGAAATGTCAATACATTCACTATATACCATGAATGGTATAAAAATAAGACATCCAAGTCAAACATATCACAAAACCTTAAATACAATATGGAAGTTTTTTTTCATAATAAATCAACTTCAAATAATCTTAAAATCCATCAAAGGATGTTGACATAGATGAAATCAAAACTATTTGAGAGAAATATCTCTTTTTTTTGAAATCATTTAAAAGTCACATAATTATAAAAGAAAACATTTACTTTGAAAATATTCTTATAATCTTTTAAGGGAAGCTTCAATGATTTTATAATGGCAGAAAATAGCTTCACCCTCCGTATAAGTTAAAAAAAATACATTCTTACCTTAATTCTGTCGAAAAGGTTAAAAAGGACCTTATTTGGAAAACGACAGAAAGATTCCTTTATAAACTTCTTATAAAAAGTCAAAAAGGGTATAAATGACTTTATCCCATAGTCTTTAAAATAGTAAGAATGATTTGAAATACATTTTTAAGAAACATGGATGTGGATGATAAAGAGGCCCCAGTAGATAATCACGTATAAACAACCTCGGATAATGAAGATATTGTGAAATAAACCCTTACCTTGTACTTTTCCTTAGTAGATGGTATTTTAATCTCCTGTATAATAGTTAAAACATTGTTATTAATTTATAAAAGAACCATATACATAATTATGATATCATATATGATCTTCTATTAACGCTTTGTTAATAATATTTTTGTATTAATGTCGTTTCAGGTGTTAACTTAATCGCTTTATTTTATATGTTTTGTTACATAAGGCGTGTTTGTTATGGATAGGTTGTATTTTATTCATATAAAAAATGATATAAAGTCGTTAAACATTATTTTTAATCAAAAATTAGAATTAGACTTTAATGGATACGATGGGGAATGAATCTCATTGCATTCGTGGAGACGGTAGTCCGTACGTACGCACGAGCGAAAATATCATTATTTTGATATTAAAATAAAATATAACTGGATGTTATATAATATATAAAGAATCATTATCATGTTATATTTATTATTTACATGAATTATACATCATTATTATACCCATCTAAAAAATAATATTTTGAATAACAATTACACCACGACGTGGAGACGGTAGGCCGTACGTACGCACGTATGGTGACATGTCATTAAAGGGATGGTTATAATAATGAATTTGGTTCTTCCATATTTATAATAAAATCACATTATATATAATATAATAGAGTTATTATTTTATAATGTAAATAACAAGGAAAGAAGAAGTTGAAGAAGAAATGAACTTGAAAAAGGGTGGTGAAAACATTACCTCTTCTTCGGGTTCTTCCTTTTAATTTGATAAAAAGGGATCGTTAGGTTGGCTTTCTGATAAAACTAAGGCCTCTATGTTGAAGTGAGGAAATTTTAGAGAGTATTTGGGCAGGGTTTGTCCGAACCAAAAGGCTGTGAAAGTGTGAAGAATTGGTTATAAATGGTGTCCTTTTATAAGGGGGAGGAGGGGCACCTTAGGAAAATCTAGAAATATTATTTTATAATAAATTAATATTCGGTTTATAATGGCTAAAAAGTATATTATTTAAAGGTTAAGGTGGATATGGGTCGAAAACCACCCAACCAATAGAATTTAGACAGGTTTGGGTCATTATATTAACCTTATCTTTTAGTTTTAACTCTTAGTTAATTAGTTTGACACTTACCATGTCACTTTGTATTTTTATATTATATATTTACTAAACTTACTATATACCTAAAAGATACCCCCAAGTGGTCCATTAATTATCCAAATATTATTATATAAGTCTCTTGGCCGAAAATTAGTTTTTTAGGAATTTAAAATTAATTAATAATATAATATGTTTTTTAAAAACTGTTATATGTCAATTTTGACACTATTCAATAATTGATTTTTGTTAAATTATTAAAAACTTTATTAATTCGAAAAAAATTCATTTAATAAATCCTATAATGTCATATTAACCAATAAAATTCATGTATATCATCAAAAATTTCAAATTATATTTATTTTAACATTTATAATACCAATTATTTGATTCTTTCATTAACAAGGAAAATACTGCATAATTATTGTGTCATAAATAATATTAATTATTAAATGTCTAAAAATTATAAATAAAATACCATTATGTAGGAAATCTTTTTATCTTTCTAATGAATATTTATAGTCTAAAATCCAACATATATAACCCTATGTAAAAGTTGTTTTTCTAAAAGATATATGCTTTTGTAATTTTTGTATTTATTAATATAAAGTGTCCCTATCACCTACAAGTGGCTCCATGGGGTCCCAAAATCGGCCCAAATATGAACATAGTCAGAAATATGTCCACCAATAAGGTTATAACACGTTTTAGGGTAATTTAATATTATTATAATATTATTTTTTACCCTTATTTACCAGATTTACCCTTTAACCGTGGTAAATTAAATATTTACCGAAGTAATTATTCAAAATGTCTAAAAATAAAAGTTACATATTTAAAAAATTTGGACATACTGATTCCAAATATGGAATCCATTTTTCCAAATTAAAAACACAGAAGTGGAAGAAATTAATTTAAAATTAATTCCTGTTGTTAAAACAAAAAGCGTGTTTTTAAGAGATAATAACTATCAAAAGATTGACACTTGTTTATGTCCGGATTAATTGTGAAATTATGTCCAATAACCAACATTGTATTAAATGGTAAAAATATATTAAAAATATAATTTTAAACCACTCAAATTCATAATTTATCACTATTAATTATTTTGATTAAAAAAGTTGTTTTTAATTAAAATTTAGTAATTTTCACTATTCATCAAAATATAAATGTTATCCGAAAAGTTCCAAAATTTTACCCTAGGATAATTTTGATATTAAAAATTCAAAAACTAAGTCCATTTTGAGAGATAAAATTTATAAAATTTCAAAAAGTGTGTATTACTATTTATAACGGCTAGTTTGATTGGTTGTGGTGTGTGTTAGAACTCGAAGTTGCGTACAACACACGCTACTGTATTATTCAAAGAGAAGCGTACCATGGAAGCTTGGGGTGTTACATTCTCCCCTCCTTCAAATAATTTCATCCTCAAAATTTCTAGAATATTATTGCATAAAAAGACTCGGGTGGTTCTTCATCATAAGTTCCTCGGGTTCCCACGTTGCCTCTTCCATCTTATGGTTTCTCCATAGAACTTTTACCAGATGAGTCGTCCGGTTTCTCAGCACTTGTTCTCTTGTATCAAGAATCTTGATGGGATCTTCGCAATAAGACAGATCGGGTTCCAGTTCTAATTCATCATAAGTGATTACATGCATTGGGTCAGGCATGTATTTCCTCAACAATGATACGTGGAACACATCATGAACTTTGGAGAGACTTGGCGGCATTGTCAAATGGTAAGCTACAACCCCAATTCGTTCTAGAATTTCAAAAGGTCCGATGTACCTGGGACTCAATTTAACCTTCTTACCAAAACGTATAAATCCCTTCCATAGAGATAACTTCAAGAAAACATGTTCTCCTACTTGAAATTCCAAATCCTTCCTTCAGTTATCGACATAGATCTTCTGCCTACATTGAGCTTCTTTGATGTGGTTTTGGATTACCTTCTCCTTTTCCATCGTTTCCTCCACCAGTTCTGGGCCTACAAGTTTTCTTTCACCAATGTCATCCCAACAGGTTGGTGTGCGACATCTCTTTCCATACAACGCTTCATATGGTGCCATCCAAATACTCGAATGGAAGCTATTGTTATAGGAAAATTCTACGAGAGGTAAATATTGATCCCACATACCCTAAAAGTCAAGTGAGCATGATCTCAAAATTTCTTCTAAGTTTTGAATAGTCCGTTATGATTGTCCATCTGTTTGTGGGTGGTAGGAAGTGCTCAAATGAAGTTCAGTATCCAAGGCCTTCTAAAGACTTTTCCAAAATATTGAAGTAAAACAGGGATCACGATAAAAAACAATCGATAGGGGTACACTATGAAGTCTCAAAACTTCATTAATAAATATTATTTCTAGATGTTACAATGGTAGATCTTCTCTTATATCAAGAAAATGTGCTGACTTGGTAAGACGATCAACAATAACCCATATTGCATCGTTCCTTCTAGGAGTCTTTGGTAGCCCCATGTAAAGTCCATCGTAATATTGTACCATTTACACTCTGGTATGGGAAGAGGTTGCATGACTCCTCTAGGCTGTTGCCTTCTAGCTTTCACTTGTTGACAAACCATACATATTGACACAAAATCAGCAATCTCCCTTTTCATTTTGTCCCACAAAAAACTTTCCTTCAAATCTCTATACATTTTGGTGCTCCCAGGGTGTATAGAGAAATTGGAACTATGAGCATCATCCAATAATTCCATTTTTAGATCAGGTATATTGGGAACACAAAGTCTCTTTCCAAATTTTAAAATTCCATCTTCATACACAAAGTCACTCAATCTCCCATCATTCACAGCTTTATTCTTCTTTTGAAACTCTTCATCGTCGGTCTGAGAACTCTTTTTCTTTTCTAGTAAATATGGTTTGGAAACCATTTGAAAAAGTATTGATGTTTCACCTTCCATGGTAATTCCCATATCTATCTTCACTAGATCCATTAAAATAGGATCCATTTCAATTCTAAACATGTTCAAAACTCCATGATCTTTTCTGCTCAAAGAATCTGCCACCTTATTTTCCTTCCCCGGGTGGTAGTGTATCTTGAAATCATAATCCTTGAGTAGTTCAAGCCATCTCCTTTGCCTTATGTTGAGTTCTTTTTGTGAGAAAATATACTTAAAACTCTTGTGATCAGTATAAATCTCACATTTTCACCATAGAGGTAGTGTCTCCATATCTTCAAAGTAAAGATCACAACTGCTAACTCGAGATCCTGAGTAGGATAGTTTTGCTCATGAATTTTCAACTGTCGTGATGCATAGGCAATAACCCTATCATTCTGCATAAGGAAACAAATAATTCCTTTCTTTGATGCATCACTATAAATCACTAACCCATCATTCCCCGATGGTAGAGTCAATATAGGAACATTGACTAATATTCTATTCAGTTCTTCGAAACATTATTTACACTCTTTTATCCAAACAAATTTAACCCCTTTACGTGTGAGCTTCGTTAATGGGTTAGACAAACGGGCAAAATTCTGGAAGAAACGTCGATAATAACCTGCTAAACCAATAAAAATGCATGCCTCAATTATACTCATCGGTGTAGGCCATTCTTGGATTTCCTTGGTCTTAGAAGGATCAACAAAGATTCCATCTTTAGAGACAATATGGCCAAGAAAAGAAATCTCCTGAAGCCAGAATTCACACTTTCTAAACTTCCCATATAATTCATGTCTTCTCAGTGTCTTCAGGATAACGCGTAAGTGATTTTCATGATCTTCGTAACTTTTTGAGTATACCAATATATCATCAATAAATACCACCACAAATTCATAAAGATATTCCTTGAAAACTCTATTCATAAGATCCATGAATACATAGGGTGCATTAGTCAATCCAAAAGGAATTTCTGTAAACTCGTAATGCCTGTACCTGATTCAAAATGATGTCTTTGGAATGTATTCCTTACTCAAACACAACTGATGGTATCTAGATCTAAGGTCAATATTTGAAAAGTATTGATCTCCATGTAGTTGGTAAAATAAATCATCAATGCGAGGTAGGAGATACTTGTTCTTTGTTGTTATAGCATTGATCTCCCTGTAGTCGATACATAACCTCATAGATCCATATTTCTTTTTAACAAAAAGAACAAGGGCTCCCCATGGAGAGACACTAGGGAGAATAAATCCCTTATTACTCAATTTCTCTAGTTTTTCCTTTAGTTCAAATAATTCCACAGTGGCCATTCTATAAAGGGTCTTCGATATAGGCCTTGATCTAGGAATTAAATCAATGGAAAACTCAACTTCTCGATTCGGAGGATGTCCAGGTAAGTCTTCCGGAAACACATCTACATATTCTTTCACAATAGGTACATCCTCTATTTGAACATTCCTTTCCTCACCCAAAATAATTTCATTCTCTTCCTCCCCAATAATTGAATTCAGTTGAGCTACTAGGGGTGGATCTAGATAAGAATTAGGTGGTGATGATTCTTCTCTAAAGATAAGGTGTTCCTTATCATCATCATAAAAAATTGTAACCTCCTTATTCTTACAATAAATCTTCACATCATGGTCCGAAAGACAATCCATACCGAGGATTATATCAAACTCAATCATAGGTATGGCGATGAGATCAACAGATAAAGAACATTTATGTGCTCTAATGGGGACTGATTCACAAAACTTTGTTGCAATGATACTTCCCTTAGGAGTTTTAACTGACAACTCCCTTGTTAAATCAAATTGGAAATATCTAATTTTATTAGAAAACTGGGAAGATATGAAACAATGTGATGATCCAGAATCAAATAATGCATTTTCTAAACTTGAGGAAACCATTAAATTACCTACCACCACGTCTTTCAGAGCTTCTACCTCAGCAGTAGTGATAGCATAAGCTTGGCCTTGATCCCTTGGCCTTTTCTGAGGTAAGTTCCCCTGGAGCTTAGGACATTCATTTGCATAATGTCCCATCTCCTTGTAATTGTAACATTGGACATCATTAGCTTCCTTCTTCCCCTTGAAATCACGAGCTTGGTGGCCTTTTTCACCACACTTGTAACAGAATCCCATTACTTTTAAGCAAGTACCAGGGTGTTTCTTCCCACATTTACCACAGGATGTATATTCAACCTTTCCCTTCTTCCCCTTATTTCTATTCCCAGATTGATCAGCAGATCTCTTATTCTCTTGCTTTGCTTTAAAGTCATCAGACTTAGAGAATTCCTTTTCTGTCTTGATAGCACATGAGACAATGTCTTCGTACGATGAGAAGGATTGTGAGACTAATGCTCGATGGAGAAACAGTTTTAACCCATCAAATAAATGATCAATATTACTTCTTGGGTTATTTATATAATCTCAAGAATACCTTGATAACCTTGTAAAGTTAGCCTCATACTTTGTGACATTATCATCCTCCTTTTATCTCAGACTCAGAAATTGTCTTTCCATATCTGCTCGATGGTCACGAGGAAAGTATTTTTTCTAAAAATAGATCTTTGAACTCCCTCCATTCCATATTTGATACTTCATCATATTCCTTCATGTTTTGAATCAATGACCACCATTGATCAGCATCTCCAGTGAGGCGATAAACTGCCATGACAACTTTTCCCCTTTCACTACTCCCCAAAGCCTGAAATATTTTCTCTAGGGAACTTATCCATCGTTCAGCTACTAATGGATTTGTACTCCCATTTAATGTTGGTGGTTTATGCCTCATGAAGTGATCTAACATTGATCCTCCATGCAGTGGATCAGGGTGCTCTATATGGGTAAGGTTATTATTCATAACCTTAGTGAGTTGTCCCAGTATGGTGATTAGTTGATAAGCACCAGTTACATCACCAGCTCTACTATAATTATCTTGAGTAGGAGGGAAATACCTACATGGATTACGTGCATTGATACGGTTTCCATTTCATCCACTAGGTGCCATTTCTAAATAATGGAATAAACTAAATCAGTTTATGAATCAAAATACATAATTCCATACTTATAAAACACTTAACATAAATTGAACTATTTATGGATATAATCCATAATCATAAATTTCTTTTCTTGGAGGATGTATATACTCATAAACCCTTCATAATGGTTTTTAAAGAAAATGAGATTTATCCTAAGCATATCCCCAGGGAGTGTCGTAACCAAGAGTGCAACAATGCCCGTTATCGTGCACCAGTTCCCGTTCGAGTCTAGCTCAAAGCGGTGTTTTCGGGTTTTACCCCTAGGTACATATGTGCCAGAGCCGTCCCTACCTGCTCATATTCATATAGGAATGTATTGCTCAGAAAACTCACAAATCTCTACAATACAAAAATTCTAGGAAGTTCTTCTATACTAATCCTCAAAGTCCATCTTAGGTCTATGTGCTCTAATCAGAGTTTATCTAAATCTAGCTTTCAAGGTTTGTACTAAACTTCCTATGATACCAACTATAATGCCCCAAACCCAGTTACCCAGAGTCGGTGCATTATTACATAACATTGGCATGATCACAAGAAAGATCAAATCTCAAAAGACCGATTAGTTTAGTAGCCTTGGAAACACTAGATATATTCATAAGTATTACATTACATCATAAAAATGAAAACTACAACAAGATAGTCTCCATAGTCCACACTCATATCCCCTCATATTATACCTGAAGGTCATTCATAAATTACTTCTTCACATCTTGGGAAAATAAAACATTGAAAGGGGTGAGCTCAGATGCTCAGTAAGGATAACAATATAGCGGAAACATTCATAAATAAACATAAACATTTAAGGAAATGTATAGCTAAAACAAAAGCCATCTAAACTTGAACTTCAGCATAATATGGAAAAGATAAAATGAAATAATTCCATTTACTTATTCACATGGATATTATACTAGTCTAATAATCACATGCAATATCAATAACCACTTTCATAATGATGGAATGCATAATGCCAGACTATCATAACCACATAGCTGAGACCTCGTGCCAAGACTACAAATAATATTTTTTCAAGGCCTTGTGCCAAGACACTAGTTTATCTCATGAGACCTACTGATGCATCGAGGAGCTATAACGGGCTCCACCCATCACTTATTAAGTCCAATGCATTCCTTATATGAACAGGTTTAAATATAACATAAACATTCGTATTAAAACTAGCATAAGAAATGTCAATACTTTCACCATAAACCACGAATGGTATAAAAATAACACATCCACAGTCAAACATATCACAAAACCTTAAATAAAATATGGAAGTTTTGTTTCATAATAAATGAACTTCAAATAAGCTTAAAATCCATCAAAGGATGTCGACATAGATGAAATAAAAACTATTTGAGAGAAATATCTCTTTTTTTTAAATCATTTAAAAGTCACATAATTATAAAAGAAAACATTTAATTTGAAAATATTATTATAATATTGTAAGGGAAGCTTCAACAATTTTATAATGGTGGAAAATAGCCATACCCGCCGTAGAAGTTAAAAAAAGACATTCTTACCTTAATTCTGTCGAAAAGGTTAAAAAAGACCTTGTTTGGAAAAAGAAAGAAAGATTCCTTTATAAACTTATTATAAAAAGTAAACAAGGGTATAAATGACTTTATCCCATAGTCTTTAAAATAGTAATAATTATTTTAAATACATTTGTAAGAAACATGGATGTGGTTGATAAAGAGGTCCCAGTATATAATCACGTATAAACAATATCGGATAATGAAGAGATTGTAAAATAAACCCTTACCTTGTACTTTTCCTTAGTCGATGGCATGTTAAACTCCTATATAATAGTTAAAACATTTTTATTAAGTTATACAAGAACCATATACATAATTATGATATCATATATGATCTTCTATTAATGCTTTGTTAATAATATTTTAGTATTATCGTCGTTTCGGGTGTTAACTTAATCGCTTTCTTTTATATGTTTTGTTACATAAGGCATGTTTGTTATGGATAAGTTGTATTTTATTCATATCAAGAATGATATCAAGTCCTTAAACATTATTTTTAATCATAAAATGAGAATTATACTTGAATGGATACGATGGGGAATGAATCTCATCGCATTCATGGAGACTGTAGTCCGTACGTACGCACGAGCGACAATATCATTCTTTTGATATTAAAATAATATATAATTGGATGGTATATCATATATAAAAAATAATTATCATGTTATATTTATTATTTACATGAATTATACATCATTATTATACCCATCTAAATAATAATACATTGAATAACAATTACACCACGACGTGGAGACGGTAGGCCGTACGTACGCACGTATGGTGACATGTCATTAAAGGGATGGATAGAATAATGAATTTTGTTGTTACATATTTATAATAACATCACAGTATATATAATATACTGGATTTATTATTTTATAATGGAAATAACAAGGAAAGAAGAAGTTGAAGAAGAAATGAACTTGAAAAAGGGTGGTTAAAACATTACCTATTCTTCGGGTTCTTCCTTGTGATTTGATAAAAAGGGCTCCTTAGGTTGGATTTATGATCAAACTAAGGCCTCTAGGTTGAAGTTAGGGAAGTTTAGAGAGTATTTGGGCAAGGTTTGGATGAACCAAAAGGCTTTTAAAGTGTTAAGAATTGGTTATAAGTGGTGTCCTTTTATAAGGGGGAGGAGGGGAACCTTAGGAAAATCTAGAAATATTATTTTATAATAAATTAATATTTGATTTATAATGGCTGAAAAGTGTATTATTTAAAGGTTAAGGTTGGTATGGGTCGAAAACCACTCAAAAAATATAATTTAGATATTTTTGGGTCATTATATTAACCGTATCTTTTATTTTTAACTCTTAGTTAATTAGTTTGACACATACCATGTCACTTTATATTTTTATATTATATAGTTGATAAACATACTATATACCTCAAAGATACCACAAAGTGGTACATTAATGATCCAACTATCATTATATAAGTCTCTTGGCTGACCCTTAGATTTTTAGGAATTGAATATTAATTAATAATATAATATGTTTTTTTAAAAGCTCTTATATGTCAATTTTGACACTATTCAATAATTGATTTTTGTTAAATTCTTAAAAACTTTATTAATTCGAAAAAAATCAATTTAAGAAATACTATAATTTCATATTAACCAATAAAATTCATGGATGTCATCAAAACTTTCAGATTACATTTATTTTAACATTTATAATACCAATTATTTGATTCTTTCATTAATAAGGAAAATACTGCATCATTATTGTGTCATAAATAATATTAATTATTAAATGTCTAAAAATTATAAATAAAATAAAATTATGTAGGGAATATTTTTATATTTATAATGAATATTTATAGTTGAAAATCCAACATATATAACCCTATGTAAAACTTGTTTTGCTAAAAGATATATGCTTTTGTAATTTTTGTATTTATTAATATAAAGTGTCCCTATCACCTACAAGTGGCTCCATGGGGTCCCAAAATCGACCCAAAGATGACCATGGTCGGAAATTTATCTACCAATAAGGTTAGGACACGTTTTAGGGTAATTTATTATTATTATAATATTATTTTTTACCCTTATTTACCGGATTTACCCTTTAACCATGGTAAACAAAATATTTACCGAAGTAATTATTCAAAATGTCTAAAAATAAAATTTACCTATTTATACAATTTGGACATCCTGATTCAAAATATGGAATCCATTTTTGCAAATTCAAAACACAGAAGTGGCATAAATTAATTTAAAATTAATTCCCATTGTTAAAACAAAAAGCGTGTTTTTAAGAGATAATAACCATCAAAAGATTGGCACTTGTTTATGTCCGGATTAATTTTGAAATTATGTCCAATGAACAAAATTGTATTAAATGTTAAAAATATATTCTAACTATACTTTAAAACCACTAAAATTCATAATTTATCACTATTAATTATTTTGACTAAAAAGTTGTTTTTAATTAAAATTTAGTAATTTTCACTATTCATAAAATATAAATGTTATCCGAAAAGTTCCAAAATTTTACCCTAGGCTAATTTCAATATTCCAAATTCAAAAATGAAGTCCATTTTGAGAGATAAAATTTATAAAATTTCAAAAAGTGGGTATTACCATTCATAACGGCTATTTTGATTGGTTGTGGTGTGTGTTAGAACTCGAAGTTGCATACAACACACGCTACTGTATTATTCAAATAGAAGCATACCGTGGAAGCTTGGGGTGTTACATGTAATAACAACCTCCACCACCTCATAGTAACCTAGAGAATATCTTAACTACCTTATTGAAAAAGTTAGATCAAAGGATGAAAACTCGTGAGATGAAGATGAAAAATTAAAGAGCTACTTTGAGAAACTTAGAGATTCAAAAGGGTCAAATATCAAAGAACATATCCGATAGATTACCAAGTACAATACAATACGTTCCTAGAAATTTTCAAACAATTACATATCAAAATACCATTTTCCAAAGCTATTTCTCAGATGCCTGTTTATGCCAAATTTTTCAAGGACCTACTATCAAACAGGATGAATATATAGGACATGTGATTCATATATTTTAATGAATAATTCCTTATTTTTGAGCAACAAAAAATTCCCCCAAAAAATTAGAGATCCTATAAGTTTCTCAATTCCCTATCTAATAGGGGAGTGTAAATTTGGAAGAGCACTATGTGATCTTGGATCCAACATTAACTTAATGCCTATGAGTTTTTTTTCACAAGATCGAACTCCAAGAACTCAAGGTAACAAGAGTATCATTACAACTGGCTGACTATTTAGTAAAATACCCACAAGGTATTCTTGAAGATGTTTTGGTCAAGTTCATAAAGTTTATTTTTCCACCAGACTTTCTCATACTAGACATGGAGGAAGAAGGAGACATACCTATAATACTTAGAAGACCATTCCTACCAATAGGAAAGTTTCTAATTGATGTTAATCAAGGAAGTTTGATCTTCAGAGTTGGAGAAGAGAAGGTAGTGTTCAACCTAATGAAAGATTCCCAACACTCTGATGATACAATGGATTGTAATGCCATCTCTCTTACTTAGAAAGAGGATGAGTACATGGCCATTGAGGAAGAAAGTGAAGATTAATTCTTAGAAAAGGAATATAAATATGATTTTGAATAAGTAATATTTATCAAACCACTCACAAGAGACACCATTCCACCTTTCATTCCCTCCATCATTTAACCACCCTAGTTAGAACTGAAACCTCTACCTAGTATAATGAAGTACTCTAACTTGGGAGAGTCATCTTCTCTGCCAATCATCATCAACTCAAAACTATCCCAGGTACTGAAGTAAAAGCTATTTGATGTTCTGAGAAGACAAAAACAATCAATTTCCTGGAGATCGACTTACATAAATGGAATCAATCCTATAGAGTGCAACCATATAATTTTACTTGAAGAAAATGAAAATCCAAAAAAGAAACCTCATAGGGGGATCACAACACTGATGAAAGAGGTTGTTAAGAAGGAAGTGATAAAGCTAATGGATGCATGAATCATTTTTTCAATTTTAGATAGTGAATGGGTGAACCCCCTCTATGTTCTTCTAAAGAAAGGAGGACTCATGGTAGAAAGGGAAGATGGTAATGAACTAATTTCAACACACACCATAATTGGAAGGAGAGTGTGTGTGGACAATAGATGATTGAATTCAGTAACCAAAAAATATCATTTTACCTTACCTATTATGGATACAATTCTATAGATACTTAAGGGGTAGGATTTCTATTGTTTCGGGGATGGATATTTAGGATACTACCAAATTTTAGTCAACCCCACCTATTACCCAAAAACCACCTTCACATGCCCATTCGGTAACTTTTCTTATAGACGTATGTCATTTAGAATGTGTAATGCTCTAAAAACTTTTTAGAGATTCACTACACACATCTTTCATGATATGGTTGAATAATTCTATGAAATCTTCATGGTCTATTTATTAGTCTATGGGAGGTCATTTGATGTTTGTTTAAGCAACATGGAGTAAGTTCTCCAACATTGTGAAGAGAAAATCCTGGTACTAAATTGGGATAAATTCCACTTTATGGTACAAGGAGGAATTTTCATTGGTCACAAAATTTCCAAGGAATTAAAGTTGATCCAGCCAAGATCAAAGTCATCAAAGATCTTCGTGAACCCTCAACTGTTAAAGGAATCATAAGTTTTTTTTTCATGCTAGATTCAACATATGTTTTGTGAAATATTTTTTTAAAGTCTCACATCCATTGACACACTTGTTTTAAAAATATATTCCTTTAAAATTCATAGAGTAATTCCAATAAGACTTTCATACTCTGAAGAAAAGTCTGATTACATCACTATTTATCATTGTACCAAACTGGGAAAAAGAATTTGGACTAATGTGTAATGCCTGAGAACTTGTTGTGGGAGATGTGTTATTATAACACATTGAAAACACCTTCTTCCCAATTTATTATGAGATTCATATGCTAAACAAAGCTCATGTCAATTACACGACTACAGAGAAAGATCTCATAGCCGTCATATATGCTTTTGAGAAGTTCCATTCTTATCTTATCCTATCCAAATTCATTATTCATACTAATCATGCTACTCTATGATGCTTGATAAACAAGAAAGATTCCAGACCAAGGTTGATACATTTGATTCTTGTGCTATAAGAATTTGACGTCATGATTAAAGATAAAAAGGGAATAGAAAATGTAATTGTAGATTATCTCCCCAGATTACCACTTTACATCATTAAGGAAGATGATGAGACTAATATCGATGGGAATTTTCCTAATGTGATGTTATTCAGCATCAAGGCCTAGCCTTGGTTTTTATATATGGCCAATTATCTTGAAACAAGATTTCTACATCAAAACCTCTCATATCAGTAATGAAAGAAATTTTTGTCAGATACCAAGCACTACTTTTGGGATGACCCTCTGTTATTCAAATGTTGTGCTGATGGTTTAATGAGATACTGCATTTCAGAAGAAGAAATGTAGAATATAATTGAAATGCATCACACATTGACAACTAGAAGACATTATAGAATTGACCAGACAGTGGCCAAAATCCTATAAAGTGGATTTTTCTAGCCTGAATTGCATCAAGACACAAGGGTATTTTTCCAATGATGTGATAGATGTTAGAGAACAGAAAATATTAGCGAAAGGAATGAGATGAAACAGAACCCCATTATGGAATTTGAAGTTTTTGACGTCTAGGGAATCGACTTCATGGGACCATTCCCTATGTCGCATGGAAGAAATTACATTCTTGTTGTAGTGGATTATGTCTCAAAGTGGGTTGAAGAAAAAGCTACATCTCATGAAAAAAAAAGGTATTCATGAAATTTCTCAGAAAAAATGTGTTCACACACTTTGGATTTCCGAGGTTACTCATCAGTGATCACAGAACACACTTCACCAACCATCCAGTGCATAAAATTCTAGAAAGGTATGGTGTTCGATATAACACTGAAACTCCCTACCACCCACAAACAAGTGGGAACGTCGAGTTGTCAAATAGGGAGGTGAAGGAAATTTTAGAAAAAACTATGAACACCAGGAAGAACAATTGGATCCTAAAGCTGAACGATGCACTATAGCATACCTCACTTCTTATAAAACACCCATAGGCACCACCCTGTTTCGATTGGTTTATGGAAAACCCTGTCATATTTCAGTGGAACTGAAGTATCGGTCATTCTAGGAAATTGAGAATATGAACCTAGATTTAGAAAAGGATGGAGAAATAAGGTTAGTGAAATTGACTAAATTGGAATAAATAAGGAGATATGCATATGAAAATGAAAGAATTTATAAAGAAAAGATGAATAAATGGCACGAAAAATACATTGCAAGGCATACCTTCATCCCTAGGAATAAAGTCTTATTTTTTAATTCAAGATTGAAATTATTCCTGAGTAATATGAAATCAAGATGCTTGGGACCATTTGAGTTTTTTCAAGTATTTCCATATAGAATAATCAAAATTCAACGAGAAGAAGAACCACCCTTCAAAGTTAATGGTCAAAGGCTAAATATTTTTCAGGAACCATTTCGTGAAGGTTGTGTCATCCGCCTCAAATTCACTTGAGCTTTAATAGAGTCAATCCCCCGACTATGAAGTAAGAACTGACTAGAAGTAAACCCAAGGTAGGATATCTTTAGCTAGGTTAGGATAAGATAGTTATAGAAGAGTCTCAGTTATGAAGAAGTTGGAGGCAAGGAGGAAGAACAAAAAATAAATAAATAAAGGAAAAAAATAGTTCATTACACGTCTTATACCCTTGTATCACAACATGTACACTTTTTATAAAATTATATTATATTTTACCTATACACAATGTGATCCAACAATACACATCGTGTATAGTTTTTTTAAAAATAGAAGGTCGTGAACCCATAGGTCACGACCCGCCATACAACTCCCCCCAACCCTTCATATCCTGCGAACTCCTCATCTCCCGCCCAACCTGTATTCTCCCCCATCCCTTATCCATCACCCTCAAAAAATGTAAACCCTATTCCCCCTACCATCTCCTTCCACCTCACCTGCAACCTCCCTTACCCATCCCACACACCCATCCAACCACCCTCCCCTCTCTTGCACACTGTACCCTTACAGATGCACCATCCTCCTGCCTCCATGTTCTGAACCAAAGGACCCCGACCCTCCTCCACCTCCTCAAAATCCTCATCCTTAGCTCCCAAGAACTATCCAGATGATAAGCACCCCTGTACCACACTTTCTCCTTAGGATGAGACAACATCCATGTCTAGAGATGAAAACCTACACCTGCACCTTGTACTTTGCTTCACGAACCCGCAACATCGGAGCAATCTTCTCAAAATGTAAGCCAAACCTATGAGGACCAATAAGACACTATACATGAGCATTCTAGAAGATATGAACATAGATGATTCTATCATGGACCTCCTAGAGACTATTGACTAATTTCTATATGGAATTTATTTCACCATTTTTTTCCCTCCCCCTTACTTATGGGTCAACATGGTTTGACCCCATTAAAGCTTCCACGTGGTTTTAATTACGTTGTAAATACGTATTGGTTTTTTTACTATATAAATAATTGAAAAAATCTCCAGAAAAGAATCCCAATTTGGTGGTGCACAAAACATCATTTGTGTTCAAATATTTTCCTTCAATCTTCATTCCATTCTCGCTTGTGTTTTTGTGTTGGACGGTCAGGCATTTCCAATATTTGGTATCAGAGCAAGGTTGTCTTAATCCTCAATGCCCAACTCCGAGTCCTCATCACCCAAACTCTCCTAGACATCATCGGCACATCACAGATCCCCTGTTGACATCGGTATAGGCCCTCTGGTGGTACATTGAGTGGTGAAGGAGATCGAGGGATTGACGAAGTATCCGATCCTCATGAAAACAAACTACGTAGACTGGTCATTGATGATGAATGTCATGCTTCAAGCATGCGGTATTTGGGATGCCGTCGACAATGGCGGTGCGGAACTCCAGGAAGATCATATGGCACTGGAGGCCATCCTCCACGCTGTCTTGCCTGAGATGATCTCCATACTCGCCATCAAGGCAAATGCCAAGGAATCATGGGACACCGTGAAGACCATGCGCATCAGCATTGATCGTGTTCGCAGGGCCAATTCTCAAAATATACACAAGGAGTACGAAGGCATTTTTTTTCACAACGGCGAATCGGTGGACAACTTTGCAATGCGGCTCACTGAGATGGTCAACCAACTCACGATCCTCAACAATCCAGAGCCTCAAGAAATGGTCGTTGAGAAGTATTTTCACGTCGTACCCTCCAGGTTCTCCCAAATTTCCCTTTCAATTGAAATGCTTCTCGATATTTCGACACTCTCTATGGAGGAGGTAATAGGGAGACTTAAAGCGACGGAGGACCATTTTGAGCCGGAACCCACTGCAAACACGAGATGGAAGATACTCCTTACAGAGGAGGAGTGGGTTGCACAGATGAAGGAGTGGAAAATGAGGGAGAAATATTTCAACAAATCCAAGTTCAACAACTGATGTCTTCGAGGACCACAAAAAAAGACTGGCAGTGGTAACAGTGAAAATGGAAGGGATGGCTCGGGATACGATGGTTGTCGTGAAGTCTCAAGGGACAAATGCCACAATTGCGGAAAAATGGGTCATTGGGCCAAAGATTGTCACAACAGACCAAAAAGGCCTGAGGCCCTTCTAAAACAAGGTGATGACGATGAGCCCATGCTCCTTATGGAAAGGTCATGAACTATAGTGCTCGATTCCCCTCCACCGCAATCCGCCACCACCAATAATTTACAACCACAATGCAGATCTCTATGGATGATCGATATGAACTTCTTTACACAACTGGATCAGGAGGAGGCGCGTGGTGGAAACTTTTGGTACCTCGACACCGGTGCCACAAACCACATGATTGGGTACCGTGCCGTCTACTCTAAGTTTGACTCTGGGATCCGTGGAACCGTGAAGTTTGGAGATGACTCTATCGTCAACATCGAGGTGTGCAGGACCATCTTGCTCACTTGAAAAACCGGTGAGCACCACATTCTCACGGGGGTGTACTTAATCATGATTATCACCAAAAACATCATTATAATCGGACAACTTGATGAGAACAGTTTCTGGATACTGATCGAAGATGGAATCCTGAGGATCCGCGACCAGTAGCGGCATCTGCTGGCCAAGGTGAAGCGCTTCCCCGGACGGATGTACAAGATCAAACTCGATATTTCACATCCAATATGCCTTTCTTCAAGGGGCTCTGAGAAGGCATGGCGTTGACATGCGAGGTACGACCACCTGAATTTTCAGGCTCTGCGTAAGATCACTCAATGCGATATGGTGCGAGGGCTCCCACAAATTGATCAAGTCGATCAAGTCTGCGATAGCTACCTCATTGGGAAACAAAAATGAGTGTCTTTCCCTGAACAAGTGAAGCATCGTGCAGATCAAGCCCTTAACCTTGTCCACGGTGACCTCTATGGCATGATCATGCTGATGACGCCAAGCGGGAGACGCTACTTTCTACTGCTCATAGATGACATGAGCCACTACATGTGGCTCAATCTACTCGGAAGCAAGGACCAGACTCTGACGATAATCAAACTCTTTCAAGACACAGTGGAGGTGGAGACAGGGCGCAAGCTGAAGGTTCTCCAGACAGACCGCGATGGAAAGTTCAATTTAGTGGAATTTGGTGAATACTGTGCCAAAAGTGGCATACAAAGGCAACCCACAGACCCCTATTCACCACAACAGAATGGGGTCGTTGAACGACACAACCAGACAGTGGTTTCTATGGATCGAATCATATTGAAGGAAAAAGGCCTTCCCAGGATGTTCTGGGGTGAGGCTATCTCCACTGCTGTCTTCATCCTCAACCGGGCGCCAACATGTAGCCCTGATGAGTTGACACTATATGAGGCCTGACATGGAAAATGACTGGCGGTGCATTTCTTCCTCACTTTTGGATGTATTGCGCATGTCAAGAATGTGAAACCTCACCTGAAGAAGTTGGATGACTAGAGTATGCTGATGAACTTCATCGGGTATGAGTCCGGGTCCATGGCATACCACGTGTATGACCTCGTCAGCAAGCCCGTGCATGTAATGCGTGATGTCATCTTCGACGAGGAAGAACAGTGGAATTAGAGTGCTCATGATTAATAAGGTGTATTGAGTAGTGAGGATCCATTCACCGTCGAACACACAACGGAATGTATGCCAGGGAAGACGGAGGTCGACGAAACTGTCAAAGAATAGGTATCGTCACTCACACCCACTTGCGCACACTCTGCAGATGATAAAACATGAGACTTGGTCAAGGTGGTTCCCATGCCATCAGCTGCAGTGGAGTTTGTATCACTGCCATCCAACATGGTAGAAGCACTTGACACCGAGCACGACAACACCCCACTTCAGTTCCGAACTATTGACAACATCATCGGGGCCACAAGACCACCTAGGTTTGTATTACGTGAGATTAACCCTGGTGAGCTACATTTCACTACAGCTGATGAGCCAACCTCCTTTGGTGAATCAAAACAACACCAGTGTTGGTGCAAGGAGATGCTTGAAGAGATGAGGTCGATCAAGGACAATGACACATGGGAGATCATCAATCTTCCCATTGGCCATCATCCAATTGGGCTCAAGTGGGTCTTCAAGGTGAAGCACAATGAGTGTGGTGCGGTAGCAAAGAACAAGGCGAGGCTTGTAGAAAAAGGATACATCCAATAGTTGGGGATCGACTATGAGGAGGCCTTTGCCCCTGTCACACGCATGGAATCAGTGCAGCTCCTCATTGTAGTGGCAGCGCGAGAAGGGTGGGAGGTCCATCACATGGATTTCAAATCGGCATTCCTAAATGGAGACCTCCAAGAGGAGGTTTACGTCGAGAAACCACCTGGATTCATCACTAAAGACCACGATCACAAGGTGCTCTGACTCCGTGAAGCACTCTATAGCCTCCTCCAAGCACCAAGATCATGGAACGCCAAGCTTGACGCCAGACTTATGACGTTTGGGTTTCACAAGAGCGAATCTGAGCATGATGTGTATAATTGTGGAAATAACACCTTTCATATGATCATCGGGGAGTATGTAGATGACTTGATCATCACCGGTACTGATGTTACCAACATCAACATGTTCAAGGTAGAGATGAATAAGCTCTTTTGGATGAGTGACTTGGGATTTCTCTTCTACTACCTTAGCATCGAAGTGAACCAAGGGCCCAATGGAATTTCCCAATGTCAATATGCCTATGCATCCAAATTTTTGGAGAAGAGTGGTATGGGAGATTTTAACCCCTTTCAAGTGCCGATGGAGGTCCGCCTAAAGCTAAGAAAGTATAGCACTTTCCCGTTGGTTGATGTCACTCAATACCGGAGCACCATCGGCAGCCTCAGGTACCTAGTGCATACACGACCAGACATTGCCTATGTGGTAGGTTACGTAAGCCAGTTCATGGAAGAGCCACATGAAGATCACATGGCTGCAGTCAAAGACCTATTGCGCTACATCAATGGGACATGCAACTACGATATCCGCTACATAAGGAAGGAAAATGTTCAGTCAATCCTGTTGGGCTTTAGCGATAGTGACATGGACGATGACGTTGATGACCGTAAGAGAACTACTGGGGTGTTCTTCTCCCTTGGAGACAAGAACATAACTTGACAATCATAGAAACAAAACATGGTGGCGTTCTCTTCATGCGAAGCAGAGTACATTGCCGTGACAACTGCAACGTGTTAGGGCATTTGGTTGGCTCGACTGTTAGGGGAATTTCTATACTCTGACCTCAGTGCGTCGGTGCTCAAAGTGCACAACAAGTCCACCATTTCCTTAAGAAAGAACCCTATATTCCATGACTGAATAAAGAACATTGACACCCGATTACATTTTATTCGGCAGTGTGTTGATGGAGGAAAAATCATTCTCGAGCACACTCACACCGAGGAGCAGCTTGCAGAAATTCTCACGAAGTCACATGGGCGTGTCAGGTTTCTGGAGCTGCGCATGAAGATTGGAATCATTGAGATCCAGTGAATGATACATAAATTAGGGGGGTGATTGTTGACTAATTTATTTATAGAATTTATTTCACAGTTTTTTCCCTCCCCCTTATTGATGGGTCAACACGGTTTGACCCCATTAAGGCTGCCGCGTGGTTTTAATTACGTTGTAAATACGTCTTGGTTTTTTTGCCTATATAAAGAAATGAAAACCTCTCCAGAAAATAATGCCAATTTGGTGGTGCACAAAACATCATTTGTGTTCAAATATTTTCCTTCAATCTTCTTTCCATTATCGCTTGTGTTTTCGTGTTGAACGGTCAGGTATTTCAAACAGAGACATTTCATATTGATAGTATTATCGAAGTTTGGGAGGAGACCTTCTGGGAATTATTCCTGGAGTTTTTGGCCACCTTTGAGCTCACCGTTGACTAACTATGATTCCGATTGGGCAGTAGAACCCATGAGATCAATTTTTCACAATTCAGAGTTGGGTTGGGCATATTTATAGAGGAGTTAATCATCTTATACATCTACCCTACACTGGAGATACAACCAGCTCAAGAGGATGTACGATATTTATGGCCACTAATAGCCCGTGACCCCCTGATGTACCATGACCCTTGCCTCACAAAGTCTACTCTGCTGTTGGGTCATACATTGCATATTTTTGCATCAATCCATGGCACATGGATGGTTTTCTTGAGGCTAGACTCATGGAAGCATTATCCTGGTCGATATTCTTATTCTTTTAGTGGCCATGGGCAGTCTACTCGTTAACATGGCCACCTAGTTCGCTCAATATTTTAAAGTCCAAACACAGAGGCAGTGAGGAACATTGATGGGCAGCTCATTTATCACACACCTATCCAGATACCTCAAAATTTTTGATTCCTCACAGCCCCTCACCTTCCTAGGACCCATCGAACTGATCGATCTTATGATGCTTCACAAGATAAATATACTGGTGAAGGAGGACGACGTATATTTGTGGGTGCCAGGAATCCAGGAGGCCGCACCACAGGTGCATGGAGCAGTAGCAGCAATAGACCCCCTACCCATCCACGTTCTACCACCACACCTAATCCATCCTTTCCTACCACCACCTTAGTCACCACCCCATTTATTATCCCTACACCCTCATATCCCACCCCAATAGAGCTCTGGGCCACTCATTAGTGAATATTAGAGAATCTAATCTAGATCTCGACCCACCTCTATCTTTCATTCATTGATCCTACCGTATTTACCCCATAAACACCACCCACCCCACCCAGACTATAATATTACACCATACCCCACCCCATTTAGTCCATTCTAACTTGCCCCAGACCTCACTAACCCTACAAGTCAGCAAGATTTTATAGCAGAGTAGGCCCAGAGGGGCAAATGGATCACCACCAAGGCCACCCTTGATGTACCACATGTAGATCCAGATTCTAGATACATGAAATCTGTATGGATTGATACCTCTCCACCAACCACCCCAACCCACATACCTACCACCACTACCCCACCATCCACTGCTGCTGCCGCTCTACCAACTACTACTACTGCTGCTGATACTAATTTAGCTGGACAACTAATCTCAACCCTAGGAAGTGGACTGACAATGGAGGAAACTTTTGGCTCTGACCCCTGATCTATCATTGTCTAACTTTTTTTGACTGTTTGGGACATTTTTGTTATTAGACTATCTGTTCATTTTTTTCATTGTTTCTACCCATCTCTATACTCACATTTGGTATCTATATACATTGGATTTCATTTTCACATGTTTTGTGTGTTGATTGTCATATATTTTATTTTTTTTCCTAGAAATATCTAGCTCCTCAGAATCATATGCTATTCTCGATGGTCCAGTTCCCCCAGCTATGTTACAAAAACGAGTACTCTAATAGGTCATCGATATTGTCAAACAAATTCGTGGACTTTCACTAGATATTCATCAATAACAGCATTTTTCATGACCCATGATCACCTTCTTACCTCATCTCATTCACACTCTAGCAGCTGCACCAAAGGTAATAAACCCTCCAAAGGGACCCAACAAACTTGAAGATACATCCTCTAGTAGTTGTAAGCAATGAAGGAGTGATTGAGCCGGTGCAACCACTAAAGAAAATGTAGTTCAACCTGTCTAGATGATGACGTGTAGTTAGCACTTTATAGGAGGCAATCCACAGTTGATCTTGTGGTTAGTTTGAGTCATCATTGTTGTATAAATTTCATTCTTATTTTGAGTCTATCATGGAACTACATTGTAAAATTTTCATGAATTAAAAAAATGATTCTCTCTATTTCATACTCTATGCACCTACCTTTTTACTCCGCTACAAAAATTTTCTTACCTGTGGACTAATGTTTTTATCTAGTGCATGATTTTTTCTCTAAAACATTTTGAAGGTGAATTTGACTTAGTGTTATGAGAGCTCAAAAACCCCCATGGCATACCACTTTGTTCAGGGAGATCTCAATTCCATCTTTTTCAATTCTGTCAAATATGTCATTTCAATTTATTTAAAAACTCTCAATGCCACAACACTCCCCCATGAATTTCATGGATAGTGGGTACACCTTCCATTTCTAAGTGTGGGGGGATTTCTCATGATTTCACCTATGATACACTTGAATTTTTATTTGTTATCACTTTTCTAGGCGATAGTTTTCAAAATGATAAGCATGATTTATACTTGAAAATATTTATGAACTTTTAATTAAAGAAAAATTTAACCATAAAATTACTAATAACCATGTTTTAATTCTGTTTAGAAATTTTTAGAATGATTGACGAGTTTATAAAATTGATTCAAATTCAAAATATTTGACATTGTGATTAGTTAACCCATTACTTAAGATCTATGCCCATTGTGATTTCCAGATTTATTTTATTCTCACTACTTGAGAGGGCTCTAATCGTTCAATTTCATATTCTCGGTTGAGAATATTTCTTGAGAGATACCTGGGGCATGTTTACCTACCAAAACTTTCACTGAGATCTTATCGAAGTGATGATTGAACATGTATAAATTTAAAATTATTGAGGCACTCTTTGATAGCCATTTTCCCTAGAACCACCTTGCATTTTTCCTTCATTTAACCCGTAGTTTCTAGGAATAATCTTTTTGGATGAAGATATTCCAAGCCCATTTCCCTTCCTACCCTGATCCTTGTATAATTCATAATGATACCTTTGAATAAGTGTGGGGGAGGCATTCAAACAACATGGGATGCTTCCATTTTTAGAGATGTACGATGTTCTTACCATACTACTTGTTTGTGATCCATATATACCATTGTTTCATTTCATTTCTATTATGTTCCTTTACAAAATAAAAAAGAAAAGAAAAATTGTTATGGGTTTTATACTGAGAAGGTCAAACATAACCATTTTCCAGACTGATAAATCCCTCAAAGGATTATATGTGGCTAGGTGATGGATGTGAGGTCTATCCTAGGTTTGAATTTTAAAAAATAAAAATAAAAATGACAGAGGAAAGGAACAAAATAATCTTTATATACATACTTGATAAATATATGGATCTAACCTGAGCTGATAAAGTATGGATTTGACCATCTAGAAGGAGAAACTTTATCACACTTGTCCTTACACTTATGCATTATACGTAAAAGCTTACCCCCATTTTGTGATTGATTTTCACTATTTTACCTTCCTACCCATAGTATCAGAGTCATTAGAATCATATTACTAAATCCACCTTGATTAAATTTTATACTTGTATTTACACAATGTAGATGATAGAACCAGTGAAAGTCTTTGGTTAGGAAATTGTACTTAGGGTACGAGTATACCTCTACTTTTAGTTTACCCTAAGTGGTGAGAGAAAATCATGGTGAGGTAAATTAAAATTTAGTATACACTTAAGGAGTGGTTAAATGGTTATAATTAAAAGAATATTTTTTTTTGAAAATATGGACTAGGAGGCATGCTTAACTTTCTATATAGGGTCAATTCTGGAAGCTGACCTTTTTTTTCATACACCTAATTTTAATTACATAGAAATAATTAATATTTCTAATTTTAAAAATTTATTATCCTCTGTGAAACCCTTTTTGAGATGTTATTGCTTGAGGGAAAGAAATTGTTCAAGTGTGTGTGTGTGTGGGGGGGGGGGGGGGGTTGATAAGCCAAATTTGTATATACATTTTTCTATCATTTATTTATATTTTTCATCAGTTTTCTTAATAATACACATGGTATGTATCAAATTTAATTGGAATAAAATCTTCATAGGATTCCAAGGAACATAGGTATAAAATGTGAAAAAACGGCCTAGTACATATCAATATTTGTTAGTACACATCGTGTATGTGCAATTCATAGTATGTACCAAGTAATGAAGACAAGACATGACCAAGCCATAAAGAAATCAAGGAAAAATCCACTACATATCATGTACACCCCAAACATGATGTGATGCTAGTAAAAATAGATAGTGAAAAATTTGTGATTAATCCACTCAAAAAGATAGCTGGATGCGGGTTACATGTTGCAAACACCCAGTACACGATGTGTACCTGGTAAAACTTCACAAATCCATTAGAGATATGCATGCCACACTGGAGATCCCAAAATCCATGGAAATATACGCGGATAGAAGGTACACATCATGATAAAATATGCCTATATATACAGTAGAGTGGCAGAGCATAAAAAAAGAGTTTCAAATGAGCTTCTCCTCTCCTTTCAACGCCCTACAAGATCCCTCACCCTTTCCCCCCTTTTTACTCAATTTTGTTTTGTATTTCACATTTTCAATCAATCCAAGAGCCATGTATTTTTCATTATTCAACACATATCAATTCTCTGTGATTTTAATCTCCCATAATGTGTTCTCAACTTCCAAACACCCAGTTAGATTAATTACCACATTTAATTGAAGTAAGAAATTCGATTACGTTGTGATTCATTGTTTGAATGTTTCATTCTATTCACCAAACCCAAACCCCTTCATGATTTCAATTCAAGTAATTTCAATCAACATTCCAAGAATGATTTCTTTTATTTATTTAATTACATCTCTGCCCCATATGAATAGATAAATCCTTTAGGGGTAGGTACCAAGAATTGATGTATCTGTATGCTTAGATAACCTCTAATTATAAACTTGGAAACCCTAATTGGATTAGTAATGAAGATAAAACCAAACAATCTACCCCATTTTTGCAAACATATCTAACCATGGGACATCTGAGAAAATGACCCAATCCTGATTGAAGTATATTAGGCTACAATCACTAGTTTAGGACACCTTTTTCCGTAAGAATCCAAAATTAATGCACCTAGGCTATTACTATATCCTGATCATGGAATAGTCACTTCCTAGGTATAATTAGGTGACTTGAAAAATGTTAATTAGCGACCTTAGTTTTCTTCACAAACTAATCCTTATGAATCCGAAAAGGTTAGAATTAGAGGCCATCCTTTACCCAGAGACTAGAATTTGATCCTAACCCCTCATTAATTATTTGAAATTACTCTCAGTTAAAAATTAAGTCAAACTACCAAACTTCAAGATTGATCGAAAGGACTCCTCTCAGGGTTTGAAAACAAGAACCTCCCTTTGAAACAGTGTTATCCTTGTGGGTTTGACCCCTTACTTCCACTACACTACTACTTTTTAGTTAGTGAAGTTTGGGAAATATAAATTCTAATTTGAATCATGCTCGGAGGGATGAATGAAAACTTCATGGCCATAATCACTTGAAATCCCCTAGGTATATATATATACTAAACATACCCTAGTCATTGAGTAATATACCCATTGGAATTTTCTAGTCATTTAGTTCATCACAAAACATACCCGAGGTATCTTCATATCCCTACCCTGTACATAGGTCCCTCATAATCATCATCACAAGTTGTGTGTACTCCCCCTCAATGGGATGAACATGTCATGACGATCCGCCTGCCTTGGGTTCTAATAAATATACCACAAACTCACACATAACATAATAAGATACACGGGCAAGCATAAAATATCATCATAAGTAAGGTAGCAGACACAATACATGTGATCAACATTAAACATGAATAATAAGCTATAAGTACTCATGGAAACAAGTGTAACATGAGGTTCCCGGGGCTACACCCACACCCACCTGTGCTCATAATCTAACACGGTCATCAAAATATTTCTACAAAAAATTATATTAATGGAAACATGTGTAAAAAAACTCCAAAAAGTAAGAAAATTCCTACCTTAAAAGTCATCTATTTAAAAAGGTGGGAATTAACCAGTAAAAACACATCTTCTAGACCTTATTATCATAAACGTTGAAACTCAAGTTTTACCAAGGGTTTCTAGAACTAAAACCAATTATTTTATTTCAAAAAGAAATAAAATATCGCATGTGATGATACATTCCCCCTCCTGGATAATTTCTAAATTTTCATTTTATAATTATCTTTTGATAATTTCTCATAAATTATCCTTTTATAATGATATTATGATAATTTCTCTTAAATTTTCCTTTTATAATTATCTTTTGATAATTTCTCATAAATTAACCTTTTATAATTATATTTTGATAATTTCCCTTAAATCATCCTTCTATAATTATATTTTGAAATCTTCTCATAAATTATCCATTTATAATTATCTTTTGACAATTTCTCATAAATTATCCATTTAAAATTATATTTCGACAATTTCTCATAAATTATCCCTTTATAATTATTTTTTGATAATTTCTCATAAATTATACTTTTTTAATTATATTTTGATATATTTATTAAATTTTATTTTTATAACTATCTTTTGATAATTTCTCATAAATTTTCCATTTATAATTATATTTTTATCATTTTTTCTTAAATTATCCTTTTATAATTTTCTTTTTATAATTTCTTATAAACTATCCTTTTATAATTATATTTTGATAATTTTTCTTAAATTATCTTTTTACAATTATATTTTGGTAATTTTTCATAAATTATCTATAAATTCATGCTATTATTCTTTGATAATTTTTATTCCATAAATTATCCTTTAATAATTTGAATAATAAAATATTCGATAAACTCATGCAATTATTATTTGATGATTTTTATTCTATAAATTATTGGTCGATAAAACCACACAATTATCCATTGATAATTTTTATTCGATAAATTATCCTTTAATAATCTAGCAATTATCATTTGATAATTTTAATAGATTACCCAGGACAATTCAATGTTTTTATCCTTTAATAATTTTGATAAATTATCCTTTGATAAATGATTGTAATTATCATTTAATAATTTTACACAAACATATTTTCGTGATTTATTTAAAACTTATCCTTGATAATCTATAATAATTATAGCTTTTATAATTTAAATAAATTATCCATGAACATTGGATATGATTATATTTTTGTAAAAAAAATGGAATTATCCCTTGATAATTCTAGGTTGATCATCCTTTATTATTTTTAATCATTCCCCCCTAATTTTTAAAGTTAGGAAATAATTAGAATAAAATAAATAATAAATTAAATAAAATTAAAAAATTATAAGAAGAAAAATTTCCCCTTTTATAGGAGCCACACACAAGGGGTTCCCCACCACAAAGATCAAGATAATGGGTGATGGAGGGAGATTTATAGGTTATGAGAAGATGAGATTTGGGATCTTTGGGACTCATTGGAATCAAACAAAATCGAATCCAAAGTGGTTTGACTATTTCAAAGACCCAACCTATACGTATCCCATCACCCAAATATAAAATACCCAATTTAATTTAACGTTCAACCCAAAATTTATTTTGGAGTCATTACTTTCACCAAATTATGAGGTTTCTATCTTTATTAGTTTAAAAATAGATGAATCCAAAGGTTTTAATTTCTTACAGATGTGAAAAATGGAGGTTTCACATGTTTAGGGTAAAAGATAAATATAGAATTTTTTTTATTAATTAAATTAATAATTTAAATATTTAATACAAATTAAATAACTTCATTTAATGGAAGAACTGATCAAACACCTCTTACTCACAAAATTTATGTCGCACCTAATTAAACCCTGCATTCTTTACCTAACTGTAGTCTCAAATTTCTCATATGACACACCGTTTGAAAGATATTAACTATTTATTATTTAAAAAATGAAATAAATAAATAAATAAATAAAATATGGTTTTATCACATGAAATGTTTCTAAACACCTAATGAGCATAAAAGTTTTACCCTTCCAAGGGTAAAACTAACGTTATGGACCTAATGGTGGTATTATATTTCTAATAAAAAGTACCATTTGGGAGATATTAAATTATTTTCCAAAATAATATAATAAAAAAATTAAATAACCTTTTCTCATGGGCGACCTGATGAAACGTCTGACACGAATAAATGTTATACCTTTCCTCGGGTAAACCCTATGTCCAAGACGAAAGAGTGGTCTTGTATTGATCATACGATTCAACATTTGGGAGATATTCTATTATTTTTGATAAATCATGCGGATGTAATATAATATATATAATATTTTTATTTTGTCTACACCAAAGCTCTACGAGCCCTGTAATCTCACACTAACTCATCAACTTACTCTGCAAATATTCCATGTAATATTACATGGTTCTATCTGGGATTTTACCCTTATAAAAAGGATTTAAAATATTTATTAAGTGATTTTTATTGAAAAATTATATTTTCACATAAAAATTCTTATAAATTATTAACAAAGAGGTTTTTTAATAACCTAAAAAATTAGGATATTATAACAACTCTATAACATATGACATCACATTATCATCATGTTTTGATATATTGTAAATTTCAACCAATGTATTTATTAACTCAAGTTCTTTCCTTCTTATAGCTCTAATAAATTTGATGGGACTTTCCCAATAAGTTACCGATAATGGTTTCAGTGTTAAACCCTTCACATAAGACCTTAAAATATCACCTTAATGTGGTAATCTTAAAAAAATGTATAAATATTTTACACATATGAAAAAAATTATTTCCTTAATACTATATTTTTTATTATCAAATATAGAAACATTTAAGCTACGACTTCCACAAAGAGTATAAAATTCTCCAAGATTTACATCAAGTAGCATTTTTTGGACACATTTATGTTTACTTTTCCTATTATATCCATTTTCATAACTTTCCCCTCTTTTTTCATCAATTTTAAGTTTAATATCTACCAAAGAATATTTAAGTGACTTGAAAATCTCAAGACCAGATCTACCATCAACATTTATGAATCTATTAAAAAATAATTCCACCTTAACTTGAATTTCATCCTAAAAAATCACACATATTATGATAAATAGAATCCATTATGTATGACTCATATCTGGATTACAATAAAGTATAACAAAAAAATATTTTTCTCTTATGATATTCATTAAGATTTTTTCTTTAATTGTATTCCCTAACAATATTATCAATTCATTTTGAATTTTTTGGCTAAGATAGTGCTTCTAAATTTATTTATCAACCAAAAGATGAAGATAAACTTGAATAATGTGAACAAATTAAACAAAAAATTCAATAAGTTTACAAAAAATGTCACTATATTTGTCATAAATATTTTCATTTCCCCCTGAAATGGTAAGTTATTTTGTGAAAGTACCTTCACAACTCAAATGATTTAAGTAAGAATCATATTATAACAAACAATTTCTTTCTCAATTTAACATTCAATGCCTTTATCAATTGTTTCAATTCTTTTCAAGCCTATTTTGTAAGTCAAGACATCCCACAATATTAGTAATGTTTTTAAAATTTCTTTCATGCTCTCCAAGTATTGTTGGAGGGTTACAATAATCTTTACTTCCTCCTTTGGTTAAAACACTTTCCATCAGGTTGGGATTAAATAATTTACAATAAAACAATACCTTGTACAACTCATTAGAATAGATAAGTCACTTATTTTCATGTTTTTCACCATTAGAAAGGTGAAAAAAATAAAGATTAGAAGTAAAGAATATCGCATGATTAACTTACTTAGTAAATGGATCATTTTCTTTTAATATCTTAATCAGACCATTTAAAACCAATACAATCCTCTTGGAATCATTACTAATTCCTCAAAATACTAGATCTTAATTCACATCCACATCAATTTCAAATTCATACATAACTTCATATATATGATCATAAATCATAGGAACACTTTTATAGTTATTATCGTTATGATTTTCATTTTTTACACATTTTTCATGTTCCAATACCAATTATTCATTTATTATATCAATATTTTCAATTATTACTTCTTTGGTAGGCTATTAATTTCCTTAAAAAAGTTTTTCTATGAAATTTATTAACTTATAAAAAAATAATTATGAGTTTAATAGAAATTATTTTACATTATTACATTCTAAAGATCATCTGGGTTTAGAGTTTTAAATAAATAATAAAAACATTACATGAAAAATTGCACACTTTCACACAATGTACATTTTTTCCAAAAAAATAGGTTTATAAATTTACACCCATGTTTCATTTGGGAAACTTTTCTTTCATTGTAGGCGAGTCACTATAGTGGAAATATTGAACTTGTTATAGTTATTACATATCCTTAAATCCTGTGAAAAAACCAAAAAATGTGGGATGATCACAAAAATATCAGTAAAGAATATAAAAATAAAGGAAACTCATTAATACAGTGAAAATTATGAAAAACCATAAATTTTTTTAACTTTTTCACAAGAAAAATTGATCATATAAATAAATCACAATAATATGTTAATATCATCCTTTTCTCAAAGAAAATTTTTAAAACCCATAGCAAACAAATAACAAACCATGAAAGTATCTTGAGAAAACATGAGAACCCAAGAAAATGATTTTCCTTTAAAAAAACCTTTCACTTTTAAATGTTTCAATACCTTATTATTTAAATATAATTTTTTTTATTAAAACACAACATAATTATAGAAAAAATATGTTGGAAACTTGGGATATCATATTTGAACCCATGTTAAACTTATTTATAGAACCCTTTCAATAGTAGTAACCTAATCAGTTATCCCCAATATTTTTTCTTCAAATACTAAATAATTACCCAATTTTTTGGAGGGATATATCCCATTCCCACCCATCATAATCTAAAATTTCCAAGAACTATAACACAAAACAAACTCAATGGAATTTCTTTTCAATATAAAATTCATAAAAAAACTATCATTCCTTAGTAGATTGATTAACATATGAAAATGAAATTAATTAAACGTCAATTTCCCTAAATAATAATCATAAGAAGTCTTTAGAAATAATGTGGAGGGAATCAATAGAATATATCCTTTGTGAATCATAAGAATAATTTAAAAAATGTTAAAATAGATGAAAAATAGTTTGTAAAATAATTAGAAATATTTTTTGAAAAACAAGAGTTAATGTCCTTTTCTTTTTGAAACTTTTAAAATATTTTAATTCATAAAATAATTAGAAAAATATTTACTTTTAAAAACAATAGAAAATTTTAATGTAATCTTGATTATTAAAAATGGTAGGATTGAAATAAAATCAACTCAGGCAATATATTTTAAGAAAAACACCTTTTTCATGATTTCATAAGGAAAGACAAAAGTGATTCTTACAGAAAATGTTTAGTAAGATTAATTTTAATCATCTGTAAAGAAAATAAGTAGTTGTAAAAAATAAATTTATAAAACATTTAAGTATATATAAAAACATCCTTTAAATAATTTTAAGAACTTGGATATAGAATAGAATGAATTTAAATAATTTTAAATAGGGTTTTAAAGAAAATCCCATATGACTTTTAAAATAAAAACTATTTTTAAATAGACAATGTGATAGTACACTTAAGATATCATGAGTATAAAGTGAATCATGATATTATATTTCAAATAGGCCTTATATAGACCGTATAAATGAATATAGGTGCATTAATAAAAAACATGTCTCAAAGGAAGAAGTTTGAGATGGGAAACCCTTAAACATTGGTAAAGCTTGAATAAAAAGAAACTGAGTGAGGGAATATACTATTATTTTGTAAAACCTATTTTCTCCGTAAAATAATATGTCAATTTAAATTCATGGTGTAGTAAGTAAATCATATAAATTAAATCATGGTGTACCACATGGAATATGTCTCAAGCAATTGAAATTGAGACTAATAGCCTTTTTGAAGATCATAACATTTGAAGTATAAATCAATCAATAAAATGAATCTATGGTACAAATTTAAATCCAAATAAAGAAAGTGTAAATACAAAATAAAACAATTATAGGTTATAACACACATAATCTTGGCCTAATATAGTCAATAAATAAGTGATATAACCTAATCAAATAAATTTGAGTTAAGAATCCACTCACATTACGCCTCATATTTCCTCATATGTTTAATAAATTCTGAATAATAAAATTAAATTAATTACATAATTTATTAAGAACATTTTTAACTTTCATTCCATTATTATTATTCCTTTTATTTCATTTATTACTATGAATTATTTATTTACTAAATTTGTTAAGCTTACGTAGGGTGTTTTGTGGTCATTCAGTCCAAAATAACTTCAGTGTGTTGATTGTGGTCAAAAGGGTCATGATTAAATGATATATAGAATGTTAAAAATGTTATAATAATTATTTTTACATTAAATATACTTTTAAAACCATCCATATATTTTCATAATGAAAAATGAGATATTTAATACATGAAGATAGTAGTCTGCATGTACACATGAGTGACATTTTCATTTTTCTAATGGATTAAAATGAAATAATGTAGATAAAGGTTTACCTTTATAGAATCATAATAATATTATAAATATCATATTTATTCATTAAATTCATCTTTATTACCAACAATGTTATATGATAATAAAAAATGAATAACATCACTTCGTGGAGGTGGTAGTCCACATATACACACGAGTGATGTTATCATTTTTCAGTGGATGGGAGGGAAAGAAGGTTGATAGTATTTTATTTTTAATTAGTAATAATTATTTCATAAACATCACATATACCCCTTAAATAAATATTTATAACTATACATGTTAGGTGGCAATGAAAAATGAAACACATCACTTAGTGGAGGTGGTATTTTTCACTTACGCACAAACAACATTTTCATTTTCCATTGGACAGAAAGAAGGTATAAAATAGCTGTTACATCAATATAATAAAATTTTAGTTTATTAAATTTATTTATATAATTGTATTATTATGTTTATAATATATTTTAAGTGAGTAGAAGAAGAAATAAACATGAAATAATTTGTTTAATACTTATACCTCCTCTAGGGATATCTTCCTTAGGACTACACCTCAAGCCTTCTAGAATGAGCCTTTTGGTGAGAAAAGGACATCTAGGAAATGAGGATTTTATTTGGGGAGGTATTTGGTCATATATTTCTCATGCTAGGATTCTAAAAGTGTGTTGAGAGGTGAGGAGAAAAGGTTCCATTTTATAAGTGTGAGGAGTGGAAACCTTGTAAATATTAAAAAAATTTAAAATATAATAAATGTTTCTCTCATTGAAAGTGGCTCCAATTTATTCCAATTTAAAATATAGTGTATTTTAAGGTTTAAATACACTCATCCAATAATATTTATACAAGATTTATAAATATTTTATGTCTTATATCTTAGTTTGACTCCCCTCATTAACCCTTTTAACTGTTACTATGGTGAATTTTTTTACCATGTTAACTATTGATCATGACTAAAAATGATTTTTATTTGAATAAAAATATTACTTAGAATTCCAAAATGTCAAACATAGATTTATAAGTTCAACATTGTAATGACCCATAATTTTATCCATAAATTTTCCCTTTTGAATATATAATGTTGTCATATTTGGTAATGTAATATTATATAATGCACACACACCACATGATATAACCAACAACATTTTATTATAATAATTTTAACATTACATTTAGGGAATAAAAATGACCAAAAAATTTGAAAGTATTACAATGGGACAAAAAATAGAAAATATGATAAAAATAATTGGGCAATTTGGAAATGATTGATCTGCTAGAGTAATCTTACTCACGAACAAAACAACCGAAATAAGCATAATATTACTCTTGAAATATGAATTTTGAAAATGAATATTTTTAAGAATCCAATCTTCCTTTCAGGTATGCCTTTATTTTCTAGTCGTTTTTGAGAAAAAGAGGAATTTTTGGTTTTTTTGAATTACATGCCGTGTACTTTATGAGTACACGCTGTGTATTGCATTGCCACAGGAGGCCATGTTCTGGCCATGTAATGGCCACACACATGACTTTGTGGGGTGACCTGGAGGCCGCCTAAAGCGGAGTATGGAAAAGGCAAGTACATTCCATGTACTTCAAAAGTACAAACTATGTATTTTTTTTCATTAAACGTACCAGGGTCATGTCTAATCACCAGAAAGCTCTGCTTCTAGGTCTCATTTGATCGAGAGATCCCGTATGGCCATGATCCTTCTTCGAGCTACCAGGCCTCCATCTGTTCTCCGATTCGATTGTCGTCGATTGCTTAGGGATCGCCTCGGTAATCTCTCCCTTCTTCTTGAACTTCGTTTCAGGATTCCTCCTCTTTATAAAGTTATCCTATATTGAATGTTTTAAAAGTTTTTGTAGATATTCGGCATTATAAAGTGATTCAAGCCTCAAGGTTCAAGTATATTGATCTCCCAACGTAGAGGTAGGTGGTTTGTGCCTTTCCGTTTAAATTCTTTGAGTTTTATGTGCAAACTTTCCCAATACCCATGAACGGGGTATTGCACATTTACCATTTTAGCCCTATTGTTTTTCTGCTTTTCTTGTATGCTTGATTAGAGGTCATTGAATGTAAATAGGGTTAATTTCTTTGATTTAGAAGTGTTTTCCCATGCATGTTTTCCTATTTCGACCGTTGGGTCTAGTTTTCCTATTATGATACTATTTACTTTCCATGCATAGTTGTAGGATGGTGTGACTATTGTTATGACATACTGATATGCTGTAGATTGCTAGACAAGTAGTTCTTGAGGTTTACTTTGGCTGAGACGCGCTTCCATACTTTTTGAATTACATAGGGCTGTGTGAACCTGATGTATAGACCATAGGGAGAATGGACGTAAGGGATTTTCCAGAGTGTGTTTTCTTATTACGATACGAGACCACAGGGGGAATTGACGTTGAGTGCTTCCTCAGAGAGTCTATAGTTCCTCGATGCGGGCCATAGAGGGAATGTGACATAAGTGCTTCCCTAGAGCACCTTTATTTACGATACTAGGCTATAGGGGGAATTGATGACAAGTGCTTCCTCAGAGAGTCTATGCTTAAGCTGAACCAGAGGGGTTAGATTGAATGTACTTCCCAGAGGGTTTCTTGTACTTGTTAGGTAAGACCAGAGGGGATGGGATGTGAGTACTTCACAGATGGTTACCTTTTTGTTAGCTTATTTCTTATGTTTCTAGGTAATACTAGAGGGGATAGGCTGTGGGTACTTCCCAGAGGGTTACCTGTTTGGGTTTATCTGCTTGGTTAATTGTTGCTTGATATTGAAATTGTGGATTGTTTACTGTTGAGTACTTTCCTATTTACTATTTTCTGTACTTTTACCATCCATATATCACTAACTATTAGGCACAGATCTCGTGGGGGTTTCCAACTGGTATTTAGTCTCACACCCGATTTGGGCCATGCTTTTGGGCCCAAACAGATTATATTATTGTAGGTATAGACAAGGACAAGCGCCCTTCTACTTCAGGCACTTGATTTTCTGTAGAGCTGGAGAGCATGAGACCAAGCTATGGATTGAGATGTTGAGGATTTTTTTACTTGATTTCTTTGTAATTGGGTTTAGTACTCTTTTATTCCAGCATTGTGATTTTTTTGGCTGCTTTCCTAGACATATGTATCAAGCATTATTTATATATCTGCTCCAGTTGTTTGTTATTCCAGTTTTCCACTGTTACTGTTGTTGTTATTTAGTGCTTCTACTATTATGTATTTGTTTCTCTTCCATTGTGTTACTCTGCCAATGAGGTAATAGTTTCCCCACTATTACACTCAAGGCCCTCGCTGCTAGTCGGCAGCCTCTGGCGTTCGGGGAAATGCGTTAGAGGCCATGTGACCAACCGAGTACGGGGCGCCTCTGGGTGGATTCCAGAATCAGAATGTTACAAAGTGGTATGAGAGGGTTCTTTTCTTATTGAATTAATATTTAGAGCCTATAGATAGGTATAGGATAGGATTGGTACTTGGTAATAAGTTGTTCTTAGGAGTAGCTAACCTGTGTACAGGGAAATCCCAATCTACCTCGTTTATTACAATTTTCTGGTTTTTCAAGTTTATGGTTGATCTAATTTTCACCGATAGGTGTCTCACATGTTTCTTGCTATTACTATTGATGTTATTGAGGTTCTAATTCTTTCATAACCGAATGAGATGAGGGTATCCCATCTCATGCATCATATCAGCATTTGATATAAATCACATGTCATGCATTATTGCCATGCCATTAAGGGTGCATTAGCAATTTCATGTTGTTTTGATAGATTTTGTGTATAATATGAATTCTGTTGTGATAGATGCCTTGAAAAAAAAATACATCTTCTATTTGATAGGGTATTCTTTGTGTGTGGTTTTGTTTTAATGAATGCAAAACTTTGGTTCTTAAGGTGTTATGGGTCCTCATGGACCAGAATTTAGTGGATCATTGACTCGTTACCATGTTTATAACATGTATAAGATGACAACCTTTGATTTGTGGTGAGTGTGGGCCCTCACGGATCATAATTTGGAACTTTAATGTCTGTTTTAGTGTTTTTCTGGGTCCCAGAGTAGTTTTTGAGGATTACTATCCAGAAAAACCAAGAATATATACCGTGTAGCTTTGACTACACGCCATGTGTTCTTCTATTCGGGAAGAAACTATTTTTCTTAAGTACATGCTGTGTACTATATATACACGCCATGCAGTCTCTAACCATTTTATAAGCTTTGTGGAAAGAGACATGGGATAGGGAAATCCTTGGTGAACATGCCGTGTACCGTCTATACACGCCGTGTTGTGTGACCATGTGTCCGTCCGTTTCACTGACAACATGGGTCGGTGTCATCCTTTCTCGTACACGCCGTGTCCTCCTGGAACACAGTGTGTAGTGTCAGATGAGTAGTCAGCCATGTAACTAACAACGAGGGTCGGTGTTATCTTTCCAAGTACATGCCGTGTCCATATGGAACACGCCGTGTGGTGTGAGCCATGTATCCAGCCGTGTCACTAACAACACGGGTCAGTGAAGCTCGTCTAATACACACCATGTCTCGCGCAAACATGCCGTGTAGTCACGTTCTAAGGAGAACCGTGTGGTTTATCCATGTTGAAGGACTTTAGAAGGGGAAGAGGATTAAAGTAAACGCCGTGTGTGAGGAAAACACACTGTGTGTTTGGGGTGTTACATGACCAGTTTTGGCAGAAGTACATGCCATGTGAATGGCTTAAGGGAACACTCTGTGTGAGGATTATACACGCCATGTAGTCATGTTTTGTAAAACTTGAATGTTTTCTTTATCCTGTTCCCTTCTTGTACTACTAGTTTTAAGTACTTGATATTTTTGATCTAAGGTATGAATTTGACCTTACAGAGTCATGCCGCCAAGACGTCCTGTGGTTGTGCGCTAGTTGTTGGGGAGTGATCAGACACCAGATATGGAAGATCAGGGACTACCTGTAGTTCCTCCTGTAGTTCCAGTCTTGGCACCAACTGTTATACCAGACCCAGGTGCTGATGCATAGTTCAGGGAAGGATTTATGAGGATGATGCAGACCTTTCAAGGAGTACTGCCTCCTGCCCTGTTGATGGAAGATTTTACGTGGGTCTTTCAGCAGCAACATCCTCCCACTTTCTCAGGGCATGGGGGACCCTAGGCTACAGAGTCAGGGATAGAAGCCATGCTGACGATCTTTGAGCATCTGTAGACGCCTCTAGAGATGAGGGTCAATCTCACTACCTATATGATTCAGGACTCTGCCAAGAGGTGGTGGGATGTGATCTCATAGGTGGGACGCCAGCAGTTTATGGTGTGGGATGAGTTTCAGCACATCTTCTTTGACTACTTCTATCTGGAGACCTTGAGGGCTGATCAAGCCTGGGAGTTTATGAGTCTAGAGTAGGGAACTCTTTATGTCATGTAGTATTCCTCTTGATTTACCGATCTGCAGCGCTTCATGCCTATTCCAAGAGGTGATCAGTTATTCATGGTAAGGAAGTTTGAGGATGGTCTGAGGCACGACATTAGATCATAGGTGAACATCTTCAGGTTGACTTCCATCACTTCTATTGTCAACCAAGAGCTGATCACGGAGCGCAATCTGAGGGATTCCAGAGTTGTGAGCCAGGGCGGATCGACATATGGAGTTAGAGTTCCTCCTAATGACAGTAAGAAGCACTGCAGAGAGTCATCGTGCGGTGATCCATGGAGGAGAGAAAAATATTCTGGTATCCAGGTGGTGTGCTACCAGTGCAGAAAGAGTGGGCATACGTGGCCACTTTTCCGGAAAGACCCAGTGGAGTTCCGGTCATGCGACAAGATGGGTAACCTTCAACACTTATATCAGATCTCTTCACCAGCATCTAGTGACAAGCGGTTCTTATATGTATTATCATTTAGGAGTATCACCACCAGTTTCCCACCAGTCTGGGAACTGGAGTTCTTCTAGCCGTTCAGGCTGAGGTGGAGGTCGTGGCTGTGGTGGTCAGTCGCCAGTATTTTAGTTACAACAGTGTAGATCAACTCAGAGTGGTCAGACGGGGTCACAGAGCCACGATACAGGTCATACTTTTGTAGTGGAGCAGACCCAACAGGAGCAGGATCCTGGACCCTCTACAGTTCGAGGTACGATCTTAGTAGCCTCAGTTTTAGCTTATGATCTTTTCGATATAGAGGATTCCCATAGATTTATATCTATTGCAGTTGTGGAGAGCCTTGGTTTCTGCATCTTTTCTTCTGCTGATATTTTGACACTAGACACTTTGTTAGGGACTAAAACAGCTAGTGTACATCAATGTAAGGAGTTCTCTCTAGAGGTTGGTGGGTGTCACTTCTTATGGGATCTCTATGTCCTAGAGATGACAGGCTATGATTTCATTCTCAGAATGGACTGGATAGTTCCCTTCCAGGAATTTTTTGACTATTACTATCATAGGAATAGTTTCATATCACCAGGAAGTGAATATTTTCTTCATAACGGTGAATGGGATGTCCAGGCGAGTAGAGAGGGACTCGAGCATCCTGGGTTGGGAGGGGTTACAACCCAGATTTCTAGTTTATATCTAGATGACCAGGGGAATTCACAACTATACTTTCCTCTAGTGGTGGACCATTTCAGAGATGTCTTTCTAGTGGAATTTTCAAGTTTTCCTCCAGAGTGTGAGGTAGAATTTTCTATTGAGCTCATTCTAGGAGTGGAACTAGTGTCCATTCCTCCTTATAGGATGGCTACACCAGAGTTGTAGGAGCTCAATAAGCAGTTTTAGAAGTTACAGGAAAAGGGTTTCATATGACCCAATACTTCTCCTTAGGGTTCACTGGTCACTTTTGCAAATAAGGTAGACGATAACATTAGGCTTTGTGTGGAATATCAGAAGTTGAACTAGTTGATGGTCAAGAACCAATATACCTTGCCTAGGATTGATGATCTTTTTGATCAGCTTCTAGGAGACCGAGTGTTCTCAAAGATTGAATTTAGGTCTGGTTACCATCAGTTGCACGTTAGACTATCAGACATACCTCTGAAATCCTTGCAGAGAAGGTATGGTCTATACGAGTATATGGCTATGCCATTCGGTCTCATGAATGCACCTACAATTTTCATGGCACTGATGAACCGAGTGTTACATCCATACTTGGATTCCTTCTTGGTTGTTTTCGTGGACGATATCTTGGTGTACTCTCACACTCGACATGACCATTACACACACATTGAGATCGTTTTGAGTACACTAAGAGAGCATCATTTTTATGCTAAGCTCTCAAAGTGCCACTTTTGGATGGATGAAATTCACTTTTTGGGTCATGTTATCTCAGAGATAGGAGTATCAGTAGACCTAGAGAAAGTGAGAGCAGTAGTTTCTTGGGAGCAGCTGAAGAACATATTTTAGGTGCGGAGTTTTCTAGGTCTAGATGGATACTATAGATACTTTATACAGGACTTCTCACTCTTAGTAGCACCGCTGACGGGTTTGACTAAGAAGGGTGCAAAGTTCTCGTGGTCAGATTCTTGTGAGTCAGCCTTTCAGGAGATGAAAGGGTGGTTAAATTTATCACCAATACTAGTCTTTCCAGAGCCAAGAAAGAGATATATTGTTTACTATGATGCATCAGGTATCAGGCTGGGAGTTATGCTTATGCAGGGATATGGATTCATTGCTTACGGGTCTAAGATGTTGAGGCCACATGAGAGGAATTACCCGATGCATGATCTCGAGTTGGTAGCAGTTTTTCATGCCTTAAGCTGTTGGAGAAATTATATTTTGGGTAGAATTTTGTGGTTTTCACAGATAAAAAGAGTCTTAAGTACATCTTCACTCAACGTGATCTAAATTTGAGACAACAAAGGTGGGCTGAGTACCTACAGTCCTTTGACTTTGAGCTTACCTACACACCTAGGAAGGGAAATGCAGTGGCTGATGCATTTAGCAGGAGAACTCAGATACAAGCGGTTCAGGAGGCCATCACTGAATGGAAGCTCATTTCTCTATTATATGTGATGCATTTGGAGGTGCATGACAAACAGGGGTAGAAGTTTCTATCTTTTGTGGCTGTCACCTCTACTCTTCTTGATCGAGTGCGAATGAGGAAACTATCATATTTAGAAGGCCTAGTACTATAAGAGAACGTGTTAGGAGAGGACCCTATTCCTAGATGTACCATATTCAGGGATGAGATCTTTCATTTCTAGGGGCATGTATGTGTGCCAACAGATATACGCGAGGAGATGATGTGGGAATTTCATTCCTTAGTTTGGGTAGTTCATCCTGGTGTCACCAAGATTTATCGTGATCTACACCGCCAATATTGGTGGCTGGGTATGAAGAGGGATGTGGCTGGTTTCATCCTGAGGTGTTCCACCTATCAGTAGGTGAAGGCAGAGCATCAACGGTCAGCAGGGATTTTACAACAATTACCCATTCCCGAGTGGAAGTGGAATGATGTCACGATGGATTTCGTGACAAAGTTTCCAAGGTCTCCTAGAGGGAATAATGAATTTTGTGTTGTCATTGACAGACTCAAAAAGGTTTCTCACTTTTTTCTGACCAAGGATACCTTCAGTGTTGATGAGATGGGACAGTTGTACATCCGAGAGATTGTACATCTACATGGAGTTCCAAACTCCGTCGTTTCAGACAGGGATGCACATTTTACTTCTCGGGTCTGGAAGGGGATATAGAAATCATTGGGTACACAGGTTCATTTGAGTATAGTTTACCACCCTCAGATAGATGGCCAGTCCGAGTGTACTATTCAGGTACTTGAGGACATGCTCCGGGCATGCATTCTGGATTTTGGAGGTTCTTGGGAGAAGCATATACCTCTTGTGGAGTTTTCCTACAATAATAGTTTCCATGAAACTATTTAGATGAAACCTTATAAGGCTTTGTATAGTAGGCAATTATGATCACCCTTATGTTGGCTGGTGGTAGGAGAGGTAGCTTTTCTAGGACCTTGTCTTGTTCAAGTGACTACATAGCAGATTGAGTTGATTCAGAGGAGGATGACTACTGCACAGTCTCGACAGAAGTCTTTTGGAGATCAGTAGATACAACCTCTGGAGTTCAAGGTCAGGGATCAGGTCTTCCTACATGTCACACTAAGGTTGGAGCACAAGAGGATCAGGAGATAGGGTAATATTTCACTAAAGTACATCGGTCCATTTGAGGTGTTGGAGAGAGTTGTTCCGGTTGCCTATCGGTTGCAGTTACCTTAGAGGTACCAGGTTATGCACAATGTTTTTCATGTTTCTCAGCTCCGACATTACTTTTCAGACCTATCTCATGTATTTTAACCTAAGGAGGTTGAGCTCAAAGTGGATGCACTGTTTGAGGAGCATCCTATCCAGATTATTGATCACAGTACAAAGGTTCTCTGTGGCTGGTCTGTCCCTCTGGTGCGAGTGCTATGTTAGCACGAGCGAGTGCAGAACAAGACTTTGGAGAGGGAGGCTGATGTATGAGCATAGTGGCTAGAGCTGTTTGGGGTTTCTTCTTATTATAGTCTTCCTTTATAGGGAAATTCAGGGAAAAATTTCTTTAAGGGGGGAAGTTTGTAAGAACCCATATCCTCCTTTCAGGTATGTCTTTCTTTTCTGGTCATTTTTGAGAAAAAGAGGAATTTCTGGAATTTTTTTCGAAGTACATGCCATGTACTTTATGAGTACATGCCGTGTACTGCATTACTGCAGGAGGCCATGTGCTGGCTTTGTAATGGCCACACACATGGCCATGTGGGGTGACCTGAAGGCCGCTTAAAGTGGAGTATGGAAAAGGCAAGTACATGTTGTATACTTCAAAAGTACACGCCGTGTATTTACTTTTTTTCATTAAATGTACCGGGGTCATGCCTAATCGCTAGAAAGATCTCTTTCTAGGTCTCGTTCGATCGAGAGCTCCCGTACGACGTTGATCCTTATTCGAACCTCCGAGCCTCTGTCTTTTCTCCAATTCGACTACCATCAATTGCGTAGGGATCGCCTCAGTAATCTATCACTTCTTCTTGAGCTTCGTTTCAGGATTCCTCCTCTTTCTCAAGTTATAATCTGTTGAATGTTTTAGAAGTTTTTATATATATTTGGATTTTTAAGGTGACTAAAGCCTTGAGGTTCAATTATATTGATCTCCTAACGCCGAGGTAGGTGGTTTGTGCCTTTCTGTTAAAAGTATTTGAGTTTTATCTGCAAATTTTCCCAATACCCCTGAATGGGGTATTGCACATTTACCGTTTTAGCCCTATTGTTTTCCTACTTTTCTTATATGCTTTAGTAGAGGTTATTGAATGTGAATAGAGTTAATTGGTATTCTTTGGAAGTGTTTTCCCTTGCATGTTTTCCTGTTTAAACCATTGGGTCTAGTTTGCCTGTTAGGATGCTGTTTACTTTCCATGCCTAGATGTAGGATGGTGTGACTATTGTTCTGACATGCTGATATGCTGTAGATTTATAGCCAATTAGTTCTTGAGGTTTAATTTGTCTGATACGTTCTTTCATACTTTCTTGACTTACATAGGGCTGTGTGAACCTGATGTATAGACCATAGGTATAATGGACGTAAGGGGTTTTCCAGAGTGTCTTTTCTTATTACGATGTGAGACCATAGGGGGAATTGACATTGAGTGCTTCCGCAGAGAGTCTGTAGTTCCTCGATGTGGACCACAAAAGTAATGTGACATAAGTTATTCCCTATAGATCCTTTAGTTATGATACGAGAATATAGGGGGAGTTGACGGTGAGTGCTTCCTCATAGAGTCTATGCTTAAGTTGAACCAGAGGGGTTAGACTGAGTGTACTACCCAGAGGGTAGCTTGTACTTGTTAGGTATGACCAGAGGGGATGGGATGTGAATACTTCCTAGAGGGTTAACTTTGTGTTAGCTTCTTGCTTGTGCTAATAGGTAGGACCATAGGGGATAGGCTGTGGGTACTTCCTAGAGGTTTAACTGTTTGTGTTTATCTACTTGGTTAGTTGTTGCTTGATATTGAAACTGTAGATTGTTTACTGTTGAGTAATTTCCTATTTACTGTTTTCTGTACTTTTACCTGCCATATATCACTGACTATTATGATCAAATCTTGTGGTGGTTGCCTACCAGGATTTAGTCTCACACCCTGTTTGGGCCCAAACAGATTATATTGTTGCAGGTATAGACAAGGGTAAGCGCCCTTCTACTTTAGGTACTTGATTTGCTATGGTGATGGAGAGCATGAGACCAAGATATGGTTTGCGATGCTGAGGAGTTGTTTACCTGCATTCTTTTCTACTTGGGTTTAGTACTGTTGTATCATAGCATTGTGCTTTTTTGGCTACTTTCCTAGACATATGTATCATGCATCATTTATATATGTGCTCTAGTTGTTTGTTATTCCAGTTTTCTGCTATTAATGTTGTTGGTATTTACAGATTCCTCTATTGTGTATTTGTTTCTCTTCTACTGTGTTACTCTTCTAATGATGTAATAATTTCCCCACTATCACACCCAAGGCCCTCACTACTAGTTGGCAGCCTCTGGCATTTGGGGATATGCGTTTGAGGCCATGTGACCAACTGGGTACGAGGCACCTCTGGGCGGCTTCCGGAACTGATACATTAATATATATATATATATATATATATATAATTTTTAGAGAAAATATAAGGGAATGAATAATGAATGAAATATGAGGTATTTATAAAAAGTAGTGATCTTATATGACCATTACAAATTGAACTGTTGGAATAGTAATTAGATAGTTGGAATAATAATCCGACCATTGGAAAAGTAATCTTGGTGTTAGGAATATTATAACGACTGTTAAAATAGTATCCTCAGTGATATAAGTGTAAAATAATATTTTGGTATCTTATAAAATGAAAATATTGTATATTTATATCACGATACATGTAAATAAATGTTTTAAAAATGATAAAATAACTTTTCGTATTTTTTTAAAACATATATGTTTTATATTCATTTTTATAAAAAATAAAACGATTTAAAAGAAATTTATTTTCCTAAAATAGGTTTATAAATTAATATTATGTTTTATAATAATGATAATATAATTTTATTAGACCTTAAGTAATTTTTCAAAGGGTCATAAAATTTATCATAATATCAAAATTGGTATTTTTAAAAAAAATGTGGATTTAATTTAAAAATTAAATTTCTAATATTTAGAAAAATATTTCCATACAATAGGTTTTTTGTAATTTACACATTGAAAAATTATTAGAATGATATTTTTGGTATTTTTCGAAAATAGTTTATTTTTTTGTGAATAGTGATATATGTCAAAATATATTATTTAACATTATAAGCAAAATATATGTTTTTTTAGTCATGGATGATGTAAGAACCCATTATTTCGAACTCACATACACCATTTATTGTATATAGTCATAAGATTCATCACTATTATTAGTCTTGAGCCAAAATAATAAACTAATGATAATAATATTAAAAAACACCCCTCTCCACCCCATATAAATATCATCGCTCACAAGCCATTCTCTTAAAACCTTAAAGGCCGTGTACATTTCCAAATTTATACCCAATTCCCTTAAAAATCATTAATCCCATGTACCACTGCATCTGGTATCATCTAAATACCAAGTCCAAGTACATTAAGGATTTTCTCTCTGAGATGACATTCAAGAGGTAATATTTTCAAACTACCTTTTTAAATTATTTTATTCTTCTACCTCCTCATCACCTACCTCATAAAAAAAGACATGAAAACTCCGTTATCATATATATACTATAATTTAATAGTTATAACGGAATATTTACCACCCATTCTCTTCCTCCACACCTCTTGTTTTAAAAACAAAACCATTTCTATATTATGTCGGTTCACTATCTCCGTGGATGATGCATTTTTGTTTTCCATTACCATCATCAAGGATAGTCATAAAAATATTATTATGGTTAAATAATATGATAATAAAGTTTATTATAACTTATTTAAAATTATATAATGAATATATATACATAATATTAAATAAAATAAAACTAGTTCTTGATGGTCAGTAAAATCGCCTAAATGAACTAACTAAATAACATTAACAGTTTTACTAAGTGAATCATCCTTATGTTGGAACAAAAAAGGATATATGGGACCATTATTTTTTTAAGGATATGAATATAATTTTATTTCATGTATTTATTTGTATTACCATTTTAAAATAACTTCCATAATTAAACACAAGTGATCTAACCATAGAACCATGAAACAAACACCCTCAAAAAAGAGAAATTAAACTTTATATCTCATTTAATTGGTTATAAATTAACATAATGAAATTATAATAAATAAAATATAGATGTAAAAGGTTCTTATTTATATATTTAATTAATTTAATTTGATTATTCAGGACATTAAGTGAAAGTGTATAATAATTCTGGAACACAAGGTAAGGGATCACCCCAAACCACCCTATTTTATTTGCAGTTATGATTTCTCTCTATTAACTAAATTTATTAATTTAATATTCTTATTTAATTTTTCAATATTCTATATATATTTCCCACAAACACATAACTATCTTAATTCTTCTTTCCTTTATCGGGTAATATGTGCCTTCAATTCATTTCTCAAATGCCATCTTTAAAATCAAATCTGATTAAGGATAAATTTTATATCCCTTAATCCTTTTATGTAACACTCATTTAAAGTATTTATTACCACTAAAAATTTAATTTAATAAAGGAATATTTTAGTTATAACCATTTTGGTTTACCTATGGTTTTCAAATAAAATTCCATACATATTTTTCTCCAAAAGTCTTTACCTAATTCCTTAAAACACGATTTTGAATGTTCATTTCTGTACCCAATTATGTACCCATTCTCATGATTTTTTCCCAAATTAACACCATTTTTTGATACCTATGATTACATAATCAGATAGGAATGTCCAAAATATTTAATTTCTTATTCTCTTTGGAATCATTAGGAAATTTCCTTTGATTATGATATGATGAAAGATTATGAAACCCAATTATTTTCATGGGTAATTCTTATGATTATTTCTTATGATGAATTTCCTTTTGTAGTACACATAATTATGTACATATTATGATTGGTGCACCCATATATCACTCCGATTCATTGAGTAATGTTTTTTTCTCATGTTACATTATTAATGGGATATGTAGAGACCCGAATCCTGACATACATGGACATTACATTACTTTTGCGGAATACTTTGTACATAAAAAAAACACACACACAAGGACCGTAATAGTTTAGTGTCTTTGGAAACTCAAAATATAATCTTCTAATCGTGGTGAAAGATCTTCAACATCTCCCATAAAGATCTTCTTTTTTTTAAACCTAAATCATTTCTTTATGTCCTTGGGAAAAGAAAACATAAAAGGGTGAGCTCAAATTCTCAGTAAGGGTAAACAAAAGAAATATCAATCATGTCATATTCATAAGAACATATCTTTTGGAAATCTTAAACTGCAAAAGAGATCATAATTTCATAACATGGGATAAATCATAGTAGTGAAATTTAATCCCAATAATCATAACTTAAAACATGAAAATTTGTGTCATACACCCATAATCATAGAGAATCATTTCTTATTAGTCAAGACTCATTGCCAAGACTATCTTAGTGGACAAAGTCCCTTTCTGAACCGAGTTCACCCCTCATTTCAGTCTTGTTTCACTGAACCGGTATAACCTACCGTTCCAGCCATGTCTATCTCATGAGATATAAAATCTTTACCCAATGCATTGGAGGGAGATATAGGTCCCACCCATCTCATAATTATACCATTCTTATGTGTGCCACAAAATCATAAACCATACATCATAGAATAACCCATGTAATAAAAATGAGATTCTTAAACATTGTGACATCATAAAACAATTCATATAAGATAAAGGAATTCATTAAAATAATTCCATCACAACATAATCAAATCAATTTAATAATAGGGATAAAAATAGAACCCTTTTATTATCTTAGATGGAAAATAATTTTGATAAAACACTTGAACTCCATTCTTGAGGAAAATATCCTTTCTACTTCAAAAACACTTATCCTTTCTTAACATGTCATAAAATTTTAAAAGAATTTGATTAAAAATAAACTTGAAAACTTGTAAAGGAATCTTCTTGGAAATAATGTTTTAAAAATCCATTCATGCTGTATAAGTTAAAAAAAACATTCTTCGTACTTTTGTCAGAAAAGTCAAAAAGTACCTCGTACGAAAAATGACAAAAGATTCCTTTCATATCCTTTACTAAAAACTCAAAAAAGGGTAAAATTGGATTTAAACAATTGTAGGTGGATGGAAATAATATTACATATTGAGGAAACATGGATTTTTATGATAAAATACACCCCAGTAAATACTAAAGTATAAACAATCTCGGATAAAAATGAGATTGTGATATTTTCCTTACCTTAGGTCCGATTTGCCTCGTAAGCGTCCGAACCTCCTGTATAATGATTTAAATAATGTTATTTACTTATTACAGAATCATAATTATTGTTATGATATCATATATGGTCATATTATTATTTTCTTGGTAGTAATATTTCATTGCTACTTGTTATTCGGGTGTTTATAGCTTTTTTGTTCTTATGCGTGTTTTGTCAAATAAATTCTTATTCTTCTCTTTAGGTTATAGATACATCATTTCCATAATGGTATTAATGTACTATATATCATATTTATTCATTCAATTCATTTATATAATCATTATGCAATGAAGATCATGTAGAACGAATCACATCACATCGTGGAGACGATATTCCGTACGTACACCCAAGAGATGATATCGTTCCCATGATCGTGGAATTGTATTGGAGTGTATGTATACTATTTCAGAATCAATATCACTTTATAATAGTCATATATATTCATTATTTACACCATTATACCCATCCAAGTAAGGTGGTGGTGGAAAATAGATTACACCACGGCGTGGAGACGGTATTCCGTACGTACGCACGCGCGGTGATTTCTTTTTCCGTAGGATGGATAGATGGTTAAATAGGGTTGTTTAATACTTATAATAACATATCAGTATATGAGTGATACTGATGTTATTAATTCATAATGAAACAACCTAAGAAGAAGAAGTGGAAGAAGAAATAAAGATAAAAGAATCGGTAATGGACATTACCTTTTCTTTGAAGTGCCTCTTTGAGTCCTCCTCTTAGGGTACTAAAATTGGTCTTTAAAGAAGACCAGGACCTATAGGATGTTTCTAAGGAAGTTGAGATAAGAAATTGGCAGGGGTTGGCCGAGCTTTAAGGCTCAAAGTGGTGTGAGGAAGAGGGGGAGGAGGTGCCCTTTTATAAGGGAGGAGAGGGGCACCTTTGGAATAACTAAAAATATTATTTTATTATAAAGTCAAGTTCGGTTTTAAATAGTTCCAAATTGAGTTATTTAGAAGTTAAGGTGGGGTATGGGTCTAAATCCTCTCATCCAATAGAATTTAGACAAGTTTAGGTCATTAAATTAACCTTATCTTTTAGTTTTAACTCTTAGTTAATTAGATTGACATTTACCATGTCACTTTGTATTTTTATATTATATTGTTAATAAACTTACCATATACATCCAAGAGACCCCCAAGTTGTGTTTTATTAATATATATAACCTTATCTAAGTCATTTGGCAGAAACTTATATTTTTAGGAATAAAAGAACAATTAATAATATAATATTTGTTTTAAAAACTATTTAATGTCAATTTTGACACTATTCAATAGTTGATTTTTTTGAAACTCATAACAGAATGATTAATTCGACCAAAGTTACTTAAATCAATACTAACATGTCATATGAACCTAGAAAATTAGTTTAGTTCATAAAAAGTCTCAAATTATATTTATTTGGGTATTTATAACATCAATTATGTCAATATTTCATTAATAAGATAATTACTGCATCATCGTTGTGTCATAAATAAATTAAATTATTTAATGTCTAAAAATTACAAATAAAATACCATTATATAGGAAATATATTTATCTTTCTAATGAATATTTATATTCGAATTTATCTTTTGTATAACACCATATTAAAAATGATTTACTTATTAAACTTTGATTTTAATTATTTTAACCCTTCTTTAAATAAATTAATAATAAATGTCCTAATCTAATCCAAGTGGGCCTAAATGGTCATATGTTATTACTAAGTTTGTTTTTGATAGAATTACACTTGTCCAATAGAATTAGGACATGTTTTAGGGTAATAATAAAATCATTTTTACCCTTAATTACCCTATTTATTTTTAACCGTGGTAAAAAAAAGTAAAAAGTTACTATTCACCAAAAAATTATTTTCATCTCATTGAACCACATTTTACTTACTGACATCAACTGTGTATCTCTAATTTTCTAAATTCCACTCACAGAAGAGGTAAAATTAGGTTTTATGAAAAATTCAGTTTTTTTAACTACCACTTAGTGGTGTCACTATTCATCAAAAAAATGAAAGTTTCCAGAAAAATACATAAAATTAGATCTAAGATATATTTGATATTATGAATTCAAAAATGATTTCTATTTTATCAAATTCAAAACATATCAGTTGCATTAATTAATTTAAAAATTAATTCCCGTTGTCAAAACAAATAGCGTGTTCTTAAGAGATAATAACTATCAAAATATTGACACTTGTTTATGACTGGTTTAAATGTGAAATTACATCCAATGGACAACATTGTATTAAATTGTAAAAATATATTCTAAATATACTTTAAAACCACTCAAATTAATAATTTATCACTATCAATTATTTTGATTAAAAAAGTTGTTTTTAATTATAATTTAGTAATTTTCACTATTCATCAGAATATGAAAGTTATCCGAAAAGTACCAAAATTTCACCTTAGGATAAATTCGATACTCCGAATCCAAAAGTGAAGTCCATTTTAAGAGCTAAAATTTCTAAAATTTTGAAAGGTGGTTATTACTATTCATAACGAGTAGTTTTAATAATATTTTAATAGCATATCGTTGTTTAGTGAAACTTGGTATTGCGTACTACACACGCTATCGAGGAAGGTCGAGATTGCGTGTAATGCAAGGCAAGTCAAGGATGCATGTTGAGCAATATCCTTTTGGTGTAGCGTACAACACAAGACATTAATGAAATTAAAAAAAAATATTTTTTTATAAAATCTCGAGCTGTTACATTCTACCCCCCTTAAAATGAATTTCGCCCTCGAAATTCGTCGGGGTTATAAATGGTTTAATACTCGAAAATTTATTTAATAGAAACCCACATCATAAAAAGGAATACCAAAACCAATATTTAAAAGAAAAAGTATGAAATGTAACAGTTACCCAAATAAACTAATCACTGGGTTTCCATATAGGTGAAAATATGGATATAGAAGAGAAATCTAACCATTATGTTCTGATGGAGAGTGGTAGAGAACATGACTATGGAGAAGACAACAATCACAAAGCCATAAATTTGTGATGATATAAGGTACCATCTGATTCATCAGATATAAGAGCACTAGGACAACATTTTTGGTTTTCAAGATCATTTCCCTAAAGTTGATGAAATTGGAATTAGAAGAAATACTTTCTTGATTTTGGTATAGTCTCACTGTTTGTCGTTCTTTGGACAATTTCCACTTCATCTCTTAAAGAAATGAAGTTGAATTTGTCATTCATGATGTGTTAGCAGATCATGTGATAGAATGATGGGTCATTCCATCTGTCTCAAACAAAAGGTTAGAACAGTTATCAAAAAATACATAAGTCCATCTATAGTGAGATTAATCATATATAGTTCCTAAAATGGACTTATACTTCATATATCATACTCCTTAATATAATAAAACTAGTTTCTACTAAACAGGGACTTCCTGTAGGCTAGTGGTAGGCGATAAAGGCCAGTCGCACTTCGGTTGTGGGTTCGATTCCCACAGCCTTGTCCGACGCGATGGGCTGTCGCCCGTCCTGCAGGTTGTCCTTTTTCTAAAACTACATTATTATAAAATCACATAAATAATATCAAAAAAAGTTCTATCCTTAAACAATACTAACTTATGGTTAACATAATCCATTCCAATCTTTAGGCTTATCTAAAATACTTCGGTCCAAGCTCATAGTATAAAGAAAACGATAACTTGAAATGTCGTCAACCAGGCATGTGAATACCATCATTTATCCCCCATATATCTTGTTGTTCATATTCCAATCATGTGAATACCTTAATGATGCATTCTCTTGAAAAATGAATACCCATTAAACCTTAGTGAAAACATGAATGCTGTCAAAAGTTAACTCTTTCCACATACCAAAATCCAAAAATTCTATATACTCAAACCATGATATAACCTTCTCCTTATATCAGTCATGAGCTCATGAATACTATCAAACATTTAATTTTATCCTTATCCCTTCATTATGCGCATATCATCTACATTCAAAAAATATCTGAATAACCTTTCATGGGTACTGGTAACATTAATCATACACTTTCAAAACTCAAGGAAAGACAACAGTGTAATAATCCTTAGATGTATCTTTATTCCATAGTACCATGAGATTACTTATACAACATTACACATGATAAACATGTAATAATTCCACTACATTCTTAAACCATTGACCGAGCTTCAACAATTCTTTCATCTCACATATCATTTGTAGTCTCTTCATCATCATCCACATAAATACTACCCATACGACCATACTGATTCTCTTCATGAGACTTTACCTTAGGGCATTGGTTTGCATAATGCCTGTACATTCCACATTTAAAACATTTAACCATTGTTGATGTCGTAGAAATACCATTATCCTCATCCCTGGTGTTAACTAAACCTTTTCCTTTGCACTTACTGGCTTTGTGTCCTTCTTTTTCACACCCAAAGCATCTTCCAGTTCCTTTGAAACATTCTCCTTGATGCCTCTTCCCACATGATTTACATAGGGGAAATTGAACTTTCTTTCCTCTATGATCATCATGAAACTCCATCTTTCTCTTATTAGCCGAGTCAGGAAACTTACCAAATTTTACTTTATTGATCATATTATGAGATTTCTGATTCGGAATAATAATGATGTTTGGACTTCCAAATCCCATTTCATTTGGTTTCCCATGAAGAATATCATTCCATTGTCCATCATATCCTCCATTATCCTGAATCATCTTGTTTCCAGCCATTTTCTAAAACCCAAAAAGAATAGTGTGAGAGGAAAAAATCATAATAAAGGGGGAGTAACTTCAATATCTAAAATCTTTGGTTTAATCTAATATCGTTACCATAGTTCTAGGACTACATCCTATACGTATACTTATCCTTAGGGACATCCCTAGACATACCTTAGAAATATCTCTAGGGATCTCACTAACGTTTTTGCATCCTAGTTTCCAAAGGTTGACTAAACTTTTCCTCTGATACCAACTATAGAGACCCGAAGCCTGACGTACATGGACATTACATTACTTTTGCGGAATACTTAGTACATAACAAAAACACACACACAAGGACTGTAATAGTTTAGTATCTTTGGAAACTCAGAATATAATCTTCTAATCGTGCTGAAAGATCTTCAACATCTCCCTTAAAGATCTTATTTTTTTTAAACCTAAATCCTTTCTTTATGTCCTACAGAAAAGAAAACATAAAAGGGTGAGCTCAAATGCTCAGTAAGGGTAAACAAAAGAAATATCAATCACGTCATATTCATATGAACATATCTTTTGGAATTCTTAACCTGCAAAAGAGATCATAATTTCATAACATGGGATAAATCATAGTAGTGAAATATAATCCCAATAATCATAACTTAAAACATGAAACTTTTTGGCATACACACATAATCATAGAGAATCATTTCTTATTAGTTAAGACTCATTGCCAAGACTATCTTAGTGGACAAAGTCCCTTTCTGAACCGAGTTCAGCCCTCATTTCAGTCCTGTTTCACTGAACCGGTATAACCTACCGTTCCATCCATGTCTATCTCAGGAGATATAAAATCTTTACCCAATGAATTGGAGGGAGATATAGGTCCCACTCATCTCATAATGATACCATTCTTATGTGTGCCACAAAATCATAAACCATACATCATAGAATAACCCATGTAATAAAAATGGGATTCTTAAACATTGTGAAATCATAAAAAAATTCATATAAGATAAAGGAATACATAAAAATAGTTCCATCACAACATAATCAAATCAATGTAATAATAGGGATAAAAACATAACCCTTTTATTATCTTAGATGGAAAATAATTTTGATAAAACACTTGAACTCCATTCTTGAGGTAAATATCCTTTCTACTTCAAAAACACTTTTCCTTTCTTAACATGTCATACAATTTTAAAAGAAGTTTATTAAAAATAAACTTGAAAACTTTTAAAGGAATCTTCTTGGAAATACTGTTTTAAAAATCCATTCATGCCGTATAAGTTAAAAAAACATTCTTCGTACTTTTGTCGGAAAAGTCAAAAAGTACCTCGTACGACAAACGACAAAAGATTCCTTTCATATCCTTTACTAAAAACTCACCAAAGGGTAAAATTGGATTTAAAAAATTGTAGGTGGATGGAAATAATATTACATATTGAGGAAACATGGATTTGGATGATAAAATACACCCCATTAAATACTAAAGTATAAACAATCTCGGATAAAAATGAGATTGTGATATTTCCATTACCTTAGGTCCGATTTGTCTCGTAAGTGTCCGAAACTCCTGTATAATGATTTAAATAATGTTATTGACTTATTATAGAATCATAATTACTGTTATGATATCATATATGGACATATTATTAGTTTCTTGGTAGTAATATTTCATTGCTACTTGTTATTCGGGTGTTTATAACTTTTTGTTCTTATGCGTGTTTTGTCGAATAAATTATTATTCTTCTCTTTAGGTTATAGATACATCATTTCCATAATGGTATTAATGTACTATATATCATATTTATTCATTCAATTCATTTATATAATCATTATGCAATGAAGATCATGTAGAATGAATCGCATCACATCGTGGAGACGGTATTCCGTACGTACGCACGAGCGATGATATCGTTCCCATGATCGTGGAATTGTATTGGAGTGTATGTATACTATTTCAGAATCAATATCACTTTATAATAGTCATATATAGTCATTATTTACACCATTATACCCATCCAAGTAAGGTGGTGGTGGAAAATAGATTACACCACGGCGTGGAGACGGTATTCCGTACGTACGCACGCGCGGTGATTTCTTTTTCCGTAGGATGGATAGATGGTGAAATAGGGTTGTTTAATACTTATAATAACATATAAGTATATGAGTGATACTGATGTTATTACTTCATAATGAAACAACCTAAGAAGAAGAAGTGGATGAAGAAATAAAGATAAAATAATCGGTAATGGACATTACCTCTTCTTTGAAGTGCCTCTTTGAGTCCTCATCTTAGGGTACTAAAATTGGTCTTTGAAGAAGACCAGGACCTCTAGGATATTTCTAGGGAAGTGGAGAGAAGAAATTGTAAGGGGTTGTCCGAGCTTGAAGGCTCAAAGTGGTGTGAGGAAGAGGGGGAGGAGGTGCCCTTTTATAAGGGAGGAGAGGGGCACCTTTGGAATAACTAAAAATATTATTTTATTATAAAGTCAAGTTCGGTTTTAAATAGCTCCAAATTGAGTTATTTCTAAGATAAGATGGGTATTGGTCTAAATCCTCTCATCCAATATAATTTAGACAAGTTTAAGTCATTATATTAACCTTATCTTTTAGTTTTAACTCTTAGTTAATTAGATTGACATTTACCATGTCACTTTGTATTTTTATATTATATAGTTAATAAACTTACCATATACATCCAAGAGACCCCCAAGTTGTGTTTAATTAATATATATAACCTTATCTAAGTCATTTAGATGAACCTTAGATTTTTAAGAATAAAATAACAATTAATAATAGAATATTTGTTTTAAAAACTATTTTATGTCAATTTTGACACTATTCAACAGTTGATTTTTTTGAAACTCATAACAGAATGATTACTTCGACCAAAGTTACTTAAATAAATCCTAACATGTCATATTAACCTAGAAAATTAGTTTAGTTCATAAAAAGTCTCAAATTATATTTATTTGGGTATTTATAACATCAATTATGTCAATATTTCATTAATAAGATAATTACTGCATCATCATTGTTTCATAAATAAATTAAATTATTTAATGTCTTAAAATTACAAATAAAATACCATTATGTAGGAAATCTTTTTAGGTTTCTAATGAATATTTATGGTCTAATTTATCTTATGTATAACCCCATATTAAAAATGATTTACTTATTAAACTTTGATTTTAACTATTTTAACCCTTCTTTAAATAAATTAATAATAAATGTACTAATCTAATCCAAGTGGGCCTAAATGGTCATATTTTAATCCTAAGATTGTTTTTGGTCGAATTACACTTGTACAATAGAATTAGGACATGTCTAAGGGTAATAATAATATCATTTTACCCTTAATTACCCTATTTACTTTTAACCGTGGTAAAAAAAGTAAAAAGTTACTATTCACCAAAAAATTATTTTCATCTCATTGAACCACATTTTACTTACTGACATCAACCGTGTCTCTCGGTTTTCTAAATTCCACTCATAGAAGCGGTAAAATTAGGTTTTATGAAAAATTCAGTTTTTTAACTACCACTTAGTGGTTTCACTATTCATCAAAAAATGAAAGTTTCCAAAAAAATACCAAAAATTAATCTAAGCTATATTTGATATTATGAATTCAAAAATGATGTCTATTTTATCAAATTCAAAACATATCAGTTGCAGTAATTAATTTAAAAATTAATTCTCGTCATCAAAACAAATAGCGTGTTCTTAAGAGATAATAACTATCAAAAGATTGACACTTGTTTATGACTGGTTTAAATGTGAAATTACATCCAATGGCCAACATTGTATTAAATTTTAAAAATATATTCTAAATATACTTTAAAACCACTCAAATTAATAATTTATCCCTATTAATTATTTCAATTAATAAAGTTGTTTTTAATTATAATTTAGTAATTTTCACTATTCATCAGAATATAAAAGTTATCCGAAAAGTACCAAAATTTCACCTTAGTCTAAATTCGATACTCCGAATCCAAAAATGAAGTCCATTTTGAGAGCTAAAATTTCTAAAATTTTAAAAGGTGGTTATTACTATTCATAACGGCTAGTTTTAATAATATTTTAATAGCATATTGTTGTTTAGTGAAACTCGGTATTGCGTACTACACACGCTATCGAGGAAGGTCGCGATTGCGTGTAATGCAAGGCAAGTCAAGGATTCATGTTGAGCAAGCTCCTTTTGGTGTAGCGTACAACACAAGTCATTAATGAAATTAAAAAGATTATATTTTTTTATAAAATCTCGGGCTGTTACAGGATAAGGGAGTAAACCTAATCTATGATGGGACTCTTTCTATTATGTGATGTTGTTTTGGTTATTAGCCTTGAATTATGCTTATGTCATGTTTTATATTGTTGATACTTTCCTATATTTTCATGATCTTATGATACCATGTTCTTTATGTTATTTTTCGATGTGATTATTCATGCGCCTTCTCTTTTATGATATCATGTTATGCTGTTTGGCTCACATGTTATGCTTTGTTATCAAGTTTACTACCTTACATGGATTTATAACTCACCACATTCTTTTATGTATTACCCATGTTATCCTATGAAGATTTTGGAGCTCAATATAATTTAGAATAACATTATGTTGAATAAAATAAATACACTATTTTTTGGTTTCTTTTGAGTTATTATTAACCTATTATTACAAAGACACTAGGCCTCATGATCTTTGGGTTGTTTTGATTAGATTTTATGTTAAAAATATTTTTATAATATGTGTAAAAGTATTAGGTATCTATAGTTGGTATTAGAGAAAAGTATATTTATTTTTTGGGATTATACTAGAATAATTTAGTAAGAACCTAATGGATAAGCCCAAGTATAGGAGAATATCCTTGAATTTTTATGAAGTATAGAGTGAGTGGTTTCCAAGAAATTACATCACTATCAAGATACTATAATTATATATGGATCTAAAACACTCATACCTAGGGGTAATAACCTAAAAAAGGGTACATTAGGAATTAAATATATCATTACCTAGTGCATGAAAATTAGGCCTTCCTATAGAACTGGTTTGACACTCTCAGGGGGAATGCTTTGGAAAATTCAAAATCTTTTTACAAACCATTATAAAGGACTTGAATATATTTAAAGGTTAGAAAACATAATAGGAAAATCACTATGGATAAAAAGTATTAGAACCTAGAGACTAATAAGTTAGGATTTAAATTTCATTTATAAATTATTCTTTCTAAATTCATAGTTTCAATTTTGTATATTATTTTGTTTGATTATCATCATTATTTTTTTTATTTTATGGTGGGAAATAAAAGGAACCATACCAACAACTAATGTGATAGGAAATGTGAATATTGATCTAATTATATGACTAACCTTATGAAAACAGGAACTAAGAACTTCATGGAAGTACTATATCAACTGAAATTTTTTATGAATAATGACTTAAATCATGTGGAACACCCTCTTTCTCCTAAAAAATAGAAAGTTGCAGTCAAGTCCTTTATGTGAAAAGTCCACCTACATTTAGTAGATCTTATAATACCCTCATCATAGAAAAATTGATTAACTCTATTGAGAATATATTTTATATCCTCTAATAATCAGAATAAGAAAAATATAGGCTAACTATCTATCATCTTAAATGGGGATCCGATCAGTTGTGGACACTGATCAAGAACATGAAGTACAAAGAGGAAATTAATTCCATGGAATGGGATGTATTGAAGAAAATATTATACAATAAATATTTTATTTAAACTATCCATCTTAAAATGGATATGGAATATTTTATTCTAAAGTAAAAGGTAGATAAGTCCATTGGGGAATATAAGGAAAACATCCCAAGTCTTTTAAGACATGCCTATGGATTTTTCATCAACATTAAAAGTAAGATGGATCATTTATTTAGTGGGTTAAAGATGACTCTATGAGAATATTTAGTAATTTAAGAATCTAATAGCTATGAAGAGATTGTATGTTGTGCTCTCAAGGATGAGATAAACATTGGAGACTCTCATTTATCTCATGGGACTAGAGATAAAAATCATAAAATAGAGTTTTCTTTAGGAGGATAAATAAATAAATCCCATGGGAGAATGATGTATCAACTACCCACATGTAAAAAATGTTGGAATAAACACCCTAAAAATCATCTCAAGGTAACATAGAGATACTTAAAATCTGGAAAAGTGGGGCATCAGGCTAATCAATACTGAAGAAATATGCAGAAACCCACTAATGAGATAGAGTAAAAGAAGGTTTTGTTCAGCACTCTGCCTATAATATAGTGTTTTAACTGCAAGGAACATGATAATCATACAACCAATTCCCTATGAAAATTGTTTTCAGAGAAAATAAATGATAATAACCTCCAATCACTAGGGAATAAGGAATGGAATATGATACCACTATTTCTAAGACGAATCCAAACAAAATTGTGGTGATTAGTACACTGGTTATTCATTGAAGAATTGTGAATATACTTTTTGATTATCGTTCTACAAATTCTTTCGTATATTGAAAGTTTAGTAGAACTATTCAAAGACCAACTCAAAAACATGGGGGTTTATCTATCTGTGGGGATAAAAAATGGATCAATTATTACATCCCAAGTATATAAATCCTCCCTGATCAATATTTTTGGACTAAAGATCCTATAAAATATTTTTTTTAATTCCTTTAGTGTAGTTTTACATTATATTAGTCATATATTGACTATCTATATATAAAGACAACATCAAATGCTTGGATAGGAAGATCACTCTTCATATCCCCTGGCATCCTCTAATTCAATACAAATGAAAGGAGGACGATGAATCTCATTTGAAATCATTTTATCATGTCGGGATATTATAACCTTATGAGGAAGAATATCTAGCTGAAATGATTGAGACAAAATAGAGAATCATGCTTAAAGACAAAACCATTGTGAGGGTTTATACTAATGTATTCATTGAATTGTTTTTTGGTTTTCCTCCTAATCGATAGGTTGCGTTCTGAATTAAACTTTTACCTGGATATCTACCCATATCCAAGACTCCCTAAAGAATTTCCACCATTGATTTGGAATAACTGAAGAAGTATTTACAAGTGAATCCAAAAAAGGGTTTTATATGAATGAGTGCTCCATAGTGGGGTGCACCGGTCCTCTTCATTAAGAATAATGTTGGGTCAATGTGGCTGTGTTTGGATTATTGTTAAATAAAAAAAATAAAGGTAATGAACAAGTATCCACATCCATAGAATAATAAACTCTTTGATCAACTATGTGGGGAATAGTATTTCTTAAAGGCGGAACTTTAGCCTGGATATCACTAATTACAGTTAAAGAAGGAATATATTCCCAAGACTTCCTTTCAAAAAAGTTATGGAAATTATTAGTTCATAGTGATTTACTTCAAAGTCACTAATTCTTCATTAATATTTATGGACATAATGAATAGTGAATTTAGAGATTACCTCTAAAAATTTATGGTTAGTCTTTATAGATTATATTTTGACATACTAAAAAAGCAAGAAGAAACATGAGAGGAATTTGAATACCGTGATAAAGAATTTGAGAAAGGAGAAGCTATATGTAATGTATAGTAAATATGAGTTATGGATAGATGAAGTATCATTATTAGGGAATGTTATAATTGGAAAAGGGATATCTATGTACCCTTTTAAGATAAAGGAAATTGAGGAGTTGTCCAAAACACAATATGAAATTGATATATATAGTTTCCTTAGACTAGATTAGTATTACCAATGATTTTTGAGAGATTTATCATGATTTTCAAATCCGATAATGAAGATGAATTGAAAGGGAGTAATGGTTTCTGGACTAATGAATGTGAAGTTATCTTTATGGAATTGAAAAAGAGGCTTACCACTGCACTGAAACTTACACTACCCATAAGTGATAGAATTTTCATGGCATTTAAAGATGATTCAAAGAAGAGATTGGTATGTGTACTAATGCACAATGATAAAGTGATAGCCTACACATCAAGTAATTTGAAATTTCATGAGTACAACTACTCAATTCATGATCTAGAGTTAGGTGTAGTGATCTTCAGATTGAAAATCTAGCTACATTATATTTACAAGGATAAGTGTGAAATATATATGGATCATAAGATCCTAAAATATATATTCACAAAGAAGAAGATTAATATGTGCCAATGAAGATAGTTATAGATGATCAAGGAATATAACTGTTCAATCCACTACCATCATGGGAAGAAAAATAAAGTGGAAGGTGCTCTAATTAGAAATGATCCAATAAACTTATCAATGATGAGAATTCAGAATGATCCAATATTATTTTACATGTAAAGGATGAACATGTGTATCATAAATTAAGGAACATCACTATTCCTTTATCAAATTATTACTCAACTATCCATTCTGAAGAAGATAAATGATTCTCAAAGTGATGATTTGAAAATTCATAATAAAGAAGAAGCTATAAGAAAAATTAAATCCTAGAGTTCAAAATTTTTTAAGGAGTTGCAAGATTTGGGTCACAACTATATATACCATCAAATATTGAGATAAATAAGAAGCTTTTGAGTTATGGAAACCATAATCCTTATTACACTTTATTTCAAAATTTATTAGATATGATTACACATAATAAAACCTAAAATATCGATAAGTATAGTGTATTTGGGAATTAGGTACATTATATAAGAACTTAAAACAGGGGGTATATCGACATTATGGAAAAATTCCTTAACATGCTCATAAATATTCCTTAATTATTAAAACTACATGGGATAAACTATGAACATACATTATAAATGGGTGATATATAAAACTCAGTATGGGTATAAACATGTTATAACATGAATAAAGCATTGCATGATAGAGAATAGTAATTTAAATGGAACATAATATGGGTGAGAAATATTAACATGAATAATGAGGCATGATAAAGCATGATAACATAAAGGCCACATGAAAATGTGGTAACAACTTTTAACTTGGCATCATAAACATAGGTCAATGATAACTGCAAATAAATCATGATGTAAAAAGTATAGTGATAGATTAGGTTTACTCCTTAATCCCTTGCATGAAATATCACTAGACAAAAAAATTATCCAATGCATTAGAGTGATATATAATTTGGGCACACCCATCACTTTCATATCATTCAGACACATAAGTTTGCCACATAGATCATACAACATGGAATCATTTATCATCACATTTTATTACATGGTCAAGGAGTGTGGAATAAATACATTTAACTCCCCAATCAAATAATTATTAGTTTATAAAGGTGAAAAACCTTGATTGGAAATGGCTATGGGTATTAAATAAATAATTGTTTGTCATGGAAAATCATGCTAAAATTTCAGCAGCATAACGACAGTACTCAAAGATTCATAAAAATGGTTTAATGAGATCAAAAGGGGTCTATTATTATTTGGAATCAAATGGAAAGTAAGAGGGATGTGTAAAATCATACAACAACATTATAAATTGGAATTAAAATACATAAAATGAAGAAGAATCTTGAACAAAGAGGAGAAGGAAACGATCCCTTGTAAAATTTTGGCATGGTAACAAGTGTATATAAAGGTTTGTGGGAGGGATTAATGAGAGTGAAAGGGGTCTCTAATCACATGTAAATAAATATATAAGTAATAGGGATGCAAGAAAACATACCCAAACAAGAAAAATGGAAATTAATAGGGATAACATACAAAGGTTCTTGAACAAAAAGTAGAGTGAGAGATCCCTTACTAAATTTTAGTATGGTAATGAGTGTACATAAAGGATCAAGAGAGGAATTAATGAGATTTAAAGGGTTATATAATCATATGGAAATAAAAATTTAAGTAATAGGTATGTTGGAAAACACACCCAAACATGAAAAAATGGAAATGGTGAGGCATAACATAATATAGGTGATTGAATAAAAAGAAGAGTGAGAGATCCCTTACTAAATTTCGGCATGGTAATGGGTGTACATAAAGGTTTATGGTAAGGATTAATAAGATTTAAAGGGGTATCTCATCACATGGACATAAAAATGTAAGCAATATGGATGTTCAAAAAGATACAAAAACTTGAAAAAATGGAAATTAAGACCCATAACATAAAAGAGGAACTTGAATAAAAAGTAGAGTGGGAGATCCATGACCTTGGGAGAGTGATTCAAAAAAGATTTGGAGGTTCTTCTTTAGATCTTGGGGACACCTTGGGAGTACTATATATAATGGAGGGAAGATTAAAGACATGATTTAATATTTTTGAGTGAAAATAAATAGGATATTGGGTGGGTTTATATAGGGAGTGGTAGGGGTTTTTTAATATTTCCCAAACATAGGTTTTGGAATCTAAATAATAAAATAATCCAAACTACAAACATTACATTGATTGTTCCCATGGTTTATACCAAAGAGTGATAGTTTTCATTATTGTATAATTCCAAGGGTATAATTTTTTAAAATAGTATACTTGATGATGTGGAAGTGAGTCATGTTTATAAAGAAATGATTTTAAAATCTCAAAATATAATATAGGTTTTGGAGGATTCATAATGGATTTATAAAATTAACAAAATAAACTAAAAATACAATTATTTCAAAGGGTAAACATATATTTGGTCATGGATAATATTTATAGTTTTTATTAAATCACTTTTGGGTCATTATGATGTCATAACTCACACCGTATATTTATACCGTATTTAATTTTTTACTTGAAAATTCATCTGTCTCAGAAAATTATGAAAAAATCACCATTGTAAAATTTTGAAATGATGATTCCAAAAATAATATTTGTTTTATCAAAAATAATTTTATAAATATATGAATTTTAACTTTTAAAATAAAATTTATATTTATTGAGGAATACTAGGTTTTTTAATAATAACTATTTTCAAACCAATATAGAAATTACATTTGACATTATAAAAATTATATTATCATTTAAATTTAATAATAATAATTATAAATAAAATTTTATTAAAATATAATTTGTTTCAAAATTCTATTAATTTATCAAAAGGAATGTCTTAATTGAAATTGTAGACTACTAAATAAAATAAAATATGTGTTTTATCCTATAAAAATATAATTTTTATCAAATTGATTACTTAATCACAAATAAAGTAAAAAAATAAGGAATAAATATAATAATTATTTAAATTAAAAGTAAATATAAATATTAATACAATTTGAGTTAAATTTTTTCAAGTCTTTGTTAAATTATCTTTACCCTTAATTAATCTATTTTACTTTTACCGTGATAATAAATATTTTCTACAGTTACTATTCATATTGCCCAAAAATTAAGTTAAATTTATTATATAACATTAATTAATATAATTAAAACTTTTAATCAATTTTATCATAATCCTATAATATAGTTTGAATAATTTAAAATAAAACCAATAAGAATGATAGAAAGTGATTTTTTGAAAAAATAATTTTTTTAAGGAAAAGTTGAATTAATTTAATTATTTAACTAGTAACATTAATTATCTTAATCTCAATTAGTAAATATATATTTATAATATAAAAATTTCATTTAAATCATTTGTCATTAAGTGTTATTTTAGTTAATTATAATAGAGAAAAATTATAAATTGTTAAATTATTTTTAGAAAAATACATTTTTAGCCTAAAAATAAACATATACTAAAATCCATTATAAATATGATTTAAATGTAATTAAATGAATTAAATATAAATAAATAATACTTATGTTAAATTTAAATAAAATTAAAATAATATTGGTACTTTTATATTACTTATCAAAGGAAATAACAATTTTATATAAAAACACTATTTCTCACTATTCACTAAAAAATATATATTTTTCAAAAAATTAGAAAATTTAACCCTATGTTAATTTAGATATGATGATATCAAAAATGGATATTGTTTTATCAAATACATTTTCTAAATTTTGAAGAAAATAATTATATTTTTTTCATTAAAGAAATAAAAATCATTTTTGAAAAAAACATTTTTTGAAGAACAAAAAGACACTACCAAAAATTGAATGATTATTTATTAAGAATTATTTAAATATATTTAGAACATATAAATATTTTTCATAAATTATTTAATCATAATCATATTCAAAAATTTAATATAATGTTTAAAACTATCATATTTAAATAATCATTTTTTGTTTGAGTTCGATGTTGTGTATTTTATACGCTATCAAACATAATTTTCTCTTTTAAAAACTCATGGAATTAAATGAATCTCCCTTTAATAAATTGTGTCCTCTCAATATAAATTCTGACTTAGTAATATTTTTTTTACCCATGAAAATATCTTTATTGAAAACCCACATCTTAATAAAACACCCACTTGAAAAGAGAGAAAGTGAAGTACATAGTTCATCACATAACAAGTATTACAAGTAAAAGAACATTAGTGGGAAGTAAAAACATAGACATAGAAGATAAAAAATAACCAATAAAGTGTAACATATAACATGGACAAGATAAATTCAATGACCAAAAAACCATAAATCCACAAAGGTTAAAATGACCATCAATTCATTGGAAATGATCATAATATGATAAAATTTTGGTTTTAAGATTATTTTCCAAGATTTAAGGAATTTGTTTACCATATAGACCATGAAAATAAGGAAATATAATTTCTTTACAAATATAATTTCATCCTTTAATCAACTTCTGCTACAATCTCATATTTTTTCCATATAATGAGTACTTAAGATGATTCTTTATGCACAAATCACTAAAATAGGCTTCTAATGGATCACATAATCTACAAAAGAAAAACAATATATTCTTACTATATTTAATAAATCAAAATTGGTTATCATAAAGTAAGATAATACTGAAAATGAATAAACCTTAATACATTATTCTCCAAAATTCCACAAATAATACAAAATTTTTAACATAGACCATTCCTCTAGAAGAGATCCACAAATGCACCATAAACCTCCAAATGTCGCCGTATAAATCTTTAGGTTCTAGCATTGAATGTAACACCACAAATAAAACTCAAAGATGGTGGTTATCTTACTATATTATCACAATATATAATAGATCAAATTCTGAAGGATCAAATAATTTGACAACCTTAGTATACTAGATACTTACACGATTCTCACATTATATTTTAAAACATGAAATAAAACATACAATTATAGTGAGAAATTTTTTATTTCTTATCATATATACCTGAAATAATTCACACATCCCTTCTTTGAATCATTGAGAATTTAAAAAATAATAAAGGGAGAGCTCAGTTGCATAACAAAGTAAATCATACAATAGAAACTATACTAGAATAAATAAAATATATAGGATATTGTAGAGATAAAATATAATCAAATATGGATTATAACTAATATTATAAAAGTAGAATATATCCATATATTATATAACATAAATAATCACATTGTTAATAATAACAAGTTTCATAATGATAAAATGCATAATTTTAGACAGCATAATCGTACCATCAAGGAATTATTCTGAGAAATAGTATATATATAGGTAAATTAAACACTAAATACCAAAACTATGTAATCTAATGAGACCTAGTGATTCATCAAGGGGCTATTACAGGACCTTAACATCACTTACCAAGTTCAATTCATTCATCATATAAAATAAATGAATAAAAATTCAATACATAATCAAAATAGACATTCATATTAAAAAAATATCATACAAATTGTTAATATTTTCCCCAGTCAATAAATATATTAACATCATCTTAAGAAATCCATAAAAATAATATATATGGTATCATTAAATTATTTGACTATTGAATCATAATAATCCTTAAAGGATGCCGACATAGATGAAAATAACTTTAAAATAAAATTTGATCCTTTCTTTGAAAGCATGAGAAAAATATTCTTTTATTATGATAATATTTTAAATATAAATTTACAAAATATAGATAAGATTTTTTTTAAAATAACCATATAAAATTATAAATGAATCTTCAAATAAAATAATATCTATGCTGTTGGGAAAAGATTATCATTTGGTAAATGTAAAAACAAATATTTCTTTTAGACTTTTGGTGAAAAGTAAAAAGTACCTTGTTTGTAAAATGATAAAAAGGTTCCTTTTTAAACCTTTGTAAATAAAGTATAACATATTTTAAAATGAATTTAAAAAACCATTGATTCATAGTAAAAAAACATTCTTTAAAAAATTATAGTAAACATGGATATGGAGGAGAAATATTCTTAACCAGAAGGATAAATAAGGTTGGTTTACCATAAAAACATTTACTTAGTTTTTTTTATATACCTAAGAGAGTAAAATTAAAGGGAAACATATAAACTTTATAAATAAATAGATAAGAATAAAATAGATGTATTTTAAAAGAGAAAATATTATAATTTCCTTTAATGTAAATTTAAATATAAAAAATCCAGAATAAAAATGAGATTATAGAATAAAACTATACGTCCATCCCGACTCTCCACACACATACATTAACTTCTGTATAATAAATTTATATTAATTTTTTATTTTTTTATTTTTTTTAGTTTTTTTACATTTTTATAATCTCTTTTATTTCATTTTTTATGATGTTTTATACAGTTAGTAAATTAGTTAAGTTCACATTGGACATATTGGGGTCCTTTTCTTTATAACCTAAAAATAACATCGATGCATTGACCATTGTAAAGGGGTTATGGTTAAGTTATATTTATAATATTAATCATGAAATAATTATAATTTTTATAGATTAAAAAAAATTTTACAATCATCTATGAAATTATTACATGAAAAATAAATCAGATCACTTTGTAGAGGTGGTAGTCCACATATACGACGTGCGACATTATTATTTTTCACGGGGAGAAGGGTAATAAGGTAGATGATATATTATTTTTCAAAAATAATAATAATTTCATAAATATAATATCAATTCATTACTTATATATTTATAACCATCTGAGTAAATTGGTGATGAAAAATGAATTACACAGCTAAGTAGAGACGGTAGACTATATGTACGCACGAGCAATGTTTTTATTTTCCATAGGATGGAAAATGTCATGATAAAAGGTTATGAAATAAATATAATGAAAGTTTAGAATATTTAAGATAATTATGCTATCATATCAACATTTTTAGAAAAGATTTTATAGATGTGGAAGAAGAAATAAACATGAAAACACTTGGTTAAAGAGTTATACCTCTTGTTTGATGGGAAACTTCCTTTGAAGTACACCTTATACCATATTGAAGTGATATTTTTGTGAGACTAAGGCCTCTAGAACATGGTTAGGGATGTTAATAAGGTATTTTTGATGGTATATTTCAATATAAGTGGTTTAATTAGTGTGTATAAGATATGAGATAAGATTAACTTTTTTAAGTGAGGTGGGTGAAAAACCTAAAAATACTCGAAACATTGTTATATAATACTTACATTACTCAAGTAAAGTGGCGTAAAACTATCATATATTAGAGTATTATAAGTTTAGTGTTGAAATAAAACCGAAAAATTATTTTTAAGAAAGTTTTTTATGTTATCTTAAAGCTTTATTACTCTATTTTTAACCCTTTTAACTCATTTTACCCTTAATCAAAGTGACAAATACTTACCTTGGTTACTGTTAATTATGAACAAAAATTAAGTTGAAATTATTACCTAATATTAATTATTCCATTTAAAAATATATTATCTATTTTAAAAAATTAAATTTAAATATTTAGTAAAAATAATTCATAATATATATTCGTAAAAAGAAGCGAGAACTGTTTTTAGAAAAAAATGGTTATTTTAAATGTAAAAATGAATTTACAAAAAAAAAATAAAGTATAAAGTTAAATATAATTGAGTTAATTGGATTATGTTAAATAAAAAAAATACTTCTTTATTTTTAAAATGAAATCAAAATACAAAGGAACCTTGTTAATACTTTATTAAGAGAGAAGAACTAAAAATAATTTTTATTTGAATAAAAACATTAATTAGATTTCCAAAATATTGAGCATAGATATCTATATTAAAAATTATATTTTTATATGAATTATAATAATTAATAAATATATATTTATTATAGAAAACATTTTTCATAAACTTTCAAGTTATTCTGATATCATTACAATTTCATAAAAGTAAGAGTGTTTTTAAAATCAGTATATTTCACCATTAACCCAAAAAATAAACCATTTTTGAAAAATATAATAACTCAACCCTAAGAAAATTTTGGAATGATGTATTCAAAAGTAAAATTAATATTATCAAATTTAATTTATAAAATTTTATAATTTAGTTTTTAATCACATTCTTGAATAAATAAATGTACATTATGCTATTGTTTCTTTAGAAAAGAAAGTTTACTAACTATAATTGAAAGTTGGGTGTTACATGGAAGATTATAATTCTTGTGTCATTCATTGAAGATAAAAAAAATATTAAACTCAAGTGGAAAGTCAATTATTGATATCTATAGCCTCTATAGGTTATTGGAGGGGGATTTCTCACCATTCTTGAGAGTTTTCTAGGAGAAAGGGTTTTTGGACATGAGAGAATTCTCTTTAGGATTTCGTTGAGAATGACTACGACTAGGTTCAAAAATGTAACAATCAAGTTTATATAGACATAGGGTCATAAAAATAATAATATGTTTAACTCCCCAACATTTTATGTTATTTATCTTTTTAAATAGATATAATCTCTACGATAGCTTACGTTGCACGAAACATCGAGCTTAAAAAAACTCTAAAATGTTATTATTTTAACACAATAATTATAAACTACCCATTAAATTGTAAGGAATGAATTTTAATAACCAAATTATGAAATATATATTTTCCAAATCATTGTTAATATATTAATTAATTAATTTTTAATATTCCCATAATTGTTTACTAAAGTCATTTTATTCTTCAAATATATGTTTTCTTCAAAAAAGACATTTTATTACTTTTATAAGAAAATAAATATAATTAATTTTTAAAGTTTTAGAAAATTTATTTTATAAAATTAAAATAATTATTATTCATAATATAAAAATTATCTTTGGATAAAGTTTTGATAAATTTCTAAAAAGTTTAAATTTTCAGTGAATAGTAACAAAATATCGTTTTTTATCAAACTGTAATTTTTTTTATATTTAAAAGTAATGTTATGATTATAAATTGATATCAAAGTAAATAAATTAATTTTTAGTTATATATTATTTAATTAATTACATTTAAATAATATATATACTTTATTTTGGTATAAGTACATTTTTGGTCTTAAAAAACATTTTTCCAATAAACTATTTTTATTGCATTTTGAGGGTTTAATTTTAAATGTAATTTTTGAAAATTATATGTTTTTAATTTTTAAAAATTTATTTAATATTTTTATTAACGAGGTAAAAATTAGTTTATAAGTTCATTTCCATTTTTATGTATAAAAAATTCATAGTGTTAAAAAAATGATTTTCCGTAGTATATGCAAAATAATGTATTGGGTTAATGTTAAAGGGTAAAAACTTAAAATACCTAAAAAATAAAAAATTAAATGGGTGATTGATGTGTTTATTTAACTTAACCAGAATTTAAACCCTTAATTATAATCTAAATTCTTTGGAATTAATTCTACCCAAATGTGGTTGGCTTTAAATATAAAATAATCATTATTTAATCACTTTAAACCACCACTCTCATATATAAATACCACTCCTCACCACCCCTTTCTCCTCAATTGATTGGATGATATTAAAATATATACCAATCCCTCTCCTCAACACTCTCCCCATGTTCAAGTGATTATATCATCATCCAAATACCAATTCCATGTTCCTTAAGGGGTCCTTCAAGGGGTGATATTTAAGAGCTAGCTTTCTCAAACTACCTCTCTTAATTTATTTTCTTTTTATACCTTTTATTCACCTCATTCATCTATAAAAGAATAATTAATAAAATATCATGTATATACTATAATTATAAATTTATAATATAATATCTTCTATTCACCACTTTTCTCACACCATCTTATTCAATGAAATGAAATAATTGTCCAAATCATGGTAGTTAACAGTCTCTATGGATACTAATTTTTTTGTTTTTCATTACCACTTTCAAGGGTGGTCATTGAAATATTATAATAGTTAAATAAAATTTTAATAGGTTCGTTATAACCTATTTCATGTTCTATAACTAATATATAAACATAATATTAAATAAAACAAAACTAGTTTGTGATGGTCAGAAAAACCACCAAAATAAACTAAACATTTATAGTTTACATTTTAACAAATTAAACATACCTATATGAGAAATTAAAATAATATATGAGGCCATCTAAAATTATATAAGTTAATTAATACCGTTTAATTTTAATTTTAGAGTTTTATTTGTATTTTACTAAAAAATACATAATTACACATAAATGAACCGACCCTGAAACTGTGAAACAAACACACCAAAAACATTGAAAATAATGAAATATTATTAATGAACGAGTGTTGAGATGTTATAAAAGGATCATATAAGGTATTATAAATATGATTATATTTTTTTAATAAATTAATAACATTCTTTAAACCTTTATAAATGAGGTTAAAGTATGAAAAACTATATTGAAGTGTGAGGTAAGGGTTTCTCATCTCACTTTTACTTATGTGAGATATATTCCTTATTAACCAATTATTTATTTTATGTGGTTTATATAATTAAATTTTATATATAATATCATAAATATTATTATATTCATGGTATTAAATGTTTCATTTTATAATTATTAATTTTATGGGGCATACGATTTGACTGATTACAAAGCGACAATGGATTTCTTAACTCAATTTTCATTCACTCGGTTAAACTTCTACTTCATTGATTATTACATGTTAAAATTATGTGTGAGATTAATTTTTATTATATTTTGTTTTATTTAAACTTTATTTATGTGGATTTATATATGATAAAAATAATCAATTCATTTTATTAATTCTCACTTCAATGATACAGTATTTTTAAAGGACTTTATTTTAAAAATTATCTTTTTAAAATTTCTCTTAAAACTATCTTTTTCTCTCATTTCAATGTTTTATAAAATTGTTTCAAAAAATGTTTCTAAAATTATATTATTATTTTTTAAATTAATATTTACCCATTTTTTACTTTTTAAAAAATGGTTTAAAGGATTCTTTTTGTTGTTTTCTAAATGATGTTCTTTGTGACTTATTTGACAAAAATATGGAAGGGATGTTTTTTAAACTTATACAGAATAAGAATATTTTATAAATATAATTAATCCTTAATGATTTTATGTTTCATTTAAAATATTACAAGGTTCTTCTCAAATAAAATGTTTTCATTTATAATTATGTAACTCTTTAAAATGAAATAATTTGAAAATGGAAATAATATTTTTTTTCAGAAATATTTCAATATATCTCAAAATTATTTTCCATCTAAGATAAAATTATTTTATGTTACTTATAATTTACAAGGGATATTATTCAAGGAAACTATACTTATTATTTTTATTTTTGGTTTATTTTTAATATGTCATGATATTTATGAAACCTATTAGTTTTATATGGGTTATGCTATGATGAAATGTTTATGAAACCCAATTTATTTTCATGGGTTCTGATATGATTTGTGTCCTTATATGAAAAACATGTATGGTTTTCATTATATTATGGTTGGGAACTATTTATATATCCAATTCATTGGGTAATTATTTATATCTAATGATATAGACAAGGCTGAAATAATAAGTGAACTGAGTTCAGTAAGATAGGACTGAAACGAGAAGTGAACTCGGTTTAGTAAGGTAGAAATAGAATGAGGTGTAAAACTAGTTCATTAAGATAGGACTAGAAGGGGAGGTGAACTCGATTTAGTAATACAAGACTAGAATATGGAGTTAACTTGCTTTAACAAGACATATCTGGCATGGGAAGTGAAACTGGTTCAGTAAGGGACTTTTTCTGCCACGATATTCTTGGGAGTGAACCTTGAATACTACAATAGTTTGGGGAGTGAACCCATTCCACAATGATAGTCTTGAAAAATATCCTTGACTATGAAGGAAATTATTTTCTTTGCTTATGTGTATACAAATATTCCATGTCTTATGCCAATGTTATTCTCACATGGCTCATGTTATTTTATGTTTAATGTCTTATGAACTTCTATGATTTATTCCATGACTCAAGAATATGATCTTTGATATACAGGGTATAATTTTCAAATGTTATGTTCATGTTATCATGCCCTTATTATTATGTTATGACGGATATCTCCCTTGATTACCCTTACTGAGAATCTGAGATAACGTGTAATGTCCGGGCCCAGGGGCCATACACTAGTACCCTGAGCCAGACTGCCACATGACCTCAGGTGCGCCTCCCTGTACGTCAGAGGCTTCCAATTGGAAACTAGGGTCTATTATCGATCATGAGGAGACTATAACTTATTTTATTAGAGTAGAAAACAAGTAGAAAATAAATAAACAAATGTGGAAGAGTATATAATCTTGAACAATACCAATGTCACAAGATAACCAAAATAAGAAATATAATATTTAACTGAAAGTGAAACATGCCATGTCATGTGTCTATAAAGAAACTGAATGTAAAGACACTAATGACTCCCAAAAGGGTCCCAAACCACATCCATTTCTTTCATCAAAGATCCACCGCCAATCAACAATCTAACCTAGGGCCTTTACACTTAACCTGTCCTGTAATAATAAATTATATTAAGGTACTGATCAGGCAGCCCAAGTGGGGTGTGAGTATAACTCAGTAGGCTACCACCAATGATGTCTAACACAAATATAGTCAATAAAAAGTATAAGTAGTTGTATAAAGAAAATAATTACAATTTATAATTGAACTGTTATCATATTATCAATTAATCTTTATTAACCATATAAACTATCCGGTTTTAATCATGTCACATATTCAATTATTAAATTTTATACATATTTATCTTTAGTGTTGAATTCTTTGTATAACACCCAAAATCTAATCGGTGCATAACACAATGTCTAACTCCCAAAATCCAATTCATTTATTTATATTATTGGTGCATAATGCCATGTATAACACCTCAAATCCCATCAGTGAAAAACACCATGTATAACTCCCAAAATCTTATTGGTGTAGAACACCATGTCTAATACCCAAAACCCCATTTGTTTATATTTATCATTGGTGTAGAATTCCATGTATAACACCCTAATTATCATCAATAAAGATAGATCTACCATCGGTGTAGAATTCCAGGTCTAGCACCCCCAAATCCCATCGGTGTTGAATGCCATGTCTAACACCCAAAATCCCATCCTTTATTTATTATTATTGGTGAAGAATTCCACATCTAACACCCCAAATCCCATTAGTGAATAATTCCATGTCTAACACCTGAAATCCCATCCATTAATTAATTCATAAATTAATTAATCAATTCTGTTCATTAATTCAACAATTAATTAACAACATCAATTCATTTAGTTAATTCTGCAATTAACTAATCACATCACTTTATTTAGTTAAGTTAAAAATTAACCAATCACCTCAATAAAATTAATTAATTTGATAATTAATTAATTACATCAATAACATTAATTAATTCAAAAATTAATTAATTATGTCAATAATATTAATTAATTCAGTAATTAATTAATCACATTAATTTCCTTAGTTAATTTGACAATTACCTAATCACATCAACTATATTAATTAATTAAATAATTAATTAATAACTTTAATTCTATTAGTCAATTCAATAATGAACTAATAAAACCACTTTCATTACTAATTCTATAATTAGTTTATCACATAAATACAATAAATTAATTCCTAAATTAATTAAGTTTTCTAATCCTATTAATTAATTCATCAATTAATTAATCAGTATCCTCAAACACAATATCATATAAATAATTAAAATTAATTATCTCATTCACAATTTAAACACTTCAATAATTAATTCAACAATTAATTATTTAATTCACAATCACAAGGTCACATAATTAATTTAACAATTAATTATTCAATATCTAAAATCTCCAAATCACATAATTAATTCAACAATTAATTACCTAAAATCAATAATCCATTAATTAACTCAACATTTAATCAATATTTTCAAACCTCATCAGTTAATTAAATAATTAATTGATCATAATAATTCTATTAATTAATTTAACAATTAATTAGTCATTTTCAACTCCCTCAATTAATTCAAAAATTAATTGTTCACATCCATTACATTTATTAATTCCACAATTAATTAATAACATTCATTATCTTTAATTAATTCTCTAATTAATTGTTGAAATCCATTTCATTAATTAATTCCACAATTAATTAATCACAATAATTTTTTCAATAAATTCATTAATTAATTCTCCACATCCATTGCATTAATTAATTCCACAATTAATTAATTGCATTCATTATTTTTAATAAATTATCTAATTAATTGTTTTCATAAAATTATAATAATTAATTCCATAAATAATTAATTAATTTCAACCTTATTATTTAAATCTATAATTAAATAATCAAATTACTCCCATTAATAAATTCATCAACTAATTAATCTATTTATTTAATTCAACAATTAAATAATCACATAACTCCCATTAATTAATTCATCAATTAATTAAATCGTGTATTTAATTCAACAATTAACTAATCACTTAACTCTCATTAATTAATTCATCAATTAGTTAATCCATTTATTTTATTTGTCATTAAATAATCTCATTACTCAAAATAATAAATTAATCAATTAATTAATTCCCTTTATTTAATTCAACAATTAAATAATCACATAACTCCCATTAATTAATTCAACAATTAATTAATTCATCAATTAATTAATTTAATCTTGAACAATTCAATATCACCAAATAATTCATCAATTAATTATTTTATCTATATTAATTCAACCACCCCAATTAATTCCTCAATTAATTATTCTATCACAATCAATATAATTATCATAAAAATCTCTAATAATTAATTCTATAATTAATTATCCCTATTCAACAACTTCAATATAACAATAATTAATTTGTAAATTTATTATTTAATCTCCAAAATATTTATCTCAAAATAATTAATTTAACAATTAATTATTCAAGATCTAAAATCCCAATATCCCAATTTCACATTCCCCTTAATTAATTCATACACCAAATTAATTAATTTATTCAAGAATAAAATTTATATACAACTAATAGAAATTATACAATTACATACACATAAATGTAATTAAGACTTTGGGATTTGAATTATAGACCACCTACCTCAAGATCAGTGATGAAGAAAGCTGACTAAAAAATATCCCCAATTTGTGTGAAAAAACGATGGAGAATAATATCATGATTCAATTACTAGATCCAATATTAAAATGAATCAACACCTAATAAACCAAGATCTAAATTTAGATTCAATAATCATAGATCTTTATCCTAAAAAACTAGATCTAGATCCAACAATGGATAAAAATACCTCAATTATATGGGAAGAGGAGTGGGAGTGAAAGAGGGATTTAAATCGAAAGAACACCCATACCTGGGAGGTTTGTAGATGGTATTCAATTGAAGAAAGTGGAACACAAAGGAGTTTTCATCCAAGATGAAAGCTATTTATAGGAGCTTTGGTTTATGGAGGAGGTTTTCAATATGTCTATGAAAAATAAAAGAGGTTCAGATGGTTTTACGACATTAGAGATGTTTTTTAATAATCTGGGTGTGGTAATTACATGACATGAATCCTCATTTCACATCATCTAATGATTTATAACTAATTTCCCCATCTTCTTGAGGAACTCCCTTCAAACCATTAAAAAACATCAATTACAGATTACACATGGTGAAATCCAATTACCTGTGGTGAAATATAATTTCACATGGTGGTATATTACATGTTATGAAATCGAATTTCACATGGTTAAATCTTACACGTGGTGAAATATAATTACACTTGGTGAAATAATATTTTTGAAATGTTGACATGTGGAGATAGATAGTTATAGGGGGTGTAATATAATTTCATGACATATTGACATGTGGTGAAAACTACTTACAGGCGGTGTAAATTTTCAAATTTGTGGATTAATTAAAGCTGTGAATTAAATTAAAAACAACCCATCTTGAATAAAAATATAAAAATATTCATACCTAGAAAAGGATGGGTTCTTATAATCTCTCCACATTATAATAGCTCATCCTAGAGTTTTACTCCCAATAATCTCTATGAAAAGATAGGTTTTTATATAAACCTTTTGTTATGTTTCTTTTCCTCATGATACGAAGAATGGTATTAAATATGATATGTCAAAAAGGGTTCTAGTAACAAAGAAATTAGTGGGAGATGATGTATATGTTTTATGAACTAGTTGATTATGTTTCCATGTTTAAAAAGACACTAGACCCATATGGTTATAGCATGGTTTTGATATGTTATGTAATGAATATTCATCTATTTAGATGTAAAATATATGTATGAAAAGAATGGGCCTTTATAGTTGGAAACAGATAAAGGTTTAGTTAACCTTTAGAAACTAAGATGAAAAACATTAAGTAAGATCCCAAAGGATAAGTTTAATTATAGGTTAAAATTCTAAAATTTTGGTAACGATCATGAATAACTAAGGATTAAACCTAAGGTGTCATATATTGAAATTTTATAAGTAATTTCTCTTGTTTATGTGGTTTCCCACTATGATTATTATTGATCAAACTATGTTTTTTTGGGTTTTAGAAAACTTTTGGAACCAAAATGATTCATGTTAATGGTTAATGTGATGGATAATGGAATGATCTTCCTCATGAGAAACCCAATGAAATGGGATTCAGAAAAAAAACTTGTTATTATTCCTAATAAAAAATCTCATAATATGATCAATAATATTAATTTTTTTGAGTTTTTTGACCCATATAATATGAGAAAGATAGAATTTCAAGGTGGAAACAGTGGAAGGAAATTTCAATTTTCCTTATGTAAAGAATTTGGGAAGATAAATCAAGTAGAATGTTTTAAAGGAACCTAATGATGCTTTGGGCGAGGAAAATAAAGACACAAAGTAAGTAATTTAAAAGGAAAAGTGAAAGGTTTAGTTAATTCAATGGATGAGAATAATGGTATTCCTAGGGAATCATCGACATTTAAATGTTTTAAATGTGGAATGTATGGTCATTATGAAAATAGATTCTCTATGGGAAAATATTATGAAGAGAATCAATAGGGTTGTATGAGTAATTATTATATTTCTAATGATGAAGAGAATAAAAATGACATATGAGATAGAAGAAGTGTTAAGGAATAGAATGATGGAGCGTAGTTAATGGTTTAAGAAGTAAGTGGAATGATCAAGTCTTTATGTATTTGAATTCAAGAATAATGCTGTAGAAGTAATTTTATGGTATTATGGAATAACGAAACATCTAAGGATTCTTCCACAATATTTTTCCTTAAGTATTTAAAAGTATATGTTGAATGGTACTGGTAACCATGAAAAGTGATACATATGGTAAGGTTATATTTTTTGAGAACACGTGATTAAGGTAAAGATAACCCTTAATATGTGCATGATGTTGGGATAATAATAAGATAAATTGATGTGTGATTATGATAAAATAAATGGGATAATATTGATAAACCTAGAACTGATTAGTAATGTGATGACAAGATGGTTTATCGAATTATTTTATAGAATGTTTGTATTTATGGTATGAATAAAGAGTTAATTTTTGAAAGCATGTATGTTTTCACTAAGGTTCTATGGTAATTTAGGTTATTAACATATTTCAATAGAATACATGATAATGATCTTCGCTTGTTTGGTGTTTAAAAATCCAGAGCTACATAAAGTTTTTGGGGTATTAATAATAATTTGAGTTTGAAAATTTGGTGACCATCATTTGAAAGTTTTGGATTTTAATATTTTAGAAGACTATTTATGAATATTTTTACATTGAACATTAGATGAAGTTTCAGAGATTAATGATTTAATTAACCATATAAATATTTATGTGCATTAGATAACCTTTTGTAACCATTTTTTATGATGAAAACTAGAGACATAAGGAATGAATTTTCATCCCATTATGGATCTTATGATCCACTAGTTCTTCAAGCATTACAATTTCAACTTCATTTATTGGTGTAAGAAATGAAGTGGAAATTGATCAAGGAACAACTAAAGAGTGAGATTATACTTATGAGATGAAATCAAGTAAGTATATCTTCTCTAATTATTTTGAAATAAAATTTTATCCTATTTATGATGATATTAGGGGAATTTTTCAAACTTATTGGGTTTATGGTTTTGTGGCCATTAACCTTATCTTAAAGACATTATCTATCACTCTATATTAGTTCTTGGGGATTAATTTTCCCTTCCAAAACCATATTTTAATTATCAAAAAAATATTTTCCCCATGTGTAAACCTAGTTATGCACCACTTTAGGCAACCATTATATTTCCAAGATCCCCTTTTTAAGGGAAGTTTTATTATTCATTTGTATGATGTGGGTTTCTATGAACGAATTATCAAATGTTAAACCTTTGATGAATGAGTGATGAATTTCAAGGGATAAATTAATTTAAAGGGGGTATAATGTAACACCAAATTATTTCATTGTATGTCTCTTTTTAAATAAATTTAATATCTTCTATAGATTATGTTGCACGAAACACAGATTTGAAATGAACTCCAAAATATTATTATTTTAACACATCCATTACAACATAGCCATTAAATTGGAGGGAATGAATAATATTAAAAATATTATAAAATATATTGTTGTTCAAATAAATTTTAATGTATTAATTAATTATTTTTGAATATATGCATAATTTTTTGTAAAGTTATTTTATTCTTCAAATATATGTTTTCTTCAAAAAAGAGATTTTTATTTATTTCTATGAGAAAATAATTATAGATAATTTATAAATTTTTAAAAAATTTATTTGATAAAATGAGAATTTTTTTTGGATTCATTATGTCAAAATTATTTTAGGATGAATTTTTTATAATTATCTGAAAAGTTTAATTTTTTAGTGAATAATAAAAAATACCGATTTTTATAAAACCATTATTTTATTTATATTTAAAAGTAAATTTTTGATTATAAATTTATCTAAAATTAAATTATATATTTTTAAGTTAGATATAATATAATTATTTATATTTAAACAATCTTTATACCTTATTTTGGTATAAGTACATTTTTGGGCTTAAAAAAATATTTTTCCAAAAAACTGTTTTTTGTTGAGTGTTAATTGTTTAATTTTAAATGTAATTTTAAAACTTATGTGTTTTGAATATTTTTAAAATATATCATATATTTATAATCATGATTTCCAAATTATGTTATAAGTTCATTTTCATTTTTATTAATAAAAAAGCTACCGTGGTAAAAAAATATTTATCATAGTATACGTAAAAAAATGTAGTGGGTTAAAGTTAAAAGGTAAAAGATTAAAATAACACAAAAATACAACATTAAATGGGTGTTTTATGTGTTTATTGAACTTAAAAAGAATTTAAAACATTAATTATAATCCAAATTCTTTATAATTTATGCCACCCAAATATGGCTGACTTCAAATATAAAATGATCATTATCTAATCCCTTAAAACCACCCCTCCACAAGTATAAATACCAATCCTCACCACACCCTTTCTAATAAAAAGCTTGTAAGCTATTAAAATATATAAAAAAACTATCATAACCACTCTACCCATTTCTAAGTGTTTTTGGACTCAACCAAAGACCAATTCCACATTCCTTAAGCAGTCCTTGAAGGAGGCGACATTCAAGAGGTAACTTTCTCAAACAACCTCTCTTAATTTATTTTCCTTACCTTCTCTTTACCTCCTTTATCATTAAAATCCTAATAAATATAATGTCATTTATATAATATAATTTTATATTTATGATGTAATATATTTTATCCACCCATTTTCTCAACTCCTCTTATTCAAATAAGCGAAACCACTATCCAAATTATGGTGGTTAATCATCTTTATGGATAATAATTTTTTATTTTTCATTACCATATTCAAGTATGGTCATAAAAGTATTATTCTGGTTAAATAATATTTTAATAGTTATATTATAACATATTTATTATTATGGATCTAATTAATATACATCATATTAAATAAAATGAAACTAGTTCATGCTGGTCGGAAAAACCACCCAAATAAATTAAACATTTATCGTTAACATTTTATCGAATGAATCATCATAATAATAGAAAGATAAATGGTATATGTGACTATTTAAATTTTTTTAAGTGAATTAATACAATTTCATTTCACTTTTTGAGTTTTATTTAGATTTTATATGAAAATCCATAATTATACACAAATGAACCGACCCTGAAACCATGGAACGAACACACCCAAAACGTTGAAAATAATGAAATATTATTAATTAAAAGGTGGTAATATGTTATAAAAAAATTATATAAGGTATTATAAATATGATTATAGCTATTTAATGAATTAATAATACTATTTAAACCTTTATACATGAGGTTAGAGTACACAAAAATAAAGGGAAGCGTGAGGTAAGTGTTTTTCATATCAATATTAATTCTGTGAGATATATGCCATATTCACCACTTATTTATTTTATGTAGTGTATATAATAACACCAGATATATAATATCATGAATCTCATTATCTTTATGTTATTAAATGTTTCATTTAAAAACTATTCCTTTTATATGGAATATGATTTGACTGATTACAAAGTGGTAAGATATTTATTAAATCAATTGCCATTCATTTGGTTAAACTTCTAATTAATTGATTATTCCATGGTAAGATTATGTGTGAGATTTTTTTGATAATATTATATTATATTTACACTTATTTTACTTTTATTTACATCTGATAAATATAATCAATTCATTTTATTAATCCTCACTAAAATGATATGATATCTATAAGGGGTTTTATTTTAAAAATCATCTTTTTAAAATTTCCCTTAAAACAATCTTTTCCTTCCATGTCCATGTTTTTTAAAATCATTTACATTTTTTTTAATATTATATTAATATTTTTTAAATTAATTATTTCTTATGTATTAATTTTTATAAATCATTTTAAAAGGATTATTTTTTTTCATTTTCTAAATAATGTTCTTTGTGACTTATCCAAAAAATGGAAGAAATATATTTTTGAAACTTATACTAAATTAGTTTATTTTTCTGATCTCATGATGCATCAATGATATGATGTTTTCTTTAAAATATTTAAAACTTATTTTCAAAAAAATATTTTCTTTTATAATTGTGCGGCTCTTTAGATAGAAATGATTTGAAAATAGAAATGCTATTTTTTTCATGAATTATTTCAAGCGATCCCTCAAAAGTATTTTCCATAGAAGATAAAGTTATTTGATTTTACTTATGATTTACTAAGGATATTATTCAAGGAAACTATCCTTATTATTTTTTAGGTTTGGTTTATGATTATGATAGAATAATATTTATGAAACTTGTTTCCTTTCCATAGGTTATTCTACGAAAAAATGTTTATGAAATACAATTTATTTTCATGCATTCTGATATGATTTATGTTCTTATAGATAAAATATTTATGGTTTTCATTATATGATGGGTGGGTCCTATATCTATCTCCAATGCATTGGGTAATTATATATATCTCATGAGATAGACAAGACTGAAATGGGAAGTGAACTTGATTTAGTAAAATAGGACTGCAACAGGAAGTGAACTTGGTTTGGTAAGACCAGAACAGAATGAAGAGTGAACTTTTTCCAGTAATACTGGACTAGAATAAGAAGCGAACTCATTTCTGTAAGACAATAATGGAAAGGGAAGTAAACTCTATTTAGTAAGACAAGACTCGAATGAGAAGTGGAACCAGTTTAGTTCGGGAATTTTTCTGCCATGATAGTCTTGGGAGTGAACCTTGAATACCATAATGGCTTGTGAAGTGAACCCATTCCACTATGATAGTCTTGGAAAATATACTTGACTACTAAGGAAATGATTTTCTATGATTACATGTATGCCTAAATTCCATTTCTTATGATAATATTATTTTCTCATGGCTCATGTTATTTTATATTTCATATCTTATAAACTTATTTTATTTATTATATGACTCAGGATTATGATCACTGATATAAAGGGTATAATTTTCAAATGTTATGTTCATGTTCTTATACACTCATGCTTATGTTATGATTGATATCTCCTTTGTTTACCCTTACTAATAATCTAAGATCTAACTTTTATTATGCTTTTTCCTTACTCACATTAAACCCACAATTTTGGAAGTACAAAATAAAACACTAGACCACATTTAACAACAAATAAAGCAACACTTAATAAAATGAAGAAATAAATAACCTATCAATCTTGGTCTTAAATTTCTTCATCCTATAACACCCCAAGATGATACAAAAGATTATTGCATCAGATAATAATCTCTATGATATTTCCAGTAAATTGGCCATCAATATATTCTTCTGAGTTTTCAAGATGCAGGTTCATGTATGAATCCAATGAGATAAGAAAACCTTTGTATTCCATTACCCACTTGAGATTTACCATAATAGTCTTTCTGGTGAGATTATTCAAAAATGGTTTTGGGTTAACTGGTATACTCATGATAAGGGTTTTAGACCGTAAGGATACCTGAGGGTGGCGGCTCGGACTAGAAGAGAATGGCGGCTGAGGGCGGCAGCCATACCAGAATCGATCAATGACTGCAGGCTGTAACCTTCCTTATGTTTTCCCCAGTATATGAACAAATTTATTAAGTATGATATGTAAAAAAGAGTTCAAATTTTTAAGGAATAAGTAGGCGACAATGTGGATGTTTTATGAACCAGTTTTTTATGTTTTCAAGTTTCCAAATAAACTAAATCCATATGGTTCTAGCATGGTTTTTTTATATTATGTAATGAATATTCATCTATTTATATATAATATCCATGTATGAAAAGATTCTTTTGTTATAATTTAACTTGTTCCCTTATTATTTTTCTAAATCCTGATCAAACCCCATATCTATAATAATAATAATATTATTATTTACTTGACATGCACCAAACTCATAGATAAAATAAATATTGTTTTCACTGAATAAATAAATAAATATTTATTAAAATAATGTTTAATATTTATTTTAAAATTGGTCTATTAACTCCACCCATATCCTCTTCAATATTTTTTGGACCTTGAATAATAACCATTTAAAAAATAAATAAATACCACTACATTATTCACCAATAAATAAATAAATATTATATTAAATGAAATAGAGAATAAATATTTATTAAATATTTAACTCACAAATATTATCTTTAATAACTGGTGAATGAATATATGTGATCAAATAAACAAGAATAATTATTAAACCATGTACGATAATAATATTTTTCCAATACATTAAATTTGTATAGAATTTAAATGAGTTTTTGAATACACTTAATGTGTGACAATCTAAGGAACTTTATCAATGGAAATAGTTTATTAAACCAAAAGTATAAGGCTCAAATCTATAAAAATTCCTAGGAACCCATAGAGAAATAATTTAAATTCTACAATTACAATAACCATATAAAAATGTACACTCTGTAATATAATCACTTTATCATGATATCTCCAACCAAGCAGGTTGCATGATGGTGTCATCATCCTATGTGATCAATGTCTCTTTCTTTGAATTTCTGGAAATGAACTTTCAGACAAAACTTTATGGAAATGGAATTAAATAGGTAGTTCAATTTTCATCAAATGGATCAAGACATCATCTTCCATTTAATAGTAGAACGGATAAATCTTTTTTCACATTATTAATTAAAGAAATTTTAATATCGCACCCCTTATAGAAGTATGGATCAATTAAAATTTTGTTGAAAATCATCTAAATTTCCTTAATGATGGTGGTTAGGGTGTAATAGGAATTCTGAGAGGATTTGAGGAGGAGATAAGGCTGTAACATGTTACTATAGCTCCACCAGATAGCTAGTGGAACATGTAGTAGCCCTATATAGTACTTAGGCCCACTGACCAATCAGTAAGCCATGGACAACTATTTGGTGGAGGCTATCAGCTAGCTCGTGGCCTCCTAGGTAGTTTTTAAATGATGGGAAGCCCTATTATTTCATAATTACCACCCCTTAATGTAACTTCCCATGTTTTTAGAAAGCACATTATTTACATAAACTATATGTTTATAATTTAAAACTTTTTTTTATCTATTTGTTCAAAGAAATTGTAATTGATTATACAAAAATTAATAAAATATAATGATAACACTAATTTTTTTTTTATTTTATAGTAAAACATTAGAATAAAATCACAAGAAACTAAGTATTACACACCATGGATGATTACATCAATTAAAACTGCAAAAATTAAAAGGGAATAATAAATTTAAAGGAATAATATCTTTAAAACTAGAATATCCCCTTGAACATCATCACCTTTAAAAATCACCATTTGTTTAAGAAACCAACAATGAGAAAAAATACCATGAAAGGAGAAAGCATGTTGTGAGATTTAAAATGAAAACTATAGAAATAGTAAGTGTGAATGGAATACGTTTAGTAAGGTTATATATATAAGAATGAAATTTGGTCATTTCAAATATGGTCATTGTAAATATGGTCATTGAAAATATAGTCATTAAATATGTGTTCATTGATATATATATCCAATTGGTATACTGAATTCATTTTTGGTTAAGTAGTAAGTTTAAAATAATATAACTCACAATGAAATAATAGCATGATATTAAAATATAATATATATATATATATATGCATTATGTAAAAATATTAATAGTAATATTATTATAATATTATAGGATTTATATATAAAATTAAAATAAATATTTTAACATCAATGATGTAGTATAATTAAATTTAATAATATAAATAATTAATTTTAATTGAATTTGTTAAAGAGTATTTAGTATAAAAGTAATATTTTTTAAAGAACGATTTTGTTATGAATTTTATATTTTATCCTAAATTATTAAATTTATTTTTTTTAAAATATTATTATATATTAAATAATATATTAACATAATTTAAATTATAAATTGATTTGAAATAATAATAATAACACAAAATGTTTAAAAACACCATTTTTTAAATAAAAGTAGTTTATCCCTATTATTTTTATTTCCATTATAAATCTAAATATATAAATTTTATAATTTTAATTAGTTAAAATTAATAATATTTTTGAGTTTATAATTTCAAAATTATCATAGGGTGACATTTCGAGTTTTTTTCTAGAAAATTGATTTTTAGGTGAATAGTGAAATATACCAACACTACGACTTTTATGCCATTGTTAGTATATAAGCTTGACATAGAAATTTATGAAACATTTTTACTGAAAAAATATAAATTTTAGAATTTAAGTTATACATTTTAAAATCTTTATTGTAGTTTATAAACTAATATTTGATATTTTAAAACTCAATAAATATTTTTCACAATTTTTTTTAAATACATTATATATTTATTATTTTAAAATTAATTTTTAACACTATTTTAAATTTAGTTAGAATAAATAGATTTAAAATTTATAAATAGTGGGTAAAAATTAACTTATAACAACCAGTTTATTTTTATCTATAAATATTAATTTGCCTTAGGTAAAAACTAGTTTCTACAGTTAAATCTTAAATGAAAAAAGTAATAATTGATGTAGTAAAGGGATTGAAATTTTTTTCTAATTGACTATTTGAGATATTTTATACTATATATCACCATTAAAGTAATTATTTATTATTTTTTTCCACTTTACATGTTTAACTTTTTCTTCCTTTATATTGATTTAAAATATTTACAAAAAATCAATTCTCACCACATATAAAAGGGGCCTCTCATCAGTCCTTTAAGGAAATATTAAAAATTTAGTTTACTTATGAAAAACATACATTTTTACTTCCATTATAATCTAATTTCACTCTCTTGAGATTATATACATAATATATTATCTTATGAAATCAATTTCTAAGGGATATTCCAAGGAAATCTCAAAGTGCTCCCGATGAGTAATAATTTTTACTTGACTTATTTCCTTTATATTTTTATTTTTCAATTATAAATTTCAAATAACAATATAAATAAATAAATATTATTCATATAATTAATTTAATTATTCTATGGGAATAACAATTAATTACCTTCCCTTTTTTCCTTAATAAAAGCATAAGCGTCATTCATGTTTGTATGCGCAAACTACAATTTTCACAAATCATCATGTTTCATTTTATTTAACCACCATACAAGGTTGGTCATGATGTTTAGTTTAATTATTAAAGTAATATTTCTATATCTTATTTTATATTCTTAAAAGGTAAAATATATTATACATTTCTTCCATTCCATGGAAAACAAAATCCTTAACCATGTGAACGTGTGGACTGCCACCTCCTTGGAACGGTTGATTTTTATTTTTCTTTCCATCATCTACTTGAGTGGAAGGTAATGATAATTCTTTTATTGTAAATATATTAATTTTATTATGTTATTAAGGTTATGGTATGAAAAATTGGATAACCTATTAATGATATGATCAATAAACAACCACCATTAATTCAATCATTTTAAACAAGCATACTAAGAAGAAAATATTTCATTAAAGTTATCTAATAATTTTGTATCCATTAATTATTATAAATAATTTAAAATTATGATATATAAAAATAATAAACATGAATTTATATCATTATTCTACTTTTATAATGATATTTCAATTAAATTACCTCATAATCATCTATTAATCATAGAATGTTCATGTTTAGGTCGGTTTGATCACCAAATTGAATAATGATATGAAATTATATCATGGATGACTATAAAATCATAATTAATGATTTAATATGATATAAATGTTTAAATAATTAATTTTTTTTGGTTTTGGAAATGGTACTTCAATATTTATTGCAATAATTAAGAAGACACCCTTCATTGGTTATAAATCATCAAAATTAGATTATTATCAATTTTATCTTCTAGGATAAAGAATGAAACACACATGAAAGTAAATTTAAACTCAAAATAACATAATAAATCACCCCTTATAATAAATTTATTTCTTTTGAAATGATGAAATTTGGAAGAAGAATGGATACTAACACCACTCTTATGAAACTAGTATAAACCATTAAAGTTACAAGACACACGATGCGGGAAAATTGGTAAAAACTAACTAATATATATATGTATTTAAATATTATAAATGATGAGTATAAATGATAATTGTTTTGAATATGGTTCTTATTTTTGTAATTAATGAACCTAATTTAGTTGTTTAGGATGTTTGATAAAAGAGAATATTGGATTAGGAGCAGGGTAAGGGTTTTCATTTCAAAAATATTCTCTTTGTGAAATGTTTTCATATTATGAACCTAATTTATTTTACATGGTGTATAAAATTTCTATTTTGGATATTATATCATGAAATATGTTATATTTATAGTAATTTATTTCTAATTTAAATCTCCCTCTTTCAATACAATTTTATTTAAATGAGCCAAATTTTAAAAGCGGTTTTCTAAGATTAAATATTTTTCTTGAGATATAATCAGTATACATAAATTATAATCTTTCAATATTGAATTAATATAACTTATTATGATATTATTTTTTATTTAGATCTTTTTTATAGGGAAATTATGTTTCACACCGAAGTCTTATTCCTTGATGAATCTATTGTTTCATAAAACAATTTTAGTTTGTTAAGAATAATTCCCATATCTTTTAATAGATTTTTTCTTCCATATCAGTTTTTTAATTCCCACCACTATTCACCTTTAACTAATGGAAAATAATTTTTTTATATCCGATTATCCTTTTAATACACTTTATTCTTTTAAAAAAATTGTTACATTAACCTTTTAAAAATGTGGGTTTTTAACACAGGCATTTTAAAATATTGAGAAAACTTTTCCTTGAAATGATCTTATATTCTTCCCTATAAATTCAAATTTTAACAAATCTGTTATTTATTATAAAGTTATATTTATTATAATTTGTTTTTAAGTAATGTTTTGAGAAGTTTTCTCTTAATCTTAAAAAATGTTTTCTGAAAGTGACTTAAAAATCACGTCTTTTTATAGTGATATTAAGAAATAATTTTTAATAAAAATACCTTTTGTGATTTCTATTCAATTTTAAAATTATTATTCTCTAATGAAGTACTAGTTCATAATTAACGCTTTATGTTATTTTTTTAAAACTTATTTTGGGTGATCTTTTTTTGGTGTCAAATTATCATGTTTTTATGTGATACTATTTGGAAATTTCATGAATCCCATTTTATTCTCTTGGGTTATTTGAGATAAGATGAATAATTTTATTTTAAATTTAACTCATATTTATGGATGATTATGTTTGGGGTCCTATATCAACCTTCAATTCACTAATTAAGGTTTTATATCTCATGAGATAACTATAGGAATTGAGTAAGGAATGATCACTCCACTATAAGAATTGAATAAGGAATGCTCACTCCACTATTGGAATCATGTAATTAATGATCAATGTACTATGATAATTAGGTATTTATTCCTATCACACTATGATACTGAGAAGGTTATGACTTCCCCACTATGGTAATTAGGTAGTGTTTCCTTCTCTATTATGTTATTAAAATCAGGTGGTGAAGCCTACTCCACTATGTTATGTTTATCTATGATCATGTTTTTTCCATATCATTTTCATAAGTTATGATTTATTTATATGAAATTAAAAATGTTTATGATATTCCATGTTCTAAATATTTTCTATTTTCTTATGTTATGTTTTAATGTTTTGTTTGATTTCCGTTATGTGTTTTTAGGACATGTTTTGATGAAATTTATTTGGTATTATATTTATATGCTGTGATCCTTAATTCTCAATCAATTTTTATGATTTTCACATATGATCCCATTATATTTTATTATGATATTACTCCTTTACTAATTTTTACCTTCATGTTTATAATCTACCCACTTTTACTAGTTAATAATTTTCCCTTACTGAGAATTTATTCTCACCCATTTATTATGTTCCCATTACCCAGGTTATAAAGATAATTATATCATATAAGATGTCTAGAAGAAGGTCGATAGGAGCACTGTTATTGAGAAATTTTCACAAGTATTATAAAATAAGATGTTTTTTAGTTATCCTCTAAGACTATTAAACCATTTGGTCCTTGAGTTTTGTAATTATTTTTAAGTGGTATTAATTAAACCATGGTATCAATGCATTATTTATATATTCTAACCTTGGTTATCCATAGTAAATATTAGATTAGGGTTTATTTATATTTGTAGATTAGTTTTGTTACATTTGATATTAAGGTAATATAACTTTAGTGAGAACCCAAGGAGAAATTATAAGTATATGATAATATCCAAATGTTTTTGTAAAGTCTTGAGAATGTGGTTTTCATAGAAGTGATATCCTTATCTAGATACTATCAAGTGGATACAATTGTGGAATATATTTTCCTATGGATATCTCACCCAAAAGGGTTGGTTGATAATTGACTTGATCATCACTATGATGCATGATGATTGGGCATAAGACTGCCCACCTGGATAGACACACTTAGGGGTTATGCTTTTAATGGTTATATTCTCTTTAAAAACTACTATAAAAAATTTATTTACTAGTTACTTTGAGGGATTAGGTTGATAATAGTTTAAACTAAACAGAACTATATGGCAATATAATAATATTGAATAACAAGTGATTTTAAAGTTGAATTCCTTTTTATGATTATGATAATTCCCCTATCTTATTAATGTTTCATCACTCATGTCTACCCTATTGGTTTTATTAATGGATGGTACTAGAATGAACCAGGGTTGTGAGGGATAATACATAGATTACCTCAATGAAAAAACGATCATAATGGGAGCTGGAGTGATAAAACCTTGAATTATGCCAAACTAGATATCATGAAATATGACTAACAATGAGAAAATTATCATAGTCCCAAATACCAGAAAGGATATAATTTTATATTCCCATGAAAGATCATGTGATAAAGATGATAAAGGAATGAATGTTTAATTTTATATATATCAAATTTTTTGAAAGAATCACCAAGGGAATTATTATAAGGGTAACGTAAGATCCTTTACTTGTGGAAGAGGGGGTCATCGAGTATCAAACAATTAAGAAAAAATGAATATCTCAATTAATATGATTAAAATAAATAAATTTTATCTTAAGTTACCAATAATAATTCAATGTATTATGTGTGGGGAACTTTGGAATTATTCTAGTCAATTCCCTAATAAAAGGACTAACCAAGATGATGAGAATCCCCAATCTCCAACACTAACCGGACAATAAAAAACCTATTTAAGTACAACTATTGAGGTGGATCCTACTATTTAAGGTGCATATACCATCCAATCCAGAGTTTTATAAGTGTTGGTGTAATTTTATTCTTATATCTCTAGTATATCTAATAAGTTTTCTATGATTATTAAATTACCACCCTGATGATTTTATTATCGAATAAATCTTTTGGTGGTATGATTTTTGTTTCCTATGTTGTAGTTTATAGGAATGTGCCTTGTGGAAATATTATTATTCTTTATATAAATTTCATGTGACTTTAGTAATGGATTTGTTCCATCCGCTTGGAGGGAAAATTATTTAGATTAGGGAAAACACATTTCATATTAACCCATGATATTATATCAATGAATGGATGATAATAAACACCCTCTAGAAAAAAATTATATAATTTGGTTCTTGATATCAAATAATAACTGAATCCTATCCCAAATAGTTAGAGAAAAAAATCAATATTAGTTATAATCATATTTTGAAGAAATAAATATGTTTCCCAAGTTTATTTGGTTAGTATCTCTCTATAAATTATATCCCAATTCATCTTTATAATTTAAATTACCATAGATATTCCTTTTGGTATGTGATAATTAAAATTGTGAGGACATAATTTATTTTGGGGGAGGGGAGAATATAGTGCCCCAGGTTTTTAGGAATCATATTATTTTCATAAACTATATGTTTATTATTCTAACATTTTTTTCTATTTTTTCGAAGGAATTTAAATATACTAGCTAACATGTCATACAAGATAGGAATTAAACTAAAAATAATTTAATATTTCATAGTAAAATGTTACAAAAAAATCACATGAAACTAAGTATTACACATCATAGATGATTACATTCGTTAAAACTACAAAAATTAATAGGGTAAAATAAATTAAAAAGAATAGTATCTTTAGAACTAACATCTCCCCTAGACTACCATCGACTTTAAAAATCACCATTAGTAAAAAAATTTCAATAATGAGAAATAATACCATCAAGAGAGAAATCAGGCTTTGATATCTAAAATGAAGACTATGGAAATGGTAAGTGTGAATAAAATAAATTTAGTATGGTTATATATATAGGAACAAAGTATTTTCACTGAAAATATTATCATTGAAAATATGGTCATTATAGATATGGTGTTTGTAAACATATCCAACAAGTATACTAAATTTGTGTATGGTTAAGTAGTAAATTAAATATAATATTACTTATAATGAAAGAAAAAATATGATATTAAAATATTATAAATATAAATATATATATTTATGCGTTACATATAAATATTAGTATAAATATTATAAACATATGATATGATGTGTATATAAAAATATAATAAATATTTTAATATCAATGGAGTACTAAAATGAAATTTTATAATATAAATAATTAATTTTAATGGTATTTGTTAAATCATATTTAGTATAAAACTAATATTTATTTTTCTTCTTCAAGGAACCATTTTGTTATGTATTGTCTGTTTTATACTAATAGATTAAATTTAACATTTTTAAAATATTATTATATATGAACTAATATATTAACATCATTTATGTATTGACCCACATCTCTATAGGTTTGAAAATTCTTAAGGGAATTTGAGGTTTTGGTTGGTGGATGGTCAATTTTTAGGACTATGTCTTGGACTGGGGGTTTGACCCTTTAGAAATATAAATGAGGAGTTTATGGATGGAACAAAAGGCCCAGGTGGATACCTAAGGATTTAGAAGAACCAACGAGGGTAATAAAATATATTTGGGATACTATAGCAGCCATTGGCCAATCAGTGAGGGCCACCCACTCGCCTGAGGTCTACCCAGTAGTCTGGGTGGAGTGCCCAGACCCATTGGCTAGCTGGTGGTGTCTAGCATCTATCTGGTGGGGCTAATGGGTAGATTTTTTAATTAAGGGATTTTTTTAATTCTACAGATACACTTATTCCCCCCTCTTAACACCCAACACTTACTCAAAGAAGGTGATGAAGGGGAACTCTCCTTTGTAATTTTGGATCCACCATGATCATATCTTGGGTGTTTCAAGTGCCGTTCAATACGGTTGATTCCTACGGGTATGTCTAACCCCATAAATACCTTAAATATCAATTTATATTTCTTTTTTCTTGTTAGAACCTTAATTTGATGAATTTAGGTGTTCCATCATGGAAGCGGTGCATCAGGTTTGCTTCAAGTAGTGATTCTTGGTAGTTCAAATTTTCCATGGTTGATGTAGGATGTCCTTAGCATGTTATGAACTCTGTGTAATTTCCCCCCCTATATTTCATGTGTGTGCATGTACATATACCCATGATAACTATGATTTTTATGTTAGTGTGAGTGAGTGAAGCTTGTATCAAATCTGAAGTCTCGTTAGAGGGGGATCATGGGTTGTGTGACTTGGAATTAGTGAAAATTACCCTTGTACCAAGAATTAACATAGAGATGTACACTTAAAACTTTGGGCTTGGAATGATCTGTTATATCTATAATGAGGCTTGGGTGGTTGGGATTGATGATATAAGGGTATGGGTAGTGTATTCTCTGGTACATGTCCCTTGGAAATGATATATGAGTGATGTGTTGTAGTGATAATGATGGGGACATCTATTTTGGAAGAAGGAACCATGCGGTATCATTTTGGTTCAAAATGGGATATGGTGACTTGAATAATTAGTATGGGGGTGTGGTTGGTGAATTACGTCAGCCATGAGTCTTTAATTGGTGAGAGGGTGGTTTGAATAGGGTTATATGGGTTCAGATATCTGCTTGGGTAAACAGGATGGGGAAGTTCCGTTTGGGATTTGGATAAGTTGGGATGACTCAGGGAAGTAATGTAGGGGATTGGGTGATTTTTTATACATATTTTCATGTTATGAGTGTATGACCACAAGTGAGGTGATTTAGTTTTGTAGCGATGAATACCTTTATGAGGGAGATATTGGGCAGAGGTTATGACATGGTGCTTGCCCTTGATTTTTTTTTTCTGAACACATTTATTGTATAGGTATGTGGCCTGCCTTGACCATGCCGAGATTGGATGGTGTGAATTTTGGGCATCCCAAAAACACTAAGTATGGGTCGATGTGTGTGTTGGGCCTCTTAGAAACCCTTTCAATTGGATAGTGTGATGATAGGCCTCCAAAAAACCATCAGGATGGAATAGTGTGATGATGGGACACCCAATAACCTTATGTATGGGTTGGTGAGATTCTTGGGCTTCCCAAGAACCTTTAGTATGTGATGGTGTGATTAGTTGGCCACCCTAGAACCCTTAGGTATGGGCCAATGTGATTGTTCGACCTTTCCAGAGTCTTCAAAGATGGGTCTGGGTACTTAATGAGGCCATGACCTATGATCTGGTGTGAATTATGAGATATTTATTCTTATGAGCATATGATAGAACATTCCTTATGGTAATGAGATGAATCAGGTAGATCTAGGGTTTATGGCAGACTAGTTTTCACATAATGGCTCGATGATATGTATGTTTGTTTGTGTATTTTTTCCCTTTATCGCATACACTTTTATATGACCAAATGAATTTCTGTTAAGGAAAAATTCATGGTTTCATAATCGGTTTATACTCACACCATGAATATAAATCTCAGTGTATGTGAAAATTGTATTGCTTAGGTATTCATATGAGGGATGGGAACCTACTATGGTAGTTGTGCAGGAGGAGTAGTTTGGTTGAGGTGATACAGAGGCATACTCTGAGATCCTTATAGGGATATCCTTTATTTATTTTTACATTTATTTTATCTATGTGATACCACATGTGGATATCTCCTTGGGTGTTTAATGACTTATATTCGATTTGTTATAACATTTATTGTTGTTATTGTTGTTCATGTACTTTATTTCGACCATTTACTCTGATTACTACTTCCATTATTGTGTAATTTGATTTGGATTCCTATTATTAAGGGAATAATATTTCCATGTCTTACTTAGGACCTTACCTATAGTCTATAGCCTCTTTATATAGGTAGACTATAACACCCGAGACTTTTATGTTATATAAATCATCAAAGGAATATTTTTCTACACACAACACTTTCTTGGCTTTCTTTACACGAAATCATGACCTTCCTCGATAGCTTGCGTCGTATGCAATACCGAGTTTCACTAAACAATGATATGCTAATAAAATATTATTAAAACTAGCCGTTATGAATAGTAATAGCCACTTTTTGAAATTTTATAAATTTTATTTTTCAAAATGAAATTCATTTTTGGATTCAAAATATCGAAATTATCTTAGGGTGAAATTTCGGTACTTTTCGGATAACTTTCATTTTCTGATGAATAGTGAAAATTACTAAATTTTAATTAAAAAAAACGTTTTTAATAGAAATAATTAATAGTGATAAATTATTAATTTGAGTGGTTTTAAAGTATATTTAGAATATATTTTTACAATTTAATACAATGTTGGTCATCGGATGTAATTTCACATTTAAACCAGACATAAACAAATGTCAATCTTTTGATAGTTATTATCTCTTAAGAACACGCTATTTGTTTTGACGACGAGAATTAATTTTTTAAATTAATTAATGCAAATGATATTTTTTGAATTTGATAAAATGGACATCATTTTTGAATTCATAATATCAAATATAGCTTAGATCTAATTTTTGGTATTTTTCTGGAAATTTTCATTTTTTGATGAATAGTGAAACCACTAAGTGGTAGTTAAGAAAAATGAATTTTTCATAAAACTTAATTTTACCGCTTCTGTGAGTGGAATTTCAAAAATCGGAGAGACACGGTTGATGTCAGAAAGTAAAATGTGGTTCAATGAGATGAAAATAATTTTTGGTGAATAGTAACTTTTTACTTTTTTTTTACCACGGTTAAAAGTAAATAGGGTAATTAAGGTTAAAAGTGATATTATTATTACCCTAACACATGTCCTAATTCTATTGGATAAGTGTAATTCGACCAAAAACAACCTTAGGAATAAAATATGACCATTTAGGCCCACTTGGATTAGATTAGGACATTTATTATTAATTTATTTAAAGAAGGGTTAAAATAGTTAAAATCAATGTTTAATAAGTAAATCATTTTTAATATGGGGTTATACATAAGATAAATTCGACTATAAATATTAATTAGAAATATGAAAATATTTCCTACATAATGGTATTTTATTTTTAATTTTTAGACCTTAAATAATTTAATTTATTTATGATACAACGATGATGTAGTAATTATCTTACTAATGAAATATTGACATAATTGATGTTATAAATACCCAAATAAATATAATTTGAGACTTTTTATGAACTAAATTAATTTTATGGGTTAATATGACATGTTAGGATTGATTTAATTAACTTTGGTCGAAGTAATCATTCTGTTATCAGTTTCAAAAAAATCAACTATTGAATAGTGTCAAAATTGACATAAAATAGTTTTTAAAACAAATATTATATTATTAATTGTTATTTTAATCCTAAAAATCTAAGGTTCGTCAAAATTACTTATATAAGGTTATATATATTAATAAAACACAACTTGGGGGTCTCTTGGATGTATATGGTAAGTTTATTAACTATATAATATAAAATACAAAGTGACATTGTAAATGTCAATATAATTAACTTAGAGTTAAAACTAAAAGATAAGGTTAATATAATGACCTAAACTTGTATAAATTATATTTTATGAGAGGATTTCGACCCATCCCCACCTTATATTAGAAATAACTCAATTTGGAGCTATTTAGAACCGAACTTGACTTTATAATAAAATAATATTTTTAGTTATTCCAAAGGTGCCCCTCTCCTCCCTTATAAAAGGGCACCTACTCCCCCTCTTCCTTACACCACTTGGAGCCTTCAAGCTCGTCCAAACCCTGAAAATTTCTTCTCTCAACTTCCCTAGAAACATCCTAGAGGTTCTGGTCTTCTTCAAAGACCTATTTTAGTGCCCTAAAAGGAGGTCTCAAAGAAGCACTTCAAAGAAGAGGTAATGTCCGTTACCGATTCTTTCATCTTTATTTCTTCTTCCACTTATTCTTATTTAGTTGTTTCATTATGAAGTAATAACATCAGTATCACTCATATACTGATATTTTATTATAAGTATGAAGCAACCCTAATTTACCATCTATCCATCCTACGGAAAAAGAAATCACCACGCGTACGTACGTACGGAATACCGTCTCCACGCCGTAGTGTAATCTATTTTCCACCACCACCTTACTTGGATGGGTATAATGGTGTAAATAATAACTATATATGACTATTATAAAGTGATATTGATTCTTAAATAGTATACATACACTCCAATACAATTCCAGGATCATAGGAACGATATCATCACTCGTGCGTACGTACGGAATACCGTCTCCACGATGTGATGCGACTCGTTCTACATGATCTTCATTTCATAAAGATTATATAAATGAATTGAATGAATGAATATGATTTATATTACACTAATACCATTCTTTAAATGAGGTATCTATAACCTAAAGATAAGAATACGAATTTATTCGACAAAACACGCATAAGAACAAAAAGTAATAAACACCCGAATAACAAGTAGTAATGAAATATTACTAATAATAAGCTAAGAATATGACCATATATGATATCATAAAAATAATTATGATTCTGTAATAAGTAAATAACATTATTTAAATCATTATACAGGAGGTTCGGACACGTACAAAGCATATCGGAACAAAGGTAAGGGAAATATCACAATCTCATTTTTATCCGAGATTGTTTATACTTTGGTATTTACTGGGGTGTATTTTATCATCCACACCCATGTTTACTAAATATGTAATATTATTTCTATCCACCTAAAATTGTTTAAATCCAATTTTACCCTTAGGTGACTTTTTAGTAAAAGATTTGAAAGGAATCTTTTGTCATTTTTCGTACGAGGTACTTTTTGACTTTTCTGACAAAAGTACGAGAAGAATGTTTTTTTAACTTATACGGCATGAATGGATTTTTAAAAAATTATTTCCAAGAATCTTCCTTTACAAGTTTTCAAGTTTATTTTTAATCAACTTCTTTTATTTTAGAATTGTATGACATGTTTAGAAAGGAAAATTATTTTTGAAGTAGAAAGGATATTTTCCTCAAGAATGGAGTTCAAGTGTTTTTTCAAAATTATTTTCCATCTAAGAAAATAAAGGGTTCTGTTTCTATCGCTATTATTACATTGATTTGATCATGTTGTGATGGAATTATATTTATGAATTCCTTTATCTTATATGAATTGTTTTATGATATCACGATGTTTAAGATTCCCATTTTTATTACATGGGTTATGAAATGATGTATGATTTATGATTTTGTGGCACACATAAGAATGGTATAATTATGAGATGGGTGGGACCTATATCTCCCTCCAATGCATTGGGTAATGATTTTATATCTCATGAGATAGACATGGCTGAAATGTTAGGTTATACCGGTTTAGTGAAACAGGACTGAAACGAGGGTGACTCAGTTCAGAAAGGAAATTTGTCCACTAAGATAGTCTTGGAAATGAGTCTTGACTAATAAGAAATGATTCTCTATGATTATGTGTGTATGACACAAAGTTTCATGTTTTAAGTTATGATTATTGGGATTATATTTCACTTCTATTATTTATCCCATGTTATGATATTATGATCTCTTTTGCAGGATAAGATTTCCAAAAGTTATGTTCTTATGTATATGATGTGACTGATATTTCTTTTGTTTACCCTTATAGAGCATTTGAGCTCACTCCCTTTTATGTTTTCTTTTACCCAGGATATAAAGAAAGGTTTTAGGTAAAAAAAAGGAAGATCTTTATGGGAGATGTTGAAGATCTTTCACCACGATTAGAAGATTATATTCCTAGTTTCCAAAGACACTAAACTATTAAGATCCTTGTGTGTGTGTTTTTGTTATGTACTAAGTATTCCGCAAAAGTAATGTAATGTCCATATATGTCAAGATTTGGGTCTCTACATAGACACACATGAGGTCATGTACCACCTCAACTTAGACCAGGTGTTCCGGGTCAGGGTGATAAAAAATGGAACCAAAACCTCTTTTTGTTTTGACTAACTATTTTGGAAAATTAAAAAAGAGATAGGATGTTGTTAGGGATTTGTAAGAAACTAATGCTTGGGAAAATATGAATCATGTATAAGGTAAAGGTTTTATTTCCATGGATGGTATTGATATTCTTTCTATTCAATATTACTGTTTACTGATTTAACCTCAAGTGATGCACACAACATTTGGTCATAATGATTTGTTTTTTATTATTTATGGGATTTTCTCTTAGATCTATTAGAAAGAGTGTGTGAGTTCATGCATCATGGATAGATTTGTAGGTTCACATGTGATGCACTTGGTTGTATGTAATTTATATAGTCTTAAATTAATTAAATTCCTATGAATATATATTCATCATTTCGCCAAATATATTATTAGTTAAGTTTAATTAATTTAGTATTAACATGTTTTAATTTTGTTATGAATGACTATGACTAATGTGTATGTATTGAAAAAATGTAATTGTTCCTTGGATTATTAGGTAATCATTGTTTATGTGTGTATTCTTTCCATTGGAATGTTTGTTGTTGAGTTTTCAAAATGATTTTGAAAATAGTAAAAAATAACTTGGCATAAGAGTTTTTGAACAGATTTCATTTTTTTGGGTTTTATAGGGATTATTGAATGAAAATTGGTTGTGAATTTTTTTTCATTGGATAGTTAAATTTTAATTATTAATTTAAATGGTTTTTGTCTTGTTGGTACATGACTTGGGTAAAGTGTGGGATCTTTATGAAATGGTTTAAAATAAGAAAAATGGTTGGATTTTATCCGTTGGTTTTAAATGTAAAGGGATTTTTATTTAAATAGTTTTAAAATGGGTATAAAATGGTTTCCAAAAAGTCTGGTCAAAATTTTGGTTGAAATATAATTTAAAAAATGTAAATGGTTTGGATCATTGATTTGGATTTTTTGTTTGAATCATTTTCCAATTTTAAAAATATTTTTATGATGTGCATGTTAGACCCTTTAAGGGCCTCTTACTTTCATTGTTTAATGTGGTTCATAACACAACAATCATGTTTTTTATTGTGATTATCACAATTGGTGGTGTTCCTTGTGTGTGGTTTGGTGAATATCCTACCTGAGGGGATGGTCTTAGAGGTGGTTAGATGGTTTGGGCCTAATGTGCTTGGTTATCAATGGTCCCATAGAAAGGGTTGTGTTGTATTATGACGTCCATGTGGTAGGGATGTGGAACCTATAATGATTTGGATAATAGAGTGTTATTTTAGGTAGAGACCCATGAGTTTGATGGGTTTTTGTGGGTTGTCTAATGAGGATATTGAGATGTGGGTGTAGGTGGTAGAGTTAGGCCAATAAAGATGAATGAAAATGGTTGTTCTTGGAAAATATTGGTTCTGTACTAGTTAATGGGATGATCCATTTTTTAGGCCTCAAATGGGATGAAATTGGGTTGTTCTATTTTCCTTAGGTGGCATGTGAGATTATTTTTATGATTATAGGCATAAGATGATGTATAAATTAAGTTATGAGACCTTTAGTGGTGATGCTCTATCAATATGGGGATAATAATTTTATTTTTTAGGAGATAATTTGATTTTATGAAGCATGAGTTTCGTGAGTGTTCTAGTGATTTGGTAGATACTGAGAAGTGAATTTTGGAAAGTGGGATAACCAGTAGTTGATATTTCACTACCTGTATTGGTTCACAACATGAACTAGGTTCCCATGACATGGAAGGGATGATGGAAAAATGCTTAAGAGGGCTGGTATTCTAAGATAGAAAACTTATATTGTGGTTTTGGTTTGAAACTAGGGTAATGACTTAGAGTGAGGTGTGACTAGTTTTTGTTCCTTGGAGTGACGTAGAACTTGCATGACATGATGGAACAAGAATATGATAGGAGGTTCCATGATTATAGAAGCATGATGAAAAAAATTTGGGACTCAATTCGCAGGGTTCAAGAAACCTTGGGATTTCAGAAGAGTCATTGGAAAATGACCTTGGGTGAGTGGTTAGAATTGGAATGAAATTCCTATGGAAAATTACTTCAAGAGTATTAGGTGTGGTTGTAAATGTCTTTGATGGGTAATGCCTTGGTGAACTACCTTGGGAGTAGGAATTTTTTGAATTTATAGATCACTATGTGGAGTGTTTTCATAGAGAAGTATAGTAGCGTGATCTAAAGGTTTGTTGGATCAAAGATGCATTAGTGCTCATGGGTGGAGTGTGGTGGTTAACTGTGTATATTGAAGATATGATCATGAAATTTAACTGAGAGTTAGGATTGGTCTATGGTGCTGGTGTAGAGTGTTTTTATGGTGCCTGGGTGTTAGGGAATTATGGTTGAGAGGTGATAGATCATCATCATGTGAGGTTTAATACCTTTAGGAAAAGTCATCTAGATAAGGATTGAATAGTAATTTTGAATAGAAATAGTTGTGGCAAGGTAGATACCATATTGAGAACATCATTTACGTCATGGATAATATGGTTCAAGGATTGAACTAGAGTTTTTGGAGAAAAGACGGTGTATCCAGGTTTAGTGTTGGAGTAGTGTAGTGGTAGCATGTTTGGTGTTTGGAGAAAAAATGTGGATTTAGCAGAGTGTTGTCATGGAAATACCATGATGGGAGATGATTTGGTGGTCGGTGGTGCAATTAAAGGTGAACAATGAGTCTGATGGATAGTGGATTTTATAGAAGTTATTGTGGGGCTATTATCTAATCCCAGCTTAACAGTTAGAAAGGGAAGGTTCCCTTGACCTGAATCTATTAGGATTCAAAAATGTGAGTCTTTGTATGAAATGTTAGCAATTCATGTGGTTTATTTTATTTTATGGACATTGAGGTGGACTATACATGCAATCCAGTGATAATGAAGTTTCTTAGTGCATTTCAGGAGTGAAATGTAAGTGAAATTAACCAGTGTGTAGGTTGTGGTGGTATGTGCATGTAAATGGATGAGTTGAGCTAATAAATGGAGGATTCACTTGGGTGACCATCATAATTGGAAGGTGGGTGTGAAATATTAGCATTATCAATCTAGGTGAGACTTGTATCATTGGGTGGGATTAGTGATGAGATCTGATAATGTTTCTATGACTTGTTGGTGTGAGAAGGACCCCTGCATGGAGTCATTAATGAGACTCCAGTTTGAGGTAGGTGTTTTTTGTGAGGGGAATTAGACATGTGTTGTGGACTAAAAATGATGAAGAACTGTAAGGAAATTTAGCACCTCTCTTTCAAACGTGTGATTATTTGGATTTCTTAGAGAAGCATACTTGAAATGGGAGTTAGACGTAGGGCTGAGAGGCTAGGTTGATCATTGGATATAGTTGGAGATAATTATCTAGGATGATAGGTTATTAAATGGAGAGTTTTAATAGCCCATGTCATTAAGGGTTTGAAAATTTCAAAGGGAATTTGAGTTTTTGGTTAGTGAGTAGTCTATTTTTAGGACTGAGACTAGAATAAGGTGTTTGACCCTTTGGATGTCCAAAAGAGGAGCTTATGGATAGGACTCAATGCCTGATTGGAAACCTAAGGTTTCAGGAGAACCAAGGTAGGTAGTCCAAGATAGGTGGGCTAGTAGAACAACCACCAACTAGATGATGAGGACCAATGGATTATTAGTGGTTTGGCCAAAATTCTAGGCACATTTACTAGACCCATCAGATAGCTAGTGGTGTATAAGGGGTAGCTAATGGGCCTATTAGGTGGATATTTTAACTAAGGGAAATTTGGTAAATACATGGATCCCATTATTTCCCCTCCCCTATTATCCTCTAAACCTCACTCAAATTGGATGATGAAGGGGATCCATAATTGATGATTTTGTCTCTACCAAGATCATTTATTGGGAGAATAATTTTCCATTTGATTAGGTTGATTCTGATGGAAAATCCTAAACCCATAATTACCTTAAATCTCTACTTATCTTCATTTACTCTTATAGAAACTTAATTCAATGAATTTAGGGCTTCCAACATGGAATTGGTGCCACAAGATTGATCCAATTGGAAATTATTGGTGATTCATCTTTTATGTGGTCGAGGTAGGAAGTCCTTACCATGTTAAAAATTTCATATAAAATGGCACTTATTGAATTTCATGTTCTTCTATTAACATACCTATGATACCTATTATTTTGATGTTAGTGTGAGCAGGTGAGGCCTGTATTGATGTTGGAGGCTTTTTAGAGGGGGAGTATGGTTTTTGTGCCTTGGAATTGGTGAAAATGAGTATTGTATCAAGAATTTATGTAGGGGTTTCAACTTAGATGTTTGGGATTATAATGAACTATTTGGGCTTGGTTGAGGCTAGGGTGTCTGTGATAGATGACATAGGGGTTCATGTAGTGATTCCCCTTGAGTGTGTGCCTTGAAATGATGGATGAGAGAAATGTATTGATGGGTTTGTACATTTTTGTAAAACGGTCCCAAGAGGTTTTGTTTTGGTTTGAGAGGGGTTACAATGACTTGCATAAATGGTATGGTGGTTCATGTGGTTAATTACCATGGTCATGTGACTTTAATCGGTGAGAATGAGGTCTGTACCAGGATATACAGGTTTGGATATCTGTTTAGGTTAAATGGATTGGTAATATCCGTTTGAAAATGGGATGAGTCCTTATGACTTAGGAAAGATATGTGGGAGATTAAGTCATGTTCTACACTATTTTGATCTGATTTGAGGATGAACACAAGCATTGTGGTTTGGTTTAGTAGTGACAATGACCTTCGTGAGTGAGATGTTGGGTAGGGGTTATGAATGGGTGTATCCCCTTTATTTTTTTCTTACTCTTATGTTATAAATGTGTGTGGACTTAATTTACAGTGACATGATGGGTTTGTGTGAATTTTGAGCCTTTTAAGAACCCTTGATATGGGCCAGTGTGTATGTTGGGCCTCCCAAGAACCCTCAAGAGGGGACGATGTGTATGTTTGGCCTCCAAAGAACCCTTGGGAGGGTCCAATGTGATTAGGAGCCTTCCAATAACCCTTAGGATGAGAAAATGTGATGATTGGACTTCTAATAAACTTCAGGATGGGATGGTGTGATTAGTTGACCTCCCTAGAATCTATGGGGAAGGTCCGATGTGCATATTTTACCTCCCCAGATTCTTATGGGTTTAGTTGAGGTACATGACGAGGTTGTGAACTGTGATTAGTGTGGGTTGTGGGATACTTATACTTATGAGCTTCTCACGTACCGTTCATTATAGAAATGATCTAAAGTAGGTAGATCTAGGGTTCATGGAATCCTAGTTAGCATACAATGACCCGATGAGATGTATGTTTGTTTATTTATTTTTTTCCTTCATCACACAAAAGTTTATATGACTAGTTGAATTTATGCTAAAGAAGCATTGGTTGTGTCCTAGGGGGTTTATACTCACACCCAATATGGGAATATCGGTGTTCCTATAGGCTTTGTTGGTCTGTTATTCCAATGAGGGATGGGAACCTATTAGGGAACTTGTGTAGGAGGAGTTGGTTGGTTGAGGTGATTCCAGGGAAGAGTCTGGGATCCTTGTGGGGATGTTTTTGATTTATTTTAACATTTATTTTTTATATAGGTAGGAAATATGTTGGGGTATCCCTAGTTGTTGTATGAATTTTATGCCATTATTTATTATATTTTTTGTCATTATTATTGTTCTTATACTCTATATCCACTATTTACTCGGATTATTAGTTCCATTATCATGTACTCTATTTCGGATTCCTGTTACCAAGGGCATAGTCTTCCCATGCCCCTATTAGGACCTTGCCACTAGTCGACAACCTCTTTCATAAGAGGAGGCTTGAATAAGTTCACATACCACCTCATATTAGATTGGGTGATCTCATTTAGTGTGTTACAATTTAAATTATAAATTACTATGAAATAATAATAAGAACACATAATGTTTAAAATATCCATTTTTTAATAAAATTAGTTTATACTTATATTTTTTATTTTTATTAAAATGATAAATATATAAATTTTATAATATTAATTACATAAATTGAACATAATTTATGAATTTATAATTTCAAAATTAGTTTAGGGTAAATTTTTGGGATTTTTCTAAAAAAAATGATTTTTAGGCGAATAGTGTAATATACCGAAACAATGACTTTTAAGTCATTTTAATATATAAGTATGAATTATAAATTTGTAATTTTTTTTTAAAAATATGTATTTATAATTTAAATTACCCATTATAAAATATTTAATATCATTTACAAACCTGTATTGTTTTTTTTAAAACTCATGTAATATTTGTCTAAATTTTTTAAATACATTATACATTTTTTATATTAAAATTTAATAAAATTAATTTTATAAATTTTATAAAAATAAATTTATTTCAAATTTATAATCAGTGGGTAAAATGTATCTAATAAGGATCACTTTATTTTTAGGCATAAATATTAAGTTACCTTAGGTAAAAACTAGTTTGCACGATAAAAAATAATTAAGTTACCTTATGTTGTTCAGGGGGTAAAGGGCTTGAAACTTGTCAAAAAAATGTTTATAATTGAGTGGATGAGATATTATCGACCTTATATCACCATAAAAATAATTAATTTATATTACTATATTCACTTTATAAGTTTAACATGTGATCCCTTTATATTGAGTTATTATATTTAAAAAAATGTTATTCTCACCACTTACAAAAGGGGTATCTCACAACCCATTAAATGAAATACTAAAAATTTGGTTTAATCTTGAAAAAATAAATTTTTTATTTAAATTATAATCCCATTTTACCATATTTATCTTCTGAACACAAGATATTAGCCTATGCCATCCATTTCCAAGGGATCTTCCATGGAAATTTGAAAGTGCTCAACATGAGTAATCATTTTTACTCAACTTATTTACTTTCTATTTTCTATTCCAATTATAATTTTTAAATCCCTATGTAACTATATAAATAATAGTTATATAATTAATTTTATTATTCAATGTAAATAATCATTAGTCACATTTTCCCTTTTTTCCTTTAGAAAAGAGAAAATGCCATTCATGTGTGTATGTGCGGGCTACCAGCACCACCAAGTGTCATGTTTCATTTTACTTAACCACATTACACGAAAGGTCATATTTTTGAGTTTAATAAATAAGTATGGTATTTATAAATTATTTTATATTATTAAATTATAAAACATATTATACATTTATTCAGTTCTATGTAAAACAAAATCTTCAACCTTGTATACCTGTGGACTACCACCTCCATGGAATGACTGCTTTTTTTTCTTTACCACAATAACTTACATGGATGGTAATGATAATGATTTTAATGGATACATATTATGATTATGGTATCATTTATACTCTATTATGATAAATTGGATAACCTACTAATGAAATGATCAATAAATGACTCTTGTTAATTCAATCGTTTAAAACAAGAATACTATGAGGAAAATATTTTATTCAAATTATGTAATAGTTTCATATCAATTAATTATTATTATATTTACTTTAAAATTATGATATATAATAATAATAAACACTCAATGATATCATTTTTCTATTGGTTTCATGATATTACAACTAAATCGTATCATAATCATCCATTAATCATAGTATGTTCATATTTGGGTCGGTTTGACCACAAACTTGAATAATGATTTGAAATTATATCATGGATTCCTGTGAAAAAATAATTAATTATATAATATGATATAACAATATAAATAATGATTTTTTGTTATGGAAATGATACAGGAATATTTAACTTAATTAATCACCAAAATAATCTTATTATCAATTTCATCATCTATAATAAATAATGAAACAATCATGGAAATAAATTGAAAAATAAAAGATCAAAATAAATCATACTTTATATTAAATTTATTTATTTTTAAAAAATTAACTTATGATGAATAATTAATACCAAGAATGATCTTACAAAACTAGTATAAACCATCAAAGTTATAAAACATATATTGTGGGAAAACAGGTAAAACCTATCTAATATATATATGTATGGAATGATTATAAATTAGGATTATAAATGGTTATAGTTATGAATAAGGGTAATTTTTTTGTAATTAATAAATTTAATTTAATTATTTAGGATGTTTGATATACGTTCACAATGAATCTATACAAAGGTAAGGGTTTTCATCTCAAAATTCCTCTCTTTGAGACATGTTTTTGTTTCATGCACCTAATTTCATTTATATGGTGTATATATAACCTATTTTAGATGTTATATAATGAAATAAATTTTATTAATAGTAATTTAATTTGTATTTAATGATCCCTGTTTTAATAGATTTTTATTTACATGCTCCTCAATTTTTAATGTATTTTCTTGACTCAAATGTTTTTCTTGAGACATAATCAGCCCACTTTGATTATAATCATTCAAGATTGAATTATTACACCCTATTATGACATAATTTTATATTTACATATTATTTTCTAGGGAAATTATGTTTCACACCAAAGTATTCTTCCTTGATGAATCTATTATTTTATAAAAAATTTAATTTTGTTAAGAATAATTCCCATCACCTTTAATGAATTTTATTCTATATCCATGTTTTTTCTTCCCCAAAATCTTCTACTTTACCTATTGTAAAATAAAATTGTTTTTATATGTAATGATAATTTTAGGCCCCTTTATTCATTTTAAAATACAATTTTAGTCATCATTTAAGGATGTGGGTTTTTAATAAATGTGTTTTCAAATATTTAAAAGGTGTTTTTCCTTACCATGATCTTATAGTATTCCGTCCTAATACAAATTTTGACATATTTTTTATTTCTTATCAAGGTATTTTTATTTTATTTTGTTTTAAGTAATGTTTTATTAAGTATTCTCTTAATATTAAAAAAGGTTTTTTGAATGTGACTTGAAAATCATGTCTTTTTTTAAAGTGATATTAAGAAAAGAATCTTAGGATTTTTTTATTTGTATTCCATTTTCAAAGGATTATTTTCAAAAGAATTAATGGTTTATAAATAAGCCTATATGTGATCATTTTAATAATTCTTTTCGGTGATCATGTTTTTAGTATCAAATGATCGTGATTTTTAATGTTATACAAATTGGAAAATTTATGAAAACAATTTTCTTCTCATGGGTTATTTATTATGAGATAAATGACATGATTTTAAATGGAACTTATATATATGAAGATGATGGGTGGGTTCTAATATCACCCTCTAATGCACTGATACATTTTTTTATATCTCATGAGATAACTATGGGAATCAAGTAAAGAATACCCGATTGAGTATGGGAATCGAGTAATGAATGCTTGCTCCACTATGGGAATCAAGTAATGAACACTCACTCTATTATGGGAACCAAATAGTTATTCCTTCTCCACTATAGGAATCATGCAATGATTTATACTACACTCTATTAATTAGGTAGTTTTTCTACTCCATTTTGTTATAGTAATCATGTGGTGAAGCCTACTACACCATGTTATGCTTATCTATAATAATGTTTGGGCTAATTATTTTGCATAAGTTATGATTATTTTCCAATATATTCCAAATATTTATGATATTCCATGTTCTCAAGATGTTTCTATTTCTTATGTTGTTATTTAATTATTTTTTATTTCCACTATGTGTTTCTAAGCCATGTTTTTATGACATTTCTTTAGTAATATGTTTGAATTATATGATACTTAATGATCAATTTTCATGACCCCCTCCCACCAAAGATGCCCCTCCTGAGCTGGAAATGGTGAAAGGGAGATAATGACCCCCGAGTCCCACCTTCAGTAGGCCCCGGGATGGCGACTAGCACCAAGGGTATGAGTTTTCACAAATATGAGAGGAATTACCCTTTTATTATTTTAAGATCGGGAAATAGGACAAGTCAACCACCAAAAAGGAAAAGAAAAAGTGTATAGAAATAAACCCAAACCAATCCCACATGCATGTTTAAAGAATTTTATAACAAGGTGCAAGTACAAGAAAGCTCAAAGTATAATACCAAAAGAAACAAGTGTACAACAACAACAACAACTCCAACTGTCCGACTAGTAGGGTCCCGCACGACCCTGGTAGTCCTCCTGGAAACCTGAAAGTAAACGTAGGGTGAGCATACAAGTACACTCAGTAGGGAAACCTAAAGCTCTCGTGCACAAGTGGGGAGACATCCTAATGTCTTGTGTGAACAACAGAAGAAACCTAGCAAGGAATTCTATCCACCCAACCTCACCAGCCACACTCACCAAAAACACAATCACATTAGGTAGTAGTAGTATAATAACAAGAGTATTGGGTACCCCACACCATTTTCCATTAGTTAACTGCTCTTCCTAATGGTGAACTTCCTGACGCTGCCACACTCTCCCCGCTCGCACACACTTGGGCATCACAAACCACACATCCCAACCGCACACACCTGGGCCTCACCACCACGTATCCCGTCCGTACACACCTGGTCCTCACAACCACGTATCCCGCTTGCACACACCTAGGCCTTACCACCATGTATCCCGCCCGCACACACCTGGGCCTCATCCCGAAGATTCTTGGGAAACAATAAAACCTGCCCGAAGTGTCTTGGGCTAAAACCACCCCAATAGAAACCTACCTGAAGGGTCTTAGGTGTAAGGCTGCCTCAAGCCATCACAAATTAGGGAAGAAGGACCAGAAAGGAGCTAGTAATTATGGGAAAACACCCTCTCCCATGGAATGAGAGTGTTCGGCACTAAGTGATCAACATTGGTGGGGTGCGATAAAACACAAAGATACAGATATATATATATATATACCAAACACTCAGCCCAACTTGTGGCTTCTAAATAGAGAACTGAGCATGTGCCTCGACACTGCTACTACGAATCATGCATACAACAAAAAACGCCAACCCTATTTAGGTTTTCATGTTTCAACAGAATTAGTTTACTAATTCCTTAACTAATGGGCATCTATCCACAACCAACCACATCGATTATTCATAAAACATATCCCTACCATCCACAAATCAAGTTAGGAAAACACAAGTAACACAACCAAGTCCTTTTTATTAGCCAACCAAGCCCATTAAATATTATTACCATTACACTATCATGCCCCACCATTCACTAACTTTTCCACTTTCATTTATTAATCACAACCCATAGTTCGTTCACATTCAAACCCATACCTACAGCCCCGCTTCCAACCACCATAACCACAACCACACCATACATCATCATCCCTTGATACCGTTCATCACAACCCTGCTGCCCATCACAAACATAACATTCACACCAACCCACAACCAAGCCAACCGCAGCCCCGCTACTCGCTCGATCCACAATAACCCAAAAAAACACCCCTCTTCACATAAATTAACCCCAACAACACCCACATGTTTATTATTTCAGTTTAGTTCAACCGGGGTGATCACACAAGGGTTCCGAATTTTCATTTAATTATCTAACTTGACGTGATTAACCAATTTCTACATTCCACAAAGTTTCTATCTATAAACAGTATATAAAGATAGGGCAACATTTAATTGCGCAATCAAAGGCCCCCAACGACCGTGAATTTCAGTAGGCATAAGCCTATTCAATTCACAACTAAATATCACAGGATATAAAGATAAACATAACAACTTCCCCATCCCTGTCCTTTAACCAGTTATTATCTTCGTTTAATGGTTCAAACGGTTCTCATGAAAACAAGAGGATACCCACCCCGCATGATGCACAATTTAGAGAGACGAAGGTGAGATCCCTACCTCACAGGTTCTGATAACAATGCTCCTCCCCAGATCAACTTTAGAATACGTCTGTCGGCGTCCATCACTTCTGTCGGGTCTCGGAAAAACCTCCTCAGGTGGAAGTCGGAAAGGAAAGGCCAAAGGAAAGATAGCGGATCTAAGCTCAGAAGATCCACCACATCGTTACGATCCCATGGCCGCTGAAGGATCATTAATCGAAGCTCGGACGAAGAAGTTATGGAAGAAAGAGCCTTCGAGTCTCTTGGGAGAGCTCTGCTCAGAGGATAGGGGAGGAGAGGGGTGTGTTGAAAAGGAGGAGGGGACCCCTCCTTTTATAGGTGAGAAAAGAAAAAGTACATGGCGTGTACTTTATGGTACATGACGTGTACTCGGTTATTTCACACGGTCTCCACGCGGCTTCCAACACGGCTCCGCGGCCGTTGTCTGGTCAACACACGGTTTGAGGGTAATGCATACGCGGGGAGGGACTACACGACGTGTAGTACTGGACACACGACATGTACCCATTTATTGCACACGACAAGGAAACGGCTCCAACACGGCACAAGGTTGTTGACTGGTAACGCGTATGCGGGGAAGGACAACACGGCGTGTAGTACTGGACACATGGCATGTACCCATTTATTGCACACGGCAAGGACACGACCTTCAACACGGCACACGACCGTTGACTGGTAATGCGTACGTGGGGAAGGACAACATGACATGTAGTACTGGACACATGGCATGTACATGTCTATTGCACACGACAAGGACACGACCTTCAACATGGGGTATACCCGGAAAGGGCTTACACGGTGTGTACTCGCACTACACGACGTGTAGTTTCAAAATTCTAGAAAGTGTGGGAAAAGTCCATTTTACCCTCCAGAACACTTCGTGACCTTCTTTTTGACAAAGGAATGGGTCGGAGAGGTCCGGGCCATTACATCAGATACCTCTTAAAACATTCTCATCCCCGAGAATTCAAAAACCAACCCAGAGGAACCCAACAAGATACCTCTTAGGGTTCTCGTTATAACATGAACCCAACCAACAACCCTAATCACATGTGTTAGGAATTTCCTCTCCTATGTCGAGATATTATCTGGTTTAGGCGGAACTGACTCGCCTACACGGGTTTAATCGCATCCACATTAATGCATCTTGATTAAGGATTGGGCCTTCCCACTTCTATATATTAGGAATTTTCAACTCAGACTGCCCCCAACACCGCACAACCCACACACTACCCAAACACGTGGTTTGGGGAAAATTCCTTTTCCTATGTCGAGATATTATCCGCTTTAGGTGGTACTAACTCTCCTGGATGGGTTCAATCGCATCCGTATTAATGCTTCTCGATTAAGGATCAGGTTTTTCCCTTCCCTACACGTCCGGACATGTTACACACTCCCAAAGAACAAGGAAACAAAAGGTCTCACAACTGACAAGCCAAGCATTCCATATATCAAAGGTACAAGGTATAACATCAAAACAAAGCTTAGAAGAACAAAGCAAAACACAAGTCAAAACAACTCCGGGTATTGAGCGCGCATCTGGGTCTCCCACTCCCAAGTGCTCTACTCGAGGCCGCTATGCCTCCACAACACACGATCCAAGGGAATGGTTCGTCCACAGAGCACCTTCTCTTTACGATCTTTGATTCTGAATGGTCGTCCCTTGAAGGTCACGTCATCTCCCATATCTAACTCTCCCCAATCAATAATGTGAGAGTCATCATGTAAGTACCGACGAAGCTGGGAGACATGGAAGATGTCATGAACCTTCTCCAACTGAGGTGACAGGGCTAGCTGATATGCCACCTTGCCGACTCACCTCTGCACCTCAAAAGGTCCGATGAACCTAGGGGAGAGATTACTCCCCTTCTAGAACCTTAGCTGCCCCTGTCGAGGGGAAACCTTCAAGAACACATGATCTCCCACCTAGAACTCTAAGGGCCTCCTCCGAAGATCAACATAAGACTTCTGTCGGTCCTGAGCCACTTTCATCCTCTCACGTACAAGCTGAACTTTCTCTGTGGTGCTCTACACTACCTTTGGCCCAAGAGCACCTGTCTCACCAACCTCTGCCAAGGAAATGGGTGAACGACATGGTCTTCCATACAAAGCCTCAAACAATGCCATTCCAATAGTAGAGTGGAAGCTGTTGTTGTAGGAAAACTCTACTAAAAGCAAGTGTCGTACACATGATCCTCCAAAATCCAGAATGCATGCTCGCAGCATGTCCTACAACATTTGGATAGTCCGCTCTGTCTGCCCATTTGTATGGGGGTGGAAAGTAGTGCTAAGGCGTAGTTGGGTGACAAAAGCATGTTGTAACATCCTGCAGACTCGTGAGGTAAACCGAGTATCCCAGTCTGAGATGATATTCTTCGGAACTCCATGAAAACGCACCGCCTCGTCTATGTACCTCTGTGCTAAGTTACTCACCGGGCCTGACTCCTTAATTGCTAAGAAGTGAGCTGATTTAGTCAGTTGATCCACCACTACCCAGATAGCGTCATAACCACCCTGAGCTCTGGGTAGTCCTGTGACGAAGTCCATTGAGATGTCATCCCACTTCCATTCAGGGACATCTAAAGGATGAAAAAAACCACTGGGAACACGGTGTTCAACCTTCACTTACTGACACACTAGGCATTTAGCCACAAACTCTGCCACTTCCCATTTCACCCCAGGCCACCAAAACTGTTCCTTCAGGCCTAAGTACATTTTTGAAACTCTTAGATGTACTGCCAAGGCTGAGCTATGGAACTCACAGAGAACTCCCTCACGCATTGCCTCCAAAACAAACAACCTTCCATGGAAAAGCATCCGATGTCGGCTGTCCTCTGACCATCCTTCTAGATCATTCCCCTGATTGACATGATCCCACATCACTTCTGCCTCAGAATCCCCCCACTGAGACTCTTCCACCTGCTGCAACAAGGAGGACTGCACCATCATCTTAAACAAACAGCCTCTAACACCTTCTACCCTGGATCCAAGTGAAAGCCAGCCAACTCTCCCATCACTTTCCAGGCATCAGTGGATTCCTAAACCACGTCCTTATGTGACTTCCTGCTCAGGGAATCAGACACAACGTTTCCCTTACCTTCAATGTAAGAGATCTCGAAGTCATAGTCTTGGAGAAAATCAACCCATCACCGCTGCTACAAGTTCAGGTCACGCTGGGAGAAGATATAATGCAGGCTCTTGTGATCTGAGAAGACCACAAAGCGCTCCCCAAAGAGGTAATGTTGCCACAACTTCAGTGCGAACAATACTGCTGCAAGCTCTAGGTCATGGGTGGCATAGTTATGATCGTGAGGGTGTAAATGCCTAGACCCATAACAGATCACTCCCTTCTTCTGCATTAACACGCACCCCAGACCAAGGCCAGAAGCAACAAAAAACACCTCATACAACAACCCTTCCTCTGGAAAACTGAGTACAAGAGCACTGACCAAATTCTCCTTCCGGTAGTCGAAAGCCTTCTAGCACTGCTCGCTCCATAGGAAGACCTGGTTCTTCCTAGTCAAAGATGTCAATGGATCAGTGACTCGAGATATGTCCGAAATGAACCTCCGATAGTAACCTGCTTACCCTAGGAAATTACTAACTTCTGCCATGCTCTTGAGTACTGCCCAAGAAACAACTGCCTCCACCTTCAACAGGTCCACTGACACTGCATGCTGAGACACCACGTGCCCAAGGAAGTGTACTTCTTGCATCAAGAACTTACACTTCGACAATTTACCATAAAGATGGGGGTGTCGAAGGACTTCCAAGACTTCCCTAAGATGCTCAACATGCTCCTCCTATGATCTTAAGTAGATCAGGATATCATCGATAAACACAATGACGGACCGGTACAGAAACTCTCGGAAGACAAAGTTCATAAGTCCCATGAACACAGCCGGTGCATTTGTAACTCCAAACGGCATCACTACAAACTTGAAGTGCCCATACCTGCAACTGAAAGCCATCTTTGAGATTTCACTGTCCTTTAACATCAGCTGATGATATCCAGATAATAGATCAATCTTAGAAAACCAGCCTGATCCCCTCAGTTGGTCGAAGAGATCATCTATCCTTGGAACGAGGTAATGGTTCTTGACCATTACCTGGTTCAAACTTCGGTAGTCTATGCATAGCCTGAGACCACCATCTGCCTTCTTCATGAACAAAACTGAAGCACACCATGGCGATACGCTGGGTTGAACAAAACCTTTCTCCATCAGAACATGAATCTGAATCTGTAACTCCCGTAACTCCGAAGGTGCCATCCGATAAGGGGCCATCGAAATCAGACGGGCACCAGGCTGTAAGTCTATCCCGAACTCAACATCACGTCGGGGGGGGGGGGGGGGGTAGAGTCACAAACTCCTTGGGAAAAACAACAAGGAACTCCCCAACAACCTCCAGGACATCCATCATCTCTGTATCAGCTAGAACCATTGATAACCCGCCTAACAAGGAAAGGAGAGGCTCCACACGCCAGCTTCCCACCTGATAGCTCCTCTTTCCAACAAAAGCTACACGTTTCCCATCCACTTCAGATAACACGACTCTTCTATGGAAGCATTAGATAACGACACTAACAGAAAACAACCAGTCGATGCCTAGGATGACATCGTATGGCTGCATCTGTAATAGAAGAAGATCCCCACTAGATCGATGTGGTCCCAACATCAGCCCACATCCTCGGCAAACACAAGATACGCTGGTCTGGCCTCCAACTGGTGTACTCAGCACCATTGGTATGGAAAGTATCTCTATATCTAGTCCCAAATCATGGGCTAGACCAGGTGAAACAAAGGAGTGCGAAGCTCCTGAATCGAACAAAGCAGAAGCGAGAGTACTGAACAAATAAATCGTATCTCGCACCACCTCTGGTCCTGATGGAGCTGCCAACTCTGCTGCGTGCAACTATCCACCCCCAACTTCTCTGCCTCTCTGATGTCTTCCACCTCCCCGACCATGCCCTGGTCGAGGTCCCTGAGGAGCACCCTGAGGTCGACCTCCTCTCGCAAAGTCTTCCCTTGGAGGAGCATGGTCCTACTGCTGCTGGAAGGGCCTCGCCGGCAACTGGTGCTACTGAGGTGGGCGCTGAACCTGCCCACCTCCACCGTACTGAGCTTGGGTCGGGCATCGACTCTGAATGTGCCTGAAACTTCCACAATAAAAACACTTCCATCCTGGGCTCGTGAAAAAGGGACGAGGACCTGGAGATCTGAACTGGAACTGCTGGGGCCTACTCCCCACTGGCCTGAACCTGGAAGGTCCCATCGCAGGAGACCTACTGCTCACTGCCTTCCCCTTCGACGAGCCCAGCTGGATCCCCTCTCGTGGTGCACCTCCCAGTGAGTGCATCCTCTCTACAACCTCTACCTTCTTCTGTACCGCGAAGTACGTCGGAAGGGTGAAGGGGGTGAAAACATACTGGAGCCAAGGACGAAGTGCTTCCTCCAAATGTCTTGCTCGAGACTCCTCATCTAGAAAGAGATCCAGAGCAAAGCGCAGGAGGTCCTTGAACTTGATCCCCAGCTCCCGTACTGATATACTCCCCTACTGAAGGGAGAGTAACTCCTGCCGCTTCTCCGCCTTGATCATAGAAGAAAGGAATTCCTCTCAGAATTCCTTCTCAAAGTCATCCCACAGAACCTCTGCCTCTATCCTCTCTCCGAGGTAGAGCATCCACCATTGCCGTGCCGCACCTCTCAACTGACTGACTGATAGGGGAACCCAGTACTCCCTCGGAGCATGGATCAAGGTAAAAGCAATCTCTAGCTCCTCAATCCACCCTTCGTCTCTGTATCCGAAGTACTACCCTCATACTTTTTGAGGTTCTGACGCTGGAAAGAATGTGGAGTCTTCTGCCACTGGCTATCTTCCTCCTCTTGGTCAATCCTCAACTGATCGACCACCTGGATCTGATGGGCCTCGGCCGTCTGAGTCACCCGAGGATGACGTCCCGATGCCATAGCTGTATGGTAAACAAGGATCGCCTAAGCCCAAGTAGTAAGGAAATTTCTCAAGGTTTTATTTTATCATTTTTATTTCAATTTCTTTCCCAGAACAACCAAATCAAGTAAAACACAATCATGATGATGCATGTACCTTCCCTAGGATCTCTACCCTGCAATCAATATAGTCTCACTTGGTTATTCGGTAGGCTCATAGTCCTTGCATCAGATCACGGGGGGCCCTAAAATCCCGTGTTCTAGCTGGTCTTCCCTGGCCTATGTCACGCACCAAGATTAACTAAAATTGTTGCCCTAACATCCCATGCAATCCTCACTATGCCTAACTCCAGACTCCATCCTATCTCTCAACCACCTGGCTCTAATACCATTCTGTCACGACCCCCTCCCACCAGAGATGCCCCTCTGGAGCTGGAAATGGTGAAAGGGAGATAATGACCCCTGAGTCCCGCATCCCGTAGGCCCTGTGTTGGCGACTAGCACCAAGGGTATGAGTTTTCACAAATATGGGAGGCATTACCCTTTTATTATTTTAAGATCGAGAAATAGGACAAGTCAACCACCAAAAAGGAAAAGAACAAGTGTATAGAAATAAACCAAAACCAAGCCCACATGCATGTTTAAACAATTTTATAACAAGGTGCAAGTACAAGAAAGCTAAAAGTATAATACCAAAAGAAACAAGTGTACAACAACAACAACAACTCTAACTGTCTGACTAGTAGGGTCCCGAACGGCCCTGGTTTTCCTCCTGGAAACCTGAAAGTAAATGTAGGGTGAGCATACAAGTACACTCAGTAGGGAAACCTAAAGCTCTCGTGCACAAGTGGGGAGACATCCTAATGTCCTGTGAGAACAACAGAAGAAACCTAGAAAGGAATTCTATCCACCCAACCTCACCAGCCACACTCACCAAAAACACAATCACATTAGGTAGTAGTAGTATAAGAACAAGAGTATTGGGTACCCCGCACTATTTCCCATTAGTTAGCTGCTCTTCCTAACGGCGAACATCCTGACGCTGCAACACTCTCCCCGCCCGCACACACCTGGGCCTCACAAACCACACATCCTGCCCGCACACACCTGGGCCTCACCACAACATATACCACCTTCACACACCTGGTCCTCACAACCACATATCCCGCCCGCACACACCTAGGCCTTACCACCACTTATCCCGCCCGCACACACCTGGGCCTCATCCAGAAGATTCTTGGGAAACAATAAAACCTGCCAGAAGAGTCTTGGGCTAAACCCACCCCAATCAAAACCTACCTGAAGGGTCTTAGGTGTAAGGTCGCCTCAAGCCATCACAACCTAGGGAAGAAGGAGTAGGAAGGAGCTAGTAATTATGGGAAGACACCCTCTCCCATGAAATGAGAGTGTTCGACACTAAGTGCTCAACATGGATGGGGTGCGATAAAACACAAAAATACAGATATATATATATACACGAAACACTCAGCCCAAACTGTGGCTTCTAAATAGAGAACTGAGTATGTGCCTTGGCACTGCTACTCCGAAGCATGCATACAACAAAAAACCCCAACCCCATTTAGGTTTTTATGTTTCAATAGAATTAGTTTATTAATTCTTTAACTACTGGGCATCTATCCACAACCAACCACATCAATTATTCATAAAACATATCCCTTCCATCCACAAATCAAGTTAGGAAAACACAAGTAACACAACGAAGTCCTTTTTATTAACCAACCAACCCCATTAACTATTATTCCCATTACACTATCATGCCCCACCATTCACTAAATTTTCCACTTTCATTTATTAATCACAACCCATAGTTCGTTCACATTCAAACCCATCCCTGTAGCCCTACTGCCAACCACCATAACCACAACCACACCATACATCATCATCCCTTGATACCGTTCATCACAGCCCCACTAACCATCACTAACATAACATTCACACCAACCCACAACCAAGCCAACAGCAGCCCCGCTGCTCGCTCGATCCACAAAAACCCACAAAAACACCCCTATTCAAATAAATTAACCCCAAAACACCCACTTGTTTATTATTTCAGTTTATTTCAACCGGGGTGATCACACAAGGGTTCCGAATTTTCATTTAATCAGCCAACTTTACGTGATTAACCAATTTCAACATTCCACAAAGTTTCCATCTATAAACGGTCTAGAAATATAGGGTATCATTTAATTGTACAAGAAAAGGCCCCCAACGACCGTGATTTTCAGTAGGCATAAGCCTATTCAATTCACAACTAAATATCACAGGATATAAAGATAAACATAAAAACTTCCCCATCCCCGTTCATTAACCAGTTATTATATTCGTTTAATGGTTCAACCGGTTCTCATGAAAACAAGAGGATACCCACCCCGCATGATGCACAATTTAGAGAGACAAAGGTAAGATCCCTACCTCAACAGGTTCTGATAACAACGCTCCTCCCCGGATCAACTTTCGAAGACGTCCGTCAGCGTCCATCACTTCTATCGGGTCCCAAAAAAACCTCCTCGGGTGGAAGTCGGAAAGGAAAGGCCAAAGGAAGGATAGCAGATCCAAGATCGGAAGATCCGCCTTGTCGTTATGATCTCGTGGATGCTAACAGATCGTAAATCAGAGCTCGGATGAAGAAGTTATGGAAGAAAGAGCCTTCGAGTCTCTTAGGAGAGCTCTGCTCAGAGGAGAGGGGAGGAGAGGGGTGTGTTGAAAAGGAGGAGGGGACCCCTCCTTTTATAGGCGAGAAAAGAAAAAGTACATGGAGTGTACTCGGTTATTTCACACAGTCTCCACGCGGCTTCCAACATGGATCCATGGCCGTTGACTGGTCAACACACGGTTTCAGTGTAACGCATACACGGGGAGGGACTACACGGCGTGTAGTACTGGACACACGGTGTGTACCCATTTATTTCACACGACAAGGACATAGCTCTAACATGGCACAAGACCGTTGACTGGTAACGCATACACGAGGAAGGACAACACGGCGTGTAGTACTGGACACACGATGTGTACCCATTTATTGCACACAACAAGGACACGACCTTCAACATAGCACACGACCGTTGACTGGTAACATGTACGCGGGGAAGGACAACACGACGTGTAGTACTGGACACACGACGTGTACCCATTTATTGCACACGACAAGGACACAACCTTCAACACGGGGAATACTCAGCAAGGGGGTACATGGCGTGTACTCGCACTACACATCATGTAGTTTCAAAATTCTGGAAAGTGTGGGAAAATTCCATTTTACCCTCCAGAACACTTTGTGACCTTATTTTTAACAAAGGAATGGGCCGGAGAGGTCCGGGCCATTACATAAATAATATTTTCCAATTATCACTTATGATCCCATGATATCTTTATCTTATATTTATACCTTACTAATTTTTTACCTTTTGATTATTATCTAATAGTTTTTTCTGGTTGATAATTTTACTTACCAAGAATTCAATCTCACCCCTCTATTATGTTTCCATTTATAGAGTTATAAATATGATTATATCATATGAGATATCTAGAATAGGGTCTAGTGGAGAACTACTATCGATAAGTGATCACAAGTGTTTTAAAATAATCTGTTTATGTAGCTAGCCTCCAAGACCACTAAAACATTAAGTCGCTGGGTTATGTAACTATTTATAAGATTTATTATTTAATCCGTGGTATAAATGTTTTATTTATTTATTTTTATCATGGGTTTCCATAATTTGACACCTCACTCTGGATTTTTTTCCCTTCCTAGTCTAGTTACATCCCCATTTTCTCCTCTCTCCTTCTCTTTGGATCTTAAAGGATCTCCCTGGATCCTTTGTTGATTTGGACACCATCACTGGTGATTTGGATTTAGAGGTAAGGATACAATACTCTTATTTCTATTATTATTATTTTTCATTATTAGGTGGTGTTTTATTAATTTTATCTAATATGTCATATTCTTACGTTATTTGTATGGTACTTTTTTTCCCATTTTATTCCAAACCAATTGTTGATATAATATGCGTGGTATATTCTAAGACTAAGGTAGGAGGTCCCATATTTTAACCTATAACCTCATTGTGTTTTTTTGAGTGGATGTGTGGTGCAACATACCTTCCCTACCATGATATGACCAAGATTAAATTTAATGGTTTAATTGTTTTCCTCTTTTTCTAGATGTATTACTTAGAATGAATTAAAACTAATAAAAGAGGTTAATCCAAGTGAATTACTTATTTTAGATTTTACATAGAAATAGAATTTTAATTTCATATGGCCTCTTGGAATGGGAAGTGTGGTTGGGAATCTCATTGGTTTATGAATTAATATATTGTGTTACTAATGATTAAAATGGAAGATTTTATTTATATTGATGATTGTGAATTGGTATTTCAAATCTTCTATAGTCATGAGGATGAAATTCCAAATTATTATGTTTTTCCTTCAAAAAGAAGTGTGAAATTTTGTAATATTTTCGGACTAATATATTCAAATGGATTTATGAAATAAAATTCTCCTGATATTGAAATAGAAAAATATTATTTTAAATGGATCTAGGGTTTTGAAATATTTAACTCATGATTTGGAAATGGATTTTTAGTGGTAGTTGTTAGTAATGGTTCATGAATAGGACTATATAATTTATGTTTTGAAGTTATATTTTATTACTTGGAATGTAAATAATAAATTAAACGTTTGAGTAGAATGAGTTTCTTTTTTGGATTTTTATGATTTTATAAGAATGGATTAGATAAATTCTATGGATTTTATATGGAATTATTAGGTGTGGAATTCCATGAGTCATCCCTATATTCTATTAGGGGACTCAGATGAATTTTGGGGAGTGATAAAACCCTTGGATTCATTGTGGGATGATTTTATAGAATTAATTGAACAAACCATTGGATTCCTCTTAGATTCATTACAAGGAATTACTTGGGGTGGCCCCCCTTGGATTTAAGTAATATCAATATTTATCAATTACCATAGATTCTCATAGGGTGCCTTGTTGAATGCCAAGGGACGATCTCCCTAGGTAAAGCTTGATATTTTGAGTGGAATGCCTTGGTTATGAGATAAGGATTCAAATCAATCCATGATTCTAATCTTCAAGGGTGGTTATTAGACTGGTTTATTGGATCAATGGAATAAATAGGGTCACCCCATGAATTACCTATGGTATTTTTAGAGAAGAAATTCTTGGTTAATACACATAGATTCCCTTATAGTATTGGGATAATGGTCGCCTTGGTTGTGTACCATTGAACCAATTGATCTATGATGCATAACATGATTAGAGGTTCACCAGTACTGGTTTGGGTAAGTGCTCGATGTTGTTGATTGTTTAGATTACAGGATATAGCATGGGAGTTTGGGACCGGTCCAGGACCTAATAATATTTATGAGGTTATTAATAGTTATGACTTTTGGTTGTTGGGGTCATTATTTATATGGTTTATAGTTGATGTTTTACTTTTCGGACATGTTTTATATAGATCATTATTATAACATGGGTTGTTTGATTTATTTATTAGCACTTTTCTATATATTGTTCACTTTTTTTATCTGTATGGTGTATGCGATTTCCATTATTTCCCTAGCTGTCTTACACTGATTTGAGAGTATAATTCCTTTTGCTTCCACCTTATACCCACAGTGCTAGTCCGAATCCCATGGTATATGGGGATGCGAACCTGAGGTCTTGTGGTGCACCATAAAAGATAACTAGTTCAATGGATTTCAAGGTGGGGCATTACAAAAATATCACTCATTGTGAATATATGATGTAATTGTTCTAATAAATACATCAAAGTATGCGACTCATGATATGAATTATTAATAATAATAAAGTGTAAAGATCATTATATGCTTCCATATATAGTAACATCTAATGAAATAAATAAATATGAATTTCCTACTGATGGGTCATGTACTTTTAATCTGCTACATTGAAGATTACCATTGGTTTACCCCAAGATAAAGTGTTTCAAATTCATTTGAGTCTCCAACCATAATAGTCTGTATCATTTTTCTTATAAAATTATATCATCCATGTAAATAAAATATATTTAATAATACTATCATTGTAATTTTAGGTTATCATTAGAGCATAGAACAATCTTGACTATTATGTGAAATAGTTTCCCGTTGGACATTATCACAAAAAATTCCATGAAAAAGAAAAATAATGACCTGATAATAAATATATTTATATTCAAAAAATTTAATATTGGTAATAATAATGAATATATGAGTTGGTTATAACGAACCGACTCCAACAGACTCCTACTTACAATGGATCCAATAGCTAACAAATTTTTGTTTGTTAGATCTCACATGAAATTAATTATTATCCTAAGATAAGGATTTAGTCAAGGGTTCCACTAGATTCTCTTCCATATAAATTATACATAGAGTGACTTCACCCCTATACGAAAAATCACTCAAGTGGTTATACTTTCTAAGTATGTACTTTTTCAATTGGTATGACCTTTTATCCTTTAATGGAGACACCAATATTGTATCATCACAGTATAATGTGGTAGGGAATTTACTTCTAGTAACCACATCAAGCTATTGGACAACTTTTTTGTATCCTGGTTTCTTATTTGGCTACATCAAAAGTTTCTATCTACTAAGAATCCACTATAGAATCAGTGAGAACTGGATGTTTTAAACTCTTCCTACTCATAGATCCTCTATTGTGACCAAATACATATCCTGAATGTGACATAATATCATTCTGATCTATCTATAAACTAGAATATATATAACACATGTTGAATAACATCTAATATCCTTTATATACGAGGAACATAAACAAAGTTTTCCTCAGATACATAATTATAGAATTAATAATAGACCAATGAAGTTCACCTGGACCAACTTGATATCTGGGTACCATGATAATGGAATAGGAAACATCAACCCAATATATAGCATGAAATACATCATTTATCCTATTGGAAAATCATATGGTCTCTTACTCATTCCTTCTATTTCCTATTGTGATTGAGGACACATTTTCTTTGAAAGATGTATACTATGTGATGCTTAAACCAATCCCCTATTAGAATATTCTATACTAAATATATTTATTATATGGTCAATTCATACAACTTGACTCATAAAAAACCTATTTGCTTTATAATGAATGACCTTTATACTAAGGATATTTCCTAATTCACCCAAGTCCTTCATGAAGAATCACATTTTCAAGTAATCTTTGTCACACCCTGAAGTTGGAAATCCTTTTATTTTATTCTTTTCTTGATCTTTGATCATTTTTTTCAGGTTTGTGTTGAGTCTTAATTTTAAGTTTTTAGTTTTTGTTGAAAAATTGAGGTTTTGGGATTGGTAGCATGGAACACATAGGTAGCGTATGGTTAAGGGAAACCATGTGGATTTTCTTAGCTAACCATGTGACCTATTTTGGGGTCCATGGTTATGGTATATAGGTTGAGCATGGTATGGGAAATCATGCAGAAATAGTGCATGAGATTCTGTCCATTTGGATAGTGGCGAACGCACGGTTTGCGTACAGTTTGGAAAACCGTGTGACTTACCCAAAAATTTTAAATCTTGAAATTTCTATTCTACCTTCATCTATTTTTACCCTAAATTGAGCCCCCTATATTGGTCATTTTTGGCACATGAGGGAGTCCCAAACCTCCCTTCCATTTGGTTCTACTCCCTCCATGGATGCTCCTCCAAGGTTCTAAGGTGAGTTTCTTATAGGTTTTGGCCTCTTTTATCCTCTTTATCTTATCCCCTCTTAGTTTCTTGGTGTTTCCTAGAGGGTTTCTTTTTTGGACCAAACCTATAATCCAGGGTTAATTTTTTGTCTTGTGTTTTGTTGGGTTTTGGGTGTGTGGATTATTCCTCAGTGTGTTCTCTTCCTTATTTGAGAGTTTCGTCACATCCACACTCCGTTAAGGAAGGTGTTTCCATAAATTCTCTTTCTAATGCATTTCATTTGATTTTTGGTTATTCCTAAATAATTTATAAATGTGGTTTTAATTCTTGTGATGTGTTTTTGGTCTATTTTGGTGCTTTCATGTTGGTGAAATTTGGTAAAAATGGTTTTCGTAGATATTATTTAAATATGATTTCGTACACATGCACTCAAGGTGTTTTATAAAATGTAAAGTATAATTTTTAGATGAAATTGGGTATTTTTAGCATTTTTTTGGTATTTTTATGTTTTCGTGGCATAGTTTGATTGTGATATGAGCGTTATGTGTGGATTTCAGTAACTTTTATGATTTGGAACTTATGTACGGCTTGTTGTGTTGTCATTAGAACATGTTTCATTAATTTAAAAATGGTTTTGGGTAAGTTCATGGATACTTGTGGTGTGACATTGGATGTGGGAAAGTCCATGGGTTCTTGGGGTGTACACATGGATTGGAACACAAATCATAATGGTCTTGGGTGAACTTGCTCAACTTAAAAACCCATATTTCAAAACACTTTTCCCTCCACATTATTTAGTTCTTCAAAATCTTGATGCTTTAATAATGGTCCCTTAGTTCCCAAATGACATGAAATTGGTTTCACATTATATTTGAAATTATGGTATTTTTGGTACTTTTAAATAATGTTGGATTCTAAATGGTATGAAATCAATTTTGGAATATTTAGGAATTTTTATGTTTTAATATTCGTTTTAAAGTGGTGTTGTAAGTGGAATTGGATTTGGAGCATAAATACCCATTTGGAATTTTTCACATAAAAGTGGTGTTTGATGTTGTTTTGGAAATGGTTAGTAAACATTTTTTTTAATTTATTGAAATTGTTAATGTTTAAGGATGAATTAGAACTTTATGATTGTTTTGGAAATGAATTGTGGTTTTGAAAGTTAAAATTCTTGATTGGAATCTTAACATGTTTTGAGAAATGGTTTGAAAGATCATGTGATGTGATGGCCTGGTTGGAACTTGTGAAAATATTTTTGTGATACGGTCACACCTATGGAGGATTTCTCATGAGTGGGTTGTCACATAAGTGGTGTTGGTGTTTGTGGTAGGAAAGTGTGGTGGAAGTAGTTAAGTTGAGCCACACGTGTGAGGACCTCCCCCTTTCACCATGTACTATTACCATGAGTTTCTTGGGAATATTTTAGAGGGTCAAGTGATGGTTTCTTATCAACCCGTATTAGACGGGGTGGTACCCCTTGGATGTTTTAGTGGCCACGTGGTATTGTTCCACTAGATTCATAGTTATAATGACTAGTGATTTATTGACTATGGAGTTACACCATATTTCAGATGTTCAGGGATCACTCTATGGATGTTTAGAAAATAGCCATTGTTACTATATGTATGTGATCATTTATTTATCTGTTTCCACTTGGTTTCCTATTTGGTATCACTTTTTTTATTTTCAGTATAGCTTGTATTATTGGTTTTGGACTCTTTTGTGTAATTTGGTTTCAAAATGGTAAATCTATTTTTAAAAGGGAATTTTTTTTAATAAGTAAACTTATAAAAAGTTTATCTTGGTTGTTAAAAATAATAAAAACATGTTTTCGGAATGTATTTTTGAACTAGCGTTTATGGAATATTTCGGGAAAGGAAATGTATGGATTTTGTTGTGGTTCCATACTAATCTATTAAATATAACACCATACTTGTCCCATCTAGTGTCCGTAGACCCGAGTTATTTTACAGGTGTAGGTTTTGGTTTGGTTTCTAACCTTTGGAGCAATTCAATCTTGAGTGTGGTGGTGACCAAGTGGTCACATAGAGATCATGTAACATGGTTTGGTCTATGTTTTTTATTCAGTTTATATTTTATTTTTTAGTTGTTCTATCTAAATGAGTTTGTATATTTATTGAGATTCAATCATTCTTGGTCCTTCCTCTTATTCAATTTATTTGTTTGATCCTATTTTATTGGGATAAATCATTCCAATTATGATCAATTTGATGCCTAGAAGTGGTTTCCATCTCATGGGGATCAGGAATGCCCTTCAGGCCATGTCTTAGACTGGGTTGGATGTCAGGTTGGATGAAATATCATCTTGGTTCAAGAAAATATGGTATTAGAGTAGACACTTTTGTTATTTGGTGTGTTAGGTATATGGAGACAAGGATTTTTGGGACTGGATAGGTAGGTATGTGAATGATTTCATGATTCCTTTCTCATTTTGATCCTCAAGTTTCCAGGTGTAGTCTAGGATTTGAGTCTTTTGTCTTTTTTTGGATTGAGGAATGAAAATAGAGGTGATCCAGTGTCATGTTGTTATATCACATGTAGTAGTAACCCATGTGGATTCCAAGTACATGGTTAAAGTTACACTTAGTTGCTGACAATTACTTAGGGCATGGCCCACTAACCATATCACCAGATTATGCATGGAAACTAGTTCCTCATTTCAGTGGTTTGGTGTGAGTTGTATTCTATTTTAGTTTTGGTTGGTTTAAGTGACAATTTTAAAAATGAAAACGTTTTTTTAAATGGTAATGATTTATTTCAAATGGTTTGATTTTGGAAAAATGGGTTTTAAAGGAGAATGCTATTTGAAATTTTGAGAAGTTTGGGTGACTGCTTGGGTTTGACGATGGAAAGGTTTGTGTGACCTTTGGTATTCCTTATGAATGTTCAAATATGCATGGGAATGTATGGGAATTTCATGTTGTCATGTGTTCATGAAATAAGAGAAAGTGGATGAACACATATGTAATGGTTTTTAGGATTCCATGGGTGAGAATTTGAATACAAAAATGGTATGATGGTTGTTTTTTCTTAAAAAAGTGGGTTCCTGCGTTATGAAAAATGACTTTTGGAATTGAAAAATTATCTTGGAAGAAGTTAGTTTTGAAATAGGAATAAAATTTTTGGTTTTTAAAAAAGTGTATTTTTTGATTATTCTTGTATGCTATTTTCTCATGAGCCTATTGTTTTTTTCTTGAGATGTTATTTTTGATTGATTTTTGTTTTGATACTGGTTTGGTTTTTTATTCCTTATATTGTTTTGAATATGCCACCCAGAAAGGTCACCAAAATTTATAGTGGGTATTTCCCAATTTATGGTTCTTCTAAGTTTTTTCTTATCTATCATGGTGATTGAGGTCCATTAGAGGCAATGAAATGGCTTGAGGAAGTTGAGAATGTATTCATATTATTGGGAACTCCTGAAGCTGTGAGAGTGCACGTGGTTCTGGGTTTTTAAGGGTCCAAATTTGAATAAATGGAAGGTAATTTCTCAATCATCGATGTAGTTTAGGATGAAATGGGATGTTTTTAAGTACATTTTCATCTGATGGTTCATACCTGCAGAGGTAAAGATGAATAAAAGGGAAGAGCTCATTAGTATTCAGTTAGGCTAATGAGCGATGAATGCCTATGTTGAACATTTCAAGGAGATTGTTTCCTTTTATCTAAATGTAGAATCATAAGATCTTTTGAAGGATTCTATTTTCATTGGGGGTATTCATGTATAGATCATAGAACTGGTCCTCTCAACCAAATAATTTTAGTTCAAGAAGTTAGTGGATGAGGCATCTTATCTGAGCTTGATTTTGGGGTGCAGTCAGTGGTAGGTGGTTCTCACGAGGGTTCCCCATTTGGAAAGAGGTTCATACCTAAGGAACCTATTCTTGATAAATATCATTAATTAGTTTCATCCTCTCATTCATTAGACTAGTCATTCGTGTGTTTTTAGTGCAGTCATTTTGGAAATTTGAATCCATATTTCCGCAATCCTCCAAAATATTACCACCATTGTGGCTGATTGGGTCAATTGGTAAAGTTTTTTAAGAAGAATTTCCCAAATAAGAAGTATTTATCAGAGGATATTAACATATTATTGTGATGAATTTGATACTTTAGTCATCATGGCTCCAGCCACAGGCCTTAGAGTGAAGCTTTCACACAATCACAGAATCGTTGGGGGTGTGGGGAAACTTGGAGCAGTCTTTGTCTCTAGTGTTGGAGTAGGTGCATTTTAAGTTTCCTCATTTTTGTTTTTATACTATTGTAATTTTTATATTTCCACTATAAAAGTGTGATGTAATTTTTATCTCGAAGTTGTATTTTAAATTGGTTGTTACCTTTTTTGTGTGCTTAGCCTTTGTGTGGGTTAGTATCAGTTTTATGTTTTTCTCATTGAAAGTGTTGAACCTTGTAGTGTTGATGAATCGTGGTTTTGGTAATTTTTTTGTTTGAATGTATTTATTGGGTATCCTAATGTATTGGGGGTTTTTTGGTTCGAATTGGGGGTCTCTTTTTTTCCACATGGTGGGTTTTCCTGGTTAGTGGCTCCTTGTTTTGGTTTTAATGTTGGTGGTGTTATTTGAGTCCTTATAGTGAGTAAAACCCTCCCTTGTTCTCCCATTGTTCCTCATGATATGGTTTTATTTAGAATCGGTCAGTTGTGAATTGTGAATTTAATGTTCCCCACGAGGGTTGTGGTTTATTTTGATGTAGATAGGGCATGAAATTATGTTTTTTATCTTTCGATTGGGTGCCTTTTTAGGGGAATAAAGAATTTGTGGTGAGGAGAATTGTCACACCCCGACCTTGGAAATAATTTTATTTTATTCTTTTATTGATCTTGGATCCTTTGGTAGAGGTTTGGGTTGAGTCCTAGTTGATTTTTTAAATTTTTCGTTGAAAAATGGAAGTTTTGGGCTTAGAAGTTAGGGGTTCACAGGTAGCACACAGTTAAGATAAATCATGTGGCTTCACCCAGGTAACTGTGTGGCTTGTCTTGGGGTCCAAGGGTAAGGCTCGTAGGTTTTTCACAGTTTGGGAAATCGGGTGAAAACCGTGCATGAGGTTCTATTCATTTTGACACTGGTTACCACATGGTTTGTGTACAGTTTGGTAAACTGTGCAACCAAACCGTGTGAGTTTCCCAGAGATTTTAAATATTGAAATGCCTATTCCACCCTCCTATCTTTTTACCCTAAATCACCCCCCTCCATCTTGGTTGTTTTTTTCACATGTGGGGGTCCCAAACCTCCCTTACCTTTGGTTCTAATCCCTCCATGGATGCTCCCATAAGGTTATAATGTGAATTTCTTAGGGTTTATGGCCTATGTTCCCCTATTCCTCTCTCCCCTTAGTTTCTTGGTGTTTCCTTGGGGGGTTCTTGTTTGTAAGAACCATAGAATCTAGGGTTTATATGTTTTATTGTGTTTATTTGGGTTTAGGGTGTACATATTGTTCCTTTGGGTCTTCTATTCCTTCTCTAAGAGTTTTGTTGCATCTATACTCCATTGAGGTAGGTGTTTCCATCCATTTCCTTTCCAATTCATTCCATTTGATTCTTGGGTATTACTAAATAATTTATAAATGTGTTTCACATTATTGTGATGTATTTTTTTTGGTTTTTTGGTTCTTTCATGTTGGTGGAATTTGGTAAAAATGATTTTCAAAGAGGCTCTTTAAATATTCTTATGTACATATGCACTCAACATATTTGATAAAATTCCAAATAGAAATTTTAGATGAAATTGGGTATTTTTATCATTTATTTGTCTTGGTTATGTTTTAATTGTATTTCTTGATTGTGGTATGATCCTTATATGTGGATTTCATTGACTTTTATGGTTTTTCACTTATGTATGACTTGTTGTTTTGGTGGTAGAACTAGTTTTTTTACTTTAAAAATGGTTTTAGCTAATTTTATTGATACTTTTGGTGTACCATTCAATGTGGGAAAATCCATGGGTGATCGAGGTGCACAAATGGATGGGAACAAAAATGATAATAGTATTAGATGAACTTTTTCAACATAAAAACCCAGATTTCAAAGCAATTATCCCTCCTTACTTCCATATGCGAACCCTTAAGGATTTAATAATGGCCCCTTAGTTACCAAATGACATGAAAGTGGTGTTAAATTATATTTGAAATTATGAAACATTTGGTACTTTGAAATTAGATTTGATTATAAATTGTATGAAATCCCATTTGGCATCTTTTTTTATTTTTGTGTTTTCATCTTGGTTTTGAAGTGGTGTTGGAACTGGAATTGGATTTAGAGCATAAAGGCCCATTTGGCATTTCGCACATAAAATTGGTGTTTGATGGTTTTTTGGAAATGGTTAGGAATTTTTTTTAATGTATTATAATTGATAATTTTGAAGGCCTGGTTGGATCTTAAAATGTTTTGGAAATGAATTATGGATTTGAAAGTACAAATTCTTGATTTCTATGTTAGCATGTTTTGAGAAATGGTTTGAATGATCATGTGATGCGATAGACTAGTTGGAACTTATGAATGGTTTTTGTGAGTTGGGAACCCCTATGGAGGATTTCTTGAGAGTGGGCTATTAAATAAGTTGTTTCATTGTTTGGGGTAGACAAGTGCAGTGGCAGCCGGTAAGGAGATTCATGCATGTGAGGGCCTCATCCTTTCACTATGTACTATTACTATGGGTTTCCTGGGCGTATTTTAGAGGTTCGAGTGATGGTTGATTATATACCCCAATTAGATTGGTTGGTAACCCTTGGATGTTTTATAGGCCAGGTGGGATTGTGCCACTGGATTGATAGTTATAATGGTCCTTAAGTTATTGACTATAGAGCTACACCATATGCTGAGAGGTGAGTCCAAAGCATGTATGTCTAGGGATCTCTCTAGGGATGTTTAGGAAATTACCATGGATACTATCTATATGTGATTGTTTATTTATCTATTTCACTTGGTTTCAAATTTAGTATCACTTTATTTTTTTTTTCCAGTATAGATTTTATTATTGGTTTTGAACTCATATGTGGAATTTGCTTTAAAAAATTATAAATTCGTTTTAAAATGTAAAGAAGTGTGTATTGTTTTAAAAATTAAACTTATAGGAAGTTTTGATTGGTTGTTAACAAGATTTTTTTTTCGAAATGTATTTTCAAACTAGTTTTTATGGACTGTTTCTATAAATGAAATGTATAGATTCTGTGGTGGTTTCCAAATGAGTTGTTAATCTCACACCCAACTTGTTCTATTTGATATTGGTAAACCCAAGATGTTTTGCAAGTGCAAGCTTGTGGTTCAGTTGCATTCCTTTTGGAGTTGGTCGATCTTGGGGTGGAGGTGACCAAGTGGTCACATGGAGATTGTGTAGTGTGGTTCAATATCATTTTTTATTCAATTTACATTTTTTATTTGTTGTATCTGGATGAGTTTGTATATTTTTTGATATTTAGTTATTATTGGTTCTTACACTTGTTAAGTTTATTTGTTTGATCCCGGTTTATTAGAAAAAAACCATTCCCATTGTGATCACTTTGATTCCTGACACTAGTTTCCAGACCGTGGGGATCGGGAATTCCCTTCGGGCCATGTCTTGGACTGGGTATAATGTTGGGTAGGATGACATACCAGCTTGGTTCATGATAGTATTTAATTGACTGCAATATTGGTATTTCATTTCTAATAAGTAATATGTTGTTGAAATATAATAATTGAAAAATGTAATTCCCCGACCCCAGTTACCCAGATTCGGTGCATTATTTTAATACATTGGCATGATTATAAGGAATCAAGTCCTGAAATACTGATCAGTTTATCAGTCCTGGAAAATAGATTACATACATGAATGTTACATTACAAATTAGAAAATAAAACACAACATCAATGATCCTTTGATAACGCCATTAATCCCCTAGCTTAATCCTGTTTATCAATCATAATACACTTCTTGGAATCCTGGGAAAATGAAACATAAGAAAGGGGTGGGATCAAACGAACAGTAAGGGTAATCAATACAGTAGAAGATAACATAAACATTAGGCATGATGAATAATTAAAAACACATGCCTTTATAAATAATAAACATGAAAACTTTATGGCAGAAATATGAGATGAGTAAATAATGCCATAATAAAACCTAGTCATGGGTATTCTACGAGTTGAATAACCACATGAACCATTATTATTATTTTCATAATGAGGGAATGTATAATGCTGGAAATTCTGAAACATCTTGTCAAGGCCTCAGCCAATACGTCTAAAAATGATTTAGGCCTCAGGAAAAACCATATATCATGTGGGGAAAGGCCTCGACGAATTCCACATATAATTGTCTCATGAGACATACCGATGAATTGAGGAGATATAGCGGGCTCCCCCCGTCACTTACTAAGTCCAATATGTTCCTCATATGAAAAGGTTGAAACATAACATAAACATTCATATTAAAATTATCATAAAAATTGTCAATACTTTAAACACAAACCATGAATGGTATAAAAATAACACATCCACAGTCAAACATATCATAAATCATTCAATAAAATATTTAAGATTCTATTTATAATAAATCAACATCTATTAAGAATAATATTAAAAAAGAATGTTTACATAGTTGAAAATTATTTGTAAAACTCTTTGAGATAAATACCCCTTTTTCATGAAAACATTTAAAAGTCACACAATTTATAAATGAATACATTTAAAGAAATTTTTTAATCAAAGTGTCCCATACGACTTTGAAATTTTTTAAATGAATTAAAATTTTAAAAACATTCATGTCCATAGAAATAAATCCTTAAAAACCATTTTTAAAAACATGGAAATTAATGAGAATGATTTAGAATAATAAATATTTAAACTATTTAAAATGATGATCTATTTAAAGAGATACTTTCATAAAACCTTAAAATATTCCTTTTGAAATTATTTCTAAGAAACATGGATGTGGATTATAAAGCAGTTCCAGTAGATACTCACGTAAAAACAATCTCGGATAATAAAGAGATTTTGAAATTAACCCTTACCTTGTAATTTTCCTTGGTCGAGGGTACACTAAACTCCTATATAATAGTTAAATATTTTTTATTAAATTATTCAAGAACCATATACGTAAATATGATATCATATATGATCTTCTAATGTTTCTTTGTTAACAATATTTTAGTAGTATCATCGTTTCGGGTGTTAACTGATTCGTTTTCCATTATATGCTTGGTTAAGTAAGCCATGTTTGTTATGAATATGATGTATTTGATTCATATACAGAATTATATTATGTTTATAAAAATTATTTTGAATCATAAAATAAAAATTATTCTTTAATTATTACGATGGGGAATGAATCTCATCGCGTTTGTGGAGATGGTAATCCGTATGTACGCACGAAGGATAATATCATTATATTGATGATAAAGAGGTCCCAATGGATAATCAAGTAAAAACAATCTTGGATAATAAAGAGATCGTGAAATTAGCCCTTACCTTATACTTTTCCTTGGTTGAGATTACATTAAACTCTTGTATAATAGTCAAATCATGGTCATTAAATTATATAAGAACCATTTATATAAATATGATATCATATATGATCTTCTAATATTGCTTTTTTAATAATATTTTAGTAGTATCATCGTTTTGGGTGTTAAATGATTCATTTTACTTTGTATGCTTGGTTATGTAAGACATTTTTGTTATGAATAGGATGTATTAGATTCATATACAGAATGATATTGTGATCATAAACATTATTTTGAATCATAAAATGAAAATTATTCTTGAATGATTATGATGGGGAATGAATCTAATCGCATTCTTGGAGACGGTAATCTGTACGTACGCACGAGGGATAATATCATTATATTGATGAATAAATCCTATGTAATTGGATGGTATATAATATATAAAGAATAATTAAAATTCTATATTTATTATTTATATCAATTATAATCATTATTATACCCATCCAAATAATTAAGTGTTTGAATAAAAAACTACACCACGACGTGGAGACGGTAAGCCGTACGTACACACGTATGGTGACTTTGTCATATGTAGGATGGATAGAATAATGAATATGGTTGTACCATATATATAATAAAATCATAGTACGTATAAGGTTCTGTATTTATTATTTTTTTATGTAAACAACAAATAAATAGGAAGTGGAAGAAGAAAAGAACTTGAAAGAGAGTGGTGAAATTATTACATCTACTTCGGGTGTTTCCTTTTAATTTGATCAAAAGGGCTCCTTAGGTCAGTTTTATAATCAAAGTAAGGCCTCTAAGTTGAATTTTAGGAAGTTTTGGAGGATATTTGGGAAGGTGTTGGCTGAGAGAAAATGCTTTGGAGGTGTGAAATTAAGAGAAGTTGAAGTGGCCTTTTAAAGAGAGGTGAGGGTCACTTTAGAAAAAACTGGAAATATTATTTTATAATAAAATCATTTTCAGTTTATAATGGTTAAAAAATGATTTAAGTAGAGGATAAGGTGGGTATGGGTCGAAAAAATATCAACCAATAGGTTTTAGATAGATTTAGGTCACCATATTAACCTTATCTTTTAGATTTAACTCTTAGTTAAAAAGTTTGACATTTACCATGTCTCTTGGTATTTTTTTATTATATGGTTAATAAACTTACTATAACATGCCAATAGAACTCCAAGTGGTTAATTATTAATATATATAACCTTATATAATTCCTTTTTCCAAAACTTAAATTTTTAGGAATATTATATCAATTAATAAAATAATATTTGTTTTAAGAACTCTTTTATATCAATTTTGACACCATTTAGTATTTGGTTTTTGTGAAAGTCATCAAAACTTTATTAATTAGAAAAAAATACATTGAATCAATACTTTCATGTCATATTACCCTATAAAATTATTTTATGTCATAAATACTTTGAAATTATATTTATTTATTATTTATAATACCATTTATTTGATTCTTTCATTAATAAGGTAATTACTGCATCATCATTGCGTCATTAATAAATTTAATTATTTAATTTATAAAAATTATAAATAAAATACCATTATATAGGAAGTATTTTTATCTCTATAATGAATATTTATAGTCGAAAGGATAACTTATGTAACACCTTGTAAAAATTGTTGTACTAAAAGATATATTTTTATGTCATTTTTGTCTTTACTTTAAATTAATTAATATAAAGTGTCATTATCACTATCATGTGGCTCAAAGTGGTCCCAAAATCGACCCAAGGATTCCCATGGTCGGACATGTATCAACCAATTGGAATAGGACACATGTTAGTGTAATTTAATATTATTATAATATTATTTGTTTACCCTTATTTATTGTATTTACCCTTTAACCATGGTAAATAAAATATTTACCGAAGTAATTATTCATAATTTCTAAAAATAAAAGTTACCTATTTACACAATTTGTACCTTCTGATTCCAAATATTTAATTTATTTATCTTAATTCAAAACACAGAAGTGGTAGAAATTAATTTAAAAATAATTCCTGTTGTCAAAACCAAAAGCGTGTTTTTAAGAAATAATAACTATCAAAAGATTGACACTTTTTTATGTCTAGTTTAAATGTGAAATTACATAAAATGACCAAAATTATATTAAATGATAAAAATATAATCTAATGATAATTTAAAACCACTCAAATGTATAATTTAACACTATACATTATATTTATTAAAAAAGTTTTTTTAATTAAAATTTAGTATTTTTCACTATTCATCAAAAATTGAAAGTCTTCATAAAACTAACAAAAATTTGTCCAGACTAAATTTTTATATCCTACTTCTAAGTAAGAATTTAATCTCATTAAATTGAATATATAAAATTTTCAAATATTATTTTTAAAAAGGGTTCCCCATTAAAAGGCAGTAAAAATGCATTTTTTTTGAAAAATACTTCTTTTATATGAAGAAATGAATTTGTTCTTATATTATGTCTCAGAAAAACAAAATATGGATTCTAAAATTATAAGGAGTATATAAAATTTAGAATTCAGTTAACACTATACATAACTGCTTTTGAACGACTAGTTTCGTAAGTCATGGCGCGCTTGAACTCGGTGTTGCGTGTAGCGCAAGTTATTGAATTACTTTGAAGAAATAACATACTATGAAATCTTGGGGTGTTATAAAAAATAACCAAACTCCCACTAAACCACTTGTAAAAACATTGATCACATTTTTTCTTTATGAAACCAAATTCTTTCATGGATTTATTAAACCAAATATTTCATGACTTGGATGCTTTATTCAATCCATAAATGAATCTTAGAAACTTGAATACCTTATTAGACTTTTTTGGAGTCAAAAACCAATCTAGTCGTGTCATATAGACATCCCACATAAGGTTCCTATTAAGGAAATCTATTTTGAAATCAATATTCCAAATCAAATAGTCATGGAAAGATGCTATAGAAATTATAATTATGTTGGATTTAGAAATTGATACTGGATAAAAGATTTAATAATTTTCAATTTGTTAATGTTTTTCAAACCCTTTTGCAACTAACCATTCTTTACAGGCACTAAATTTACCTTCCATGTCTAGTTTTCTCTAAAATACCAATTTTTACGCAATTTGTTTTCAATTTACTAGAGGATCTAAGAGAACCCAAAATTGGATATGATACATGGAATACATCTCAAAATTCTGAGATTATTTCTATATTAAAGTTTCTAAGATCTCTACCACTTCGTTGTAGGAAAAAGGACCATTATTTTCCACTAATAATGAGTCACCATCCTCAGTGACTAGAAAACCATATCTATCTAGTTATTTAACCTCTCTGGTTCTCCTATTCAATAATTGTATTCTAGGAACAAACTATTCCAGAATGACTAGTTGAATGTGTTCATATACCAAATTTTTTTGTATCTTGAGCATCAACTTAATCAAATTAAATCATTCTCCCATTATCCATCTTGAGTATGTGATCCCTCTCAAGAAAAATATCTTATTCATCCAATATAAATTTATTGTTTTATTGGTCATATAGATAATATCCCCTAGTTTCTTTAGGATATATTATTAAGGAGCACTTTGTGCCCTAGGGTGTGAATTTGTTTCTAGAGATGACCTTAACAAATTCCTTACAAAATGATACATGGGTATCTAAAAAAATAGATCTTTTTATACTGTATTACTCAAAGGGAATACCATTTTATATTTTAGTTGGTATGTGATTTAGTGTTTATTCTATAATGTGTAATTCCTATCCCCTAAAGGATAATAGAGGATCTGTATGTCTCATCATCAAACTTATATTGTCTAGTAATGTATGGTCCCTCCTTTAACTAACACTATTCTATTGGGTTTTATAAGGTGGATTGAGTTGAAATAGAATCCCATAATCAAATATAATGTCGATAAAATCTTGGTTAAAATACCCACTACCTAGATAAAATAAAATCTTCTTTATCTTCATACCTACTTGATTCTCTACTATATTAATTAATTTTTTGATTTTTTAAAATTATTAAAACTTATACCACATCATGTGGATATAACCATATCCCCTTAATTCATCAGTAAAAGTTATGAAGCAATAATACCCACCTCTATTTTCTATTGGAAAATGATTGAACCTATCAATGTGTACCAATTATAGAAGTTTTGTAGCATTTTCACCCTACCCAACAAAAGGTGGATTGGTAATTTTTCCATATAAACAATAAATACATCTATCAAGAAACTTTATTTCAAAATAATATAAATATCCATCATGATAAAACTTTTTCAAACACATCTCATTTGCATGATCAAGATGGTGATTCCATAATTGTTCATAGAATGAGTTATGTGAATTTGATTCCTTATCAATTTAAAATGCATGGTTTTCATAATTAAATACTTAAAAATTGTTATTTAAGTACACCATACTATAACATATGCTATCATTATAAAAGAAACAACTATTATTTCCAAATATAAAAATACAAGAATATGTATTTAGGTTGGATACATAATTTTTTTGGAAATGATTGGTACATAATAATAATACTTTAAAACCAAAATAATCCTTGTTTGAAAGGGAAGGTGGTAGTCTACTATAGTCAAAGTAGCATGTCATGCTCCATAGGATGCTTAGAGATCCACCTCTCCTCTAGAAATATTCCATAATCTAACTAGGTCATTTATTTGGATATATATATATATAGAACCAAAAGCTATATCTAATATATAATGTGTAGATATAAAAATATTTCATTTGATAACAATCACACCTTAAGATTCATCTTACCTTTTTTAAACAGGTGTAATTCATCTTTTAGTGGTCCATTATTCCACATGAAAAACATACTGCATCTTGTTTACTTTTCTTATCTTTGGATATTTTTTTGCAAGGAAAATGCTCAGGAGACTTAGTCTAGGAGTGGGTCTTGGATCCATTTTCCTTCTTCTTATTTTTATTCACTATTAAGTACCATTAGTTTTTAATAATCCATGTCATTATCAACTTATCAAATTAAAGTAAGGAGTTATAAAAGAGTCTTCTCAAAATTTCACATATTATAATTCACAATGAAACTTGAGAAGATCTTAGGTAATGAGGAAAAGATGAGATTTTTTTACAACCCATAAGGGATTATAAATCTCAAGATGTTTAAGTGTTCAAGGTAGCTAATAATATGGACCACATGATGATTAACTAGAGCCGAATCTCCAAGAATACATGTGAATAGTTCATTCAAGATCTTATATCACTCTTATCTCACATTCTATTGATAAATATCACAATGGTGAGATATTATGATATATTTATCAATTTATTCTTGTTTCTTAATGATCTCACTAGACATGGATAATAGAATGATACATTTGAAATTTTTGGCATCATCTGCCTGGTGAAGGTTCAGAGATACTTCTTCCTTACTAACCTCTTTAAAAAGAAACTCAAGAAACTGGGTTACCAACACATACAATTTCTATTCATATCATATTATAATGTGTAAGTTACTATACCATTCCTAGAAATTCAAGATGATAATAAGGTTATTATTCTCTTGGATGTATTATAATGATATTTTCAAAGTCGTGTGGCTTTGCATTTCTATAATAAATAAGAGTATAATTTTAGTACATTATCTGGATTTAGAAAATGGTATAATAAAATTTAAAATTATTAATATCCCACTATCTTGTTCAAAATATAATATCACTCACCATTAGTTTTGGAATATCTCATCACATGGATATTTTATAAGCAAAGATCCATATTACCCTTCTCATAACCTTGACTTGATCCTGAAAAGTAATTTGAATGGATTTAGGTAAGAGTAAATTTACAACTACTTTAACTTTCATATCTTTGAAATATTGAGTGTAATTATCAATCTTAAAATCATTGATAATGATTTCCTCTAATATTTCCTCTTAGTTACACAATTTTCTTCTTGGGTAGTCAACCCTTTAAGTGAACTATGTTAGGTGGACCCAAAACTAAAGTTAAAATTACCCGATAATTGAAGCACCCTAGCTTGAGGCGGTCAAGCACTTTAAACCGTGGTTTGATTTTAACTTAAGTAGTGAATGGGTGTATCTACATAATATATTGACCTGAGGTATTTTTTTTATTTATTTTAAATTTTCCATTTTATCTTATTACATGATTTTTAATATTTTTTCTATTTTAATTAAGTGATTAACTATGTTTGGATAAACTTTTACACATAACAAGACTTATTTTAATTTCACAATTCCTTTTTTTTAATTCATTAATTTATATTATCATGATAAAGAATCCATAAATAAATTTACCATGAAACATTGATAGAAATTAAATAATAAATGTGATATGATCTTGAATTTTTATAATGGTTAGTTTATTTATTTGTTGATATACTAACCCTCAATCCTAAGGTAAAAATACTTTTAACCAAAACATGGTTTTTGATGCAATATACCACCTATCCACATATGTATCTATTGGATTTGTTTTATTTCATCTCTACACTTGAACTTCCTCCACTATGCAGGGATATTTATTCATTATATAATAATTTACTCACACATAGGTTTGGGTGACCAAATAATTTTTGTAGGAATTACAAAAAATAAACCATGGGAATTCATGACCTAAAATAATGAGAGGAGGGGATGAATGATACATTTGAAGGAAATCATTTATTCTAGATAGGTGTAATTAAACTAGGAATTTTTATTGTTCTTGAACCATACTAACTTCAAAGGTATAGAATTGTGGTAGTACAAGGTCAATCCTATAGAGAGTGGGGAATACATTGATGAAATTTGACCAAAGTTTGGGATTCCCCAATTTTAGTTGATGTATTATAATAATGTAATGATAAAAATTAAATAAATTAATTCAAATGAAAAATTAGAAGAGAGAGAAATCAGTTTTCATGAGTGGTTTTACAAAATACGAATTCCAACGGTAGTAAAAAAAATAATTGCATCTATTGGCTGCACAATCAATAAATTTTATCGAAAAAGTAAATAGTTAATCCTTATCAACCTACCCAATAATTACAATTCATCATGGTATGATTAATTAAAATAACTAGGATGAAATAGGATCCAATTTCAATTACAAAATAATAATACAATTCAATGCTCATGAATTAATCACCTTTAACATGTGTGGTTTTATCGGCTTCCAAATTCACTTGGTAAATTATCTAATACCAAATATGAAAAAAATAATTTTACACACAATACTTGTTGAATAAAATCATTAAAAAAGTGAAGAAAGAAATAAAAAAAGTTGGTATGTGCCCATTTCGACTAATTGTTCTCTCCCCTATAGATTTATCCAATCATCAGTGTGTGATCGCCAAAAATTAATAAACCAAATTTTATAAAGAAGACATCAGATGAAATATAAAGGAGAAATGGAAATTTAATTGAATTATAAATTTTTCAACTTACACAAAAATATAAGAAAAGAAAAATGAAATGAAAAACCTAACTATAACGAATAATATCTAGTTTAAAACCCCAACGTCAACCTCCTAGTCATCGAACTCCTATGCCAATAAAACTTGGAGTAGCCACCTGAGACATTATTTATAGATCACAAGGGGTGATTGGGTTATATTTAATTTTCCTAAAAATTCATAAAAAATAAGTATTGGGTGATAAATGGTGGTCCAAGGCTATCTCGGGTCATAATGGGGGATCTCTGATGAATTCCACATCACAACTGGTGATTCCTGGCCTCGTTAGCACTTTTTTACATCATGAAATGTACATTTAAACAACAATCCTTCATGGGAGAGCTCCTAGTATTTGATATTATTACTTAAAAACAAATCTTGAAAATATAGGGGTGTGTCACAATGTGATGTGTATGTGTCAAGTAGTGAAACACATGTTTCTTCCCCTAATATATCTTTCTCTTCATTCCATGGTTCTACGAATTGTTCCCCAACATATATTCATCATAAATTTAACATTTATGATGTAAGTGGTTATTTTACAGACTCTAAATCTTTGTTTTACCCCGATTCTTGAGTTCTGACCCCTCGAAGCTCCTTTTATCATTCTTTGTCATGGAATGACATATATAAGTGGGAATATCTGTCGTTTTTGCTCATTTTTTCCATTTTTAATAAATTGTTATATCCTAGAATAAAAATGATAAATTAGGCATGAATATTATATAAAATAAGTTAAAATAAAATTTAAACAAATATAAAAACTATCACGACCCCTCCCCACAAGGTGTACCCTTCCTGAGCCGACAATGTGAGGCAGGAGATAGTGTCCCATGAGTCCCGCCTCCAATAGGCCCTGGGTTGGTGACTGGAACTGAGGGTATGTTAAACACATAAATGGGAGGCATTACCCTCTAAGAGAAATCATGTGAAAGAGAGAGATAAGACAAACACCAACCAACTCCAAATTAGAATGAAATATAAAAGAAATCTGAAGTACACATATGTAATGTCATGAAAAAACTACTACAACTGAAATAGAAAACTACAAGTACCAAAGGAAAGTAAAAACAATAGCAACCACGAAGCCTGAATATCTCCTATAACCCCAATATAGTAGTAACCATCATGATCAACAACCTTATTCAAGTGACTTGAAAATAGTTTATATATATATAGGGTGAGTATAATAGTATACTTAGTAGGATCCTCCCCAAATCCTCTTGTGCAAAAGTAAAGAAAGCATGCTAAAGCACAGTGAATAACAAGTGAAACTAACTCATCACCTAAATAGGTATACTAATTTTCCATCATCACCATGGCTACTCTCACCAAGTATCACAAACATGACTATATAATATAATAAATAATATCAAGGGTACCCCACTACTACTTTCCGACTGGTTTTCTACTTTTCCCCAAAGTCGCACATCCTAAGAATCTCTCTCAAAAAAGGCTTGCCCACAGAACCCTGGGTGAAGCACCACAACATGCACCTCATGCATCACAACCACAACATCCACATAACCTAAGTAACTAGATAGTTTCTGAGATCCACCACAGCTTGAATTATGTGTATCATACGTTGGGTATTAAACCTAAAGCTATTATATCCCATACACTGAGTAAGGATCCTCAAGACATCACAACCTATACACGTTACACCTATTGTAGTCTATAGAAAACTATATACAGAATATATGTGTGTGAATAACCACAATCCATTACAACCCTATACACACATATATGAGGAAAATTAACCATTGTGTAAACCATAACAAGAAACTACCAAGAGAAGAGAACGGGGACAAAGGGGGTAGTCATCCATCCATCCTACCACCAGAATGTTGGGGAACACACCCCCTATGGCTCAGAATACATGGGGTGTCAGTTACTTTAACTGATGGTGTAGAGTATCATATAGAAAGAAAAAAATACAAAATATACTATATCTCAAAACCACACTATGGGCATAACCATGTCTTAGACTCAATTGTAGCTAACATCTCTCAGACTCCCAACTACCATGACTAAGACTAGGTATCCTATAATAAAAAAAACTTTTAATGATTTTTATTTCATTACTTAATTTCCTTTTTATCAATTGAACTTTACATTAATTAATCATTTAAACATTAATTAACCATTAATAATTCCACATTATATTTCCTTAGAATCACACCCAAAGTCCACTCTTCCTTTAAATTACAACCTCATCATTTCTTCATAGGAAGCTTCAACCCCATGGGTTAATCCTAAATCATTTAATCATTTATTAACAGAATTGTTACTTTCCCATATTTCCAGGAATTCTAGAAAAACATTCTAGGCTACCAAGTGCAAGGGGCTCAAAACGGTGAGTAGGTGAAATACCTCTTTAGTCTTTTCCACCTATAACAAGAGCATAGACCCATCCACCCTCAAGAATATAAATATAAAAATCACATGGCATACCCCACACATCTCCTCCCCCTTTTGGAAGGATGGTAATAAAGACAATATTCCTTGAGAAGTTTGGAAAGTAAAGAAGATAAACTACCAACAAGATTTATCAAGCATCCAAACATTTACATTCAACCGGTTTCATCATCTCTGGTGTCCTCCCTAATACCCACATGCATAAACTGTTGCATCTCACCACTCTAGGTGTCAAATCCTCCCACAACCAATGGGAATCCCTGCCCCCAAAAATCACAATAGTCATCTAGGATCACATCACAACACAAGTGGTAGAAAACAAACATCATATCAATTGGGCTCTTGGCCCTTAAACAAGGCATCCAACCTTAAAACATAATGGAAACTCATGGCTCCAAATGAAAAGGAACATGAACTTAAAAGTAAGAGGGTAACTCAGAACCCTACCAGGTATTATATTTTTATCAAACTTCTGATTCTTTAATCCATTTGGAATTAACCGATTAATTATTAGTAGGTTACAACTATAGGAATCCTAAACATCAAGATATCATAGCTATCACAACATCAATTAAACAAGCTTATTGCATCAATTTTATTAATATCAAATTACAAAAAATATAACCAGATTCATTTACATGTCTATTTATCTTTGAAAAATAATTTATAGTTAATCCCAGTTTACATTATTTACCAATTTCCATCAAGAACGAAAATATAAACAAAGAAAGCATAGATATCACACTATCTTGAAAAACAAGAGGCAATAACATACGATCGATATCAGTTTATTTATCTAGTTTAAGTATTTATTATGTCAATTAAATTTCAATCCATTGGGTTAAAACATGATAAATATGAAATTGCACATAAAAGAACAGAGAAGCAATGAATCCCCTACTTCAAAAGGTTTTTGAAGTTCTTTACACCAGAAAGATCCACCCAAGGATGTCGCGACACAACCGCACCAACCAACATCTGAAAACTCCATGAGAAGCATGGAGATCACATTACATAACATGGAAAGGAGAAATGGGAGAAAAAATATTGAATAAAACACAAGAATAGAGTTAGATCATACCTTCTATCGATGATTGATCGAAACTTGTTGCTTGCTCCAAAACAGGGGGTGCACATGCATCAGGAAGAAACTTCAAGGGAAAATGATCTTAGGATCAAGGTAATATCACAACATGACTATGGGAAGAAGGAAAGGATCGAGCATCTCACACCAGGGAATAATAAGATAGAACAAGGGATGAAGATATCTCATTCCTTTAGAATATTTAATAGAGAAACTGTTTAAGATACACTAGATTTTACATTAAAAGTAAATCACATTAAACCATGAAGTTTGAATGAGTAAAGGCATACCAAGCATTAGGAAAATAAATATAGGAGTTATGGTCATTGAATTGACCTTAAATCCCTTAAAACAAGGCCCCAAATGAATTTTATGTTAAAGAAAATGTCAAAGGGGTGAAACTATAGGAAGTTGGAAACACTGTACACCTACCAATGCTGGAAACACTATTAAAATATTTCTCACCAACGCCGATGACCCTGTTCACAAAATGACTCACCGACACCAATGTCACTGTTTACAAAATGAATCACAGACACCGATGTCACTATTCACAAAATGACTCACCAACACCGATGTAACTGTTCACACAGTGACTCACTAACATCGATGGAACTATTCACATATTGAATCCCTGACACCGATGGAACTTTCCATAAAATGATCACCGACACTGATGGTACTATTCACAAAATGACTCACCGACACATATGGCACTATTCCCAAAATGACTCACTGACACTGATGGAACTATTCACAAAATGACTCACCAACACCGATGGCATAGTGCACAAAATAACTCACTGAAACTGATGGTAGTGTTCGAAGAATGACTCACTAACACCGATGGTACTATTCACAAAATGACTCACCGAAACTGATTGAACTATTTACAAAATGACTCACCAACACTGATGGAACTGTTCACAAAAAGACTCACCAACACTGATGGAACTCTTCACAAAAATGACTCACCGACATCGATGGTACTGTTCAAAAAATGACTCCCTGACACTGATGGAACAGTTCAGAAAAAGGCTCCTCGAAACAAATGGTACTATTCACAAAATGACTCATCGACACTGATGGAACTATTTACAAAATGAATCACCGATTTCACTGTTCACATCTACCTCATGAATAAAACTATTCCAAACGCTAGAAACACTATTCACAAAACTAGAAATTTTGAAAAGTTTTGGGGATAAGTCACCTTGACCTCCCAAAACACCTTAGACACTAGATTTCAGCAAAGGAATGAACCAGAGAGGTCTGATCCATTACCTCAGATACCTCTCAAAAACATTATCGTCCTCGAGAATTCCAAACCAACCTAAAAGGAAATAGAAAAGGGGTATGAATAACCACCCATCGAGATACCTCTCAAAAGAGAGCAAGCCATAAGAAGAAACAAAAGAAAGCCATTTCATAAAAACGAAAGGTCTACAACCATAAAGCGAACATATTTACATAAAAGAGTTAAACATCAAAAAAATTAGGGTACTAAGGACATGTCTGCAACTCACGATCCTGGGTACTCTCCTCCATGCCACTGTGTCACCTCAAGAAACAAACTAAGGGGATAACATTCCCACGAAACAACTTCTTTATATGGTCCTGGATCATTACAGGATGCTCCTTGAAGGTCGCATCATATTCAACATTGATCTATACATAATTGATGATGTGAGAGTCATCATAAAGATAACGACGAAGCTGTGACACATTAAAAACATCGTGTATCTAGATTATTTGCGGGGAACTACTTCTCGATATGCCACAACTCCAACATGAGCCAACACCTAGAAAGGTCCAATTAACTAAGGAGAAAGCTTACTCCCACAACCAAACCTTTGATACCCACAATGTGGAGTAACCTTCAAAAACATGTGATCCCCAAAATCAAACTCTAAAGGTCTCATCCTCTGATCGGAATACGATTTATAAAGATCCTACTATACCTTCATCCTCTCACAAATCACCTGAACCATCTCTCTCATATTCTGCACTAGTTCTGTTCCAAGAATTGCTGACTATCCGACACCAGTCCAGGACAATGGAGAATGACATGGTCGACCATAAAAGGCTCCAAATTTCACTATACTGATGGTGGAGTGAAAACTATTGTTGTGAGTGAACTCCACCAAGGGTAATTGCCTCATCCACAAACCTCTAAAATCCAGGACACAAGAGCGCAACATGTCTTCCAGAGTCTTGATGGTCTGCTCTGTTTGACCGCACATCTATGGATGAAAAGAAGTGCTAAGGAATAGTTGATGACCAAAAGAATGATGGAGACCTCTTCACATCCTAGAGGTAAAAAGTGTATCTCAATTAGAAAGGATCATCCTCTGGACTCTGTGGAGTCTCAGCACCTCCACTAGATACTACCTCAACAAAAATTCCACTGATCTCGACTCCTTGATCACAATGAAGTGGGATGATCTTGTTAAATGATCTAATAACATGCAAATAGCATCATGTCCTCCCAGAGCTTGAGGTAAATTAGTAACAAATTCCATTGAGATGTACTCCCACTTCCACTGAGGAATATCTTACAGTTGGGGAAAATCATCGGGGACACGGTGCTCGACCTTCACCTCCTAGAAGGCCAAACATCAAGACACAAACTATGAAATTGCACCCTTCAGACCAGGACACCAAAACCGACTCCTCAAGGATTAGTACATCTTTTTCCAGATAGGATGCACCACTAAAGGTGAACTTTGAAACTCTCTAAGAACCGTCTCACACATTTCCAAAGGAAAAAAAATCCTTCCTTGATGCAATACTTGATGTTGTTCATCCTGTAACGAACCGTTTTTTTTTAGAGCGGATAAAATGCGAAGGTTCTTGAACCTTTTTTTTTTCTTTTATCAGCGGGTCGGTTTTAAAACCGAGCTTCGGAACGAGGTCTCGAGGTCTGGAGCCGTTTTAAGCGGCGATATCGGACCGCACGCGGTTGGTTTAACCGTGCGGGTCAGACGTGCGGGGTACCCCGAGTATCCGGTTGCAGGCGCGCGGGCTGCACCCGGTGTTTCTGACGGTGCGGATAAAACCGTGCGTGTTAGGTATGTTTTAATTTTTGTTTAAAATTAAAATAAATGAAAACAAAATAATAAAAAAAAAAAAAAAAAAACCTAAACTAAACTCCCTCCCCTCACTCAACCCGCGACCGCCCTCCCTTCTCCCCCGGCGAGCCGCGCGCGACACCCCCCCTCCACGGCGCCGCCTCCTTCCCCGACCTCTCCCCTTCGTCGATTTCCACCGGTTTCCGGTTCGAATCGCCACGGTAAGCTACTCTCTCCCTCCTCCTCCCCGTCTCCGGCTTCATTTTGACCTAATCGGCGCCCGGTGAGGTTCGGCCGAACCCTAGTTTGGGGTTAGTTTTTGATTTCGTTCCTTTTTCTTGTTTCGCCTGCTCTAGGGTTATGCGGAAGGTCTCTCGGGACATCGTGGGTGCGCGTTTGGTGTCCGCCGCCGAAGGCGAGGCGGTTTGCGGTGATTTCGGTCCGCCGGTTGATTTCCGAGGTGAGGTTTCTACTGGTTTTTGGTCTTCGCAGCCTCTAAATTAATTTGTCATGTTGTTTTAGAGGTTCCTGGTTGGTTTGGTTTAGTCCGTTCGAGTTTTGGAATGGTTTCGGGGTGAGGTTTTCACCTTTCCCCTTGTTTTGCACTTGTTAAATTTGGGGCTTTTGATGTTTATGAGTCCCTGATTTGTTTTTGGCAGTGCGTTGAGCTTGCGGTGTGGGTTCGCCTTCGTTTTGGTTTGTCGCCAACACCCGAGGTAAGGATTTAATACCGTTGGTTGGTCTTGCCTCACTTAAATTGGTTTATCTTTGTGTCTTAAGGTTCGTAGTGGTTGCCTTATAGTGCGTTGGAGGTTTCAGTATGTTTTCGGGTTGCCGGAGTTTAGGCGACTCACCTGCGCAGGCATAGGTACGTATTTATATGTACGTGGGTTCCCTCGGCGTGCGTATATTTGTCCATGGCAGCGAATATACACACGTACGGGGCTAGTTGTCCCCATTACATATATAAAAAGTGCCTGTGCAGGTGAGTGGAGACAGGCTTATGTGTATAAGCATATGTGTAAGGATCCTCTTGCGCACGCTCATGGCCATGCGGAGCGTGTGCATAGGGGATAGGTGTCCTTATATGTATGTGAAATCACATATGCCTCGTGGGGGAGCAGCTGCGACAACTTTAGTTAGAAAGCGCCAAGAGCCGGAGTGGACGGATGGATCCACCTTGAGGTAGGGTCCCTCTCCTTGCCCTTTTAATTTAAGTGAAGTAATAGTGAGTTTAATATTGCACTTAGTATTTTAATTATGCAAGTTTAGTTCCGATTAAATGCTTCTGTGCAAATCGTGTGAATTGCAGGAATAAGATAAAATAGGTTGTTTGGTCACTAAACTAACGATTTAATAATAAAACCCCTCTTTCGAGGTGCGCTGCCTTCAATCTAAAAATGTAGCAATAGAATGTCATGATTGCCTTTCCTATTGTTTGGCTTCTTAGCTTTGTAAAGTGTTGAATGAGTTTTAAAGAAAATGCTAAATATCACTAAATGAATTGTTTGATAAAGTAATGACATGTTTTCTAATAAAACTCCTCCAATGGAGGTGATCTGCCTTGAAAATAAACGTGCAGTAGCAGATTTCCTTTTTTGTGATTGCTTGCTTAAAAGTCTTATGACACTTTATGCTTGACATTATACTTAATCAATGGCATGCTTGTACTTGTACCATCTAATGTCATTAACCACCTAACATAGAGGCATGTTGGTGCCATATGCTTTTGTTTACCTTCTATTGCTCGTGCAAGTTCCAGATTGTTGAACAAAGATAGTTAATTATGAGAATTTATTATAAAAAGTTGATATTTGATTTGGATAACTAAATGTGAAGGATTAATCATGAAATGAGATTTGCGTTGATTGATTAATTAAGTGATAAACGAATGAGATTTTGGGTCCTAGACATGGCGTTCTAGATCGACTTAAAATCTGGGTTTGGACATGGCGTTCCTCCCCAATGGTTATCCAAGCTTGTGATATAGGGTGTTAGACATGACGATCTACACTGAATAAGATTTTGGGTCCTAGACATGGCGTTCTAGATCGACTTAAAATCTGGGTTTGGACATGGTGTTCCTTCCCAATACTTATCCAAGCTTGTGATATAAGGTGTTGGACATGGCGATCTACACCAAATGCGATACGGGGTGTTAGACATGACGATCTACACCGAGCGATTATTGAGGTGTTAGACATGGCGATCTACACCAAATGTGATACGGGGTGTTAGACCTGACGATCTACACCGAACGAATGATAATGATGATTTGTGAAAATAATGAGAGATGTGGGTAGAACCCGAGTGAGTTGTGATCAAATAAAGAAAGGTAAGAATGAGTGAGTTTCCAGTCTGAGTTGAAATGATAAGTGAATAAATAGAGTAGGTGAACAAAATGATGAAAAGTGTTTTTATGCTTGAACCAAATTTACTTATGTTGTTTTAAACAGGTTCTCATCCCGGCTATGGGCCGAAGCAGGTAGTGCCGCCAGGTGTCCTTGCTGGAACCTGGACGGGCGTTTATTGTTTTCCTTGCGTCATTATTGTTTGAAAATACCAGCACTTTGTTTAATTATATTTTCATGGTCTAGAGTGGGCTAGACCCCGGTGGTTCCGGCCTACTGAGATATATATCTCACACCCTACTCGGGCCGCCATTGCACTGGGGTACCCGAGTAGATTCCATTTGGTTGCAGGACCTTGTTGTTGCTGTTTCTTGTACTTGGAGTTAGGAGCAAAGGACCGAGTTGGGGCTCGGGATGCTCATGGAGATCGCCCTCGGGGCTTGAGACTTTTGTTCATTTATTTCTGCATTGATGTGTAAGTATGTCGCGTGATTTAATGCTTTCATTGTATCATTAGCATATCATGCATGCATCTCTTATATAAACTGCCGTTCGCCAAATTTATTCAAACCTTATAAATGAAAAATGTTTTCCGCTGTTTTCTTATTATTATTTACACTACTTCCGTTGCTGTATTTTTGGTCCCTTTGTTCCACTTTGATAAGGGGGTATAGTCTCCCCCCCCTGACTTACCTTACACCCTCGCCGCTAGTCGGCAACCTCTGGCGTAAGGGGAGACGCGCTTGAGGCCATGTTGCGGGCCGGCTCAGGTGACCTAAGTGTCCGGTTCAGGGTCGACCTGGGTTGGTTCGTGACAAAATGGTATCAGAGGAGGTTTCATTCTTTTCCTTTGTCTTACTGTTTCGGGGATGGTAGATAGGAGACTAGGAATGTGTCGGCGCTTGGGTTAATAGCCGTGCTTGGGACTGATCACCCCATGTACGGGAAATGACCAAGTGGCCAGGGCTGGGAATTGATGTTCATGTTGTTTCCTGTTAAAGTTGATGTGATTTCACCTGGGGTGAATGTTGTACTTTCCACTGCTTATTTGTTTATGAAGAGGTTTTGAAAATTTTCCTTGGCCCGATATGGCCAGGAAATTGCATTGCATGCATCATATTAGACACTTATAGATTCACATGTCATGCATATGTGCCATGCCATGTAGTTGCATTAGTAGGATGCCTGCTGATTTTGATTGTGTGCCTTGGAAATATGTCAAGTCTGGATTTATTTAGCACGCCTCTTTAGAAAGCATGTTTCGGTGATAGTTAACATGTTTGGGTGATAATATGTCATGTTTTCTATCTTGCTTGTGTGTCATGCTCTGTGTTATAGCATGTTTTAGTGATTTCTGCTTGTTGCTTTGTGTTAGCTGTTTGTAGTGGCTTGTTATCTTGCTGGCAAGCGCTTGGTTGCTTTGGCTGAAATTGTTGGTTGCGATTACGACGGAACCAATTTTCCATTATAAGGTGAATGGGCATCTTATAATTGGGAAAAGGGTGAATCGTGTTTTCAAACTTTTTAAAAGATGGCTGCTGAAGTTTAAATGTTAAATGGAAAAATTTTTTTATCTGATAAATGGGAACCAAATTCCAGCGGTAAGGTGTATGGGCACCTTATCGATTGGTAGGTGGCCACCCATGTGATTGAACCTTGTTTAACCATTGCATGTGGAAAATAGTTATAAATGTAAAACTGTTGAGTTTTGATTGAAATTTTGGTGTACTTTTAAACATGCTCAGCTGGACTGAGTGGGTCAGTTGGGGCATGTTTTATTGAAATGAACTGTGATATAGTTTCTTTTTGATGAACCTAGTTTGAATGAATGGGACCTTATGAGGTCGCCTCTTTGTTAAAAGGAATTTAGATGCTAAATTTTCTGTTTATGATTGGATAACATTAAATGGTAAATGTTGAAGAGGAAGTTTGTTACAACTTGCCTGTTTTCCCCGTGGGGCGTTGTTTGAAAACCAAGTACTTTGTTGTGAAATAGTACTTGTGGGTCTATTAAAATCTTCTTTCAAATGATTAAAGGTTGAAATGAATTAATGAAAAAAAAATGGAAAGGGGTTTTGAGCCTAGTAATACTTGTTTTGCGTGACCAAGAGTTAGGGTCGATGTGTGTGCTTCGTAAGGGACTAGCCCGTGCTAGGTAGTACCCTTAGAGCTTGAGTTGCCTTGTTTTCGGTGTGAGCTTATGATGTGGTGATCGTAGTTCGAGGAACGCCACTCGTGCGTTAAAGTGTTTCAAAAATAGCGCGCCGGTGAGCGGCTAGTTCTTACGACGACATGGACACTCCAAAGGTAGGTAGTGTCGCATGAGTTTTTGTTTTCATGTCGGTGCTTGCTTGGCAGCACGACTATGATAAGGTTGGCTGTGTGCGCAATGCTTTAGAAACTCCGTTAGTGCGGGAAGAGTTTTAGTGGTTAAGCTTGGACGTACATGAATGCCTCGGGTGGTATAGGCATCAGAGTTGGTCCGAATGATCTTCTCAGCGACCTTGGTTTAATCTTAGTGTACTCTGCTGGACGAGACGAGCATGTCCCCCATCTTGACGTCGTCTTGGATACACTAAGATAGTGTCGGTTATACGCCGCGCTAAAGTTTAAATGTTGTTGGTTTGTTTCGTAATCTCTCTCTGGTGGTGTGTGGGATGCACGGTTTCTTGGAGTTACGCTTCGTGCTGAGGCACGATAGTTTTATAATAGTCTTGTGATGGCTTGACTTGCGAATGTCACCAAAGGTCGTGTAAGGACTTCGGTGTACGCGTAGTTGATAACGGAACAGTTTTAAAAGCATGTCGTCGGTTTAAGGGCGAGTGTGAATCTCGGGTCGGCGATGTCTTTCGAGGAAATCTTGTGTGACCAATTTTAGTTGGTCGATCGTGATTCAACTGTTTTCTTGGGTTGAGGTCTCTATAATGGCTTCGGATGTAAGCTCTGCTGTGATGTTTCAGTTGTAACGTGAGCGTTGAATCGAGTTGTAAAGGCTTAAGTGCAGTTTTCTTAGAAAGTGCTTAAAGGTGCATTGGGCGTTGGAAACGCAATGCGACCGGTTGAATGCAACTTCACGACCCTTGTAGGTCGGGTGATGTTTTCGTTGTTTTCCGAAGGCTTCTCGGGGACGAGAAGTTTTTTTTTGGTGGGTAGTTTGTAACGAACCGTTTTTTTTTAGAGCGGATAAAATGCGAAGGTTCTTGAACCTTTTTTTTTCTTTTATCAGCGGGTCGGTTTTAAAACCGAGCTTCGGAACGAGGTCCCGAGGTCTGGAGCCGTTTTAAGCGGCGATATCGGACCGCACGCGGTTGGTTTAACCGTGCGGGTCAGACGTGCGGGGTACCCCGAGTATCCGGTTGCAGGCGCGCGGGCTGCACCCGGTGTTTCTGACGGTGCGGATAAAACCGTGCGTGTTAGGTATGTTTTAATTTTTGTTTAAAATTAAAATAAATGAAAACAAAATAATAAAAAAAAAAAAAAAAAAAAACCTAAACTAAACTCCCTCCCCTCACTCAACCCGCAACCCCCCTCCCTTCTCCCCCGGCGAGCCGCGCGCGACACCCCCCCCTCCACGGCGCCGCCTCCTTCCCCGACCTCTCCCCTTCGTCGATTTCCACCGGTTTCCGGTTCGAATCGCCACGGTAAGCTACTCTCTCCCTCCTCCTCCCTGTCTCCGGCTTCATTTTGACCTAATCGGCGCCCGGTGAGGTTCGGCCGAACCCTAGTTTGGGGTTAGTTTTTGATTTCGTTCCTTTTTCTTGTTTCGCCTGCTCTAGGGTTATGCGGAAGGTCTCTCGGGACATCGTGGGTGCGCGTTTGGTGTCCGCCGCCGAAGGCGAGGCAGTTTGCGGTGATTTCGGTCCGCCGGTTGATTTCCGAGGTGAGGTTTCTACTGGTTTTTGGTCTTCGCAGCCTCTAAATTAATTTGTCATGTTGTTTTAGAGGTTCCTGGTTGGTTTGGTTTAGTCCGTTCGAGTTTTGGAATGGTTTCGGGGTGAGGTTTTCACCTTTCCCCTTGTTTTGCACTTGTTAAATTTGGGGCTTTTGATGTTTATGAGTCCCTGATTTGTTTTTGGCAGTGCGTTGAGCTTGCGGTGTGGGTTCGCCTTCGTTTTGGTTTGTCGCCAACACCCGAGGTAAGGATTTAATACCGTTGGTTGGTCTTGCCTCACTTAAATTGGTTTATCTTTGTGTCTTAAGGTTCGTAGTGGTTGCCTTATAGTGCGTTGGAGGTTTCAGTATGTTTTCGGGTTGCCGGAGTTTAGGCGACTCACCTGCGCAGGCATAGGTACGTATTTATATGTACGTGGGTTCCCTCGGCGTGCGTATATTTGTCCATGGCAGCGAATATACACACGTACGGGGCTAGTTGTCCCCATTACATATATAAAAAGTGCCTGTGCAGGTGAGTGGAGACAGGCTTATGTGTATAAGCATATGTGTAAGGATCCTCTTGCGCACGCTCATGGCCATGCGGAGCGTGTGCATAGGGGCTAGGTTTCCTTATATGTATGTGAAATCACATATGCCTCGTGGGGGAGCAGCTGCGACAACTTTAGTTAGAAAGCACCAAGAGCCGGAGTGGACGGATGGATCCACCTTGAGGTAGGGTCCCTCTCCTTGCCCTTTTAATTTAAGTGAAGTAATAGTGAGTTTAATATTGCACTTAGTATTTTAATTATGCAAGTTTAGTTCCGATTAAATGCTTCTGTGCAAATCGTGTGAATTGCAGGAATAAGATAAAATAGGTTGTTTGGTCACTAAACTAACGATTTAATAATAAAACCCCTCTTTCGAGGTGCGCTGCCTTCAATCTAAAAATGTAGCAATAGAATGTCATGATTGCCTTTCCTATTGTTTGGCTTCTTAGCTTTGTAAAGTGTTGAATGAGTTTTAAAGAAAATGCTAAATATCACTAAATGAATTGTTTGATAAAGTAATGACATGTTTTCTAATAAAACTCCTCCAATGGAGGTGATCTGCCTTGAAAATAAACGTGCAGTAGCAGATTTCCTTTTTTGTGATTGCTTGCTTAAAAGTCTTATGACACTTTATGCTTGACATTATACTTAATCAATGGCATGCTTGTACTTGTACCATCTAATGTCATTAACCACCTAACATAGAGGCATGTTGGTGCCATATGCTTTTGTTTACCTTCTATTGCTCGTGCAAGTTCCAGATTGTTGAACAAAGATAGTTAATTATGAGAATTTATTATAAAAAGTTGATATTTGATTTGGATAACTAAATGTGAAGGATTAATCATGAAATGAGATTTGCGTTGATTGATTAATTAAGTGATAAACGAATGAGATTTTGGGTCCTAGACATGGCGTTCTAGATCGACTTAAAATCTGGGTTTGGACATGGCGTTCCTCCCCAATGGTTATCCAAGCTTGTGATATAGGGTGTTAGACATGACGATCTACACTGAATAAGATTTTGGGTCCTAGACATGGCGTTCTAGATCGACTTAAAATCTGGGTTTGGACATGGCGTTCCTTCCCAATACTTATCCAAGCTTGTGATATAAGGTGTTGGACATGGCGATCTACACCAAATGCGATACGGGGTGTTAGACATGACGATCTACACCGAGCGATTATTGAGGTGTTAGACATGGCGATCTACACCAAATGTGATACGGGGTGTTAGACCTGACGATCTACACCGAACGAATGATAATGATGATTTGTGAAAATAATGAGAGATGTGGGTAGAACCCGAGTGAGTTGTGATCAAATAAAGAAAGGTAAGAATGAGTGAGTTTCCAGTCTGAGTTGAAATGATAAGTGAATAAATAGAGTAGGTGAACAAAATGATGAAAAGTGTTTTTATGCTTGAACCAAATTTACTTATGTTGTTTTAAACAGGTTCTCATCCCGGCTATGGGCCGAAGCAGGTAGTGCCGCCAGGTGTCCTTGCTGGAACCTGGACGGGCGTTTATTGTTTTCCTTGCGTCATTATTGTTTGAAAATACCAGCACTTTGTTTAATTATATTTTCATGGTCTAGAGTGGGCTAGACCCCGGTGGTTCCGGCCTACTGAGATATATATCTCACACCCTACTCGGGCCGCCATTGCACTGGGGTACCCGAGTAGATTCCATTTGGTTGCAGGACCTTGTTGTTGCTGTTTCTTGTACTTGGAGTTAGGAGCAAAGGACCGAGTTGGGGCTCGGGATGCTCATGGAGATCGCCCTCGGGGCTTGAGACTTTTGTTCATTTATTTCTGCATTGATGTGTAAGTATGTCGCGTGATTTAATGCTTTCATTGTATCATTAGCATATCATGCATGCATCTCTTATATAAACTGCCGTTCGCCAAATTTATTCAAACCTTATAAATGAAAAATGTTTTCCGCTGTTTTCTTATTATTATTTACACTACTTCCGTTGCTGTATTTTTGGTCCCTTTGTTCCACTTTGATAAGGGGGTATAGTCTCCCCCCCCTGACTTACCTTACACCCTCGCCGCTAGTCGGCAACCTCTGGCGTAAGGGGAGACGCGCTTGAGGCCATGTTGCGGGCCGGCTCAGGTGACCTAAGTGTCCGGTTCAGGGTCGACCTGGGTTGGTTCGTGACACATCCTGAGCCCAACCATCAGGGGTCTCCCCAAAAACAACATGGTCTCTCTAAACCTCCACCTTTAGATCCCCTAAGTGGGACTCTTCCACCTACTGTACAAGAGATGATTGCACCATCTTCTGAAAAAGACAACCTATATCCCCAAATTATCCCATATCAAGATGTAATGCTGAAAGTTCTTCCATCACTAACCATAAATCACCAGATTCACACATTGCATCACTACATGACTTCCTTATCAGTGCATCAGCTAAAACATTCCCCTTTCTAGGGGTATATGAGATTTTGAATTCATATTATTGTAAGAAATCCACCCACCAATGCTGCTGCAAGTTCAAGTCATGCTCTGAGAAAACATACCACCAGCTCTTATGATTGGTGAAAACCAAAAAGCACTCACCAATTCAAGAATGTATCCAAATATTCAAAGAAATAACTACAACCTCTAACTCAAGATCACAGATGGAATAGTTACGTTCATGGGGACACAACTGCTGATACCCATAAGGAACAACTGATCTCTACTACATCAGAATACAACCTAACCCGAGATGTGAAGCATTATAGAAAACATAAAACTAAACTCCCTCTGCTGTAAGACAAAGAAATGAAGCACTTAAAAACTTCTACTTCAGATACTCAAAAGATTCATGACACCAATCAGTCCATACGAATGCTTGATCCTTCTTGGTCAAAGCTGTCAAAGTAGTAACAACCTGAGAGAAATCAGCTACAAACCTCTTGTAGTAGCCTACGAGACCAAGGAAACTTCACACCTCTACCATTGTCTTGGGGGATGCCCATGACAAAACCAATTTTATCTTTGACAGATCCAAAACTACTACCTAATGGAAGACCACATGTCCCAAGAAATGAAATTATTGAGCCCAAAACTCACACTTTGATAACTTCCCAAATAGTTGCTGTTGACAAAGAACTCCCAAAACAGCATGTAGATGCTCTTCATGCTCCTTATCAGATACGGAGTACACAAGGATGTCGTCAATGAAAACAACCAAGAACTTATCCAGGAACTCACAGAACACAACATTCATCAACCCCATGAACACAACTTGAGAATTCGTTATACCGAATTACATTACAATGAACTCGTAATTCCCATGACGACAATAGAAAGCAGTCTCCGGGATATCCTCATCCTTCACATGCATATGATTATATCCTAACCTCAATTCAATCTTTGAGAACCAAATTTCACCCTTAAGTTGATCGAATAAATCATCATTCTGCAAAAGAGGATTGTGATTCTTCATGGTCACTTTGTTTAAGAGATGATAATTGATACAAAACCACAAAATGTCGCCATCCTTCTTCATGAACAAAACTGGTGAACCCCATGGTGACACACTTGGACGAACAAAACCTCACTATAATATACCATCATGATGTATTTGTAGCTCTCATAACTCAAAAGGGGCCATCCTATATAGGTACATATAGATAAGAGATGCTATTAGCTGTAGCTCAATCCCAAAATCGATCTCTCATCAAGGGGGTAACGATAAAACCTCTTCTGGAAAGACATTAGGGTACTCTTCTACGACCCTGAGAAACACCAACTATTGTACCTCCGAAGAACTTAGCATTAGCTCAACCATTAAGGATAATAATGACAAAACACTTCTCTGACCCATCTGAGGGTCTTGCTCGCCAACAAACACTACTGGTTCTCCATCAACATCAATGAAAACCACCAGCCTCCAGAAGGAATCCATGATATCCAACAAAAAATACAATCAATCCAAGACAAGGATGAAATCATATGGTCGAATCTATAAACATAGGAAATCTCCTCAAGATCAGTGCTACCCTAGAACTAGATCCCAGTGTCTACATACTTCAATCAAGTCAACTCAACCTCTAACTGGAGTAGTCAATGCCAAGGGCACTGGAAGCCTCTATACCTCAAGTCCCAAAGTATGGACAAGGGTAAGTTATATGAAGGAATGAGTTTCTCTTAAATAAAACAATTTATACACCTAAGTAGAAAACAAGAAAATGTTACATCAAATGATGTCTGGTTTGGCTAGCATTGGAAAAACTAAAGAATGAAGCCAACCACAACCTCCTACATAGACTCTTTGACCCTAATGAAGACCGCCACCATGACTGCGATCTGCTCTTTGAGGATGGGGAGAATCGTTGGGTTGTCCTCTGCCTACCCCACCTTCTCTCTACTGATCCAAAGATGATGCAACCTACTTCTGCTACCTTAGCTGGAACTTCCTCAAAAGAGGGACCTAGAGTGTTACACCTGGTGCACGATGATTTTTTTGAAAGTTTGGGCACTCATGCTGTTGATTACCTCAACCTCCACAAGAAAAACAAGTTCCTAATCCCTTGGTATAGGTTTGAGAGCTGCCGCCCCCGGAGAAATGAGATGCTGAGGGATAAGACCTACCCTAGGCCAAATGGAAACGCTTCTTCCCTAAAAACTGGGAACCCCAGACCACAGCTCTATTTCATGAGGAATCATGAAGACTCCCCTCTTAGGAAGATCCATTTCTAGCCAATGTCTTCTCGATGACCTCTTCCCTCGCTATCACCTCAAGATATGTCTTCAGCATAAATGGGGTGACCTGGTGATGGGTCTCAGGATTCCAAGCCTTATATAAATTCCTTGGCATGGCCTCCTTATCTGGCTACAGGTCTAAAACACATCGTAAAAGGTTCCTAAAATGGAATCCAATCTCTTGCACACTGGAGCTTCCCTGTTGATGGGCAAGAAGCTCCTGGTGACTGGATGCCATTACGGACAAAGAAAGAAACTTGAATGTAAACATATCTCAAAGATCCTCCCATGAGATCATCAACTTCTCACAATCCTTGAGGAACACGAATGACCACTTCCTCACTACCCCACATAGCATCATCACAACCAAAGACACCCAATGATCCTTCCGAGCACAGATCGAACTGAATGATATATCAATCTCCTCTAACCAGTCTTCCATGACTGCATCTGAAATGGAGACCTTGTACCTCTATAGACTTTGACGCAAAAATTCTTAGAGTGTCCTCCTCTATGTGTCTTCAACATCAACCTCTAACCTTCAGTGATCTGTTGTCTCAACTTTCTGAACATCTTCTGTGTGAACCTGACTAGGACGTCGACCTAGATCCATACCTGAAAAAAAAAGTTAAATCTCCTAAACCTGGAATATGGAAGACTAGACATTAATTAATTGATTGTTTTTTTTTATTCATTTTCGGTTAACCTATCCTATGGTCTACCCATTCAAACACAGGAACAAAAAATAATGATGCCTGATCCTTTCCCAGGTCTCTATCCTACAACATGTATCACCTCATTTAATAGCCACTATAAACTTAAAGGTCTATGCATAAGATCACTGGGGGACATAAAATCCTATGTCTTAGCCAGTATCCAGTGTTTACATCACTTTATAAACTTAACTAACACCGTTTCCATACCAACCCAGGAAACCTCACCTGTGCCTAACACCAAACTTTATCCTATCCCTCAACCTGAACTCTGATACCACTATATGAAAACCCCCTCCCCACAAGGTGTACTCCTCCTAGGCCGACAATGTGATAAGGTATATAGTGACCCCTGAGTCCCACCACCAGTAGGCCCTGGGTTGGTGACTAGCACTGGGGGTATAGTAAACACACAAATGGGAGACATTACCCTTTAAGAGAACACATGAGAAAGAGAGAGATATGATTGAGACCAACCAAATCCAAATTAGACTACAATATAAAATAAATCCCAATTACACATATGTAATTTCATTCAAAAACTTCTACAATTGAAACAAAAAACTACTGGTACCAAAGGAAAGTAAAAACAATCACAACCACGAAGCCCGAACAGCTCCTACAACCCCAAACTAGTAGTAACCAGCCTAATCTCTAACCTGATCCAAGTGACCTAAAATAATGTTTATACATAGGTAGGGTGAGTATAACAATAAACTTAGTAGTATACTACCCAGATCCTCTTGTGTAAAAGTAAATAAAGCAAGCTAAATCATAATGAACAACAAGTGAAACTAACTCGTCACCTAAATAGGTATACTAAGTTTCCAGCTTCACCATGGATATTATCACAAAGTATTGAAAAAAATAATATATAAAATAATAATTAATATCAAGGTTAACCTGCTAATACTTCCCCACTGGTTTTCCGATTTTCCCCAACATAACACATCCTATGCATCTCTCTCTAAAATGGCTTTCCCGCATACACCTGGGCGAAACACCAAAACATGCACCTCATGTAGCACAACCATCACATACAGATAAACAAAGTAACCGGGTAGTTTTTTAGAGACACCATATCTTTCATAACGTGTATCGTACATCGTGTATTAAACCTCAAGCCATTATTTCCCATACACCAAGTAAGGATCCTCAAGCCATCACAACCTATGCACGTTACACCTATAGTAGTCCCTAGGAAACTACATCTAGAATATATGTGTGTGAATTACCACAAGCCATTACATCCCTCTACACACATATATAGGGAAAATTAACCACTATACCTACCAACACAAGTAACTACAAAGAGAAAAGAGTAGGGATAAAGGGGGTAGTCAGCCATCCATACTCCCACCAGAATATTGGGGAAAACACCCCCTAAGCCTCAAAATACACACGGTGTTAGTTACCCTTACTGACAAGGTGGAGTATCATATAGAAACAAAAAAAGTACAAAATATACTATATATTAAAACCCAAATATGGGAATAATCTAGTATTAGAATCAAATTTAGCTAAGGTCTCTCAGACTCTCGGCTATCACTGCCAAGACTAGGTATCCTATAATCCGAGAACCATTTAATGATCTTTATTTCATTACTTAATTCCCTTTTTATCAGTTTCACTTTAAATTAATTAATTCTTTAAACATTAATTAAACATTAATAATTCCACATTATATTTCCTTAGTAGCACACCCAAATTCCACTGTTCCTTTTAATTTCAACCTCAACATTGTGTCCTAGAAAGCTTCAACCCCAAGATTATATCATCATTCATTCAATAATTTATTAAAAGAATGATTAGTTTCCAATATTCCCAGGAATACTTGAAAAAAATTCTAATATACCAAGTGCAATGGGATCAACATAGTTAGTATGTGAAAAAACCGTCGAGTCTTTTCCACCTATAGTAAGAGCATAGACCCATCCTTCCCCGAGAAGCTAAACTCAAAAATCACATGGAATAACCCATGAGTCTTCACCCATTTTTAGAAGGAGGGTAAGAAATACTAGCTTCCTTGAGTAGTGAAGAAAGTAAAGCAGATAAATAACCAATAAGATTCAGCAAGCATCCAAACATTCACATCCAACCCGTTTCAGTATCTCTAGTGTCCTCCCAGACACCCACATGTATAAACCAATACATCTCACCACTATAGGTGTCAACTGATACCACAAATAATGGGCCTCCATACCTCCACAAATCATAACAGCCATCAAAGCTCACATCACAACACAATTAGTAGGAAACAAAAATCATATCAACTAGGCTCTTGGCCCTTAAACCTAGCATCCAACCTTCAAACATAATGAGCACTCTTGGCTCCAAAGCACATGGTACTCGAACTTACAAGCAAGAGGGTAACTCAAGACCCTACTAGGAATTATATTTTTATCAAATAGTTTGTTATTTAATCAATCTGTAATTAACCGATTTATTGTTTGTAGGTTCTAACTATGGGAAAACTAAACAACAAGCTATCATATCTATCAAAAAATAAATTAAACATGCTTACTAAATCAATTTGATTAACATAAAATTACAACAAAAATGACCATATTCATTTACATGACTCTTTATCTTTGAAAAAGAATTTACAATTAATCCCAGTTTACCTTCTTTACCAATTTCCATCAAGAATGAAAATCTAAACAAATAATGCATAAATATCACACTATCTAGAAAAACAAGAGGAAATTACACACGATCGATATCAATTTATTTATCTGTTTCAAATATTTATTTTTTCAGTTCCATTTTAATCTAGTGGGTTAAAATATGTTAAATATATAGTTTCATGTAAAAGAATAGAGAAGCAATGAATCAACTACTTCAAAAGGTTATTGATGTTCTTTACATAATAATGATACATACAACCAATCACGATCGCCTCCCCCACGACAACTGTATCCACCCGAGGATGCAGTGGCACAACTACACCAAATGACACCCAAAAAAGCTCCATTAGAAGTATGGAGATCACATGAAATAACATGAAAATGAGAAATGGGTGAAGAAGGATAAAATAAAACACAAGAACAAAGTTTGAGAATACATTCTATCGATGATGGATCGAAACTTCCTGCTTGCACCAAAATAAGGGGTGCACATATAGTAGGAAGAAAATTCAAGGGAAAAAATACAAGGATTAAGGTTCTATTAGACCAATCCTATGGGAAGAGGGAAAGGTTCAAGCATCTATCACTAGGGAACAACAAGGTAAAACAAGGGAGGAAGATATCTTATCCCTTTAGATGATTTAATGGAGTAGTGGTTTATGATACACTTTATTTTCAATTAAAATGGGATTGCATTAAACCTTGTGGTTTAACAAATTAAAGGCATACTGAGCCTTAGGAAAATTAATATAGGTGTTATGGGCTTGGAATCATCCTTATATACCTTAAAACAAGGACTTGAATGCGTTTTACGTCAAAGAAAATGTCAAAGGGGAAAAACTGTAGGAAGCTGGAAACACTATACACCTAACAATATTGGAAACACTGTTCACATATATCTCACTGATGCTAAAGACCCTATTCACAAAATGACTCACCGACACTGATGGCATTGTTCAGAAAATGGCTCACCAATACAGATGGCACTATTCATGAAATGACTCACTCACACTGATTGCACTATTCACAGAATGGCTCACTAACACCGATGGAACTATTCACAAAATGACTCACCGATACTAATGACGCTATTTACAAAAACAACTCATAAAAAATAATGGAACTATTCACAAAATGACTCACCGACATCGATGGAACTATTCATAGAATGACTCACCGACACCGATGGTAATATTCACAAATTGACTCACCAAAATCGATTACACTGTTCTCAAAATGACTCACCGAAATAAATGGAACTGTTCAAAAAAACACAAACTGACAATGATGGCACTGTTCAAAAAATGACTCCCTGATACTGATGAAACTATTGAAAAAATGACTCCCAGACACTGATGCCACTATTTACAAAATGACTCACCGAGACTGACGAGACTGTTCAAAAAATGGCTCACTGAAACCTATGGAACTGTTCACAAAAAGACTCACCAACACCAATGACACTGTTCACAAAATGACTCACTGATGACACTATTCACATTTGTCTCACCGATGACACTATTCAAAAAAATGGAAACACTATTCACAAAACTAGAAATTTGGAAAAGTGTTGGGGATAAGTCACTTTGACCTCCCAGAACACCTCAGACACTAGATTTCAGTAAAGTAATGGAACAAAGAGGTTCGTCCCATTACAATAACCCATGAAAATTTGTATAATACCTAGATATTTCAAATACCCCCACACTCAATCCTTTTCATATCCTTGAGAAAAATCTCAACATTGAAACCACAAGGGTCCATACATCAACAAGGTTTTTTTAAATTATGATGATCATAAACAAATTTATAATTTAATATTATAAAATCAAAATACAAACAAAATAAATAATTTATAAATCATTCTTAATTTATAATTTCAATTCAATACATTTCCCCCTTTCACTCACATATTTTAAGCTTTCATTTACAACAATTCCATTTATGATTTACCTAACTATGAATCTTTTATCTTATCACTCAAAGTAAAATATTTAATTGATTTATGATCATAACCCAAGTACATATCCCTAACCATAGGATTGAATTTAATCTGGTTTCTCCACCCCATAAATAACAATATCACAATTAATCAAGAGGTATTTGTATATAGGATTAAATATATATGAGTTTGATGATAGGTATATATTGTTGTTAAAAATATAATAAGGATAAAAACAGGAGGCTTAAAATCTAAATTAAAATAGATGATATGCAAATGAAAATCTCAAAGAAATTATCCTCACAAAAATAGAATATCATATCACATACCCCCTCGAGAGAAATCTAAAGGCTCATGACCTATGTAAGAAAAATTAATAAATATCCTCTATTATTCTATGTTTTTCTTTTCCTTTTTTCTTGTTTTTTTACAAATCTTCACCTAGGATCAAAATCATATCCACCACATAACCCCATTTGATTTTGAAATCATCGGTCTGATAATGGTGATTTTTGACCTACCTAAGAAACAACCCATTTTTTTGTTTCATTTTTTTGATAATTTTTAAAAATATGAGGGATCAACTATGAAATATAATGAATGGAAATTTTAAAATTTTCAAAAATAACATAAAATACCCTTCACTATCCTATCATGAATAAACATCTCATATCCACCATGAACAACCCCTCCCCATTCTCATTCAATTAAATTTCTTGAAAAATAAAAAGATTTGGGCATGAATAGAAAATAATTTCTTGTAATATGGATCAATACTAAGAAGGTAATCCATGCATTTTATAGGGTAATAAAGAAAAATTTATAGGTAAACCTCAAGGTTATGGTAATTAATAAAAAACTACCTAAATCATTTTAAAAGTGGATTTATTTAGTCATAACTTAGACATGGTATCAAGGAAAGTTGTAGTAGGTTTACATTCCTTAACAATCACTCAAAAAATATGCATATAGATATACAAAATATTTGGTCTATAAACCTCTTGGGAATTGGAACATAAAAATTTTAAATCATGATATCGAAAGAAAATAAATAATTTGTCTACTCAAAGTGGCTTCTAGGAATCAAAATCCAGAAATGAATAATATGAGAAATAGTTTTTAAGAAATTATAAATTTAAGTAAGCATGTGAATTTTAAAATTTTCATTTATATCTCTAAAATTCATGGGAATGATATTTTAAATTCTCCAATATGTCTAAATTCTTCTTCAAAGTGTTGATGTCTCCTAAATTAGTGAGTACAATAAAAAACATTTAATAATTTATGGGAGAATATAATTCATTTTTGTTCATGAAATAATTCATCTTATTTTAAAAAATATGTGAAAAAATAATTAGTGATGTAAAGATATGAACTAGTAAAATAATACTCCCCCTCTATGCAGTTTCTCCATTTTTATTTCTTTTTCTTTAATTTTTTTAGTTTCTCTTTATTTCTTTAATCCTAGGAAATTGATAAGAAAAAATATGAAAGTAAAATATCCAAAATCATATATGATAAAAAAGATAAAGGGATTGAACATGGAGAGATTTATTAAACTAATAAAATAAAACTAAATCCTAGAATGAAATTTAAAAATCTTGGTTTCCTCCTGGTAGATGCTCTTTTTTATGGTTGTTTAGCAGGACAATTACCTTTGTTATATAATTTTAACATGATATAGATCTAAGTATCTTGGATTTACCCACACCAGGATATTCTATGCATCCAAGGTATTTATTTTCTTCCTACTCTATTAGTGATTCCTAAAAGGTTATTATGATGGGATGTATATTAAGTACTGATTTAAAGAAAATACAATGAAATCAAAATCTAACTAGATTATATAGTTCTCATGATCCACCAATTTTTATTTATCCTTTTTATGAATTTATAAATTATCTTCTTGAATTAGAGCCACTTTTTTCTCCACTTATTCTTGAAATTATAGGAGGTATTTCTATTCTTTGGTCTCTTGAATATGAGTGGGATCATTGTATATCTTTTCATCATCCTCTTCCTTAATTTTTTCTTGTTCCTTCAATTCTATTACTTTTACTACTTCAACCTATAACTCATATTTCTCCTCATCCATTCAATCCATAATTTATATCATGTCTATTTGTTATTCTTATTTAAGTTGTAAAAGGTATGATCATTGTTATTCTCTTTCTACTTGTATGCATAGATGGAATGCTTGAGGTTCTTCTTCTTATTCTTCTTTATAATCCATAGATAATTTTTTTCCAAAATGTTTAGCATAATTTGAGCATTATTATTTGATTCATTCATCCTTATCTTGTAAATTTTTTTCTTAAACAATGTGAACATCCTTGACCACCTCTTCCTCATATTTTTCATTAAATCATTCAATACCTATATTAGAATTAAAAGTTATATTATATATTTTTGGTGTTGGTTACCTAGAATAAACTTATATGTACTTTATGATAACCTATATTCATAGTTTTGAATATTAATAAACTCATTATCACATCATGATTTTTCTTTTACGTAAAATATTATGTGATAATGTCCTAAGATTAGTTGTCCCACTTAAAGGTTATATTAGATCCCCATTATGATGAGAACCCAGAAGTCATACGACACTATTCTTAAATTAATTTTCTTTATCCAAATGATATAATTTGATAGATAGAAATGATACATGATTTCGTGGGTGGAGACTCATAGGAATTTGAGGAACCTTATCATGGTGCCTTCCCTTGGTAATATCCCGTGATGGATATTATGAGAACAAGGCTCGCCAGTTGGAAATCCACATTTATATATGTCATTAGATGTTCCTATCTTTAGATGTTTTTTGATCCTTAAACTTTAAGATTATTATTAATTATTATTATGAGTCATGTATTTTTATTTATTGATGAAATCCATGATAACATATGTTCACAGTGAGGTATGATATGCTGGGCACATCACGAGTAATATTTCATTAATGAATAATGCAAGAAATGATTCGTCCCTTTTGTTCTTTAACAAAATTTGATATCTCAAGACCTTTTATGGTAATGACATAGCCTAAATAAATCTATGGCCATGGTGTTCTATAGGTAAGTTCAATTTTCTGGAATTCAAAGAAAGATACATCGAGAACATAGGTTGATGGGACCGATATGAAACCTACTTTATTAGAGATATAATGACAAATGGATCACATTACACTATAAGTATCCATATGAGGTATTATTTCATTTCAGCATTTAACTTATTTATCTATGGGTGCCTTGGAAAGTTTCTAGATTCTAACCTTGGACTTTAGGCTACTTCACCTAATTCCACTGAGAAAGAGGCCTAGAGGGTCACACACTAAGTGTATCGAGAATCTTAGTTAAATAATATATTATTATTTAAAAGGTTAAATAAATATTATTCCCACATGTAGTTAAATAATTATTCATGTTTTCCTGATCACATATATTTCATCACCAATTATTTGAGAGAGTATAATGTGAGCCAAATATTTATTATATATTTATTTTATATTTAGTGGATATAATATTAATTTATTTATTGGTGAATAATGCAGTAATATTTATTTACTAAATAAGTATTCATTATTAATGTCCTAATAAATATTGCAAAGGAATGACGAACTGCGTTTTTAGGTCTGGTGAGAAATAATAAATAATAAATATTATTTTATTAAATAATATTTAATTTAATTCTCAAGTTAAGAACATGTTATAAAATAATAATAATAATAATATTACTATTATTTGACATGGGTTTTTATAGGGATTAAATAAATAAAAAATGGAACTTGTGTAATTATTTTATCTTAAACATAGTGGTATATAAACCCCATTATATTATTTTCTAAGAGAGTTAATTAATTTGTTTGGTGATACACAATGGATTTAGAGATTCCTCTCAAGCCCTAGAGATCTCACTCTCCAAGAATTATCCCAAGAACAAAGAGAAATATTCCTCCACCTCCCACTCTCAAGTCTAGAGAGATCAATGAGAATGCTTCAGAAGTGATTCTTATAGAGATGAAAGGCAGATGATGCAATTGATAAGATTTTTCATTCTAGCACCCAAATATTACTTTGTAATCATTCAAATATTTATGAAACACATGTGGATCACCACTAGAGGGAATATTCTATTGATTCCTACAACATAATAGTAATACAACGTAGATTAGTTTTCAAATCCATCAATGATGAAAAAAAATAACTCAAGGTAATTATTTAATTAAACAAATTGATTATAAATAATATGTGATGATCCTTCACTTGTTTTTTAAATTCCATCCATTGTTTAGTTTTCTTTGATTGAATTACATTAAACTTGACATTTATCCTTGTGTAAATCTTAGATTGATTATTGAGTATGACAAAAATAAAAGTTGGGCACAACCCATCACATAGTTCTACTATTACTAGAACCTACATTTTGTATTAGATTGGTCACATTATTATTTATACTTATTTAAGGATTTTTAATTGATTTACTCAATTTTCATTTAGTTTTCAATTTAAGGTTAATCATTCTTTAAATCTAAATTGTGATATATTATTACTCCTCCTTCATTTATCCTATATCTAATCAAATCAATTATTTTTATGAATTAAATGAAATCAAATATCTCATCCAGAGGTGCCAAGGATTATGGCCAGATAACACAAGAGTACACACCGTGTAACTATAATTACACCCCGTGTACTTATTTTGAATTCAATAGGAATTAGTTTTCCATTAATTCAAACCATGTGTATTGATTACATGTGGTTCATTTAATATCTAACACTATGTTTTGACCATGCCATCCTGGTGCACTTTCAGCTAGATTACACACCGTGTAGCCCCCATACATGGTGTATAGTCATTTAAAGTCAAAGATAAACCATGTATTTCCATACACGACCTACCTGAATGGTGACCGTGTAACTCAGAGACCACATGTCATGTAGTCCTTTACACATTACATGTACTCTATCTTTTATGAGGCGTGATTTATAATACAAGTCCTTAGGCATGTTCGTTGGATAGAAGGTGAGAGATGTGCATGCCATGTAGCTCGCTTGTACATGTTGTGAACCTATACCAAATTACACAAAATTAAAATTTATTTATTATAATGTGTAAATATTATCAACATGTGCTTGCGTGTGGTCATTAAGTTGATAGGACATGTCGTGTGATGGGGCTTTTAATATATATATATATATATAAATTTATCCTTAATTTTTGTGTAATGTTTAGATTTTCATTTCATGTATGAGTCGTATTAGAAATATTACTCAATGTGAATTGAAGAATAACACGTTATAGAAAAATCATGAAATTCATGTAATTATTAAGTTGATGGTACAATTCATTAAAGTATGTGATAAATTGTGTATTCCATGTCACGACTTGGGTAAGTCTCCCTGACCTACCTCTTTCATTTCAAAATCCCTTCATTCTATGTGCAATCAGAAATATGATTGGCTAATATCTATGTTATGATCATCGAACTGAGTCTGTGTGTTACCCAATTTTTCCATAGATCTTTGTGGAGGTAGATGTCTCAAGGTCACCAGTGGATTGTTTCTAGATCATAGATATTAAGGAGTTCTGTTGGAAATAGGAAGTCTTATTTGATTCATGGATGCGGTATTGTGTGGACTGCTCTTGATTTGGTTATATATATATTTTTTGTCACAGTGGAAGTTTGAATTGCATTTCACAGGAAATGTAAAGGAGAAGCACTGATGGTGGTGATGCCTTTGGATTGGATCAATTTCTAGTCCGGGATAATTATGTGGAAACGTTGATAGCGCAAGGGAGTGTGTATAGGGGAATGGATGGGCATGTAGAGAACATTGTGAGTGTTGGCCCTAGAGTTTCTACTGAGTGGGGTGATCATGTGGGGATCCCTTTCCATAGTGATGCATTGAATAGTACAATCATAGAGTGGGAGGTGTGGCAAGTTGAAACCGTAGAGGTGAATATGCATGCTGGTATAGTGAAGGAGGTGCGGGAGTCATTAAATCAAATAGTGAAGGAGGTATTTGAACATATAAAATATGATCTTGATGTTGGGGATCTTCCCTTACAGGTGGGTGCTGCAGTTTTTTGTCAAGTGAAACCAGATTCTGAAAATATGATCTACAATGAAGGAGGAATGGCTAAGGGTAATAATGTCCTAGGTGGAAAGGTTATTTCGAGAAATAGATTTAAAGTCTTGGAACAAGAGGAGTCACCCATTGTGATGGATGTTCCTCAAGGACTTGAATACTTGAACATGTAGATTGTTTCCAACTATTTGGAAAGGGTTGGAGAGGATGTTTTAAGGAATGGGTCAATTGATGGCTTTGTCAATGAGGTGAAATCTCAATTCCTTGCATTTATTGATCTTAATAGGCCCTCCCAGATGATTGGAGGAGAGTCCTTGTAAACCTTAGAAGACGTCTTGGTGAAGAAATATATTGGTTTAAAAAGATTTGTCTTTGTAAATCTCACTGATAAATGGGGGAACATTTTTGATAGTGATAAAGATAATGAATGAGGTGATACAAGACCTTCTTACAATGATATTGTTCAAGGTGGATGGAATAAGATGAATGAATGTGGGGGAGATATGACTGCTCCACCAAATAGGATTCTAATAAAGGACTATTCTTACTTTCTGAAGCTGGTATCCACTAGGTCCTCATCCAGGAGGGAAAGCAGGGATGTCTTTGATTCTAAAATGGTCATGTTAACAAGAAATCATGTAAAGAGAAACTGTATTTGGAGAAACTAGAGCTCAGAAGGCAGTATAACAAGGTATTAAAGTAATACAAAATGGACTGAGAGTGGGAATCAACTACTGTAGAGGATTCACCTTATTATGGATGTGGTGAGGATTATGATTACTATGATATGTAGTTGCTCTTTTCTAGTTGGTTCTGATGTTTGGATATGAATGACCTGTATGCCTATATCCTTCACTTTTTCCTTATTTTTAATATATGGTCAGAGGATTTTGTTAATTGATTTGATCATGATTTATCGTAAATAAGAACTATTAAGAATTGAACGCTAGTTTTATTAAATGAATAATTATTTTCATTCATGTGGATGATCATGAGAATATAACAGACCTTTGTTTGTGATTGGTTTCATTTAATTTATTATTATATTAAATTTTTATCCTGCCTCCCTTCTCCCCTTATTATGAAAGGGACTATGTGCCTACGGTTTCTTTTTTGTAAACCTCTTGTTTCCCTCTCCTGCATGTGAATAAAAGAATATGTAATAGATAGAAATCCCAATCTAGTGGTGGTGGTTCATGTTTATATCCAAGGTGAAACTAATCCAAGAGAGATACATTGGTGGACAAGTGGAAGGTTGTAACATGAACCTTAATTGATTCACGGTGTTTTCCCCTAGGTCAATAGTTAGTTTATCAACTTCCAGATAAACTATCCATTAGTAAAATCTCATAAGAATAACACTTTATTATTTTATTTATGTCAAGTTTCATGGTTATTTCATTATGAATGTTTTTTCAAAATCACATGAATTAATGAAATTAACAAGCATATAGGATAGAACAAAAATAAATTGGCTAATTCATAAATATTATCTAAGAACTGCTTAATCACTTAAGTTATTACAATTAATATTAAAAAGTATATGATAAATATAATAATTTAAAATTTATTCCTAAAAGGATAAAATCCCCAAAAAATATATATAAATTTGGTATAGCCTTCCACTACCTCAATTAAAATCGAACCATAGTTCAAAGTGCTTGGTCAAACAAATTTGGTGTGCTTTAAATTATTAGGTAATTCTAACTTGAAGTTTTGTGTTTACTTAACATTGTCTAATTCAAGGGTTGACTTCCAAAGTAGTACTTGGTGAAATTGAGAGGAAAGACTTGAGGAAGTCCAATGTAAGGAATTAAGGATTTTGGAGTCCAATAAATAGATCAAGGAGGTATGAGTTAATGTAGTTTTCATTTGGAATTCATTACTAATACTTTTCAAGATTCTTGACCAAAAACTATTGGGGTAATGAGAAGGGAAATATGGATCCTTTCCACTATAATGTCCAAGAAAAAGTATATTCCGAAGACAATGGTGAGGGATATTGGATTTTTCTAAAATAGTGGAAAATTAATAAATATAATATTTATTTATTTATCTTAGATAAAGTATTAAAAAAATTCTCATATTATTTATTGAAATAACAATAAAATAACTTCAAAATTTTCACTGTGATCCATACTTGAGAAGGAAAATTTTTTTCACCAGAACAAATTTCCAAGAGTAGAAAAGGCACTTACACATTATCCTTTTCCATGAAAGGAAATTGTATATTTTGGAAGAACCTATTTCTAATGAACCCAGTAATAAGTCTAGTTATGAATAGTTAAAACACTATGAGAAATATTTGAATGATTCCACATATGTTCAATATTTCATGCTATCATTCATGACCAATGATATTTTGAAGCAACATGAGGAAATGGATGTGTATAACACGATGTTTCGCCTTTAATATCTATATCAAGAGAAGGAAAGAAAAGAGAGGTAAATGATATCTAATTATTTTTTACAACTAATCTTAGAGAATCTACACCATCTGGGCCTCATGTAGTGAATCTTATTAGATACATTGAACTCATAGAAATATTAGGGATTAAGATTCCCAGATGAGTTTCATACAGATATTATACTTTCATCACTTCCCAAGACCTTATCTAGTTATATTATTAATTAAAATATTATAAATAATGAGAATATTCTTTCAGAGATTCTTACTTTGATTCTCTAAGTGGATAAGGATATGGGGAATGATAAACCTATGGTCCTTATGGTGAATAATAAGAGGAAGAAAAAGAAAAAGGGGACCAAGACTCATAACATGTCTAAATATCCCTAGTAACATCCTTCCAAGAAGAGGAAGATCTAGAAGAAGGTAAAGGAAATGGATGTAGTATGTTTTTCATGCTGCAAGCAAGGCCACTAAAAGAATAAATCCACCCATAAGAAAGAGGAATCCAAAAGTGTGTTTTTTATCAACTATAATCATTCAATATCTACACATTGGGAATTATATATAGCTTGTGGTGATCAAATATATATCTAACTAGAGAAACTAATTAGATTATAAAATATTTATAGAGGAGAGGTGGATTTTAGAGCTGCTAATAGCACGATACTGGATGCTCTAGCCATTGGTTACTTCCACCTTTCATTTCTAATGTGAATGATTTTTGTTTTAAAAGATTATTATTATGTGCCGATGTTTACTAAGAACATAATTTCTATATTATAGCAAGATAAAGATGATTTTATTTTTATAATCTGAAATAAAATTTGTTTCTTTAATAAATAAAACATATGTTATGGTATGACACATTTAAATAATGGTATTTATGTAATAAATTACAAAAACCAAATATTGATAATTGAGAAATAATCATGTTCACTTGAATCATATAACACCCAACTATGACATCACTGTCTTGGTCATGTAAATGAGAAGTTTTTCATAAATATATTTCAAGATGGTTACTTAGAATCATATGATATAAAACCACTTGAAAGATGCCATGATTGTTTACAAGGAAAAAAGACTAAACCGCTATTCGATGGATAGGGTGAATGGTCCAGAAAGCCTCTAGTATTGGTGCTCACTGATGTGTGTAGACCATTTATAGATGAATATAGAGGTGGTTATTATTACTTCATAACTTTTACTAACGACTTGAGTAGATATGGATATGTATACTTGATGAGGTATAAGTCTGAGTCCTTTGAGAAATTAAAGGAATTCAATAATGAAGTATAGAATCAACTTGGAAATAAGATAAAGAAAATTCTATTGGATCAAGGGGGTGAATATATTAACCAACATTTTATCAAATTTCTATGGGAGTTTTTGATTATATATCAAATAACATCACCCTACACACTAAAATGGAATGGTGTTAGTGAAAGGAAGAACCCTACCTTTTTAGACATAGTAAGGTAGATGATGAGTCATGTAGATCTTTAATTATACTTTTGGGGAGTTTCATTACATACTTAAATATACACATTAAATCAAGTACGAAAAAAATGGAAAAAAGAATTATCTTTGAGTTATGGAGTAGAAATAAACCCTTTTTGTCATATACACTTGTATAGGGATGCGAGGTTCTTATTAAGGCCTTCTTAGAAACAAACTAGAACCCCGAGGTAAAAAGTGTATCTTTATAGGGTATCCTAAAGAAAAAAGGGATATTACCTTTAAAAACCTTAGAAAATAAAGTGACTATCACCAGAAATTCTATATTTCTTGGGAGGTATCACATCCTAAAAAAGGATAGTGGGAGAAATATCAACTTCAATGAAGTTGATGCTCAAGATACATAAGAGTTGGTACATGCACATATTCTATTGATCCCTATGGAAGAAGTAGTTCCAAAAACATAAGTACTACATTGGAGTGAAATAGAGGTAAGAGAACTAGAGAGATATGGTTTCCTAGTCAATAAATATGGTGACTCATTATTAGTTGAAAATGATAAACCTATGTTCTATAAAGAGGTAGTAGAGAGATTTTATGATACTAGATGGAAAGAATCCATGAATTCTAAAATGGATTCCATGTATCAAAACCAAGTTTGGGTTCCATTAAATGCTCTTGTTGATGTAAGGAACATTGGTTGAAAATCAGAATTCAGGAGAAAACTGGACATGGAAGGTAAAGTAAATACTTATAAAGAAAGGCTAATGGCTAAAGGGTTTAAGAAGTGTCAATTAATTGACTGCGATGGAACCTTTTCACCAGTTTCCATGTTTAAGTCCATCATAATGATACTTACTATAGAAACTTACCATGACTATGATATTTGGAAGATGGATATCAAAATTGCATTCCTTAATGGTAAACTTTAGAAAGATTACTGTATGACACAAAAGAAAGGGTTTGTGACTCCAGATGATACCAAAGTATTTTCAAGTTACATAGATACATTTTTGGATTGAAGCAAGCATCCAGGTTATTGACAATTTGATTCAATTAAGATAGAAAATAATTTACTTTCATTTATAGTGAATGCGATCCATGTGTTTATAAGAGGTTTAGTGGAAATGAATTTGTTATTATAGTAGTATATTTTTATGACATATTACTTATTGGAAATGAAATAAAAGTCTTACAGTCTATTAAGTAATGGTTATATAGGTGTTTATAATTCAAAAAATAGGTGAAGTTGTAGATATTTTAGAGATCAAGATCATTCATGATAGATCCTAAAGGCTACTTGGACTAAGTCAATGTACATATGTTAACTAGGTAGTAAATAAATTTTATATAAAATAATCCAAGAGGGGATTGGTTTTAGTGTCACATTTTTTTCTCTGAAAATGTTTCCTCAAACACAACCAGAGAAAGAGAGAATGAATAAGATACCGTATTCTTCAATGATAGGATAAATCTTGTATGCCATGTTATGTACTGTACTTGATGTTGCCTATGAATTGAGAATGTTAGAAAGATATGAAGATGACCCAGGAGAATGGAATCGGTCTACTGTTAAGGCTATCATTAAGTAGTAGAGAAAAATTAAGGATATGTTCCTAGTGTATAGTGGAGATGAGGACCAGGTCATTAGTGATTATACTAATTCTAGTTTTTATATAGATCAAAAGGATCTGGATTTATAATGAGGATATGTTTTCTATCTCAATGGAGGATCTATAAGCTGGAAGAGTTCAAATCATCCAGTTATCATTGATTCTATAGGGGAGTTTGAGTATATAGCGGCTTTTGATTCATTCAATTAATCCATTTTGATACCTAACTTTTTCTATGAGATTGATGTTGTACCTAGTAGTAAAGACACTATCACATTGTATTATGTCAATACTATAGTGGTGGATCTTGAAAAATAGCCAAGGTCAGACCTACATACAGATTATATACTTTGAAAGTATAACCTCTTGAGGTATATTTATCATTGGGGTGAAGTTACAACAAGAATAGTACCCATGGAAGAGTATGTGGTAGGCCCATTGACTAAAGTCCTATCTTAGTAGATGCATGAGAACATGTGAGAGATACAAGACTGAAGGTTGTTAGCAGTTGGCTCTAGTGAAAGTGAGATTCTGTTGGAGTTAGTGATCTATAACCATCTTCTATGTACTTTATGATAACTTTTATTCATAGTTTTGAATATTAATGAACTACTTATCACATCATGATTATTATTATATGTAACATAATATGTCATAATGTCATAAGAGTAGTTGTCACACTAAAATGTTATAGAATTTCCATGCAATGATGAGAACCCAGAAGTGCTAATACACTATTATAAAATAAATGTTATGTAGTTAGATGATGTCATTTGAGGGACATGAATAAAACAAGCTATCATGGGTGGAGACCCATAGGAATTTGATGCAGCTTCTCATGGGGTACACCCTTGGTAATATCCAGTATAAGATATTATGAGAACAAGACACACTAGTAAGAAATATATATTTATAGGTGTCATTGGATGTTCCTATATATAGACATGTGTGTTGATTCATAGACTTTAAGATTTGTATTAATGGGTATTATGAGTAGTGTACTTTGACTATTGATGAAAATCATGAAAAAATGTGTTCTTAGTTAGGTTGGATATGTTTTGTGCATCACGAGTAATATTGAATTAATGAATAATGTGAGAAAATATTTTTGCCTTATATTATTTAATGTATGTTGATATCTCAGGCCCTTTAATGAAAGTGATATAGCCTAAATAAATACATGGCCATTGTTTTCTATAGGTAATTTCAATTTCCAGGAAGTCAAAGAAAGATTCATCTAGCACATAGGTTGATGGCACTGGCATGAATCCTGCTTCATTAGAGATATCAGGATATTGGGATTAAATTACCAAGTAAGAACCCATATGAGGGATTATGTCATTTAAGCATTAAATTTTTCTCTATGGGTACCTTGGCATGTTGCTTTGTGCTAACCTTGTAATTTAGAATCCTTCACCAAATTCCACTGAGAAAGAATCCTAGAGGTTCATAAACTAAGTGCATCATAAATATTAGTAAAATAAAATATTATTATTTAATAGGTTAAATAAATATTATTCCTTCTCATCGTTTAATAATTATTCATTTTTTATTGATCTCATATATTAATTCACTGGTTATTTGAGGGAATATAATGTCAGTAAAATTTTTAATAAATATTTATTTTCTATTTATTGAATATAATATTTATTTTTTTATTATATAATAATGTAGTAATATTTATTTACTAAATAAATAGTCATTATTAAATACCTGATAAATATTGTAGAGGAATGAAAAACCAAGTTTTTTGGTTCAATGGTAAATAATAAATAATTAATATTATTTGATTAAATATTATTTAATTTAATTCACAAGTTAAGTGAATGTCAAGAAATAATAATAATAGTATTATTTGACATGGGGTTCCACATAGATTAAATAAATAATTAAGGGAACTTTTGAAATTATTTTATTTTAACCCTATCTCTATTTAAACCCAATTATATTTCTTTCTAAGAGATCTAATTCATTTGTTTAGTAGTTCAAAATGAAATTGGAGAATAATATCAAGAACTAGCAATCTACCTCTCTAATAATGCTTCAAAGAACAAAGAGAAACCATCCTCCACCTCCCACTCTCAAGTCTAGAGAGATCAAGTGGAATGTTTTGGAAGCGATTCTCTTTGTGATCAAAAGAAGAAGACACAAGTGATAATATTTTCCATGATAGCACCCGAAGATTCCAGTGGAAACATTTGATGATTTGTGGAAGACATGTGGATAACCTCTAGAGGGAATTTTATCTATATTCCTACAAACAAAATGTTGGTTCAATGCAGATATATATATAGATCCATCAAAGAAGAAAGAATCTGTGAAAGGAAATTATTTATTAAATTAAATTAAATATAAATAATATGTAATGATCCTTTGCTTGGTTCAAATGTTCTATTACTTATCTAGTTTTATTTTATTCAATTACATTAATCATGACATTTATCATCGTGTAAATATCAGATTGAACATTTAGAATGAAAAAAATGAAAAGATGGAAATGACCCATCACATGCTTCCACTGTGCCTGAAACCTATATATATAAGGAAATTTAAATTTGAAATAATTAGAGAAAATTGATTGGTTAATTCTACTAGTTATTTGAGGTGGTCCTAGTTATCATCCATAATTTTATCTAAAATTAGAATGTATTTTGTGAGAAATTTGGTAAGTCAATATTTTATGTTATAGTCTTTAGGTTCTTAGAAGTCGGGTTTGATATAATGGTATCACTCATCCTTAGACCCACCTTGGTATTCATTCAAATTGTGTTCTCCTCCATAGGGATAATAATAGGTTTAACTCCACTATTTATGTTGGAATTCATTATATTCATAAGAATATAAATCATCTCATCTAGTTTCTTGATGTTACCACCCTTCTAAATTCAGTGTGGCCCATGTGGTTAGATACCCTTGATATTCATTGCATTTTGATTGTGGCGTGACAAAATATTGATATGAAATATAATCTATCATTCACAAGACCAAAACTATTAGGTGTTTAAAATTGAAAAATTGAAATTAAATCTAAATCTTAAATTAATATCAGTAAAAAAAAATGAGATAAGAAAAGTATTTGACCTAAAAAATCAGTCTTGAGTCAGAAAATATTGTAACACCTCGAGATTTTATGTGATAGTTTTTTTAATTTTTATGATTCCTTGTGTTTTAAGATAAACCAAGATAATCTTTCATAATAAACAACATCGTCTTAGCTTGAGGTATATGAAACACTATGCTTGGCTTGTGTTACACATAATTTCAAGTTCCTTTGATAGAATTCATTTCACGCAAGACTAGGTTTAATAAAGTTCATATAATAATATGATCACTATTGATGAAATTTATTAAAGAAATACATATTTAATATAATCAATATAATGTTTTAAATTCATCTTATATGTTTTCTAGACATGATATAAGAATAAAATCAAAATTTTCAGATAAAAGAAGTACTTTTCAAAAAAATGCAGTTTTTACACCCTTTGATGATGCACCCATTTTAAATATAGTCTTGATATTTTTTATTTTAAATTTGAAAAAATAAACTTCTTCTTTTAGTGTGGAAAATAAAAATTTACTTTGGTTGTTTTTTTGGAATTTTACTGATATGTTGTATTTTTTTAATGAATAATGAAAATACTAATTTTTTTTATTTTTAAGTCATTACATAGTAAAATTATTATTCAGATTTGTTTTAAATTTTCATTATTTAATTTATATAATTTTTTTTTAAAATTATTTTATCCATTAGTTTATTTCAAAAACATTTTCAATTTAAAAGGGGCATTTTTCCAAAAAACTGTTTTTCATAACATTTTACCAGTTTTCTTTTAAATTTAATTTTAAAACTTCTATGTATTGAAATTTGAAAAATTGATATAAAATTTGGATGCAGGAGGTCCAAATGTTTTAATTAGGTCCCTTTAATTTTGACCAATATGTATATTAACGATGTTAAATTTTATTACCACAGTAAAGGGTAAATTAGGTAACTTAGGTTAAAAAAAATTATAATGACTATAAAATGACCAAAACAAATGAAAAAATTTTATTTCATGAATTTAATTCGACCCTTAACACTTAAGGATCTAAATTATGACATTTAATGGACACATATTCATGAAAATGACTTAAATAACATTTAAATCAAATAAAGACACAAAGTGTCATTTTCTTTGTCTTTAATATCAATTATGTATCCACATATGGACAAATGGGTGCAATTAATGAATATATTTAATAATTATTAACTTAATAAATATATTTACCTTACATAAATTTATATTTGACGTTTTGGGGCCATTTTGGAGATATTATGGTATTTATAATATTTTTTAATGGAAATTTAAAGATGTCACATTCATGTTTTAAATAATATATCATTATTAAAATATGGTTATATAGAATATAAATTAAACTATAAATACTCATTTGAAATCTAAAATATTTCTATTTATCATGGTGATTTATTTTTAATTTTTATGAAATAAATAATTACCTTAAAGTTTTGTATATGGATGAAGTAGAAATTATTTAATTGATGCAGAATCAATAAACTAATTATTATTAAAATTATAATAGCCATTAAAGGGCCAAAAACATTAAAATTTTTTATTTCTAAAGTATATATATACCAAAATCATCCAATTGTTGAGTTATTTACCAATTGAAGCCTTATAGAATAGATTAAGATAATTAAATTATTTTATTTAAAGTAATGTTAAAGTTGTCACATTCATACTTTAATAAGTATATCATTTTTAAATTTAGATCGTAAAGATGATAAATTATACTAAATATATTATTGTGAAATATAGTAAATTTATAATCATTTTAATATTTTATTTTTAATTTTTATATATCAAATAAGTATATTAAATAATTACCCAAAATGGATGTAGAAATTAGTTTTTTAAGAGAAATAAAAAATAAATGTTATTAACAATTTTAACATAAATATAATTTTGGCTAACTAATTATTATAATTAATTTTATAGATTAAATTGACCACTTAGGGATGAGATTAAATATTTTTTAAAGATAAAATATTATCTTGATATTTTTAAAATCCATGAAATGAATAGTGTCAAAATTGACCCAATTTATATTTTTTCTAAATAATGTATTATTAAATTATTTAAAAATCATGGAAAGTTTTTAAAAATATATAATAATTATTATATGGATTAATATTTTATAAATTATTAATTTATGGTCTATTTTACATCAAATAAGTAAATATTTAACCCTTTTAATATTGAAATATTTTTTACCCTATTTAAAAATTAAATACAACAACTAAGTGTTAGAAAAAATATATGGTTAAAATTGACATAAAAACTTGTTCAAAAATTATTTTTTGATGATATTACAACCCTTTATAATCAAATCATTGAAATTGGGACATTTTAGAGGTTTTTAGTAGGTTTGGTTTTATTATGAATTAATATTTTTGAGGTTTCCAAAAGTGCCCCTCACCTCAATTATAAAAGGGAACATCCACCCTCAACTCTTCACTTCATTTTTAGCCTTAATGATCATAAATAACTTACTCAATTAACTTATAAACTTCCCTAATTACATTATAGAGGTTTTTTTCTTCTTCAAAGACCAAATCTAGTGCTCTAAGAGGAGATTTAGAGGAAGCACATCAAAGAAGAGGTAATGTCCTCTATCGATTCTTTCAATATTTTTTCTTCTTATACTTCCACTTCATGATTTGTTTCATTATAAATTATTAAATATACTATCATTTATATAATGATATGTTATTGTAATTATGAAAAAACCACATTCCACCTTCTATCCATCTTATGAAAAATGAAATAACCACACGTGCGTACGTACGACTTACCGTTTGCACGCCATGGTGTACTCTATTTTTCACCACCACCTTACTTGGATGAGTATAATGGTGTAAGTAATGACTATATATTATTATTATAATATGATATTTATTATGAAATTTTATACACTGTCCACTTCAGAACCATTCAATAATTATTCGAATGATATCGCCGCTTGTGCGTACGATAAACTACTATCTGCACGACGCGATGAGATTCAATATCCACTTTAACCATTCAAGAATGATTATAATGTATATATAATAGGAAATAAAAAATATATGAATTAATAATGATAATTTATTTATGTATATATATATATGTCATTTACTTACATCCATTCAATTCAACAAGGAAATAGAAACAACGTTCATGTGTACGTACGACCTACCGTCTCTAGGAATTGTGCATTCCATTTAATTTATCTATCTATTATATATATTTATATAATGAATATATATGATATATATATATATATATATCATGTTTTAAATTCTATAAGTAATTAAATCAGGATCTAAGTAATAAGATCAAGAATAACAAGTAAAAACACGCACGATAAACAAATTGATTATCAATCAAAACATTTTTTTAAAGGTTGGGGCCGAAGCCTCATTTTATTATTAAAGAAAATAAATACCTCGTTTTAACTGGGTAGAGGGATACCCATTACATATCCCGAAGGCCTAGTGGGCTTGTTGCCCATTACATATCCCGTAGGCCCAATTTTTTGGCCCAATTGCCATTCTGTGAATAGTAACCCACCTTCTACAGTACCCGCATAGTACCACCGCTGCTACAGTGACCTGTCACCGCTACAATACCCGATGATCAACAGTACCTGCCACTGCTACAATACCGCTATAGTGCCTATGCCTAGTGGGTTTTGAACCCCCATTTTTCATGTAGGATTATGGGGTGCTTACTCAAAACATTGATTTAACATGGAATTGATAAATGAACGGGTAATATAAAGTCATAAGTGATTAAAATATGATAAAATAAATATTATTATGGTTATATTAAAAGTTAATAATATATTTAAACAAAATATACATGAGTTTTGGAAACATACAGATGAAATCAGACCTAAGGTAAGGGATAATTTTGTAATATCATTATTATCAAAGATTGTTTATACCTAAGTATATTTTTATGTATATTTATCATCCACGTCCATGTTTCTTAATTATGTAATATTATTTATATTATTTAAAATTGTGTAATGTTAATTTTACCATTTCTTAAATTTTTATTAAATGGTATTAATGGAATCTTTTGTCATTATTCGATTTGAGGTACTTTTTGATCTTTTTGGAAAAAGTATGAGAATAATGTTTTTTAACTTATACAGCCTGAACAGTTTTTAATGTTTTCATAACACCTTATTTACATGAATATTCCTTTATAATATTTCGGATTTATTTTTCAATTAAACTCTTTTCTTTTAATATTGCATGACATTTTGAGAAAATAAAATGTTTTTGAATAAGATAGGATATTTTCCTCAACAATAAAGTTGAAGTGTTTTATCAAAATTATTTTACATATAATTCTAAATATATTTCAAAAGTATAGTACCCCTATTATTCTTATTGTTTGATTATGCTTATAATGAAATTATATTTATGAAATCTTTTTTTCTTACATGGATTATTTTATGATGGAATGTTGTTTTAGAAGCCCATTTTTATTCCTTGGGTTATGCTATGTTGAATGATTTATGTTCTAATGGAACACATATATATGATTTCATTATGAGATGGGTAGGACCTATATCCATATTTATTGCATTGGGGAAAGATGGATAACTCATGAGGTATGCGTTTTATACATGAAATTGATTTCATTTTCACAATTCTATGCGTGGACCTAGTTTTCTTATCCATAATTTTATGAGTGAACCTATTTCCCATGCCTATATAATTATGAAAGGGAATTTTTTGATGTCCTTAATTTAATGAGTGAACCTATTACTATTTATACATGTTCATAAAGTTATAATTTTTTGTTTATTATGCAATTTCATGTCTTATGTTGCAGTTTTGATATTATGTATTATGATCTTTGATTTTACTTATGATTAAAGTTTTCCATTTATATGTATGGAATGATCTTCTAATGTTATGATAACGTTATCATAACATTTATTATCATGTTTATATTTATTTATCAACCAATTTTACCCTTATTGAGTATTTGAGCACACTATTTTTATGTTTTATTTTCCCCAGGTTATAAAGAAAGGTTTTAGGTAGGAAAACTATCAGGGAAGATCTTTATGAGAGATGTTGAAGATATTTCACCAAACTAGAAGAATGTGTTCTGAGTTTCCAAATAAACTAAACTAATACAGTCTTTGGGTGTCTGTTTCTTTAATTTATTAATTTTTCTTCCCAATTAATGTAATATATATGTATGTTAAGAATGGGATGTTATAGTTGGTATTAGAGCAATGTTTAGTCAACCTTTAGAAACTAGGATGCAGAAACTTTAGTGAGATATCTAAAGATGTTTCTAAGGATATGTCTAAGGATGTCCTAAGGATAAGTCTAAGTATAGGTTACAATAATTGGGGTTTTTGTGATAATCATGACTAACCTAGTCTTAAACTGAAGTTATTATTGATTGAAATATTATAAATAATTTACCTTTCTTATGTGTTTCTAATAATTGATATGTATTTATTACACATTACTTTATCGTCTTAGTCAATAGCCATGACTACATAGAACATAGTTAACCATTAAGTGTTTAAAATGTGGAAATTATGGTAATTATGAAGGTCAATTTACTAAGTGGAAATATCATGAAGAGAATCATGATGATGGTACGAGTATTGGTCATACTGCCGGGGATAAATAGATTGTTAATGATATGTGAAAAGTATTTGATGTTCTTCAAGTATTTTTTACTTTAAACCTAAGAATCTTAAGGTTTATAAACCTTAAGAAATGATTCATATTTTAGGAAAGACAAATATGATAGATCTTGAGTAATGGTTTAAGAATAGTTTTGGTTGATTGAGGTGTATATATTTTGGAATTCAATTATTTTTTTATATGAATCATGAAATATATAAGTAATTTCAGTATATGTTTTTCATTAAGGATTGAAAAGGATATACTGAATAATTCTAAAGAGAAAAAATGTGATTTTAGGGTAATGTGATATACTTTGAGACCACATGATTAAGGTGAAGATAACCCTTAATATTTCCCTTATCTTAAGATAATAAAGTTTGGATGAAGATATATTATATTTTAATAAGTAAATTAGATGATACTAGTTTCTTGGGAAAAAATTATATAGTTGTTTAAAAGAGGGTTATGCTATCATGGATGATGTATAAAACATTTTGGGACATAAGGAATATATTCAATAAGTTTTGGAATAAGGAAACATGCATGTTTTCAATAAGGATATCTGATAATTTAGGTTGTTCCCATGACTCATGAGAATACAAGATGAAGGTTTTTCCATTTTTGGAAAGTGACCAACCAGAGATATCTTATAATATATGGTGGATAAATGTTAAGTAGATTTTGTGAACCTTTGGCTATATTTTTGGATTTTCATCATTCCTAAGGATTGTATGGTTATAATTTTTTTGGAAAGTTTAAGTTAAAAATTAGATGATTTTTTTTTAGAATAAAGTATTATCTCACCATATATGGACTGATGCATTTTTTATAACTTGTGCTACCATTTTTGTAATCAAGATATATGGAATGACCTATCATTAAATTTATGGATCACATAATCTTCTAACACTTCAGAAATAAAAAATTCAACTTCATTTATTTGAATAAGAGATGAAGTGAAAATTGTTTAAGGCATGACCAACGATGAGATTGTACTGAAATAAAGTAAGTATTTCATCTCATGTTATTCAACTATAAGGAAAGGATCCTGAAAACCAAAAATTTTATCCTATTACCTTCTTACCTAATGAATTAGGGGGTCCCTTATAACATGATAGATTTATGGATTTGTGATTTTTAACTTTTTCCCATCTATATTCTCTATCACTCTCCATCAGAACTTGATGGTTAGATTTATCTTTTGTATCCATGTTTTCACTTCCCACATATCTTCTCCTATGTGGAAACCCAATGATAGGTCACTTTGGGTAACAATTATGTTTCAAACTTTCATTTTTTTAAAAATGTTTTATTATTCCTTTTTACGATGTGGGTTTCTATGAAAGAAACTTTCAAGTAGTTAACCTTTAATAACCCCAAATAATTTCAAAGGAGAAATTCATTTTATGGGGGGTAGAATTTAACATTGTGAGATTCTATGAGATATATTTTATTTCATTTCTATGATTTCTTTTGTTTTAAACTAAACCAAGACTATCTTTCATAATACTCAACAAATTTTTTTCTTACGGTATAGGCAACATTATGTCTGGCTTGTGTTGTACACAATTTCAAGTTGTTTTGACAATATTCATTTCATGTAAGAATAAGTTTAAGAAAGTTTATAAAAAAATAATATCACTCTTTATGACTTTTATTAATGAAATATATAAGTAATATATTCAATATAATGATGAAAATTCATATTATATGTTTCCTATATAGGATATATGAATAAAATCATTTTTTTAGATAAAAGAAGTACTTTTTTAAAAAAAATGTAAATTTTCCACCTTTTGATTACACACCCATTTTAAATATATTTTTGTCACTTTTTTATATTAAATTTTAAAAAATAAACTTCTTCTTTTATTTTGGAATATAAAAATTTACTTTGGGGGAATTTTTCGTATTTTTATGGTAAGTTTCATTTTTTTGATTAATAGTGAAAATAATGATTTTTTTTATTTTAATTTCATTGCATATTAAAATTATGTTTTGGATTGGTTTTAAATTTTAATTAGTTTATTTTTATTTCATTATTGTTTTTAAAAATGATTTTATACAAGAATTTATTACGAAAACATTTTCCATTTAAAAAGGGGCATTTTTCCAAAAAATTGTTTTCTGTGACATTTTACCAGTTTTATTTTTAATTTAATTATAAAAATTATGTGTATTGAATTTTGAAAAAATAATGTAAAATTTGGATTCTGTATTTCCAATTTTTTTAGTAGGTCCCTTTTTGTTTTGACCAATAAGAATAGTAACCATGGTAAATTTTATTACCACAATAGAGGGTAAATTATATAATTTGGTTAAAAAAAATTATAATCACTATAAAATGACCAAAACAAATGAAAAAATTTTATTTGATGAATTTAATTTGATCTTTGACACTTAGGAATCTAAATTATAACATTTAAGGGACCCTTGTCCCTGAAAATAACTTAAATAATATTTAAATCAAAGAAAGATACAAAGTGTCATTTTCTCTATCTTTAATATCTATTATGTATCCACATATGGACAAATGAATGGTATCAAAAAATTTAAATGATAATTTCTAAGTTAAAAATCATATTTCCCTGATATAAATTTATTTTTTACGTTTTGGGGCCATTTGGGAGATATTATGGTATTTATAATATTTTATTTAATGAAAATTTAAAGATGTCACAATCATTTTTTCAATAATATATCTTTTTTAAAATGTGGTTATACAGAACATAAAATAGGCTATAAATACACATTTAAAATATAAAATGTTTCTATTTATCATGGTAATTTATTTTTAATTTTTAGGAAATAAATAGTTACCTTAAAGTTTTATATATGGATGATGAAAAAATTATTTAATTGGGGAAAAATAAAAAAAATAATTTTTATTAAAATGATAATAACTATTAAATGGACAAAAAAACTTAAAAAAGAATTTATTGGTGGATTATATATATACAAAAACCATAATAATCCAAGGTTATAGTTATTTACCATTTGGATCCTTATAGAATAGATTAGGACAATTATATATTTTTATTTAAAGTAATGTTAAAGTCATCACATTTATACTTTAATAAGTACAACATTTTTACTGTTGGATTGTAAAGCTTATAAATTTTACTAAATAGATACTTGTGAAATATATTAAATTTATCTTCATATTTTTTATTTTATTTTTTTATTTTTATACATCAAATAAGTATATTAAATAATTACACAAAACTGATTTTGTAATTATTTTATTAAGGGAAATATCAAATAAATGTTATTAAAAATATTAACATAAATATATTTTTTGATAATTAATTTTTAAAATTAATTTGATAGATTAAATTGAACCCTTATGTATATGATAAAATATTTTTTTGAGGATAAACTCTTATCATTATATTTTTAAAATCCATGAAATGAATACTGCCAAATTTGAAATAAAGGATATTTTGTAAAAATAATGTTTGATTAAATAATTTAAAAATCATGAACCATTTTTAAAAATATATAATAATTATTATGTAGTTTAAAATGGTCTAAATTACACATTTATGATCTAAGTTACATCAACTAAGTGAATATCTCACCCTTTTAATATTGAAATATTTGTTACCCTAGTAAAAAATAAAATAGAATAACTAAGTGTTAAATAAACATATAAGGTTAAAAATGAAGTAAAAACTTGTCCAAAAATCATTGGTTAATGATATTAAAACCATATATCTTATAATATTCTAAATCGGGTCATTTTTGAGGTTTTGAGTAGGATTTAATTTTGTTATAAATTAATATTTTTGAGGTTTCCAAAAGTGCCCCTCACCTAAATTATAAAAGGGCACTCCCCCCCTCACCTCTTCACTTCATTTTCAGCCTTCTATCTCATACATAACTTACCCAATTAACTTATAAACTTCACTAGTTATATTATAGATGTTTTTTATTCTTCAATGACCAACTCTAGTTCTCTAAGAGGATATTTAGAGGAAGCAAGTCAAAGAAGAGGTAATCTCGTCTAATAATTCTTTCAATATTTCTTCTTCTTCGGATGCTTTCAATTTATGAGTTGTTTAATTATAAATTAATAACCCTAATATCATTTATATACTGAGATATTATTATAATTATGAAGAAACCATATTCCACCTTCTATCCATCTTACAAAAAATTAAATCACCACGCCTGCATATGTATGACTTACCATCTCCACGCCATGAAGTACTATGTTTTTCACCACCACCTTAATTTGATGGGTATAATAGTGAAATTAATAAATATATATTATTATTATAACATTATATTGATTCTGAAATTTTATACACCATCAAATTCAAAACCATTCAACAATTATTCGAATGATATCGTCACTCACGACGTGATGAGATTCATTCTCGATGTTAATCAATCAAGAACGATTATAATGTATATAATATAAATAAACATGACATATATAACATAATAATGCCAATTTTTATATATATATATATATATATATTCATTTACTTTCTTCCATTCGATTCAATAAGGAAACAGAAATAGTGTTCCTGTGTACGTGCGACCTACCATCTCCATGAACTGTGTATTCCATTTCATTTATCTATATATTATATATATATATTTATACACTAAATATATATGATATATATATATATATATCGTGTTTTACATTCTATAAGTAAGTAATTTATGATCTATTTAATCAGATCAAGAATAACAAGTCAAAACACGTAGAATAAACAAAACGATAATTACTCAAAACATTGCCTTAACATTGAATTGATAAATGAACGAGAAATATAAAGTCATAATTGAATAATATATGATATCATAAATATTATTATGGTTCTTTTAAAAGTTAATAATATGTTTAAACCCACTATATAGGAGTTTTGGACACATACATAAGAAATTGGGCCTAAGGTAAGGGATAAATTTTTAATCTCATTATTATCCAATATTATTTATATGAAAGTATTTATTGGGGTATATTTATCATCCAAATCCATGTTTTCTAAGTATGTCACAATATTTATATTATTTTACAATTATTTAAAGGTAATTTTACCCTTTGGGGAATTTTTATTAAATGGTATGAATGGAATCTTTTGTCGTTATTCGATTCGAGGTACTTTTTGAATCTTCCTGAAAATGTATGAGGAGAATGTTTTTTAACTTATATGGCATGAATGTATTTTTACATTTTCATAATTCCTTATTTCCATGAGGCTTAATTTACAAGATTTCAATTTTATTTTTCAATTAAAATGTTTTCTTTTAAGATTGCACGACATTTTGAGAAAAGAAAATTTTTTTCAAGAAGAAAGGATATTTTTCTCAAGAATAAAGTTGAAGTATTTTATCAAAATTAATTTCCATATAAGATTAAGGAAATTTTTTAAGTATAATACCTCTATTATTCTTATAGTTTTATTATTATTATGGTTTTATTATGTTTATGATAGAATTATATTTAGGAAATCTATTTGTTTCACATGGATTATTTTATGATGAAATGATGTTTATGAAACCCATTTTTATTCCTTGTGTTATGCTATGTTGAATGATTTATTTTTTCAGGGAACACATATATATCATTTAATTATGAGATGGGTGGGACCTAAATTTACCTATATTACATTGGGTAAAGATGGATAACTCATGATATATGTATGTTATGTGTGAACCTGATTTCATGTTCACAATTCTATGTATGGACCTGGTTTTCATGTCTATAATTTTATGAGTGGAACTGGTTTCCATGTCTTTATGTTTATGTAAGGGCTTGATTTCATGTACTTAATGTAATAAAGGAACCTATAACTATTTATATATGTTCACAGAGTTATAAGTTTATGTGTATGACATAATTTCATGTCTTATGTTATAGTTATGATATTATGTATTATGATCTTGGATTTTCCATATAATTCATGTTTTCCATTGATATATAGGTCATGTATCATAACCATTATTCTTATGTTTATCTTTATTTATCACCCATTTTTACCCTTACTTATCATTTGAGATAACCCTTTTTATGTTTTATTTTTCCTATGTTATAAAGAAAGGTTATGTGTAGGAAAACTGATGGGAAATATCTTTATGGGAGATGTTGAAGATCCTTAATCAAGCTAGAAGAATGTGTTCTAAGTTTTCAAAGACACTAAACTAATATAATATTTGGGGGTTTATTTTTTAATGTATTAAGTTTTCTAAAAAATTAATGTAATATCCATGTACATCAAGCTTGGGTCGTCAGAGTTGATATCATAGTGAAGGTTAATCAACCTTTGAAACTGGGTTGCAAAAACTTTAGTGAGTTCCCTAAAGATATTTCTAAGGATATGTCTAAGGATTTCTTGAGGATAATTCTAAGTATATATTACAATCCTAGGGTTTTTGTGATAATAATGACTAACCTTGGGTTAAACTGAAGATATCATAGACTGAAATATTATAAGTAATTTACCTTACTTATATGTTTCTAATATTTGATATATATTTCTCACACATTGCTTTATAGTATTATTCAATAGTTAGAACTAAATAGAACATAATTAACCATTGAATGATTTAGATGTGGAATGTATTGGAATTATGAATATCAATTTCCTAAGTGGAAATATCATGCATTGAATCATGATGATGATAAGAGTATTGTTCATAATGTTGAGGATAAAGTGATTATAAACGATATGTGAAAAGTATGTGATGTTCTTCCTGTATTGTTTACATTAAAACTAATAATCTTGAGGTTGATAAACCTTAAGACATGATTAATATTTTAAGAAAGAAAAATATGATGGATCCTGAGTAATGGTTTAAGAATAAAGTTGGATGATTGAGGTGCATATGATTTAAAATTTAAAGATTATGTTTTAGGATTCATGAAATATATAAGTGATTTCTATAACTTCCCAAACATTTTATTGTATGTTTCTCTTAAATAATTTCAATTAATTAGATAGCCTATATTTCATGAAGCACTGAGTTTCTATGAAACAACAATTTATTATTATAGGAGATAGTCATAAATTATCCATTAAACTTAAATTTTTTACTTCTGTGTTTTCAATTTCGAAAGACAGACATACACAGTTGCGATCAGGGTGATATTTGGAGTCTGATAGAATCAACTTAACTTTAAGTGAATAGAAACATACCCTTATGAATAGTAAATTACCCTTATTAATATTAACTTACCCTTATAAATATGAATATGACCCTTATGAATGGTAACCTTACCCATGGAAGTGTAAATAAAATTTAGGCACCTTAAAAATGAAGATGAATATTTTAAGTGTTGGTATTTTTCGATTAAATTTTGATTTTAATTAAAAATTAAATTTCTAATATTTAGAAAATTATTTTTTAAAAATGGGGTTCATTGTTTTATTATACATGTGGAAAAATGGTTAGGGCGAATTTTTTCATTTTTTCTGAAATACTTGAAATTTTAGTGAATAATAAAATACATTAATTTAATGAATAAATATATTATAATTTAAATACACTATTACTAACATCATGAATGATTAAATCAACCAAATAAGAAATTCAAATTCTATTATTACTATTCTAGGACAAGGAATCCTTACTATTTCTTGTCTTGTGGAGAAATAATAAATTAATGAATTTAAGATTAAGGAAACCCTCCTCTCCTCCACTATAAATACCACTCCTCACACCCTCATTTATTAGACACTCTCAAGCTTCAATACTTACCTAAATTCTACTAAAATATCTCCCTAATCCCCTTACCCATTATCAACATCCCTTGGTCTCCTCAAAATACCAAATCACCTCCCCTAAATAGGCTCTCAAAGGAAGATAAAACGAAGAGGTAAATTCCTCTTTTCAATTCTATTGTTTTCTTTTCAAGTTTCTTTGTTATATTTTTCTATTCTAACCTATTCTCATCCAAATGTTATGAAAAATATAGTAACTTATATATACTGAAATTTTGTTATGATAATAGAATATTCCATCATCATCTCTTGTATTACCTCATTTTATACTATAAATGAAAGCATAATCCCAAATGTGTTATTTTATCACATTCTAGGAAGATGATTTTTCAATTTGCATTACTCTCTTCAAGAATGGTCATGAATTTTTTTTAATGGTTGAAATATATCATAATATATTTATTTTTATTATTTAATTTTTTGGAAATAATTAGAAATTAATACTATAAAATAACAACAAAAAACAAGTTCATTGTGTACAAAACCACTAAGTTAATCTAAGCATTTATCATTAACCTTTATCTAATGAGTCATCGTAATGGTATATAAAAAAAATAATTATAAAATTATTTATATCTTTGTAATTTCACTAATAATATATGTTAAAAATTCTGTATTTTTAACCACATTTCAGATGAACTTCCATTCATGAATACAAGTAAACTGATCATGAAAACCAAGGAAGAAAATGCTTCCAAAACAATGTAATTTAACCTCTTAAACCCATAAAAAAAGACATGAATGAACATAATAAGGTTGAAATAAATCAATTAAATTTAGATTTGGTTCTTTAATTATTATTTAAGGAAGATAAATTTGATTATTCATGTTTTTAAGATCAATCAATGAACACATTTGGGCACAAGATAAGGGTTTTCCCATCTCACTTTTAATTCCGTGAGAATTACATTGTTCATCACTTATTTCTTTCATGTGATATATGTGGGCTTCTATTTAATATATAATATCATTATTCTATTTATATTCAAGGTATTCTGTGATTAATTTGGTGATTATTAATTTTTGGTCTTACGACTCGATTGATTACAACACGGTAAGGGACATTGTCTCAATTTCAATTTCATGGAGACTTACTTGGTATTGTGCATGTAATAATTATTATGTGGTGTATCCAATTCCCATTTGAGATAATTTTTCATTTGAAATTATTATTCTGGTAAATATCCATTTTCTTGTATCATGGATATTATTAATTCTTTAAGTCATATACCATTTCACATACAGTTTTTATTTTGAATGGTATTTTAACTAGGGAAAAATTGATGAATCTACATCCTCTATTCCATAAAGATATCAAAAAGGAATATTTTTCTTGTATTAAATCTATTTAGAAATAATTATTTTGACTAGTAGTGATGGGCGGGGCCTACTATATCTCGTAAATGCCCCGAAAGGTCTTATGAGAGAAATTAGTTGGTGACAAACCCTTCAAGATTGTTTCCCAAAATTGGATGGGTTTATACCCACATACTTAAACCATATCTACAGTAAAATGGTTAATGTGCCATATAATTTATGTCTAAATAATAATAATTCTCTTTATTTATTATTTATTTATTACCATCCATGAGGTTTTCACTATGACAAAAACTATAGATGCATTTTTTTTATTTCTCATCTTATTGATGACAAGTGTTTTCATTTATTCATCATGACATATTAGTAATGTCTAATTGATTATGATTCAATTATTTTTGATTCATTATTCCAATTTATGTAACACTTACTATGAATTTTATCCCACCCTTATAATGTTTCCTTTCCCCAAGTTATGAAGAGTAGAACCTTGAATAAGCTTTCAAGGAGGCAATTTATTCCAGTTCATTATGCATCATGTTGTATTTTATATCTTTCCAAATATACTTCGGGAACAATGTATGTAATATGGTCTTCCATAAATTCTAAAATAATTAGTCTTTCAGGATTTATTTCTTATAATCATGCCAATATAATGAATTAATACACCAGCTCCGGGCTTCGAGGTTTGAGGTCTTATAGTTGGTATCAAAGGAAGTTTATCAGCCACTATGGAAAAGGTGAATCACCAATGAAGAATAAGGGAATGAATAAATTCCCATTATACGAGAAATGTGGAAATAATTATCCTAGAAAATTCTTGAAATGCATGGAAGTCTTCTATAAGTGTGGAGATAACAATCATCAATCTAATAAATTCAAGGGGAAGAAATAAGTCGATGATGTTCAATGCTATAATTTTAGAGATATGGTAAATTATGCAAATTAGTTTCCTAATCACTGTTGAAACTTGCCTAAAAAAAGGTTATAAGAGAAAGGAAAATATTATGCAATTAAAACCATGGAAGTTGAAGTTTCTAAGGATTTGGTGGTATGTATTTTAATTGTTTTCTCAAACATTGACAATGATTTATTTGATTTTGGATCATCATATTCATATATATATTCCCAGTTTTCCAAGAAAATTAGTCATGTCCAATTTTATTTAATAAAGGAGTTGTCAGTAAAAACTCATAGGGGATGTATCATTACAACAAAGACGTGTCGATCAGTCCCTCTCATGACACATAAACAAGCTTTAGTTTATAACCTTATCACCATACCCGACTGATTTTGATATAATTTTCAGTATGAATTGGCTGTCAAATTATGATGCAAAGATATATTACAAGAAGAAGGAATTACAATACTTTAGAATGGTGTATAAGTCCTTATCTTTAGAGCATAAAAAAATCCATATGATTCTTATCTAGATCCACCCTAAGTAGATCTACTAAACTCAATTCTTGGAGAGGAAGAGAACACAATATCTATGTGCTATGAAAGAAATTGTCAAATTTAAGATGTACCTATTGTGTAAGAATACAACGATTTATTTTCAAAGGATTTACCATGACATACTCTAGAGTGGTAAGTCAAGTTCTCTATTAATTTAATTCCTTGTACAAGACCTATATTAATCTCTCCCTATAGAATGACCACTGTAGAATTAGTGTAGATAAAGAAACAACTAGATGAATTGAGTGAAAAAGGATTTATTCAACCGAGTGTTTCTCCATGGGGAGCCCCTATCCTTTTGTTATGAAGAAAGATAGAACCCTAAGGATATGCATTAATTAAAGGGAAATCTATTCTATTACAATAAATATCAAGTATCCTCTACCAAAGATTGAAAATTTATTTGATCAACTTCATGAAGCCCAGTATTTTTTAATGATTGGCCTTCGATCTAGATATCATCAGCTGTGTGTGAGGAAGGATGATATTATAAAGACAACATTTCGAACCAGGTATGGGAATTAAGATTCTCCAGTAATTCCTTTGGGGCTAACTAATGCACCTTTTTTTTTCATGGATATGATGAATAAAATTTTCACGGAATATCTTGATGACTTTGTTGTGGTATTTATCAACGATATCCTGGTATACTCCAAATGATATGAAGACCATGAGAATCAATTATGGATTATTATGAAAGCTATTAGAAGAAATAAATTATATGGAAAGTTTAGCAAGTGTGAATTTTGGATACAATCAGCTTATTTTCTTGGACATATTTTCTCTAAGGATGGAATCTTTGTTGATCTTGTAAAGAAAAAGGAAATCCAAGAATTTCCCACTCTAACAAACATAACTGAGGTATGTAGTTTTATTGGCTTAGCAGGTTACTATTAATATTTCATTTAGAAATTTTCCCAACTGTCTGACCCACTTACCATGCTCACACATAAAAGGGTTAAGTTTATATGGATGAAAGAATGTACATAATGCTTTTAATAATTGAAAATATTATTGGTTAATGCTATGATTTTGTCTCTTCCATATATAAATAAAGGATTTTTTATATACAGTGACACATCAAAGAATGGATTGGGTTTCATCCTTATGAAAAATGATAAATTAATTTCTTATGCTTCAAGGAAGTTAAAGACTTTTGGAAAAAATTATCCAAATATTTATATTTAGTTAGAATCTATAATATTTTCTCTAATAATATGGATACACTATCTATATATTGAAATATGTAAGATATATATAGATCACAAGAGTTTGAAATATTTTTTTACACAGAAAGAACTCAACATGAGGGAAAGGATATGGCTTTAATTACTCAAATACTATGATTGTTCAATACAATACCGCCCATAAAAGGAAAATAAGGTGGAATATGTATTAAGTAGGAAATATCAATGACTTCTATCCCAAATGAGGTTTGAGAGAGAGAGATCCTATATTCATGGATCTGCTAAAAATGGATATGGGAATTATTAAGGATGGGGACACATCTTTCCTCTTTCAAATGATTTCTAAACCATATTTACTAGAGAATATAAAAATCTCTCAATCTGATGATGAGAGTCCAAAAAATAAAATTAAATATATTAAGGATGAATGATTGTCAGACTTCGTGTATGAGGATATAATTTTGAAATCTTGGAAAATATTTTGCTTTCCATCAGTACCTGAGCTATAAAGGGAACTATTAGATGGTTCTCATAGCTCAAATTTTCTATACACCCTAGTAGCACCAAGATGTATATAGATTTGAAGGAACATTTTTTGTGGGATAACATGAAGTGATAAATTACTGAATTTGGGTCAAGGTGTTTAGTTTTTCAAGGAGTGAAGGCTGAGAGACAACATCCTAATGGGGTCATGAAAACTCTATCTATTCCTATATATAATTGGGATGAAATTACGATGTACTTTGTCACAGGACTACTTAGGACACCTAGAAGGAATGATTCAATATGGGTAATTTTTGATCATCTTACCAAATCAACACATTTATTTTCTATAAGAGAGGATTTACCACTTGATAAGCTGGAAAGACTTTATATTAATGAAGTTTTAAGACTTTATAGCGAACCTCTATCGATTGTATCCGATCGAGATCCTTTATTTACATAAAAATTATAGAAAAGTATCCAATGGGATTTGGATATTGAGCTTCATATGAGTACTACTTATGACCCTCAAACTTATAGATAGTCTGAAAGGACTATTCAGACATTGGAAGATATGTTGAGATCATGCTCACTTGACTTTAAAGGCATATGAGACCAGTACTTATCTTTTGTGTAAATTTTCTACAATAATAGTTTCTATTATATAATTCAAATGTAACCATATGAAGCATTATATGGTAAGAGGTGTCAAACTCCAACTTGTTGGGATGAGCTTGGATAGAGAAAACTTATTGGCCCAAAACTTATTGAGGTGAAAACTACAAAGGTAAAGAAAATTCGGGCCCATATTAAAGCATCAAAAAGTAAGAAAAAGAGTTATACTGGCAATCGAAGAAAGGATTTGGAATTTCAAGTAGGAGATCATTTCTTTCTAAAAGTATCTATGTGGAATGGTGTCTTACGATTCGGTAAGAAAGGGAAACTGAGCCCTAGGTACATTGAACCATTTGAAATTCTGAAAAGAAATGGAGTTGTAGCTTACCGTTTAGTAATGCCACCAAGTCTATCCAAAGTTCCTAATGTATTTTTTGTGTCATTATTAAAGAAATATATGCCAGAACCCTCACATGAACTCACCTATTAAGAAATAGAGCTGGAACCAGATTTGTCATACTGTTAAAAGACTATCGTGATTCTTGACACTAGAGAGAAAGTATTGAGAAATCAGACAACTATTCTCATAAAGTTTCTTTAGAGAAACCTTAAAATGGAGGAGGGAACATGGGAAAATTAGTATGTTATACAAAATAACCTCCCATATATTTTAAAAGGTATTTAATTTCAATGATGAAATTTTCAAACGTGGGAAGAATTTAACATACCAAACAGTTTATGGTATGTTTATTTTAAATACTTTCAATTCATTAGATAGGCTATATTACAAGAGGAACTGAGTATCTTTGAGATGACACATTCTTATTATAGTAGATAGTCATAACCTATCCATTAAACTTAATTTTTCCACTTCTGTGTTTTCAATTTCTTAAAAAGGACATACACAGTTTTGATCAGGGTGATATTTAGAGTCTAATAGAGTCAACTTATTTTTTGATGAATAGTAATTTACCTTTATTAATAGTAACTTACCCTTGTGAATATTAATATGACCCTTATGAATGGTGACCTTACCCTTGGAAGTGTAAATAAAATTTAGGCACCTTAAATATGAAGATGAATATTTTAATTGTTGGTATTTTTCAATTAAATGGTGATTTTAATTAAAAATTAAATTTCTTATATTTAGAATATTATTATTGAAAATTGGGGTTTATTTTTGGATTTTAAATGTCAAAAAATGGTTCGGGTGAATTTTTTATATTTTTTTGAAATACTTGAATTTTTGGTGAATAGTAAAATACATTTATTTATAGTATAAATATATTATAATTTAAATCCACTATTCCTAACAGCATGAGTGATTTATGCTCCCAAATATCAAACTAACATGAACTTATTACTATTATAGGTTATGAAATCCCCACTATTTCTTATCTTGTGGAGAAATAATAAATTAATGATTATAATTTTTAAGAAACCCTCCTCCCTCCACTATAAATACCGCCCCTCACACACACATTTTTTCCACACTTCTCAAGCTTCATGACTTACCTAAATTATGATCACATATATCCCTATGCTCATTCCCCACGTCCTACATCACTTGGTCTCATAAAAAGACCAAATCCTCTCCCCTAAATAGGTTCTCAATGGAAGATTGATTTAAGTGGTAAATTCTTCTTTTCAATTCTTCTGTTTTCTTTTCAAGTTTCTTCGTTAATTTTTCTATTCCCACCTCTTCTCGTCAAAATGTTATGAAAAATCCAGTATCTTATATGTAATTGATTTTTTTTATGATAATGGAATATTCCATCAAAATCTCTTCTTTTCTATCCTTTTATACTATAAAAGAAAGCACCATCTGAGATGAGTTAATTTACCACGTTTAAGGAAGACATGTTTTCAATTTGCATTACTATCTTTAAGAATGGCCCTGAAACCTTTTTAATGGTTGAACCAGAACATAATATTTTTATTTTATCTTATTTAATGTTCTATAAATCCTTACACACTCATAATAAAAATAATAAAATAAAACAAAATCATTCTGCACAAAACCTCCAAGTTAACCCAAGTGTTTATCATTAAATTTTATCTAATGAGTCATCCTCATGGTATATAAAAAATAATTATAAAATAATTTATATCTCTATAATGTCACTAATAATATATGTTAATAATTAGGTATGTTTTACCACATTTCAAATGAACTTTCATTCATGAATACAAGTAAGCCGATCATGAAAACCAAGGAAGAAAATGCTAACAAAACAATGAAATTGAACCTCTTAAACCCATGAAAAAGGAAATTAATGAATATAATAAGGTTAAAATAAATCCATTAAATGTATAGGAGGTTATAAAACTATTAATTAATGAAGATAAATTTGATTATTCATGTTATTAAGATCAATCTAATAACACATTCGAGCATAAGGTAAGGGTTTTTCATCTCACTTTTAATTCTGTGATATTTCCATTGTTCACCACTTATTTCTTGCATGTGGTTTATGTGTACTTCCTTTTGATATATAATTTCATGATTCTATTTATATTCATGTTATTTTTTGATTCATTTTTTGATTATTAAATTTTTTTCTTACGACTCGATTTATTACCTGGTAAGGGATTTTGTCTCAATTTCCATTTCATTGAGGATTACTTGGTATTGTGTTCCTAATATTTACTATGTGGTGTATCCACTACCAATTTGAGATCATTTTTCATTTAAAATTATAATTCTAGTAAATATCCATTTTCTTGTATCATGGATATGATTATTTCCTTAAGCTGTATACCATTTCACATGCAGTGCTTATTTTGAATGCTATTTTAACTGGGGAAATATTGATGAATATATATCATCTATTCAATAAAAATATCAAAAAGGAATATTGTTCTTGTTTTATGTCCACCTATAAAGAATAATATGGATTGTTAGTGATGGTCAGGGCCCAGTCAATGCATCGATAGGTCTCATGAGACAAATTAGTTGGCAAAAAACCCTTCGCGTTTGATTCTAAAAATCGGATGGGTTTCTACCCATAGAATTAAACCATATCGATGGTATAATGGTTCATGTTCCAGATACATGACTTCAAAATAATAAGAAATATCTTTATTCATTATTCAGTTATTACTATCCATGAGGTTTTCACTATGAAAAATCTATGGATTCATTTTTTTTATTCTCAGCTTATTGATAGAAAGTGTTTTCATTTATTCATTATTATATATTAGTAATTTCTAATTGATTATGATTATATTATTATTGATTCATGATTGAAATTTATTTAACCCTTACAAATAATTTGTGCTCGCCCTTATTATGTTTTTTCCCCAGGTTATGAAGAAGAGAACATTGAATAAGCTTTCAAGGTGGATGTTTATTTCAGTTTATTATGTATCATGTTGTATTTTATATATTTCCAAATATACTTTGTTGATAATGTATGTAATATGGTTTTCCAAAAATTCTAAACTAATCATTACTTCAGGATTTATTTCATATAATCATGCCAATATAATGAAGTAATTCACCAGCTCTGGGATTCAGGGTTCAGGGTGTTAGAGTTGGTATCAAAGGAAGTTTAGCAGTAACCATGGAAAAGGTGAAGCACCAAAGAATAATAAAGAGATGAATCAATTCCCATTATATGAGAACTGTGTAAAGAATCATCCTAGAAAATTATTGAAAGGCATGGGAGTCTTCCATAAGTGTAGAGAAAACAGTCATCGATCTAATTAATGCAAGCGGAAGAAACAAGTCAATGATTTTTAATGATAAAATTGTAGAGAGATGGGAAATTAAACAAATTAGTTTCCTAAGAACCATTGAAACTTGACTCCGAAAATTCCACAAGGGAAAGGGAAAGCCTATGTGATTAAAATTGTAGAATTTGAAGTTCCTAATGATATGGTGGCAGGTATTTTAATTGTATTGTCAAAATTAGACAATGCTTTATTTGATTTTGTGTCATCGCATTCATTTATATCTTACTAATTTTCCAAGAAAATTAGACATGTTAAATTTGATTTAACAAAGTATTTTTCTGTCAAAACTCCTAGGGGATGTATCATTATAAAAAAGATGTGTTAATCAATTCACCTCATGACACATAAACATTATGTATTTTCTAACTTGTCATCATACCATAGATTTAATTTGATATAATTCTTGGTTTGAATTGGCCGTCAAATTATGATGCGAAGATCTATTGTAAGAAGAATAAAGTTATAATTTTTGAGAATGTTGTAGAATTCCTTATCTTTAGATCAGAAAACTCGCTATCTAATTATTATCGAGATCTAAACCCATTAGCTCTACTGAATGAAATTATTGTTGAGGAATATAACGCAATATCTATGGGAGAGGAAGGAATTCTTCAAATTGAATACGTACCTATTTTGCAATAATACATTGACTTATTTCCAAAAGATTTACCGAACATCCTCCAGAGTGGGAAGATTAGTTCTTTGTTGATTTAATTCATGATGAAATACATATATCAAAGAATATCTATATAATGTAAATTGTTTCGTTAGTGGATATAAATAAATAACTAGAGTAATTTAGTGATCAAGGATTTATTCAAACTAGTGTTTCTCTATGGGGAGCCCCTATCCTCTTTTTCAAGAAGAAAGACAGATCCAAGAGGCTATGCATTGATTATAGGGAAACCAATTCTATTACGATAAAGAACAAGTATTCTATACCATGATTTAATTATTTATTTTATCAACTTCATGGAGCCCCATATTTTTCGAATATTGACCTTTTATCTAGATATCATCAACTATTTGTTAGGAAGGAAGATATTCCAAAGACATCATTTCGAACCAAGTATGGGAATTAAGAGTTTATAATAATGCCTTTTGGAATAAATAATGCACCCTCTATTTTCATGAATCTAATGAATAGAGTTTTAAGAGAATATCTTGATGAATGTTTTGTGGTATTTATCAATGATATCCTAGTATACTTCAAAAAGCAATTAAGACCATGATAATCATTTGCAGATTATTTTGAATACACTTAGAAGAAATGAATTATATGGGAAGTTTAGGAAGTGAGAATTTTGACTTCGATTAGTTTCTATTCATGGTCATATTGTCTCTAATGATGAAATATTTGTTGATCCTATGAAAAAAAGGTAATCCAATAATGGACCATGCCAGCGAACATAAATGAGGTATGCAGTTTTGTTGGCTTAGCAGGTTACTATCAGAATTTCATTCAGAAATTTTCCTAACTGGCTAACCCACTAACCAAGATCACATGTAAAGGGGTTAAGTTTGTATGGATGAAATAATGTATATAATTATTTGATGGATTGAAAAGAAAATTGGTCAATACTCTAAATTTTACTCTTACATCTGGAAATGATGGATTTATGATATACAGTGACGCATCAAAGAATGGACTAGTTTGCATCCTTATGAAAATTGATAAAGTTATTTCTTATGCATTATGGTAGTTGAAGACTCATGAGAAAAATTATCCAAATCATGATCTTGAGTTAGCATCCATAATATTTTATCTAAAAATTTGGAGACACTATCTATATAGTGAACGATGTGAGATATACATGGATCAGAAGAGTTTAAAATACATTTTTACACAAAAAGAAAACAACATTAGGAAAAGGAGATGGCTCGAGTTACTCAAAGACTATTATTTTTCAATACACTACCACCCATGAAAGTAAAATAAGGTGGAAGATGCATTAATAATGAAAGATCATGGAATTTTGACCCAAATGAGGATTGAGAGAGAGATCGTATATTCATGGATCTTCTAAAGATAGACATGGGAATTACTAAGGAAGGATAAACATCTTTCTTCTTTAAAATGATTGATAAACCATATTTACTAGAGAATCTAAAAATCTCTCAATCTAAAGATGAGAATCTAAAAAAGGAAATTAAATCTATAAGGATGGAAGATTGGGAGACATAATGAATGAGGATGGAATTCTGAAATTTGGGAAGAGGTTATGTATTCCAGTAGTACCTGATCTAAAAAGGTAACTATTAGATGGTGCTCATACCTCAAATTTTTCTATACACCAAGGTATCCACATGATTTATAGAGATCTGAAGGAACGTTTTTGGTGGGATACCATTAATTTAGAAATTGGTGAATATGTGTCAAGGTGTCTATTTTATTAATAAGAGAATGCTGAGAGACAACATCCTAGAGCGGTCATGCATCCTCTATCTATTCCTATATGGAAGTGGGATGACATTAAGATGATATTTGTCAAAGGACTAATGAGGAAACTTAGAAGGAATGATGAAATATGGGTAATGTTTTATCATCTTACAAAATAAGCACATGTTCTTACTATTAGAGAGGATTTACCACTTGAGCGCTCAGAAAGACTATATTAATAAAGTTGTATGACTTCATGGTTCACCTATATCGATTTTATCTGACTAAGATTTCCAATTTAAATCAAAATCATAGAAAATTCTCTAGAGGTTTTTAGATACCAATCTTTATATGAGTAATTATTTTTACCCTCAAACTAAAAAACAGTCTAAAAGGACTATTCAAGCATTGAAATATATGTTTAGATCATGCTCACTTGACTTTCAAGGGATGTGGGATCATTAATTACCCTTGGTGGGATTTTCCTACAATAATTGTTTCTATTATAGAATTAAAATGGTTCATATGAATCATTATATGGTAAGAGGTGCTAAACTCCAACTTGTTGGAATGAGGTTGGTGAGAGGAAACATATAGTACTAGAACTTATCAAAGATACAAATGAAAAGGTAAAGAAAATTCAGGCCCATATTAAAGAAGCCCAAAGTAGGAAAACTAATTATGATCTAAACTGAAGAAAAAATTCATAATTTCCATTAATAGATCATGTCTTTCTAAAATTATCTCTGTGGAAGGGTGTTTTAAGGTTCGGTAAGAAAGGGAAACTGAGACCCAGGTACAATAAACCATTTCAAACTCTGGAAATAATTAGAGTTGTAGACTTCCATTTAGTAATGCCACCAAGTCTCTCTAAAGTTCATAATGTGTTCCATTTTTCATTGTTAAATAAATACTTACCAGACCCAACACATGTAATCACCTTTGAGGAAATAGATTTGGAACATGATTTTTCAAACTGTGAAGAGCCTATCAAGATTATTTACACTAAAGATCAAGTATTGAGAAATTAGACAAATATTCTGGTAAAGTTTCTTTAGAGAAACCATAAAATGGAGGAGGCAACATGGAAACCTGAGTATGTTATACAGAAGAACCACCCAAATCTTTTTAAAGGGATTTAATTTCGAGGATGAAAATTTTGAAGGTGGGAAGAATATAACACCCCAACATTTTATGGTATGTTTCTCTTAAATACTTTCAATTAATTAGATAACCTATATTTCTTGGAGCACTAAGTCTGAATAAAAAAACACTTTCTAATTATAGGATAAATTTATAACCTATCCCTTAAACTTAATTTTTCCACTTATGTGTTTTGAATTTCAAAAAATAGATATACACAGTTGCGGTTAGGGTGATATTTGGAGTCTGATAGAATCAACTTAATTTTAGGTGAAGAGTAACTTACTCTTATAAATATCAACTTACCCTTAATAATAGAAACTTAAACTTTTTAATAGTAATATGAACCTTATGAATAGAAAACTTACCCATGAAAGTGTAAAATTTTTTTTGACACCTTTAAAATGAAGAATAATATTTTAAGTATTGGTATTTTTTGATTAAATGGTGATTTTAATTAAAAAATTAAATTTATCATATTTAGAAAATTATTTTTGAAAAATGGGGATCATTTTTGGATTATACACATTGAAAAATGGTTTGGGTGAATATTTAATATTTTTCTGAAATATATGAATTTTTGGTGAATAATAAAATACATTAATTTACCGTATAAATACATTATAACTTAAATCCACTATTAAGGACATGATGAGTGATTTAAGAACCCAAATTTAGAATTAAAATACACTTATTACTATTATAGGTCATTAAATCCTCACTATTTCTTGTCTTGGGTATAAATAATAAATTAATGAATATAATTTTAAAGAAACCCTCCTCCCCTCGACTATAAATACCGCCCCTGACACCCTCATTTCTTCACACCTCAAAAGCTTCAATACTTGCCTAAATTCTTCTCAAATCTCTCCCTAAGATCATTACCCATGTCTATAATCCCTTGGTCTCCTCAAAATAACAAATAATCTCCCCTAATGAGGCTCTCAAAGGAAGATAGATTCAAGAGGTAAATTCCTCTTTTCAATTCTTTTGTTTTCTTTTCAAGTTCCTTTGTTAAATTTTCAATTCTCACCATTTCTAATCCAAATTTTATGAATAATATAGTACCTTTTATGTAATATAATTTTTTTATTATAATTTAATATTCCATCATCATTTCTTCTTTTCACTCCTTTTATATTATAAATGAAAGCACTATCCGAGAAGTGTTAATTTATCATGCTTAAGGAAGATGAGTTTTCAATTTGCACTATTATCTTAAAGACTAGTTATGAAATTTTTTTAATGGTTGAACCAGATCATAATTTATGAATTTTATCTTATTTAATTTTTTTTAAATCTTTACCCACTAATAATATAAAATAATAATACAAAACAAGTTCTTTGTGCACAAAACTGCCAAGTTAAACCAAGCATTTATCACTAACTTTTATCTAATGAGTCATCCTCATTGTATATAACCAAAATCATTATAAGATAATTTATATATCTGTAATGTCACTAATAATATATGTTAACAATTATATTTGTTTAAATACATTTCAAATGAACTTACATTCATGAATACTAGTAAACAGATCATGGAAACCAAGGAAGAAAATGCTTCCAAAACAATAAAATTGAACCTCTTAAACCCATAAAAAAGGCCACAAATGAACATAATAAGGTTAAAATAAATGAATAAAATTTAGAGTAGGTTGTTTAATTATTAATTAATTATGCTAAATTTGTTTATTCAGGTTATAATATTAATCAAAGAATACATTCGACCAAAATGCAAGGGGTTTCTCCTCTCACATTTAATTATGTGAGATTTATGTTGTTCACCACTTATTTCTTGAATGTGGGGTATTTTTAATTAAATTTTATATATAATATCTTGATTCTATTTATATTCATTATATTATATGATTCCTTTGGTCATTATTAATTTTTGGTCTTACGACTCGATTGATTACAATGTGGTAAGGGAGTTTGTCTCAATTTCTATTTCATTGAGACTTACTTGGTATTGTGAACATAATATTTCTTATGTAGTGTATACACTTCCAATTTGAGATCATTTTTAATTTTAAATTATAATTCTAGTAAATATCCACTTCCTTGTATCATGGATATGATTATTTACTTAATCTGTATACTCTTTCACATATGGTGTTTATTTTGAATTCTATTTTAATTTGGGAAATATTAATGAATATGTATCCTATATTCTATATGGATATAAAAAATTCATATTATTTTTGAATTGAATCTATTTATAATTAATTATTTGGAATCTTAGTGATGGAATGGGACTTCTATATCCCCTTGATGCATCAACAGGTCTCATGAGACAAATCAGTTGGTGACAAACCCTTCAAGTTTGTTTCTATAAAATTGGACGGGTTTCTACCCATGGACTTAAACCATATTGATCGTATAATGATTCATGTTCAAGATAAATAATGTCCAAATTATAAGCATTCTATTTATTTATTATTCATTTATTACTATCCATGAGGTTTTCACTATGACAAATTCTATTGATGCATTTTTTATATTCTCAGTATATTGATGGCAATTGTTTTCATTTATTCATCATGCCATATTAGTCATGTTTAATTTATTTTGATTTGATTATTATTGATTCATGATTCTAATTTTTGTAACCCTTTCTAAGCATTTTATCTCACCCTTATTATGTTTCCTTGCCTTAGGTTATGAAGAATAGAACCTTGAATAAGCTTTTAAGGAAGTAGTTTATTTTTAGTTTATTATGTATGATGTTGTATTTTATACCTTTCCAAATGAACTTTGGGTATCATGTATGTAATATAGTCTTCCAAAAATACTAAACTAATTAGTAATTCATGATTTGTTTCTTATAATCATACCAATATATTGAAGTAATGTATCAGCTCTGGGCTTCAGGGTTTGGGGTATTATAGTTGGTATCAAAGGAAGTTTAGAAGAAATTATGGAAAAGGTGAAGCACTAAAGAAGAATATTGGAATGAAGAAATTCCCGTTATACGAGAACTGTGGAAATAATCATCCTGGGAAATGCTTGAAAGGAATGAGAGTCTGCTATATGTGTGGAGAAAATGGTAATCGATCTAATGAATGTAAGGGGAAGAAAGAAGTCAATGATGTTCAATGCTACAATTGTAGAGAGATGGGACATTATGCAAATGAGTATCCTAAGAACCAAAGAAAATTGCCTCAGAAAATTCAATAAGGCCAAGGTAAATATTTTGTAATTATAATCGCAGAAGTTGAAGTTCCTAATGATTTGGTGTCAAGTAGTTTAATTATTTCCTCAAACTTATACAATGATTTATCTGATTCTGGGATATCACATTCAGTTAGATCTTCCCAATTTTCCAAGAAAATTAAACACGTACAGTTTGATTTAATAAAGGAGTCGTTAGAAAAACCTCATAGGGGATGTTACATTGCAATTTAGATGTGTCGATCAGTCCCCCACATGAAACATAAATGTTCTTTAGTTGTTAACCTTATCATCATACCAATGATTTAATTTGATATAATTTTCGATATGAATTGGCTATCAAATTATGATGTGAAGATCTATTGCAATAAGAAGGAAGTTACAATTTATGAGAATGGTATAGAATGCCCTATATTTAGAGAAGAAACCTCACCATATTATTCTTATATAGATCTACCCCTATTAGATCCACTAAATTCAATTATTTTAGAGGAATAAAACACAATATCTATGGGCGAGGAAAGAAATATTCAAATTGAATATGTACATATTGGGAAAGAATACATTGATGTATTTCTAGAGGATTTACCTAGACATCCTCTAGAGCAGGAATTTCAGTTCTCTATTTATTTAATTCATAGTGAAAGGCCTATATCAAAGAATCTTTATATAATGTACACTATGGAATTCGTGGATGTAAACAAACAACTAGATGAATTGAGTGAAAAAGGATTTATTCGAACAAGTGTTTCTCCATGGGGAGCCCCTATCCTCTTTGTCAAGAAGAAAGATGTATCCCTTAGGATATGCATTGATTATTGGGATATCAATTCAATTAAAATAAAGAACAAGTATAATTTACTAGGAATTAATGATTTATTTAATCAACATCAGGGATCCTAATATTTTAAGAAGACTAACCTTTCATTAGGATATCATCAGCTGTGTGTGAGGAAGGAAGATATTCCAAATACAACATTTAGATCCAGGTATGGGAATTAAAAGTTTTCAGTAATTCCTTTAAGACTAACTAATGAACCATCTGTTTTCATGAATCTAATGAATAGAGTCATCAAATATTATCTTGTTGGATTTTTTGTGTTATTTATCGATGATATCCTAGTATAATCCAAAAGATATGAATACCATGATAATCAGTTGCATATTATTATGAAAACTCTTATAAGAAATAAATTATATGATAAGTTTATCAAGTATGAATTTTGGCTTCAATCAGTTTCTTTTCTTGGCCATATTGTCTCTAAGGATGGCATCTTAGTTGATCCTATGAAGATAAAGGAAATACAGGAATAGTCCATGCAAACAAACATAACCGTGGTACATAGTTTTATTATCTTAGCAGGTTACTATTGATGTTTCATTCAAAATTTTGCCTGACTGGCTAACCCACTAACCAAGCTCACACATAAAGGCGTTAAGTATGTATGGATGAAAGAATGTACATAATGCTTTGAATAATTGAAAAGAAAATTAGTCAATGATCAAATTTTGACTCTTCAATCTTGAAATGATGGATTTGTGACATATAATGAAACATCAAAAAATGGACTGGGTTACATCCTTATGAAAAATTATAATGTTGTTTCTTATGAATCAAGATAGTTAAATACTCATGAGAAAAATTAAACAACTCATGATCTTGTGTAAGAAACCATTATATTTTCTCTAAAAATATAGAGACACTATCTATATGGTGAAATATGTGAGATATATATGGATCAAAAGAGTTTGAAATAAATTTTTACACAGGAAGAACTCAACCTGAGGAAAAGGAGATGGCTCAAGTTACTCAAAGACTATGACTGTTCAATAAAATACCACCTTATAAAGGCAAATAAGGAGGAAGATTCACTAAGTTGGAAAGATCCTGGACTTCTAACTCAATTGAGGATTGAGAGGGAGATCCTATATTCATGGATATGATAAAGATAGATATAGGAATTACTAAGGAAGGGGAAATATCTTTCCTCTTTTAAATGATTGCTGAACCATATTTACTATAGAAGATAAAAACCTCTCAATCTGATGACGAGAATCTACAAAAGAAAATTAAAGCTATCAAGGATGGAATATTGAAAGACTTCATGTTTGAGGATAATGTTATGAAATTTGGGAAGAGGTTATGCATTACAATAGTACCTAAGATAAAAAGGGAACTATTATATGGTTCTCATAGATCTAATTTCTCTATACACCCTGTTAGCACCAAGATGTATAGAGATATGAAGGAACATTTTTGTTGGTATTACATGAAGCGATAAATTGCTGACTACGTGTCAAGCTATTTAGTTTGTCAACAAGTGGAGGCTGAGGGACAACATCCAAGAGGGGTTATGAAACATATACCTATTCCTATGTTTATGTGGGATGAAATTATGATGGAATTTGTCATATGACTACTAAGGACACCGAGAAGGAATGATTAAATATGGGTAATTGTTGATCATCTTACAAAATCGACACATTTACTTACTATTAAAGAGGATATACCACTTGACTTCCTGAAAAGAATTTATATTAATGAATTTATAAGAATTGATGATGCACCTATATCGATTATATCTGATCAAGATTCACAATTTACATCAATATTATAGAAAATTCTCAAGAGATCTTTGGATACTAAGTTTCGTATGAGTACAGATAATCACCCTTAAACTGATGGAAAGTCTGAAAGGACTATTCAAACATTGGAAGATATGTTGAGATCATGCTCACTTGAATTTTGAGGCATGTGGGATAAGTACTTAATTTTGGAGGAATTTACCTACAATAATAGTTTCCATTCTATAATTAAAATGATACCATATGAAGCATTATATGGTAAGAGGTTTTGAACTCCAACTTGTTGGGATGAGGTTGGCAAGGGGAAACTTATATTCCCAGAACTTATCTAAGAGACAACTACAAAGGTAAAGAAAATTGAGGCCCGTATTAAAGCATAAAAAAGTAGGAAAAAGAGTTATGTTGATAACTGGAGAAGGGATTTTTAATTTCAAGTAAGAGATCATGTCTTTCTAATATTATCTCTATGGAAGGGTTTATTATGGTTCGGTAAGAAAGAGAAATTGAGCCCTAGGTACATTAGACCATTTGAAATTCTAGAAAGAATTGGAGCTGTAGCTTACCATTTAGGAATTCTACTAAGTCTATCCAAATTTCATGAGGTGTTTCATGAGTAATTGTAAAATAAATACATTCCAGACCCAACACATGTACACACCTATGAAGAAATAGAGTTGAAACCTGATTTTTCATACTATGAATATCCTATCAAGATTCTTGACACTAGAGAGAAAGTTTTAAGAAATCTAACAACTCGTTTGGTAAGGTTTCCTTAGAGAAACCATTAAATTTAGGAGGAAACATGGGAACATAAGGATGTTATGCATAAGGACCACCCATATCTTTTTAAATATATTTAATTTTGAGGAAGAAATTTCCGAAGGTGGGAAAAAGATAACACACCAAACATTTTATGGTATGTTTATCTTAAATACCTTCAATTAATTAGATTTCCTATATTTTATGAAGCACTAAGTATCTATGAAACAAAAATTTCATATTATAGGATATAGTCATAACCTAGCCATTAAACTTAAATTTTCTACTTCTGTGTTTTGAATTTCAAAAAACAGACACACACAGTTGCGATTTGGGTGATATTTGAAGTCTAATAGAATCAACTTAATTTTCAATAAATAGTAACTTACCCTTATGAATAGTTACTTAACCTTGTTAATAGTAATAGTACCCTTATTAATGGTAACCTTACCCATGAAAGTGTAAATAAAATTTAGGCACCATAAAAATGAAGATGAATATTTTAAGTGTCGGTATTTTTCGATTAAATGGTGATTTTAATTAAAAATTAAATTTCACATATTAATAAAATTATTTTTGAAAAATGAGGTTAATTTTTGGATTATATATATTAAAAAATGGTTAGGGTGAATTATTGATTTTTTTTTGAAATACTCAATTTTTTGGTGAATAGTAAAATACATTAATTTACCATATAAATACATTATAATTTAAATCAAATATTCATAACATCATGAGTGATGTACTCAAACATATATTGAAATAACATGCACTTATTACTATTCTAGGCCATGGAATCCTCACTATTTCTTATCTTGTGAAGAAATAATAAATTATTGAATATAATATAATGGAAACCCACCTCCAGTCCACTATAAATACCATCCCTCACACCCTCATTTATTCACACCTCTAAAGCTTCAAGACTTGCCTCAATTATGCTCAAATATCTCCCTAATATTCTGACCCACATTAAAAATCCCTTGGTCTCCTAGAAATACCAAATAATCGCCCCTAAAGAGGCTCTCAAAGGAACATAGATTCAAGAGGTAAATTCCTCTTTGCAATTCTTTTGTTTTCTTTTTCAAGTTCCTCTATTATCTTTTCTATTCTCACAACTTCTCTTCCAAATGATATAAAAAATACATCACCTAATATTTATTTTAATTTTTTTATGATAATGTAATATTCCATAATAATCTATTCTTTTCCCTCCTTTTATACTATAAATGAAAGCACCGTCTGAGATGTGTTAATTTATCATTTTCAAGAATGACGGGTTTTCAGTTTGCATTAATATCTTCAAGAATATCCTTGAAAACTTTTTAATGGTTGAAACAGATCATAATATATATATTTTATCTTATGTAATGTTCTGGAAATCCTTACACACTCATTATATAAAAAAATAATACAAAACAATTTCATTGTGCACAAAACTGCCAAGTTAATCCAAGCGTTTGTCATTAAATTTTATCTAATGAGTCATCCTTATGGTATATAAGAAAAATAATTATAAGATAATTTATATATCTATAATATCAATAATAATATATGTTAAAAATTCTCTATGTTTAACCACATTTCCAAAAAACTTACATTCATGAATACAAGTAAATCGATCCTGAAAACCAAGGAAGAAAATACTTCCAAAACCGTAAAATTGATCCTCTTAAACGCATAAAAAATGCCATGAATGAACATAATAAGTTTAAAATAATAAATTAATTTTAGATTAGATTTTTTAATTATTAATTAATGAATATAAATTTGACTATTCAGGTTATTAAGATCAATCAAAGAACAAATTAGGGCATAAGGTAAGGGTTTTCTCATCTCACTTTTAATTCCATGAGATTTCCATTGTTCGCTATTTATTTCTTGATTGTGGTGTATGTGTTCCGAAATTTGATATATAATATCATTATTATATTTATATTCATGGTATTCTGTGATTCATTTGGTGATTATTAATTTTTGGTCTAACGACTCAATTTATTACAACGTGGTAAGGGAATTTCTCTCAATTTCTATTTCATTGAGACTTACTTCATATTTTGAACCTAATTTTTATTATGTGGTGTATGAACTACCCATTTGAGATCATTTTTCATTTGAAATTATAAGTCTGGTAAATATCCATTTTCTTGTATCATGGATATGGTTATTTCCTTAATCCGTATACCATTTCACATATGGTGTTTATTTTGAATGCTATTTTAATTGGGGAAATATTGATGAATATGCTTTCTATATTCAATAATGATATAAAAAAGGAATATTGTTCTTCTATTAAATATATTTACAAATAATTAAGTGGGCATGTTGGGACTAGCGGAATCCACTATAGACCCTCAACGCATCAACAACTCTCAACAGACGAATCAGTTGTCAACAAACCCTTTGAGTTTGTTTCAAAATATTAGTTGTGTTTCTACCCACAGAATTAAACCATCTAGAAAGTATAATGGTTGATGTGCCAGATATATTAAATCCAAATAATAATAATAATCTTTATTCCTTATTCAGTTATTACTATCCATGATGTTTTCACTCTGAGAAAATCTACGGAGGCATTTTTTTATTCTCAGCTTGTTGGTGGAAAGTGTTTTTATTAATCATAATGCCATATTATTCATGTATAATTGATTATGATTTTATTATTATTGATTCATGATTCCAATTTATGTAACCCTTGTTGAGAATTTTAGCTCACCATTATTATGTTTCCTTTCCCTAGGTTATGAAGAAGAGAACCTTGAATTAGCATTCAAGGAGGCTGTTTATTTCATATTATTATGTATCACATTGTATTTTCTATCTTTCTAAATGTACTTTGGGTATCATGTAAGTAATATAGTCTTCCAAAAATGCTAAACTAATCGGTAAATCAGGATTTATTTCTTATAATCATTCCAATATAATAAAGTAATGCACCAGCTCTAGGATTTGAGGTTTATGGCATTACAATTTCAGTATAAGTTTTCATTAATGATTGGAAAGGATATGCTAAATAGTTCTAAGGATAAAAAAGTGATTTAAGGGTAAGGTGATATAATTCTATAGCACATTATTAAGGTAAATATAACCTTTAATATGTCCCTTATGTTAAGATAATGACTTTTGGATAAATATATGTTGGATTTGAATAAGTATATTTGATGATGCTAGTTTATTGGGAACTAATTATAGAGTTATTGACAAGAGGGTTATGCTATCATGGACCAAGTATACAATTTTTTGGGACTTAAGGAATATATCCAATAAGTTTTCGAATAAGGAAACACACATTGTTTCAATAAGGATATATGATAAGTCAGGTTGTTTCCATGACTCAAGAGAATACATGATGAAGGTGTTCACATTTTTTTAATGTGACCAACCAGAGATATCTTATGATATATGGGGGATAAATGTTAAGTCGAGTTTGTGAACCTTTTTCTATAGTTATGAATTTTCATCCTTCTGAAGGATTTTATGGTTATCAAATTTTTAGAAAATTTAGGTTAAGAATCATATGATTTTTTTAGAATAATGTATTATTTCATCATATTTGGAATTATTAATGTTTGATAACTTGTGTTAACATTTTTTTTGTTCAAGACAGATGGAATGGCCAATCATTCAATTTATGGATTGCGTGATCTACTAACACTTCTGAAATGAAAAATTAAACATCATTTATTTGAATAAGATATGAATTCAAAATTTTTCAAGGAAAACCAATGATGATATTGTTCTAAAATCATGTAAGTATTTATTCTCATGTTCTTAAACTATATAGAAAGGATCCTGAAAATAATGTTATCCTCGTACCTCCTCATTCGATTAATCAGAGGGTCCCCTAGATCATCATAGATTTATATCTTTGTTATTTTTAACTCTTTTTTATCCATTTTATTTATCACTCTCCATCAGAACTTGATAGTTAGATTTCTCTCCCATATCTATTTTTTCACTTCCCAACCATGTTCTCCTACGTGGAAACCCAGTGATGTGTCATTTTGGGTAACCATTATGTTTCTAACTTTCATATTTTAAAACAATATTTAATATTCCTTTTTATGATGTGGGTTTCTATGAAATAAACTTTCAAGTAAAAAACCTTTTATAACTCTGACGAATTTTGATGGAGGAATTCATTTTAAGGTGGGTAGAACGTAACACCCTAAGATTCTATGATATATTTTTTAATTTCTATGATGCCTTGTGTTGTACATTAAACCAGGACGATCTTTTTCAATACCCAAAACTGGATTAGATTTAGGTAGACGCAACACTATGATTAGCTCATGTTACACACAATTTCCAGTTCTTTTTATAGAATTAATTTGATGCAAGACTATGTTTAAACAAGTTTATAAAATAATAAGATCACTATTAACAAAAGTGGTACTTAAAAAAAGAAGTTTTACCGCTTTTTGATGGAGCACCAATTTTAAATATAGTCTTTTATACTTTTTCATATTCAATTTTCAAAAATAAAATTCTTATTTTAGTACATAATATTAAAATTTACTTTGGTTGAATTTTTAGTATTTTTCCGATAAGTTTCATTTTCTTGATGTATAGTGAAAATACAAATTTTTTTATTTTAAAGTCATTACGTAGTAAAATTATGTTGTGTTAGTTTTAAATTTTAATTAGTTATTTTTTATTCTATTATGGTTTTTGAAAATGATTTTATATATGAATTTATTACAAAAAAATTTCCATTTAAATATAGGCATTTTTCCAAAAACAATTTTTCCGTGAAATTTTATCGGTTTTATTTTAAGTTTAATTATGTAAATTTTATGTATTGAATTTTGAAAAATTGATTTCAAATTTAGATTTAGGAGGTCCAAATATGGTGATTAGGTCCCGTTTAGTTTTGACCAATACGAATAGTAACCATGGTAAATTTTATTACCAAGGTAAAGGGTAAATTAGGTAATTTAGGTTAAAAACAAAATTATAATGACTATAAAATGAAAAAAAAACAAAATAATTTAATTGAAGAATGTAATTCAACCCTTAACACTTAAGGATCAAAAATATTAACATAAATATAATTTGGGATAAATAATTTGCCCAGAGAATTTTCTGGAAGGCCTTGACCCCTTAGGGATATTATAAAATATTTTTTTCAAGGATAAAATCTTAACTTGATATTTTTAAAATCTATGTAATGAGTAGTGTCAAAATTGACACAATTGATATTTTGTCCAAATAATGTTTTATTAAATTATTTAAAAATCGTAAAACATTTTTAAAAATATAAAATAATTATTAAATGGTTTAAAATGTTCTAAATTATTATTTTATGGTTGAATTATTATCAACTATCTAAATATTTCACCCATTTTAATATTTATATATTGTTAGCCTAGTTAAAAATTAAATCGAATAAAAAAGTATTAAATAAAAAGACAAGGTTTAAAATGACATAAAAACTAGTCCAAAAATTATTGGATAATGATATTAAAAACCTATCATATGTAATCTCCAAAATTGGGACATTTTGGAGGATTTTTAATAGGGTTTGATTTTATTATAAATTAATATTTTTGAGGTTTGCAAAAGTGCCCCTCACCTCCATTATAAAAGGGAACATCCAACCTCATCTCCTCACTTTATTTTTAGCCTTCAATATCGTACATCCATAACCCAATTCCCTTAAAAACTTCCCTAGTTACATTCTATAGGTTTTCATATTCTTCAAAGACTTACTCTAGTGCTCTAAGAGTAGATTTTAAGGAAACATGTCAAAGAAGAGGTAATCTCCTCTACCGATTCTTTCAATCTTTTCTTCTTCTTCTTCTTCTACTTCATGAGTTGTTTAATTATAAAGTTATAACTATAGTATAATTTATATAATGAGATTTTGTTATAATTATGAAACAACCATATTACACCTTCTATCCATCTTATGAAAAATGAAATCACCACACGTGTGTACGTACGACATACCGTCTCCACACCCTGGTGTAATATATTTTTCACAACCACCTTACTTGGATTGGTAGATTGGTGTAATTAATAACTCTATGTTATTATTATAACATGATATTGATTTTGAAATCTTATATGCCATACAATTCAAAACCATTATACAATTATTTGAATTATACCGTTGCTCACGCATACGCACGACTTACCGTCTTCACGACGTGATGAGATTCATTCTCCTTGTTAACCATTATAGAATGATTATAACGTATATATAATAAATAATCATGAAATATATGACATAGTAATGATAATTTATTTATGTATATATATATTTCATTTACTTTCTTCCATTCAATTCTATAAGGAAACAGAAACATAATTCATGCGTACATACGGCCTACGGTCTCCATGAACGGTGTATTAAATTTTATTTATATATATTTTATATATATTTATTTACTGAATATATATATATATATATATAATTTTTTACATTCCAAGATTACATAAACCACTATCTAAGTAATAAGATCAGGAATAACAAGTCAAAACATGTACGATAAAAAAACAATTATTACCCAAAACATTGCTTTAACATGGTATTGATAAATGAACATTTAATATAAAGACATAAGTGAATCATATATGATATAATAAATATTATTATAGTTCTTTTACAAGTTAACAATATGTTTAAACCCACTATATAAGAGTTTCAGACACATACAGAAGAAATTAGACCTAAGGTAAGGGATAATTTTGCAATCTCATTATTATCTGAGATTGTTTATATGTAAGTATTTAATGGGGTATATTTATCTTAAACATCCATGTTTCTTAAGTATGTAATATTATTTAAATTATTCTATAATTTTTTAAAGTAAAATTTACCCTTTGTTGATTTTTTATTAAATAGAATAAATGAAATCTTTTATCGTTATTCGATTCGAGATACTTTTTGATTTTTTTCAGAAGAAGTACGAGGGGGATGTTTTTTTAACTTATACGGAACATACAATTTTTTATGTTTTCATAATGCCTTATTTCGATGAAGCTTACATAACAATATTTGATGTTTATTTTTAAATTAAATTCTTTTATTTTAATACTTCACGACATTTTGAGAAAAGAAAGTGTTTTTGAAGAAGAAATGATATTTTCCTCAAGAATAAAGTTGAAGTGTTTTATCAAAATTATTTTCCATATAATATTAATGATATTTTTCAAGTATACTAACCCTATTATTCTTATGGTTTGATTTCTTTATGATGGAATTCTATTTACGAAATCTATTTGTTTTACCTGGATTATTTTATGATGGAATAATGTTTAAGAAACCCATTTTTTATTACTTTTGTTATGATATATTGATTGAATTATGTTTTATTGGCACACATATTTATGATTTCATTATGATATGGATGAGACCTATATCTCCCTCTAGTTCATTGGGTTAATATAGATGACTCATGAGGTGTGTATGTTATGCATGAACCTGATTTCATGTTTACAATTCTATGCGTGGACCTTGTTTTCATGTCCATAATTTTATGAGTGTACCTAGATTCCATGACCATATGTTTAATAAAGAGTCTAATTTAATTTACTTAATTTAATGAGTGATCGTGTTACTATTTATACATGTTAAAAAAGTTATAAGTTTATGTTTATTCGATAATTTCATGTCTAAATTTATAGTTATGATATTCTATATTATGAAATTTGATTTCCCTTATGATTCAAGTTTTCCATTGATATATAGGGAATGATATTATAATGTTATGATCATATTCCATTAACATTTATTCTCATGTTTATATTTACGTATCACCCATGTTTACCCTAAATGAGAATTTTAGGTCACCCTTTGTTTGTTTTATTTTACCGATGTTTTAATGAATGGTTTTAGGTAGGAAAAATTATTGGGAAAATAATTATGAGAGATGTTTAAGATCTTTCCCCAAGCTAGAACAATGTGGTTTGAGTTTCCATAGACACTAAACTACTACAATATTTTGTGTCTTTTCTTTAGTGTATTATGTTTTCTAAAAAATTAATGTAATATCCATGTACATCAAGATTTTGTTGTTAGAGTTTATATCAGAGCAAAGGTTTAGTCAACATTTGGAAACTAGGATGTAAAAACTTTATTGAGATCCATAGAGATATTTCTAAGGACATATCTCAGGATTTCCTATGAATAAGTCTTTGTATATGTTACAATCCTAGGGTTTTTGTGATAATCAAGACTAAACTAGGGATAAACTAAAGATATCATAGATTGAAATATTATAAGTAATTTACCTTAATTATGTGTTTCTAATCTCTGATATGTATTTATCACACGTTTCTCTGTGGTATTAGTCAATAGACATAACTATAAAGAAAATAGTTAACTATTGAATGTTTCAAATGTGTTAAGTGTGAGAATTAAGAAGACTAATTTCATAAGTGGAAATATCATGAAGATAATCATGACAATAGTACAAGTATTGGTCATACTACTAAGGATAAAGAGATTATAAATGATATGTGAAAGGAATGTTATGTTCTTCCAGTATTGTTTATATTAAACCTAAGAAGATTAAGGTTGATAAACATTAAGACAAGATTCATATTTCGGGAAATATAAATATGATGGATCCTGAGTAACTATTTAATAATAACGTTGGATGATTGAGGTGTATATGTTTCGAGATTCAAAGATTATGTTATATGAATCATAAAATATATACATGATTTTAGTATAAGTTTTTCATTAAGGATTGTAAAGCATATGATGAATAGTTATAAGGAGCCAAAAAGCGATTTAATAGTAAGGCGATATACTTGCAGAACACATGATTAAGGGAAATATAACCCTTATTATTTCCCTTTTGTTAAGATAATGATGTTTGGATTAAGATAAGTTGAATTTGAATAATTAAATTGGATGATGCTAGTTTCTGGGGAACTAATTATGGAGTTGTTGACAAAAGGGTTATTTTATCATGAAAAAAGTATTCAAATTTTTGGGACATATGGAATATATTCAATAAGTTTTGGAATAAGGAAACATGAATGTTTTCATTAATGATATTTGATAATTCATGTTGTTATCGTGACTCAAGATAATATATAATGAAGGTGTTCACATTTTTTGAATGTGACAAACCAGAGATATCTTGTTATATATGGGGGATAAATGTTAATTAGATTTTGTGAACCTTTTTCTATAGTTTTGGATTTCCATCATTCTTAAGGATTGAAATGTTATCAAATTTTTGGAAAGTTTATGTTAAACATTAGACGATTTTTGTTAGAATAAAGTATTATCTCACCATATATGGACTTATGTATATTTGATTACTTGTGCTAACATTTTTGCTATCAAGACATATGGAATAACCTATCATTCAATTTATCGATCACATGATATGCTAACACTTTAAGAATGAAATATTCTACATCATTTATTTGAATAAGATATGAAGTGTAAATTTTTCAATGTAAAACCAATGATGATATTGTATTAAAATCAAGTAGGTATTTCTTCTCATGTTCTTAAAATATATAGAAAGGATCCTGAAGACCAAAAATGTTATCCTAGAATCTTCTCACTTGATGAATCAAAGGGTCCCTTAGATCATAACATATTTATGGCATTGTGATTGTTTAAGTTTACCTATCCATGTTCTATATCATTCTCCATCAGAACATGATGGTTTGATTTCTCTTCCATATCCATGTTTTCACTTCCCACCTATGTTCTTCTATGTGGATTTTCACTGATGAGTCACTTTGGGTAACTATTATGTTTCTAACTTTATTTTTTTAAACAAATTTTTACTATTATTTTTTACAATGTGGGTTTTTATAAAAGAAAATTTCAAGTTGAAAACCTTTTATAACCCCAATTAATTTTGAGGGCAAAATTCATTTTAATGGGGGGTAGAATGTAACACCCCAAGTTTTTTTGAGATAGATTTTTATTAATTTCTATGATTCACTTTTTTATTTAATAAACCAATACTATCTTGTGCAATATGCAACACTAGATTATCTTGAGGTATATGCAACACTATTCTTGGCTTGTGTTACCCACAATTTCAAGTTCTTTTGATATAATAAATTTCACACAAGATAAGTTTAATAATGTTTATAAAATAATAAGATCACTCCTGATAAATTTTATTAATTATATATATATCTAATATATTTAATATAATGTCTAAAATTCATCTTATATATTTTCTAGACATGATATAAGAATAAAATCATTTTTTTGGATAAAAGAAACACTTTTCAAAAAACAAATGCAGTTTTGTCGCTTTTTAATGGAGGTACCATTTTAAATATAGTTATGACACTTTTTTATATTTAATTTGATAAAATAAAATTCTAATTTTATTGTGGAATATAAAAATTTACTTTGGTTGAATTTTTAGTATTTTTCTGATAAGTTTCATTTTTTGATGAATAGTGAAAATATTGTTTTTTTATTTTAAAGTCATCATATAGTAAAATTATGTTTTGGATTACTTTTAAATTTTATTTATTTTATTTTTATACAATTTTTTTTTGTGAAAATTATTTTATACATATATTTATTACAAAACATTTTCCATTTAAAAACATGCATTTTTCCAAAAAACTATTTTTCATGGCGTTTTAATGGTTTTATTTTAAATTTAATTTTGTAACTTATGTGTATTTAATTTTGAAAAATGGATGTCAAAATTGGATTCCAAAGGTCCAAATTTAGTAGCTAGTTCCCTTTTAGTTGTGATCAATATGAATAGTAACCATGGTAAATTTTATTACAACGATGAAGTGTAAATTAGGTAATTTAGGTTAAAAAGAAAATTATAATCACTATAAAATTACCAAAACAAATGAAATAATTTTATTTAATGAATATAATTATACCCTTAATACTTAAGGATATAAATTATGATATTTAATGGACACTTTTCCATGAAAATGACTTAAATAATTTTTAAATCAAAGAAAGACAAAAAGTGTCATTTTCTTTGTCTTTAATATCTATTATATATCCACATAAGGATAAATGGGTGGTATCAACGAATATAAATAGTAATTTTTAACTTAATAAACAAATTTACCTGATATAAATTTATTTTTGATGTTTTGGGCCATTTTGGAGACATTATTATATTTATAATATTTTATTTAATGAAAATTTAAAGATGTCACATTCATGTTTTAAATAATATATCATTTTCAAAATAAGGTTATACAATGCAAAAATTAGACTCTAAATACTCATTTAAAATATAAAATGTTTCTATTTGTCTTGGTAATTCTTTTTTAATTTTTAAGAAAGAAATAATTACCTTAAAGTTTTATATATGGATGATGCAGAAGTTTTTTAATTGATGAAAAATCAATATAATATTATTTATTAAAAACATAATAACCATTAAAGAGCCAAAATACTTTAAATTTTTTTATTTTTGAAGTATATATATACCATAATAATACAATAGTATCTTTATTTACCATTTTTATCCATATGGAATAGATTAGGACAATTATATTATTTTATTAAAAGTAATGTTAAAGTTGTCACATGCATACTTTAATAAGTAGAACATTTTTAATGTTGGATTATCAAGACAATAAAATAGACTAAATATATTATTATGAAATATAGGAAATTTATATTCATATTAATATTTTATTTTTAATTTTTATACATCAAATAAGTATATTACATAATTACACAAAATCGATGTAAAAATCATTTTATCAAGGGAAATATCAAATAAATGTTATTAAAAATATTAACATAATTATAATTTTGGATAATTAATTTGTCCAATTAGTATTCAAGATTCCCTTGACCCCTTAGGGATATTATAAAATATTTTTTTTCAAAGATAAAATATTATCTTAATATTTATAAAATCCATGAAATGAATAGTGTCAAAATTGATCCAATTGATATTTTGTCAAATTAATTTGTTATTAAATTATTTAGAAATCGTAATTTTTTTGTAAAAAATATAGAATAATTATTATATGGTTCAAAAGTTTCTATATTATTCATTTATTTTCTAATATACATCATATAAGTAAATATTTTACCCTTTTAAGATTGAAATATTTGTTACCCTAGTTAAAAATAAAATAGAATAACTAAGTGTTAAATAAAAAGATAAGGTTTAAATTGACATAAAAACATATAAAAAAATTATTGGTTGATTATATTAAAACCATAAATCATATAATATTAAAAATTGGATCATTTAAATTTTTTTAGTTGGGTTTAAATTTATTATAAGTTAATATTTTTGAGGTTTCCAAAAGTGCCCCTCACCTCAATTATAAATGGGCACATCTACCCTCACCTCTTCAATTCATTTTTAGCCTTCATGATCATACATAACTTGACAAATTCCCTTATAAAATTCCCCAGTTAAAATAAATTTGTTTATTTATTCTTCAAAGACCAACTCTTGTGCTCTAAGAGGAGATTTAGAGGTAGCATATCCAAGAAGATGTAATCTCTCTACCGATTATTTCAATATTGTTTCTTCTTATGCTTCCACTTTATGAGTTGTTTCATTATAAAGTAATAAATTCAGTATAATTTATACACTGATATTTTAGTATAATTATAAAACAACCATATTCCACCTTCTATCCATATTATGAAAAAAGAAATTTCCACGCATGCGTACGCACGACTTACTATCTCCACATCGTGGTGTTCTCTATTTTTCACCACACCTTACATGTATGGGTATAATGGTGGAAGTAATCACTATATATTATTACTATAACAATATATTGATTCTTAAATTTTATACACCATCCAATTAAAAACCATTCAATAATTATTCGAATGACACCGTTTCTCGTGCGTACGTATGACCAACCGTCTCCACGACACAATGAGATTCATTCACCATGTTTACCATTCAACAATGATTATAATATAGATAATAAATAAGTATTAAATATATGAAATAATAATTCTAACGGATATATATATATATATTTCATTTACTTTCTTCTATTCAATTCAATAAAGAAATGAAAACACCATTTATGCGTACGTACGACCTACCATCTCCATAAATGGTGTATTCAATTAAATTTATCTATATATTATATATATTAATATACTGATTATATATGATATATATATATATATATCATGTTTTACATTCTAGATTTAATTAAATCATGATCTAAGTAATAATATCAAGAACAAGAAGTCAAAACCCATACGATAAACAAAACAATTATTACCCAAAACATTCCTTTAACATTGAATTGATAAATTAATGGGTAATATAAATTCATAAGTGAATTATATATGATATCATAAATATTATTATGGTTTTTTCAAGTTAATAATGCATTTAAACCCACTATACAAGAGTTTCAGAAACATATAAAATAAATCTAACCAAAAGTAAGGGATAATTTTGCAATCTCATTAGTATCCGAGATGGGTGGGACCTATATCTCCCTATAGTACATTGGGTAAAGATGGATAAATAATGAGATATGTATGTTATGAGTGAACCTGATTTCATGTTCATAATTCTATGCATGGACCTGGTTTTAATGTCCATAATTTTATGAGTGGACCTAGTTTCCATGTCCATATGTTTATGAAAGGTCCTGATTTCATGTCATTAACTTAATAAGTAAACCTATTTCTATTTATAAAATTTCACAAAGTTATATGTTTATGTATGTTCCCCATTTTCATTTCTTATGTTACAGTTATTATGTTATGTATTGTGATATTTTATTTTTCTTAAGATTAATGTTTTCAATTGATATGTTGGGCATGATATTCTAATGTTATGATCACATTATCATAACCTTTATTATCATGTTTATCTTTATGAATCACCCGAGTTTATCCTTACTGGGTATTTTAGATCACCCATTTTAGTTTTCTTTTCCCCAAGTTATAAAAAAAGGTTTTTGGTAGGAAAACTATTGGAGAAGGTATTTATGGGAGATGTTGAAGATCTTTAACCAAGCTAGAATAAGGTATTATGTGTTTCCAAAGACACTAAACTAATAATGTATTTGGGTGGTTGTTTATTTAATGTATTATGTTTTCTTCAAAATTAATGTAATATCCATGTACACTAATCTTGGGTCATTAGATCTATGCTTTGCCTCTCCTTGAAAATTGTGTCAAAATTTCAGACATATTGAGTTGGCCATTAATTCTATATGGCTGTACTAAAATTAGAAATTTATATTGTTCTCAAATCATGATAACTAAAAATTCATATAATAATGGTATTATAGGCCGTATCCCATAGATATTAGGGAACACAAAGATGAATCTTGATCAATGGTTTGGTTGCACCTATTTCAATTGATTTTATTAAAATAATTTTATAATGCAAGTTAGATAAATCTATTAAAATTAAAAATCAAAATTTAATTATATTGGTTTTCCTGGAAGGTATTAAAAAATAATAATTCCAACTATACTCAAAAAATAAAATTATATATTGGCAGTACAATCAATCAATTTATCAAAAAAAGAAATAGAAAATATTTATCAACCTACCCTATAATTCCAATTCATCACGGTATAATTAATTAAAATAACCGGGATTTGTTAGGATTATATGGCAATTGTAAAAGAATAACCCAATTAAAGGGTCGGGAATTAACTATGTTTATCAAGTTAGGTTTATTCTTATACCAAGTTCACTTCATCAATGAATTAATAATTTTTTTTGATAAACTTGAATCGAAACCCAAAACTAATTGATGAAAATCATAACACACGTGAGGAAAGAAATTAAATAATTTTTTATACGCCCATTTTGACTGGTTTACCTCACCCCTATGGATTTATCCAATTATTATTGGGTGATCGATAGTGAGGAATTCAAAAAATTTCATAGAAAACATATTAGATTAAAGAGAATGTAGGAACAAATATTTATTTAAACTATAAATCATTAAACCTACAGAAAAGTAAAAGAAAAGAAAAATAGAATGAAAACCTAACTACGGTGAATGATCTTTAGGTCAAAACCCTAGTGGAAGCCTCCCAGCCACTGAACTCCTACTCCTAGAATGAATCTTGGACTAGCCACATGAGCCTCTGTTTATAGTTCTCTATTAGTGATTTGGTGGCATTAAATTCACCTATAAGTTAATCAAAAAAAATTATTCTGTAATAAATGATTGTCTGAAACCATTTCATGTCATAATAGGGGATCTAAATTGAATTCAACATAACAAATGGTGATTTATATCCCCATTACATAATTAATAGTACAGTTGTGATGTAATTATTCATGTCCCAACTCCTTGTATGTGATTTTATGTCTTAAAAAGAAGTCCAGAAAATCTTAGGGTGTGTCATGATGTGACATATATTTGTCATGCCATGACATACATATTTCTTCCCCTAGTAGTGTTTTATATTAATTACATGGTTCTTTGACTTGTCACATTACATCTTTAAATAATAAATTAAATGTTAAGGATGTAATAGGTGATTTTACAGCCATTAAAATTCTTTTTTTCCTGATTATTTAGTTCTAACCTATAGAATCTAGTTTGATCATCCTTTTTTTTTGGAAAACCATCTTTAAGTTAAAATATAGATTGTTTTTCTCCTTTGGATAATCTTCCATAAATTTTTGTATCTTGGAATAAAAATGATATATTAGGCATGAATCTCATATAAAATCTATTAAAATCCAGTGTAAATACATATAAAAACCCATGAAAACACGTATACAATTTAGAGATATAAATGACTCAAAAACCATCATATAATTTGATAAAATATTAAAAAAACTGTGGAATTATAATAAGTGAAAGAAACCATTCACAAATAGAGGTCTGGTATTAGCATATGATCATATACACAATTACAACAAATCTACATTTTCAACCTAGATACAATTCTATTAAATTAGTTCTTTTATTGATAAGATAAACACACTTGTATTAATTAATTAATTATTTTATCTCAATATTCATCTTAATATTCTTGGCGATACCCATAATTTGATTAACTATGGAAAATAATCATATTCATTATAATTTATAGATATTTATGTGGAATGAATTGAGAATTTAAATACTTTGAAACCATGTTGCATACTGAAAACACTATATTTTATCCATGTGATTAAATTTTTATTAATTTTATTACTTATTATTTATCTAATATTTTTTGAATTATTGAGTGACTATCTGGCTTTTACTAATGAGATACACACCATATAAATCAACTTCCATATATTTTAGGTAGACACATATGGACTTGAAATGTACCTCGACCAGTGCATACGATATTTTTTGATGAGACACAATCCATTTATTTCACTTTATTTGTATATGTGAACCCCAAATGTAAATTTGGTGTTTTTTCAAACATTAATTTTAATTAATTACATGTTATGTGTTCAACTTTGATTATATGAAATTTATATTTCACATTGTTTCTTTACTCCCATGTCGTGTAATTAGTGCATGAAAGGAGTTTTACCTTTTTTTATACTGGGAAAACCATTGGATTACATGATGAGTAAGCCAGTTACATGGAATGTAGTATAATAAATCATGTACCAGACTGTCCCAACCAACACACAGTGATAATTTAATGTATTATGAGTGAACTTATTGCATGAAGACTGGGATTTATCATGGTCCATATTAGTGAAATCAACATGGTTATATAGTGTGTGCTAGTGGGATACATGCTGTATAGAATTGTTTTAATTTGAAGGAACCTTTGGAAACATCTGATGGAGTTTTAGAATGTTATTCATTTAAATTTATCCCATTCATGGTTATATAATTTAGAATGGAAAATAATAAGGTAACATTTTTATGTTAGGATTTAAAGAAAAAATAATCCAGAAATGAAAACAAACAAAAAATTAAAATCTTTAATAAATGATTAATAAATAATTTTAAATAATTATGTGACTATTGGAATAATACTTGATAGTTTCAGGTGCAATGGAAGTTCCCATTGGGCAGTTGTAAACACTAATTTTTGTAATAATAAACAAATAATATGAGATATACATGATGAATAATGTCATTACCAATATAATTAAATCAAATATGTATAAACTATTATGTATAAACCAAAAAGAAATGATCATCACATATAATTTATAATCAATTTATTTCCGTAAATAAATATATTCCATTGAATTTGTTTCTTTATTGATGAATTGGAAGACCAATTCATTTAATTCTATTAATGTGGAAGAAGTAATTAATGGTAGAATCCATCTAGTGGTGATCTATACATTTGCCGCAAACCTCTAAAGGTCACCATAAAAACCCCTGAGTGATAGCGTAGAATATTCTAACAGTTGTTTCATTTGTTAATGATCACTAGAAGAGTCGTTTTAAGTTAAAGGGTTCTTTTTGATCTCTATAGTCTTTAGATGTTGGTGGAGGATGATATCTATCAGTTATTTAGAGTATTCTAACAGAAAGGATCTCTAGGTATTATGAGAATTCTCTCTAGGATTTCATTGAACATAATGATGATTAGGTTTAGAAAAAACATGGCCAGGTCTCTATATATTTAGGGGTAAGCAAATAATAATTTCACTCATTCCCTTATAATTTTTCTAAAACCTCTAAAGCCCCATGTATTGTATAATAATAATAATAATAATATTATTTACTTGATATGCACGAAACTCATGGATAAAATAAATTATATTTTTCTATAATAAATAAATTAATATTTATTAAAATAATATTTAATATGTCTTTGATCATCGTGACATTAACTCGATCCATATCAACCTCAATATCTATCATTCCAAGCGTAATGAATATTTATTTAATAAATAAATATCCCTAAATTATTCACCAATAAATAAATTAATATTCTATTCATTAAAATAAAAAATTAATTGTTATGAAATATTAAACTAACAAATAATATCTTAATTAACTAGTGACTGAATTTATGTGATCAAACAAAAATGAATATTTATTAAACCATGTATGAATATAATATTTATCCAACACATTAAATTTATATGAAATTTAACTTAGGCTGAAAATATACTTAGTTTGTGACCCTTTAGGTCCTTTTCTCATTAGAATTAGTTTGTTACACCTAATGTACAATGTTAAAATCTATTATAAAACCCAAAGATTTTATTATATGATTACCTTTAAATAATTCAATGTGTTTGATAGGATGCACTAAGAACAACATAAAACTTAAATGAAAAAACAATTTATTTAGATAAAAATATAAATATTAAGTATGAATATTAAAATATTGTAATTAAATTTGTGGTAATAATTATAATTAACCAATTTTTTTATATATAAATCGAAAGAAAATACAAGAAACTTTTAATATGAATGAAATGAAAATAACAAAATCATTTTATTCTTAAAAATGTATTTTTCTAAAAACATTATTTTTATGCTCTATACATCTTTATTTCAAGAAATATACAATTAAAGATGATAATATATATTTTATATGAATAATTTTTTAACACCAATTTAGTTGGTAAATGATAGTAAATAATAATAAGAATAGTTTGTATTTGAAAATGTCATTTTTTATGTTTTTTAGTATATCTCTTCTTTTTATCTAAAATTTAATTTATAAATTTTATAATTTTAATTTTATAGAATCAAAATTATTTTTTGTTTCATCATTGTAATATTTTATTAATTTTTTTTAATATTTTTCTAAAAACATTTATTTTCGGATGATTGTTAAAAATACTATTTTTAAAAATAACATGTTTTTTATGAAATTATTAATATATATTTAGGAATTGGAAATTCATTAAATTTTTTATAAAACAAAATATGAAATTTATAAGTTAATTTATAATTTTAAACATGTTTTTTTAATTTATAATCACATATTTTACATCATAGAACTTAAGTAAAAATTTTCAAAAAATTATTTTTAATACATTATACATTTATTATTATATATTTTTTCACTTTTAGAAAATTAATATAATAAAATGGATTTAAAAATTGGAATAATTAAGTCCAAATTATAAATTAAAAACAAATTTATTTTTCAATCATAGAGGATGATTTACTTTGGTAAAAACTAGTTACCTCGATAAAAATTAAAAGGGGAAAATGATTTAATGAAGAGAGAAAGATGAAAAAAATGTTTGAAAATTTTGTGGGAATGGGTGTTTGAGACATTTTTTGACCATATCCCTTCCATTATCCATTATTTATAAGTTTTTGAGGTAATTTTCTTCAAATTATTAAAATGTTTTGGTTATTTATAAAAATGACACCCCTTTTTTACTTATAAAAGGGGCACTCTGATCCTCACTTCCACAAACACCAAAATCCGCACAATTAATCCCAAAATATACCCAAAAACTATTATATTTTATTCTCAAGATTCCATCCCTAAAGTATTAACCCACTTCAAAAAGGAGATAATATAAGAAGTGAGGTATAAATTTCTAGGCACTCATTTCTTATTTCTATTTTGTTATGTGAAATTATTTTTCCTAAAATTCCAATGAAAAATCTTAAAATTATAACATTAGTATCATTAATATTTTTTTAATTTTATTTTAATTATGGTACAAGCATTAACCAACTTTCTATTTTTCTTTAAGAAGAATGAAACTGTCATTCATGTGTTGTGTGAATTACTGCCTCCACGACGCAACACGTTCCATTTTTCTTCACCACATCGAATGGATGAAAGAAATAGTGAATTTAATATATAAGTATTATATTTGTTATATATTTTTTATTCTGATATGATAAACCATATTACTCTATTATTTTTTTCAATTTATAACAAAATCATCATCCATGCGTATGTATAGACTACCACCTCTATAAAACGATTGATTTCCATTTTTATTTTCATCATCAACTTCTGTTAGTAGTCATGAAAGTAAGTTTAACATATAAATTTTATTTTTATGAAATTATTAAGGTTTTGGAAGGAAAAATTTGACAACATATTAACAATATTAGCAATAAACAACCATGGTAAATTCAAACGTCCAAAAGTGAGTCCAGAGATTAAAAATGATTTCTTAATATTATTAAATAACTTAAAATATGTAATATTCTTGTTTTTTTTCTTTAAAATTATGATATATCACAAAAAAATGGTAAATAATATCATTATGTTCTAGTTATAATGAAATTAAAACTATATTACTTCATTATCATTCATTAATTTGGATATGTTTTTGTTTGGTTTTGTTTAACCACATACTTGAACAATGATATAAATTTATATTGTTAATGACTATGAGAATTTAATTTCATGTAATATATGATATAAATAAGAAAATAATTATTTCTTATGGTTATTTAATGTTAATATAAAAATCCAACTCACTATTTAAGTAAACACCCTTTGTTTGCTAAAAATCCTTGAAACGTGCACATCACCAAATTCTTCTTTAAAAATCATATAAAAAATTCACATATAACAAAATTATAACATTATAAATAATTATAAAACATAAATTCTAGTACCTTGTAATTTTTTTAAAATTATGGAAATTGGTGGAATAATGAAGAACAACAATACTATTATGAAACTAGTTCAAAACGATCAAGGTTACTCACTCCCAATATTGAAAATAGATAATAACTATAAAAGTAGGGAATTGATATAAATGAAGTTTATAAAAGGACATATAAATGAATAATGTTATTAAATATATGATTAATATGGTTATGTATTTTATAGAGTATGTTATAGTGTGATCGACTAAGTTGTAATTCAATGAAAAGGTTTCTTGTCTCAATTTATAATTATTCGAGACCTAATTATTATCATACACTATTTTTTATTTGGAAGAGTTTATATAATTCACATTTTTTATTTTTTATCATTATCCTCTCATTTTTATGATATTAAATGTTTTATTTGAAATAATATTGTTTAATGTGTTTTTATCTGAAATATTCTAAAACCGTAGGGGTTTTTTGGCCTCAATTCCAATTCTTTGAGAAATAATACATTTTGTGCACCATGTTTTACTTGTGTGGTTTATTTACTTTCCATGGATGTAATTTTATCAAATTTTTTATTTCATCAGATATATAATTTCAAATCATATTACCTTATTCAAATTTCCATTGATTCAATTGTCACCCTAGTTGTGTGGATTTTTGGAAACTCAACTTTCATTCATTGAGTTATGATTACTCTATGAAACATATTTCATATAAGATGGGGAAATTATACCCTTTATTATATTATGTGGAATTATAACATTTTTTTGAGGATTTACATTCCTACCAAATAAATACTTATCCAATATTTCTTACCATAGGGAATATATTTTTTGTAAGGGATATTGATTTCTCAAATATCATTTCTTTGAGTTATAAAGTTTATCTTTAAATTTTTTCTTCCTTGATTTATTTATCAAACACTAATATTGTAAAGACCCAAAAATTCTAGGGATTTTTTTTTCTTAAATTCATGGGATTTTTTATGAGTCCGTAGTTTCTAATGATGCTTGATTCAGATGCCCGGTGTGCCCAGGATCAATTTCTGATGTTTTTCTCACGTACGTTCAGTAAACGTGCGAACATGATTTTTTTATAACTTATGAACCAGTGCTCGGAATCAAATTCCGAGGGCACTGTTGAACTCACAACATTGGTGATTTCCCAGTGAGACTGTCACCACAGTTGTGTTTTTACGAGAGTGGAAGATAGTTTTTGGAGTTTTTGAATAAAATTAAATAAAAATAATACTCAAATTATTTTTTTTATGGTGGTTAAAACCTCCAAGTGGAGGTTAGTGGTGGGGGACCATGTGAACATAACCTCTATTGGGAGGATTATTAGGTGGGGCCCACATGAGCTTTAAACCTCCTCTAAAACCCCTATAAAATTAGTGAAACTCTTCACCTTCCCCCTTCATTTAATGAGCCAACTTCTCCAATTCAATTAAGTAAAGTAACTTAGTTAATTTGGAATCATTTTGAATTATTTGAATTCATTATGACAACATTATAATATATGATGTATTATTATGGTGGGGGGTTGGAATAATCCTTGTTGGGAGAATTAAGGAGAGGAAGAGCCTTGGAGAGAATTGAGAGGACTTCACCCTCTCAACGAAGAACGCGGAGAATGATCCTTCCACTGAAGAACAACGAGCACCATATTCTCCCTATTCAACTAGAGAAAGTTGAGGAAACACCATCGCCCAAGAAGAATGCCGACGCCATCCTCGACTTCTACTTTCTCGACGTCAATGAAATGACGCCACATTTTCCCGCGACTTCATCAATGAACAATCGTGAAGTAAGGTAGGGGGTTTGAATTGTTTTGTACTAGTTCTTCATCATAAAAATTTATGGAATGAGGAACGAATGATATCACCGTAATGAGGAGGGTTCAAACCACACAAACATAGACCGACCCTCCCCTTTTGTTAGTTATTTTTTGACGATGATGGAGGTTGTACACACGGTGATCGACAACGAGTTGTCTGTGAAAGAAACCGGCGGTGAAAAGGCCACCGAGTCGCTAAGAGGGCGCGACACCGCCTCACTATGAGGAGGAGATCCGCGGCCACGTTGGGCCGTGATGGAAGCACGCAGTGCCATCGCACCACGCTGGTGGTGCCAGAACACAGCCCGGGCGGGTCGTAGCGGGAGAACAGGGGCGCAGCGCAGTCGTGTCGTGCTGGGGAAGACCCACGGCCTATGGCCATAGTGGACAGGGGAGGGTGGATGGTTGAGCCGGCCGCCAGTGCATGCTAATGTCCGGACCATTCGAGTCTTGCGGCTACCAGGGGCCGATGCCTCGCGCCGACCATTTCGGACAAAGGGGGGTGTGAAACCCCCTCCCATGAATGGCCAGCCAGGCGATGTGGGCCGGCCAACCAGGCCACGTGGTCGGCTCGCCGGCCAGGCCACGCGGGCAGCCAGCCGACCAGGCCACGCGGGTGGCCAGCCGGCCAGGTCACGCGGGCGGCCAGCCGGCCAGGCCATGCGGGCTTCCACCTGGCCACGCAGGCCACCACCAGGCCGTGCGGGCCGCTGGGCTGGGCCGACCTTTCAGGCCGGGCTACCGCCGTGTGCCAGGCCGTACCTTCGAGTCGGGCCGCCCCTTCAGGCTGGGCCGCCCCTTCAGGCCAGGTCAGATTCACGGACTGGGTTTGGTTGGTCCAACTTGGTCGGACCAGAATCGAACCCTTCAGACCCATTTACAGCTTTTCGCCCATATCTTTGGCTACGAGTGTCTGTTTGAAAAACCGTTAGTGGCGCCATTATTCTTGGAATGAGGCCGTCCCTCTGAGAATATCCCATGGGTGTTCGGGTTATTATTGAGATACATTCTGGTTGGTTTGTGCACGAAACCAACCGGGCCCCCGAGACTAAAAGGCTAATAACTCACAGACCGGGCGTCCGTTTGACGCACCGTCTATTTTGTTGAGACCCCTATGACACGGCGGACCATTGAGATAATTCCACATGAGACTTTGTGATACTTTGAGTATCGAATAGTAGCTCATGGAGTGGATCCTCTTAGAGATGAGAAGATAGAGTGTAGATACCTAGTAGCTAATAGACCTGACTAATTCTTGACAGATTAGACTCGGAGTGATTCAACTAGCCCGGTGGGGAGCGCCCAGTATTTGGTGGCAGAACCATAGCGGACGGTGTTCCTGGTAGTTGGAAGCAAACCAGCAGTACTCGATAGGAGGAGTACCTCTCTAGGATATTAGGGGGAGCACTCGGTATTTGGCAGCAGACCCACACTAGACGGAGCGCCTGGTAGTTGGCAGCAAACCAGTGATACTTGATAGGAGGAGTACCTCAGCAGTCCAAGGTTAGTGAGAAACGCCTCAGTGTCATGACATGCCCACTGTACTCGACAGAGGAGGAGTTATCCAGTAGCCTTGGTTTCAATAATGAAAATCTTGGTTTGAGCTGAGTCAATGAGCTTTGTGTTTTTCTAATGATTGAGATGGGTTACTTGATAACTTAGGTATATGTATGGGAATATACCCAAGTAATGGTAATCCGTTGATTTCATACTTTTTGGTTTATCCTTGTTGGAATTTTTGAGACCATGAGGGTGTTGGGGTCCTTACTGAGTATTTTTATACTCCCCCCCTGCACGGGATATGCCCACACCTCATTGTGTTGGATGCAGATGACAGACAACGCTGACAGAGGCTAAGAGCGCCAGGACTGGATGGTACCTAGAGGAGGACCTTACAATGTATCGGTACATGGTGGATTCTGATGGACGTGGAGTGCTTTGGATGCCATCTTTACCTACCCATTAGTTAGCAACCCCGTAGGACGATCTAGGAGATGCTTTCACCTTTCGGTTGTTTGTCCCTTTTTAGTTGTACTTGCTTTCAGTTGTATTTGTACTTTATAGTTGAAGTTGTATTCTGGACCCCCATTACTTTCAGTACACTTGTTATACAGCTTTTACTTAGTGTTTTCTTCTTCTTCTACTCTGGTTGTGTGTGTTTATGATTTATAAAGGCAATGCCTTCCCTATTTTAGGGAATTACGCCTTTGGTTCTAGTCGCCAGCCACTGGCCTATGGAAGGCGGGCTTGGGGTAGTCACGATACGGGCCCTAGGGGACAGGTCGTGACAAATATGTTATTATATGGTATTGTATTATCCAATTTTGGGAAATTATGTTTTAATTTGAAGAAAATTTTATTACTCCTTTTACAATGTGTGTTTTCAACAAAGGTAATTTCAAAGTATTAAAAATGTTCCTTTTATTTCATTATCTAATGTTTTATATTTGGATCCACATTTCCTATAGAAAATATCTTGTCATTTTAAAGGACCCATTATTTTAGATTCTTTTAGAAATTAAAATATTTTAAATTCTTTCACTTCTACTTTTCAATTATTACCTTTGAAATTTACATATAAATTTGTATCTTATATTAATGTTAAAAATGTTTTATAAAATATATTTTAAGTTTTTTATTTCATTTCCAATATAAATTTCAAAAGGATTTATGATAATAGAATTTATGTTTCATGATTTATACTCTAATATATATATATATATATATATATATATAAAATTTTTGGGGATTGAACTTGTGGTATAAAATAATTTGATTCTCGATTCATTCTTGTGTGATATTGTTCGAACCATTCATTTGCATGAATGTTTTAATCTATGTCTACATCATTCTATGTTTACTTTGTTACATTAGAGTTATGTTCTTTTAAAAATTTAATATTTATTTATCTAGATGCTTTATGACTATGTCAAAACTTTTATTGACATGAGGAAAAGTACTTACATTTCATATATTGTTATTCCGATGTAGTTTTTTATTGATTTCCCAGGTAAGTTGACTATGTATAGTTTAATCATAAAATTTCTTCCTCTAAATTAGTTATGATCATGTTATCTCTTTTATTGATATGGGGAAATGTATTGGAACTCTATATGTTGTTATCACAATACGGATAATTATTAGTAATGTTGATTTTGATTTGTATTCTTATTAGCTCATCTAATGAATTTATTATACTTAAACAAGTGATATATCCGGATTAACATTATATAACCCCTTAATTAATATATGTAGGTATCATGAGACAAACATTTCTAGGAATATGGAGTATTCCCACCTCAAAAAGGCATTTCATAGACATAGGTCTTTGACGGTAATATCATGATGTCTAATGTCATGATTTATTTGCTTTGGGAATGGAAATAGTTGCCCGACATTATGAATTTCATCACAAAGGAAACAAATATGATTATACATGTGATTTATTTATTTCAATTACTATCCATGGATATATTATTCTCTTAGTTTTAGTTTATTATTTAACTATTAAGATTACTTATTCCATCCATAATATTTATTCCATGTTAATTACATGATTGCCTTAGTTTTCACTTTCTGAGCATTTGAGAACATCAATTCTTACGTTTCCATTTCCCTAGGTCATGTAGAAAGGTGTTACACATGATATTTATAATATGATAGATATAAATATATTTTTTGGAGATGTTTAAAACTTATTATGGATTAATTAGTTTCTTATATATTGTGAAAAAATCTATTAGTAGAGAAAGACATGAGTTTTGTTAGCTTATGTTTTTTATGAATTATCTAAATCACTAAACCTAAAATATTTCAGGAATATATGAAATGAAATATTTGTTTTATGTTATATAAATATTGGATAGTTATGTATAATAATCTTTTGTTGGTATTAAATCCAACTTGTAAAGTATGAATTTATGGCATCAGATCCGGGAGTACGATTTTATAACACTACATTTGGTATTAGAGAAGGGTTTATATAACACCCCATTAAAACTTTCAGGTATTATTAATACTTTTTTGTTTCCTATTTTTTGGGGTGTACCTCTATGTTTTTGTAGTGTTTTTTATTTTTTTTAGAAATTATGTATGGGATTGTGCTATAGAGGTGAGTGGTTGCACTGTGGTGTGATTTTAACTATAGTATGGACCACTGGTTTTTTGGTGTTGATATTTATAGAGGAACTTAAAAATTGGGAAGGGATGAAATATGGGGAATTTACTATGTTATAGAGACCTGGGAATGATTTTTATATGTGACTTACATTTCATGCACCTCTATGGCATGAATAGATGTTTCATTATAGATCCTTTTGGTGTCTCTATCAATTTAACGGTGGCTGTGACGTGGTTCTTAGGTTTCACCATAGCCTTACCCTAGGAAAATAGAAAATGGGTGAATACTACATGATGGATTTAGGAGCTAATTCACTAATAGGGGTTACCGCATGGTATGGGGTGGTTGCACCATGGTTTGGGTTATTTTTTCCTATATGCACTGTGGTCTTGGGGGACTATTGGAGGGCCTTGTGTTTTCCAGACATAAACATCCAGTTCTCATTTTAAATTCCAAATTACATCCTACCTGGATATAACATAAAAATATTGATTCTAGGATGCCTTGGAATAGGATTTTTGGTCATCCAACCTCTATTCTTCTCAAATCAAATCACTTATGGATGTCTTTGATCTCTCTTGAGTAAGTGAATCTTACATTATTTGGAATCCTATGTTTTTCCTTATATATTTATTTGAGAATAAAAAATTCTCATGTTTCTGATGGATTATAAACTTTATATAATGTGATGTATTTCTAGGGTTTCTTTCTCGATCTTCCACACCTTTAACTCTCTATTTTGATTCATATTTTGGGTGTTTGATTAATTGATCTTATGATTAAATAGAAGTGTTTCCTTATGTATTTTCCCTAAAATTGAAACCATGATTAATTTTCATATTTGAAATATATTTGAAACTACTTTATGAACCTTTAATGGTGATGAGTTGATGTTTGATTTTAATGCATGAGATTTGTAATGCCCTTAACCCAGAAGTCCAGAGTTGGTGCATTATTTTATAACATTGGCATGATTACATGGGATCAAATCCTGAGAGATTGGATAATTTATGTTTTTTTGGAAAACCATATACATATATAAGTTCAAAATTACTACTTGAATGTATTTTTTTTTCATTTCCATTGAAAAAATCCATAACTCCTAGATTGTCCCTACAAGTCATTCATAGTATTCATCTTCACAACCTGGGGGAAATAAAACATGAGAAAGGGGTGAGGTCAGAATCTTAGTAAGGGTAAGTAATATTGTGTAAGTGATCATAAACATAAATAGTAGGCATGTTTAGAAGCTAAAACACATTCCTTTTAAACATATACTTGATCATAATATGAAATGAATAAAATATTAATGAATTATCTCATAATAAAACATAAACATAAATATTCTACTAGTTGAATAATCACATGGAATATCAATTAATAACTATATAAGGATATAAATGCATAAGGATGGATATATAAAAAATACCTTCAAGGATTCATGATAGGAATCTACCATGGTTTCATGCTAGAATCTATTATTGTTAAGTCTTCATGACATGAATCTATTAAATGGGTAAGGCCTCAGCCAAAACCAGATCTAGTTTTTCTAATGAGACCTACCAATGCACCAAGGGGATATAGCAGGCCACACTTGACACTTAATAATTCAAATTCATTCCTCATATGAAAGGTTTGAAACATAAACAACATATATATTCATATTGAAACTAACATATGAAATGTAAATCACTTTACCCAATCATTAAACATAAAACCAACTATTCAAAGTAATATGGTGACTGATATCAAAATAGAACATTCATAGTCAAACTAATCATAAACCATTAAATAAAACATGGTAGATGATATCATAAAATATTTATCCCAATTAATTAAATTAATCAACATGAGTGTTGAAATAGATGAGAATACTCTTATAAAATCATAATGTAATTTTTCATAGAAATACTCTTTTACTTTGAAAAGAAGAGTTCTTTTGAAAAAATACTTGTATAAAATTAGAAGTTAATTAAGTTAGTTTTTTCATAAAAAATAGGTTATTTTATTATAAATAACGGTGCCTTAAAATATATTATATATTGAATTTTAAAATAGTTATGATTTCGAGAAGTTCCTTTGAAACAAGCTTGTTTATCAGAATGAATTTTTGAAAGATACATTTAAAACATGTAAATACCTATAATATATATAAGGATTATGATTGGTACACATATATATAACATTAAAAAAATATATGATGAGTACATAATAATAAATAATATTTTCATTAAGTTTAGTAGAGAATAAGAGTAACATGAATGAAAATAGAGGTTTGGGTAGAAAACCTTTACCACTCTGTAATTAATCGAATCATATACCCCAAAACTAATAAGCAAAAAATAAATAAATTATATAACGTTAATATAAATATATTCATGATATCATACATATATTTTCAGTATATATATAACACACACAATAAATAGTGCTGAGTAAGACATATCTCACAGAAATGAAAGTGAGTTAAGAAAACCCTTACCACTTTGTAATCAATAAAAGAGAATGATTTTTTTAATAATTATCAATTGAATAATTGAATAATATTAAGATAAAATATATCCATGATATTATATATCATATTTTCTTGCACATAAAACACATATAAAAAATAAGTGTCGAATAATGTAAATCTCCCTAAAATGGAAGGGAGAAGAGGAAACCTTTACCTTATGTCCGAAGGTGCTCTACACTAGACCTTAAAATCCAGGATAATAACATTAAATACATTAATTAAATTATTAAGAACCTAATATAAATGTATTTGATTCATTATAATTTTATTATGTTAATTTATGTCATTTTGGATGAGTTATAATTTACAAATTTATCGCACATGAGTGTTCATTTCCTTGGTTTTCTTGATCGATATACTTGTACATGAGAATGGAAGTTCATGTAGAATGGCTATAATTACACAAAATTTAATTTATATGTTATTAATGAAAATAAATAAGTTTAAATGGTTATATATATCATTTTTATAGGTTATGAGGAATAATTATTAGATAAAACATTAATTAAAATCATTTAGATTATTTTGGAGGTATTTAGATTTTTACGATCTAGTTTTGTCACATGAATTAATATTTTGTATATATACTGGTTGAAGAACATTAAATAGGATACAATACATATATTATATTTATTTTCAACCATAAATTTTTTTTCATTACCAGACATGAAGGATAAATTAAAGCACAAATGTTCATCGTCCCTAAAGGTTATAAATCGGCACCTCCCGAACAATGATTTAATTTTTAATATGAAAGAGAGGGAGTATAAAGATTGATGATGAATCTTAAATTAAAATGATATAATTATAGTATATATTTGATAATGTAGTTATCATTATCATTAGTATATATGAGTTAAATATAATATAATAAAATAATGAAAATTGAAAATGAAATTAAATGAAAAAGGAAGAGGGTTTACCTCTTGAAATGTCCTCCATGAGAACCTTATTAAGGGAAATTGTTTTAGTATTTTAGAAAGTCCAAGAGATCCTAGACATGGGGATATATTAGGGAAGTGTATTTGAGAAGAACATTGTGAAGATTTGAGGCTTAGTTTAGTGAGGATAAGAGGGAGTGAGAAGTGTTTTTTTATAGTGGAGGAGAGGCGGGTTTTCCATTATTTTAAACATTATTTTATTAATTTTCCTCAATACTATGAATAGTATTGATTATTGTGTCAATAAATTGTGATAATTTCATGTGATTTCGAACCAATGGACATTTAAATCATCCATGACTCAATCATTATGTATAAATTCATTTACAAAGCATATTTCGTAAATTATCAAATTTCACTATTCACAAAAATTCAACCTAAATTTTTTTTGCTCTGTAGAATTAAAAAATGGACTGAATTTTGTAAAAATAATTTTCTAAATATGTAAAATTTATTTTTTATATAAAATCATTATTTACTTGAAAAATACATATTTTAAATTTAAAAATTATTTTATAATACTTTAGAAAATAAACTAAGGTCTCATAAGATAATCATAAAATCATATGATATAAAAATATTTTTTAGGAATACATTTTATGAAAATGAATTTTATTATAAATAAATTTATTAATTTAAAATTGTTATTAAATATTTATTACTCACAAAAATACAAACACTTAATTATTAATTTTTAAAATATTCGATTTCATTTATAAGGTGCCTAAATTTTATTTATATTTTCATGGTAATGATTACTATTCATAAGGGTAACATTACTACTAATAAGGGTAAGTTACTATTCACCAAAAGTTAATTTGATCCTATTAGACTCTAAATATATTATTGAACGCAACTGTGTATGTCTATTTTTCAAAATTAAAACCATAGAGGTGGAAAAATTAAGTTTTGTGGATAGGTTATAACTAACTTGATTTCTAATAGAAACGTGTTGTTTCATAGAGACTCACTGTTGTGTGCATCATATTTTTTATTAAATTTATTTTCAAATCCTCAGGTCGTTACATTCTCCCATCCTTCAATAAATTGAATCTTTATTATTTTCACTTCAAAAGAAAAAGGTTGACACTTGAAAATTTCTTTGTGGGAAACCCAAATTAGAAATGGGGTTAATAAATCATCCCCTTAGAAATAGGGAATGAAAAAATGTGAAGGTCACTACAAAAATAGGCCTTCAAATAAGATAACATTTGCGTAAAATGAAAACATAGAATTGTAAGAGAAATATACCAACAATTTCCAATGGAAAGTGATTGAGAATATAGGCATTTGAAAGATAAACATCATAAATCCATAAATTTATGATCGGTTAAAAGAACATTGATTTTTTAAAGAGAAAACGAAATGGATGATGTTTTCGTTCCAATATGATTTTCCTAGAGTTGAGGGTTTATTTTACTATCCATAAAACAAATTTAGAAAATAAACTTACTTTATGTTATAACTAATTCTTTGGTTGTGCTTTGATCTATCTACACTTTACTTATTAGCCCATAATATGGATATTGAAGATAAATTTTTATATATGAAGAACTTTGATCAAACTATCCATAAGTCATTACATCTACCTTTAAATTATTACTAAAACCAAAAATGTTATAATTTTTTATAAAAAATCATAATTTAGTCTTAATCCATTCCATAAATAGTTAACCTTAATAATCATCTAAATTATGTCATTAAAAAATTTAATGTCCAAATATTTACAAGAAAGGTTACTTAACATCATATTTCCCCCCAAAACAGCATAATGTATCTCTTATAAAAAACATTTGAATACCTTGATCACCTTTAAACCTTTATAAAACATGCATGATTTGAATAAAATAAATAAGTAATGCAGTATAATATAATTCATGAATCTAAAAAAATACTTTAATTATTCATATTTGACTGTAGTAACAGCATAAGCTTTTCCTTGATCCCTTTGCTTGTTTTGGGGTACATTCCCTTGGACTAGAGGAAATTCATTTTCATAATTCCCCATATCATAACTGTTAAAGCATTTGACATTAGAACATTATTTCTTTCCCTTGAATTCCTGAGCATGGTTTCCTTTTTCTCCACACTTGAATCAAATTCCTTTAACTTTTTGTCATGTACTAAGGTATTTCCTTCCAAAAGTATCACATGTTGGAAAATCAATCTTTCCCTTCTTCCCATTATCCATATTTTTCAATGACGTTCTATTTTCCGGTTATTTACCTTTAGTACCATAAGACTTAGAGAGTTCATTCTCTCTCTTGATAGCACAAGATACTATATCATCATATGATGAGAATGTTTGGGAGACTAGTTTCATTCATATAATTGGATTAATTCCATAAAATAAATGATCAAACTTTCACTTTTATTATATATGTAGCCTATGGAATGCCTTACCAACCATGTAAAGTTAGTTTTATACTTAGTAAAATTTTCATCCTCTTTCTGTCTCAGACCTAACAATTTTCTCTCCATATCTTCTCTCAATTCATGAGGGAAGTATTTATCCAATAAAATTTCCTTATAGTCCATTCATTACATATTTTCAATTTCTTCTTTCTACTTTGTGTTTTGAATTAATGAACACCATTGAACTACATCTCCCAAGAGATGGTATACTACCATGTTAACCTTCTCTCATTCATTACATCCAAAATCTAGAAATATATTCTCTAAATAACTTATCCATTGTTCTATTACAAATGATTTTGTAGTCCCATTTAATGGTAGAGGTTTTTGTCGCATGAAGCAGTCTAACATTTATTCTCCATGTTGTGGATCAGGATTCTACATGTGGGTAAGTTTATTGTTAATAACCTATGTCAGATATCCCAAGTATAGTTATAGGTTTATTAGCACTAATCACAGCTCCAGAACCAACCTCATTATCTTGCATAGGAGGGAAATCCCTAGATGGGATGCACATGTTTATGGGGTTTTGATTCCTTCCAATAGGCACCATTTCTAAATAATGGATTATAGTAGATTAGGTTATGAATCATAATGTATAATCTCAACTAGAAAAATAATTATCATAAATTGAAATCCTAGGCATACCTAATCACATAATCTGAACAAGGTTTATTTTAGGGAAAATATTTAATTTTAAATCCTTCATAATGGATTAAATAAAATGTGAATTATCTTAAGAATATCCCCCAAGAGTATCAAACTAGGAGCAAAATAAGGTCTATTGTCATATACCATGTTTCCTCGAGTCAGGCTCGAAACACGTTTTCAGAGTTGTTACTCATAGGTACATTTGTGCTAGAACCACGTCCACATGAAGTATCCAGTTAGGGATGTGTTTTCTAGGAAGACCCACATAATTTTTACCTTACCAAAATTATTTGATGTTTTTATATTATTATACTCAAAGTCTATATTAGTGTTATGTTACCTAAACTATTTTTTCTAAATCTAGTTCCCAAGGTTTCTACTAAATATCCTATGATACCAACAATAACACCCTAGCCCCAGAATCCTAGAGTCGGTGCATTATTTTAATACAGTGGTATAATTACAAGGAATCAAATTTTGAAGGAATGAATTGTTTAGTAGTTTTGTAAAACCTGATACCTTAATAAGTTCAACATTACAACTTAAAAGAAAAAACAACATGGCATTTCAATTGGAAACATCCATAACTCCTAGAATATCCCCGCAATTCATTCATATATTCATCGTCACAACTAGGGGGAAATAAAACCTGTGAAATGGGTGTGCTCATATTGTTTGTAAGGGTAAGTAATACAATGTAAGTAATCATAAACATAAACACTAGTCATGTTGAGAAGATAAAAACACATTCCTTTAGACATATACTTGAGCATAATATTGCAGAAATAAAATATGAATGAATAATGACATAATAAAACATAACCATATATATTTTACTAGTAAAATAATCACATGGACTATAAATTACTAGTTTCATACTGAGGTAAATGGATAAAGAATAATATCTAAAACATACATTCAAGTATTTATTCCAATAATATAATAAGGGTTCATGCTATAATCTATTATTGTCAAGTCTTGAGGCAAAAAATCTATAAAATTGGTAAGGCCTAGGCTAAAACCATATCTTGTTTGTCTCATGAGACCTATCAATGCATGGAGGGGCTGTAGAGGGCCCCATCAAACACTTACTAAGTCTAATTAATTTCTCATATTAATGGGGTGAAACATAAAAAACATATACATCCATATTGAAACTAACATTTGAAATGTAAATCACTTTGCACAATCATTAAACATAACACTAACCATTTGAAGTAATATAGTGAATGGTTTCAAAATAGAACATCTATATTAAAACTAATAATAAACCATTAAATAAAACATGGTAGGTGATAACATAAAATATTTATCCCAATTAAGCATATTAGTCAACAATAGTGTTTAAATAGATGAGAATGATCTTATAAAATGATCTTGTAATTTTTGATAGAAATACTATTTCACTTTGAAAAGAAGGGTTATTTTGGAATAATATTTTTTATAAAACAAGAATTTAATTCATGTAGTTTTTTAATAAGAAAATTATTAATTTTAGAAAAAATAATGTTGTCTTAAAATAGTTTAAAGAGTGAATTTGAAAATTGGTACGCATTCGATAAGTTCCTTTGAAATGATCTTTTTTATTAGGAATAATTTTTGAAAGATCCTTTTAAAACATGTAACTCACCATAGAATTAAGAAGGATTATGAATGGTAAATATATATAGAACATTAACATAGAATTTATAAGTATTAAATAAGAATAAATAATGTTTTCATTGAGGTAAGTAGAAAATAATAGTAACCTGAATGAAAATGGAGGTTCTAGTAGAAAACCATTACCACTTTGTAATCAATAAAATCATATGCAACAAAGTCAATAATCATAAAATGATACATTAAATAAAATTAAAATAAATATATTCTTGATATGATATATAAATTTGATGTATACATACAACACAGACAATAAATATTGGTGAGTAAGGTATGTCTCTTGGAAATGAATGTGAGTTGAGAAAACCCTTACCACTTAGTAATCAATCGAAGAGTGTGAAAACAAATTATTAGTTATCAAATGAGTCATTTAATACCATGAGTATAAATTGAATCATGATATTATTTATGAAATTTCAGTATAAATACACTAAATATAAGAAATAAGTTCCAAATAATTGAAATATCACAAAAGAGGAAGCAAGATGAGGAAACCCTTACCTTATGCAGGAACGTGTTCTACACATGAACTTAACATCCTGGATAATAAAATTAAATCCATTAATTAATTATGTTGTAACCTTATATACATTTATTTTATTCATTAAGATTTTATAAAGTTCATTTAAGGAATTTTGGATGAGTTATAAGATACAAATTTATCGATCAAGAGTGTTCGTTTTCCTAGTTTTCAAAATTGACATACTTGTATATGAGTAAGGTATTTCATGTGAAATGGTTATAATTATCAAAAATTTAATATATGTATTATTAATGAACATATATAAGTGTAAATGGTTATATATATTTTTTTATAGGTTATGAGAATGATTTATTATATAAAACATTGATGAGAATCATTTAGATTATTTTGGAGGCATTTCCCTTATTACGAACTAGTTTTGTCATATGAATTAATATTATGTTTATATAATGGATACAGAACATTAAATTCATTATAATATATATATTATATACTATTTTAACCATAAAATTTTTCTCATGACGATAATTAATAAAGAAATTGAAGAACTAAGGTTCGTCATCCCTGCAGCTTCTAAATCAATACCTCCCATATGATGATTTTATTTTTATAATAAAAGAGGGAGAGTGAAGATATTGATGATGAATATTACATTTACATGATATAATTATATTATTTAGGTGATACTGGAGTTATCATGATCATTCTGGTAGATGAAGTGAGGAGAACATAAGAAAATATAACAAATTGAAAATGAAATTAAAAATAAAAAGGAAGGGGGCTTACCTCTTGAAATATCCTCCTTGAAAACCTCCTTAAGGGAAGGTGTTATGGTATTTTTGAAAGAATAATATCTCTTAGATGTGTGTAGGTACTAGAGAAGAGTATTTTGGAAGAACGTTGATAATATTCAAGTCTTAATGGAGTGAGGAGAATAGGGAGTGAAGGGTGGTTTTTATAGTGGAGGGGAGGAGGGTTTTCCATTATTTTAATAATTATTTTATAATTTTGGCTGAATACTATGAATAGTTTTAATTTTTGTGACTAAAAATAGTAATAAGTTCATGTTATTTAGAAAAAATGGACATTTTAAATCATCCATGACTCAATCATAATGCAAAAATTCTTTTATTTTCCATATTTCGTAAATTATCAAATGTCACAATTCACTAAAAATTCAAGTATTTCAGAAAAATCCAAAAAAGTCACCATAGACATTTTTTATGTGTAGAATTAAAAAATTGACCCAATTTTATCAAAATAAGTTTCTAAATTTGTGAAATTTTATTTTTAAATAAAATTTTTATTTACTCGAAAAATACTGATTTTAATTTTAAAACTAACTTTACAATACTTAAAAAAAATTAACTGAGGTCTCATAGGATTATCCTAAGATCATAGGGAAAAAATATTTTTTTAGACATAATTTTTTTAAAATTAATTTTAATTAATATAAATTTATTAATTTAAAATTTTAATTAATTAGATATTATTCATAAAAATACACACTTAATTATTAATTTTTCAATTATTCTATATCATTTATATTGTGCCTAAATTTTATTTATACTTTCATGGTCAAGGTAATTATTAATAAGGGTAATATTACTATTCACAAGGGTACATAACTATTCATAAGAGTAACATTACTATTCCTAATTGTAATTTACTATTCACCAAATATTAAGTTGATCTTATAATACTCTAAATATCATTCTGATTGCAACCGTGAATGCCCATTTTTCAAAATTCAATTCATAGAGGTGGAAAAATTATGTTTCATGGCTACTTTATAACTACATTTCCTTCTAATAATGAATTGTTTTTTCATAGAGACTCAGTGTTGTGTGAATCACATTTTCTATTAAATTTATTTGTAAATCCTTGGGGTGTTACAAGTTTTTTTCAATATATTCTATTTTAAAAGGTTTTAAAAATATGTTGCGAGTTGAGAAAAGAAGGCTTGAAATGACTTAATGTTTAATGTTGAGAAAAATTTCTTCAAATGAAATATTATTTTGAATGGAATGAACTTGAGGAAAAACACTATCTTGGTTCTAAACTTTAAATGGCATGTTGAACTTGAAATTGGGTATTTGAACTATAAAAGATGAATTGAATTTAATTGAGTGATTTTCCCATGATTTATTGGTTGATGGAAGAACATGTAATCATGGGTAGTTAGTGGGTGATTAGGACATGCATGCCTGAACTATGACTCCCAAGAGATGGATTGAAGATAAATACATTACTAATCCAAGTTGGAAAATATTTCCTTAAATAGGGTATTGATTGATTTTTTCCCATTTCCCGAGCCAATGGATGTGCACACAAACATTGATCCATGATGATTGATCAAGTTGTTTGAGGATCCTGCAGCCCAGAAATAACTGTTGGGATTATGTACAAGTTTATTGATTTTTATTTGATTATTAAATGTATTGTGTTTTAGAACAACTTTTATTCATTCTCGTGATTTATGAAAATGTTCAATAAAGCCTATTTTTGATATATTATCCATCTATTTTCTTTTAAATATTGATTGAATGAAATTTTAAAAATGGTTTGACATGGCTTGATTTTATTTAAACTAAATAATAAATTGTTTATTTGTATTGGACTTGCTTATGGAGTGCTCGGTGAGACCCAACTGGGAAGTTTAGCTCACACATGACCTTTTCCTTAAAACCTTTATTGATTTTATTTACCCAGGTATAAGAAATGGAAAATCATTAGTTAGAGGTGGTGGGTGTTCTTGAGCATGGGATCCAGAGTTATGGTGGTGACTGGTGGGGCCATGGTTCAATTGTTTCATAAATATTTTGAGATTTTTTCTTGATGTATGTTTTCATATTTTGGAAAATCTTTTTATTTGGGATTTATCTATTTTTTTATGTTACTTTTCTCCTTGATAATTTTTTGGAATATCTATTATGTAAGGATTTGTCTTCTCATTCATTATCATAATTGTGTAAAAAACATTATCATTGATTTCTTTTGGGTTCTAGGTTATAGTCGTCAACCCTTGGGTATCAGGAATCCCCTTTAGGCTATGTCATATCCAATTTAGGTATTAGTGTACTAGGGTGTCTGGGATAGGTTTTGAAAAAGTGGTATTAGAGGATGGTTTGGAATCTTTCCTTGATGTTGGTCTATAATATGAGATGCCTTGGTATAAAGGTGGTAGGATTGTTTAGGAATTTGGAGGTAGTTGCGAGTGGGTTCCTAGTAAACTCTCATCGCAGTGAGTCTGAAGTCAGTATGGGTGTTTGCGATAAGTGTAGTTGAGTAATAATTTGATTTAATTATTTTATTTTTCTTGTTTGATATGAGTGATTTTACATCCCTTTTTTAATTGATTGAGTTTGTGATCTGAGTACCATTACTGATATTTTTTGTTTTTTTCATTGATATTGTTTAGTAATATGACCTTGAGAAGTTGTTTGAAATAATCACAAGAGAGTGTCACTAATGAAAAATGACAAGAAAACACTCCATTTTATCGAAACCTTGTTGATATAGTGGTACATTCTTCCCAATCCCTGGGATAGGTAGCTGGTCCCATTCCCATTCAAGAATCCATAGTGGAAACTCAAAGTGATGAATCTAGATATCATGATCAATAATTGTTTCACTAGAAATCTCTTTATATGAAAGTATTGAATGATCCTAAGGAGACTAACGATTGGATGAAAAATATTGAGATTTTATTTCATTCATTGGAAAATCCAAAAGCTTTGAATGTAAAGTATGCTACCTTTAATCTTGAAGGACCTAGAAGGAGGTGGTGGGATTCTATGTTTACATAAAAGGGACATGAATGATTTAAGTGGAAAGACTTCACATCACTTTTCATAGAATATTTCTATCCATGTTCAATGGTTTTGGAAAAGTTTATAGAGTTTATAAACCTCCAATATGGTGATAAGACCATCACCTTGTATGTGAACCTCTTTGATAAACTTGTTTAGGTTTATCCTATAGTGGTGTCAAATAAGAAAATGAAGGATTAATGATTTTAGAGGGATCTTTATTCTAGTATTCTATATTAGTTTTTAATGATGAATCTCACTACTTATAAAGACATTCTAGATAGTGTATTGATGGTTGAGATTGACCTGAATGGTAAGTTAGGATGGACAAGAGTTCGTTTTACTCTCTATGGTAGTTGTTTTAGTTCATTTAATGTAGAGATGAATCAGAATGATTATCATGGTGGATATTTATGGAAATAATAATCTAATACTTTTTTATGTGTTATTAAGTGTCCATTTAACATGCTTCTATTGTGGTATGGTTGGTTATTTGAGGTGGATTTATACTGAGTCTTCTAATATTTTTGGTTCATGCAGTCACTCAAGAAACCTGAATAAATTTTCCTATATCTTTTCTACCCCACATAGTGGCATAGGCTTATCATCACCTAAAAGAACTATGGGGGTTCTAGCAATAGGAATTCAAAATGAATCTTCTTCATGTAGAAGTAGAGTCTCCATAAGAATATGATGCGTGTCCATCAATAGTGAAAGGTACCAATACTATAGCTTTATATTTAGTGATTCCATTATTTGATACCAATTCTTATCACACATTCTTATGGACCCAAGTTGTGAATTTTACAAACCATAATATAAATATTATTCTTTATGCAATGTATATTCCTACTTGTGCATTTTATAGATTCAGGAAGGATTGTTCTTGGGACATGTGGGCATGAAACATTGTATTTTTTTGATCTTGATAAGTTTGAGGCTATTATGAAATGGGAACAAGAACATGATGTTTTTAAGATTTAGATCTTCTTGGTTTTAGTAGGGAATTACCGCCGATTTATTAAATATTTCTCATAGTGGAATTTTATGATGAAATCTCTCACTTGGAAATGAGTGAAGTTTTTTTTTGATTCTAAATGTAATAATGATTTTGATGTGTTGAAATGTATTTTTGAATTTGGTTCTAGTTTTGGTTCTTCCAATGGCTGGCCAGAGCTATGTGGTCTTTTGTGATGCATCAGGATCAAGTTTGGGTTGCGTTATCATGCATAGTGACCATGTGGTGGCCTATTTTTCTTAAAAGATTAGGAAACATGAAAAGAATTATCCAACCCAAGACGTTAAACTCACATTCATTATGCATGCTCTCAATAGTTGACAACATTACCTTTTTTGAGAAAGGTTTACAATATATTCTACTCAAACAATTCTGAGTTACATCTTATTACAAAAATATTTTAACCTATAAGGGATTAGTTGGGTGGAGTAACTTCACTCTTTTGATTTCAAAATTTCCTACACCCATGTAAATGGGAATTTCATAGCTGATACTTTGAGAAGGAAACTTCTTACCCAATCCATAAAAGAATAATAAGAAGAGTGTAACATAATATCTCTATTTTCAAATATGCATTTGTAAGTTTGTGAGGATTATATTGAGGATATTTTATAAAGTCTTTAGTTGATATCATCTCTTCTTGAGATTATTATTTAGGATCCAAAACATGCTCATGAATTTATTAGATGTAGGGACTCTATTTATGACAGGGAGACCATTTTTGAGTGACTGTTATCCTCTAAGGGAATCATGTTATTCTAGAGCCTATACATTGTGCCCATGCCTTTGAGAAAATATATAATGCGAGATTTACATAATTACCAATGGTAAGTGAACCTTGGAACCATGAAGATGTTATATGATATGTGGTGATGATTCTGGTGGGAAATGTGAGATAAGAAATCACTAACTTTTTTTCACATTGTTGTACTTTCTAATAGGTCAATGTAATGCATCAAAAACCTTCAGGATTTCTTCAACCCATTCCTATTCTGATTTGGAAGTGGGATGATATTTATATGGATTTCATGGTTGGGTTGCCTCATACCCCACTAGGGAAGAATGTGGTGTGGGTAGTGATTGAGAGATTGGCCATGTTGGCTCACTTTATACCCAATCATTATATGAACAAAGTTTTGGACCTAAAAAAAAAATATATAGATGATTTTTAGATTCCACCTAATTCAATCGATTATAGTTTTTTAGGTGTACCTAGTTAACTTATAACTTATAGAGACGACTCCAGTAGGAATTGGGATCTTAGTTGAGTTTGATTACAACTAATAATCTGCAGTTGGATGGCTAGAAAAAACGAGCTATAACGATTTTAGAAGATATGATTTATTCTTTTGTTCTCTACTTCAAGGGATCTTGGGATAACCACTTTGAACTGGTTGAGTTTTCCCACAAAATCTTTTTTTAGTCAACCATCCATATAGAACCCTTTGTGTACAGTTGTATCCGTCCATGTAAATATCCATTCAATTGGTCAGATATTGGTTAATATTCCTTTATTGTACCTAGATTAGTTTAATATATGATGAAAATATTATGTTTATTCATTATATAATGGTGATATATCAGAGAAAGTATAAATATTATGATGATATTTATAAATTCCTTTTGGTTTTTATAATTGATGAACAGGTGTTATTGAGATTTTCACCTCAGCTGGGTTAATTAATACTTGGGAAATAAGGAAATATTGCACCGAGATACATGGGATTGTTTGAATCCATTGCAGTAATTGGAAAGATGGATTTCCGATTGGATTTTCTACCTCATTTAACATAAATTTATAATGTGTTCCATCTATCATTGATTAAAAAGTATCTATTATACCCATATATTATTTTGATTTTATAGGACCATGATGTTGGACCTAATTTATCCATGACTGATCATCCAGCCAGGATTGTTAATTTAGAGAAAATTGTTTTTTATAAGAAGTCTATACCTTTCATTCAATTCTTATGGAAACACATTTATGATTCACAAGAGTGTTTAGAGTGAGAGACACAAACAAGAGAGTAGGGGCATAATATATTTGAAATGATGGTTTCTTGATAGGATTTCTAGGGGAAGAAAGTGTTTTTGGTGGAGGGGTTACAACATACCATTAAAACTTTCAGGTACTATTTATCCCTTGTTTTATTTACCATTTTTGTTTGGGTGTAGCTTTGTTTTTTTCTAGAGTTTTTAATTTTTATAAGAATTTGGAAGGGAATTTTCCCATGAAGGTGAGTAGATATACTGTGGAGTGATTTTTGATATAGTGTGGAACTCATAGTTGTGACAAGTTTTTTTGGTACCACATCCAAATTGGGTAGTGTTATAGTGTAGGGAATCAGCTGTGGCATAGGTTTCTAGAAAGAACTTTTTGAGCCCACTACTATTTTAGGCACCGCTACGGTTTCGACTGGAAGCTGTGACATGGTGATTTTTTCAGGCCTCTATAAATTTGATGGTTGTTATAGTGTGGTGCTTGGGTGATGCCATTTCATTCTGTTGGAAAAAGCAGATATGGGCACCAACTGATTTGTAGATTCAAGATCTGGTTGACTAGGAGGGTCTATAGTGTTTTATGGGGTGCATGCCCCATGGTTTGAGTTATTTTTATCTCTATGTTCCATCATCATGTGGGATTGCTGTGTAGCCTTGTACTTTATATACAAAAAGTTTAGAATATAATTTTAAATTTTAAGTTCTATAATATTTGATTCTAACACAAAAACTTTTTATTTTGGGAGTCCCTCATTTGGATCCTCTAACCTCCATTATCTTCAAATCGAAGAATCAATGGATGTTTTTTACATCTTTATTAGATTAGTGAATCATCCCTCATTATGAATCCTTAATTTTTCCTTCTCTCATTCTTTGAGATTGAAAAATCCTCAAGATCTTGATGGGTTGGAACCATGAAAATACGAGATATGTTTCTTGGTATTTTTTATTTATATTTAATGAATTTGTCCCTCTATTGGCATTCCCATTTGGGGTGTTTGATCAGTTGATCTTATGATTAAAGTTAGATGGTTTCATAAGGTTTTTTACTACATTTGAAACCATTATTTCTTATATGATTTTTAATTTAATTTTTATTGTTTTCTAAACCCTGAATGGAGATAATTTGATGATTGATTTTAAAGGCATGAGATATGTGAAATGAAACTTATTTCAATGGATTTGAAAATATGATATGATTTTATAAAATATGGATTGAAATGAATTGATGTTGATTCTAGAGAAACATTTCATAAAATGAAATTTTATTTTGAAAGGCATGAACTTGATAAAAACCAATTTACTAGTTTTAAAAAATAAATGTAATGTTGAACTTAAAATTGGGAACTTTAACCGTGAATTATGGTTTTTATTGAAATGAATTATTTTCCTTTGATGGATTGATTGATTGAAGCATGTGTGGGCTTGGGTATTTAGTGGGTGATTGGGATAAAGATTATAGGACTCTTACTACCTAAAAATGGATTGATTATGACAAAAATAACTAAAAAGTGTTTGGAATGATTTTACCTTATGGGGAATTTATTGATTCTTTCTTGATGACCCTAGACCAGGGACATGAACCCATACACACTGAGTTGTGATGATTAATCGATTATTGTGAGGATCCTATATAGTGGGGATAACTAATTATAGGCCCTATGTATACAATGATTTGTTTTGATTTGATTATTAAATTACATTAGTTTATGAAATAATTTCATTCACACACATGTTTTATGAAAATTTCCATTAAATCCTACTTTTAAAACGTTCACTATCTATTTTATTTGAAAGCATGTTTGAATTTAAATGTGAAATTTTTTTTCCAGGTCTTTTTTGTCTAAACTAAATCATACATGGCTTATTTTTATTGGAAATGCTTATTGAATTCTTGGAGACAACAAAAATGGTATTTTTTCTCACATAAAAACTTTTACTTCAGGGATTTTTAGATTTTTTGTGCCAGGTTTTGGAAAAGGAAAAGTTCCACTTAGAGGGGGAATGTGTGCTTAAGCATGTGTTACTAGAGTGATAGTGGAGACCAATGGGGCTATGGTCCACTTATTTTATAGGTATTGTAAGATTTTTTCTCAATTTATTTTTTCATATTTTTATTGTGTTTTGATTTTGGATTTATATTTCTATTTATGGAAGTTTTCTCCTTAAAGAGTGTTTGAAATACCAAATATGTATTGATTTTATTTTTCTTCTTTATCATAATTATGTAAAACAAATTCTCGTTGACTTCTTGTTGATGACAGGTTCTAGTCGGAAACCCATGGGGATTGGGAACACCCTTTGGTCTATATTAGAGGTGGTTTGGATCATGGAAACCTATGGTATCTGGGTTGTTTCATGAGATTTTAGATAACTTTGGAGATTATGATGTTTGTTGAAGATTATTTAAGGACTAGTTAGTTAAAGTTAATCATAAATTCAATGTTCTAAATAACTCTTTGGGGTATTATTTTATTTAATGTTAAGGTAATAAAGAATATTTTTTTTGGGATTAGGATTAGAAGACTTTAGTAAAAACTGTAAGGATATGTTTAAGGGAAAAGACTAATAATAAGGTCAATTCTATAATCATTGGTAAGGTAGAGATTGGGTGGTTCTCTTAGAAATTAAATCCATTTCTATATACAAAAAAGTGTTTGTGGATATGGAACAAATTCACTTTGGGGTAATCAACCCCAAAAATGGTTGGTTGACCAAAGACTCGATCTTTAATCTGTTTGTCAATAAATAGACCTAAGACTGAACAACTAGATAGAAACTCCTCTAGGATATGCTTTGGTTAATAACATTCTATTTACAAACTATTATAAAGAATTTATTTAATAATTAATTTATGACATTATGTTAATAAGTACAAGAGAACCTAACTTAAAACAATGTAGACTACATTAGAAGTATCAAATGTTGAAATTAAGGTGTAAATAGAGAAGACATATTAGGATTGAGTTTTCAAATTCAAACGATCATCTAATCTGATTTATTGGATATTATTATAGTCATTTTTGATATAGTATTTGGTTGAAACATGATCCAAAAATTATGATGATAAAGGTATGTATCTATAAATAACTATTCGTTATAACTGAAAAAAGAAGAATACTTAAATGGTTGGGAATTTGAGTATATGCTTGTTATGATAAAAAATGAATGTTTCCTTATCTTACCTAAGGTGGTGAAGTTGATATATTAATATTTTGATTCTCTTATCTATTTTTATTAGTGACTCATATATATTGATGATATTCTAGTTTATTCTAAATGTTATGTGGATCATGTGAAACATATAAGGACTGTTCTTCAGAAGTTTTACTTTAAATGTATGAAATAATATATTAAATGGTATTAATAACCTTTTAATGTTATTTTATTAAAATGATGTACTTTTTTGGAAAAATATTATAGAACACATTATTGAGGGGTGGATAACTCTTAGGTTTATGTATACTTGATGTTGAGATGGTGAAGTGTGGGTTGGTTTGGAAAATTAAGTTAGATAGTATTTTTAACCTTGGGAATAATAATTATTTCATTATATTTTTGGTAATTTTAATCAAATTTTTGTGGATTGTGGAATATATTTTATGGTGTGTTATTTTAATCCATTTTAGTGTTAAAGATATTATTTATATAAGGATATACAATTTTACTGTGGATTATTGGCTTAGAGATTAATGTTTTTTTCGTAAAAGTTTTTTATAGATAATATATTATTAGGTTATATACATACTTTGGTATATTATTGTTTGAGTGGATACTATTTTTTGAAGAAAGATAATTTACTTGATATAGCCTAAAAGGTTGATGATACATTAAATTTCATATCATGAATGATGAATATGTTAAGAATACATCACCTAAATTATTCAATGAGTAACAATTAGAATTATGAGGATACAATTTATTTATGTGGTTGAATATAAAACCCTGAGATTTTAATATATGATTACCTTTAAATAAGAAAATGTGTTTTATAGCTTTCTCCACATGAAACATCAAGCTTAAACGAAACTGTAATATATTTAGATAAAAATATAAATACTAATTATGGACATTAAAAACTAACTATCAAATTAATGAGATTTAATATGAGTAACCTATGTATGAATTATATGTATAACTAAAATAAAGTCAACTATTAATATGAATGAAATTCAATTTAAAAAAAATCAATTTATTCTTAAAAATATATTTTTCTAAAAATTTGATTTTTATTTGATTTTTATATCTATTTAAAAAATATATGATTAATGATTATAAAATATAATATATATGAATTATTTTTCACCCTAATTTTTTTGGTAAATGATAGGAAGTAAGAATATGAATAGCTAGTATTTGAAAATGATTTATTCCTTTAAAAAAAACTTTTTCATTGGATCTCGTCATTTTTAATATCATAGTAAATTTCTAAATTATTTCATTTGAATTTGAAAAAATGAGCAATATTTTTGGATTTATCATAAAAAATATTTTTCTAAGACTATTTTTTGGGATTTTTATAAAAAAATTATATTTAGATGAATAATGAAAGATGTTATTTTTTATAAATAACATGACTCTTATGAGATTATTAATATATAAGTATAAATTAGAAATTCATGAAAATTTTTTATAAGACAAAATATGTATTTGAAAAATTAATTTTTTTTTTAATTTATAAACCCATATTTAACATTTTAAAACTTAATTTATATTTTTAAAAAAATTGTTTTTAATACATTATACATTGAGAATTGCAAAATTAATTTTTATCACTTTCAAAAAATTAATATAATAATATACATTTAATTTTTTTTATAATTATGACCAAATTATATAATAATGTCTAATTTACTTTCAAGCATAAATGATTAATTAATTTGGTAAACACAGGTTAACTCGACAAAAAACAAAAAGGGGTAAAAATGGTTTAGCTAAGAGGGAAAGAGAAAAAACATATTTAAAACATGTTTATAATGTATGAAATAAAATTTATTGAACTTATCCTTTACCCACTCAATTATTTACCAATTATTTAGTTAATTTCCTTGATATTGACCTCACATTATTAAAATGCTTTGGGTATTTACAAAAATTCCATCCCTTTTCACTTATAAATGTGGAATTCTTCTTGTCACTTACACTCACAACAAAAATGAATTATTTCCACCCAAAATCTACTCAAATTTGTTATTAAAATTCCAATAAACCTTGAGGAGGATCTGGTTATCTCAAAATATCGTCCCTAAAAGGCTTAACCCACTTCGCACATGAGATAATACCAGAAGTGTGGTTTAAATTTCTAACCATTAATTTCTCGTTTCTATTTATTTATGTGAAATTATTAATCCTATGATTAAATTAAAGAAATTAAAATGATAACAAAATGTAATTATTATACCATTTGATTAATATAATTATGGTTCATACAGTAACCACCTATCCATTTTTTTCTTTAAGAAAAGTGAAATCACTATTCGTGAGTTTTTCAGACTTCCGCCTCTTTTAAGTAATGTGTTTAATTTTCCATAACCACCTTAAAAGGATGGTAATAACAGTGAATTTAGTAAATAATTATTATATTTATGAAATATTTTATTTTCTTAAATTATAAACTATATTACTCTTTATCACTGTTTTATGGGAAAAGAAATCATCATCCAAGCATACATGTGGGCTACACCCTCCATGGTGTGATTGATTTTCATTTGTCTTTTATTCATTACATTACATGAATGGTCATGATAATGGGTTTAATAGATAAATATATATATATATTTGAATTTATTAAGGGTATGAAATAGAAAATTATACAACCTATCAAGAATATAGTAAATAAACTACTGTGGTAAATTCAACCATCCAAAGGAGCATTCTAAGAGAAAATAAATGATTTTTTATTCTGTGACATAACTTGATATATGATATCTTATTCTTTTAACAATTAAAAATTATGATACATAACACAAATAAACTCTAAATAAGATCATTATTCTTATTTTATAATGATATTAAAACTAAATCACTTCATAATCATACATTAATTATGATATGTTCTTGTTTGGGTTGGTTTAACCTTCTACTTGAATAATTATGTAAATTTATACCATGAATGAATATTGTAATTTATTTTCTATTAATATATGATATAAATATGTATGTAATATTTTTATTTTGGATATATAATGGTAATATAAAGAATTAACTAACTATTTAAGAAAACATCCTTCATGAGCTAAGAATCATCGAATCATGCTCATAATGGAATTCATCTATATGATCATAACCAAAAATCCTACAGAATGAATTTATAAAATTATAAATAATTATTAATAAATTAAACTAAATTTTATGATAAAATAATGATGAAATTTTGTATATTAATTAACTACAACAACTCTATTATGTAACCAGTACAAAAAAATCAAGATTACTCACACCTGATATTGAAAATAGAAAATATCCAACCAATATACACATAAGTAATAATTTCAAATTATAACTATAAAATGTTACATAAATAAATAAGTTTTTAAAATAGATGATTAAGATTATTATTCTTTTCTTTACTAGTGTTTAGAGTGTGATCAATAAAGCTGGAATTCAGGGTAAGAGTTTTTTTTCTCATTTTTCAATTCCTTGAGACATAATTCTTATTATACACAATGTTTTCTTTAGAATAGAGTATCTAAATCCACTTTAATATGTTTTATCACGATATTATAATAATTTTATCGTATTGAATTTTTCATTATAAATCACATCCTTCAATGGGGTTTTCATCCAAAAGTTTCTAAAGACATAGGGGTTTCTTGGTTTCAATTCTAATTCTTTGTGGCATTATAAATTTTGGGCACCGTATTTTCCCTGTACAGTGAATTTACTACCCATATATTTAATTTTATATATTTTTTTTGTTTCATGGGATATAATAATCCCAATCATATTAACTTCATAAAATCTCCATTGATCCAATTATTACCCTAGTAGTAAGGTTTTTTTGAAACTCATCATTAATTCATTGAGTTAATATTTTTATGTCAAAAATATTTCATATTAGTTGGATATATTTTGCTCTTTAATGTATTATGATGTATTATCTAATTTTTTAGTGGATTCACACTTGTATCAACTAAATACCTTTTAAATATATCTTACATTATAGATCATGTTTCCCTTAAGGTATATTGATAACTCAAATTTCATTTTTTTGAATAATAAAGTTTCATCCTGAAATTGTTTCTTACAGGCTTGGGTTATCCCACCCTAATATTTTGTTATGTGTTATTTTATAACCCTATATAGAAAAATTAAATTTTAATACAAATAAGATTTTAGAAATATTTTTACAATTTGGGTTTTTAATAAAGATAATTATAAAGTATTAAAAATGTTTATTTCCTTTCATTATTAAATGTTTTATATATGGATCCACATTTACTATAGAAAAAATTATGTCATTTTCAAGGTTCCATTATTGGAGAATAATTTAAAAATTAAAAATTTTCAAAATACCACACTTTACCTTTTCAAATATTTCTTATTAAAGCGACATATAACTTTTTATTTTGCACAAATGTTAAAAATATTTTCTAAAATGACTTTTATGTTTTTTCTTCCATTCCCCTAATTATTTTAAAACTTATTTACCCAAGAAGGGTTTATGTTTCATGATATATCATAGTATATATATATATATATATATATAATTTGGGGGATTGAACTTGTGGTATAAAAAAAATTTGATTCTTGATCTTTTTTTGTGTAATACCTTTCAAAGCATTATTTAACAAGGATATTTTTATCAATGTCAAAATCCTTATTAGTTTATTTTTTTCATTGGGTAATGATATTTTATAACCATACAACTTATTTATCTATATGGTTTACTATTATTTCATCCATTTTATTCACATGGGTAAAATTAATGGAATTCCATATGTTTTTATTCTAATACATATGTGTATTTATTACTCATGAAAGTTTGAAACATATAATTTAACCATCAACTTTATTCCTAGGGATGGGTTATGATCATGGTATCCCTTTTATTGAAATGGGTAAAATTATTGGAATTTAATATTTTCTTATTCCTATATAGGTTATTTTTTGAAAATTATATTATGTATTGCTTACTCAGTTCTCATATGATGAATGATTTGGACTTAAATATGTGATGGGTAGACCCAAAATTATATGGACCATTAATGAATTTGTATATCTCACTAGAAAAACATGTTTGGGTATTTGGTGTATTCCTACATTGAACAATATATTTCTTAGACACTCTACCTTTATAGTAAGATCATGATCCCAAATATGTAGACGTCTTTGCTCAGGACCAAGAATTAGCTGTATAAAATTATACATTTCATTACTATATAACTAATAAATTTTATCTATGTTATCTATTGATTTTCGTTTCTATCCATGGATAAATTATTCCCTCAGTTTTAGTTGATTGTAAAATTATAATGATTAATTATTTGATCCATAATATTTATTCCATGTTTATTCTAAGATATCCATAGTTGTATGTTTTCACTTACAGAGCATTTGAGCTTATCGCTTCTTATGTTTCCATTTACCCAGGTCACTAATACAAGTATTACACATGAAAAGTCTCATAGGATTGGTATTAAAATCAAGGGAAAATATATTTCCTTGTGTTTTTTTATTTTTTGATATTATTTTTTGATGTTTATATAGGCGACGTTCTAAAAAATAGTCTCAACATCGGTTTTAATAAAACATAAGTCTAAAGAATAACTAAAAGAGAATTTAAGGGGTATTTAAACATCTATTTTTTATAAAAAGGTTTAAAAAATATATTTACATGTTGGTTTTACTATAAAACTGATGTGGAAAAATCACAAGGAAATTTAAACATCAATTTTTTGTAAAATCGATAATGAAAGTAATGTTATTTTTAACATGGAAAAATTCACTTAATTCTTTCAACATTAGTTTTTACAAAAAAACATTGAAAGTTACTTTAAATATCATTTTTTTTTGTAAAAAATGAAATTGAAATCCCACCATGAAAAAATATCTTAAGGTTTTTAACATCGGTTTTTGGTAAAAACTAATGTTGAAAGTCTAATAATTTTAATTCCAGAAAGGATTATTGAAAAACCAATCTGGAAAGTTGATTTTTTTAAAATAATATAAATTACATGCCAAAAAAGTATATAAAAACATTTAAAATGTATAATAATATATATAAGAGAAACAACATATACAACAGATAATGAAACTGCAAAAAGAAATATAATTTGACAACGTAAATCAGAAAATGATTTCCTAAATAAGATTTTTTTTGAAATATAATAGAAATACACATACCTTATAATTTATAATTTAATCATACTTGGTTGTAATTTAATCATTACTTGGAGGTCATTTGGTTGATACATATTTCCAATGAATAAGTTAGGGGGTCACAAAAGATTAAGTAAATTTCCAAGATATGCTTGGGACATGCCTACTAGCTATTTACCCAAACAAATGACAAAAACAACACATTACTTTTAGAATTATTAATGAATTAATTTTAAATATATATTGATATATCTAGAAAACTTATTTTTAGTCAATATATACCTAAAATATAAATATAGTATGTTGGAATGTGAAAAAATAAAATAGGTATTGAATTTTTTTTAATATGTTAAAAAACTATTATTCCTCTTATATTTCCTATACCGCTCCAGAAATCTAATGATGAAAATTCCTTCCTCTTCAAATATCTATGATGTAACTTCATACTTATTCAAAAAGTATTGATATAACAATTTAGAATAATTTAAACCAAACAAAACAAAAATGAAAAACCACCACTATGGGGAATGTAAACAAAATAACACAATATTTTTGAAAATGGAGAATAATATCAATATTTAAGGGAAACTATTAGAAATTATGTTTTGGCTAATATGTATCAAAAAACTATAAAATGTTATTTTTATAAAAAATTTAAGTGCACAATCAGTGATATATTAACCATGAAAATAGAACCAAAATTATTTGAGTATTTCTAATTAGAAAAAAACTTTTCAAGAATATGAAAAATCTAAGGAATTCTTGGAATTATATCACGAACATGCATATATATATGAAAATATTTAAAATCTAGATGTTTGTAAAATTATTTTTTTAAATTTTTTTTATCGTATTTTTATCATGTCAAAGAATGATGAAAATTCATCCAACCTTGGAATGTAGATAACATGGTTGTGATGAAGCGATGTTATATTCTTATTCCATATTTCACCTAGTTTGATTTGTAAATATTATATTTAATCAATATAAAATTTTATCACATAAATACAAAGAAATAATAGAAATATTTTATAATCATCCATGTAACCATTCACCATTTCACAACTAAAAAATGGAGAATAGTACATAGGGTTACAAAATGTAAACTCAATCTACAATGAAGTACTATAGAGAAAACAAGATAAGAAACTAAATCAAAAAAGTGTAATTTTATGTGTATAAGAAATTAATAAATCTAAAATAGAGTGAATATTTATTTATAAATTATGGACAATACATACCTAGAAAAAACTCTGTTTAAATGTATTTGACCATTATAGTTAGATTATAAATCCACCTCAATTTCTTTCAATCCTGGGACATCATTTCAGTTTATGTTCAAAATAAATATATAAATGAATTTCAAAGATAAAATATTAATATAAAAAAATTAATAAAGATTACATGATAGACCAATGTGATGGAAGATATTATTACCATTTATGCATGCCCCATTCTGAGTAATAGTGTCCAAATACTGAAACAACAAAGAAAACTAAATGATAAGTATATAACCTTACATTTGTATTCAATTAATAATGACGAAAGTAGGCTGATGACATGGTGAGATTTATATAGTAAATGTGATTAGTTCATGATATTCAATGGACGAAGATGGTCTATGAATGTGATTGATTAAAACTAAGGCAATGGTGGAATAATCTATAATCAACATTGATATATATTAAGAAATAATTCATCATATATGCCCAATTGAAAACTAAATTCAACACCTCCAATACTTACTATTGAAATAATCTAAATTCAAATGAACTCTAAATTAGATAGCATAAAACTTGATTTTGTATAGCTCAAGGTTTAATAACACGCCATATAACAAACTACTTAATAGGATCAAGTATCTAAACATTCATAGAATTAGAAATCTGTTTATAAAAAGTATTATTGAAAATTGTATAGAATTATAATTACATGAAACTTCAATATTAGGCTCTAATATACTTCATTAAACCACTACAAATGTACTATATACCATTATGACCTTAATAGCATAAATAAAATGAGATGTAAAAAAATGAATCCAAACTATAGATGGATAAATAAAATAAACATGAAAAAAATGAATCCAAACTAAATATGGAATGTTTGGTTTGAAATTTGATGACTCCTGCTGAAATATGTCAAGAAATTACATAATTCATTTTATAGTAACCATGTTTTTTGACATTCCATATGTTAACTTATCATTTTTACCTCTTTAATCCCTTTAGTTTTATATTAAAAATTTAATATCTAGGAACCATAACTCATAGTTTTCAGAAAACAAAACTCAATAACCCCAAAAATCATAATAGTGAAATTAGTCAAAAGATTAAACAAAAATAGAATTTATAAGGAGATAATGTTTAATAACATAATTAAATAATATAAAAATCATATGCTAAAAAATCTAAATGACTTTATCATAGAAAAAATGTTCAAAGAAAGTATACACCTATCATTTAAATAGAAGAAACTATGTAAACATAAAGAGTAAAAAATTATATCATCTATACATTGTTTATAAAATTAGTCAATGATATTAACACTACTACAATGTTAAATGTTCTTATTACAAGGAAAAAAAAATTAAAAATTTTAGATCAAAAAATAATATAGGAAATTCAAAACTATAGAAAAACAAAATCAAAGGGACCATGAAGGATCTAATTTGAGTTTTCTATGACATGGAATGAATGATAAAATGTAATACCAAAAATATCATCTATATATGGGTAGAAGATTCTTTATTCTTGTATCCCTATAGATCAAAATAAAAATGGAAACAAAATTATGGATTAAAACAAAACAGAATTGAAAAATAGAAAGATGAAGATAAACTTAATACTAAATTGCCTTAGGATTCTACATAACTTGAATATTTTTTTACATTGTAAATAAAAGGAAAGAAATTAAACATAAAATTATCAAGAAAAAGATTAAAAGAATAAGTGAATTTTTATATAAGGAGAATAAGCTATGAGGGAAGAATTCATACCAAGATGCACCAGAAGATGGAATTAAAATACCAAGATGATACATTTGAATATATGAACTTCAAACTTCTAGGTTTAAGTAATAATGGAAACATGAAATTTAATAAAAATTATAAAGGTTTCAATAAATTGAAATATTAAAATTTTCTAGTATATAATTGAAATTTATTATATTGGATCTGGTTGGAAAAGATAATATTATTAAGATGGGTAAGTTCTTTATTTATATACGTCTTGGACTCATTGAAAATATAAAATAACAATGAATTTCATATGATTAAAAATGAGAATATTTTGATATAAAACCTAAAATAATTAATATAAATAACCTTATAAAATTCAGTTGTCATAAAAATTCTAATTATCCCAAACATAATTCTTAAAACAAAATAACTGCATTCCACCCTTCCTTTTTAATGATGAAAATGTAGTAATGAAAAATTTTCTTGAAAAATAAAAACCAACACATATATATAATATAAAACATATAATATATAATATAAAATATATTTATGAATAATTTAACATAGTTGATTTTATTTTTCTACTATATTAATAATCGATCACTGTTGAATTTTTTCATGACCTGTATTTTCATATATCAATTATCAAAACACATATAAATAATAATAATTAAGAATAAAGACCTTAAGAAAATAAATATAAGGACCCGAACATAAAAATTACATATTCTTGAGGAAAGTTGAGAAATTTTATTTATTTCACATTGAGGATCGTTTCATGTATAGAGATTTAGAGAATGAGGCCAAAAATCATACATAATTAAACCTTAAGAATAAAGTGGACACTTCTAAAACAATATCCATTTTTTCACCAAAAGAGACCCATTTAATAATAAAACATGATTTCTTATAAATAAACATATTTGATAACTTCATCACAACATCCTATTTATCCTTAACAATCATATGACCTTCGAAAAATATTTTAAAAATTGGGATGAGCACAAAAATCTTAGTTGGGGGCACAAAAGTAGGAAAGATACCATTAATCCTTGAATATTTTACTTAGGAAAACATTTTAAAAAAATATTACTTTTCATGCATAAAACATAAACCATTTATCTTATTTCCTGAATTCATAAGATTCCTATAAAACTCATAGGAATCATAAATCATAAATGTAACTTGTGGAATCTATACTATACTAACATTGTATCTTTCCTAGAAACATAGGTAGTAACCTCACGATTAGATTTGAAATACCCATCACAATATATTCCCTAAATATCTTAGGATAAACCTTATCATTTAAATATGGCTCATTACCCAATGAATTGGATAGCTATTATAGTCTCACCTGCCCTCATTTTGTCAAGGAACCACCCATACACATAAGCAATTCCCAAGATCCACAACATAATTATAACATAAAAAATAAGCATGAAAAAAGAACTTTTCCACTTTGAAATCACATTTAATATTTACAAGTTGTGCACTAATAAATGAAAACACATTAATTTAAAATAAAATGGTAAGATTTTAAATTGAACATTAATAAAATATTACAACATGAAAGTGAGAAATTCCATTCATAGTGTGTATGTAAAAAACATTCCAATTTATTGAAATTATCAATCCATTTTAAAACAAAATTAATAAATTTAAAAGGAATTTTACCACTTTGAAACTTTTTAAAGTAGTTAAAAATTTAAAAAATTCATATACATATAAATAATTACTTAAAACCATTTTTAAAACATGGAAATTAATGAGAAATATTTATAATAATAAATATTTAAAACATTTAAATTGATGTTTTAGTTAAAGAGTCATTTACGATTTTAACAATTAAATTATAAGCCACATGAAAGAAGAAAATTTTAAAAAACATTAAATAACATGAGTATAGATATTTTATTGATACATCATGTGAATGGGGCTTTATATATAATTTATAAATGAATAAAGGTGCAAATCATCAAGAAATTCCTCAATGATTGAAGATTGAGACGAAATCCATTACCTTGAATCCGAATCATCACGTACAATATTTAGCTTACTAAATAATAAAATTAGGTTAATTTATAATTTCATAAGAACCTTTTTTTAAGTTTATTATTCATTTTATATAACTTATCACCATGTTATAAAAATTACATAATTATTTAAGTTCTTATCAGACATTACTTCGATATTTAGTTCTTGAGATGAAAATGAACATGGTATGATGTCAATAGTCCATGTGTTCATAAGTAAATCATCTAAAGAATAATATTAATGAAATTATTATGATTTATATTCATTAATTATACTTTTAAATCAAACCATTAAGTATTATTATGAAAAATGAACAATGTTATAATCATGGAGGAGGTAGGTCGTATGTATGCAAGAGTAACATTTTCTATTTTTAATTGATCACTATGGAAATAAGTTAAGTATTAGTTTAGATTTATATAATTATAATAACATCATTAATATCATATAAATAATTTAAATATACTTATAAATATCATAGAAGTTATGTAGTATATAAAATTGAATCACATCACTTCGTAGAGGTGATAGTTCAGACGTACGCAAAAATGAGCTTTTCATTTTTATGTGTATGGAAAGTAAGAATTTAATTGATATATTATTATCTTATAATGATTAATATTTCATTAATTTCACATATGAACATTAATTTTTTCATTATAAGTAGTCATTATAGATGGTTATGGAAAATGAACTACATCGGTTCATGAGGCTGTAATCCACCGTATACACGAACAAAATGTTCTTTTCCCATTTGATGAAATTGGAGAAGGATTTAGGTGATGATATTAACATGATAACATATAAATATATTGATTATACATGTGTTATTATTTAAAAGTGGTGGAATAATATTTGATGGAAAATTAAGAAGAAACAAAATAGAAATACTTAATTAAAAACGTTAACGTTCCTTCTTATGATCACTTTCTTAACACCTTAACACCTATAAGGAGGGTGTTATACCTAAAAAAAGGCTTCAAGAATGAGGTTAGGTATTCTAGGAATGGTTTTGGGATGTTATTTTCCAAATATAAAGTATTTCCATGTGTGAGTAATATAGAGGAATGGGTGCCTTTTTATAGGAGTGGGGAGGGACACCTTTGGAAACTCTTAAAATATTAAATTAATAGAAATTAATTTTTAACTCTAAATGACTCCAGAATTTTGTTTTTTAGAATATTAGATATTAATGGTTATAAATAATCTTAACCAATAATATTTATACATGCATTGATTTTTTTTAAAACCATATCTTTTTGTTTTAACCTCTTTTATATCTTACCGTTTTATCGAGTAATTTAAACTTTGAGGGTTTAGTTAATTATCATAACATACCAAATGACTAATTAATGAGTCATTAATGAAATTTTGAGACTTATCCTAACCATTTTATTTAATCTTATATTTTTAGGATTTTTATTACATTTAATAAAATATTTTATATTTTAAAATACCAATAGTGTCAATTTTTACACTATTCATTAGTTGATTTTTTAAAAATATCATAACATAAAGATATGTTAAAAAAACTATTTTAATTAGTAAAAAAAATTAATATAAAAAAATCGTTTATACTATCAATTATCACAAATTAAATTGATTTTAGTATTTATAATATCATTTATTTGATCCTTTCATTAATTAAGTAATTACTGCATCAACATTGTGTAACCATTTAATTTAATTATTTATTTTCTAAATTTTTTAAATAAATTACCATTATGTAAGTAATCATTTTTTATTTCTAAATAATATTTATAGTTTAGTATTTCACTTATATAACACCATATTACAATTGTTTTTTTATTAAGATACATGATTATGACACATTTCTCTTTACTTTAAAAAAAATGTTATAAGTGTAATATTCAAACCCAAGTGGACTAGAGAGGACACAATTTCGGCCCAAGAATTTTATTGGTTGAAAATAACTTATTAAATAATATTAAGACAAGTGTTAGTGTAGTTTTATAATATTTATAATATTATTTTAACCTTTAATTACCTAATTTAATCTTAACCTTGTTAAATAAAATAATTACTAAAGTTACTATTCATAATGTCAAAAAAATAAAATGGATCTATTTACATAATTTGAAACTTATTATTAAAAATATGAAATTAATTTTTCCATATTAAAAACAAAAAATTGGTATAAATTAATTAAAAATAAATTTTGTTGACGGAATGAGAAAACATGTTTTTAAAATAAACCTTTCAAAAGTTCTCATAGTTTTTATATCCAATTTCAATATGAAATTGAATCCAAAGAACTAATTTAGATTAAATGATAAAAAATTAATCTAATTATACCCTATAATCAAGTAAAAGAATAATATATAGATATATAAATTAGATGAAAAAGAAGTTTTGAATTAAAATGTAGTATTTTTTACTATTCATTAAAAATTGAATACTATCAGAAAAATACCAAAAATTAATCCAATGTAAAATTTTGTGTTCTGATTTTAATTAATAAATTTATTTTGTAAAATATAATTTATAAAATTATAAAACTACTTTTAAAATGTGGTCACCATCAAAAGGCGGTGAAAATATCTTTTTTGAAATGTACTCCTTTTATGCATTAAATTTTATTTGTTTTTATATCAGGTATAGAAAATACATATGTTTAATTATAAAAATTATATTGAATTTATATTTCATTAATATAATATATTAAGAGTGATTTAATTATTTTATAAAAATAATTATTCACATTTAAATAGTTTTTCATGAAAACACATCCTTTATATTCAATTGGTTTTTAATTAATTTCCTTATTAATTAGGTCACCCATGAATCATTATATAAACATATATCAACAATATTTTCATAATTTATTTAATCCTTTTCATTCCCACTATTCTAAATACTATTTGGGAAATGTCATTTTATATAATTATATTAAGTTGTACATTAACCTAAATGTGGCATATCATGTATGTTATCGAACATAGTGTTTCCTTTTAAAAACTCCTGATGTTACAAAAAACATTAATTGTTTAATAATTTTAGAAAATATTTATATACTCTTCTTTAAATCAAACACAATACTCAAAGTAAAATCAGAACACAATTGGTATAAATACTAATTTATTTAACTTAAATTAAAAGAGAAGTTCCTAAAACATCGAAAACCTTTTTAAAAATAGAATATAATAAATTTAAGAAAAAAATATTATCTAATTAATCTTTTTTAAACTTTAATTAAATTATACATAACTGATAATTTAAATTTTTACCAAACATAAAAAATTGTTTTCAAATAAGAAACCTGTAAAAATAAACACAATATACCAACTTTAAGAAAAAAATGATTGTCGAATTACTAATTTTTTAAAATTTAAATAAAATATACATACTTTTTAATTTTAATTTTTAGAATAATTTTATAAAATTTTTTCAAATAAACTTATAATACAATTAATTTCTGAATTTTTATATGAATATATTACATTGATGGTCTAAAATAATAGTGAATATTATAAGATTAAAAAATAAAAAATTTTGATATAAAAAATAAATCATAAGTTACATTTGTTGAAAAATAGAACAAAAAAAATTCAAGTTTTTGGATTTAAATTAAGAATTAATATTTTATTTGTCAAAACATTTTATTTAGAAAAATTCATTTAATAAAAATGACTCAACATTACTTACATAGTTTATGTTGGAGTTTTTTGATTAATTAATTATGTTGTGTCTTATATTCGATTTTGTGGTTATGAAATATTTTCTAATGGTTAATATGCGTTGTTTTTTTATTCTTGAACCATTCCTTGGAGGTCATTTGGTTGATACCACTTTTAATTAATAATGTTGGGGGTATTAAATCATTGAGTAAAGTTTTAGGCTATGCCTAAAATATGCCTTTTAGGTGTTTATGAAAATGAATGAAAAAATAAAACTTTAGTTTTAGAAATATTAATGGATGGTTTTTAAATATATTTTGATATATCTAGTAAAATTGTTTTCAGGGATATTTTACATAAATTATGTAATAGTTTTGTTTTATGTTTCCCTTATTTAGAAACTTATTGTTTCTGGTTCTATGAAAATTTAATATAAAAAAAGATTTTCAATTAAAATTTATTACTCGTATAAAGTATGGAATTATTTTCTTTATTTTTAGTGTTTTTTTATATTTAAATTTTTATATAGTATTATATGTTTAACATAAAATTTAAATATTAAAGAGATATGTTTGTCTAAGTTTAATTTTTTTTAATTTGGTCATTATGAATTGATTTTTCTATAAAGGTAAATATAGATGTTACATTGATTTTTTATTAGAGTTACATGTCATAATAGATTTTCGTGTTTTCTTGAGTCATTGATTTTATCTCACTCATATGAGTTCAAGGTTTGGTAACTCATGTCCTTTAGTATTCATGTTATATGTTTCTAAATTAAAGTCTCTTGTAGTGTGGATATAGTTTTATAAGTCCATAAACCTTTAGAAAATAGATAAAAAACTATAAAATAAATAGAATAAACCAACTTAAAGTTGAAAATGATTGTCTAAATACTCATTTTAACCTTATTTAGAAGAGAAATACTTCATAAATTAAATCACAATAATATATAACAATATTTTTTAAATAAATTAAAAATATGGGTAAGTTTGTTATTAGTATATGACTTTAAATCATTAAAAATATACAATAACAATTAATTTTATAAGATTAAGAAACTAAATTTTTGTATTTAAATCATAAAATAGTTAATGTAACTAACCTTATCAAATTCAGACATTGACCCATTTGTGATTATTTGACACCTAAATCTTAAAACATAATAAGAACATTTCACCTTTCTTTTTTGATGATGACAGTGTGGTTATTAAATGTTAACTTTAAAATAAAAACTAAAACACACACACACACATATATGTATATATAAGAAAAACCAAATATTATCTAATATAAAATATATTTACCATTACTTCTAAGTATTGGATTGTATTTGGTTGCTTTATCGATAAACAATTTTTGTTATACTTTTTACATGTCCTTAATTTTCCTATATATCAAATAAAAGTACATGTATAAACAATAATAATTAAAAATAAAAAGCTTTTAAAAAATAATAAAACTTATTTTTCTAATAAGTTGTTAAATTTTTTATGAACACCACCTTATAAAGAGGAAAATTAATATTATGTAAATTCATTTGGGAAGAATATACCTAACATTCAATGAACACTATAATAAAAAAATTCACAATTAATGAAATTATAATGAATATTAGTTCATAATTTTCTTAGTGTTCTTTCTCGTAAAGGAATGGAAAATACTAGCACCCAATCTTTTTATTTGATAATCCATCACATATATATGTTACTCTAGTAGAATTGTCAACATATTAAACAAACCTTGAAATGTATTCTGGACCAATAAGTCCATAAACACTAGTGGTCTAATTTTGAATAATAATCTTTTGTAAATACCTTATTAAATATGTAATATAGTAAATAACATGAAATCTCTTTATTTAAAGAAATAAAAACTGAAACATAAATTTGCTTACAAGGAAAACATCCATAACAACATTATGTGGAGATCATAAAAAATGACCATGTCCATGATATATTTTTTGAATATTCTCAATGCATATTCTATTCCATATATATCGAACATCTTCAGAAACTCATAAATATTATCCAAGGAAGAAGAAAACTGGGATACTCTTTTCAGCCCATATTAAATAACAGAAGTATCTGAAGTTATTGATTCTTGAACCTGTGGTTTATTTTGTACTAATTATTTTGATTTTAGATACTCCTATATAAATTAAATGTCAGAAAACATTATAATTAATTTTTAATCAAATTTAAATAATATTTAAATAACAATGCATACCTTATATGTTAGCTGATGAATAATGATAGCCATCAAAAGTAAAAAATTACCCCTACAATCTCTAACTTTGATAACCTCCTTGGAAGAAAATTATAGTGGGTTAGTTAGATTAATAACATCATGTAATGATATTCTCACTTAACCCAACTACATATCCTGGTGATGTAAAAAATCCCCAAAATATGTATGAATCTGTATACTACAACACATACATTGGGATCTCCACCATACAATTCATAGTATAAGGACAAGTTTGAATGCGAAGGTGAGGGATCTGAGTAGGCATTCTGGGTAGGCTGTACATGTTATGAAATCTATGTATGCTATGACTGTCTTAATAATTGTTTAAACATAACTTGCATATATTATTTAATTTTATTTCCTATGACCCGTTCTAGGTCTTTCCTCACAAATTTTAAGGAATCTATTTCCGGGTCTCTTGATTTATTACTTTAATGACCAAAACATTTCATAATACTAACACCTACCTCATATTATCTTAAACGTCTGGGGTGTTCTGGATTTCCTAAAGCTGTAGCTAGTATTTCGATCAAACCCTCATGGACAAAATTCCCCTATGCCTCTTTCTCTTAAAAGAAATCCTAAAATAAATAATTAAAATGACACGTTAGTGTTGGTAATTTAAAAAATATCAAAATTCATATAAAATAAAAATAAATGTCTTACAATTCAATCATATACTTCCTTAGATTAATCTATAAGATAATTTTCATTTTTTTCTTCTTGATCTTTTCCATTTTTCTAGAAAGTGGTGGAGATGGAATAATGAACTAAAGATCTTATAAAACACTACAAGATTGAGCTATTAATGCATCAAAATTTTATACCGTAACTTTATCACTTAATAAATTCCACCCATCATGTGATAAAGTATGATGGTATAAATTCTTAAACTGGGTCTCTTGATGAGATATCTTAGAGGGATGTTACATAAAAATACACTAATAATTAATTAAATAATATAAATTTATTTACAATATAAAATAATTATCATAGTATAAATGCTTCAACATGTTGGATGGTAAAAAATATCTTCCATGTATATGCATTTAAAAAACCATACTTGAGTTATGAGTTTTCATTCTATAACTTCCCAAAACATATTATTTTGTCAATTTTGCATTTTAAAATATCACTATCAATCTGCTACTGAAGATATAAATCTTTTTTTAATTTCTTTCCTTTCTTAAAAGTTTAATTTCATATGTAATTGAATAAATTAAATATTATTCATTTAAAATATATAATATTATAATCATGGGACAAAAAGTAGTCAATTGAGATATTGTATAGTTATGGACTCCCACAACAACTCTTTTTTCATATTGTCAATGGACTTCCAAGCTGGATATAACATGAAAATCCTATAATAGATCTATATGTTAGTTTACCTGGTAAACTATATTATATTTTATCCAGTTACATTGTTGTTATCATCAAAATTAATATGTAATCTCTATTCTCTATGAGGAAGTGACAATTTTTTTAAATGTGTAATCTAATGAATATGAACTCTAGAAATTGATTTCTTCATAAAAGAAGAAGAAATATCCTTAGTAGGAGGCACGCCATTAGTCCTATAATTTTTTTTGTAAAATAAATGTTTTATTTCATTAAATAATTATATTAATGAATATTTAATTAATTTGAAAATGAAAAATACCTCAGTAAATGTTCCTCCGCCTTTGTGTATGTCATTGAAATAAATTTTTTTAATGAAATTCTATGAACCTACATGGTATGAGAAAAAAGGATATTTTAAAAAATGATGAAAAAATTTTTAAGTGAGAAAATAGTGTCACACATGAGTAATTTAAAAAAATAATTATTTTAGGATTGCTAACAAAAAATATGCAAGTAAAACTATTAAATGTGAATAATATTTCTATAATGATCGAAAAAATTGAAAATTTAAATATCAGAGTTATAAAAAAGTGATTTTATATGATTAAATTTAGCCAAAAAATAATGATGTATATCAAGGTTTTCAATCATAAAATGTTTGACCATAACTATTGAATATAAAATTTAACAGAAAAATCATATAAATAATCAATATATATTTAATTAAACATCCCATAATTAAAAAATAGAGTTTTTACACATATAAATTTCAAAAAATAAGTAAAATATAAATATTTACCTAAATAATTAGGAGAGTAATTTAGAGTTTTCTCACATACTTTCAGCTTGTTCATTTCATAAAATATTATCTATTTATGTAGTATATTCATTGTTATAAACTGGAAATCGTGTAATATATGAATAAGAGTTATATAAATCCATATCATTATCATTATCCTCATCACCCAAATGAATTATTTTCCCTTATAAAATGAATTACCAGTGATCATTAGATAGATTAAAGAGATAAAATATTTACTTTGAATGTGACGCCATGATATATAGTTCTTATTTGCAACTAAATCTTTTCAAATCAACTTGTGTATATGCATAATCATCATGTTTCACACCATTATCACCATCAACCCATTTATTCTTAAACACCATGGATGTAAATATTTTATAATTAATTTAACATATATCTTTAAGAACTAAAAAATATTATGTTGATGTAGAATTGGTGTTTTAACTATTGCTCTCAAAAAATACAGTGATTTAGCGACCACCATTACCCCATTATTTATAACGGTACTCTTATCATCCTTATTTTTTTTGAAAAATTTGTACCTATTAATATCAAAATCATAATTTTTATCACATTAAGATACTGTCCACCTTCCAACCATTTCAATGTTTCTGATGTAGATATATCTAAGATGAATTTATATTTAAACCAAAAAACTTTCTTTTTATGCTTAATCATCAACCAATTTTCATTTCTTTTTATATATCATACCTTTAATTAAAAATTATGTGATGATATATATGGTTGAACCTCATTTGTGTTGTTAAATATGAATAAATATGTCATCACAACTTCATCATGTGGGATGAAATTTATTTTTTAATCCTCTAATCCCTCCACCTTTACTATCAACCATAATATATCGAGATATATGGAGACCAATAAGCTCCAGTTCATATAAATAGTAATTAAAAAACTCAATCACCTCTTCCGAAACATTTTATTTAACAATAGATACCACCATTTGATGAGTATTTTTAACATGTGCCTTTAAAATTTTCATATATCTTTTAAAAGGATACATCTAACATAAATAAATAGAACTACATATTCTTATCTCATGCACCATATTAATCACCATATGAACCACTATATCAAAAAATGTTAAAAATTCATTTTAATTTGCAAAGTAAAAGAGGATATTCATTCTCCAAAACATCTAAAAAAATTAGATCAATGAATTTTTTAAAAAAGAATTTGAAAAAATTATGTAACCTGATGATATAATTTTTGACATTTTTGGAAATATACCACACAATGTGACTAGTATTAGTTCTTTCATCAATAAATGGAATTCATGATATTTTATACCTATTAATTTTTAATCCTTTAATAATACCAAATTATTTACATTTGATGGATATACCCTAAGTACTTTAATACCATGCATACACTCATAAAAAATCATCTTTTCAATCTTGCATAATTTGTGACAAGTTGGAGGTAAATATATATTGTTTCCTTTTGTAGTGGGAGCTAAATACAAAACTATTCCCATGGATATCAAGTCTAATATAGAATGAAATCCACATTTTTTATTTCCTTTTTTTTCTAAAAATGTTTTAATCAAAATCTCCCATATTTTTCTTCTTGACATGATTAATTTCAATGTTATATTTTATCTCTAAAAAATTCCGACAAGGTGGTTCGAAAAATATAATCTATTTCTTCTAGATTTTTTTGATGACCACAAATTCATTTCTTTAAAAATGTGAAAAAATATTTTTCACATTATTATAATATTCTTCAACTAACAATGGTTTTTGGGGAATAATTTATTCTTATAATCTTTTAAATGATTTTTAATCTTGGATAAGGCTAATAAATTTGAAAAAATATCTGATGTACCACGTACACTAGGTTTCTTCCATTTCAAAATTTCTAATATGCAGTCTCTTCTTAAAAAATTGTACATGATTTATGTTCCTTAACATTTTATCCATATAAGTTTCCATATGTAAGAAAGTTTTTTGTATTAAACATTATCATAACATGAAAAAGAAAATACTCTTTCTTATATTCATTAAGAACTACAAACACTATCTCCCACAAACATTACAAATAATAAATTAATGAAAACATTTACACATAAATTTCATTTACTTGTTGTTTTGGTTTTGAAATCATCATTCCCATTATAATATATTTTTTATTCATACATATCTATGGGGATACATTGTAAGAAACCAACCAAATAGTGGAGGAACTATGTTGTCTATTGAGGATTTGATATGGATTCATTCCATCTATGCATAGTCGCATTCTGATATTTATAACTTCACTTCCAAAAGCATTAAATTGTTTATCAAATCTATTAAATTATTGAGAATCAGTAGGATGACATAAGATACCATTAGAGTTTCACTCGTCTGTATTCTATCAGAACCTTTTTTTGGAATTTACTAATTAACACTTCAAATGAGAAATTATTAGAAGGTACCAAATTACTTTAGCAGGAGGTTTTGTATTGATACCTGAGAATGGATTAGAGTTGATTTATTGGAACTATTAGAGAGAATTATTATAAGGTACTAAATTACTTTAATAAGACATTTGATTCTATTACCTGAGAATGAATCAGAGTTAAATTTCTCACCCATCTTATTAAGTGATGTCCCACATTTTTTAATTTTTGATAAAAAATCTTTTTAGTTAATATAGAACAAAAAAACTTTGAGTAAATAATGTATCTTTTTATACCCCAATACAATTGGGAATAATATTTTGTTTTCTTCATAATTGGAATATTGAATACCATTTCCTTCTCAAAGTAGCTATTTTAAAAGTTTAAGTAACTCAGAGAAAATTTTATTAATCTTCACATTTCATGATTTTAAGCTAAAAAATATCCGAACTATTGATAACCCAACATATTCATGTCTACCTAAGAATAATGGTTTCTTATAATCTATATAAAATCCTTACAAAATTTAATTTTTTTCAATGGTTTCAATGCCTACATCATGAATTAGTAATTCAACACGACCCTCTGTCCCATTATGAATATTTTATTCAAAATTAGATGTTGAATTTTCCATTATTTAGCCATTATAGATCTAAAATTTATAATTACGGGTAAAACCATAGAAAATGCGATGACTATTAATTTATTTGGAATTTAAATTTTTCATATTTAAACACTTCATGCATGGAAAGGAAATAAAATCTTTTTTTTGACGACTTTGTTTAGAAAATTCCAATAAATCTTAAACCCCCTTTTCATATTCATTAGTGGTTCTTTATAAATTTATATAATTACAATCCATTAAATACCTATGATCACAATATAAAATGTGAATATATTAAAACATATAAACATTGAAAATCAAATTAAAAATATATAAGTTTTAAACATAAAAAAATATAATTAAAATAATGAATTATTAAAAACCATTTTGTTAAAATAAACAATTAAACATAATGATCAAAATATATTATTCATAATTTATATTAAAATAAACAAATCAATTTATATAATTTATCTTTAAAAACTTATACTTAATTTATTTTCAAAAAATTATACATAATTTATCTTTAAAAATAAAGAATAATTTACAAACACTTATACATAATTTAAAAAACAAAAAAAGATATAATAAGTAACAAAAAATTATTATAAGAAACAATTATCATAAAAATAATTATACCTAATTTATCTTACAACCAATTATCACAAGAAACACTTAAACACAAAACATAACATAAAAACAATTATGAAAAATAACTTATAAATTCTGAACAATTATACAAAAAATTATAAAAAATATTATATAATCAATTATATAAAAATTAAATTCGAAACAATTATCATAAAAAGTATTATATGAACAATTATAAAAACATTTATACATAAATTACCAATAAACAATAAATAGTTACAAAAAATATCTTAAAAATAATTATTATAACAAAACATTATCATAAAAATTGTTAAACATAAAAAAATAATAACTTACAAAAAATAATGATAACAAACAATTATAAATAATTTATTTTCAAAAATAAAACAAACATACAAATTTTGGAGCCTAATAATGAAAAATACCACTTGAATTATGATAAAATCAATTGAATTCCATGAAAATTGAGAGAATGCTGCAAGAATGGAGAAAAACGAGTGAAAATAAGTAGTATGAAAAACTAAAAAACATCAAATCAAGGTTTAGGGTCAACTATACTAGCTTAGGAATTTTGAAATGAGAATTAAGGATGTAAGACTCAATATAAATAATGAGAAAAGTTTATAAAAATTGACTATAATAGATAATCGAAGGTCATTGAATCCATCAGGTTCCATGGTCTCTCAAGAGTTGGTTGAGGGAGAAGGTTTCGAGTGAAATAAAAATAAGTATTTGGGTTTTTGAGAATTTTTTAAAGGACTTTTATCATAAATTTTCTTGAAAAACGACATTAAAGAGTTTTTAAAATAATTTTTAGCATTTCTTTAAAAAAATATGATGTCAAAGAGTTAGACTTTAACATTAATATTTTTTATAATTCATGTTAAAAAGTCTCTGATATTACTTTTAATGTGTTTTTCAATAAAATTGATGTTTAATTTTACTGATAAACTTTAACATTGATTTTTATGTAAATCAACATTAAAAGTAATACTGAAGACACTTTAATATAATTTTTATTCAAAAACATTTTTTAAAGTTTCCTATATTACTTTTAATGTTATTTTATAAATAAAATGTCATAAAATTACCAATTCCAAAGCCTATGTTTCTACTAGTGTCTGGATAATTTTTTGAGATGTTGAAGAATTATTATGAATTAAGTAGTTTCTTATATAGTAGAAACAATATCCATTAATTGAGAAAGTCATGGGGTTTCTTACCTTATTATTTTTCATAATTATCAAAAGATTGAGGCGTAAAAGGTCTTGGAAATGTCTGAAATTCAATGTTTCTTTAGGTTACTTATGTATTGGATAGTTATATATAATAATATATAGTTAGTATCAAAGATAGTTTTTAAATTATGTGTTCATGGAATGGGTTTCAGGAGTACGAATATGAGGCACCACATAAAGTAACATGACTAGACACCCATAGAGGATGATGTTAGTTTTCATTATGATAATAATAGTATATATACATACATAGAGCAATATAATTCCTTTATCATTTTAACTCTAATTATGAAGGTTGTATGTTGGAATCATCAAAGTATATGCTCTATGTATATTTATTTGAATTTCTAGAAATAAACTTTTTGAAAGAATGTAGTGGACATTGACATAATTAGGAATTTCCATTTCCATATAATGGCATGGGATATTGACTTCTACTAAATAAAAGAATGAGAAAATCCTTTCTCTTACTATTCATTAATTAAATATCACTCGTGACACACACAATATATCTTAACTCACGACAAGAATATATTTTCATGGTTTTTATGAATACATCAAAATATGTGAATCATGATGTGAATTAATAATAATATTTAATCCTAAGGATCATTACACATACTGACAAATAAGAAAATCCAATAACACTTATAAAAGAATATTTTATACTTTTTGGTTATATTTTTATAATCTTATTATTTGAAGATTACCAAAGGCATAACCCATGAGAATGTGTCTCAAAGTCCAAGGGGACTCCACCCATAATATTTGATATAATTTATATCTATAAAAATAACATCATCCATCCATATTAAATATAATTTATAATACTATAATTGAACTTTTAGGTTCACATCATAGTAGGGAACTGATGATACCTTTCTGTGCGGAAGTTACCCTTTAGACATTACCAAATTCTATGCCACATAAAAGGAAAATCATGACAAGATAATAACTTTATTAATATTCAAAATAATGAATATATGTAATCATAATGTATTTATAAATTGTTTTTGGGTAACTAACTCCAATAAAGGGAAGTGAATAATATGTTGTACGATCCAAGAGACCACACATTAAGATTATATATTCGGAATCAAGTTATAGTGATTATAATTAAAAACAAAAAAAATCTTCAAATAAGTCAATTATTCTCCCAAAACATCTCTGATTATTTATGTGAATAGTATGTTTATTTTTTAGGTCTCTCAGTTTTTCTTTGAATGATTGCGAATGATAATCGAGGGTTTGAAATCTAATCTAATTTATGATCTTGTTCTAGTTTCTATTTTCAAATTTCTCTCATTACCACTCTCAGATTCAAACTTAGGGATGTAAGATCTATTAATCTATGTTTTTATATTTATATTTATCATTCATAATTAAAGAGATTCTATTATTTATCTTGTTGATGTGATACTGTACTATAAATATAGGAATTTTATAGGATGACACAAATATGTAGGTAGTTTTGATAACTTTTATGATATTTGATAATATAATATAATTTATTGATTAATTTTGGTTGGTTATTTATTTGAAATGCATGATTTTCATTAAATCAAGGTTTGGTGATGATAATATTTTTTTTTCATAAAATATGTTTATCCAATTTTTTTTCACATCCATTGGTTTTTAAAGATAATAATGGAATTTTTTAAATGAGAATAATTTTATTTATTTAGAAATAAATGATGATATATATTTCATCATCTAATGAGTATTTTCATGGAAATATACTTTTTATGGAAATGCAATTTTTTGAAAATGATATTAGAAAGGGGTTGAATTTTGTATAAATGATTTTGATGTTCTTGATTTGGAAATACTTTCACATGTATATGCGTGGGTGAAAATGAAATTATTTGATAAGTATTTTGAATCCTTTAATATTTATCAATGGAAAAGAATATAATTTTAGAGAATGTTTTTTGGTGATAAAAATTTAGTTGTTAAGGTCTTTAAGGAAACAAACCACCGCTTTTCATGGTAAATCAAATGGTTTAGTGTTGTGTTAATGGGTAATGACTTAGTTAACATAAAAGTCTCAGGTAAATGTTGATTTGATTCCAGATAGATATGTGATGGCTTGTTCAGAGTATCTAGATATCATTGATTTTTTTTGAATTATTCTAGGATATTCCTTATGCTGGGGGGAATTTAGATAAATAAGGAGTTTCCAATGGTAATAGATAAATAGGGAATATTCTATAGTTTCCAGAAAATATGGAGTTTTCATCAAATTTAGGGAAACTTGGAGTTTCTATCAGTTCTGTGAAAAAAGGTGTTTTCATGATATTTGGAAAATACGTGTATATTTTAGAATTGAGGTTTTTGTGAATTGTTTGAAAATAATTTTTTAAATTGTTATTTTTTTTAAAAAAATATAAAATTATGAAATGAATGGTAATTCATGTTTTCGATAACTTTGTTATGGATTTTTTTTGGATAAATCTATGTTTTTTTTTTCAAATTGTTTTTATTTATAATTGTTAATTAGAATTTCATTATTGAGTTTACTTATTCATGTAAGAATATTTATGGAATTTTGGAAATCAAAATAAGTTTATTTTCACCCCATAAAAGTTCACTTCAATGGAAATGTTGAAATTATTGATCATGATGAAGTAAAGGAGAGTAATTTGATCTTTGTTTATGATGAGCTATAATTAAATGTTGGAGAAATGAGGGAGGATTTTATGGGCTTTAGATTTGATTTAATCTATTTATTTCATTTTAATATTCATCTTGTTTTATGGATGTTTGATTTTTATATAAAATATAATTTTATTATGATTTTTAAGAGTATTTTCTTTTAAGTGATTTTATATCCACATGTATATTTTTGGATTTTGTTTTGAGAGAAATTTTTCACCCAATAGTTCATTTTAATCCCTCTTTGCTTGTTATTAGACATTTTGGGATAGATAGCTTACTTGGGTCCATGTGTAATTCCTACTTAGGTCTTGGGATTAGAGTTCCTCCTACACAATGTTATATATAATAAATAAAAAAGAAAAATATTTTATCAACATTAAAACTAGGTTTTCCCATATAATTATCTTAAATAGTGGTTAAAATTTTGAAAAATTATTTAGAAGTGTTAATATTTACATATGTGGTGATAAAAAAAATAATAAACAATTATTTTTTTAATTATTAGTGTGGAAGAAATTTATTTAAATTTTAAGATATTAATCAAAACAGATATCATATTGAGACTATGAATAAAGGTGATATAGAATATAATTCTTTAAAAATTATTAATAGTTAAAACAATTTATTTAATAGAAACATTTAATATTTAATTTCGTTTTTAACTATGTTTATATATACAAAATTAAATCTAATATATTAAAATAGTAGTTTACTAACTCTCATTCATTCATTATATGACATGATCATTTGGGATATATGATCAATTATGATGATAATGATTTCTAAAGTATGCATAGAAATCCATTTTTTTGAATGTGGTCTTTCACCTAATGATTTCTCATGCACTTGTTGGTTTTAGAGAAAATTAATTATAAAACTATTCCCCAATAAAAATTAGTGATGAATCAATTAAGTTATTAGAAAAAATTTACGGTTATATATTTGGTCTAATACAAGTGTAATGTAGACCATTTATGTATTTTATATTGATTCATCTATTAGATGATTTTTATGTGTGTTTATCATTAACTCAAAACCTAAAATGTTTAATATTACTTTCCCATATAACTCGATTAAAGAAATTATTTTCATATTACTGAATTAAACATATTCAACTTGATAATTAAGGGTAGTATTCCCCACATGTTTTTAATAATTATATCTTGTAAATTGGAAGAAGTGTTGAATATCTCATTACTCGTATCCAAACTCAAAATAATCTAGAAATATTTTTTAAATAATTTAAAAATCATCTCTAGGTTTATTCTCTTGAAAAAAGTATCCCAATTTGATATTGGGGAATGATATTTTGTGTGCAACAACATTAGTTGAAATATGAGATATCATTAACAATACCATTTGAAATTAAAAGTTTATTATGAACTTTATTTTTTATATTTAAGATACTTTACTTTTTTTATATATGTACACAACCAACCCTTAATTAATAAAAAAATATACCCCAAAGAAGGATAGAAAGTTTTGTTGGATATGAATTTTATTTTATTATAAATAAAATTGAAATAATAACATGATAAATATTTACACTGGGCTTCATATATTTTCCTTTTAATAAAAATATATTTCCTACATTAAAAGGGGAAAATAAATCTACCTCCATATTCATATAATAGAAAATAAAATAAATTTTTTATCTTAATCCTTAAATAAATATGTGTGAAATGGAATTTCATAAGGTAATAAAATTTCAAAATTTTATAAATCAATTTTTTATATATATTCATTTATTCAAAAATAGCTACAAAATCCTATATACTTCTTAAAATGTGTAGGCTAAAATAAATGTTTTATACGGATAATATAATTAAAGATCCAAAATAGATTAATGGAGATGATGTTTTATTTCTTGTTAATATAATTGTGTAAAAGAAATTCAATGTGTGATTAATTTGGGAGACAGAGAAAGATCCTAGTGAAGAAGATGAAAATGATAGACATATATTAATGAGTAAAAATATTTATTTGGAAAATAAATAGATATAATATTGAGAAATTATTCAAGGATTAACTAGAATAATGGTTGCCACAAACAATGAAAAATATATCATGAATAAATTTTAATAGATGTTTTATTGAAGTTAAAATGATAAGGCAGTGATATAATACCAAAAGATTTTAGTTTTAGTTTTCAATTAAATAAATACTATTTTTAATAACTTGTTTCACATGAAACATTGAAACAAGATGAATCCTGATGCATTTTATTTTGGGAGGTAGTATCACTTGGGGTTTCTATAAACCAATCCCAAACTGAACTCCATAAAGTTTGTCTTGAGATAAATTATTTTCCGGAGCAGTTCAAGCTCTTGGAAATCACTTTGAGATCCATTCTATAGGAGTCTCTTCCAGTTTTAACTACAACAACTTATCTTCCCATATTTTTTATGATGTTTTATGTTATTTTTAAGTAGAATTTTTTATGATATAAAACTTTAATATATTAAATTTTATATTAATACATTTATTTTATACATTTTATATTTTTATAATTTTTAATTTTAAAAAATAAATTTAAATATATAATAAATGTTTTATTTAATACAAATGTATTGAATAAATTTAATTAATAATCATTAAAACTTTTTGTTAATCTTAAATAAAAAGGAATAAAATAATTTAACACCTATTTTTTAAAGAATATTATTTTATATAGACTATATATTTTTATCTTAGTTAAGTAAATTGAAAAATTTTAAATGGTTTTTATAAATGTTTAATTTTCCAAAAAAAATATAAACAGTCATTTAAAACAAGTAATTAATATGAAATACGAATAAGAAAATATAATAATTTTTAAATATCACTTGTCTAGAAAAATAATTTTTTTATAAAAATATTATTTTGGTTTAAAATTTAAATTTATAATATCTAAAAAAATATTTTCATAAAATGGATGTCATTTTATGGATTGATCATATCAATACTAAATTTTGGTGATTTTTTTTTTGATTTTCCACGAAATAATTATTTCTAGGTGAACAATACCAAATACCATTATTACAGATACCATTAATTTTATGACATCATCATGATATAAGAATGACATAAAACTTTATGAATTTTTTTATGACAAAATTAGTATTTAATAAGAAAAATTATACTTTATAAAATTTAAATTTTAAATTAGAAACCCATGTTGGATATTTTGGGACATAAATCATTTATTTCCAATTTTATTTTTATGCATTATACATTTATTATTTTAAAATTTATTTTTACAACTTTTATAATTTTAATATTATGAACTATTTTTCATATTTAAAATAAAAATTTACAAATTATCTAATATTTTTAATTTTATTTTTAGTCCTGAAAATAAGTGACTGTGGTAAAAAATGCATTAAAGTGGAAAAAATAAATTACGGTAAAACGTTTAAGTTAGGGAAAAAACCTAAAATATCTCAATAATTATTCTTTATTTATGTGTATGAGAGGTAGTTAAACCAATAATCATAGCCTATAACTTATTTTTCACTATTGGAGATACTTTCCTTTAAAGGTGACATGTTTTTAGTATAATGTTATGAGTATTTTAAAAAGTTCCACCCCTATTAGTTATAAAAGGATCTCCTTACCAAACCACAAATACTCACACCATAATCCATTTAGATTAATAGAACTATAAAAACATCAAACCCAAACCCTATTTACCATGTATCAGAGGTTCTAGTCTCATAAAAAGATCATTCTATGAAGGCCTAATGTTTTTTCTCAATATGTAAGGATATTAAAGCACATTTATGGAATTTAAGAGTTAGATTAAGAGTTTATTGCATGTTTTTTTGTAATGTATGACATATTCAGAACCTACTTTATTTTTTGTTGTATATACTGCCCAATAAATTCCATTTTCATACCATTTATTAAATTCAATGGATTTACACATCCATATCATGTTTTATTTTTCAAGGAATATTTATTCAAAAGTTACTAAATCTATATGGGTTTTTTAACTCCACCCCCTATAATTGAGATATAAGATTTATTTTTGAACTTATTTCTTAAATTTTTGGTTTATTCCACAGTAAGGTATTATTATATGAAATTTTATCTATCTATTTTGAGAAAAATGAAATTTTTGATTCTAATATCCATCCTTAATGAATTTTATTCTTATAAAAGTGTAACATTATCCAGAATAATTATCATCTGATTTAAAGATTAATTTTCTTCCATATCTATATTATATATTCACAAAAACTATTCTGTTATTATTTTCAAATCAAAATATTATTATAACTTGTAATTTTTATATTTTTATTCACCTATTTTAGGATATAATCATTATTACAGTTTTTGTGATGCGGGTTTTAAAAATGGTATTTTAAAATATTAAGGATTCTTTCCTTCTATGATCATTTGATTTTATCTTCCACTCTACATTTACTTGAGAAATTGTTTTTGTATTTTTAAGGATATAATGTTAATACATATTTCCAAATAATATTTGAAAAGGTTTTTCATTTTGACTTATTAAAATCAATTTTTGAATGTATTCAATAACATCATTTATTTTGACAATACTAAAAATATTTTATGAAAACTTATTTTATGAGTTCACTTCCATTTTAATTATTATACCTAAAGGATCTATATAATTTGGAGATATGTTTCATAAAATACCATTTGAATTACCTTATAAAATAAACCTTTTAGGTAATTTAATTTTGGTATCATTTGATTGAATTCTTGATGTCATGTTTATGTAATACCATTTGAATTGATTTGACACCCATTTTATTTCCATTGGGTTTTCATGATTTGATGTATGTATGTTTTCATGTTTCACACATGCATATGGTTTATAATTTTTAGTTGGGCTTGGTTTATTAAATCCTTGGGATAGTTTGGTTCCATGAATATCCCTCTAATAAATTCTTAATTTTTCTGTCTCATGAGAAAAAGTTGACACATGAACTTTATTATTATTTTCACTGTATGAGGTGTGTAAATTATTGTTATTTTCACAATGTGATATATAAAAATTATTGTTATGTTAAAAATGAGATGCATAGACATTCTTTCTATATTGACAATTTGTTCTGTGTAAATTATTATTTTGTTCATAAAATGGTGTGTGTATATTATTATTATGTTTAAAAAGTGACACATGTACATGGTTTTGATGTTCAAAATGTGATTCCAATACATTATTGTTATGTTAAAAACATGATGAATGCACATTTTTTATGTTTCCAGTACGATGTTTATACATTATTTGTATATTCACAATGTGATTCATACAAATTATCGTTATGTTCACAACATTATATGTGGAAATTATTGTTATGTTGAAAATATTAAACATGGGCTAAGTTAAAGCTAAATTTTACCACAATGTTTTAATACCCTATGATTATGTATGTTCCAAACTTTAATTCCATAGTATATTTTTGATCATTTGAGATTACATGTAATTTTATTATACCTTATGGAAAAATATTATTGTTCTATGTTACTTCTTAATATGATATTTCTCACATGCTTTTTTTTCTCACATGATTATGATCTATCCCTTGATGAGATGTGGATAAGTTTTTCCTTTACTTATAATTTGATATCATCCCATATTTTATTTCTCTTTTTCCTAAGGAATTATATATATGATTATATGTTTATGGAAGTCTTGTGTCGATATGGTTTTTGGAAGACATTGAATAAATAATGTATATTAATGTTTTTAAGTAGATAATCTCTAAATACCCTTAACCTTTGGGTTTTGGGATTGTGAGATTGTAGTGAGATGTAATGTGAAATGTTTAGTGACCCAAACTTTAATCAATGAAATTTCTCCCTTCTTATAGTTATATCATATAGTAAAATAATATAATATCACATTAGAAAACACAATGACACATTATTATTAAATGAACTACTAAATTTTAAGTGACATTTAAATATAATTTTCCACTTCTGCGATTTAAATTTCAAAAATTTGACATACATTGTTGCGATCAGTAATATGTTTGGAGTTTGACATGGAAAACATAATTTTTTGGTAAATTGTGACATACCCTTATAAATAGTAATGTTACCCTTATTAATATGACCCTTATGGATAGTAAATTGGAAAAGTGGATAGGAACCTTACCAATGATAGTATAACTAATATTTATCCATCCTATAAGTAACAATATGATATAATTATATTGTAGTGTTGGTATTTTTGTATGTCATGAATATTTAATGATTAATTTAATAATTTAAAAGAAAATTTATATTAATAAAATGTATTTATAAACAATTATTTTGATGTCTTATGATTATATGATAATTTCACGAGACCTTAATTTATTTTTAAAAGTGTTAAAAAAGTAGTTTTAATTTTAAAATTTGTATTTTTCAAGTAAATTATGATTTTGATTAAAAATTAAATTAATTATACTTAGAAAATTATTTTCATAAAATGGAGTTCATTTTTAATTATAAACCTCAAAATATGGTTATGGTGAATTTTTGAGATTTTTCTAAAATACATTATTTTTGGAGAATAGTTAAATTTGATAATTTACAAAATATGATAAATAAATGAATTTTTGAATCATTCTTGAGGCATGGATGATGTAAATGGTCATTGGTTTGAACTAAAATTCCCTATTTACTTTATTTAGTCATAGAATCATCACTATTTATTATCTTGTGGGAGATTAATAAACTAATGAATTAAATATTTAGAAAACACCCCTCCCCTCCCATATAAATACCACCCCTCACAACGACATTTACTCACACCTCTCATGATTTTTTCCCTCACAAAATTCTACCAAAAACTCTTCATTATCCCCCCACACCTAGGTGCTCTTGGTGTCATCCAAAGGCTAATCCTCGGTACCTTGAGGAGGATCTTAAGAGTAGAATTCAAGAGGTAATTTCTCTCTATCCTTTCTTCCAAATTCTTTTCAAATTTCATTTATTTTATTCTCTTATCCCTAAATTCTCTAATTAAAATGTCATTATTAATCCCATATTATTGATATAATGGTATTATATCATGTTAATGGAATATTATTCATTATACTCCCTCTCTCCCTTTTTTTTATAAATATGAATTCTTCCACTATGATGTGTTAATTTACCTACATCATGGGTGATGAACATCCATTTACTTTCAACACCTTCAAGGATTTCAATAAAACTATTAAATGGTTAGAAAAGAAGATTTTAATATGTATGTTTTAACACATTTTATGTTCTAGAAACAAATTTTATACATAAAACTAAATGAAAAAACGAAACATGTTTGTTGTGATCTAAAAACAACCCAAATTTAAATAAAAATGTCATCATTAAATTTAAACCAATGATTCATCACCATGGTATATATACAAATTCATTATAAGAACATTTAAACTACTGTAATATCATTCATATATTTCAATATCAATTATGGAAGTTTATCCATGTTCTACACGAACTTCCATTCATGTGTACAAATAAACTGTTCAGGAAAACTAAGAAAAAGAACACTCCCAAATAATAAATTTAAACTCTATAACTCATCCAAAGGCCCATTAAAGAACTTAACAAAACTATAATGAATCAATTTTATTTATAAAATGATCTTTATGTTTTAATTAATTAATCTAACGTGATTATATAGGACATTTAAGTGAAGAAAGCGTTCAAACACAAGGTATATGTAATTCTTGAACCCTACTCTCTTTCATTGAGTTTTCCCTATTTCACTCCATATTCATTATGGTTATTTCTTAAAAATAATTTATTCATAATAATATTACCTTTTATGATATATATATATTTTCTACTTGAGTTTATGACAAACACATTGTTTTCTTAAAGAACTCTTCTTAAAAAAAGACCTTTTACTTCTCCAGACTATTTCCATCATTCAAGGTTGATGATTATTATATCAAGTATGTTATTACCACATTAATTTGGGAACTCAACATTTATGATTTTTTTCTTATGATATGAAACCCATTTCTTTACATGGGTTATTTATTTTCATGATTGATATATGTTATATGTTTCATGCATGATAATGTAAATGTTATGATGTGATGGGTGCACCTAGAATTATACAGTGCAATGTTAATGCTATGATGTTATAGGTGTTCCAAGAATTATATAGTACTCTAATGATTTGGGTAATGTCAATAACCTCATGATAAAAGTTAAATATGTGTGAACATGATGCTATATTTTTTCAAAACTCTGTGCAGTAGTTAACCACTAAGACATATGGTTTCATTTTTATGCATTTACACTTTTAAAGCCTTTTATTAATTGTTCCTATCATGTTTATGATCTTATGGCTATGTTATGATGATAATGAATATTATCACTCCATGTTGTATTGTCTTATCTTCTTATCCTCTTACTGGGAATTTAGCTTACCCCTTTTTTATGTATATCCTTTGATGATTACATGTACTGAGGAGAACTCAAGGATCAATAAGAAGTTAGATAAGAAAAAATTAAATAAATTTTTATGTTTTATGTTTTAAAAGTTAAGTATGGTCATAGTTTTCCCAAGGAATTAAACCTTTCGGATCATCATGGTGTAATGTTTTTTTATTGTTTATTATTTAAATTATGTAAAAGTAATGTAAGAAAATATTGCTCATTATTGTTGGTATTAGAGGGAAAATTTAGTTAATTTGGGAACTGGGATTAGAGAATCTTAGTGAAAACCATAGTATGAGACTAAGTACAAGTAAGCACACAACAATATTTTCTAAACATAGGGATCCCATAACATATGATTTTATTATTAATTTCACAAAGGACTAAATTATTTATTCATGAATAATTGATTGATGTTTTATTCTAACATTTTCTATTTTAGAAATGGTGGGAACTAGGAAAACCCAGGAAAACAACCCATGCGAGGGATAATACAGTGATTGGCTGAATGAAATACCCAATGCTTTGGGTGGTGGAGTTCAAAAATTTAGGGAGATTCTTACCTTGTTGTCTTAGGTTATGAATAATAACCTATATAATGTAGAGATTCCTCCTTCACCTAAGAGGGAGAAACAAGATATTGAGTGTTTTATACAGCAACAACCACTAAAGTTTAGGGGAGCTTCCAATCCACTTCTTGAAGAATAGTGGTTCCACTCAGTTGAGAAGATCTTTTCTGTGCTTTACTGTTCTGAGATAGAGAAGTTGAATTTGGCCATTTATCATCTCAATGGAGAGGTCGAACAATGGTGGGATTTTATTAATACCACCATGCCGAGAGACGAAATTGAATAAATGGAGTGGGAAGACTTTAAGATAATGTTTCTTAACAAGTATTTTCCACAAACTCTTCTTATGAAGATAGAGAGATAATTTATAGAGTTAATGAAAAAGTACGGAGAATCTATCATGGTCTATGAATCGAATTTCACAAGGCTTGCAAGGTACATGTCAGGATTTTTTATCAACAATGATAGAAAAATTGATAGATTATTTGGTGGGTTAAAACCACACCGTTGAAAGGATATTTAAATTTGATACTTTGGGAGTTATGAAGAACTTTTTCGATGTTCTCTATAAGTGGATATAGTGTTTAGATAATGGTCCCCTGGCTATGGTGATAAGAAATGAAATATTGAGTTTCATGTTGGAGGATCTAACGAGAATGGTGGAAAGAAAACTGAACCACCCAAATGTCCAAAAAGTGGGAAGAAACATCACATGAACTGATTTAAAGGGATGGGGAAATGGTTCAAGTGTGGGAGAGAAGGCCACCAAGATCCAGAGTGTTGAAAAGATATGAGAAGGTAGGAGAATGTGGTGGTGGAAATGAGAGTACCACCCATGGTCAAATGCTACAAATTTAGGGAGAAATGGCACAGTGAAATCTGTTGAACTAAACCTATAGTCCTCAAGGATAATCAGCATCCATAACTACCAAATCTAAAGGAACAAGGAAAGGCTTATGAAATCACTATTGCATAAGTGTAGTAAAAAAATGAAGTCATATAATGTAAAATTCATATTCACTCAATAATGGATAAAGTCTTATTTTATTATGATTATACACATTCCATTTTATCTAGAAAAGTTTCTAGAACTATTGAATCGATGACCCAAAACCTTAAATTAGAGATATCTAAAAAAACACCAAGTGGTAGAATCATTGTTACCAAAGTGTTGGACTCTTATCCTACTAGCTTATGAGAGAAGATTCTTCTATTGAATCTCTTGATACATACCTTGTTGGAATTCGATACTATAATGGGAAATAATTGGATATCGTCATACAGAACACATATAAACTATCGGGAAATGGAAATATCTTTTTATATTCCAAACTATCCCATGATCCTCTACAAATTCAAGTAATATCATGAATCTACATTGAAAAATCCTTCAATGGTATGGGTATTAATTTCCTATAATTGGGCATACCTTGATGAAATAGTTGGGTCAACAGAGAGTGTCAACCTAGGAGAAATACCCATCGTGAGAGAACATAATGATTTATTTCCTAATGAGTTACCTAGAATTCCCATAGATTTTGAGGTAGAGTTATCAATATAACTCAAACCCGAAGCCACTAATATCTCAAAGTGTCCCTATAAGATGAATCCTATCAAAATAGAGAAGTTAAAGAAGCATCTACAACAGATTTTAGTAAAAGGGTTCATATTCCCTAGTGAATCACCTTAGGGTGAACCAGTTCTCTTTGTGAAGAAGAAGGATGGAACAATGTGGCTATGTTTCGATTATCTAGAACTCAACATGACCACCATAAATAAAAAGTTTCCTCTCTTAAGTATTGATGACCTGTTCAATCAGCTACGAGGAGCTCAATACTTCTCAAATGTGGATCTTAATTTTGGATATCGTCAGTTAAAAGTGAATAAGGAAGATATTGAGAAGTCTGGATTCTTTACAAGGTATGGTAAATATGAGTTTCTGGTGAAACCCTTCAGAAATACTAATTCCACTGTAACCTTCATGGATTTAATGAGTAGAGTCTTTATACATTACATCAATAAATTTGTTGTAGTTTCTATCGATGATATTATTATCTACTCCAAGACCAAGTAGGAACATGAAGAACATCTAATTCTTGTGTTTGTGAAACTATGAAAGGGGAAGTTGTACGCCAAGTAAAGCAAGTGTGACTTTTGGATAAATCAAGTAACATTATTGGGACATGTGATCACAAGTGAGGGAATTTTTTTAGACCCATAAAAAAGAAAAGTGATTGAGGAATGAACCAGACCCTATAGTGTCACATAAATCCATATAATTCTTGGATTAGCTAGGTAATACTGACGTTTTTTTGAGAAACTTCTCACAATTTTCAAGCTCGCTAAATAATTTTAAAAAGAATGGGGTAAAGTATTTCCCGATGAAATAATGTGAGGAAAGATTCAAGGAGTTAAATAGATGGATGACCACTGCACCTATACTCACATTAATGAAAAGTGGAGAAAGTTTGGTGATATATAATGATGCTTCAAAGAAAGGCTTGGGCTGTGTACTCATGAAAAATTAAAATTTCATTGCCTATGCCTCATGGTAGTTAAATATCCAAGAGAAAAACTACCCGACGCATGATATGGAGCTAGAAACTATGATTTTTTATTTGAAACTCTGGAGGAACTACCTCTATGGTGAAAAGTGTGACATATATACCAATCACAAGATCCTTAATTATATATTCATAAAAAAGGAGACCAAAACTCATCAAAGTATATGGTTTGAGCTAATAAAAGACTATGATTTCTCTTTTCACTATCATCCTAGAAAGGTGAATAACATAGCTTATAATCATAGAAGAAATGAACCTACTACTCTATCCATGTTGTGGATTTATAAAAACCCTATCTTCATGGATATGAAAAGGATGGATTGGGAAATAACAACAACAAGGAATACATCCTACCTTCCCCAAATTATTTCCCAACCATCAATTCAAGGGAAGGTTAAGGAAGCATAAAGGGATGATCTGGAGTTGCAAAAGAGGGTGAATGCAGTAAAGGAAGGGGAAATACAAGAGTTACATAATAATGATGATTTTATTATTCAGTGTGGAACAAGGCTCTATGTGTCTTCATCACCCAAGATAAAAAGGATCTATTTGAAAATGAAAATAGCTCAAATTTCTCTATCTATCTCAGTATCACCAAGATGTATCATGGTCTAAGAGAACACATCTGGTGGGATAATATGAAGAAGTATGTTGCAGAGCATATCTCAAGGTTCTTGATATGTTAGCATGTAAGAGGACAGTGACAGAAGTCCAATGGGATGATTTAACCATTACCTATACCCATGTGGAAATTGGGGAATTTACCTATAGACATTGTCATGGGTCTCCTGAAGGCATACAAAGAAAACAATGAATAATGGGCTGTGGTGGACCGATCACCAAGACAACCCACTTTATCATTATTCAGGAAGAATTATTGCTTGAAAAAATTACAAAGATATATGTGAAGGAAGTGGTGAGACTGCATGGGGTTCCACTCTCGATTTTCTCTAATCGTGATCCAAGGTTCTCATCTAAATTACAGAGGACTCTTCAACATTCCTTGAGTACTGAAATGAATTGCAGCCTGGAAAATCTTCCCAAACTAATGGAAAATATATAAGGACTACTAAGGTTATCAAAGATATATTAATATCATGTCATTTATAATTCAAAGGTGGATGAGATCAACATCTCCCATTGGTTTATTTCTCTTACAATAATAAATTCCACTCAATTATTCAGATGGCTCCATATAAAGCATTGTATGAAAAGCGATGTAGAACTCCAACATATTGGGATGAAGTTGGAGAAAAATAGATACTTAGACCAGATATTTTACAAGAGATGACCAATAAGGTTCATTCCATTCAACCAAATATCCAAACTACTCAGATTCAGCCAAAGTTCAATGATGACAACCATCTAAGGGACTTCAAATAATTAATGATTAATGATTAATTTATAGTGTTGGTTTTTTTGCAAGTCATGAATATTTAATGATTAACTTAATAATTTGAAAGAAAATTTATTTTCCTAAAATGTATTCATAAACATGTATTTTGATGTCTTATTATTATATGATAATTTTATGTGACCTTAATTAATTTTTCAAAGTGTTAGAAAAGATGTTTTAATTTTAAAATTTGTATTTTTCATATAAATTATGATTTTAATGGAAAATTTAATTACTCATATTTATAAAATTATTTTCATAAAAATTATTTTATTTTTAAATTATACACGTTGAAAATTTTTTATGATTATGTTTTGAGATTTTTCTGAAATACTTTAATTTTTTTTGTGAATAGTGAAATTTGATAATTTACAAAATATGATAAATCAATGAATTTTTGTACCATGATTGTGTCATGGATGATGTAAATGACCATTGGTTAGAACTAAAATTCCCTCTTTACTGTATTTAGTCATGGAATAATCACTATTTCTTGTCCTGAGGAAAATTAATAAACTAGTGGATTAAATATTGAGAAAACACCCCTCCCATCCACTATAAATTCCGCCCCTCACAACCTCATTTCCTCACACCTATCCATCTTCAAACCTCATCCAAATTCTACTGAAAACAATTACATATACCCTACCCTACATCCATGAGCTCTTGGTCTCATACAAATACTAATAATAGGTTCCTTGAGAAGGATCTCGTGAGGATAATTCAAGATGTAATTTCTCTCCCTCTTTGCTTTCAAATGCTTTTAAAATTTCATTTCCTTTCTTATTTTACCCCAAAATTATCTAATAAAAGTGTCATGATGACTCTCGTATGATTTATATAATTATATGATGTAATATAAATGGAATATTATTCATTATAATTCTTCCTCTTCCTCTTTGTTTTTAAAAATGAAATCGTCGCCCGTGATGTGTTAATTAACCTACACCAGAGGTGATGCACTTACATTTTCCATAAACACCTTCAAGGATGTTAAAAAAACCATTAAATGGTTGGAATTTGTATATAAATATTTTTTAACCCCTTTTATGTTCTGAAAAAAACTTTTATACATAATAATAAATTATAAAACAAAAAATGTTCATTGTTATCCAAAAACAACCCAAATTAAAATAAAATGATAATCATTAAATTTTAACTATTGATTCATCATCATGGTATATAAAAAAATTATTATAATGTCATTAATATAATGTAATTGAAATTATGTATGTGTATCCATGTTCTACACGAACTTCCATTCTTGTGTACAAGTGAACCGCTCATGAAAACTTAGAAAAAGAACTCTCCCAAACAATGATTTTAAACACTATAACTCATCCAGAGGCACATAAAAGAACTTAATAAAAAAATAGTGAATAAATTCCTTATATAAAAGGTTATTTAAGTGTTAATTAATGAATCTAATGTTTTTATACATGACATTAAAGTGATTAAAGTGTTCGGACACAAGGTAAGGGGAATTCTTGAACCCATATCTCTTTCTTTGGGTTTTCATACTTTCACTCTATTTACAGTATGGTTATTCAATAAAAATAATTTATTAACAATTATATTAAATTTTTTGGGATATATATGTTTTATACTTGATTTTATGATGAACACATTATTTTCCCAAAGAACCCTTCATTCAAAAAACACACCTTTTACTTCTCAAGATTCGTTCCATCACTCTAGGTAGATGATTCTTATATCAAGTTTGTTATTACCTTTTTCAGTTGGGAAACCAATTCTTATGAATGTATTATTATAGGATGAAACCTATTACTTTCCATGGGTTATTTATGTTCATGATTGATATGTTTTCTATGTGTTATGCATGATAATGTAAGTGTTATGATGTGATGGGTGCGCCTGAAATTATATAGCCCAATATCAATGTTATGATGTGTTGGGTGCACCCAGAATTATGTAGAACTATAATAAATTGGATAATGTAAAGAACCTAATGAGTAAAGTGAAACTTGCGTGAGCATAATTCTAGCTTTGTTCATAACTATGTGTGGTAGTTTACCACTAAGACATATGGTTTCATTTTTATGCAATTCTACTTTTCAAGACTTTTTTTAATTATTCCTATCATGTTTAGGATCCTATGCCTAGGTTATGATGATAATGATTATGATCACCCCATGTTGTATTGTCCCATTTTCTCATCCTCTTAATAGGATTTTATATCAGCCCTTTTTGATGTATATCCTTAGGTGATTACTTGTACTAAGGAGAACTAAAGGGCTAATAAGAAGCAAGAGAAGAAGAATTTAAATAAATGTTTATGTTTTATGTTGTAAAAGTTATATAGGGTCATAGTTTTCCAAATACACTAAAACTTTGTATATTCATGGTGTAATGTTTTTATGTTGGTTATCATTAAAATTTTATCAAAGTAATGTTAGAAAAGTAGGGTTGTTAGAAAATGTATTCAAGTTAATCTTGGGTATCCTCAGTTGGTACCAATGCCTATGTGAAGAGATTTTTTTTAGTATAGTACTAAGGAGTATAGATCTGGGGAGACTCGGTTGTTCTCAGGGATGGGTTTCTTTTTTTCTTTTTATTAGCTTAGTTATTTTAGAGATTATGACTAGGGAACATTAGTGAAAAACCAAATGGTTAATAGTAAATACGAGAATACATATTATAATTTTGGAGAAGTAGAGTGTGTGTGGTTTCTTTGAAATTAAATCATTGTCAAGATACAAATAAGTGGATGCAGGATCTACCACAGATGCACCTTGGGGAAATAACATAGAATTTTTTGGGTATTAAATCAAATAATACTTGGTTCATGGTATGTGGTCCTAACTACACATATAGTATAAAAATCTTGAGGGGCATGATTTTGTTTATTCACATTCTCTTTATAAACCATAATGAATGATTTAAATAGAATTTGAATATGTAATATAAATATAGTTTATTTAGAGTACCTTATAATAAAATTACCAGGTATAACCTATTTTAAACTAAAGAAGTTATAGACTGATCCAATTATATCATAGTTGAACTGAAAGTATCATATATTGAAATGAAGGTGTAATAAGAGAAGACATACTTGGACTGTGTTTTTTATATTCATATAATGATTAAATATGATTTTACTAGAAATTATCCTAATTTTTTTTGTGTTAGTATTTGGTTGGAAATATGACCAATTAAATAACATTATAAATGGAATTTCTCTAGAAAATTGTAAGATATATAGATTTCTAGGGAGGAATATTTGGATCAAATGGTTGAGAATATCAATATATGACTATTGTAATGGAAAACATGAATTTTATAGTATTACTATTGATAGTGAGTTTCAAATTATATATATAGTCACACACATAGATAATTTTTTCATTAGTAAGTATTAATTAAAATTTCAAAGACATAATTTATTTTAGCAGTTGGGGGGATGTAATACCTTAATATTTTGTTCTTAATTTCCCATAAAATAAAAACTACTTCAAATAACGTATTTCACACACAACACCATACCAATATGAAACATGATACATTTTTTTAAGATAAAATTATAAACATTTAATATGAATATTATAAGGCCCCGTCCTTAAACCTTACTTAATGTTGAGTCATTACAAGATTACACATTGAAGATATTTTCAGGTTTAGAGTTTTAAAGAATTAGATCATAAAATTTTCATTACATTCAACATTTAAACAATGTGGTTACAAAAAATATAGTATTAATTTTTTCCATCAATGGAAACATATTTAAATTAAAACATGGATTATTTTTTGACACTTCCTTGACACTATCATCATATCATGTACCATTCCCTTGACCTGTGAAAAACATTTCAAAAACTTGGGATGATCATAAAAATCTTAGTAAGGGTTATAAAAATATGGAAAGGAAACATGAGTTCATATATACATAAGAATGAAATCATACTTTACCCATAAAACATAAGCACTTTAACATACCTCATCAAATCAGGAATAAATCATAGAAATCATAAGACATAAAGGTAACTTGAGGCATTCATTACATTCTTATGTAGGGAGTAACCCTCTTGGTTACGTTTGGAATACCCATCACAGTATATTACCTAAATCACTTCGGAGAAAGCTTAAAGTTTAACCCCTTCACATTACCCATTGCATTGGAGAGCTATATCGGGCTCACCCGCCCTTAGTTTATCACGGAACCACCCGTATTCATAACAATTCCCAAGAACCATAACATAATCGTATCACATAAAACATCCATAAAGGAAACATAACATTTCCACATTTAAATCACAAGATATCAATAAAACACATTGATATAAAAACATTATGAAAACCATTTTCAATACCAAAATAAAATTAAAGTAAAACATGGTATTTATTTTTTATTCAAAAAAAGTTATGGCTTGTAGAGGAAGCCAAAGCTCAAATAATGGTCACAACAGCGGAGAAGTCGTTGTCGCCGCATACGTACGACAAAAAAAATTCCCTTTTGTCATTTAGTAAAATGATTCATATAAAAAAGATTCCTTTTGAATAAGCGTAAAAGTCAAAGGGGGTGTATAAACCATATAAAAGAGAGTTGTGTATAAAATAAAATCTGCCTCAATGAAAGGAGATTGAGACGAAGTCCCATACAAAGATCATTTTTAATTAAAATAGATCTATTGTGTGAATTCAATATAAGTACACATAAATAAAGTACAAATACAAGATAGGACATAATAATATCATGACATAATTTGAAAGTAGGAGATTAACCCAAAGAACAGAAATTGGGATAAGAAGTTCCCTTACCTCGTGTCCGACTTGACTTGATCGTTATTTAACCTCCTAAATAATAAACTAGAGTTAATTTATACTTGATTAAGAACCTTTTTCAAGTTCATTATTCCTTTTATATCACTTATTACCATGTTATGAACACTATGTAATTATTTAAGTTAATAATGGTCGTTTTGTTGATCATTGCTACTAGATTCAAAAATAAACTCTTTATAATTACAAGTTTGTTCACGGGGTAAAATATCCATTATACCCAGAATTATATTCATTATTTAGATATCATATATATCATATATATCCATTACATACATGCATTTATAATATTACATAACATTTAGAGGTAATAAATGAAATGCACTGTTCATGGAGACGGTAAGTCGTACGTACGCATGAATGCTAATTCCATTTCTATTTAATATTTAATGGAATTAAAACATAATGATACATAATATTATTATAATTCTAGTATGTTATCATATATAATATCATTAAATATATCCTTTATACGTACCACATATGGTATTAACGAATCAAATCACTTTGAGGGAGCGGTAGTCCGCACTTCCTAAAATGAAGATATCGCGTTTACCCATAATGGAAACCATAACAGTATACCATAAATGAAAAATACCGAAGCTTAAGGAAAACATAAAAATATTATATATCCTATATAAATAAATTGACATCTTAATGGCCACCATTGAAGGTGTTAAAAGAATATTGAACAATCATCATTTCGTGAGGCAGAAATTCACCATCCACAGAAACAGTATGTTCTTTAACGATTAGATGTAGGTGTGTGTAAGTGTAGCTCGAATAATTATTATAAAAACATCCTAGTATATTTAATATACTGGATTTGTTAATAAATAAATTAATAAAAAGAGTTTAGGGGGTTGGAGAAGAAAAATAAAACAAAAGAACACAAGTGAAGACATTACCTTAAAATCGGGTAACTCCCTTTGGTTTGAACCAAAAGGGTTTTCTAAAGAGATTCCTACATAAGGTAAGGCTTCTAGGATGAGGAGAGGGATGTGGACATACAAAATGAGCAGAGCTTGGCCGATCCAAATTCTTGAGAGGTGTGGGTAAGGAGGTAGAGGTGTGGGCCTTTTATAAGAGGAGAGGAGGGGCACTCTTGGAAAGGTATAAAATGTTACTTTATTTTCAAATGAGTTTCGGATTTTAAAGGTAGCACATTGAAGTATTTCGAGGATAAGGTGATAAGGGTTATAAATATACTCATCCAATAGGTTTTTTACATGTATAGGCCTTATATTTTACATTTTATTTTCATTTTATTTAAATCGTTAAATAATGAGGTAATCGCTGCATCATCATGATGTCATAAATAATTTAATTTATTTAATGTCTAAAAATTATAAAAAAAAACTATGATGTAGGAAATTTTCTTATTTTTTCAATGACTATTTATAGTAAAAAATCTGACTTGTATAAACCCATGTAAAAATAATTGTAGTAAAACAATACATGTTTGTGTCATTTTTACTTTTACTTTACATAAAAGGCATTAATGTCATTATCTTACCCAAGTGGCACCATGGGGTCCCAAAAATAGACCCATGGGTTGTCTTGGTCTTCCATGACACATCCAATAAGGCTAGGACATGTTTCAAGGTCATTTCATATTATTAAAACATTATTTTTACCTTAAACTACACTAATTACCTCTAATCGCGATTAAAAAATTAAAAGTTACTATTCACAAAAAATTATTTTAATCCTATTGAAAAATTTTTTACTTCCTAATGACAACCATGTATGTCAGATTTTTTAAATTCAAAACACATAGGTGGTGAAATTTCATTTAAACAAAAAATCAGTTTTTTAAGTACCACTTAGTGGTTTCACTATTCATCAAAAATTGATGTTTTTCAGAAAAATACCAATAATTAACCCTGAAATATATTTGATATTCCGAATTAAAAAATTATGTCTATTTTAAAATATTATAATCATATAAGTTACATTAATTAATTTAATAATTAATTCCCGCTGTCAGAACAAAAAGTATGTTTTTATGAAATAATATATATCAAAATATTGACACTAGTTTAAGTCCAATTTCAAAGTGATATTAATTACAATGACCACTATTGGATTAAATGGTAAAAATATATTCTAATTTAACTTTAAAAACAAATCAAAAGATAATCTAATCATATAAATAAATTAGATTAAAAAGATGTTTTGAATTAAAATATGAAATTTTTCACTATTCATTAAAAAATGAACTTTATCGGAAAAATACCAAATATTTACCCAAAGTAAATTTCAATGTCCCAATAATAAAGAATAATTTTATTTTGACAAATAGATCTTATAAAATTGTCAAAATTTTTATTTAAAAAAGGTTTTCCACCAAAAGGCAGTAAAATAATCTTTTAAAAATATTAGTGTAATCCATGCTTAAGATTGGATTTATTCTCGTTTTAAGCCTCTAAAACACTATCTAATTCATAAATAGACATAGATAACTATATCTATTATTCATTAATTACTTGGGATGATAAAAATATTATAATATATCCTTCAAATTGGTGGGTATAAAAATAATTAACCACATTATGATAATTATTAACAAAGAATAAAAAATAGAATTGATTAGTATAATTATCCCATAAGAGGATCATTTACATAATCTTGGAAGGGTTGTATAATCACTAGTGTTATACTTAAGATCAAGACAAAACCTAAATCGATCAATTAAATCTTGAGAAAAATCATTTGTGGGAGAAGTTCAATATCATTGAAATCATAATGAGATCCATGTTAGCTTTAAGGACATAACCCTGAATAACCTATAAAATTGATTCTTTAGAAAATAATTCATTTCCTTTCATTCATGAAGATATTTTATCCATATATTTTTCTAGAATTAGGTAATCTACAATACATAAATAAATATTACATCACAAATTGACACTGCCACTCAATTTCCATTTTATCCAAAATACACCAGTTTTAAAATAAAACAAGTTTTCTTTTGATGGCATATGTTCATGATTTCCATCTTAAACTCATCCTTTCCCCAAATATTCCATAAAAACCTATGAAAATCATATTAATTTATTTTTTTAAAACAAATATTTTAATATGAGAAATAAATGAAATAAAAATACCATTAGTCTACATATACTCTTAAAATTTTTACTTTTACAAAATAAACTTTGGGCTCAAGATAAATAATTTATAACCAAAGAAATAAATTTATCTTCCCCATGATTTTTATAAAACATTTCATAATAAATATTAATGGTAAAATTAAACTCATAAAGGTTTATTTTAAAATATATAGAACTCATGATAATTTATACATTTTACTCTTAAGAATAAGTATAAACATCCATTTAAACATTAGCTCATTAGGTTACCTTGTGAAATCATAATATTTTTTTCTGGAAACCCATATAAATCATAGATAAATCTTGTAGTTAAATTGGGAAATAACTTTCATTTAAATCATACAAATAGTATAACTAACATAATAAATTCAAATAATCTCTTAGTATAAATCTAATTGGTTAACTCCATCCCTTTACCCAATGCTTTAGAGAACTATATCAGGCTCACTAGTACTTATTCTGTAATGGAACCACAAACCCTTAGTTTAAAAAGGAATCACCCGTACTTATATTATAACATAACCACCCATAATCATAGATAATTACCAAAGAACCACAAAAAAATCTTTACACCTATATTTTTTCATAAAAATGCTCGTTTCACTTATAAAAAAACATTTTTTGATATCAAAATGTCCATTCCATTTAAAATACTTTTTGAAAATACTCATAAAAATTGGATTTTTTTTTATTTAAATGAAAAAATAAAATATTTTAAAGGTATAAAAAATAATGTTTTTAATGGTGGGATAAACCGTTTATGCTGTATATGTTATAATACTACATTCATTTTTCCTTTTTTTCGTGAACTTATATATACAATATGCAGAAAAATTCCCTTTGAAAACATATAAAAAAAATGTAAAAGGTGATATAAAATATTTTTTATAATAAATCCATGTCTGTATAAATACATCAATTAAAAAATTTAATAATTAAATGAAAAAAATATTTAGAAAATAATCCTTCAAAATATTTAAAACGAGGATTTTAAAGTAAAGTTCCCCTTACCTCGAGTTTGAACCATCATGTACATTATTTTAATTAAAAAATAACAAAATTATGTTAATTTTTTACATTATTAAGAAACTTTTCATGTTTATTATTAATTTTATTTTATTTATTACCATGTTATATATAATTACTTAATCAATTAAGTCGACATCAGATGTTTTGATGATATTCACTTTATATATCTAGAATCAATTTGGTACGTTGAATATGGTCAAATAATTCATTATTCCATTATATTCAGAATAATAATCATGAAATAATTACAATTTTTATACATTAATTATAATTTTAAAACCTAACATGAAACATGGTTATGAAAAATTAATCATGTTACAATCAAGGAGATGGAAGGTCTTACTTATGCATGAGTAACATTGCCATTTTTCAAAGAGAATGAGATAATGAAGGCAAGTATAATTTTATATATCCAGAATTATTGTTATATAATAAATATAAAATTACTTCTTTAGATATACTTATTTATAATATCCATTTTATGTGGTCATGAAAAAGGAATTACATCACTTCTTGGAGGTGGAAATCCACACGTACACATGATTGACGTTATCATTCTTTAATGGATGGAAAGGTAAGAAATAAAAACATATATTATATTTCTATAATGATATATATTTAATGAGTATAATATATATATTAAACCCATAATTATAAACTTTTATGAGAGATGGTGATGGAAAATTAATTACATTGGTTCATGACGTGGTAGTCTGTCATACACATGAATGATAGTTTTATTTCCCAATTGTTCGAAGAGAAAGAAGGATATATGATATGACATTAAAATTAAAAATTATTAGTATATGAAAGATATTTATGTCATTATTTCAGAATATTTCAGAATATTTAAAGGAGTTAAATATAGAAATAAAATAAAATTGCTCAGTTTTGAACTATACCTCTTCTTCTAAAAACCTCATTATGTTTATACATAAATCCATCCTAGGATAGTTTTCTAATCAAACCAGAGCCAATAGGATATGTGGAGGGATATAAGTATGGTATTTGAGTATGTATTTGCAAAAAAGGATATTAAAGTGTCAAGATGAGTGGATAGAGGGTACCTGTTTATAAACTGGGGAGATGATGCACATTGTATTTTAAAAAATAATAAAATATATTAACAACTAAATTAATCTAGATTGTTCCAAAATGGGAAATTTAAGAATATTGTGTGATATAGGGTGAATTATGGATATAAAATCGAATTTATACAATCTTAGATGCTATTTTAACCTTAATCACATAATATCAACCCATGATAAACCTATTTTAACATTATATGTGGTATGATATTTTTACTATTTTACTATTTATTATGACAAAAAATTAAGTTAGAATTATTAAATAATATTAATTATGCTCATTAAAATTATGTATTCCATTTTATTAAATTCAATTAAAAAAATTCGTAGAATTTGAATTCATATTAAACCAAAAAAGTGATGAAAAATAGTTTTTCAGTAAATTATATTTTTAAGTATAATTTGTTTTATACAACATTCACATATAAAATATATTAAAGAGAAAATAAATGGATTATAAATAATATATTTGAACCATTTTTTTGAATCCATTTTAAAACAATATGGACGTTTTTAAAATATTGAAACAAAAAGGATAGTTTTCAATAAAAATCTATATTTTTGACTATACATTGAAAAATAAAACTTTTTAGAAAATTCTGAAAAATTTATCCTAAGATAATTCTGACATGATAAATTATAAATTTTAGTTTCTTTTTTAAATTTAAAATTTTTTAATTTCAAAATAAATCTTAAAAAACCATATAATGCATAAAAACCTAATTTGGTTAGAAATAACACATTTTTACTTTGGATTTAAAAATTACTTAATATTATTATAATGAATATAAATCTATAAATTATAATTAATAAATATTAATAAGACATGAAAATTAATTATTTTAATATTTCCTGGGTTTTTACATTATTCCGCCTTTTAGAAATTGTATCCTCATAATTTTTATTCATTACTTTAAAAGTGGGAATATTTTTCCTTTATTGAATTTTATGATTCCCATGTTGCTTCTTCAATAATATGGTTTTCCACATAAACTTAACCTAGTAAATTTATTTATTCTATAACACTTTCTCTCTATGGCCAAGAATCAGTATCGGCTATTCCACATAAGACTCATTTTCTTCCAATTGAACTACTTCAAGGCTAAAACCATGAGATGCATTCGACATATATTTTCTTTAGAAAGAAACATGAAAATTTTCATATAATTGAAATAAATATGGAGGCATAGAAATTTTATAGGAAACTAATATAGATATATCTATTATTTCATTTGGAATAATTAACTACAATTTTTTTTTCTCTTTTTAACAAAATTCATAACACTTTTCCATGGAGGTGTTTTAGAAATAACATGATCACCTAAATAAAAATAAATATCTTTCCTCCTATTATCTACATAAAATTTAATCCTAATTTGAGACATCATAATCTGATGATGAATCATATTAAACTTATCAACCATTTTTTCGACCAATAATTGTCTCAAAAACATTCTTTCCCTAACTTCATCCCAAATAGCTACAGTATGACCCCACTTTACATATAATGCCTAAAACGATACCACATATACACTAGAATAAAAAATATTATTATAAGAAAAATAAACCAGTGTCAGATGTCTATTCCAAATTACCATATAATCTATTAAACAATCTAAAAAATATACTATAAAATATTAATTGTTCACTCTGACTATTAATCAGAGTGAGGATAAATGGATGTGCTGAAATTTAATTTAGTACCTTGTGAATTCTGATGTCTTTTAAAAAATTTAGTAGTAAACCAATGATCACGATAAAAAAATGTATCGATGTACTTCTTATAATCTAATTATATGTTTAACATAATTTCAAGAAGTTCAATCCAAATTAATTATCTCAAATGGGAATAGAATACTTAGATTTAGGTAATCAATAACCAATAAACTTTACCACAATACTAACTTAAGATGTATTTTGGTAATATTAATTTGAAATCCATGGATATAAACTCCAATTTCTTTTTTATAACTAGAAATGTTTGAAGAATTACCTTTGGCAATTGTTATTGGGATTTTTCCTATTGGCATGTCAAACATTTCAAAGTAATATCCCCAATATCTTTACTCAATTCTTCCCACCTAAAATGTTCATGAAGGTCTCTAAATATTTTTGTTTTGTTTGGATGAATTGAAAATAGAGGGATATGATTATTTCTCAATAGTTACTTATTCAATTGGGTGCCACCTTGAAATACATAACATTTTTATGAATCTAGAACACCTTAGTTTTCAGTATAAAATTAAGGAAACTTAAATTTCTATATCAATTTTAACATTTCTTGTAAAACATAGTCTTCATTATAAGATTTATTAATCCTATATAGAAAAAATTAATGTAATGACACCTAAAATAAAATTGGTGAGTTATAGAATGTTCTATTTCTAAAATCCAACATTTTTAAAATCATTAAATAAAGGATCATATTATATATATAGCATACTTAATGTTATATTGTATTTTTGAATCAAAGCATCAACTAATCTATTTGATTTATCTAGATGGAAATTAAATGTGGAGTTTTAATACATTATTAATTGCATCCATTAGATTTATTTTATTTTCAACTATTTTTGAGTGAATATAAGCTTAAACATTTTAGGATTAATATATAATTCATACTTTAATCTATATAAATGATGTCTCATTTTTTTAAAAAAAAATTACATCTTTTAACTCAAGGTAATTTATAGGATACTTTTTAACATTAGGTTTTAATTTACATGAAGTATAAAAAATTACCCAATCATTTTGCATTAAAACATGACCCGATCCTTCTAATGAAGCATCACCATGGATAAAAAAGTTCCCATTTCTATATAGTAGGTCCAAAATTGTAGTATTCATTAATATTATTTTCAATTACTAGAAAAATTCATCACATACCTTTTTCGAAATGAACCTAACTTATTTTCATGTTAACATAGTTAGTTGACTATATATCCATTAAATTGTTTCAATAAACCACTAGTAATTGCTTACCAATCCAAAAAAACTATGAATCTAAATAACATTAGAAGGTATTTTACATTAATTAAACACTTTAATTTTAGAAGAATAAATTTCTATACCTTCTTTATTTATGATATGTCCAAAGAATGAAATCAGATGTAAAAAAAATCACATTTACTAAATTTTCCATGTAATGTATTTTCTTGGAGGGTTTTTAGAATAACCCTGATAAGTTTTTCATGATCATAATTTCATATAGAATAAAACAAATTATCATCAAAAGACACAACCACAAACTTATCCAAATATTCCTAGAAAAATATATTCATAAGATCCATGAATATTACTAGAGAATATATCAACCCAAATGTTATAATAAAAAATTTATAATTCCAATAACTAGAATGAAATGCTATTGTAGGGATTTGATCTTTGTTAAACTTTAGATGATGGTACCTGGACTCGAGATCAACCATTGCAAAATATTTATCTCCCTAGGTATGATCAATAAGGTTATAAATATGTGGAACTATATATATATATATATTATTAACAGTAATGTTATTCAATGCTCTATAATCAGTGAAATTACTCATAGAACAATATTTATTTTTTAAAAATAAAATAAGAGCACCCAATAGTGAAGTAATAAGATTAATTTAACTTTTAAGAAGAAAATAATGTTATTTATTTTTTAATTCAAGAAGTTTTAATTAATACATTTTATTTGGGGTTTTGAATTTGGGTTAGCATCAAGCACTAATCAATAATATTCTCAATTGTTTGATTAGGTAGAATAATAATTAATTGATCAAGAAAAAAATCTAGATATTGTTTTAGCAACAGGACATCATTAATATAAATAATTCAATTATTGTTAAAAACACGGGAAAGTCAACTTTTATGTCAATATATTAACATTTTCTCATATTCTTGATTTATTATCAATGGTATTAATTGATTCTTATATACTAGTAGAAACTCATTTAAGAAAATAATTATTTATCTCCTGAATATATCTTATCATGATAAACTAAAATCTAATCCACACTAAAAGTAAAATCAAATTACACAATGGGAATAAAACAATGTTCATAGAGGAAAATATTCTAAATATAAAAAAGTGAGATCTTTGTAAATTCTTATTTCCAAAATACTACACCTAAAGGTTTTTATTGAAAGTTATAACCTTATTGATTAAGGGTAAATTTTCATTTCCCTTAAAATTTCGAGGAGAAGAATGAATATATAGGACCTGAGTCAAACAAGATATTTTCATAATCTGAATAAAAAATTAGTATACCTATTACCAATTCATTTAATGGACTAACATCCACTAAAGTAGTTTCAATGTATTTCACCAAATTTTTATAATTATAGTTATTATTCTTCACATCATTCATGATCTTACTTGGACCTGCTTCTTCATAATGACCCATTTCATTTCCTTTAAAACACCTTATTTCCTGCTTACATGAACTGGACTTACCACTACTAAGATATTTTTCTTTGAAATCATGAGGCATAAGACCAAACTCATTACATCAGAAGAACTTTTCAGATTTCATAAGATATTCCCTAGTGTGTTTTTTTATCACCCATATCAAAAATTGAAAACATTATTTTCTTACCAACAGATTTCTTCAATTTATTATTCCCATTTTCCTTCCACCAAGATCTATTTTTCTCGTTATTGTCTTGAAATAAATAGTCATAAGTAAAATCCATTTATATATTCTTAACATATTAAAACAGTTTCCCAAGAGTTTTAACTAAATTAATGAGTGGCTAAAGATCTTTGGTATCTTGGATTTAATCTTGAGTAAAAATGATTAATTTTAAAATCAAGACCCCAATTACAATTTATTTAATACCTTTCCAATTGGATGAATTTTTATTCATATAAAACCATTGAATGTTCCTCCTTCTTTCTGAATTCCAAGAATTTTTCCATAATAACTCGAATAACCTTTAGAAAATACTTCTCAAGTAAAATATTCTTAAATATATCCTATTTTATGGCATCGATCTATTCTCTTTATATAGTATTCATAAACATTAACCACCATTGATTATTTTTATCTACAAAATGATAAATAATAATATTTACCTTTTTATGATCTAAGAAACCCATGACTTTGAATATATTTTCTAGAGCTTTAATCTATCATTAAAATATCTCTAATTATAAAGTTGCATTGAATTATAGAGGGTACTATCTCATAAAATGATTCACTATCAACATGTTAAACTGTAGTAGATATGGTTTATATATAGCATGAATACCACCAAAATTTATTTACCATTATAAATGAGTAATAAATACAAATAATTACTCAGTTTTAATTACAACTATTCTAGGTTACTTATTTGGAAGGATATTGTCCCCTTGGTGCCTTCCTACTTCATCATCACTATTTTAATTATGGAAAACCATTCTAAACAGATATATTTTTGATATAGAAACATGGAAATATTCAAATTCAATATCATGATAACCATACATTAAATATCTAAATATTGTTTACTTAAATTATCATGACCTATAAATCTATATATACCATTTATCTGATACCAACTATATGGTCCCAAACGTAAACAATCCATAAAACTAATTCTTTATAAAAGAATTAGTTTCCTTGATTTCCTATATATCTCTTAGGTTTAGAGCTTTATATAATTAAGTCACCAACCTTAAATAAAGAAATATTTCATCAAAAAGTGTACACTACCTCTCAGTATCCATTTTTAAGAAAATATAAGGCTTTTAAAATAAAAAAGTTTTAATTTCATGAAATATAATCTAGATTTTCACCTTGACATCATCCTTGTGTCTTATTGTTGTTAAAACCATATAAAAAAAATTTGATAACATTATATGGGAATAAAAATATTAGTAAGGTACATATAAAAATAAAGGAAAAAACTTATTAGTCCATGACTAATCTTTAACTGTTTCATTTTTAGAAATACTTATGTGCTGGAAATAAACTTTTTATTACCAATGAAACCAACTTCTATGCCCCAGTATTAAAATAAAAAAAACTAATAATAAATCTTAAAGGACAAATAAAACTCATAAAGGTTTCTTTTTAAATCATATAAAACTCATGAAAGGTTATATATTTGACATTTAATAAATAGCATAAACTCCCCTTTTAAACTTATACTCATTATATTACCTTGTCAAATCATAATATTTCTGTGAAATTCCATTGAAATCATAGATAAATAATATAGGTAACTTGGGAAATCATTTTTATATCACTATTAAAAATAGAATGACATACCTCAGAAATTCCAATAATCTATTTAGAGAAATATAACCAGTTAACTTTGTCCCTTTACCCAATGCATTGGAAAGCTATATAGGGTTCACATATCTTTGGTTTATAAATGAACCACCGATCCTAAGTTTATAATAGAACCACTAGTCATTGGTTTATAATGAAACTAATCTTCATTTTAAACAATGAAAAATAACCATAAAATAATTATATAACATGAAAGTTTTCATAAAAATACTCATTGCACTATAAGAATAACATTTCTGGATATTGAAATATCCATTCCATTTAAAGCCCTTTTTAAAAATAATGAAAAAAGGGATAAAGGGATTTTATCTGACTATAAAAATAAAATAATCTAAAATAATCCAAACATAAAATAATTATTATGGTGGTGGGAATTTTTTTTGACACTGTATATGTTAAAATAGAATATTCCCTTATCCTTATTATCAAAACATTCTCTACAAAATATGTAAAAGGATTCATTTTTAAGGGCTATTAAAAAAATATAAAAACTGATATATAATGTTCTTAATAATAAATTCATTTCCATATAAATACTTCAATAAAATAATTTTATGAATAGAGACATGGAGTTAAAATATTTATAATTAAACCTTTAAAACATTTAAAACAAGGATTTTAACATAAAATGTCAATTACATTGAGCCCGAATCATCTCATGAATTTTTTTCTTATATAATAATAAACTTATGTTAATTTTTTTACATTTATAATGACCTACTTCAACTTTATTATTCCTTTATTTTAGTTATTACCCAGTCATATATAATTACTTAATCAATTTAATTCATATCATATGTTTTGACGATATTCGACTCATATGAAAAAAATCACTCTGGTAAGCTGACTATGGTCAAAGAGGTAATTATTATATCATCTATAGAGTAACAATCATGAAATAATTATAACTTTCATACATTAATTATACTTTTAAAACAAACCATGAAATATTGTTATGGGAAATTAATTACATTACAATAATGGAGATGGTAGGTCGTGTGTATGCAAGTGTAACATTTTCATTTTTCAAAGAGAATTAGTGAAAGAATGTAAATATCATTTTATTATTTCATAATGATTATTATATATTAAATGTAATATTTTTTATTTAAATAAACTTTTATATTGTAACCATGTGATGTGGTCTTGAAAAAAGAATCACATCGCTTCATGGTGGTGGGAATCCATATATACACACCAAAGACTTTAACATTTTTGAATGCATGGAATGGTAAAAAAGAATATGATATATTTTATATAGAGAATGATAAATATTTAATTAATATAATATATATATATATATAGTAAATACATTAGTATATTCATCAATGTGAGGTTGTGATGGAAAACAAGTCACATCAGTTCGTGAGGCGGTAATCCACCGTACACCCAAACAGTGGTCTCGTTTCCCATTTAATGAAAGAAGGAGAAGGATATAGGTTATTATATTACCATAATTACATATCAGTATATCAAATATATTATTTTTATTATTTAAAAATTTTATTTTAATATTTAAAGGTCTTAGTAATATAAATAAAATTAAAACTCTTAATTAAGAACTATACCTCTTCTTCATACAACCTCTTTATGTTTATATATAAGGAAATCCAAGGTTAGTTTTATGATAAAAAATGAATTTATAAAATGGTTATGGATTAAAGGAAGATATTTTGATAGGTATTGGATGATAAAAAAGGTTATTTTTGTGTGGAGATGAGAGGATAGGGTGGTTCTTTTATAAGTGGGGTAGAGGACATACTTCGTATTTATAAAAAGAATAAAATATATTAATGTATTATACAATACAAATGGATAAAAAATGGAACATTTATGAATATTATATGATATAGGGTATAAATATTCCTATAGAATATTTTTTTGATGTTTTTAAGTAATTTTATCCCTTGTCACTTAAGTTTACCCCTAGTGAACCTGTTTTAACCATATCCATAGTAACAACTTTTTACAATTTTTACTATTAATTATGAAAAACAATTAAGCTGATGTTTTTGAATAATATTAATTATTACGATTAAAAATATTGAAAATATTTTATTAAAATCAATTCATATAAGTGTAATAATTTAGTTTAAAATTAACTAAAAAAAACGTGATGAAAAATGATTCTTCTAATTTTTTTAAGTATAAAATTGATTTTATCAAAAATTAAATTATAAAATTAATTTCAAAAAAATAACTGGATTATTAATAATATATTTAAAATAATTTATCTTTTAAAAAATTTTAAAATAAAATGAATATTTTTAAATTCTTGAAATGAAATGTTAGGTTTTTGTAAAAATTAGTAATTTTCAATATTCATTGAAAAATAAACTTTTTAGAAAATTAAAAAAAAAATACTAAGATAATTTTTTCATGATTAATTTAAAAATTAAATTTTTTTAAAATTAAAATTATATAATTCATAAATCAATATTTTGAATGAAATAATATAATGCCTGAAAACTAAATTTGGTTTGAAATAAAGACTTTTCCCTTAGACTAAAAAATTACTTGACATTATTATATTAAATATAAATATATAAAATGTTATTAAAAAATATTAATAATAAAATAAAATAATTTATGTTAACTTTACATGGGTTTTTAAACTAGTTAATTCACCTCATGTGACAACCATTTCTATTTATCTCACCCTTATATATTCTGCTGATGATTTAATGGGATTTGTGTTGGTGCCAAATAGAAGGAGAGAGATTTAAAAGAGTGGATGTGTGTGTGGGGGTGTGGGTGGGGGAGGGGTAGGGTGATATTTAATTTTGAAATAAATTTAAGAAATAAAATATTTATTGTTTTATCAGAGTTATTTTGTTAATATTGTAGAAAAAAATTAAAAAAATTGACACATTGATTTTTATAGTGGTTCAAATCTAAATTATCCCGGTCCACACTTCACCCCAATCACATACGAAGAGATATGGTACCCACTATAACCACTACAATGTAATTATATAATGAATTTTACACACTTGGAGGAAATAACCAATTTCAAATAAATTTTCTCCATGGTGGATTAAACCCAAAACACATACCATTTTCCCATATGGAGGCACACCCCAAATAGTCCGCCTTTTTCACACATGGAGGCACAAAATAATTCTTGAATTTTCTATGGAATTCAAAACCCAAAATCATAATTTTTAATGGTTATTATAAAACATTAAAATTATGAAAAATAAATAAATAAAAAGAAGAAAATCCATAGAACGAGATGAAAGCTTCACATTTTGCGAGTTAATGAAGTAAGGAGCTCTTTAGTAGCAAAGGATCAAACAATTATTGTTCATCTGAGAGTAGTTGTTGGTCACCAAAGTATGTCACACATGTATAGTTAAAGAATATCCTTATCCTCCTGTATCTATCTAAATATATTTAACTTATCATATAGATTTATTCTGTGTATATCAGATTAAAATAATTAATCCCATTGTAATTTATCTTTCCTAATGATGTTTGTATTTTATTAATGGAATGAATAAGAAACATATATATATGTGGGTCATTTTTATAGTCTATAATATTAAAATTAATCTATATAGTGATAAAAAATTAGAATAATTTATAAAATAACTATAAAAATTTATAATCAAAATTAAATCCCTTTGGAAAAGTCCCATAATGTATATGCAAAAAATGGTACAAATTTCAACAAATTTTAATTTGGAACTCGTGTTGCACTAAGAAACCAACATGAATCTTCATAGCACTTGATAAAAATATAATTCGATATAAAATTAATTCAAATAAGGTTACTTAGAATTAAAATAGTCAATAAGTATTTAATTAAAATCAATAAAACTGTATGAAACAAACATGAAATAATTCATAATATAAAAGTATAAATAAAATAGAGTATATTTTAAGCTAAAATACGGCAAAGGAATTAAGTGACTGTAGATTGGTCATAAGGAATAATCAACAATTTTCCAAATTTTCACTCATAGTGACATCAATAAATCTCACTTCCAAACATTATTGAATTTTCACTTACAGTCACTTCACTCATGGCCACTTCCCAAATTTATTAAATTCCCACTCACAATAACATCACTCAGGGTCACTTCCAAACACTGTCAAATTTTGACTCACAACTATATCACTCAAGGCCATTTCCATTTTTTTTGTTTAAATTTTCAATAATGGTCACTTCACTCAAATTCACTTCGAGACTTTGTTAAATTTTCACTCATGGTCACTTCACTCAAGGTCACTTCATCAATTTTTCAAAATTTTCACTAATGACCATTTAAGTTAAGGTCACTTCTAGATTTTTCAAATATTCACTCATATACACTTAACTCAAGGTTACTTATATAATTTTTTGAAATTCTCACTCATGGTTACTTTACTAAAGCCCCCTCCCTAATTTTGTTTTTCAAATTTTCACTCATGGTCACTTCACTCAAGGTTACTTTTATACTTTGTCAAATTTTTAGTCACGAACACTTCACTCTAGGTCACTTATATAATTTTTCAAATTTTCACTCACAATCACTTCACTCAATTTCACATCTAGAATTTTTCAAATTTTCACTCCCAATCACTACACTCAAGTTCACATGATGATTTAACAAGTATATTTGAAAACTCAGATAAGATAAATATTATAGTGTATGATAAATTATAATTATTCCAATTATAAAAAATAATAATAAAATTGATCAATGATTCAATTCAGTATTCCCACCATCTTTGATAATTACCAAATATTTGTCAATTACAAAAATTTATCACATATTTTGAAATCAAAAATATTTATGGTTTAATGATTCTTCCCCTAAGAGAAATAGTCATCCCGAGAAAAGAAACTAACAATTAAAGTTAACAATTTAATATCAAAATATAACTATATAAAATAGTATAAATTATTTTGGAAAGATACATTATAATTATTAAAGAACTATAAAAGTTTTTCATTATTTTCCATAAATGAACTGAATAGTAAGAAACTATTTAACTAAATGGTAGTGAAAAAATATAATAAAATAGATTAAATACACACACTCTCGAAATGGAACAAATCTAATTTATTTTCTCAAAATTAAATTCAAAATCCCCCTAAATATATACTATATGACTAAATTTCCATCATTAAAAGTACAAATTTGATTTTATCAAAATTGACTAAATCTAGGGTTTTAGTAAATACATCATCTAACAATTTTTATAAAGAAATAAATTATAGATTTATATTTCCTTTTTGAACATAATCCAAAAAAATGATATATAACATCAATTTGATTAGTCAAATAATTTGTTAAGTTATTTTTAGAAATAGAAGTATAAGAATTATTATTAGAGAGAATATGAATATTATCAAAACCAAAGCCAAAATCAAAAAGTGTTCACTTAATCCATCAATATTGAGTTCAAAAAGTTTTAATTTTTTAGATTCAATATTTGAAATAGAAATATAATTTTTATTCATTAAAGACTATGAAAAAATATTTTATATGTAAATTAAACATACATGAAGTACTTTTCTATCTATCTTTTATCCACAAAAATCATAATTAGAGTAAATTGTTAAATCAAAATTAATTCAAGAAGGATAAAATAAAAAAATATTCAAAGAAACTTTAACAGATCTAATAAATATTTTCATATATTTAATATGAAATTATTTAGGTTCACTTTGAAATATAGAACACTTGAAAACCTAAATGATAAAATCATGACTGAAATCGGTTAAGTGTAATTAACTTCCCATCATGCTTTTATAGGTTTTATTATCAAATATTTTATATTTATGTAAATATAATTTTAAAGTCATACACATGAGATTATTTTCTATTTAATAAGAGTTTGAAAAAATATTTTAATATGGTATTTAGTATACTTGGATTGAATTAGAAAAATACCATCATTTCTTTGAAATATTTTCGAAATAAGGAAAGTATTAAATTCTATAATCATACTCATATCAAATTTAGAACACATAAATTATAAATATTGATTTAAAATATTTTCATATGATGTTTAAAAAAATATTATCAACATAAATTTTCATAAGAAATATATCATCAGATCCTTTCCTAATAAAGAAAGTAGGACAAACTTTTCCATTATTGAAATTATTTTTGAAAATAAAACTAGTTAACCTTTTATACCAATATTGAGGAGCATGGTTAAAATCATATAAATCCTCATATAGCTTTAAAATATTATCTGGTTGATTTTCATTTAGAAAACCTGGGGTTTTATACTTATTCATAAATATTTCCATTTAAAAATAATTTTTTAAATCCATTTGAAATAATTTAATTCCACGAAAAGTAGTATAAGTTAATAATATCCTAATTGATTATAATATATAAATATTTCACGAAATTATTCATAACAAATAACTTGTTATTGATAATATAAAGGAGTTACAAATGTAGTTTTATTTTTAATTCCGTATTCATTAATTCTTTTCTGAAGATCTATTTTGTTTCAATAACATGATAATCCTTTGGTGGAAGAACTAAAGTCTACACACTATTCCATTTAAAATGATTTAACTCATCTTGTATAACAAAGATCCAATTATATTTTTTAAAATATTCTTAGGTATAAATTCATAAATAAAAGAGTCATAAATAAAAATATTCATAATATATTTTATATTTAGAACATTTGATTCAACATTTCCAGTCACATTATCTATCAAATTATCTCTATGAGTATTCCAATGTTTTTCATTAAAAGGTTTAGGTTGAGAAGAAATATTATTGTCATAAATATGTATATCATTATCATGTGGATATTTTTCTTTAAAATTATAATATATGAATTCATCATCATGTTGAAAAACAACATCAAATCTTTTATTCAAAATTTTTTATCAAATATTACATGAATTGATTCTTAAATAATCAGGGTTAATTTATTTTATACAATATATGTTCCAATATTATTTTAATGTACTATAAAATTTCTTAATCATATTTTGTGTCAAATTTATTAAAATAATATTTTGTATTAAGAATATAATTTTACATCCAAATATTATGAAATAACCAATTTTTTGGTTTTTCCCCTTCCAAATTTCATAAGGTGTACTTATCAACAAGGGTATTCAAATAATTATATTGGAAACAAAATAAGATGTATTCAAATCCTCTATTTAAAAATATTTAAGCAAATAAAACTTATTTTATATGGTATTAAATATTTATTGAAGTGTTTTTTTTACTTTTTGATATAACATTTTGTAATTTTTTTCTAAGGGATTAAAAATTGTGAAAATACCCAGTTTTTCACAAAACTCGATAAATTATAGATTCTATAATTCACCACTATGATCAGTTCTAATTTATTTATTCATGTTTTTTCATCATTTTGAACCAATTTAAAAAATCGATAAAATTATATTATGTTTTAAATTTTGGTGTAAGAATATCAATCCATGTGTATCTAGTAAATTTGTTAATAATAAAAAAACAATATATCTTACTTCCCAAAATATCCAATTTAATAGGAATAAATAAATCTAAATAAATAAAATCTTGTGTCCTTGATATTTTTACTTCCATAATTTTCTTGAAACAACATTTATGTTGAAAACCTTTCAACCATGAATCACATACAAAGGTGCATTATAGTTAATGTTCTAGTAACTATAATTTTTTTGGTTCATAAGCAGTCTATGCATCAACCTAATATTAGACTTTTCCAACCTACTATGCCAAAAAATGTTATTTTATTTGATTTGATTTATTCATCTGATATTTTGATCAGTTAATTCAGAAAAATTAATTGAATAATTATTTATTTTTCTATTTTCATAAAACAAAATAGATTTATCTGTAAAGAAAATGAATTTATAATTTTTAAATATAAGAAACATTACATCATCATAGAGGTTTTATATTATTATGAAATTATTTTTCAATACTTTAAAATATATAACACTAAAAATAATAACAAAATTTAAAATTCAAACCTCACCGAGACCTTTTACCTCTCATTTAGAATTATCACAAAATGTAACATTACTGCTATTATATTTAATGAATCACAAAAAATTAAATATATCACCAGTCATGTGTCATGATTATTCACTATCAATGTACCATAAATCCTTTTTTAATTATCCCATCACACGATTCCTATTAAAAAATATTTGAAATGTTTTTGGTACCTAAGAAAATTTGGGTCCCATGGGATTAACATATGAATTGTTAGGAATCCAAAATTATTTCAGACATCTGTTTACCATAAATTTATAGATATATAAGTATTTATTTTAGATCTATATTTTTAGATTTTATGCCTTCCTAGATATATTTCATCATATTTTCATTCTTCGTGAGAATATCATTAGGTTTTATCAGAAGGTTCTTATATAAAATAGTGATCTTTTTTAACTTTATTTTCAAGACATTAAAATTATTTTAGAAATTAATTGATAATAGTTTTTTTAGATTCATATTTAGAAGATAAATATCAAATAGAGTTACTTACTTGATTTGATGAATCCATTCAAAAACAATTTTCCCATTCCTTTTTGTTTCTAGATTCTTCAGGAGTACTTAAATCCTCACTGAAACTCTGTCCTACTATCAATACCTCATTTTATTTATTTTATTGAATCCTATTATTTTAATACTTAATTTGTATTTTAAAATTAGAATTTATGTCCTCCATTTTCCTATAATCATAAATAATTATATCATGATCATCATTAGACTTAAAATTAGATTCCGTATTCTCCTTGCATTCATATTTAGGACAATATTTTCAGAATATTCTTCAGTATCCTTTATTCCTTATATATCCTCACTTTTTATCATATTTATTATTATTGCTGTCACTAATAAATAACAAAAAATTAGAATTGTAGGTAGATATATTTGATTTAAATGTAATTAACTTTTCTTTAAATTATCTTCTTCATCATGATTATTAAGTTCCAACTCAAATTGTAATAATGATGCAATAAGCTCATAAAGTGTATAATCCTTTAAGTTCTTACTTCCATCTATAATAACATTTTATCACAATACTACTCAAAAAGTTATCTACGTAATCTTTCGAAAATACCAAGGATTTCAAGAGTCAATCTGAAATAACTCATACCATTTACAATACTGTTTTATCTAGGTAATATTTGATTTATAATTCTTCTTCAACCATATGAAATTATTGATATTATACTTTTAACATGACCAACTCCATTATAATATGATTTTCTGAACCAAGATGTGTAACTAGAAGAATTTTATTGTTGTCATGAGTATTTTCACATGTATATACACCACTAAAATCATTTCTATTTATTAAAAAAATATAAAATTTTCATCACATTACAGTTCCAAACATACTTTACAGTATCAATGTCAACTAATGATTAAGTTTTACCTTCATGAAACTTGTAAGGTTTTTTCATGAATTTTGAATCATTAATGATATGTTTCATTAAGAAAGCTTCCATATAAGATTTCAAATATTCATTTTTAGTGCTATTAAAATGAGGTGGTTTTTGATGCTTCCATCCCTCACTTGAACCCATTCCTTCCACCATAAATAAGATCATTTCCCCTGATGATAATTTCACAAAATTTTTAGAACAAATAAAGAATATATATATTGATCTTGGGGTCATGTTCTTATACCAATTACTGATCCCAAATGGATGATGATAAATTTCCAAGAGGGATATGAATTAGAAATTTTTTAAAAAATAAAAAAAATTAAATATTTAATGTTATATCAGATTTATTATGGAAATACAGAAGAAAAAATCAGTTAAAAGAGTCAGACACAACAATTGTTATAGTGGTTTAGATATAAATCATCCTATATCACTATTGACCCCTCTCATTAACCAAGATAGATTGCAACCACAATAACCACTATAATGGAATATTATAATGAATTTTGAACCCATGGGGACATAATAAAATTACAAATCCTTTCTCCCCAAATGTTTAAACCTAAATAAACCTTCATTTTTTCACTTAAAGGAACTACCTGAATAATCTTCCTTTTCCCAGATAGAGGCACCAACCAATTCTTGAATTTTTTTATGAGAGTCACAACCCACAATCCTAGTTTTTAATGGGTATAATAAACCTTTAAAATTACATGCACAGAAGTAAATAGAAAGAAGTAAATCCCATGAAAAAGATAAAAGATTCATAATATTATAGGTGAGGTATAAAGGAGCTCTTTAGAAGAAAATGATCAAATGATTATAGTTCGACTGATCTTAGCAGATGGTTTACAAATTATGTCACACATATATAGTTCAATATTATCCTAAACCTCATGTATCTATCAAGATCTGTCAAAAAACTTATATAGAGTTCTTTTGTGCATAATATATTAAAAGCATGAATCCCATTTAAATTTATCTTTCCCAATGATGAATATGATTTATTAGTTTAATGACCTTGAAAAATATATCCACATGGCACACATGTATAATATGTAAAATTAAAATCATTCTATACACTGTTAAGCAGTTAATCCTATATAAAACTCTTCCAAATAAAATTCCTTACTATTAAAATAATTAATAATTACTTAAGGAATAATTAATAACAACTTAAAGAATAATTAAATTAAAATAAATAGTTAAAACAAACATAAAGTAATGGAAACACCTTAATTTCTTTGGAATTTATTTTTTTGAAATAAATTAAATTTCTTTGATAGCTTTTATTACACACAACACCATGTTTTATCAGACCACGATATATTATTAATACTATTTTTAAAACATGATCATTATAGCCTAGATATTAAAATTATAAGAATGAGTAGTAACAAATACGTTTTAAATGTTAATTATAATTGTTTAATTAAAAGAAAACATATTGATAATAATTACTTAATTTCAGTTAATGTCTTTATGGGTTTCAAAAATATTATGTTCTTAATAATTTTTTTATTTTATTCTTTTTTTTGAACAAAAATAAAATATATATTTGAAAATTTTATAAAATTAATTTGATAAAATAATAATAATTTTTGAAATAATCATGTTGAAATTATTTTTGGGTGAATTTTTTATAATTTTCTGAATATAAAAATAATTTTATGAATAGTGAAAATACGTAATTTTAATAGAAAATTTCATTTTCATTTTAATTACTTATAAAGATAAACTATATTTTAAATTGGTTCTAAATTAAAATTAGTTCAATTATATATATATTAATATAATTTTGGTCATTGGAATCATTTTTATGTTGAATTTTGATTTAAAAACTTTGTAAACATTTCAATATTTTCTATTTGAAAACCGGCTTTCTCGTCGCGTTTTCTAGATTAATTTTATACTAAATTTTTACACTTATGTGAATGAAAATTTTAAAAATAGGTTCCATATTTTTAATAATAAAAATTTATATTATCTAAGAATTTCAACTTAATTTTTGAACACAATGAATAATGAAAACTATAAAAATTAATTTGTGGGGTTAAGGTAAAAACGTTGTTACTAAGGTTTAAACTAATAAGATAAGTGTTAAAATGACATTAAAACATCAATAAAATATATGGTGTAAAACACCTAATCGTTGTTAATACTCCATTTTGGAGCCTTGTGGCATGTGAAAAACATGGGCACACCTTTTCCTTTTCAAAAATTACAAGCGTGCCACTTAGCTCACTTATAAAGGGCCTCCCCCTCTCCTCTCTTATTCACACCTTAAAAACACTTGGGTTCATAAAATACCATACCAAATTACTTAAAAAAATTTCTCCTACCATCATAGTATTCATATTTTTTAGAGAAATCAATCCTAGTATGGATTTTTGTGCATCATATAGAGGTTACCCGAAGAATAGGTTACATTCTTCAACGATCATTTTTTGTTTTATTTCTTCCTAAAACTCCTTTAATTATTGTTAAAAAATTAATATATAATAAAATTAGTATATTACATATAATAAGAAGTTTTTATTTGAGGTTAATGACCTAGAAAAATCTCAACTTCCTTCTAATTGATTATGAAATCATCATTCATGTGTACGACAAACTACCGCCTCACGAACCAATGTCATTAATTTTTCTGCTACCACATCTCACGGTTGGGTATGATTATGGATATAAAGTATATATATTATATTTATTACATAATTATAAATATTTACTAATTATATCATATATAGATTTTACTTTCCATTATGTAATAATATTACAACGTCGCTCGTGTGTACAATGGACTACCGCCTCACGAAGCGATGTGATTCATCCACACTTTACATGGAAGTTGTTAAAGATGGTTTTAATAAAACATATTGGATTTATAAGAAATAAAAATTATTATGGAATTTCAATATTTTATTTTCCATTATTTATTCAAATCCTTCAAGAAAATGGTAACAACATTCATGCGTACGTATGGTCTACAGTCTCAATAAATAGTGTATTTCATTTTCCATCACTTAATTTTATGGAATACTCTCAATACATATATAATTAATTGATATGATATTTATTTCACAAGTAAAATTATGGATATTATATAACCATGATCAAATTAATATATAAATACATGACAAATGAAAACATACATGAAAAACAACGCCGTAATTGCCCAAAAGATGACTTTAACTTGGATTTGTTAATAAATAAGTAATAAAAGGGCATAAATAAATAATATATAGAATTATAACTATTATTATGGTTTTATAATATATTTATAATATTATTTTATTTATTATACAAGAGTTTATTATGTGTTTTATGTAATTAGAGACTTAAGGTAATGTATTTTTTTGTCGATTTTCTTTCTTTGAGACATATGTTATATTATATACCTATATTTTTATGAGGGGTATATAAATACCATTTGACCTATAATACCATGATTTTATTTATTTTTATGTTATTTTGTGTTTCATTTAATGATATTCCTTTGCGATGCTTACACTTCAAAGTTACCAAAGTTGTAAAAAGTTTATGTTACAATCTCTTTGTTTATTAAGATTGTTATTGATTTTGTTTTCGATAATAAAATCACATGATACATATATTAATAAACTCTTAAATTTTATTATTATGTATTTTTATTAGGATATTACATGTTTTACCATTATTTTCCTCTTTCTTTGTACCCAAGAGATGAAAATAATGTTTTTAGGAAAATTGTCTTTATTTTCCTCTTCGATCGAAAACCCATTTTTTCCAAAACCATGTTTTCTGAAGGTGTTTTAATTTTTTTTAATATTATAAAAATTATTTACTGTATGAATGTTAATAAATTTTTTAATTTTTTTTGTAACATGCACAACATGAATATTATTTACTGTTGTAATGAACACTCAATGATTTAAATATTACCTTACAAGTATTAAAATAAATTGTAATGAACATTTTTCCTTAATATTGGTGAAATTATTTTATATTTTTAAAAAATTATTTCAAAGTGAAAAGGATTTGTTTAAATTTTTTGTCTTTTAAAAATTGTTTTTCAATGTGGAAACACTATTTTATTAAATAAAAGATCTAAATTATTTTAAATGATTCCTTCATAATTTTTAATGTTTATTTTTAAAGAAACATATTTACAAAATTTATTTTTTAGATATTTATTTTCAAATAAAAGTTATCTTCCTCAATAAATGTTTGAAGTTATTTATCTTTAAAAATATTTTTCTATCTAAGATGATATTATTTTATATAACTTATGATTTACTAGGGATAGTAACCAAGGATAACATTATTATTATTTCTCTTAATGGTTTATTATGATAAGATGTTTATAAAACCCATTTCCTTTCTTGATTTACACAATGAAAAAATTATTATGAAAACTCTTTCTTTTTCCACCGATTATGATTTTATGAGATGATGAAATGAATTTGAAACCTGCATATTTTCCATAAGTTATGAAATGATGAATTTTTTATGAAATCCATTTAATTTCATGATTTTTGATATGATGAATTTTTTATGATCTTGTTTCACATATAAATATGGTTTTCATTATGAGATGTGTGGGACCTGTCTCTCCCTCCAATGCATTAGTTAAAGATTTATATCATATGAGATCGAAAAGACTTGAATGAGGAGTCAACCCAGTTTAGTATTCGACATTTCCTACTATGAAGGTCTTGAGAGTGTACCTTGACTACTATGACAGTTTTAAAGGTGATCCCATTCAACTATGATAGTCTTGGTAGTTGGCCGTGACTAACATGGAAGTTATTTTCTATACTTATGTGTATTCCGCAATTACATGTATTATGATAATGCTATTATCTCATGGCTTATGTTATTTTATTTCCTTATGAATAATGTATTATAAACTTCCAAGATTTTTCAAATTTATAAATATTATGATCATTTTTGTCAAGGGTATTATTTTCAAATGTTATACTGATTTTCTCAAACCCTTATGATCATTTTATAATTATATGATCTTTAATATAACACTTTCTTACCCTTACTGATCTTCTTATATCATAATTTTATTATGTTTACTTTTCCATGGTTATAAAAAATGGTTTTAAGTAGGGTATTTTTTGTGAATAGTAATAAATGTGAAGATATTTATGTGATATGTTGAAGATCATTCAGCATATTAGAAGATTTTATACCTAGTATCCTTAGTCTCTAAACTATTATGGTCCTCCAATGTGTGCTTGTGTGAGGTATTTAATATTCATCAAAAAAGATGTAATGTCTATTTTGGAAAATCTTGGGGTGACATATTAATTCAAAATATAAAAGTATAAATATAATAGACCCTGTATTGAGATAAAATATGATAAAGGAATTAAGTCACCAAATATAGATTACATGGTAGGTTCAAAAAATTTCCAAATTTTCACTCAGGACCAATTCCATCAAGGTCACTACCAAAATTTGTTAAATTTTATTTCACAATATTTTTAGTCAAGGTCACATCTATAAATTATTAAATTTTCACTCATGGTCACTTCACTCATGGTAAGATCCAATATTTTTCATATTTTCAATCATGAAAACTTCACTCAAGGTCACTTACAAAATTTGTCAAATTTTCACTCATGTTCATTTCACTTAAGGTCACTTCTAGAATTTTTCAAATTTTCACTCATGAAAACTTCACTCATGAAAACTTCCCAAAATGTTTAAATTTTCACTAATGAACATTTAACTCATGGTTACTTCCATATTTTTTCTAATTTACATTCATAATAACTTCACTTAAGGTCACTTCTAGACTTTTTCAAATTTTGTCTCATTATCACTTCACTCAAGGTCACTTCCATATTGTAAAATTTTCATTTATGGTTACATCACTCAAGGTCACTTCCATAATTTGTCAAATTTTCACTCATGGTCACTTAACTTAAGATCAATTTCCGACTTTGTAAGATTTTCTTTCATGGTCACTTAACTGAATTTCACTTCCACACTTTGTCAAATTTTTACTCAACGTAACTTCACTCAAGGTCAATTCATGATTAAAACAGAATATATGAAAACTCAAAGTAGATAAATATGAAACTGTAAGAGAAATCAAAATTAGTGAAATTGTTGAAAATATTAATAAATTGGATAAATGATCCAATTCAGTAAGTGTTATGTTGAATTTAGGATTATATAAACATGTAATGTAATAAATTTTATATTAATACATGTAATTTATTAATTTAGTATTTTCATAATATTTAATTTTAAAGAATTAATTTAACTGAATAATAATTTTTTTATTTATAATTTTTTTTTGATAAATTTTAATTAATAATAATAAATAAATTTTATATATCCTAAATAATTATGAATAAAATCATTTATGGTCTCTTTTTATTATAGAATTAAAATTTTCTATATATTATGTATTTTTATCTTAATAAACTAAATTTATATCTTTTAAATAATAATTATAAAAGTTCTAGTTTTCAAAAAAATTAAAATCACTCATTTCAAATTAGTAATTAATAAGGAATGAAATAAATTTCACTTAATGATTTTAAAGATAAACTTTCTATAAATATAATTTGTTCCATTTGAATTATATTTTGATTTAAATGATAAAATTTCAAATATTGAAAATTATTTTCATAAAAATGATGTTATTTTTTTACAAATAATGTCAAAATTATAATAAGGTTACTTTTTAAGAATTTTCTGTAAAGATTTATTTTTAGGTGAATAATATAAAATGCAGTTTTTACAAATACTGTGATTTTATGACAATATTAGTTTATTAGAATGATTTTTTATTAAAAATATTTTAATTAATAAATATATATTAAAAAATACAAATAATACTTCTATGAATATTAATTTTGAAATAATATCTATGTTTGTCATTTTAGAACCGAATACATTTTTTTTCTAAAACTGTTTTTAGGCATTATACATTAATTGTTTCAAAATTAATTTTTTTCACTTTTATATATTTAATATTATAATTTTTTTATAATTTTGAGTCATCATATACATATTATTTAATAAGGGTGATTTTATTTTTTCCATAAATGTAATTTGTCGTGGTAGAAGTTAATTATGGTAAAAAGATAAAGGGTAAAAAGATTGGTATATATCAAATCATATTCTTTATTCATGTAGATTCTAGGTGGATAAACTAACACTCCTTCAATATATATTATTTTATATTATTATATCAAATTTAATTTGAAATCTATATGTATTTAATATAGTGTTTTGAGTATTTTGAAAAGTGCGACCCTCTCACTTATAAAAGGAGATCATCACCTATGTCATCTCCCTAAAACTTTATCCATTTAAATCAACATAAATTAACCCCAATAACTCCCTAATAATATTTATCATTTTGTTTTGTCTCACTAAAATACTACTATATGAAGTCTCAAGGGGTTTTCCCAAGGAGTAAGGTTGTTATAGAACTTTTCTGAAAGTCGAGAGTTAAGGTAAGGGTTTCTCATCTCAATTTTTATTCTTTGAAACATATGGAATATTAACCACTTATTATATATTATTTGGTTTGAATAATTCCCTATATATTCTATTTTCATACGTATTTTGAATTGAAATGGATTTAAATTTCCATCTTAAGTCCTGTTTTTAAGGGTTTTTGAGTAAACAACTAGCAAAGTCATAAGGGTTTTATTAACTTAACTCATTTTCTTTGATTTATAATATTTATTCCAATACATAATTTTTTAAATTTGGTTTTATTACTCCCTATGTTATTATTATATTTAAATTTCCTTTTATATTTTTTGAAATGAACTTTTTTCTTTAAATATTATTCGTTGATTAATATCATTCATATAAAAGTGTAATGTTGTTAAGAATAATTCCTATCCTCTTTAAAGAATAATTTTTTTTAATATCAATTTTATTAATTTCTTAAAATGTTTTAATTTCTTATTTTTAAATACAGATATGTATTATATCTTTTTATTTTTATATTTCTCATTAACACTTTTCAAAAATATGACTTAGTACTATTTTTAAGATTTTCTTTCACTAACGGTATTTTAAAATATTAATTTTCTTTCCATGATTGTATATTTTAACTTGAAATATATATTTACAAAAAAAAATTTATTTATTTTTAAGGATCAATCATTGAGATTTATTTCTAAATAACAAGAGATTTTTTTTCATGTAAACTTTATTAAAGATTCTTTTCAAAGAGACTTATAACTTCATTTTTCCTCATAATGTTAAAAATATTTTAAGAATTATTTTTTTTATGTTTTCACATTAACTTTAATATTTATGCCCAAGATATTTATATAATTTTGAATTATGTTTCATGAAATAATATATAAATACACTTACTTTATAATTCTTCTGGTTTATTTAATTTTAGTGTCATCTGATTAAATTCAGGATATCATTTTTATGTAATACCATTTCAAATTATACAAAAACCAATTTTATTTCCATAACATTTCAATATATGATTCATATAAATTTTTATATGACATAAATGTATATGGTTTATCATTTTGAGATGTTTTATGTTTATTAAATCCCTGATGTGGGTAGGGTATGTTAATTTTATTTTAATGCATTGGTGTAGGTTTTATGATTAATGAGATAAGGATGATTCTTTTGATTTATTATTATGTTCACAACATGATGTGTTTACATTTTTAATATGTTCCCAAAGTTATGAGTTTACATTATTTTTATGTTAATAGTGAAATGTGTGTACATTTTTTTTATGTTTATAATGATATCTGTATAAATTATTTTTATGTTAACAGTGAAATTTGTCAACATTATAGTTATGTTTATAATGAGAAATGTGTACATTATTTTTATGTTCAAATTGTGATGTGTGTACATTATAATAATATTCACTACATATGTATGTATATTATTATTATATTCACCACATGATTTTTTTACAAGATTATTATGTTCACAATTTGATGTATATTAATTATATTTATATTCACAACATGATTCATGTATGTGACACCCTATAGATCATAGAAATTTCTAATTTTGAGTTTTTTTATCTATTGTAAGATTCTAGAGGATATCTGGATTTGAGGGTAGAAAATTTGATGTTTTAGGGAAAATAAGCCTGAAACATGTTAACACCCAGTGGATCATAGAAATTATTAATTTTGATATTGGTTTATCTATTATAAGGTTCCTGAGGATAACTAGATTCGAGGGTCGAAAATTTGATGTTTCAGGAAAAACAAGCCGGACACATGGTTTATGAATAGAATTAGTGCCAATACTATTGTAACTATGTTATATGGATATATCAGTTATATTATAAATTTTAACTATTTGATAATGGTTTTTAAAACTGTGTGGCTACTCCCATGAATTCATGTTACTTGGTTTTGAAATGAAAGTGGCTCACAACTTGTCTAACATTGTGGCCTAAACATACAACCCAATACAAAATAACTAAAATGTAAAATTATCCCAATTACATTGGTTATTTAAACTCTAATATATTACTAATCTCTCACTATCTCCAACTAAACTGTCCATTACAATCTACAAGACTCTCCCCTTAATTAATTTGTTATCCTTGATTGTTTTTTGTGGAACTTATCTTGGTATGTTTAGTTTTTCCATTGAGTTCTCCACTTTTTCCCTAGATTTATTCTAATATCTCTTTCCATCGATCTTTTCAATCCTAATTTGGATGTTATTATCATATCTAAGGTTTTTTATAGAGTATTTATGAATCTATTTATAGATCTAGGATTTCAAGGATCGAGTCTCTTCATTTACAATTAGTGGCTTTGAAGGCAATGGGGATTTCATCATTCTTTTGGTATGTGTATCTATACTATGGTCCATATCTTGGCATGAATTATGTTCATATAATTCCCTTTGGTTTTTTTGTATATAAAATTTATAATTTAAATCTTTTTGAAGTGAATTGATATTTGAGGTCTATGGAAATGATTTTTAAAAATGGGTTCTTGATGAAAACTATTTTGATACACTTGGTTATTTTAGTAAATAAGATTAAAGTTTATTTTGAAAATGAAATGGTTTTTGAATAATTACATTGGAGCGGTGTCACTATAGAATATTTTTATGAAAATGTGTGCTTGAAATGAAATAGATCTATTGTGGAAAATGTATACTAAAATTTGAAATCAATTTCTTGAACATAATGACGATGTAATAGTTCATTGGGAAGACCTTGGGGTATGGGGGAAAACTAGAAATATCTGTGCCCTAGTGGAGTTAGCTGTCACTAATGGATGTTATAGAGGGTAGCCTTTCTCGAAGACTTAGGTTCCTTAAATGTAGTGTTCACTTATGTCATCCTGTGTTTGTTTGTCTTAGTTGTCTAAAATCTTATGACGTGATGTTTGATTTACTAGTTTGATGATACATTTTATGTTTGTGTACTGATATTAAAATTTTCCCAAATTTTAGGGATATTTCTGATTCAAACATATTTTAAAGAATATATTATGACTCAATGATATTTTTTTTGTAATATTTCATTTTTATTAGAATATGACATGATTTTGAAAATAAATCAATAGGATTATTTTATATTTAGAAATTATTTCTTCTTCAAATGTTTTCAAAATTGTATTTATATGAGAACTAATAGATTTATGGGGATATATGTTTTATAGATTTTTTGGTATCCTAATTAGATTTATTTATCACACCCTACTTTTTTTACTTTGGTAATTTGATTCCTTGGTCATATACTATACAAGTAAAGGGAACACACTATGGGCTTTATGATGGGAAAATTCAGGTACTATTATTTAGTGAGCAAATTTAGTGTATTATAAATTGGTATCGAAGGGTTTGTTTATCATTTAAATATATGATTATAATTTTGTGTTACCCTCTTTCACATGGGGGTTATTGATAAACTAGATCCAGTACTATCACAACTGAAGAGGTAGTGGGGGAGTGTTCCAGGACAACTCACTTTTATCTCAATCCTTGAGTTTCTATGAGAATTACATGATTGTACAGTATCCTTGTTTTTAGATTATACTTTTGGTATTTAGTTTCCTAAATCCAGTTTTTAATAAATGAATTTAATCCCATTCAATATGGTTTTAATACTATTTATTTTTTCATGGATCATGCTACTTGGTTTTCCAAGTTGGAACATCTATCCCCAGTGTTTGTTTTCAATGACTATTTCAAGTATAGGAGGTTTGAGATGGGATTGGTGTATGATATTTGGTTTATTTTGATTCTTATGTTCCTACTTGTCCTCTTGTTGGTTTTTGAGATGTAAGATATTTCTGAGGCAAATATCCCTAGGAAGATAAGAATATTTGGAGCATTGATGACCACAAGAGGTATAAGGATTTAATTTTCCTATCAAAAATGGAAGTAGGGTGACCAGGGCCAAGGTAGTGACTCAAGTGTGTAACAAATATTCGGATAGGGCAAGATGGTGTATTACCAGTGTGGGAAAAATAGACACCCCAAGCTTTATTTTAAGGTAGCACTCAGGGTATGTCATGCATGTAGGAAATATATTTATCGTAATTATTTTTATGAGAGATAATCCAAGTGTAGTACAGTTGGGTAAACCTTAAAAATTTTATATTAGTTTATATATATCATAAAATGGGTGTGATATCATCTTCATTCCAAGGTTGACACCCAGGTAATGTTGAAAGTTAATGATAACTCTAGATGCATCTAAGTAGTTTATTGTGCACTAGAGGAGTTAAAAGAAGGAATAAATATTATAAGATGTACATTGTTTGTAGAATATTCTATGGATTTATACTTCTTTGATACTGGTGAAACTCATTCCTTTAGATGGTCTATCCCATCAATTTGTTAGTCTTGTGTTCAGTGGTAATGACTTTTATGATGACTCTTTCAACTCTTTTGTGAAAGAAGTTGGAGTATGGTTTTAGATGTCTCTAGTGTTAGTTAATGACCAATAAACAGAAAACCATTTGGGGTTTTCTAGTTATTTTTCCCTAAATCTTTTAACTTATCATTTTCATTTATTATATGTTTTGGAATAATTCGATATTGATTTATATCATCATTGATTATAGTTTCTTTATTAGAGCCACTCATTCCTTTTAGGGTGAGTGAGATACTATATTTGGGAGATAATGTACCATTATTCCTTTCAATGATGTGATCTCATTCCAATTATTATATATGTTTCTAGTTTCTTCTCATCAACATCTAATTGGAACTCTTCCTATAGTAGTGAGTGAGTATCCAAACATTTTTCTAGATGATTTCCTAGGGTTTCTTCCCATGTGGGAAGTTGAGTTTTCTATATAATTGATTCCAGGTATGAGGCCCATTTATATTCCTCTATACTATATGGAAACCACTAAATTAAAATAATTAAAGGTTCATCTTAAGGATCTTGAGGGTAAGGGATTTATTTGTTTGAGTTTTTCACCTTGGGAATCACCAGTTTCCTTTTCATAGAAAGTGGATGTGAGTATCCAACTTTGTTTTGATCACTATACATTCAAAAAACTAATTTTATAGAAAAAATACCTCCCTTTAAGTATTATGTAAATTTATGATCAAATCAAGGGAGCATAGTGGTTTTCAAAGATTAATATGAGATTGGGGAATGAACAGTTGTGGGTCTATGAGGAAGATATTCCTAAGTTGGCGTTCAGGAGACGGTATAGGTACTATGAGTATTATTTCATTCATTTTGGCCTTACTATCACTCATATGAGGTTAATATATTTAGTTAATTTAATCTTCCTTTTATACATTGATTATTTCATCTTTTTCTTTATGTGAAATATCCTTATTTTTTATAGATTATAGAAAGACCTTGAGAACCATTTGAATATTATCGTAGGAATATTTAAAAAACATCATCTATATAGAAAGCTATCCAAATTTTGGTTCTTGATTAATGTGGTGAATTTTTGGGCAAAATTATTTCTATGAAAGTATCTAAGTGGATCTTGAAAATATTTAAGAAGTTATGTATTGTGTGTGACCCAAAAATGTATTTGAGATCCAAATTTTCTTGGGATTAAATGGTTATTATAGGTTATTTGTTTGATACTTCTCCCAGATTGCATCTCTAATACTAGAGTTAAACCATAAGGGTGTGAGGTTTTATTATACAGATTAGTTTCATATATCTTTTATGGAGTTAGAAGTGTCGTTGTATTTTTCTTTATTTTTTATTCTTCTTAAGATGGATTTGTTTATGATGTTTACTGTTATGCCTTAGGTATAGGATTGGGTTGTTTTAGGATGTGGGTGAGATAAGAAGTATCTTATTTCTCTTTTAATTTATGTCTTTTATGAGAATAACTATCATATTAATGATATTAATTTTTAGGTAGTGATGTAAACTCTTAATACATGGTGCCAATACCTTTTAGAGGAGTGGTTTACAATGCATTCATACCACAAGACTCTGAAGTATATCTTCAATCAGAGGGATCAAAACATGAGTTAGATACAATAGATAGAGTAACATCAAACATTTTATTTGGATATTTCATACACCTTCATGATAGGAAACGTGGTAACAAATGCTTTGAGAAGATTTTTTTTACTAAGGTAGTGAAGGAATTAATGGAAGAGTGGGGTATTATGGGATTATTTAATTAGATTAATTTGGGTGATGGGGGAGTTTATAAAAATGTATTCATCTATTTTTCTTGAGTTGGATCATTTATGGATGATCAGATTCTACTTGTACAAGATTAGGATTTAGATTACTAGTATGTTATAGGGAATCATTATGGTTGGGTGAACTCATGAGAGTGGTCTCAGTCTCCTGATGGCGTGTTTCACTTTTGAGGTAGAATTGTTGTTCCAATTACACTAGGATATGAATTGATGGATGATGGAAATTAATACAACTTAAATATGCACCATAAAGACACCATGATGTATCATGACCCGAGACATAATTAATGGTGGTTGGGAATGGGATGATTGATTGTAGAATTTGTGTGTTTGTGCATTTCGTGCTAGAGAATAAATACATGACATAAGTGGAATGATAATTTACGTCAAAATTTTCCCATTACAATATAGAATTTGGGTGATATTTCCATGTACTTTGTGATTGGGGTACCTTATACTCTTTGTAGTAAGGATATGAAATTAGTGATTATTTATTGACTCATGAAATCAATACATTTCTTATCTATAAAGGATTCAATGAAGGTGGAGGATATTGGACACTTTATGTGTGGGAGATTGTCAAAAATAATATAATTCCATCAATTATTATTTTATACAGGTACCTTCACTTCACATCTTACTTTTGTAGTGGATTTTAGGATAATATTGGTTCTTAATTGAGGTTTAGAATGACTTATCGTCCCCAGTGGATGAATTCCCTTAAAATTTCATCCAGATTCATGAAGAAATTCTTCAAGAATTAGAGCTTGACTTCAATGGATCATATGGAAAACATATTACCTTAACCGAGTTTACCTATAAAAATTATTATTATGATTATATTGGAATGAGTCCATTTGAGTTGTTTTATTGTAGGTCCTATAGATATCCAATTTGTTGGGGAGAGGATAAAGAATGATAGCTTGTTTGACTAATCATAATTCAAGAGATGATGAATATTTATTAATTGATCATTATAGAAAAATGATAACAAAAAAGTTTCTAGAAAGTGTGTAATGACCGAATCCATTTGGTGATGGATGGTAGGTGATATGGGTTTTCCTAGGGGTTCACATCAGTTTGGATATAGATACTTGGGGTAGAAAGCTAGGTTAGAACACTATTATTCCAACCCATTTTATATTTGAGATAAAAAAAGGAACGTTGATTATCAATTATACCTACATACTCATTTTCATCTTATCCATGATGTGTTCCATGTTTCCCATCTGAAGAAGTGTCAAATGGATATATTCGATTTGTCAAGTGGGAGTATATTGAGATTTAACCTGAAACCTCAGTTTTTAAAAAGCCTATTCAGATAGTGGAATGATTGGATATGTTGTTTTATGGAAATAAAATCCCATTTTTTTTATATTTTGGTAGTTTTTCAGGAAAATTTATGATACATGAGAGCATGAGTCTGTGATGATGTAGTAATGGCCTTATCTATTATTTGGTTCATGATCTTGAGCCTTTATGGCTACGTAATGATTTTATAGTGGGGAGAATTTTGATAACCTCTAGGCCATAATCATTCTTAATTTCAATCATGGTATATATTTAGTGATGTTCTAGATGATTTAAAGATTCTAGGGTTGAAAATTTAGTGTTTCAAAGAAAAAATTAAGGCACGCAGTCTAAGAACATTGTCAGTACTAGTTTTGGGGTAATCGTGTGATAAGGATTTATTGGATATATTGGAGATTTTTATATTTTTAGCATGTTTTATAAATTTTTGTAATCTATTCCAATAAAACTATGCAACTTTATATTCAAGGGATAATACATAACACATTGTTTGTACAATGTTTTTCTAACCATGCCAAATGATATGAACTTCTTAAACAAAAAATTACTCCAATTTAATTAACGTTTTTTTAACTCTATTCCCTTTATAATCTCCCATTATCTTGAACTTTAACCTATATAATGATCCGGAGGACTCTACCCTTATTTTCCATCTAACCTTTGATCATATTTTGTGGATCTAATCAAGGAATGATTTAATTTTCTCTTGAATTATCTTATTTTCCCTAGATCTATCATCAATATCTCTTTGTATTAATCTATTGGAGCCCAATTATGTTTTTAGTTTCTTGTTAAAGGATTTTGATAGATATTTGACAATGTTATATTTAAATATAGGCCTTCATGGACTAGATCTTTTCATTTCCCATAACCATTTTGAAGCAAATGAGGTTTTCTTCATTCTTGATGTAGGTGTCTCTATCCTATGGTATATCCATTCGAATACCCTATATTATTGAGTCTCCGTTTATTTTGAATTGTGAAAATGATAAAACTAAATTGATTACATGTGAAATTATAATTTAGGGTTATATTAATGTTTAGAAAAAGTGGTTTTTGATGAATACTATTTTTATATGAATGGTGTTTTTGATAAATTTACTCAAAGATGGTTTTGAAAATGTAATGATTCTCCAATCATAGAAGAATTGTGGTATCACTATAATTTTTTTTTGAAAATAAATTCATGAAATTAAATGGGTTTGCCTTAGAAAATTTTATATGAAATGTGAACTTTTTTTCTTTAACTAAATGATCATATTAAAAATCTAGGAAGACATTGGGTATGTGGTGAAACTATAGATATGAGAGACCTAGTGGAGTTAACCATGACTTATGTGGTGTTTAATTGTATCATTTACAAGGGACTTAGGTTCTCATATACTATATTTAACCTACGTTCTCTAGTGTTTTTTTATTTAGTTGTGTACACCCTTGTGTTGTGATTATCCATTTGGTGTTTTGAGGATTCATCATGTGTTTATCTATTAATATGATCATTTTACCACTTTTTCTTGATATTGATGTTTGAAACCAATTTTATATATCTGATTATTACTCATGGATATTTGTTATGTAAAATTAATTTGTTTATTAGAATATGGAATTTTTTTGAATGGAAATCTAGTGAATGATTTTATATCTTAAAAAGATTTATCTTAGAAATTTTTTCAAAATAATTTTTATATAATAAAAAATGTATGCATGTGCATAGAAATTTTATTGATTCTTAGTGGTATTGTTCTGTGATTTAGTGATCACACCCAACTTTTTCCTTTAGGAATTTGTAACCATAATCTTACAAGACACTGGTAAAGGGAATACCATCATGTAGAGGAAGACTCAACATGATCATGTTTCCTTTTAGTGGGTTAGGATGTTAGTGAAATATGGTCTTGTAGAGATTGACCCATTGGTTTCTCTAGGTTCCATACTTATTGCCTATCTATTTTTTTCTTAATTATTATTTGATTGTGGGATGCAACCTTTTTAGTTTGGTTGTCTTCGATATATGATGTTTTCTGGTTATTTTCTGTGACACTCTAGTGGTTTCTATGATATTCTATGTTTATTTAGGGTGAATTAATTCCCATATTTCATTATAAGATACCATAATTCTTACATCCTACCTATGCTGATGGGGAACACACTTCGGGCCTTGTGGGGGACCTATTTAGTTGACATTATTGGTTGACTTGGATTGATATGTTATAGTATACATTATTTTTTTCTCATAATATGATACATATAGGTTATTTTTATTTTGAAAATATGGTTCATATATATTAGTGTTGTATTTGAAACATTATACATGTGATTAGATAAATGTAACTTTCTGCACATAGTTTGATATTCTATGATTTGGTACATTCAAAACTCATATTCTAAAATATATATTTGATCATTAAATATTACACGTTCTTTTATTATTCCAATTGGAAAAATATTATAATCCCATACTCCTTTTGAATCAGATATTTCTCCCATGATCATGTATTATCACATTATAATGATATATCTGTTGGTGACATATTTATAAGTTTTCCCCTTACTAATAATTTTATATCACCCCTTCTTTTGATCCCCTTTTCCTCAGGGAATTATATACACAGAAATATTTTGAAGGAATTATTTTATAGAGATTATTTGTGGGATATGTTTCAGAAATAATGTATACTAAGGTTTTTCAATAGCTAATCTCAAAATTAAATAAACCATTGGGTTATGAGATTATGATATTATGGTTACAAGTATTGTGAAATGAAGTCATGTTTATCTTAGTTTACGTTAGTTGGTTTTAACACCTATTTGTAAAGAATATTTTTTAGCACCAGAACTAATATTATAGGTCTAGGGCATCTCAAGTGTTGTTTTATTAAAATAACAAAATAATATTTTATATTTTTAAAAACACCCTGGGTATGTCACTAAAGATATTTTAGATGGTTTTATACATTTCAAAAGCTATTTTTTTATTTCTAATTGAATTTAGATTACATAAAAGGAATTGTTGAGGTTTTCATTTTTTTTCACATAATTTTTGTAATTAGTTTTTGATGTTTCCAATTTTAGAAAGTATTTATTACTCCCTTAGGTAGAAGATTTTTTTGGAAGAAAACTAGGAATTAGAAAGTAATGATATCATAATACATTTTGTAAGAGTCATAATGATTTCATAATGATTTCTTTCCTAAGTGAGAAAACTGACTAAGTTTTGTTTTATAAGACTTATAAGATTCCTATAAGACATTCTATCTATCCATAAAACTTTTCAATTTGTATATATTTTTTTCAAAGGTAGGAACACATAAGACTTTATGAGTTTTCATAAGTATTTATTTTTGAACATATGTCTTTTTAGTCAGTAGAATTTTTTTGGAGGGATGAGTACACAAGACTCATGTGAGGAGTATATTATACTTATGATAATTATGTAATAAATTATATGCCTGTAAATGTATTAATTTTGTGTCATTTCATATGAATTTTGATCCATGTAATACTTTTTAGTTTGTTAAATTTAGTAAATTCATTGAACTACAAGGATTTCATAATACTTACTATGTATTATGAACATCAGTTGTACAGAAAATTCCAAAAGGAATGAAGTTACAGAGTCATAAAAAATGATTAAAATTGAATTATAACACTCCAATATTTAGTAAAATTTTATAGAATACTGTATCTATGACTTCAAAAATAAATACTTTGATGAATATTAAAAGTGGTGATGATGGAATTGAACATCAATGTATAAAACATCACAAATGAGATTGTGATGCATGCTAAATGAAGGGATTAAAATAATCATATAAAGGAGAATAAGATTAACTAATGAGAATAACTAGATGAGGAAGAATAAATCCCAATATTATTCTATAAAATAAAAGACTGTTATGTTTTGAAAAGATTATCCATGTTGAAATATATTAATGTTGTATCTTTTTTCATATAGTAATATATATCGATCTATAAATTGGTTATTTATTGAATTCTTTTAAGAATGATTTTCTTGGGCCTTCAAGAATAATTACATGGATAATTATTCAGCATAAATAAATTAGGAAATAAATATATAAATGTTATTCTGAAAATATCAATGGAGACAAATAGTTGATGAAAAATTAATGTTATTGCGATAATGGGAATACACCCAAATGGTGGAATTTTGGAAATATTCTAATATGATGGTATAAATATTGATTAAAATATTATTTATATGTTAAATATATAGAAAATATATTCTATAATAAAAAATATAAAAATATAAGAAGATATATAATGAAAGAACTTACGAGGAAGGGAATGGTTAACATGATACTGCTTTAAAAACATGATCATTCTTGGAATCCAAGAAGAAGAAGAAGAAGAAGGTAACATGATTCTATTGATCAGATCTATTTAATTAATGAATAAGGATAAGAATAATGGGGAGTGGGATATATAACCTATAATTTGATATATATTTTTCATATAATGTTATTGATAGAGAAGAATAAGTTCGATAGAGATTATGACACTACTAGTACAATTCTTGATCTGGGTGTCAAGCCTTTTAGATTGAGGAGATACTAGAATATTGGTAATAACCAGAGATCTAGTGTTATATAATTAAAATATTAGATTATTAAAAATATTTTATTTTTGGTTATTTAAAGTGGATGAGTTTCATGTAGTTATATTGATCATTTACATGTAGTCGAATTATCTATTAAGGAAGGGGTTCCTATCATATTGATAAAGTGATATCTTGAAATGTTTTGAGATCTATTTAAAGTGGTTAGGGGATGTCTTGCAACACTAGTTAGGAGACTGAAGACCATGGGATGTAGTATAATTCTAGTCGTATGTCTGGAACCATTATTTGATGTTGTGAAATTTCTAGATTATCCAAGGGAAATGGATATTGAACCTTCACTAAGCTTTCCTCTAGGGTAAAATAAAATATTTATAGTTTTTAGGGGAGGATTATACCATCTCAACTCCAATTATAATCAATTTTTATGATTTAGTGATAAAATATTTTTCTTGGGATAATAAATCAACACATCATGGATTAGGTTTATCAAACTGGGAATGACCATTTTAAAAATATCATGCACTGATATTTATGTTATTTTATACATTGAATATGGTATTGTGTGTGGGGTAAAATATTAATAGATATACATATCATAACTTATAAACGAGTTTCAAATACCATATTGGTAAAATTTTATAATATTAGTTAGAAATTGGTAAAAATATGCCAATATAGATTCAACCCATCTCGGTATACCTATACCCAATCCTGGACATTTCAATTAGTATCTTAATAGATGGATTCTTCTGGTTGGATCTAAATTTTTTATTTCCATGGGTTTTATATGAATTTTTTGAGTTATGGATATGAATAGTGTTTAAAAAAATTTAGAAAGAAAATCTAGTTTCTATCAATATCAATATAGTCATGGAGGCTTCATACAATACTATAGAATAAGAAAAAATGTATTCAAATATTTTTAAGAATTGGTCAATGATGAATGAATATCAACCACCATTTGAAGGTAATCAGGTTTGTATTAGTTCTAATAAATCTATTGCATATGATACTTTTAGTGAAACAAGTTCGATTTATGATGAGTATAAGTCCATTCCATCTATGAAAAAATTGTACTAAGAATTCTAGTATTATATGATGAAAATTACTATTCATGTATTCATTCACATATTTACATTTATCAGAAAAGTACATGATATAAAAACTCAGTTGCAACTAAAATCTAATGCAATTGAAGACACTTTAGTTAGACATTTTAGAAGAAGTAAAAATATCAAAAAAATTATTGAAGCTAAAGAATAATATATTTTACTTTGAAATGAAATATTTTATTTGGGTGAAGAAATGCTTCAAATGTTTCTTTGTGAGAAATCCATAATTATAGAAGCTATCCATGCATCAGAAAAACTATAAAGAATCTCTATAAATTTAAAATATTCTTGTATAGAGGTTAAATCAATTATTATAAAAGTTATATATAATTATCTACCATAGGCGATTCAAATGTATAAAAATCGGATTAAAATGATGAAAAGTTAAAGTGAAGATATGGTGAGATTATATAAAGACTAGAATAATTATCTAAAATATTAATGTCATGAGTTATAGGTAAGTATGAAATATATAATAAAAAAGCTAAGATAAATATTCAAATGTTATTAATAGAATAATGTCATCCAAAATTTTTTTTACTGAGATACATTCTTATCAACGAATTCATTTGGATGAAAGAAGATCTTGAGATCGTCTAGTTATCCATATACTAAAAGATCATGAAAGAAGGTATCCCATAATCCATTTAATTCTATTTTCCCTAATGCGATTTTATCTTCTGGTGTAGGTTTACAGATAAAATCAAGAATAATATAGGTCTAAAAGAGTTCTAATAAATCCAAATACATATTAAGGGTGGATTTAATAAAAATAACTAATAGGATCACCCCAATAAGTAATTAAAATAATGGTGAAATTTTCCATAAACAATATGAAGTAAAATCTAGACATACTACTCTTAAAGAAAAAAGCAAAAGGTTTTCTGGCTATTACTAGAGTTTTTGGAGGTTTAGGAACAAATACAATGAGTATTAGAATAAAATTTTAGTGAGTGAATATTAATGAAGTCCTGAAATTAGGGGGGTGGGTTGATGAAGTAAACATAAGACCTGATGGAAAAATGAATGATTCATAGAAAATGATAAATTTTTCAACTATAAATTGATTTGGATACTTAGAATATTTTTATTATTATTTCAGTAAAGGTGTTGATGGTTGTGATTGGTGATATCATATACTAATAAATCAAAATTAAAATGCATATTTAAAGAGATTAGCACATAAAGTGAAGAAGTATCTATGAAAATTTGAAAATTTTACCTTGAGGAGTAAATAAAAGAAATAAATTGAGTAGAATACTCATAAAAAGATAATGAGGAAATTTGAAAAGGATGTCTCATCAATAAGGATGATATTATTATACTATGTAAGAAATGAACACATAATAGACCATTGTAAATTGTCCATTATTGTCAATGTTGATGTAAGCAAGAGGAAATAAAATAGGCTGTCAATCAAAGATAAGAATATGATGATTTATTTATTGAAATATATGGATGATGATGAATTAAAATTTCATGATAGGTTTTATAAAAGGGGAAACCCAAAAGTTATAATAATGTTGTGTGGAAGGTGAAATATTTTTTTGACATTTTTTATATAATTTATAAAAGTTATACCAGATTAAAAGGATTCATTAAAAAATAAGTGAAAGAATCAATAACTCCAGGTACCAAGAGTAATTATTTGAAAAAGATTCTTTACATAAAAATAAGTCTAAGAATATGCCTAATGAATTTCTAACCATATAAGCAGAACATTTATAACAGGTTAAGAAAATGGGGTATGTATAAAAGAGTCAAGGTTTCTTTCTATCTAAAATAAAGAAACTTATACGATATAAGATAAAATATAAAGAGGAAAATAAATCCATACTTCCCAAAAATGTTAAAATTTTGAAAATTAATGAAAGTATTAGAATTAAGAGTTATCACTGTTGTAGAGATGGAAATAAAGGAGTTTATTGGTGGAGAAAGATGTATTAGCCCTAATGATCTCACTGAGGAGCCTATGGAAACTCACCAAATTCCCACATATATTTGGATGTACTTATTGTATAGGAAATATAAAGTGATGGAACCCAGGATGAGAACTAATGATAAATACTAAATTTTGTTAAGATTATACAACATAGAAAACTAACAATTATGGAGAATCAAATTTATTGACTTGAAAAATTCTTGAAATGCATAAATTATAATATATCAATTAGAATCATACATCAATTTTTTTTCAAATTATTCTTGGAGTTTATTTTAAAGAAACTAAAAAATGATGAATAGGTATTGTTGAGAACCCCTTAAATCCAAAATTCTAGAAATCCTTTGAAAAAACTGGCGGCTGGGGTATTTTAATAGATTTCTTATCACTTTTGGATTATTCTTAATCCAGTTATTGTGGGGGATTTATTATAAATATGTTTGGATTAGGGGAAACATTATTTAATATGAATTTTTTAATAAGTTTATTGAATATTAGAATAGGTAATGAATTAGTTGAAAATTTTATATAAATAAACCCAAAGGAATGGATTTCAGTTTGTATCAGATTGAGGATTATATATATGAAACTTTGTGTTCAATATTAATAAATCTCATTTTATACATCAATCATTACTTTTATAGCAACAGAGATTATTAATTGATAGGTAATTAAAATTAAAATTTTAATGCCACCTTTCTCTCATATGGAATTAATTAATAATTTCAATAAGGGGGAGAACAAAACAGAGTGAAAAAAAGGTTAGAGTATGTAATTTCATATCATAGAAGAAGCATGCAGATTAAATATTAATACCTTCCCTTGAGAAATAACCTTTAAATTTATTGTTAATAGGTGGAAGAATAATGAAATTGGATTTATAATTGAATTGGGAATTACTAGGAAATCCAAATGGATAGATTGAATAACCCACATGGATTAGTGTATTTGAGGGTTTTTGTTTCAATATATACATGTGATGGAAAGTCAATGTGTGCTGATTCTGGGTGATGGAGGAAGTTACCTATTAACAATGTAAATATGATACCATATATTAATGTGTAATGAGTATTTTAGCTACTACTAGGTGATAAACCTATACATATGATGATTGGTGAGATTATCTTCATAAAATATACAAGTACTAATGCTTATGAGAAGTAATTTTGACAACAATGTTCTAAATTAGGAAATACTATATAGTGATAGATTTTGTGAACTATGATTAAAGGAGTTAATAACTAGATATAATATTGATAAACAATTTAATTAATTCTTAAAATAAAAGTTAATAATATATAATGAACAATATCTCTTGAATAAAGGTTAGGAGAAGTCTAATTTGAATATAAAATGATAAGGAAGTGAAATTTTATTTAAATACTCAAAAAATAGTTTATATACTATAAGATACTATATGAATGGTGAGGAATATTTTTGAGTAAGTTTGATAAATCTTTAATTTTACTAGAGTTGTTTTTAATTAACATGATATTCCTAGGAATGATATGGGGTGGTTTTGAGAAGTTTTTAATAATTTCTAGAATACCTTTTTTTTGGATGAAAATTATGGAATGTGTTGATTCCTCTCAGAAGTGTAATATATTTTTATGGGAGCAGACTAAAAGTGGATAATTTAAGAGTCCATAGTTTATTTTTTATAATAAATAATGATTTAATCTGATTTTTTCTCCTAATTCAAAAACTGGATAATATTTTTTACAAGACTTATGAACTTCAAGTATGTATTTCAATATGTGTATATAATTTTTTTAGATAGAATATTTCAATTGATAATATATGTAAGACTTTATCTATTTTTATAAGTCTTTATATGTATCCGTATGTTTTTTAGTTAGATGATATTTTGATAAGGGATGAGCTTATAAGATTTAACTAAGAATTATATAAAACTTATGATGATCATGTAAGACTTTTTTGGTCTTTACATGTAATAATTTTGAGGAATTTTGCAAAAATTTTAAGAAACATAATACTTTTTTCTTACCAGAATTGGGACAAGTGATTGAACTACATATATTTTATATAACATACTAAGTCTTATGAAAATCAGTTACTATCTGGAAAATCGGAAAAGACATAATGAAAAAGAGTATAACAAAATGGATTAAAATTGTCAGACTCCGAGAGTTTGTAGAATTTGAGATAATACAATGTATGATATTTATAAAATAAATATTACGAGGAAAATTAAAAGTAGTAATGTTAGAACTAAACTTCAACGTATTAAACATAAAAAATTATATTTTTATTCAAATTTAATGAAGTGATTGTGATCTTCATATCATGGATAACTATATTACACAATGGGAACAACCCAGTGGGGGAGAATCAAACAAATTCTGATTTTATAAAATCATATACTACATCTTTGTGAGAAGATGTTACATGACACAATATATTAATGCCATTAACTTTTTATATAGTAATGGAGATTGATTTAATTTTTTGTTATTTTTAGAAATAATCTTGTTGATGATAATGGAAGAATTAATTGTAGAATTATCAAATAAAGATAAAATGAGAAATAAAGGGAAAAATTATTTTCCTATAATATCCGTGGTGATAAAAACATGAGGAAAAAGTAATATTATTATAATTGTGGGAACACACCCATGTGAAGGCATTATGGAAATGTTTGAAGATCTTTATCATAACCTATATATTTTATACACTTTATTTTATGTTATATTATGTTAAGGTACACACAAAACAGTCCCAAAAGATCAATAGGCCTAGTGTATTTTGGTAGTTATATTCATATCACAATTCCTTGAAACAAGAATATAATCAAATTATTTCAAAACTCAATAAAACGCCCTTAAAATTCTATTAATATTCAAAAATTAAAAGGGATAACATGAGGATTCACATAAGAACCTGGAGAGGTGTAAATCCTTAAAAGGGAATAATAAAAGCATCACATAAAGTAAAATAGTACATATAAGTCAATGTGCATAATATGGTGACATAAAATTTGAGAATAATTGTCATGATCATGGAATAATGACATAAAATGGTAATATCAAGGATTCAGAGGAATGTGTCAAAAATATAAAACATGAAATCATAAGAATCAATCAAGGATAAATTCCAAGACATAATAACATAGTAATATTAGGCTAAGAACCCATGAACCACACATGAAATCTCCTCATATGAAAATATTATTCAATTCATTAGAGGGGTATATAATTCTAGGTCCACCAGTCACATTCATATCATGTACATACATTTTAGTACCACATAGATTATACTATATATGAACATCACTAATTAATTAAAATACTATGATTAAGTTGTGTGGTTTTCAGACTTGGACATTCATAATAAATTAATAATATTTAAATCTAGTTAAATAACATTGAGTGGAAATTGGTATGGGTATTCTTAATATAGATGTTTGGAATGGAAAACTAGGAAATAATTTTGGATGCATGAGAGGTGTACATAAAGGTATATGGAAGGGATTAACGAGATTAAAATGTGGTATCTCATAACTTGAGAATCATAAATATAGTAATGGAGCCCGTAAAATCACATGTAAACATGAAAAACATGAAATTAAAATTCTTAATACAAATAAAACACTTGAATAAAGTGGAAGAAGAAAAGAATCCCTCACGTGAGTGGTTTCTTCTAATGTCTTGGGAGGAGATTCTTAAGTGCGTTAGAATAACTTTTTAAGGATTTAGATTAGTATATGGAGAGTAAATTCATGATAAATATGTTTTTTTTGGATTATGATTTTTTGGGTGGGAATTTATAGAAAATAGGGTGACTATTTATTAATTTATAAACATAGGTTTTGGACTCTGACTAAAAAAATAATCAAAGTCACAAACCTACCTATATTTTTCATATGGTTTTTGACTAAGAGGAATGGTTTCCAATATTTTATTAGTTTTTTAACTGAAATCGATAAAATAATACCATTCATGATGTGTAAGTGATTCAAGTTCCTAATTATTTTTTAAAAACCTCGAAATATATTATAGATTTTGGAGGAATGATGTAAGGTTTGTAAAATTAATAAAATTACTTCAAAAACACATTATTTTAAAGTTAAAAGAATTTTTTGGTCATAGATTGTTTTTATATAATTTATTACATAAATTTTAGGGTATTATAATTTCATAACATATACCATATATTTATACTGTATTTAATTATTAAACAAAAATTTGGGTTTCATAGAAAATTATAAAAAATTCACCATTCCCTAATTTCAATTTTCTAATTAAAAAAAGGATATTTATTTTTGTATAATAATTTTATACTTATTATAATTTATACTTGTAAATAAAAATACAAATTTATCAAAAAATACTAGTTTTTATGATAATAAAAACTTTCTCACACCTCTAAAAATTACATTGGACATCATTAAATTATAATAATATTTATAGTTAAATAAATATTATTTTGTAAGAATATTGCATAAAAAAACCTTTATTTCCAAATTACTGAATTCATTAAAAATTTAATTTTAATTGAAACAATATATTTCACCAATATATATATATATTTTATCTATATCAAAGTCTAATTGTTTTCAAAAAAAGTGTATATGGAAAGAAATATTGAAAATGGGCGAATATAATCATTATTTAAAAAAAATCATAGTACAAGGGTATAGATACATAACCCCTTATTACACCCATATATTGCCTATGGGTAAGGATTGCGATTGTAGTACATTTTCAGGGTGGTTCAATGAACTAGGTTTGGGAGGTGATCAATATAAAATTGAATTTACCCCTTAATTTTTTTTCTCATGTTTCAGTTTTGGAATTTCATCTTGGGCTTGGTCAAGGGAAAATCCAATTTATTCCATATCCCTTAGAAGAAATAATAAATGAGGTTTATATTTTAAAATTCTTCCATTCGAGACTATATATTATTTCTTCTGTGTCAATTATATTTTATGATAATACATAATATATAATAAACATAACAATTACTTTTATATTTATATTAAAAATGGTTATTATGTTTAATAGTTTGTTAATATTGATAGAAAATTTATGGCTATATTTTATGATAGTCCAAAATAACAAATGAAATATAGAGAATGTGTTTTCTATAACTATATTTCTTAATTAGGTATTTGTTCATTCATATGGGAATTTCATTTATAAAATTTTATGCAATTACATTATTCTCCCATTTAGAAATTTCAACCTTGAAATTTTATTTCATACACAAAAATAGATGAGGGTACTTCTATTTAATCACCTACTCAAGTTCCAATGTTTCCTTATAAAACTTTTGGTTCCACTAAAATAATTTAACTATATGAGTTGTCTTATTATATTGAAGTCTATATATACGATCTAATATATTCAATGATTTCTCCTTATATGAAGGATCGTTTTCCAAAAATAGCACCTCTGGATTTGGTACATGCAAGGGGTTTGGTAAGTGGTTTATTAAGAGATATCCATGGAGAACATCATGTAGTTGTGATATATTATTGGGGAGCTTTATAAGAGTGGACATCACTTATATATAATGAAGGATCTCAAAGGGGATAATGTATAAGGACTAAGTGTTTTATTTATCCCAAAAATCAGGATTTTTACACATTGATATATATTGGAACACCTTATCTCTGACCTTTTATTTTCAGTCTAATTGAAAATTGTCTTTGAATCATTTATATTGAATTTTTATAGATTTTAAGTGACAGAGAATTGTTCGAACCTTTTCTATAAAATCATGGACAAAATCAGGTCCTCTCAGCTTCTTCTCTATAAATTTATCCCAACATGTTTGAGTATAACACCAGTTCCCATACAAAACCTCATGAATTTCCCTTTTAATTACAGAATGGAAAATGTTTTTATATGTGTACTCAACCAGGGGATGGTTCTGATCACAAAATCAATTTAAATCCATTGAAAATTACCTTAGAATATCCCCTAGATTTTAAATAGTTCTTTTAGAATGACTATACACTTTAGGGGGTTATGCAATGCTACAACTCATCTCTATATAAGATACTTACTAAAGGATTCTCTAAAACCCCAAGTTAACCCTTATATCTTGATTAGATACATTGAAGAGTGGTACACTATGTACCTTTTCCACTTATCTTATGTATATCCTAGATATTTGGTTAATAGATTACATTGAATGATTGAAATGTTAATTAATGACTTCATAATGTGATCAACTATCACCCAAATAACATTATGACTTCTAGATATTCTAGATAATCCTATAAAAACTTACATAGTTATATTTTCCCATTTCTATACTATTATGGGAAATGGTTTCATCATACCCTTAGAATTATATCATTTAGACTTGATTTTTTGGAATACCAACCACTAAGATAAAAATTCTATAATATAACTCTTAATGTTATACCTTAAATTTTTTTCTATAGGTATTAATACATATTAGTTATTCCTAGATGAGTAGATAAAGATGAACTATGCACATCAAACATATGTTCCCTATCGAGTTATGGTTTTGATGGGGAACATACTGTGGTTCAAGCCCTTATAAATTCATATTTATCAAAGTTGAAATCCTGAATATTCACTAATTTTATCTATATCTCCTTGTCATCTTTATGGTCCACCTTGTTCCTCTAAATAATAGATGGTTGAGAAATTATTTTAGAAATGTGGGTTGATTTTTTTTAATTCCAATATAAATCCTTTTCATTTCCAAGAAGAATAGACCCCTTTCAATCTTTATCATGGATTGGGTTGTAAGTTCCTTTCTACTCAGAAAATATACCACTCTATTCTCATTCCTAGGATGTTGATGGATTGAACAATAATAATCTTTTATCACCTCATCTGATGTTCATGATGTCTCCAGATCTACTGTCCCAACTTATGCTGGCTTAGATCGTGAAAATAGGGTCATCCGTGTGAGTTTTCCTGATCCGCCGCTTGTGAATCATCAATCTGTGGCTTGTGATTTCAGACCTGGGGTGGTCAATATGGCTAATAGTTTTAAGCATGTGGCTAGAGATATTAGATATCTGGCTTCGTTTGGGTCACATCTATAGTCTCCATCAAAGACGGTATTGCCGAGGAGTTTGGCCTCCGAATCCATGATTTCTGATCCTCATAAAGTTATGTTGAAGGATGTTTCAATGATACATAATGACATTACAGAGGAACCAAGTGGTTGAGCAGGTTGTCCTACATCTGCGCCTTAGTTTTCTTTTTCATTGACTCCCACTCAAGTAGAATTCTTTGAAAGGGGTCAGCAGATCATGTTGATGTCAATCCTGATATATTTGATGAGAGAATTTCAATTGGGGAGAATTTTCTAATTGTGCGCCTTGTTTTAGCGAAGGGTGAGTTGTCCTGGAAGTTTGATGATCTAATCAGACGGGTTTCGTTTTTGTGGGCTTCTTCTGATTGGTGGTGTATTTCTCTTGTTCGTGGATATTTCAATTGCATTTTCCTATCAAATTCTTTTAAAATACATGCGTGGAGAATTGGGTCTCTATATTTGAAACCTAGATGGATTAATATTCATTAATGGTCACTTGATTTCAATGCTTCTCATTCAAGGAATTATTTTTCTCAAGTTTTGGCCTATTTTCATGTGCTTAACTAGATCCTCTGGAATCTAAAGATTCTTCATGAAATTGGCATGGCAATTGGTTCTCGTATTCTCCTTGACAAGGAAACTGAAGTTGCTCGGTTTGGAAATTTTTCCAGAATGCTAGTGGAGGTTTATTTGAGCTCCACCTTGATTGATAAGGTAACTATTTAAACACCCACTAATAACATCCATATTGATGTTGAGTATGAAAGGAACCCTCTTTTTTTGTACCGAATGCATGGCTATTGGGAACTCGTTGGAGTTACGTCAGAGGAAGATCTCTTGTGAGAGATGTGGGATGAAGGGTCATTAAATTGCTCTTTGTAGAATGAAACTTGAGAGGAAGAATGTGGATTTGACACAGTCTCCTGATCATGATAAATATTCTCTCAAAAAATCATCTTCCACTTAGGTTCAGATGTTGGCTTCTGGTAAATCTATTTCTCAGGTGCATAATTTTAAAGGAAAAGTGTTGATAGTGGATACATCTCTGATGAGTGGCCCCTATAATTCTCAAGTTGATTTTTCTAAGGAGATTACATATAAGGATGGTTTTGTTTTTTCTCCAACTAGGTTAGTTGAGACTAGACATGATCCTAGTATTTCTGTGGCTGGATCCCATGCTTGCACTATCCCCCAAATAAAAGTATGAATTCTAGTCCTAGTTCAGGCTTGATTGGTGGTGAGGCTATTGAGTTGGCTCCTGAATATGGGCCTCCATAAATGTTTACTGTCACCAAGTAATTCAGAATCTTTAGACCTCCTCTATGATTTCTGGGAAGTGGGGTTACATCTCTGAGGTGGAAGAGATAATGGCGGACGACGATCCTATTACTTTCAAAGACGTACTCCTTTCTTGAATGGGGACGGTTAATGATTGTTTAGTCTCCAATCCTACTCCCTCGAAGAGACGACCAAGGAAGGACTATTCTAAAACACCTCAAACTGTGTCTACATGATCTTCTAAGACTTTAAGAAAGTTTAAATATGATATTCTTAATATCCTCAATCAGGGTAAGTCCCACTCTAAATGGAAAACTGCTAAAGAATCTAATAATGGGAATGACATGTCATATAATGATATGTAATGTTTTGTTTCATGGATGAGGGCAAGTTCTTTTATTTGACCCCACCCATAACCTATGTACCATTTTCTTTTATATAATAAATAGTCAGAAGCATAGCTTTTGTCTAGACATTCTGGTTATACATGAGCCTCTTATGATCCACATATTTTTCATAGGTCTCCTTATTAATACAATTTCACTAAATATTCAATGAAAATACCACAAAAACTATTTCTAAATCACGTGCTGGGTAGTTCTTCTCATGTATCATTAATTGAAAGGAGGGATAGGCTACGAAATTTTCATTTTTCATTAGTACATAACCAAATAAGTTTTTGGATTAATTAATATAGATAAATAATTCTTATTCATTAATAGGAAATGTGAGCATAGGTTTAATGATTTGCTTTTTATTTTACTCTGTGATTCTCTCCACATATTAATCGGTCCAACCAAAATTATCTCCCTTTTACGTTTCCTTTGTTAGTGTGTTTGAAAATCATGATAAGTTTGTCAAAAATTGAAAATATCACCATGATAATCCAAGGAAACTATAGACGCCCATCATAGTTGTTATTCTTGGATATCCTTAAATTTATTCTATCATCAAAGGATCAATTAATTTCACTTTGACAGTGATAAAATTCCATTTTAATTTTACTTTATCTATCGAAAATATGCATATACTATAATTCACATATAAATTATCCCTATAAAAGGTATTCAACACAACATTAAAATTTCTCTCATTTTCCTCCTTTACTTTGAAGTAGAAAAGAATATCATCTATAAATACTACTGAATTTTTTTCACTATAATCCCTAAAAAAGTTTCATTAAGTCCACGAAGATTACTGGAGAATTAGTGAGTCCAATTGGAATCATAATGAACTTCCAAGGCCCATACCTTCTATGGAAAGTAGTCTTGGGGATAACTTAATAATTTTACTTAATAATATCCCAACAAATGATCCACCATAGAGACATGTTGGGAACCACATATCTGATCGAAAAAGTCATCAATCATTGGGGGTTGATACTTGTTCTTTATCATTGCTATATTTGGCTACCCATAATCAATGTAGTGTCATGATGATCCATCCTTATTATTTATTATAAGGACTGAAACAACCCATGATAAAGCACTTTGGTGAATGAACCCTTTATCTAGGTTCTATTACAATTTATTCTTCATCTCTTTTTTTACATAATATGTATTCTATATGGAGTGTTGGATATTGAAAAATATATGGGTATAAGTTTTATTGAGAAATAAATATCTAGGTAAAGATGTAGGATAGGAAATTACCTAGGGAATACATAAACATATTCTCTTATAATGGGAATTCCATCAAGGAATGATGTTTTCCTTTGTATCCATCATTTGAGCTAGATACGCTTGATCAAAGGAAATAACATCCATGATTTATATGGACATTTCAAATGAGATAAATAATCCTTATTATTCATTTATTCAATCATAGTATGATTAATGATAAAAAATATGATTTCCTTCTCCCAACATTTTATGTGGGTTTTATACAAGGAAATCCAATCCATGACTAGAATAGTATCAAATTCTACTAAATTTACAATCACAAGTTCAATGGTAAATTCTTCCTGTAAATATTGTTAGGGGAGAAGTTTTTTGCTTGAGGTGAAATTATTGACCCATTTTTCATTTGCACTGATAACTCAACTTCCTTTTTTTAGGTGGTGTATTAATTGTTAGAAAAAACTTTTGTGGTATTAAAGATTCCATCGAACCAGAGTAAAATAGTATGTTATAAATTATTGAATGAAAAACTAGCATACCTATCAAAAATTCATTGTCAGTATTCATATTAGAAGTTCTAATGAATATGGTCACCCTTTATCTATAGGCCTTGGTGGTTGACTTTTTCAGTTATCTTTGATAAGCGTTGGCTTAGCCCATTAGTTCACATAGTTTCCTTATTCTTTATAAGCGAGACATTAGACAATAAGATAACAGTTGAATTAATAATTCCTTTCTTTCATCACATTGGTTGGTTTATCATGTTAGCATTATCTATCTTGTTTCCCCTACTTACCACACATTATGAATTTCCTTGTCCCCTTCTTGAAATTTTCATGATGCTTATTCCCAAACTTTTGACAAGTGGGATGTTGGACTTTATTTCCACCATGAGATTTCTTCATCACTATGCTAGAATTAAAACCCAATCCTTGAATTTTATCTAAAATCTCACATGTCTCTTGAGAATATATAATATTTAATTATGCATTTAAGGAACATCAAAAAATTTCCTCATAATTTTCAAAGTCATGAATTTTGAAAGCATTGCATAGACTCAAATTTATCACACTAAAGAATAGTCAACATTACTTTTAGGGTTAATAAAAAATCATAAGGTGTATCATGAAATACTTGTGAAGTTTTACTCCTACTCATTTATGGATTCATCCTCATTTTTTATGATTATAAGGAAATCCCTATATATTTTATGTTAGATTATATAAGGAAAGTGTTTATTGAAAAACATTTTACTGAATTATTTTCACTCGATCGCTTCAATTTCTTCCATAGGCTTTATATTCGTTATCAATGTCTACCATTGATCAGATTATCCCTCCAATAGGTAGACAACCAATATGAATTCACTACTAGAAAATGGGAATATACCCACAGTTTATCAAAAAACCATGGGAATAGGGTACCCCTATACCCACGGTTTTGTAAAACCATGGGTATAGGTCATCTATCCCAATGATTTTTCAAAAACTATGGGGATATATTTTTTTTAAAGACCAATACTCACGGTTTTGTAGAACCATGGGTATATGTGTTTTATTTTTCAAGATGTATATCCATGGTTTTGGCCAAACCTTCGGTATAGGGTTTTTTGGAAGACATATACCCATGCTTTTTCAAAACCGTGGGTATTGGGTTTTTTTGAAGACCTATACCCACGGTTTGGCCAAACCGTGGGTATAGCTTTCTCGTATTATAGAGGGAAAAAAATTACGTGGGACAACAAAAATATTTGGCATGAACACAGTTTGGATTAATATAATTACAAATATACACATATAAATACATGTAATTTCTGTAGGTTGGTTGGTAAGGCAGTTAGTGTCATAGAAATCGGTCCACTGTTCGAATCACGGTGAGTTTTTTTTCTAATAAATGAGTTATAATTAATATAATTAAATAAATGTATTAATATATTAACAGAATTTCCACAGGTAAGTTGGTCAGGCGGCGTATCCTAATCGAACCGGTCACCTGTTCGATTCCCTCCGACCTCATTTTTAGATAAGCGACAATATTAATATATATATATATATATATATATATATATATATATATATATATATATCGAATATATGATTGGCTCAGTTGGTCAAAGAGGGATGTCTATTTTCTGGGCATCCCGTGGTCGAATCCTATCAGATTCATTTTTTGAATATAAAATCCCCACGGTTTCAAAGCTGTGGGGGCAGTACTGTGCCACGCTGTACAGTGGTGTGCCAAACATTGACTCCCCTATACCCACAGTTCTCCAAAATTGTGGGTATAGGCTGAGACCCCTATTGTGACGCCTTTCCAGCCCACGGTTCCAAAAACCATTGGTATAAGCTATACCCATGGTTTTGGGGGATATACCCATGGTTTTGAACCATGGGTATAGGTCGTCTTTCCAGTAGTGATTTATCTATATCAGAGCATTGAAAGACATATATTATATTCACAATTGATTTAAACCATTGCAATGCAATTAAGGGATTAATAGATCCATTGATGGTTAATGATAATTTTCATATAATGGTCCCACTTGTAACATTCACTTTCATAGGGGGATGTGGGTGTAGAGACCGAATCTTAATGTACATGTACATTATATTACTTTTTCGAAATACTTAATAAATAACAAAAACTGACACCTACGGACTGTAATAGTTTAGTGTCTTTGGAAACATGGAACACAATATTCTAATCATGGTGAAAGATCTTGAACATCTCCCATAAAGATCTATCCCTTTTTTTCTTACCGAAAACTTTTATTTATATCATGGGGAAATGAGAACATAAAAAGGGTGAGTTCGAATGCTCAGTAAGGGTAAGAATGGATTAAATAAAAAAAAACATATACATTTGAACTTTAAAACCTGAACATAATGTTTAAATATAAAAAATATTGAGTTATGAAATAAATCTTGGCAGTACGTAAGGTATAGATCATAAAGGAACATTAAATATGATGAAATATCATGGAAATGAAACATGGAATTATGGAAAACCCTAATGTACAACATATGATTTCTATAGTATCCAAGACATTGCTTCCAAGACCATCATAGTGGACAATGTCCATTATTGAATCGGGTTTACTTACCGTTCCAGCCCTGTATTACTAAACCAGATTTACTTTCCATTCTAGCCATGTAATAGCTGTGGAAAAGAACCTGTCCACACTAGAAACTATAAAACTTTTTTGGTGGAAAAGGTCACTCAAGGACACAAATATATGGATGGATCTTCTGATGTCACTAATAAAGCTACATACACTGTTTTGAATGATGATTTGAATAATTTTCATACTGAAGAAAATAAAATTTCAGATTATGTGAATGCGGTGCATGAAGCCACTGTCTCTCCCTCTAATTGTGTTGATGGACTACAAAATATAAACCCTGTTAGGGTCTTGAAACCTCATGGAAAAGATAACTCTGTTCCTCCTACTCCGGTTATAGACTCCCACAATTCTCCTCCTCCTATTGTGGAATTTCCAAGTGAGAAATTTGATGATGAAGCTCAGGAGGACCTTGAGAATAAATATTATGATAGTTCTGATGGTAGTGATACCCACCAGGAAAATGAGGATATACCTACACATATGGAAGAAGAATACCTTAGAGTAATGGAATGGATAGGGAAGAAATCTATAGTAGATGATGATGGATTCATCACCCCCAATCCCAAGAAGATGAGGAAATGACGTGACTATGCTCAAACTGAAAGAACTATAGTCACACGATCTATAGACATTTCAAGAAGTGATGGATATACCCCAGCCACATTTCAACAGGTAGAGAGAAAGAATCACATAGAAGAGTTTGAAAAAAAGAAGTATCCTATTTGTGAGGAGTTTGATTCATCTGAAAAACATAGGGATGAAGTTCTTATTAAATCATTTAGAAAAGGGGAGATCTCAAAGTATTCCTATTTAGCTATTAAGTTGGACATTTTTAATGATAGAATAAAGAATGTGTTTCAAAAATCCTCTAAATGTATCTTAGACGTTTGTGCCCCTATTCTTTGATATTTTCCTTGCTGCTCAATTGATGGGCTTTGCTTCAGTAATCTCTTGGTGATTTGTTCTGAATTCTAATGGCTTTTTTCCTCCAAATAGGACAAATACATTTTGATGGAAGTCTGTGTTGAATCTATTCTACATGCACCTGGTTGTATATGCTATCTATCAGAATTACGGATTAATGATGGTTATGATCTGTTTGAAGGAAAGACACTGCTTTTCCTGATTTCTGTTGTTCTAGTTTGTTATATCTGTTTTACTACATCATGTTTTGTTTCATGTGCTCTATGGAGGTTCTAGAGGATTGTATTAACATGGAAGATGTTACTTAGTTGTGATGATTTCTTCTTGTTTTGAAGAAGATCTGTGGGACCTTCATGGAGGGACACACTCTTTTCTGATGATGGCGGGTTTTGATGAGATGATGAAGAACCTGATAACTTGAGCTCATAGACAGGATGCAGTGCTTTTCCACTCAAATTTTGACCATCCTCATGAAGTTTCAGACTTGGAGAATGTGAAGGCTGGATCTGGATAATCAACCCAATGTTTTAAAGAAGGCTCTTCTACTTCTCTGGTGACCACATGTTCTTCAAATATTGATTTTGGTTTTATTGGTCTTTTTTACTTGTTATCCCCTTAACTCCCTGCTGGTGTAAGCTATTTACACCTTGATATTGTATTGTAACCTTTTTTTAATAAATTCCTTTGGGGACATGAATTTGGAAACCAATTCATGTCACCACCTTCTTACGTATAAACAATCTCAGATAAAAATGATATTGCAAAATTATCCCTTACCATAGGTCAAATTTCTTGCATATGTGTCCAAAAATCCTATATAGTGATTTTAAACATATTATTAACTTGTAAAAAAACCATAATAATATTTATGATATCATATATAATTAACTTAAGTCATTATATTACCCATTCATTTGTGAATTCCATATTAAAGCAATGTTTTGTGAAATATTCGTTTCATTTATCGTACGTATTTAGACATGTTGTTCTTGATTTTATTATTACTTGTATCATGATTTACTTACTTCAAAAATGTAAAACATGATTTACATAACATATATATTAAGTATATATATATATATAATAGATAGATAAATGAAATGAAACACACCGTTCATAGAGATGATAGGCCGTACGTACGCTTGAATGGTGTTTTCCTTTCCTTATTGACTTGAATAGAAGTAAGTAGATGAAATATATATATATATATATATATATATATACACAAAAATCCAGTAAAATTATTATGTTATATTTATCATTATTATTCATTATATATACTTTATAATCATTCATGAATGGTTAACATGGAGAATGAATCTTATCGCGTCGTGGAGACGGTAATCCATACGTACGCACGGGCGATGATATCACTCCCATATTTATTGAATGGAATTGGAGTGGATGATATAATACCTCAGAATTAGTATGACGTTATAATAATCATATATAGTTTTTATATACCCCATTATACCCATACAAGTGTGGTGGTGGTGGAAAAACAGATTACACCATGGCGTGGAGACGATATTCCGTACGTACGCACGCACGATGATTTCTTTCTTCTATAGGATGGATAGGGTTGCTTAATATTTATAATAACATATCATTATATGAGTGATACTGATGTTATTACTTTATAATGAAACAAATAAATAAGAGGAAGTAGAAGAAGAAATGAATTCGAAAGAATCGGTAAAGGATATTACCTCTTCTTCAACGCACCTCTTCTAAACCTCCTCTTAGGGTAGTAAAGTGGGTCTTTGAAGAAGACCAGGACCAATATTATGTTTCTAGGGAAGTGGAGAAAAGAAATGTATAGGGCTTGTCCGATATTGAAGGCTCAAAATTTTGTGAAAAGGAGAGGGATGAGGTTCCCTTTTATAAGAGAGGATAGGGGCACTTTTGGAAACCTAAACAATATTAATTTATAATAAATTCAGACCCCACTTAAAAACCACCAAAAATGACTAAATTATTAGATTATATGAGATAGGTTTGTAATCTCATCAGCCAATAAAATTTAGACATGTTTTAGGTTTATTTTGAACATTATCATTTTGATTTATCCTTATTTAATCTATTTAATTTTATTTGCGGTAATAATATTCTAAATTTTAAATTTTTATAAATACATACTTATATGTTTTCAATTTTATATAATTGGATAATTTATAACCTATTCGACCATATAATTTTTAATTAGTAATTTATAAATATTTTTTTGATTGTTAAATAATTTAATAATATGTTTTTTTTATAAAATACCAATATTGTAAATTGTGAAACTATTCATTTATTTGAATTTAAATAAAATACACACAGAGAATATATTCGAAATAAAATATTTAATATGTTCCTAACATGTCATATTAATCTATAAAATTCATGGAACAAATTAATTAGTTCATATAATATAAATTTTAATAATTTTAAAACCATTTATTTGATATTTCTCATAATAAAATAATTACTTCAACATTTTTGTATAAATATTTAATATACTTATTTGTTGCATAAAAATTAAAAATAAAATACTATGGTGAATAAAAATCTAATATATTTCATAATAATACTTTTATTCTAATTTATCTTCTAAAACACCCAATGTTTAAAATGTTATGTTTATTAAATTATGATGGTGACAACTTTGACATCATTTAAAATAAAGTAATATAAGTGTAATAATCGCTTTTATAAGGATCCAAATGGTCAAACATTAGACCTTTGGATGCTCATGGTTTATATTTACATGGAAAATAAGTTTTGATCAGGTTTTTGGGCCTTTTTATGGGTATTAGTATTATAATAAAAACTATATTATTTATTTTTTTTATTAAAAACTAATTTCAGCATCATTAATGTATAAGATATTAAAGTAAACATATAGTTCTTAAAAATTACAAACAAATTAACATGATAATGAGAAAAATTTTATATTTAAAATGAGTATGTATAATCTAATTTATATCATGTATAACCTTATATTAAAAATAATCTAATTATTAAAGATTGAGTGAGACATATTTCACTTTCCTTTAAATAAAATAAATTAAATGTCTTTATCACATACAAGTGGGTTCTATTAGATTCCATTTGGACCCAAGTATGTTTTAGGATGAAATATAATCATAAAATTATATTAATACAACTGTTAGGGTAATTTTATAATATTATATTCACCCTTAATTATCTGATTTACCTTTAACTATCGTAAATAAAATTTACTGTAGTTACTATTCATAATGCCCAAAAATAAAAGTAGCCTATTAACATAATTTAGACCTTATGATTCCAAGTATAGAATCTATTTTTTTAAATTCAAGAAATAGAGGTTTCAGTAATTAATTTAAAATTAATCCCGTTGTTGAAATAAATTTGGTTTTTGTTTAAAACATTGCAATAGATTGAAATATTGTTACCTATTAATTCAATGTAAAATTAATGATAATTACATAAATTATATTAAATGGTAAAAATATATTCTATTTATACATTAAACCCATTCAATATTATAATTTAACCATATAAATTATCTCGATGAAAAAATTTGTTTTTAATTAAAATTTAGCGTATTTTTACTATTCATCAAAATATGAAGGTTATCAGAAAAATTTCAAAAATTTATCCAGCATAAATTTTTATATCAGGATTCAACAGAAAAAGTTTAATTTGTGAAATTAAACTTATAAACATGTTAAAAACTAGATTTAAAATTGGTGCGCCATCAAAAGGTTACAAAAGAGATTTTTTTTAAAATATTATCTTTATATGAAAATTGATTTGGTTATCATACCATATTATAGAAAATGTGTAAGATGAAATATAATGTTATAAAACTCAAAATTTAGTTAATACCATTCATAACAACTAGTTCATAATAATAATATAACAATGTATCGTTGTTTAGTGAAACTCGGTATTGCGTACAACACATGCTATTGAGGAAGGTCACTCTTGCGTGAAACACAATCCAAGAATAGTGTTGCATATACAACAATTTAATACGGTGTTTTGTATAGCATAGGATAATCTTGGTGAAGCGTACAAAAAAATACATCAATGAAATTAAAAAGAATACTTCTCAGAAAATCTTGGGGCGTTACATTCTACCCACCTTAAAATGAATTTCACCCTCGAAATTCGTCGGCATTATAAATGTTTTTCTACATTAAATTTTCTTTCATAGAAACCCACATCATAAAAAGGAATACTAAAAATTAATTTTAGAAAGGAATGTTAGAAACCTAACGGTCACCCAAAGTAACTCAACACTGGGTTTCCACATAAGAGAATATAGGTGAAAATATGGATATGGAGGAGAAATCTAACCATCATGTTCTAATGAAGAGTGGTAGAGAACATGGATATGAAAAATCTACCAATCACAAAGCCATATATTTTTGATGATCTAAGGTACCATATGATTCATCAGATATGAGAGTACTAGGACAACATTTTTTGTTTTCAAGATCATTTCCCTAAAGTTGATGAATTTTTACATAAAGAGAAATACTTACTTGATTTCAGTGTAATATCATCATTGGTAATTCCATGAACAATTTCCATATCATCTCTTATTTAAAGAAATGATGTTAAATTAGTCATTCTTGAAGTATTAGCAGATCATGCGATAGAATGATAGGTCATTCCATCTATCTCAAATATAAGGTTAGAAAAAGTTATTAAATATACATAAGTCCATCTATGGTGAGATTAATTGTATATAGTTATAAAAATGGACTTATACTTAATCCATCATAACGGTTAATCAAATAAAACTAGTTTATACTAACTAGGGACTTCCTGTTGGCCAGTGGTAGGTGATAAATTCTTGTCGCACTTCGGTTGTGGGTTCGATTCCCACAACCTTGTCTGACGTGATGGGATGTCGTCCGTCCTACAGGTTTTCCTTTTTGGAAAAATATACTATTATAACATTATAAAAAAAGTTTTAGCCTTAAACAACACTATCTAATGTCTGACTTAATCCATTCTATCCTTTAGGATTTTTGGAAATACTTTTGTCCAATCTCATAGTATAAATAAAACGATTACTAGAAATGTCATCTACCGAGGATGTTAATAACATCATTTATCCCCCATATATCATATGATATATATTGTTGGTCACATTCCAAAATGTGAATACCTTAATCATGTATTCTATTGAAACATGAATTACCATAGAACCTCAGTGAAAACATGAATGCTGTCAAAAGTTAACTCTTTCCACATACCAAAATCACAAAAATTCTATATACTCAAACCATGATAGAACTTTGTAATTATATCAGTCACGAGCTCATTAATACTATCAAACATCTTATTATCTCCTTATCCATTCATTATTCACATATCATCTACTTTCCCAAAATATATGAATAACCTTTCATGGTTACCAGAACCATTCAATATATAATTTCAAATACTCAAGGAAAAACAGTAGTGTATCAATCCTTAGATTTTTATTCATTCCATAGTACCATAAATTATTCTTGACAAAAATGCAATCATTCCACTACCTTTTTAAACCATTGACCGAGCTTCATCATTTTATTCCTCAACACTTCTTTAATCTCATATATCATTTGTATTATCTTCATCGTCAACATAAATACTACCCATATGACCATAGTAATTCTCTTCTTGAGATTTTCCCTTTGGGATTTGGTTTTCATAATGACCGTACATTCAACATTTGAAACATTCAACCATTCTTGAGGTCTTATAAATACCCTTATCTTTGTCAATTGTGTTATCTGAAACTTTTCCTTTTCAATTGCTGGCTTTGTGTCCTTCTTTTCCACACCCAACGCATATTATAGTTACTTTGAAACATTATCCTTCATGCATCTTCCCAAATGATTTACATGAGGGAAATTGAACTTTCTTTCCTCTATGATCATCATGAAACTCCATCTTTCTCTAATTAACTGAGTCAGGAATCTTACCAAAGTTGAGATTATTGATCATATTATGAGATTTTTGATAATGAATAATAATGATGTTTCTCTTTACAAATCCCATTTCATTTGGAAGCTCATGAAGAATATCATTACATTGGCCATAATATTCTTCATTAACATGAATCTTCCAATTTCTCGCCACTTTATAAAACCCAAAAAGAATTGTGTAAGAGGAAAAAAGCATACTAGGAAAACAACATAATCAAGGGGGAGTGCTTTCAATCTCTAACATCTTAGGTTTAATCATGGGTTATTCATGACCGTTATCAAAATTCTAGGATTGTAACCTATACTTATTCTTAACCTTAGAGACATCTCTAGACATACCTTAGAATAATCTCTAAGGATCTCACTAAAGTTTTCGCAACCTTGTTTCCAAAGGTTAACTAAACCTTCACCTCTGATACGAACTAAAGATACCCAAGCTTGATGTACAAGGACATTACATTAATTTTTTAGAATACTTATACATAAAAAAAACTAACAACCAAGGATCTTAATAGTTTAGTTGCTTTGGAAACATGGAACACAATCTTCTAATCATGGTGAAAGATATTCAATATCTCCCATAGAGATATTTCACTTTTATTTTCTTACCTAAAGCCTTTATTTATATTCCGGGGAAATGAAAAAATAAAAAGGGTGAGATAAAATGCTTAGTAAGGGTAATCATGGAGAAAATAAAACAAAAGACATACATTTGAACAAAAAAACATGAACATAATGTTTAAACATAAAAAATCTTGAGTTGTGAAATAAATCTTGACAGTACGTAAGGCATAGATCATAAACAAACATTAAATATGATAAAATAGCATGAAAATGAAACATGTAATTGTGGAAAACCGTAAATTACATGATATAATTTCCATAGTATCCAAGGAATTTCTTCCAAGACCATCATAGTGGACAAATTTCGTTACTAAACCGGGTTTACTTGCCGTTCCAGCCCTGTATTACTAAACCAAATTTACTTTCCATTCTAGCGATGTCTATCTCATGAGATATAAATATTTTCCCAATTCATTATAGGGAGATATATGTCCCAACCATCTCATAATGAAATTATTCTTACTTATGCCACACAATAAACATAAATCATTTATCATAACCCAAAGAATGAAATGGGTTTCACAAACATCATACCATCATAACATAATCCATACAAAACAAATGGATATCATTTTATCATAAGAAAAACCAAACCATGTAAATAATAAAGACATTATAATTGAAACATAAACCTATTAAATAAGGTCATCTTAGATGGAAAATATTTTTGATAAAACACTTAAAACGAATTCTTTAGGAAAATATCCTTTCTCCTTCAAAATCATTTTCGTTTCTCAAAATTCCATGAAAGTTTAAAAGAAAAGAGTTTTTTTGAAATTAATCACAAAATATTATAGAAGTAGATTCATGGAAATAAGGCATTATGAAACCGTAAAATCAGTTCTTTCCATATAAGAAAAAAAACATTCCCCACGTAATTTTGCTGGAAAAGTCAAAAAGTACTTCGTATGGTAAAAAAAAGAAAGATTCCTTCCATACCATGTGATAAAAGTCAAAAAAGTGTAAAAATGACTTTAAAAATACATGGAATAATAGTAAACATTTTATGAAAACATATTTATAAAACATGAACCTGGATGATAAATATATCCCCAGAAAATACTTACGTATAAACAATCTCAGATAAAAATGAGATCGCAAAATTATCAATTACCATTGGTACAATTTCTTCCGTATATGTCTCAAAATTCTGTATAGTGGGTCTAAAAATATTATTAACTTTTAATAGAACCATAATAAAATTTATTATATCATATATGATTCACTTAGGTCATTATATTACCCATTCATTTGTCACTTCCATATTAAAGCAATATTTTGGGTAATATTTATTTCATTTATCATACGTTTTTACATGTTGTTCTTGATATTATTATTACTTATATCATGTAAATACATAAAAAATGTAAAACATGATTTATATGTCATATATATTTCATATATATATATATAATAGAGAGATAAATGAAATGAAACACACCGTTCATAGAGACGATATGCCGTACGTACGCTTGAAGGATGTTTTCCTATCCTTATTGACTTGAATGGAATTAAGTAGATGACATATATATATACACATAAATAAATTAACATTATTATGTTATATATCTCAATATTATTCATTATATATGCTTTATAATCATTCTTGAATGGTTAACATGGAGAATGAATCTCATCACGTCGTGGAGACGGTAATCCATACGTACGCACGAGCGATGATATCATTCCCATATTTATTGAATGGAATTATAGTAGATGATATAATATCACATAATTATTATGATGTTATAATAATCATATATAGTAATTATTGACACCATTATTACCATATAAGTGTGGAGGTGGTGGAAAAACAGATTACACCACAACGTGAAGACGGTATTCCATACGTACGCACGCGTGGTGATTTCATTTTTTCTGTAGGATGGATAGGGTTGTCTCATATTTATAATAACAAATCAATATATGAGTGATACTGATGTTATTACTTTATAATGAAATAAATAAATAAGAGGAAGTAGAATAAGAAATAAATTTGAAAGAATCGGTAAAGGATATTACCTCTTCTTCGACGCGCCTCTTCTAAACCTCCTCTTAAGACACTAAAGTTGGTATTTGAAAAATACCAAGACCTATATTATGTTTCTAGGGAAGTGGATAAAAAAAATGGACAGGGTTTTTCTGAGCTTGAAGGCGAAAAATATTGTGAAGAGGAGAGGGATGAGGTGCCCTTTCATAAGAGAGGCGAGGTGCACATTTGGAAACCTAAAAAACATTAATTTATAATAAATTCATACCCCACTTAAAACCCCCCAAAAAAGACTCAATTATAAGATGAAATGATATAGTTTTGTAATATCATCAAACAATAAAATTTATAAATGTTTTATGTTTATTGTAAACCTTATCATTTCGATTTATCCTTATTTTATCTATTTAATTTTATTTGTGGTAATAATATTATATGTTTTAAATTGTTACAAATACATACTTATATGTTGTAAATTTCCCATAATTGGATAATTTATAACCTTTTATTCCATATAATTTGTAATTTGTAATTTTTAAATATTTTTGTGATTTTTAAATAATTTAATAATTTGTAATTTTTAAAAAATACCAATATTGTAAATTTTGACACTATTGAATTATTTGAATTTAAATAAAATAAAAATAGAGAATATATTAAAAAAATATATTTATTAGGTTCCTAACATGTCATATTCATCTATAAAATTAGTGAAGCATATTAATTAGTACATATAATATTTAGTTTAATACTTTTAAATCCATTTATTTGATATTTCTCGTAATAAAATAAATACTACTACAATTTTGTATAATTATTTAATATACTTATTTGTTGCATAAAACTTAAAAATAAAATACTATGACGAATATAAATCTAATATATTTCATAATAATACTTTTAGTATAATTTATATTCTAAAATACCCAACTTTTAAAATGTTATGTTTATTAAATTATGAAGGTGACAACTTTGACATCATTTAAAATAAAACAATATAAGTTTCATAATCAATTTTTTAAGGCATAAAATGGTAAAAAATTAGACCTTATTATGCTCATGGTTTATATGTACACGAAAAATAAGTTTTGGGCAGGTTTTTCGGCCTCTTGATGGGTATAATTATTGTAATAAAAACTATATTATTGATTCTGTTTATTAAAAACTAATTTCAGCATCCTTGATGTATAAGCTATTAAGGTAATTATATAGTTCTTAAAAATTAAAAATAAATTAACATGATAAAGAAAAAAACTATTATCATTTAAATGAGTATTTATAATCTAATTTATATCTTGTATAACCTTATATTAAAAATAATTGAATTATTATAGTTTGAGTGAGACATATTTCACTTTTCTTTAAATAAAATAAATTAAATGTCTTTATCACATCCAAGTGGGTTTTAATAGATTTAATTTCTACCTAATTATGTTTTAAGACATAATATAATCATCCAATTATATTAATATAAGTTTTTGGGTAATTTGTTAATATTATATTTACACTTAATTACCCGATTTACCTTTAACTATGGTAAATAAAATTTACCGTAGTTACTATTCATAATGCCCAAAAATAAAAGTAGCCTATTAAAATAATTTTAAACTTATGATTCCATGTATGGAATCCATTTTTTTAAATACAAGACACATAGGTTGTAGTAATTAATTTAAAATTAATGCTGTTGTTGAAATAAAACGTGTTTTTGTTTAAAACATTGCAAAAGGTTGAAATATTTTTACCTATGAATTCAATGTAAAATTAATGATAATTACATACCTCATATTGACTGGTAAAAATATATATTATTTATAATTTAAAACCATTAAATATTATAATTTAACCATATAAATTATCTCGTAGAAAAAATTTGTTTTTAATTAAAATTTAGCGTATTTTTACTATTCATAAAAATATGAAGGTTATCAGAAAATGTCAGAAATTTATCCAACATAAATTTTTATATAATGATTAAATATAAGAAGTTTAATTTGTCAAATTTAACTTATAAAAATGTCAAAAACTATATTTAAAATGGGTGTGCCATCAAAAGGCGACAAAACTGCATTTTTTGAAAAATACTTCCTTTATACGAAAAATTGATTTTTTTCTCATACAATATTCTAGAAAATTTGTAAGATGAATTATAATGTTATAAAATTCCAAATTTAGTTAATAATATTCATAACGGCTATTTCATAACAATATTATAACAATATATCTTTCTTCAGTGAAACTCAGAATTGCATAAAACACATGCTATTGAGGAAGGTTGCTCTTGCATGCAAAACAAGCCAAGAATAGTGTTGCGTCTACTACAAGATAATACAATGTTGAGTATAGTGAAATATAATCTTGGTGAAGTGTACAGAAAAAGACATCAATGAAATTAAAAAGAATACTTCTCATACAATCTCGGGGCCTTATGGTGGGTGTTCCTTCTGATTCAATTTTTAATTAAAAGATTGTGTTAATTGAGTATGTATAGTCATGAATTTATCAAATAATACTCCCATCTAGCTGGGAATCTCATTTAGACAATCATAATATTTCCCATCACATTGGAAATTCATTTAGTTCCTCCTATTTCAATTCATTGATTAAAATAAAGGAAAATTAGGGATGTTTCTTTTCAAACTATTAAGCTTATAAAAGGGAAATTTTAAAACATTGAAGGGATAACCCATAAATGACACATATTACTTAAAATATTAATTTCTATGTTTCAATATGCGTTATCCAAAGTCAATTTTTCTAACATTAAATTTCACAGTAATTATTATTCCCTTGATAATGGTTCCTAAAGAGATTTTGAATTCACCAAAGTATATCCCCAGAGAGTGTCAAAACAAGTTAGAATCAAGGCCTCCTTTTCTTCACTATGTACAAGAAGAGTTAATACTCAATGAACCCTATTAGGTTTATTTCCCCTAGGTACATATCTTATAGACAAATATCCACTTATAGTATCTAAACAAGGATTTTATTGCCTGAAAACCAGCTAATCAATACTTTACCTACAGTTCAGGGTGTTTCCCATTACGTAATCATATTACTCGGGTTTTTACAAGGGTATTTTGATCATAATATCCAAAAATTACTAAAACATTCTCTGATACCAACCATGACTACCCATATATTTTATAAACTTTTTTATGAGCTATTAAATTAAGATACATATAACAGAATCTCCAAAAATATCAAGAGGAACAGTGTATTTTGGTAATTAGATACATATCACAATAACTTGAAACTGGGATATAAAAACACTATTTAAAAACTCCATAACATTCATTTAAAATTCTATTGATCTTCTAAAACTACATGGGATAACCTATGGTGTATATTCAAAAGCGATGAGCTATAACTCCTAGTAGGGGAATAATCAAAGAATAACATGAATAAATGCAGTACATGTGAGTCTAGGGTCATAGTATGATGACATAAAAGGTGAGAATCATAACAATGAACATTGAATCATGTAATTATATGATAAGATAAAGGAATGATATGAATAAATAAACAATATAAAACATGAAATCATAAGTATCAATAAAAGATAACCAACAATACATCAAAACATTGCATGCTTAGGATACCCTTTTTTATACCATACAAGGTATTTAATGTGATAAAAACAATACCCAATGCATTTGTGGGATATATAATTCTGATTTTACTCATCAAATTCATATCATTTACTTGAATTTATTTTCACAAAGATCATAAAACAATAGATCATAATTTATTAATATTAATCCCACAATTATGAAGTGTGGGATATATATATATATATATATATATATGTCTCCAATCAGTGAAGGATATTAATATCTATCCAAATAACCTTGAGTGGAAATTGGGATATGTTTTTATAAGACAAAAGTTTGGGATGGAAAATCCTAGGATGACTTCCGTAGCAAAACATGTGTATATAATGGTCTATGAAAGAGATTAATTAGAGTGAAAGGTGGTCTTTCATTACATATGATTTATAAGTACAATTATGTGATGCATAAAAATACAAGTCGACATGAACCATTGAAATGAAATGTAATGACCCAATATGTTTCATTGGAAATTAATTTCTTATAAATACGTCATAATCACCTAAAATTAAAACATAATTAACTAATAAGTGCTATGTGACCCATAAAACATAAGTTTGTCACTTCTGTGATGTGAATTTCGAAAATATGACATACATGGTTGTGATCAGTAAGTTATTTAGAGTCCAATAAGAAAAACATAATTTTTTGGTGAATAGTAACATACCCTTTTGAATTGTAACGTACCCTTATGAATAGTGATATACCTTAATGAATAGTAACATTACCTATGATAGTATATAAATAAAATTCAAGTGAAAGGATGATATACCTATGCTTTGGAATAAGTAAATAAGTGTTTGAAAATTGTTGTTTTTAGAATAAATTACGATTTTAATTAAATATTAATGTAATCATATTTAGAAAATTATTTTTGATAAAATGACTTCATTTTTGGATTCTACACATCAATAAATGGTTGGAGTAAATTTTTGGGATTTTTCTGAAATACTTGAATTGTTTATTAATAGTGAAATACCATAATTTACAAAATAAGCTAAATCAGCTAATTATAGAGTCATGCACGATGTTCTACTAATGTAAGCCCAATTTGTTCGATATCACATAGTAAAATTACTATTCATGGTCACGGAAGACTGACTATTCCTAGTCTTGTGGGGAAATAATAAATTCATGAATTTTATATTAAGAAATCTCCTCTCTCCTCCACTATAAAACCCTCTCTCATTCCCTCTTCTATTCACTCATCTCAAGACTTGTGCCTTCTCCAAATTCTATCCAAATATCCTCCCAACCTCCTCTCCCACGTCCAAAAATCCTTGGTCTCATAAAAAGACCAAAGCCACTCTCTTAAAGAGGCTCTCAAGGAAGTTTAGTTCAAGGGGTAAGTTCCTCTTTTCAATTCATTTTCTTTCCTTTCAAGTTTATTTGTTTCCTTTTTTATGACCTCTCCTTATCCAAATTTTGAGATGCCTTCAGTACTTTTTATGTATTGGAATATTTTCATGATAGTGGAATATGTTTTCATCATCTCCCCCTTTTACCTGATTTTATATTAGTTACAAGAACACCATCCAAGATGTGTTAATTTACCACATTCCAGGATGATGAGCTTTCGATTTCTTTTATCATTCTCAATTCTGGTCATGAAACCATTATTTTTATGGTTGAAACATATTATTTTATATTTAATAAACACTATTTATGGTTCTGTAAACCTTTTGTACAAATTTTTTTATGTTATGAAGAAAAATGAGTTCATTGTAATCAAAACCCACAAATTAACCAAAACAGTTATCATTAAAGTTATATATAATAATTCATCCTCATGCCATGTAAACAAGTTATATAAATTAATAAAAACACCTATGGATTATCAAAAATATGAAAATTCAATTCTGGAGATTTACATCCATTCCTCATGAACTCTATTAACTAAGAACAAGTGAACCGATTATGAATATAAAGAAAACAAACACTCCGAAACAAAACATTCTATATAATAACTTATCAATATGGGCATAAATGAACTAAATATAATTATTATATACTAAATACGTTTATAAAAGGTTCTAAAGTAGATTAATCATAATTATAATTTTATATTCCAGGATCTAATGTTCAATAACGGAACACGTATAAATTTATGGTAAGGGGTTTCCACCCGACATTCCATTTTCATTCGGGTTAAATTCATTGTATAATCACCTCAATGAAATTATTATATATTATTATTAACTCCTCATAAATTATGTGTGTGTATTATATATATTTACACCAACCAGAACACTTCCCTATTTTCTGGATAGTTACATGTTTTAAAATAAAGTTTCAAAACTGTTTCCAAATACCATCTTGATTCAAGGGAATTTCTCAAATTCATATCTATTTTTAAGGGAAATATATAATCTGTATTTGTAAACCATTATACTTATTAAAATACTCATTCTATCATTAAATACTATCTTACTTCACTTCTGGTTTTATACAAATATTTTTCCAAAAGAAATCTTCTTTTCAAATAAAAGAGTATTTATCTCAAGAATTGCTTAATGATTTTATATGAATATTTTCGTCTGATTCAACAATCTTGTTGATTCTTTTGTATTATTTGGTTTAATAATTTATGAAGTTATCTAACATATTTTATTTAGTGGTTCATGACTAAATCTATTGTGGATGATCTATCCAAAAACCATTCACCATATTTCTCAGAATGGTTAGTGTTTTATGTTTAATGATTGGGGAAGGTTAGTTACATTTCATATTATAGTTTAAATATGGATGTATATGTTGTTTATATTTATCCCCACTCATATGATAAATGTATTGGGATTATTATGTGATATGTGGGGCCCACTATATCCCCTCGATGTATCCGTAGGTCTCATGACACAAATAGACATGGAAATACCCGAGGCCTTTCCCAATGTGATATATGGATTTTGGATGAGGCCTTAACCATTAGATATCTTGGTCGAGGCCTTGAAAAAAATGTTTCAGAATGTTTGAAATATGCAATTCCATCATTATGAATCTATTAATTGCAAGTTCATGTGGTTATTTGAGTAGTAGAATACCCATGATTAGTTATATTATGACAATATTTACTCATCTCATATTCCTGCCATTTTATGTTCAAATTTATTTTTAGAGGCACGTGTTTTCAATTATTCACCATGTCTAATGTTTATTATATTATTCTATATTTCTTACTCTTAATGATAATTTGAGCTCAACCATTTCTTATGTTTCATTTTCATTGGACATTAAGAAGTAAACTATGAATGACTTTCAAGATTAATATTGGAGTCATGGATGTTTCTTGTGGAATAAATTTGTGTTGTTTTTCCCTTCATGATGTAATGATAAACTTATTTATGTATCTTTTTTACAAAAGATACTAAACAATTTGGTCCTTTGGGATTTGTATTCCTTGTTTATATGGCAATGTAATAAAATACGGCACTGGCTCTAGGAAACTGGGGTCGAGTCCTTATATTTGGTATCAGAGGATGTTTAGTAGAAAACATGGAAAATAGATTTAGAAAATGTATATTAGGGAAGAGTACCTAAGATAGTATTTGAGGATAAAACTACAAGAATGTCCTGGTATTTCGGTAATGAATATATTATGTGGATATTTCAAGCAATACATCCATGTCCGGATAGGAGAAAGTAGAGGCGTCTTTGGCACAGATGTACCTAGGAGTGAAAGATCTGACAAGGAGTTTCAGGCTTGACCTAGGGTATTCTGGAACACAAAAATGGGCCTTTCTGCACTCATGGTTATGACACTCCTAGGGGATATGCTTAGTATAATTCACATTTTCATTACAATCCATTATGAAGGATTTAAGTGTAAAATTTTACTCAAAGAAACCATTCTGGTTATTATGGAATTTACCATGAAAAGAATTTCAATTTGTGCTAAGTATTTTGTTATGTAAGATTATACATTATGATTCATAACCTAATCTAGTGTATTCCATTATCAAGAGATGGCTCCTAGTGGAAGGGATGGAAACCGCAAGGACACACATGTCCCCTGTAGGGATTTCCCTCTGATGCAAGATAATGATGTTGGATCTGGTGATGTGATGGGTACTGAGCAACTTATAACTATACTATGACAACTTACTCAGGTTATGAATAATAACCTTACCCATATGGAGCTTCTGGATCCACCACGTGGAAGAGCTATGTCATATTTCTTTATGGACAAAAACCACCATCATTCAATGGGACTACAAACCCATTTGTAGCTGAGCAGTGGATAAGTTCCCTAGATAAAATATTTCTTGCTTTGGGATGTAATAAAAGAGGGAAGGTCATCATGGAAGTTTATTTTCTATAAGGATATTAGGATTAGTGGTGGTCGTTAATCCAAAAAACTATGGAGGAGGAAAAAATTGAGGAGATTGAATGGAGGGAATTTAAGTAAATCTTCCTAGAGAAATACTTTCCTCATGAACAAAGAGCAGATATGGAGATGAAATTATTAAATATGAGGTAGTAGGATGATGAGAAAGTTTCAAAGTATGAAGCTAAAATCACAAGGTTATCAAGACTTGTTGTGGACTACATAAAAAGTACAAGGAGAAAAATTAAATGATTCTTTGATGGCCTAAATCCATTCCTCCTATGGGAACTGGTCTACCAAAGTTTTTCATCATATGAGGATATAGTTTCATGTGCTATTAAGGCAAAAAAATAATTCTCGAAGTCTTATGAGTTTAAGGGAGAGCAAGAAAAGAAGAGGGGTGCTGAAAAGTCTGGGAAAGGAAATAAGGAAACATGGAAGAAATGAAGAGTTGACTTTTCCCCTTGTGATAATTGTGGAAGGAAACACCCTGGTGCGTTCTTAAAGGGAAAATGAGTATGCTAAAAATGTGGTCAGAAAGGCCATTTTTCTGGTGATTTCAAGGGGAAGAAAGAAGCCATCAATGTTCATTGATATAATTGTCGAGAGATGGGACACTATAATAATGATTGTCTAAAGCATCAAGGAAGTATTCAACAGAAAAGGAAAAGGGAGTAGGGACAAGATTATGCAATTTCAACTATAGAGGTTTATGTTCCGAATGACGTGGTGGAAGGTAATTTGATCATTTCATCAAAATTAGTCAACTCTTTATTTGATTTTGGATCATCACATTCATTTATATCTTCTTAGTTTTCCAAGAAAATTAGATATGTCCAATTTGATTTATTAAAGGAGTTATCAGTCAAAACACATAGTGGATGTATCATACAACAAAGGCATGTTGATTAGTCCCCCTCACGACACATAAACATGCTTTACTTGATAAACTTATCATCACACCAATGGTTAACTGTGATATAACTCTCGGTTTGAATTGGATGTCAAATTATTATGCGAAGATCTATTGCAAGAAGAATAATGTTACAATTGTCGAGAATGGTATAGAATCCATTATTTTTAGAGAGGAAACCCCACCATGTGATTCTCATCTAGATAAAAACCCAGTAGCTATACTAAATTAAATTATTGGGGAGGAAGGGAATGAAATAAATATGGGTGAGGATAAGTATGTAAAGATAGAAGACATACCTATTGTGTAAGAATATGCTGATGTCTTTCCAGAGGATCTACCTGGACATCCTCAAGAGCAGAAAATTGAGTTTTCCATTGACTTAATTCCTGGTTCAAGGCCCATATCCAAGACCCCTTATAAAATTTTCACTATGGAGTTAGAAGAACTAAAGAAACAACTATAGGAATTGAGTGATAAAGGATTTATTCATCCTAGTGTTTCTCCATGGGGAGCCCCTATTCATTTCGTTAAGAAGAAAGATGGGTCTATGAGGTTGTGCATTGACTACATGAAGATGAATGCTATTAAAATAATGAATAAGTATCCTCTTCCATGAATTGATGATTTATTTGATCAAATTCATGGAGCCCAATATTTTTATAAGATTGATCTTCGATCTAGGTATCATCAGTTACTTGTGAGGAAGGAAGTTATTCCAAAAACAACATTTCAAACCAGGTACAGGCATTATGATTTCAAAATAATTCCTTTTGGACTGACTAATGAACCATCTATATTCATAGATCTAAGGAATAGAGTTTTCAAGGATTATCTTGATGACTTTATAGTGGTGTTTATTGATGATATCCTGGTATACTCTAAAATCCACGAATATCATGAAAATCACTTGTGCACTATTCTGAAGACACTTAGAAGAAAACAATTATATGGGAAGTTGAGAAAGTGTGATTTTTGGCTCCAATAAGTTTCATTTCTGGTCCACATTGTCTCTAAGGATGGAATATCTGTAGATACGATGAAGAAAAAGGCTTTGCAAGAATTTCCTACTCCAATGAATGTAACTGAGGCGAGTAGTTTAATTGGTTTAGCGGGATATTATCGTCATTTTGTTCATAACTTCGCCCATTTATCCAACCCAATAACCAAGGTCACATGAAAAGGGTCTAGGTTCATATGGAAAAAGGAATGTGATGAATTATTTGAATAATTGAAGAGGAGTTTAGTAAATACTCCGATCCTAACCCTACCATCAGGGAATGATGTGTTTGTTATCTATAGCGATTCATTAAAGAACGGACTTGGTTGTGTCCTTATGAAGAATGATTATGTGGTTGCCTATGCATCTAGGACGCTAAAAATTCATGAACAAAACTATCCAACTCATGATCTTGAGTTAGCATTGGTAATGTTTTCTTTGAAGATTTGGAGACATTACCTCTTTAGTGAAAAAAGTGAGATACATATAGATCATAAGAGTTTGAAATATATATTCTCACAGAAATAACTAAACATGAGGAAAATGAGATGGATTGAGATACTCAAAGACTATGATTTCACAACACACTACCACCCAAGGAAAGAATTTAAGGCAGAAGATTCTTTGAGTAGAAAGGACCATGAAATTATGAAGAAGATGAGATTTGAAAGGGATCCTATGTTTATGGATCTAGTAAATATGGATATGGGAATTATCAAGGAAGGTAACACGTCACTACTTTTTGAAATGGTTTCTAAACCTTATTTAATCAAAAGGATAAAAAGTTCTCTTACTAATGATGAGAAGTTTCAAAATAAAATTAAAGATATATATGATGGGAAGTTGACTGACTTCGCATATATAGGTAGATTTTGAAATTCGAGAAGAGGATTTGTATTCCCGCTACTCCTGATCTAAAGAGGGAACAATTGGATGATGCCCATAGATCTAATTTCTCTATAAACCCAGGTAGCACAAATATATATCGAGATCTCTGAGAAAACTTTTGTTGGAAAATATGAAAAGGGAGATTGTTGAATATATATCAAAGTGCCTGATATGTCAAAAAGTGAAGGCTGAGAGAAAAAAGTCCAAGGGGATGATGCAACCACTACCCATACAAACATGAAAGTGGGAGAACATTACCATGGATTTTGTCACTGGACATTCAAGGACATCTAAATGAAACAATATTATATGGGTTTTTGTGGATCGTCTTACAAAGAAAACTCACTTAGTCGCGATTTGAGAGGACTTCACTTTGGATCAACTTACATGGATTTACATCAAAGAAGTGGTAAGGGTGCATGGGGTACCGCTACCTATTGTATCCGACCATGATACAAGACTCACCTCGAAGTTCTAGAAATGTCTCTAACATGCTCTATGCACTGAACTGGACTTCACTATGGCCTATCATCCTCAAAGATATGGAAAATCTGAGCGGACTATTCAGACACTGGAAGACATGTTGAATGCATGTTCTATGGAATTTAAATGAGGATGAGACCAACATCTTCCACTGGTAGAATTCTCCTGCAAAAACAGTTTCCACTCAAGCATCCAAATGGCACCATATGATGTCCTTTATGGGAAAAGGTGCAGAACAAGAGAGTGTTGGGATGAAGTCGGTGAGTGTAAGCTACCAAGACCAGAAATTGTCAACGAAATGGTGGACAAGGTGAAAACCATTCAACAACATATCAAGACAGCCCAAAGTTGACAGAAGAGTTATGTGGATAACCGTTAATGAGACCTTGAATTCAAAGTTGGATACCAAGTATTTCTATTCATATCTCCATGGAATAAGTTCATGAGGTTTGTGAAGAGAGGAAAGCTAATTCCCTGGTATATCGACCCCTTTGAGATCCTTGATTGAGTCAGAGCTAGGGCCTATCGACTGACACGTCCACCTACCATATCGAAGGTACATGGTTTCTTTCATGTATCCCTCTTATGGAAGTATATACCAGACCCTTCAAATGTACTCTCTTCAGAGGTGGTTCAACAAGAGGATGATCTTTCCTATGAGGAGTAGGTAGTGAAAATCTTGGATCATGGAGACAAAGTTCTACGCAAAAAGACTACTCATCTAGTCAATGTACTATAGAGAAACCATATGTACGAATAGGCAACATGATAACTGGAGGAAACAATGAAGGAAAAGTACCCCCAACTATTTTTGGCCTAGTGGTTAAATTAAATTCTGAGGGAAAAATTTCTGAAGGGGGGAAGAATTTAATCACCCAATATTATTCAACATAAATTCCTTTCTTACAAATATTTCATAATCATAAGAAATCACAATGTAATTATCTACTAAGTTCTATGTGACCCATAAAACATATGTTTTTCACTCCTGTGATGTGAATTTTAAAAATGTGACATACACGGTTACAATCAGTAAGTTATTTGGAGTCCAATAAGAAAAACCTTATTTTTTGTCATTAGTAACCTACCCATATGAATAGTAACATACCATTATGAATAGTGATATAAACTAATGAATAGTAACCTTACATATGATAGTATATAAATAATATTCAAGTGAAAGTACAATATACCTATGCTTTGGAATAAGTAAATAAATGTTTTAAAACTGTTTTTTTAGAATAAATTGTGAGTTTGATTAAATTTTAAATTAATTATAATTAGGTAATTATTTTTGAAAAATTGAATTCATTTTTCGATTCTACATGTTAAAAAATGGTTGGGTTGAATTTTTGGGATTTTTCTGAAATACTTGAATTTTTTATGAGTAGTGAAATACCATAATTTACAAAATAAGCTAAATAAGCTAATTATAGAGTCATGCATGATGTTATACTGATGTAAGAACACTTGGTTCAGGATCACATGATAAAATTACTATTCTTGGTCAATTAATACTCACTATTCCTTTTCTTTTGGGGAAATAATAAATTAATTAATTTTATATTAAGAAATCTCTTCTCTCCTCCACTATAAAAACCCTCTCTCACTCCCTCTTCTCTTCACTCATCTCAAGCCTTGGGCCTTCTAAAAATTCTATCCAAATATCCTCCCAAACTCCTCTCCATCATCCAGAAATCTTTGGTCTCATAAAAAGTCCAAAACCTCTCCCTTAAGGAGGCTCTCAAAGAAGTTTGGTTAAAGAGGCAAGTTCCTCTTTTCAATTCTTTGTCTTTCCTTTCATGTTCATTTTTTTTATTTTTCTATTACCTTTCTTTATCCATGTTTTTTGATGACTCCAGTTCCATTACGTACTGTAATTTTTTCATGATAGTATAATAATTTTTCATCATCTCTCCCTTTTACCTTCTTTTAAACTAGTAGCAAGAACACCATCTGAGATGTGTCATTTTACCACATTCATGGACTATAGGCTTTCGATTTCTATTATCTTTATCAATTTTGGTCATGAAACTATTATTGTTATGGTTGAAACAAAATATAATATATTTAATATACCCTATTTATGGTTTTCTTACCACTTTTTACAAATGGTATTATGTAATAAAGAAAAATGAGTTTGTTGTAATCAAAACCCACAAATTAACCGATACAATTATCAGTAATGTTTGATATAATAATTAATCCTCATGCCATGTAAAAAAGTTATATAAATGAAAACTAACACATATTGATGATCATAAATATGAAAATTCAATTCTGGATATTTAAATCCATTCCACATGAACTCCATTAACTAAGAAAAAGTGAACCGATTATGAAGATAATAAAAATGAACACTCCAAAATGAAAAATTCTATATAATAACTTATCAATAGGGGAATAAATGATATAAATAGAATTTTTATAAAAAAACACATTTCTAGAAAGTTCTAAAGTATATTATTAATAATTATAATTTCATATTCCAGGAGCTTAAGTTCATGAGTGGAACATGTGAAAATTTAAAGTAAGGGTTTTCCACCCGAACTTCCATTTTCATTCCAGTTACTTTCATTGTCTAATTACCTCAATGAAATTATTATATATTATTATTCACTCTACATAAATTATGTTTGAGTATTATATATATGTACACCAAACATAACACTTCCCTATTTTCTAGACAGTTACATGTTTTAAAAGAAACGTTCAAAACTGTTTCCAAAATACAAGCCCAATTCAGGGGAATTCCTCAAATTCATATCTATTTTCAAGGGAACTCTATAATCTATTTTCGGAAAAAATTATACTTCTAAAAATAATAATTTTAACATGAAATACTATCATAATTAACTTCTAGTTTTATACAATGATTTTTACAAAATAAATCTTCTTTTAAAATAAAAGAGTATTTATATCAAGGATTTCTTAATGATTTTATAAGAGTATTTTCGTATGAGTCAACACTCTTGTTGATTCATATATAATACTGGGTTTAATAATTTTTGAATTAATATACCATATTTTATTTAATGGTTTATGACTAAATCTATTGTGTATGATCTATCCTAAAACCGTTTACCATATTAATCGGAATGGTTAGTGTTTTATGTTTAATGATTGTGAAAAGTTAATTACATTTCATATAATATTTTCAATATGGATATGTATTTTATTTATGTTTATCCCCAATCATATAAGGAATTAATTGGACTTATTATGTGATGGGTGGGCCCTTATATAGCCCCTTGATGCATCAAAGGTCACATTAGACAAATAGACATGGAAGTGGCTGAGGCCTTTCCCAATGTGATATATGGATTTTGGTTGAGGCCTTAATCATTAGACATCTTGGCTGATGCCTTGAAAAAAGTTTCAAAATGTTTGGAATATGAACTTCCTTCATTATAAATCTAGTAATGGAAAGTTCATGTGGTTATTCAACTAGTATAATACCCATGATTATGTAATATTATGGCAATATTTACTCAGCTTATATTCCTACCATTTTATGTTTATATTTATTTTCAAAGGCATGTGTTTTCAATTATTAACCATGTGTAATGTTTATATTATCTTCCACTGTATTTCTTACTCTTATGAAGCATTTGAGGTCACCCCTTTCTTATGTATCATTTTCTCAGGACATGATGAAGTAAATTATGAATGACTTTCAAGCATAATCTAAGAGTCATAGATGTTTCTAGTGGAATAAATTAGTGTTGTTTTTCCATTCATGATGTAATGATAAAATTATTTATGTATCTTGTTTCCAAAAGGTACTGAACTACTTGGTCCTTTGGGATTCCAATTCCTTGTATATATTCCAATGTAATAAAATAAGGCACTCCTCTGGGCAACTGGGGTTGGGTCCTTACATGAAAAGTATTAATACAAATAAAGTACTTAAATAATGAGGTAGAAGAAGAATATCCCTTACCTGAGAGGTTTTTTTTCTAAAAGTAGGGGAGGGTATTCTTATGATAATGGAAACACATTGAGATGAATTTAGGGATGAAGAGGAAAAGGAGCTTCATATCCAATGGGTTTCAAGTTGTAATATCCAATATTTTTCTTTAAAATATGTTTTTTGTTCATTTGTGATTATATTTATTTTCAAATTGATTCCTAGTTGTTCTTATTTATTTTTAGACTTTAATGGTATACTGTTGTGGTTTTGTGTAACTTCCCAACCTTAGTTACCCAGAGTTGGTGCATTGTTACATAACAATAGAAAGATCAAAAGAGATCATGTCCCAAAAGACCAATTAGTTTAGTATCCCTGGTGGTACAAGATACATACATACGTTTTACATTACATTATGAAATGGAAAAATGACAACATTGTGTCTCATTTGAATACAATCATATGCCTTATCATATTCTTGTAGGTCAATCATAATATACTTCTTCACATCCTAGGAAAAATAAAACATAAGAACGGGGTGAGCTTAGATGCTCAGTAAGGATAACTATGTAGAGGAAACTATCATAAGAAAACATAAACACTTAAGTCAATGTATAAGACTAACACAAAAGCCTTTTAAACATAATCTTTGGAATAATATGGAAAATATAAATCAAATAACTCCATTTAATTATTCACATGGATATTCTACTAGTCAAATAATCACATGTAAGATCAATATCTAAATTCATAATGATGGAATGAATAACGTCGGACATCATAACCACATAGTCAAGGCCTCTTTCCAAGACTTCAAATAAAGGTTTTGTCAAGGCCTTGTGCCAAGACACTAGTTTGTCTCATGAGACCTACTAATGAATCAAGGAGATATAGTGTCATCCACACGTCACATACAAATTCCAATGCATTCCTCATTTGAAAATATTGAAACATAACATAAACATTCATATTAAAATAAGCATATGAGATGTTAATACTTTAACCATAAACCATGAATGGTATTAAAATAGCACATCCACAGTCAAAGTTAAATCATTTAATACAATATGGAAGATTTTATTATAATATATGAACATCAATAAAGAATAATATACAATAAAAGATATTGACAAAGATTAAAATAATCAGTAAAACCATTGGAGAGAAATATCCCCTTTTTCTTGAAAACATTTAAAAGTTGTACTATTTATCAACAAAGTCGCTTAAAATAGATTTTTGAATCAAAGAGTCACATACCACGTTGAATCTTTTGAAAGGAATTTTAATTTCAAAACATTCATGTCCATATAAATAAATCCTTAAAATCATTTTTAAAATAGGGACATTAATGAGAACGATTTTGAAGAATAAATCTTTAAAACTTGTTAAATGATATTTTAGTTAAAGAGTTATTAAACAATTGAAAGAATCATAAATACAAAACATTTAAGTAATCAAAAAATTATAATATCATGAGAATAAAGGGATTCATGATATACTATGTCAAAGTACAGTCTATACACCATGTAAAAGTGAATTGGTGCATAACAACAAAGAAGTCTCAATAGAAGGTAAATTGAGATGAAATCATTTTAAAAGACAGTATCCTTAGAAAAAGGATAAATCAATGATATGATTATGTGTTAAAAATATAAATACACTCAATATTATTGGATATTCAGGGTAAATCAATTTGAGGACATTCACACATATTCTTGTAACAACAACACCAATGACTTGTATTTTTAACTCAATGAATGGAAAATGAGTTAAGATTACTCGTATCAAGTTTATATTGATGACTTGAGAATTTATCAATGGAGTGATTATGTGTATAAAAAGTATATATACTAAAAGGGCAGTGGATATTACAACATAAATAAATATTTATTTATTTCACACATAATCTTGGTGTAAAATAATCAATGAAGTTTGCGTAAAACCCAAAGAGTGGAAATTGATATTAGAAATTACCTTAATGATTTAGTAACTTATGAAACATACACCCCATGAAAGCAGGATCATATAATTAAGTTTTTAATACCCACAGATTAAAGTATATTACACAAGGAATACAATTATGGGTATTGAATAAACCACACAAAAGTAAAAAGTGGCAATATTGCATGACTATCACGGGAATAAGAAGTGAGATGAAAATCCCTTACGTTGTACTTTTCCTTAGTTTATTATACATTAAAATCATGTATAATGGTGAAATAATTGTTATTAAATTATAAAAGAACCAAAAATATAAATATGACATCATATATGATCTTCAAATATTTCTTTGTTAATGATATTTTAATAGTATCATAGTTTTGGGAGTTTACTGATTCGTTTTCCTTTATATGTTTTATTATATAAGTAATGTTTGTTATGGATAGGATGTATTTGATTAATATCCATAATGAAATTAGGTTCTTATAATTTTTTTAATCATAAAATGAAAATTATTCTTGAATGGTTACGATTGGGAATGAATATCATCGCGTTCGTGGAGACGGTAATCCTTATATACGCATGAGCGAAGATACCATTCTATTAATGGAGAAATCGTTTGTATTTGGATAGTTATATTATATATAAAGAATCATTAACATGTTATATTTATTATTTAAATCATTTATACTCATTATTATACCCATCCAAATAATGAAGTGTTGAATAACAAACTACACCATGACGTGGAGACGGTAAGCCGTACGTACACACATATGGTGACTTTTTCATTCACAGGATGGATAAAATAATTAATATGGTTGTAAAATTTTTATAATAACATGAAATTATGTATACTTTATAGGAGTTATTATTTTGGTATGGAAACAACTAATAAAGTGGTAGTGGAAGAAGAAAAGAACTTTGAAAGAGGTGATGAAATTATTACCTCTTCTTCAGGTGATTCTTTTTGATTTGATCAACAAGGCTCCATAGGATGTCTTTATGATCCATTTAAGGCATCCAGGTTTAAGGGAGGGTAGTTGGTAGGATATTGGAGCAGGGGTTGGCAGATCCAAATGGATTGGAGGTGTGATTTGGAGAGAAGGAGAAGTAACCTTTTTTAAGAGAGGTGAGGGTCACATTAGGAAAGGATTAAAATATTAATTTATTATACAATCATATTCGGTTTATAACGGTTATAAAAAAATTATTTAGAGTATAAGGTGGGTATGGGTCGAAAAAAGCTCAACAAATAGGTTTTATACATGTTTATGTCACCATATTAACCTTATCTTTTCGATTTATCTTTCAGTTTAATAGTCTAACTTTTACCATGCATTCTTGTATTATTATAATAAATGGTTAATAAAATGACTATAAAAATCCAAGATAACCCCAATTGGTTCATTAATGACATTTATATCATAATATTATTCCTTTGGATGAACCATATATTCTTAGTAATACAAGATCATTTAATAATATAGTATTTTATTCGAAAACTCATTTCTGTTATTTTTGATAGTATTTAGTATTTGGTTTTTATGAATGTCAAAAAAATTTGATTATTTCAAAAAAAATTAAATAAATTCTAAAATTTCATGTCAACCTCTAAAATTAGTTTAAATATTAAAAAGTCTCAATTTATATTTATTTGTATATTTATAATATCAATTATTTTAAAAGTTCATTAATAAGGTAATTACTGCATCATCAGTGTGTCATAGATAAATTTAATTATTTAATTTCTAAAAATTATGCCTAAAATACCATTATGTAGGAAATATTTTTATCTTTATAATTAATATTTATAGACTAAATTTTCTTATGTATAACCCTATATTAAATTTTTTTTAGTTATGAAAATTAGAATTTAACACTTTTAACTCTTCTTTAAATAAAATAATAATAAATGTCCTAATAAAATTCAAGTGGGTCAAAGAGGATCATATTTTATTCCTAAGGTTTATTTTGGTTTAAAAATTCTTATCCAATAGAATTAGTACATTTGTTTGGGTAATTATAATATCATTTTTATTTTTAATTAAGCTATTTACTTTAAACCATGGTAAATTAAATTCAAAATTCACTATTCACCAAAAATTATTTTCATTCTATTGAACAAAATTTTACTTACTGATGTAAACTTTTTCCTTGATATTTTTGAAATTCAATTAACATAATCTATAAAATTATGTTCAATGCAAATTTGCAGATGTTCCTAGGAGGTGGGAAAAAGACACTAAAATGTTCAATAAACTTTTATACATCTATTTTTTTTATAAAACGATCCAATGAATTAAATTGATCTTATAAGGGTTTTATGAATCTATTTTGACCTAATAAAAATTTAAATAAAATAAATAATTATTTAAATAAAATGTAGGTTTTAAACAATAACAGAGTGTTTTCACTATTGATCAAAAATTAAAAGTTTCCATAAAAATACAAAAAAATCACCCTAAGATAATTTTGATATTCCAAATTCATAAATTATATCTATTTTACCAAATTAAAAACATATCAGTTGTATTAATTAATTTAAAAAAAATTCTCATTGTCAAAATCAAAAAGTGGGGTTTTGAGAAGTAAAAACTATCTAAAGATTGACATGTGTTTATGTCCAATTTAAATGTAAAATTGCTTCCAATTACTAATTAGGACTAAATTATAAAAATATAATATAATTATAATTCAAAAAAAGTCAAATTTATAATTTAACACTATAAATTATTCTTATTTAAAAAGTTGTTTTCAATTAAAATTTAGTGTTTTTAAGTATTCATCAAAATATGAAAGTTATCAAAAAAGCACTGAAAATTTGTCCAAACTAATTTTTTTTGTCCCACTTCTAAAGAAGAAGTTTTTTGTCAAATGTAATACATAAATGTTTCAAATATTGGATTTAAAAAGGGTTGGCCATTAAAAGGTGGTAAAATTTCATTTTTTTGAAAAATACTTCTTTTATCTGAAAAATTGATATTGGTTCTTATATTATGTATAAGAAACACATAATATGGATGTTAAAATTATATGGAGTATATAAATATAAAATTAATTTAATACTATTCATAACCATTTTTTGAAAGGTTAGTTTGGTAAGTCGTGGTGCGCTCGAACTCGGTATTGCATGTGGCACAAGATATTGAATTGCTTTAAAAAACAACTTACTGTGAAATCTCAGGGTGGTACATTTTGTTTTCATTTTTGAGGTTAATATTTTCATGTGTACTTGGATTTTTGGTTTAATTGGGTTCATAGTTTAAGAAAACTAAAGGAAGTCCACCATATCACTGGTGAGGGCCACCAGCCAGCTGGAGGAACACTGTAAGAATATAGTTCCTATAGGAACTCTTCTGGTTAGCAAGTGGAATCCCATCTTATAACATGTGGTATTTTAGGTGGCCCCAAAATTCTTTCTGGCACCAATAACTATACCTTATAATCCAGTGACATGGCAGTGATGTTGATCTGGGAGAAGAATTCCTGAGTAGTACAATAATTCCATTTTTATAAACCTATATTTTTATTATAGACTCCTCTCCCTCAAAGTCCATTCAACCCCTATGACCTTAGAAGAACTTTTGAGGTAATTTTTTTCCCTTCCAATCTTGAATGTTCACTTATAGAAGTGATGATTGAAGTGGTGAATCTCTTTTGGTTAGTATAACCATTATTGGATTGTGAATTACTGTTTCCTCATGTCACTCCATTGAGGGATGTGCCATTTTTTCATTAATGGATGCAAAACTTTATATTAGAATTTAGATTCTTGGACCCCCCTTGATTGATTATATCCCCTTGAATCTACAAAAGTTGATTCTTTGTTTGGTGGTTAAAAATACCGTGAATGAGGTAGGGTATTTTTTAATAAAATTCCTATGAATTGACACCATTGTTCCTTGTTTAATTTTAAATGTATCTTAATTTAATTTATAAATCATGAATTGATACTCTTAAACAATGTTTCAAAATGGTAGGGTGTGTGTTAAGAAACATATTTATCAATTTATTTTTAAATAATGTGTTGATTACAAAAATTTCTTTTGAATTGAAATGGATAATTTGAAAAATTAATTTTATCATGATTCTTGAGTAATGAAGTCAAGAAATATTTTATGAATTTTTAATGAAAAAATTTGTTTGAAAGGAATGAGTTTTGAAGAAAACCTTTTTATGTTGTCGTCTAAAATGAAATGGTTTGTTTGAGATTTTATTTGGGGTTTCATGAATGATGAATTTTAAAACAGATTTTAGATGGATTATTTTCCGCTTGATTTATTTATTATAGAACATGGGATCTAATGTAGTTAGGTTTTTAGTCAATGGTATGTAAGCTAGGTATGTGTTAGAACTACCTGGCCATGGATTTATGATGAAAATGAATACTAATCTTGGATGAGGGAAGATAGTTCATTTTTTGGGGCACTCAATTTCCCTTAGTCCAAAAATCTATTGATGTGTAGACATGTAATTCCATATTTCACTAAGATGCGAGAGGATCCTGGATACTTAATCTAACTAATCTTGGGGCTTGTAACCATTTTTATATGATGGAAAAGTGTCTATATATGAAAATATTTATGAAATGTTTTTTCATAAATTTTATGATCCTGATTCTTAGACATTTTTGTTTTAATGTAAATTATAATTCATGCCTATTTTCATTCTTTGCATTAAAATTATTGGAAAAGAATGTATTATTATGATTTAAAAAAACTAATGCCATGTTCTATTAAAAATTAAGTATATTTGGTTTATTTGAAATGAAATTATTATAAAATTTCATTGTTGGATCCTAATGGGATAAAGTTTTTCACACCCTAGATATGAATTTGGGAATATATAGGATTTCTTTTTTTAGGTACAAGAAAATGGAAATAATTTCATAATCTCAATGGGTGTTCTTTATTATGGAACCTTTGGGTTTGTGGTGATATGTTTAGTATGCAATCAATATATTTTAGGAGATATTGGTGGTTATTTCTTCATTTTATTGATAATATATTCTAGAAATTTTGTACTTATCCATTGTTCAATATTTTGGAATAATTTTTTAGGGAATCTTGTCCATTATTTTCATATTGATTGTTTTTATTGTGTATAAATCATTCAATTTTATTGTTTCTTGATTTACATGAACTAGTTTCTTTCTAATAAAAATTTAGTGCACCCTTTAGGACATGTTAGGGATGATTCATGTACCATTATATCAATTTTTCTGGGTTGGTTCTTGAAAATCTTGTAATAAAGGATGTTTTTTCTCTTTTTAATGTTGAAATTCAGTTTGGGATGTCAAGGTAGATAAGAGATAATATTATTGAAACTTTAGGGGTAGGTTAGGGGTTAATTCCTAGTCATGTCTCATCAAATAGAGCCTTAGGTTACCAAGGGTGGTTAGAAAAATGTTTCTTTTAGGTGTGTTTTTATTTGATTCGAGATCTTTATTGAATTATGATATGTGAATTATGTTCTTCAGTTGAGTTCTTATTGATAAATAAGTTTTTCTTGTGTATCCTTATTTATGTTTTCTATGTTATCTATTGATGTTATAAAAACCATGAACATAATGATACACCCAATCATACATAAAAAGGTCGATACTAATGAACCATAGAAAGATAACCCTTTAGTATACCATAAAATCATAGAGGTTGTGGTGTGTGCAGTCCGGGCTCTGGGGCAAGGGGCCACACCTATACAAGTTTAGGATACATGGGTGGAACCTCAATGATTTGATAACATAGATCATACCCAGGATAATATTCATTAAAAAACACCATATTTCTAGTGAATGAAGAATCCCTATATGGGATAGGATTATTTGGTAAATATGGAATGGCAATTTTAGTTCTTTGAGATGTTATATTTCATTATGGTGAAGTTTTCCAAATTTAAATTTGTTGGTCATAGAAGGTAATCATGGGATTCGATAGTTCTAGAGAATCAGAATAAGGTATTGTAGTGGAAAGATTTCAAGACCCTTTTTAATGTAAAATTTAATCTAGATACGATTCTATTGGATTAGTCTATGAAATTCCTCAACCTTCACAAATTTGGTTGGAATGTGACTCAATATGTTAATTGTTTTGGTAAACATGATCAGTTGTCACCTAAGGCGGTCTAAAAGAATTAGATGAAGGTATAATAATATCATATGGATATTCAATTAGATATATGTTATTTGTTCTTAATACTCAATCTTACATGATATTTTTATTTTCCAAACAGAGTTCCGATGGATGAAAATGACTTGGCTGGTATTTCATTGTTGGAAGGAGTTCTTCAAAAGCCCAGGGGAAGCTTTAGTGGTCCTTTTAAATGGAAGAGGAAGTAAAATGGAACACATAGTGGAATTTTTAGTGGGGGTCCATGGCATAAAACATCCTCTATATCATCTATACTATATGTTAAAGGCACATCAACTAGTTTTTGAAATATTAAGATTGGGCACACAAAGCATGTTTTTATGGAACACCAACGATTTGTAGATCATGAAGATGTTCATGACACTTGTATATGGGTTTCCACATATTTACTACCGATTTTAGTTTCACAGTATCATTATTAGTAATAGGAATTGGGGCATAGTTTGATTATTTTTAAACAATGGGGTTTTAGACACAAGTATCAGGAATGAAGATACTTCACACAGTGGATAAATATTCTTTGGGAAATGATGGAGGTCCTATGGTAGTGATAAGTACCATTTCTATTGCTTTATATTTAGTGACTAGTATATTTGATACTAGTTACTCTAAATATTTTGTATCAACCTGTACTGTGGGCCTGTTGGATCTTCTAACAAAACTCATTCTTTATGTGATAGATATTGAAATATATCGTAGGATTAAGAGAGAGAATGATCTATAATGAACCTATTATTCTTATTATTTATCCGATATCGATAGTATCTAGATCTTTTTTTTGTTCTTGAAATAAAATCATTGGATTTTATTCTCATAATGGATTGGTTAACTACTCAAAAATCCCAGATTGACTGTCATAATTAGTGTGTGTAGTCCACTTCCCATGATGGGGAGTTTTGTTTTTCAAGGGGAATGGGATCCGAGGGATATCTAATCTAAAAATACTAATTCAAATATGGGTAGGATGTTATATTTATATACTATATAAATGGAGAAGGAATCTACATATAGTGAACTTCCTCTAGTAGCTAGTTAATTTCTATATATGTTTCTATCATCCTTTTATAGTCTACCTTAATGTAGCGGGGCACTTAGTAGAGGCCGGTGGGCTAGGTATTTTAAAATTTTTCATGACCTGGATGATGAGACTTATCTTATCTGATTATATGAACCCTATTATGGTTTGAGGATCTCACGTAAATTAATAGATCACATAAATTAAAATTAAATACAAACATATTCAGATCTAAAGCCACACTAGACTGAAACTCATCTCTAGTGATTTTTTATTGAAGGATGCATGGTAGGATCCCTCTAGATCAACCTCACACACATAAAAAATCTGTGAGAGCAATGATTATCAAATTTCAAGTGCTAGAGTGGTGAGATGATGATATATTCAACGTCTCAAAGATCACTGTGATCCTCTGCCTTCGATGCTTGAAGTCATTCTAAGATCATCACTAGAGAGAGAATCTTACTCTAAAAAGTGGGATTAGAGAGAGGATATAATTCAATAATTAATAAATAATATGTTATGTGAGAGACTCTCTATATTTATAGTGTAGGTTCTAAATACCGGGTAGGGTTCACCAACTCCCGTTTATTTAACATCAACTAAATAAATATTTATGATGATATAAACTACATCAATATTATTTTTAATTTTATCACAATGTTATAATATATATAAAATATATTACATGATAAACCCAAGTCATTTAGTTCCACTTGTAATCCTCAATTGATATTTAATGAACATTGAATATTAAAATAATATTTTTTCAATTAAGATTATTTCTAATATTTACATAACTTGCAAATACATTAAATAAAGACAACCCAATTATTCATAAGTTGAATAATAATGATTATTTGTGATTAATACCTTGGAAAAAACTGAGACCCCATGGTGGTTCCCACCATATCCAATATACCTATTTAACTAAATATAGTGGATTCTTGAATACACTATTATGTGTGACCCTCTAGGACCTTATCTCAGTATTAGAGAATTTAAATCCATAGGCCAAGTGTGGAGTTTAGAATCCCATCAATTCCCCTAAAGAGTTATGTATTGTCATAACAATTACAACCAACCTACAAACATGTACTGTGTAATATAATCTCTTTGTGTTTATATATATCATAAATTTGGATTCACACTTGTGTCATCTCCCTTTTCTTGATTTATTATTTGTTGATATAACTATATAGATAGACCTTTTGACTTCTTTGGCACAATATTTATGAAGGTAGCACCATCTAGACCAACCAGGCCAACGATTCATAACTTCATTAACTTAGAAGTGGAAAATCTTTCTTGACCATTCAACCAATTTCATACCACGAATGACACACTCAACACAATCTACATCACCACAATTTTGTTATCATGTTTCTTTGACATGAATCAAAGTATGAAATCAAATGGAACACACTGGTAATGATTTCAATTTAGGAGAGCAATGCACACACCCATAGATTTGAAAAACCAATGACACCCAAAACATGTGGTGTTCCTATTGGCGGGTCTATCCTCATAATCTCACTACTAGGGATCACCAAGTGATAACTTATTGAGAATAATTCTTAATGCTTATGATTCCCCAACACCTAATATTCAAATATCTACTATTTATATTCAGTAAGACGTATTTAGAACATATGACCTTTGCATAAGATTAATTTCTGTGTATCTTGAGGTTTTCATTATAGCCTGAAATCTTATATAACCTTTTGATACAACAATAACTCTATGGAAATTACAATTAAATAGTAGAGCCAAAAAAGCCTACACTAAAATTGTAATAATACATCATGTATATCTAACTATATACATGATATGATAATCTAAAGTACTTTTGAAGTTGGCTCTAGGGTACCCACTATCACAACACTCCAACTTTCCCTAGAATTTGTTTTAACCAATCTTGTTAGCTCTCACATGATATATATCATGTTTCTGTTGTGTCATGAATTTAATTATCAGGCCTGCCACATTTAATCCAGATGGCTATTATTCTATATCAAAAATTACCTCCTTGAGTAATACTTTTTAGGAGATGGTATCCCTAAGTATATCCCTTTTTTATACTATCAAAACGTGAAATCTTGGATAAATCCAGTAACATAATTATCATTATCATAAAACTTTACTGTCTAGTTATGATTCCAATAATTGAAACAAAGACATTAATTTAGTAACTAATTATTAGCATCCTCAGAGGCTACAATCTACTCAGTTTTTTAATTTTGGATACCATTATCTTTTATGATCTTGTATTACTCAAAAACTTCAGCCTCAATATGATACTAGATCAAACTGATCTAAGGAAGACTAGTTTTCATCCCCTTAAACTATAATCCAATCTTCTTTACTTATGAGGTACATATATTTTGTCTTCATCCCTTACAGTTCTCCTAGATATAACTGATATTTTCCTACTATAAAGATTATCTTGGAAGTATCAGTTCTTGTAAATTTCATGGAATACATGATTGATCTATCACATAAGTTTATGGATTTCATCTCACCATTTTCATCTCGTATCACGTCCCAAACAGGAAAACCCAGAGATAATATCCCATGTGACTTTGGTAACAATTCTTCCCTTGAATTGTTCCAACCTGTATTTTTCAACACCATGTCAGAATATGTATGATTGAATAGGTCCAAGAATCCATTAGTTCTACCTTAGTAGATACTGTTCCCTATAACTTTGGTTTCTACATTGATTCAATCATTAGGGAACTAATTTTATCTTGGTCTTAACTGACTATAATACAACTATCTATTTTTCACATGTTGTCAAAAATATTTCATTGGGGAAATGATGGTGCTCCCACAAACCACTGGGAGACACATGACAATGTTTCATTCCAAATGAATGTTCTATGATCCTATTTCTTTCTTCAATCCATAATGTGATTTTAGTAACTTGAAAACTTTATTAGTATTTGGTGACATGACCATCCCTTTATGGATGTCTCATATTGAAACCTTCCATGAATGGTGATCATGACATCCATTCTCAATAAAATGTTCATATATATTATATTTCAAAAGTAAAATTCTATTAGATTTAGGAATATCGACATGGTATTAGCAATTGATCCCTATTGGTACACCAATTATACCATCCATGTATAATCTCATTTGAATACCCACCATAATATTCAAAATAACAAACCCAAATTCACATAGATACATGGTATCCATTATTGAATTTTAAATCATCTTTCCAATATTAGATTATTACCAAATATTGCTTAGTTAATGGAATTATTATTCAAATTGAATAATGTATCACCAAACATGGTGAATATAAAACCATCTCTATGGTTTTAACCTTTCTACATAGTATGTGTCTCTAGAACATTCCTTTTCACTACACTTGTGGAACTTATTCCTAAAACCATTATTTGTGAATTTTAGCATAGAATAAAACCAAGTTAATATTTCTTAAACTATATCTAATAGATATTTTTACCCTTTTATATAAATGTATTCTATAACATTACTAAAACATTTCAATGTTAGGGATTTATGTAATATCCTAAGAAACTTTTAGGATTATTACTTTATATGCACTTTATGTATTGGATGATGCTGTTTTGTTTCTAGCCTAACGAAAAACATGAACCAAAACACATATTCTTATAAAATTATCGACTTCCATCATATTAAGAGTTAAATGATATCAATTTTTCGTGTCAGTTGGAATATTATTATGGGATATCACTGTTATTTTCAAAGAACGTCTTAAAATATAATGGATCATTCAGTATGTTTCATCATTGATAATACTTATATCATTTCTTTGTTGTATAAAATTTGAATTTAGGAATTTATGAACACTAAATTTTGTTGATCAATATTCATATGTATGAATTATCACCAATCCTCATTATTAAAATGAATTTCATGATGTAGATATGGTAATGTGCATTTAGGAATTACACCCTGCTACATTTTATTAATCGATAAAAGCTCAGTCAAGAAATTATTTAACATGACGGCCTGAAGATACTTAGATCTACTGACCATGAAAATTCTATACATAATTTCCACATTCCTTAATTACTTAAAAGAGCTTTGTGAAGTATTTTTACCACTATCTTACCCTTTAAATAGTTTATGCTCTTTTATTGAAATAATTATGAATACTTTGTGGAAATTTTTTATTTCTAAAGGATTATTTTTCCAAACCAAATACTTCGATAATACCATATATGTATAGATATACGAAGACTAAAAATTAAACCGAGTATATATTTAATATCCCCTTTTAGTTTCACTTGAGAAATAATAAAATTTCCACAACTGGGTAAAAGTATTACATTTTATATTCATTACGTTTTGCCTATGATTCAACTTCCACTAAATATTGGTTAAGTATGAAATACCACAAGAAAAATTCATTCAAAAACCTAGAATATTGTCTCCTTGTTTCCGAAGGACATGTGAGATAAATGTTTTGGTTATACTCAATAATATCTATTCTTCAATTAATCACTTGGGAATTAGAAGTTATGTGTTTCCCACTGCCAACTTTGGAATCACCCTTTCTCAAATGATTGGAGAATACATCATGCTTATTACAATGTTTCTATTACTTACTATATTTAAATAAAAATATGTTATGGGAATTTTGTATTAAATATCCAAGAAGTATGTCAGAAACAATACTTATATATGATGAATACAAACTGAAGAAGAAGCGTGTAATTTATTATTAAATTAAGTCCATCTCATTTAAACTTGCACAAATTTATTTCATGATACGCTATTAAAATTACCTCATATTAATAACTCTAATCTTTGATGGACATTGCAACGGTTTATTTGGAGTTACTCTTTCGATTGGAATTATTTCCCTGTATTTTAATTTATTCACTGGAATAACTAAATATTAACTTGTCTTTAATATTAATAATACTTGGTGAACCATACCTAAAAGGTAATGAAGCGATTACTCCATCCTATTCATTTTGTAACCTTGAAATAATCTATAGTATTTGGGTGAAAAATCTTTATGATTGGTACTTATTGAAAGATAGTGACCCATCTTTCCTATTTACACAAATCTAGTGTAATTATAACTAATGCATTTTTCTCTTCACTTTCTCCTCATAAACTTCTCAGAGATGAGGCTATATGTTATATCATCCATGTCCGGATGTAGTGACTATAACAAACATCTGACATTAGTGCTGATATTATGATATAACCATTATATATTTCATACATGTATCCTATAAGCAATGTTACATACTTGCTTCTCGAGGTTCCTTATTAGGAATTGTGACACCAACACCTTGAATTTCATATATTGTAGTAGTGTGCACAGGTGCATGCACAAAATTTATAAATTCAGGTTAGTTTGTATATTTACATTATCTAGTATTTATATCAATTTATCATGTGATATTACTTTCCATTTTCTACAAAAATAAAATTATAGAAGAAAATAATTTTATCTTGCTTACCAAATTAGACATTATTTAATAATTATATCATTAAATAAATCCCACTATTTTATCCAATATTAGGTACCCTTTATAATAGATTGAAATTGCTATGTTTTTTTGAGTATTAGAGTGGAAAGGATCCCTAAATCTCCCCTCATAGTCTTCAATCTATGTTTATGCCAGTAGTTAGAGGGCTCAAGGTAGGCGTTTGACTGGCCAACCATGTTAACTCAAGGTTCCATGATCTATTGTGTGTAGTCACATCTTCTGAAATCATAAATTGATTTACTCAATGGTTGAATATAAAATGACAGAAAGTTATCTATGGATAATCCTTACTACCACTTTAGTTATGTCAACCCACAACTCTCATAAGAAATCCCTAGTAGTACGAGGCACCCTTACCTATGGCATTATGAGCACCCCAAACACTCGATGTTGTTCAAATTCGAATGATGGATGGAAATAATGACATAATATTTATTTGAGATTTTTGGTGTTTTTCGATCAATGAATGTAATCCATTTCCATCAATACTTTTCATCTTTTTTTTTCTCACTAAAAACTGAACAAAAATAGAAATAAATATGTCTCTTATTTATGAATTTAATTATTTATTACATTATATAATTTCCTAATAATATAAAATTCTTAAAATAATAAAAAAATGAAAAAAGTAAATCTATTACCTGACTAGTATTGATAATTCATAACAACCTAGGGAAAACATATATGAGTCATAGATTGAAAATTGATGCATATTACCCCTTCTTGTGTGTCCCCTGCTTATCTAAACTATGTCTCAAATAGAGGGGTCCATGCGGTGCATCATCTTCATCCAATATATAAAAATTAATTTTGGGAAGGTGAGGAAAACTAGGGGTGTAAAGTAAATCAAATGATTTTGGACACACAAGTCCTTATAAAAATTGACCAAAAATAAAGAGAATATGAATACCACCATTTAATTATTTATTTTACAAACATTGCACAAAATTAATTAATTAATTGAATAAATAAACATGAAATACATTGGTTGGGTTATTTTTGAAGACCACTCAGGTTAAAGGAAATGTGTGATAAAATTAAATTTCATTTAATAATGTTCATGGGTATTAATTAAATTAAATGAATTAACTAATTAACATAATTTAATTATTTTCAGTCCACTGTTAATTTAATTTTAATTTAAAAAATTAAAATAACTAAGTTATTTATTTTAATACCAACAGTAAATTAATTTTATCCCTGGTATTAAAATTATTTTTTTAAACCTAAATTAATAAATTAATAAATTTAATTTAATTTAATTTAATTTAATTAATTTCTTTAATTTAAATAAGATATCTGGCCCTAAAAATCCTTTATGGTCCATTTTTGGTCATGCCGAACCCACATAGTCTCGTAACAGGACGAGAAAAGCATTAAATAGGTTGTATTAGGATAATAGGGTCTTCCTAGGACCTTACCTAGTCTAGAAGAATTTCCAGGATCCTTTTTAGGGAAAACATGGTCAAATAGAAGCCACAATATGGATTACTTGATCTAGGAAGGGGATTCTGTGACCAAGATCTCCCAGATCTGCCACGACAAAGGGTTGGCAGGGGAGGAAGGCCGCAGATCTAGTGGCGTGCCCTTCCAGTGATTATGGTGGTGACATCATTCAAAGGAGGATGTAATATTGGTGTGGATGACACCCTCGTGGTGGTGCACTTGGAGTAGGGTGGAACTACAACTCGTTGGAAGACCCGTAGCCCTAGTGAAATGGAAACAAAAACCAAAGAGGTTTGCATCGACACCGATTTGATGGAGAGGTATGGATAGATTGAGTGGAGGAATCCCTCCATTAGTGACCAGGTTCATGCTGATGTGGAGCTCCTGGCTGAGATATGGCCACGATCGGCTTATAGGGTATCGAGGCAGCCAGATAAGGTCTGATCGAGTGGCATTGGATGCAGGTGACGACTTGTTCAGGCTGGTGGCAAAGACCTCAGGAAGGTTGGCAGAAGGAGTTAGAGGGGGCTACCTAATAGAGAGGGAGGCCAGATGGGGAGGGCCTCACATTGTAGTGGATTATGATAGGGAAATGCATAGAAATACTGGAGGGCAGGTTGAGGGAAGAGCTTCCTGGGATGCTAGCTGAGGTAGCATAATGGCCTGAGCATGGGGCTTCCAGGAGGGTCACCAACTGTTGGGGATATTCCTGCTGGTTCGAGCAAGATGTGAGGCTCAATGGTTGGAATGCTCACCGTCAGTGTGCACTATATGTGGACAGGGGGGTCAAGCCATGACCCCCTTCCACTTTTGTTTTTGACATAGTGAAAATTCTTCCCCTCCCTATTCGTTTTCCTTTTTTTAATGTGTGGATTTACCCACACACTCCCCCACCCCTTTAAAACCTTCCAAAGGATATATAGTTATCCTTTTACTATAATAATAATAATAATAATAATAATAATAATAAAATTATTCTAATTATAACAATTATCATTATAATAAAAAGGATTATTATTATTAGTGGAAACAAATACCACATGAAACACAAAAAAAATATAGATTGTTCATAATTTTACTACCTACAACGACAGATTTCAGCCCATAATTTTTTTGGTTGATGTAACTTGGCCATCCGACCTCAGATTGAATCGTGTTCGATTTGTTAAGACTGTTTTTAAATACTCTACTAAAAATAAAAAAAATTATTTTTTCTTGAAATAAAAAATTTATTCGAACGATATGATACCAATTGATGGTTAAAGAAAGTTCAGGGAATCTGGTGGGTAGGGGATTTTAAAAATATTAATCTTCAAGAAGACAATACTTGTTGTCTCTGATGATCTGAGCCCCGATATGGTATGAGGATGTCACCTAAATTAAAAGATCATATGAAAAGAAACTAAAAATATACCTATTCTGATTTGAACTTATGCTCGACTAAAACTCTTTACCAATGATCATTACTTGAAGGATCCATAGTAGGATTCCTATATATTTTATAGACATACTTAAAAAATCCAAAAGAGTGCCAATTGTTGAATTCTGAGTACTAGTGCGGTGATCCAATGATATCTTCGACGTCTCAACCATCACTGCGATCATTTTTCTTTGATTATGGAAGGAATTTTTGGATCTTCAATTGAGAGAGAGTCTATCTCTTTAGATATATATAGGATATAGAGGAATTCTTTCAAGAATTAATGGATAGTATGCGGTGTGAGAGCCTCTCTCAATTCATAGTGGAGGTTCTAATTATCCGGTAGGGTTCTTGGGCCCCCATTTATTTAAAACACAATAAATAAATAGTCATAAGGAACTAAAATGCATCAATATTATTTATTGTTTTATCACACAACTATAGTATATATAAAATATATTACATGATGAACCCGATTCATTAAGCTTAACTCATAATTCTAGCTTAATATTAATCGAACATGGAATATTGAAATAATATTCATTAGATTAATATTATTTATCATATTAACTTAAATAGTAAATAATTTATCTAAATTCAACCCAATTATTCATAAATTGAATAATTTATTTAATTCTTTGTCGATCAATACCTTGGACAACATTCGGACCCCATGGTGGGGCCTGCCATTTCTAATATACCTATTCAATTGAATAGGGTAGATTTTTGAATACCCTATTGTGTGTGACCCTCTAGGACCTTATCTCAATAGTATTGAATTAAAATCCATTGAACAAGAGGGGAGCTTAGCATCACCTCAAGGATTCTAAAGATATAAGCGTTTTCATAGCAATGAAAACTAACCTACAAACATATATTGTGTAATATAATCTCTTTGTATTTAGATATCTCATAAACTTGTATGTACACTTCTGTGATAACCCTTTTATTGATTTATTATCTGTTCATCTAATTGGATGGATTTACCTTTTTATTTCTTTGGCCAAAGACATATGAAGTTAGCACCATCTTGATCAACTATGCCTCAAATATATATCTTCCTTAACTAGGAAGAGAAAAAAAATTTCTTAACCATTAAACCAATGTCGTACCACCTATGACGCACCCAACATAAGTTACCTTTCCATGATTTCATTTTCAAGGTTTGGGTTTTCCAACAAAGTATAAAATAAAATGACACACACTGGTAATTATAAGGAGTCAAGAGACCAATACACATTTCCATTGAAAGGAACGACCAATGACACCCAAAACATGTGGTGTTCCTATTAGTGGGTTTGTCGCCATGATCTTATTACTAGAGATCACTTAGTGTGAAATTCAACAGAATATGTCTTAATGCTTATGATCCCCCAACACCTGATAGTTAAACATCTACAGTGTCTGGTCTGTAAGATATATGTAGACAATATGACCTTCTTTGTAGAATAATTCGATAGTATCTCAAGGTTCTCATTATATCCTTTGATCTTCTATAACTTTTTGATACAAAAATTAATCTATGGACATTGCCATTACATAGTAGACATAGAAGATTCTACACTACAATGGTAAGAATAAATCATGTATATCCAATAATATACTCTATTTAGATATCTGAAAAACTTTTCATGTTGGGTCTAGGGCACCCACAATTACAATACTACAACCAGAGAGAGAGAGAGGTAGAGTTATATATTGACTTGATTCCATATACTCATGAAATATCTATTCCCTCCTTCAATATGAAAGATAATGAATGGAATGAGATATGGATTTAGTTTGGATACATGATATTTAAAGGATTTATTTAAACCAATGTGTTTCATTGATATGCACTAGTGATTTTCATCAAGAATTCCAATGGAACCCTTCTCTTATGTGTTTACTAAAAAATGGTAAATCAGGTAATGGAAAAGTTCAAGTGTTTATTACCCTACATTGATGATTTATTTCATTAATTTAATGGGAAATTGGTTATATAAGATGAATATTCAGTTTGGTTATCACCGAATTAGGATCAAGGAGTATGATATCCAAAATAATGCATTCAAGAGCATGTCTAGCCACTATGAGTATCTTGTTATTCCATTCATCATGACCAACTCTCCTACTATGTTTATGGAATTGATGAATAATATTTTCCATAAGTTTCATGATTTTTTTGGTATTTTTGGATGAAATCATTTTATATTAGAAATTAAATCTGGATAATGTGTTTTATTTGAGAGTAGTTATTGATTTTTTGAAGAATGAAAAACATTATTCTAGTTTTTCAAAGTTCCTATTATATTTTCAGGAGGTGAATTTCTTAGGGTATGTGGTTTTAGGACATGTTATTTTATTTTATCCTAAAAAGGTGTAAGTTTTCATGTACTGGGAGGAAACAAATAATGTCTTTAAGATTTAGATATTATTAGGTTTGTTAGGGTATTATCTTTGTCTTGTGAAAGATGTTACTAAGTTGGTATCTCTATTAAGTGTTCTCACTTAGAAGGGAGTGAAGTTAATTTGGGATTTTAAATCTCAAACTTACTTGGAAGAGTTTAATCCATTTTTGGATTCAACTCCAATGTTAACTCTTAAAGAGTACGGGTAGGTCCACATGATCTTTTTTGATACTTCAGTTTTGGATTTGGGATGTTTTCTTATGCAGGGTGGTCACATGGGGACTTATGGTTGTCGTTATATTTGGATATATAGGTAGTACTATCTCACACATGAATTGGAACTAGTAGTTATGATTCAAACCTTTAAGATTTAGAGGTAATACATTTTTTGGGAAAGGATTTCCATTAAATATAATCATAATTTCTTGAGTTATATGTTTTCATAGAAATATTTTAATCATTAATAGAGGATATGGGTGGAGTACCTATAATATTTTTACATTAAAATTACCAAATTCCTAGGGAAGGATAGAATTATTTCTATTTCTCTTAGTAGGAATCTACCATCCCTGGATATATAGGATTCATCAGAGGAATTTAATATCATGGAACTCTTTTCTCACAATCATTTTGGAGTTTTATTGGATGATACTAGGTTTATTCAAGAAAGTGTTCTATTGAAATCCACACTTCTTGAGATAATTATCTAGGTTAATCAACTTGGTGATGTGTTTTGAGGTATCTTAAATTCTTTAAATGGTAGAGAGGCCATCGATAAATCATCTCTCTATCCAGTGGACATAATTTTCTCTAGAAAAAGTTTTTTTCATTCCGTTACCTATGAGAAAGGGTATGATAAGGATTTCTATCATTCATATTGGATGGTTCATCTAACCATGACCAAAATGTTCTTCAATATGAGGATTCAATTCTTGTGTCAAGGTATGAAATGAGATATAATTGATTTTATTTCATGTTTTTAAACCTCTAAAAAGGTCAATGATGAGTATAATGATCCTTCTTGTACACTTTTACCCCTCCCCAAGATGACTTTGAAGTGGTATGTCATATCTATGAACTATATTGTTGGGATATCACGTAATCCTAAAGGAAAGAATATGATTTCAATAGTGAATGATCGATTAAACAAATATAATCACTTTATTATTATTCATGATACAAAAAATTGTGGATATAGGATATATATATGTGTAATAGAATTTATGGTTTTATTGAGTTTCATCTTCCATTGGTTTTGATAGGTATTCCTTTTTAAAATAGCAGTTTTAGATATGCCACTTGCTGATGATGGGATCCCAGGTTAATTTGTTCCCCATGCGCTATCCTAAAAAAGATGTCCAGATAGAACGTGATATACATATTCTTTAAGACATGCCTTATTCTTTATTCATTGACTTTAGAGTATCATGGGATTTCCATTTGGGTATGGTTTAGTTTTTGTACAATAATAGTTACCAATTATCTATTAAAAGGACACCCCATTGAGGCATTTATGGTAGGCCTTGTAAATATTTTCTCCATTGTTCTGAGACTCATGAAGGTTCCCAAGTGGGATGTAGATTGGTATAAAAGGATATGACAAAGATCTATGTGAATTTTCATATTTTGGTGACATATTAGATCTAGTATAAAAATTATGTTTATTTTCCTCAATGTCCATTAGAGTTATCATTTGGTGGCTAGGTTTTCTTGAGAGTCTCACCTCTGTTAGGTAACTGAAATCATGGAAAAAAGGTAAGTTTGCAGATAGATTTTTTGAACCAGTTGAGGATTTTTAATAGATTGGAAAGGTGGTATAACTTTTTAAATTTACACTAAAAATGAATTCTAACCATAATATGTTTCATGTGTTACAAATCAAAAAAAATATTTTAGACTATCACATGTTTTTAATTGTGAATAACTTGATGTGGAACTTGAGGGGACCATGATTGAGTAGCCATTTTAGATATTTGATACTTGAGTAAAGGTGTTGCGAAGTGAATTTATTCCCTTGGTATGGGTTCTTTCTCTATATAGTTGAAACACTCAAGAAACATTGGAGTGTGAGATAATTATGAGAGAGTAGCGGCCTCATCTATTCATAAAAAATTATTTTGGGCAATGTTTTCTAGGGGCATAATGCATTATGGTGGGGAGAATCGTAACATCATGATTTTTTTCATGTGATCTTATTGGTATATTTTTTATCCTTTTTATTTTCATATTGATTCATTATTGATCCTCTTTGTTTTTATACTTCAAAGGGTTGCATTTTTAGTATATATTCTTTTTTGAGAGTTCATAAGGTGATTAATTGTTTTTTAGGATATACATGGAATCATTACAATGTAAAAATATAGTAACTCCACCTACCAGCTAGTGAGGGCCAATGGACTACCAATGGCATGCTAGTAGAAATAATATATTATAGGAATTCCTCTGAATCAATGATAGAATCCCACCATATAGTTGATGGGGTTTCTAATGGCCCAAGAATTCTCTCTAGTACCACCTACTAGCCAGTGGAATCCATCAGCTTGAAGATGAAACCAATATTCGTGTGGAAGTACAGGATAATATCATAATTCAATTTCTCAAAAAAATTTATTTAATTATAAACTCCTCTCCCTCAAACATCATTCTTCTCATAGGACCTTGAAGGCTCTGTTAAAGTTATTTTTGTCCGTCCATTCTTGAATATCCATGGATTTAAGTTCTAATGAATGTTTGAATATCTTTCGATAACTATAAACATAATTTGATAGTGAATTCCCCTTTACTCATGTCTATGATTCATTATCGGATATGGATCCTTGTGTCATTGATTGATATGAATCTTGATTTGAGAATTGTGTTTATAGGATTATCTCTTCATTTATTCAATTCATTTGACTATATAATTTTGGATCCCATGTTAGGTGGTTGATTATACCATGATTGAGGCAGGTGGATTTATAATGAAATTTCTATCAATTGAAACTATTTTTTCGGGTTTAAGTTGAAATCTATCTTCAATTGAGTTACAAATAATGAATTGAGTCTCTTGATGAATTTTTTAAAATAGAATGGTGGGTGTGAATCATCCTATTTGGAAATGGAGTTTGTAATGAATTATTAATTTCTATTAAATTATTTTGAATTGAAATTAATAATTTTAATAATGAATTTGATGATTAATCTTGATAAATGAAGTCATGAAATGTTTTATGTACTTCGAATTAAATTATTTGTTTGTTAGGAATGATTTTAAAAGAACTTTTTGAGGGTTTTTAAATGAAATGGAATGTTTTAAACACTATTTGAGGCTAATTTAATGATGAAACTAATTTGACATAGATTATTTTCCTTTTATTTATTTCTTGAGGCATGGGAGCTTGGTTAGTTAGGAGGGTAGTGTAACGTCCCTGACTCGGAAGCCACTAAACCGGTGCTCCGAGCCGGGTGGTTACATGACCTTAAGTGCACCTCCCCGTATGCCAAAGACTACCAACTAGCAGTGGGGTCTATGGAGTCAAGTGGGGAGACTATACCCCCTTTTTATTAGAGTAAGACACAATATAAATAAATCAAATAGCGGAAAAAATAACCAATAAACATGGAACATGCATAACAATCATTTACGACAATAAATATTCCATGTCATACTACAAGTGTAAGAGTGAACAAAAGCCCCAAATAAAGACAAAAACCAAAATCCCTAAAATGGCCTCGAATCCAAGTCAGGATCCTCCACCAAGTGCTTCCCATTTTCACTCACTATCTAGAAAGGTCGTTTTCTCTTATCCAGACCTGCAAACATGAAGTCTGCTCGGGTACCCAACGGCGGCCCGAGCCGGGTGTGAGTATGACTCAGTAGGCCCCCACCAACGGTTTCTACAAAATACCCAGTTTGAACAGTTAGTGCATGCAAAAGGAATATGAATGATAATTTCCAAGTAATTAATTAAGGTTCCATTAACAAGTTCAGATCCAAAGTCATTTCCATTCCATTACCATTCATTTATTACCAATTATCATTACCTTCCATTTCGTCAAATTTCCATGGGTAAAACACATTCATTATGTTACATGGGTCTAAGGCCAAAAATCAAATGCAAGAGGGTAAACACGTCATTATCCTATCTCACTAGGACAAACCCCTCATAGAAAACATAACCTCACCTCGAAGCCTCAGTCTGGGTGGATGCAACTATTAGGAGAATAGACCCTCAGTCCCCTTTCATAACCCTTGCATTTAGGGTGGAGTTTAGAACCTCAATCTTCACTCGAATCATGGGCGTAGATCCTCATGTTATACCCCACTCTATGAAGTCATGTGCACATTCTTATATATTTATAACCATCAACCATCCAGACCATTACCCTTCAGCAAACACTGTTCACAACAACCCACATGGGAATCCACATCATGCCTTAACCCATTAACACAATACCATTTCACATCATTTAACCATTAACCAAATTCCCTTGTGTTATGCCCATATCACTAAGCATTCAACATTAAGCCAATAATCTATTCCATTATGGTCTTTAATCAGTTTACACATTAACCCATTTAACCCATTCATCGTTCCCATAAAACAACCATTTAACCCATTACACTTTAACCCTAGGGTGATTTCCAAGTCTAGGTGCATCTCCTAACATCTATTCCAAGTTCAACTAATCATGCCTACATATTTATCAAGGGCTCTACAATTCATTACCACATGGTCACTTGTTTAATATCAATCCCTAGATCCGAGAAAAGCCAGCTCATCCCATGGATGACCCCAATTAGGTCAAGTCTATCCCAACACATCCCACGGGGATCGTGAGGGTGCCCATTTTCCATTTTAAACACTATTATTACCAAACATGCCAAGGTTATCCAAAACATAACCAAAGGAAAGAAAAAACTCAACTAAACATGAACAACTACCCAAATAACTATGGGTTATCACTTGTAGACCACCTACCTAGAAACTACGGTTGAACACACTCTCAATCGAGTCCTTAGACCAAGATCCAACCAACCATTGGAGATTCAACCTAAAAATCACCCAAAAGTTAGGGTTTTAGAGCTTCAGAATGAGAGGGAGAGATGATACAAACCCTAAAACAAAACGAAAAGAAAGGATGGGATTAGCCTTACCCGGAGCTTCGATATGAAACCAACGACACCAAAAACGCCTTATAATCGAAGGAGATCGGTCTTTTGGAGCCTTTGGGTGATTTGGTTTAGGCCAAGGGTGTAGAGGGAGGAAATGAGAGGAAATCCCGAGTTGGGGTTTAAAATCTCGGAGTTGCAAACTTGTAATTTTTACCAACTTTAAGTGGCCGCACGGTTTGTACGCATGGTTTGGAAAACCGTGTGCATGCCACTGTCTGGAGGAGGAGGGGTCACACAATTTAGTTGCACTGTTTGACAAACCGTGCACAAACCGTGCCCATGCTTCTGTCCGGAGGAGGAAGGATCACACGGTTTAGCCTAGGCATGCCACATGTTTTACCTAGCCGTGCGTAGGCCATGAATCCTGGCCTATCCTTCCCAGATTTCCTTTATTTCATGCCCCGAGCCCCTGGAACACCCCCAAGGCCTCTCCCAATTTTGGGAAACATTTCAAAGCCCCAAAAACAAAGGCTTCAACCCAAAACACAACAAAAAACATAGCTTTTCAAAAATCTGGATCTTACAACCTCCCCACCTTATAGTGGATCGTCCTCGAGCCGAGTTTCCAAGCCTCATTGATCGACCAAAGAGAAGAGTTCGGGCCACTAAACCCGCATATCCGATTACAGCTCCCACATTTCTTCCTGAACTTTCCCATGCTTCCATAGTACTCGCACTAATGGCACAACCTCGCCCCACAAGATCTTTTCACTACGATCCACCACACGAACCCGATGCTCTTCAAAGGATGCATCATCCTCAAGCTCCACATCCTCAACATCAACCATGTGAGATGGGTCGAGATGATACCATCGAATTAGAAACACATGAAACACATCATGCATCCCACCATACCGCTGTGGAAGATCCAACCAGTAAGCCACTGTTTCAATCCTCTCCACAATTTCAAAAGGCCCCACATACCTGGGTGCCAAGTTACCCTAAATTCGAATCCTTCGGTGACCCAACATTGGCGACACCTAAAGGAACACTTTATCACCCACCCCTAACTCAAGAGGTTTATGCCTCCGATCTGTATACGACTTCTTCCTACTCTAAGCCGTAGCCATCCGATTCCTGATCAACTTAACTCACTTTGAAGTCTCTTACACGAGACTTGGCCCCAAAAACTCAGATTCACTGGCCTCTAGCCAACACAATGGAGATATACATGGCCTCCTGTAGAGTACCTCAAATGGTGCCATCTGTATCATTGCCTGAAAACTATTGTTGTAGGAAAACTCAACTAACGATAGGTGTTCTCACAAGAACCACCAATGTCCAAGACACAAGCTCTTAACATGTCTTCCAACACTTGGATCGTACGTTCCGACTGCCCATCCATCTATGGGTGGAAAGCTACACTCAAAAACACCAGTGTACCAAGATCCTTCTGCAACCATTTCCAGAAACGCGATGTGAAAAGCGGATCTCGGTCCAAAACTATGGTTTGAGAAACATGATGTAACCACTATATTTCTCAAACATACAGCTCACCCAACAGGTCGATTGTAAAGGACTCTTCAATCAGTAAGAAATGATCCACTTTTGTTAACCGATCCACAACCACCCATATTGCATCATTCTTTTGTGGTGTCCTCGAAAGACCCACAAAAAAATCCATTGTCACATCATCCCACTTCCATTTCGGGATGGGAAATGGATGCAACAAACCACCTGGGTGTTGTTGCTCGGCCTTCACCTGATAACAGGTAATACACTGTGCCATAATGCCCGCAACTTCCTTCATCATTCCAGGCCACCAAAACTGCCTTCAGAGATCACGGTGCATCTTGGTCAAACCAGGATGAACTGCCCACTTTGATGCATGAAACTCTCGCATCAACTCTTCCCACACACACTTTGGCACAACCACACGATCATGAACACGGAAAACACCATCCACGCTGACGACCCCACCAGAAGTTAGCTCCCCACCTTTAAGCTTTTCCTTCATGATCAAACACTCAGGATCATCATGCTGACCTTCCTTAACTCAACTCGCAAGCGTCGACTCCATCGCCAAGGAAGCAAGAGTTACCTGACCATTCTCCTCTTGCACCTCCAGGTGCATCTCGGCAAAAAATCCACCACCTTCCACTTGGTACTGGATTTCTGAACCACCTGATTCTGAAGTTTCCTGCTCAAAGCATCAGTGACACTATTTACCTTTCCCAGCATGTAAACCAACTCAAATCCAAAAGACTGGATATATTCAACCCATCATTGCTACCGAAGATTCAGATCGCACTGTGAGAAGATGTACTTTAAACTCTTATGGTCTGTAAACACGGTAAACCATTCTCCCAACAAATAGTTCCTCCAACACTTCAAAGCGTACACTACTTCCGCCAACTCAAGATCATGGGTGGGATAGTTCCACTCATGGGGTCTCAAATTCCTTGACCCATAAGCCACAACCCACTCATCCTGCATCAATACATCCCCAAGTCCGACTCTGGACGCATCACAAAACATGATCTACTTCTTACCTTGATCATGTAAGATCAAGATAGGTGCAGTCGTCAACCGCTTCTTCAACTCTTGAAAGTCATTATTAGAAGCCTCATACCACTTGAACCTGATTCCTTTCTTGTTCATGCCCAAGATTGGTGCTACCAAGCAAGAGAAATCATGAATGAACCTTCGGTAATACCCGAACAAACCCAGAAAACTCTGAACATAAAAAACGCTCTTGGGCTGCACCCAAGATACAAATGCCTTCACTTTCTCTGGATCCACTGACACACCTTCCTCTAAGATGATGTGACCTAGAAAATGTACCTCACCTATCCAGAATTGAAACTTGGATAGCTTTTTGTATAGCCAGTGCTCTCTTAGCATACCCAAGATGATGCCAAGATGTTGGGCATGATCTTCTTGATTTTTCGAGTACACAAAGATATCGCCAACAAAGAAGACCGCAAACAGATCTAGATAGGGATGTAATATTTGGTTCATCAAAGACATAAACATAGCCGATGCATTGGTCAAGACGAAAGGCATTACCACAAACTCAAACAAACCGTACTAACTCTGAAAAGCTGTCCACGGTATGTCGGAAGACGTCACCCTCAACTGGTGGTAACCTTACCTCAGATAAATCATAGAAAACACCGATGCACCTCTCAACAGATCAAAAAAGTCATCATTTCAAGGAAGTGGGGACCTGTTTTTCACTATCATCTAATTCAACCTTCGATAGTCAACACATAGCCTCAACGACCCATCTTCCTTCTTTTCAAAAAGAACGAGAGATACTCAAGGTGACGTACTAGGTCGGATAAACCCCTTACGCTCAAACTCCTCAAGCTAAACCTTCAGTTCCTGGAGTTATGCTAGTGCCATTTGGTATGGAGGAATAGAAATTGGCTCCACTCTCGGAAGCAACTTGATCGTGAACTCAACATCCCTCTTGGGGGGTAACCCCATGAAATCCTCAGGAAACATGTATTGAAATCGATCCACCACAGGAGGAAAAAAAGACTGCTCCCCTCTTTCATTGTCATCAAGCATGAGACATGCCACTCGATATGTGAGTCCACTCAACCGCAGACCAAACTTCCTTGGACGACCTACTCGAATATCCCATTCGCCACAGTGGACATAAGCGTCACCCTCAAGTGACCTGAACGATACTCTGCGATGATAGAAGTCTATATGCACCCGATACAACACCAAAAAATCCATTCCCAAGATAAGGTCAAACCCTAACATCTCGAGAATGATCACCATTGAAAACGATACCCACAGACTTCCAAGGCACACCCCTTGCATTGCTTGATATCCTCAACCCGCACCCCCAATGGAATGTCAATTGACATAACTCCACGCACCCTCTCCACAGGTAAACACAACACTACCACAGGTTGAGCAGAGACAAAAGAGTGTGTGGCACCTGTGTCAAACAACGCACTAGAAAAAGTAGAAGCTACAAGGATCATACCTCAAAAAGTCAACGGTCCAGCCTCACGACCACTAGGTGCAAACCGAACTGCCTGAAGCAGACCTTCCCCTATACCTTGGGCCCCAGCCTAAATTCCCTATGCCGCACTGCCCTACTGGCGTGAGTGATCCTTCCCTAGAGTTCCACGTACACCGCCCCTACCAATACAACCCGTGGAGCTCCAACTTCCTGCCTGATACAGGACAACTTATCCCCTTCCCATACCTGGCACCTTCTTTTCACTATCATGCTCACCCACCTGCCGAGGGTTCCTAAAGAATCTCTTCACATGCCCCATCCTGCCGCATGAATGGCACTCAACTGGAGGTTGAGGACACTGACCACACATATGTCCTATCCTGACACACTGATAACAAAACACCTAGTTCCCACTCTGAGAGGCTGACCCCATCTTCCAGCCACTTTTCAAACTTCCACCATGCCGTGATCCCTCATGGTGTCGCTTTCGACCTTCGGTAGCTGCACCGCTCGTCTGTCCCACTGACACCACAATCCCACTACCCAAAGCTCCCTTCAGGTTTCCTTCTGAGATCAGTGCCTGATCTACTACCTATGAAAACCCCTTCAAGCGGAAGATGTTTACTTGAGAACTGATCTCATGTCTCAGCCCATCCTAAAAACACCTTGCTACTGCTGCCTCATCCCCTGCAAACACTGGGACAAAGTGTCTCATATCATTGAAGCAACTAGCATAGTCCATCACCGGTAGCGATCCCTGAGTCAGGCTCATAAACTCTGCAGCCCGATCCTGTCTCAAAGTTTATGGTAGAAATAGTCCAGAAACGTTTCTTGAAAAACCATCCACGACATTCCCTCAGCCTGCTCGATTTGAGCCTAAATGTCCCACCAATGCCTAGCCTGGCCTCACAACATATAAGCGGCCAGTTTCACTCACTTTTCAACAGGGGTCTCCAGATGGTCCAGTATCGTCTGGACAGACTCTAACCAGAACTCTTCTTCTTCTAGCCCACCCTCTCCAGTGAATGTTGGAGGGTGCTGCAGCTGGAACTCCGTACTCAACTCCAACATACTCGGTGCAACCATCCCTGGGCCCCGATCCATCATCTGCATAAGGCGAGCCAAGTTCTCCCAGAACTGGTCTTCTATACCTTCATTGATCACAACATTTTCTTGCTCCTCTACTGGAGGAGTTTTCTCAGAAACATCCTCTCGTTTCCCAACTGGTAACCGAGGTCGTGGTGGAATTTCTCTACATTTCCAAGCACGAGATTTAGCATACATACCATAAAATTTCATGACTCCATCAAAATCTCTTTACTAGCAACAACAACCCATTTCATATACTAACCCAATGAAATTTTACAATTTTTTTCAAACCCTTTTAATCCATTAGACATCATTGACCATACATTCATCCTTACCCACTTGTGTTATTTCATTAATCTCATAATTTCTTGATTTTATGAAATGCATGATGCACCCTACTTTCTTGCCTCACACACCCACCCCGTGTGTGTGCATAACACAATGCATGACACCTATCTCCCTAGGTGCCTACAATGATGCATGAATGAAAATCCTCATGCCATTAAGGCCACAAGCCAAATGTCATAAAACAGTCACATCAAACCCCATGTGCATCACCCAGCGGTGAAATATCATCAACTATAACATAACAAAACCAAGAACAACAATTCCCACCATGGGTGACATGGGTTTGCCCCATACCTGGGTCAGCTACTCCCAAGCACGAGATCATTACCAAGGCCCGACACGTCTTAACCCTTGGCTACCAATCCCAAATAACAAGACCTCAGAGAAGGATAAGAAATACCTCCTCTGATACCACTTTTTAACATCCCCGACCCAGAATCCACTAAAACGGTGCTCCGAGTCGGTTGGTTACATGACCTTAAGCATGCCTCCCCATACGCTAAAGGCGGCCGACTAGCAGCGGGGTCTACGGAGTCATGTGGGGAGACTATACCCCCTTTTTATTAGAGTAAGCCACGACATAAATAAATCAAATAGTGGAAACAATAACCAATTAACACGGAACATGCATAATAATAATTTCCAACAACAAATATGCTATGTCATACTACAAGTGCAAGAGTGAAAAAAATCCCCAAATAAAGACAATAGCCAAAATCCCTAAAATGGTCCCGACTCCATGTCCGGATCCTCCACCAAGTACTTCCCATGTCCACTCACTATCTAGAAAGGGCCTTTTCCCCTCTACTGACCTGCAAACCTAAAGTCTGCTCGGCTACCCAACAGCGGCCCGAGAAGGGTGTGAGCACAACTCAGTTGCCCACCACCAACGATGTCTACAAAATATCCAGTATGAATAGGTAGTGCATGAAAATGGAATATGAATGATAATTTACAAGTAATTAATTAAGGTTCCATTAACTAGTTTAGATCCAAATTCATTGCCATTCCATTACCATTCATTTATTACAAATTATCATCGCATAGAATTTCATCACATTTCCATGGTTTAAAAACATTCATTATGTTACATGGGTCTAAGGACAACAATAACATGCAAGAGGGTAAACACATAGTTATCATATATCACTAGGACTAACGCCTCATAGAAACCATAACCTCACCTCGAAGCCTCAGTCCGGGTGGATGCAATCGTTACGAGAATAGACCCTCAGTCCCCTTTCCTAACCCATGCATTTAGGGTGGAGTTTAGAACCTCAGTCTTTACTCGACCCGTGGGTGTAGATCCTCATGTCATACCCTACTCTACGAATCCATGTGTACATGCTTAAATATATGTAACCATCAACCATCCAAACCATTTCCCTTCGTCAAACACTGTTCACAACAACCCACATTGGAATCCACATCATGCCTTAACCCATTAACACATTAACATTTCACATCATTTAACCATTCACCCAATTCCCATGTGTTATGCCTATCTCACTAAGAATTCAACATTAAACCCATAATCTATTCCATTATGGCCTTTAATCATTTTACACATTAACCCATTTAACCCGTTCATCATTCCCATGAATCAACCATTTAACCCATTCCACTTTAACCCTTAGGTTATTTCCAAGTCTAGGTGAATTGCCTAACTTCTATTCCATGTTCAACCAATCTTGCCAACATATTTATCAAGGGATCTAAAATTCATTACAACAAGGTCACTTGTTTAATATAAATCCCCAAATCCGGGAAAAGTCGGCTCATCCCATGGATGGACCCAATTAGGTCAAGTCTACCCCAACACATCCCACGGGGATCATGAGGGTTCCCATTTTCCATTTTAAACACCATTATTACCAAACATGCCAAGGTTATCCAAAACATAACCAAACTAAATAAAAAACACAACTAAACATGCACAAATACCCAAATAACTATGGGATATCACTTGTAGACCACCTACCTTGAAACCACGTTTGAATGCACTCTCAATCGAGTCCTTAGACCTCGATCCAACCAACCTTTGGAGCATCAACCTCAAAATCACCGAAAATTTAGGTTTTTAGAGCTTCGGAATGTGAGGTAGAGAAGATACAAACCCTAAAACAAAAAGAGAAGCAAGGATGGGATTAGCCTTACTCGAAGCTTCGATCCGCAACCAAAGGCACCAAAAATGCCTTAGAATTGAAGGAGATCGGACATTTGGATACTTTGGGAGATTTGGTTCATGCCTAGGGTGGAGAGGGAGGAAATGAGAGGAAATCCCGAGTTGGGGTTTAAAAGCTTGGAGTGGAAAACTTGTAATTTTTCCCAACTTTAATTGGCCACACGGTTTTTCCACACGGGTTGGAAAACTGTGCGCAAACCGTGCGCATGCCACTGTCTAGAGGAGGAGGGGTCACATGATTTAGCCGTATGGTTTGGAAAACCGTGCACAAACCGTGCGTATGCTTCTGTCCGGAGGAGGAAGGGTCAAACGGTTTAGCCTGGGTAGGCCGCACAGTTTACCTGGCCATGCGCATGTCGTGCGCCATGGCCTATCTTGCCCAGATTTCCTCTCTTCTATTCCCTGAGCCCCCAGAACACCCCCAAGGCCTCTCACACATTCAAAAAACATTTCAAAGCCCCAAAAACAAAGGGCTCAACCCAAAACACAACAAAAAACATACCTTTCAAAAAACTGGGATCTTACAGGTAGTAAGAAAACGAACTCTAGGCATGTATTAGTTCCAGATATCTATGGATTGAAAATGAAAATGAAAAATATACTTTGGTAAGGGAATGAAATTCATTCATTGGGGTGGAATCTTATTCCTCTAATGTCTAAAATTTGGCGAAGTTTTCACACCTAAAGTTTCATTTTACTAAGACTTGTGGGGATCCTTGAACCTTCATCTAAATAATCACATGGCTTGTAGCCAAGGTTTAATGATTGAAAATGATTTATAAATTGCAGTGTTTGTGAAATGATTTATTCATTCCTATTATGATTGAGATGTTAATAAATCCATGTTTTGATGGAAGTGCTTATTTATGATAGTTAATATTATTTCAAAATAAATGATTGGAAAATAATTTTTATCATGAATTGGGAAAAATATCACCAATCTATTTTTTATTTAAAATTGATAATATTTGGATTATTTGATAAAGTCTACTTATGAAATGTCTTCGTGGGATCCTACTAAGATAATATTGATCACACCCTATATATACCATTGGGAATATTTAAAACTTATTTTTTCAGGTCTAGAAAAATGGAAATCACCTCTTGTAGGTGGTGGGTGTTCTTAATATTGTTATCTTTGGAGTTGGTGATGACATATAGAGTGTTTAATATATACATTACGAGGAGACTTGGGTGGTGATTTCTTAATTGTATTAAAGTTATGTTATTGGGTATTATACCTCTCCATTATTATTTTCTTCTTCATATTGATTTTTATTGATTCTTATCAGTTTTTTTGTATTTATTGGTTTTTATGGGTAAACTATTCCCTTTGATTGTTTCTTGATGCCCAGCTGCTAGTCGCTTACCCATGTGGATCATGAATGAAATTCGAATCATGTTAGGTCTTTTTCAAGTACTGGGCTGGTGACTTATTTGGGTTTTTTCTTGACATGAGTGAAGTGGAGAGGGAGGTAGGTTGGGTATTTATAGAAATATAGAGGGAATTGTTTTTAATTTCAGACAAATGTTTTGGACACTACATAATAAAATAATTAAAAAAACCATACCATGGTTTTTGTACATGGTTTCTGCCATAAAGGAATGTTTTATCATATTTTATTTGGTTAATAATCAAAATCATTGAAATAATAACATTCATGATGTGGAAGTGGGTCATGTTCATAAATAATTTTTTTAAAACCACAAAATATAATATATGTTTTTGAGGAAAACTTTTAGGTTTTTAAAATTTATAAAAACCTTCAAAAACACATTATTTTAAAGGGAAATTGTTATTTTTATTGTATTTGACTTTTATAGTATTCATCATATCACTTTGGAGATATTATTATGTCATAATAAAATCCATATATTCATACTATATTTAATTTTTACCAAAATTTTTGAATCTCTTACAAAATTATGAAAGATTCACCAACGGATAAATTCAAACTTCTAATTGGAAAAATGATATTTATTTTACCAAAATAATTTTATTAATATGTTAATTTAAAATTTCAAATAAAAATCAATATTTTTTAAAAAATACTTGTTTTTACAACAATAAAAATATTTCATCCCTTATAAAAATCAAATTGAACTTTATTAAATTATATTATAATTTATATTTTGAAAAATATTATTTAATAAGAATATTTTATGATAGATTCATTTTTTTAGAATTTATCATAATGAGTGATTCAATTGAAAATATAATTTTTTTGAAAAATATAATTTTGATTTCTTTTTGTGAAAGTCTATTTTTTATGAAAATATTATATATATAAAGTTTTAGTACCCCCAGTTTCTGGTATGTAACCATTTCTTGATGCTTCTAATGGTTTTAATATTAAGGGTGTTGAATGGGAGAGTCGAGAGAACTTGGATTGATGTTTGGAGGTAATGGGGAAGTCGCACGGTCGGCACACGGTTTGTCTAACCGTGCGACCAAACCGTGGGTGAAGGATGGCTGAGGCAGAAGCTAACCCACATTTAGCACACTGTTTGTCAAACCATGCAGACTAACCATGCAGTCACTTAAAGTTAGATCCTAAAATTGTGGATCTAACTTGTTTTGCCTTTAATTGCCTTGTTTAAACCTCCTAAGCAGCCCTAACTCGGGATTACTCTCCCTTGAAGGTTGGAAGACTTCTCCCAAGCATTCTGGAGGCGATTCAAAGGTTTCCCTTGGCGAATCGAAGCCGTATTCTTAAGGTATGTTATCATTCTTGATCGGTTTCTTAGATCTACTTAGATCTACTTATCCTCTTCTCTCGTTTTTTAGATCTACACCCGTTATGGGTAGATCTAGCGGTGTGGATGCCAAATATGAAAGGATTTGGTCTTTTTTGTGATATGAGAAGAGACCTAAGGAGGGTTTTTGGAGTTTTGACCCGGTGTTCTTGAGCGTTCTTCGTCCGTGGCTTGGTTTTGCCTAATTTTTTGAGGTAGGTGGCTTCACTCTTTATTCCCCTTTCTTAGAACTTGAAGGCTTAGTTAAAATTGATTTATCTTCTTGGTTTTGATTGTGAAATTTTTGTGAAAAACATATTATAAATCTTCTTTAGTGACGATTTATGGGTTTTTGATAAAATTTTGGAAATTTAAAGAATGGTTGTGCAAAGTGTTTTGGTTTCTTGATTTTAAAATAGTGATTTTAAAATATGGTTTTGCTTGATTTAGAAAATGGTTTTTGGGAAAAGGGGTTTTCAATAAAAGGGTGATGCTTTATTGAAAGGTTTTGAACACACTTCGTTTTGGGCAAGGTTGGCATGGGTTGTGGTGTGTGTTCATATGCATTGGGATGTATAAGGGTGAGAAGTCCCCCCATCAATAGGTTGGGACAAATAAGGTCGTGATGTACCTCTGTCAAGGTAGTCCACTAAGTGACGGCTTAGTGGAAGGATAACTCACCACTCACAAGTATAGGGAGGTCCAGGTTGCATGCATGGTTGGTTGTGTGAATTGGTGAAATGGAATGAATGTGCCAGATGGAAATGTGAATGGAATTGGGAACTTTTCATGGTTGCTTTTCTTGAGAAATATGGGTTTTGTGGAAAAATGGTTTTTGACATGGAACTTGTTATATTTCGAATTACTTTTGAATTATTTTATATAAATTATTTTATATAAATGTGATAACTTGTTTTATCCTAGAGGAATGGGTTGGGAATTCATCAGGGAAAACCTATTGAGTTTCATTACACACCCCCTGATTTGGAACGTTGGTGCTTTTTCAGATGTCTTATATCAGGATGTTGGCAAAGGTAATGTGTCACATGTTTAGAGCACTGCTTCGTGACACTTGGGCTGGTTCGTGATGTGGGAGCTTGGAGCTTGTGGAGCTTCAAGTTGGGTTGTTGTCTTGTAGTCTTTGAGTTTTTCTTTCAGCTGTTTACTCTGATTTTTTAGTGTTGGTTTCCACTATGGTACTCTTGGCTGGTTTTTTATAAATAAATGGTTGAGTATTCTGAGTTCTTATCATGCATCATTTAGTTGTTTAGTCTGGTTATGGTTGTTGTTTTTGTGGAATGTTCAAAAAGGGAAAATTTTCCCCCACTTGTTTGAAACCCTTCTTCATTTATTGCCAGCCTTTGGCGCCTTGGGGATGTCACTTAAGGCCTACTAATGACTCATTGAGCTCTCAAGCCAATGAAAATTGGCGGGTCATTACAAATGGTAGCAGCTTGTTTGGTTCTTTCCTAACAAGTATTCATCAATGTTCTTGGTCTTGGAGTTAAAATTCCTTCTTGTCTATTCCTTGGGTGGTCATCATGGACAGGAGTAGGATTTTCGGAACTTGAAATGTATAGCATAAAAGGACATAGCTAACCCGTTTATGCTGAACATCAAGTTACCAGGGGGTTGGGTACATAAGTGTTTTGGATACACTTCTAGAATGTTGGAAATCTCATTATCATGGGTGTAGCCAATGAGATGAGTATGACATGCATTATAGAGTAATGACTTACCACTAGGATTGCATAAATCATTCCGAGAAATGGATTATGGATTGATGAAAAAGCGTGATTTTTGAAAAATTTAAGCACGTTTTCAAATGAAAGATTTTGAAAAGATAATGTTTGATGTATTTTGAAAATAGATTGATTTTCAAAATAAAGAAAATATCTATTTTAGAAATGGTTGGAAATCAATGTTGTGATAGTGGTGTAATAGAGATTGAAATTCTAAGCCTTCAGTTGCTAGGAAGTGAGACTAATGGTGTGCGTCGTTTTTATAGAAAATGGCACCCATTAGAAGTCGTAGAAACCAAATGGAAGAAGCTATAGAGAATGTGGTTGCACATGAACCACGTGTGATCCAAGAGCTGGTTCAGAGTATCGTTTAAGAATTCCAGGCTGTGGACACGGGTAATTGGAGGGATGAGACAAGGAATGTAGACCATTCCGTCCAGTTCGATAAGCCGAATCCACCCATCTTTTGGGGTGATGCTGAACTCGAGAAGGCGGAGTTGTGGATAAGAAGGATGAATCGTATATTTGATTTCATCAGCATACTATTAGAGTTGAAAGTAAAGCTGGCACCATATATGCTCGAGGATCTTGCACGTCAGGGGTGGGATTTAGCACTGCAGGATAAATTGGACGAAGGCCTTACATGGGAGGATTTTGAAGAATTGTTTAACAAATAATTATATCGACACACATTCAAGATCTAGAAAATGACGGACTTCTTCAGCTAGAAACAAGTGAGCCTCTCTATCATAGAGTATGCAGACAAGTTCATGAATTTAGTCCGTTTTCCACCAGATGTTGCGGAAAGTGCTTCTTTGAAGACACGCATCTTCAAATCGGGGATAAGGCATGAGATTCGATCGAATATTGTGGTAATCTGTATTATGGATTATACAGATATGGTGAACAAATCAATAGTTGTTGAACGTGATATCTCGGGATCGATAGGCCATGGGAATGGGTGGGAACTTTAATGCTGGAAACAAGCGGAAAAGAGACTCATACTTCCAAGGTGGGAGTGCGAATTAGAACCAGACAGCGGGATCAGTAAACCTTCCTCCATGAACCTAGAGAAAAGTAGGTTGCTTTCAATATGGTTCGACTGATCACATCAAATGAGAATGTACAACACCACTGAGAGCATGCCAAAATTGCAAGCAGATGGGGAATCTTCAGCGATATTGTCATAGTGCTCCCAGGTCGGGTGCGTGTGAAACTTCTCAGGAGTCTCAAGCATCTTATGCTTCGATAGGGCCAGGATAGAAAAATCATCCTTTCCAGAAGAACAGAGCTAGTTATGTTGATTCCATGAATACCATGACACCTCAGGCAGGGAAATCTCAACATGGAAATAAGGAGCAAAGTGTAACAACAAAGAAATTGTATGGAGCTATGAAAATGATGGTCGATGATCAGGATGGACCATCTATGGTGAGAGGTATGGTTCTTTTGAATTCTACCATCATTCAAGTGTTGTTTTATACTAGAGAATCACATTCCTTTCCTGCTTCCTGTATTGCTAATTTTCTGAACTTAATACTTGAAATGAGGCCTTCTATATTGAAACTGCAAACTCTTCTTGGTGAAAGAGAATTTCAAGCCTTCATGTGTAGAGCATGTTCTATAAATGTTGATGGAGATGAGCTAAAATGTGATTTCTCTGTGTTGGAGATGGATGTCTATGATATAATCCTGGGTATGGATTTGTTGACAACGTTTATGGCTCACATCGACTATTATGGGAGAATGACTAGTTTCACAACAGAGGATGGAATCGAGTATCTCTTCAGAGGATAGATGATGGTAAAGAAAGATGCAAAGAGCTTGTTGGTACCAATGGTGGGAATGGTCTCTTACCAATTGGAAGTGTTGAAATTGGCATCATTTTATGAAATAATGGAAAACATTTTTCCAGCTGTGGTGGATCAATTTCCTGATGTTTTCCTGAAAGCTTCTCAGGATTACCACCTGTAGGATAAGTGGAGTTTAAGATTGATCTCCTTCCGGGGGCCAGTCCTATCTCACTTCCATATTGTAGGATCACACCAATGGAGTTAAAGGAATTAATGGTGCAGTTAGAGGAGCTGGAAAGAAAGGGTTTCATTCGGCCAAGCGTGTCTCTATGGGCGACACCGGTTTTTTTTGTAAAGAAAGCAGATGGAACTTTGAGGCTATGTGTGGATTATCGTAAACTTAACAAAGTTACGATAAAGAATAGATGTACACTTCCATGAATTGATGACCAGTTTGATCAATTAAGGGTAGCTCAGTGGTTCTCCAAGATTGACATGTGGTCAGGATTGCACCAGTTACGAGTTTAGAAGGAGGATATTCTGAAGACAGCCTTCAGAAGCAGATATGGGCACTACAAATATATAATCATGCCTTTTGGTCTAACTAATGAACCAATGGTCTTCATGGATTTGATGAATCAGATATTTCAACAATATCTAGATTCTTTGGTTGTGGTGTTTGTGGATGATATATTGGTTTATTCAAGAACAAGGGCTGAGCATGAGCAGCACATGGAGACAATGTTGGAAATCTTGAGGGACCACTAGTTGTTTTCCAAATTATCAAAGTGCGATTTTTGGATACAAGAGGTATGTTTTCTAGTCCATGTCGTTTATGAGAATGGTGCTTTAGTGGATCCAGAAAAGATAGAAGATGTTCTTTCCTGGCAGCCGCTGAAGAATGTATTTGAAATACGAAGTTTTCTTGGTCTAGCTGGTTATTACCGATGCTTTGTCAATGACTTATCATGACTAACTTACCCTATAATAGCATTGATAAAGAAGAATAGTGAATTTCAATGGACCGAGGAATGTTAGAGATCTTTCCAAGAGTTGAAAATTCTCTATACATAAGCACCCATCTTGATTTTTTCAGAATCAGGACAGGGGTATGTGGTGTATTGTGATGCTTAGGGAACAGGGTTGGGTTGTGTTCTCATGCAAGGAGACCATGTTGTTGCTTATGGTTCAAGTCAGTTGAGTACCTTTAAATGTTCGACTTTGACTTGATGTATACACTGGGTAAGGGAAATTCGGTGGCCGATGCATTAAGCAGAAAGTAATATGCTCAGTTGGAAAAAGAAGCTTCAGATGAATGGCAGTTGATGTCGGTCTTAGACGACATGCATGTGGAATGTGAAAACCAAGGTGATGTTTCTATTTTATTTTCAGCTACGCTTGTTCCTGATTTGGTGGAGATATTAAAGGAGCCACAAACATCTGATGTTGACTGTGTTGCAATGAGTTCAAAACTCAATGGTGGGGAGACCATAGAGGGATGACAGTTGGATGGGTGTTCAGTATTGTGTTACAGAGATCAGATGGTTGTACCCATGGTTTTTCACGAACAAATCCTTCATGCTTACCACTATTCGAGATGGGCTATACATCTGGGTACACGGAAGATGTATAAGGCGCCAAAGGCGCCGTTTTGGTGGAGCGACATGAAAAGGAAGGTGGCAGAATTTGTCTCGCGATTCTTAACATGTCAGAAGGTTAAAGAAGAGCATCAGAGATCAGATGGTATGTTACAGTCCTTACCTATCCCAGGGTGGAAATGGGAGCAGATAGCAATGGATTTTGTTACAGGTCTTCCAAGAACGTTCAGGAAACACGATGCCATTTGGGTTATAGTGGATCGTCTAACCAAGTCGACCCATTTCATCCCAGTTCGTGAAACCCATACAGTGGAAGATCTTTCAAAAATATATATCTGTTAAGTGGTAAAGAGACATGGTGTACCAGTGTCTATCATCTCAGATAGAGATCCGAGGTTCACATCTCAATTCTGGAAATCCTTGCAACAAGACCTTGGGACTTAGTTGACTATGAGTACGGTGTATCATCCTTAGACGGATGGGAAATCCAAGAGGACGATACAGACATTGGAAGACATGTTGTGGGCTTGTGTAATGGATTTCAGTGGCTCATGGGAGGAGCATATAACCTTAGTGGAGTTCTCATACAATAACAGCTATCAAGCCTTGATACGCATGGCTCTGTTTGAATCATTGTATGGGTGTCCTTGTCGTTCTCCACTATTTTGGGTAGATATTGGTGAAACTTCACTATTCGGGCTGAGACTTGTCCCAGAAACAACAGAGAAGATTCAGGTGATTAGAAAGAGGATAAAGACGGCTCAGAGTCCTCAAAAATCTTATGTAGATCATCGCTGAAGACCGTTGTCATTTGTAGTGAGCGATCGCATCTTTTTGAGAATCTCTACAAGGCTTGGACAATGTCATTTTGGGAAGCACATAAAATTATCTCCTCGATATATAGTCCCTTTTGAGATACTGTAATGGGTTGGAGAGGTGGCATATCAGTTGGAATTACCACCATGGTTTAGTGAAGTGCATAATGTGTTCCATGTATCTCAGTTAAAGAAGTATCAACCTGATCCTGACCATGTGATCAAATGGGATCACATTGACCTACAACCGGATGCTTCATTGGTACATATTTCGGTGCTGATTGTGGATAGGCAGGACAAGGTCTTGTGTGGAAAAAGCATCGTCCTAGTGCGGATTTTGTGGAAACATGGTCAGATTTAGGAAGAGACTTGGGAATGCGAGAAAGAAATGAAGGAGTAGTGGACAAAACTATTTCAGTCAAGCAATGGTTTTATACTTTCCGGGGACGGAAAGACCAATGGTGGGGAGAATTTAGTACCCCCGGTTTCTGTTATGTAACCCTTTCTTGATGCTTTTCATGGTTTTAAAGTTAAGGGTGTTGAATGGGTGAGTCGGGAGAACTTGGATTGATTTTTGGAGGCAATGGGGAAGTCGCACGGTCAGTGCACGATTTCTCTAACCGTGTGGCCAAACAGTGCGTAGTTAGTCTTGGAGGTAGTGGCTTTCGTACGGTCGGTGCACAATTTGTCTAACCGTGCAGCCAAACTGTGCGTGAAGGATGGTCGAGGCAGAAGCTAATGCACGGTTAGCGCATAGTTTGTCAAACCGTGCAGACTAACCATGTGATCACTTAAAGTTAGATCCTAAAATTGTAGATCTAACTCATTTTGACATTAATTTCCTTGCTTAAACCTCCTAAGTGTCCCTAACTTAGGATTACTCTCCCTTGAAGGTTGGAAGACTTCTCCCAAGTGTTCCTAAGGCGATTTGATGGTTTCTCTTGGCGAATCGAAGTCAGATTCTTAAGGTATGTTATCGTTCTTGATCATTTTTTTATATCTACTTAGATGTACTTATTCTCTTCTCTCATTTTCTTATATCTACTCCCGTTATGGGTAGATATAAGGGTGTGGATTCTAAATATGACAAGATTTGGTCTTGTTTGTGTAAGGAGAATAGATATAAGGAGGGTTTTTGGAGTTATGACCCAGTTTTCTTGGGAGTTCTTCGTTTGTGGCTTAGTTTCGCCTAATTTGTTGAGGTAGGTGGCTTCACTCTCGATTCCTCTTTCTTAGAACATGAAGTCTTAGTTCAAATTGATTTATTTTCTTGGTTTTTATTGTGAAATTGTGGTGTAACACATGTTATAAATCTTCTTAGTGATGATTTATGGGTTTTGATAAAATTGTGGAAATTGAAAGAATGGTTGTGGAAAGTGTTTTGGTTTCTTGATTTTAAATTAGTGATTTTAAAATATGGTTTTTGTTGATTAGGAAAATGGTTTGAGGGAAATGGGGTATTCAATAAAAGGGTGATGCTTTATTGAATGGTTTTGAACACACTTGGTTTTGGGCATGGTTGGCATGGGTTGTGGTGTGTGTTCATATGCATTGGGATGGATAAGGGAGAGAAGTCCCCCCATAAATAGGTTGGGAAAGATAGGGTTGTGAAGTACCCCCGTCAAGGTAGTCCACTAAGTGACGAATTTGTGGAAGGATAACTCACCACTTGTGAGTATAGGGAGGTCCAGGTTGAATTCATGGTTGGTTGTATGAATTGGTGAAATGGAACGAATGTTCCAGATGGAAATTTGATTGTAATTGGGAACATTTCATGGTTTATTTTCTTGAGAAAGATGGGTTTTGTGGAAAAATGGGTTTTTCCATAGAACTTGTTATATTGTGAACTGATTTGGAATTGTTTTATATAAATGTGATAACATGTTTTATCCTGGAGGCATGGGTTGGGAAGTCATCGGGGAAAACCTACTGAGTTTCATTACTCACCCCCTGATTTTCCACGTTGGTGCTTTTGCAGATGTCTTATATCGGGACGTTGGAAAAGGTAAAGTGTCACATGTTTAAAGAACTTCTTCATGACACTTGGGCTGGTTCGTGATGTTGGAGCCTAAAGCTTGTGGAGCATGGAGTTGGGTTGTTGTCTTGTAGTCTTTGAGTTTGTCTTTCAGCTGTTAGCTCTGATGTTTTAGTGTTGGTCTCCAATGTGGTACTCTTGGATGGTTTTTGATAAATAAATGGTTGAGTTTTCTGAGTTCTTATCATGCATCATTTAGTTTTTTAGTCTAGCTATGGTTGTTGGTTTTGTTGAATGTTCAAAAAGGGTAAATCGTCCCCCACTTGGTTGAAACCCTTCGGCATTTATTGCCATCCTTTGCCGCCTTGGGGATGTCACTTAAGGCCTAGTAATGACTTGTTTTGCTCTCAAGCCAATGAGAATTGGCGGTTCATTACAAAAGTTATTCTGAAAATGGGTCTATTTAGTTATTATTTTAGAATAATAAAAATTATTAATACTACGGAATAGATACATCACCACATATTTCACCAACGTAAACCCTAAGGATAATGTGTGTGATAATAGTACATTCATGGGGTGTTTCTATGAGCATGGTTTGGGTGGTGACCCCTATACGCTTAAACTTCCTCAAAAAAAAGTTTTTTCTTGAATATTAGTCATTCAATATCAATATATTTTTGGTCAAGGGAATATCATTGTGATTTCCGCACATTTGAATTATTTGATAAATGGGACTCCTATGGTACAATTCTATAGGTTGTGGAAATCAGTTCATTCTTCGGTGTCAATTATATTTTGTATAACAGTTAATATATAGTAATATTAATATTCACTATAGAATTGTTATATTAACAAAAATTATAATGTTTAATTATCATTTAATATTGATGGGAAATTATGGATATATTACATAATGTTATAAAATTAAAAAATTAAATATTATGGACGTGTTCTCTGTAATTATATTACATAATATGGCATTTATTAAATTATAAGGGAATTTAATTTATATATGTTTTGGATATTATAATTATTGTAATAAAATTGATTGGAATATTTTCTATAAAATAAAGATAAATAAGATATATAATTTTATTCCAAATATAAATAGAGAAGAATAAAGAGAAAGAAAAAACTCTCAAGGAAGAGAATAATGAACTTTATGCTACTTTGAGAATAAAATCATTTCGGTTATCAATAAAGAAGATAAAGAAGAAGAATACAACATGATTATGTCAATAAAATTATTATTTTTAAATAAGAAGGATAAAATAAGGAGAAGATGACAATGTGACCTATCCTATGATATCTCTTTTATTTTAGAATATTATTGAGAATGTTGAAGAAGTTTGAGCAAGTGTATGGCACTACTTTTTCTCTTCCTAATCAGTGTGTCAAGATTATCAGATAAAGGGGAAACTAAATCATTGAATACAATTGGTTCTGTTGTATTAGATAAGAATATAATCATATATGAAATAAAATTTAAATTTATCTATGTATAAATACCAAGATGATTGCATTGTTATTGATAATATACAAGCTATTGAAAACTCTGTTGATGCAAATGGAATGATCATATTGATGTTGTGAAATCCAAATAAGACTAGAGAACTACTTAAAGAGACTAGAGGATGTCTTTTAACACCATTAAGGAGTGTGAATACAATGGGATGCAATGAAAATCTTGTGGTATGTTGGGAAACATAGTTGGATGTTGTGTAAGTTCTATATTATCATGGGGAAGTAGATGTGGAACCTTCAATAATGTTTCCTATGGTGTAAAATAAAACATTAGTGGTGTTGAGTGGAGGATGATACATACTCAACCAAATTTTTATAAATTTTATTCACTAGTGATAAAATTTGTATCTCGATATAAATATTGAACTAAATAAGGAGTGTGTTTCCTATGATGAGGCTGAACCTTATAAATGTTTTTAATTCTATTTATTTTTTTCACGCATTTAATATGGTGTTATGTTCTAGGTAAAACATAAAAAATACAAATTCCCAAAACTATATTATATATTCAAAAACCAAAGGGGGTAAAGGTTTATAATATTAATTATAATTTTATAAAAATAGTTTTACACTAATTCACCCATCAAACTATAGTAATTCCCATTCCTGTTGACTTAACAAATAATGTTATCCATAATTTTTCTAATACAAAAATAAATCATTAAAGTTAACTAGGTTCAACATATAAAAATACCCATCATAGAAAATAAAATCACTCCATGATAGTTGATAAAGTAAATTAGAATGAGGAAATATAGATTTGATTGATCATAATGTTACTGAAGAAAATAATATAACCTAAGTAGATGATCGGGATGATGAGGAAATTTTGAATTTTTTTTAAATAAAATAAGATATTTTAATTGATTGGAAAGCACTATTAATAAAAAAAATTATATAATGTTGAACTTGAATATTTTTATGAGGATGAGTAATCTAAATTAGTGGATAAATGGTGTGATATAAAATATTATGTCAAATGTAATGTTTTTTCCCAATTTAAATTAGAATCGTTTGATAAAAAAGAGGTTTTTTGAGTCGATGATGGAAACTTTAGATGGGATTAAAATAATTAGTTATAGATTAACTATTTTGAGAAAGATAATTTTAAATAATATATTTTTGTGATGTGAGGACATTTAGTTTATCATGTTTTTTCACAAGGACCCTAAATTTATTATATTAAAACATATAACCTCTATATATATGTAATCAATTTTTATTAACTTGTGAAATTGGTTATAAATGAATAACAAAAATTTATTATGATGGTTGCTTTAACAATTTCTTATTAGTGTATATCATAGAAACCATTTTTCAGCTATGGAATTAGATATTCTTGAGGGTTAAGTTCTATGAGTTTTATTTTTAATCCCAAATAGAGATGTTAGAGTGATAATAATGAATTCATAATATTCAGAATAAATAAGACTGGAAGATGTCATCCAAAATTAGCTTAATATAAGTTAACCGTTGATAAGTCTAACATAACGAGTTTAGGGACACCAAGGATTTGTGTACGATTAATTCATTGGTTGTTTTGTGGATATGAACATTATTAAGATTATTTAGAGAGTATAAATAAGTTTTTCCCATTAAGTTTCTATAATCACATAATAATCATTCGAAGGTGTATTTGAGTTAGTGGGAGTCATTGATCAATCATAAAGATATTCATAGAGATGAAATATTTGTGGAATTATCCCATAGAAGATTAGAATGTGGAAGTGACTCGTTTAAGTGGTTAGACTCTACAATTTTAGTAGGATGAAAGCAGTTTTTATTTTTAATGATCAAACATTGTAATCCCCATCCAATTCCTTGAATAAAATAATGTTAAAGGTCCCTCTATGGATTAAGACGCACATCTAAACTATAAAAAACTTATGTTACTCTATTTCAGTTATTTCATTGAATAATTTTATAAGCGATTTATTATCTATGTTTTTTATAAGATTGGTATTTTTGTATAGTGAATTAGGTATTATTTTATTATAAGTGTTGGTGTATTGGTTACACAAGTTCATTATGATACTTTGTTCTTTCCTTTCATATTCTGATGTTGTAACTTATAGTGGTTTAATTGGAAGTTTCATCAGACCTAAAAAATAATATTAGAAATTAAATTATGTAACTTATAATTTCTAAAACCTAGAAAGGTATTTTATAGATAGGTTTAATAGAATAATTTTTCCATTCTCCTAGTTGGATAATTCTAGCATGTAGTTTCCAACCCCTCTATGTGTTCTGTAATTTAGTGAGAGTTCATATTTTTTAGATTTTATGGTGTTATATGAGGGTAAGGAACTAGTGGATAATTCTATTAATGTGGATATAGATAACACCTATAGTCATAATTCATGTTGAACATGGCTATAGGTTTTACACGCAAGCGTGGGGGGAAACTTTTCCCACAGGAAAAGAGCATGAAAATTTATTACAAGGGTTTAAGGTATATTTCCATGGTTTTTAAAACTAATATATATATATATATATATATATATATAAACCCATATTTTATTATAGGGTTGTGGTTAAGTTGGTGGTTTCTCATTTTGGAGGTATAGGGTTCAAATTACACTGGCTAAATTTAGTTAGAAGCCTATAAAAGCAGTTTAAAAGGGATATTGACATAGTGGAAAATTGATGTGTATATTCTCATGGGTGGGAAATAAAGGAAAAAAATACTATTTCCATGGTGGAAAACCGTGGCTATAGGTTTATTTCCATGGTGGAAAATCATCACTATATCCCTATTTCTCTAACTATTAATGAATGACTATAGGTATATAACCACCATGGACAAATATCAAAATAAACCATTTAAACTATTTATATAGATTATATTTTTAGCCATTATAATAATATATATGTCCTTATAGACAATGGATATAAGCTATAGTTATGATTTTTACCTCTATTTCCACAGTTTTAGACCATAGCTAGTTATGGTTTATGACTATGCAGATGGAAGCAATGATGAAGGAAGAATGGGAATGGTTGGAAAAGAAATAATAGGAGTTGATCGAGATATCATTATCCCAAAATGAGTCTTATAATATCCAAGAGGTTATGACTAATTTATAACTTATAGAGAGTCTCATAAATATGTGTGATGATCCAAACATGATGATTTTTTCCTTTTACGTAGGTTATTTGGAATAATGATACTTGAAGGAATCCAAATGGATAAAAACATCAATTAAATCAACATGATTTAGAGATAGTTAGAGTTAGTGAAGGTGATCTTTGAAGATCTATAGTGGGTGGTGTTATTACTTTCATTTTCCCCAGATTTATGGGATATGATAGTGACTACAGTGATTACCTCAATAATAAATAATGAATTGGTGTTTTTGGACATTATATATCTTATATTAAATAATGAAATTTCTTCAGAAGGATATATTTGAATTTAATATAAATGATTATAGTGTGGAAGGAAGAAGTTACCCTGTATCTCCAAAGAATTAGTTAAAATATAAATGAAGCAAAAGATTGAGCATGAGTATCTTAGAGGATGGTAATCCCATGTTTTTAACTTGTGAGATAAAAGGACACCTAGATAAATAATTTACTTAATAAAGTGTCAAATATAGAATATATTTTATTAGCAGTGGATATGGGAATCATATACCAGAAGATCGAATAAACCCACTACTTATTTCTAGTATCTCACTTAAGTATCAAATTATATACATTAGAGCTTCATTTGACTCAACATTTGAGATAAGAAGAATAAAAAATTATACTTCTAGAAGATACAAAATATTGTATCCTATGGATATTGAATCTATTACAATTTTTTGAAAGGGTATTATCTCCCTTCGGATAAGGAACAAATGTTTGCTGGAGTTTCGAGGTGTGCGTAATGTACTGTGATTAAGGAAGAAAATAATTTAAATTAGATAGTTTTATTATTCATGAATCTATATAACATTTTATTCTATTGTGTGTATAATTAGATTTATTTCAATGGTGGGGACTAAATAGGTGAAGGGCATAATATTTAACATCATGATAGTTCCAAAGGGTGTAATGAATGTTGATAAGAAAGATTATGAAAAGTTATTTCATCACCATCATGGTTATTTAAGTGTGAAATTTGTAAAATTAAAAGATGTTAAAGGAGTGATGAATATTAGAATAATGGAATATTATGTATTATAAGAGTGAATCATTGGAAAGAAAAAGAATGTGTAATTCCAAATAGAAGGAAAGACACTAAAAATCAGATGTTTTATCTTATTTATAAAAATGCATAGGGGATATATCCTATTTTTTATCATGGATGTTAATTATTTAAGGTAATATTTATAAGTGATTTGATATATAAAGTGTGGGTGTTTTTCTTCAAGAATAAATTTAAAGTATACATAATATTCATCCTATAGAGAGACATGGTGAAAAAATAGACTAGATTAAAATATAAGTTTTTGAGGTCAGATAATGGCAGAGTATTAATAGAGATAGTTTTAGAGGTTATTCTAGTATAATGGAATAAAAATTGAGTGGACCTTATCTAGTATTCTATAACACAACAGATTCCTAGATAGGATGAATTAAATGTTAGTAGAGAAGGAGAGATTCATGAAAACTGATACAGTATTCCCAAAGGTGTTTTGGAAAAAATAATGAATTTTATTTCATACTTGATGAAAAAAATAATTTTTTCTCCATTAGGTAAGGAACTTACAGAAATATATTGGTCTCGAATCAAATTTGAACTTACCCATCCCAAAGTCTCTATTTCACTCACCTATATCCACATTGATTCTTTGGAATGGGATAAGATTAATGCTAAGTCATGAGTGTGTTACTATTATAGTATGATGATAAATAATTTTGTTTTTGACTATAGGATAAAAACTAACCTAATGTTTCTATATGTTGAAATATTTTCTTCAATAAATTGATTCTATGGAAGAATCAAATCTAGGTGGAGTTTTATAATGGAATCAGCATCTCATCAGAAGCTGTGGTTTGACTGAATTGATGTTGGGAAGTTATGTACATTTTAGATTATTCTATGTGTATGGTAGTTATTTAAATTCTAGATAGTATGATATAATTTTCGGAAGGATGTCAAGTTTTGATGGTGTTTCCAAGGATATATGTTCCAGAAATATCAAGGACATCGAAGCACAGATTAGAGCTCCAAAAGATGATGCTCTAGTTATTCTAGTTCTAGAATGAGATAAACCATGTGATCAAATTTGAAGATATGGATTAGTAATAATGATAAAATACATGAAAGCATCTTTCACAATATTCTACTCATGAATGATGAAGAACATATGATCTTGGAAGACGATAGGAATTTGAGATACCTAAATAAGTGAGAGTTAACAAATATGTGTGACATTTGTTCCATACATGTTTCTGAATAATGGGAGTTTTTGGAAACATATTCTAGGAAGTAAATTATTTATAATAAATTTTTTTATGAATTTTAGGAGGTAGAACAGGGTATATAAAGGTATAAGGAAAGGCTATTTAGGAAGGGATTTCAATTAATATAAGGTGTGTATTTTCCTAAGAACTTTTATCTTATTTTTAACACATTAATATTAAAATAGTGATCAATATGGTTATAATAAGAGGAATTGATCTTGAGTAGTCGGATTTTAATAATTATTTTCTTCAAATATACATAAATTAATAATTTTTTGTAGAGTATAAGGTAGGTTTTGTGGATTAAGAAAACACAAATCTTTTGTCGAATCTGAAGTGGATAATTTATGGATTGGATATAGAATATATGTATATAACTATATGTTTAATGAAATTATGAAGAATAAAAGTTCATATAGAGTTATGTGGATCATTGTTGTTACCAGAAGGTGTATGATGATTGGAGCTTCATCATCATAATTTTCTATATTAAAGAAATTTTGATCAAAGTTCGAATAAAGGAAAGAATTTATGGTATGGAATATGAATTTTCCATATGTTTTATTAGGAATAATATTAGCTTAGCTAAACAGTGGTATTAGAGATAAAGATCGTAATAGAAATAGGTTTTGGATGTTTGTTATTACCATAGTTTTACTACATCAAAATGACAGTGGAGCATCTAGGGTTAAGCATGGTGAAGTCAGTTACGACTCCCCTGGTTATAAATTTTATGTTAACTAATTATAAGGCACCATGACCGAAATATCGGCTAGAGTCCATGGAAATAGTTAACTATTCTTTGGTAGATAAAATCAGGATGTATTCTAAGGTTTTTAGTTGAGTGAATAATAAAACTTTAATGGGATTATTTAACATATTCATATAGAATTTGTGAAAATAATACTAGGAGGATGTAAAGTGGATTCTAAAGTACTAAAATGGTTTTAAATCCCATCTCTTTACATCATAATGGACACGTCATTACTGATATTTGATAACTCATGATTTAGGGGAGATGTAGGAACTTAAAGTGTAAGATAACCTATGTGTTCAATTTTTGATGGATGAGTGTGAATTTTTTTTAATCTTTAACTGATAGTTTCACTTTACACAATGGAAGTGGATTAATTTGATTTAACAAAAGGTGGGAATGAGATTAAATGGATGAAGGGGAAGTTGGAATGTCTTACAAGAATTTGGGAGATTGGAATAATATTTTTTGAACCACAAAATTGGATATACATATCTAGGAATATGATTTTTCATTCCAAGATAAAGATTTTTATTGAAGTATCACTTAATATAGACAATTTGGTAGGAATAAATTATATATCTATATAATATGGGAATAGTTTAAAATATGAAATATATGATGATAAAGGTTTTAGCCTAGGATATTCTGAGGTAGTGTTGTTCCTTAATTTTATTGGGATGACCATACACATTGTGTCGGAACCATGAAGCTGTAAATGAAATTTAATAAGTTCAAGGAGGTTTGTGGAAACCGAAATTGGACATTATGGTCAATAATGGAATATGATTCTCAATTGAGATATAGTTAGGCATGCCTATAAAAACGATTTTCTGAAAAAGAAATTAGATCTTTGAGAGAAATATGTTATAAAAATATATTTTATGATCCTATATTGTGATGGTAGAGAGGAAACAAAAAATTATTAATATCCAAATGATAACTGCTGAAAATATATAAAACAAAAGCGTTTTTCTAGAACTTACCTCTTGATTAGTTGGATAGAGGTAGTTTGGAAAATAAAAATACTTTAAAAAATGCATTCAGTTTAGATTTTGTAGAAAAGAGAATGTGTTAGATTCCTTAAAGGGAATATTTTATATTCATTTGTAGTTTTGAGAAGTTCACATTGATCCCATAAATATAGAATTGAGGTAATGAGAGCCTTTGAATAAGTGTAGGTATATCCAGGGAGATCATAGATGTGTGGAATTGTCCTTGTGAATATTTTAAGGTTGTTGTATGAACATGACCCTAGTGATAATACATACACCCCGACTTAACATGACCTTTAGGTCCTGGCCCACCAAAGACCACAAGTTGTCTTATATTTCCATGGTCCCATTATTAGGACACACCCACATGTCTGAATAGCTCATATAACTAATGAATTTCCTCATAGGACAACACATGTTCCCTCCAGTTTTCCTTTTCCTCACACTCAAACACTGGGAAAATTCCTCAAAGGTCACCCATCCTGATCATTATTTCTGGCCAAGCATTCTTAGCTGTAGAGTTCTAATCAAGTAGTCTCATAAAAAAAAGGTTCTCCTAATTGATATGAGTCATATCATCTATTCATTTAAATGTTTATGATTCAAGGGTGTTACATTCACCCAAATTTTAGAGTATAACATCCTCATTATGGACCCCACATCTCATCCTAGATAGTGAACCACACTTAAGGCTGGGTTCCTCATATGATACCAATGTAACAACTGGGCCCTAGTGACAGCACATACAAACTTCTTTAACATGGACATCGGATCATGGCCTTCCAGGTACCACCTGTTTCTCTATAAACATGTGATCCCCTTCTTAGGGTCCACCCACATGTATGAATAGTTTATCTGACTAATGAATGTCCACATATGCCAACACATGTTATTTCCTACGTGATTTATCCGCACCCACACAAACCCTAGAAAACATCCTAGAAGGTCACCAATTATCATCACTACTCATGTCCACACATGAATAAATATGGTTTTTGATTCTGGTAGGCTCCAAAAAGTAATGGTTCACATTGTTGAAATTATTCATATCATTTTTTCATTTAATCCTTTATCATTACGGTGTGTTACAGTGGTGGTGTCTTTTTATACTGAATAAAATCTATAATTTTATCATGATGAAATCACTATTGCTCTACACTGATCTAATTTCTTAAATATTTTTATTACTAGATAAAAATTGTAGTGGGTTTCTCTTTATGGATTAGGAATTAGGGAATAACCATGTAGAAACTTGTTTTTTTATTTTTTATTTTAATTATTTCAATCATTTTCTTTTAGAGTCACTGTATGCATTTTTTTGGAAGGAGTGTATTTCAATGTGATGACATCAGTGTAGTTGTCTATTACATTCCATTTCATAGAGTAAGAAAGTTCAATTTAGTTATTTTTTTCTAGATTGCACGTTCTAATGATATGACTTCTAATGGTTTAATCGGATATTGCATCAAAACCAACACATTGTTGTATGGAATCATTGATAATGATATTAATATATAAATTTATAAAATATTAAATATGTTCATATAAATTTTAGTATCCTATGTTTTTTTGTTCTATTAAAGTGAAGAAAACCTTATATATATTTATAAAATACTGGAATACATGGTATATCTATTTAAGTGAGTATTTAATGAAGAATTATTATAAAAAATCTTCATTTTATCCATGTGTTTTCATAAAGTTTCCTGAATTTAAATTTGTTGATTGTTTCTATATATGTTGATCATTCAACATTATTAAGACTCTTTATGAAATTATTAATGTTTTAAAATATCTAAATAACTCTTTTGAAAAGAAATATTTTGGAAAGACATAGGTCTACCTCAAGTTAAAAATTAACCATATAGAAGATTATTTTTTCATTTATGAATATACAATATAGATGTTTAGAAAAAATTTTATATATACACGACCCATTAATTAAGTATAACTATTATTGTATGACATCCTAATAAAGATATTTTTTTCAATAATGACTGGATAATGAAGAACTTATTAGTTTTGAAATATTCATATTTAAATGTTATAAGTTAACTAGTTTAATACAAAAAAATAGAGGGTTAGAAATATCTTTCTATGTGAAATTTTTTTTTAGGTAAAACTATCACCCTTCCCTTGGAAATATGATTAATAGAAAAATTATATTGTGATATGTCTATGGGTCTATCGATTGGAGATTATTTAATTATGAAAAATTGAAAACTAAAATTCCTTGGTTGTAATGATGATGGATGATTGTTCAATCCATTTAAATTGTTATATAAAACTAGATAACTATACATATATGGTGGAACCAACATTTCATTAAATTATATAAAATAAAGCTTTTATACAATATCCTAAAATCATTTTGAGTTGATTTTTATTCATAAATATTGATGATAATTAATTTTCCTGAGATTTATTTTTCACCATATCATAATTAATTATTGATTGAACAAAAATAATGATATTTGAACTATTTTATTTAAGGATAACATTACTTGTATTTTGATCCTTGTGCCAAAGGAATTTGGCACTCATTAATACACCCCAAACTTAGTTTTTTAGTATGGAAAATCTATCATCAGGCTATACTAACCAAAGATATGATTCAGTGGAATGTAATTATTTTTATTTCCCAATGATCATGTTTCAACAACTCTAAAATAGAGAAGGTTGATCTTTTTTTATCAATGGAGAGTGGAAACACTTAATATAGAAATTCCTAGATAGGTTAATGGGATTATATAAAAATATAGTTGATTTAGATAAAATTATCTCATCCTAGTTAGGTAATGTTGAGGATAATTATCATGTAGATTGTGTGTTATCTGTGGATCTAATATCTAATAGATCGACCACATGGGAATTGAAAAATGAAACCCCTCAAGTGGGTTATATTTTGGACACCAACCACCTGAAATTTAAACTACTTCATATGTTTTGTTAGATGATCATTCAATTTCCATGTGAATCAATTATTTCTTTCTTCCAAAGTCTTTACCAACCAAGACATAACTCTCTTATAGTATTCTCATGTGGTCAGGAAGGTCACTGGGGGGTGTGGGCTATGCCGAGTACCATCCTAAAACATAATATAGTATGGGATTATACAAATGTTAAGATGTATGTATGTGGAATTATCCAAGATACACACATATTAGTTATAAAAGATTTTTGTAATTTATATGGTGATGGTAATTCACTCCTAGAAAAAGATCAAGAAATGGTATGTGTGATACATTTATATAGATAATTCAATGCTAATATATTTGAAGTTGAAACAGACTAGAACCTAATTCTAAACATTTCAAAGGGACACTATGCTGCACATTGGTCTATATTATATTCCATTAGGAACTTAGGGAGCCTCATTAATCATAATATAGAAATTCATTGCACTTTGTGTGAGGGTAAAAAATATATAAATAATAGAGATTCTAAAGGAATTTTAGTTAATATTCTTTATATTTTAATAAAAATAGGTTCCCTTCCCACGTATTGAAATGATACTATTTGTGGAGATACCATTGGGCTCCACTATTTTCAAAGTCATTGAACTTTATATTTATTATTAATAAATATTTATGTTGTGATAGTATACAAAAATAAATGGATTTTTGTCAATGGTGATAGGATGAAACATATATCACCCAAAAAGTTACTCATGAACATAATAATATAAGTTAGATTGATATTTTACAAATTAGATCATATAATAATTATATAGATTTATTAAAAAAGGAATTTCTTTTTGGAAATTTATAGGGATATAAATTTTATAAAGGTATAATAAAAAACATCAAAATTGAATATTATAGAATCTTTTCCTGAGGGGTTTAGATAAATTTATATAAAACATGAAAACATACATTTTTTTGAAACCGAACCATTTTGATCTTATCTATTGTATATAACATGCCTTATAACATGATATTGAGAGTGATTTATTGATGGATAATTTTTACTGTAAGATAAATGACTCCCACAACCCAAGGTATCCAAAAAAGGTTTGAAACCCCAAAAAATTCCTTGTAGGGTTTCTCCAGCTCTATGTCCATCTAGAACAGCGATATTGTAGTGAAAATAGAAACATATAGATTAAATTCCTATGGTGTATTATAGACATAAAATATATTTCATGTATGCTTTGAAATGGGTTTTTCCATCTTTTATAAGAATCAAGGATGATCCTTGAAGATCTAAGATAATATATAATGTTTCATAAAGGAATTATTTTTTATCTATTCCATCATTTCAAACTTTTATTAGAAGGTAATGTAGTGAAACATGTTTCAAACTTTTAATAATGTATAACTAGACATGAATAAATTATTTATCACTTTAATTTTTCATTAAACCAACTTAAAAATAATCACATGATGTAATACAAAATATGATAGATTTACAATGGAATAATTTTAATAGTTTAATTAAATATCATAAACCTCATACCAGACTAAATTTTTTTAATTCCACAATGGGGTTATTGTTGTGGAATAAGAACCACATAAACAATTTTAATGCTGCATGTGTCATGGGATTTCATGAAAAATATCACTCAACCCCCAGTTTATCAAAAATAACACGGGTTTTATGCAAAATTCATCTTATTTGACATCATATTAAATAAATTATAAAAAATATAAAAAATCCCTTTTGGATATCATTAAAAATATTTTTTTTGGAGAAGATGTAATTTTTCACACAATGTTTTGAAAAAAACCATTTAACAAAACTAATCCTCATTCAAAAAATCTTTCGCGTACCCCCATAGGCATTAATAGTGTTAAAAATAATTAGTAATTATTTAATCCATAATTTGATTAAAATATTAGTATCTAGAATAGTATCATTTCTATTCAATATATAGAGGTATTTGGTGTGATATTCATCAAACGCTTGTGTCTCCATATATGTATTCACTGGACGTATCTACCACTTCTTGAGTAAACATAAAATCCCTTTGTATAGGATATTTAGTGAAATGATAAAAATATATATCAAATTTGTATAGTTTGAATCTTAAATTATTGAATATTTGAGTAAATAAGGATTAAGATGGATTTACACATCTCATGTCAATAATCTATATAGATGAGAACATCACATGTAACTCAACTAAATAAATAATCTCATCACATGTCACTAATCTAGGTATGTACATACACCTACTAAATCTTTCTCAATCTATAGACAATATTTCATACCTTTAAGAAAGAATGAAAAATTACATGTTGATTAATAAGAACCCACTAAAAGATGAACAATATATCTGAATCCCCTGATTAACCCAGCCTCATGACCAGTGTAAGTAAGGTATCAGTGCATGATGGTTTACATGTTGTTTTGTTTATTAACTATAGGTTATGTGGATTAGTATGAATTATGGACACAAAATATACTAATAAAATAATCTTTGAAATTCCATGTTATATACTTATTGGGCCATATAAAACATAAAAATAATACTAATAACATAATTTTTTTAAAAAATATTAATGAAAATAAAGGATTAGGGTTTCCCAAAAATGGATCAGAAGGGAATCATCGAATAATTGTTTTTGGATAAATTTGATAAATATCATATATACGAAACGTTTTTAATCACCTATAAGTTCTAATTGACCATAGGAAATGAGTTTCCACAATGATTAACCAATATTAATGCATGGAGAAAGGTTTTTTGAGATAACATAAGATTTTGAATTGGAGAATGATGTATGAGATGGAATTTAAAGAATGTTTTTTTATAACAAGGAACTTTTACACCATAATTGATTCCAATTAAATTCAATCATGATAAATACCATATATGTCATTGTAGGTGTGTTTGTGTAGAATTATATTTTATTTTGAAACATGTGATGATACCTTACTTTTTTGGTTTGCAAAACTAAATATAGACCTGCCAAAATGGTTTGGAAATACCCCTTTCCAAGCATGACACCATTTAAGCATAACCATTAGTGTTTTGTTTAAGTCATTATGGAAGGGATGGACTGTTTAATCCATATATATTGGGGAATCACAATGTTTTTTATTTTATAATTTTGTTATATCTATTTAATCAAATAAATTAAGGGTCTTTGGTTGCTATATTTGAGTGAAGTCATGATTTGAAAATATTTTTATACGACCTTCACTACAAGAGGGGTATGAAAATTTGACGAGAGTTAGAAGAACAATTCATTATGGCTAATATGGATTTTGAAGTAGATGGTAAAAAATATAAGGCCTAAATAACTTTAAAAAGATTTCATATTGAGTGTTTTAAACTAATAGAAGAGGAGTTTTTCAAAGAAATAGATATCTGAGAATAAATCCAATAGCTGGAATATGTGTAACGACAAATCAAAAGAAGTATAAATTTGCACATATAGTTTCTTGGTTTTCTTTCAATTTGTGGTAATTTTACACATACATTTTGATTCAATCAACCCCCCATATTTTTACATTTCAACTTAAATGATGAGTGAATATTTATAAATCCACCAAATGTAGATGGTCATTTTTTAGTTGGTAGTAATTCCATATGGTATCTTCTTAAGGAATAATTGGACATGTTTTGTACTAGAATTTGTAAAAAGAGTCCCAATAGAGGCTCCAAAGTGTGTTATTTGTAAAATACATTATATAATAATGAGTATATAATTTTATTTCACTAAACTCTACTCTATTAATTTCATAAATTAAAGATTTTAGGTGTATTGGGGGATGTCATACTAAAGTGAGAGAAATACCTAGTGTCAAGCATGTAAGGAAAGAAAAATTCATAAATTCACAATTATAATTATATAAAATCTCTTTACCTTCATTTAATATCCATTTTTATCATTAATGATTCATAAAAAATAATTTAATATATTAATCTAGAGATAAATGAACTTGGAGTGGGGGACAACAAGGACTATATTTGTAGATTTCAAGTATTTATTCAATATAATGAACACCATTAGGTATTTTTATTTAACCAAATTCTACTCTATATATTCATTTAATTATTAAATTTTTGTATTTAGAATAAAATTGTTGATCCATACCTCCTCCACAGTACTGGAATATCTCTTCAAACAGACCTAGTAAAAACAATTATTTCATCTAATGTTCTATAAGAAGTTTATAAAAAAGATTTTAAATGGATATTAGAATTGTTATTTTAACCTATAACATTGATAATAAATTCATTGTAAAGGAGAATAAAAAATCTGAATTAAGTTTATTTCCCTATTGTAAGAAAGGAATCAATTATTCTATTTAAAGATGTGTTAGTTGATTTTATCAACTATCTAGTTACAATGGGAAACCCTTAAATAGATAGGAATAATTGGCTATCCAAGATATGTCATAAATGATTTATTTTTTCTATATTATAACTAATGAAAAAAGATATAACCTGTTATTTTTTGTTTTTGGAGATATATACAGATAAATAAGATATGTATTTACTTAGTTCCAAATCTAGTTATTGTAAGTGGATAATAAATCATTGAATTGCATCATAGATGCTATATTTACACTGATGAAAACTTAAATATCATTAGAAATATAATATTGAATATTTTTGAGTTCCACTAATTTCATGTGAACCTCTTAATAGACATCTCATCCAATTTTTGATTCGAATTTATACTAAAATCATTAATAGAGAGGATAAAACACTATTTTTGGGAGTTTAACCTTGATGAAACCAAAACAATATATTTGAAGAAAGAAAAATTATTGAAAATTAACATGATATAGAACTATTATGTAGAAATTCACATAAAAATAAAGAAACATACTAATTTTGTGGGATCGAAACATATGATAACACTCAAAACGAATCACCATTTGATTTTATCATTTAAATTTTCTTTGTCATCTTTGATAATGTTATTATCTCCCAAATAATTAGGTTTATGTTCAGAATAATATTTGGGGAAATATTATCCCCCTTGGATACTTTTAACAAATATAAACCATTGTTGCTCACCATATGTGACTTTAAAGAGAAATGAAATGAGTTATTTATTATAGGTCTTAGAATGGACTTTATATAAAAAATTATAGAGGATAATTGGTTGAAAATATTGAAATAGGAAATGGGGTTTAATATTAAGGATCGAGATAAGGGATATGGATGACACATATATAGAGAGGAAACCCCTTTTGAAGAAGTCTTGGATATCCTCGATGGTATCATACCAGATGAAATACTAGACTTAGAAGAATAAAGGGTCAAGATATCAATCCACAACTAGATCACTATCTATAAATAAATTTTTGATTTATTTATGAATTTCAAATTCACCAAAAAATACCACAAATGATTAATTTACATGCACTGGGAAAATATAAGGAATAACACTAAAAATCCTTGTGCCAAAACAAAATTATTTAGTGTACTACACAAATGAGATACATGCACTTCTACTTTTAGTAGGGATGAAAAATTATTGGGTTTAATTGGATCCATACTTAATGTCACACCAATGATGTTAATTTTAAGTACGAATTCTATTATTTATTTATTTTCATTATTTTATATTATTTCTGTGTTTATTTCCCTTGAATTTTGAAAAATGGGGGAGAAACTAGGGTTTTCTGGTTTTCACAGGGTTAGTTAAAACCATTTGATCCAAACCATTTTAAGAAATATAATTCATTATTGATGGAACGTGGTTAGTGAATGATTATTACTAACGATGTGACCCTATCCATGAAGATTACCCTAGGGGAGAAAATGTCATCTACATGGTTGGCGTAATGTTTGTAAAACTATGTATCCTTCCCAGTTCTTCAATAATATGAAATTCCCATATTTTACCCACTTGACCTATACCTTCTAACCCCCATCTATTTCATCATTTGTAATACAATTCTCTCCTTTACATAACAAACCCTCCTACCTCCCTTATTTTGGTGGGATTTCACATTGTTCATTCAAGAGAAACCCTTGGTAAGTGATTTCATCCATCATTCTTGGCTATATTCCCATTATTTATTTAGTTTTCTTTCTAAACTATAGAAATTTTGAACTAGTGTTTTTTTTTGAATTGCTTTTTTGAACTGGGTTTTTATGTGTTGAGGTTTTTCTTACCTTTTAGGGATAACTTCTTCTCATATCAAGATAATTCATCCCAATTATTAATGATTATAAAAATTTATAGTTGGTGGATCAATTCCCTTCTTTTGTTGGTTTAACCTCTTATGTATGATCTTTGAAAATTATGTTTTCTAATTATTTAATGATATAGAATTCCTTAATTGGGGATTATTTTTTATATGATAATATTTTTTTGTGTTTTCCTTATCCCATAGGTGATAAATATGGTTTATAAAATGTTTTTATTTGAAATTAATGTATGTTTATAAACCGTTTGGTGTTATTCCCTTAAAAAATAGTTTCTTTAATTGGTTTTACATCATGGGATACCCCAAGTACTTGTGTAGGGACCCTAGAAAAATCCTTTTATAGAGATTCAATTCCACTAGTTGACTGTTTCTGCTTAACTAGTTAATTAATATTATTTGCTATGATCAGGTTATATGTAAAAGTCATTCTATAAAGATTTGGTTATGGATAAAATTAGGATATTAGAATATATTTTACCCTATTTACCATAGGGTGAATCCAATGCTTCTATAATTTTAAAATTTTGATTTTAAAACATCTATTTTTCTTGTTTACTTTATAAAATAATTAGAACACACAAAATTTTATAAAAAATAATCATAATATTACCTTTATATATTTAATTTGAAAACAACAATATTGTATTTTTATAGGAAATAATGTCCATGTATCAATTGGTGAGATACTACCTGTCTTTTTATGATAAAACCATATATACACCCAATGGGGGAATGTAGGCCTCGTTTATTCTAAAACGGGTAAGAGAAAGGCACCACTTATAGGTGGTGGATGTTCATTGTATCTATATCTAGGTTGGTGGAGGTCACAAGGTTGGGTGATACCACATATCACATGGAGATGGATATAATATTTTTTTTATTTTTATTTCAACTTATAGATTGTTTATACTGATTCTATATTTCCTATTTATCCTCTAATCTCATCCATTTTCATTTTTATATCACTTGATGTACATGTATATTTATCTGTTGGTGTTTGGAATGTTATGGTTTTTATTTTCTATATATTTACATTATATTATTCCATGTAATTTTCACGATTATTAATATTTTTATGTTTGATTGAAATACATGCTAATGTATGGTGAGGTCATCCTGAGTTCTTGATTAGGACCCATTGGTTAGAGTGTTATTGAAAACCATTCTCAAGGAGTGTCCTTTATGGCTACACAATAGTTTTTAATCCATGGGGATTAGGAATTTACTTTAGGATTTATTGTGGATTAAATCAAGTTACTAGGTCTGGGGTATTCCGAATTGGTTCATGAAAAATAGTACTAAAGCCCAATTTTTGATTTATATTACTTTGGAGGTATTAGTAGATAATAAATATGATCATTGGTACATGTGGTGTAGGTTGTGATCGAGTGTTTGGAAAGAAGTCAACATAATGATCATCGAGACTCCATAGAATTTCGAGGGGTGAGTATTTTTGAATTCATTTTGATTTGATCATGAATTTTGAAGAATTTAACTTAAAAAAACCAAAGGTCATAGAACTTTCCTAGGGTTATTGATTAAGACACATAAGCTATTGGACATGTGGCTAAACCGCGTGACCTCATTATAGGGGTTCTAGTCAGACTAACATATATGGAATATGGTTTGGTAAATTACGTGTCCAAACTCTATATAATATAAAATTAGGAATTTTGTGTGTTTTTATTTATTTAAATTTTTGTATGATACTTGAATTTGGGGTTTCAATATTCATGATTTTAATAGATCATGTTTAATCGATTTAATACACCTCTTCTTCTTATTTGATTTAATATATCATCATTTCCTCTTAAAGACCATCAGTGAACCATGTAGAGGGTGAAAAAAATAAATTTACATGGGAATATCATCACATTAATCAAAATATTGTTGAGTTGGTAGTAAGGATGTTATAATATATGCAGTAGAGAGTAGTAATTGGTCTAGATAAACCTCAGAAGACAAGCCAAAGCCCCGGTAAAGATAAATACCAAGACCAAAAGTTTCTTCCACATAAGCTACTAAATTTGTGAGGTATAAATGACCCACATGAAGTAGAATACTAGATAAAGAATATAAATAGAATATTTGAATTCCATGATACCCCTGAACCTATTATGGTGAAATGAAACTCTGTTATACTCAAGGGGACCAACCAAAAGTGGTGGGAATCAGTGGTATATGATAATATGCAAAATAATTTTGAATTTAGAGATTTTAAATTAATTTTTAATTAGTAGTTTAATATAGATAACATGGTATTGGTGAAATCTACGACATTCATGAATTTTTAGGAGGGTCATCGAACTGTAATTGAATATTCTAACCGATTCATATGGATTTTTAAATTTTCCCCATATATGGTATTTAATGTTGTGTTAAACAATTATCAATTTGAAATATTTGTATAAACAAATATATTATTTATAGTATTATTGATAAAACGTATGACCTATGCGGTGGTTGTGGTTCACAATTGAATCCCAAAAACTGAACATGTTTTGATATATGGGATGATTGACACCTATACAATTCCTAGTCGCATTGATGATGGTTTTATGAAATTAATTGAAAGAATGATAAATCAATAATAGGTAGTGGGGGTGACTCATTTCCTTTTTCTAAATTGGATTATTTTTCCACTATGGGATGTAGAACTCCTAGTTTCCACCAATGTGGTGAAACTGGTCATATAAATCCCCATGCATGGATACTCCTAATAATTTCCATTATTATGAGAATACAGGACACACCCATAGGTTTCATATAATAAATTATATAGTTAATAGTGTCTCAAGATCTTTTGTTCTTAAGGGATATCAAACACAAGTTGATGCATTGAAATAAATAAGTACACATTTTTATGGCCATGAAGAAAGAATAAAATCATCTCGTGGGGAAAGACATTTAAATAATGGGCATCAAGCTATTTTTTCACTTAAAATTCAAGTTGAGAACATGTAGTTCCATGCTATTGAACCAAATTATAGTAAATTAGAGATGGAAACAACAATAGTGAAAAGTTTTGTTATTCATACATTATTCAGGGATGTTTCTTTATTTGATATTAATGCTTCTCAATCATTGTTTTATGCTAACATGATGTAATTATTATATATTTCTTGGAATATTATGCATGACATGGAGATATTGACTCCTCTCAAAAAGAGGAAGGGGAATGGTCTACGTTTCCCCTCTTGTGTTGCATCATTATTAAAAGTAGTTATTTACTAAGTTTTTATTCTCCTCGAGATGAACCTTTTTGATATATTAATTATAAAGGATAATATGATAGATTTAAAAGATTGTTGATGTTCTTATTTTATAACGTTTTTTTTAATTTTAATAGTTTTTAACTATTTTATGCCCAAATTATTAATTGATATAACATTTTTGGGTTATTTATATTTTTTTTGAAAAAGTATATTGTCCATAGGTTTTAAATGGATTTTTTAATTTATAAAAACAAGTGTGTGATATTATTCAATTTTTATTTAGATATTTTTTGTATTTAGTAGAAAATGTTAGGCTAGTTTCTACACTAACCAAGGAAGACTCTAAGACCATTAGTGCACGAGATATGATGATACATGGGTTAATAGATGCATAACCCATGCACTACGTGGGAATGATGAGAATGCGAATGCCCACTAGGCCTTTATGGGTATGAATAGATCTATGTATGGGATTTGGTGAGGTGTGATATGGGAACTGCTTCTCCACTACCTTGTAAAATATGAATTCCCCCATGCATTGAGGATTATAAAAACGTGTCCATATGATTGAAACATCAATGTGGGATGATTTTAAAGCGTAATAATTTTTCTACAAAGAAAAAAATTGCATGCCACTAAAATGTCACGTATCCACACTTAGAAACACTATGTCACTACTCACTATAATATTCAACATCCTCAATGTCATCAGACCACCAATGATGTCATCAAAAACCTCTATGGGAGTACCTACTCGAGTGAAGGTCATAAAATATGTCCACTATGGGAGGATGGAAACATTGTGGATGAGACTTAGACAAGCTTATATAAAGTAATTCAATGAAGAAGGGTGCACAACATGAAAATATAAATTCCTACATGATTAGAATGGTGAAACAACCATTTATACACTATATTATGCTCAACTGGGGCATATAGTGGATCTAAAATGATGAAACAATGATCACCCAACCGTGTTTAGACATGTCATGTGGTATAAGGAGGTCCTAAGAATGAAACAGTCACTAAAACACCTTGATGGCCTTGTTTTATGTTGTTGGAAAAGGAAAAAAGTTTAGGTGTTTGTGCTACACTATAGCCAGTTTAGGTATGGTGGAAATGGAGACTTCACTGAGGAAATGATAATTGAAACACCTTTCATGATGTGTGCCATACCATGGTCCTCATTGTGGTTGGGTGTTACATGCTTGAGATATGAAGATAAAAAAAGTAAATCCTACGACATATAAAATACATCCCATTGTAGGAAGATAAAGCTGATGTGAAAAACAACTAATCAATATGAAGAAAGATAAATTGAAAAGTTGTTTTTAGAAGGTTACACTGTATCTAGCGTTTACATAAAAAATAGGGAAGGTGGTGGATAACCTAACCCATGCATGTTTTTGAAGCTAATAGAGAAGGATATTCCGCATGGAATTATCATGACATATTAAAGTGTAATAGGAGTCAGATTCAAATTGTTTAAGATATACCTTGTCCATATTTCATGGTTGAAAATTGAAGATGAAAGGGTGTTTGAAGAAAATTTGAAAGAGGGATTACATATCTATATGTAGTTCAAGCTAGAAAGTGTAGATATGGTCAATTTGAAGTGGATGAAAATAAGTATATATTTTATTGATAGATGAAACCAAAATAAAAGTGAATAAATGAGAGTTCTAAAGGGTGCTTTAATAATATATGATGGGATATGAAATCAAATTAATATAGAGGTTCCAGGATGATTTTCAAGAGGATCATAACTAGGAGGTGGCTACTATTTTAATTTCTTTTATGATACAATTTATGATATAATTTACATGTAACTCCATATAATATTTTTAACTAAAGTGTTTCTTCATCATTTTCTCTCCCAATCTATATCTCATTGTATCCCTCCCTTGTGTGATCTCTCTATCTATCAATCATGATATATTACACTCATTTTTACCAGTGACTAACCCGAGGCTTGACCTTGGGGGAGGTTTCATAGTGTTCTTGTTGTATTTACTTTCAATTATTTATGTTTTTTCTTCTGTTTGTGTTGAGGGGAAGAGAATTTATTAAAATGGACACATCTATTGTCCACTACTCTTTTAAGATCCTCTTTAACCCATTCTATTCTTCAATTATATTTTATTCCCTCCCTTACACTAGAAGAAATAATTTATATAATGAAGTTGAGTATATTAATGAGATGAAATGACATAAAATGGATTCGAGTCAAGGAATTTTTCACATAATCAATTGAGGTGTGTAATTAACCTTGACTATTAGTGGAGGTGAGTTTTGATGTGATGAATAAGTACCCTAGAAATAAAAAATTTCATAATAAAAATTTAGGAGTAGTAGTTTATGAATGAACTATCAATTAGAATTTAGTAAATATTAATTGATAAAGAATAAAACTGAGTGACCAACCCTATGACCATAAAAATTCTTCAAACTACATTCATTTTTTACGCATCTATATCTACAATTATTATTTTCTATTTTTCATTAAATATTCTCAAACCCCTATTTATACATTATTTAAATAATTAAAAAAATAAAAATATAATAATTGAAATAGTAATAGTTTATGATCAACAAGAAATCTACATAAGATTGATGAACATTGTTATCCACTCTACACACTAGGCAATAAGTAGTATCCTTTTCACCACCCAATGATAGGTGTGAAAAAACATAGAACTATTTATTTGGAGATGATTAATTATTTTTCTATCTATTTCTTTTCAATTTTTTCAATTATTTTATTTTTATTTATAAAAAACTAAAAAACTATTTTCCCTAACCAGGCCTTTGGAATATGGTGTTTCTTACTTTTATATAGATATTAAGGGTGGTAGAAGTTGAATTATCATGTGGGAGGAATTAAAGAATCTTATCAATGACATTAAGGAAGCCCTTGTGTTCCCAATAATAGAAGGAATTTCATAATAATTAACTAAAATCATGGAGTATTTACCATAATTTTATCATTAAATGGTCGAGGAATAAAAATATTATTCTTTTCCCTCCAATTTTTTCAGAACAAATTCTATAGTTAAAATAAAATCTAGATGTTCTTATTGAAGTTGATTCCATATTTCAATGACTTTTAGAAGACATAAAAAACATGTTGGGCAGAATAAATGGTTAAATGAATATCTCCTTGAATCTCATTATCACTATTACTAATGGAACAAGAATTCCGGAAGGAAGGTGTATCCACATTAATATTTCATAAATAAGAGCATGGGGAGGCCAATGAAGAGTTACATGAATAATTACAATTATAAGATCACATTGATACATGACTAGAGGGGATTCATTAAGAATATTTTCCTATTGATACACTCATCGGAGATCTATAAGACAATGATGTATTTTATAGTTAATATGATAATATGGAAATGAAACATTATATCTAAAAATTTAATAAATAAGAATAAACACCTTTGTATGTCACTCTACATTAGTGAATAAGAAACAACTCAGGTTATGGAATTTATAGAGAGACTGGAAGATCAGGACCATCTGTCTATGTCCATGACAACACTACTTTTAGAGGGTATTTTCACTGATGAAGATATCTAATCCAATCCAAATAAATTGGATAATACTTTATTTAAAACAATTTTATTTAATTTCACTATATTTAAATTGATAATTAACTACCCATGTTTAGATTTTCAGATTCTACTGACACATAGATTTCCTTGGAGGAAGATGAAGCAAAAGAAGATTCACATAATGAAAAACAAATGGATTAACACCGTGTGATTTTGTTATTTTTTTAAAATAAAATTAATTTCTTTGATATTTTTCATTACACAAAATGCCAATTTTATCTTGTATTACATGTAATATTGAGTTTAACTTGTGTTATATGGAACAATGAGATTATATGAAATGTGATATATTATTAAAAAGAGTGATAGTTATCACCTAAAATTTTGAATGGAGGGTATGAATAAGATTATATAAATTATGAAAATATATGGTGTAAACTTCTATATAAAATGAATTATTATTTGACTAATTAATTATAAATGAAAATAAAAAATATTTAAAAAAGAAAGTAAATCTTTATCTGAAAAATTATTTTTATGAAAAAAACAAATTTTACTAAAATAAAGTTAAAAAAACTTTTGGGTAATTATTTTGACAGAGTGTATAATTTTATTATTCAATAAACTATTTAATATTCATATTATGTGTTTTCTATATAAGAGATAATAATAAATCCAATTTAATACTTAAAAACAATATTTTTTAAAATATGTTTTTTTCTTTTTGCACATTTATTTTTAAGAACCAATTTTTCTCATTTGTAGAAATATTTATTTTAAAAAATAAACTTCAGTTTTGATATCTTATTATCAAATTTATCTTTTGGTGAATATTTGATAATTGTTTGAAAATATTATTTTTTTGTTGAATTATGAAAAATTCAGAATTTTAATTGAAAACCACCATTTTGTTTCAATTTTTTATAAAATTAAATTAAATTTTATGTTAGTTTTACAATTAAAATATTAAATTTATATATATATATATATAAATATATTAATCCAATTTATCTCATTGTCATCATTTTCATATTGAATTTCGATATAAACTTTTGAATATTTTATCTTTGAAAACCCGCATTCCCGTCGCTTCTACTGGAATAATTTAAAATTAAAAATTTCCAATTATGTGAATTAATTTTTTAAAATGGATCCAATATTTTAAAATATCATAATTTTAATTATATTATAAAGATAAATTATTTTTTTACAAAAATGAATAACAAAAACCGAAAAAATTAATTACCGTGGATATGGTAAAAATTGGTTTACCTGAGGGTTAAACTAAAATGATAAGATTTTAAATAACCTAAAAAATTACCTAAAATATATTTCATGGAAATATATATAACATATAATTTCTACATCTTAATAATACTCCATGTTGGTGCCTTGTTTCTGGAGATAAACATGGGTTCAGCTTTTTCTTGTAATAACATTTCTACTGTGTCGCTCACCTAAATTATAAAAGGCCACCCCATATCCTCTATTATTCAAAACTTTATAATAAATTTATCAAACTAAGAGAAATAAAAATATAGTCCCAAATTACCTCCTCCAATCCCAGAAGCCTTAGTATTGGGTAGGAAAACAACCTAGAAGATATTTGGTGTAAATCTGAGGACACCTAAAGAAGAGGTAAGATTCCTCAATGAGTGTTTTTAATTAATTTGTTAACCCGCATCCAATTTTTATTAAAACACACTTATATAATAACATAAGTACATTAAATATGATTTTATTTTGTTATGTTGTGTTAATTACCTAGAACCATCCATACTTTCATCAAATGGAATTCAAAATAATCATGGACTACTGCCTGACAAACTGTTGTCATTCGTTTTTCCATTACCACCTATCATGGTTGGGTATGATGATTGATATAAATTATATATATATATATATAATTTATAACATTATTATTAATTTAGAGTAATTATATCATATATACCTTTTTTACTCTATATTCTATAGGGGATATTATAAAATCACTCTTGTGTACAGTGGACTCTTGCCTCGCAAAGAAATGTGATTCATTTTTTTCTAATGATTTACATTAAAGAAAAAATAGATAAAGTTAATGAATATAGATGATATACATGACATAATTGTGATATTAATGACATATTTATCATTATTAAAGGATAATAAATGATTTTATTTCTTACATTTTCCCTCAATGAAAGATGATAATGCTATTTGTTTATGTATGAAATACCACCTTAATGAGGTTATGTGACTCTCTTTTCATCACCACACCAAATGGATAATATATTTTTGGGTCCTAAAAATTATTTATATAATTAGACGTTGATTCCATCAATTCAGAAAAGTAATGAAACAAATATAAAGGATAAATTGAAGAAAATCTTCAAAGGAGATAAAATTGAAAAAGAATAAGGGTTTCCATGAAGCGAAAGGACTTTGTGGATTTCCAATTTTCATGGATATCTGATGATATGCGAAGAACCCATGAAATAAATAGTTCATAGGATATAGATGATGAATATATCTCTCTCAAATGAAAAACATTGTGTGTGGGAAGGAGGTGGTGATTTCCACCCATGAAAACATTGATCCCCCTGAAATAAAATAATCTGCAGGATGAGGATGGGATTTATCCCCTAAAAAACAATGAAACATTCCTTAGAAAATGTTACCATGACTATGTATTTCATTGGGATTTATCAAAATAAGTCTTGTTCCACAATCCCATAAAAAAACTATACTGATATCCAATTCATTTATTCCACTATAAATCGAACCGAGTGGAACAAAGAAGAAGAAGGAGGAGAAAAAACATAAGGAAAAAATAAGAGAGCCCCATATAGATGTTTGAACAAAAGGTTGAAGATTCCCCGAAGGTAAAACCAGCCACATAAAATTAAGGAGGATAAAATAAATTCGTTGGTAGTCCATGAACTAAAAATCCTTTATGGTAAAACTTCTTGCGAGGCATAAAAAAAAGAGACCCTTTGCAAATAGGCATCCCTCAGAGAAAAATTCTATGTTGGCGGAACCCTTCCATGCATAAAAGATAAGTACACTATAAGAATGTGTATCCACACAAAAATAAATTACATGGATGGATCATGGCTCCACATAGTGTCATGCTACATGGAAATAACCCAGGTCTATATTTCCTAATGCTACATAGATGACCACCTTACCCGCATCGCAGCACACTACATGGAGGGAAACCCATCTTGTTTAAGAACATACTATACAAAATGAGGTAACCTAGGATGTTTTACTCTCTGTCTCCATTAATTCCCTTCCATCATGTCATCTTCCCCCATGTTGTCCCCTCTACAAACCAGTCTAATGGAATAAATCCGAGGCCCCTTCTAAATCCACCATACAAATATGATTTTAACAACGTGCATGTCACCGTTTCCCCTTGAGTTTACATACCCATCATAAGCAGAATCGCATGGGTGACCGCTGTAGTTAAGAAGAAAAAGGTAATGATCTTGAGTCTATATTCCCATGGTAATGAGGGTGCTAAAATTGGGGTGCTCATGTGAACCTCCCTATTCTAGGAATTAAGGGTAACCACTCACCTTTCACTTCGATGAGGAATAATGTTGAACATTATTTCCCTTTCCCCTAGAACCAATTTTAAGTCATCCCTCCTTAGGTAAGCCCCTAGAATTTCTTGCAGGAGGTGGAACCTTTTCTCTTCTTCACCCTTGTACAGGACATATGTGGATAAATCACTAAATATGACTATAACTGATATGAAAAAGAGAGAGGTAACATTCACTTTCAAGGCCCTTTTTCCCTCCCCCTTTGGGCTCCAGAACCATATATCATTGGATGGAGTGGGATATACAATTTTCAAACCCACTGGCTCCTCTTGTTTATCAAATAGAGGATCATTCACATGGTCTTTGAGGACGGAGGATATGATGACGTCCACATGACCCCAAAGAAACTCAAATCGGCCTCTAACATAGTATAAGTCCCAAATCCATACTTTAACCTTCAAAGGGACACATTACTAATAAAGTGGCACCAAATGGGTAGCTTCCAAACATATTCCCCAACCAAAAACTCAAATTGGAATCCAACATGGTGTAAGCCCCAATCAAATCCCCTACAATGGGAAGCTTCCATGCATATGCGCCAATCACGCCCCTTAATGGGCCTCCTCAAATGTGTAAGCCCCAGATGAAACTAAATTATGAAGGATTTGACTTCTAACAAACCAAGATATGTAGGAAGTCTATTTGAGTTCAAAACTTGACACCCAAATACACCCTAATGTTCTCCAAGCTATATTGCTGGTAGGTTAATATCCATTTGGGAGATAATATCTCTTTCAATTATCTCAATATTCCTTGACATAAGTTGCAAACCATTCTTGACCGGGAAATGTTTTTTCTGGACGTCCTTGCCACATGACATTAAACACCATGGTTTGATCCCTGTCACATGAACTTAAATGGTGATTTGCCTAGTTAAGGGACACCAATCTATGTGGGTTTGGATTCCTCTTATGGGGATACGTAGGAATCCCATCTTATGGGTTTGATCCAAACATAAAAACAACTCTAAACCCATTGGATGGTGATAAACTCTTGAGCACCTCATCACATGACAAAAAACCAACATCATCCCAATAAACAACCAAATAATCCATTATCTATTAATAAAAGGGTAAAATTAATGGATAACCTCAGATAGATATAGATCCCTCCATCGATGGAGAAACTCAAATACATATAGATGATTTGAAACCTATATGTAATGATGAAGGATTTTTTCCAAGGAGTAATCTATATTTCAAACACTTGGGAATGATACAATGATTCTGGAACATGACTTAAATCTATAAGGGAGTCCCAAAATTGGTAATAGTTCCCCACAAAATAGTGTGTGATCCCGAATTTCCATCCTCTCAACCAATTTGTGTTCTTAAGTGTCATTGAAAAAATCATCCAATGAATTCCTACCTTTGGAAAGTAGGTCCATGAATCATGGATGTGAGAGTCGTTGGGTGTTTCTGGCTCCATAAACAAACCCGTTGAAGACCAATCAAAGATATTATACATGAAATTACCTATTTTACACTAGTTTACCAAAACAATCAACCCTATCATTCCTAACCCAATATCTGATTGAAACAAAAATGGAGAACCTGATTTGATTTCTCAACCAAGGGGTGGTATTACCCTGCTTTAGGGCCCTATTACATTAAAAAAGGAAGACGACCAAGAGAGATCATAAATCACACATGTGGTCATGATATATTACTCTGGTGAGGTTTTTTGTGTGTACTTGTCACATACATTGCGGGCATACTTCAGTTCTTCATTCAATCCAATGACATCTCAAAAGTTTTCACACACATGAATCTAAAATACTACACCATTCAGGTCCTACATGAAGTAGAGGAATACATCTCTCACCCAACATATTCAACACTGGATATGAAATGAATTGGTTAGACACTACCACCAGAAGGGTACTCTCTCTACCCATGATGCATTTAAGTAGGCCCTCCAGATCATGAAGATCCACCATCTATTTGTCCAATGATGGTCAGTAGTCTATCACCAAGCGTCTCCAATAGCCATATACAATAGTTTCAGGATCATATATCTAGAACAAGATAAGGATTTCTTCCCTTATCTAAGTGAAGGTAATGAAGTCATCACCAATTATTTCATCCTTACTGCACATAGGTTCCACTCATGGGCACCTACTGAAAGCCGTTGCCACCAATGCCATGCTGCATAGTATCCTCACAATGAGGAGAATATCATTCGAGGGTCCCTACTAAAATAAAATAGACCCCAGTCCCTCAGGCAACCTACATAGGGTAATGATCACATAATCAGGAACATGTCATCACCCTAGTTACTAAGGAAGATATACACTATTTAAATATGGAAGAACACTATGAGGATACTTATATTCCAACTCATTTTTCTAAAGCCTACCACACAAATATAGTAGAAAATTAGGATTAACCACAAATTCCTACTAATGATCGTCAAACCCATCATGAATGTAGGGTGGAGAATTATAGGTGGATTCAAATTACATCCATTGCATGTGAGATGATGAAAATCCATACTAATACATATCAAGCCCATCTTCTAAATAGGGTAGAAAACTATAGGTAGGGGTATATCCCAACCAAAAAATATCAAGCCCATCATTCAAATATGATGGAAACCAATGGGTAGATGCCAATGCCTACTAGAAAATATGAATCCCACCAGTCAAATACATTGGAAATCAAATATATGCAGATTCACATTCTAGTTGATGCATACAAAGACAATTATAAAAATACAGTGGAACCCAATGAGAAGATGAAAATTAATTCTCGTTCATATCAATCCCATCAGACAAATAAAATGGAAACATGAGAAAGTAGATATCATATCACAACAATAAACTAGGGGCAGACTCGTTCTTCTCTTCCCATAAAGAAGAACTGTCAGAACCCACTAACAGAAAATGGAGGATCAAAGGTGACACATATTCATTCTCTAACACCATATTGGGCATATATTCATATTCCAGCCAAAGTCATCTCTCAACACATTATAGAAAAGATGAAGGATCATACATAAATTCCATACCATATCATTTATATTTTTTCAAGACATAATGATGTTCATGGAAATAGTAATGATCCATTACAACAACCCAACCTCCCTAAGTTGGGAGACTCATCTACACAATAGGGTGGTCACTTTGGAGAATAAATTCATCCCTTATGCCATATAGGGGGTTGTTGGAAATATCTTGTGATAAATGGACAACTGGATTATGCATAAATACCCATTCCAACTAGGGGACACTGGTCTACCACAGTGGATGCTATAGGGAAGGCACATATCCCTACCATAACTCAAGATGCTCACTAACATATCCTAGCAGCATAATGAGATCCACTTGAATTGGAACCTATATGTTAAGGTCTTCACCCACAACAAGCGGCCCCAATCATCCATATGAGATCACCCGTACACAAATTGTTCCAAAGGAAACTAGAAAATGGGGAGAAATATCATGTCCTTTCTCTATTGAAAGCTATATTTTTTTATGCCATACATAATTTATCTTTGGTGGTTATAGATCCTATTAATCCATTACCAAATTACGAAAGTGGATGTAGCATTTGAGAAGGTCCTCCCCACAACATTTGTATCAGTAGCTCTAAATGTCCTCCCTAGTATATGTACCATGAAGGATTACTTCTTGGAAAGGAAATGATTGATCATGAGATACTATATGTCGATGAGCATTATAATATCCCTTTTCATGGATAGAATATTGAACAACAAGAAAGTCCTCTCCTTACTATCATCTTCCCTAATGGTTCTCCCTAGGTTATACACTATATAAATTATCCCTATAGTTAGACATCAAACTATGATTGTAGTACTCACCATCATGGAACCAATTGAAAAGTTCCTCCCCGAAGTTAAGTTTTATATCGAAAGGAAGGTCCTACCCTCACCAAATCAAATATAGGAAATCCTTAATATGAAGAGGCACTTTGAGATATGAGTTCAAACATGTTATATACCCTGTCAATAAAAGTTCCATCCTTTATCAACAAAAAGAGGTCAAATAAAAAAATCATTCTTAGAGTCACACCCAAACCATTCACATGTTAATGAGACCCCTAAAAGTCTTGATAATTGTAACCAAATCATCAAGAAGTATTCAAATTAGGCAGATCTTGTCAATGCGTCTCTAACAGAAGAACAAAAGGATATATTTCTCATGAGAATATAATTGGACAAAGTTGATATAACAATTATTTTTCGGACATATGCATCTTCTCAGCTTGGTATTCCAATAGATCTGTTAGTGAAATCCATAGATAACATTCATCTAAATATCTAGAAACCATTCTCCACCTAAAAAAAAATTATTTCCCTATAATGGGTTTGCATACCATGTCAAAATATTAGAATATATTCATTGTCAAATTTACTTAGAAGCCCTTCCTTCTGCATGACGATCAAAATAATAGAGGCAGAAGAAAGATTCTGAACTTACATGGAAAAATTAACTAAATAAGTTGTGTTGTTTAATCAATGTACCTCATATAGTGTTCAAATCCGGGGTTGGGGAGATAATGGTGCTTTGCATTTCACCCCATTCCTTGTTCAGCAAAACCCATCAGAAATGAAATCCAGTAATGTCATAATTATAAGGCCAAAATTAAATGAACTTCCCACCTAGGAAAGGTGACACACCAAACAAGGACTAGCCCTGAGTAAGTCTCAAAAGACCGGGCTCAATGAGAGAAATCCATTGAAAAACATTGAACTAGGAAACTAAGAACATTCACCAAGATTCTCTTCAAAGGGAATCCAATCACTAAGAACTCTTAATTTTCTTTGAAATAAATATTTCACTTGTGGAAATGGAACCATATCTCTCTCATGCTTGAATGGGAGTGTGCAAGATCAATAATGAACTGACAAAATCAACAACCACAAAAGTATGGGATGAGCCCTAGCCTACCAGGATGGGGGAGTTTTTCTTAAAAAATGCCCCTATAAGAAAAAAAATATGGGCAAAGGAATAATAAAAAGGGAGTGAGATAAACCCTATACCATAGGGATAGAGGCATTTTTACCTCAACAACCCACCCCATAGAAATCATTAATTTCCTTTTTAGGGTGGATGATAAGTATAAAGGTCTCCTGTTACATCCCTTCTTGTGACTCATTTCCCCCCAAAAAGAGAGGCATATGGAATGTTCATATAAAGGTTCCATCCAAGTTACCCTTCACCAAAAATCTCAAAGAATATCCCAGAAGGGAAGGATAAGTTCCAAAAAAGATGTAAATAGCTCTCATATCATTAGAAAGATGGTATTTCACCAACTATGCATTATGAATTGTTGAATTCTGTGTGCATTAATACTTCAAAACACAGTGAAAAGATTGTAAATGTAGAAGAATAAAGAGGGGATGGTTTTAACCAGAATCTAATTAACACTACGGATGATGGTGTTCTTACCCTGAACCATAGGATCTCTATAGATTTATAAATTCCTAGATCAATCCTCCACTCCCTACTCAGAGAACATCAACTAGGGAGAATAATAAAAACAAGGTCACACACGACCCACCTCATCCTACTGGGATAATAAATACTCCTATGCTGAATGAAAGATTCACTTAATAGGAATAAATTTAAGAGTTGAGGAAAATCAATTCTAAGCTACTTTGAGGAAGCCGTCCTATCGAATATACTCCCTAGGAATACCCTCAACTTACATTTATAGATGGTTTACCATATACCAAAGTGTTTATCCCACAAAATGAAGCAAGTCTAGGATCTCCGTCAAACTTAGAGAAATGTCCATCAGTCTACCTGAATCTAACCAAAAACGTATATCTAGATTTACATCCACTAAGGAAACTACTGGAATAGGTTTAAAAATAGAAAAAAGATACCCCAGTCAAATATCCCCCTCATGTACCACTATAATAAAAATATAAAATCTTTTCCCCTACTATGCCTTCCCATGCCTGGTTCAACATGACACACATCGAGGGATCATTAATACCATCTAGTCATTGGTAGCTCGATTGGAATCCATGGAAGAGCTGTTCACACCAGTATAGCTAGAATGAAAACCTTACCCTAATTGGGTGAGTAACAAATCACCACCACTAAATTTCATGTTCCTAGTGTTCCCCATAATAAAAACATTAGGTGACCCATAAAAAAATATGACGCACTAAGAATCTTATTTTGATCCCCTGATAGGAACCATAGAGTAAGAATAAGATTTGTAACTTTCGTTATTCGTGTGAACTCTATAAGTGTGATCCTTTGTGAGGTACACTAGTTTACAATATTAGTTGATAATAGGAAGAGAGGATCTTTGGTGGCTATTCCTTTTTTAGTTCAAATCAACTCTAAAAAATACAACAATCAATGAACTCTCGAACTGAAAAAAACTTGAGAATGAGAGTGTATCAGACTTTATTTCTTGGTGGAAAGGGCTAAGATAGACTTTGAACTGGAAACTCCCCCATGATGAGATTCTTTCTATGTGCATCGATAGCCACCATGATGAGATATGTAAACCACCCATACCTATGAAATATACAAGTGAGTTTCAAGATTTCTCCTCTATTTACAAAATAATAGAAGAATCCATACAACAGACTAAGATCAAGTCCCATGTAGCCACACTAGTCCTTGGAAAATTATTTGGAAGAGATGAAGTTATCTCTATCATGATTTATCCATTAAATTCTCCCACTCAAACACTAATTCCTAAAACTAAATGTACATGGACCCCTGACTGTTAAAAAAATACCCCACCTCAACAAGATTAGTAAAGGGAACCTAGAAAAAATCAATTTGAGAATGAAGGAATTTTTTTTACTCATTATTAGATTATCAGGTCCACGTATATTTTATTACCACCATAAATTTAATTTTTTTACATCTACTAGAAATAAAAAGGTCCAAAATGGTAGGCCTAGAATTTTATCCAAATTATTTTCCCTTATAACATATACTGGGACACACTATACTAGAATGTTTCATCATCAAAGAACACCTGTAGAAAATGATAGATTCTAGGAAAGTTAAACTGGGACCACCACCATTATAAATTGTATATGTTTCCACTACTAACCATAATCATGGGGATTAGTGGTAAGAAGTTTTTAGAAAGGGAGCACAAAATTTCAATAGTCCGCTGAATCTAAAAGAAAATCAATAGAAATCGTGATATTATTCATGCATAGTTGAAACAACCAACTGTGCCCCAAGATTCTCCTACTATAACACAACCAACATTCTCATCCCCACAACCCTCTTAAATCCAACCATCCAAAAAAATCCTAACCAAAAATACAAGGAGAACATAAAATAAGACAATCCCTTTTAAAGAAAATATTTATCCTTGAGCCTCTGAGGTTTTATTCCATTAGATATGAAATAATGGGTACTTCCCCCACTAATGGTACCACCAGAAGTGGTCATCCAGGGAGAGTCTTCATCAGATGATGAGATAATCTTCATCTCTATTAATGTCATTCAATTAATAGACCCATTCCCTAATCCTGAGCATGGATATGAATCTGAGTACCCCGCACCCAATCAGGGATCTAGAGGAAGAGGTCATAGAAGTAGAGGATACAAAAGAAGGCACAACCATGCAAGAAACTAAACATATATAAGCACCCCACTCCAAAATAATATGTTGAATAAGCTCATGGAATATCCTTTCAACAAGCCCAATAAGAAGAGGAAAAACCCACCGAGACCTACCAGAAGCCACTCTCTCCCGATCATTCTAGAATATCCATTCGAAGTGGAATAGGTATATAATATCCCTTGGTGTGTGGGTAGGCCTAACTAACCCAACCAATAAATAATAGAAGCTCCTCCATCTGCAGAACCAAGCACAGACACATCTTCATCTAATTATCAATTCCCTAAAGTGCTTGTAAAAGAGCCTCCCACACTGGGAAGGGATATCCTTTTGACATGACGTATGATATTACAAAGCAATTGGATTTAGTATCATAAAAACTATCAATCCTAGACACCCTAAGTCTATCAAATGACCTTAGGGAATCACTCATAGAGGCTCTTTTATGTCCCCAAGAGTTTGAAGCTGAATTGTCAGCTATAGAAATATATCAAACAGGGACCGATCCCGAGGAATGCCACATGGTTATCTACTTCCAAAATAAAATGAAGATGCTTTTATAAATGGGAACATAATACCCCCTTATGAGTCTAGAAAGATAAATAGTGTTGATGTTCAAAATATTTTCATTAACAATGTCTCTGAAGATAATATCATTTATATGTGAACATTTCACCGGTTGGGATACAATGGGTATAATCTACCACCGTCCTCCATAAGATTTGAAGGATATGAAAAAAGTGATCATACTCCATTGGTCAAATTAAATATTAAATATTAGTTTGGATACCTTTTGGCTGACTTATAATTTCTGGTCTGATAGAGAAAGAATACCATCAACGTATTACTAGGAAGGTCCTTGTTTCAACAATATGCGATGAATCACCTATCATACCATCAATGCATCAAATACCAAATTAAATGACAAGTTGGTATGTTATGCACCAATAAGGACCGAATAAAATACAATAAGTCACATTATATCGATGAAGGTATCAATTTGGGAAATGGAAGAAACCACTAGTTGATGGTATTGATTTAGTCACCAACTAAAACTTTTTGGAAAGATCCCAAAAGATCCCTTCAAAACACTTTGTGAGGAATATTTATTTCCCATCAATCAGGTCATGTTTATTAATCAATGTTTAGTTTCATTTTAAATAGTCCTCAGGGTTTTAGTTATGACTGTTGATTCTAGTACCATTGAAGAGTCCTCTTGCCCCCAACATAATAGTGAATGATCGAATGGAAATTACCTCCATACATCACTAGAGCTCTGGAAAATCCCTACATCACCCACTGAGGCTGAAATATATTTCTAAAACACCAAAATAATAAGAATACACTCTTCCTTCCCTCACTCCATCCTCTCTAGAAAATTTTCCACTGTCATATGGGTGAAAAGAAGCCGCTTCATCTTCCAAAAACCAAGATCTTGACTCTTTTTCAAACACTAGAGAGACCATATCAAGAATTGTTTACCCATTGGAACAATAGGGAGAAGATACATAATAAGAGGAGAAATATGAGGAGGACCTCAGGGATTCCCCTCTATCTATTTAGGAGGGAGTATCTACCACCATTGATGTAATCAGGGAAATGAATATGGGTATGGAATAAGATCCATGTACCACCGTGATTAGTGTGTCCATGTATTCTAAATAATAATAGGTATATATCTCCCTACTAATGAAGAATAAAGATTTTTTTTCTGGGAACTGCATAAAAATTCCAGGCCTTAACCTCAAGGTGGCCCCTCACCACCTGGGCTTGCGAGAAGATCATTGGGGCTATAAACAAGAAGCTAGAAGGACACTCCCAACACAAGATACTAGAATAGATGAAGGAGTTGACTAGATCATCAGAGATAGATTCATCTAGGAGGTTCAATATACCATGTTTATATCCAATATACTCCCCTTAAAAAAGAATAATTGATAAATTTGGGTATGCATCAATTTCAGAGATCTCTATCAGAACGGCCCAAAATATGGTTTCCCAGTCTCGATCATAGAATAAATAATTGATGAAACTCTTGGATATCAGGATATTTCTTTCAGGGAAATATATTTAGGATATAATAAAATATGAATGGCCCAAGTAAATGAATAATCCATTGCCTTCAAGGCTCCCTAGGGAGTATTTTTCTATCTGGTAATGATTTTTAGTTTGAATAATACTGACACCACATATCAATGTTTCATAAATCACCTCTTCCAACCTTTCAGGGGAAGGTTTGTTAAATTCTATGCTGTTGACTTGGTGGTTATATCATGATAATTATAGGACCAGTTAGAATATATTGAAATTTTCTTCAACAAACTTTGACAAAACAATCTTAAAACAAACCCCATGAAATGAAATTTTAGCATTGCCTCCGGGAAATTCCTTGGCTTCATCATATGCCATCATGTCATAGAACTCGAAAACGATAAGATAAAGGCTATCCTTAACATTTCACCTCATCATAACCTCACCAATTTGAGATTAAGTAAATGAGACTTATCCAAAATTATACACTTCATAGCCAACCATGCATGTAAATGTCTGACCTTCACCAGGTTGTAGAAAAAAGGGGTTACATATATGTGGAATGTTGATTTTCAGGATATGTTTGACCATCCCAAGAAATAACTCTTATGTTTTCTAGTTCTAACTCTTCTTTATAAGGAATACCACTAATTTTGTACGTTAGTAAATTAGAGAGATCCTTAGGTTCCTTAATCATACAATAGAATGATGTCAGTAGTGAAAAGAACATTTATTATCTCAACCCAACCATGATTTATATTAAGAATCATTACTCAGTTATCGATAAAGCAGTTTGGCAGTAATCATTACAGCCTAAAAATTGTTCCACTACCTAAAAAATCATAAGGTCCATTTGGTATCTTAAAAAAACTACTAAAATAAATTATCATCTATCCAATATTGATTGGATGTTTGTCACAGTGGGTGGTATTCAATAGTTTTACATCTAGTTCATTCCTAAGAAAGCCGTCAATGGCCAGGTGTTAGCAGATTTCCTAGTAGAGAATGCCTCAGTAAAAATGACTTTATTAGATACTAAAATTCTTAAATAAGAGGTCTTATCCATTCAAGAGGACCCCCATATATTAGAGATACATTTGGATGGTTCATCTAGAAACCTTACCGGAAAGCAGATGGAAGAAACAAATCTCAACAAAGCGGGGCTAGGAGTCACACTCATATCTCCATAAAATGTAGTCATGCCTTACCCCTTCTTGCTATCGGAGGGGTGAAAAAAATGAAGGAGAGTATCAATATCTCTTTGTAGGGAAAGAGTGGGAAATTCAAGTATAAATAAAACACTTGAAGATAAAAGGTGATTCAAAATGAGTCATCAAATATTTTGATGAAAATTATGCCATGAAAAAGAATAGATAATCTAATTGTTAGACCATGTACAAGGAATAATAGTGGAATTACCTTCGCAAACGACATTGAATCATGTACACAGATAAAAAATGTTCAGGTTGAATAATTTTCAAATGTGACTATAGAATTGAATGATGTATACTAGAATAAAACAGTCATCAACATTACACACTGCTAGATGGTATCACCATTTGTTCAGTTCGATAGGGAACAAATAAATAAGATTATCCTTGTACTTAAGCCATATTGTCCTACCACTAGCAGGATGATACCCATTGTGGACTACCTTCAAAATTGACAACTCCCACTAGATAGGGATGGAAGGGATAAAATCTAGAGATTATCAATTTACTTTGTTATATATAATGGGAAAAATAAACCCAAGGTATTATATAAGAGGATCCTTGATGGGGACCTACTTAGGTGAATTGAAGGAGAAGATACCTCCACTTTCATGAAAGAAGTCACACTAGATCCTGTGGAACTCACCAGCCAGGATCCAAGAATTCCCATAAAATTCAACTGCTTGGATAATACTAGCCCACTATAACACGATATTGTAATAAATTTAGCAAGAGGTTCCATTACTACACAGTTAATGAAAATTTCATCTAATAAAAACTATATTTAAATCACACATCCAAGTACTCATGGCCATTTTCCATATGGGGAACACACATAATGGCATCATATCCTCTCTCTACAGCTATGAAATTCAAGTATATCCTCACATAAATTGATTTATTTTCCAAATGGACATAAGCTATACCAATATTGGTGGATAGGGATAGAAACATTTTCATCTTTGTGAATCACAACATAATCACTAGATTTGGTTTTCCTGTACAATACTGACAGAAAAAAACTCAAATTTTATTCTACTAGATTGAAGAAATTATAATAGAAGTATGGAATGAGGACTGACCATTCATCCTAATACCATGTAGTGACTAATAGGAAGATAGTGTCCTTTTGTAAGACCCTATCCAATATACTTCAAAATTTGGTAGATATGGATAAGAAGTTGTGGCCTGAAAAGCTCTTCCATTCTCTGTGGGCCTACCAGATCACGACCCACACTGCCACTTAAGAAACCCCATAATCATTTTTATTTTTGACAAAGGAGGTCCTGTCTATTGAAGTTAAATTTTCCTCCCTCTACATTGCTATCTGTGATCAACTATCCCAGAATGAGGAATCCTAGAAATGGCATGATGAATTAGAATTACTCAATGAAAAGTGATTTCATAACTTTCTATATTTGGAAGTTCTCCAAAATTCAATTGCACAATACGTAAATAAAAAGGATCACCTACGATATTTCCTTGAAGGAGAAATGGTGGTCGTCCTCAATACTTCAAAGATAATAAAAAAGAAACCTCCAAAGATGGATCCAAAATGGGAGGGGTCATATTTTGTAAAAATGTATACTCTAATAGATCTTATTAATTGGTTTCAATGGATGGGTATCTCACTATAGATCCCACTAATAGAAGATTCCTAAAGAAACATTTCATGTAATTACATGCAGTTATCTTAATCACATGAAGTAAAACTGTAGAATGCAACATCCTTTCTACACTATGGTAAACATCAACGAACTTATCATCCTAAACACTTGATTTTATACTATATGGAGTTTATCCCCAAAAAGTGATGTTAAACTGTGATTCCATTGTCTCGACTACAAGAAAATAAACCATGCATATGGTCTAAAATCTATGACAATAAACTTAGAGTTATTGTCCTGATGGCATGACATTAAACTGTAGGATGAAAAATCCTTACTACATGATGTCAAACTACATCGACCTTCTCATGCTTACCACATGTAGTTAAACCATACAAAGTTCATCCCAATAACATGACATTAAGATTTGATACCATTTTATTGACTGAATATCAATAAACTATGTATATGGTTGAAACACTATGACCATAAACTGGGAGTTATCACCCTAATCTCATGACATTAAATTACATGACACAATATGCCTTTTACTTCATGTTGAGGGATAAACATTCTTATCATAGGATGTTAAACATCACTTCTAATGTCCTTACCACACGATGTTAAACTATATGGAATCATTATTTCTAATGAAATTAGGATAAAATGTATAAGGATCATTGTATTAATCAATGATTCATCACAGATGATCCAGATATGTGTGGGAGAAAATATGAAATTCCTATGTTCCAACGTGAGAGCTAGATCCACATAAGAACTCCCTTTCTCCAAAATGATGAATAAATTTATTCTCATTTCGATGACTAGCCAAGATCAATGAAAAAATGACTATCTCTGTGTATGGGTTAGACCTACATGGAGAGTTCCAATATAAAACAATGTGTGTCTTGATTAATGTCATCAATGGATATGTAGTGACGCAAAGAATCCACATTTCGGCACTAGCTACAAATTTACCTATATATACATGATGATTTTCTCCCCAGCGTTTAGCCTCATGGCCTCTTTCATGTTGGGATTATTCTGCTTATTGGTTTAAAAATTTTTTACTTCTCTTTGTTTTACCATCAATTTTCTCACTATTTGATGTTAAACTATATAGAACTGTTTTATCCTCAACTGAGTAGATACCTCCCCTGTAATCAGTCATATATCATTCCACATGCAAGAACTATGTCTGGATTGATTCATATCATTATAGGAAATGTTTTGATACCTGAATTTCATATCTCGAGTACTACATTCCCTATGAATAAAATAATGGAGAAAATAGGAAAAAATATACCCCCTCTTTGTGTATGGGTCAAACTAATGTTGGAATATTTCTTTCAAGAACTGCATGTGGATTTATTCTAATACCAATGGATACATAGCAACACCCACATATTCCATCATTGGTTATATCTAAAAATCCCTTCAACCTTCTAGCCCTATGGCATGATTTTCCTTCATGAGTCTGTTGTGTGGGATGGGGCCACTTAGATCCTTAGTCTTGTAGGTTTATATGAGACACACATTTCATCTCCGATTGGAACACTTATTCTCTCTCTATCATTGAAAAACTAGGTTAAAAAAATTTACTGACATCAAACCCATACAATAATAAACTACACGATGCCATCACGATTCCCTCACCTAAGAGGACATCACCCCCTGCATTATTCATCCACCATGCCAGGTTAAAAAATTCCCCACTCCTTGTATTCAAGACAGATCAACATAGGTACCCCCTTATCAATAAATACATTAAACTTGATTATTAGAAGTGTAGGACATGTACTGAATCCTAGACCCTATATTCTTGACACAACTCTAAGACACGAGAAAAATGGCTCCCATGCGTACATATCAGACTAGTATAGAAAATACCAATTGAGAACTAAATATGTGTTGTTTCTTATATTTGGGATATATAGAGATGATTAGATATTTAATCTTAGGTCCATCCATAGATAAAAAATCCTCCACTCCATGTACAGATCAAACCTACACATGGAACTTTTTCAAGAACTGGGTAACTTGATTCTTTCCCTGTCATGAAACTTAGTGGAATCTATGTCATAATCCTGAACCTGAAAACATCATTTCCACTCATTCATATCCGTTCAACTTCATCCTCACCACAAGAAGATAAACATCATGGGATCTCAAAAACTACATATTTCTTGATTCCCATTTCGATGAGATACATAGAGATTTCTAGGTCGGGTATCTAGTCCCATCCACAATGAAATGAAAAGAAAAACATCCCTATGTCCTAAATGAAAATTTATATTGGGGATCTCAAATTCGGTTCCCTAATTCAGGGTCGATAAAATATAAAAAATTCCCCTAGTGTATGAGTTTGATATGTGTTGGGAATTTCCCTCATATTTAAAAATTTTGGTCTGAATGTTTCCTATATACCTAGAAAAAACCTTTACAATCATCAAAATCTATGTCCTGGGTGATTTCAGATCTTCATAAACCTCAATTTCTATTGGAAGTGGAGTTATATTGTCTTTGGGACACCTCAGTTTGACTACACATAACATGCCTTGATTGCCTCTGTTTAAGTTTCCCACAAAAGGCGTGTCAACCATAGACAAATTAATCCTTCAGTGAGAATTTTCCTTCCTCCATATTACCAAATGTATCCCATGCCCCACATCATTTCTATAATTCCACAAATCCCCAAAATCATGGTTTACACTTTCCTTCCCCCTCACATTTTAGGCATGGTTGATTATCCTAGCCATGTTATCATCCATTTAATCATAGTCTCAATAACACGTGGCCCTTTCTATATGAACTTAAATTGAAAGACCCCAAATTTTCCTCACCACATGACATTAAATTGCATGTCAAATAAATTAATTACATGACACTAACAATTAATTATATCAATAAATATGTATGAATTTATTCCTGTATGTACAAGATACGTAGCGATGCCTAGATTCTTACATCCTGTTCCACCCATCCCAAAATTTATAAAATGCCCCCTATGTATGAATCATGAATATGTAGAGAGTTTTTCATTAAGAACTTTTTATGGATTCATTCTTATATTAAGGGTTATGTAGTGACACCAAATGTTCAAATTTGGGTGCAATCGTAGTAAAGACTAAAAATGTCCCCTTCCCTGTGTATGGGTCAGACCTGTATGGGTAACCATCCAAGAAATACATGTAGATTGATTCATAAAATTTAAGGATACATAATAACATCATATATTTAATCTTGGGTTCAACCATAATAAGAAATAAATGTACCTTATATTATAAAGGTTCATACATGCATGTGGAATCTTCTCATACCCCTATATGGGAAATATATCAAACTATTAATGAGAAATTATGGCATGAAATTCACATTTCATGTTCAGGGACCCTGCTTTCACAAACCAAACTCTATGCCTAGAAAGGTATAAATCCCCATAAATATACTCAACCATTTAAAGTTGATGGATACTATCATGGGGATACCTATATTGGACTATTCACAATATGAACCAGTTGGATCTGCATAAGTTTCCCACTAAAATGTCTTATCTACTAGAGAAAAACTCATCCTCAGGAGAGGATTTTCCTACCTCTGTATTCACTATGAAATTTAAGTCCCACATCAATCCTTGGACTACGTAACCCCCCAATTTACAGTTTACATTCTTTCTTCCCCCTCATGCCTGAAGATGATAAAACATTCCTGGTCCGACTACAATGAAAAGGGAAAATAGATTACCCCTTATTCAGATTAGTGTGATTTTAAATTTTAAAACCCCAAATGTCTTGATAGTAAGAAATTAAACAACCCTACCCATGTCCTAGTTGAATTAAATTAAACTAAACCATGATGCCTCCCTCATTTATGCAATAAAAATTCATATAAGAGTGGTTTCTCATTAATAAACAAAGTCGATATAGATTCCCTCATAATTTTTAGAGATCATTCCTTTGACAAGAAACCCCTCATGGTCTTTCAAAATCCTAATTTCCATAAAATTACCTATCCATAGAATATTGAATGTTAAATATTTAGAGGAAAAGTTTATTTGAAAATGTATAATATTCTCTTAGTTACATCTGTATAAGTCTCCCACTAAAGAGGCATCTATAGTCTAAAGGTAAATTCATCCTCATGAAAGGATTTTACTACCTATTTCGGCCCCTATCAACATTGTGTTAGAAACCATTATTATAGTCACTCCTCATGTAGTTTCCCCATATCTTGTTTTAGATTCAGAAATAATAAAATTAGGATCATGAAAAATCCATCATTCATGTATGAAAGATATTAGGACATTCTCTGCCAATAAACCCTATAGGACCCTCACCTTATAATTCATGGTCTAATATGTTCAACCCAAAACATCAGAAATTCTTGTCCAGTTTGCAAGATTTTATAACTTCTCATGAAAAGAGTCAAAAAAATCCCCAAGATGAGAACCCATAAATGAAGCCTCTGATAAAATTCTAGTATCATATCACTAGAGGTATGATTCACATGGTTTGGAAAAGAATCTAGAAACTAAAAATAAATGACACACAAATATTGTTAGGTAAAAAAACCGAAAATGGAGACTTTATAAAATGTCAAGTTGTACCCTCTAATCCTATACAAATGGGACTTTGGAAAAAATTTGGTGATAACAGAAAGGACAAATGTTTTTAGGGGTTTTCATGTTACTCGAGTAACAGTCAAACTATGCTCACCATGTCCCTTGGCTCAAGAAAGAATTTATGTGTTATATGATCTTTCATTCATATTTGGCCTGATTTTAACATTTAAATAGACTCTTCTATATCCTCATCGGGACCCATTCTGATTTGGATCAGTTGTTGGGTCCTTAAATACGTTGATTCCATCAATTCAGAAATTTAACAAAATAAATAAAAATGAGAAATCAAAGTTAATGTTCAAATGAGTGAAAATTGAAAAGGAAGAAGTGTTACCACAAAGCGCATATCCCTTTACAGATCACTGCATCGCATGGTGATCCACTGATCCATGAAGTACTCATGAACTAAATAGTTCTTCGGATAGAGATAGGGACATAGGCAAACACAAAGAAAAACGAAGTCATTTTTGGAAAGGAGGTGGTGATTTCCACCCCTAAAAAGGATGATCCCTTATGAACTAAAATAGTTCATCAGATGACATGGTACCATCAACTTCCCAAAAATGAATCAAACCCATTTGCTAGAAACATGCAGTGACTTCTACCCCTGAAAACAATGTACCCTTCCACGATTAGTGTCCTCACTGACTAAGTCAATCATGGGCCATGCATCTCCTATGAGATTCTATATTTGAGGTCTTGTAGCCTAGTCATGCATGACTAGATATACCAGTATCTAGTTCATCTTTTAATCTATAAATAGAACCAAGGAGTAATGATAATAAGAAGGATGAGGATACACACAAAGGTGAAAGAATAGATCCACATCAAGATGTTAAAATTAAACTTTGACAATTCTCCATAAGTAAAACCGGCCACATATCATTAAGGGGGATAAAATAAATCAATTGGATATCCTTGAAGTCAAAAAACTTTGTGGTAATACTTCTCGAGAGGCACAGAACCAACTTCCCATTTGCAAATTGGAATCACACATATCAAAATTCTATGTGGGATGAACCTTTCCCTACATATCAAATCAATACACGAGAGGAACTTGACCTTAAATTGGAATAAAATATACAGATAGAACTTGGATCCATATAGAAATATTCTACAAGGACAAAAACCAGGTCTTCATAGCACCATGATATTAAAACGGTCCTGTTACCCATATAGAAACACTGTACACCGTGGGAACTCCATCCCCCTTAAGAAAATGCAATTCAGAATGAGTTATCCTTTTAGCATTTTACACTCTGTCTCCAGTTATTCCCTTTCATCATGTCATCAGCCCCCATTTTATCCCCTCCATGAACCAGTCTAATGACATTAGGCCAAGGCCCCTTCCAAAGCCACCAAACATGTATAATGACACCATCAGTCACATCGGGGTTTCCCTTTGAGTTTACATACCCCTGGTAAGAATTTCACATGGGTGACCCCATAAATAAGGTAGACCTTAACAATAAACTTTATTCTACATCACCATGTTGATGATGGTTCCGACCTTAGGGTTCTCACATGAACTACCCCAGTTTAGGAATTAACGGGAATTCATGGACTCTCCCTCTAATGAGGTCTCATGTTGAACATTCTTCCCTTTTCCTTGGAACCAAATATAAGGAACTCCTCTTGAGGTAGGACCCTATCCTTTCTTGTGGGAGGGGTAACCTTTTAACCTATTTCCCTCCTCTTGGGATGTTTCATGTCATGTCACCAAATGTGACTATACATGATATGAAAATAATAGAGGAAAAATTCACCTTCAACACACTTTCTCCCTATCCCTTTGGGCCCCAAAAACATCCATCAGCAGAAGGACTAGGGCATGGGATATTCAGATCCATTTCTTCCTACTGTTTCTTAGATAGAGCTTGACTCACATGGTCTTAGAGGTTGGAAAAGATCATCACATCAACATTATCCCAAAGAAACTCAAATGGGCCTCCAACATGGTATATGTCCCAAATCCATACTTATACCTTCAAAGGGACATATTCCAAATGAAGTATCACTAAATGTGAAGATTCTATGCATAATCCCACGACAAAAACTCAAATGGGCCTCCCACATGGTGTAATCCCCAATCAAATTCCCTCAAATGAGAATCTTCCATGCATAATTCCGAATCGTGACCCCTTAATGGGATTAATTTAATGTGTAAGCCCCAATAAAATTGAAATATGAGTAATTTGATTACCAACAAATTGGGATATGTAGGAAGCCTATATGAGGTCCAAATCCAACAACCAAATCCACCCTAGTGTTTTCCAGGCCATATTCTTGGTAGGGTCATATCAACCCAAGAGGCCATGTATTTTCTGGGTATCCTGGGCCACTTCGGCGTAAGCACCACACCATCAATTACCAGGCAACCTTTTTCCTAGATTTCATTTCCACATGATATTAAACTACATGGTCGGGTCCTCATCAGATGAACTTGAGAGGTGATGTGTCCAGTAAAGTGACATTAAACTATGTGGGTTCTTATTCCTCTCATGAGGATATGTAAGATGCCCATTTTATGGGTTCAATTATGAAATCAAAACAAATCCCATACCCTTTGGATGATTGTAAAATCTAGAGGACACCATCACGTGGATTAAAAGCAACACCATCCTAAGATATATCTACAAAATGCTAACGTTGATGGAAAACCTCATATATATACAGATCCCCAAATTTGTGGAGAACCTCAGATACATAATTTTGATTTTGAACCTATAATTAATCATGATGGATCATTACAATTGTGTAATCCATAATATACACACTTGGGAATGAACCAAGGATTCATGAACATGACTTAATCCTATAAGAGAGTCCCAATATTGGAAATATTTTTCCTCAAAGGGTTGTGAGGAACCCAACAACCCATCCTCTCGACCAATGTGAGTTCTTAAGTGTCATTGGATAAGTCATCCAATGAATGACTAAATTTGTAAATAAGGTGGATGAATCATGTATATGAGAGCCTTTGGGTGTTTCTGGCACCACCAAAAAACCTATTGGAGACAATTCGAAGATATTACACATGATATATGCTATTGCACACTATTTAACTGACTATAATCAACCAAATTAGGAATTACCTCATATTTAAGTGAAAAATTTGTATAAGTATATTTAAATAAATAGTAATTTATTTATGATATTATTTTAATAATTCAATGTTAAATTATTAATTACCTCATTTCTATAATCATTATTTTAATATGGAAATGTTACTCATGCGTATGTACGACCTACCGTCTCCATTAGGGTAACATACTTAATTTATCAAAATCATCTTTCATGATAAGTATTAAAAGTATTATTAATGTATAAATATGATAATTATTTTATTATTATTATTTTATATTAGATTGAACCTTCATAAATTAAGGGGCTAAAAATGAAAAATTAAAACATATAGGAAAACAAACCACTTATTTCCTGAAACATGGTTTAAATAAGGAATTTGTAATAAATGTGTTAGAAATGGTAATAAATAAATAATATATGATATATTATATATAATTATGGTTTTATAATATATTTATAATAAATTTATATTTATTTTATAGGTGGTTCAAATGTGTACAATGGAAGTCGAGACTTAAGGTAAGGGATTTCTTGTCACTCTTTTTTTCTGGGAGATATATAAAAATTCACCACTCATTTCATTTATGTTGGGTGTATACTAACAATTTTACATGTTATATAATTAATATAATAAATATAAAAAATTAAATATTTTAATCAATGATATTATTTATTCTGACTTTTTGATTCAAAACATCACTAAATTGGTAATGGATTTCGATCAAACATTTTACTTTTGTGTGAGGCATACATTATTCACAACCTATTTATTTTAGGTGATGTATATAATGAAAATTAAATAATTTCATGATTATTATCGTAAAAATATTGGTACTAAATATCTATTTTATTTTCTCTCTTTCATGGGGATTATGTTTCAAATGTTACCAATGTATTAATGGATTTCTGTTACAATCTCATCGTTTATCCAGATTATTTATGATTAAGTCTTTTATATTGAAATATTATAATCTACCACTCACTAATTATAATTATTTTTTTATCTTATGGTTATTCATGAAATTTTAAATTAACAGTAAAATTTTCTCACTCTTTGGTAATTAAAATAATATATATATTTTTTAAGAAAAAATCATCTTTATTTTCCTTTGTAGTTGAAAACCATTTTTACTCCAAACTATATATTTCAAAAATGTTTTCAAAAATATTTTCATCAATATTTTAATGATTTATTAAAGATACTTTTACCCATGTTTTAATTTTTATAAATTTGTTTAAAAGAATTTTCAAGTAGTTTTCCAAACAATCCCCATATGCATTTTACTAAAAATGTGTAAGGAATATCTATTTAAATGTTTATAGAAAGAATAGAATTTCCCACTATCATGATGATTATTTTATTTGGATTTTACTTTATATTTTCCAAAGAAATTTTCAAAGAAAAATATTTTCAATATTTTTTTTTTGAGATGTGTTTCTAATGTGGACCTGATATTTTCATCAATAAATGTTTTAAATGGGTTTTCAAAGAATAGTTTATCAGTTTTCAGGTTTATTTTAAATGAAATAGATTTACATAATATTTTATGAATTTTTAGAATTAAAATTTATTTTAAAATAAAATTTATCTTCCTCAAGAAACATTACATTTTATTTTTCATTCAAAGTCATTATCCATCTAAGATGACCTCCTTTGATGTAAATTGTTCTTTTCTTGGGATATGAACCAAGAATACCATTATAATTATTTCTCTGAATGGTTAATGAGGAAAATATTTTTATGAAACCCATTTCAATTCCACAAGTTATACTATGATAATATTTTTATGAATGCCACTTTTTTTCCATGTGTTATGCAATGATGAAATTGTGAATTGATTATGAAACATGTCTATTTTATGTTATGATATGATGAAATGTTTATGAAACCCATTTCTTTTCATAGGTTATGATATGATAAAAATTTAATGATCTTGTGGCACAAATAAAAAGGATATTAATTATGTGATGGGTGGGACTAATATATGTCCTTATAATTCATTAGGTAATGATGGATAACACATGAGAAAATATGTATGATCGTGATTACATGTTGACAGTGTTATGTATGAACCCAATTACATGTTCCCAATGTTATGTGAAAACCTTATTACATGTTCAAAATGTTATATGTGAGGCTAATTACATGTTTATAGTTTTAATCATGGACCGTTCTTTCAGCTCCATAATGTCATACATGGACATGGTTTCTTGTCCATAATTTAATGGGATAAACTCATTTCATGTCCTTAAATTAATGAGTGAACCCATCTCTATTTATAAATGATAAAAATGTTATATGATAATTATTACTCCCCAAATATGTGTTTTATTCCAATGTTATGATTTTGTATCATGTTATATGATTCCATTTTGATATATGTCTTATTAAGTTCCAAGATTTATTCTATGACTCTTTATTATGATCTATGATATGCAGGGTATGGTTTTCAAATGTTATTCTCATGTTCTCATACCCATATGACCATGTTATACGAATATATTCCTTTTTACACTTAATAAGAATATGAGATAACCCACAGTTATGTTTCGTCTCCCTATGTTAGGGAAAAACATTTTATATATGATATTTCTATGAAGAGTACTAAATGGGAAATATTTTTTATAGACATGAATATCATTCACAAAATTAGAATATTGTGTACCCAGTTTTCGAAGAGACTAAACAGTTATGGTATGTAGGAATGTTCTTGTGTAATTTATTAAATATTCTTATTAAAATATGTAATATATTTGAAAGATAATCTTGGTTATTTATAGTGGTTATTTGGGGGAAGGTTTAGTTAACCTTAGGAAACTACGATAAAAATATTTATTGATATCTCTACAGATATTTCTATGTATATGTCTAGGGATACACATAAGGATAAATCTACAGATGTGTTAAAGAATAGGAAAATGTCCTAAATTTTTCGTAAAGAATATAAAGGGTGGATTCCAAGAAATTAAATACATGTATGGATAATAAAAGTGGATTTGGATTTATAAAATAGGTTACTAGGGTTAATAACTCTGATAAGGGTGCGTTGTACTGGAATCAATTATCACATAGTGCACAAAAATAAGCCCTGATACAGACTTATCTTAACACTCCTGAGGGTTATGCCTCAGAAATTTATGAAATCTTCATAAACCATGATGAATGATTTTAATAGATGGTGACTATGAATGAGCTAGGATAAAACAAAGGTTCTATAGATTAAAAATAAGGTTTCATGATTTAGTTATCTTATAAGTGATTTTCCATGATTATGTGGTTTTCCACTATGAGTAGTGTTTCTCACACTATGGATTTTAGTTTTAGTCAATTCCTAAACCTATAAGAAATCATTTTCACATTCAATAAAATGAAGAATTAAGTGACTATTAGAAGACATATTTTATTTTTATTGGAGAAAAAGATATTGTGATTATTCCTAATCAGTTATCCCAATATATGATTAACAATGTGAACTTTGGTGAGATTAATAACACATATAGTAAGAGGAAGATAGTATTTTATACAATTTCATGTGGTAATGAACATATAGAAAACAAGATTCAACTTTTTAAATGTTAAGAAGGCAGAAAGAAGAACCTAGAGGAATATCTCAGATAAAGGGTAATATGTTATCTATATGGAAGAGAAGGTCTTGGAGATATTTTTTGTGGTGTTCATTGTATTATCTTTGGGGAACATGTGCGTTAACCAACCCAACTCCCTGACCCAAGAATTAACATATATCCCAAGGAAGGGACTATTACATTCTAATCATTGAAGTGGAAGAGATGAAGTATTTTTGTATATAAATTAAATAATAATGTCGTAGAAGTATTTTACCAATGGTATTCTGGTTATAAGAATCATGAAACATCTATGGATTCTATTATTTTTGGATGCATATATGTATCCATGTAAGATTAACATAATATTTATGGATTACATCATGGATTTATGAGTTTAAGGATGATCATAAGTTAAATGTCTTAGACACCACTTTTGAGATTTTATGTGTTGAGTGTCTATCAAGATTAAGTTTATTTTGGGAGAATGTTTTGAAAAAAACTATTTGTTTTTGAGGAGGAATTCATTTTTATGTACATATGATTAAGGAAATTGGTAAATTTTATGGTTCATATTATCTCTTATTTCAAGTTAATTAGGGGTTATTTCATTTTTTTATGTTTTTATTTTTATACTTTAGGAAAAAGGATAACCCACATGCTAGGCGGAAACCTATTGAATCCAACAAGGCCATAGGGATTGAACGTACAACCAAAGGGAGACAATAATATGGTTCCTACCACTAGACTACAGGAATGATTATTTTTTGTTGGAAAACACAAATAGAGATATTTATGAACATGTTTCTCAAGGAATAGTATTTTATCCAATCAATTCTAAGAGAAAAATTTTAAAAGGATTCTACAACCATTATCTACACCAGAAAAGGTATAAAAAGACATCACCATGGATTTTTTCATCTTAATCAAGATAACGTCTAATGAGTATAATGTTATATGGGTTATTTTTAATCTACTTATGAAGATACCACATTTTATATATATTGTAGAATATTTCTCTTTGGATAACCATTCTAAGATACACATTAACGAAGTGTTAAGGATTGAATGGAGTATAAAATTATATTGCATCTGACCAGGATCTGATGTTTACTTCAATGTTTTGGTGGTGTTTTTAGTAAGATATTTATTTAAAGTTGAGTTTTAGAACTTGATATAATTCTTAACAATATGGTTAGTCTGAGAGAATAATTAAAACCCGAGATGATATTCTATGATCTCATACTCTCTATTTCAAATGTGTTTGGTACCAATACCTTCCTCAAGTTGAGATTTTTTCAAAAATATATTTTACTTAAGAATTTAGATTTCTCATTATAATAACCTTTATAGAAAGAAGTGTCAAACTACAATATATTATAACAAAGTTTCCGAAATAAATCTATTTGGAACTCATCAACCTTATGAGATAGTAGAGTAGGTTAAATCTATTCAAAAACATATACAAAAAAAGGTAAAAAAATGTTATCTCTATAATCATTGAAATAATATATAATTTATAGTGAGTGAGGATTTGAATTTATCCATGGTTGAAAGATGGAAAAAACAATCCCAAGGTTTATCATCCCATTTTAAATTATTGATCATATTGGGACAATTGATTATCAACAAATGCTTCCACTAAAACTCTATCACATTCATGATGTGTTCAATGTATCTATCATGAGGAAGTACATACGTAATCCACCAAAAGTACTAAACTCTAAGGGCCTACTAATGGAAAATGATATTTCTTATTATTAAAAATTAATTGATATTGTGGATTAATAAAATAAAGTTATATGAAACAACAACACTCACATGGTCAATTTTTTTTGAAAAACATCTTGCTCGAGGAAGATATATATGAACCTGATTATGTAACGAGGCATATTTATCCTCAACCTTTGGCACACAATGGATGAATTATGAGGGACACATTTATTTATGGGGGAAAATATGACAAACCAATATTTTTAATGTGTTTATTTCAAATAAATTTAATATTTTAAATATTTGAATCACATAGAACACCGATTTTAGCTTGTGTTTTACATAACACTTAGATTATATTAGAGTACACACAATACTATGTTTAAAAAAATTAATATATTATTAAAATATTATGATAGATATCACTTAACTGTTGTAATGGATAGAATGAATATAATTAAACAAATAATGAAAATATATTGTTTAAAAATTTATATAAAATGAATTATTGGGTGACCAATTAGTTAAAAATGAAATTAAAAACAATTTGAAAATAAAAGGAATCTTTTTCTAATGAACTATTTGTATGAAAAATATGATTTAATTCTAGAAATTAAACAAACAAATTTTTGGGAATTATTTTTATGAAATGTATATAGAATATATTCAAAAAATGGGTTAACAGTCATCTTATGTGTTTTCTATATAAGATATAAGAATATATCCAATTTTGTGATTAAAAATAGTATTTTTCTAAAAATTAGTTTTTCCACATTTTTGTGAATCCATTTTTAAAAACTAATTTTTGAAAATATTAGATTTTTTTTGTAATAAAAATTCATTTTTTTAAATCATAACATTCAAATTATCTTAGGGTCCATTTTTTATAATTTTCTAAATTGTTTAAATTTTGATGTATAGTAAAAAATACTAAAATCTATTTGAAAAATACATTTTTGATTAAATAATTTATAAATTTAATTTATATTTTAAAATTTTTTTAATAGAAAATAAGTTAATTATATATATATTAATACTATTTAGTTCATTTCATTCATTTTCATATAGAATTTTGATAAAATATCTTTATATAATTTTGACCATTTTCTCTTCAAAACCCCACTTGCTCCTAGTGTTTGTGGGAATAATTTTCAATTATAAATTTCAAAATTTTGTTAATTCAACATGGAAAAATGGATTCAAATTTTTTTATCAAAATAAATGATATTTTTGAATAATTTTCGGTAATTGTTTGAACAAAATTATTAGTGAAACAGAAAAAATTAATTATCAATGTTATGGTATAAATGGGTTTACCAGGGGATAAAATAAAAATATATGGGTTAAAATAACCTAAAACCTATATAAAATATATTTCACGAACATATTTGTACCCTATCAGGTCTAAGTCTCTATAATCCTCCATTTTGGATCCTAGTTCCATGATAAAAAATGTGTTTAAACCATTTTAATTTCAAAATATTTCAAGTGTTCCACTCACCTCACTTATAAAAGGCCGCCTAGTATCATATCCTCTTTTCACATTAATACCCTTTATTTTTCTCCAATATATGAAAAAATATATTCAAAAATTGATTAATCTCATAATAGAGTCGTTATTTTTTGAAAGAATCCAATGTAACATGGATTTTTGTAAAAACCCAATGAGGATACCCAAAGATGATGTAATGTTATTCTATGAGAGTTTTTATTTTATTTATTTCTCCACCAAATTCAATTATTATTAAACCAAGATGGTATAATTACCAAATTTTATTCCATATGACTAGATTTTTTATGGTCATGACATACAACCATATCCAACTTCATCAAATGGGTTTTGAAATCATCATTCTTTGGGACGGCGGACTACCGCGTCGCGAACCGATGTAATTTGTTCTTCCATCACCACCTCTCATAGTTGGGTATAATGAGGGATATCAAATATATATATGTTATATTTATAAAATTATTTTACCTATTGATTTTTCATATCATAATTAAATTTTTTAATTTACATTCTATAAGGGATATGATAACAACACTCGTGTGTGTGATGGACTACTACTTCATCATGTGTTGTGATTCATTTTTCACTAACACATTACATGGAATATAATAAGGATTAATATAATCAATATAATTTATATATAAGAAAAAATTATAGAATTAATAGAATATTTATCATTCTTAAGAGATAGTATATAATTTTATTTCTTACCTTTTCACTCACTGAAAGATGATAATGTCGTTCTTTTACATGTGGACTAACGCCTTCATGAAGAAATATGACTCTAAATTTTAATCACCAAACCACATGGATTCTATGTATAAGTAAATTTAAATAAATAATATGTTAATTATGATATTATTACAATTATATAAATATAAAATATTACTTACCTCCTTTTTTAAAGAATTTTGAAAAATAGAAGTGTTACCCATGCGTACATACGACCTAATATATCCATGATTGTAACATATTTCATTTATCAAAACCATATTTATTGATTAGTATTAAAAGTATAATTGATGTATAAATATAACAATTATGTAATGATTATTATTTTTTATATGACATAAACATGATCATATTAAGAGGATTGAAAACAACTATTCAAAACATATATGAAAAACAAAGCGGTTATTACCCAAAATAAGATTTTAACATGGAATTGTGAATAAAAGCGTAATAAATGGTCATAATTTAATCATATATGATATAATATATATGTATGGTTATATAATTTCATTATAATATAATTATATTTAATATATTTGAGGATTTAACTTATACAAAGGAAGTTAAGAATTAAGGTAAGGGATTTCTACTTCCTCTTTTATTTTTTGGAAACATATGAAAATTATCCACCCATTTATTTTGTGTGGTTTATATAACACCCCTTTGAAAATTTATATCATGAATATACTTCTTTTAATTACCTTTAATATTTAATTTTTTGTTAGTCTTTATTGGGGCTTACAGTCAAAATATTACTAAATTAGTAAGGGATTTGTGTCTCAATTTTTACATCTATGAGACAAATGCCATATTCACAACCTAAATATTTAATGTGGTATATATAATGAAAATGAATTTATTTCATGATTATTATTATAAAAATTATTTTAATTTCATATTAATTTGATTATCTTTCTTTAATGGTTATTATGTTTCAAATGTTACCAAATTGGTAATGGATTTATATTACAATCTCATCATTTATCGGGATTATTTATGATTATGTCCCAAATGTTAAAATATTATGATCAACCACTCAATAATTATCCTGAATTATTTTATATTCTGGTTATTAATTATATTTTCATGTAATATTACCATTTTACCACTATTTTTTACTTAACATATTCCAGAAAATGTTTTTAAAGAAAATTGTCTTTATTTCCCTATATGGTTAAAAGCTATTTTTCCTCCAAAAACTTGTTTTATAAAATTGTTTTTATGATTTTATTAGAATTATCTAAATTATTTATTAATGAAATTTTTACTCAATTTTTAATTTTAATAATTTGTATTGAAAATAATCTTCATGTCTTTTCTAAACAATATCTATTTGGATTTTACAGAAAATGTGAAAGGAATATATGTTTTAACATGTATGATATGAGAATAATTTCCCACCATGTGGACCATTATATTCTTTTAAGATTTACTTATATTATTTAAAGTTATTTTCAATGAAAATAATTTGGAAAATATTTTATGTTCTAAAAACTATTTTCCAAATAGAAAATATATTTTCCTTAAGAAATGTTTGAAATAATTTTTAAAGATTCATTATTAAATTTTAAAGATTATTTTCAAAGAAAGGGATTTCAATTTTTTTTGAATTTTTATTTTTAATAATTGATTTTCAAATAAAATTTATCTTCACAAAGAACCATTCTAATTAATTTATCATTTAAAATCATTCTCTCTCTCAAATAGAATCCTTTTAAGTATCGTATTATTTTTGGGGGGATATAAACCAACGATACCATTATTATTATTTATATTAATGGTTTATGATGACAAGATGTTTATGAAACCCATTTATATTAATTAGGTTATACCATGATAAAGTTATTATGATACCCACGTTTTGTCTACGGGATATACTATGATGAAATGATTATGAAACATGTATATCTTCCAAAGGTTACGATGTGATAACTTTTTTTATCTAAATAATTTCATTTCAGGGGTTATGATATAAGGAATGTTTTATGATCTTATGGAACACATATTTATTATTTTAATTATGTGATCTGTGAGTCCAATATCTCTCTCCAATGCATTGGGTAAATATAGATAAATCATGTGTAAATATGTTATGTGTGAACCTCATTAGATGTTCAAAATATTATTTGAGAAACTTATTACATATTCATAATGTTATACATGAACATGATTACATATTAAAAAGTTCATCATGATCCTAATTACATGTTCACAATGTCATGAATGGACCTATCTTTTGTGTCCATAATTTTATGCTTATATTTAGTTTCATATCCATAAGTTTATGCGAGGGATTGATTTTATGTCCTCAACTTAATGATTTAACTGGTATCTACTGACACATGTTAATAATTTTATATTATGATGTGTCTTCCAAAAATATATGTCTCATTGAAATGATATATTCTCATAGATCATTATATTTTATTACATTATGATTAATGTTTTACAAAATTCCATGATTTATGACATGACTCAGGTTTATAAGCTATTATATGTAGGGTATTGTTTACAAATTTTATTCTCAAGTTATTATACCAATATTATAATATAATATGTATATAAACCTCTTTAAACTTACTGATAATATGATATCACCATTTCTTATTTTTCCTCTCCCAATTTGTTAAAAAATGTCTTAAATATGGTGTGTCTGTGAAGAGTACTAAATGGGATGTTCTTTGCCAAATATAGTGGAGACATTTCACCAAATTAGATGATTGTGTACCAAGTGTCCTAAAGAACCTAAAATGTTATGGTCTTATAATGTGTGTTTTTGTACAATATTGAATATTCATTTAAATGTTTCTAATATCTATGTATGATAATCCAAGTTTTTTATAGATAAAACATGTTGAATCAATTGAACATCTATTAGAAGGAGTCCCTAAAAAAATCCATCTGGATTTTTATAAGGATGTCGAGATACATACTACCAACATTGATGGTTAGTATTTTGATATTGATTCTTCATGTTTTAATTGTATTGAATTATACTATGAAATTCCTTCATATTTTTTGATTAATACAAAATAACTTGAGAAATCACTGAATAATAAAGAATAGGGGTGAAATTTGAAGCTAAAAATAATGAGGGATAATTCCTTATATTACCCCCACTGTACAATATACATCTTATTTCCATGGGGGTGGATGTTTTGTACTCTATCTATAGAGTCATCGTCAATAAAAAGGAAGAAATGAAATATGGAAGGAAGAGGTTTTGGTGGTTCTAATCATAGAAATTGCACCTTCCATTACACTATAGATAACTACTGGTACTACTTTTCTGGGTGAATTCCAAACTACGTTGCAACATGAGGGTTTAAACAAAACTAAATCCTTATTTTATTTTATTCATTATAATTGTTTTAGGAATTAGTAAAATGCAACTACTAATTCCTCAATATTTTTTAGCATTAACAACATAGTCTTTACCCATTCAGGAGTGGTCTTCTTTTATAGGTCCATGATGATGATGGAAAAAGGTATCCCATATAGTATCTTTAATAAAATATAAGAAACGTTATACATGTGGAAAGGGGATTACTCTTTTAAATTCATCATTTTTCATCAATATACATTCTTGTTATAATATGTTTTTGATATTTAAAGGAAAATAGCATGGCAACACTTATAATGTTTTCTTAACATGACTAATATAGGATGGTTGAGTTTCTTAGGAATCCATTGATTCCATGTTTTAGATATATAATTTATTAAAATAGAATGAGTAAATAGGGGGACTGAATATTTATAGGAAATCATAGGATTTTAGTTTAACAAATCATGATTTGATGGAATTGGTTGATTAATTTAAATGAAATTTCCCTACAATTTTCATATTGTGAATTTCTTAAATTCATGTGGATTGGTTACTTATTTTTATTTGATGCCATGAGTGATTTTATAATTTCATATGTTTCCCATTACTGATAGGATTATTGACATAATACATTCTATTTCTATATTTATCATATTTCTAAAGAGAAGTTGGGGCATGCCACCATATAGAAAATTCATTGGAAATTTCTAAATATAGGGTTGTAAAAAGATACTTTTAATATTATTGAAGTATTTATATTGATATTAATGTTAAATTAGGACTACATTTTACTATAATAATTGTTGATCCCATATAATCCATGAATTACCTGGTTAGAAACGATCCACATTAAAATCCAATATTTCACTTTCCTACCCTACTCTATGTATTCTTCACAGTAATTTAAGTTCAAAGTGTGTGATTTAGTAAAGTCATAGTGTAAGGGAGGTATTAAATTGAAAGTAATAGTTATGGTTGTATTATTTTGGGTATTGGGAAAGGATTATTTTTATTTATTTATTGTATTTCATTACTACCCCTCTTGAAAAATAAAGAAATGGGATTGGATGTGAATTAAGAAAAAAATATCACCATTTACAGACCAATGATTTCTTTATATAGGGTTAGTGGTAGATTGGATATTATATCAAATAAAAAATTTCAAAAGAATTAAATAAAATATGAAACATTATTTTGAAAAATCAAAATGATTGAAAAATATTGAGATGTTGAACATTATTCATTGTATTCATTGTATCAGGATGCTTAAATTGAGTTTTTAGGAAGTGGGAGTAGTTAATTTGTGAAGGGAAAAGTTCACTAAGTGTTTACTTTTGAATATTATGTGTTATTATTTAGAGATAAACCTTCTCTTTCTGTCTTAAATGTTTTAAACATCATTAATCCCCAACCTAAAGTCTCATATCAATTAGAATATTAATTTAAGTCCTCATGATTATTTATATTTTTAACTCTATAGGGAGAAGAAAGTAGGTCATTTATGAGATTTTATAAAGGAACATGTATTCACGGTATGATCACAAATCTAGTTAAATTTATTACCTAGAGTTATAAGATAAACATAAAAATGTGTGGTAGATAATGAAATTAATGTTTAAAAATAAGATATTGAGATGCTTTAATTTATAGAAAAATAAGACCCACTAAATTGCAATAAAAAGAGTAAAATACATGGTTTGATTGGTTTCTTTGATAAGTGTGAAGATGAATTGATATTTTATGTGAAACATGATTTTTTTCTCCACATTGAGAATTTTTTGATTTTATTAATTTGAAATGTAAATATTGGTAAACATGATTTTCCTATATAATTTATATTGAAAATCATTTCTTGAGGAAAATAATGAGTTCAAGTGTTTTGGTATTCGATTTCAATATTTTTTCTCGATTTTTTTAAAATTTTATTTTCTTTATATCCAAATAATTTATTTATATATCATTTTTTGGAATTTATATTCTAAAAAATATTTGTATAAAACAGAAAAACATATATTTTGAATCGAATTTTTAATTAACAAAAAGTAGTGTAAAATATTGTTTAATACGAATTTATTTATTTTATTATTTAGTAGGAAGATTTGGGCTAATTTTACACAGTCCAAGTAAAGAACCAATCAAACTATTACACAATATAGGATCCTATATGGACTAGGAAAATCATATATTGTGAACTTCATGGGTACAAGGGGAAGACAAGTGCTCGTTGGACTTGTTAGGGTAGAAATGGATCCGTGTACAGGCATGTATAAGGTGGGGTGTGGGAATTGATACCTCACTTCCCTGGTGACTGAGCATTCATATATATGTTGAGGACTATAATAATGAAATTTTTCCAAAGAAACATAAATTTGGGATGAGTTTAAAAATGGAATTTTTTCCAATAATAAAAGTGATGTCATCTTACTTTAGTCACACATCACTATGCCCCGAAACACTATTCCACCACTCACTTACATCGTTTCTACACCTGATCTCCCCATACCACCACCTATGTCATAGAAATATTTCATGGGAGTCCATGATCAAGCTTGTTACTCCATTGATAGACACTGAGGGTGGATGTATACACCATGGATGAGACTGTAACACTCGAATAAACACATATAAATTATTTCAATGATCAAGTATTCCCTTCATGGAAAGATGAATCCCTATGTTATGAAAAGGCCCAAAAAACCACTAATACATCTTATGATGCTCTAATTTTTTATAAAAGGGATATTCAATGACGAAACAACCACCAAACCACTTTGGTACAAAGATGCCCTGAGGTCGAAAAGACACTAATGTACCCTGATGACATGGTTCCATTGTTTGTTTAAGTAAAAAATGACAAAAATTTTCATACAAATCTATAACCATCTCAGGCCTAGTGATAATGGATAATCTAATGTAGAAATGGACTTCATAACTCTCTACATGCCTGGTACAATTCCATGGTCTAGATCTTTGTTGGGTGTTACATGCATTAGATATGGAGATGAAATGGTGAATACAATGAAATGGAAATTAATTATCATGGATGAAAGATGAATACCAAGTGAAAAAGGCACAACAATATGATGCAGGGTATCTTTAAAATCCATTTTGAGAGGGTTATTCTTATGATAGGAATAATATTGAAAATAAATAAGGTTACAGATACCCTCTCCCATTCATGTGCTAATATTTGATATTGAAGGATATTTCATGTAGTATTATCATGATATATTTAATATAAAGAGGTAGATGATTCAAATTATTGAATTTATAACCGAGACAAGCCTCATGGATAAAAATTGAAGATAAAATGGATATTTATGTAAGGCCAGATGAGGGATAACAAATATTTATGGAGTTTAATATGGAATGTGATGAGATAGTCAAATTTACAGGGTAAAAAATAAGGATAAATTTGGATTAGAGATGCAGGCAAAATAATGTAAAATACAGAGCAGTTTTAATAAGGTATTTGAGGAGATATGAGTGGGCATAAATTCTTATAGATACATAGGTTCTATTGTCCTTTTAAGGACGATCAGAACTTCGAGGAGGATGATTTTTTAGTTTATTCTATTCTTTAGTTTAGGTATTATTTCTTAGGTAACTTCATTGGTATATTTTTAATTGAATTATTTCATCATTTTTATTATTCTACAATCCATCTATCTCTCACAAATATAGAACCTCTATATATCACTATATTTGTCCATCGTGATATCTTACAATCCTTATGGTCAGTGACTATCCAAAGGCTTCTCCTTGGGGTTTGTTTCATGGTGTTACTGAATTCTTTCACTTCAATTAGTTAGGATTTTATTCAATTGTTGGTGAGGGGAATCTCAGTTCTTAAGATGTGTGTGATAACTGTCCTACACTTTTTTGAGATCCTCTACGACACATTATGTTGCTTATTTAACTCTTATTAGATCCCTTATCTTGAAAAAATATCTTTTTATGACGGTGTTGAGTTTATTCTATAAATGAAATAACATATGACGGAGTTGCATCTTAGAGGGTGTCACATTATCTATTGAAGTGTGTGATTATCCTTTTATATTAGAGGAGTTGAGGTTTCATTTTCTAAATAATTCCCCAAGGCAAGATAAATTTCACACTATTTTTTTGATAATAGTTCATGAATAATATATCAGATAGAATTTAGGAATTAATTATGGATACTAAAAGATTCTGAGTAACTGAACCAAGGACTAATAGAATTATTTTTAACTATATTCATTCTATTTTCATTTCAACATAATCATTTTATTTTCTTTTTTTCATTCCACATTACCAAACCCAATTTTTTTCATACTTTATATAATAAAAAATAGAAAATATATAAACTAATATATAAGTGTCACCTATATCAATTACTATAATCAAAGCGTAACTTTTTCCAACTCATATGGGAGTGTTCATTAGTTTCGTGGGCAGTCGGTCATGTAATCCAGTTGGGTGGGACCACCTCTTCTTAACATGGATAAGCTTATATATGATATGTCATCCACCTTGATAGTATGTGATGAAGGAATTTTATAGCGACCTCGCCTTTTCTTACTTTACTATTACATCATTTTAAAGATAAACAACATAATAGAATTTCACATAGAGGATCCAAAGGTTTAGTGTATTGGGAAAACTAAGACCATACATAACAAATACAACATTAAGCAAAAACATTTAATTAATTTCTTTATCTCTATCTTCTGATTGAAACTTGTCCTCTCCTTAGTACATGTAGCCACCTGAGGATATACATCAAAAGGGGTGAGCTAGAATCCCATTAAGAGGATATATAAGAACAATATAGCATGGGGTGAGCATAATCAAAACATAGGCAAAATATCATGAACATGAGAGGAGCATAAATAAAAGACTTGAAATGTGGCAATGCATAAAAATGAAACATCATGTCTTAGTGGTTAACTACCACACATACTTGTGAAACAAGATATAATCTTTTTCACACATCATTTCACATTTACTCATGATATTAATCACTTTACCCAATGCATTGGAGCTCTATATAATTCTGGGTTCACCCGTCACATTTAAACATTCATATTGCGCTATATAATTCTGGGCGCACCCACCACATCAGAACATTATCATTTATCATGCATGAAATAATGAAAATATAAAATAAATGAAAATAACTAACCCATGAAAATGAATGGGTTTCATCTCATAATAACCCATTCATAAACTTTGGGTTCCCAAAAGAAAGAGGGAACATCATACTTGATACATGAACCATCAACCTTGAATGAGAGGTAAAAGGTGAGTTATTAAAAGAAGAGTTATTTTGGAAAACATTTTGATTGAAATAAACTTTATTAGAAAACATTTATATCCCTGAAAAATTAAGATAATGATTATAAAAGGATCTTTAAGGGGTAACCATATCAAAAATGGAGTGGAATAGGTATAACCCGAAGGAGGAAAATTTGGTTCGAGATTTCCCCTTACCTTGTACGCGAATGCTTCCTTCTCTTTAATGTCCTATATAATGACATTATATTCATTAATTAGAAATCCAGAACCAGATGTACATTAACATAGTTCATTATGGTTTCATTACGTCATTTTATGTTCTTTTGGATGACTTATAGAGTTTAAAAACATTGTTCGGGGATGTTCATTTTTATGGTTTTTCTTGGGTGGCTCACTTGTATTCTTAAATTGAAGTTTGGGTAGATCATGGGTAAACATCCAGAAATGATATTACATGTTATTAATGATATTACTGGAGATTTAATGATTTTATAATTAATTATATTATATCCATGTGGACGAATCATTAGATAATAATTTAATGATGGTTATTTGGGTTAATTTGAGCTGTTTTTGGATCACAACGAACTTGTTTTAACTTTTCACTTAGTAATATGGTCATAGGTTTTTCCAGAACATAAAATAGAATATAATAAATATAAAATATTCTGGTTCAACCATAAAAATGGTCTCATTACCAGATCTGATGGTAGAAATAGAAGAAGACAACATGTCATTTTTGAAGGTGATAAATTAACACCTCATGAACAACGTTCTCTTTAATAAAATAAAAGGAAGAGGGAAAGGGGGTTGGATGATATAATATCCCATTAGAATCATAAAATTATATTATATTTATAATAATGGAGTTAAAATACAATTTGGATAAAGATATGTGGGGAGAGATCAAGAAATGAACTTCAACCTGAAAGGAAATTAAAGGAGAAGAGGGAGAGAAATTACCTCTTAAATCTTCCTCTTGAGATCCTCCTTAAGCAAGATAGTATTGGTATTTTGATGAGACCGGAAGCTTTTGGACGTGGGGTAGAGGATAGGTAAGGTGTTCGTGCTGAGTTTATAGAAGGATTGGAGCTTGAGAGATGTGAGAAAATGAGGGTGTGAAGGGTGGCTTTTATAGTGGAGGGGAGAGGGGATTCCTTAATATAAAATTCATTAGTTTATTAATTTCACCTAAGACAAGGAATAGTGAGTATTGAACGAACAAGAATATTAATTTTATAAAGTAATACCGAACCAAGTGGGATTACATCATCAGAACATCATTGATGAATCAATTAATACATTTTTAGCATTTATTGTGAATTATCAGATTCTACTATTAATAAAAAATTCTTGTATTTCAGAAAAATCCCAAAAATTTACCCCAAACATTTTTCAAGATGTATAATAAAAAAATGAATTCCATTTTTCAGAAATAATTTTCTAAATATAAATAATTTAATATTTAATTAAAATCATAATTTACTTAAAAAACAATTTTTAAGATTAAAAATGATTTATAGAGCTTTCAAAAATTACGTGGGGCCTTATAAAATTATCTAAAAACTATAAGACATTGATTCAGTAATTTATGAATACATTTTAGGGAAATAAATATTTTTTTAAATTAATTAATTAAATATAATTAATTATTTATGACTTACAAAATACGAAAACATTTACTAAGGTCAAATTGTCACTTTCAAAGATGTCTAAATTTTATATAATTATTCATAGGTAATTTTACTCAAATGTTGGATTATTTACTATTCATATGAGTCATATTAGTATTCATAAGGGTATGTTACTATTCACCAAAAATTATTTTTGTTTCATTAGACTCCAAAAAACATCTTGAACACAACCGTGAATGTCAGATTTTCAAAATTCCAAACATAGGAGTGACAGAATTATGTTTAAAGGTCACTTATCACTTAGTAGTTCATTATTTTGTATTTTTATGACATAAATATAAGAGGGGAACTTTCCATTGAAAAACATTGGGTCGTTACATTCTTCCCCCCTTAAGAAATTTCAGCCACGAAATTTCACTTTACTCAAACGGGTGAGGGTACTTCTCCTTCATTACCTCTTCTGGTTGCCAAGTTTCTTCCTCAATCTTATGGTTCCTCCACAAAACTTTGAAAAAATGGGTTGTCTTGTTGCGTAGAACCTTATCACTTCAGTCTAGAATCTTCACTGGCTGCTCCTCATAGGAGAGATCATCTTCCAGCTGCACCACCTCTGAGTTTAGTACATGTGAGGGGTCTGGTATGTACTTCCTCAGTAGTGATACAAGAAACACATCATGAAATTGAGCCATATTCGGTGGAAGTGCAAGACGATAGGCCATGGCTCTTATGCGGTCATGGATCTCAAAGGGGCCAATATACCTTGGGCTTAGCTTCCCTTTCTTCCTGAATCGCATGACTCTCTTCCATTGAGATATACGAAGGAAGAATTTATCTCCAACGTCAAAATCCAATTTCCATTGACGGTTGTTGGCATAGATCTTTTGTCGAATATGAGCAGCTTTGATGTGTTTCTGGATGACTTGAACCTTCTCTATCATCTCTTGAACAAGATCGGGCCCAAGTAGCTTTCTTTCTCAAACTTTATCCCAACAGGTTGGAGTTCTACATCGCTTCCCATAAAGAGCTTCATATAGAGCCATCTGAATACTTAAGTGGAAGCTATTATTGTATGAGAACTCAACCAATGGGATATGCTGATCCCAACCACCTTTGAATTCAAGAGAGCAGGCTCTTAGCATATCTTCAAGCGTCTGAATAGTCCTTCCAGACTGGTCAGCAGTTTGGGGGTGATAGGTCATGCGGAAATTTAATTCAGTACTCAAATCATGTTGAAGGATCCTCCAGAATTTAGACGTGTACCTTGGATCATGGTCCGAGACAATTGAGAGTGGAACACCATGCAGTCTCACTTCTTCCTTCACATATATCTTTGCATGTTGTTCAGGAGAGAAGTCTTCCTGAATAGCGATAAAATGGCCAGTCCTGGTGATTCGATCAACCACAACCAATATCACATTATTTCCCTTTGACGTCTTCGGGAGACCCGTGACAAAGTCCATAGTAACATTTTCCCATTTCCACATGGGTATAGGTAAAGGGTGCATCATAACTTTGGACTTTTGTTGCTCATATTTAACTTGATGACATACCAAGCACCTTTATATATATTCTGCAATCTCCTTCTTTGTGTTATCCCACCAGAAGTGTTCTTGGAGATCACAGTACATCTTGGTACTCCTAGGATGGATAGAGAAAGTTGAGCTATGTGCATTATCCAATAGATCTTTCTTTATCCCAGGTGATGAATGCACCCAAATCCACATACAAAACCGAATCACACCATCATCATCGATATGGAACTTTTGCAGCTTCCCTTCCTTTACTGAATTCACCCTCTTTTGTATCTCCACATTATCCCTTTGTGCTTCCTTAATCTTCTACTGGATGGATGGTTGTGAAATCATTTGTGCAAGGTTGGATGTATCCCCTGCTATTATGATTTCCAAATCCATCCTTTGCATATCCAATAAGATATGGTCTTTCTCAATCTACAACATGGATAGAGTAGAAGGTTCTTTTCTACTTAGAGCATCAGCTACCTTGTTCTCCTTTCGAGGATGATAGTGAATAGAGCAATCGTAATCCTTAATTAGCTCTAACCATCTCCGTTGCTGCATGTTGAGCTCCTTTTGTGTGAATATATACTTTAGGCTCTTGTGGTCGGTGTATATGTCAAACTTCGTGCCATAAAGGTAGTGCCACCATATTTTCAAGGCAAAAATCACAGCTTCCAGCTCTAGATCATGCGTCTGGTAGTTCTTCTCATGGATCTTCAACTGTTGCGAGGCGTAGGCTATCACATTATCATTTTTCATGAGTACACAACCCAAGAATTTATTTAAAGCATCACTGTATATCACCAAACATTCTTCAATTTTTGGTAGTGTGAGTACAGGTGCAGTGACCAGCCATCTCTTTAGCTCCTTGAAGCCTCACACACATTCTTCAGTCCAGACAGACTTTACCCCATTCCTTGTTAACTTAGTTAGCGGGCTTGACAATCATGAGAAGTTTCTCAAAAAATGTCGGTAGTACCCAGTTAATCCAAGAAAACTATGGATTTATGTGACACTAGAGGTCCTGGTCCATTCCTCAATTTCCATTGTCTTTGAAGGATCCACAGAAATTCCCTCACTTGTGATCACATTTCCCAAGAATGTAACTTGATTCATCCAAAAGTCACACTTGCTGAACTTGGCATACAACTTCTCTTTTCTCAATGTCGCCAACACAAGTCTTAGATGTTCATCATGTTTCTCCTTGCTCTTGGATCATATGAGAATATCATCGATAAACACTACAAAAAATTTATCAAGGTAATGTCTACAGACTCTATTCATCAAATCCATGAAGATTGTAGGGGCATTAGTAAGTCCAAAGTGCATCACCAAAAACTCATAGTGCCCATACCTTGTACAGAAGGAAGTATTCTGAATTTCTTCCTTCTTCAACTTTACCTGATGATATCCTGAACAAAGATCCACCTTTGAGAAGTATTGAGCTTCTCTTAACTGATCGAACAAGTCATAAATCCTTGGAAGATGATACTTGTTTTTATAGTGATCTTGTGGAGTTCCCGATAATCGATACACAACCACATTGTTCCATCATTCTTATTCACAAAGAGCACTGGCACACCCCAAGGCGATGCACTAGGGCATATGAACCCTTTGTCCAGATGCTATTTAAGCTGCTTCTTTAACTCCTCCAGTTCGATAGGAGCCATACTATAGGGGAACTTTGAGATAGGAGTAGCTCCGGGTATGAGTTCAATTGAGAACTCTACCTCACGATCTGGGGGAATTACATGTAACTCTTCTGGAAATACATCATCGTATGCCCTCACGATAGGAATTTCCTCAAGGTTGGAACTTTCCTTTGACTCAGCCATTTGGGCGAGGTATGATTCATCACAGGGTATCATCACCCACACCATTGAAGGATTTTTCAAAGGAGATTCCTGATCTTCCTTGCATTTGTATAGGAGCATGGGATGGTTCAGAATATGAAAAGATATTTCTTTTTTCCCGAGAGTTGATATGTGCTCTATATAATGAGAGCCAGTCCATTCCCATTATAGTGTCAAATTCCACCAAGGGAAGTATTATGAAATTTGATGGAATAATCTTCCCACATACGCCAACAGGATAAGATTCAAACACTTGGGTTGCAATGATTGCACCACTTGGTGTTTTTACAGATATCTCTACTTCAAGGTTTCAGTGTTTGGATTCTATAGTTCTAGAAAACTTGCAAGATATAAAGCAATGCGTCGAACTAGAATCAAATAAGGCTTTTCCCATTCTTGAGTGAATAGGAAGTGTACCTTGTATGACTTCATTATCATTCTCCACATCTATAGTAGTGATGGCATAAGCCTTCCTTTGTTCCTTTTTCTTTGGTGGCTGCTGACGCTGATTAACCTCGAGAGCTCGAGGTTTAGTGCACGGGTTTTCATAGTGCCCAATCTCACTACAGTTGTAGCATTGAACCATGGGATGTTCTCTATTTTCATCGGCTACATTCTCCTTCCTTTTCATGTATTTTCGACACTCTTGAGCATGGTGTCCTTCTATCCCACACTTAAAGCATTTCCCCGTCCCTTTGAGTCAGTTACCATTGTGCAACTTCCCACATTTTTGGCATGTGGGTCGTTGATTTTTTCCCACCTTTATCATTAGATCCACCAGTTTGAAACTCCATATTTCTTTTCTTATCCCCATATCCATGGGACCATTCTCAGAACTCCATCTCCACTTTGAGAGCACACCGGACAACTTCTTCATAACTCCCAAATTATCGAATTGCAAGATCCTTTCGATGATGTGGTTTTAATCCACTAAAGAATCTATCAAATTTTTTCTCATTGTTGATAAAAAAACCCGAAGCGTACCTTGCAAGCCTTGTGAAATTATATTCATAGGTTGTGACAGATTCTCCTTATTTTTTCTTGAGCAATATGAATTATCTCTCCAACTTTGTGTGAAGAGTTCGTGGGAAGTACTTATTAAGAAACATTATCTTAAAGTCTTCCCATTCCATCTCTTCAATTTCCTCCCTTGGCTTGGTGTTCTTAATAAAATCCCACCATTGATTGGCTTATCCATCTAGATGATAAAAATCTAGAGTCACCTTCTCCGTCTCAGAATAGCGAAGCACAGAAAATATCTTCTCCTTAGAGTTGACCCACTATTCCACAACTAGTGGATCGAAAGATCTGCCAAACGTTGCTGGTCGTTTTTGCATAAAACATTCGATTTCCAGTTGATCCCTATTTGGTGAAGGAGGAAGTTCCCCATTATTATGGTTATTGTTCATAACCTGAGAAAATTGGGTAATCATTTCCATGAAGTTTTGAACTCCACCTCCCAAATCATTGGGGATGTCGTTCGGGAAATCATTGCATTGTCCCTCGCACGAGTTGTTGGCTTGATTTCTCCTGGTTCCCACAATTTTCTAAAATAGAAAAGGTTAGACCAAAACATAAGTAAACAAGTCATTATTATCTTAAACAGATTATACCAAAACCAAAACATATGGGATCCCTATGAAAATATTCTTGTGTGCATTTTTGTACTTAGTCTCATGCTAGAGGTTTTCTTTAGGGTGCATTAAACCTAATTCCCAAATTAACTAAACCTTTCCTCTGATACCAACTATAGCGACCTAGACTTTTATTACTTTAGTATTACATCATTTTATGGATAAACAACATAATATTATTTCACATAGAGGATCCAAAGGTTTAGTGTCTTGGGAAAACTAGGACCATACATAACAAATACAACATCAAGAAAAAACATTTAATTAATTAATTTATCTCTAGTTTCTTATTGACACTTGTCCTCTCCTTAGTAAATGTAGCCACCTAAGGATATACATAAAAATGGGTGAGATAGAAGCCTTGTAAGAGGATATATATGAAAAATATAGCATGGGGGGATCATAATCATAACATAGGCAAAAGATCATGAACATGATAGGAGCATAAATAAAAGACTTGAAATGTGGCAATGCATAAAAATGAAACATCATGTCCTAGTGGTTAAATACCACACATACTTGTGAACCAAGGTAGAATCTTTTTCACACATCATTTCACATTTATTCATTAGATTCATCACTTTACCCAACACATTGGAGCGCTTTATAATTCCGTGCGCATCCATCACATTTAAACATTCATATTGTGCTATATAATTACGGGCGCACCCGTCACATCATAACATTATCATTTATCATGCATGACACAATGAAAATATAACATAAATGAACATAAATAACCCATGAAGATGAATGGATTTCATCTCATAAGAACACAATCATAAACTTTGGGTTCCCAAAAGAAAGAGGGAACAACATACTTGATACATGAACCATCAACCTTGAATGAGAGGTAAAAGGTGAGTTCTTAAAAGAAGAGTTGTTTTGGAAAACATTTTGATTGACATAAACTTTAGTAGAAAACATGTATATCCCAGAAAAGGTAATATAATGATGATAAAATGATCTTTAAGGAGTAACCATATCAAAAATTGAGTGAAAGTGGTAGAACCCAAAGGATGAAAATTGTGTTCGAGATTTCCCCTTACCTTGTACCTGAATGCTTACTTCTCTTTAATGTACTATATAATGAAATTATATCCATTAATTAGAAATCCAGAACCATGGGTAAATTAATAGAGTTCATTCTGGTTTCATTATGTCATTTTATGTTCCTTTGTATGACTTATAGAGTTTGAAAACATTGTTCAGAGATGTTCGTTTTTATGGTTTTTCTTGGGTGGTTCAGTTGTATTCTTAAATTGAAGTTTGGGTAGATCATGGGTAAGAATAAAGAAGTGGTATTAAATGTTATTAATGATATTATAGGATATTTAATTATTTTATAATGAATTATATTAGATCTATGTGGACAAATCATTAGATAAGAATTTAATGATGGTTATTTGGGTTAATTTGAGCGGTTTTTGGATCACAACGAACTTGTTTTAACTTTTCACATAGTATTATTTCCATAGGTAATTTAAAGAACATAAAATATAACATAATACATATAAAATATTCTGGTTGAACCATAAAAATTGTATCATTACCAGATCTGAAGGTAGAAATGGAATAAGAGAGCATGTCGTTTTTGAAGGTGATAAATTAACACCTCATGAACAACGTTCTCTTTAATAAAATAAAAGGAAGAGGGAAAGGGGGTTGGAAGATATAATATCCCATTAGAATCATAAAATTAAATTATATGTATAATAATGGAGTTACAATACAATTTTTATGAAGATAGGTGGGGAGAGATCAAGAAATGAACTTGAACTTGAAAGGAAATTAAAGGAGAAGAGGGAGAGAAATTACTTCTTAAATCTTCCTTTTGAGATCCTCCTTAAGGAAGCTAGTCTTGGTCTTTTGATGAGACCAGAAGCTTTAGGATGTGGGGGAGGGGATAGGTAAGCTTTTTTGTCATAGGTTAGTGAAGTCTTGTAGCTTTTGAGGTGTGAGGAAATGAGGGTGTGAAGGGTGGCTTTTATAGTGGAGGGGAGGGGGGTTTCCTTAATATAAAATTCATTAGTTTATTAATTTCACCTAAGACAAGGAACATTGAGTCTTTAACGACAAAGAATAGTAATTTTTTAATTTAATCCCGAACCAAGTGGGCTTAAATCAGCATAACATCACCGATGAATCAATTAATACATTATTTAGCATTTATTGTGAATTATCGGATTCTACTATTCATAAAAAATTCAACTATTTCAGAAAAATTCCAAAAATTTACGCCAACCATTTTTCGATGTGTAGAATCCAAAAATGAAGTACATTTTTCAAAAATAATTTTCTATGTATTATTAATTTAATATTTAATTAAAATCATAATTTACTTAAAAAAATAGTTTTTAAGATTAAAACTGATTTATAGTGCTTTCAAAAATTATGTAGGGCCTTATAAAAATATCTAAAAACTATAAGTAATTGATTCAGTAATTTATGAATACATTTTAGGGAAATAAATAGTCTTTTAAATTAATTAATTAATTATAATTAAATATTTATGACTTAAAAAATACCAAAATGTTTACTAAGGTCAAATTGTCACCTTCAAAGATGTCTAATTTTTATTTAATTATTCATAGATAATTTTACTCTTATGTTGGATGATTTAATATTCATAGGGGTCATATTACTATTTATAAGGGTATGTTACTATTCAAAAAAATTATTTTTGTTTCATTAGACTCCAAAAAACATCTTGAACACAACCGTGTATGTCAGATTTTCAAAATTCCAAACATAGGAGTGAAAAACTTATGTTTAAAGGTCACTTGTCACTTAGTAGTTCATTATTTTGTGTTTTTATGACATAAATATAAGAAGGGAATTTTCCATTAAAAAAAATTGGGTCGTTACAAAGTTCCCGATGTCAATTACCTCTAATAGCCATAGAATTCCCAATGGTATATCTGAATGAATTATTAGGGTAACCTATTGAATGAGAAATTAGTTTTTATATTGATAACATTATAGGGGAACAAACCATATCCCTTCCATTATATTTCACTGAACTCACTAAATTGATATAATTGAAAATATAAATAGATTAATTAAATGATTATCCATTCATTTTCCCAAGGGTTTCTCTATGGGAACCACAAGTTATTTTTTTTAAAAAATTCATAGAACTTCATGTTTTAGTATTGATTATAAGAAGTTGGACTGTGTTATTGTCCATAGTATGTATCCATTTCCTTATATCGAGGATTTGTTTTATTAGTTTAAAGGAGTGTGGTGGTTCTCTAAAATTGATAATCTTTTAAGTTATCACCATCCATGGGTGATAGAATCAAATAATCTAAAAACTAATTTTCAGAGGAGATATAGCCATTATGAATATCTTGTGATGCCTTTCTAGTTGACTAGTTCTCATGCAGTGTTTATGGATTTGATGAGCTGAATATTTCATTAGCACATAAATTCGGTTTTCAAGTTGTTTATCATTGATATTACGGTTTATTATACAACTTAATAGGAGCATGATTTTTATTTGAAAATCCCTCTGGGAACACTTTATGATCACTATCTCTAAAAAAATCTATAAAAATGCAGCTTCTAGAACAAAGATGTTATATTATTCTAGAATTTATGGTAAAAATAAAGAATTTAAATCAATTATAATAATTTTAATGTTGTTATTTATTGAGAGGATTTAAATAATGTATTTTGGGTATGATGTTTCTTTGGATTGATAGGATACTATCGATAATATATTAGATATTTATCTATAATTTCAAGTCAATGGAGAACACTCACATATAAAATTCCAATTTTCTTTTGGATATTATAATTTCATGCCTCCTTTGATGTTCTAAAGAGAAGGTTGACTTCTACCCTATGTTGATCTTATAAGTGGTTGTCCATGAGAGGAACTACCCCACACCTAACCTTAAATGAGATGTTTAACGAATTCACTCAAGTGGTGGAGGAATTATTGATTTAAAAAGAAGTTTATGTTGTAAAAAATCATAAAATTCCAATCTATATCTTTTTTATAAGGAATTAAACCTTATATAGAGGTAATGAGTGGAGTACAGTAAAATATTTTATTTTTATCTGTCTTACAAGATAGGAAGGAGAAATTTTGTATTTGATTCCCTCCACATGGAATTTCTATCCTCATATTTGATGTAATCTAGTGAATAATAGAATCTTTTGAGCCTTTGATAGAGTTTCATCTAAAAGTTAATGATGATAAGGTGGTCATGTTCCTTGATAATGTGCTATTGAACCCTTCTCTCCTAAAACTCATTTCTCATGAGAATCCATAAGATGAGAATTTATATCATATCAGTGGAACTTTATATGGTGAGGAGATGTATCATAATTTTTCTATCACTTATTGGTGAGTTATGTGATTAATGAATTATCATGTGGTTCCCTCACCAGTAAGAAGGGTATTGATAATGTAATTCTATTGATATCAGTGAGACATTACTCTATATGCCACAAAAATGTTTTATTATATGATTCATTAGTTTTGGTTTATAGTTATAAAGAAGGGTAAAACATAAATTGTATATCAATGAACCACCTACCAATAGGTTAACATTGAACATCAGAAGCCTTCCAATTTTCTCTAGAACCTTCATCTCCATACCTTGAAATATGATGATATATCTATGTATTTTATTTCTAGATTTACTTCTACCCCTGGAATGATTCTATCATGGTATTTATTGCTATGCTAAGAAAATAAACCCTTTCATTCCAATCAAATATACCTTGAAAGTGGAGAATCTTGGGAATCCATATGTTTTAGTTTTTTTTAGATTTCATTGAATGAACTTTTCTATTATTTATAATAGATAATCTCTATTTAATTCTTAATTTTTTAAGGGCCCCCAAATTACATGGTATCTCATGTAAACTTTAGTAAGGAATACGATACTCATAATTATGGTTATATATAGTGGGTATTTTGTATTTTTATAGATATTAGACCTAATTATGTATTATATTTTTATGGTTCAAGGGATTCTAATCTTTCACTGGATGTAATTTTATAAAATAATCACTAATAGTATTTTATTTTGATGGATCCATTTGAAGCTTTATATAGAAATCCTTTTCTCTACCCTTTTTCTGGACTGAGGTGGGTGAATCTTCCATTGTGAAACTAAGACTTGTTATGGTGATTACATGGATGATTGAGTCTATTCTACAATGTCTTGAAATGGATTTGAGTCAATATAATTTTAATTATTTTAAATATATCTATCCTTTGATGTTCTTGGTGTGTGAATAAGTGTTATTTAAAGTATCTCCCCAATTATGTAATTTATTGTGGGATATGTAGGAGAATAATTTGCTGAGATATGTGGGACCTCTCAATATATCTTATTTTTTTTGTGAAGGTTTCTTCTTTTTTGAGGATACCACATCAGTTGATGATTAATGATGTTTTAAAAATATCTCAATTAAATATGTACCTCTTGGATCCTTCCCACATATTAAAATGGGAAGAGATATAATGATAACCAAATGTATTAGTGACCAACTGACTGATCGAGATCATATAATCCCTGGTTAAGGTGTTTCATGGAAAATATATTGCATTTGTTTAGGTCCTATGAAATTAATAGGGTGAATCACATAATATGAGGGGGCGGGAATGTTTTTTCCAGTAGAAACGACTTTATATTATGTTAGAGAAAGCTTTAAGATGAATTCCCAAGTGAATAAATTTATATGGTTTGATGAAAATTCACACCCATTATGTAATTTTTAGGTACATATTATATTATTTATATATTTTTATTATTTTCTTTCATTTTTGGGTCAATTTCCATTTAAATTTGAAATTTTTTGAAACATTGGGTATTGTATGGTTTTGGAATAATTAGACAAAACGTTTTGACCTAAGACAAGAAGAAGCCTGAAATGTATTACATAGGCAGTACAATTAGTGAATTTTTAAATCTAACCATGTGACCCTAACTTTGTGAAATCATCCAAGGGATAAAGTTCCATCTATATTGTTTGCACATGGTTTTTAAAAATCAATACCCACACCATGTATCCTACCATTTCATTAAAAATAAAAAATTCCCATATATACCATAGTCGATTTAAATATCCTAACACTGATATTGTCCACCATTTTGAACTCCAGGCTCCCCTTTGTGCAATAAAACCTCCCCCCTTCTTAGATTTATTTTTTAGTGTGATTTAAAATAGTTTCCTAAAGAGAATCCCTTAGCATGTGACTTTTAATTTATCCTCAATTCCATTACCAATTTTTTATTTGTTTTCTTCCTACCCTATGTAAATGGAAGCCTATGGGTTTTCACAGACAATTTTACTAAAATGGTTTTCGATGTTTGGAGAATTTTAACTCATTTTATGGGTCACTAATTCAATTATCAAGAGAATTCACTCCAATTACTTATTATTACAATGATTTATGGTCGGTGGTTTCATGCCCTTGTTTTATCAGTTTAACCTTTTGTGTATGGTCATTGAAAATTAAAATTTTTAATTTTTTAAATATATAAATTGATTGATATGATTTTTTATATATGGTATTAATATTTTGATTTCTCCTCAGGCCATAGGTGATAAGTATGGTTTATAATGAATATTTATGTGAATTTAATTATTATTGATAATTTTTTAGTGATTTTAAATTATTTACTTTTATGGGAGGTCATAGGTACTTGGATAGAGACCATAAGATAACAAATTTATAGAGATTCATTTCAAATAGTTAAGTGTGTTTCCCATAGCATTTTAGTAAATTTTTTAGGTAGGTTCTAGATCTGGGTAATGAATATTTTATGATGGATTTATATAGTTTCTGTAAGTATTTTAGGAGATCCTTTTACCACAGAGGGCATAGGGTGCATCCCATATTCCATGATTTATAACTGTTTCATTTTATAGTAGCTATTTATTTACATTAATTTATAAAAATAATTAAAACATATTTCTTATTTTCCTTTAAAAATTATAAATTTATTACCTTTATATAGTTACCTTTAAAATGGAATCCAAGGATTCTTCTAAAAAGGATGTTTATAAAAGAGTTTCTAGTATAATATTGGGATTCTTATTCTCAAACCCTATATAAACAAAATATATTTTTTCAGACCATATTTATACTAATACTGGTAAGGTAAGGGAACCACATTGAGATGGTTGATATATGCGTTAGCTATTTTTGGTTGGTGGAAGTTACACGGTGGGGAGATCCCTCATGTCACATAGATATGGTTATTAGATTTTTGTTATTTTTTGGTTCAGATTGTATATTGATTATACTGATGTTGTATCACCAATTGAAACTCCTATCCAACCCTTTTAATTTTTAGATCATCAGATGTACCTATATATTTTTTAATCTATGTTTGTAATTTTATGGTTATTATTTTATATTGTTTCCTTTTTATTTTTCTATGTGATTGACTTGAATATTTCTATATGTATACTTGAGGCCAGGACTCACCAATGTGGGGTGAGTTCATGTCATGTTATTGGTTATGAAATTTTGGTTTGAATATTGGGAGAAACCATTCAGAGAATGGATTTTGGATTCATTGGAACTAATTTCTATCCTATAAGGTTTAGGTACACCCTTTGGAACTTTTTTATGATTGGATCAGGTGCCCATGTTAGGGGTATCTTGGGTCTGATTGTGAAATATGATATATTTCTAGTGAATAATAAATCATCAAGTTTCATATTGAGAAACCTTAACAAATTTATATTTGATACCATTTTGAAGATAAGTTATTTTTCGATCCCCCTCATGAATCCATTTATTCTAATATCTTTATTGAGAGCTAATTTATTCCCTAAGAAATAAATCTTTCAGTAACCCATGTTTTTATGAAAGTGATTTGAATATTTGGTTATTATATCGATCATATAGATCAGGTTCAATATCTTTTATTTCATGGATAAGAGTAGTGTTTGATAAATTTGGAGTTTTATTCTTTATTCCCACTCCAAGAGAACCAAATTTATCTTTTAAGATTGTTTTAAAAAAATATATTGTGGGATTATTGTTAACAAGGACAATAAGAATGACACAATATTATAATAAATATATATATATAAGGTTTAGATATGTGGAAAATAAAATTATATAATAGAGTTTTGAATAATACAAAACATTAATATTATTTGAGATTTATTTGACAGAGAGTGGGGAAAATTCACAACATCGAGGTTATTAAAAATATAGATATAATAATGGTTTATTAAAAACCCAATTGACCAGTAAAAATATTTATCCAAATTCTTCAATTTTTACACAAAGTAAAATGGTCACTAGAGAACCCTAGGACAATGATATTTTGACCCTATCCTTTTACTTATAAAATTACATTATTTTTTTCATAATTATACATCAGAGTACAAGACAAGGATAGTTAAGTCTAATGTCTTGAAAGTCTAGGTATATAAAACATAAAACATAAAACAAGGGGCTAAAAAAAATTCATTATTTAGTCTACATAAAGAGATCCTAATTTTATTTGAGCCCATACATCTGCATAGGGTACCCTAGGGAACACATGAATAAAGGGATTAGCTAAAAGGCCCAATAAGGTATATAATATAAGAATAAAACTTAAGAACATGAGTTAGGAGGCATGACATAATGATATCAAATCATGGAATATGTGAAATCATATCATTTAAATGTGAGATCATATAAATATAGATTCATATAAATATTTAAAAGTCATAACAAATGTCTTTAGTACAAGTCAAGGCTAACCAAAAATCTCATTTACCATAGTAGTTTGAGTCAAGGCTAACCGCCAATACCATTTTCCATTGTAGTATGGGTCAAGGCTAACCACCAATCCCATTTCACATCGTATCTCATGAGACATAACATTACCCAAAGCACTAAAGCACTATCTAGGAGAGCCTGTCTCAAAATTTGTAGGAATATTTTTTCCACATAAATAATCATACGTAACCAACCATACATATACATAAGGGTACACATGGAACAAATTGGGTACCACAATCATGACATAAATCATAACCAATGGGTGTATCCTGAATGTATCCATGAAGGAAAAGGATTAGAACATACATGAACATTCATAAAGTAAAATAGGAATATAAAATGGTATGTGATGACAAACATAAGTGACAAAATACAATAAATTTATTTCAAAAACATTACCATTAAAACATTTTTGTGCGGTTTTATAGAAAATACTATAGAGATTTTACAATAAAAAAGAGGAAAATATTTTATATAAAACTAGAATTGAAACAAGAATGTTTTAATAACAAAAATAATTTTTTATAAAGACAAAGGTGGCTTAAAATAGAGGATATATTAAACTTGAAATTGGAGAAAAAATTCGGGATGTTCCCTTGAAACATGTTTGCTTATCAGAATGTTCCAGAGAGGGAATATTTTAAAAACTTGTATATCCCCAAAACAGAGAGATGGAAAGGTATTCATAAATTAATTTTGTAAAAAATCACAGAATTTATAATATGTACATCAACATATAATATAACTCCATTTTGATATATATAAATATAAGGCAACCTGAAAGAACAAATAATGTTCTGGTAGAATTCGTTACAGTTTCTCGGCATGGTGTCTGGTGTACCTAAGAGGGTTGATGAAGGAGAAAAGGGGTTTTAATCACTTATAAATCATTAGGAATGTATGGGGAGGTTCGTAATCATACCCCATCATTCAGGATTACACATAAAAAGGCATACCATAGAGGAAATCTTTATTAAGAGTGAAATGGGGAGGATCCCTCACCTTTAGTCTCATGTTGTTCTCCACTTGTTATTCATGACCTGAATAAACAAATTAGGATTATTAATTAATAATTTCAGAACCTATTCTATACATAATTGATTTAGTATAATCAATTTTAGTTCATTCAAGACCTTTTTTATTGGATATAAGGTTCAATTTCAATGTTCATATTCGTTTGCTTACTTGGTTCCAATGACTAATTCACTTATATTAATGTTAAGATAAAATTTTAAGATGAAAGTGGTTTTCCAGAATTGATGTTTTATGTTATTAGTGAAAAACAGGAGATTAAATGGTTATAATAATTCATTCAGTTATTTGGATTGAAGATGAATTATTATATAAAACTTTAGTGATAACAGTTTCAGTTACTCAATGGGTTAGATTTCAAAAAACATTTTTTGATTTATAACACAATAATATTTGATAAAAAAGGATTACAGAACCTTAACTAGGATATATTACGTATATAATAATTTTTTTCAACCATAATTTTTTTTTCATGACCAGAATTAAATATGTTAAAAGAAATTGATAAACCGTTGTCCTTGAATGTGCTAAATTAACACATCTCAAACAATGTTTTCATTTCTTTCAAATAAAATATGGGGAAAGGAGAGAAGATAATTAAGTATACCATTAGCATAATATAATTAAATCACATTTATTTTACTAGAGTTATCATACCATTTGGTTGAATGGAGGTGAGGAGGGAAACAATAAAATAAAAGAACATGAAGAAATGAATGAATTGGAAAGACAAATTTATGTCTTGAGTCTTCCCCCTTTGAGAAGCTCTTAAGGGGAGAGGTTTTGGTATTTTGAGGAGACTAAGGACCCTTGGATGTGGGGGGGGGGGAGCTTGGGTAGGGAAATTGGGAAGAATATCAGCAAGTCACCAGGCTTGAGTGCAGTGAAGAGAAGAGGGAGTGAGGTGTGTTTTTATAGTGGAGGAGTGGAGGGTTTTTATAATTTTTTAATCATTAGTTTATTAATTTTCCTCGAGACCAGAAATAGTTAGGATTAAAAGACCAGGAATAGTTATAAGTTTATGTGAGTTAGAGATTCTGGTGCTTACATCACTTATGATGTCAGGAATAGTGTATTTAAATTATAATGTATTTATACAGTAAATTAATGTATTTTACTATTCACTAAAAATTCAAGTATTTCAGAAAAATATAAAAAATTTACCCTGACCATTTTTCAACATAAAGATTCCAAAAATTATGTACATTTTTTTAATAATAATTTTCTAAATATAATTAATTTTATGTTTAATTAAAATCATAATTTATTACTAAAAACCAGTTTTAAAACATTTATTTACTAATTATAAAATATCGGTTGATCATACTTTCACTTGAATCTTATTTATATACTATAATAGGTAATGATACTCTTAATTAGGGTATATCACTATTCATAAGGGAATTTTACTATTCATATGGTTAGGGTACTATTCCCCCAAAATCATGTTTTTCTTATCGGACTCCAAATAACTTATTGATTGCAACTCTGTATGTCAGATTTTTGAAATCCTAAACCCTGAAGTGGAAAACATATGTTTAAAGGTCACATATCACATATTAGTTCATTATGTTGTGATTTCATGTGATTATATCACATAATTTTAGAAAATTAGATTTTATTTATAAAAAATTGGATCCTTACATTCTTCCACCTTATGAAATTTCACTCTCAAAATTTTGTTTTACATTCTAATTCATAAACAGGTGCAATTACTTTTCCTTCATTTCCTAATCCAGTTCCCATGTTGTCTCTTCATACTTACGGTTCTTCCATAGTACATTGACTAGGTGAGTAGTCCTGTTACGTAGAAATGTTTCTCTACAATCCAAGATCTTCACTGGCTGCTCCTCATAAAAAATATCATTCTCCAACTATAAAACCTATGAAGAGAGTGCATGTGAAGGGTCTAGTATATACTTCTTTAAGAGGGATATATGGAAGATTTCATGTACTTTCTACATGGTAGGTGGAAGTTCCAGTCGATAGGGAACAACTCTAACTCGATCATGGATATCGAAGGTGCCGATACACCCATGACTTAGCTTTCCTTTTCTTCCCAAATATCATGACTTTTTTCCCCAGAGATATGCATAGAAATACCATTTTTCCATATTTGATCTCAATGTCTTGTTGACAATTATCTGCATAACTCTTCTGTCAACTTTGGGCAGCCTTGATATGCTACTGAATGGTTTTCACCATATCCACCATTTCTTTGACCATTTAATGTCTTAACAGCTTACATTCACTAAATTTATCCCAACAAGATGGTGTTCTGCACCATTTCCCATAAAGGGGTTCATATGGTGCCATTCGGATGATCTAGTGGAAATTTTTGTTGTAAGAGAATTCAACCAGTTGAAGATGTTGGTCCCATCCTCCATTGAATTCCATAAAACATGCTATCAACATGTCTTTTAGTTTCTGAATAGTCTGGTCAGAATGGCCATTAGTTTGAGGATAATAGGGTGTAATGAAGTTCAATTTACTTCTTAGAGCATGTTGGAGACTTTACCATAACTTCAAGGTGAATCAAGAATAAAGATCAGATATAATATATTGGGTTACTCCATGAATCCTTACCACTTCATTGATGGAAATCTATGCAAGTTGATTCAATGAGAAGTCCTCTTGGATTGTGATAACGAGATCTGTCATTTTATGTCACTCCACAATGACCCATATAGAATTATTTCCACTGGATTTCCTTAGAATTATAGTGAAAAAGTTCTTGTTAATGTTCATAAACTTCCATAATATTATGGGTAGTGGTTTCATCATTCCCTTATACTTATTCCTCTCAGCCTTCACTCACTGACATACCAGGCACCTTGATGTATATTCAGCAATCTACCTTTTCATATTGTCCCACCAAAAGATTTCTCTGAGATCTCGATACATCTTTGTGGTCCCTAGGTGAGTAAAGGAGGTTTAACTATGTGCATCATTAAAAATATCCTTCATTATTTCTAGATCGGACGATACACATAATCATGACCCAAATATTATAACTCATTCCTAAAAAATAAAGAACTCATAGGACTTACCAATTCTGATAGCTTCCACCCTTTTACGATGTTACACATCTTTTTTTGAGCATTCTTTATTTTCTCCACAAGGGATGGTTGAGAAACCATTTGAGAAAAGAATGATGATGTACTTCCCATAATAATTCCCATGTCCATCCTCATCAAATCTAAGAAGATTATATCCTTTTCAATTCTCATCATTGATAAAGATGCATGATCCTTTTTACTTAGAGCATATGCCACCATGTTTTCCTTACCAGGATGGTAGTGGACTAAGAAATCATAATCCTTAATGAGGTACATCCATCTTTGCTGGTGAATATTTATCTCTTTTTTTTTGAATATATATTTGAGACTCTTGTGGTCAGTATATATCTATCACTTCTCCCCATCAATATAATTGTTTCATATTTTTAATGCAAGGATCACTGCAGTCAACTCCAAATCATGCATAGGATAGTTTTTCTCATGGATTTTTAGTTTCCTTGAGGCATATGCTCTCACTTTATCATTTTACATCAGCACACAACCTAATCCCTTCTTTTAAGCATCACTGTACACCAAAAAGTGTTATCCACTTATTGGGAGTGTGAGTACAGGAATAGTGAAAAACCTCTTTTTCTACTCCATGAAACATTCTTGATAATCCTGAGTCTATAAAAAATTTAGTCCCTTTCATGTCATCTTTTTAATTGGGTTCTAAAATTGTAAAAAGTTATTCAAAAATCGTCGATAATACCCAACTAGACCCAAAACAATACAGATCTCTATTATAGATGTTGGTCTGGGCCAATCATCAATTGACTTTGTCTTCGATGGATCCATAGATATCCCTTTTTCTAGTGATAAAAAGACCCAATAATGATACTTTCTCCTTACATAACTCACATTTACAGTACATTGCATACAAATTCTCCCTTCTCAAAGTATTTAACATAGTATTAAAATGGTCCACAAGTTCCTCCTTGCACTTGGAGTATATCAGAATATCATCAATAAAGAATACCAATTTTTTTTTGAGGCAATCTCTAAAGACTCTATTCACTAAATATATGAAAATTGCTGGAGAATTAGTGAGTCGGAATGGCATCACTATGAAATCATAGTGTCTATACCTCGTTCTAAAGGAATTCTTGGGAATATATTCCTTCCTCGCCTTTAATTGGTGATATCTCGACCGAAGGCCCACCTTTGAGAAATAACCGGCCCCACAAAGCTAATAAAAAAAGTCATCTCTCTGTGGAATGTGATACTTGTTTTTTATCCTAAATTTTTTGAGCTCCCGATAATCAATGTAGAGGTGAATTGATCCATTCTTCTTATTTAAAAATAAGACTAGCTTACCCCATGATAAAGCACTAAGGAAATTAAAACCCTTCTCTAGATTCTCTTGTAACTACTTCTTCAGCTCATCCAGCTCTATAGTGGCCATTTTGTTAGGTGTATTTGATATAGGCAATGATCCAAGAATAATCTCAATTGAGAAGTCAAACTCTTAGTCAGGAGGAAAAACATGCATCTCTTTAGGGAATACATTAGTGTAATCCCCCATGATGGGCATGTCTTCAAGAACGATTATCTCCTTTGTCTCAATCACTTTAGCTAGATATGATTTCTCATAAGGCAGCAATATCCACACATGATATGATGATTCAAAATGAGATTAATATTTCTTCTTACACTTGTATTGAATTTGTGGATGCTTCAGGGTCTGAAGAGTGATCTCCATTTCCCCACAGATGATGTTGGTTTGTATAAAGATAGAAAAGATATGCCCAATATAGAATCAAACATCACAAAAAGAAGTATGATGAGATTTTATGGGTGTTTCTATCCACAAAAAATAACTGGGGAGGTGTTATAAAAAATGGAAGAAAAAATTTCCCAATCGATGTTCTCATAGATAACTTTCCTTCCAAATTTTGAGGTTGTGTTTTAATAGTTATACTAAACTTGAATATTATGAAAGAATGCATAGAACTAGAATCAAATAGAATTTTCTCTATTCATGAATTAATAATTAGCATAACTATCACCACATCGTTGTTTGGATCCACCTTAGTAGTAGACATAGAATAATCCCTTACTTGTTTTCGTGGATTTTTTTGTTGATTGCCTCCAAAAACCATCAACATAGGGAAATTTCTTCCATAATTCCCATGTTTCTTGGAATTGTGACACTACACTACATACTGAGTTTTGATCTTAACCTTCCTTTCATCTTCCATATTAGCAGTATTCTCTATACCCCATCAGTAGTTTTTATCTAGATGAACAAACTTTTAGCATTTGAAGGAATTCATGGTTCCCTTCAGACAATTCCCAGGTTGTTTTTCCCAAAAATTTTACAAGGGAAAAAGTCAGGCTTCTTTACATCATGGAATTTGTTTGTCGAACCATCCATTTTTTTCTCCATTTTCTGCTTCTTTTCACTAGGCCTATGAGACCACTAAGAGTCCCCATCTCCATTTCACCCTTGAGGGCACAACAAAATATTTCATCATTACTGTCGAAGTTTTAAATCTCCAATTATTTTCGTAGACTCGGCCTTAATCCTCTAAATAAGTGACCCCTTCCTTTTAGTGTTCATTAAAAATCGAGAAGTGTACTTTTAAAGCCTTGTAATGTTGGCTTCATACACCCTGATGGTCTTATCTTCATTTTTCTTGAGTTTGAGGAACTCTCTTTCCATCTTGAGATGATGGGTTCGAGGAAAATATTTATTAATAAACATCCTATTAAATTCCTCCCAATACATGAAATAAATTTCTTCATGGGACTTTGTATTCTTGATTAGTGTCCACCACTGATCATATTCCCCATAAAAACAATTGACCGCCCATACAACTTTTTCTTCTTTTGAGCACTGGAGGATAGATAATATCTTTTCAATGGTGTAAATCCATTGTTCCGCGAGGAGGGGACCAGACTATCCACAAAACATGGGAGGCCATATTCTCATGATTAATTCTATGAAAACTTTCTCTTTCCTTTGAGGATGAGGGATTTACATATGATTCAAATTATTATTCATAACTTCAGGTAGCTAATTGAGTATTGTCGTGATGTTTTGAGAACCCATTCCCGTCATATCAGGCATATAATTAAGGAAATATTCACATTTCCTATCACATTGGTTGTTGGAACGTGTTCTTCTATTTCCTGCCATTAACTATGAAAACAAACGTACAATTATAGGGCTGAAATACTTATCTATTGAGCATAAAAATGGAAATTTTAACATAAAAGAATAAACTTATAACTGAGAAGTATATTTTAGCTTGTGATTCCTTAGGTTTAAATCTAGGTTATCCTCTATCTATATATTAAATTATATTCCTATGTGATTTTTTTGTCCCTTAATAATGGTTCGTACTAAACTCTTCAATATACCAAAACAAATCCCCCAAGAGTATCAATACAAAGAGTGCCGCAAGGACCATTGTCATGTACTAGGATACCCTGGGTCCTGCCCAAAACTCCTTGTCAGATTTTTCACTCATAGGTATATTTGTTCCAGAGTCACCTCTACCTGTTTGTATCTGGATAGGTAAGTATTTTCTTGATAAACCACTTACTCAATACTTACTGAAACATAGGGTTGTTTCCTTATACTTGGTTTTATACTTAGGATTATCTCTAAGGTGCTCTATTCTTAATCTCTAAAAATAAGTAGAAAATCCTCTGATACCAACTATGACAACCCTAGACATTTACTTTTATCATTATATGATTTTAATAAAAATTATACATATGAGTACAAGCCAAGGATCGTTAAGTTTAGTGTCTTGGAAGACTAGGTACATAAAACATAAAACATGGGGTAAAACACTACTTTATTTAATCTCCCTAAATAGATCCTAACTTCATTTGATCCCTTAAATCTTTATAGGGTACTCAGGGGAACACATGTACAAAGGGATGAGCTAAAAATCCCAAAAAGGGAAAGGACATAAGAATACATCTTAAGCACATGAGTTTAGAGGCATGAAATAATGATATCAAAATCATGGAACATATGAAACCATATCATTTAAATATCAGATCATCTAAAGATGGAGTCATATAAATGTGTCAGAAACATAAAACAAGTCTTTAGTAAGAGTTATGTCTAACCACCAATCATGTTTCCCATAGTAGTATATGTCAAGGCTAACCGCCAATCCCATTTCCCATTGTAGTATGGGTCAAGGCTAACCACCAATCCCGTTTCATATCAAATCTCACAAGACTTAAATTTTCCCAATGCATTAAAGTTCTATCTAGGCACACCCATCTCACCATTTTCAGGAATATTCTTTCCATTTAAATAATCCTACATAATCAACCATACATAATCATAAGGGTACCCATGGAAAGAATTGGGTACCACAATCCTGACATAAAGCACAACCAATGGGAATATCATGAAAGTGTCCCTAAAAAAAACGGATTAGAACATACATGGACATTCATAAGGTAAAATAGGCATATAAAATGGTATGTGTTGTAAAATAGAAGTTAAAAAATATAAAAAAGAAATTTAAAAATTTTAGCATTAAAACAATTATGTGCAGTTTTAAGGAAAATACTATTGAGCTTTTAAAATAGAAAAGAAGAAAATGTGTTATATAAAACAATAATTGAAACAAGATTGTTTTTATTATAAAAAGACTTATTTTATAAAGACAATTGTGTATTAAAATAGAGTATAATAGTATAATTGAAATTGGATAATAATTTTGGGATGTTCCCTTAAAACCTGTTTGCTTATCGGAAAGTTCTAAGGAGGAAATATTTTAAAAACATGTATATCCTGAAAATAGAGGGACGAAAGGGTCTTCATAAATTAATTTTTTAAAACTAAACATAATTTAGAATATTTAAATAAATAGATAATATAACTCCATTTTGATATAAAGAAATATAGGGCAACCTGAATGAAACAAGAAGGTTCGGGTATAATTTGTTACAATTTATCGACATGGTGTTGGGTGTACCTACGATTTCTTGATGAGAGAGAAAAGAGGATTATTATCAAATATAAATCATGAGGGAAGTATGCAGGAGGTGCATAATCATACCCCATCCTTAGGTATTACACATAAGATGGCATAACATTGATGACATCTTGATTTAAAGTGAAATGGAAAGGATCCCTTACCTTAAGTCTGGTTGTGTTCTCCACTTGTTACTCATGACTTGAATAAAAAATTAGTTTTATTAATTAATAATTCTATCACCTCTTATATATTTAATTTATTTATTATAACACATTTTATTTTATTCATGAACTTTTTGATTGGTTATAAGTTTCAATTTCATTGTTTGGGTCCGTTTTTTTACTTGGTTTCAATGACCAGTTCACTTATATTCATGTTCAGATAAAAATGTAAGATGAAAGTGGCTGTACAGAATTAAAGTTGTATTTTATTAGTGAACATACAGAATATTACATGTTTATAAAAATTCATTTGGTTATTTGGAGTGAAGACGAATTATTATATAAAACCATAGTGATAACCATATTGGTAAATAATTGGGTTTGATTACAAAGAACATGTTTTTCTGTATAACATAAAACCATTTGTTCAAAAAGGATTAGATAACCTTAACAATGAAATATTAAATATATAATAATATTTTTCAACCATAAGACAAATGGTTTCATGACCTGAATTAAATATGATAATAGGAATTGATAAACCGTTGTCCTTGAATGTGCTAAATTAACACATCTAAAATGGGTTTTTCATTTCATTCAAATAAAATATGGGGAAAATAGAGAAGAAAATGAAGTATCCCAATATAATAATATAATTATATTACATGTATGTTACTAGATTTATCATACAATTTAGTTGAATGTAGTAGAGGAAATCAAAAAAAGAAAAGAAAATAACAAAATGAAAGAATTGGAAAGAGGAATTTACCTCTTGAGTCTTCCCCCTTTGAGACCCTCTTAAGCGGAGATGTTTTGGAATTTTGAAAATACTAGGGGCCCTTTGACATGGGGGAGGAGCTTGGGGAGGTATTTGGGGAAAATATTTTCATGGAACAAGTCTTGAGGGTGTGAAGAGAAGAGGTACTGGGGGGGGGGGGGTTATTATGGAGGAGAGGAGGGTTATCATAATTTTTTAATCATTAGTTTATTAATTTACTTCAAGACTAGAAATAGTGATTATTACTCCACCAAGAATAGTTGTATGTGCATGTGAGTTCGATATTTGGGTTCCTACATCACTTATGATGTCAGGAATAGTGGATTTAATTTATAAAGTATTGATACGGTAAATTAATGTAATTTATTATTCACAAAAAATTCATGTATTTTAGAAAAATCTCAAAAATTCACCTTATCCATATTTTGACATGTAAAATCCAAAAATTAAGTCCATATTTTAAAAACATATTATAAATATAATTACTTTAATATTTATTTAAAATCATAATTTATTATTAAAAACCAGTTTCAAAATATTCATTTACTTACTCTAAAATAAAGGTACATCATACTTTCACATGAATCTTATTCACATACAATTATAGGTAAGGTTACTATTCATTAGGGTATATAACTATTCATAAGGGTCTATTACTATTCATAAAGGTAGGTTACTATTCACCAAAAAATCATGTTTTCTTATTGGACTCCAAATAAGTTACGGATCACAACCGTGTATGTCATATTTTCGAAATTCCCGACACAGAAGTGACAAAATTATGTTTAATGGTCACATAACTTAGTAGTTAATTATTTTGTCATTTCATGTGATTATATAACATAATTATACGAAATGATATTCCATTTATAAAAAATTGGGTCTTTACAATGGAGATAAGTATGCACCAGGAATTGGTTAATGTCCTCTATAATTTTTTTTGAAGAAATCATTGAGTCCTTATATTAATAGTGGTTTAATAATAGTACTCAAATTAAAATCTATGATCTTGGAAAATGAAATATGGTTAGAATAGTATATATAATTTTAGAGTTTGAACCTACATGAAAAGTCACATTTTTTTTAAAAAATGTGCTAAATTAGATTTAATAGGGGTATGAAAATTCATTGTGAAGTGTTGATCCATGGATTCAATGAGAGAACTATCAAAATTTTGAATTTGTTAGTAGATTTGTTTATTAATTGCATATTCATGGAGACAATTTTGAAATTTAGGGCTACAAAAAAATTGATATGGTGAGAAGATGCATTCCATGGTTATTATAATATAATAAATGATATGTTTATAATTGAGGATTCCTAGGGAATTAATTATAGTTTACTAGTGGTGTTTACCCCTCTCTCATTCCAAATGTGGAAAGTAATTAAAAGGATTAGGAGATGAGTATAAAATTGGAGGCCTTTCCAACTTTCTTAACTTTGAAATATACTTATACTTCATCAGTTAAAATTAGTGGTTATAAAATGTAGTGGGTGAATATTTAATAAGATATTAAATTCCTCAAAAATTTTCTTGGTGAATAAATAATATTTCATTTTCATTTTTCTCCAATGTAAACTCTTTGGAGGGGGCTGTCTTTGGACTAGATATGTAATATTTGGGAGGGTATAAAGACTAGTATTTAGAATCCATTTATCACTAAAATAGGTGGTAGTGGCCTTGGGTAAGGGTGATGTAGGATAAAAAATCATGGTATGTGTTAATATGGAATGATCCAAATAATGGTAGATGTATCACCAGATAGAGAGAATAAAGAGATAAGATATAGGTAAATCCAAACACCATATGTCTTTTACTTCATATCCCAATAAAGGGAGGTTAAAATACCCTTTGAACCTAAGAGATTCCTAGAATAATACCATTGATATCCAACTAAGTTTCTCCGAGACACTGAACAAAAATACTCTTGTCCAAGATGTTGGAACATCAAATTTATTGAAAATATAAGTGCAGATTCCTTGGAACCTAAAAATTGCATGGGGAAAGAGTTTGGGTCCCCTTTATACCATTATGAGGTACCAAGGATTTGGATTTTGGAGAGTTTTAATTCTATTCCTTGGGTCTTAGATCAAGGATGTGACCCTATAAAAGACTGTGGGAGAAAAGGGATAACATTGAATTAATGAATTTCTTCTATGATCCAAATATATCATCATCATTTTTAATTTAATATAGGAAGGGAGGGGTTTGAATATATAAAAATAGAAACAAATTAAAAAATATCTACGCCATAGGTGATCGAAGATATGATAATCCCAATGAATGAAATATCTAAAAGAATCTCCAATACCTTTTATCAATGAATTATTTTGAAAGGTATGTGGCAGAACGGACAATAATATCCATAGGGAATCCATTTTTGGTTAGATATCATGATAAAAATCCCCACACCACCTAAGTAAGTGGAATCTGTGGTGGTCAAATATTGTATATATGAATATATAAATATAATATTTAAGTTCAATATATGAAATTCATATTAAAACTTATTTTATTAGAAATATATAATGTTATGATATCAATGAATTTTATTTTATTTAATTACTTATATTTTTTCTATGATTAAGAAAATCATCATATTGGAATCTTTCTGGACGACTCAGAGTTTTCTTTGAAACCATTTTGTATCATATTTAGTTGTAAATATTTACATTAGGATATATATTTACAAATATATCTTATACACATTTAAGATATAAAGTTTATTTCATTTTGAGTTATATTGGTATCTATAACTACTTGTTAATCATATTATATTTTATATATTCAGTTACGAATATTTTAAAAATTATATATTTCCAAAATATATAATATTAAATCCCAAAAATAATTCATGTATAGAAAAATAAACTCATTTTATTAATTAAAATATTTATCAAATAATTAATATTGAACATATTTCATACTTTATGTCGAGGAAGGTTAGTTGGAGAATCTATCGTGCATCCTCAACACCTAGGTTTGATTCCCTGCCAATGACCACAAATCCCCCATTTTAGGGGAGGGATTTCATCCCTTAATGAGTGTAGGTTGGGATAGGGTCATCATGATTCCAACATTGGATTATGGGTATGGCGTTGGGGGTAGTTTTATGTAAGCAACATAGAGTGATATACAACGGCCGACACTAGTGGGATAGTGCTCCTAGACGATGGCTACATTAGAGGTGACCTCCGATGGGTGCTAAGAGTGTCCCAGGTGGGCCTATTCTCTAGGACTATGGTGAGAGGGAGGATTATAATGATTGTGGGAGAGATACATTTAGTGGCCATGGTAGGCGAAGAATATTTGGTCATGATATTGGGGATCAGATTCCTGGGGGCATGTCATGAATGGTCCTATGGGTCATAGGGTTTATTGGACAATTCACGGTGGCCATTGGGTCAGATATTGGGATGTTATTGACTCAGGTCAATTGACCATGTAATGGGTTCATCTATACGCATAATTGAAGAGGGTTTCTTAATTTAATAAAAAGAGGGAGTCTTTCCCGAGGGTATTTAAAAAAAATATTTACTACGATATATCGTTTGGATTTTTATATTCTTAAAGTAATATATTCTTTAAAATAATGTATTTATTTATTAAAATATACAATTAATGGGACATGAAAGATCGTTCATGATATATTTTACCAAATAACTTTTATAAAATAACTTTATAAAACATAAAACCCCTATTATCTATTCTTTTCATACCATGTTATAGAGTGGGTAAAATCAAAAAGCACGTGTATAAAAAACCACCCATTTCATTAAAATAAAAACATTAATGTAAAGAATTAGAAAATTATATTATAGATCAATGAGTTGAAAAAAATAAATATCTTATTTATAAATTCAAAATATAATGAAGTTGAAGTAATTATTTTCCTTTTTTCTCCATTGCAACAACTTTTTTATACTTTATCTAAATGAAAAACTCATGCTTCATCAACTAATTCTTAATTTTTCACTTATATATTAATATATTATTAATAATTTTTTAATATAAATATGTTATTGAATTTTCATTAATGAAATAAATTATTTTTTAAAACATTAATACCTTCTATGGATTCTCCATCAAGTTTCTAACACCACTATAGGTATTTTTGGAAACTATGTCTCAAATTTTTTATTTTCCCATAATGGTAACATTTTCATCCTTAACAGCCCATTTAGGTTTTAAGGAACTATAATGAATATTAGAACAATTAATTATTTTATTATTTTTCTAGATTAAACTTTAACCCTTATATAATATCATCTTAACTTTAGAGGATATTCATCCCACATAATAATTATATATCCTCAATATATTGTGAAAATCAAGTAAATTTTATTGGATTCATTCATCTTACTGTTTATAATAAATTGTGATAAACTTTTGAATAATTATTTTATAATGTAATATAAAACAATTTTTAATATTGAAAGAGATCTCAAACTCCTCATGATATTAAAATTTTAAATAATATTGAGTACATACATAAATATTGAAGTTCAATTGCTAATTTTGAAATGAAATAATTCCTTAAAAACCTTTTATCTCCCATTCCAATATTGTTCTTAGTAGCGAATCTTTACGATATAAATTATCTTAATCACATCCATTTTATCATATTATTTTTGAAACATGTATTCCTTGGATATTATAATGTAAATGAATACATCAATAATGTCTTAATTATTCTTTGGATAAGAATCAAGATCCTCTTGTTTTACATTTTCACAAGTTTATTATTTGAAAAGGGTTAATATTTTATTTAAAACATTTTATTTTATAAATAATAATGACTATTGACATTCAATATTAGTCAAATAATTTTATTCCATTATAATTGAACATTTCCAAGATTGATATCAACGATAATTTTGATGATGATGTCATTTAATCTATAAAAATATATATTTTAGATAAGTATCATTTTTAATGATTATTTGAAAAGAACTTTTATTATATATACTTATATTAATATAATGAACCATTTTCACATCATATTTATTAGTGGTATGAGGTATATATTTCATCATGAATTTAATCATCTGAGATCATAACTTAATCAATGATTATATCTGGTAGACAATCTGCATTATCAAATCATATATGAATCTTGGATATTTGAGTGAAAAAAACCTCACATAAAAATCTACCATACAATCATCCCAACACTATTACTTTGTCATCATAAATGCTAGTATTTTCTAACTACGTATGACCTAAATTTCACACTAGGAATGAGAACCTAACTAATAGGGTCACCCATATTGTTCTCACCTTATATAGTATAATTCGTGGGAAAATAACCCTTAGGATCGCTGTAATAAATGACATGGGTCCTGACAAGTGTTTCTGTTTGATGTAATGTCAAGACCTCCAATAAAAACCTCTCATGGCATTAAGTGAAGATATGTATGACCCTATAAATCCATCGTAATTAGGCTACATGTTGGAGACTAGAACTGAGGGTATTTAAATAGAAAAATGTGAAACATTACCCTCATAAATCTTAAGAATATGTAAATAAATATCAATTAACCCCATAATATAATAAGTAATCCAGTCTAAAAATTCATTCAATGTCATATATAAAACAAGACATCAAAACATAATAAGATGAGGAAAATCCTACGATATAAACTCCATAAACACCAACTAATATCGACAACCACTATGAGAGAGTTGTGTCCAATATATTCACTACCCAGATCCTAGAGACCATATATATATATATATGGATGAGTATATAAATACAGTACTATATTATCGAGGATAATTTATAAGAATCTACCCTTATCCACTTCACTACTAAACTATTTTCACTCAATATCTAGATAATATATTTCTTGGTGCCCCACCTTTTTTTACTAACATAAACACATAACCACATAAAAATGGGGGTTCAAAACCCATTGGGCGTAGGTACTGTATCAGTACTATAGCGTACTGTAGTAGCAGCAGAACTGTAGGAACGACGGGCACTGTAGTGGCGGCAGAGCACTGTAGCAGCGGTGGGTACTGTGCAGTACTGTAGCAACACGGGTACTGTAGCAGTACTATTCACAGAATGAGCTTTGGGAAAAAAATGGGCCTACGGGTCATGTATTGGGATAAATGCCCACTGGGCCTTCGGGCTATGTAATGGGTCTCCCTCTACCCAGTTAAAGAGGAATTTTCTTTGATTTAATAATAAAATGAGGCTTCAGCCCCAACCTTTAAAAAATACATAACCTCACTCCCACATAATAGCCATAACCAGATATCCACATCCATATATCTTATATCACATCCACATCACTACCACATCAAAATGTCATCTCACTATATGGTACAAAATCATAATGTATATCATCCTCTTTCCCTCCACCTTCCATTTACACCCCACATACCACACACATAACAACCATATACCCTCAAGCCATTACAAACCATAAAACAATAAGAAGAGAGGGGGGGGGGGGAGGTGGAGTAATCAACCATCATTATCCTCTATAACCTGAAAGTTATGGATAATACACATAACCAAATACCTCATATTGGAATCAATAACAATGCCTGACTTTGGTGTAATTACATAATAAAGAAAAATAATTATAAATAATATATAATAGTACACATACCCTACCTATGGTAAAGTTCATAACACATGAATCTACAATCAATGACACTATAAATCAAAATCACCACCTCTTATAATCACAACACAGACCATAGTCATTACTACTCAAATAAACCACTATTTCATAACACACATCATCAACACATTTTATATCATATCAACATTTTTACATTCATTAGTTATGATAATATTTATACCTCTTCATTTATTCACTTTTCCAAAAAATATTTCCTGCACTTGATTATTAACCACATAAACATTTACCATCTTCACTTTATTAATAAAGGCACATATAATTAAAATATTTACACTAAAAATATGAATTTAATTTCAAAAATTATAATAATTATATTATCCACAATTCATCTACTGAACACTTCATGATTTCACCCATATCTCATTCAAATTCCCATTAATAATTTATTGAATTTATTTATCTTTCATTCTACACAATTTACCCTAGTACAACCCTTACCTATTAATTATTTCATTAATTTATTACTATATAACAAATTCTTGGAAAAAAGAAACAATCATAGAAACCTCTTAACATAACCACATCAATAACCAAAATAAACACCACAACATTTTTACTAAAAAATAAAATTAGTAACGACCACACTATCTCATGTAAAATTTATGAACACCAATTCCACTTCATTTATAAAATAATCTACATCAACCATGTCAAGCTTTTCTAAAAAAAATATATAATCAGCCAAAAAACCACCATAAGAAACCAATGAGGCTGAAACTGCTATGATCATAGCAAGGATATCAACCATTATAATCATAAGAGTAAAATAAATTATAGAATAAAATAACTAAAATTACAATAAAAAACAAAAAACATTATCACACTCAAGCATGTTTCACTTTATGCTAAATAATTCATTCCCTGACATCAACAAATATACTCACTAATTTTAAATTCAGTATTTTATAACCATATTTAAGTGATAATATTATTACAAATGTGATAAATCAATACAAAATGATAATTATATAACATCAACAAGTTAATAAATCAATCTAATAAATAATATATGATTATATTAAAAAAATGAACACGTGAATCACTTAAACCCTTTTAAATTAAATAATTATATTAATTATATTCATATGGTTTGTTATAAAAATTCACCCAACAAAAACATAGGTTTGATAATTCCATATTCACACACAATATAAGGAGGGAGATTTAAAATCACATACCCCAAATGAATCTTCAATGAATGCAGTGAAAGAACAAGATTAATAATATTGACCCCACAACCAAGGATTCCCAAGATGAACTCGAAATATTATATAGAAATTACACATACATTAATAATAGACTAGTAAGAACAAAATAATGTACTAAAACCCATGAAATTATAAATCACATATCCATTTTAGTTTGTGAAATCTAAGGGTTTTTTTAAAATTTTGCCTTTAGTGTATGAGTTTTTTTAAAATAATTGGACTCAAAATGGTATTTAAAAAGTATAATATTCTCAAAATGGTAAGTTTGGACAGGAAAAAAGAATTGAGTGGTTTTATAGTGTCTTAGGTGAGTGATAGAGAGTGCATTGTCTGGATATTCTACTAATTTTCTATAGCATGTAGCCATAAACCAACTATTGGGATCCGGCTAGCTTATTTATAAGGTAGACAGTGGACCCCCATACTGGATGAGGCTACTGACCACCTGGAGATCCAATTACAATTAGTTGGTGTGATATTTTTAAGGGAAACAAGTTTCATTTCCCCCTTATATTTTTTATGTGTGGGAGCCCCACCTCTCTCTATGTTTTTAGTGCGCATCTTTCCCCTTTCTTATCATTCTACCTATTTAAACCCATTGGGTTTTGGGGTGTTTTTTAATAAATTTTAGGGATATAAATAAAATATTCTCCACTATTTCCATACATCATTCTCCACCCATACTCATTCTTGATTTATCTTTTCCTAGTGTATTGATTTAATAAATATTTCACCAATTCTTTTTGAAGTCATCCGATAATGTTGGGGATTGTGTACAGCCTAACTAGTAGATATCGAAAGATAATATTTTATTCTCATGAAACATAATTTTAGGGATGTATTTTATCATAGTATTTTCTTCTATGTTTTTATACATGAATTATTTTTTTTGAAACTTTATTTTTTTATATGTATTTTACTAGGGTCAGTACTGGAAGCATAATATATACATCTACCAGATGGTTAGTCTTGGTTGAGGTAAAACAAGAGTATCTGAGGCTCAATAGTATTGATGATTTCTGGTAGAGTCAAGATTGACTTGGACAAACTTTGGAGGTGGATTTCTATGATAAAAATTAAATGTTAAAGCTTTTTAAATGTGGTTGAGGTTTCCATTACCTTATCTTATGGTTTTGTATTCTATTTATGTGTAAATTGGCATAAGGTCTTTCCAATGAAGTGATATACTCATTTAAATTAAAGGAGTTTATTAATTAATTTATTTATATAATTATTATAATTAATTAAACTATTTTATTAGATAAATAAAATTAAAATGGCTATGATTCAAAAAGTTCCATGTCTGTTAAGAAACTGGTGTATTGTTATGTTGTATCCACTACTAGTGGCCATGGCCTTGGTGGTATACATATTCAAAGAGAGAATAGAACCCAGACAAGGGGATTTAATTTAATAAATTAAAATTTGAGTAACTTTTACCTTAGTGTAGTTGAAAGGAGTGTCCTATTGAAAAGGGATGTGTGTTAGAATAATTTGGACCTAGTAGGCATTTGAAGACCACAACAATGAATTTATTAGGAATTCTAGTGGTGGGAAGAAAGAGATTGTGAATGTTGGTCTTTTTTTACCTTTAAAGAATAAATATTCCTCAAAAAATTGATAAAATGATTTGGGTTTTGGAAGAGAGTTGGGTTATGCTCCACATATTAATGTGATATTGACTTAACCATGGGGACCCTAGTGCATATTGAAATTATGGAGACCCCAGTGATGGTGTTTAATGGGTAATGGGTAGATATGGATCTAGGTATCATCTTTTAAAGACAACAAACTTGTACGTCCCATGATGTAATTTTTAAATTGGGATATAATGAAATATAATTGTTATTGTAATAGTTAATGAGATAGAATCTTTGAGGTTGGTGGGTTCACCCGGTTGGTCATTTATTTATTTTCTACTGACCTTGGGTTGGGTTTGTCCTGGGTTCTCATGTTTTTTTGATTTGTAATTTTTTTTGTGAATTTGGGGTGTGTTAAGGGTGTTTCAATTTGATTATAAAAAATTACATTGTGGTTTTATTTTTATTGTTAATGGAAACATCCATTAGGGTGGTTTGAAAAACCCCTTTATAGGGCCATCTATGATATTAAAAAAAACACCCATTTTAGGGTGGTTTTTGATAAATAATAAAGAAAAAACACTTTGGTTTGGTCTTTGATAAAATTTTATGAAAAAAATATAAGGTGGTTCTCGATAACATATAAAGAAAAAACCCTTTAGGGTGGTCTGTGATACTTATAATGAAAACAAACATCAGGGTGGTATTTGATCCTTTATTTGGAATACACCATTGTGGATGTTTTGGTGCAACATAGTTTTATTTTAATGACATGATAAAATATTAATCCACACTAAATGATGTTGGTTGGGTTGATCAGGGTCTGGGACCCAAGCATTGGCAGTGTTTTATTTATTTATTTCCTAAATTTTATTTATTGATTTTAGTTGAAAATTTCACATGCACACACCAATTCGTTAATAATTATATACAAGAATGTGTTGGTTGTTCTCTTTTGAGGTATGTACTCACACCCTTCTTGAGTCGGTATTACTCGTGGGTATCCTGGTAGATCTCAATTTTTGTAGGTATTGGTTGGTCTAAGGCCTTTTATTATTTTTTGTGTCAAATGGTATAACTCAGATGTGTAAATGGAGACTCGTATGAGGTATGTCAAGTAGTTATCATAGATCCTCAAAATAATTTATTTAATTTATTTCTATTTCTATATATGATCGAATCAATGGGATATTGAGTCTATATTGCTGTTTTTTTGCATTCATATCACATTTTAAATTTATGGATATATATACTAGTTCTACACAATCTAACTATTTTCTACTATAGATGATGAATTGTTGTATATTTTTTATAATTCACTCTAATATTGTTTTATAGTCTCCCCATGATACCAACCTAGAATCCAAGTGCTAAGAAGAATCCTACGGCATATAGGGAGGCATTATTTTGGTTCCAAAACTCTTGGGTTAATTCAATGTCCCTAGTGGCCTAGGGTAGGGAAGTAACCGAGTGATATTAGGGATTCATATTTTTTGCCTAAATATTTAGGATATGGTAGATAGGGGACACCAAAATGTGTTGGAGCTTATGATGGGACTCAATCTAGTGAATCATGAACAACTTATTAATGGAAGTACTTGTTTCAAGGGTCCTCGTATTTTTGATCTGGGAATTCAATGTCATTATTGATATGATTTTACCCTAGAGTGACACACATGGGTTTTGAGATGTATGATTTATGATTTATTATGGTTTTATATATCAACCGAGTGGTAAGATCCCATGGTTCATGCATCATATTTCGAACATAGGGTTCACACTATATTTGTATTATTTTTTGATTTTTATCCCCAATGGTGAGAGCCCATATTCTTAAAGTGTTAAAAATACCTCACACATTTTTTTTACATATATGTTCTTGGAAGTATTTCACTCAGGTGGACCATTATATATTACCTTATTTTGAAATATCATTTGGATATATGGTTGGTTGCTTGATAATGAAGACTATGAAATACCCTAGGATAATGGATGTTTAGTGACCATAGTTTGTATAAACATGAATTTATTGATTTGATGATGAATCCCTTGGTGTGGTTGTTTTTATTTAGTTTTAGTTACAGAAAATGTCAGTAACAACCTATATGGTGTTTTACCATATAAATATGAATGGATTTATACTTAATAGAAGCATCTGACTAAGTTATCCTCAACTAGGATTATCATAGAGTGATTCTATTAATTATACACATGTTCATAGATGAGATCATGATTCTTGGGATGGTAGTACAATCTACGGGTTGCTAGTGAGAATCAACTCCCCATTAGGTAGATTGTTTGGAATGTGATGCCGAATTCTTTTTTATGTGATCCTTATAGTGGATAATTTTGGAAGGGAGTGACTTTGATATTTGAGGTAAGTGCGAGGATGATCCTATGTGGGTTGTGAAATATGAGATAAATAATATTTGGGATCACTGAGAGTCCCTATAGACCTTTGAGATGTGACTCATAATGTTTAGTGTGTCGACTGGATGTGGTATTTAGGGGTAACCTATGTGAAGGGTATTCCCAGGAATAAGAGTGCCTCAAAGGTGGGAGAAAAAGTGTGAACCCTATATTATGATAACAGGTAATGTGTGGTACTACCATTTTTATAGTATAAGCATGGTGATTCCAATAATGATGGGTAATGAGGAGAAATTTTAGTGCTAATTATTTTGGGAACCAAAGTCTTCATTCCAATGTAGGACTAGTAAAGTACCTAACACTGTAAAATTAGGAATACACTTATGAGTGCAGTGAGAGGGTGAGTAGGACCTTTTGATTTTAGAATTAGTACATATTAGTAAGTGGTAGTGTGATAAATCATGTCAAAAGTGATGTTCCTAGTTTTGAAGAGGAGCTAGAAGGGTAATAAAAGATTGATATGACTAACATGTTGAGTCTTATTGCTTGTCTTTAGGAATTTTTCTTAGTTTTTATGGAGTATAACTCATTAGAGAGTGTTTTAGGTTTATAAATTTAGGTCTCAATAGAGCCTATTCCATTTTCTTATATGAGATTGGGGAAGTGCATGCACTTCATACACACAATTCTGATCAAAATGGTAATCATTGTACATTTGTGTTGGGGTTTAGGATTGATAGTCTTGATTATATTCCTTGGTCTTGGTTTCTTGGGAGTTTTATGAAAAAGGGAAATGTCCCTATATGGTAGAGGAGACATTTGAAATGGACTAGGTGTGGTGGTTTGACGAATATGGGTCAATCATTGTAAGGGATTGATAAGACAATGAGTATGGATCGGGGGTGTGACACATGTGTCATATCAGATCTATCTAAAATTTCTATTGATTACCATTATAAGGAAATTTTTATGATGGTAGGTCAAATATTGGCTATTGGAGGGTCTGACCATTGTTTTGGATGTTTTACACATGTATCTAGGATGAAATTACCAAGAGTAGGGGATGGGTTGTGAATATATGGTTCATTTTTGTGATTAGGTTTGAATAGAGTTAGTAAAAATACAACCATTTTATTCTATGATAGATGAATAATAGGCAATGTTTTTTGAGAATTTAATCCAGTGGAATAAAAAATGACACTCCTATAGATGGTATCACTACATTGATCACATGCATGTGATCGTCATCTAGGAAGGATTTTAGATACGGGAGGCCGGTCTGTGGATGGTCATAATGGAACCAAATTCTAGTGAACATCTGAATTATTTTTTTACATGAACTCCAGAGAAAATTCCAGATATGTGTTTGGATTAAAATATAGATAGAGTTAAAATATTTTCATTGCTCGTGGAATGAAATATGGATTATATGAGGGTGCTTAAAATCCATGATGTATCGATGCCCATAATATAACATGATGGTGGATTTGATTGATTGGGGATTCAAACATTAAATTTCACCATGATCCATGTTCAAAATTGGATGAGTGTGTTAGAATTGTCATTTTATCAATCTAGGATTTAAGGCAACATGTAGGGTAAGTGGATAATACATTGATGGTTGATGTCAGACATTTTGGGTAAATTTTTCTAAAGGAGGGTTGACTATCATTATACATGTGATTATATTTGGTGAAATATGAAACTCATTAGGTATGTCATTTTGGAAATAATAAGTATGTTTTAGGATCTGGTTATAGTGATCTGAGGGATTCTAGTGTATTTAGTGCCCCTATCTTTGGTCCCTGAAATACATATGATTCAGTTCATAATTGGAAGAAATCTTGTCCACTAGATCATGATAGAACATATCACATGTATTATGGTGTTGTGATATGGAGGCCACACCAATAATATCATTGGAGTATGATAAATTCATTTTAGGGGAGATTTTGATAGTGAAGATCTACATGGACCAAATTTGGATAAATGGGAAAAGGCCAATATTGGTAAGCACTAAGGGCTTGATGATGAGTTGTTCAATGAAATCATAGTGTTTCAAGATATAAAATTACCATAGATCATCTTATTTATGTTTAAATAATAATGAGAAGTGGTTTATCAAGAGTTATTGCTTAGAACACCTAGTAATTATAGTTACGCTTTGAAAAATCATTGGGAAATAAAGGTTAGAATGATTTTTTGTTATTGAATTTATGAACGATGTAGGTTAGGATGGGTCATTAGAAAATCATCCCTAATTATTTAGGATGTGAAGAGGTATTTTTGGGAGGTTATAAAATTTATTACCCTATCAAGTTTGTGAAATATTGAGGTTTTTTTAATTTAGTGGGTTGGTTATTATAATATCAATTACTTTAAATGGTATTATGAGATTTTTAGAATCTCAAAATTGTGATTTAGGACACGGAATAAGGTTTGGGTGGTAGGACAAAGTATTTAGTGAGAGATAGAGATGGGTTAGGGTGGAAAATATTTTAATTTTTGATAGCCTATACCTTCCGACTATTCAATGGGTTAGGTGGTGGTACCTCATGCAAGCTAGGAGTATTGGAAAACAAGTGGTCTATCACTGTTAGGCTGATTGGGGAACTTCCTAGTAATGAGGGTCACCTATTTTCGGGTGTTGTATTTTTAATGTATTTTTTTTAATTTCCCCACTTTAGATTTTAATTGCGACAACCCATCCACACTCCCTATTTTGAGCATGTGAAAACCCAATATCCTACCCTTATTCCCCTTTAATACCTTTGGGTTTTGAGTATTTTAATGGAACTTTTTTCAATCTAAGTAATGTATCTTCCTTTATTTCCATCCTAAAATATTCTTATTCATTCATTCTTAATTATAGTTTTGAAAAATCGAGTTATTTAATGATGATTTCACCAAAGTACGGTGGAAAAATATTGGACAGTTTGGGATTTCATATTTCTTATCTAGATGAAATAATGATACAATGTTTTCACATCATACAATGTTGATTTGGTGTGGTATATCATCATGGCCTTTTTTTTCAAATATTATTCCCTTAAATCATGTCATTCTATAAATTTCCTTGGTTAGTTATGGTAAAACGAAACTAACCTCCAAAGAGGGTTGCTCTTAGTTTAGGTGTGACAAAAGTGTCAGACCCTCATATAAATTGAATATTTATGATGGATATGAGATGGTATTTGGAGGGAACATGAATAGATTTTCCTAGTAAATAATTAAAGGGGGAAACTTCTTAAATGAGGTGGGTGGTCTATAGAACCTGCACGTGCGGTATTTCATTCCATTAATGTGGAATGTTCCATGTGGTCTTACTACTGAGGTGACTGACATGTTTAAATATAATTAATTAAAAAATTAAATTATAAATTGAATTGTTTTAATAAACCAAATAGTATTAATAAATTAAATAAAATGAATATGGATGAGATTCGTAGTTTCTAAGTCCAGTATGGACCATTTTCACTAGCATGATATCTCAATTACTAAAGGCTGAGAGCCCAGTTATAGAAGTATTCATTGATAGACTAGAACCCCCCTTAGGGGTATTAATTAAATTAATTAATGTTTTGAGTTATATTGTCCCTAAGGGTACGTACCTTCAGTATCCTCCTGTAGATGGGTGTGTATTTGGTATATTTATCCATAATTTTCCTTTATGTACCTCGACATTTGATTCCTTTGACCATACCCATGGAGGGTGGTGATGGATTGAGAATGATGTATTGTCTAAGCTTTTACAAAATCAATACGCCTTATATCCATGATCAAATGAGTTGGTTATGGAGAGAGAGGCGGGATATGTGCCACCTATTAGTGTGATATTTACTTAACCCAGGGGACCCTAGTGGGGTTCAGAATCATGGTGACCCCAATGAGGGTGTGTAATGGGTAATGGGAAGAGATGGTGTTTGTTATCACTTAATAAACAAAATGAACTTGTAAAGCCCATGAGGGCATTTTCAAATAGTGATATGATGAATTTTAATTGGTGTGGTAACATGTAATGAAATAAGACGCCCAAGGTGGGTGGGGTCTCCCTAGTTGTATGTTTTTTTAATTTTAGATTACCTATTGAAAGGATGGTACTAGGTTTCCATACGTTTACATTCATTTATTTAGTTTTCATGTGGGGAGTGATATTTGGATTTGAATATGAAAATAAAAGACACCTTTGGGGATGTATTTGTATTAAAAATGAAAAAAAAATATAGGGTGTTATGGAAAACTCTCCTTATTTGGAGGTCTATGTTACTGAATAAAATAACCCTTGTTTGGTGGGTTTTGATAAATACAAATGAAAAAACCATTTAGGCTGTTCCTTGATAAATATTAACAAAAACGACAGTTTAAGAGGGTTATGTAAACCTTTAAATAAAATATCATACAGTGTGGTCCATGATACTTATAAGGAAAAAAACTATTAGGGTGGTCTATGATACTTGATCTAGCTTACTACATTAGGGTGGTTTTTTTCTGGTTGGTACGGTCATCATGACATGATTAGAGATACTATGGCACTAGTTGAAGTAGTTATGGTTGATCAAGGTTGCAGACTTGATGATTGACATTTAATTATATTCTATATTTAATTTATTGACATTATTTGAGAATGAAACGTTCACAAACCAATGAATTTCAATTTATCTGTGTGACACGTTGGTGGTTCCCTACCATGTTATGTACTCACACACTACTCCGGTATCCATTTCAATTTTTTTTCCTGAAAACCTCCCTCTTGTTTCGGTATAGGTTGGGATGAAGCATGTAAATTTTTTGTGTGTCTAAAAGGATATCGTAGATGGGTATATAGAGAATGGGATGAGGCATATATTGAATTTTTTCATAGATCCTAATTTTTTTAAATTTATTTATTTTTATATGTGATTGTCATGTTGGGTGATTGATTCTATGTAACTATTTTTTATTCCTTTTCATTACATTTGATATTGATGGATATGTATTTTTCTTCCAAATAGTTTTATTATATATTTCTATGGATAATGTTATGTTGTATCTTAATTATTATGAAAACTAAAATGAGGGTATAGTCTCTCCACAATATGATCCAATACCCATACTACTTTTCTGCAACATATCTCTTATCGGGAGGAATACCTGAGGTACTACATATCTTTGCTCAAGTCATTATTCATTATGGACTGGGGAGAAGATGTTACAGAAATAAAATTGTGAAAAGGAAATTTCAAAATGAATGGGAGAAAAAAGAATATAATCCAATGATTTGGAGGAAGGAAGAACCTTGGATCAAGATAATGTCATTCACAAAGAGCAGATGGATTAGAATATACTATAAGTGTAGAATGCCACTAAAGAAGAGCCCTCAGTTTCATAGGGTTCGCTTTAAAAAGGGGAAATCAAGCTAAAACGATCAACTGAAATAAATTTATAATATAAATTTGGGTGACCTATTTGTGGCCTTGATAGAGTATCACTATGAAATTGAAATTATGACTCAAAAAAGATACAAATTAATGCATATTAAAATGGAATAACTTTCATAAATCAGATGACCATTTTGCTAAATGTATGTAATGTTCAATGTCACAATAATATAACAAATTCATAAATATTTTTTAAGGCCTCAAACCTCAAATATAGATAAGAACCAATATCTTATTGTTTAATCACCCTACCTATTTGATCCAGGATCCCAAGAATCTACCATAATAGGGAAATCTCTTGGAAATGGACATTTTGAACCACATTTTTTGGAAAAGGTAATTTTCACCATCTTATTTCCCATATAACATCCTCAAAAAATACTCATATACCCTGATTAAAATATTTACTCGTGCCACTCCACATTTTAACACTACTATAGAAACCTCCACAAAATAGGTATCTTAAACCCTAAATTCTCAAACCCACCAAAATGGTTCAATAACCCTACTCACTACTAGAACACATCACCAACCACATCATTTGCCACCCCAAATTGAGTTTTTTGTCACTAAAAATGATAAATATCACCCCCATACCTCCAATATCCATCCAAGACCCACTCTAACATCTCAAACACCAATAAATGACAAGGTAGAAGAATAATAAAGGTTAGTGCCTTTATATTAGACACTACATAAGTGATTTTCATCCATGAGAATAAAAACCACTCCTAGAAAAAGAAAAATAGATAAAAAATCCTTGTAACATCCTGAGAGACCTCTCAAATAAGAATTACATCATCCCAAAGCACATCATAGAATAAAGTGGGGAACAACTTCAATCATATCAGAGATAAGGAATATCAATACATTAATCATATTATTACATGGTTAACCAAACCATCTCTATAAAAACTAGACATAAAAAACATAAGATACTGATCACACATATATAAATCAAATTCCTAAGTAAATTCCTCAAAGGGGAATCATCCCCACAATACATGAGCCAAAGGATTGGAAAACCTATGAAATAAATTCTCTTTTTGTTATGGAATCTCTATTATCCACTCAAAAAGAATCACGTCATCCTCAAAATACAACATTATATAATTAATGAAATGAGAGTTGTCATGAAGATAAGAAATATATTTAACATATGAAAAACATCAATGAAATAATAAATCTATTTAGAAAGCATCAATCGATAAGATACATTTCCAACGCACACTGTTAATATAAAAGGCATAGTAAGGTGAGGAGAATGTTTACAAGCTCAACTGAACTTCCACTATCTTTAATGAGAAGAAAGAAAATTAAAAAACACATTATTTACAACCTCAATCTTAATAGGACTCTTACATTGATCTAAAAAATTGTTTTTATGGTATTTAGGCACCTTCATCCACTCATGAATCACCTACAATTTCTCTACCATTCTATGAAACAAATCTAGTCATAGAATCACGGACTTCCCAACCTTAGTCTAACACAGTTGAGATATTAAAAGACACCCATACAATTATTTGAATAGAGCCATACCAATAGATGAATAATTTATATTATTATAGGAAAACACAATTAAAGGTAGGAACTTCACCATTGAACCACAAAAATCTAGAGAAAATATATGCAACATATTATCTACAATCTAGAGAGTTCACTCTATTTGAACAACTATCAATGGATGGAATAAAGTTCTACAACTTAGATAAGAGACAAAATTATAATAAAGACCCTTCCCCACTCATGAGGTAATGTCAGGGGATGATCAAATATGATCATCCATGAAATATCATGAAGATTAATAACCTCATCCACATATGGAATCAATAAATCATCCGACATTATTGAATATATGATCACTATGTAATGGGTTGAATTCGTCAACTGATCCCCATCCACCTTGATATTATCACTTATATCTGATCTTAGGGGAAAATAATAAAAAAATCCACTAAATTTCCCTCTCACACCCATCAAGGAATATCCGATGGATATATAAGAATAATAAGAACATAATGTTTAACCTTAATCTTATGACACATAAAATATTAAGAAATATTTTTAACACTAACCTCTTCATCACAAGAAATTACAACTAACTCCATAAATAATTATACAACATAGTAATATTAGGATACACCACTAAAGGAGAGATATGAAACTCATGAAGAAATACCCTACACACCACTTGTAGAAAAATGACCCCTTTGAAATAGAACCTAATACTGATAAACCTATGAATATACCTCTATATAATCTATATAGATAACAAAATCACAAAATACCTCCACCTTAGGATCTTCCAACTGAGACTCCTCTACTTAATAGATGAAGGATGACTACACAATTATCTGATACAACCAACCTCTATCAATTACTTCCTCTATATCCATACATAAAGCATCATGATCATCCATTATCCTCCATGAATCTTTAGACTCTTGAGAAATATCACTATGAAACTTATTACTCAACACATTAACAACCACTATCCCTTTCCATATTTTATAGGAGATCTCAATTTTATAGTCCTATAAGAACTCCATCCACTATCACCGATATATATTCAAATATCACTTAGAGAAAATATATCTCAAGATATTACGATATGGGAAGACTAAAAATATTTATCTGAAAAAATAATTTTCTTACAACTTCAGGAAAATAAAAACTTCTGTAAGTTCTAGATCAAGGGTAGATTAGTTAAGTTCATGATATCATAACTATTAAGACACTTAAGAGATCACCACCATATGATGAATTAAAAAACAACCCATATAAATATATAATAAATTGTAGAAACCTAGAAGAATTACTCATTTCCATGGAATGTGAAGAAAAATAGCATGAAATAGCATCTTCTTTAAACACTCAAATATAATATGAAACCGATCATTCTAAACATATACCAAATCCTTCCTGGTCAAATCTATCAAAGGGGATGTGATATGAAAATAAGGAAATAAAATCATATAATAATAGATTAAATGCCCAAGGAAATTGTAAAGTCTTATAAGATTGTTAATATACACACATGAAACAATTGCATCAAAATTCAAAGGGTAAACTACTATAACTTTTTGAGATATGACATTCCTAAGAAAATAAAAATAAAAAATCTATAATTTTTCACAAGGATAGATTACTAGATAGTTGATGTATTTGAATAACCTCCATAATAAACCTTAAATTCTTTTCATGATCCTCCCAAAACCATGAATATGTGAGGATTTCATTGATGAAAAAAACCAATAACTAATCTTGGAACTCATGATACACTAAATTAATTAGTACTAGGAAAAAATGTGGGGTAATCATGAAAAAAAAGGAATTAGAAAAAAATATAAGTGCAGATAATGATATTTGAATGAATAAATAAAGATATATTCCTCCTTTAAATTTATTTAATGAAACCCTTATCGTGAATATATATTAGATAACCTATTTTCTCCCTTCTACTAATCAAACGAATCATTAATTATAAATAGAGGGATAATTATTCATTTTCACTAGATTTAGTTGATAGTAATGAAGACATTTTCATAAATTGGGTTATATAAAATCATTCTACAATAGAGTTTTGATATTAATTTGAAACTACCAAAAATATAATTGTAATATCTTATAAGTAGACATCGAAGTCAAAAATACACTCTGTTCAAACTCCATACTAATCTCGATATCAGAATGAGGGTGTAACATCACAACTAATAGATATATGTCCCAAATCCCTGTATTCATGTTATATATATTAGCCGATATCATAATGTATGATATAATGATACAATATGAGATGATGTAGTTTATTTAATAGAAACTCATAATTCTATCGATGTGTATATAGTTTAAAATGACATGGATATATCATATAGGAATTGTGTAATAGAAATTGAATTATATGATCTATACTAACATCCTATTATAGTCACTGAATCTGATTATGAATGGTTAATACATGAATATATTCGAAATATGTCTTTGATGTGTAAATATTTCATAAGATTCAACCTTGGGGAAGTTGACGAATGCATGTGTTAAATTAAAAATGAATAATTGTAATTGATCCAAGAATTATGACTTTTGAGTAAATATAAGGAACTCAAGGAGTTTCCACAAGGGGGTTATAAAAGGGTCCCCTTACATTGATATGGGGTCTATGTGAACTACCTAAGTCTTATCAAAATCCATCATCACCCAAATATCTCTTACTCCACTATTATTTATCCACTTGAGAGATGCCAACATATCATAATTTTGATACGGGACCTACCCAAATATTGATCAATTAAGGAGACCCTATGGATACACTATAGAGTGAATTTTTTTCATAGTGATATTTACCAAGGATATTGATTGATATTCAAGAAATAGGAACTCTTTAGTAAAATGTATACCTTATTTCATCATTTTTAGTTAATTAATGGTTTCGAGTTTTCATAAATTGTGATCCTCTATTGAAGGGATACTACCTGTTTTTTTGACAGTAATTGAGTGGTAGTTGATCCTTAAAATCCCCACTGTGTTATGAAATATGTAATATTATATTTTCCCTCTCAAAATCATTTTTTAAAAGAAGAATATTAAATATCATATTAAATTCATATTGACTATCATTCAAAATGTTAAAAAATAGAACAAAAAATTATTTTATGATATTTGATATCATTAAAAATGATATTAATTTTTATAGTGGCCATACTTACATTATAAGAAAAAGTATGCTATGTTGGAATATCTCCATAAAATATGTGATATATTAGCTAGTGGTAGAGATAATGTTTTTGATATATCATAGTGTATGATATAGGGAATAATAATAGGTGATAATATTCCTCTATTTTTTCTAAAACAATTCATTTTATTATACTGATTATATCTATGTATATTAATAAAAACGATTACCAGGCGTAAAATATGAATAAATATATTATGAGATGATGGTCATTGACCTGATATAATGTTTATATCTCTGAATATTATAAGATGGTTATTCTTCTATATAATATTAATTTGGTAATTTACTCATATTATTTTTCATAATGAAATGTTATAACACTTTTCCACTATAGTGAGAACATAAATATTATATGATAATATTCTTAAAACATATATCCCATAGTCTAGATAAAATTTGTCTAACAAGATATATATAAGTATTGACTATCTGGTGTTGGAGGCTCATAATACAATAAGGCTTATTTTCATGGAGTTCTCACTTGATAATATCTATTAGAATATTTTATGAGGAAAAACCTACCAATAGGAAATCCCCCAGATATATTTGGACATGTGTATTAGTCATTAGAATTGAGAATATTTTCAATATAGATCATAAATAAAATAATTTGACATTTAGATTAAAACCCAAATGACATATGCTCATGGTGATGTAACTTATGCTGGGTGAATTATAAATGATATTATATTAATGGAATATGTAAATAAATGATTTACCCCTTCTGAGTTAATGGAAGAAGATATCTCTAATCTGGTGATTGAAATGGAGTTGTCTGATTAAATTCAGGTAACATGGCAGTTCGTCAAAAACTCCATTTTGGAGAGTCAAATAATGAAAAATCAATCATATAGGATGATGAAAAAAGTAAGAACCATAGTTGTTGACATATTGTGACAATGTGAATATATTATATAATAGTGTTTGTATGAAGGTTTTTTTCATTGTTACATTAAATTCTTTCTCTATAGGTGTCTTGATGTGTTGCAAGAAGAGGATATTTTATTTAAATAATAAAATAAATATTCATTCATATTTTTAGTGTATATAATATAAATTTATCTATTTTTTATTATTAACAAGGTCATAAATAAATAAATATTTATTCATCACATTAGATAATATATTATTATAACTATTTATTTATTTATTTGAATATTAAAATAAATATTAATTTCTCTTTTTAGTGAATATATTATTTATTTTCTATTGAAGGGATAAAATTTATTTTTTTAAATATTTTATTATTAAAGGATATATAAATTTTAAGAACGATTGATAGACAAAGTTATCATCATTATGGGGATGATTTATTAATTAGCGAGTTTAGCATATGCCATGAGAATAAAACAATAACAATAATAATAATATTTCTCAGTGAGTTTTATTAGAATAATTTTTTTTATTAAATAGATCTTATACAATTTTTAATCTCTTAAAAATAATTTTAAATTCATGATTAGATCATTTCAAAGCGTTTTTTTAGAATAATAATGAGACGATGAAATTATTTAAATCACTATAGAGAAATCCTCCTCCCAACCTTTCAATAATAAAGAGAGAACAATAAAAATTACCTTCTTATGATTGAAAATGATCAATTTAGAGCACTATGTTACATTTTGTGAGTTACCAAAATACCTAGAGTGTTTTTCAAAGATTAATTGAGGACATGTGGATCCTGTTATAGAATGTTATGTTTTGGATTATCTACAAAAAAACATGATAAGAGAAGGAACCATATTGATCAAGAACAAGGAAGAATTATTATTTTTGAGGTAATAATTTTTTAATTTATTTATAAATAAAATGTGAATGATTATCTCTACAAAATTATGGGGTTTTCTTCATAAAACTCCATAGGATGTATCTGTTGTATTTGAGGAGTGTTCATTATGTTCCTCCAGATTAAATATTGGATTTTAGGAAATACCATTGTCAAGAACCAACTCGATGTTTCCACTACGTCTCAGTACCTTTTAGTTGTATTAATGAGGATAAATTATAATTTATAGTTATTTATTATTTTCATGATATAATATCATTTTTTTGTTAATTTTCTTTTAAGGTTTTTAATTCTTCAATCTAAAAGATAGGATAACAAAATTCCCTTTTATATGACCAAGAAAAGTCTAAGAATGGATGAAGAATTATCGATGATCCCATCAAAAGGTTCCATAGTGTATGGCTTCATGAAAAAGATATACAATGTGTATCAAAGAATTATATTCCTTATAAAAATAGTTACCCATAGAACGTCTAAGCCAAGAAAATCATGGAATGTCGTGTCAGGGACAGTACATTCCATTATTAAATGCTATGTATTGAACCCCACACAACACAAAGATTGGATGGGTGGACATAGTGTGCATCTGGTGTACAAATTTTATGCACCCACATTCCATTGACTGTAGGTAAATTGTGAAAAGAGGTGTTATTAAAGTATACAACATCATTACACAACTGATATTGACTTTTATCTATGCGACATAACCATATGTGAATTATACAACATGTATCTTGTTTTACCTACAGTGAAAAATGTCCTAACCCACACGAGATACTAACTGAGACTTTAGACTTAGTCTTTGGTGGATAGAAGTTCATTACACAACATGTAGCTGGCTGTAAACACCTTGTAACATGTTGAAATTCACACAATTCAATTTCCAAGACATGCATGTCTTGTAAGTAATATGTAGTATAATTATGTGTTCTAAAAACTATAATATATATAAATAGTTATACACACTATGTGGAAAGATTTATTCTTCACTATGTACACATAGAGTGAATTTCAACATGTCATGGGAAAATAGATTATTATTGATTAATTTTTATTATATTTTGAATCTACACAATGTGCATGGTCATTGTTAATTTAGTGAGATTCACATTAATTTCTAGTAGTACATTTCACGCAATTTTTTGGAATATTTTTTGTTCATACATGCCATAAAAATTATAAAAATTAATTGATAGAAAAAGAAAATGAATATATCGAAACACAATATAGAAGAATGGATACCATGTATGTAGACATCACAAAAAACAGATCGAATATAGTCTATGTCACATGATGTGTTGAGTGAAAGAAGATGCCATCTAAGTATTAAATTCCAATAAGGGATTAAATATAATATGAATGAGTATATGTCATGTATCCTCCTATACTCCATATATATATATATATATATATATATATATATTTAATTCCATAATTTAATTTAATCTAACACAAAAAGTTACACATCATGTGACCTCATCAGCACATGTCACATACTTAAAAATATTAAATTAAAACAAATTATATTAAATTATTTAAAATTATAATATTATGGGATTCTTTTAATTTATCAAAGACGTCTTGGACCTAAAATTAATATAAATAATTTATTTATTAATATGTTGACTTATTTATTAATTCTTATATATTTATCTTAAAAATAATGAAATTAAATGAATTCTATAAAGCTTAAATTTATACTCATTACATTTTGTGAATGATTAGGAGCATAAAAAACCTACATATATGTTGGGTTAATTTTATTTAATTATTTATAACATAAGTTTTTTTGATAAATATTTTATTAAATTAAATATGATTATCTTTGCATCATCAGTTATTATATTATTATTTTTACAGACCCAAGTGTCAATTATTTATTTTTTATAACCCTAAACCCCTAGTACTTGTCACTTTGGAGAGAGTAAGAAATTATAATAGATGGAGTTACAGTGAGAGGGGATATGTAAAGAATCATGATGAGTTGAAAACTACCAAGGAGATACATTAGTTGATGGAGGAGTGCTAAATATCGAGACAAGTTATGGGATCAAGTAGTTACATTTTATAGGGACTAGGTTGGTTTATCTTTAATCAGTAAAACAACCAGTAGATAAACACTCACGATCAAATTTCTTATTTATTTTATTTATGAAGTGTAAGGTTCTTTATTTATTTATGAGATTCATGGTTTCATTTTTTTATTTAAAATTATTACATAATTTAAATATATTTACAATCATGATTATATGAAATAAAATGAATTTATTATATGTAAATTATTTTATTATACATGGTTAAATAAATATGTAAAATCCAATTAATAATAACAAGCATGTTTAGAATAAAATTAAAATTTTTACACATATGTAAAACACATCACTTAAAAGAAAATATTAATTTATCAAATTCCATTCATTACATATGTTTAAATTTATCCAAAAATAAATTTATTGGTTTGGATCTTTTTAGGATACATTAATTTATTTGAGATATCTAAACAATGAATTGGGTTGAGTTTACTAATTAAACATCAAGATTATTTTCCCCCCATTACATGATGTAACTTGGAGGAAAATATTGACGAAATCAGAGAGTAGGATTTTAGGTTGGGTGATTCCACATAATTGATCAAGGGGCTGTTAGTTAATTTAGTTAGAAATAAAATCCAACCTAAATACCATTGAATAAATTTACTAGGCCTCCATCAAGGCTATTTTTAGTGAAATACTCCTTAACACTAGAATATTTATGAAATAAGATACCCCAAATACAATGGTAAAGGTAGTTTGGACATGATAAATTAGTGGGAAACTAATAAAATTAAATTCATATATCACAATTAGTAATCAAGATAAATTAGTAAAATATGATTTTATTTTTAATATAAAATCAAAAGTCATTTTAAAATAACACTATATATACAATTAAACTTGGGGAAATATAATATTATGTTTGATGCTGACTTCATGGAGATATATAGAAGGTTTTTTAATAACAATTATGATGAACATCAGTTTTATGTATTGGAGTCCCTAGTTATTGTTGAACCCTATAAGGAAGAATGTGTAGAGTTATACAATATCTTTTATAAATAAATGTACAATGCATTAAATATCTAATGAATCATGTTATAATATATCACCATTGAACTCTAGATGCTTCATGATGACATTGATTTTTACACCATGATATATCATATATGTGAACATTATTTGAAGAAATCAGGACAAGAGAGACATGGGATATATAAGTCGTTTTTTACATGCATTATAAGAGATGGTTTTCCATCTGGACCCCATATAGTTATGATTATCATATTCATTCATCCATTTTATGTTCATAGAATGAATCTAACCACGGCGTTTTCCACTAAACAAAACTCACCTCACTTTTTAAAAGATATTATATATTTATTATGAATCTAATATTAAAAAATATTGAGAATACTCTCCTATATATATTATCTCTGATTTATTAAAAAATAAGATAATGAAGCCTGGAAAACCAGTGGTCCTTTTGATTATGATTAGTAAAGGGAAGATGAAAATATATGAGACTTATTCAAAGTCTAAGAAACCTTCTCACCACATTTGAAGAAAGATAAAATTCTTGAAAGAGCCTAAGGAATAGAGTGTAGTTTGTGTTTCTGGGGGAAATAAAGGCCACTAGAAGAAGAACCGTTCCTTAATAAATAAGTAATTGTAAAATTCAGGTACATTAATTATTGAGTGTAATCATTTAATTTTAAAAAATTTTATATTTATTATATCTTTATATTCTTATATTTCTATCCAAATATAAGAACAAAGAATATTATAGATTTTTACAAGTGTACTGGATCTTCGGGATACCAATTGTAAAAGACTAGCTATAATTGATATAGATGAATACAACATAATATTTCCCACTATATTGATTCTGGTTTAAAATAATTGTTATCATGTACCCACTTCAGCCAAGATCATAATATTTATTTTCATTTTAAAAATGGATTAAATTATTTTCAATTTCATAAATAAATAATACTACTTTTGTTAAGATTTTATGTTTTATAGGATAACAAATTTGTATAATGGTATTTACATACTAGAATAAAAAAATAATTTTTTTAAAATATGTAACAAATCAACTTCACATGGGCGATATCCTACTTATTTTTTATATAACAATATTGCTCCTGTAAATAATAATTGATTGGCCAAATTTTATCCTGAAGGCTATTTAGAGTATTTTCAATGGAGATTCTTGGATATATGTCATGTTTTTTTAAAGTAGAAATGAACAAATCTGCATTCAATAGAAATTGTTAATCACATATAGAGTTTTATAATTAGTTATACATATATGTGTGAAGTTTTTCTAGTACAATATAGATGTGGATTCTATTACTTCATAACTTTTAATGGAGACCTTACAAGATGTGGATTTGTTTACATAATAATGTGTAATCCTGATTCCTTTATGAAATTTACAAATTACAATAATGGATTACTGAGTCATCTTGGGATGAAGGCAAATAAATCTACTTATAATGAGGGTGGGAGTTTGTTAAGAAAGAGTTCATCACTTTTATACAATATTTTGGGATAATATCACTACTTAAACTACATTATACCCCATTGTGGAATGATATTAGTGAAATGAGTTACCACACATTGTTAGAAATGGTGAGATAAATGAAGATTCATTAAATTATTCCATTATCCTTTTAGGTATACAAAATACTGACCAAAACATTCCAACTAATCCAAGTTATGAAAAAATTGGTAAGAGAAGTCACATATGAGTTATGGTGTGGGATGAAATTTATGTTATAAAATTTACATGTGTGGAGATGAAAATCATTTTTCAGGGATACATCTAGAAGAATACATGCATCTAGAGTCCCTAAGTGTATCTTTATAGGATATATAAAATAATCAAGGGGAAATTTTCTATATGATCACTCATAAAAAAAGTAACAATAAAAATTCATTCCATGTACTGAGAAAGAATCAACATATTCCAATGAGATAAAAAGATGTGTATATAATTTAATGAAGTCAAGGGTCAAGATACATCGTAGGTGGAACAAGAAAATATTCCACAAGACCTAGTGTATGAAGTTTTTCTTAAGACACAAGTTTCATTTAAGAGAACTAAAGATGTCCTAGAACTAGATAAATATCATTTCTAGTCATAATTGAAGGTGATAAATAATTATTTCAAAATAATGAGCCTCTTTCCTACAAGATGGTAGTAATATGACATATTTTTAATATGGATATTGTACATGTATTCAAAAATAAATTCTATGTAATATAAAAATGTTTGAGTTTTGGTAGATCCCTATGTTTATGTAAAGTAAATTGTGTGAAAATGGGAATTCAAGGAGTCTCTAGAGATGTTTGGGAATATTAGTACCTGTAAATAATGTCTTGTAGCTAAATGTTTTTAGTAACATCATGACATATAATATGATGAAACATTTTCATGAGATGATTTGTTAAAATCTATTAAGGTTCTACTTTACATGATAATTCACCATGTTTTTAAGATTTGATAGATGAATGTCAAGAAATATTTCCTTAACGAAAACCTTATGGATGATTCCAATATGAAACAACCAAAATGGTTCATGAAACCAAAGTATTAAAAAAATGTATACACATTAAATGGATCCTTTTACTGGTTGAATAGAGAATCAGGATAATGGAATATTCATTTTGTTGAATTGATATGAGAAATTTATTTCATAAAGATTGAATGTGATGCCAATGCCCAAAATAAGTTTAGTGGGAGTACAATATTTTTTCTATTATTATATAATGATGATTATTTCTATAATTTATGGAATATTATTAATATTGATTGATGGTAAGTACACCTTGATAATGATAAAAATATATCAAATAGACCCCAAAGAGGTGTACTGGATGGTTGAAATGAATATATTGAATCACCTATGGTGAACAAATTATATCTTCCTAGTTTTTAGAGGAGATTAAGAACAAGATGTTTAGGCATAAATAAGTAGTAGTTTCCAAAAATATCCTAATAATTTTAAATTTTAATAAGGACATTGTTTTTCCTTAATTGAGTATCCGTTCACTGGATTATTTCTAAGAATCCATTGGTTATCGATACTATAATAGAAGATAAGTATATTATGACTTCTGATTCAGCTAAACAATTAGTGTGGATTCAGAATTTTTTCTAGGAGTTTTATGTTACACCTAGTAGAAAAGATTCCGTCACTCTATATTATGATAATACTGGAATATCAGTTATTTCCAAGGAACCCGTGCTACACCAAAATATAAAGAATATAAATCAGAAGTATCATCACTTGAGGGATTTCTATTTCAAAGTGGATAAGACCACATAAGATAATATGGGTGACCAATTGATTAAATCCTTATATTAATAGAAATATGAATATCATACAATATCCATCAAACTATAAATTGTTAACATTTGATTCTAGTGATATTAAGAGTCTGTTGGATTTGTTGCCCTAGAACTAACTGAATTTTTACTTTTTATTATAAAAATATTAATAAATAACATATCACATGGTCATTATTATTCAATAGAAAATATAATTTAATATTTCGATATAATTTTTTCCACTTAATGGCTATAACTGTTACACGCTATAATAAGAACCATGATATGGAAAGGAAATATTCCTCAAACTTATATCCTATGGTGTAGATGAAATTTTTTTGATTAGACATAAATGAAGTTTGACTAAAAATTGATGGAGGCTGATAAGAAATTTTAAATTTCTCTTAAGACTTTATTACATGGTTGTCTCTAAGAAAGGAGGTTATGAGAACTAGTCATCCAATAAGAATTCCATCTGTTTCATGTTTTATTAGATTTTATAAATTTTGAATGTGTGTATTGGATCTTAGACTTTGGATTATTATTAATATATATCGAGGATCCCATAATTTCATGTATGGTTGAAACTCGTGATGAAATATACTCATAGTGAGGTAGTATATGTTCTATGCATCATATGTGAGATAACATTAATTGAATAAGTTAATAAAGGATTTATCCCTTATGAGTTAATGGATTAATATATCTGTATCTTCGTGAATTAAAATTGAATCATTTTATTAAATCCTTATAAATGATAGGTGGCTCATTAGTTTATTTTATAGAGTTAAATAATGATAATTGGAGAAAATATGGAGATGTTACAACTATGAATTATTCTTTATGAGATATCAAAATAATGGTGTTATATTTCACAATATCATTCGTAGGAATATTGTTTTCATTGTGTCATTAATTTTTTATCTATGGGTTCCTGGATGTGTTTCTTAATGCTATTCATAGAATTTAAATAATTTCACCCAATTCCATTGATAATTTGGACTATAGGGAAACACAATAAGTATATCCAAAATTTCATTAAATTCTATTAATTTTTTATTTGGCATAAATATTATTCTTAACTTGTCGAATAATAAATATTTAATTTTCACTAATCACATAAATTGAAACACCAGATATTCATGTTTATAATATATGAGTTTAATATTAAAATACATATTTATTATTGAGTTTATTGAATATAATATTTATTTGTATCTTGATTATTATTCACTGGGTCGTAAATAATGTAATGTTTATTCAGCAGTTTAGTGAATAGATTTATATAAATAATTGTGTAGATACATTTTAATTAAAATAAGTATTTATTAATGAGTTAGGCGGATATAATATTTATTTATTTATTCAAAAAATAATATTCATTTATTTAAATATTATATTATTGAATTTCCAATAATTACATGATTGATTGATTGGAAATTTTAATGGTCTATTGGGGATGAGTTATTAATCCACGAGTTTAGTGTACATCATGAGAATATAATAATAATAATATCTAAAATGGGTTATACTTAGAATAAATAATAATATATAGATAACTTTTAGAGTTAATAATTTTTAAAAAATAACCATATATTCCCAATTATATCATATGAGAGTGGTATTTTTGTGAAACAAATTAGTCTATAGAATTATTTAAATCCATTTGTTGAAATATTCATCCATCCCTCTTAAGAACGAAGAATGAATTTGAGAAATTACTTTTTTCAATCTACAGTGATCAATGAAAAGAACAAGGTTCCTCCATTATGCAACCTATAATACCTATGGCATTATTTAGTGACTTATAAAGAACATGTGGGTACCACTAGAGTAATTATAGTCTAGATATTTCACCACAAAAACAATATGAAAATAGAGGCATCCAGATTGATCAACAAAAAATAAAAATTATCATCTTCAACTAGATTATTATTTTAAATTAATTTTAAATTAACCAGGAAAGATCCTCTATAAAATGTAGGGTTTGATTTATGATGTTTAATAAGATTTATCCATCATATATGAAGATTGTTTGTCATGTTACTCAGGATTATTCACTAGATTTGATGACAAAGATTTTTGGGAACTAACTCGATGCTTTCATTTTTCCTCAAAACATAAAATGCTACACAAGCCACCATGACATTATATTAAAAACTTAACCAAAGGTCTTTTTCTAGGTAAATTTTATTAATCTTATATAGGCTATATTGTAAGGGAATAATCTTATACTATTTGTATATTGTATGGTATTATTGGATAGAGTGTGATTTGAATCCTACATAGACCCCAATGTACTGAGTTAATATCACTACACCCATTGAATATAATATTTATGTTTCTTCTTCTATTATTAATTGTTTTTAAGAGTTGTTATATATCGTTAAATATGATATATAGAGAGAATTATTTAATATATATTTCAATAATCAATTGAGTTTTTTAATTTAATTTCTTCTTAATTATGGGAAAAGGAATTTGGGATATTTATTTAATTTATAAAGTTATTTATAAATAAATTAATTACAAATTGTCTAGATTTAATTAATAAATATTTATATACATTGTTAAATAAATATTGCATAATATTAACTATTAATATTAAAACCCCTTTTCCAATTTATATCAAAATAAAATATAAGTTATATTTAAATTATCTTTATAGAAATTTTAATTTTACTTTGTAATGATTTTATAAATTAAAAAATGAAGTTTAATTGAAAAGATTTTAATTTAAAAAATTTATACATGTCAAAATTATTAATATGAATGGTTAAAACTAAAATACATTTTTAAATTAACTAATTTAATCAATATGAAAAAGGGTTTTGATAATTGATATTACCAAGGTTTAAATAATATTAAATATGCGATGTTTAGACTTTATAAATTGTTTAATTAATAGAATAGAAAAATAAAATGTTTATATTTCCATGAATGTCACCTCTTTAACAATATTCTATATAAAGGATAATATAAAGGATTTCAAATGAAGTGTAAGTATAAAATTTTTATGTTTACATCAATATTAAGGTTCTATAATGTATAAAATAATTATACATTGTTTATAATTTGTTTTATTTATGATCTATTCATACATTTGTTATCACATGACTGAATATATGAATTGTTTGCTTATTTAGTTATACCCAATATTATTCATATATATAATTATTTTACATTATGAAGGTCTGTATACTTTCAATTAAAGTGTTAAAATGTTTCTATAAATTTTTGTATTTGTTTATAAAGAGTTATATGCTGGGTATGAAAAATGATTTAGTTTTTTTCCAGCACAAAATTAGATTGTATTATGTTGTTCGATTGAATTTAAAGGTTTCTTATAGTTTATACATATTAGGTGTTAATAATATGTTAATATTGACCTCCCACATTAGTAAAGTATATTTGGGTAGAGGAACATTGGAACATAATTGTTGGTCGGAGTGGACACTCAAGAGGGGGGTGAATTGAGTTCCAATTAAAATTTCTGCTAAAAACAATTTCTATTAAAATCCCTCAAATTTCAAAAACAGATTAAACTTTAGTGAATTTATACAGATTATAAAGGTTCAATTATTTTCTCAAAGATTGATTAGTTCTCAGTTGACTTAATCTAATGATTAAATTAACTTTTGAAACTAACTTACTGATTTATAATAAATATAAACACTTGCGAGTTTAACTATCAAAGTAGCTTTGAAGACAAATTATATTTCAAAGTAATAGCAGCGGAATATGAAATAGATATGTATTGTATGGATATAAACTTTAACTAAAAACATAGAGAAGTTAACCAAGAGGTTCAGTCTCAAGCCGAGACTTAGTCCTCTCAAAAGCTTATATAAGGATGATCCACACCCTGAACCGGGGTTCAACAGTTTACAACTGTCCAGGTCCAAGACCTCTACCACTGTTATCCGTGGGAAACAAAACAATAGCAACCAGCTATCCAGGTCACACATGACCTCTACCACTATCCATAGTGGGAAAAAGAATGAAAAGATAGTGAGTGAGGATTTAAAAATCCTCCAGTTATGGTTCGGGAGACAGTGTGTGTGTAAAATGCAACAGATAACACACACTGCTCGTAATGTAAAAAGTAAATCACAGAGATAAAGATTTAGAGATTAGAAATGGCTCTAGTGATCTTCGTGCATCTCTTGACTCCTTTTGTTGATTAGAATTCCTTCTGAGTCTTCTTCTGGTTTTTTTCTGGGAAACAGAGTACCATCTACTTCCTTAACTTCGAGGTTCAGCTTGCTTATCAGCTCAAAGAATGATTAGTTTTGTGTGGTTATTCTTTAACATAGTTTGCTCGATGTATGCTCTATGTTCTAGAGGCTGGTCGTAGTAGTCTCGTGAGTGCAGGTTCTCCAGTTGATCTTGGCACGTTTTGAGCTTGATCGCCAGTGTGTTCTGTGTGCTTGATCTCTCCGAGTTTTCTTTCACACACGCTCCTTTTGATACATACATAATGTCCTCTTTATACCCTTTTTGTTTTTCTGACAAGAAGGAATGATTATACTTTTTGATCGTACTTGGTACGGTTTCCTGAAATGGCAACATAAATCATTTAATAACATTAAATGCATCAAAAGTAAAAAATGTAACTGTTAGTATAATAAACAAATAGTGTCGAGGATATAGGATTTGACTCCATAGTTCATTATAGGTAGCCATTTGTTTGTAGACGTGTACAGTTGACTCGGTGTATGGATCTTCCATCGGTAGATCTTCAAACTCTATCAGTGGCTCTTATCGGTAGCTCTTATCAGTAGCTCCCTGTGTGCATCGGTAGCTCTGTGTGTACATCGGTAGCTCTGTGTGCATAGGTAGCTCTGGCTATCGGTGGCTCTGGCTATCGGTAGCTCTGGCTATCGGTAGCTCTGGCTATCGGTAGCTCTAGCTATCAGTAGCTCTGGATATCGGTAGCTCTGGCTATCGGTAGCTCTGGCTATCGGTATCTCTGGCTATCGGTAGCTCTGGCTATCGGTAGATCTGGCTATCGGTAGCTCTGGCTCTTATGAAAACCACATCTAATTGACTTAGAATTGTTTCAAAGATAAACAGGGATAATCGAGATTAACATAAATAAGAGATTATTTAAACATTATTATTAACTTGATCAGTGATTTGAAAGAATTAAAATGTATATCATCAGTAATTGAGAGTAGCATAATATATGAACACATAATTGGGATTATCAAAACAGGTGAGGTCAACAATCTCCCCCTTTTTGATAATCACAACTTATGATATGACCAAAAATAGTGAGAATATAGTATAAGAGAATATATCGTTAATATTCTAATTTCTCAAAGAAAGCAATCAGAGGAAATAGAGGAAATAGTAATAGAATGAAATAGATCAAAAATTATCATAGGATGTATTAATGACAATAGTATCAGAGATAAGCTGTGAAAGAGTTGGTACCAAGGAAGGAAATGTAAGAATAGTATCAAAGGCTCAAAATTTCTCCCCTTTGATATTGCCCCCCTTTCTTTATATTTTCTCCCCCTTTATAATTTTCTCCCCCTTTGTGATAATCAAAAAGTGGGAAAACAGATAGAGATAACTGAGAAACAGAGATAGTGTAAAGAAAAGCATTTGGATTAGACCAGACAAAAATTACATAAATAGAATAGAAGAGAAAAAAAAAACAATTCCTATCAAACAGCCTGGCCACTTCAGCAATCCGGATCTTCAACATGAGATTTTCCCTTTGGATCAGAAGAGGAGACAGGTGGTGAGGATGTGAGTGAGGTCTTTGGAATCCCAGAAATGATCACAGGATGCTGAGCCATTGATACAGTGCCAGGCCTATATTGGGAAGTTTGTTGAGTGATCATAGGTGTGAGGCTTCGGATGGCCTGAGCAGGAGTCATCTGGACTGGAGACTCAGTAGAGGCAGAGGCAGGCATTGCAGGAGGGACAATAACTGGTCTGGCATCAACATGCAAAAAGGGCAGCAACAGATTTCTAAAATCCATAATGATTCCTCCCCCTCTTTCCATAGCAGATATAAAATCATCTTTGTTCTCCATAAATTTTTCTAAGGCAGGAGTCAGCTATCTTAGCTTGCTCACTTGTTCTCAGAAGGATTGAGTGACAGGAGGTAACTTCATGTTTTCCAACATCAGCTTGAAATGATGGGTGAGTTGTTGCTTTGTAAAAATCCTTTGGAAATAATAATCCACCTTGTTCTTGATTTCCTCCTGAGAGGCAGAGGCCTCTTTCATAGTGTCTTGGAGGATTTTCATTATTTCCCTGACTGAATCTCTTGTAGAGAGCACTACTCGGCTTAGATCTGATGAGTCCACAGAGTCACTGGTTGAAATAGAACCAAGCTCCTCCTTCATCATAGCTCTTAATTGATTCAAATCAAAAGCAGTTTTTGAAGCTAGAGGACCAACTGAGAAGGATACAGTTTCTTTGAAACTTTTGGTCAAACCACTAATCAGAGTTTGCAGTTGAGAGTCCTGATTTTTAACATGATCCTTTATAGAAGATTTGAAATCTTCAAATACTAAGACCATTTATCTTACAACACTTTTCACATAGGCTAAATCCTTATCAGCTTGAGGCTTTGAGCTCATGTAAGAATCTAAAGCAGTAACAGACTTCTTTAAGGCTTCAAGATCTGCTTCTATTCTAGAAGATTGGGTCTGGCACTCTTTGATTGCTTCCATCAGCTCACCCATATAACTTGACAGATTGAAACCAAGAGAAAGCTCAAGAGATTGTTCTAACAACTTCATTTCTTCACGAAAGCAGTGCTTCATCTCAGTAACTGAGGAACTGAATGATTCTTTCAACTCATGATTCAAGGATTCAAGATCAGACCATATAACAAAATTAGTAAGAGCAACTATAGTAGATACTTGTGCAGAAGCTAAGCTAACTACTGAATCATTCATGACTGATTGAATCGAGGAAACTAAAAAAGATTCCATTATCTTTACTTCTTCTACAAAACTGACTTTGAGATTTTCTTTCAGCACATCTAAATCATGTACTCGGACCACATCATCTGGCAATAACTCAGAATTGATGTCATAGCTGATCTTTGGTCTATTCAAGGATACTTCATTATCCGAATCAGGATAATCCAAACCACAGACTATAAAACCTGGGTCTTCTACCCAGTCTTCAATCTCAACAGCCACTGTAACATTTCCAAGATTGGAATGATTCTCCCCCTCAATGGGTTCATTCCTATGTACAACAACTAAATTTTCTACTGGTCTTTCTTCATCAGAGTCTTCCATAACAACTTCCATCTCAGCAGTAGTAAGGGGATTTTCTGAAACAGGTACATCTTCTTCTCTTTCTTTTCTACTTCATCAGTAGGCACAATTGAGTTTTCAATCAATGGACTCAGACTCAACCTAGCAGAATCAGATGATTCAGATACATTCTCTTTTTCTCCTTCCTGCTGAGGAACTGGCTGGTCTTCCTCATGAATAGATAATACTTCCTCTACTTTTACTTTTCTTGAGTGTACAAACTCAGTAACTGGATTTGGGGGGAAGTCTGGATCTCCTCCAATATCTATAGGAGTTTCTTCCTCTTCTTCTTCTTCATCTTCTTCTGACTCATCACTGTACTCGGGTTCCTCTTCATCAGATCCTAAACCTGGATCTCTTTTATCCTTTGGCCTTGAAGGATAATCCACAGGATTAAACTTATCATACACCCTCTGGTCATCACTGACCCATTCTCCTTTCCATGGGTTCCAATTGATTTTCATGTACTTACAAACTGTAGTAGTGATACAGAAGTTATTCTTAACTACAACTGTCTCATCCTAAGACTCAGCTATCCCTTTCACTTTTATCATCACAGAGATCATTTTGGCAAAGAATAAAGCATTAGTCTTTGATTTTGGCCTAATCATGTCTTCCATTTGATTCAACCGCAGTTTGCACAGATTAACTTTCACACCATGTCTTAACAGATGTAGAAGATAAATATCTTGATATCTCAGATTAGAAATATCTCCTCTCCTCGGTATCAAAACATGTTGAACAAATTTGAAAAGCAGTCTGTTCTCTCCATCCAATTCAGTAGCAACCACTTGCCTTTGACTTCCATTTCCCGTTAGTTGTTTAAAGCGGTCTCATAGTCAAAGATGTTACTGGTAGGTGGAATTGCTCTTGAGACATACCCGGATACACCTTCATGTGGGACTTTTAAACATTCTTCCCACTCTACTGAAGAAAACGACATTTATTTTCCATTTAAAAAAGAACTTACCCAATTCTCATTTTTAGACTTCTCGAAGCTTCCGAATTCGTAGAACTGTTTCACTAACTTCGGGTAGTAGGGACCATTGTTATTTAAAAAACAATCTACCCATCTCTGATCTTCCAGAATTGCAAGTACCAATGACTTGCTTGGTAGTAGCCAATCTACACATAGCTCCTTTTCAATCACAATATCTCTATTCTGCAAATGAGGGTTTACTGGTCGCTTTCCCAACCTAGTTCTGACATTACTTCCACGAGCTTCTTGCTGCACTTTCTGCTTCTTTTTTTTAGGCTCTACACTGTCATCTCTGCTGGCATGAATCTTGGTTTTTGCCATCGCGGATTTAGGGTTCTCAGTCGATTAGGGAGCTAGGATTCAATGGTGAAAGGTTTTGGGTCCGGTGGAGTGAAAAGCGGTTTAGGCTTAGTTTTATCATGTAGGAATCATAAATAAACGAATAAAGTAAAATAACAAAAAAAATGATTCATATACTTGGCGGCAGACAAGAAGTTTTAAAATATAGCATCGGTGAGAATTTCAACATCGGTGAGAATTTCACATCGGTGAGAATTTAACATCAGTGAGAATTGATCATCGGTGATAATTTCAACATCGGTGAGAATTGATCATCGGTGAGAATTTCAACATCGGTGAGAATTGATCATCGGTGAAAATTTCAACATCGGTGAGAATTGCAGCATCGGTGAGAATTTCAACATCGGTGAGAATTGCAGCATCGGTGAGAATTTCAACATCGGTGAGAATTTCACATCAGTGAGAATTTCACATCGGTGAGAATTTCAGCATCGGTGAGAATTGATCATCGGTTAGAATTTCACATCGGTGTGAATTTATCATCCCCAGCTCGTTCCTAATGTAGCTTAACCTATCAGAACTTAAAGGTTTAGTGAAAATATCGGCCAATTGATGCTCAGTGCCAATAAATTCAAGAGTAATATCACCTTTTTGATAATGATCTCTCAAAAAATGATGTCTTACATCTATGTGTTTGGTTCTAGAGTGATATACAGGGTTCTTAGATATGTTTATTGCACTAGTTTTGTCACAGTTAATTGAAACATGTTTAAACTCAAATCCATAGTCCAATAAAGTGTGTTTCATCCACAGAATTTGTGCACAACAACTACCAGCAACTATATACTCTGCTTCGGCAGTAGACAATGAAATTGAGTTCTATTTCTTACTACACCATGACACTAGGGATTTACCAAGTAAATGACATGTTCCAGATGTGCTCTTCCTTTCTAACTTACATCCAGAAAAGTCAACATATGAATAGCTAGTTAGGTCAAATGATTGTCCTTTTGGATAAAACAAACCTAAATGTACAGTATGCTTAAGATATTTAAAAATCCTTTTAACAACCAGTAAGTGTGATTCTTTAGGATTATCTTGAAATCTAGCACACATACATAAACAGAACATAATGTCTGGTCGACTAGCAGTAAGATAAAGTAACCTCCCAATCATACCTCTGTAATTGGTTTGATCCACTGGTTTCCCAGCTTCATCTGTATCCAACTTACAGGTAGTACTCATAGGTGTATCATTTTCCTTAATGCTATCCAATCCAAAACATTTTAAAAGATCATTTGTATATTTACTTTGATTTAAAATAATTCGATCTCTAGTTTGAAAAATTTGAAAACCAAGAAAATACTTAATCTCTCCCATTAAGCTCATTTCAAATTCATTTTGCATACTTTTTAAAAAATCAGTACATAAAGAGTGTTTAGAAGATCCAAATATAATATCATCAACATAGATTTGTACAACTAAAACATCTTTAGAAATTATTTTAATAAAAAGAGTTGGATCAGCGATCCCTTTAGTAAAACCTTTTGAAATAAGAAAATTGCTGAGTCTATCATACCAAGCTCTTGGAGCTTGTTTTAAACCATATAAAGCTTTAGAAAGTTTAAAAACTTGATTTGGAAAATGAGGATTTGTAAATCCAGGTGTTTGTTCCACAAAAACATCTTCAATTATAAAACCATTTAGAAATGAACTTTTGACATCCATTTGATATAACTTGAAATTAAAATGTGATGCATATGCATGTAAGATCCTAATAGCTTCTAGTCGAGCTACAGGTGCAAAAGTTTCTCCATAGTCTATACCCTCTTCTTGACTATATCCCTGTGCAACTAGTCTAGCTTTGTTTCTAACTATGTTTCCTGATTCATCAACTTTATTTCTAAAAACCCATTTTGTGCCTATTGTCAAGGTGTCCTTGGGTCTGTCAACTAATTCCCAGACTTTGTTTCTTTCAAATTGATTTAACTCTTCTTGCATGGCTATTACCCAGAATTCATCATTGAAAGCATCATTGATATTTTTGGGTTCTAGCTGTGACAGAAAAGCTTGATGTTCAACCTGGTTCCTTAGAAAAGCTCTAGTTTGTGTTCCTCTATCAAAATTACCAACAATAGCATCTAAAGGATGATTCTTTAGAATATTAGTCGATTTGGTAAAGGTTGGACTAGAAACATCAGGGTCATCTATAGGTTCGGGTTCAACAGAAGAAGATTCTGGAGAAAGTCCAGAACATGATGTTTTTATAACAGGTTCTTTAGATTTATCATTAAGGTCCAGAATAGAAAAATCTTCTTCAAGATTCTCAAGAGAGGTTTTAGGCTCATGTGGATCAGTTTCATCGAATTTGATGTGAACAGATTCTTCCACACATTTGGTTCTCTTATTGAAAACTCTATAAGAATTACTTGAAATAGAATAGCCCAGAAAAATTCCTTCATCGCTTTTTGGAGCAAACTTATCCAGATTATCTTTAGTATTAAGTATAAAGACTTTGCAACCAAAAACTCTGAAGTAATTAACCTTAGGCTTCCTATTGTTCCATAACTCATATGGGGTTTTCTTAAGAATAGGTCTGATCAAGACTCTATTAATAACATAGCAAGCTGTATTAACAGCTTCAGCCCAAAAGTAGATTGGCAGTTCATATTCATTGAGCATAGTTCTAGCTATTTCTTGAAGGGTTTGGTTTCTCCTTTCTACTACACCATTTTGTTGGGGTGTCCTCGGGGCAAAGAAATTGTGACTATAGCCATTGTGTGAGCAATAAGATTCAAACTCATGATTTTCAAACTCACGACCATGATCACTTCTCAGGGTCTTAATCTTAAGTCCACTAAGGTTCTCTACAGACTTGGAATATTTAATAAAGTAAGAACAAGCTTCACTTTTGTGAGCTAGAAAGTATACCCAAGTATATCTAGAAAAGTCATCTACAAGGACATAGACATAATGCTTCCCATTTAAACTAGAAAATCTTGATGGTCCAAACAAATACATGTTAACCAACTCAAGTTGTTGAGAAGTTGAGACTTCTTTCTTTGATTTAAAAGAAACTTTGTGTTGTTTTCCCTTTTGACAGGGATTACACACTTTGTCATTTGGGAATTATAATTTTGGTAAGTCTCTAACTAAGTTTTTCCTAGCCAGTTTTCTAAGTGAGTGAATGTTGCAGTGTCCTAATCTTCTGTGCCATAGCCAAGATTCTTTATGAAAAGCATTCAAACAAGAAATATTTTGTTTGGCTAAAGAATTTAAATCAACAGCATAAACATTTTCATTCCTTAGAGAAGAAAATACTAAAGAGTTTTTGGAGTTAAAAACATCACACGAGTCATTTTCAAACTTTACATTGAAACCATCGTCACATAATTGCGATATACTAAGCAAGTTATATATAAGTCCATCAACGAATAAAACATTAGAAATTAATACTGAGTCAGTGTTACCAATCTGGCCTAGGCCGATGATTTTTCCTTTAGAGTTGTCACCAAAAGTGACATGACCTCCATCAACCTTTATTAAGATCTTGAAGCAAGAGTAATCTCCAGTCATGTGTCTTGAGAACCCATGGTCTAAATACCATATCTTCTTGTCACAGCTCTTCAAGCAGATCTCCTATAAAACAGATTTAAACAGGAAATGACTTTGGTACCCATATTTCCTTGGGTCCAGATAGGTTAGCAATCAGGGCCTTAGGTACCCAAATTTGTTTTATGGGTCCCATACAATTAACAGAAACAACAGATTTTGAAAGATAAACTTTATCTAGTCTATAACCATGTGAACAACCTGTTGAAGCATATGAATTTCCAAAACTGGAACTAGCAGAATTTTTTTTAGACTTAGGAATAAATCGGGTTCTAGTGAACTGTCTCTGTCCAGGTTGGTATCCCAAACCAGTAGCATATCTAGGTGCAACTTTATTTCCTATAATTTGAGTTAACGCACCCTTTCCATTTGTGAATTTTTCTAAGTCCTTTCTAAGTTTCTCATTTGACAGTTTCAGTTCTGTATTTTCCTTTAGTAGTTGAGCATTCTTTTTCTTTTCTATATCAAGATCAGATTTATGCTTAACACTTAAAGCATACTGTTTCTTTAAACCTTTGTATTTGTCTTTAAGCTCATTACAGGTTTCTTCTAACATATCATAGTACTCAAATAGTTCATATTTTGACATGTTTTCTGAATCAGAATCATCTCCAGAATAATATGAATTTAAAACAGGAGTATCAGATGTTACCTCAGAAGTATTTGTCATGAAACACATGTTGGCTCGATTCCTTTCAGAGTCCGAAGATTCTGCTTCACTGGTGCTGTCTTCTGAAGCACTCCAGGTAGCCTTCATGGCTTTCTTGTACTTCTTGTCTTTGTAATCATATTTCTTTTTGAATTTTAACTTTGGACAGTCTGCTTTGATATGTCCTTTTCGCTTGCATTCATAGCAGACAACTTCATCAGTCCTGTCAGCCTTCTTCCAATCCTTTTTCCATTTTCCTTGTTGATCATACTTTCCCTTGTAATTTGGTTTCCTAAAAAATTTCTTTTTCCTATAAAACTTTTTGAATCTCCTGGCTATTTGAGCCATATCAGAATCACTGTCAGATTCTGAATTTTCACTCATTGAACTCTCAGTATCCATTTGTAGTTTATCCTTGTCTTTACTCTTAAAGGCAGTAGTTTTAAACACTACAGAATTTCTTTTGGGTTCCTCATCTTCTTCTTTATTTACTTTAAGCTCTTCTTCATACATCATCAGCTTACCAATTAACTCCTTGACAGGCAGTGTTCCAATGTCACAGGATTCTCTAATTGATACAGATGTACCTCTTCATCTATCTGGAAAAAATCTCAGTATTCTCATAATTTGTTCTTTTGCAGGAACTATCTTTCCGAGTGAGCCCATTGTGTTCACCATCTCATTGAACCTGAGATACATGTCATAAATAGGTTCATCAGGCTTCATTTTGAAATTATCATATTTAATAGTATAAGTGTTTAATCTCATTTCTTTAACATTGGTTGTTCCTTCGTGAGAAACAGCCAAGGTATCCCAAATTTCAAAAGCAGTTTTACATGAAGAAATTCTATTAAATTCTTCATCTCCTATAGCACAGTACAGAGCATTCATAGCTTTACAATTATTATTGTAAGCAGTCTTTGTAGGTTCATCCCAAGTAGATCTATCAGTAGTGGGAACTTTATATTCAGATTCAATAGCAGTCCAAATTTCAAAACTCATGCTTTCTAGATGAATTTTCATTTTAAGTTTCCACTGAGCATATTTATTTCCATTAAAGAAAGGTGGCCGGTTAGTAGCAACACCCTCAAGTCTATTATCCATTATAAACAAAATTTAAAGAGATAAAAATTTAGGAATAACAGAAATTTTAAGAACTTTAAAATACAACTAAAATCACAGTTGAAAACAGAGTAATTTATAAGGTATTAATAAACCCTCTGATACCAAAATGTTGGTCGGAGTTGTCACTCAAGAGGGGAGTGAATTGGGTTCCAATTAAAATTTCTGCTAAAAACAATTTCTATTAAAATCCCCCAAATTTCAAAAATAGATTAAACTATAGTGAATTTATAAAGATTATAAAGGTTAAATTAGTTTCTCAAAGATTGATTAGTTCTCAGTTGACTTAATCTGATGATTAAATTAACTTTTGAAACTAACTTACTGATTTATAATAAATATAAACACTTGCGAGTTTAACTATCAAAGTAGCTATGAAGACAAATTATATTTCAAAGTAATAGCAGAAGAATATGAAATAGATATGTATTGTATGGATATAAACTTTAACTAAAAACACAGAGGAGTTAACCAAGAGGTTCAGTCTCAAGCCGAGACTTAGTCCTCTCAAAAGCTTATATAAGGATGATCCACACCCTGAATCGAGGTTCACCAGTTTACAACTATCCAGGTCCAAGACCTCTACCACTATTATCCGTGGGAATCAAAACAATAGAAACCAGCTGTCCAGGTCACACACGACCTCTACCACTATCCACAGTGGGAAAAAGAATGAAAAGATAGTGAGTGAGGATTTACAAATCCTCCAGTTAAGGTTCAGGAGACAGTGTGTGTGTAAAATGAAACAGATAACACACACTGCTCGTAATGTAAAAAGTAAAGCACAGAGATAAATATTTTGAGATTAGAAATGGCTCTAGTGATCTTCGTGCAGCTCTTGACTCCTTTGATTGATTAGAATTCCTTCTGAGTCTTCTTCTGGTTTTTGTCTGGAAAACAGAGTACCATCTGCATCCTTGACTTCGAGGTTCAGATTTCTTATCGGCTCAAAGAATGATGATTTTTGTGTGGTTCTTCTTTAATTTAGATTGCTCGATGTATGCTCTATGTTCTGGAGGGTGGTAGTAGTAGTCTCGTGAGTGCAAGTTCTCCAATTGATCTTGGCACGTTTTGAGCTTGATCGCCAGTGTGTTCTGTGTGCTTGAACTCTCTGAGTTTTCTTTCACACATGCTCCTTTTGATACATACATAATGTCCTCTTTATACCCTTTTTGTTTTTCTGACAAGAAGGAATGATTATACTTTTTGATCGTACTTGGTATGGTTTCCTGAAATGGAAACATAAATCATTTAATAACATTAAATGCATCAAAAGTAACAAATGTAACTGTTAGTATAATAAACAAATAGTGTCGAGGATGTAGGATTTGACTCCACAATTCATTATAGGTAGCCGTTTGTTTGTAGACGTGTACAGTTGACTCGGTGTAGGGATCTTCCATCGGTAGCTCTTCAAACTCTATCAGTGGATCTTATCGGTAGCTCTTATCGGTAGGTCCCTGTGTGCATCGGTAGCTCTGTGTGTACATCGGTAGCTCTGTGTGCATCGGTAGCTCTGGATATCGGTGGCTCTGGATATCGGTAGCTCAGGCTATCCGTAGCTCTGGCTATCGGTAGCTCTGGCTATCGGTAGCTCAGGCTATCGGTAGCTCTGGCTATCGGTAGCTCTGGCTCTTATGCAAACCACATCTAATTGACTTAGAATTGTTTCAAAGCTAAATTGGGATAATCGAGATTAACATAAATCAGAGATTATTTAAACATTATTATTAACTTGATCAGTGATTTGAAAGAATTAAAATGTAGATCATCAGTAATTGAGAGTAGCATAATATATGAACACATAATTGGGATTATCAAAACAGGTGAGGTCAACAATAATTCCCATGATCTTGAAGGATTATTCATTTTCTATAAATGTGGAAATTGTCTATCCATATTATGGAATGGGAAAAGTGATTTATACTCAACAATCTAAGAGTCATATATGACATGATTATGATAATTCCTTATATAAATAAATATGTGGTTAGATAAATTAAATAAACAACACATTTCTTAGTAAAATATGTATCTTGTCCCACTAATGGGTATGTTGTAACTTAAAAGGGATCATAATATTAGTGAGAGTACATTTGATAAACATAATTATTAAATGAATTAAAAACAAGATAGTCATTTGATAAAAATCATCACCATTAGAATTACTTTGAGAAAAACACTAATTAAAGGAGAATTTTATTTCAAGAGACTTATTGGATGGGTAAAATACATAATAATGGATATTAAGTAAGAAAAATTTATTTTTTAATGAAATATATTCTTGAATAAAAGAACTGTTGAAATTTTTCAGTAGTTGAATCTAGATTCTAATGAGAAGAATAGTTTGACCCACTTAATCTTTAATATGTCTTGTTTCTAATATAGGATTCATTCTAATTTTTTTTGGAAATTTTATGAAAATGTAAATTTATTCATGAAAACATTACCCTACTTTCTAAAAGTGTTGAGGATAGATAAAAAAAGGCACGTGAAATCTCAGTTTTAGTGATTTTTAATAGTAAAAGTGGGTAAAAATTCAAATTGGACAAAGAAAATATTGATTCAATATCCCATAATGTCTATTTGTGTATCCCCTTGTGGTCATTGATGTTTAAAAGTATTGTTAGGATGGATAAGTAATGATTCATTAGGGTGTAATTGTTTGGAATGTTAGATGGGTTTTGGAAAAACCCCATTAAATTTCCTTGTTAGGTACTAGTGTTATATATATAAAATATTCAGTTAGGAATGGCATATAATATTTATTTTTTGTATTATAATTTCTATAAATATATAGTAATATAAATGAAAAAGAATAAAGAATAAATCTTAATATTTTTGTTTAACTAATGATGTAAAGAGTTCCCACATTAAATATTTTAATATAATAGTGTATATCAATCCTAAATGTATAAAAATAAATTATTTTTATCTTAATAATATTCCTATTAGATGATCAGAGAATTTTTTTTAATAAAAACAAGAACTTATGAAACATATAAAATTAATAATAATGGTTTGTAATTCATCAGATTTAGTAAGAAATTATGAGGAGAGGAAATTGAAAGTAACTTTTTATCCAATATAAACGAGTTTATCATGATATTTATTAAAACATGAGAGATAAAATAACATCATTATCAAATTATTATTTTAATAAATAAAGGATTCATTTTAAAATAATTCTCCAAAAAATTATAATAACTTAAATTATGTGGGATCAATATTTTGTTTTCTAAATATTCCCACTAGTGAAAGTAATATATTTTTCATAAATAAGGAATTTTAATCTTATCATGATATTTTTAGGAGATCTTAGTGTCTAAGAAGCTTGTGGGAGTATCACAATAGGGTTTTAAGGTAATCACAATGTGGTATTTGCGATGGAATTTTATCATCAATAGTCATTTATGATGGGTGTCCGTCACAAACTTCCTATAGCGGATAGTGGTGTCACAAATGTGTTTATTTGAAATGATCCACCACAAATAATAATTGTTTTCAACAGAAAAAGGGTCCATCTCCAAAGGCATCCACAATGATTTTTAAATAACATGTCACGATGATTCGTTAAAAAATGTTTAAAAGGTTATTTGCGATAGATGACTTCATCCGTCACAAATAATTAATTTTTCCAAAAAAAATTAATAATAATAAAATAATTAAAATATTGGTGAAAAATATCAATTAATAATTATTATATTTTTTAAATATATGTATATTTAAGAAAATATAAATTTGAAATAAAGTAAGATTAAAATAAAAAATAAATATAGTATAAAATAATTAAAATTATTAAAATTATTTAAATTAAATAATATATTAAATATGTAGAAAAATAATAAAAACTATATATATAGTTAAGAATAATTAAAAAACCAAAAATAAATAAAAAATATATGAAAAAATTCTAAAAATTTAATAAATTTACAAATATTTTAAAAGTATTATAGAAAATTGAACAATTTAAAACAGACATAAAAGTTATATATTAGTTATAAATTAAAATATATGTAATATAAAATTAAAATAAAGTTATAAAAACTTTATAAATCATCAACTATCATATGATATAGTAGGATCAGTTAATGGACTAAGGGATAATCACTTGAAGGACTATGGGAGGAAACTCTATACCAACGTCACAAGAAAGTCTCTATATACACTCCACTATCTCTTCATCTATCAGATGATACTACTCACAATCATCCTTCATATCTTTCTGAACCAGGTGTATCATCTCATCCTGAGCTCTCAACCTCTCCTCATATACTGCAGTAGACAACGACATCTATGAAGACTCTCTAAAATCCCCCTTCGCGCTCACTGATGCCATCACATATGTACCTTTATAAATCATAAGTGTTATTTGAGAACCAATACCAACCAGTCAACCATTTGAGATACCCCATGAACTCACTTGTAACCAAGCCCCCTCATTGGAACCCGAATCAATCATTACATCTTGTTCGGTATCAACTTGAAAATCTCATGAATGGGAAGTCGCAACCTCATATGTTTCATTTAAATATAATGAAAAATTAGAATAATAATAAAATCAATATTCAGAATTTTTTTTAACAAAATCACTAACCCCAATATAGAGCTGCATTCACCTATAACTTATCCTATATGAGGATCAATATAAATCTTCATATAAACTTCAAACTCTATAATATATGGGTATTAGTGGAAGATATAATATAAAAAAATGTTATAGTCAAAATATATATACATTATTAAATAATATCACTTACCAAATGTTGCCAATGTATGAAAAATAAACAACTCCCGACCCAATGGGTGAACTCTTTCCTCCCTTAGCTCTGATGTACAATTAATAATTTCATCCTAAAAGTCTCTACTAACCAAAAGGATCACAACCCATCCAATACATGAGTTGATATATAGTTTGGATGATGGGAGACACAATACTGATCGAAAATGGTATCATGATATTTATCCATATATTTCTTTCTGATGTTGTGTAGAAACTAACAAAAGAACTCATGTATAAAAATATCGGATTTCTCTCGGATTGGACCTATCTGGCTATCATAAATCAGATAAAAAAATTGCATGACAATTTAAAAAAATATTTTAGTAATTAAATAAAATTTTAAAAAGAATATATTATTTAATAAAGTAAAATCTAGTGGTCTAACATCTAGACACACATGATGATGGGCACCAGGTCCCATGATACTCATGGCTCAGAAAAATAATTTCTCAGAATCACACTAGCCCACCCAATAGCTAAATGCGAAAAACTGTGCAAATTGAAACAAATATATAATAATAAAATTATAATCAAAAGTAATAAACTTAGTTAATATAAAATAATTATCCTAAACAAATAATAATATCTCTGAAAATGAGGATCAAAATAAACATATGGTCATCCTTATGGAATATGATCTCGAATAAGAAATCGAGAAAGAATGCACCCCCTCCCAATAGGTGCATGAGCCAGAGGAGGAGGAGTTGAATCAGGATAATCATCTAGATGTCTGGCATCAATAATTAAACGTAATAGATCTCTAGGATCATCTCCAGCCAATTGAAATAAATATTCTCACCAGTAATATATTGTTAATACAACTATGAAATATAAAAATCCTATAAATTTTTGAATAAAATAATGTTACATGTAACAGATTGTTAATAAAAATATTAAATTTTAAAAAATAAAAAATAATAGAATATAAAAATCATTTGTAACTTGAGACCTGAATATAATATATCAATCTTCATCATCATCACCATTTTCATTGAAATCACTGTCTTCTTTCTCATCTTCATCATTATCAACTTCTATATAACTTTCAATTTCATCATCCCCTATTACTTCATCAAAATTATCTATATCATCAACCCTTAACTAGGTGGTTTCGTCATCAATATTTATATCCTATCAGGTAAGAGATATATTTTGGGATATTTATTGATAAATTGCTATATGTTGTACTTCCAAAGAATGATTTTTTATTTAGATAAACATATTTTCATGTGATTTCATTTTTCATACACTCCACCAGTCCTTAAAATATCTTGAAACATCATAGTAATTTTCATTGTAAACATGATGTGCCGACATAAGTGGTTCATTTGTTGCAATAAGACTTCTATATTTCATTTCAACGACTCCATGACATGGATGAACTCACATCCCCCAATCAGTATCAAACCAATGATATTTAAACATTTTAACATAATTTGGTCCCAGATAACATAACTCAATTATTTATTCTAGTATACCCTAAAAGTCATCATCAATTTCATTATGATGTTCTCCTTTCAATAGAACACTATTATTCATTGATTTATTTGAGACACCATATATGAATGTATGGAATCAAAGTCCATTAACCACATACTGATAATAAGATTTTACTATTTTCGATGGAGGGATTTTGAGCACACATAATCGACTGACAATTTAATTTTCATGTTCGGTTACCTTTAAACAATAAAAATTATTAATAACATATATCATTGAAAATTTTATTTTTTATTCCATCAAAACTGACTTATCTTACAAGACTTTGAAACTGATATGAAAAATTTTGTTGCCGACATTTTTCACAAGCTACATAAGTAATTTATAGAAATTGTTTTTTTGATATAGTCATCAATTAGTTTAAAAAACGATAAAATAAATAATTAGATATTTTATAATTATATAATGAAATAATAAAAATGTTGTATCTACTTTACAAAGTGGGTCATTTCTTTAAAATTATTCAGGATATAAGTATGAGTTATGTGTAGTTCTTCAACTATAATTTATCGCTCATGATAACCACCAAAACCATGTTTGGGATGATTAAAAATTGAAAACCGATTTCCTGTGGCAACCTCAAAATTTTCCTCATTGCGCTCTATGTGATTATTTTTTAAAGGATATTCCAACTTAAAAAATAAGTGTTGAAATTTGAAATTTCCTCCTTCAAGTATGCTTCTATAATCATCCGTTCAACTGATGCTTTGTTACACACTTTTTTCATTAATTTTTTCATAAATCTCTCAAATAGATACATCCACTTGAATTATATCATCCCTCCACATTTCTCATCAAATGGAAAATGTGATATTAAATATTCCATGGAATCAAAGAGTCACGGTGGGAATATTTTCTCTAATTTATATAAAATTAAAACGAAATAATTTTCCAGCAAACCCAATGAATTATAATTGGAATATACAAAAATATCTCATAAAAAATTTGATATTTCAGTCAATATACCCTAGATTGATGAATTCAACATCCCTCTAAGACCAACACGCAATAATCTGTCAATTATAACCTACAAATCATGATTTTTAACCTGATAGTATGCCAATTTCTGAAACAATAAGACAAATTTTGAGCATTTCCATCTCGTAAACTCAAATATATAATCCATTGAGAGAATAATAATTATTTTTATTTAATAAGTGAGTATTATTCTTTTGGATTCATTACTTGGTGTGATATTTCATCTTCAAATAATTGAAGATTAGGACGTCTGCATATCTGCAGAAGATCTAACTGCGCCTTTAAATTATTTTTTTTCTCACCATGTGTGTCTAAAACAGTATAAAACCTGTTAAAAAAATATTCTTATAAATATGTAATACATATAACATGTGACAAACCAACAAATCAGACCAATATGGATGGTGCCAAAAAATAATCATCTTTATCCAATTATGATCTCTCAAAAAACCATTTATCATTTTCTCATTTATGGTTTTTCTAAAAGTAACATGAGGTAATGAAAGGAAAATAGATTTTACCTAATTAACTAAGAGCATTGTTGTATGTACATCTATTTAAATTTGAACTTTTGTAAAAATAATTTTGATCTTATAAAAAGGGTGATCCGTAGGACAAAACCTCCGATAACAGTCAAAATAAATAACCTTTATCCCATTACTAGGAATAAACCCTTTTTTCTCAACCATGAAGTATAAGAATTATATTAGACCATGTGTACTCCATCCATATGACATACCGTACACCAGAGAATTAACTAATCATCCATATTAATGCAACATTTAATAAAAAATTCAGATATGTAGTAATATCAAATGTAGTCAGACTATTGTTCTATATTGAAATGAACTAATCAATTAGTAGCTTTAAATAAACAACAATATTCTTCTTTGGATATCCTAGAATTAATATCATTAAATATATATATGGTTCCTTCATCAACATCCATGGAGGTAAGCTTTAAGGAGTAATGAAAATAGGACTATAAAAATACTAATTATCATAAACACTAAATGGAAAAAAACCATCAGTAGAAAGGACTAGAAAAATGTTACACAGTTCTAAAGAAAAAGGAGGATGAGTCTGATCAAAATGTTTCCATGAATCAGCATAACAAGGATAATTTAAGCTTTATGTGACAAAAATATTTTATTTATTCCATGTCATCAGCCCTTCTATGTTGTGATATATACATAAACATAGTAAACAAGGTGTAATTGGAAAATATATGAACTGTTTCATGGGAACTCTTTACATTTCCCATTATGCCTCTATATACCTTGATTATCCTCATATTGGAAAATTAACCAATGATTCATAATCACCATAATATAAGAAGTAGTCATTTGAACTTTTTGGGATCTTATGATAACTTAGACCCAAATTATGAACCAAAGGTTTACTTTCACAAAAACTTGCAGGTAATGTATTCACATTCGGGAACAACAAATTAAAAAAAGATAAAATAAGATAAAACAGCTATTAGACATTCCAAAATCTAATTTAATAGCCACAAATTTTTTAACAGATTCATGTTTTATCATCTGGATTCTTGGATATAAGGATTCCCCAGTATATTTTAACAAAATTTAAAACTTTGAAGGTTCTGATTTAGGATTTGGAATATCATTCTGAGTTACTATTTCAAGAATATACGGACCAACCGCCACATGTATTAAATTCTAAAATGATGGATCTAGAACCCAAAAATTTGTATTTTCTAATGAATTATTTTCAATATATTGATATTAAAAAATATAATCTTTCTAAAAATTGGAACATAATAGATGTAGTCTGACATTTTCAAATGTTTTGAATATCATAGGAATAACTTTTTGATAATGAAATTTCATTGTTTCTTTAGAAACAAAACCTGAATTTGAAAATGGAGATGATATAAATGTTTCAACACCATCAATGGAGGCAAGATTTAAATCATATCTTTTTGGATTTTTTTAAATATTTATCCAATCATGATCACGTAATAGATACCAGTGTCTACATCCTTAGTCCACAGTTATCTAAAAAACTTCAACAATGGGAATATTTATTACTAATAATTTTGACTAGTTTCAAATAATTTTTTTTCCATCTTCAAATATTATACTGAATATGAGGAGAGTGATGCAATGGGTTAACACTTCATTACGGGGCCCGTAGAGGTTCAGTGTAGATAAAATAAAAATATTAAATATATTATATAAGACACATGATATTTTTTTAAAATAATATAATATCCCTCTAATGGTGTCTCATATGATAAATCTGTTATCACCATTGGTTCTGGGATGTGATATTTACCCTAGAAACGAAATTACATTTGTTTGCATCAGGTGTTCAGTTACATTGTAGGTGAGGGTAATTAATTTATTATTTTTATTACAATTTACTATAAAAAGTTGTGTTTCTCTTAAATAGTGTCTCATAAGATAAATTGGAGATTAAAACTGGGTTAGAGATGTGGGTTTACCATAGACATGATATTACATTTCTGTGCGTCACCATTGGGTATGAGATATGGATTTTACCTGAGGCGCGACATGACATTTGAATTTATACTAAATATTTCAATTTTTTAACAATTACTCATATCTTTTCTTATAAAAGTTTTGACAAGTTTTATTACTTTACTCATATTTTCAAATTATTAATAATATTTTGTAATTAAAAATTATATTTACTATGTAATAATAATATTTATAAATTAGTAATTAACTACAATAAATTGTTTAATGATTAAAATTAATGTAATTTTTTATTAATTTAATAATCAAATTTACTTTTAAATATGTTTTCATTTTTTCACAAATTATTATTATGATTTTATAATTATCAATAATTTTAACAATTTATTAATAGAAATGACTAATTATTTATTTATTATTATTAGTTATTTAAATTAATACTACATTTTTAATAATTAATATTTTTTATGAATTTTTAAAAAGTCTTATATTTTTTATATTTATCTATAAAGTATTATAAAAAATTATCCAAACTATTATTAACTATGTTTTTAATAAATATTACCATTTTAAATTTTTATTATTTTATCATAAAACCATATATTTATCATTTATAATTTTAAAAATAGTATAAATAACAATCATTTAAAATTTTTTCTTTAAATTATTTATCTCATCATTCCTAAAAAACAATCATTTCAATTTCATTCATATATTATATATATAAATATTTATATAACATAATTAATCATATCTATTTATATAAAATTATTTTTTTATTCTTTTTTCAAATAAATTAACATATTAGATCTATATACATAGATATAAACATACATACATATTTAATATTTATTAATAATATTGAATAATTAATTATTAATTATTATAAATTATGTAAAGTTTAGTATTAATTATTTAATTTATTATTAAATTTTTAATAATTATTATAAATATGTATACCAATGAATTTATAAATAATATAAATACAAAAAACATATGTAGACTCTTTTTTAAACACATATACATATCAAATATATATAAATAAATATATATACAATAAATAATATCTAATATATATATATATATAAAAATATATAATTGCACATTTTCATACATTTTACAATATATATATATATAAACATGTATAAAAACACACATGTTTACACACACATAGACACATACATATATATAATAAAAAATGTTAATAAAATCTCATATGTTTATATACACATATGTTTATGTAGATATTTATATAATCTCACATGTTCATAGATTTTTTTAAAAAATGGAAAAATAACTGCAAATAAATTAAAAAAAATTGAAAAATAACCAAAAATCAATGGGTCATATAGGTCCGACATGATAAATAGAAAAACATGAAAATACTGAACTATATTAACATGAAAATATTAAACTTAGGGTTTTTCAATATACAAATCAAAAAGGTCACTTAGGCCAGATATCATAAATACGCAACCATGAAAATATTGAAAAAATTAAACAGATAAATATTGAATAAAAAATTGTATTAATCATAAATTTCAGATCAAGAATTTTAAACAGATATACTATTAAACAGAGAGTTTTCCAAAATGATGAAATGTAATAAAAGGTATAAAAGTCTAAAATAATGAAAATTAATAGAAGAGGAACTCATTCCACAAAGATTTGAACATAGAACTATTAAAAAATGGTTTAAATGGAGCCTGATGAAGTATAATGGAGGTTGGATGGTCCGATCAGTGGTTCGATAGCATGATAGTGTGGTGGTGTAGCATCACCTGGTGCAACGGAGGGGTGGTGTAGTGGGGTGGAATGGGTGGTGGCATGGTGTTGAGAATGGAGGAGCCGACACTGCCTGAGAGGGGAGGAAGAATAATTTATGAGGAAGAAGAAATAGGAGTCATGTAGGGTTTAATCGATTTTGTTTTGCGACATATTATTTGTAATGAAATTAATTCTATCGCAAATAGTCTGGTTGTGAAATGTATTGGTAGAGTGTAATTAATTTATTTGAAAATACATATGAGAAAAGCGGATTTTTCGTTGGAATTAGATGTTCGTCACATATACTGATCACATATGATTTTGGCACTGAGAGGCAGGAAGGCCCTCCAAAACTATTTGCGACATAATGGTTTTTTGTCATCCCCAATAGTCACTATTTTCAATAGACCGAGTGTTCCATAAAAAATTGTCCGAGTCCTAGGACTATTTGTGACAATTCATTTATCCATTACAAATGACCTATCACAAATAGTCCTTTTTCTAGTAGTGTATGATTGGACTTAGAATAGTTCACGGTTAAGAAATTAAGGATTGTTTGCGTCTACCTAAATAGTGAAAATTAATTTCAATGATTTTTTTATTAAAAAAGTTGTAAGAAGTATAACATTGAATTTAGGAGAATTCTTAGTTGAATACAAAAGTTATTAACATCGTGACATTTATTGTTGGGATGTAAAAGGATTTCAAATAGTACATTCAAAGATTTTAATATTTGGAATATGATTCCTTATTCTCATTATTATTCAAAACTATATTGCTTCCTAGATTTTTTTAAGTTGTAGTTTTGGTGGGAGGATTTTATTAAGCTGTCAAATAGATATGTGGAAGAAATTATATATAGATGTAATGAGTTTAATAGAACTCTTGGAAATTCTGAATCTTAAGGGTGATCTAATAGTCTATTATATATGATTTGTTATACATATACTTATGTATGGTTTTGTTGTTATTTAGATAAATATGTTTAAGGATACAAAATATATCATGTTATAAAAAATAAAATATCCACCTTTTTATTCTTTCATGTGTGGTATATATGTATATATATATATTACAAAGTGAAATTATAATTTTCCTCCTAAATTGTGATTTTGAGAAATCCCAAATGAATGTTCCTCATGGATTAACATATATTGCGATGAAATTTTAAGATTATGGTGAGTAATAATCAAGCATTAAGATATAGAATATGATTATGAGCCTAAAAATAGGTCTTTGTTGGTAGATGGCCCTCAAAGTATACAATATAGAGTGTTATACACTCTATATTTGGTATACATGGGGTGCAATGTTCATATTTTTACATCCTCATACATACGGATGGAGTAATACATTGTATGGGAACCTTCATATTTTAAAACCATTCATACATAATGTAAGATGAGGATATAGACATAGTATGTAGTGGTCTGGTACATTATTAATCATGTTATCAGTATGATCTTGACCAATATTTTATTTTTACTCTCTTAGGATGAGTGTGAAATCTATTGATTTTTTTAGATTAGTCAAGGATATTTATAAACCAACCGATATTACAAATATGATATTATTATTTATTTAGCTGTGGGGTTTGTGTGGTGGTCATCCATAAATGGTAATGACATATGATGTTTTCATTGAATAGACCATTCTATACATAAAGAATAAATAATGTATGAGTAACTATTTTACATCGATAAGCTCAGTGCCCCATGGTTGTCAGACCCCTACTCAAGTAACCAAGATTTAGTGATTACTTTATTACAATGACACAATATATAATGGATCTCACCACGCATGATCAATCGGTATAGGAGTCTTGGTAAACTAGATATATAATTGATTCTCATATTATAATGGAAATATAAAAACATAACATAAGAAACATTATTGAATTAGTTGAATGAATTATAATATTATTATTTATATCTAGGGTATTGTAAAACTAATAAAGGATGATATCAGAAGTTTAGTATGGTGTACCTACAATAGTGGCTATCTTGGGTAAATAAGATTAACCAATATGGACAAGTGGATAGTCAAAAAACCTTCCATTAAATCAAAAACATGAATTCAATAAACATCATGGGGTAATATCAACAATACAACCACATAGATAATTAAAACTTAATTCTTAGTAAAGGAAATTCATAAATTCAGACATTCATAGACTTTCCATCAAGACATCATCCAAGTTATCTGGAATCTTACTCTCAAGGCCCCTCAACTAAGACATAATTCTTAATAAAAAGATATGTTTAAACCAAATACCCATAAAATAGGTAATTCATACTAATTTATCTCATGATAATGTTGATTCATAGAAGGTCAATATATAACTAGGCCCCACATGACACATGCATGTCTTAATAATTTCATTTATTTTGAATCATGAAAACAATTAATTTAAAAATTCCATATAGTTTAGCAATTATTTATATTGGATAAAGAGTACATAACATCAATATTTCCTTGTTAAATTCAATAAACTACTTAAAGAGATTACTTTGACTGATGACGTATAATGAAATAATATATGGATAAAAATCATAAATGTAATTGAAATGATTTTAAATTCATCCATGATGTTAAAAATAATGGCACAAGGGAGAAAAATTATATCCTATGAATAATGGAGATTTATAGAGAACATGATCAAAATAAAGTGAGTTTTATTAATATAAGTTATAATATGTTTTTATTAGAGGATGATATAAGAGCCTATATTTATTAGAAATAGTGGTTTTTTGGAAAACCAAGGATTTAGAAAGAAAATAGAAGCTAGAAATTTGAAATAACTTCCTTGTAACTTCATGTATGAATAGTTTTATAAATAACATCTCATAATTATATTCATTCCTTTTAAAAAATAATATATTATTCGTTTTATATCATTTAAATAAATCTTCCATATTATTGTGAAAACTATTTTAATTGAAAATAACTATGTAAAATTGTAACAAAATACTTAAATCAAATAATAGCTGTAATGGGAAATATATGCATTATTGTAGTGTATGTTAAAAAAATAATTTCAGTCATAGATTTGGTAAAAATTAACACTTTTCAATAATAATAAGAATATTACTATTAAAGCATCTCATAGAATGTAAATCATGGGTAAAATTTAATCTAATAAATAATTGGATATTATTAAAAATATTCATTAATTTTTTTAAATAAAATATAGACATGGATGAAAAAGAGTTTAAAAAAAATTAAAAATATGATTCATAAAAGAAATTTATTTAAAATTAAAATAATTGTTTATTATTGATTCAAAAAGATAAGAAATGGAAAATAAAGACAAAAAACAAAATTATAATTAGGGATAAGATAGTATTTATGTTATAAGAGATTTCGATATTATAATTTTTCTGAAAGAATTATGAAAATAAAAAACGTAGGATATTAAATGAGATCGTAATAAAAATACCATACATTAGGTCTCTGTTTAGTAATAAACATTTGATACTAAATTACAATGAATTAATATTTATAAATAATTTATTAATAATGTTTTTATTCTATATTCAATTTTTAGATTCTTTTTTAAATGGTTTGAAATCCATTCACAGAATAGTTCTTTCTTATATTAACCACTTATGGTTTTTGGATTAATTTATCCAAAATTACTTGTGTATATTGTTCTTGAGTAAATGAAGTATGTAATAATTACATAATATATAGAACATTAATAATTTCATAAATAGTATTTTTATTCATTATAATAAATTTTATAATCATCCACTCTTGGTGGTAATATAAGAAGGAATCACATCACATCATGCAGGTGGTAGTCCATAGGTACATACGAGTGATGTTGTCATTTTACAATAGATGGATGGGTAATACGGTAGATTAAATAATATATTAATAGAATCATAATTATGTAATAAATATAATAAATATTCCATTAATTATACTCTAAAACTATAAAATTAAATCAACAAGGAAAACAATTACAATAATATGTGGAGATGGTATGTCGTATGTACAAACGAGTGATATTTGAATTTTCTTTTGGTTGGAATGAAATTAGAAAATGATTTTTCTATAATAATATCATATTAGTATACTTTTAATAATGTATTAATTATTTTGTGATGGATACAAAAAAATTTAGAATATTTATAAGAAGAAATAAACATTGAATGATTTGGGCGAGATGATTGCCTCTTCTTTGAGATACTGGATTTGGTATATATACTAAGACATCTAATGAAAATATTTGGGTAAGAATTGGAGATTAATAACTATTGGAAGTATTATATTGAGTTTTTTGTGTGTGAATAGTTTGAACTAGTGGACCAATGATTGTGAATAAGGGAGGAGAAGAGGTGAGAATTTATAAGGGAGATAAAGGGAACACAAGAAATTACATAAAAGATATTAATAATAACATCTCATTTATATTGAAATTGGATCCATATATCCATATATTTTTACGATAAGGTTATGATAGAAATAAAACAATCTAATGATATTTAAGAAAGTTTTTTATTTTATCTTGAAGCATTATATAATGATTTTTACCCTTTAAACTCGTTTTACCTTTAACTAAGATGATAAATATTTAACACGGTTAATATTCATTGAATAAAATAAGTTGAAATTGTTTTCCAACATTAGTTTTGATGACACCAAATATGTAATCCATTTTACATGATTAAAAATACAATAAGTTGAAGAATTTATTTTTAATAAAAATTCACAAATCTAAATGGAAACTAGGTTTAGAAAAAAAATTAAGTTTAAAAATGATTTACAGAAAAATAAAGCCTAATTTTGATTATAGGAGAATTAATTGGAGTATTTAAAATAAAATGATAATTATATTTCTTTTAAATAAAATTATAATTTATTGGTACCTTGTAAATAATTAATTATTAGAAAAGAACTAATTATTTTTTATTTAAACAAAAATATTACCATATTTCCAAAATATTAAGAATATATTTATAACTTCATTTTTTTATTTTTATTAATTATATTTCATAAAAAAATATTTTTTCTAGAAAAAATATTTCATAAATATTTATATATTTCTTACATCATTATGAATTCATAAAAGTGATTGTTTTTTTATAAAATTGGTATTTTCACTATTCTCTGAAAAATAAACTATATCTAAAAAATCATAAAAATTCATCCACCTAAAATATTTAGGTGTATGATTATAAAATAAAATTAATTTACTAATATTAAACATTTAAAATTTTTTAATTTCAGTTTTAGTCACATTTTTGAATAATGCTACGTGTATTATGTTATAGTTTCTCTTGAAAGAAAGTCTTTCGAACTATATTTTTATCTCAAGTGTTACATTATTACATCCAATAATTTGATCCAAAAAAATTATACAATGTCGCATTACGAATATATGTGGGTACTTAATAATAATAAATTCATTTAGTTACCACATTACTTATTCTATTTGTGATTTCTCCAAATTACCTTCACCAATCGATTTGTCTGATTCCATAACACTTATTCTCTAGTGTCAAAAATATTGATGGGATCATTAGAGTAAGATAAATTTGTTTCAAAGTATATTTATTCTGAGGGGGAAACATGTGATGGTTTTGTAATGTACTAACTCAATAAAGTGATATTTAATTTATCATGAAGTTTATAGAGGTTAGGTGGAACTTCTAAATCGTAATTCAGTACTCTAGTTCTTTCAATAATTTCAAAATGTCTGATGTAACTTGGACTTATATTACCTTTATTTATGAAACATATAACACCCTTAGATGGTTATAACTTCAAGAAAACTAGAACACCAACTAGAAATTATTAAACCATTCCTTGGCTATCCACATATCTCTTTTTCCACATTTGAGCTACCTTGATTTGAATCTGAATAATTCTCTATCGCCTTTATCTCTTTAAAAGGTTCTAGGCCTAAAATATTACATTCAATAACTTTTTCCAAAAAAAATTAGTGTATGAAATATTTTCTTGTTTAGAAATTTAAATGAAACTAGTTGAATTATTTAATATAAGTAATTATAATAATATAATTATAAAAAAGTAAAATTATAATCCCATGTACCATAAAATTCAAGTTAGAACAACCTTATAATGTATTATAATGTTCGAATAGTAATTTTAAACTATCCATCTATATTAGGAAGATAAGTAGTGCTCAAATATTTCTCATTATTGAGAGACATAAAAAGGCTGAGAATTTTGATGTAAACTATGGTTCTTTATTAGATACAATTGAATGAGGTTCACTATAATGTGTCAACACTTCAATAATATAGATCCATATGAGGTGATTAAGAGGAAAATCTTTTTTTAGTATGGAAATGTGTTAAATTAATGAGGTGATAAATAATAACCCATATTTCATAATTCTTTCTTTGAGTCTTTGGAAATAAAGTAACAATATCTGATGTAATATCATCCCTTTACAAAACAGTTATAGGTAGAGGTTTCATGGATACTTTATTATGTGGTCCTTAAAGATTGACCTATTTACAAACAAAGTATAGTGAAACATAGTCTAATATTTCCCATTTTATATCATCTCACCGAAAATGTTCCCTAAAATCCAAATACATTTTGGTTCTACCATTGTTTATAGTTAAATTTTAGCTATGATATTATTCTAATAATTCTATTTTTAGATCAGGAATGTTTGGAACACCAAAAATATTTTAAAAATTAAATATACATTCTTTAGAGATGATTTCTAAAAACTGTCCATCATTTATAATATTTATTTTCTTTTGAATATTCTTATCATGAAGCTGGTAAATTGTTTTGTTTGAATAATTATGGTTTGGATATCATTTAGAATAGATGGATTGTTTCCCCCTCCTTGAAGATTCCCAAATCCTACTATAATAAATCCCTAAATATAGGAACTTTATACATATAAATTTTAGTTAAAATCCAATAATCATCCCTACTAAATTCACCAACCATCTTATTTTACATCATAGGGTGGTATTGTATTGGGAAATAAAAATCCTTTATCATCACAATCCATAGACTCTACATCACATTAAGGTCTTTCTATGAGAATATGTATTTCAATTTTTTTTGAGCACTTTATATTAAATATTTTCACTATAAAGGTAATTACACCATATATTCAATTATAATAATACATCTACCAAATCAAAATCATAGGTTGGATAATATTTTAATGATTATTTAATTACCATAATGTTTTAGAAATAACTCTACCGTTCTTCAGAAAAAAATAACTAAGTCCCTTTTTGTTGTATCAATATATATCATAATCCCATCCCTTAACGATGTTGAAATTATTACCAATTAATTGACTAATACCCTATCTAATTATATGAAACTTTCTTTACATTCATCTCCCAAATTAAATTAATCCCTTCAGATGCTATCTTTGTTAAAAATCTTTTAAATTAGGAAATATTTTGAAATAATTATTGATTGTAAGATGCTAATCCGAGGAAAATATGTACCTTAATTATAAATGATGGAATTTCCCATTCAATTAACATATTGTTATTTGAATATTCTACTAATATTCCCTATTTATAGACAATATGGTAAGGAAAATGAAATTCATAAATCCCAAATTCTCATTTAATAAATTTTACTTCTAATATTTTTCTCTAAGTTTTATTGTGATTCAAAAATATCTCTTCTAATCCATATAAATTTTAGAGTATATCAACATGTCATTAAAAAATTCCATAATGAAATTATTGAGATAATACTTGAATAATCTGTTCATTATATCTATAAAATAAAGGTATGGATTAGTCAATCCAAAGTGCACTAAAATAAATTTATATTTTCCATACCTCATTCCAAACGCAATATTTGGAATACATTACTTATTTTATAATAGTTGATGATACCTAGAATGAATATTAATATTTGGAAAATACTGATCTCCTTAAATGTGATCAAATAAGTCATCAATGTATGGAAAATGATACTTATTATTTATGTTAATTTCATTTATTTCCTTGTAATTTATTTTCGACCTCATATTCCCATCATTATTCTTAGTAATAAGAATTGGGGTAAACCATGGTGAAACACTAGGTCATATAAATCCATTATCACCAAAACTCTGAATATTTTTTTTAGTTCCACTAATTTTACTTTATCTATCTTGTAGGGAGTCTTAGATATTGGTTTTTACTTAGGGATGCGATCAATAAGAAACTCAACTTCAAGATTAGGTGGGTCACTATGTAGTTATTTAGGAAACACATAAACATATTTTAGAACAACCAGGACATCATTGTTTTATATATACCACCCCCACTATTAGGTTGTATTTTCTATTTTTCTCTAAGAATATCATTAATAATACCTAAATGAGGTGGATCCTGTCAGGATTCAGATGATGTAGACTCCCCTCTAAAGATAATGGATTCTATATCTCCAATATGAAACATAATATCCTATTATTGGAAATATATTTTTTAATTTATAATTTGTGAGCTTATCCATATATAGGATTATATCAAATTCAACCATATATATAAAATAATGTTTTCAAATAGGGATTGTCTATGAGTTATATAATGGGTATTGAGTGACACATCTATGTTGTAATAATATTTCCGCTTAGTGTCTTGATAGACAAATACCATTTTAAGGATATAGGGAAATATATTATTTTCTTGGAAAACATGGAAGATATAAAATATTGTGAAAACCTAGAATAAAATAAATCGTTAATAAATTTTTTTATGATCTATATACCTTCTACCAAATGTTTTGGAATTTCACCCACAACTATTGTAAGCGTATAAGTATCGCCTTCTCAACCTGTTCGTTTTTACGGAAGGCTTCGTTGATGGATAAGAAATTAGTTTGAAAAATTTCCCATCAATTTATAGATTAATAAATATATATTAGGGTATTTTAGATTTCCCTTACATCCATGACCCACACGACCCTTTTCTCAGCCCTTGAAATAAACTCATATCCCCGTTAATCATGTACCTCAGTGTTTCATTCCACAGTTTTCACATGCTATAAATATTATATTATATTTATTCTTCTTTAAAATATTTTTTTTGATGGTACCTAATTGCTCTATTCTTCTCATGGTTTACCTTAATGATATAAAATATATAGAAATATTTATATATCTTAATGGAACATGATACTATATCATTGTGTAATAAAAATATTTAAGAAACCATCTCCCTTTAGAGACTCAGCTTCAACCCATCAAAGAAATGACCAATCTTTTTTTTATATTATGAATGAAATACATAACATAACTATATAATATTTTTAGGTTACCCTTATTGTACGAAACACGTTATTCTTTTTAATGGTTTAATGTTAGGGAATTCTCATTTATTTTATATTGTTTCTCACCTAGAAATTATATCTCATTGAATATATCTTTAAAAGTTATCTACTCTATAATTACTATTTCATAAACCTCTTTAGTAAAATAGATCAATTACCAGAATTTAATGAAAAATCCATTCATATAATATACTTATAGAATAACCTTTTCCTGTTAATTAATTCCCAATAATAGAAATATATTTTTAGGGACTTAATCTATTGATCAGCTACTAATGGATCAGTAGTTCTGTTAAAAGATGGAGGCTTCTATCCTATGAAGTGATCGAAAAAGGTAATTTGTGCATTGTAAAAAATGTTTCCATATATAGGAAAGGTTATTCCTCATAACAAAATATAGATTCGCTAATATATCCAAGATCTTACTCTCTCCAACACCTACTGTATTGTCTTTATCTGTTGGGAAACACAAACATTTAATAAGAGTGTTTATTATTTTCCTTCCACTTGGATTCATGTCTATAAAATGATACAAACTGAATTATCGCATAATCATCAGTAATATTAATCCACAAAAAATCCCTATAATTCTGAAGGGTCCAAAATACCCGAAGGGATTTTTATAATTATCATATTGGCTATGTTAATTTGAAATCTAGCTTCCAATATTCAAAAAAAAACATTCTATGAAACTAACTATAACACCCGGAATCCTATAAACCAAATCCATTATTTAATTTATTACATTGGTACACAATTCAAGGGATCCGACAATAAAGGATTGAATAGTTTAATTTTATTAGAAAACTAGATTCATGAATGATTCCCATATTACCTTGGAAATATAAAAAACATGACATAAGAAACATTCATACATCTATTAAATAATTCAGAATACACTTCTTAAAATCCTTTGGTAAAGAATGAAAATAATGGTTGATGTTAGAATCTCAGTAAGGGTTTAAAGACCCGTAAATTTCAAGGTATTTTTTTTCTTAATTATCTTTGGGATTTTACGAGTATGAAGTATCTAACGGCACCTGATTTCGAGGCCCGGTGTGCCCGGAATCAATTTCCAAAGTTTATCTCGGGTACGTTCAGTGAACGAACAAGCGAGTTTTCCTAACTTTTGAACTGGTACTCGGAATAGAAGATAGAGGGCACTGATGAAACCATAGCATCAGTTTTTTCTTTGGAAGACCTATCGTAGAGTTGCGTTAGCTCATAATTAGTTGTTTAAAAAAGGGGGATTAAGAATAAAGTGAAATAAAAATCGTATTACAATTTTTATTCCACATTCTTAAGTTTCTTAGACCATGTGAGGGAGTTGGGGTGGGAACCAGTGATGTTCTAACCCCCCTTGAGAGGACTTAAGATGAGGTGGGGCCCACACGAGTCCCTACCTTTTCATTTTTCATTAAATCCTTTTTAAAACCTCTTTTGTCATTAAAGTTTCCAACTTAACACTTCAATTAATTTTAACAAGTTATGTTTAATTAAATGAAATGAATTAAATTATGAATGTTTGAATTTTTAAAAGTGTTGAAAAAAGTAATAAAATAAGGCTAAAGCCTTATTTTATTTTTGTTACTTCGTTTTGTCGAGAGAGGGAGAGTTCTACCATCGAAGAACTTCATCTTCCTCCTTGAAGAACGCGAAGAACACTGAAAATACTTCCTTCATTCTTTTTCCCATGAAAAATTAAGGGAGACACTGTTTCACCTCAGACAATAATCGTCAACGTGTACGGAGCCACACCCCACGATGTCGTTTTCTGCGACGCTCATCCATCGTCAACTCGTTATCGAGGTAGGGGTTTGATTTTGTTCGTGAATATTATTTTCCGTTCATCGTCAATTTCTTTGGGCCGCTTGTTATCAATTTAACAGGAGGAGGTTGGATGGCACGAACAGTGCCGACCCTCCTCCCCCTTTGTTGTTGTTTTTGTTGCGGCTTGAAAGAAGGTGGCACGGTGCCACGACACCGTACAGAAACTTGGAGGAATGCGTCGAAGAAGCGCGATGCCATCACACCGCGCCAGAGAACCACGAAGAGACCGCGGCCAGAGTGGGGCCACATCAGAGGGGCGCGGTGCCGGCGCGCCGCGCCGGTCGGACCAAGGCCACACCCTTCGGCTGTGGCGGAGCAGGGGGCGGCGGCCGGAACCACCGGCCGCTGGCGCATCGGAGGGGCGGGACCACGGGGCCCCGCGGCGGCGGCACCGGATGGCCTGCCGGGCCGACCGTTCGGAGAAGGTCGGGGGTCGTAACCCCCAGCTGGAAAAAGAGGGGCCCCCATGTGGGGGCCGCCATTTCAAAATAGGGGGGCAGCGCGCCCCTCCTTCCGCGACAGCTCAACCAGTGCCGAGCTGGCCACATGGTCCGCACCCGCACCATGCCAACCGACCGCTGAGGGCGAGCCCGGCCGCGCCGTCTGGGCCGGACCGCCCAGGCCGAGCCGGGCCACACAGGCGGGTCCGGGCCACGTCGTTAGGGCCAGGCTGTGCCCAGCGGGCCGGGCCGCACCTTAACGGGCCGGACTCGGACCCGGGTCGGGCCGACCCAGTTCGGGCCGACCCAGGGGGTCTTGGGCCAGGTCGGTCCGGGCCGAAAACCCCCTAAAACCGGACAGGTTCGTTTAAATGCCCGTAAATGGGATATGGACCTCTGATCGATGTACCGTTAGTTGAAATATGATCCTTGGATCGAGATGGGCATTTTGGTATATTACAATGATGTTTTTGGAGAGCTTTTGGTACGACCAAGTTGGTTCGAACACGAAACCAACCGGTACCTCAGAGCAGAAACCCTTATAACTTGAGCTCCAGATGGCTGATTGACGTGCCGTCAACTTTTTTGGATTCCTATTAGTGAGATGGACCTTTTGTCTTACTCCGCTCGGGGTTTGGATGCAGTTGGAGTGCGGTCAGGTTTGTTATGACTTAAAAACCAACCGGCCCCTGGAACGAAAAATCCAATAACTCTCAGACCGGGCATCCGATTAACGCGCCGTCTGTCACGTTGAATTCCTTTTGTCGAGACGGAACTTTGGGATACATAAAATCCGAACTACGTGTCAGATGATCTATTGACCCCCCTTGTATCATGGAGCGGACCCTACCAAAATCGAGCATGCTTTGTGCAGGAACCCTAGAGCTGGCTGCGACTACGACGACGATGACGACTGCACTGAAATCCTCTGTGGGTTCGGCAGCGCCGAAGACTGCACTGAAATACTCCGTGGGTTTGATATCGATGTTGACCGTAATGAAATCCTTTGTGGGTTTGATGATGATGACTACTGTTCTTGTATCCTACGCGGGTCTGGAAGTACTACTGTTCTTGTATCCTACGTGGGTCCGACAGTGTTTGACTCTATTCTTGTATCCTACGTGGGTCTGGCAGAGTATATGGTCTTGTATCTTATGTGGGTTCGATAGATTAGCTGGTCTAGTATACTACGTGGGTCCCAACGTAGATTAATCAGTGGCAACATCTGATCATCTCTATCACCTTACGAAGAAGTATACCCATGTGAGCCGAGTCTTGACTTTCAATCATTATCTTCAATATGATTGAATTTCATCCTATATGGATTGTTTTATGATTTCTTGTGTGTATTGGGTTGTAAAATCCTATGTGGACGTGATTGAACTTGGGATCGGATGTAGGAGCCGAACTGGAATTGATGACTTAGGTATATGTATGTGCATATACCTAAGTAGTGTTGGATGTTACTTCGTGATTGTATCTTTCTTTTGTGGATTATCCTTTGTGGATTCTGGGAGACCTTCGGGGGTCTCGGGGTCCCTACTGATTAGTGTATACTCACCCTTGCATGGGCTATTCCCGCACTACGTTGTGTTGGATGCAGACGATAGACAGTGCTGATCGTGGTTGAGGCTTGTGGAGAAATTGGTACCTGGAGGTGGACCACTGGGCGGGACGTACACGGATCGGACGACTAGACCGGAGGAGCTGAGGAGGCTATATATACCCACCCTTCAGGTGGGACATCCAGTGGATGGCTCGACGTTGCTGCTTTACATTCAGTTGTTGTACTTTCTTTCCAGTTGTACTTTACTTTCATTTTGGGTTTGTATTCTGGCCCATTTACTTTCTGTACTTACTATTGTACTCATTTTACTTAGTGTTTTCTTCATTTGGCTTACTCTATGGTCTTTGTTTACTTTATAAAGACAATGCCTTACCCTTTTTGTCAGGATTTACACCTTGGTGGGAGTAACCATCCCCTATCATATGGAAGGTGGGCTTGGGGTAGTCACGACACGAGTCCTGAGGACGGGTCGTGACAAATTGGTATCAGAGGAGTTCAGTTCTACCGCAGAACTCAGGACTCTGATCTTCCTTCTATGTGAAGAAATAGTGTTAAGGGTATTGAATGTGGTTATCAGTCTAGGGAGTCCAGTATTGGTGTGGCAGCCGATGTATCCGTACACCAAGACCCTTGCTTTTGATTTCCGACTCAATGCATTAAAACATTGATTGCATGTGTGTTTCAAAAGTTTTCATTGTGATTACTTTGTGTCAGCTCACCAGATATACTGTTTTGACCGTGGCACACCTATATCTTTTCAGGATGTCCCCATGATGGTAGCCAGCTAGGGTTCAGAGCTTTGTGCGAGACGACAACCCACCGAGCGACGAGGCCTTGGTGCAGGGCCCTTTTTCAGCGGAGGCACCGGCGGTACCTCTACCCACCGAGCCACCAATGCCACCAGCCCCAGCCGCTGAGAGTGAATGTACCCTTAGTGCAATACATGAGTTTCAACATCAGAGACTTCCCTGGTTCCACGGGGAGACAGACCCTCCAGCAGCTGAGGATTGGATGGAGGCTGTAGTTCGAGTTTTCAGGTTAGTGGGGACACCAGCAGACCTCATGGTGATCCTTGCAGCGAGCCTCCTACACGCGGCATTAGGCAGATGGTGGGGCATGATTCTCTAGGTGCACGATGAGGCATATCTCTTCTGGACGAACTTTGAGAGCCTCTTCTACTCGGAGTTCGTCCCAACCAATCTCCGTGCAGTGCGCATCCAGGAGCTACAAGAGCTGCGGCAGGGCAGCATGACAGTCGCCCAGTACTCGGCGAGATTTACCGATCTGTCGCGTTATTTGACGGACATGGTACGGGACCCATTCTTATGGGCTCGGACCATCGATCAGGGACTGAGGCATGGGATCGGGGCATCGATGATCTACCTCAGCATTCCGACACATGCAAGAGTACTGGAGTTAGCCCTTCTCACAGGGAGTTTTCTTGCTGAGCTTACACCAGCAGCGAGACCTACTGCAGGGTGGCACATAGCAGAGTCGTATGTGGATGGAAGTTGAGGAAAATCACAGGGGTCCAGGCGGACCAGACCATTAGGATGATGACCTCAGGATACTGGATCAGAGGTGCGGGGGACCCGACACAGAGCCAGCCTTCCGAGGAGCATTAAGTGCTACGCATGTGCCAGGCAGGGCCACATGGCTCATGACTACCTGACTCGTCGTGCAGAGGAGCAACGGATGGTTGAGTGGCCACCCAGGCAGAGGCAGAGGGTCGACCATGGTGGTCTGCAGGGAGCCAGCAGACGAGGCAGAGGATTTGGACGAGCAACAGGTGGTGGGTGATGCTTTGAGGCTTTACCACCACCACCACTAGGAGGTCCACCCTGAACACATGGAGGTGAGGGAAAGAGGCAGGTTCAGGTTCAGGGAGCGGAGGCCTACGACCACGGTGCGCCAGAGATGATTTGAGGTACAATATATGTCTACTCCACCCTTGCTGTAGTTCTTATAGACACAGGATCGAGTCATTATTTTATTGCCACTGCCTTTGTTCGGAGCTCGGAGATTCCGACGAATCCGTTGGCTCGATCCTTACGTCTAGAGACTCCAATGGGAGCAGAATTGATGATTACGAACCGGTGCCGACAATGTGAGCTTACTCTAGGAGGCTAGAGCTTCAGCTGAGATCTTCTTGTAGCGGCGTCGAGGCCTTAAGATGTCATCATGGGCATGGATTGGTTATCTACAGTCCATGCTCAGATTGACTGTATTAGGCGCAAGGTGCGGTGTGTTCGCACCGACGGGAGCATGTTCACCTTCACTGACGAGAAGGGAACCTTTGCAGCGTAGGACGGACTCACGCAGAGGAGAGGACATCCCATCACTCATCAGTTGGATAGCCTCATCCTAGGAGCAGTTGACGTGTGAAGTTCGAGTTTTCCTGTAGTGGTGGATAAATATGCAGACTTTTTTCATGACGACGTTCCAGTACAACCTCCTCATAGAGAGGTTGACTTTTATATTGAACATTACCCCAGGACAGCCTCGATATCCACTCAAGCACATCGGATGGCTCCCGCTGAGCTTCAAGAGCTATGGGTAGATCTGGAAGACTTGAAGGGAAATGGATTCATCCGACCCAGTGTTTCACCCTAGGCTTCCCTGATTTTGTTCTCCAAGATGGTGGACGGGAGATTGCGACTGTTTGTCAACTATCGTCGCCTGAGCCAGGTTACCGTGAGGAACAAGTATCCGCTACTGAGGATTGATGACCTCTTCGATCAGCTCAAGGGAGCACGGTGGTTCTTGAAGATATATCTTAGGTTAGGCTATCATGAGCTCAGAGTTTGGGATGAGGATGTGCAGAAGACGGCCTTCAGATGTCGGTATGGACACTATGAGTTCTTGGTGATGCCTTATGGCGTGAAAAATTCTCCAACAGTGTTCATCAGTCTCATGAACAGGATATTTCAGCCATACATTGATCGATTTGTCGTGGTCTTCATCGAAGACATATTGATATACTCGACCACTGAGGAGGAGCAAACCCACCACTTACGGGTTGTACTGGACACACTCAGAGAGTACCAGCTTTATGGTAAGCTCTCAAAGTGTCAGTTATGGTTACATGAGGTCCACTTCTTGGGACACGTCAACTCTGAGGTGGGAGTTGCAGTGGATCCTATGAATATCGATGCAGTGCCAGCTTGGGATCCACCCAGGAGTGTGAAGGAGGTGCAGAGTTTCTTATGGATAGCTGGGTACTACCGTAGATTCGTGCTAGACTTCTCCAGAGTTGCGACACCGCTCTCAGATTTCACGAAGAAGGGGAAACCCTTCATGTGGTTAGACAGATGTCAGCAAAGCTTCCAGGAGCTGAGACAGAGGTTGACTAGCACACCTATCTTGAGGCTACCGGAGGGGGGAGTAGGGTATATAGTCTACTGCGATGCATCAGGGACGAGACTCGGATGTGTCTTGATGCAGGAGCAGGCAATGATCACATATGGATCATTACAGTTGAGGCAGCATGATTAGAACTACTCTACCCATGACTTGGAGTTAGAAGCACTGGCCATCTCTTTGAAGATGTTGCGACACTATCTGATGGGTGAGCGCTTTATAGTCTACTCTAACAACCAAAGTATTAGGTACATCTTCTCGCAGAAGGACATGAATTTGAGACAACGACAGTTGCTCGAGTTCCTGCAGGACTATGAATTTGAGATAGTCTATACTCCTGGAAAGGGGAAGGTAGTAGCCGATGCTCTCAGAAGGTGGACAGGCATTTAGCTACTTGGGGAGGCGATAAAGGAGCTAGCCTCTTTGCAGATATCCTTCGTGGATAGAGATGGAGTTGCTTTTCTTCAATCACTCACAGTCACTCCTCCACTTTTTCAGCGGGTCAGAGAGGCACAACATGGGGACATTGAATGTGAGATGCCGCGTGCACAGATATCCTCAGGACATGCACCTGATGAATTCTCTCTAGGAGGAGGGAACATCGTTCTTTTCAGAGGATGTACCATGGTACCAGCTTCATTGCAGGAGGAGGTTCTGAGAGAGTTTCACACTTCCCCTTTAGTGGTACATCCAGGAGTGATGAAGATGTACCATGATATTAGACGTCAGCACTGGTGGCTGGGTATGAAGAAGGCTGTACCAGAGTTCATTTCTCAATGCCTCACCTGCCATCAGGTGAAGGCGGAGCACCAGGTACCAGCAGGATTGGTACAACCCTTGGAGGTCTCAGAGTGGAAGTGGGATGAGATATCTATGGATTTCGTGACTGTAATTGCACGTACTTCTAGAGGTCATGACTCCATTTGGATGATTTTCGACTCACTCACCATGTCGTCCCACTTCTTACCCATCAGAGAGCAGGGCTCAGTGGAGAGCTTGGGACGCCTCTACGTTGAGGAGATTGTACGGCTTCATGGTATGTCATTATATATCATCTCTGATGGAGATGTTCGCTTTACTTCCCAGCATTGGAAGGGGTTTCAAGAGGAATTAGGGACGAAACTACGTCTGAGCACCGCCTATATCCCTCAGAAGGATGGTCAGACAGAGAGGTCCATTCAGACCCTCGAGGACAGGCTCCGTGCGTGTTTCCTCAACTTTGGTCGTAGCTGGGAGGACCACCTACCCTTGGTGGAGTTTGCGTACAACAACAGCTACCACTCCACCATCAGGATGGCACCAAACGAGGCATTGTACGACCGACCTTGACGATCACCGCTGTCCTGGATAGACATTGGGGAGTCAGCACATGTGGGACTGGAGATGGTCCAGGCCACGACAGAGAAAGTCCAGGTCATCCAAGAGCGGATGAGGACATTTCAGAGCCGACAGAAGTCTTATGATGACAGGAGGCGGAGACCGCTAGAGTTCGAAGATGGAGGCCATGTCTTCTTGCGGGTCTCACCTCGACTTGGATTAAGGAGATTTAGCCGAGGTGGCATGTTATCTCCACACTTCATCGGACCATTCCAGTTTCTCAGTAGGATAGGTGAGGTGGCTTATCACCTGGCTCTACCACCTTAGTTTCACCAGGTGCATGGCGTCTTCCACGTATCTCAGCTGAGGAGATACGTTCACGACCCGCCGCATCTCATCGACCATGGGGAGATGGACCTTGATGATGGGGAAATTTTTGCAGAGGTCCCAGTGGAGATCGAGGATCTACAGGAGCGGGTCCTACGTGGGTGGTCGATTCCTCTAGTGCGCATCAGGTGGCAGCACGAGAACCTCCAGGACAGCACTTGCGAGAGAGAGTCTTAGATGCGTGCTTAGTACCCTCATTTGTTCCCCTAGATTGTGATGTATCTTTACGGGGACGTAAAGCCTTGAGGTGGGAGTAGTGTAAAGACCCATAAATTTCAAGGGAATTTTTTTCTTAATTTTCTTTGGGATTTTACGAGAACGCGGTATCTAACAGCACCTGATTCTGAGGCCTGGTGTACCCGGAATCAATTTACAAAGTTTAGCTCAGGTACGTTCAGTGAACGAACGAGTGGGTTTTCCTAACATTTGAACCGGTGATCGTAATCGAAAACTAAGGGCACCGATGAAAGCGTAACGTCGTTTTTTGCTTAAGAAGACCATTCTTGGAGTTGCTTTTGCTCGGAATTAGTTGTTTAAAAAAAGGGGATTAAGATTAATGTGAAATAAAAATCATGTTACAATTTTTATTCCACATTTTTAAGTGGTTTAGCCCTTGTGAGGGAGTTGGGGCGGGACCCACTGATGTTTTAACCCCCCTCCAGAGGATTTAAGATGAGTTGGGGCCCACATGAGCCCCCACCTTCTCATTTTTCCTTAACTCCTTTTTAAAACCTCTTTTTTCATTAAAGTTTCTTACTTATCACTTCAATTAATTTTAACAAGATATGTTAAATTAAATGAATTGAATTAAATTATGAATATTTGAATTTTTAAAAGTGTTGGAAAAAGTAATAAAATAAGGATAAAGCCTTATTTTATTTTGGTTGCTTCGTTGTGTCGAGAGGGAGAGTTCTACCATCGAAGAAATTCATCATCCTCCTTGATGAACACGATGAACACCAACGCGCCTTCCTTCAATCATTTTCCCGCGAAAAAGGAAGGGAGACGTCGATTCACCTTGGACTATCTCCGTCAACATGTATAGAGCCACACCCCATGATTCCATTTTCTGCGATGCTCATCGATTGTCAACTCCTTATCGAGGTAGGGGTTTGATTTTGTTCCTGAATATTCTTTGTCGTTCACCATCAATTTCTTTGGCCCGCTTGTTTTCAATTTAACTGGAGGAGGTCGGACCGCACGAACACGGCAGACCCTCCTCCCCAAATGTTTTTGTGTTCATTGCGGCTCGAAAGAAGGTAGCGCAGTGCAACGACACCATGCGGGAACTTGGATGAATGAATCGATGAAGCGCGGTGTCGTCGCGCCGCGCTGTTGAGGCCGAAAGAAGCCGCGGCCGGAGCGGGGCAGCTGCAAAGGGGCGCGATGCCGTAGCACAGCGCCAGAGAACCATGAAGTGACCGCTTCCAGAGAGGGGCCACGGTGAAGTGGCATGGCGCCATCGCACTGTGACAGAGCAAGTAGCGGCGACCAGAACCGCCGGCCGCCAGCGCGTCGAAGGGGCGGGACTACGGGGTCCCGCGGCTGCGGCACCGGGCGGCCAGCCGGGCCTGTTGTTCAGAGAAGGTCGGGGGTCGTAACCCCGGATGGAAAAAGGAGCGGACCCCACATGGGGGCCATGATTTCAAAATAAGGGGAAGCCCCCCCCCCCCCCCTTCGGCGATAGCTCGGCCAGCGCCGACCTGGCCACGCGGGCCGCACCCGTGCCAGGCCAACCGGCCGCCTAGGACGGGCCGGGCCGCACAGGCCGGGCCGGGCCGCGCCGGCGGGGCTGGGCCGCACCCTTCTAGACCGGGCCATGCCTTATCGGGCCAGAACCGGACCCGATTCGGGTCAACCTGGTTCGGGCCGACCTAGGGGGTCTTGGGCCGGGTCGGTCCGCACCCAAAACCCCCTAAAACCGGACATGTTCGTTTAAATGCCCGTAACATGGGCTACAGACCTCCGATCGATGCACCGTAAGTTGCAATGTGATCCTTGGATCGAGGAAGTCATTTCAGTATATTAAATTCAAGGTTTCAGAGAACATTGGGTATGGACGGGTTGGTTCGAACATGAAATCAACTGGGCCCTCAGAGCAGAAACGCTTATAACATGATCTCCGGACGTCCGATTGACATGGTGTCAACTTTTTTGGATACCTCTTAGTGAGATGGACCTTTTGGATTACTCCGATCAAGGTTTGGACACAGTTTTAGTGCATTCGGGTTGGTTTTTACTTAAAAACCAACCAGACCCCTCAAACAAAAAAGCCAATAACTCTCAGACCGGGCGTCCGATTGATACGCCGTCTATCACATTGAGTTCCTTTTGTCGAGACGGTACTTTGGGATAAATCAAATACAGGCTACATGTCAGTTGATGTATCAAACCCCCTTGGCTCATGGAGCAGACCCTCCTAGAATCGAGCATGCTCTGTGGAGGAACCCTAGAGCTGGCTGCGACTGCGTCGACGATGACGACTACACTGAAATCCTCCACGGGTTCTATAACGACGATGAATGTACTGAAATCCCCCGTGGGTTCGGCAGCGATGACGACCGTACTGAAATCCTCCATGGGTTCGACGGAGATGACTACTGTTCTTGTATCCTAAGTGGGTCTTGCAGTACTACTGTTCTTGTATCCTACATGGGCCCGACAATGTTTGACTCTGTTGTTGTATCCTACGTGGGCCTGACCGAGTAACTGGTCTTGTATCCTATGTGGGTCCGACAGCTTAGCAAGTCTAGTATCCTATGTGGGTCCCATCTTACATGAATCAGTGGCTACATCTGATCATCTCTATCACCTTACGAAGAAGTATACCTTTGTGAGCTGAGTCTTGACTTTCAATCATTGTCTTCTATATGATTGACTTGCTTCCTATGTGGATTGTGTTGTGCTTTCCTATGTGGATTGGGTTGTACTATCCTGTGTGGATGGGATCAAACTTGGGCTTGGTTGTTGGAGCCGAACTGGAATTGATGACTTAGGTATATGTATGGAAATATACCTAAATAGTGTTGGATGTTACTTCGTGATTGTATCTTTCTTTTGTGGATTAACCTTTTTGGATTCTGGGAGACCTTCGGGGGTCTCGGGGTCCCTACTTAGTTGCGTATAATCACCCCTGCATGGGCTATGCCCGCACTACGTTGTGTTGGATGTAGACGATGGACATCGCTGATCGTGGTGGAGGCTTGCAGAGTAGTCTATACCTGGAGGTGGACCACTGGGCGGGACGTACACGGAGCAGACAGCTGGACCTGAGTAGCTGAGGAGGCTATCTGTACCCACCCTTCAGGTGGGACATCCAGTGGATGGCTTGACGTTTCTTCTTTACTTTCCATTGCTGTAATTTCTTTCCAGTTGTACTTTTATTTCAGTTTGGGTTTGTATTCTGGCCCATTTACTTTCCGCACTTACTATTGTACTCAGTTTACTTAGTGTTTACTTCATCTATCTTACTATGTGGTGTTTGTTTACTTTATAAAGGCAATGCCTTCCCCTTTTTGTCAGGATTTACGCCTTGGTGCTAGTCGCCAGCCCTTGGCCTATGAAAGGTGGGCTTGGGGTAGTCACGACACGAGTCTCGAGGATGGGTCGTGACAAAGGGGTACATACAACAAACACAATCATGAGTAAATAAAACATAATAAATATGGTAGAGTTGATATTTACATCATAATACATTCAATCAATTACTTGAGATCAGTGAATATCCATGGATAATATCATTATAGTAATCCAATGGAAGATAGAAAAAAAAATTAATGAATGAAATGAATAAATCTATAAATTCTTGAACATTCCATTATGGAATCAACCAAGTTATAAATAATCTTATCGTTACGGGTTCTCAACTAAGAAATCATTCTTAAAAAATTTGTAGGTTTTATCCAAATTCATATAAAACATTACATAACTTCAGTTTTGTGTCATGTGAACTATCAATTCATTAAAGAGATATTTATAATCAGTACCCACTTATCACATAGACATATTATGAATTACTCATATTTTTATTCATCAATATAATTAATTCTCAATATTTATTATAATTAAAAAGTATGAATATTGAATCAAGAACATGGAACATAAATATTTCCCAAGTAATTTAAATAACATTCTTAATAAAATTATATCAACTAAAATTGTATATAGAAATGATATATATTTAAAACATCATTAAATTAATATAAATAATTATTAAGTCATCCCTGATATAAAAAATATAGTCTTGTTAGAAAAAATAATGTTTAATAAATAATGGAGAGTGATAGAGAACATGTTCACAATAAGGCGAGAAATATCAAAATAAGGAATAATCCATTTTTAGAATAGGATGATAGAAGATAATAAATTAATTAGAAATGATTTTTTAAGAAAACCAATCACTTTGAAAATAAAATAAATGAAATAAATTAGAAATAACATCTTGTAAATTTAGGTAATAATGATGTTATAAATCAATTTTCAAAATTATTTTCCTTACCTAAAGAAAACAATTTCATTTTCATTTGAATAATTTTTTAAAAAAACTAAAAAATATTGATAGTAATATTTTTAATAATAGAAACCATTAAATATTTTACTGGAGGATTCAATGTATAAATTTTTCATGATATCTAGAAAATACATTCGTGTGTTGAATGTTGAAGTAAAGATTCCATTCACTCCTTTGGTAAGAATTACCACCTTTTCAAAATGAATATAAGATCCATTTTAAGACTTTTTTTATAAAAAGTAAAAATGAGGTAAAATTTAATTTAGTAAATAATTATATAATATAAAAAAATATCATTTAAAACATGATTATGAAAAACTCTTTAAGGAGGAAAAATAGTTTGAAGGAAAAAATTCAAATTTTTTAAAGTAATACTCTTAAATGTTACTTAATTATTCATTGATGATTAAATAAGATAATTAATGGAAGATAAACACCTAAAACCCAATCATAAATATAAGAGAACAAAATAGATGGGGTTTATTAGATTTTGATCATATAATTATCCAAATGGAAATATGAATATAAACAATCCCGAAATAAAATGAGATAATAATAGAAATCCCTTACCTACGGTTTTTGTTTAGTTATATGTATTGAATCCTATAGTATAATGAAAGTAATTTTATTAAACACATTATTAATAATTGTTATCATCTATATTCGATTTTAAGGTCCTTTTATGTCAATTTTAAATCCATTTATTGAATTTTTCTTACTTTCATTGACTACTTAAGGTTGTTCGGATAATTTATCAAAAATTACTTTGGTATATTTTCATTATTAAAGGAGTTATTTAATTATTTAGTTATCTCCAAAATGTTAATAGTTTTAGGGAATTTTTTTATTCATAAATAATGTTTTATAATAATCCATTCGTGGTGGTAGAAGAAGAATGAATCACATTACTTATTGGAGGTGGTAGTCCAAATGTATGCTTGAACAACATCGCCATTTTATAATAGATGTAAGTGTAATAATGTATATGATATCATGTATTTTTTGTAATCACAATTATTTCATTAATATAATATTTTTTCCCTTAATTCCACCTCTATAACAATCTTTGTAATATTGTGAAAAAAAGAATTACACATATTTGTGGAGACAATAGGTCATACATACACATGTGTGATGTTATTGTTTTCCATCAGATGGAAAAGAGGTGGGTTGTACCATAATAATAAAATCTCTTATATTAGCTATACTAGATTAATTATGTTAATAGTGATAAAATAGATTTAGAGAAAGTATAATAAGGAATTTAATTTGAAAGAGTCAGGCGAGACGATTACCATTTCTTTAAGATACCTCTTTTGGGTGGTATTAGGTTTAGAAATGAACCTCAATAATGAAGGGAGGTAAGATTATAAGGCTTTTGTGTAGGCATTTTTCATGATATAGGTCATAATTATTGCAAATATGGGAAGATATATGTTCCATTTTATATGTGGGGGGAGGGAAACACTTGTAATTAATTAAAATATTTCAATAAAATAAATTCTTCTTCTTGTGAATGGGGATCCAAATTATCATATATTCTATGTTGACAAGGGAAAGGTCAGAATACAATCATCAAATGGTATTTAGGTAAGTATGTTGTGTTTTTTTTGAGGTAATATCACTTTATTATTAACACTTTTAACCCATTTTACCATTAAATTAGGGAATAAATATTTCCTATAGTTACTATTCATTATGAAAAAAAATTTAAAGTGAACCTATTACAAAATACTAACTATTATGATTATAAAATGGAATATATTATACCCGATTGAACTCATAGAATTTTAAGAAATTACTTTTAATATATGTTCACACAACGCAATGAAATCCATTTTTTGAAAAATGTTTGTTTTAAGAATAAAAAAGGTTTCAATGTAAAATAAAGGATCATATTGATTAAAAGTGTATTAATTGAATTTTTTTTAAAAGGATAATACTTTTTATTTTTGAAAAACCAAAACTGAATGGTACCATGTAAATACTATTTTAATAGTAATGAACTAGAAGTATTTTCTATTTCAACGAAAACATTACTTAGATTTCCAAACATTTAAGAATATATTTTAATGTTAGAAATTATATTTTTTAAAAGCATTATATTAATTCTTAACTATATATTTTTTCTATAAAAATTATTTATGATCATTCATGTAATTCATACACCATTATAATTTCATAAAATTTACATTGTTTTTGGTAAAATCACTAATTTTCATTATTCACCCAATAATAAACTATATATGAAAAATATCATAAATTGATTCAAAGATAATTATTTATTGATGAATTAAATAATGAAATTAAATTCTTTAATTTTAATTTATAAAATTTGGAATGTATGTTTTTAAAGCATTATTGAATAAATCTATGTGCATTATGCTATTGTTTCTTTAGAACAAAAGTCATACATACTATAATTGAATATAAAATGTTAAATTATTCCCAAAAACACAATCATGTTAGAAATATATATATATCACTTGATTAGTATATGTGGGCAGTTTTTTGTCATAAATTGATAAGGTTCCTACATTGACTCTTTTAAGTATAAATTTGTCTAAATCACCTCAACCAATAAATTCTTCCACTTTTAAAACTCATATTCTCTAGTGTTTGTAATTTGAATAGGATCTTTATATTAGGATAAATCATGTTCCAATTATACTCTCTCAAAGGTATGCACCTACATTGGGTCTGAAATGTGCTTCCTAAATAAAAATATATGGGAAAAATCATGTACTTTAGAGGGGCCATGTGAAATTTCCAAATGGTAAAAAATATATCAAGTTTTTAATAGAATTTGGAAAGCCTCTATTTACCTTGAATATAGATTCACTTTCTAACAAAACATTATAATTCTCATACATATAGATACCTACATGAAAATATGATCTCCCTCTTGAGATTCTAAATTCATCATTTATTCATCCTTAAATCTATTTTTATTACTTTGAGCTACCTTGATATGACTCTGAATAGTTCTCACATTATCTATTTTTTATGCAACATGTTTTGGGTAAAAAATATTCCTTCCACCAAATTCATACAAAAAATTTGGTGTAATTTTTTTAAATACGTTGCTTTACATGGTTCCATTTGAATGCTAAAATGAAAGATATTATTATCAGAATATTCCCCCAAATATAAATATTGATGCCACATACCATGAAAGTCTTATAAGAACAACCTCAAAATGTTTTGTAATATTTGAATAGTCCTATCAGACATTCCATCTATCTAACGATGATATATAGGGATCAAATATAGCTTAGTGTCGAGAGTCTTATGAAGAATATTTGTGATGTTTTTATGTAAACCGTGGGTTATGATCATATACAATCAAAATACTTACACTATTAAGACCCATTAATTTATAAATATTGAGTCTCTTGGGTTCCTCCCTCGGTATATCTTACCGTATGGAGAGAAAATGTTTGAATTGGTAATGTGATAAACAATAAATCATTTGGAATAATTGTTTCTTAGAGTCTTTGGAACCCTATTAATATTTTCCAAAACAATATAATCATATTTCCAAAAATGATTAAGTAGAGTTTTCAGGAATCTTTTATAATATTGTCACTTATCAATTACCTATTGAAAAACCCAACATCTTGAAACATAGTATTAAATTTACCATTTTATATTTTCCCTAAAAAGTTTTCATTCAAATAATAATACATTTTGTTTCTACCAAGTTCTATAGAGAAAATTTATCTATAATCATTTAGAATAATTATATTTTTAGATCAGGCACCAACAGAACATATAAAATCTTTCCAAATTTTCATAATTTTTTTTATAGATCAATTTTAAAAAATTCACCTAACTTATGGATTTGATTTTCTTTTAAGTATTCTCAACATAAAGCAGATAAATTTTTATTTTATCCAATAAAAAATTTATGGAAGTTATTTGGAATATTTGTGTTGTTTCCCTTTCTATAATGATTTCCATATCAAAATTTTCTAATCTATTAATATATGATAGTTTTAAATCTTCATCTTAGTCAATATCCCATGATGTTTCTTACTCTCCATTTCAAATACCTTATTTTCTTTTCTAGGGTGGTAGATCATTAAGAAATCCTAATTCTAGAGGATTTTTAGTTATTAAATATACCTCATATTGGGATATTTTTGGGGGAATATGTATTAATTTTTCTACCCTTATATATTTCACATTTTCACCATAATGGTAATTCCTCCATATCATTAATGAAAATATTTTGGCTACCAACTCGATATCACAGTCCCGAGAATTCTATTAATAAATATTTACCTAAATTGATGCATGGGAAATAACTCTATTATTATATATAAGGACGCATCTAAGTCCCTTTTTTGATGCATCAATATATATCAAAAATATATCTCTTCCTAATTTTATAGTTAATAATAGTTAATTGAAGTTGATCCATCAGCGATTCAACAACGTTCACATCTTTGTAAGTACTCGATAATGGGTCGCGTTGTGTACCTAAAAGGTGATACCCCCTAGTCTTACACTGATTTAAAAGTGAGAATTTATCCTTTCTAGGGTTTTGCTAACTGGAAACTGGTTCCACTTGGGAAAGGTTATTTCCATATTCTCTACACTACACAAACATACCTAGATCGTGTATGGACTATTGGTAATTTAAATCTGAAACCAAGACTGCTTAGACTCACTAAGTGGGATTTTTCATTCAATATGAACTTACAAATGAATAATACTACTCAGGTGTGGGTAAGGATGTTTAATCTCAATTGGTTTTTCTGGAAGCCCCATATTCTTAATGATTTTACTAGCTACATTGGTACACCCTTAAATGTGTATCAAAGAACCTTGAATGGAGAATTTGGATTATATGCTAGGGTTCTAATTGAAGTGAATCTAGAAACTAAAACACCACACCCCACCACTTTTACTGCTAAGGATTATAAAGCGGTGGTGAAACTATAATATGAAAGACTTCAACCTTGTTGTGAATTATGTAAACTAGTTGGAAACTCCATTCAAAATTGTTGGAAGGTGCACAAACAGCCTCCACAAACAGTCTATAATGGATGGACAGAAGTTAAATGAAATAGGAGGGAGAAAGAAAATGTGGTAGAAAAACCTGAATCTTTAAAAAAATGAGGAAATATGTGTTTTAAAGTCCAAATCCTTTGGGTTATTGGACTCCGAAAAGGGAATAACATGGGTAGACATTTCTGATGATCAAGATTGAGAAATGATAGAAAATGATATGAAAAAAGATATTGAAGATGATTTCCATGGTATCATCTCACATCCTTGTACTCATTTTGAGCCAACATGCCCTATTTTAGCGGTTTCTACACCTTTGGTTTCAACTTTGAAGGATGTTAACTATGCTACTTTTGATAAAGGTGATTCATTGAAAGAGCATTCCATCATTAATAATAAAGAGCCTAATGAAAAACTGATATAACCAGTTCCTCTACTGAATGCCCTATCTTAGATACACACAACAATTCCTCTATTTCAAAAATGCAATCTGGAATTGTGGACCACATGAAACTAGTGGAACCAAATTATATGGTTGCACTCCTATCCCCACCGAGCAGGTAGGATATGAGTAAAGGCTCCACTGTGCTCTCCCCAGAATAGTCTGGAAGCAAAGAATTTTTTGATCTTCATACTCACTGTCCGATTGCTTTGGTCCCCCAAGCAGCTGACCTGCAGGTTTCCAATATATAGCACAGTGAAGCTACTTCTCCAGTTACTATTATCAAATAGTTTTCTTCTAAAGCTTGTCACCAAGGTGAGTTTCACCCAATTAACCCGAGTTGTGCAGGTACTGCTAACCCGGTGGTTCATCACATGTCATTGCAAGCCAAACAGGGTATTGCTTCTAAGGAGAATACCACTAGAATGGAAACCAGGTCATTGACATCAGGATCGAAGTAAAAAGGGGACAACCCCACCAGAAAGAGGTATAAATGAATATGTTGTACTTGAATTGTAAAGGTATTTCTAACCTTGTAACCTTTAACATTTTAAAAAGAATTATCTTTTCTCACTCCCCTAAACACTTTGTGATTGTTCAGCCCAAAGTTTACTTTGCTGCTATATTCCTTTAGGCACCTCTTGGATACACATTCCTCGGGGCTTGCACTAATGGGACATCTACTAAATCTTTGTGGCTATTTACTCATCCTTCTTTGTATAATGTTAGACTATATTATTTCTCTAAAAAATCCATCACATGTGATTACATTTTTGACTATGTAACAGTCTTAACCACTTTTTTTATTCTTGTAATAGATATCAAGATTGGGGAGATATTTGGAATGACCTCATAGAACTAGGTAACTCTATCCAGCAACCTTGGTTTATTGTTGGAGACTTTAATGATATCTTATAAAATAGTGAAAAATAGGTCCAGCACATGACTCTATTTCTTCTAGGTAATTCAAATGCTACATTGAAATGAACAAATTGACAGAGATAAATCTAATGGGTGAAAAATTAACCTGGTTTAGACAAAATTATAATAGAGTTGTGGCCAGTAAGATTGATAGAGAGTTCATTAATATCCATGCGCTGGGTAAATGGGATAACATTTTCTTGTATTACTCTAGTGAGGATTTCCTCTGATCATCACCCCATTTTGGTTTCCTTTTCCCATAAACTTACTAAACACATAGCTCCCTTCAGATTTAATAACGCTTTGTCATCTGATCCTGACTGTATGAACTTCATTAAATTTTTTGGTATAATATTCATGTTCAAAAGGATCCATTTGCCTACCCGGTGAAACTGAAAATGGTTAAGCAGATTCTAAAATGTTGGCGTAAATCAAAATCTAATGAAATGGATAATAATATCAACCCTTTGGAAAAAGAGCTTACTAAATTTCAAAATGATAATTCATCTTCTAACTTTTCTCATGACTCTAAACAAGAAATTAATATTTCTTCAAAGCTTATCAATTTCCTCAAAATTATGGATGATATTAGAATGAAAATTTTTAAATCTAAATATCTTAATGATGGGGATAGGAATACTAAGTTCTATAATGATCTTCATAGATTTAGAAAGGCTTATATGACTTTGGCCTATCTTTGAGTGGGGGACCAAATTATTTATTCGGAAGAAACCATTACTAATCACATTATCTCTTACTTTCACAATATACTCAAGGTTTCTAATATTGATAAAGAAATCTTTCCCAACATCATTCCAAATCTAGTTACTATTGAGGATAATACTTTTTTTAATAGCAAACCTTTAGATCAAAAAATTAAAGATACTGTCTTCAGCCTTAACCTGGATGGTTCTTCTGGTCCGGATGGTTTTAATAGTTGCTTCAATCAAATACACTAGGACATTCTCTAAGATGATGTTTGTCATCTGGTTAAATATTTCTTTTCTAGAGGCATCATCCCTCATGGGAATAATTCTCAATTCATATAACTCATCCCTAAAATTGATAATTTTGATGAAATTCAACTCTTCAGTCCCATTTCTCTGATAAATTGCCACTTTAATATTATTACCAAATTAATTGCAAATAGAATGGATTCTATTAGAAATATAATTATATCTTTGAACCAGTTTGGCTTCATAAAATGTAGATCTATTCAGGAATGTACCTATCTTTCTTATGAAACCACTAATATATTAAACAGAAAAAATAGGGGTGGGAATGTGGCCATAAAACTTGACATTGCTAAGGCCTTTAATACTATTGATGGGAGGTTTATGTATAATGTCTTAATTCAGTTTGGCTTTAATGAAACTTTTATAAAATGTATAAAAACATTATTCAATTCGGCTCAAATTTTTATCCTCAATAATGGTTCACCTAGAGGTTACTTCAATTTCTCCAAGGGAGTGAGACAAGGTGACCCTCTCTCGGCGATTTTATTCTCAATTGATGAAGATTATCTTAGTAGGATGCTTACTCAGGATATTAAACAAGGTATTATCAAACACATCTCTACTTCTAGAAATTTTAATGCCCCCTCACATCTCCTTTATGCAAACGATATAATTCTCTTCACCTAGGGAGAGAAAAGAAACATTCCAAAACTAAAATATATTCTTCTCCATTATCAATAAGTGTCTGGTCAACACATTAGCTGGAGTAAATCTTACATTTACATTGGTAAAAACATTCATCTAGGGAGGAAAATTAGCATCACCAATACTTTAGGGGTAAAGGAAGGAACCTTACCCTTTATTTACCTTGTCATTCCCAATTTATGGGGTTGACCGAAAGCTAATTACTTCTCCTCCATCACTGACCAAATGCTTCATTATCTTTCCTCTTGGAAGGGTACGAACCTTTCGATGGCTGGGATAATTTGCCTTGTTAAATCCAATATTGTGTCTAAATAAGTTTACTCAATGATAATTTCTAAATGTCCAAAGAGACTTATCAAGTGCATTAATGTTTCTATTATGAAGTTTTTTTGGATGGGGTGTACTTTGGAGAGAAAATTGGTTATTGTCCCTTGGGATAATTTTTGCAAACCTATTGAAAAAAGAGGCATCAGTATTAAAATTATTCCTTATTTTAATGAAGCTCTTCAAGCTAAACTTACGTGGAACCTCATTCATAATAACCCTCACTCTATGGAGTTTCTCAGGTCCCGATTTCTCCATAAGATTAAAAATAATCATGCACAATTTATTACATACTCTATATGGCCTTCCATTAAAAATAAATTCACATCCATTATGACTAACTTTAGATGGATGGTCAATAAGGATTTAGATCATAAATTTTGGTTTGATAACTGGACTGGTTCACCCCTGATCTCATTTATTGTCAATAACTATCCTCCTCTCTAAATTAATGATACTATTAAATATTTCATGCAAATGTAGAACCCCTACCTTTCTGAGAATGTGAGCCAGATTTTTGATAAGTATCCCTTCACTAACATGAGTGATTTTATTATTTTGGAACTGATGCATAATGGGATCCTAAATTCTAAAAGTTATTATAGTCACATGTTCAACAATGTAGATAAAAATTTTTACAGGTTAAAAATATTCAATAAAGTCTGGTTAAAAGCCTCAAGATTCATAGCAGTTTGGAAGATTTATCATGATAGAATCCCCATATATACCTGCCTTCAATCGTTTGGGATTAATCTTTGTTCCAAATTCCACATGTGTAATCATCATAGAGAGGATTTAAATAACCTTTTTCTTTCTTGTGACACAGAAACCACACTTTTTCATTATATCATTGACATATTTGAGTGAAGATGGTTACTTTTTAGTTCCATTATCTTGCGGATACAATGATGTTTGGAAGTTGTAGATTCTCAGAAAATCAAAAATCTCTTTGTCACAGCTGTTGCAGAACTCCTGTATGTAATCTGGTATGGTATAAATTCTTGTATTTTTCGTAACATCTCATTCAAGATTAATGTTGGGAAAACCAAAATCCTCCTGGCCATTTGTGAGGCAGCTTCAATTCAAAAAGATCACAGAAATAACTTTGTTCTGGACTTTGGGATGCTCAGACGCATTGGGGTGGACGGGAAATACCCTCGTCCGAAGCATACCCTTGAAGTGTATTGGTGACCCCACCTCCAAGCTAGATGAAAGTCAATGTGGATGGAGTCTCCAAAGGAATCCCTGTCCCAACAGGTTGTGGGGACATTTTTAGAAATCACCTCGACCAGACACTTGGATGATTCTATGGCTCTTATGGTACTGCTTCCTCCCTGGAAGCTAAGATGATGAGTGTTATTCATTCAACTGCATTTTCCAGGCATCATAATTCAAGAAATATATGGATAGAGAGTGACTCCTCTACTATTATTCAGGCCATTTGGAATGGTTCTATTCACCTGGCTTGGATGCTCAATTCGCGTTGGATTGACTTCCTGATCTTTCTTTTAGTGATCAATGTCATCTCCACTCATACATACTGTGAAGTTAAAAAGATTTCTGATGGTCTCTCTAACATGGGTGTTACTCACGAGAAGCATTGGAGTGATTTTATTCCTCTTGAGTTACTCCCACTCTATGTCAGGGATGTTAGCAAAATGCCTTATTTCAGACATGGGTAATCCTTTTTTTCAATAAAATTTAGTGTTTTGGTCTTTGACCAGAACATGGATTAAAAAAAACAACAAGAAATCATTAAGTTTATACTTGTGTACTAATTTCATAATTTTAATAAAAATATAGGGTTAATGTGTTAATCTAATGGGAATTAATTTAAATTATTAATTTTCATGCCTCATTTAAAAATACATATTTGGAATAAATTTATTCTTTATTTATAGTTGATGATACCAAGAATGAATATTAAAATTTGAAAAATATTGAGCTCCTTGAATTTGATAAAAAAATAATCAATGCATGACAAAGGTTTCCTATTATTTATGTTAATGGTATTGATTTCATTATTGTTAATTAATAAACCCACATAACTATATTTATTCTTATCATAATGAACATAGGTACCTTATGGTGGGAAACAAGTGTGTATAAATCTTTTATCAAAAAACACATTTAGTTATTAATACAGTTTCACTAACTCCACTATGGTCATCCAAAGTGAGTCTTAAATATATTATATTCATTAAGGGTGATATTTATAGAAAACTAAAATCCACACTCTTCGGGATGTTAAATAATTTATCTAGAAAATAAATTAATTTGTTATTTTAAAACGGGTTCATCCTATATTATAAAGATACCATTCTCTTAAATATGTTATGATGGAACTTATTATAGAAAAATTTAATTAAGAAGAGATACTGGTTGTGTATCTTTGAAAGGATTCAGATTATGTTGTCTCCCCTCTAAAGATAAGAGATTTTATATCTCTGTCATGGATCATAATCTAATTCTCATGGAAATTGTTTTATCTTTATAAATTGAATTAAAATCCTTACAAAGGATTATATTAAATATATCTACAGGTATAAAAATTGATATCACAATTAGAATATTTCTATGTGTTATATTGGGAACTGAGAAATACATCTTTATTACAGTAACATTTCAACATTGAGTCTTAATTGATAATACCTTCTGAGAGTGCTATGGAAGTATCTTATTTTATTGAAAAACCTGAAAGATATAAAAGAGTCTGAAGATATAGAATCAAATAAAGAATGATATAAATTTTAGGTTCTGATTAAAGTACCTATAATCATTCTATTATGAACTATACATCAGTTTTAGTAATCACATAATTGTGGACTTCTCCACATGGAAACTTATTTGGGAGTATCCCTTGAGGCATGGGAAATTATTTGGAATAATTACCTATCTCTATAATGGAAAATCACTAGATAATAGAGGTTTATTTGTCTTCCTTGAATTAATAAGCCTTAATATTCCTTTCACCAAACATTAAGTAAACTTTTATTCCATTTAAGAATGTTCCAAGGCGTTTCATTCCACAACCATTTCATGTTTAAAATTCTATCTTTCCTTTCATCTTCTTTGACACATTACATTTTTCTTGGTTCTCATCAAACACATTTTTTTATTTTCAATTAAAAACTATGTCTTATAAAAATATTTCTTTATCTGGATGGTACTTGGTACTATTTCCTCATATAATGAAATATTTTAATAAACTAGTTCCTTTCAGAGAATCAACTTAATACCGTCAATGAAATGATCAATATAACTTTGTAGATTATATATATAGTCCACTTCATTCTTGAGAGATATTGTAATATTATCCTCATAATCTATATTAATTTCATCTTCATTATGATTTAAATTTAGGAAATACTCTCTACTTCATCTCATATCTCTTAAGGAAATTATTTCTTAAAGAATATCACTTTAAAAGTTATACATTCCATAATTTCAATTTAATCAACTTCTTTAGTATTCTAGATTATTGACAACCACTAATCGTATACCCCTTTGGGAAATACACTTCTTAAATTATGATTTATCAATCATTAAATTAAAAGGCCAAAAATATCCTTTACAAGAACCTAATATATAGTTCAGATAACATGGATTAGTAGTTCCATTACAATATAGAGGCTTCTATGACTTGAAGTGATCCAACATAGGGGAATTATGCTATAGAACACAAGGTTTATTCATATAGAAATTGATATTCATCTAAACTGAGTTTGATTCACCAATATTTCCATGAAATATTCATATTCAACACATACTATATTGTGTTTCTCAAAATGGAAGTCCCTATATTAACTGCAAGTGTTGATTCACTTACTTCTTCTTGACTCCATCACTAAAAAATGGAACAAAATGAGATAGATCACAACCATAATGAATATTGAGCCATAAAAAACCCTTATAATGGTAAAATTTCTCAAATACCCACTGGAATTATCATAATTGTCATGTTAGTTATGTTCATTTAAAATATTCTTTCCAGGGTTCCTACTAAACATTCTCCGATAGAAACTGTAACACCTAGAGTCTAGTAGCCTAGAGTCAGTGTTTAAAATAACACATTGGTACAAGATACCTGGGATCTCATCACACATGTTTCAACAGTTTAATAGTCTTAGAAATATATAAATATACATGATTACCATATTAAATGTGAAATATAAAAACATAGAATAATAATAATTCTTACACCCATTAAAGAATTAAAAATATGCTTCTTCATATCTTGGGAAAAAGGAAACAACTAAAGGGTGATATCAGATGCTTGACAAGGGTTATATATAGGGACAAAATTCATAAGTAAATAATGAATAATCATTACTAAAGAGTGGATAATAAAAACACATGCCATTCAATCAAAAAATTGATTTCAATGATTTTTTTGGATAATATCAATTTACCAATCATTAGGGAAATGAAAACTAAATTATTAATAAATTAAATTAATAAATATGGACATTCATGAAATATTTATCAATGCCTCAACAAATAAATCATGAATCATACCACTAAGGTATCACAACCAAGACACCATTATTAATAAATCGGTAGGTTTAATCATAATAGCCATAAAATATGGCCTGCCTTCTATTTTTTCTCATGATACCTATCAATTCATCATGGGGTTGTCTATAATTAAGCCCCACCAATCACTTGCCCATCTTATTCATTCCTCAAAATTTTATGATTCATATAATTCACTATCAATGTTTAATATATATTAACAATTATCATTATTGAATCTATAATTTGGAATATCATTATTTCCCAGTGAATAAAATAACTTAATCTATAATAATCCTTTAACTAATATCATATATTGAAATGTTATATAGTGGAAATGTCATTCGAGTAATATAAATGATTCTTAATTCTTCAATGATATTAAATTATGTATATGATGGAGAATAAAAATTTCCAAATAACGATAAAGGGTGATATAGAACAAGCTTATAAAAAAGTGAATGATAAAAAATATATTATAATCTATTATAAGTAAATGATTATAGAATCATACCAATTCATCATAAAAGAGAGTTTTTTCATAAAACAATGACATTAAATAAAAAAAGTAAACATATTTAATGTAATTTCCTTGTCACATATTTTTATAATGGATTTATAAATTAATTTTCAAAATAATTTTAATTATTTTTAGAAAATAATATCATTTTATTTTGATATCTTTTTTTGAAAAAAATTTAAAAAATATTGAGAAAAAACATTTCATTAAAAATAACCATGAAAAAATTGAAAATATTATTAATATTACATTATTAGTCATAATGGAAGGATAACATGTTCATTCGGTGTATATTAAAAAAATTCATTCATTTAAACCTTTGGTAAAAATTACTTTCTTCATAAAATGAAAATTTGATTCATTTTTAATGTATATAATTGTATTTAAAATTTAAATTGATAAATATTTTTAGAATAGTAAAAATTCCTTGATATTTTTATATAGAATAAGGGCATAGAGGAAATGTTTTTTGAAGGAATAATTCAAAACAAGATTTTTAGAAGAGAGTCCTCAATATGTGACTTGTTGATTCTTGATACAAATGTTAGAAATGGAATGTAATCACATAAACTATAAGCACAACTATAAGATAAAAAAATATATGGGGACTCCTATATTATTGTGATATAATTTTCCAAAAGCAAATCTTAACCTAATCATTCTTGAAATAAAATGATTATTTAATAAAAATATATTAACATGGATCACTTCTCATTCCTACATGTTTGATCTGCATGAATAAAGAATTAAAATTTATTAAATAAATTTTTATGAAATTTTTTAATCTATATTATATTTATTAAGATTATTTTATATTGATTTTAAATCCATTCATTTTATTGTTCTTATTGATACTGACCACAAGATGTCGTTTGGTTAATATTTCCAAAATAACATCAGTATATTGTTCATGGATAAAGGAGTTATGAAATGGTTATCTTCTAGATGATGTTAATATTGTCATGAATATAATTTTTATTTATTGGGTACAATTTTATAATCATCCATTCCTAGTGGAAATTTAATAGTGAATCACATTGATTTATGGTGGTGGTAGTTCATATATAGGCATTAACAGTGTATTGAAGACTTATCCCTTTATTTTTAATCATTTAAACCAATTTTACCCTTAAATATGGTTATAAATATTTACAACAGTTACTATTTATTATGATAAAAAATTAAAGTTAAATTGGTACATAATATGAATTATATTAATTATAAATATGTATTTATCTTACCTGATTAAAATCATAAATTTTAAAGAAATTACTTTTAATAATTTTTTAAAAATTCAATTAAAACAAAATTTAAAAAAATGTTTGATGTAAAAATTAAAATGGTTTTATAGAATTATTTTCAATAATGTCATTCATATAGTGTTAATAGGATTATGTTAATTAAAATTTGAATTATTTTTCTTGAAACTAAACCACAAATTTAAAGGTACTATGTAAATAATTAATTAATAATAAATAAATAAGGACAATTTTTTTTGAACAAAAACATTACTTATATTTCCAAAAAAATTAATAATTTATTCCTATGTTTGAAATTATATTTTTATATGAATTATTTTAATTATTAAATATATATATTTCCTAGAAAAAAGTTTTAATGGACATTCATGTTATTCTTACATCATTATAATTTCTTAAAAGTGATTTTTTTTTAAATTCAGTATTTTTTACTATCCATACAAAACTCAAATATTCCAAAAAAAATTCAAAAAATTGTAGTAAGATAATTTTAACTAGATAAATAAAAAAATGAAAATAATTTATTCAGATTAAATATATATATTTTTAAAATTTTGGTTTTATTCATATTTTGGAATAAATCTATGTGCATTATCATATAGTTTCTTTAGAAAAATATATTAATAAATATATAAGAATTTAATTTGTTATAATGGTTACTAAATTTATTAAAAAAAATTATCATATGAAAATTATTTCACTCATATGACGCATTTGTTGATCATAGGTAAGGGAGACTAATTTTTAATGGTCTTCACACCAGATGCCTTTATAGCATGGGAACCACCAACTCCAGTTTAATGTTTTCTCTTTTGTAACATTCCTAGATTAGAGAATTGATATTTTTATAAACCCTACAATGGGCCATATGGTCAAAAATCATGGTTGAATTAATGGGGATTTTTTTTTTACTCACAGATATATTCTATAAGTACTTTAAAGTTTCTCCAGAAGATGTTGTAGATAGTTTTATACTAGTTATTTCATATTATGTGATATGAGATGATGTTGATAATAAAATAAATTTTTAGGGTGATACTAAAAAAGTTTTCTTGGATATGGATTCCCATTTTATTTTTTATGATACAATATAAGGTTAAGGAACACAATGAATATAAGGATTTATTATAAGTGGGAGTTTGATGGATACATGCACACATTCCTTTTTTTGCATGATATATATTATATAATATCATGTGGAATAATAATAGACATTATATGATATGATATACTTTATTTTATACAAACTAAGAATTCCATGTATGTGTATATTTTGTAATTTTATAGTGGAATATCATATAGAAATTGTGTGTGGGGAATTATATTTTATGATCCACATTTACATCATATAATATGTGTTGAATCTGAAAATTAAAGGTAAACATGTGAGAGTCTTATACAAATGGATGTCATTAATAAATGTATCATTAGAAGAAACATTGTAGTAGATGCCTCATTAATGTGATGAATTCATGGATGATCAAATGGAATTTACTCATCCGTTAATACCCATGAGTAAATTTATTGTAATCTTAGGGATTTCTTTGAGGGATTATAAATGATCCACTACAAATATTACAGGGTGCATAACAATTTTCCAAACCTTATCCAAACATATCTTCTCTCGAAGATCACTTCCTCCTCCCTCTCTTTATTAGACACTTGAGAGATACTATAATATCTTGTTTTTGAGGAGGTTCCTTCCAATATGATCAATTATTTAGTATAACCCATGGATAAACCATGGTGGGAGGATTTATATGATCTATCCTTAGTGAATTTTATCAACCAGAGTAAATCAAGATAAAGAGGATACAAATTTTACATTAATGGTACAAAATAGTTCACGATTTTTAGTAAACAAACGGTTTCATGTTTTCATGAAGGGTATTCTGGGGTTAATAGATTTCCACTTATCATCAATTCAATGATTTAATTTTATTTAATTCAAAGAAATATTATGAAAAACTTCTGTGAATCATATTAGGGAAATTATTAATAAATATAGAAAACAATATTTCCTAAACATCCACATACCCAAAAATAAACAACAATATTTAAGAATAAATAGGATGCATATGATATATCCAATGGTCCAACTCTCTAATGAGCCCAACAAACATATCTTCCACATCCATGTTTAAAATTATTCTATGTAAATAATTAAAAAATTCCTTGCTAAATACAAATAATCTAGGTGAATGATGTCATCATAAGGATGTATGTACAAGAATATGAAATATCCCTACCTCTGATGCTTCCCTATCATCAACTCACAACCACAACACACAAATAGAAAGCTAAAATTACCACTAAATGACTTAATAATCATTAAGGTCCTCCAGATATATCCACCCTGAGTCCTAGAGAATGCATAAATTTCATAGAAATGAAGGATGAAAATTTTACATAATCAAATAGAGGATATACCAAGGTATAAGATTAAATGATGGTACCCTGAATGATGTCTGGTCCTCCCCAAATTGGAAACTCAATTGGATACCTCATAATATCGAATCACCCATTACATCACTAACCTTAGTGATGAATTCCACTATATAAATTCTCAAACATATATCCTTGAGGTATGGTAACATCATGAAAGTATCTTCTACATAATCTATATCCACTATACTATATATAATCTTTATAACTCAGCAACAGATTCTATTAGTATGAAATTAGAGGCAACTACTATAATGGATGAACCTGAGGTGAGATTTTATCTCTATGTTATCTTTTAACGATAACCACAATGTAAATATTATGATTACCATGATTTTCATTGTAAAATCGCACCATAGTAGATATCCTAGTAGAGTTTGGAGAACTGGTTGCTCCAGATAAATGAGAAGGGTTGAGATGAGACAAAATCTATGTTGGTTGGAACATCAATTTTCTATAAAATAGTGAATATACATCAAACATTCTGGTTTTTAAAAACCATGATGAACTCTATCTCATGATGAATTTTTCCACTCTATCATATTCTCTATTACAAAATCCTTCACTATCTACTCAAGATAAAACAACAATGTAAATCCCATGACCTAGGGTTGGATCACTAGACACGATTCCTCCTCATGATTTCCGCACTCTAGACATCTCATTAGGAAGTAGATTAGATGAATAATAAAGGAGGTTCTTAAAGATAATCTCAATATATTTTTCAATGGTTCTCCCTTACCAAAGGGAAAGTAAATCATATTTTTTACACCACATTCAATATTGAATATGGGATTATTTCTTGGAATAAATCAAATAACTTATACTTTAATAACATTGAATCACCATGATCACCAATAAATGAGAACCATCAATTACAAGAATCTCTACACAACAAACTAGTGAATAATGGAATATGATTCCCCTTCAAAGAATGGAAAATACTGAAAGATATCTCTACAACTTCCAATCAACTCTCAATCAATTGATTGAAAAAACCATCTAACAAAACGATGTCGTTAAGTTAGATACAAACTAATCAAAACGATGTCGTGCTTTCTGTTTCAATATGACCATTAGAGGCAATATGACCATTGGAACCCGAGGCCTATAAATAGGAGGTCATTTGAAGCTGAGAGAACAACGACGAACGAAGAGAACGAATGAAGAGACTATGTGAACTACCAAGATTCTAGAGAGAGACACTGTGACTTCTCTCATCTGCCTTGTGCGTCCGATCATCATATAGAGGGCTTTCAAGTAATTTAAAGACAGAGGTGTCGATTACCTACAAAATCGAGGGCTGCCGGGAATAGGCAGACAGACGTGCCGATCATCATATCGAGGGCTGCCGGTGATAGGCAGATAGACGTGCCGATCATCATATCGAGGGCTGCCGATGATAGGCAGACAGACGTGCCGATCATCGTATCGAGGGCGGCTGGGAATAGGCAGACAGACATGCCAATCATCGTATCCAGGGCTCACCAAGGTGTTGGTGAGACATACCTTTTATCCTAGGTGAAAGGATAACCCTTCTCTTTGGGTTAAAATAATTGTAATACTTTTACATTTCCACTGTTACTTGTATTAGAAAGGAAGTTGTATTGTTTCATTTCTTCTTTACATATTCAATTGTAATTGTTTCAATTAAAATCATTCTATTACATATTGTATTGATTGATTCTATACGCTTTAAGATAGAATCATTCATCTGTGTATTACTCTGATTATTGTATTCATCTTGAATAAAATTGTTTTACATTACATTAGTATTACAAAACATCATACCTTTTTACATTCAATACAATTGTGGGTATTTGTATTTGTATTAGTTTAAGATCATTTAAACTAATCTCTTAGTTACTAAAACTCATAGGTTTTTAAACCTACAATTCACCCCCCCTCTTGTATTGTTCCATCTAATAAACATATATATTCAGTTTCTAAAACTCATTGTTGAGTCAAAAGTACATCTGGAACATGTCATTTCATAGGAGATTATCTGGTTTCTTGGTCCTGTAAGAAACAACACTCAGTAGCACTATCCACTGCTGAAGCTGAATATGTAGCAGCTGGAAGTTGTTATGCTCAAGTATTGTGGATGCAGCACACAGTCACTGACTATGGTTTGAGTTTTTCCAAAACTCAAATTCTTTGTGATAATACAAGTTCCATAACTGTCAGTAGGAACCCAGCACATCACTCACATGAAAAACACAGAGATATTAGGCATCACTTTCTTAGAGATCACACACAAAAAGGAGATATTATTTTACAATTTATCGGAATGAAAGAACAACTTGCTGACATTTTTACAAAACCCTTACCTTCTGATAGATTTGAAATTATAAAACAGAAGCTAGGAATGATTACATTAAAATAATCATTCATATCTACTTCCTGTTTTACATCTCTCCTAATAGTAAGAAACTCCTCGTAGAAAGGGGGAGAACATTTCTTTCCATGTTTTCCACTTTATATCATTCTATCTTATGATTTTAATTTTTCCATAGTTTTGGTTTTCTGTTTATCGTATTGACTATTTTAGTTTTCTGTTTATCGTATTGACTATTTTATTTTTCTGTTTATCGTATTGATAGTTTTGGTTTTCTGTTTATCATATTGACTATTTTAGTTTTCTGTTTATCGTATTGATAGTTTTAGTTTTCTGTTTATCGTATTGATAGTTTTAGTTTTCTGTTTGTCGTATCGAACGATCATGGTATTGAATCGACCGATGATGGTATTGAATTTCTTTTCCATCCTATCGAACGATAATGGTATTGAATCGACCGATGATGGTATTGAAATTCTTTTCCCTCGTACTGTAAGTTTATGGTAACAAGATTGTTTTCCATCGTACTGTCAGTTTATGGTAACAAGATTGTTTTCCATCGTACGACCAGTTTATGGTAACAAGATTTTTTTCCATCGTACGGTCAGTTCATAGTAATGACTTTGTTTTCCATCGGCATGATGATGTTTTTTGTTTCCTTACGATTGTATTTTCTTTTGATTTCTATCAAAACCAACAATTACCTTACGTTCTCCAACATGTATTTTTCATTTTTTTTAAAATTTTTGCTTTGTTTTAATCCTAACCATTGATATGGTATTCTCTAATCTTGACCATAGAAGATCAACAGTCACCCTTTTTCGACCGTAGAAGATCAACGGTCACCCCTTTATTGCGTATAAATAGCGCCTCTCCCCTCCCCAAAACCACATTGGTTTTTCAGGACTTGAGGCGAAGCTCTGCTCCACCAGCTATAAATCTTCGTATGATCTTCTCATCGGTAGAACCTTTATGTCTCAATCCTCTGCTAACACTCCCGCCGAAATGTCTTCAAAGACTTTTACAGAGAAAGACTTTAACAGAGAAAGGTTAGTATCTCGGGACTTTTTCGATATGTACGATTCCACAATCAGGAGGATTATTTTGTTTCAAGGGTGGGAACATATTTGTGTTGAAAAGCCTGATTCTCAAGATCCGGTTCTTTTTGATGAATTTTGTCAATTTTACAAAACCGTTTCTTTCAACAAAGACATGACTATAAACTTTGCTGTGTACGATAGAAAATTTTCTATGTCTGTGAAACAAGCGACACATTTTCTGAATGTTTCTATAGAAGGGGATTCTTTCTGTCCATCCCACAAACTACCAGAGGAAGTTGGTACATCTAATAGAGAAATTGCTGAAAATACTTTGTTTGTTATTAATGAAGAAAAGAGAAAAGTGTCTCATCTTTCTCCGGACAATCGTTTTGTCACTTTATGGATGCAAGGTTTTCTTATCCCAAGGAAAGGGGATAGAGAAACTCTAAAAGTTTCTGATATTTTCATTCTAGACTATCTTGTGAATATGAGAAAAGTGAATCTCATGGGGTATGTTTTTGAAACCATTAAGAATGTCAAGACAGGAGGGATTATGTCCCAAATGATTATGTATCCAGCCATCCTTACGAAGTTCATTCTTTAGAGTATGAAGTTTTGTAACATTCCTTTGAAAGGAAACACCATAGATCTGAAGCCTTCTTGGATTAGCAAAAGTACGATGAAAAAGATGAATGTTTGTTTTGATCACAATTCGAAACTTTTTGTCAGAGATATAGAAGTAGAATTGGCTCAGAATCAATCAGCACCTATGCCAGCCAAAGATTTTCAGTCTACTGGTGTAACTCAAAAGTCTGATCCACAAACCAGTTCAGAGCCCAAGAAGAAGCCGAGGTACAGTAAGGAGGTTGTAGAAAAATGGAGAAAGGATAAGGAACAGAGAAAAGAAGGTGATCCGAAGTTTGGTCTTGACCCTGCTGAGGCTTTTGCAAAAAGAGTAAGGGTAGAAGAAACTCTTCAAGATGAAAAGAAGAATAAGGTTCTTTTGAAAAGAAAGGCTCAGGACTTTGATGTCTCTAAAGTCTTGAAAGCAGTAGAGAAAACTAGTGCTCAACTAATAGAAGAAGTGCACCAAGAGCCCATCATACAGAGTCTCCCTAAGGAAGAAAAAAAACAACTGATGGAAGAGATAGAAGAAGAGGAAGAAGAAGGAGATTTTATTTTAGAATTTATTCAAAGTTCAAAGAAGAGTAGAGAGGAATCGGTTCAAAATCTAAGTGAAGGTGTTCAACAAACTCCTCATGCCGGTCAAGCACAATCTCTGGACAAAATGTCTTTTCAAGAAAAGCAAGGTGATCAATCCTCTCATTCGGATGAAGTTATTGTCATTAGTGACAAAGTGGAAGAAGAAAGAAAGCAGAAATAAAAGAAAAAGGAAAACAACCAGTTGTTGACTCAAGCAGATCGTATGAACTAGCATCATACGATGAAGAAACTGATTAAGAGAATACAATCTCTCTCAAGAAGAGTGATTACATTGTTCATGTTTTGAGAAGGGTTGAGAAGACTATTTCTTATTTCCTGAGGCTGGAAGGGAAGATTGATTTTATTACTGACAATCAAAAGAAGAAGTTGGGTTCTGTAAAAGAATTGAGGAAGAAAGTTTTGTCAGTAGAAGCCGATTTGAAAGTTCTTTTAGAAAGTTCGGTTGCACATAAGAAGGAATGCAATAAGATGACCAAGTGGTCATACAAAATAGAGATCTCAATCAATGATCATGAAATTTCTATTGAAGATATAACAAGGTTATCAAATGAGCTTGCAATTGTTTTCAATAAGCTTGACAGAGAAACGGTTGAAAGGTTAAATCTTTTGTCTCCTCAAAGAGCTGATGTTCCTTCAGTTAAAGACTTGCAAGAGTGAATGAATGCTTTCCAATCTGAATTCTCGAAGGTTTCATATTTCAAAGATGAAATGGTTTTGTTGAAGAATCAAAATTCTATGTTATCCAAAGATAAAAAGAATTTTCAAAACAGAATTGATACCCTTGAAGAAGTAATCAGAGTCCAGGAGAAGACTATCAGAAATCAAGATCAGATTTTTGCAGACCAACAAGAGCTTCTCAAAACTTAGGGTGAATCAATTTCTGAATACAAGAAGGAGATCAAAAAGATGAAATCTTTTCTTCATGAGCTTATAAAGAAGGATAAGGAAAGATAAAACAAATGATTGTTGTATTTGTGTTCTTTTGGACTTGTCTTTGTTTTGAAATGACTTTTATGATCCTTTTCTTTTATCCATTGTCTTGTGTTTTTTTCTAACTCCTTCAGACAATTCAAGATTACCTATTTCTTTTTGTAAATCACAAAGGGGGAGAATGTTTACAAAGGGGAGAGTGTTTTATAAAGGGGGAGAATGCTTTTCAACACACTTAAGGGAAATCTACGAATACAATCCTTAGGAAAGTCCATACCTAAGGGGGAGTTAGTTGTATTCAATTTCTTATTCAGAAAAGTTTTCAATAACTCAGGGGGAGATAAGTATTTCTTGTTACATTTACTTTGTGTCTTGTGATTTCCAAAAAGGGGGAGATTGTTGAGTCAAAAGTCCTCTTTTGACTTCTATATCATGTTTTGGAAATCACAAATGCATTCTAACATATTATGGAATTTACAATTGTCTTCTATTTTGTTTATCGTATCGTACAATGATGATCGTACTATCCATATCATATCGTATGATACTAATCGAACTAATCGTACTGATCATGCTGATCGTACTGATCATGCTGATCGTACTGATCATGCAGATCATACTGACCATATCGTATCATACAATACTGATCGTACTGACCATATCGTATCATACAATACTGATCGTACTTACCATGCAAATTGAACAATGATGATCATACTAAATATGAAAATTGTATTGATTCTGTTACTCATAACTTTTCTTACATTCTTGTTTCAATACTTAGTCAAAAACACTTATTGCATATGAATCGTACTCATGTTTTTCATGTCTATATATCTTATGTCCTAACAAAACAATGTCGTTAAGTTAGTTACCAACTAATCAAAACGATGTCATGCTTTATGTTTCAATATGACCGTTGGAGGAAATATGACCGTTGGAACCCGAGGCCTACAAATAGGAGGTCATTTGAAGCTGAGAGAACAACGATGAACGAAGAGAACAAATGAAGAGACTTTGTGAACTACCAAGATTCTAGAGAGAGACAATGTGACTTCTCTCATCTGCCTTGTGCGTCTGATCATCGTATAGAGGGATTTCAAGTAATTTAAAGATAGAGGTGCCGATTACCTACAAAATCGAGGGCTTCCGGGAATAGGCAGACAGACGTGCCGTTCATCGTATCGACGGCTGCCGGTGATAGGCAGACAGACGTGCCAATCATCGTATCGAGGGCTGCCGGTGATAGGCAGACAGACATGCCGATCATCGTATCGAGGGCTACCATGAATAGGCAGACAGACGTGCCGATCATCGTATCGAGGTCTCACTAAGGTGTTGGTGAGACAGACCATTTATCCTAGGTGAAAGGATAACCCTTCTCTTTGGGTTAAATGAATTTTAATACTTTTACATTTCCGCTGTTACTTGTATTAGAAAGGAACATGTATTGTTTCCTTTCTTCTTTACATATTCAATTGTAATTGTTTCAATTACAATTATTCTATTACATATTGTATTGATTGATTCTATACGCTTTAAGATAGAATCATTCATCTGTGTATTACTCTAATTATTGTATTCATCTTGAATACAATTTTTTTACATTACATTAGTATTACAAAACATCATAACTTTTTACATTCAATACAATTGTGGTTATTTGTATTTGTATTAGTTTAAGATCATTTAAACTAATCTCTTAGTTGCTAAAACTCATAGGTTTTTAAACCTACAATTCACCCCCCCTCTTGTATTGTTCCATCTAATAAACATATATATCTACATATTCGATCCAACACCATCATCCTTCAGAAAACTATATTGTTAGTACTCACATAATGCATTTCACTATGAATCATCAGCTCAGAATTATCTCAATAACAATATGTTGTATCATCATGTTACACATCATTAATGTAAACCTTAAGAGGACACCAACCATGATCCATATCTTAACAAAAAACAAGGGTCCTTTGTCCTTGGAATATGTAATCTATTTTGACATTTTATTTAACATTTTTTTATTTTTCCATCACATTTCCAATCCAATTACAGGTGTATGTAAGCATGTGGCATGCACCAAACCTTGGTATCTACACTATAATCAATTCTATTTCAGATAGTACATTCTGTACTCTTATGTTCCTTACATTGAATCATAATGTGACCTAATATCTTGTTTCATAGCCACCATCCTATGTCTACTTTATTTATTAAGCTCAATTGATGTTGTTACCATATGAAACACATTTATCCCTTACTAGCGCCTCACTCTAAACGATATCCTATCTCTCAAAAAATTTCATAATATGAATCTCTCATGACCCTTATTCCAGTAGAAACCCTCCTATATCAGAAGTGATGAAAAGTGTTAACCCCAATTCCCACCACTAATAAGCCATTCTTTTGAGACTAGCTCTTTGGGTATTAAAACCCAAAAAATGGGGGGCATTTCATTAACATTGTTTTGAAATAAATAATGAACTATATAAAATCTATAATATAATAAATAAAATGATTCCATATTTCATGTAATATCATAGATAAATAAAATCCCTAAAATTAATTCCCTGATGAAAATCATATAGTGGAAACTTGATGAACACCTACAATCATCGAAAACCATAGTAATCTTGTAGTGTCTAACCCATACAATTACCTCACCTTATAATAATTATATATATGGAATAAAATATATGTATAGTAATATAACATCACATAAAATATATAACATGGAACCTAGTACCCCTACCAACTAATTAAGTCATCCTCATGCCCCAACAACATATGTACTGGTACTCCAATCCCACCAATACCCACATAACCACATAAAAACATTATCTGACATCCATATAATCCCCCAAATCACATATTCAATGTCATAGTCTCATCTCTAACAAATATAAAAATTCATCTCATAGTAAGGCACATAATCCTAACATATATCAAAATCATGACTTTCTCCTTATATGTATTCCCCCACCCTGTACTCACATCACAAATGTATATACTCAATACATTAATTCTAGTACTAAGTGTATAAGAGAGAGTGTAAATGGGAGAGTACTTCACTATATTTATTATATGTAAATATGATATTAGAAAAAACCTGAATCCCAAGAACTCATAAATTCATCGATTGAAATACCTGACCTGGGTGGTGGTGTATAAGAAATGACAAAAACTATAAAGAATATATAATAACACACATGAGAGAACTAAGAATAATTACCTAACACACAAAGCTGTAATCAACACAACTAAAAATTAATATTGATCCTTATTCTAGTCACATCACTAACAAAAATCACCACAACATCACTATTTCAAAAAAGAAAACTTCACCCCATTTTAAATCGTAACATCATTTTCACTTAAATAAAATAACTAAAACATTATGGAAAATCATTAATTTACTTTTATGTAAATTAATTTCCCAACTTTATTACTAACAATATTAAAATTTATCTTCATAATTAAATTTATTAAACTATATAAAATTTCAACCTAGAAAATAGATAAATCCAATAATTTAAAAAATAATATTAAGTTAATTAACCAGATGTCATGTAGTTAAAAATTAATCATCCCAAAAAATTACATTCTACTTTAAATAAATTATTTTTGGTATTTATTCTTCATTTTTTCTAGTCTATTTATTATCTAACATCTCATACACATTTATCATTTCATTAATTCGTTACCATTCCATATTTTTTAGTAAACTATGACATTATCACATTAACCTATATGCATAACTATATCAATAATGAAACTAATGACTACAACATCACCAGTATAAATTTATAATAACAATAACCACACTATATTATGATAATCACTACAAGATAAATTCCCACACCTACAAATTATACCTCATGAAAACTATGTAAATCTCCACCACAAAACCACATATAATCAACCAGACCTCCACCATGATAAACTAACCAGTAAAAAACTACTAAAATAACATCAATGATGATAACCATGATAATCATAACAAGAATATAAATTATATCATAAAACTACTATAATTATAATTTCAGTCAACTAATGTTTATCACACTAAATAATTTTTAACATTATAGTAAACATTTAATTCCATAATATAAACCCCCAAATTTATAGATTCCAACATCTTTATTACTATAATTTTTAAGTGATTATCTAATTATTAATTTGATAAATTAGTCAAAATTTATTATAATATCAGCAGATAATCTTAATAAATCAATATAAGAAATAACATAGGATCATATGATAAAAAATATGAAAAGAAAATGAGAATCACTTCAGTCATATACAATCCATTGTTTCCATTTATTATCTTATAATAGATAATTACATTGATTAAACCAATGAAAATATACTCATGTTAAGAAAATATTCAAAAAAAATATACGTTGAGACATGTAATGTCCTGAAATTCCCTGTAATGTCTTTAATTATATGGGATTATTTTGAAACTAGTTTCGCATACATCACTTCATTACAATGCCCAGTGATCCCAGAATACTTGTTTGAAATTTTTTAGTTTATTTAAAATAGTAGACGTGAGTATTTTATGAAACATCTAAATGGGATTACAAATTAAAAATCTTTGGCCACTGTTGTGTTCATAAGGATGACATTAACTAAGAATGTACTTATCCTCAATCGGCGTGGGTCAAGGGAACAAGTTAATTTTTGGGATTTAAAGAAAATTTAATAATTTTTTTACAAAAATAAAATAAAATAAACTTTTAGTTTATTTTATTTGAAATTTAAATTTTATTTTGGGGTAACAGAAATGTTGTCTCGTAAATGAAACAGTGTAACAACACAATGACACAATGTAATACAAAAAATGAAACACGTTTCCCCCATTTAATGGGTTAATCGAATATAGGATCATTGAAACTTTGGGGAGTCACAATGAAGAATTTGATATTTGGCATTGATGAATGTTGATCGATGAACTAACACCAATTAAAGATCATGGAATGACGAATGCAGCGACACCGATTATTACTAATGAACAAAACATCTTCAGGTATGGTGACTTAATTAATTTTCTTTCGCCATTTTGAAATATCCCCGACAAAAATGAGTCATTCAGAAAATAGAATGATTCACGTATCATGTGTGAATTTTAGAGATGGTTTTTATTTGGGGCTTCGAATTGGGATTATTCATGTTTCCATTATTAAAAATCTCCTCCCTGCTTATTTTGAAATCTAACGCTAAGGGTTCTGGACGACTGGACAAAGGCCCAGATTTCTCTCTCATGGAAGTTTTTGTGTTCTTTGTGACCGAAATCCGTGGTTGACGAAAAGACAACCCTAAGGTCATAACATGGATTGTGTAAACATGAGAATTATGAGGGTGCTTACGGTTAATGAATCGGACCACTGGAGGGGACCTGGGGGCCTGTGGAAGACACCACCAGTGCGCCAACAAGGTAGCTCGCGACATCAACTGCGGGCGGTGGAGTAGGCCGCCAGTAGCGGGGCGATAGTGACACATGTGGATGAGGAAACCATTGCACATCATGTGGATATAAGGATGTGCTCTAGATGGACTATGGTGTCGGTGAACCTACGGTGACCCTCAGGTGGATGTGGGGACACGGCGTGCCAACCACATCTCGACCAGGCAGGCCTCCTTGCTTGCAACAGCTTGGTTAGGTGGAAGGCTTCCCTAGTAGGCCAGACCCGTAGCCCCGGTGATCTAGGCCAGACCCGGACCGGGTCAGATCAGGGTTGGTGGACCTGGGTCAGGTCTGTCCAATCAGGTCAGACCAGACCCGTACCTAACTAGACCCTTTTTAGTAAACTGATCATAACATGAAAACTGTACATTTGAATGATGATCCATTTGTGGCATTGGGACCCTTTCGACAAGGAATACATTTTGACACACTCCAAATGATTTTACATCTATGTTGATATATGACTAATGACTTGATGATTACATTCTCCTAGAATTAAACATGCTATAAGCGATAATCTTGTGACTGGCTATGATGAGAAAGAAGTGCAGAGCAGACCTCCATGGCCCAAGAGACAAGTAGATGTGTGAAAATGAATGGCCAGGAAGATGAGTAGCCAAGGGGACATCAGTGGCCCAGTGGACAAGATGTCGTGCAGACCTGTGTGGCCTAACATCCGAATAGTTGTTCAGAAATGTGTGGACCGGAAAATGAGTAGCCAAACGGACCTCAGTGGCCTGGAAGATGAGCAGACATTAGTAGTAAAAGTTATTCATCATTATGACTGATAATCTAGATTTCTAATTTTTCTATTATACTTGGGTGAGTTTTCCATTACTTCATGTGTACTTTTAAATTGTTGTCTTTCCTTGTGGTGTTGGGGTCCCTACTATGTATTTTGTTACTCACCCCAGTATAGGTTTTTCCTATAATTGCTGTGTCTTTTGTAGATGACTGATGCCTTGACACAGACCTTGATGGTCCCAGACCAAGCATCACCCAGCGAGATTGGATGGATAAAACTCTTAAGACCTCTAGTAGCTACTCAACACCTACCCTTCATGTAGGGTTTTCCATGGATGAATTTTTAGAGACCTTAGTACTTTCTTATTTACAACTTGTATTTGTTGGGATTGTATTCAGGACCATTACTTTTAGCTTGTACTTTATACCATCAGTGGTTTTCTTAGTGGCATACAAGTTTTTACTTTTATCTTTGTGGGTTGGGGTTGTGATTGTGCATGTGTCAAGGTAATTGAGAAATACCTCCCACTTGAAGGTTATTGCATTTGGCACTAGTTGCTATCACCTGGCATTTGGAAGGTAGGCTTGTGGCAGTCGCCAAATAGGCCCCATGGTAGAGGTCATGAAAAATTGGTATCAAATGTGGTTTTCCCTAACTAAAATAACAAGAGTCTATGGTTTTTGTTGGGGGAAATAGTGTTAAATGTTTTGAGTTCAACTTTTAGGATCGAGGAGTATAGTGTTGGTCCGGAGGGCGACATATCCATACACAAGGACCCTAATGTCTTATTTTTGATTCAGTACATGAAACCACTAGTGGATTGCATCATATATGATTTTGAGTGTTTCCTCATGTCCTACTTTTGTCACCTGACCATGTATAACCTATTGATAGAGGTTCATCTCAATCCGTTCTAGGATGCCTCCGTGAAAAATGTTAGTAAGGGTTCCAGTGCATGACCACAAGGATGGTACACCTAGTGAAGAGGAATTATTACAATGACCAATACTATAGATGGCCCCACCGGGAGGTGTACATGTGTTTCCCCACCCATTGTCTAGTATTTGCTACTGGAGTTACCTGTATATAATGCAGATATGATGAGTGTGTTGCCTGAGTTATAGGGGAAGAATCCTCCAAGGTTTAGGGGGGATACTGATCCCCAAGTGGTAATGGATTTCCTCATGGTGGTTACAATATTCCATCTGATGAGGACACCACTCGACCTTATGGAGATCTTAGCCATGAGTCTTTTTAAGGATCAGTGGAAAGATGGTGGGGCTTGAAGATCCATACGCATGATGAGGTGACCCTCACCAAGACATACTTTGAGATTCTATTTAGAGATGAGTTCATTCCAGATACATTATGCTCAGTGTGCATACAGGAGTTATAACCTCTCCAACAGAGTGGCATGAAAGTAAATGAGTACTCAAAAATATTCACTGAGAAATATCGCTACTCCATGGACATGGTATGAGACACATTAATTAAGGCTCAATCATTTGAGTTGTATTAAGTAAAGGGCTTGAGGTACCTCTACATACAGGAGATAGTTCAACTCCACGGGGTCCCATCGATGATAGTATTTAATTGAGACACAAACATTACATCCCAGTTCGGGAAGGGATTGGAGGAGGCATTTTACAATCTACTTTTTTTGAGCATCGATTTTCACCCCCAGATGGATGGTCACACAGAGACGACTATCTAGTTTTTAGGGGACATTATTCAGTCCTATATCATGGACTTCGGGAATAGTTGGGAGGATCACCTGCCACTGGTAGAGTTCACGTGCAACAATAAATACCAATCAATGATTGATATGTCAATGTTCAAGGAACTTTACTAGAATCTATGAATATCACCATTATACTAGAGATACCTAGGGGATTCAGTACTCATAGGTCCAAATATGGTATGGGATTCCACCAAGTAGGTTTAGGTCATCCAGGATTGGATGAAGACTACACATAACAGAGATAAATCTTATGATGATAAGAGACCGAGGTACTTGGAGTTAGAGGAGGGAGATTAGATGTTCCTTTAAGTCTCACTATGATAAGGACTCTGGATATTTGGCTGGGAGGACATGCTATCTCCGAGATTCATCGAATGTTTTTCGATTCTGAGCATATTTGGCATGGTGGAATACAACCTAGATCTCCCCACCCCACATATTCACCAGGGGGATAATTTCTTCCATGTATCACAACTGAGGAGATACATTCATGATCCATCACGCATCACTGACTAGGGTGAGTTTCACATCGACTGTGGGGAGACAATTACAGAGTTCTCGATAGATATTGAGGACTGACATGAGTAGGTCCTTCATTGATCATTGATTACTCTTGTTAATATCACGTGTAAGCACATGAATATATAAGAAAGAACATGGGAGTGGTAGGCTCAAATCCACGCTCACTACCCTCAATTTTTAGTTTAGCCATTTTTTTGGCTTACGGGAATGTAATTTTCTAAAGGATGGGTTAATGTCACATAACATAATTCCATGTAATTTTTTTAATTATATAGGGTTATTTTGTGACCAGGAATGAAAAAGGAACTTGATTCCATTCCCCGATGAGCCTGGAATAGTTGTTTGAAATTTTTTTAAGTTTATTTAGAATTGTGGATTTCAATGGTTTTGGAAATTTCTAAACGGGTTCCATGATTGAAAATCTAAGGGCACTGTTTCATTAGGGATGATGAATTTTCCTAATAATAGACTTAACCTTGACCGATGTGGGTTGAGGGAAAAATATAATTTTTGGAATTTTATGAAAATTTAATAAAATAATTTTTTAATGAAAATAAATAAAATAAACTTTTAGTTTATTTTATTGGAATTTTTAATTTGGTTGCAACAAAACAGAAACAATTTTTCAAAAATAAAATAGCATTACAGAAACACTGAAATACATTTCTCTATTTAATGGGTTAATCAAATACAATATCATTAGCACTTTAGAGAACCAATCTGAACATATTGAAGCTTCGGTTTTGGTGAATGTCAATTGATGAACGAAAACCAATAACAAATCATGGAATGACGAACTCAAGGACATCAATCACCACCAACATATGATCCAACTTTTGGTAGGTTGTCTTTATTTATTTTCTTTCCCCGTATTGATATTTCCTCAACGAATGTGAATAATTTGATAAATGGAATGATTCGTGGATCAAACAGGTTCTTATGGGAGTGTTTTGATTTAGGGATTTGAATCTGGATTTTCCATGATAGAATTATTAAAAATATCCACCCCACTTATTTTGAATTCTAACATGGAGGGTTTGAGCGAACTCGAATAAGGCCCAAATTCCTTTATTATGTATGTTCATGTGATATTCATGACCGAGCCCCCTAGGATGACCCAAATACAACCTTGAGGCCATAACAAGGACAGAGGAAAACTAAGAACTCTGAGGGTGCTTTCAGTTCATGAATTGGACCATTAGAGCATACTTGGTGGCCCGCGGCCGCACACGGAGGCGCGTGCCGTTGACGCGCCGTGACAGCGACACAGCCATGGCATCAGTTGTGGGCGATGGAGCAAGCTGCCGATAGCGGTCCAATGGAAGTGAACACATACATGGATAGAAGGCCATGGTCCAGTTGGTCCACTGTGATGACGACCCCGTGGAAACCCACTGGGTGGAGGGGGGACACGACATGCTGACCCTCTCCCAGCGAGCTAGAACCATGGCCTAGCCAGTCTTGGTCAGATCTAGATTAGGTCATATTTTGGTAGGGTCAGACCCAGGTTGGCTCAGTAGACCCCATGCCAGGTCGGGTTAGGTCGGTCCAACCGAGTCAAACTGGACCCGTACCCAACCGACTCATTTTCAGTAAATGGACATAACTTGAAAACCATATGTCTGACTAACAATCCTTTTGAGGTGTTGGGGGACTTGAGATGAGGAGGTAATTTTGACACACTCCAAGTGAGTTTCTATGGAGGTTGAGATATTACCTATGGCTTGAGGAGTATATTATCCCAGAATCAAGTGCACGATGAGAAGGAATCTTGTGACTTTCTATGATGAGAAAAAAGTGCCAAGCGGACCTCAGTGTCCTAAAAAGATGAGTGGTTGTGCCGACCTATGAGTCATGACCGATGAGTAGCTGAGTGAACCTTAGTGGACCAGTAGACAAGCAGCCGTGCAGAACTGTGTGGCCCAACAGATGAGTTTCCAAGTAGATATCAGTGGCCCAGAAGACGAGCGTACCTCAGTGGCCCGATAGAATTCAACAACTCATTGAGGTGGTGTCCCTCAAGAGTAATTTTTTTATCTTTATGACTCATAATCCTAATTTCTATATTTTAAGATATAATTGTGTGATCTTTCAGTTAATTAGTGTGTTGTATTCTTTTGTGGTCTTTCTTTGTGGTCTGGTGTCCCTATTGAGTATTGTGTTACTCACCCATGAACAGGCTTCACCTACACGTTTCGTGTCTTGTGAAGAAGAACAATTCCTTGAAAGTGTCCTTATTGGTCCAGGACCAAGTGGCTCCCAATGAGATAAGTCATATGAGGCATACTCCTACGGCTTCCTGTAGCTAGTCTACACCTACCTATTAGGTAGGGTTTTTTGCTGACAGATATTCAGAGAGCTTAGTGTCATACATGTTTTTCCTTTCATATTTTGGGGTTTGGGTTGGGAGTTTTCATCTGTATAAGTACTCAGAAAATTCCTCCCACTTGTAGGTTAATTCCATTGTGCTAGTCACCATCCCCTGACCTTTGGGAGTTTTGCTTGGGGTAGTCATAACATATGACCTAGGGGATGGGTTGTGATAAGATATTTTTATTACCCTACCTCAAATGAATCTTCAAGGAACAAAATAATATAACGTTATGATAAATTATGATTACACCTCCATGGATTTTAGGGAATAACCCCAAACAACAAATAAAAATTACACAACCATTAAACCATGACCAAAAGCAAAAAACTGTTTTTTTCATCCCCGGACATAGCCTTATGAAAAGTAATATTCAATAAGTAATATGTGAAATGATAATATATTAGATTCATTAGTACGATGTAATCAATTTAGATCAAAATATAATGTTTCATAATGAGTAGGAGGTTTATAATCCATTTCGGTTGTAAATAACCACAATGATGATCCTTTATTCTCCCTGAGAAGGAGGGAACTAATTTGGATTCAATCAATTCAATTAGATTTCATGAATTTATAATAATAATCTGGGTGACCTCTCCATGACATGGGGTTGAGACTCAATATAATACAACTAGTCTTTGCCAAAAGAGATTGAAAGACAATAGAAAATAAAATTTATTAACAAATCCTTAATCACCTGACAATTTATCAATATGTAGGCCTCATTAACGTTCAAAGTAACATAGAATAGATTAAAATGGCTATTCTTTCTTCAAACAATGATTTTTCCAATAACCACCACATCTTGGGCCATCTATATTAAATATTATGTCATGGTTCCCAAGACTAAACCATGATATGGAAACCTCTAAAAATTGATTATTTGCAAACCATGAATTTAAAAATAGGTGGTTATGCCTTCCCATTTCACATATAATTTCCACCAATATTGAATAGAGACCATCCCTACCAAAAATCCAAGATCCACAACATATAAGACCACAATAAATAAAGATCCTCCGAAACTAGCATTTTATACCCTAACTCCTTAGACCAAGAAAATTGGATATAACATCATGCCCAAAACTGTACTACACCACCGATCTCGACATAGAGCTCAAAAAATGGGGGTTTTCCATCATACTATCAAAATAATCCTTTACCCCAAAATCCTTCCAAGACCCACTCCAACATCTCCAACACCTTCGAACATCAAATTAGTGACCAATGATTTTTTAAACCTATATATGTAATATAACACTTAGTATTGGGGGTTTCTTTAATGTCTCTTAATAATAAAAAATATTAACATGTTTTAAAATATTAGTGAATAATTATTTATATAATAATTTATTTGTATTTATAATCAAAACAATTTCATTATACTAACACATATCTAAATATATATCACACATTCAATGTAAAATTTTAATATAATATGAAACAAAAATATATACAAGATAATTTTTTTTGGAAAATGTATCCATCCGAAAATTTTGTAAAATTTATCACAAAATATCATAATTGTGAGAATTATTACAAAGAGATCCATTATTCCTAGATCAATACAAAAGAGAGACATTTATTCGAATATAATTCCAATAATAAATATTTATAAATCGTAACCAAACCTTATTTCAGGATTCATAAAAAAGCCCTAGCCTTGGTTTAATGTGATTAAATATTATATCATACCAAGGCTATAAATTCTTATGTAACATCCAATGTAGTGGAAAAAAATACTACATTCTAGAGTATACATGATATTCCATATTGTGTTTAAATGAACAACTAAATATTATTATTTAATTATTAACATAAAAAACTAGCTGTTTGTATGGGGGGAGTATTAAATAGATTATGATAATAGGTTTTACATATGTATATATAATTAATTATTTAATGACCAATTAATTATAAATTAAATTAAATCCTTTTTAAATAAAAGGGAATTTTTTCTGGAAAACTATTTAAATGTGCAAAAGTTTGTTTAATACCAATAAATAAAAAAACACACTTCTAAGAATATATTAATTATTTTTATATATAATATTCAATATAATGTTTAAAATTTAAATTATGTATTTTCTAAGAATGATATTAGATAAAATCTAGTTTTACACATAAAAGAAGTATTTTTCTAAAAGGGATGTTTTGCCGCCTATTCATAGCACACTTAATTAAAATATATATTTTTAAAACTTTTTTATTTTTTATTTGAAAAAATATTCTTATTCATTGAAATAAGAATATTAAAATTTACTTTGGTGGAATTTTTAGTATTTTTCTGATAATTGGCATCTTTTGTTGAATATTAAAAAAATAATACATTTTAATTCAAAACAACTTTTTCATCAAATTTATTTATTGTGTAAAATTATATTTTAAATATTTTTAATGTATAATTAGATCAATTTTTTATAATTTAATACAATTTAGGTAATTTTAATTAATTTCACATTGAATTTTGATATAAAAACATTTCAAAATTTTGTTGGTTTTTTCAGTAAACACCCATTTTATCATTCTGTCAATGTGATTAATTTTTTATAAATCCTTGATATTTATGTGTTTTTTATTTTGTAAAATTAATTCGACATATATAATCATACTTTCCAAATTTATTTAATTGGTGGAATTTAGTTTTTGACAAAATTTGACAAGTAACTTTAGTAAATTTTTTACCACATTTAAGGGTAAATTGGGTAATAAAGGGTAAAAAATATTATAAATATAATAGAATTGCCCAAAAATATGTCATAATATCATTGGATGAGTTTGTGTCAACGTAAATCATCATTGGTATGAAATTGTAAATTGTAAATTTGCTAGGATGATAGTATGGCATTTATAATGTTATATTTAAAGAAAAGTTGATTTTGGCACACTTTCATTATTAATAGGTGAAATATATTTAATATAGGGTTTTTAGGGGATATGTTAGACTATAAATAGTTTTTTTAAATATAATATGTTGATTTTTATCATGATAATATTTTTTTCACAGTAGAAATAATTAAATTAAGGGCTTGAATAATGATGATGCATAAATTGTTTCATTAAAACAATATCAAATAAATGATATTAAAAATATTTTAATAAATATAATTTGAGACTATTAACATCATTAAAGAATTTTTAAAATTAATTTTACAAATTATTGATGATTTAGAAGTTTTGGTATGAATTTATCTTATTTTTATGACATTTTTAAAAAGGCTTATCACGAATAGTATAGAAAATGACATTAATGATATTTTGAAAAAAATAATATTTTATTAAATGATATAAAATAATTAAACATATAAAATTATGAAAAATTATTGGTTTAGTCTTAAATTATCATTAATGACACTTTTTTTATGATTTTATAGTAATTGTATTAATTCTCAAATTGCAAATTACATGATATCATACGAATAATTTAAAAGGTTAAATAAGGGTTAAAAAAGATAAGGATTAAAAAACAGTAAAACCTTATCAAATTTAAATTTTATTAAGATATTTATACGCATAATATTATTATAATCTAAATTAGTAATTTTGGTGCCATTTTAGAATAAAATTAATTTATATAAAGTTAAATTTATGAAAAATTCCATGAGTGCCCATCTTCTCTCTTATGAAAGAGAACATATTATTTTATTTTCCTCACACTTGAAAAAAGATTCGGTTTAGAAACACTATAATAATAACCCTTAATATTATCTATAAAAAAATTATATAGGCTTTATTTTAGGTAGAAAAGCCCTCTTATATGTGTTAAGGTGTAAATCAATAGAGACCGTCCGATGAAGAGGTATCATTTTTAATCATGTATTTCTGTTTTATTTTTTATTCCACTTCATTCAAATATTATTAAACCATGATGAAATAATAAATATAGTATCCTCAATATAATGTCATGTTATTAAGTTAATAGTATCACCTAAATACATCTCCACCTCTATCAAATTGGAAAAAAATCATCGTTTGTGTGTACGATGATCTACAACTAGAGAAACTGATATTTTTTCCCTCACAGTCTCTCAAGACTAATTATAATGATGAAATTAATGTCAATATATTATTTTAAAGAAATATTTAATTTTTTTTTAAAAATATATAATATTTATTTCTTAACTTTCCATGAACAGAAAAATGATAACATCTTTCGTGTATACATGTGAAATATCACCTCCACAAAACGATGTGATTCATTTTTCATCACCACCTCACATAGATGATATATATAGCTATATTTAAATGTTTAATATGATATTAATTACATTATTTAAATTATTTATAGATAATATAATACTTACCTTCTTTCCAAAACTATCATTGAATAATGTAAATATTACTCTTGTGTACGTACAGCTTACCATCTTCATGATTCAAATGTAGTCCATTTTTCATATCCATATTTAATGGATGAAATTAAAAGTATTATTGATTAAAAAGTTATTTTAATGTCATGAAAATTATTCTATAGATTTTTTACTAATGAAAATTTTAAATATTGACATCATAACCAAGTCATTTTGGACTCATGTGCCGGATATTATCAAAACATATAATGTGAACTTAAATCAATAAGAGATTTTTATAACATGATAATAAGTGATATAAATGGAATAATAATTTTGAAAAATTCTTTCAATAATGTTAATAATTAACCTAAGTTTAATATTCACTAATATAATTATTGTACTTGATGATCCCAACTCAAGGTAAGGGACTCTGTCTTAATTTCTTTTCATTGTGGCATATTATTATGTTATACACCAACATTATTTTATGAGTTTTATATAAAAAACCATTTATATACCATATAATATCATATATTTATTATTATTGTATTTAATTTTGATATATTTAATTCTTTCAAGGGGATTATGATTTATATGTTAAATACGGTATGATACACTTTGATTGTTTAAAGATTTAATTTCTAAATATATCATTCGTTTCAATATTCTTGATATTACATTTAATTATATTAAAGTATTATAAAGTAATTTTTTTTATATTTATAATTTCATTTGGATTCTTTCAAAAGGTATATTATCAGTTGTTTATATAGAATATGTCGAAAAAATGAAAATGTAATGTTCTATTCTTAACGTACAAAACGATATTGAATTTTTCATCTTTGTGACCATTATTTTATTATCATATTCTGGTGAAAGATTTAAAGTTTCCATAAATGAAATACCATCCTTATCATTATTTATTTTTATTGAAAATGTATTTTCAATAGAATGGGTGTTTGGGTTTTGAAAATGGTTTGTTGAAAGAAAATGGTATTTTTATCGGAAAGTGTTTTTAATATAGTATTAAAATAGTTTTTCAAAGGGTTTTATGATGAATCTATTATATTAATAGATTCCTAGAGAATTATAGGAAAAAGGTGTAACACCCCAGGTAAATAAAGAATATGAAATTTTCATATTTATCCATATTTGTGAATAAAGTATTAATATGACTTTAAAGGGGACGCTATGCTCGATGGCGTACCCAACACGCAACAACGAGTTTCTTGGGAATCTTACGTTACACTCTGATAATAAAATAATATTATTTTAAATGGTACTTAACATGTAGCCGTTGTATTGGCGGGAATGGATAGAAATAACTAAAATATGATTATACATGTTTTTAAATGTTTTTACATTTATCCAATAAAGGATAGAGGCTTAAAATACGGAAAGAACTCAATTTTAGGCGTATATGCCCTAGTTTTCACTAAAGGTTCACTTATCACCTTTTGATGTTGAACCATCATTAAATATAGTTTTTTTCACTCTTAAACATTCTTTTGGACCAAATAAAACTCTTATTAAGAATCGGGAAATCAAAATTATCTTTGTGTAAATTTTTGGTATCTTTCCGATAAAGTTCATTTTTTTAATGAATAGTGTAAAATGTTGTATTTTAATTCAAAACCTCTTTTTAATCTAATTTATTTATATGATTAAGTTATCTTTTGAATTGGTTTTAAAGTTAAATTAGAATATATTTTTACCATTAAATCCCATAGTGGTCGTTGGAATTAATTTCACTTTGAAATCAGACTTAAACCAGTGTCAATCTTTTGATACTTATTGTTTCATAAAAACACGCTATTTTCTCTGACAGCAGGAATTAATTATTAAATTAATTAATGTGACTTATATGTTTTGAATTTTGTAAAATAGACTTAATTTTTGAATTCGGAATATAAAATATAGCTTAGGGTGATTTTTTGGGATTTTTCTGAAAAACATCAATTTTTGATGAATAGTGACACCACTAAGTGGTACTTATAAAAACTGATTTTTCCGTTTAAATGAAATTTTGCCATCTTTGTGTTTTGAATTTCAAAAATCCGACATAAATGGTTTTCATTAAGAAGTAAAATGTGGTTCAATGGGATAAAAATAATTTTTTGGTGAATAGTAACTTGTTAAGTTTTTAATCGCGATTAGAGGTAATTAGTGTAGTTTAAGGTAAAAATAATGTTTTAATAATATGAAATGAACTTGACACATGTCCTAACCTCATTGGATGTGTAATGGACGACCAATAAAAGCCATGGGTAAACTTGGGGACCCCATGGAGCCACTTGGGTTGGGAAATGACATAAATAACTTTTTATTTAATGTAAAAGTAAAAATGACACAAGCATGATATGCTTTACTAAAACAATTTTTAAGTGGGGATATACAATTCGGATTTTTTATTATAAGTAGTCATTGGAAAGATAAAAGGATTTCATATATAATAGTATTTTTTTTATAATTTTTAGACATTATATAAATTAAATTATATATGACATCATAATGATGCAGCGATGAAATCATTATCTGACGATTTAAATAAAATTAGAAGATAATGTAAACTCTATGACCTACATATGTCCAAAACTTATTGGATGGGTGGATTTAGAACCCTTATCAACTTATCCACGAATTATATCAATGTGGGAAATTTTAAAACCGAAACACATTTTCAAATAATGTAATATTTCTTACTTTCCAAAAGTGCCCCACCTCTCCTCTTATAAAAGGGCCCCCACCTCTACCTCATTTCACACACTCCTCAAGCCTTTGGCTCGGACAACCCCTACCCATTTACTCTTTACACATCCCTCTCCTCATCCTAGAGGATTCCCTTTGGGCATAATCCTTTCAAAGGAAGCCTTTAGGCTCAAATCAAAAGGAGTTACACTTTTAAAGCTAATTCATTCTCTCAGGTTCATTTGTTTTATTTTGCTTCTCCAAACCCCTAAACTCTTTTTATTTACTTCTTTTGTAACAAAACAGTATCTTCAATATACTAGGATGTTGTTATAAGATTTATTCGAGCTACACTCTCACAAAACTACATCAAATGGTTAAAGAACTTACGGTTTCCGTGGATGGTGAAATTCTACCTCCCGAAACGATGATTGTTAAATACTCATTTAACACCTTCAAAGGTGGCCATTATGATGTCACTATTTTTATATATGATATATAATATGTTTATGTTTTCCTTAAGCTTCTGTTTTTTTTCATTTTGGGCATACCTTTATGGTTTCCATTATGGGTAAACGCGATATCTTCATTTAAGGATGTGCGGACTACCGCCCCCTCAAAGTGATTTGATTCGTTAAATTCCATATGTGGGACGTATAAAGGATGTAACTATGATATTATATATGATATTATACTGGAATTATAATATAACTTTATATAATTATTATTCCATTCTATAAAATACGAAATAGAAATGAAAGTAGCGTTCATGCGTACGTACGGCTTACCGTCTCCATGAACGGTGCATTTCATTTCTTAGCTCTAAATGATTATGTAATGTTATAAATGCATGCATGTACTGGATATATATGACATATATGATATCTACATCATTAATACAATTCTGGATATAATAAACATTTGGCCACACGAACAACATGTAATTGAAAGAAGTCCACTTTCGTCTTAAGAACCAAATATCGGCAAAACGAATATTATTAAATTAAATGAGTACATAATGTTTATGACATGGTATTAAGTGATATAAAAGGAATAATGAACTTGAAAAATGTTCTTAAGGATGTAGAAATTAAATCAAGTTTACTATTCAGGACTTTAATGAATGATCGAGTCAAGTCGGACCCGAGGTAAGGGATCCTACTCCTCTCTTTCTTTTTAAGTACACTCTTTTATGTCATTCCTTTTAAAGCTCATCTTTATTGTTATTGGGATGTTATTTTATATTACACTTACTGTAATTTTTATGTTCATGTGATTAGAGACCCTATTATCTCTCATCAATCCATTTTGGGAGTTTTGAGTGGCGCCGTTAGGCTGCCGAACTTTCGTAAGAGATCTAACCTCTCTCTTTCTTTTTAAGTACTCTCCTTTATGTCACTTCTTTTAAGATCCTCTTTGTAATGTTGGTGGATGTTATTTTATATTCATATTGCTGTAAATTTTATTGTAATGTGATGAGATACCCTATTTGATCTCATCAATCCATATTCGGAAGTTTTATGTGGCGCCGTTAGGATGCCGAGTTTTCATAAGGGATTTTTCATCTCACTTTTATTCCCGTGAGATTTATGCTACATTTTCCAAAAATTCCATTGAGTAGTGTATGTACTGCCCATTATTATACTCTTTGTATAATATAATTTCGTTTATGAGTATTTACATCAATGATCTATTGTCCTTCTTTCATGGGGTGTAAGTTTTGAAAGATACCCAAGTCGGTAAGGGAACCTTTCACCCGCTTTTTTTTAAAAGACTTCTTTTGTTGGGTCTTTTAATTTACATATTGTTATGTGGAGATATGTTCTCATATATCCTTATTGATGTAAATTTTATGTCCAAGTGATTAGATACACTTTTTATCTCTCATCAACTCATTTTGATGTGATGCCATTAGGCTGTCAAGGGAACTTTTTAACCCAATTTCGATTTCTTTGGATTCAACATGTAGTCATTGAATGTGTCATCCATTGAATATGTGTGAATGACCTTTTATTGTTTTACACTTAATATCCACTTATATTGGTTGTATTTATATTTTTCACACATATTTTTGAGATTGATTTGTCCTTAATTTAAGGATACCTTCTTTATAATGGATTTCATCACATTTGACATTTCTATTGAGGGTTCATTGTTGTTATGCACCAATTAACTATTATATGGTGTATATACTGTCCTTTGGAGTATTATATCATGAATCAATTTATTCTCATGATATTATAAAGTTCTGACTAAATTTTATTCCTCAATTATTGTATTCAAGTGTCACTAATTTTGGTAAAACCCCTTTAACCAAAATATCGTTTTAAATGTTTTAATTACTTGTTCTTATTAATATCCATGTTTTCAAAATGGTTTTAAGGATTTATTTATATGGATATTAATGGTTTAAAATTTTAAGCATCAAGGTGGTATGGGACACTTTGATTCAAAAATCTCTTTATTAAATGTTTTAAATGGTTTTGGAAATGGTTTCTTTTTTAATGGATTCATTATTTCAATATACTAAAATTTTATATTGTGATTGAAATGTGGAAATGTTATGTTTCCTTTAATGCATGTTTTATGTGATACATTTATGTTATGGTTCTTGGGCATTGTTATGAAAACAGGTGGTTCCGTGATAAACTAAGGGCAGGTGAGCCCGATATAGCTCTCCAATGCATTGGGTAACGTGAAGGAGTGAAACATTAAGGTTTCTCTGAAGAGATTTAGGGAATATACTGTGATGGGTATTCCAAAATGTAACCAAGAGGGTTACTCCCTACGTAAGAATGTTATGAATGCCTCAAGTTACCTTCTATGTCTTATGATTTCTATGATTTATTCATGATTTGATATGCCTATGTTTTATGGGTAAAGAATGATTTCATTCTTATGTATACATGTACTCATGTTTCCTTTCCTTATTTTTATATCCCTTACCGAGATTTTTATGCTCATCCCAAGTTTTTGAAATGTTTTTCACAGGTCAAGGGAAGGGTACATGATGTGATGATAGTGTCAAGGATGTCTCAAGAAAGAATCCATGTTTTATTTTAAATATGTTTCTGTTGATGGGAAGAATAAATACTGTCTTTTATGTTACCACTTTGTCTAAATGTGTAATGTAATGCAAGTTTCATGATCTAATTCTCTAAAACTCTAAACTTGAAACGATCCTCAATGTGTAATCTTGTAATAACTCAAGATTAAGTAAGGTTTAAGACTGGGGCCTTATAGTTGGTATCAAAGGTCGGTTTAGATAACTTTAGAGGTTAGGGTATTCTCAAAGCATAAGTGACATTACCATAATGGTTAGGATTTCAGAAAGAGTCCTAGTTTTAGACAAAGTGAATGAGTAATTATATCTTAGTGTTTACCTTCCTCATTAGCACACGATTGTTTTGTTGATATACTCACACTGACATTTCTGTTTTTAGTGAATGGCTGGATCTTGCAGGCACCAAAGTGAAAATTGGTTTGAAGGAAACTGTGGTGGTTCTCTGATTAAGAGACTCGATGAAATGGGGTACTCAATGAGGAAACTCATGGTTGTTCTAAACCAAATATCAAGGAGTCATGATCAACCACTTGAACCTTGGTATGTTCTATAATGCATCATGTACGAGATGACCAATCGATGTGGAAGTTCAGGTAATAATAAAAAAGGTAACCATTAGGGTTTATATGATCCTTACTTTTTAGGTAATTATGGGTTACTCTATGATATGATGGAAAATGAAAGGAATGAGATAAACTTGAGGTTAAAATATTTTATGATTATTTTTGAAGATTTTATCTCATTTTGGGGAATGTTTTAAGAATTATATAGTTTTGGAAAAAGGACAACACGGAGACCGTGTGACATCCCGTCGCGTCGGACAAATCTGCGGGAATCGAACCCACAACCAAAGTGTGACTGGTATTTATCGCCTACCACTAGACTACATGAAGTCCCTGGTTAGTTTGACTGATTCTTTTTAGTTATATGATTTTATGAATTAAGAGTATGTTGATTTTGGGTTATTTATGAAAATGACTAACCTATCATGGAGGATATGTGATTAGGTTAATTACTTTTCAGTACGAGACTTTAGGAGCAACTAATGTTGTTTGGAGATAAATGTTACGATTTAACTTGGAAGACTATGTGACTAAATCATTCAAATATTTGGGTTTCAATCTTAGTTTGGTTTACTTTGAAGGATTTTATGGACAAATTGTTTATCGGATGGTCCTCGTTGAACTTTGGGTTTGATGGACAAATTTTGGAGATTAAGAATAGATTTTCTTTTTATGAAGGGTTATCCTTTTCTAGATTATCTAATCTTGTACTAGCCTTTTTGGTTTTGGTTTTGGTTAAAGTCTAAAGACATGGGAATTGTATAGTTCTCTTTTGTGGATTAGGTTATTCTCTAGAAATTGATTATAGTACTCTTAATGCAGACAAGTCTCCCTAAATACTCGTCTTTTGGAGAAAATATGAGTTTGAATCTAATAAAGGTTGAGAGTCAACATGATAAGTGATTATGTTTCCTTATGAATATATTCCTCAATAAAAAGTAACTTAAAACAGAAATGTTGTCTATTAGCTTTTCCTACTGGGGAATCAAATACCGTTTAACCCATCACAAGTTTGTGATTTTCTCATTGTTAACTTTATCCTAGACATGTTTACTATCACTCTCCCTCAAGAACATGACCCTTTGCTTTTTCTTCCATGTCCATGTTTTTCTACATGGAATCATAGTATGGGTTAACTCGGGTGACCTCTGTACTTATCTTCCTTTATTTTAATGTGATTGTTTTACCGACTCTTATTCCAATGTGGGATGTTCAAAGATGTTTCCAAGCTCAATTTTAAAAATTGCGAGGACGCAATTCCCAAAAAGGGGAAGGATGTAACATCCCAGGTAAATAAAGAATATGACATTTTCATATTTATCTATATTTGTGAATAAAGTATTAATATGACTTTAAAGGGGATGCTATGCTCGATGGCGTACCCAACACGCAACAACGAGTTTCTTGGGAATCTTACGTTGCACTCTGATAATAAAATAATATTATTTTAAATGGTAGTTAACATGTAGCCGTTGTATTGATGGGAATGGATATAAATAACTGAAATATGATTATACATGTTTTTAAATGTTTTTACATTTTTCCAATAAAGGATAGAGGCTTAAAATACAGAAAGAACTCAATTTTAGGCGTATATGCCCTAGTTTTCACTAAAGGTTCACTTATCACCTTTTGATGTTGAACCATCATTAAATATAGTTTTGTTCACTATTAAACATTATTTTGGACCAAATAAATCTCTTATTAAGAATCGGGACATCAAAATTTACTTTGTGTAAATTTTTGGTATCTTTCCGATAAAGTTCATTTTTTTAATGAATGGTGTAAAATGTTGTATTTTAATTCAAAACCCCTTTTTAATCTAATTTATTTATATGATTAAGTTATCATTTGAATTGTGTTTAATGTGAAATTAGAATATATTTTTACCATTTAATCTAATAGTGGTCGTTGGAATTAATTTCACTTTGAAATCAGACTTAAACCAGTGTCAATCTTTTGATACATATTGTTTCATAAAAACACGCTATTTGCTCTGACAGCGGAAATTAATTAACAAATTAATTAATTTAACTTATATTTTTTGAATTTTGTAAAATATACATCATTTTTGAATTCGGAATATAAAATATTACTTAGGGTGAATTTTTGGGATTTTTCTGAAAAACATCAATTTTTGATGAATAGTGACACCACTAAGTGGTACTTATAAAAACTGATTTTTCCGTTTAAATGAAATTTTTCCATCATTGTGTTTTGAATTTCAAAGATAAGACATACATGGTTTTCATTAAGAAGTAAAATGTGGTTCAATGAGATAAAAATAATTTTTTGGTGAATAGTAACTTGTTAAGTTTTTAATCGCGATTAGAGGTAATTAGTGTAGTTTAAGGTAAACATAATGTTTTAATAATATGAAATGAACTTGAAACATGTCCTAACCTAATTGGATGTGTAATGGCCGACCAAGAAAAGCCATGGGTCAACTTGGGGACCCCATGGAGCCACTTTGGTTGGGAAATGACATAAATATCTTTTTAATTAATGTAAAAGTAAAAATGAAACAAGCATGATATGTTTTACTAAAACAATTTTTAAGTGGTGTTATAAAAGTCAGATTTTATATTATAAATAGTAATTGGAAATATAAAAATATTTCCTACATCATAGTATTTTTTTTTATAATTTTTAGACATTAAATAAATTAAATTATATATGACTTCATAATGATGCAGCGATGACATCATTATATGACGATTTAAATAAAATGAGAAGATAATGTAAACTATATGACCTAAACATGTCCAAAACTTATTGTATGGGTGGATTTCAAACCCTTATCACCTTATCCACGACTTATATCAATGTGGGACCTTTTAAAACCGAAACACATTTTCAAATAAAGTAATATTTCTTACTTTCCAAAAGTGCCCCTCCTCTCCTCTTATAAAAGGTCCCCCACCTATACCTCATTTCACACACTCCTCAAGCCATTGGCTCGGCCAAACCCTGCCCATTTACTCTCTCCACATCCCTCTCCTAATCCTAGAGGATTCCCTTTGGGCATAATCCTTTCAAAGGAAGCCTTTAGGCTCAAATCAAAAGGAGTTACACTTTTAAAGGTAATTCATTCTCTCATGTTCATTTGGTTTATTTTGCTTCTACAAACCCATAAACTCTTTTTATTTACTTATTTTGTAACAAAACCAGTATCTTAAATATACTAGGATGTTGTTATAAGATTTATTCGAGCTACACTCTCACACAACTACATCAAATGGTTAAAGAACATACGGTTTCTGTGGATGGCGAAATTCTGCCTCCCGAAACGAGGATTGTTCAATACTCATTTAACACCTTCAAAGGTGGCCATTATGATGTCACTATATTTATATATGATATATAATATGTTTATGGTTTCCTTAAGCTTCTGTTTTTTTTCATTTTGGGCATACCTTTATGGTTTCCATTATGGGTAAACGCGATATCTTCATTTAAGGAAGTGCAGACTACCGCCCCCTCAAATTGATTTGATTCGTTAAATACCATATGTGGGACGTATAAAGTATGGAACTATGATATTATATATGATATTATAATGGAATTATAATATACCTTTATATCATTATGATTCCATTCTATAAAATACGAAATAGAAATGAAAGTAGCGTTCATGCGTACGTACGGCTTACCATCTCCATGAACAGTGCAATTCATTTCTTACCTCTAAATGATTGTGTAATGTTATAAATGCATGAATGTACTGGATATATATGAAATATATTATATCTAAATAATGAATACAATTCTGGATATAATAAACATTTGGCCACATGAACAACATCTAATTGTAAGAAGTCCACTTTCGACTTAAGAACCAAATATCGGCAAAACGAATATTATTAACTTCAATGATTACACAATGTTTATGACATGGTAATAAGTGATAAAGAAGGAATAATGAACTTGAAAAAGGTTCTTATGGAAGTAGAAATTAACTCATGTTTACTATTCAGGACGTTAAAGAATGATCGAGTCATGTCGGACCCGTGGTAAGGGATCCTACTCCTCTCTTTCTTTTTAAGTACACTCTTTTATGTCATTCCTTTTAAAGCTCATATTTAATGTTATTGGGATGTTCTTTTAAATTACACTTACTTTAATTTATATGTTCATGTGATTAGAGACCCTATTCTCTCTCATCAATCCATTTTGGGAGTTTTGAGTGGCGCCGTTAGGCTGCCGAACTTTTGTAAGAGATCTAACCTCTCTCTTTCTTTTTAAGTACTCTCATTTATGTCACTTCTTTTAATCTCCTCTTTGTAATGTTTGGGGATTTTATTTTATATTCCTATTTCTGTAAATTTTATTGTAATGTGATGAGATACCCTATTTTATCTCATCAATCCATATTCGGAAGTTTTATGTGGCGCCGCTAGGCTGCCGTGTTTTCGTAAGGGATTTTTCATCTCACTTTTATTCCCGTGAGAATTATGCTACATTTTCCACAAATTCCATTGAGTGGTGTATGTAATGCCCATTATTCTACTCTTTGTGTAATATAATTTCGTTTATGAGTATTTACATCAATGATCTATTGTCCTTCTTTCATGGGGTGTATGTTTTGAAAGATACCCAAGTCGGTAAGGGAACCTTTCACCCTCTTTTTTTTTAAAGACTTCTTTTGTTGGGTCTTTTAATTTACATATTTGTTATGTTGGGAAATGTTCTCATATATCCTTATTGATGTAAATTTTATGTCCAAGTGATGAGATACACTTTTTATCTCTCATCAACTCATTTTGATGTGATGCCGTTAGGCTGCCAAGGGAACTTTTTAACCCAATTTCGATTTCTTTGGGTTCAACATGTAGTCATTGAATGTGTCATCCATTGAATATGTGTGAATGACCTTTTTATTGTTTTACACTTAATATCCACTTATATTGGGTGTATTTATATTTGTCACACCTATTTTTTATATTTATTTGTCCTTAATTTAAGGATACCTTCTTTATACGGGATTTCATCACATTTGACATTTCTTTTGAGGGTTCATTGTTGTTATGCACCTATTCACTCTTATATGGTGTATATACTATCCTTTGGAGTATTATATCATGAATCCATTTATTATCATGATACTATAAAGTTCTGACTAAATGTTATTCCTCAATTATTGTATTCAAGTGTCTCTAATTTTGGTAAAACCCCTTTAACCAAAATATCTTTTTAAATGTTTTAATTATTTGTTCTTATTAATATCCATGTTTTAAAAATGGTTTTAAGAATTTATTTATATGGATATTATTGGTTTAAAATTTTAAGCTTCAAGGTGGTATGTGACACTTTGATTCAATAATCTCTTTATTAAATGTTTTAAATGGTTTTTGAAATGGTTTCTTTTTGAATGGATTCATTATTTCAATATAATAAAATGTTATATTGTGATTGAAATGTGGAAATGTTATGTTTCCTTTAATGCATGTTTTATGTGATACATTTATGTTATGGTTCTTGGGCATTGTTATGAAAACGGGTGGTTCGGTGATAAACTAAGGGCGGGTGAGCCCGATATAGCTCTCCAATGCATTGGGTAACGTGAAGGAGTGAAACGTTAAGGTTTCTCCAAAGAGATTTAGGGAATATATTGTGATGGGTATTCCAAAAAGTAACCAAGAGGGTTACTCCCTACTTAAGATTTCTATGAATGCCTCATGTTACCTTTTATGTCTTATGATTTCTATGATTTATTCATGATTTGATAAGCCTATGTTTTATGGGTAAAGTATGATTTCATTCTTATGTATACATATACTCTTATTTCCTTTCCATATTTTTATATCCCTTACTGAGCTTTTAATGCTCATCCCAAGTTTTTGAAATGTTTTTCACAGGTCAAGGGAAGGGTACATGATGTGATGATAGTGTCATGGATGTGTCAAGAAAGAATCCATGTTATATTTTAAATATTATTCCGTTTATGGGTAGAATGAATACTATCTTTTATGTAACCACTTTGTCTAAATGTGGAATGTAATGCAAGTTTCCTGAACTAATTCTCTAAAACTCTAAACCTGAAAAGATCCTCAATGTGTAATCTTGTAATAACTCAAGATTAAGTAAGGTTTAAGGCTGGGGCATTATAAAAGGTGTGGATGATATAGATAATACATGGGGTTTATCAAGTATCACTGGGTATGTTCATTACAACATAACATGGGGTGGACCAAATAGGGTTGAGAAAGCCCATTATCGATTAACATTTGGTGGCCCTGATAACACTAGGTAAGCCCATTATAGGTTAATATGAGGAGGCACAGACAGAACTGGGTAATATTGTAATAGATTAATTTTAAGTCCTCTATATGGTTATTTGAATTAAAATGTATTTGAAAGGGTTTTATTTATTGAAGGCTCTAAGTCACATAAATTAGTGTTTGTTTCCAGCTATGGGTTTTATTGATTTTCATTGTAAAAAATGTGTGTTTTTTCTTGTGAAAATATATTAATTCATATTATCAATGTAATTTGGAGATAAAGGTAAAATATATTTTACTATTCATGTTTTTAATGAACTAATTGTTTAATTTATTTTTATACCCCTAACTGATATTTTCTATGCTCTTCTCATGTTTTAAATGTTTTTCATAGGTCTTAAGATTGGAAAGGAAAAATAAGATGCCCTGATGAAGGTATTGAAGTTGTGTCTTGAAAATTAATCATGTTCAATTTTAAAATGGTTTTATTAGAAAGAAAAAAATGGATACTGAGTATATGTATCCTTGTGTAATATAAGTGTTACAATGTGAGAGTCTGTCCAAATTCTCTAAAACTATAGACCTAAATGATCCTTGGGTAAGGAATATGATTTATAGTTTTAAATTAACATTAATATCATATTTTTAAGACATATTCCTCACACCTTATATACATGGCATGAAATTAATAAGAATGTATTTGGAAAATATAATTTAAATAATAAATCTATTTATAAAATAAATACTTTATATTCATGAGTAATTATAAATTATTGAATAAATAATTAAATGAAGAATTTAAAATTTTAGACTTGGGATATATATATTTATGATAAATTAAAAAATATAAAATTATAAAAAATTTATAATTTTGACATTATTTTATGGAAATTGCAAAAAAATATAAATATAAACATATTATATTTATATAATAAATACAAAGACTTCACATTTCAACATTTAAGTGGAATTCATATATACTCCATCATATTAAAAAATATGATTTATTGAAATAAGAAATTTTAAAATTATCAATTCACATCAACATTTTAAATTAATAATCGAAAACAATTTATAATTTAAATATAATATATTTTATATTTATTTAAAAGTTTGACGAAACACACTAAAACACTTCAGGATTGGTTTTAAATAAACTTATAAATAAATAATTTAATATGAACAATTAATTTTAACATTTATAATAATTTAACAAAATAATGATAAATTTTATATTAATACATATCTTCTAAATTAAAAAGAACATTATTAATTATATTAAAAATTTAACATGAACACTAGTTATTAAAACTATAAATAATGAACCATATAAATTCAAGGCACTAATATTAAATAATTTTTTTTTATAAAAAGTATATCTTATAGGGAGAGAGGTATCATTAAATTATCAATTTCATTGTAGATTATGACTGTAATTTTGGATTAAAAAAGATATTATCATTTCAATATTTTCTAGTTTGATGTGAGCTATGAAGTCACCACATTACTATTTTGGCTGTGTTGAATTCCATACATTACTTCATAAAAAAACTATAATTATTTCTTCTTTCTATTTATGATAAGTTTAATTAGAATTATATTATTCATGTGAAGGTTTCATGAAACATTTTATCTATAATGTTCTCTTCATGTTTTATAAAGACACTATTTATACCATGACATGAGAAACATAATCAATATTACAAAACCATGCCACATTACTCAATTTTTATAACATTCAAAATAGATATGGAATATACAAAGTTATATCAAAACATACTTACATTTCCAGGATTAACTACTAAGAACCTACCATTCCAGACCAATTTTTTAAATGGAGAATAAAATCCAAAGCACGTTGTACATGTTATTACTATTATTCATAGAAGTACGTTTGATTAGAATTTAATAAAATATTACAAACATCAACATATTATCTTAGATACTGTTTTGGATTTTAATGGTAGATAAGAATTATCCAAAGGTAGTATAAAAGACCAAAAATAAATATATTCTATTGGTTCATTAAATTATTTTTGAATGAAATTATATAAAATTTTATGTGAATAATTTTTCATCATTAAAACCAAACTAGTTTTTATTCTTTATTGAATATGAAACTCCTAATTACACATGAGTGATGGAAATATCTTAGTGGTATTCAATGGAATCCCACTTCGAAAGGTATCCACTAGATATGTGAATCACTAAGAACACATCTCAGTTAGACATAACACACTTTCATAACATCTCTGATCTTTTTAATTATTGGGAGAATATAGAAAAAGGGAATCAAATTCTAAAGATTCAAATAGACAATGAATAAATTTCATTCTCATTTAAACATGGTTTCAATAGTAATTTATAAAGATGAATGATGTTTTCTGAATCTCCATCATATTATTAACCATTTCCTAGAAGAGTGATGAGACATTCCATTATTATAAATATTTCTCATACATTGAAATAATAAACCAAATAAAAACGGTTCAAAATAAATAAAAAACAAATAATGGATATTTTAAAACATAAAAATTTAAATAAACTTCATTAGATATTATTACAAGGTACAAACTAAAAAAATATATCATAATATTTAAATATCTAAATGGTTTAGTGAAATATCATATAATTCATAATGGTTTATGGAAATTAACATGGCCGCTAGACTGACCACATCACCTTATATCATACATGTAATATTGAGACCACAATACTATCTACGTTGTGACATAATAATTTCAAGGAATATATTATGTGTAGACATTTCATATTTCATGTGATGTATTATAAAAAATCAACCATTTAAATTTGAATATTTTTATTAATAAATATAGAATATTTTTATGTGATTACATTAATAGATATTGGGATTTTACTTGGTTGATTGAAGATTTTGTGAACTTTATTCATTCTTCAAAATATTTTTATTGATTTTTATTGTTAGGGTTTTAATTAGATAGTTTCTAATTATAATAGAACTTTATAAATTTTTTTTAATTTCATATTATCCTTAAATTAAAATTTTAGGTTCATGTTAAATAATATTTAATCAAAATAACATCATTCATGTATAATTTTTATAAGTAATTACCATTTTTTAGATGTATAAAATTACCATTCCTCATGAATATTCTGGTTTTTGTATCCAATCTCCATATATATTAGTACTCTCTATCTATTGGATATAACATGATACATTGTTACCTACTTGGTTTCTATAGGATAATTTATACATATCTCTCAATATATATTTATAGTGTATAAATATTGGATTATAAGATAATAAAATATTACCATTTTACATCCTATTTTATTTTATTATTATCTTTCTATTTTATATGACATGAGAGTTTGGTAAATTTTCATCAACTTATATTTTTACCATTTTATATTTTAGTCTCTTACAACATTCATTCTATTTTGTGCTAATGATTTTTCAACACATGTTTTTTATATTTTCTAGTTATAATTTTATTATTTTTTGCAATCATTTATTCTAAAATTATATTTTATATTTTACCAAAAATAAAACATTTAATTTATAGATACATAATTTTAATAAATATATAAAATCATAAATATAAATTTTTCATGATACATAAGAAGCTCTCTAACCATGACTTTGTTGTTCACACTTTTCCTGAACTGACTAGAATAGTATTAATCAAGGTCTTGAGTTTATTGATTGTTTTCCATAATAATATAAAACCCGGACTATCTCAATAAAATCTATTTAAATCATATTCACCCATTTATATTATTAAATTTTATTTTTTCATTATCCATATATGGTGTGTGATAAATAGATTTCATTACATATTATATATTCCAATTTTATAATAACAATTCCACACATATCCTATTGTGACATGGAAAAATGATTGATATGTAACACCACAAGATTTTGTAGTATGTTATTTTCTTTAATTCAATAGCTTGAGCAATACACGACACCGAGTTTGAGCGCACCACGACTTACCAAACTAGCCGTTAAAAAGAGGTTATGAATAGTATAAAATGAATTATGAATTTTATACACTAAATATAATTTTATAATCCATATTATGTGTTTATTAGACATAATATAAGAACAAATTATTTTTTTTTCAGATAAAAGAATTATTTTTCAAAAAAATTAAATTTTACCACCTTCTAAGGGAAAAGACTTTTTAAAACAAATATTTGACACTTTTATATATTAAATTTAATGAAATTAAATTCTTATTTTGAATTGGGATATAAAAATTTATTTTGAATATTTTTTTGGTACTTTTCTTATAACTTTTATATTTTGATGAATACTGAAAAATACTAAATTTTAATCGAAAACAACTTTTTTAATAAAAATAATTTATAGTGTTAAATTATGTATTTTAATGGTTTTGAAGTATAATTAGATTATATTTTTGTCATTTAGTACAATGTAGGTGATTATAAGTAATTTCACATTTAAATTTTACAAAAACAAATGTCAATCTTTTGATAGTTTTTACTTTTGAAAAACTGCTTTTCAGTTTTAACAACGTTAAATAATTTTAAATAAATTAATTCAACATATATTTTTTGAATTTGGTAAAATAGAATTCATTTTTTAATTCTTAATATCAAAATTATCTTAGGGTAAATTTTTGGTATTCTTCTAAAAACATTCAATTTTTGATGAGCAATGAAAAAAATGCGTTATAGTTTAAAACTAACTTTTTTATTTAAAAATTTATTTATATTGTATAAATTTATTATAAGTCAAAATAGATATATAATACCTATATAAGTTAAATTAAATTCATTGGAGTCATTTAATAATAAAATTAGATGTATAAAATTTTATTGAACTTTTTACCGTCTTTTACCCACCTTTTAGAATCATTTGCAAATTCGCATAAAAATTAATTTTTCCACTTCTGTGAGTGGAATTTATAAAATCCGAGAGACAATGTTGATATCGGTAAAAGAAATGTGGTTCAATTAGATGAAAATATTTTTTTGTGAATAGTAACGTTTTACTTTTATTTACCATGATTAAAAGTAAATATGGTAATTAAGGGTAAAAATGATATCATACTTACCCCAAAACATATCCTAATTATATTAGATAAGTGTAATTAAACAAAAAAAACATTATCAATAAAATATGACCCTTTAGGTCAACTTGGATTAGATTAGGACATCTATTATTAATTTATTTATAGAAGAGTTAAAAGAGTTAAAATCAATGTTTAATAACTAAACAATCTATAATATAGGGTAATACATAAGATAAATTTGACTATAAATATTCATTAGAAAAATAAAAATATTTAATACATAATGATATTTTATTTATAATTTCTAGACATTAAATAATTTAATTTATTTATGATATAATGATGACGCATTAATTACCTTAATAATGAAATTGTATGATAATTGATATTATAAATATCCAAATAAATGTAATTTGAGACTTTTAATAAATTAAACTAATTTTATAGGTTAACATGACATTTTATGGTTGATTAAAGGTATTTATTTTGAAGTAATAAGTTGTTAAGAATTTAACAAAAATCAATTATTGAATAATGTCAAAATTGACATAAATGAGTTTTTTAAAACAAATTCAATATTATTAGTTGATATAATAATCCTAAAAAACTAAGGTTCATCCAAAGGACTTATATAACGATAGGTGTATCATTAATTAACCACTTGGGGTTCTCTTGGATTTTTTAAGTATGTTCATTAACTATATAATATAAAAATACAAAGAGACATGGTAAATGTCAAACTATTTAACAAAGAGGGAAATCTAAAAGATAAAGTTAATATAGTGACCCAAACATATATTAAACCTATTGGTTGAGAGGTTTTCGACCCATACCAACATTACACGTTAAATAGTTCATCTTGGAGCCATTATAAATGGAAAATGATTTTATTACGAAATAGTGTTTCAATCTTTTTCTAAGGTGCCCCTCACTCCTTTAGTAAAAGGGAACTTCCCCTTCTCCTAAATTCACACCTTCAAAGCCATTAGGCTTGGCCAAAACCTGCCTGAATATCCTTCCTAATATCCTCACTTCATCCTTGAGGCCTTAATGTAGTCATAAATCCATCCTAAGTAGCCCTTTTGATCAAATCAAAATGAAGAACCTGAAGAAAAGGTAAATATCTCATCACCTCTTTCAAGTTATTTTCTTTTTCGACTTCCTATTTCATTGTTTTTTCTATTATAAAATAATAACTCCATTATATTATATATAATATTATGTAATTATAAATATGTTACAAGAATATTAATTATTTTATCCATCCTATGAATGACATGTCACCATAGGCCCGTCTGTATGACTTACCGTCTCCACGTCGTGGTGTAGTTTGTTATTCAAACACTTCATCATTTGGATGGGTATAATAATGAGTATAAATGATGAAATAAATAAATATATTATGATAATTATTCTTTATATATGGTATTTCATCCAATTATATATGATTTTCATATCAAAAGAATGACATTGTCGCTCGTGCGTACGTACGGATTACCCTCTCCACGAACATGAGATTCTTTCCCTATCGTATCCTTTCAACACTAATTTTCATTTGATGATTAATATTATTGTTTAATGACATGATATAATTTTGGATATGAATGAGATACATCCCATCCATAAAAAATATGACTGACATAACAAATAATAAAAAGGAAACCGAATCTGTTAACACCCAATACGATGATAGTACTAAAATATTATTAAAAAAGAAATATTATAGGATCATATATGATATCATATTTATGTATAGAGTTCTTGTATAATTTAATAAAAATGATTTCAATATTATACAGGATTTTAACGTACCCTCGACCAAGTAAAAGTACAAGGTAAGGGGTTTTCATCTCACTTTTATTCCCATGAGATTCATGCTATATTTTCTACTGCTACCTTTGGTGTGGTGTATATACTACCCATGATTGTATTTTTCTATAATATACTTTAATTTATGGGTATTTACATAATAATTGGATGATACTTCATTCATGGGGTGTATGTTTCGTATGTTACCAAATCGATAAGGGAATTTCAAATTTCAATTCCCACTCATTCGGTTTTACGCAAACTTCATTGATTTCTTTACCCCAATATTATGTGTGAAATAACTATTTATTTACCTATATAGTAATTTCCACTCCACTTTGTGTGGATATAATTTTTATATACATAATTACTCCATTTATAAATTCTCAACTCATCGATATAAACTTGGTTAGAGTAATTTTAACTCAATTTCTATTAATTTAGATAAACATCCAAGTCATTAGTGTTGTTTTTACAAGAATATGTGTGAATGTCCTCTGATATATTTACATTTAATATCCAATCATATTGAGTGTATTTATATTTTTCACACATAATTATTTAATTTATTTATCCTTAACTTAAGGATACTGTCTTTATAAAGGAATTCATCCAATCTTACATTCCATTGAGACTTTTTTGTTCTTATGCGCCAATCCACTTTTATTTGGTGTATATACTGTACTTTGACATACTATATAATGAATCTCTTTATTATCATGATATTATAATGTTTTTATTCCCTAAATTATTTTTATTCAATCATCTCTCATCTAGTTAGGAACTCTAACAAAAATATCATTTTAAATGTTTGAAAAATTTATTCTTCTAAATCATTCTCATTAATGTCCAGGTTTTAAAAATGATTTTAAGGTTTTATTTATATGGAAATTAATGTTTTAAAATTAAAATCCTTTTGAAAGTTTCGAAGTGGTATGGGAAAATTTGATTAAAAAATTTACTTTAACTAGATTCTTGAATAATAGTGAGACTTTTAATTTTTTATAAAGAATAATGGGAATATTTATCTCAAATAGTTTTGATGATTAAATTCATCTATGTCAATATAATAAATTATTCTATATTGAGGTTGACTTATTATAATAAAATAATCCATATTTTATTGAATGATTTATGTTTTACTATGGATGTGTTATTTTTATATCATTCATGGTTTATGGATAAAGTATTGACATATCCTATGCTAGTTTTAATAAAAATGTTTATGTTTTGTTTAAGACTTTTTCATATGAGGAATGAATTGGATGTAGTAAGTGACGGGTGGAGCCCACTATAGCTCCACGATGAATCGGTAGGTCTCATGAGACAAACTAATGTCTTGTCACAAGGACTTGAAAAAATCTTATTTATAGTCTTGTCACATGGCCTTTAATATGTTGTTATAAAGTCTGGCATTATCATTATAAAAGTGGCTATTGATATTTCATGTGATTTTTCAACCAGTATAACATCCATGTGAATATAAAAATAGAATTATTCTATTTTAACTTTTCTATATTATACATAATTTCATGTTTAAAAGGCTTTTGTTTTAATATTATACATTTCCTTAAATGTTTATGCTTAATTGTGAAATATTCCGCTATATTGTTATACTTACTGATCATATGAGATCAACCCTTTATATGTTTTATTTTTCCAATGATGTGAAGAAGTATTTTATGACAGACCTGTAGGGATTGTCTAAGGGGATATGAGTGTGGTCTATGGAAACAATGTTGCTATATCTTTTCATTTTATAATGTAATGTAAAACTTATGAATGTATCCAGTACTTCCAAGGCTACTAAACTGACCTATATTTCATGACATGAGTCCTTGTATCATTCCAATGTTATGTAATAATGCACTGACTCTGGGTAACTGGGGTCGAGGCATTACAGTTGGTAGGAGAGGAAGTTTAGTACAAACCTTGAAATCTAGATTTAGATAAACACTGATTAGATCACATTACCATAAGATATACATTGTGGATTTATATAGAAGAACTTATTTAATTTTGGTATTTTAGATATTATGTGTTTTTTCTAAATAATACATCCATATCTAGATATGAGTTGGTAGAGGCGGCTCTGGCACAGACGAACCTAGGAGTGAAAACTCTGACAAGGAGTTTTGGGCTTGACCCAGGGTATCTTGGTACATGACAATGGGCCTTGCTGCACTCTTGTTTACGACACTCCCGAGGGATATTATTTGGATAATTCTCATTTTATTTACAAATCGATTTGAAGTATTTTAATATAAGATGAGAATAAATTACCGTTGTTAATCCTAAGGTGTTTTAGATTGTAAATAAGGTGTTATGATATTCTCTAAATGATTTTATGACTCACACTATGCTTTCTGGTGCAAGTAAATGGCTAGATTCCCATGAAGACATATTAATATTGAACATCATGTATGAGGTGGGAATGGTGGAGGAAATGAGAAACGAAATGGAATTTTCATAGGTGTAAGAGATATTGTGTTCATACCGAATCAGTTTTCCAAAATTATGATAAAAAAAAATATATTAACCAACTCTCGGACTAAAAAAAAAAGAGAATGGTCATGAATGATAAGAGCTCCAATAGTGAAGACCATAGAGAAAAGAAAGCTCAATTTCCATCATGTAGGAAATGTGGAAGGAGACACCTAGGGAAGTGTCTCAATAAAACAAAGAAATTAATTATGTGTGGGAAAGAAGTACATAATGTAAAGAATTTACAAGGAAAAACAAAGAGTACTAAAGATGAAAATAAAAATGATCCCAAGAATCCATTTACAATAATTTTCCATAAATATAGGGGACTGGAGCATTACCTGAGTGAATTCCTTATTCTATAGGATAACCCCTTGGTCAATGAAGAACCTATGTGAAAATAAATGGATATTCAAATGCTTAAAAGTAATAGTTCTCTTTGTTTATGGGATTACATTGGAATACTTTCTCTTATGTGTAACCATACTATTTATTGTGTGGAAATTCTATTTTATGAAGAATTGTGTTTTCTATTGTTGATATAGTTATAAATAACCATTTGGGTTTATATGATCCTTGATTTGGAGGAAATTACATGTTATTAAATTTTGGGATGAAAATGAGATGTATGAGATAACATTTGTGGTGAAATTATGTTATAGTTATTTTTAGGAATTTATCTAATTTTGGTAATGTTATAAAATATTGTTTTTGAAATAGGACAACATGTAGACCGTGTGACAACCCGTCGCGCCAGACAAAGCTACAGGAATCAAACACACAACCATAGTGTGATTGGGATTTATCACCTACCACTAGACTATATGAAGTCCCTGGTTAGTGTGAATAATTATTTTTAGTTAAATTACTTTATTGATAAAAAATAAGTTGATTTCGGATCTTATGTCTTATCAAATGGATATCCTTTGTATTCGAAAATTATTTGGGGATTAAGTGATAAATGTTATTTTAGAAGATGTTCACTTTTTTGGAAATACTATATGCCTATGTAAAATAGAATACTATGGTTTTTCATTTGAGTAGTAATGATGGATTATTATCAATGTTTTTATTGTGTATTTAGAGCGATTTGGGTTATTTATAGAAATTATTAACCTATCATAGAGAATATGTGATTAGGTTGATTACTTTTAAGTATGTGACTTTAAGAGTATTCAATGTTATTTGGAAATACTATTTAACATGGAAGACTGTGTAATAAAATTATTCTCTGTTTTGGGTTTTAATATTAGTTTGGATCATATTGATTTATTTTAAGGACAATTGTTTATTGAATGGTATTTATTGAACATTGGGTATTGTTGGTTTAATTTTATAAATTTAGATATGTATTTATTTCTATGAAGGATTATTCTTTTTGGGGATGATCTGATCTAGTACTAACCATTTTGGATTTGGTTAATATCTAATGACAAGGTAAATATATATAGTTTTTCCTTTATGGATTATGTGATTCTCTAGAAGTTGATTCTAGCACTTCAGGTGTGACCTAGTCATCTTGAATACCCATCGTTTGAAAAAAAGATAATTTAGTAGTTGAAATTTATTAAAGGATGAAACTCTACTAAAAAAATAAGTATATCTCTTTATGTTTTTTGTTAATATCATAAATAAATTCCTCAACTTTATTAAATGGAACCTAAAACAAAAAACGTTATCCATTTACTTTGGCTACTAGGAAACTAATGAATGATTATCTCATCACAATTTTGTGGTTTTATTATTGTTAACTTTCTCCTAATCATGTTTTCTATCACTCTCCACCAGAAAATGACACTTATTTTATCTTCCATACCCATGTTTCCCTACATGGAATCCTAGTGTGGGTTATCTAGGGTGACCTTTGTACTTCTCTTTCTTTCTTTTAAAAAGATAGTTTTATTGAATCATTTCCCGATGTGGGAGTTTCAATGAAGTTACCAAGACCAATTTTAAAATTGTGAGGACGCAATTTCCAAAATGGGGGAAGAATGTACCACCCCAATTTTTCATAGTATGTTATTTTCTTTTATTCAGTATCATGCGCTATATGCAACACCTAGTCTGAGCGCACCACGACTTACCAAAATAGCCATTAAAAAGCGGTTATGAATAGTATTAACTGAATTTGGAATTTTATATACTCTATAAAGTTTTAGAATCCATATTATTTGTTTCTTAGACATAATATAAAAATAAATTCATTTTTTTCAGATAAAAGAAGTATTTAAAAAAATGCAATTTTACTACCTTTTAATAGAAAAACCCTTTTAAAACAAATATTTGACAGATTTATATATTCAATTAAATTAAATTAAATTCTTCTTTAGAATCAGGTCATAAAAATTTACGTTGGATAAATTTTTGGTACTTTTCTATTAACTTTAATGTTTTGATGAATACTGAAAAATAAAATAAATTAATTGAAAACAACCTTTTTAATTGAAATAATTTACAGTGTTAAATTAAGTATTTTAATGGGTTGGAAGTATAATTAGATTATATTTTTATCATTTAATACAATTTAAGAGATTATAAGTAATTTGACATCAAAATTTGACATAAACACAAGTCGATCTTTTGATAGTTTAAACTTTTTAGAAACCCGTTTTTCTGTTATGACAACAGGAATTAATTTTAAATTAATTAATGAATATTTTAAATTTTCAATTTTGTAAAATAGAATTTATTTTTGAATTCTGAATTTCAAAATTATCTTAGGATAAATTTTTAATATTCTTCTGAAAACATTCAATTTTTGGTGAATAGTGAAAAACACCGCGTTATAGATAAAAACCGAATTTTTATTTAAAAAATTATTTATTTTATATAAATATATTTTATGTCAAAATAGATATATAATACCAATATTAGTTCAATGTAATTTATTGGAGTCATTTTATAATAAAATTCGATGTATAATTTTTTTTGAACATTTTACCGTCTTTTACCCACCTCCTATGATTGTTTTCAAATTCGCATAAAACATAATTTTATCGCTTCTGTGAGTGGAATTTTAAAAATCCGGGAGACACGGTTGATAACAGTAAGAAAAATTTGGTTAAATTATATGAAAATAATTTTTAGTGAATATTAACTTTTTACTTTTATTTACGACGGTTAAAAGTAAATAGGGTAATTATGCGTAAAAAGGATATCATAATTACCCCAACACATGTAATAATTCTATTGGATAAGTGTAATTCAACAAAAAACAACCTTATTAATAAAATATGATCCTTTAGGTCCACGTGGATTAGATTACGACCTTTATTATTATTTTATTTAAGGAAGACTTAAAAGAGTTAAAATAAAAGTTTAATAACTAAACCTTTTTTAATATAAGGCTATAAATACGAAAAATTCAACTATATATATTAATTATAAAGATAAAAATATTTCATAAATAATGAAATTTTATTTATAATTTCTAGACATTATATAATTTAATTGATTTATGACACAATGATGACACAGTAATTACCTTAATAATTAAATATTAAAATAATTGATATTATAAATATCCAAGTAAATGTAGCTTGAGACTTTTAGTAAATTAAACTAATTTTATAGGTTAATTTGAAATGTTAGGGTTTTTTAAATGTATTTTTTTTGAAGTAATAAAGTTGTTAGGACTTTAACAAAAATCAATTATTAAATAATGTCAAAATTGAAATAAATGAGTTTTTAAAACAAATACAATATTATTGGTTGATATAATAATCCTAAAAATATAAGGATTGGCTAAAAGACTTATATAATGATATTTTTATAATTAATGAACCACTTGGTGTTCTCTTGAATGTTTATAGTACGTTTATTAACCATATAAAATAAAAATACAAAGAGACATGGTAAATGTCAAACTATTTAACTAAGAGTTAAATCTAAAAGATAAAGTTAATATAGTAATCCAAACCTATATAAAACCAATTGGTTGGGTGTTTTTAAACCCATAACCATATTATACTTTAAATAATTTATTTTTTATCCATTATAAACCGGAAATTATTTTATTACAAAATAATATTTCAATCTTTTTCTAAGGCGCCCCTCACTCTTTTTATAAAAGGGCACTTACCCTTCTCTCACATTCACACCTTCAAAGCCATTAGGCTCTACGAAAGCCTACCCAAATATCCTCCCAACTCTCCTATATTAATTCTAGAGGCCATAATTTAGTCAGAAATCCATCTTATGGATCACTTTTGATCAAATCAATTTGAAGAACCTGAAGAAGAGGAAAATATTTCATCACCCCTTTTAACTTCTTTTCTTCTTCCAATTCCTCTTTATATGTTTTTTATATTCTAAAATTATAAAAAAATTATCTTCTATATACTGTGATGTTATTATAAATATCGTAAAACCATATTCATTATTTTATCCATCCTATGAATGACATGTCACCATACATGCGTATGCACGACTTACTGTCTCAACATCGTGGTTTAGTTTGTTATTGGAACACTTAATCATTTTAATGGGTATAATAATGAGTATAAATTAAACTAATAATAAATATAACCTGGTAATTATTCTTTACAAATGATATTCGGTCCAATAATATATTATTTTAATATCAAAATAAGGATATTGTCGCTTGTGCGTACGTACGGATTACCGTCTCCATGAACGCGATGAGATTCAATCCCCATTGTATCCATTCAAGAATAATTTTCAATTGATGATTAAAATTAATGTTTAAAGACTTTATATCATTCTAGATATGAATAAGATACATCCCATCCATAACAAAGATGACTCACATAACAAATAATATAAAGGAAAATGAATCATTTAACACCCGAAATGATGATAGTAGTAAAATATTATTAAAAAAGCCATATTAGAGGATCATATATGTTATAATATTTATGTATATAGTTATTTTATAATTTAATAACAATCATTTAACTATTATACAAGAGTTTAACATACCCTCGACCAAGAAAAGTGCAAGGTAAGGGGTTTTCATCTTACTTTTATTCCCGTGAGATTCATGCTATATATGCCACTGCTACCTTTAGTGTGGTGTATGTACTACCCATGATTGTATTGTTTGTATAATATATTTTAATTTATGGGTATTTAAATCATCATTTGATGATCCTTCTTTAATGGGGTGTATGTTTCGTAAGTTTCCAAATCGATAAGGGAATTTCAAATTTCAATTTCCACTCATTCGGTTTTATGAAAACTTCATTGATTACTTTACACCAAGATTATGTGTGAAATCACTATTTATTTACTTTTATAGTAATTTCCACTCCCCTTTGTGAAGATATAATTTTGATACTAATAATCACAACATTGATAAATTCTCACGTCATCAATATAAACTTGATAAGAGTAATTTTAACTCAATTTCAATTCATTGAGTTAAACATCCAAGTCATTGGTGTTGTTTTTAAAAGAATACGTGTGAATGTCCTCCAGTTGATTAACACTGAATATCCAATAATATTGAGTGTATTTATATTTTTGAGACATAATTATTTCATTTATTTATCTTTAACCTAAGGATATTGTCTTTATAAAGGAATTCATCCCATCTTACATTCCATTGAGACTTCTTTGTACTTATGCCCCGATTCACTTTTATTTGGTGTATATACTACACTTTGACATAGTATATCATGAATACACTTTTTCATGACCCCCTCGACACAAAGTGTACCCCTCCTGGGCCGCCAATGTGAGAAGGGAGATAATGAACCTCAAGTCCTGCCTCTAGTAGGTCCCGAGTTGGCAAATAGCACCGAGGGTATAATAACACACAAAATGGGAAGCATTACCATCTAAGAGAACACATGTGGAAGAGAGAGATAATATAGACACCAACAAACTCCAACTCATATATAAATATAAATAAAAACCCAAGTAGACATATGAAATGTCATGCAAAAGTACTACAACTGAAAGCGGAAAAAGAACAAGTACCTAAAAGAAAATAAAACAGCGACAACCACACGCCCGCACAACTCCTGCAACCCCAATCTAATAGAAACCAGTATGATCTCCAACCTTATCCAAGTGACCTAAAAAGAGGATTCTATATACATAGAGTGAGTATAACAGTATACTTAGTAGGATCCTCCCCAAATCCTATTGTGAAAAAGTAGAGAGAGCATACTAAAGCACAGTGGGCAATAAGTTAAACTAACTCGTTACCTAAACATGTATACTATGTTCCCAACCTCACCATGAATACTCTCCCAAAGTAATGCATAAAATAATATATCATATAGTAAATAATATCAAGGGTAACCTGCTACTACTTCCCCACTGGTTTTCCACATTTCCCCAACATCACACGTCCTGAGCATCTCTCCCCAAAAGGCTTTCCCGCAGACACTTGGGCGAAGCACCACAATGTGCACCTCGTGCAGCACAAAGGCATTCCCCCAGACACATGGTCGAAGAACCAAACCATCCCCACAACCAAAAATAACCAGTTAGTTTCCGGGAGCCACCACAACTCGCATAATGTGTTTCATTCGTCAGGTATTATACCTCAAGATATTACAACCCATACACCGAGTAAGGATCCTCAAGCCATCACAACCTATACATGTTACACCTATAGCAGTCCATAGGATACTATATCCAGAATACATATGTGTGAATAACCACTAGCCATTACGGCCCTCTACACACATATATGGGGAAAACTAACCGTTGTGCCTACCAGAACAAGTATCTACCAAGAGAAGAGAGCGGAGCCAAAGGGGGTAGTGAGCCATTATTTCTCCCATAAGAATGTTGGGGAAAACACCCCCCCCGGGATCAGAATCCCCAGGGTGTCAGTTTCCCTTACTGACAGGGTGGAGTATCGTAGAGAAAACACAAAAAGTACAGAATATTCTATATCTCACAACCACACTATGGGCATAACCTAGTCTTAGACACCACTGAAGGTAACGTCTCTCAGACTCTGAGCTGCTACTTCTAAGACTAGGTATCCTATAAGCAAACAACCATTTAAAGAACTTTATTTGATTACTCCATTCCCTTTTTATTAGTTCCACTTTACGTTAATTAAGTCTTTAAACATTAATTAACCATGAGAAATTTCACATTGAATCTCATTAACATCACACCTAAAGTCCACTGCCCCTTTAAAATTCCAACCTCATCATTATGTTCCACCGAACTCCAACCCCAGGTGTTAACACCATTTATTCAAATTTTCATTACAGAATTACTTTCTCACATTCCCAGGAAATCAAGAAAACATTCTGTGCTACTAAACACAAGGGGCTCAACACAGTGAGTAGATGTACTTCCCATCGAGTCTTTTCCACTTATAGAAAGAGAATATACCCATCCTTCCTTGAGAAGCTAAACCGGGAAAGCACGTGGCATACCCCACGTGTATTTACCTCTTTCGAAAAAAGAGTAAGTAATACCAACTTGATTGAGTAGCGGGGAAAGTAAAGCAGAAAATCAACCATTAAGAAACAACAAGCATCCAACAATCACATCCATACCATTCCATCATCCCTGGTGTCCTATATGACACCCACATGCATAAACTGATGCATCTCTCCACTCTAGGTGTCACCAAAAAGCCTTCATGCCCCCACCTATCACAACACCCATCTAGGGTCACGTCACAACCCAAGCAGTAGGAAAAACAAAATCACATCAATTTGTCTATTGGACCCTTTAACAAACTAGAGGGTAACTTAGAACCCTTCAAGGAATTATCAAACAATCAATTATTTAATCCATCTTGAATTAACAGATTTAATTTGTAGGTTCCAAACTCGGGAAACCTAATCAGTAAGCTACCACAAATGATTAAACATGATTACTACGCCAATTTGATTAAAATCAAATTACAAAAAGAACCATATTCGTTTACATGCCTCTTTATCTTTATCCAAATAGATATCAATTAATCTCAGTTTACGTTCATTATCAATTTTCATCAGGAACAAGCATAGATATCACACTATCAATCAAAACAAGATGCAACAACATACAATCAATGACAATTTATTAATCCAGTTCAAATATTTATTATGTCAATTAAATTTTCATCCAATGGGATAAAACATGCTAACAATATAGTTGCATGTAAAATAAGAGAAGCAATGAATCCCCTACCTCAATGGGTTTTCATGAAAACCACAAAGGTTGAAGAACGCTCAAGAAACCCCAGTTGATTCTCCAAAACCCTCCTTATATCTCCTCCTAGAAAGATCAAGAACATACTCATCATTTTTGGAATCAACACACCTAGATCTACCCATAACTGATGTAGGTCTATGAAACCGAGAGAAGAGAAGAAGTAGATCTAAGTGGATCTAAGAAATCGATCATGAAGGAATAAGAACGATCACATACCTCAAGAATCTATATTTGATTCCCCATGAGAAGCCTTTAGATCGCCTCTGGAATGAAGGGATAAACCTGTTTGACCATAGAAGAAGCAAAATCCCAAGTTAGGGTCTCTTAAGAGGAAAACAAGGCACTTAGAGGCATAACCGAGTGAGATACACAATTTAAGGATCTAATTTAAGTGGCCGCATAGTTAGTTCGCACGGTTTAAAAAACGGTGCGCTAACCATGCATTAGCTACTTCCTTGGCAACCCTTCTCACACGGTTTGGCCGCATGGTTAGACAAACCGTGAGCCTCCCATGCGGAAGCTACTGCCTCCAAGACCAACTACGCACGGTTTAGCCACACAGTTTAGAAAAACCATGTGTCACCCATCGAAAGCTACCTCCCTTTAGTTTCCCTTAAAATTTCACCCAAACACACGCCAAGTCACTAGTCCAAAACAGAGGAAGTTAGAAACATAAAAAGTACATGAAAACGCGCAACGTGATGGTACAGTTCACAACTGTCTACAGTTGAAACTATCACTGAAAATGGAATTTTGGAAAAGTGTTTGGGATAAGTCACCTTGACCTCCCGGAACACCTCTACACACAACATTTTCACAATGTAATGGACTGGAGAGGTCCGGGCCATTACATCAGATACCTCTCAATACATTCTCATCCTCGAGAATTTAAAACCCACCTAAAGTGAAAACAAAACAGGGTCTGAACAACCACTCATTGAGATACCTATGAATAGAGAGAAGGACACAAAAGAAACAAAGGGATCTATCTCATAAACATGAAAGTTTCATAACCACATAAGTTACCACAATACATGAAAAGAGTTAAAAATCAAACAAATATGGGTACTGAGCACGTATCTGTGACTCACGTTACCAAGTATTCTCCTCCAAGCCACCGTGTTGCCACAAGACACGAACTAAAGGAATAGAACGCCCGCACAATACCTTCTCCTTCCAGTCTTGGATCTCCATAGGTCGGTCCTCAATGGTTGCATCATCATCCACATCGATCTCTCCACAATCGATGATGTGAGAGTCTTCATGAAGATAACGAAAAAGATGTGATACATGGAAAACATCATGTATCCGACTCATATGTGGGGGAAGTGCTACTTGATACGACACAGCTCCAACACGATATAACACATCAAAATTCCCAACAAATCGTGGAGAAAGCTTACTCCTACGAACAAACCTTTGCTACCCATGATGGGGAGTCCCCCTAAAAAACACATGATCCCCAAAATTAAACTCCAAGGGTATCCTCCTTTGATAGGAATATGATTTCTGAAGATCTTGTGCTATCTTCATCCTCTCACGAATCACTTGAACCATCTATATTTTATTCTTCACTAGTTCCGGTATGAGAATTGCTGACTCTCCTACCCCAGTCTAGCACAATGGAGAACAACAATGCCAGACATACAAGGCTTTAAACTGCTCCATACCGATGCTGGAGTTAAAAATATTATTGTAAAAGAAATCCACCAAGGGTAAGTGCCTCATCCATGAAGCTACAAAATCAAGAAAAAAAGAGCATAACACGTCTTTAAGAGTTTTGATGGTTCGCTCTGTCTGACCATAAGTTTGAGGATGAAAAGTAGTGCTAAGGTATAGTTGAGAACTAAAAACATTTTGTAGACCTCTCCACACCCTGGAGGTAAGAAGAGGATCTTGATCATGAATGATCATCCTAGAGACTCTATGAAGTCTCACCACCTCCTCTAGATACGGCACTGACAAAAAATCCACTGAGCTTGACTCCTTGATTGTTATAAAGTGGGCCGATTTTGATAAACGATCCACTACCACCCAAATAGAATCATGTACTCCCAGAGCTCGAGGTATACCACTAAAAAATTTCATTGAGATATCCTCCCAATTCCACTAAGGAATCTCTAATGGCTGGAAAAGACCACCAGGAACATGGTGTTTGACATTCACCTTCTGGAAGACTAAACATCATGACACAAACTCCACAACCGCACGCCTCCGCTGAGGCCACCAAAACTGACTCCTCAGGGCTCGATAAATCTTTTTCATGCCAGTATGTACCGCTAAAGGTGAAATATGGAACTCTATGAGAACCGTATAATGAATAATAAAAGGAACATAAATCCTTTCGTGATACAACACTCTATGTTGTTCTTCCTCAGACCAACAATCAGGGGCCTCACCACAAACAACTCAGTCTCTCCAGACCTCCACCTATAGATCTCCCAACAGGGACTCTTCCACATTCTGAATCAGATATGACTATATCATCATCTAAAAAATACAACCTCTTCCCCCAACTTCTCCCATATCAAGATGTAATACTGATAGTTCTTCCGTTACTCTCCAGGAATCACCAGATTCGCGCACAACATCACTACATGACTTTCAGATCAATGCATCAGCTAAAAAATTCCCTTTTCTAGGTGTATATGATATTTCAAAGTCGTATTCGTTTAATATCTCCATCCACCGACACTTCCATATATTCAGGTCATGCTAGGAGAAAACATACCTCAAAATCTTATGATCGGGAAAACCACAAAGCGCTCACCAATGAGGTAATGTCTCCACAACATCAGGGAAAACACCATGGCTGCCAACTCAAGAACATGGGTGGCATAGTTGTGTTAATGGGAAAGTAACTGCCAAGATCCATAAGAAAAAACTGACCTATGATGCATGAGAACACAACCTAACCACAGATGTGAAGCATCTCATAAAACATTAAACTGAACTCCCTTAGCGGGAAGACAAAGGACTGGAGCACTTACTAAATTCTCCTTTAGATACTCTAATGCTGCCTAGAACTAATCAATCCATATAAATTCCTAATCCTTATTGGTTAAAGATGTTATAGGTGTCACAGCTCGTGAGAAATTAGCTATGAACCTCCTGTAGTAGCCTGCAAGGCCAAGGAAACTTCGCACCTCTGATACTGTGTTGGGGGATGCCCAAGATACAACTGCTTCTATCTTCAATGGATCCATAGGTACTCCATATTGGGACACAACATGCCCAAAGAAACGGACTTCTCTATCCCAAAACTCACACTTAGACAACTTCCCAAGAAGCTGATGTTGACGAAGGACTCTCAAAACGGCGTGTAGATACTCTGCATGTTCCTCATTAGATGTGGAGTACAGAAGGATGTCGTCGATGAAAACTACCAAAAAGTTTTCCAGGAACTCAAAGAACATAGCGTTCATCAAACCCATGAATAAAGCTGGAGAATTTTTCATTCCAAACGACATTACAATGAACTCATAATGCCCATGAAGATAATGGAAAACAACCTTCGGGATATCCTCATCCTTCACAGGCCTCTGATGATATCCTGACCGCAAGTAGATCATTGAGAACCAACCTCCACCCTTATGATGATTGAATAAATCATCAATCCATGGAAGAGGATAGCAATTCTTTATCGTTACCTTTTTTAAGTGACTATAATTTACACAAAACTGCAAACTTCCATCGGCCTTCTTCACGAACAAAACTGGTGCACCCCACAGTGACACACTTGGCCAAACAAAACCACACTTTAACAGACCATCAAACTTTATACATAGCTCTAGTAACTCAGAAGGGGACACCCCATATGGGGACATAGAGATAGATGACGCTCTTGGCTATAGATCGATCCCAAAATCGATCTCTCGTTGAGGGAGTAATGCTACAACCTCTTCTAGAAAAACATCAGGGTACTCCTCTGCGACCCTAGGAAACTCCAAATGCTGAACCTCTAAAGAAATAAACATCATCATAGCCATCATGGATGATAAGAATGGAATGTTCCTACGACCTATCTGAGGATCTCTCTCACCAAAAAACACCACTAGATCTCTATTCGCACTAATAAAAATGACCTTCTTCCTGAAGCAATCCATGATAGCCTTCACCGAATACAACCAATGCATGCCGAGGATGAAATCATATGGTTGTATTCGTATACATATGAAATATCCCTAAGAGCGGTGTTCCCCCAACACTAGCTCACAGTCTGTAAATACATCAAACAAGTCAGCTCATCCTCCAACTGGTGTAGTCAACACCAAGGGCACTAGAATCCACTCTACCTCATGTCCCAAAGCATGGACCAGGGTAGGTGATATGAAGGAGTGTGTCGCTCTTGAATAAAACAAGGCATACAACAATGTAAAAAACAAGAAAAGGGTATATCAAACGACATATGGCTCACCTGGAGCTGGAAATGCTAGAACATAAATCTGACCACGACCTCCTCCATGACCTCTCTGACCCTGATAACGACCACCACCATTGCCGCGCTCTACTCTCTGAGGACGGGGAGCATCAGAGGGCTGTCCTCTGCCTGCCCCATCCACCCTCAGGTGATCTAAAGCTGGTGCAACCTACTCCCACTACTTCCTTGGCTCGAACTGCCTCAAAGGAGGAACCTGGAGCGTAGCACCTGGTGCACGATTACTTCTCTGAAAGGTCGGGAACTCCCACTGCTAATGACCACGACCACCACAAGAAAAACAAGCGCATGATCCCTTGGCATTGGATTGAGAGTTACTGCCTCTAGAGAAACGAAATGTGAAGGGATGTGGCCTACCCCCGACTGAATGGAAACTCTTCTACCCTAAAAACTGGGAACCCCAGACTAGAACTATGCTTTGTGAAGAATCATGATGATTCCACTCTCGTGATGATCCGGTTCTGGCCAAAGTCCTCTCAACAACCTATGCCCTCTCCATCACCTCAAGATATGTCTTTAGCATAAATGGTGTGACCTGGCATTGGATCTCTGGATGAAAAGCCTCCCTGAAATGCCTCGCCCATGCCTCCTCATCTGGAAACAGGTCTGAATCATATCGTAAAAGGTTCCTGAAATGGGTTCCAAACTCTTGAACAGTAGATCTCCCCTGTCGAAGGGTAAGAAGCTTCTGTCGATTGGACGGCTTCGCATTTGAAGAAAGGATATAGACTCTAATCATGTCTCGGAACTCCTCCCATGAGATTGTTGAGTCCTCACGATCCCCAAGGAACAAGAACCACCACTGCCTTGATGCTCCACGTAACATCATCACAACTAAGGACACCCAGTGCTCCTTCTGAGCACAGATCGAACTGAAACCTATCTCGACCTCCTCCAACCATCTTCCGTGACTGCATCTGAAATGGAGCCCTCGTGCTTTTGCAGACTCTGGCATTGAAATTCGCATAGTGTGTTCCTCCAAGTGTCATCGTCGTTAACCTCTACCCTACGACGATCTGCTGGAAGAACCTGCTGGATATTTTCTCCGCAAACCTGATGAGGTCGTCTACCTGGAACAATACCTGTAAAATAAAAAACCGTTAGAGCTATTAAACCTAGAATATGGAGGACTAAACATTAATTAATTAATTATTTTCTATTATTCATTTTAGGTTAACCTATCCCAAGGTCTACCCATTCAAACACAGGATCAAAGAAGAATGATGCATGATCCTTTCCTAGGTCTCTACCCTGCAAATAGTATCACCTTGTTTAGTAGCCATTGTAAACATAAAGGTCTGTACATCAGATCATACAGGGCCCTAAACACCTATGTCTCAGTCAGTGTCCAGTGTTTACCTAACTTTCTAATCAGGTATGACGCTGTCTCCATACCAACCCATGATACATCACATGTGCCTAACTCCAAACTCCATCGTATCCCTCAACCAGACCTCTGATACCACTCTGTCATGACCCCCTCCCCACAAAGTGTACCCTTCCCGGTCCGACGATGCGAGATGGGAGATAATGACCCCGAGTCTTGCCTCCAGTAGGCCTCGTGTTGGCGACCAGCACCGAGGGTATAGTAACATGCAAAATGGGAGGCATTACCCTCTAAGAGGACAATTCAGAAGAGAGAGATAAGATATACTCCAACCAAATCCAACTCTGATAGCAATATAAATGAAAACCCATGTACACATATGGAATTTAACGAAAAAGTACTAAAAATGAAAGGGGAAAACATCAAGTACCCAAAAGAAAATAAAAGAGTAGCAACCACAAGCCCGATTAGCTCCTGCAACCCCAACCTAGTAGAAACCATCTTGATCTCCAACCTACTCCAAGTGACCTGAAAAGCAGTTTATATATACATAGAGTTAGTATAACACTATACTTAGTAGGATCCTCCCCAAAGCCTCTCGTGAAAAAGTAATGAGAGCTTGCTTAAGGCCAGTGAGCAACAAGTGAAACTAACTCCTTACCTAAACATGTATACTATGTTCCCAACCTCACCATGACTAATCTCACCAAGTAGCGCATACAAGAATATAGCATATAGTAAAGAATATCAAGGGTACCCTGCTACTACCTCCCCACTAGTTTTCCGCTTTTCTCTAATGTCGCACGTCCTGAGCATCTATCTCCAAAAAGGCTTGACCGTAGACACCTGGGAGATGCACCACAATATGCACCTCATGGAACACAAAGGCTTGCCCACAGACACCTGGGTGAAGCACCACAACATCTTCACAACCAAAAGTAACCAGGTAGAATTATGGAGCCACCACAGCTCGCATAATGTGTATCATACGTCAGGTATTATACCGCAGACCATTACATCCCATACACCGAGTAATGATCCTCAAGCCATCACAGCCTATACACGTTACACCTATAGTAGTCCATAGGATACTATATCCAGAATACATGTGTGTGAATAACCACAACCCATTACAACCCTCTACACACATATATGGGGAATACTAACAATTTTCCCTACCAGCACAAGTATCTACTAAGAGAAGAGAGTGAGGCCAAAGGGGGTAGTCATCCATTCTTCCTCCCATTAGAATATTCGGGAAAACACACCCCAGGGCTCAGAATCCCCGAGGTGTCAGTTGCCCTTACTAAAAGGGTGGAGTAGCATATAGAAAACACAAAAAGTACAGAATATACTATATATCACAACCACACTATGGGAATAACCCCGTCATAAAAAACCACTGCAACTAATGTCTCTCAGACTCCGGGCTGCTACTCCTAAGACTAGGTATCCTCTAAGCACACAAACTTTTAAAGAACTTTATTGGATCCCTCCATTCCCTTTTATCAGTTCCACTTTATATTAATTATTTATTTAAACATTAATTAACCATCAGTAATTTCACCGTAAATTTCATTAACATCACACCCAAAGTCCACTTCCCCTTTAAAATTCTAACCTCATCATTTTGTTCCAGCGAACTCCAAACCCATGGGTTAACACCATTTATTCAAATTTTCATTACAGAATTACTTTCTCACATTCCCAGGCATTCTAGAAAATCTTATATGCTACTAAAAATAAGGGTCCCAACATGGTGAGTAGATGTACTACTCGTCGAGTCTTTTCCACTTAAATAAAGAGCATATACCCATCCATCCTTGAGAAGCTAAACACAGAAAGCATGTGTCATACCCCATGTGTCTTCACCTCTTTCGGAAAAAGGGTTAGTTAGAACAGCCACCTAGAGAAGTGGGGAAAGTAAAGCAGAAAATCAAGTAATAAGAAACAGTAAGCATCCAACAATGACATCCATCCAGTTCCATCATCCCTGGTGTCCTCCATGACATCCACATGCATAAACCAATGCATCTCTCCACTCTAGGCGTCATCTTCTTCCACAGCCAAAATGCCTCCATGACCCTACATATCTTAACACCCATCCAGGGTCATGTCAAAATGCAAACAACAGGAAAAACAACATCACATCAATTGAGGTATCGGCCCCTTTAACATTCTAGAGGGTAACTCAGAACCCTTAAAGTAATTTTCAAACAATCAATTCTTTAATCCATCTTGAGTTAATATATTTAATTCGTAGGTTCGAAATTCCGGAAACCTAATCAGTAATCTAGAACAAATGATTAAACATGCTTACTACTCCAATTTGATTAACATCAAATTACAACAAGAACCAGATTCGTTTACATGCCTCTTTATCTTTAGACAAACAAATATCAATTAATCTCAGTTTACGTTCTTTACTAATTTTCATCAGGAAAAATCATATATATCAAACTATCTATCAAAACAAGAGGCAACAACATACGATCGATAAAAATTTATTTATCTAGTTCAAATATTTGTTATGTCAATTCCATTTGAATCTAGTGGGATAAAACATGCTAATAATATAGTTGCACATAAATGAAGAGAAGCAATGAATCCCCTACCTCAATGGTTTTTGACGAATACCACAATGGTCGAAGAACACTCAAGGAACCTGGTTCGATTCTCCGAAAACCCACCTTAGATATCGTCTTTGAAAGATCAACACCATACTAATCATATTTGGCATCGACACACTTAGATCTACCCCTAACAGATGTAGGTCTATGAAACCGAGAGAAGAGGAGAAGTAGATCTAAGCGGATCTAAGAAACCGGTCAAGAACAAAGAAGAAAAATCACATACCTCAAGAATTTTTCTTTGATTCACCATGCGAAGCCTTCATATCGCCTCCCGAACTAAGGGAGAAACCTCAATGACCTTAGGAAAAGCAAAATCCCGAGTTAGGGTCACTTAGGAGGCAAAACGACGCACATAGGGGCATGACCGAGTGAGATCCACAATTTAAGGATCTCATTTAAGTGGCCTCACTGTTAGTTCACACAGTTTGACAAAACGTGTGCTAACCGTGAATTAACTACTAGCTTGGACACCCTTCTTGCATAGTTTGGCCGCATGGTTAGAAAAACTGTGCACCTCCTGTGTGAAAGCTACTGCCTCCAAAACCAACTACACATAGTTTGGATGTACGGTTTAGACAAACCTTGCGCCGCCCGTGCGAAAGCTATTACCCTTTATTTTCCCTTAAAAGTTCACCCAAAACACCCCCAAGTCACTATTCCAAAACAAAGGTAGTTAGAAACATAAAAAGTACATGAAAACATAACGTTATGTTACAGATCAAAACTGCATACCGTTGAAACTGTTCACCGAAAAGGGAATTTTGGCAAAGTGTTAGGGATAAGTCACCTTGACCTCCCAGAACACTTCTAACACCAGATTTTCAAAAAGTAATGGAATGGAGAGGTCTAGGCCATTACATCTTTATTCTCATGATATTATAATGTTTTTATTACCTCAATTATTCGTATTCAAGCATCTCTCATTTGGTTAGGAACCCTAACAAAAATATCATTTTAAATGTTTGAAAAATGTATTCTTCTTAATCATTCTCAATAATGACTATGTTTAAAAATGCTTTTATGGTTTTATTTATATAAAAATTTATGTTTTAAAATTAAAATTCTTTTTAAAAGTTTCGATTTGGTATTGGACACTTTGATTCAAAATTTTATTTTAACCAGCTTCTTGATAAATAGTGAAACTTTTAAATGTTTTAAAGAAAAATGGGGATATTTATCTCTAATTGTTGTGTTGATTAACTTCATCTATGTCAATATCCATAATTATTCTCGATTGAGGATGATTTATTATAATAAAATCTTTTATATTGTATTGAATGAGTTACGTTTGATTGTGGATGTGTTATTTTTATTCCATTCATGGTTTATGTTTAATGTATTGACATTTCATATGCTAGTTTTAATATGAATGTTTATGTTATGTTTAAAACTTTTAATATAAGGAATGAATTTGAATTAGTAAGTGACGATTGGTGCCCTCTATAGCTCCTTGATGCATCGGTAGGTCTCATAAAACAAACTAGTGTCTTGGAACAAGGTCTCGACAAAATCTTATTTGTAGTCTTGGAACAAGGCCTTGACTTTGTGGTTATAAAGTTTGACATTATGCATTCCATCATTATGAAAGTGGCTATTGATATTGTATGTGATTATTTGACTAGTAGAATATCTATCTTAATATGTAAATTGAATTATTTGACTTTATATTTTCTATATTATGTTGATGTTAATGTTTAAATGTATTTTGTTCCATATTATACATTTCCTTAAATGTTTATGCTTAATTACGAAAGTTTTCTCTATATTGTTATCCTTACTGAGCATATGAGCTATCCCCTTTCTATGTTTTATTTATCCCAGGATGTGAAGAATTATTTTATGACTGAACTTCATGGATATTTTGAGGGGATGTGAGTGTGGTCTATGGAAACAATGTTGTTGTAGCATTATATTTTATAAGGTAATGTAAAACTTACGAATGTATCTAGTTCTTCCATGGATACTAACATGTTCAGTCTTTTGATACATTATTCCTTCTATCATTCCAATGTTATGTAATAATTCACCAACTCTGGGTAACTGGGGTCGGGGTGTTACATGAGAAAATTCAATTTTTTTTGAAATTTTGGAAATTTAAGCGTCGTTTGTAGGGAAAAATTACCATTTTACATGTATTATATAATTATGATCAACTATAAACTAACATGACAATAAGTAGTACAATATTGGGTTTTCATTTGGGTTGAAATGGTAGATATGTCCTACTATGGTGACAATCAACCAAAATAAAGATGAATATGGTTAGTCATTGACTATTAAATATTTATATGATTGTGTTTAATACTATATTCTTTAATGGTATTGTATTTTGTCGTTGGGGGAACTTTAAATGTGATGATAATTGCGAAAGAACATAATATTATTAGAAATTATAAGTTGCATCAACAAGTTATATGGACATTTGAGGATGCAACATGAATTATTTTCTATTAACCTATATAAACTAGGTACCCATAATATTTTGTGACACATAAGAAATTTTTGAATATTTATCTATATAATAGACACACCTTCCTTACTCACTATAAGAGTTTTCGGGATAAAATATTTTGTTTCACATTTGTGTTGCTAAAAATAATATAAAAATTCATTTGATTTGTTCTTTAATAATAAATGTTTTTTTATAAAATGTATGTGAATAATGATACAGATTATTATATTTATACCAAATTTTGTCTAAACATAAATGTAGTGGAAGTTTATAATCATAATAACATTCAAAACAATTAGTGGAAATTTTAACTCCATACTAACATTGAAATTAAATGGTGTTTTTTATTTAAAATAAAAAAGTAGAAATTTATACTCTTAAATTTTCTTAATCCATCCACACTATAAATATATTGTTTAATTTTTCAATCGAAGCCATAGTATAATACATTAAAATTTTCAAGTGGAATCATTAAACTATTATGTTTATTTTAAATGTTAATATAATTATATTTTAACTTGTAATTTTTTGTTATATTATGTGTTGTGAGAGTTATTGAAATATCAAATTAGGTGCATTCTTCTAATAAAATTTCTATCATTATATTGGATAGTGATCAGACATAATATAATTTCATTTTTACAGTGGTGATGAAGTTTAATTTCGAATTTTATGGTCATTAAATTTGTATTCATCAAAGAGGGATAACATAATAATTTTTATAAAAAAAACATTTGAAATTATTTGTTAAATAAATAAAACTTATCACATTAACCATTTACAAATGTACCAAGGACAATCATGGAATGGTAAAAATTCATGTTAACATGATAAAATATAATACGTAGAGAAAAAAATAAAAATTTTCAATCATTAATTGTGGTTACTATTTTATTTTGAAATAATTACAAATATAATTAATTTATAAATGTTCCTAACCATCCATTACATAGTCTTGAATCAAAAGATATTATGTGGAGATAATTAATGTTCATGGAATCTTATGTCTCATAATTGATGTAAATTCTTGAGAAAACATTAGACTATGAAATTAATTTTCAATGGTCATAATTTTTTTAGAGCATAAAATAGTGTATGATATAAATTTGAGAATAAAATAATTTTTTAAGATTAAAAGTTATATGGATTTTTTCGTTGGGGATACAAGTAATATATAAGATTAATTTAATCCAAAATTTTAGGAAAATCATTTAATTTTTCTATTCTGTATAATTTGTCATGCATGACTAGTTACAAATGTTTTTAGGTGGATTAAAAAACAAATATTCTTTTGAGTAGTTTGGGGATATTTTTAGGCATTATATGATCTTCAACATGAATAAAAATTAAATGTTTCTAGGTATCTTTTAGATTTAAAACCATCATCATAATAATATCATATTTGAAGAGTAATTATTGTATTATGAGGAAGAAAAATTATTATGTTCTTTGTTTTATAAATTCATGGAGGTCTCCCATATAATAAATCCAAAAATATTATTTTCTTATATATATGAAACCATGTTAACATAAATTTTGGTGCAAATTATCGAAACATTACATAGAATTCATACATTAAAATTGAGGAATAATGATATAAAATACCTTATTATTTTGATTAATGAAAATTTCATAATTTTCAAGTATCAGGGTTTTATATACTAATATTATAGGGGAGTGAATCAATTCACCATATATTTCCTTATTTTATTACTTTCACAATTTAATCCCTTTTATAAAAATATTTTCTATTCAACATCCTCCCCCATTAGGTTTTTTATTTCTCCATATTTTCAATCAACTAGACATTTATGAATGAAATTAATGAAAATAAGAAAATAAAAAATAATTTTACAATATTCAAACATTATGAGGGATATTTTTTACATTATTTCTAGTGATATAATTTAATTCACAAAGTCAAATATTCTCATAATATAACCAAATTATGATTTGACCTTAAAAACTCTTATTTTACTTAGAACCTTTTATTTATTTTCAGGTTCTCACCCAAAATAATAGATGAAAAATTAAGTGAAAATAAAAATAAATTCACATTAATTAATACTAAATTATTTTAATACTATTTTATCTTGGATTTTCATCTTGGAGGATTAATGAAAGATGAAGAATAATGAAGTTTATCTTCTTAATTTATTTAATGTCATGTTCAAATCTCACATCGATTAATTACTCTTGAGAGTTCTTATAAATATTTAATATGGGTGAAATTATGAATTTGGGACTTAAAATTTCTTATTTTGATATATCTAGAGTCATCATCAAACATTGTGTTGGGATATTTCTATTTTTATAATATTCCCAGGCCGTTATCTCTAGGATTTATATTTTAAAAAATTAAGTCTATCTAGTCCCTTTTAAAAATTATAGTAATATATATTGATCCTTTTTTCATGAATGTTTATGTTTCCCCTTTTTCTAGTTATTAAATAAATCATAACATTTTAGTTTCATCCAATTAAGAGTTCACATGTTATTACTCACATACAAATTTTTAACAGGACTTAATATCTATTAACAAAACCTATCCAGATCTGCAGCCACAATCTTCATTATGTATTCATTTTTTATAATATAATCATTTAACCATTTCCTAACTTTTTCAAATCTTAAATTAGGTTTTTATACATCAGTTTACATAGATTCATGGATTTATAATGATCCTTTTATATACATGGGTAAATAAGACAGTTTTTTTTAATATTGGACCCACAAGAGAAAAAAATCTTATGAGGAAAATAACTGGATATATTATTGAACATTAGAAAATAATGTTTAAAATTTTACTGAGAAATTATTATTTGAAATAGTTTTTTAGTCAAACAAAAAAAACATATCAATTATTATTTCATATTAAAAAAATTATAAAGGATTTCTTTATTTATAATAGATATTCTAGTTTTGTATAGTGTCATGAAATCCATCCATAAATATTAACAAAACATATAAAATTCATGCCATATTGGATAAATATGATTATACCTAGAAAGACTTATAATACTGGAATAATGATTTCATAACTCTATTGGAAACCATTTTTAACCTTACAACAAATTGAACTTATAAAATATTTTGTATGTATTTTTATATAATGTAGCTAAAAAATGATTTGAAAAAACATAAAGACACTCAATTAAGAACTTGTGAAGCCTAAATTATATAATATTACAAGAAAAAATACATGAAAACTACGATATATTGTGAAAAAATATATAATTTATATAAAAATATGTTATACATAATTCTTAAAGGATATAATAAATGTAACATATCCTTATGATACTTCACAATAAATTCCGTAAAAATATGTTACCTAAGAATGAAAAATGTTCTACATAACATAGAGTGTAGTCATGTGCTATACTTGATCTAATTAATTGTTTATTGTTTTCCATGACATTTCATCCATGATATTTCATCTAGATTATGTTTGAATTATTTTCTATTAAAATATTTTTTTTAAATGTCGCTTACCAAAAATTAAATTTTATAATTTTTGGATCCATTTTTCCCACTTTGATTTGATTGTTTTGAAAAGATAATTGTATTCATGATTAATGAGGGGAAATTCATGAAATAATTTTAATTAAATAGTGATATTTTTGTTCATTTAACATAGTGGGAAAATTTTAATATAAGAAAGATAATTCTATGAAATGGGTGTTTGTTAAGGCTTCAAAAAAACATTCACTAGTGTATACATTTTGGGGTGCCTTATTTAAGAAGATTATGGTATCCAAAATATATAATATACTTAAATAATTCATATGGTTTATCCAATACTAGAGAAAAATAGTTGAATAAAATTATTTGGTGAATATTATAGTTATTAAGAAATGTAGAGTATCCATAAAAAAGATGAAGACAAATACTTATATCATGGTAACATTTATTTCAGGTTATTTCAAATCAACATAGAAAAAATATTTTTTAATTTTTATTATAACAGATACACAAGATATTATTTGAAAAAATATTATAATGGAAGTTCATTTTTAAACCTATTCATCCATTCTGGGTTGATCTTGATAGAAATTTTAACAAATAATGTGGATTAAGATATAACCAAATAAAATACAAGACTAGTCACTCACACTGAATGGTGAAACTTTTAAATTAATATTGTGTCCTACATGATAAATTCATTTTATTTTTTTATGATAGGTGAAAATATATAAGAGACTAATTGGGATTTAATTGCAATATAAAATCTTAAATGAAATAATTTTTTTTGAGTTAATGAAAATTATTAAAATGGGATTAATGACGGGTTTTGACGATATAAATTATCTCTAAATATAATGTAAACACAAATCCTATAAATCTATGATAATTTTTGTAATTGTATTGGGTGGTAAAAAATTAATAATAAGATTACAACATACATTTTTTTCGTAGCATTTTCATGATTATATGATGATAATATATTAATAATGACCTACTATATCATTCCTTCAAAACGGATCCTCCTATTTTATAATCTATAAACAACTTTGAAATAATTTTTTTTTATAATCCACATATATGATAATATCCCCTCTCAATTATGGAAACAATATGTAGAAAAGTGATTCAATAAATATTATCTCAAATAAGTGAAATTGAGTATCATTTGAAAACAACACTGGACTCCTTTTATCAGCATCCTTCATTAAGGATGGATCCATTTCAGTATAGTCACTCACACACTCTCATCAAAATCATGATTTTTTACTCATATACTATTTTAAATTGTTTTTAATTTTTCACAAGCGATCCATGAAATCTTTAATGATCATATTTAATTAAATACATAATCTTATGAGGGACAAGATAAATTTAATTATTGATTAATGTGGAAGGGTGTAAATACCTGAACTAAGGATTCTAAAATAAATTTTATATTTCCTCATAGCATATCACACATAAAAGGATGAAATATATCCCATATTCCTACATAAAATTATGGATTTATTTACATGAAACTTTTAATTATAAATTTTCTCTAAAGGGTCATACTCCCTTTTATCATTTCAATAATACATCTAGAATCACATTAATTATAATTTGAATAAAAATTATTTAACCATTAATTTAAACTAAAATGTTGTACTAATATCAATACCAATTCAATGAACTTATGTGTAACCCTATTGAATTTGCAACAGAGACATTTATTATAAATTACTAATTAAAATCAATACTAGAAAAGTGTCAAAACAAATCAATCTAAAATTAAATATAACATGAACTATGTAAAACATGTGCTTATCCATATGATAATTTTCCCATATATATATTTATATATCATATACATACACATATATTAACTTTTTCTAAAACATCATGTGCAACTAGATGACTTACAAAATGTTAATCTTGAATAATCCAATTCATATATTCTCAATTAACTTCTAATAGGTTAAGTAATCCAAATGAATATATAAAATTTCACTCATCCAAGTAGATTATTACATCACATTCCACTCAACCAGTTATGTCTATTTACTTCCTTAATTTAATTTAATTGATAGCTCAGTAGCTATAAAATTGAAACAAGAATATATATCGCATTTTTTTTATAAAAATCCTATCACATAATAAATAATTTACCCACTATACCTAGTTAAATAATCCTATATGATAGGGTAACAAAGTTACCAAGATATGTAAATTTACATCCATGATACCTTTTTAACCTCATTTCATGGTGATCTATATAAAATATACACCATTATTTTCAGAAAATACCATATGGATAAAATTTTATATGACATAATGCAATGGACAAGTAAAAATAAAAACTATACCTATGTACCATGAGTGAAATATATATCTCCATATGGGCCCTGACTCATACTAATTTTATCATTTTATCACTGCCCATTCCTTTCCATGAAAAAAATGATTAAGGATAACACAAACATTTTAAAGGTAAAATTTCATTCAAATTTCATTTAATAAATCCATCCTCTGTGAATTATGAGTAAAGTATAAATATTAATTATTAATAAAATCATGATTTATTTTATAATATCAATATTTTCTATATATGTACACATTTTAGGATTTGGGAAAAATATAAATTAGATCCAATATCTAGTATGTCATATACAAAATTATTTTACATTTATAATATGTTTTATTATTATTTTAATATTATATAATTTTAAATTTTCCTCTACACCCAGTTTAAGAATATTTAAGGCACCCCAATCAATGATTTTTCCAATGAGATGAAATTTTAGAAGTATGGGTCGGGTGTTCTGGTGGGATTAGGGCTCTGTAATCTACCCGATTGCTTCTTGGTTGACATAAAATTCTCTTCAAGACATGATATATTAGGAAAGACCCGTATTTTAGTAGTGAAATTATATATCCCAAAACGTCCTTCATAGAATTTGTGTAGGATAATTACTATACTTATATTTTAGGAACATGGAATGTTTGATACATAGAAGTATTCCAAAAATTAACATTAATATATATTTTCCACTTTTATATTTTATAAATAACTGATTTTAGGGGGTTAGGTGGGACCCTAAAATACAACCATGAGTAGATCAAAAATTATGAAAAATATCAAAATAATTATAAAACACTAAAGGGATGACCCAAATTCCACAATAATTCCTTGTAACATGGGAAACCTATATTGGTAAGAAGGCATGTCATGCCCTACATCACCTCGGGACCCCAAAAGACAATGTGATTAATGAGACGTTCAAGAATACACTTACCTCCCTTTTAAACCACCATCTACCTCAGATATGGATATAACCAAATAAACCATAACAATACTAATGAAAAATAGTGTAAATAATGAATTATAGTACTTCAATAGTAGTCTCCAAAGTTGAAAATCACTAAAAAATACCCCACAACATCGCTAAAATAACACACCCATATCAAAAGATATTTTTAAAACCTATAATACAAGAACAACTAGAAAATAAACATACATACATAGAAAACTAATAATCACAATCACATTGTTTTTTATCACTTGTGGTCACTTTCATGTTATCTACATGTGACTTCTAATAGAGAAAAAAACCTCGATACCCGAGTGGATTAGCTTCTCTAAATGTATGTTAGAGAGACTGTAATAAAGTAAATGTACATCATAATAAGGGTATTAAAGGGAATAAACCACAACACCATAAAATAATGATGAAAATAATGGAATGACATGGAAATGAAAAACCAAGAATAATTAATTACATTCCCCCAAAACAAAAAAAATTATAATATAATATCAATCCCAGAAAAGATCTCACCCACGCTCAACCAACTATGGGTATAGGCTTGTCAATTTCTTTTTAAATCACTAGGATAAGGTAGATAGACTAATTTTATTGTGGGGATGATGTAATAACATTGAAAACTGAAGGGACCACTGGTAAAGACATCTAAAAATAATTAGAATTGTAGTTTCCCTTAAGGTCTTTCCCCTAGACAAAGAAATAAGGTAGGGATACCAAAAATAACTAATGCACAAAAACTAAGATCTATATCCACACAAAGAGACTATGGATCATAATTTAATGATAATTGGGATAAATAAAATAGTGAAATAAAAATAAAACCTAACATGGATAATTGATCCTATTATTAAAATTCATTCCATATATCACGGTAAAAATCCATATTAATGTTCTATAAACATATTTTATTTAATAAATATTAATATATTCATGCCATTGGAAAAGGTCTTTTATGGGGTTATATCCATAGGTTCAATCATAATTTTTTTATATGTATAATTTTGTCCCACAACTCATGTTATTAGTAGTGAATGTTATCCAAGGGAGGTGGGTTTTCTAAAAAATAGAGGTCGATATACCATGGGGTCATAGATCGAACTATAATTATGTGGATGTGATTTTTGTGGTGTCTCCATATTTGAAGGTGTTTCTCCATGAAGGGTGTGGTGGCACCATGAGGACCCTAGTCTTGGGTTTTGGTTTTTCATAAGGGAAGGACATTATATTGTGGCCAAATAGACTATACCACTATGGTATCCCAAGTAGGGGAATGGAATTACAGCTAATATAGTTATGCTAAAATAAATACCCTATATAGTTTTAAAATGTTTAATTAAAATTATTTTAAAAGTGTATAGAATTATACTGAAGGGAATTTCCCCCTTATTTTTTCCATAATTGCACCTCATGCCCCCTATATTCATTCATCTTCATCATATGTTTATATATCCTAAATTGTTTGTTGGATTTTTATTTTTTATATCATTCAAATTTTAGAGAGGAAATGAAACCATTCCTCATATATTTTTATATCGGATCTTTCACTATATTATTATATCTCATTAGATATTCCCTAATTTGGGTATTTTTTTCATGTTTTTTGATTTTTACCGTTTGGGGAAAAATAAACTGATGATATCTAATTACCAGAGACTCAATAGACCCAGGTAAGTTGTACCTTGATTTTTTATTTGTATTTACTCATGAGACATGTGTCATATGAAATGTGGGAATTTCCACTTTATGTTTATTCCCTAGAAATTTATTTAAATTAAATTTTATACCATATATGGAATGAATTTGAATATGTTATACCTATGAGAGGTCCCATGAGTGGTTTTCATCAATAGTAATAGTCCTCTATGAACATTTTTTATGAGTGTTGGGATGTCAAACCATGAATTCCAAACTAGAATGAGGGGTAATGTAAGATAATCGATCTTGTGATCCTAGTATGGTGTCTTGGAATAATTGCTTGGTAGAAATTGGTATTTTTATGAAATAGAGTAGAGGTTATTAGCCTAGTTTTGGTAATTTTAGAGGGTTAATTTTTTGGGATCATAACACTTAATGTTTCAAATAAATTTCAAATGTTATAAATTAGTTATAAATATATTTTTTGAAAAAATAGATTGGTTATTATAATTTTTATATTTTTTCAACTCAAACTATTTGGTACTATAACATTCAATTGAATTGTGATGGTGATACCTTTTTTAGGCTAATCCCGTAGTGGTAACTCATCCACTTCAGATGTGTTGAATATACACCATCCACCTAATAATTCATGCGTGTAGTATATCAACAACCTATGAGTGACTAATATTAGTGGTATACCTTCTACAAAGAGATTTAAATTGGTGGTGACTTATATATCTTTGAATATGTATCGATGGTGAATTTTCTACATAGAAATATATTTTGGTGGAATATTATCAACCAAGAAGTGTTTATTGGTGGTTCATCAACCACTTAGAGTTAGAGAGTGGGGCAATTTCATCTACTCAAGGAGTTGAATCCAGTGATTAATTATCAAACCATGGTGTATCGAATCAGTGGTATATTATTTATTGTAAATGTGTACTAGTGTTATATTATCCACCTAATGATGGGTGGTTGAGTTAGACCATACACCAAGATTTGGTGAGTCATCATTAACGGAAGATGTATCAATCACCATTGACATTTTAATTATGATTCACCATTCACATGGATGTTTTTTATGGAGTTTATTTTTCCCCTAAAATATTTTATAGTGATATATCATTAAACTCGATTGGGGTATAAGGAGTGATATGTTGTTCATAATTGAGGTATGTTCAAACCATTAGTATATCATCCCATTCTGACACTAGTTAATGTATTAATATTTACATGGGGTTCAGTAGTTTAGTAGTCTATACAGGGAGAAGTTATTTATTTATTTTATTTTTTATAATTCTATATCGAGTATGAAAAAGTATTTTTTATAATTTTTAGTGACTCCATTTTTTGGTGTCATAGTTTGGTTTACTCTCTCCATTCTCATGAACCTTATTAGATAACTATATTTTTTGTTTTATGAATATTGTAAGGGAAATGGACCTATCGCTTCCAAGGGATTAGCTGGTGAATATCATTTGGAGTTTGGAAAAATAAATGTTACATTTATAAGATTTTTTTTTTAATTTTGAACCCATTTATATACAAACTACCTATGTGGGATTTTTTTCTGATACATGACATTCATTAAAAATAGAGTATCCAATTTTGATATAGTTTATGTTGAAATTTAATTTTGATGAAATTTAGTTTTAATGAATATTCAAATGATACATCTATAATATAATGACTGATTGATGTTTCTTTTACTATGTTTTATGTTTATCACTTCCTTAGTGTATATTATCTCAGCCTATATTATATTGACCTTCACTGCTAGTCAATAGCCTCTACTATACAAGGATGTATTCATTATATGTGTGGAAACGTGTTAGGTTATAGTGGAAGTGAACAAAAGTAGGTATTTAACAAATTTATACAAGATTCTTATTTATTTTTACATTTCTTTTTAGAGTAGGGTTTCGAGCAGATAATATGTTTTTGTAACATGTTTGGTTTTCATGGGAGTATCTTTCCCACTTATTAAGGAAATCCAGGTCATTGGGGAAGAAACTATTAGTCTTGATTTTTTTACACTTGAGTTAATTTTGTCTAATTTAATGAATTATTATTTTTATTAATGGTTTATGTATTTTTACACTTTTTCCATGAAGAAAATGTGTATACATTCATGCACTACTCTTGGTATGTAAGGTACTCAAGATATCCAAATGATTTCCTATGATTGATACACCTGTTATGATATTTTTTTCATGTGATGTTTCAAAAATAACTCTTTAGTGTTTCCCTATATAACTGATTGATAGAACTATTATTGACTGGAAGATTATTTTTCACTATGACTGTAAATATGATAAAATATTATGGGATCCTTTTATATATTTATACTTAACCTAAGAGTGTGTATGTTAGACTAAACTGAAGCCATGATATGAGATACCCTTGTATCATTGGGTGTGAATTTATGGTTGAGTGATTGGGGATTATTATCTCTCTCCGAAATCCTTGGTATATAGATCTATAATAGAATTTTCATATGAGTCTTCCATTTGGAAATATCGAGATATCTCACAATTGGTACCTCCAAATATGTTCCATGAGGGTGTGGATGAGTGTTACTCGATAGAATTACAGGTATAAATGAACATTTCACCTATTCCACCATCTAATAAACAACATAGAGTGTGTCTACATGAGGTGTTAATATTAATGGGGCATGGGTTACGAAAGGATGAGCTAACAATGTCAGATTTGAATCATCAGTTTTAACTAAAAAATCCATCATTTTTTGGTTTTGGGTGGAACAATTTTTTTATGTTTTGGATTGTGTATCAATCAAATATTTTTAATTATCTTGTTAAATATACCAAGATAAAAGTGAGGATTATTTACTATAGGCTTTGGGGACCTGTAAAGCACTTATGGCTTGTACTGGTTTAGGAAAAACACCATGTGGGGCTATCAAGAAATTAATTACAATCTCCCATTATTGAGAATTTATTCTCATAGATTATAACTATTTAAATAGATAGTTATTTAATGAGTTTAGAGATTCGGGCTTGTAAGTGATAGAATACGTTGCCAGTTTTTATATTCTATAATGGTTTGAGTTCACATGATATGTGACAAGACTGTGAGGTTCAATCAATTTGAGTATTACCAAATATTTTCAATTCACACACTTGTGAATGTATTTTGGCTGACATAATTTTAAAATGTTATGAATTAGGATCCAATTACATTGAAAATAACGATGATGTTTGACCATTTTGGTAGAATTATTGTTCTTACAAGGCTATGAGTAAGTCATTATTTTGAAAGAAGTGTAGTTTTGAGTAGTATCTCTAGGGTAGAGACATGTGTGCTACTTGGGGAGGGAGTTAATGATTACTATGAGAGGGAGATCCTTAGTTTAGGGCTATCAGTGTGGTTAAAAGGGATATATTTATTAAGATTGTGATATGATATAAAATGAATACCAATATTGTGGTATGTTAGTGAACCAATATAGGTTTTGTGGAATAACGCCTCATTTGGCTAGAGAGTTTGGATCTGATATGACTCTAGGTTTAAGATTAAAGATATTAGAGTGTCCATAGTTTTGTAAGTTGGGATCCCCTAACTATTCAGGTTTGAGAGCAGGTTGTAGAGCCTAGGTGTAGAGGAAGGAAAATGAGCTAGGAAATGTCCCACAAGGGAGTTTGGACATAAGAGCTCAGGGACGTGGTTAAGGGAAACTTCATGATATTGAGTGGAGTTATACTATTTAGGGAATGAAATATTCTATTGTTTGAGGTATGAATCTTAGGGAATCTACCTTAAGATTTTTTATATTCAATATGAACTCATCACACTCATTTTTATATTCTTAGTAAGCTTGTGATTAAGGTATTTATATAGAGAAATAGTATGGGTGATGTTAAAAGATAAACCTTTGGGTGTGACGATAAGGTATCTAGAGATGTAATGTGTGTGATATCTTTATTTTTTAGTTTAATATTATTTGGAATTTTTTATAGTAGAGATTTTGGCATCAGATATAGTTCTATTATAATTAGATAATCTTTGTTCTACTGATACCAAATAAGGGACATGAAGTTCTAGATGAAAATATGTTCTATCAGAATATGTCTCTAGAACTTGAATGAAAAAAAGTAAACCATATTCCAAAAACTATCACCCCTATGAATTTTGAAAATATTCTCACAAAAGACACTACAAGAATAACATTAATAATTATTGGATGTATATAAAAATTTTGAACACAAGTAAATGTCATGTGTTGGACAATGTCATACTCCATAGAAAACAAAATAATTCACTAGAGGGTTATACTTAAGTGATTAAAATAGAATATTAACTCCAAAACAATAGTTGACATAGTACATTTCTCAAGTAAATAAATCTAATCACACATACAAGTACAATGACCCAAGCCCTTAGAGATATAGAAGTTATATTTTGGTAATCCTATTTTCACTACCAAATGATCATTAAGGAAAGAAATCCTCCTTGATATAATATCAATGGTTGATGAATCAGTCATCCAAGGGTTATCACTACCTCAACTAGATCTATTGGTGGAAACTATGTACTTATAAAGATTCCAAGGAATACCTTTTCATTTCCTCAATATTATCTGCCACCCATACCATCTTCTGAAAGAACAAACCCTCAAGTCTAGATAACTATATATTTTAGTTATTAAAAAACTAACACCCCCTCTATGTTATAGACACAATGATTCATGAAATGATTCCTATTTAACAAAAAAATAATAAACCATAAAATGTTCTAACTTTATGATGAATTTAATTATTGTCTATAAAACATGTTCTTATAAAAATCCTAACCAAAACCCATTTTTTGTATCATTTGAAAGATACATTATAATGTTTGCTATTACACATTCACCATATTACATAACTCAATTATTCATATGAACTATTCTATCCCATTGGAGCTTCTAAGAACACATGAATACTATGTAATCCAATCCTCAATAAAGTGGAACATTGATTCATACATTCTTAAGCGACAAATTTAGTTAGAATATCGTCTATGATTATGTTTCCTTTTGAATTCCATAGATACAACCCCTCATATTTCAAAATCATCGTGATAAATTTCTATTTTAGTCGAATATGTTTGTATTGGGAGTGACATGATGAAATCATAGCCTTATAAATCATGATTTTTATATCACCGTACAATGAACTAGACACTTACCTACTTCTAATATACTCCGTAGACCATTCAACCATAATAGATTATTCCTTTATTTATTTATCAAATTTACTCAGCTGATTTAATTTATTTATTAACTATTAATTATAACTATGACATCCACCTGAAAATAAATCCATAAAATTTAAAAACAAATCATGGGTTTTCTTATGTGATTTAGATCCAAAATATGTTAAGGGATCATCCATTCAAAAAAAGTGTGCTGGATATGTTGAAACATTGGAATTTTAAAATATTCACTTGAGGGCCCCCATATATCATTTCGTATATTTATAATTAATCTTCTAACATTACCTATGACTTGAGTCATATCATGACCTGTAAAAACAATAATGTATATCTGGCTTGTTAAAAATGATGCATACAGAAGATTCATAACATACTATATCTTCTTATCCATCCTTGGAATCTTCTCCTTTGAATGTTTGAAATTTATGGCAAGGGGAGTACTTATAGGATCATATTCACTAATTCCAAATCTCTTAATTTCATTCTGGAAATTATTGGTCAGGGTATAGAATAGTGTTTTAGAACTCAGGGATATTTAAATACTCATTACCAATATTATCTTAGCAGATGAAATTTTTTTCATTTGAAAAAATTTAAAAAATACAAAATTCAACATTTATATCCTTTAATTAATATGTACACACTAGATTTAGACATTTGTATAGAGAATTTCAGTGATGAAACTCTTATTTTCAACCACATTCAAGTAGTTAAAATTGTCAACATTGCTTTAGTAGAACCAACATTATTTTATAATGATTTCAGAATCCCAATTCATCTACCTTGGTGACTTAAAATGAATATACATAGATAGATTTATCTTACACACATTTCCCTCGTTACATTCTAGTAAAAAATCATCTAGATTATCTATGTATAATTCTTTCATAAAATTTCCATGAAGGAACATTGTCTTAAAATCAAATTGTTTAAAATAAAAACCATCCATCAAAATAAGAAAGAGATCCATATGAGTTGTTTTGTATTTTATAAGAATATTGAAAATATATAATGAATTCAATTCATTAATTTGCTAGAACCCCTTCACAACCATCCACTCCTAGTCTTAGACTCTACCATCATCTTCATCCTTCAAATGATAATCCTAATTGTGTTTTTGATACATATTGAATTTGGGAAGGTTCATTATCACCCATATATCGAAATATTGTAAAGAAATCATCTTTTTTTCATTTCTAACTCCCAAAATAACAATTCACTGAAAATTATTACCTTAATTAGGATTTTGAGTTCTGCACTTTCTGTGAGAAGTAGAAAATGAAATTGGGAATAAAACCTTTTCACTTGCCTCCTAACCATGGTAGATTGGCTCAACTAAAAAGTTTATCATCAATAATTACATCATGGTTCCATAAATATTAATTTATATTATGATATCTTTAATTACTATTAATTTCCATGACACATTACATCCAAACCTGGATCGATATATCCGGTTTTAGAATAGGGTTTTTATGCTCATATGCTATCTTTGGTGATAATTGAAAAAATTGGAAACAACCAACCTCTTATCAACTCAATATTATCTTTTAAATTGCTTCCTTTTTTCCAAGGATATTTTGTTCCTATTTTTAATCCTTCTATAAGATCTTATTATTGAATTAATCATTACCAAAATTTATATCCTTCCATTTAATATAATGTTATATTTTAAAATTAATGTTTTCCTTGCTTTAGCCGATATGGAATAATTTATAAGAATTAGATTATAACTACTCCCAATTCATGGAATAAATATAGGAATTTATGAATCAATTCGAAAAAATTAGGTAAGGAAAACCAACCCTTCCATTGGAAAAGAGTTCCTCCTAAAATTATTATGTCAATAATTTGGAAGGACTTTGATTAATGAGATAAGTTGAACAAAAAAACAATTTGGCCCAAAATTACTTCAGGAAACGGTGACATAACCTTATGTTTCTAAATCTATCATTCATTATATATTTTCCCTTCTAAAAAACATTCCTTATCTAGAACATAAATAACTATATTCCTTATCTAGATTCTGTTCATCCAACCTAATTAGTTGAACTTCCTTCCACTATCTCACCACCAATTTCTAATATAGGTTATTTCAAATATATCGTAGTCTTAGATTACACTGTGGATCCACATCTAATGAAAGTATATAATAAATCATACTTGTGTGTGAGGATAAACACCCAAAATTTCTTCATATAATAATAAATTAATGTAATTAAATACAATGTACCTTGTGACATCAGAGTAGTGCTTGTTCCCATATATCAATGTAAAAATTCGCCAACATCTTATTCTTTGGGGTCCTTCTATTTGAGTTTAATTATTGCTTCCACTTATTCCCTTGGTTAAATCCCTCAAATATTCCAAACAATATATTTTAATGCATCAAGAATAATTTTTTTTCTATGTTCCATAGTCGATTCTCACTAATGTGTCCAAGACGAGTATGCAACAATGTTGTAGATAAAGAATATGTTCTAAAATTTGGTTCTTTAGTATGCATTAAAACTTCTAGAAAACCATTCATGTATAATGTTTCAAATATCAAACCATGGTACAATACTATATAAACTCATGTGATCTTCCTTGCACTATCTATAAACATAGTTAAAAAATACATTTCATCAATCTGATAAAAAAATAAGTTTATTTAATAGTCCTATGATATTCTAGCAGCCTTGAAAATATAGTGAACATAAAATTATCATTCTCTCACTCACATATCATTTTACAATACCCTAACGAACCTCTCTATTTTTAAGGTAAACCATTATTTTTATTCCATAAATAACATTGGACATATACGCACCACCAAATTTGAGTGAGATGATTTTCCATTCTAAAGTATCAATTACTCCAAAAAAACTCATGAAAATTAGAACCTATTTTCCACCACCCCCTTCATGTGTGGAGTTTTTTAAAATAAATAAATATTTTTTTTTGATATTACTCACCTTCATGGAAATCCTTTCATATATTTCCAATTTTCCAGAGTGTTAACATGTAGAGAAACATGGTCTAACTAACTTCCCACATATTTTTCCCTTACATTTACCCCTTTTCTTATAAATCAGTCTGGTTGAACGTCCCTTATATTATGATAAATATAATGAAGTTCTAGAGTTTATTGAGACCTTTTTCATTTGGATATATTATTTCATTATTAAATCATAGGTCTCCTTAAATACTAGGTTAATTTATCACCAGAGTTACTCACAACTATCCCCATTATGTCCCATAACTACACAATTGAGGGTAAAAGAATTAATTCCCACACACATTATAAGGAGTTTATGTTAAAAAGATATAAATAACTCTTTATCACTATTAATTCATTTAGAATTTGGGTTTTCTTTATTCTTTTCAACATTATTATATTGAAAATATTCCCCAATATAAACACTATGTTCATAAAATAAGGCTTCTCATACAATAACCCATACATAGAACCCAACTCAATAGTTATTGAACCTCATATGTTAGTATTTTAAAATTCTTGTTTCACATAATCTAGATGAGTAAAAACTTCATCTTATTTAAAATTTACCATTAACTATTTTCAATTAAATATCAATTCTACCCATCTAGTGATATATCAATGCCCTTTTATAATAAGTTTTCTTCTACCTTCATCTTCTAAAATTAAAATCATATTAAATAGAGAATTCATAGTCGAAAAATCATATATTCCCACAGAATATTCTGAATTCTAAAAACCCCCCACTAAATTAAAAGAAGTTATAGAGTAATTTCCTCATTATTTTTGGGAATTATTGTTTAAGATACCCTATAGAACATGACAAAAATATATGATACAACCTGTTCCACTAAAAAAACTTATACAAAATAAAGAAAAAATACATTCATATATTTTAGTATAAGGAACTGTTTGGTTTGGTAGAAAAAAAACTTCATTGAAAGATTTATTTAGAATTAGGAATCCATACAAACCAACTAAATACCCTAACCCCACAACATATTTATGGTTTATGATAATCTAAAAATATATACACTGAGAGAAACATGATCAATGAATAATATTTATGAAAAATAAATGAAAAAAATAATATACATGGTTTATAAAATGTCTTATCATATGGAAAAACATTACTAGGAAGTTGAAACTGATATATATTTAATTAAATATCAACTTAAAAGTATAATCTAAAAAAAGGTCTGACTCAACTAAATCACTCTAATAATAGACACAAAAATAGGTGACCGAAACCCCCAAATATATAGCATCAATTGTTAGGTAATTCTAATTCCACTACAAAATGATCCTAATGGAGGAAATAACTAATTAATACAATATTCAACGATATTGAATCACTTGGATGAGGGTGATCCCCCCTCAACTAAATCACCCAAGTGAACTTTTTATACTTAAAAACACTCTAAGGAGTATATTTTCTTCTCATCATCATCAATTACAACACATTCAATCTTCAATAAGATTAAATCCTTTATATTTTCTTTGGTATCATCTGGAGATTGAACTATTGAAGTTTTCATTATTTTCCAAGAACCCAGTTCTATAAATTTCTACCAATACACCAAGTAATAATAAAAATCACAAAATATAAATTTTTTTGATGAAATTTATTCTTAGATGAAAAATGGATTATCGTATTATGCCCATAATGCTTTAAAATTTTGATGTGATCTTTAGGAAGAATTAGGTTACTCATAATTGTGTACTCATCATCTGAAATCACTAATGAGTAACTATACCATTCATATAGGTTGGTTGTCATTCCTATAATATAGAGTTTGATATATAGGTTTCCCATTTGGAATCCTGACATTTGTAGTAGGGGGAGATCATAGAAGAGTTTGATACTGTTATTTTGAGTGATGTAGTGGTGAAATGATAATTCTTTCATCTAGTCATTGATCTATTGAAGGTTTTATTTCCTAAGGATTTATCGGCAATACAACCTATGTATAAGAGTTATTTCACAGTTTATATTATACTTATTATAGATCCAAAATATATGCCACCTTACTGGAAAACATGAGTGGAGAGACAAGGGATAAAGTATCAGTTTAATTTTTTTTAAACAGTTTTTCCCTAGAACATTCCATTAGGGTGGTCTAATATTATTATCTGATAAAAAATATCGATATGTTTTTTGTGTATTAATACAGAATAAACCTTGTGATAGTTACGAACAATATTTTCTTCCATATGTTGATGTCTTTTTTGATTAGCTGATTGGAGAAAAGTGGTTTATTAGGATAGAATAAAGGTTAGGTTATCAAAAGTTATGATTAAGTCCTTATAATATTTTTGGAACTTTTTTTAGGATAATTTAAGACCTATATGAGTATTTTGTATTTCCATTGAGATGGGAAAATGCATCAATATCATTAATAGACCAGATGAATTATGTATTCCATCAGTATTTGTAATTTATAGCCGTCATATTTATTAATGATATGATGATATTATCCTAATTTTTAGAGGATCATGATCAATATTCAGATATCAATATTGTTACACTAATATACAATATATATTTTCCCATATTACAAAGTGCTCGTTTTGGAATAGAGATGTGATATTATATTGGAATGTTATATCTGTGTATATTATATAAGTAGACTATGATATGGTCAAGGATGCAGTTTCATGGGAATTGAATAAAGACATTTTTATATAAATTGTTTCCATTTGATGTTTATGTGATAATAATCTCATGGGAGATCTATTCATGATATAAAATATAGGTTGACATGTGCACTAATCCAAAACATACCTAAGTAGGTTGGTAAATATACGTTCTATTATGATTATTTAGGATTTAGTGTTGGGGTGTTCTTATGTAGGATGAGATAGTGGTCACTTATGGGTCCAGGTTGATGAGGATTCATGTGTGGAACTACCTTCCACATGATATAGTTCAATTATAATTAGTGTATACACTGATTTTTTCCTCGATACTTTTTGGGTGGGAGGAATGTTGCATATACCAATCTTAGTAGCCAAAAATATATATTTTCTTACAATGATTTGAACATTGAGTAAAGGATGTGGGTTAGTTAACATTATTATTTTGATTCTAAGATACAATATAACCCTATAAAGTTGAATATCTTATGCTTTTCATTAAGTAAGAAAACTAAGGTTCATGTGGTGTAGATGGCTTCTAGTGAGTGATAGATATTGAGACTCTTCATAAATATTCTCCTTTACATTAAGGAGTATTAGGGTAGAAAAATCCTAAAATCCCTATATATTACCTCCTCCCTCATTGATAAGTTGAATGAGAGATAGTTAACTGAATTTAATTTTTCATTGATTAGGTAAAATATATATGGTTGGAGCAGCCATATTATTAGTCCTTGGATTATAATTAGGTTATTAACATTTAGGCTCTTTTAGTTGTCCCTACAAGAATTCATGTGGATCTAATATAAGGTCCACATGTATTGAGATAGCATATTCACTTGGAGATTACAACGATATGATATGAAATATGAAGGTGGTATTAGTTTATCACAATGAAGAGTGTCATTTCTAGGTTTATTTCACGATTCTTCAATTATTAACAGGTGAATGATAAGACCCAGTGACCCAATGTTATTCTTCTACCACCATCCATTCCTAAGATAAAGTGAGATTACATGACAAAATACTTCATGATGGTATTGTTGAGGTTGTCCCATTTAAATGATGTGGTATTTCTTATCTAAGACTTATTGATGAGAGTCACAATTTTCGTAATATCAATTGTGGTAGATTTCATCAGTGTGCTGGGAAGGATATATGTTCATGTGATAGTTCACCACTACTAGGTACCATGGATCATAATTTTTTATTTTTGTTACTATTTTACCCCATTATTTTGATGAGTTTTATAAATGGTTTTTGATAAAGACTGATTTTTAGAATTTACTACCATCAACAAGCTAACAGGTAGTCTGATTAGACTAATTGAGTGTTAAAATACATGACACAAGATTGTGTCATTAATATTAATGGGTCCTAGGAGAACCATTTAGTTATTTCAATGTTATCCAATACTAATAGTTACAAGGATTCTATTTGGAGATATTTGTTTAACGACATACATGGAAGGCTATGTTGATCAACTATTTTTTTAGTTAGTGGTAGGGGAGTTAGTGTATATTTGGTCGAGTTTCATGTATGATATGTTAGAGAATTTTTGTTGGATCTTGATGGGGATACATTCTGCTAAGAGGAGGAATATACCTTATATTAATAAGTGACATTGTCCTTTATAGTTTGAGGTGGGAGATCATGTATTTTTTATGAGTATGGTATAATTTGGGATTAAAGTGTATTCAAAGGTAGGGGGAGATGGCTCCCATGTTTTTTGGTTTGTTTTAGTTCATCAATAATATATGTACCATGGAATATAGATTGATTCTTCCTCATAGATACATTGTTATCAGGATTTCATTTATGTGGCTCAGCCCTGGAGACACCTTGATGACCATTCATACATGATCTGTGTCGAGAAAGATGAGATGCTTCTAGATTCATAATTTAAGGAAAATACAGTTGAGATAGTTTAATATAGTTAGAATATCTTTCATTAAAATACGATCCTGTCAGTATGAGTGAAATTCCGTCATGGGAGTGCATTGGAGGGGACCTGGGAATGAGGTTGTAATAGAAAGGAACATTGGAAGGAGTTGTTGATTGGTGTGGCTCTATGACCCTCTATGTGGCATCTCTCGGATGAGATTCCATATGATATTGATCTTGTAACACCCCTCATATCTATAGGTATGAATTTTATTTTATTTAATCCAAATAACAAATGTTTTAATGTTTTTATCTATGGTTATGTAAGTGTTCTACGGTACAATTTTTTTTTACTTATGCGTGGTTTAAAAATATACTACAAGTAGGAGGTCTTAAAATAACATTGATATATATATTGATTAGTTCCTAAGGTAGGTAGGGTTGCACCGTTATGGATATTGTTATGTCAGAGGTCCTAAATCACACAACAATGAGGTAACATTTAATTTTGGGTGTCACTTTGGTTAAAGGTATTCCTCCTTGAAGGGGTTGCTTCTCCACAAGGGTCTAGAGGCTTGGGTTAATTTTTTTATCAGGATTAGGGCATAGTTCCGTGACTGGATGAGACATGTCACATGGGTGAAGCTATTGTGTTATTATGCAATGACCACTATGGTCACATCCCACCACATGTCCGAATTTAATTTAATTAAATTTAAATAGGATTAAATGTAAACCTAAGTGAATTTTACCTCATTTATTTAGTAAAAGTAGATCAATCGATCCCCCTTCCATCATTTTCATCATATATTTATATAATCTATATCTTTGGTTAGTTATTTATGAAATATAACTCTGAGAGATTCTTGAGTTAATTTTATCACTCCTATCATATTTATGTTGTACTTCACTTTTATTGTATTCATATTTCATGGGTTATGACCTAATTTGGGTATTATTTACACCTACAAAATTTTACCATTTAATTTTGAATTAGTTAGTGATATTCGATGAGGAATACCCTAGTAGATCCAAATATGTGGTACTTTTTTATTTCTAGTAGGAAATTTATCATGTGTCATGTGAAATTTGAAATGATGGAAGCACCAATATGTGGGAATAACATAGGGATTGATAGAAATTAAATTATTTATATATCATGGAATGAATTTGAATTTTCTGGACCCTTGAGTGGTCATTAGAGTGGTTTATATTGAAGCCAATATTTGATGATGGCCATTTTTCATTTGAGTTGGGATATTAAATGAGGAATTTATACACATTACATGTGATTATACTTGATATTTGATCTTAATAGTCTAGTATGGTATCGTAGAATAAATTCATTGTAGAAAGTGTCATGAATATGTTATAATATTTGAGTGGCTAGCCTAGAATTAGGACCTGTAGTGGGTTAGTGTATTGAGAGCTTGACCCTTAATGTGTCAAGTAAATTGTGAAATGATAAATTATATATTAAAATTAATTCTTTGTAGGAAAGTGGTATCTCATCCACATTTAATTGGATGGAAGTATTCAATAAACCAAAATCGAGTTGATGATCCATCATTCACTACTAGGATGATGTAATTGGGGAACCTCATCGACTTGAGATTTCATATAAGTGGTATAACATCAACCTAAGTATTCATTATTTTTTCTTAAAATAAACGAATAAAATACATATTCATGGAACATAATTCACTTACACACTAGTGTATATGGTGTACCATACACCTAGGGATTTTGATCAGTGGTTCCTCGTCCACCTAGGAATCTATATTGGTGGTCAATTTTTCACATGAATATTGATGTATATGGTTTGCAGTTCTCATTGAGGTGGGTGTTAATGGTGCGTCAACAACCTCTAGTTAGATAATGGTGGTATATCTTCAATATGGAGATTTTAACCTACTATTTTATTTTTGACCTGTAGTGTATTTTGTTTTTAGTATACTATCAAACTAGGATATTTATCGATGGTATACATCATCCACATAAGGATGAGTCATAGGATTTATATTTCATGCAAGGAGTCGTGACTATTTTTTTTGGATTTTTCAGTTACATTTTTTTACTTTTGGATCATGAATTATATCATATTCCAAAATAACATTTTTATCCTATATGACTTATATTTTTCAAAAAATGGCTCATTTTGATATAGATTGGTGCAGTTATATACTTTGATATGAATTTAGAAGTGATATCTCTTCTTGTGATGTTGCTATATTATGATGACAATTTGATTTTTCTACTAATTGGGTTTAGGTTCATTTATTCATGGGGGAATAGTCTCCCCACCTACTGCATATGGACCCACACTAATTTTTTGAACCAAATATTGTATAGGGAGTCCCATTGTGGTTTGTGAATACCCAATACAGTCTAGTGTGGGTGAACTAGGATGAGGATGTAACAATTTATAACATATTATGAATCTCATTAATAAATACCCTCTATATCTATATAAAAGGAATTTGATCCAAATAAGACTCACATTATGTGGAATTGGTAAAAAATTCTTTTAGTTCTCCATGATTATCTTATTTTTCACTTTTACATTATATATATTTTTAAACAAATCAAGAAACCAAATAGATCAATATTTAAACAAATCAGTTGTTATAGGTTTAAATATGAATCTAAAAAATCATATCGACTAGTTAAATGTTTTTTTAAAAGTAAGAACCAATTTTTTGTAATCATCCATCACTATGAATGATTTACATGTAGGACCTCTATAATTTATTTTAATATTAATTAAAAAACCAATTATCCTTTACATAAATATATAAAGTTAGAAATACTGTTAGAGTATATAAATTTGATTTGGGTTCTATTTGATTATCACCATTTTTTATAATAAAAACTCACGATACCATCTTTATAAGTACTGGGAAAGGGGAGGATTTCCTTGTCAGTCAGATATATCATCATGTAGAGGTTGACCATTGTGGACGTCTAGACTAAATACCCTACAATCCATCTCCACACTACCTAGATGAGAAATTTCATGTTAATTATCATGTTATACTTCAATTGAAGAGTTCCTAGATCCTTGGGGTATTCAGAATGTGGCCTGAATTACCTTAGTGACACTAACATTGAATAGATTAGGATGATGGGGTTTGATCAGTGTTAGGGATAGAATATTCAAACCATCCTTTTTGAATAGTGTAGGGATATGACATTTCTACATTATGGTTTATAGAACTTATTTATATCCATCTAATTCTATGAGAGTATGATCCTACTGCTGAGAAGGTACTGGAATAATCTATTGTGTTTTTTAATTATTGATAGGAATATAAGCTTCTTCCAAGGCATGATCCATTCTCACTTGGTGATCCTTGGTCAATATGGGAATATAATCTAGATCTAGAGCCTTTGGAATATTCCACTGGTCCTTCATATAAGGAGTATGATCCAGACCTGATTCATGTGCTAATCACAATTGGTGATCCCCAGTTTGAGAAGCAATACGATCCTTGTATGAATATGTATTCCATTGTGTAATATGTCAAAGTACATCTGGAATGGGAGAAGTGGTGTGATTCTCCTCCAATATTGCATCATAATGATTCTAGTGTAGTTGTTCATCATGGGAATTACAATCATGTGCCTAGATCTCATGATATTCTAGAATATTCCTGGTAGAATAAATGTTACGAATACATGCATGTACTAAGGCATGTTCCATTATTACTTTTTTACCCCCTATTTAACAAAGGATATATTCCTAATCATGGGACTTTGGAGTATGTTTCTAGACTTATTCTACAGAAATATGAGCATGCCCTGAGGTATGTTCCACTCTATCATAGTAAACCCCAACCTAAACAGAGATATTAACCTAATATTAGTCCTTTTTAATATGTCTTCATACATTTATGATAGTCATGTTCCCCTTTCCCAAGGCATGTGACACTCTCACCAGGTGATCCCTAGTTGGAACAACAATATGTTCCCGACCTGATTCCTCATCCTTTATCATAGTATACTGAAAATCCTCTTAGATTGGTGTGAGAATGAGTGACTTATCTATTGTAACCACTTTTTCATAATTATTATAGGTATTATCTACCCTGGAAGTAGGGATAAGAATATGTGAATGTCCTTATATATGTTCTAGTATAGAAATTAATTAGTGTAGTTATTCAGTTGTTGCTAAAATGTATTGGAATATTAGAAATGTGTTTGTAGAAATAAAATTCTACACATTTTCTATCTACATTGTATACTGGTAGATTCCTTCAACTAATGTGGGGATATATTCCCACTTTAATTTTTCTTATGAAAACATAATATGTGGATGGGATTCATGTATAGGTGTTGGGATATGCATCTCCCAAATTCTTGTTGTGGGAATATTATCATATAACTGTTTCAATTGAGAATTTATATAAGCTTACTCATTGTTTACTATTGGAATATGATAGAAGAAATCATCATTGGGAGCTGGGTTATGATCCTTCCCCTAGATATCCAGCATGTTCATTTCCTAATGTGTAATAATTTCTCCTTATGCATGGGAATCAGAGGAATTAGCATGTCGGGTGGTACCCTTAGTTGGTAGTTGGTGGGAACCAGTAGAATGGTGGTGGTGAAAATAGTTGAAAGGATCTCTCCTCGGTGGTACGTAAATTATACTGGAGTCTTATTTGACTCACAAGTCCACCATTAATAGATATTGAAGGTTGTTATTTTTTCACTCTAAAGATAATATCAGGAAACAGTTGGATTTGGAAATGGGGGAATAGGTTTAGCTATAGATTTCCCTAGATTATGTGGGATCAATGGATTCAGTACTTAGAGTCCATCATGGGGGGGGGGGGATTAGAGTTTTGTGATTATATACCATCAATGGTACTCCCAAATCATTAGGTTCACCACCATACATTAAAGTGGTTTGGAAGGTGAGATCATTTTGTGACCCATAGGGATTACAGTTGTAGAGGATTTTCATGAAGAGTCACTAGATGTAGACATTATATAGGATTGAGATTCTACTAAGGATATTTTTATATGAAAACATTCAGAAAAAAATGAATAAGGTCATTGATTAGTGCGATTTCACTGGAATGTTGTGTGATCAATCATATATTGGTGGTTAACATAGTTGTCCTTTCATTCTTGACCTGGAATTCTACTCATGTGGACTTGTAAATGTGTGGATGTAATTATTTCATGAGAACCCCAATTACAAAGGATCATTTATAAGGTATTTTCGAGGCCTGTCATATTTGTTTGAGATTCAAACAAAGAGGTTGTACATGACATTAGTTGATCACTTTTTTAATTTGAGAGTTTCACATCAGGTACAAAATTTTATGTTTGTTTATGGTATGATAAATAGATTAAGAATAAATTTAACATGATTCATAGTAACGCATTATTAAATCACCAAGAAGAGATTATTCAGGAAAGGTCCTAATGTTGAACATTAATGTAATATTCCTTAAAAAATTATAAAAGAGAACCTGAAATAAGAATTAAATTTAAAATCATCAAAATATGAAATATTATTACAATGATTACATCTATATATTTTATAAATAATATTCCATTAATTACAATACAAATACTCTATAAAATAATAAAACATTTAATAGAAAATAGATTTTCCATATATTATGGTATTGAAAAGTTGTGTTTAAAGCAATGAATATAATCCCTAGAAAATAATTCATACATTTGATAAAAGGATATTTCACAATATATTTCTTTAACTAGATTTCATAAAATCAAAGACACCTCATTAATACTATTTTAGAAGTTGAGGTTCATCACGAAACTGTAGTTGCAGAACTTTATTTTCTATTGATATACTTAAAATGTATTTAGCTACCATTGAATAGAAATATAAAACCAAGAGTAACTAATGAAAACTCTAAATTTTTTAAATGAACATAAATATAAAATAATGTGTGATTTAACACTCAAAGAAGAATTCTAAATGAAAAAAAACACTCATTGGTTCAAAGAATTTGATGAAAAATGTTTTTACTGGAAATGTAAAAAATAAAGATTAGTTTTTCTAACATGAGGAAAAAAGGATGATGTAAAATTTAAATTTTTCTAATGGGAAGAATAAAATTGGCCAAATTACATCACATTTTATCTTCAGTGATGATCAAATACTTATCATTTTTGACCCCTTGGATTTTTAAATCTAATTGTTACTAATATTTATTCCTTAATTCATGGAGTTTCACTGGGTTTTTTATTTCCCGATAAATATGGTTTGTAGGATCAATCCATTGGTTGGAGGTAACATAGGAGTCTATATAGCTGATTCTGAATTTTTAGACTAATAAGGTATCATTATAAAATAAATAGAATGATTTTCCTAGGTAGATAATTTTTAGTAATGTAAGTGATGTTTTACCATGAAGAAAAATTACATTGGTTGGAATATCTTATTTAAATGGACTTGGGATAGTCCATTATACACCCACAATATTATAATAATTCTCATTGAAAAGTTATAAATTTTTATAACTGTGGGAAAAGACTCAATAATTGAACATAAATCATAGTGGTTTTTAAAGAAGTTGTTGTTCCCAATCATCTGTATCTCATTTTCTCATGATCTCATATGCTTACTAATATTTTGGTCATTAGAACCCAACGACATGTTGAATAATTAATTAGTGTTTTCCAATGTAAATTATTTTGAATGCATGTCTACTATTGTATTCAATGGTCAAAATAAATATCACTGTATGTTTTTTTAGGGATATTTATAATAAATATTCTCAATAAATTCCACCATTTGAAACCATATAATTATTCTAAATTATTTCCTTCCCAAGATCCTATGATCTAGTGTTGTAAAAATGATGTTAGTGTTTAGTATATGTTTTTGTGTATACAGTTTTAGGTTCATGTTGAACTAGACATTGATGTTAACCGAATTTAGAGGTAGTTCCAATTAAGTATTGTAGGATTGATAATATTGTAGGGGTTGACATGTTTTTGACACATAACATTGTATAACCAATGCACTTGGGTGACAAATATTCTTGTGTTTTGTGATATGGAGGTGTGTTTTTGTTTTTTATGTTCTCATAGATTACTTTTGGTCTAATCATCCAAGAACCTACATGTTATTGTTTTCTAGCAGCGGAGGATGTATTTTTTTATGTTCTATTTGACTATTTCGGGCCCACTATTTGAACATAATGCATGTTATTGTTTTTATGGTAACTAGGGAAGAAATGAGTTTGAGTAGGGTGTATGGTGGGTTTTCTTTTCAGGATTATAGCGGCTGTAGTCACAGATTTAGAGTGTGTTAGTTGATGTATTTCCATGGTTTGAACCATGTCTGTTAGTCTATTATAATGGTTTCAAATCATGAAAATACATATACATGGTAGAGGCCAACAACATGGTTTCTAAAATTTAGAATAGCCTATAGATACATTTTGAACCATGGATATATAATTTTCCCAATATCCATTCCTATACGGTCTATGAATAGTTAATCTTTGGGTATTAACTATTTCCACAGATCGGGTGTCTATTGTTGTGGTTAAAAATTTTGGCTATAAAATAGTTTTCTAGAAGTGTATGCATGACCTTTGTAAAGGAAAAGGAATCAAAAATGGAAAATTTGGTGTAATTAATTTTTATAATATCAATATTTTAAATCATTATGTGGTTTTACCCTATGAATATTGTCTATCAAACTATGTTTTATGGTTTTAGTCAATGTTTGGAACTAAAAAGAACTAGGTTAACATTGTATATGATAATCAATGTGTTAATTAAGAACCAAATGATATGATAACTATAGTGAAAAATATTTTTGATTATTCCTAACCAATTATCATGATATATTATTAAGATTCTACACATCAACAGACTCTATAACTCACCAATGAAGAGAAGGATAGAGTTATTTGAGAGTTTTGGTGGTGGAGACGATAGAGGAAGGCAGATTCAGATTTTTATATGTTGAGAATGTGGGAAGAAACAATCAAGGGAATGTCTCAAAGGAATAAGATAGTTTTTTTGATATACAAAATAAGGACATAGAATACATGATATCTAAGGAAAAAGGAACTGTTCAATTAACTAAAATGATGATAATAATGGTTTCCCTAAGGCATCGTCAATTGTTGAAATTCATAAATGTGGAATGTATGGGTATTATATATTTATACCTCCTTGTAGGAAGTATCAATAAGGGGAACAAAATATTTTTACATGTAATGATTTTTTTGTTGTTGATTAGGAGATTATAAATGACATATGAATGAAAGGATGTGCAAAGAAAAATTATGATGAAACCTAGTTCGTTGTTTTAGAATGAAGAAGAATTATTGAAATGTTTATATATTGGAATTCAATAATTATAAAATATGTTTGGATTTTTTAGTACAAGGTTTTTGTTAAGTATTTGTAATAATATGTGGAATTTTACTAATGAACTAGAAATTTGATTTAATACAAAGGTGATATTTTATGAAAAATAAACAATTAAGGGAAGATAACCCTTAATATGTTTGTTATTTAGAGATAATGATGTTTGGATAAAGAGATAATCAATATGAATAATTAAAATTGGATCGTATTGATGTCTTTGGAACTGATTAATGATTTGTGGAAAATTGTTTTTTATTATTATTTATGGAGTTTATAGTATTATCAAATTTATGTAATATATTAAATAAAATGTGGTTTTATTCAATTAATGTGGATTTTTTTGTTTTCATTATGATTTTATGGTTATTCTACTTATGACAGCTTTTAAGAAAATATATGACTATGGTATTCACATATTTGGTATGTAAAAATTTAGAGAAATATTATGATATTTGGGGGACTAATGTTATGTTGATTTTGGAAATTAAGTGTCATTATATATAAATTTTGAAATTTAGAAGGTGTATATAGTTGATCTTTTATAGAATGTTTTATGTTGAACTTTGGAAGAGGTTTGAGAGATAAAAGTATTATTTATTCATATGATAATTTATGTATATTAGTTTAATTTTTATGAAAATTTGGTTTTTGATAATAAATATATATGTATAGAATGAATTATAAATTTTTTATTGATCTTATTATCTTATTAGTGATTCAGACCAGAAAATTTTTTCTCTTATAGTAAGAGTAGGAGTGTAAATTGATCATGACACCCCTAAAGGATGTTTTTTCACTTTCTAAAGGGAATGAAATAAGTTAAGTATGTATTATCTTGAGAACTATTAAAAATAAAGAAAAGGGTCTTGAAATAAAATTTTATACATTTACCTTCATTTATAATGAATGAATGGTCTTTTAACCTATCATAGATTTATGTATTTTTGGCCATTAACATTCTCTGGAGAATGTTATATATTACTCACCATCGTTATTTGGGAGTTAGTTTTCTCTTATATGTTCTTGTTTTCAATTTCAACTAATTTTCTCTCATATAGAAACAATGTTATGTTTTATTCTTGGAAACCTTCATACATCCATATGTCTTATTTAAATATGATGATTTATTAACCCATTTTATGATGTGGGTCTCCCAAAATGGTATTTTAAAATGTTAAAACCATATTTACTATATTCATGTCCAAATTTATAGGTTGATATTTAATTTAGTGTAGTTTAATTTTACACCCCTTTTTCTATTAAATAATTAATTTTAAATAATTTTAATTTCTTCGACAGATTCTACTATACACAATACCATGTATTAACAAACCATGACATACTATTAAAATATTAATATTTTATATGAGAGTTATCACCTAGCCCTTAAAATGGAGGGTATAAATAGGATTAATTAAAATTGGAAAATATATGTTTACATAATTATATAATATGAAACATTTTATGATTAAATAATTTTAAAGGAATGTTTGAGCCACATAAAAATAAAGTGTTTTTTTGGAAAACCATTTTTATGCACAGAAAAATGTTTTACCTCAAAAAAATAAAAAAAATAACTTTTGTTTAATTATTCTAATTAAATTTCTATATTAAATATTAAATAAATTATTTACGATTTATATAATGTGCTTTATAGTCCTAAGATATGAATTAATCAAAATTTATGCTTACATGCATTATATTTCTAAAAAATAGTTTTGTCCCATATTTCACACTTATATTAATTTTTTTTAAAATTTTAGAAATCTTATATGAAAAAATGAAATTAATTTTTTAATAAATATTTTCTCAATTTTATTAGAGTGATGTTTTGATAATTTTTTGGAAATGTAATTTTTTCAGTGAATTGTGAAAAATATTTGTTTTTTAAGAATTATGTTCTAATATAATGATTTAAAAGGAACAATAATTGTTTTAATATGATTTCACATGTAAAATTATAATAATTATATATATATTAATCCAATATATTTCATTGGAATAAATATTATATTTAATTTTGAAATAAAAACATTTACATTTTTTTAACATTCCTTTTTGGAATACTTCTTTTTTTTTCACTTTTTTGGGATTGATTTGAAATTTAGAATTTAAACTTATGTGAGTGGAATTTGTAAAAATGGATTGTATTTTTTCAGACTAATATATAGTAAATAATATTGAAAAAATAAAATTTTAACATAATTAAATGTAAAAGTAGTAAAATTTAATTACGAAAGTTAAGGTTAAAAGACATTTAATGAGTGTTAAACTAAAAGGGAAAGGTGTTAAATGTAATATAAGCCTGTAAAGGTATATATTATAAATATATCTAGACGTTAACATATATAATGTTTAATAATGGATGTTTTTATATCTTTTGGACTTGTGAAAAAATTCGGTACACCTTCTATCTTTTCAAAAATTGCAATTGTTCCACTCACTTCACTTATAAAATTCCACCCCTCTCCTATAATATTCAGACATAAAAACCTATTTAGTTTTCCCAATACATGATGTAATATATTACTTAAAAAACATTCCAAGAAATTATTGTCCCTTTTTAGATCATGGAGAAAGTCATAGATGTATTCAGGTTAATCCTAATAATGTTTTTCTATGAAGAGGTAAAATTTTTAAATATGTATTTTTATTTTACATCTTTTTCTAACTCCGTAAAATAACTTCCAACTATGAGATGATAATAAATGAATATATCCTATGAATTTATATATATACATTATTTTAACTCAGTAAAAAATTTAATCTCCACTTTCATAAAATCAGATACTAAATCATTGTTTTTGTGTATAATGGACTATGACCTCACAAATTTATATTATTCATTTTATATCACCTCCACTCTAGGATGGATATAATGATGGATTCAATTTTTATATATGAAAGTTATTATAAAATTATACCTCTAAATTTATAGTACCCCTATAAAACCACATCCTTAAACATTACCTAATATTGAGTTATGTTAAGAAATTCACATTGTGAATCTTTTCAGGTTTAGATTTTCATATTATTAAGTCATAACTATTACATAATAACTAAAAATTTACAAATTTCACTCTTACACTCACTATAATTTCTTTAAAAAATAAAAATCCTTAAATAAAAAATGAACTATTTTTTTGAGATAAATATTCTTGAATTATTACTTTATCTTACCCATCCTTATAACCTATAAAAACATTTCCTATACATGTGATTAACATAAAAATCTTTGTAAGGGATATAAAATACAGAAATAAAATGTTAGTACATAGATATATACGAACCAATGGAATCATAATTTTCACTCATAAAACATAAGGTCTTAACATATATCTTGAAATCATAATATTTCATTAAAACTTATAGAAATTATAAATCATAAAGGTAAATTTTGGCATCCATAACATACTTTCATTATAGCTTTCAAAGCTAAAGAGTGAGTAACCTTCCTGATTAAGTTTGGAATACACATCATAGTATATTCCCTAAATATCATAAGAAAAACCTAAACAGTTAACTATGTCACATATTCTAATGAAATAGAGATATATCACAGGCTCACCCACCCTATCTTTATCATATATTTTCATGTATACATAAATAATTCCCATGAACCATAACATAATCATAAAACATAAGACAAGAAGAAAAGATAAATAACATTTCCACATTGCAATCATAATAGATCATTTAATGATATTTACATAATCAATCATTTATCAATAATATTTTCAATAGAAAAATACATATAAGGGTATATTTTATATATTTTTCTTTTAAAAAAATGACATCTTGTAGAGGAAGAAAAATATCAAATAATACTGGCGGTGGAAAGGTCGTTGTCACTGTCTATATTAAAAAGAAACATACCATTTGTTGTTTACTAAAATGATTCATCGAAAAAGATTCTATTTGAAAACAATTGAATTAAAATAAAATTACAAGGGGTTGATTGTATACCATATAAAATAAAGTCATATATAAATCAAAATATACCTCATTGAAACAAGATTGAGCAGAAGTCCCTTACAAAGATCATATCATTATATCAAGGATAAATAAATGACATAACGATGTGTGAAAAATAAACATCCACCCAATATAAGCAGATATTCTATGAAAAAAAATCATATTCATTTACAAATATTTTTGAAAAATACCAATGACATGGATATTTAACTCAGTGAATGTAGATTGAGTTATTATTTCCCTTAGCTTGAGTCTGATTTGTCACGTACAATAGTTATATTCCTGAAAAATAATCATAAGTTTATTTATTCATTTTTGATAAAATTTTTCAAATTAATTATTTCCTTTATGTCACTTATTACCATGTTAAAAAAATTACACAACTATTTAAGTTCATATCAGACATTTTATTGATATTTAGTACTTGGGTTGAAAATGAACTTTTTTTGATGTAAATTGTCCATGTGGTGAAAATTAAATTATCTCCAGATTTTTATTCATGATTTAGATATAATATATATCCAATATATATTCATTTATAATATTACATAACATTTGGAGATAAGAAATGAAATGAACCATTCATGGTGATGGTAGCTCGTACGTACGAATAAACACTACTTTCATTTATTTGTCATATTAATGGAATGAAAAATAAATGATAAAGAGTTATATTATAATTATAGTATATTATTTATGTTATATATGTTACATATATTCATTAACACCAACATTTAAAATTTCTATGTGTGGAATGAATGAGTCATATCACTTTGAGGAACAGGTAGTCCATACTTCCTTAAATGAAATTATCATATTATGACATTATGGAAAGAATAATTGTATGTTATAAATAAAAAGTATAGAATAATAGAGAATATATATAAATATATATATAATATACTTTACATATAAATACAGTTCCATAATAATGGCCACTATGAGAGGTGTTAGGTGAAAATTGACCTGTCATTATTTCAAAAGGTTGCAGTTCTCCGTACACAGAAACAGTATATTCTATACTCATCAGATGGAGGTGTCTAAATGTGTAGGCCAAACCCTTAACATGATAAAATCAAAGTATATTCAGTATACTGTTTTTGTTATAAAAGAATGTAATAAAGATATTTTAGCCTATTGGAGAAGGATAATAAATACAAGGAGCTTGAGAGAAGACATTACCTCTAAATCGAGTAACTCCTTTTTATTTAATCCAAAAGGATTATTCTATTTATATTTTACCATGGTAAGTATTCAAGGAGTAATAGAGAAATTATGGGAGCATATTTGAGAAGACTTTTTATGATTAAATATTCTTGAGAGGTGTGAGTAAGTGGGTAGAGGTGGTGAACTTTTATAAGAGGGAGGATGTGAACTTTAGGAAAGTATTGAAATATTATTTTATTATAAATTTATTTTCATATTCTAATGCCTAAAAAGTGATATATTTCTTGGATTATATTATGATGTATCTAAATACTCTCAACCAATAGGTTTTATTCATGTTTTCGTCACAAATATAACCTTATCATTTGGATTTAACCTCAGTTAAATAAATTCACTCATACCGTATTTTCTTTTATTTCTTCACACTAGTTAATATAGTTTTTATAAAATTCCATGAGAAAATAAAGTGGATTATTAATATCATTTTTAATATTATATAATTCATTTGGATTAATCTTATTTTTTATTACAATCATATCATTTAATAAAATATTATTTTAAAAAAAACTCATTTATGCCTATTTTGACACTATTTAGTAATTATTTTTTGTTAAAGTAATAAAAACATGATTAATTATAATTAACAATATTAAATAAAATATTAAATGTCATGATAATCGATAAAATTTGTTTTACGAATCAAAATTTTTAAATTACCATTATTTTAATATTTATAGTATTATTTATTTAAATATTTCATTAATAAGATAATCACTACATCATCATTGTGTCATTAAATTAATTAATTAATTATTGCTTATAAATTATAAATATAATACCATGATGTAGAAAATATTTGTATCTTTCTAATGACAATTTATAGTAAAATATAACAATTATATAACCCCCCCATAAAATTGTTTTAGTAAAAAGATACATGTTTATGTTATATTTCCTTTTACTTTAAATTAATTTTTATAACATGTCATTTTCGCACCCAAGTGGTTCCCAAATTCCAAATGTTCGGACTAAGGATTTTTTTATCACCCATCACTCATATAAATAGATTATTACACATGTTAGGGTAGTTTTACATTATTATAATTTTAATTTTAACCTAATTTATATAATTTACCCTTTAACCATGGTAAATAAAAATTATTACTAAAATTACTGTTCATAGGGTATAAAAATAGAAGGTAACTATTTAAAAAATTTGGACATTATGATTTAAAATATTTAAACCATTTTTTCAATTTATAAACAAATAAGTTTCAATAATTAATTTAAAATTGACTCCAGTTGTTAAAATAACGAAGCAAGTTTTTTAAGAAGTAAAAATTATCAAAATATTGACACGTGTTTATGTATAATTTATGTTTGAAATTACATCCAATGATTATAATTGGATAAAATAAAAAACAAAATTCTTTTACACTTTAAACTAAAAAAATATAATCTAGCTATATAAATAAATTAGAAAAAAAGACAGTTATAAATTAAAGTGTAGTTTATTTTATTATTCATTATAAAATGAATTTAATTAAAAAAATACCAAAAATTAAAATAAGGTAAATTCTGATGTCCCAGTTCTAAAGAAGAAGATTATTATTTCAAATTTAACTTATAAAATTATGAAAACTGGATTTAAAAACGGTTCACCATCAAATGGTGGTAAAACTTAATTTTTTTGAAAAATAATTTTTTTATCCATTAAATTGAATTTGTTCTTATATTATATGTATAATACATAAAATAATAATTTAAAAAAGTTCATTGAATATATAACATATATTTTCCATTAAATAAAAATCCATAAAGACTAACCTAATTTTATAAAAACAATCAATCTCTTTTAAATATGTTTTAATAAAAACATATCATTTATATTAAATTTATTTTTATTTACTTTTCTAAAAACTTTGGTAACCAATGAATCATTATTTAAACTTGTGTAAACCATATTTTCATAAATCAGTTGATATTATTCATTACCTCCTTTCCAACAACTAGGTTATAATGGTAACATTTAAATAATTATATTTAGTTATTCATTTTAGCTTGATGTAGCGTATCATGTATGCTATTGAACATAGTGTAAGTTTCTTAAAACATCGGAGGTCACATACTCCCCATTTAATAAATTTCATCCACAAAATTTTAATATTTTGTGGGTAACTGTTGTACGACTTTTCAAAATACCTTAATTGTTAACACACATTTGAATAAAAGATAATAAAACTTCCACATTAAAAGATAGAAAGTTAATTATTAAGTTCAACTGATATTACACATACTAGGGTTCTATATAGGGAAACACATATTTGGAATAAAAAATAAGTGTTATGTTATTTTGGAGAGTGATAGAAAACACGATAAATAAAAAGTTAAACAACCATAAATAAACATGTGATGGGTTAAACAGACTTCGATTTCATAGAAGGAAAATGTAAACATATTTTGTTTATTTAATATCCACTTTATAAAGCTGAGGAATTATTTTACTACTTAGAATAATAACATAATGAAATATACTTACTTGATATTTAGATTTTTACCCATTAATTAAATTTACACCACAAACTCAACTTTTTCCCAAATCAATTAGTATTTAAGATGACTTGGTCACTATTAAAGTACTAGAATCAAATTATAGAGAATAAAATAATCTACAAAAGATGAACCATATATTTACCTTATCTTTAGACATGATCCAAAACCAAAATGTTTAGAACATTATTAGATAATCGTACAAAAATACTAATCCTTTATAAGGATAAGGAATAATTTTAATATCCAAAATTTAATAGTAACACCAAATATCAACATAGAACATCAACAAAAAAATACCTTAAAATTCCTCAATATAATCCAAATTAATATTGACACCCAAAATTAAAGATGTTTTGATCACATAGTCTTCTATAATAAATCTTAACATTTTTCTCCAAATTCCCTCGACTGCTCTTCATGTATCATTCTGAAATGAAATTAGCCTAATCACATATTCTTAATGATATTTTAATTATTTCCATAAATAACAGAAATATACATATTCCGAATATAAAAAATATATTCTTCCAAAATAAAATTCAATCATTACTCCCCAAATGAAATCCCACAATAATTATTTTTCCTTAGGCATATAGTGTTCCCAAAATAATGAAAATCTTCTAAATTAACATTTACAACATAATGCCTAAATCATTTTACAATAATAAGGATATCAATTCGATAAAAAATATGTTCCCAAAATCAACTAATTATTACCTCGTAAAAAAATTTAACTAAATGAAATAATTTAGAAAAACTGGGGACTTCACATAGTCCACTGTTAGGATATAAGTCCTAGTATCTCTTTGGTTATCAGTTCAATTCGGGCACCCTTATCTGACATGATGGGTTGTCCCACAGTCTCCATCTTTCTATTTTTCAAAAACAATATAATTACTATAACATTCCACAAAAGAGATAAAATACTAAAAAAATGACTATACCATATTTTATCCTCAAAATTTATCGCATGCCTTTCATTTATCATCCCAATAAGAAATAACCCATAATTACATCAAAATCAAGGGTAATATATAACCTAAAGTTTCTTTATAATTATTTCCATAAAATAAAATATAATTATTCCTTAAATACCATTTTATCAAATCCCAATTAAGGGTTACACATACTAGGAAAATTATTTTAAATTAATCCCATCATCAAAAGAGAATTAATACTTTTTAACATTCATCTTCCTACAATCTATTCCAAATGTTGAATTCCATTGTAGTCATTTAGTATCCTTCATGATCCTTTAACCATGTTTTTCCATATTATTCCTTAGTACATATTTCTGAAAATGAAAATATAAATCGTGTTATATGATTCAATAATGTCAAATCATAATCTAATAAATAATATATACTATTCATTGGTCATTTTTAGTTTCCCCATATTTAATTGGAATGAAATTAGGTATTGGTGAACATATATTTGTACGGTACTAATGATCCCATAATTTTCTCAAAGGTGAACGTATCCTAAAATACCATTAGTCTCTTTAATATTTCAGAACAGAAATCCTCAAAAGGTGTTTCTTTGACATTAAACTTATGATGAACCTTAAAATTATAAACCCAAGATGATATACCTAACTCTTAAGATAAAATCATAATATATAATGTTATCTAAACCGACCTATGATACATACTATAAGGCACCATCATTAAATTTTACATAATATTGAGTTATGTCGTTAAATTCACACTCATGGTCATTTTAGGTTTAGTGTTTTAGTGAATTTTTCCACAACTATTACATAACAACTCAAAATTTTCAATGTCAACTCTTCCCCTAACTATTGAATGTTTTCAAAAAATAAAACTCTTTATATAAATAAGAATTAATTTTTTTATAAATTATCTTTTAATTCTTCCTATATCTTACCCATCCTTCTACCCTACAAAAAAATTTCAAAAACATGGGATGAGCATAAAAATATCAATAATTTATATAAAATAATGAAATAAAAAGTTAGCCTATGAATACATAAAAAACAATAAAACCATAATTTTTAATAATAAAACAAAATATATTTAACATGCCACCGGAAATAATAATATTTATTAAAAACTATTTGAAATTTTAAATCATAAAGGTAACATATGGAATCCATAACAAACTTACATTGTAGCTTTCACATCTAGACTGGGATTTACCATTATGGTTACGTTTGGAATACCCATCACATTATATTCAGTAAATATCTTTGAATAAATATTAACATTTACCTCCTTCATGCCCCCAAATTAATTGGAGAGATATCACATGCTCACCTACCCTCGGTTTATCCTGGAACTACCTATATACAAAAATGATTTCCATGAAAAATAACATAATCAGGAAAAATAAAATAAGCATAACGGGAAAGTAAAATTTCCACATTGAAACCAAAATAGATTATTTAATGATACTGACATAATCAATAATCTATCAAAAACATTTCCAATACCAAAATACATAAAAAGGGTATATGGTATTTATTTTTCTTTTAAAAACATTATGTCTTCTAGAGGAATCTAAATATCATGTAACGTTGGTGGCAGAAACATTGTTGTCACCACATATGTTAAAAATAATCATTTATTTTGTCATTTAGTAAAAATTACCATGAAAAACTATTCCTTTTAAGAACCACTGAATGAAATTAATAGTACATGGGGTTGATTATATATCGTATAAATGAAAGTCATGTATAAATCAAAATATGTCTCAATGAAAAGAGATTGAGAAGATGTCTCTTACAAAGATCATATAATTAGATCATGGATAAATCAATGACATAATTATTTGTGAAAAATATAAATGCAAAAAATATAAGTGGATATACATTGTAAACCAATCATAGTTCATTCACACACATTGTTGGAATAAAAAACCAATGACATGGATATTTAACTCAATGAATGCAGATTGAGCTAAGAATACCCTTACCTTAAGTGTGACTCATCATTTACAATTGTTATATTATGGAATAATAAATTTTGGTTAATTAATACTTGATTGAGAAATTTTTTTAATTCTATAATTTAGTTTATATAATATGTTACCATGTTATAAAAATTACATAACTATTTGTGTTCATTTCAGACATTTTGTTGATATTTGTTACTTGAGTCGAAAATAAAGATCTTTTGATGTAAATTATCCATGGTGTCAAAATTAAATTATATATAAAATTATATTCATAATTTAAATATAATATATATCCAATATATATTTATTTATAATAGTCTATAACATTTTATATAACAAATTAAATGCATCATTCATGGAGACGGTAGGTCGTACGTACACATGAACATTACATTCATTTCTTTTTTCATTTTAATATAATAAAGAAGAAATGATTAAAAGGTATATAATAATTACGCTATAATATATATTTTATATATGTTACATATGTTCATTAATTCCATCCTTTTGACCTTCTATGAATGGAATGAATGAGTTATATCACTTTGAGTGGGCGGTGGTCGACACTTCCTCAAATGAAATTATCAAATTTACACATTTTGAAAAGAATAATTGAATATTAAAAAATAAAAAATAAAGAATAATATATATATATATATCATATATATCATATATAAATACAGTGTCATCATAATGGAAACTATGAGAGTTTTGTAGGCTAAAATTGAACAATCATCGTTTCGTGGGGAGTAGTTTGTCGTACACAAAAAAATGTTCTATATCCATTAGATGGTGGTGTGTGTAAGAGTAGGTAGAACACATAAAATAAAAATATACTAGTATATTTATTATTCTATTGTTTTTATTTAATAATGGAATAATGAAATGAGGTGTTGTTGGAGAAGGAAAATAAATGAAAGGAGAATGAGAGAAATAGTTACCTCCATATTGTGTAACCTTTTCTGATTTCATCCAAAAGGCTTCCCTGAGATTACTTATACTAAAGGTAAGGTTTTTAGGAAGAATTTATGAATTTTGGGAGACTATTTTATCAGAATTTATATTATACAAGGGGCTTGAGAGATTTGAGTAAGTGGGTAGAGGTGGTGGCCTTTTATAAGAGTGAGAAGTGGCTCTTTAGGAAAGCCTTGAAATATATTTTTTTATTAAAAATATATTTTTTAATTATAGTAGCTCCAATGTAATATATTTCAAGGATAATATGTGTATGGGCTAAAATAAGTTCAACCCATAGGTTTTAGACAAGTTTCGGTCACAAATGTAACCTTATCTTTTGGATTTAACCATTTGTTAAATAAAATAACACTTTACATGTCTTCTTGTATTTTTACCATATATGGTTAATATAGTTACTATAAAATGAAAATTGAAACTCAAGTAGATAAATAATGAAATTTTTAACATTATATAATTTAGTTTTCTGAATAATATATTCTTATGAGTATTTTATCATTTAATAATATGGTATTTTGTTTAAAAACTAATTTGTTTCAATGTTGACATTATTTAGTAAATGATTTTTGTTAAATTCATAACAAAACTATTTATTTGAGAAGGCTACATTAAATAAAATATAAAATTTCATAATAATCTAAAAATTAGTTTATGGAATAACAATTTTAAAATTAATTTAATTTTAATATTTATAATACCATTTATTTGAATCTTTTATTAATAATGTAATCACTACGTCATCATTGTGTCATAAATAAGTTTATTTATTTAATGTCTAAAAGAAATAAATAAAATAACATGATGTATGAAATATTTATAGATTTATAATTAATATTTATATTGAAAGAGAACAATTATAAAACCTAAAATTAAAATTGTTTTAATAAAAAATTCATGTTTATTTTATATTTCCCTTTGCATTAAATTAATTAAAATAACATGTCATTTTCACAATCATGTGGCTCCCAAATTCCAAAATATAGGCCTTAGTATTTTTTGGTGTCTTTAATGACTCATATAATAAGATTAAGACATATTTTAGGGTATTTTTTTATTATTATAATATTTTTTACCTATATTTACCTAATTTAACCTTTAACCGAGTTAAATAAAATTAATTACTAAAGATACTACTCATAATGTCAAAAGATAAAAGGTAAATATTTAAAAAATTTAGACCTTCTGATTCCAAATTTGGATTCCATTTTTTCAAATTCAAAATCTACGATTTTTACTAATTATTTTAAAATTAATTCTCATTGTAACAACCAGAAAGCTAGTTTTTGAGAAGTATAAACTATCAAAAGATTGACTTGTGTTTATGCCCAATTTAAATGTGAAATTACTACCAATTACCCAAATTAGATTAAATAATTAAAAAAATCCAATTAAATTTTAAAACCAATTTTAAATATAATCTAACTATATAAATAAATTAGTCAAACATGCTGTTTGAAATAAAATGCATTATTTTTCATTATTCATTAAAACATGAATATCATCTGAAAAATACCAAAATTTCAACCAAGGTAAATTTTGATATACCAATTACAAATAATATGTTTATAATGTAAAATCTAACTTATTAAATTTTCAAAAACTAAATTAAAAAAGGGTTCCCCATTAAATAGTTGTAAAACTGTATTTGTTTAATGAAAAATACATCTTTTTCAAAAAAATGAATTTATTATTATATCATATATAGAAAACATAAAAGATAAATTTAAAACATCACATGGAATATATTACATATATTTTTCATAAAATAAAAATCCATAAAGAGTGATATGATTTTATAAACACATTTATTCCCTATTAAATAGGTTTTCCTAAAAACACATCATTTATATTCAATTGGTTTTTATTTTATTTTCTAAAAATTTTGTTAACCAATTAATAATTATTTAAACACATGTAAATGATATTTTCATATTTTATATGATACTACTCTCTACCACCCTTCCAATAGATAGTTCATAACGGTCACATTTAAATAATAATATTTAGTTTTTCGTTTAAGGTTGATGTTGCTAATCATGTACGCTATTGAACATAGTATTTATTTAATAAAAATAGGGATGTTAAATAATACCCATTTTAATAAATTTAATCCTATAATTTTTAATTTGGGCTCTATAACTATGATACGACCTTTTAAAATACATTTACTACAAACCCCCATCAGAAAAGTGGTTAATAAAACATTAACATTAAAATATAGAAAGTAAATTAAAAAAGATCAGCCAAGATAACACATACTAGGGTTAAATATATTAAAACATGGATACATAAAAATTATTAGTGTCATTTTCTGATGTAGAGTGATAGAAAAAATGATCATAAAAAAGTTAACAACTAGCAAACCAAAAACATGGGATGAGTTAAACAATCATTGATTTCATAGTAGGAAAATGTAAACCCGACATTTTTTAGATTTAAGATCCACTACATAAATTTGAGGAATTATTTTACTATATATAATAATAACATAATGAAATATACATACTTTAATTGAAGAGTTTTATCCCTTAATTAAATTCCACCACAAACTAATATTTTTCCCAAATCAATGAGTATTTAAGATGACATGGTCACTATGGAAGCACTAGAATTAACATTTAGATAATCACATAATCCACCAAAGATAAACCATGTATTTCCCCTTTAATGAGATATTTTAAAAACAAAAATGGTCTGTACAGTATCAAATAATCCCCTAAAAAGAATAATTATTTTTAAGGTGAATAACTACTTTAAATCTCCAAATTTCAACAGTAATTCTGTAGTTTTTCATAAATCATTCACAAAAAACATTGCCTAAAATTCCTCAAAATAATACAATATTATATATAAACCCAAAATTCATGAAAATTTCATCGCATATTCTTCCACAAAAACTCTTAACATTTATGTCTAAGTAAAACTGAATACTATTAAAGTGTCAAATTGAAAAGTAATTAAACTATAACATATTCCCCTTGATAGTTTAATCATTTCCATAAATAAACCAACTCTCCTCAATCAGACAACAAAAACCTAGATTCTTCCAAAATAAAATTCAACCATTACTCATTAAATAAAAATCCCATATTAATCTATTTTCTAATGGCATATAGTGCTCCCAAAATAGTGAACATCTTCCAAAATAACATTTATCATGTAATCCCCAAATTATTATTCAATAGTATGGATATCCATTCGATAAAACATAAGTTCCAAAAATCAACATATTTTTAATCTTTAAAATAATTTAACTAAGAATAATAATTCATATTAACCAAGGAGTTCAAATTGTCTTATGATAGGTGATAAATCCTAGTCGCACTTCGGTTGTTGGTTCAATTCCTATAGCCTTGTCTAATACGATGAGTTGTCAAACTGTCTGTGTGATGTCTTTTTTCAAAAACTATATAATTCATATAATATTACCAAAATGAGTTAAAATACAAAAAGACAACTATAACTTTTTTTAACCTCAATGTTTATTTGATGCCATTCATTTTTCATCTCAACAAGTAATAATACATAAATAAATCAAAATCAATGATCATATATACCTTAATGGTTATTTATAATTATATCCATAAAAGAATAGTAAATTCCTATTCAAATAAAATTTTGACAATACAAAATTAAGGGTTACACATACAAGTAAAAGTATTCCAAAGTAATCTCATCATCAAAAGAGAATTAATACTTTTAAACATTCATCATCCTATAATCTATAATAACTCTTGAATTCCCTTATAATCATTCTGTATCCTTCCTTATACTATAAGCATTATTCTACATATTCTTTGTTAATACTTATTTCCTATAACAAAAACACAAATCGTGTTCTAATATTAAATAATATAAAATAATAATATAAGAAATAATCCATACCATTTGTAGGTCATTTTCATTTTCCTCTTCTTCAATTGGAATAGAATTAGTTGTTTTTAAACACATATTAATATGGTCCAACTGATCCCATAATTTCCTCATAGGTGAATGTCTATTAAAATACCATTAGTCTCCTTAATATTTTAGAACATAATGCCTCAAAAGGTGTTTCTAATACATTTATATTATTATAAAGCTGAAAATTATAGACTCGTGATGATATCCTTAACTCTTAAGATAACATCATAATCTCCGAAGTTATCTGAACCGGCCTATGATACTAACTATAAGGCCCTAGTCATAAATGTTGCATAATATTGAGTTATGTCATGAAATTCACATAGCATATTTTTTCTAGTTTATATTTATAGAGAATTAAGCCATAAATATTACATAGCAACTAAAAATTTCAAAAGATGAATCTTCCACTCATTGTCATTTTTTTTCACAAAATGAAAATACTTAAAGAAAACAAGATTTATTTTATTGATAAAAATATTCTTGAATTCTTCTTTTCTCTTACCAATCCTTATACCCTATGAAAAATATTTCAAAGACATGGGACGAGCATAAAAACTACATTAAGGAATATAAAACAATGAATGAAAATGTTAGTCTATAAGTATATACAATACTTTGAAATCATACTTTTCACTAACAAAACATAATATATTTAACATATATATTGAAATGGTAATATTTCTTAAAAACTCATAGAAATTTAAAATTAAAAAGCTATCTTACAGAATCCATAACAAACTTACATTATTGCTCCAAAAACTATTTTTTAGTGACCTTCATGGTTATGTTTAGAATACCCATAATAATATAATCACAAAATCTATTAGGATAAACCTTAACATTTACCTACATCAAGTTAATAAATTTATTGTTTGGCTATCACAAGATCACCCACCATCAGTTTATCAGGGAAACAATCATATAAATAAATAATGTTAAAGAACCATAACATAATAATGACACATAAAATGATCATTTAGGGAAAATAACATTTCCACATTGCAATCACAATATACTATTTCATGATATTGACATAATAAATCGTTTACCAAAACCATTTTCAATACCAAAATACATAATAACGGTATATGGTATTTATTTTTCTTTTCAAAACATTTTTGCATTTAAAGGAATCCAAATATCAAATAATCCTGACAGCAAAAAGGTCATTTTCTCCCCATAAATTAAAAGGAAACATTCATTTTGTGATTTTGTAAAACAATTCATAGAGAAATATTCCTTTTTAAAACCATTTAATGAAATTAAAAGTCAATGGGGTTGATTATATACCATATAAAAAATGTTTCCTATAAATGAAAATATTCCTCAATGAAATGAGATTGAGACGAAGTACCTTACATAGATCATATATTTAAATGAAAGATAAATCATTGTAATAATTATGTGTGAAAAATATAAATACCCCAAATATAAGTGGATATTCATTATAAAATAATAAAAATTCATTCACACATATTTTTGGTAAAACAAGACCAATTACATTAATAGTTTACTCAACGAATGTTTATTGAGTTTATATTTCCCTTACATTGAGTTCGACTCATCATGTATAATAATTATGTTATAGAATAATAAACATAGTTTAATTTATAAATTATTGAGAACTTGTTTCATGTTTATAATTTATTTTATATTGATTATTACCATGTTATAAAAAATACATAACTATTTAAGTTCATATGGGACGTTTTGTTGATATTCCGTGCTTGAGTCAAAAATGAACCTGTTGTGATGCAAATTGTCCACGTTGTCAAAATTAGATTATATAATGAATGATATTAATTATTTAAATATCATATATAACCAATATATATTTATATATTATAGTCCATATCATTTGGAGATAATAAATGAGATGCATAGTTCAGGGAGATGGTAGGCTGTACGTACGCCTGAACGCTACTTTCATTTATTTTTAAAATTATAGGAATGAAAAATAAATGATAAAAATGTATATTATAATTATAATATATTATATATGTTATATATGTTACATAATTTCATTAATCTCATCATTTATACATTCCATGTAGGGAATGAATGAGTTATATCACTTTGAGTGCGCGGTAGTCCACACTTGTTCCTATGTAATTATCATATTTACACATTATGGAAAGAATAAAGGTATGTTATAAATAAAAATTAAAGAAGAATAAAGACAATATAAATATTATATGTATAATATATAAATACATTGCATCATAATGGTAACCATGAGAGGTGGTAGTAGAAAATTGAACAATCATCGTTTTATGAGGTAGTAGTTCACCGTACACAGAAACAATATGTTTAATTTCTATTAAATGGAGGTGTGTGTGAGTGTAGGTTTAACATATAGTATAGAAAATCATAGTATTTTTAGCATACAATTTTTTTATACAATAATGTAATAAATAGAGGTTTGTATTTTGGAGAAGGAAAATAAATGAAAGGAGCATTAGAGAAGACGTTACCTCTAAATCGGGTAACTCCTTTTGATTTGAGCCAAAAGGATTCCGTGAGTTTCCTTCTTCCCATGTTAAGACATCTAGGAGGACAGGATTGATTTTGGGAGATTTTTTATGATGACTTTGGATGAGACAAGGGTTTTTAGAGGTGTGAGTAAGTGGGTAGAGGTGGTTGCATTTCTGAAGAGGGAGGAAGGGAATATTATGCAAGTCTAGAAATATTATTTTATTATTAACAAATTTTTGAACTCAAAAAGCTCAAAAGTGATATATTTCGAGTATAATTTGAGTATGGGTCAAAATAATCTAAAATAATAGGTTTTATACATGTTTAGTTAACAAATATAACATTATAACTTGGCTTTAACCCTTAGTTAAATAAATTGTCTCTTACCATTTCTCCTTGTATTCTAACACTATATGGTAAATATAGTTACTATAAAATGCCTAGAGATACTCAAGTGGATAATTAATGAAATATTTAACATTATATAATTAATTTTTCCTAATCATATATTTTTATGACTATTATATCATTTAATAAAATAATATTTGTTTTAAAAACACATTTACGTCAATTTTGACACTATTTTGTAATTCATTTTTTTAAGTCATAAAAAGATAATTAATTCAAAAAAACTACATTAAATAAAATATAAAATATAATTATCTTCTTTAAAATTCATTTCTCAAAAAAAAATTATATTAATTGTTATAAATTGTCATTTTCACAACCAAGTGGCTCCCAAAAGCCAAAATATTTTCAGAAGGATTTTTGTGTCTCCCATGAATCCTAAATTAATATTAGGACATATTTTAGGGTAGTTTTATTATATTATAATATTATTTTAACCATATTTATATAATTTACCCTTTAACCATGATAAATATAAATAATTAGTGAAGTTACTATTACTAATGTCTTAAAATAAAAGGAACCAATTTACAAAATTTGGACCTTATGATTCAAAATATGGAATCCTTTTCTCCAATTTCCAAGCACATAATTTCTAGTAATTAATTTGAACTTAATTAACATTCTGAAAACTAGAATGCGAGTTTTTATGATGTAAAACCTATCAAAAGATTTACTTGTGTTTATGCCTAATTTAAAAGTGAAATTCATTCAATGACAAAAATTGGATTAAATGATGAAAACATAATCCAATTAAACTTTACAATCAATTAAAAATGTAATACAAATATATAAATAAAATAGAAGAAAATGAATTTTTGAATTAAAATGGAGTATTTTTCACTTTTCATTAAAATTTTAATTTCATCAGAAAAATACCAAAATTTAAGCCAAGGAAAATTTGGATGTCCTTATTCCAAAGAAGAAGTGTCGTTATGTTAAATATAACTTTTAAACTTATCAAAAAGTCGATTAAAATTTAATTCCCAATCAAAAGGCATGAAAACTTTATTTTTTCAAAAATATTTCTTTTATCTAAAAAATTGAATTTGCTTTTATATCATTTATAGAAAACCTAAAAGATGAATTTAAAACATTACATTGAATATATAACATAAATTTTTCCTTAAATAAAAATCCATAAAGAGTGATATGATTTTATAAACACAATTATTCTCTTTTAAATAGTATTTCATAAAAACACGTATTTTATATTCAATTGGTTTTTATTTCCTTTTATAATAAATTTTGTAACCAATAAATCAAAATCTAAACATGTGTAAATCATATTTTTTTTTAATTCAGTTGATTCGTTTTATTCCCTCCATTCATACAACAAGGTTATATTGGTAACATTTATATAATAATATTTAGTTGTTCATTTATGCTTGATATAGCATATAATGTATTATGTTAAACATAGTGTTTCTTTCTTAAAACATGGGATGTTATGACCATATATAAATGCTTATCCTCTAACACATCAAAAAGCAATAATGTCACTTGTGATTACGAAGGACTACCACCTCACGAACCGATGTGATGTTTTTTTCATTTGGTTTTTACATGGATGGTAATAAGGATTTCTTAAATGACTGTATATTTTATATATAACATAATTATACATCATAAATTATTATATCAAATATAACATGTTATTTTCCATTTTGGGGGATACAATACCATCGTTCATGCGTATAGTGGACTACCCCCTCTCAAAGTGATGCGTTTCATTATTCACTAACATTTTACATATTATATAATTATTGAAACTTTAATGAATATATGTGATATATATTTAAAAATAATTATTATATCAATTTAATATATTGTTTACCTTTTATTCGTTTAATCCATTGATAAAATGGACGTAACATTCATGCGTATATACGACCTATCATTTCTCTGAAAAATGTATTTAATTTTTTATCTATAGCTTTTATGGATTACTATAAATATATAGTTACTAAATATATATGATATTTATGTCACTGTTAAAATTATGGAGCTTTTTGAGCCATGATTGAAGTAATCGGACCAAATATACCAAACCAAAATAGACGTGGAAAACGAAGGAGAGATTATCCAAAAAAAGAACATTAACATGGTTTTGTTAATTAACTAGTAATAAAAGGATATAATTAAACCACATATGTTATGATATATATATATATTGGTATGATAATTTAATATATTTATAATATAATAAAAAAATAATGTTTGAGTTTTGAATGTGAATGAAGTAAGTCGAGACTTATTGTAAGGGATTTCTGTCTGAAATTTATTTTATGGGAGACACATGCCATATTAACCACAGGTTTCTTTTATTTTGTTAATATAATAACCATGAATGCATTTCATGATGATTATATAGAAAATTATGGGGATTTACATGTCTATTTTTTAAACGCACATACATTAGGTTGATGTTTCATGTTTACAAACGTGGTAAGGTATTTTATCTCAATTTACCACATTTGAGACATATGATGTGTTATGATCCTATCTTATTTTATATGGAGTTTACATAGCCTCTTTAACATGTAATATCATGAATTTATTTATACTATTGATATTCGTAGTTTCATCTAATGATATTCTTTCATGGATATTACAATTTATGTTTTACCAAAGTTATAAGGTTGTGATGTTGTGAAATCATTTTTCAACTTGATTCTTTATGATTAAGGGTACAAATTGAGGGTATTATATTTTATAAGGGAACTATGTAAGGGTGATAAATGGATTCTAAAGGAAACATAAGGGTAGCCTTAGGCTGTCGTAAGGATAGTCCATGATTTCTAAAGGATTCATAAGGGTAACCCGCCACTATATAAAGTTACGACATGGTTTTTAAATAATGTATATGGGTAAACATACACCATTGTGCAATACATATTATCTTAATAATGTAAGAAATGTTTTACCATTATGGAATAATTTTTATGGTAAAATCCTTTTAATTTTCTATTTTTCATTCCTTCATCTCTAGAATATCTCTACAACCCATTTGAATAGATTTAAATTCAAAATGTAATGGAAATAAAATAATTTGACTAGTTACCCCTTAAATCATATTAATTATGAAGGTCATATTCATTCAATATGAGTAATTATTCCCTTTTATAGGTGTGGATGTACCCATATCACCTCTATTAATGAGAGTTATATACTTCAAGTAATAAAAACCATTTATTAATTTATCAATTTTTAATTAACACTTTTCTTTCCTAACCCTTCTCAAATTCAAGGATAATTATTTTATTAATGATAATTATCCAGAAATTGCATATTAATGATATGGAATTTTTCGATATAGTTATCAATTACTAAAATACCCATAGTTTTCCAAATATTAAAGAATGATAAAACGATTTTATCTAGGAATATTATGGATAAAATTTACAATGATGATAAAGAATAAATATTATATATTATTTCATATTACCTTACAAATATATAATGATATTATCACTTTTAGGTTTTTATTTAGTTTTGAAATAAAAATATTTAATTGGATATAGGAATCCTTGGAGAACCTTAACCATTGAGTTGTCAAAAACTACAGTAATAAGTCATGGGAGGAGGTATTCTTGGATATAAATCCATATATCATTCAAACGAAACATTGTGGTTTATTATGTTTTATTACATCGTACTATGTGGTAAGAGGTTCCAAAACATGTAGAGACCATGTATATGATTTTTATCTTGAAATAATGATTTTTTGTCTTCCTAAATCATGGTTAGTTATTTAAATGTATGTTTGATCTATATATTGTTCAAATTCATGATATGTTATATGTTCCTTGATAAGATTACACTTTTTCTTTTTTGAAGTTTTTGATAATGTTATTTCATTTTTTTATCTTTCATGGTAGAAAAGAGACATGTGGACCCATAATGGTTTGGTAACCATACGAGGGAAGAATGTTTATATATTTCACATGATATGATGCTGGTACCGAGATAGAATATGGGTTATGATTGACTTGTGTGGCCTAACCTAAGGTAATTTCATTCATCTATAATTGGAATTGTGTAACAACAATGGGGAATGATAGTCCTTCTATCTTGAAATATGTTGAAATAATGGTCTTGATGGTTTATATGACTAGAATTTATAGATAATTACCAGATATGATGGACTATTGTGGTTTGAACTGGGGGACTTTGAACTATGTTTCTATAGAGAAACATCATTACTAGATCTTATGATTTTTATATATCCCAAACAATTATGTTACATTACACCGAGGAGCTAGAACAATACCAATTGGGGAGGGGTCAACTTTTCTATTGCACAAAACATAGTAAAATTACAAATTTTAACACATTTGTTTATTATCATGTTATACACTATTATAAATGTGAACACATGATAAGGAATAATTTATGGTGTTATAATGGGTTTCATAATAACACCCTACATGGGCATCTGGATGTGTGTTTAGATTTCATGTATTGCGATTTGAGAAATAGAAAAGGGTCTTTGGTCGATGACAGAGCTGTGAAGCATTTAGATGCAGTCGAGATTGGTATAATCTCTTGGGATTAACAAAATTTTTATTTATTATTTAACAGAAATACATTATAATTTAGTTTGGATTTACACTTTTGGTACTATTTTACTACCAATACACATGTGCTATCATCTGATTATTTATTTTTCTAAAAGGCTACTTTTATGGATGTTTATATTTTATAATATTAATATTTTATATTCAACATGAATCATATGGTAACTATATTAACCATATAGTGTAAAAATACAAGAATACATGGTAAGAGTTTTAAATTTCATTAATTATCCATTTAAAGTTCTCTTGGACTATTATAGTAACTATATATACCATATAGGGTAAAAATACAAGAAGACCTGGTAAGAGTTAATTTATTTAACTAAGGGTTAATAAAAAATGATAAGGTTAAATTTGGAACTAAACATGACTACAACTTATTGGTTGAGTGTATTTGGGCCCATAAACATATTCTAGTTGAAAATATATCATTTTGGTGGTATTATAATTCAATAATTAGATAATAATAAAATAATATTTCAAGACTTTCGTAAAGTGCCCCTTATTTTCTCTTATAAAGGGCCACCCCTCCACCCATATAATCAAAACTATAAGGCCCCCTATATTATCCAACATACAATCAAATAAGCTTCCCAAATCCCTCCCTTACACCTATAATACTTACCTTGGGCATAAGGTATCTCAAGGAAACCTTTTCGATCAAATAAAAATGGGTTACCCTATTTACCGGTAACATATTCTCTCAATATCCTTTTATTTGATTTCCTTCTCCAACAACCTAACCTCTCTTTATTCCATTATTTTATAACAATACCAGTATCATCAATTTACTAGGATATTTTTATGCTAATTTGTAGACCTAAACAAACACACACCTCCATTTAATGGATATAGAACACACTGTTTCTGTGTACAGAGAACTACTGCCTCATGAACTGATAATTGTTCATTTTTATCCTACCACCTCTCATGGTGGCCATTATGTTGCACAATATTTAATTATTTATTTAGTATTGATTTACACTTTAGTTTAATGTTGTATATTAAAAAAATCAAAACCCATTATTTTAGTGAAAACATTAAACACCATATAAATGTTATCCTTTACCCAAAAAATATTAATCACACAAATAAAACATTTCCAAATGTGAAAATTAATATTTTTATCCAGGAAATTTTTTGATAACTGTTAATAATCATAAGAAAAACATGGAGGAATCTTTATGAACATTAAAAATCATGTATACTCTCTCTGTAAAAAAATGTTTACCTTTATAATTTTTTAATCACTTCATTCCTTATGAAGTAAAAAAGATTTTCATATAAACCCTTAACAATCATAAACTGGGTATTTTGGAGAATCATATCTAATAACCATGTTCAAATATGTTTAACCCATGTTACAATAAATAAATCCAAATTAATTAAATAATAATAACCTGTATAGTTATCTCCTCCAATTTCATCTTTAGAGGAAAGATCATTACCAAATTCATTGGAGAGATATATTAATGTCACCCATCATTATGAGTTATATCAAAATTTCCCATCATAATATATATGTAATAATCAATGTATCATGAAAAAAATGTAAATTTTTAAACATTTTATTATAAAACTCCTAAAAAAATCTTATCAATCCACAGGAAGAACATATTTACATTTTCACAATAAATTGAGGAGAAATATCCCTTTATATTAAACAATCATCATTTCGTGGGGAGTAGTTTTCCATACACAAAAAAATGTTCTATATCCATTAGATGGTGGTGTGTGTAAGAGTAGGTAGAAAACATAGCATAATAAAAAACTAGTATATTTATTATTATTTTTTTATTTAATAATGGAATAATGAGATGATTTGGTGTTGGAGAAGGAATATAAATGAAAGGAGCATGAGAGAAAATGTTACCTCCATATTGTGTAACCTCTTCTGATTTCATCCAAAAGGCTTCCTTGAGATTTCTTATACAAAAGCTAAGGTTTTTAAGAAGAATTTTGGAATTTTGGGAGCCTATTTTATTATAATTTATAATAGAAAATGGGATTCAGAGGTGTGAGTAAGTGGGTAGAGGTGGTGGCCTTTTATAAGAGGGAGGAGGGGCTCTTTAGAAAATCCTTTTAATGATTTTTTTATTAAAAATATATTTTATAATTCTACTAGCTAAAATGTGATATATATAGAGGATAATATGTTTATGGGCTCAAATAATTTTATCCCATAGGTTTTAGACAAGTTTCGGTCACAAATGTAACCTTATCTTCTTGTTTTAAACCTTAGTTAAATAAAATAACACTTTTCGTGTCTTCTTGTATTTTTACAATATATGGTTAATATAGTTACTATAAAATGAATATTGATACCCAAGTAGATAATTAATGAAAATTTTAACATTATATCAGTTATTTTTCTGAATCATATATTCTTATGACTATTTTATCATTTAATAATATGTTATTTTGTTTAAAAACTAATTTGTGTCAATGTTGACAATAATTAGTAATTGATTTTTTGTTAAACTCATAACAATATTATTTATTTGAGAAGACTAAATTAAATAAAATAAAAAATTTCATAATAATAAAAAAAAGTAGTTTATGGAATCAAAATTTTAAAATAAATTTTATTTTAATATTTATATTATCATTTATTTAAATATTTTATTAATATTGCAATCACTACGTCATCATTGTGTCATAAATAAATAAATTTATTTAATGTATAAAATAAATAAATAAAATAAATTGATGTATGAAATATTTTTATATTTTTAATTAATATTTATATTCAAAGAGATTAATTATAAAACCCAACATTAATATTGTTTTATTAAAAATATACATGTTTATGTTATATTTGCCTTTGCTTTAAATTAATTACTGTAACATGTCATTTTCACACCCATGTGGATCCCAAATTCCAAAAGATCAGCCTTATTATTTTTTGGGGTCTCTAATGACTCATATAATAATATTAGGACATGTTTTAGGGTATTTGTATATTATTATAATATTATTTTTATCCATATTTACCTAATTTACCCTTTAACTGAGGTAAAAAAAATAATTACAGAAGATACTACTCATAATGTCAAAAGATAAAAGGTAAATATTTAAAAAAATTCGAACTTATGATTCGAAATTTCGAATCCATTTTTTCAAATTCAAAATATATAATTTTCACTAGTTATTTTATAATTAATTCTCGTTGTAACAACTAGAATGCTGGTTTTTAAGAAGTAAAAACTATCAAAAGATTGAATTGTGTTTTTGTCCAATTTAAATGTGAAATTACTTCCAATTACCCAAATTAGATTAAATGATTAAAAAACAATCCAATTAAATTTTAAAACTAATTATAAATATAATCTAACTATATAAATAAATTAGACAAACATGCAGTTTGAAATAAAATGGATTTATTTAACTATTTATTAAAATATGAATGTCATCTGAAAAATAAAAAAATTTCAACCAAGGTAAATTTTGATATCCCAATTACAAATAATTTGTTTATAATGTCAAATAGAACTTATTAAATTGTAAAAAACTAAATTAAAAAATGGTTCTCCATTAAAAGGTCGTAAAACTGTATTTTTTTTAAAAATAAATATTTTTTTAGAAAAAATGAATTTATTATTATATAATATATATAAAAGATAAAAGATAAATTTAAAACATTAAATGGAATATATTACATATCTTTTTCATAAAATAAAAAATATAAAGAGTGATATGATTTTATAAACACAATTATTCCCTTTTAAATTGGTTTCCCTAAAAACACATCATTTAAATTCAATTGGTTTTTATTTCATTTCTAATAATTTAGGTAACCAATTAATAATTATTTAAAAATGTGTAAACCATATTTTCATAATTTATATGATACTAATCATTACCACCCTTCCAATAGATAGGTCACAATGGTCACATTTAAATAATAATATTTATTTTTTTGATTAAGGTTGATGTAGCTTATCATGTACACTACTGAACATAGTATTTCTTTAATAAAAATAGATATGTTAAATACTATCCAATTTAATAAATTTAATCCTCTAATTTTTAATTTGGGCTCTATATCTATGAATTGACTTTTCAAAATACATTTACTACAAACCCCCATCAGAAAAGTGGTTAATAAAACATTAACATTAAAAGATAAAAAGTGAATTAAAAAAGTTCACCCAAGATAACACATACTAGGGTTACATATATTATAACATGGATACATAAAAAATTAGTGTCATGTTCTGATATAGAGTGATAGAAAAAATGATCATAGGAAAGTTAACAACAAGAAAACCAAAAACATGGGATGAGTTAAACAATCATTGATTTCATTGTAGGAAAATGTAAACCAGAATTTGTTTTTGATTTAAGATCCACTTCATAAAATTGAGGAATTATTTTACTACATATAATAATAACATAATGAAATGTACATACGTGAAATGAAGAGTTTCATCCATTAATCAAATTCCACCACAAACAAATATTTTCCCCAAATCAATGAGTATTTATGATGGCATGGTCACTCTCGAAGCACTAGAATTAACATATAGATAATCACATAATCCACCAAAGATAAACCATGTATTTCCCGTTTCATGAGAAATTTAAAGAAACCAAAATGGTCAGTACAAGATCAAATAATCCCCTAAAAAGAATAATTATTTAAAAGGTGAATGACAACTCTTAATCTCCAAAATTCAACAGTAATACTATATTTTTTAATAAATCATTCAAGAAAAAATTCACCAAATTCCTCAAAATAATTCAAAATTATATAGAAACCCAAAATTCACAAGGATTTCATCACATAGTCTTCCATAATAAATCTTAACATTTATATCCAAATAAACCTGGATACTATTAAAGTTTCAAACTCAAAAGTAATTAATATATAACATATTCTCCATGATAGTCTAATCATTTCCATAAATAACCCAAATCACCAAAATCCCACAACAAAAACCTAGATTCTTCCAAAATAAAATTCATCCCTTAATTATTAAATAAAAATCCTATATTATTCTATTTTCTAAAGGCATATAGTGCTCCCAAAATAGTGAACATCTTCAAAAATAACATTAATCATGTAATCCCTAAATTATTTTCCTGTACTACGAATATCCATTCGATAAAAAATAAGTTCCCAAAATCAACCTATTCTTAATCCATAAAATAATTTAACTACAAATAATCATTGATACTAACCAAGGAGTTCACATAGTCCTGTGATTGTCGATAAATCCTAGTCACACTTCAGTGCTCGGTTCAATTCCTATAGACTTGTCTGATGCGACGGGTTGTCACACTGTCTATGTGATGTCATTTTTCAAAAACAAAAAAATTCAGATAATATTACAAAAAGGAGATAAAATACAAAAAATAACTATAAATTATTTTAATCTCAATGTTTATTTCATGCCCTTCATTTTTCAACGCAACAAGTAATAACACATAAATACATCAAAATAAATGATCATATATACCCTAATGGTTCTTAATAATTATATTCATAAAAGAATATTAAATTATTCTTCAAATAAAATTTTTACATAACAAAATTAAGGGTTACACATACAAGTAAAATTATTCCCATGTAATCTCAACGTCAAAAGAGAATTAATACTTTTAAACATTCATCATCCTACAATCTATAATAAATCTCGAATTCCATTATAATCATCCAGTATCCTTCCTGATATATTAAGTATTCTTCTACATATTATTCATTAATACTTATTTACTATAAAAAAACAGGAATTGTGCTCTAAGATTCAATAACATCAAATAATAATCTAAGAAATAATCCATACGATTCGTAGGTCATTTTAATTTCCCTAATCTGGAATTGGAATGGAATTAGTTATTTTTAAACAAATATTTATATTGTCCAAATGATCCCATAATTTCCTCAAAGGTGAATGTATCCTAAAATTCCATTAGTCTCCTTAATATTTCAGAACGTAATGCCTCAAAAGGTGTTTCTAATACATTTATCTTATTATAAACCTTAAAATTATAAACCCATGATGATATCCTTAACTCTTAAGATAACATCATAATCTCCAAATATATCTAAACCGACCTCTGATACTAACTATAAGGCCCTAGCCAAAAACATTACATAATCTTGAGTTATGTCAAGAAATTCACATAGCAGATTTTTCTGGTTTAGAGTTATAGATAATTAAGCCATAACTATTACACAACAACTCAAACATTACAAATATGAATCGTCCACTCATTGTCAATTTTCTTCACAAAATAAAAATACTTAAACAAAATAGGATTTATTTTCTTGATAAAATTTTTCATGAATTCTTATATTCTCTTACCAATACTTATACCCTATGAAAAACATTTCCAAAACATAGGACGAGCATAAAAACATCAGTATGGTATATAAAATAATGAATGAAAATGTTAGTATATGAATACATACAAACCTATGAAATCATACTTTTAACTAAAAAAACATAAGATATTTAACATATATATTGAAATCGTAATATTTCATAAAACCTCATAGAAATTAAAAATTATAAAGCTATCTTGTAGAATCCATTACAGACTTACATTATTTCTTCCACAACTATTTTGGGAGTAACCTTTATGGTTATGTTTGGAATACCCATCACAATATAATCACAAAATATTTTAGGATAAACCTTAATGTTTACCTCCCTCAAGTTAATAAATGTATTGTAGGGATGTCATGAGATCACCCACTATCGGTTGATCATGGAAAAAATCGTATAAATAAACAATGGCCAAGAACCATAACATAATAATGACACATAAAACGATCGTAAAGGGAATATAACATTTTCACATTGCAATCACAATAGACCATTTGATGATATTGAAATCATAAATCATTTACCAAAACCATTTTCAATACCAAAATACATAATAATGGTATATGGTATTTATTTTTATTTTGAAAACATTTTTTCATTTAAAGGAATCCAAATATCAAATAATCCTGGAAGAAAAAAGGTCGTTGTCTCTACATAAATTAAAAAGAAACATTCATTTTGTGATTTTATAAAACTATTCATGGATAAATATTCCTTTTTAAAACCATTTATTGAAATTTAAAGTAAAAGGGGTTGATTATATACTGTATAAAAGAATGTTACCTATAAATGAAAATATTCCTCAATGAAATGAGATTGAGAAGAAGTCCCTTACATAGGTCATATAATTAAATAAAGTATAAATTAATGTAATAATTGTGTGTGAAAAATATAAATACCTCAAATATAAGTGGATATTCATTATAAAACAATCAAAAGTCATTCACACATATTTTTGGTAAAACAAAACAAATGACATGAATATTTTACTCAACGAATGTTTATTGAGTTTATATTTCCCTTACATTGAGTTAAACTCATCACGTATAATAATTATGTTCTAGAATAATAAAAATAGTTTAATTTATAAATTCATGAGAACTATTTTCAGGTTTATAATTTATTTTATATCAATTATTACTATTTTATAAAAAATACATAAGTATTTAAGTTCATATCGGACGTTTTGTTTATATTCGGTGCCTGAGTCAAAAAATGAACTTATTGTGATTTTAATTGTCCACGTGGTCAAAATTACATTATCTACCAAATGATATTAATTATTTAAATATCATATATACCCCATATATATTCATTTATTATAGTATATAGAAATTTGAGATAATAAATGAGACGCACAGTTCAGGGAGATGGTAGGTCGTACGTATGCATTAACGCTACTTTCATTTATTTTTTAAATTATAGTAATTAAAACTAAATGATAAAAATGTATATTATAATTAAAATATAATACATATGTTATATATGTTACATAAGTTCATTAATATCATCCTTTATACGTTCCATACAGGGCATGAATGAGTTATATCAGTTTGAGGGTACGGTAGTCCACACATTCTCAAATGAAATTATCATATTTACACATTATGGAAAGACTAAAGGTATGTGATAAATAAAAATTAAATAATAATAAAGAAAATATAAAGAAAATATATATCATATATAAATAAATTGCATCATAATGGCGACCATGAGAGGTGGTAGTAGAAAATTGAACAATCATCATTTTGTGAGGCAGTAGTTCACCGTACACAGAAAAATTATGTTTAGTTTCTATTAGATGGAGGTTTGTGTGAGTGTAGGTTGAACATGTAGCATAAAAAATCATAGTATTTTTAGCATACTTTTTTTATAAAATAATGTATTAAATAGAGGTTAGTATTTTGGAGAAGGAAAATAAATGAAAGGAGCATTACAGAAGACGTTACCTCTAAATCAGGTAACTCCTTTTTATTTGAGCCAAAAAGACTCCTTGAGTTTCGTTCTTCCCATGTTAAGAAATCTAAGAGGACAAGATTGATTTTCAGAGATTTTTTAATAATACTTTGGATGAGACAAGGGTATTTAGAAGTGTGAGTAAGTGGGTAGAGGTGGTTGCATTTTAGAAGAGGGAGGAAGGGAATATTAGTTAAGTCTAGAAATATGATTTTATTATTAACTAATTTTTGAACTCCAAAATCTCAAAAGTGATATATTTAGAGTATAATATGAGGATGGGTCGAAATAATACCGAATAATAGGTTTTATACAAATTTAGTTAACAAATATAACATTATCACTTGTCTTTAACCCTTAGTTAAATAAATTGTCTCTTACCATGCCTTCATCTATTTTTACACTATATGGTTAATATAGTTATTATAAAATGCCAAGAGAACCTCAAGTGGATAATTAATTAAATTTTTAAAATTATATAAGTAATTTTTCCTAATAATATATTTTTATGACTATTATATCATTTCATAAAATAGTATTTGTTTTATAAACTCATTTACGTTAATTTTGACACTATTTGGTAATTGATTTTTATTAAAGTCATAAAAAGTTAAATAATTCGAAAAAACTACATTAAATAAAATATAAAATATAATTATCATCTATAATATTCATTGATGAAAAAAAACATTCATATTAAATTTATTTTAACATTTATAATATCATTTATTTTAATATTTTTAATATCTTTTATTTTAATCTTTCATTAATTATCTAATCACTAGATCATCATTGTGTCATTAATAAATTTGTTTATATAATGTCTAAACATTGTTAATAAAATTAAATTATGTAGTATATAGTTTTATCCTTAAAATTTATATTTATAGGAAAATATATCAATTATATTACCACGCCTTAAATTTTTTAGTAAAAAGATACATGTTTATGTTATATTTCCCTTTACATTATATTAATTATTAGAAAATGTCATTTCCACAACCAAGTGGCTCCCAAATGCCAAAATATTTTCAGAAGGATTTTTTGTGTCTCCCATGAATCATAAATTAATATTATGACATATGTTAGGGTAGTTTTATTTTATTATAATATTATTTTAACCATATTTATCTAATTTACCCTTTAACCATGATAAATAGAAATAATTAGTGAAGTTACTATTCCTAATGTATAAAAATAAAAGGAAACTATTTACAAAATTTGGACCTTATAAATCCAAATAAGTAATCCTTTTCTCCAATTTCCAAACACGTAATTTCTAATAATTAATTTAAAATTATTTACCATTGTGAAAACCAGAAAGTGAGTTTTTATGAAGTAAAACCTATCAAAATATTTACATGTGTTTATGTCCAATTTAAAAGTGAAATTATTTAAATGGATAAAATTGGATTAAATTATGAAAACATAGTCCCATTAAACTTTACAATCAATTAAAAATATAACCTAACTATATAATTAAATTAGACAAAAATGTATTTTTGAATAAAAATGCAGTATTTGTCACTATTCATTAAAATTTAAATTTCATCAGAAAAATACATAAATTTCAACCAAGGTAAATTTGGATGTCCTTATTCTAAAGAAGAAGTTTATTATGTTAAATATAACTTGTAAAATTATCAAAAAGTAGATTTAAAATGAATTCCCTATCAAAAGGCCTTAAAACTGTATTTTTTTAAAAATATTTCCTTTATATAAAAAATTGAATTTATTATTATATCATTTCTAGAAAACATAAAAGATGAATTTAAAACATTACATTGAATATAAAACATAAATTTTTAGGTAAATAAAAATCTATAAAGAGTGATATGATTTTATAAACACACATATTCTCTTTTAAATAGTTTTTCATAAAAACCAATCTCTTATATTCAATTGGTTTTTATTTCCTTCTATAATAATTTTTGTAACCAATGAATCAATATCTAAACATGTGTAAATCATATTTTCGTAATTCAGTTGATACTTTTTATTCACACTATTCAAAGAGAAAGGTTACAATGGTAACATTTATATAATAATATTTAGTTGTTCATTTATGCTCAATGTAGCATATAATGTATAATATTGAACATAGTGTTTCTTTCTTGAAACATTGGATTTTGTGACCATACATAAATTATTACCCCCAAACACATTGGAAAACAATAATTTCACTTGTGATTACGCATAAATACCTCCTCACGAACCGATGTGATGTGTTTTTCATTTCATTTTTACATGGATGGTAATAAGGATTTATTAAATGAATATATATTTTAAATATAACATAATTATACATCATAAATTGTTATATCAAATATAACAAGTTATTTTCCATTTTGGGGGATACAATAACATCGTTCATGCGTATAGTGGACTACCCCCTCCCCAAGTGATTTGTTTCATTATTCACTAACATTTTAAATATTATCTAATTTTGGAAAATTTAATCAATATATGTGATATATATTTTATAATAATTATTCTATCAATGTAATATATTGTTTACCTTTTATTCGTTTAATCTATCGATAAAATGGATGTAACATTCATGTGTATATACGGCCTATCATTTCTCTGAAAAATGTATTTAATTTTATATATATAGCTTTTATGGATTACTATAAACATATAATTACTAAATATATATGATATTTATGTCATGGTTAATATTATGGAGCTTTTTCAACCATGATTGAAGTAAGAGAACCAAATATACGTAACCAAAATAGACGTGGAAAACCAATGAGTGATTATCCAAAAAAAGAACTTTAACATGGGTTTGTTAATTAATGGGTAATAAAAGGCTATAATAAAACCACATATAGCCTGATATATATATATATTGGTATGGTAGTTTAAAATATTGATAATATAATAAAAAAATCATGTTTGAGTTTTGAATGTCAATGAAGTAATTCGAGACTTATGGTAAGGGATTTCTGTCTGTAATTAATTTTATGGGAGACATATGACATATTCACCACATGTTTCATTTATGTTGTTAATATAATAACCATGAATGAATTTTATGATGATTATACAGAAAATTATGGGGATTTACATGTCTGTTTTCCAAACTCACTTGCATTGGGTTGATGTTTCAAATTTACTAATGTTGTAAGGGATTTTTTTCTCAATTTACCACATTTGAGACATATGTTGTGTTATGAACCTATCTTATTTTATAAGGAGTTCACATAGACTCTTTAACTTGTAATATCCTGAATTTATTTATACTATTTAGATTTTAAGTTTCATCTAATGATATTCTTTCATGGATATTACAATTTATGTGTTACCACAGTTATAAGGGTGTGATGTTGTGAAATCATTTTTCATCATGATTATTTATGATTAAGGGTAAAAAGTAATGGTATTATATTTTATAAGGGAACTACATAAGTGTCATAAATGGATTCTAAAGGAAACATAAGGGCAGCATTAGGCTGGTCTAAGGGTAGTCCATGATTTTTAATGGTTTCATAAGGGTAACTCGGCACTATGTAAAGTTAAGACAAGGTTTTTAAATGATGCATAAGGGTATACTTACACCATTACGAAATACCTATGATCTTAATAATGTAAGAACTATGTTACCCTTATGGAATAAATTTTATTGTAAAATCCTTTTAATTTGCAATTTTTATTCCTTCTACTCTAGAATATCTCTACAACCCATTTGAATAGATTTAAATTCGAAATGTAATGGAAATAAAATAATTTGACTCATTGACCATTAAATAATATTAACTATGATGGTCCTCTTTATGCAATTTGAGTAATTATTCCCTTTTATAGGTGTGGATATACCCATATCACCTCAATTAATGAGAGTTATATACTTCATGTTATAAAAACCATTTATTAATTTATCAATTTTTAATTAAAACTTTTCTTTTTTAACCCCTCTCAAATTCAAGGATAACTATTTTCTTAATGATAATTATCCATAAATTGCATAAGAATGATATGGAATTTCTATATATAGTTATCAATTACTAAAATACACAAAGTTGTCCAAATATTAAAGAATGATAAAAATGAATTTATCTAGTAATATTCTGGAGAAGAACTACAATAATGATAAAGAATAATTATTATATGTTATTTAATATTACCTTGTAAATATATAATTATATTTTCACATTTAGGTTTTTATTTATTTTTTAAATATAAATTTTTAATTGGTCATAGGAATCCTTGGATAACCTTAACCAATGATGTGTCAAAAACTACATTAATAAGTCATGGGAGGAGGTATTCTTGGATATAAAGCCATATACCATTCAAATGAAACACTATGGTTTATTATTGAATCTTACATCACATTGTGTGGTAGGAAGTTCCAAAACATGTAGAGACCATGTATATGATTTCTATCTTGAAATAATCATTTTTTATGTTCCTAAATAATTGTTAGTTGTTTAAATGTATGTTTTATCTGGATATAGTTCACATTCATGATATTTTATGTATTCCTTGATAAGATTACACTTTTTATTTTTGATGTTTTTGATAATGTTATTTCATTGTTTTTTATCTTGCATGGTAGAAAAGTGACATGTGGACCCATAATGGTTTGGTATCCATACGAGGGAAGAATGTTTATAAATTTCACAAGATATGATGCTGGTACCGAGATAGAAGATGGGGCATGATTGAATTTTGTGGCCTGACCAAAGGTAATTTCATTCATATGTAATTGGAATTGTGAAACGACAATGGGGAATGATAGTCCTTCTAGCTTGAAATATGTGGAAATAATGGTCGTGATGGTTTATGTGACCAAAATTGAGAGATAATGACCAGATAGGATGGACTATTGTGGCTTGAACTAGAGGCCTCTAACCTATGTTTCTATAGAGAAACATCACGGCTAGATCCTATGATTGTGATATATCCCAAACCATTATAATACATTACACTGAGGAACTGGAACAATACCTATTGGGGAGTGGTTAACTTTTTTATTTCACAAAAACATACTAGTAATTTTAACACATTTGTTTATTATCATGTTATACACTCTTATAAATGTGAACACATGATAATGAAGAATAAATGGTGTTATAATGGGTTTCATAATAACACCCTACACAGGCATCTGGATGTGTGTTTAAATTGCATGTATTGGGATTTGAGAAAGAGAAAATGGTCTTTGGTTGATGACTGATCTATGAAGCATTTTTATAGAGGTGGTATTGGTATAATCTTTAGGGAATAAAATTATTATTTATTATTAAACAGAGATAAATTAGACTCTATTTTTGATTTACACTTTTTGAGTGGATTTACTACCAATATGACACGTGTTATCATCTGATTATTTATTTTTCTAAAAGACTACTTTTATGGCTCTTTATATTTTTTAATATTAATTTTTTCTATATGACATGATTCATATGGTAACTATATTAACCATATAGTGTTAAAATACAAGAATACATGGTAAGAGTTTAAAATTTCATTAATTTTCCACTTGAATTTCTCTTGGAATATTATAGTAACTATATATACAATATAGGGTAAAAATACAAGAAGACCTGGTAAGAGTCAATTTATTAACTAAGGGTTAATACAAAATGATAAGGTTAAATTTGGACCTAATCTTGACAAAAACATATTGGTAGAATGTATTTATACCCATAAACATATTCTACATCAAATATATCACTTTGGTGGTATTATAATTCAATAATTAATTAGTTATAAAATAATATTTCAAGAATTTCATAAAGTTCCCCCTCCCTCTTATAAAAGGCCTCCACTCTACCCACATAATCACAACTATAAGGCCCCCTATATTATCCAAAATATACTAAAATAAGCTTCCAACATCCCTCACTTACAAATTGAATCCTTACCTTGGGTAGAAGTTATCTCAAGAAAACCTTTTCTCTCAAATAAAAAAGTGCTACTCTATTTACAAGTAACATATTCTCTCAATATCCTTTTATTTAATTTCCTTCTCCAATAGCCTAACCTATCTTTATTACATTATTTTATAACAATACAAGTATCCTCAATTTACTAGGATATTTTTATGCTAACTGTTAGACCTAAACATACACACACCTCAATCTAATGGATATAGAACACACTGTTTCTGTGTACAGAGAACTATTGCCTCATGAACTGATAATTGTTCAATTTTATCCTACCACCTCTCATAGTGGCCATTATGATGCACAATATTTAATTATTTATTTAGTATGGATTTACACTTTTATTTAATTTTGTATATTAATAAAATCATAACCCATTATTTTAGTGAAAAAATTAAACCCCATATAAATGTTATCTTTTTACCCAAAAAACATAATTCAAATAAATAAAACATTTCCACATGTGAAAATAAATATTTTATCCAGGAAAATATTTGAAAACTATTAATAATCATAATAAAAACATGTAGGTATATTTAGGAACTTTAAAAATCATGAATACTCTCTCTGTAACAAAATGTTTAAATTTATAATTTTTTAATCACTTCATTCCTTTTGAAATGAAAAATATTTTCATATAAACTCTTAACAATAATAAACTGGGTATCTTAGAGAATCATATCAAATATCCATGTTCACATATCATTAACCGATGTTAGAATAAATAAATTACAATTAATTAAATAATAATAACTTGTATAGTTATCTCCCCCAATTTTAACGTTGGTGGCTAAATCATTACCAAATGCATTGGAGAGATATATTAATGTCACCCATAATTATGAGTTATATTAAAATATCCTATCATAATATATATTTCATAACCAATGTATCATGACAAAAAAATGTAAATTTTTAAAATTGTTATGATAAAACTCCTGCAAAAATCATATCAATCCATAATAAGAAGATATTTACATTTTCTCAAGAAATTGTGGAGAAATATCCAATTATTTTGAAAATATTTAATGATTTTTTTCAAAAAAACAAGATCTAGTTCTTGTTTGACAATATTTAAACAATGTAGATATATATTTCTAATTAAAAATGATTTTTATAAAGAAAAAATGAGGCCATGGTGTATATGTAAAAACACATTCTTTTTTCACTTTATCAAAAAGGAAAAAAAACTTATAAAACATTTAAAAGGTTATTTTTAAATAGTTTTATATATTGAAAAAAAAAACACTTAAAATGAATTTTAGAATTATTAAATGGATAAACATGAATGAAGTTGAAATATATAAAAGAATATTTATATTTATGAAGATGTGTTTTATGTTAAAAATTAAGAATAGGTTTTATTGAAAAATCCTTAAACTTAAGCCCCTTCTGGCTTCATATGTTCTCTAACTCATCCTCATTGGATAAAATCTTTTAGATACCCTTTAATCCTTATAAGATGAGAATTTTTAGAATAAAAACTCATGTAAGACACGGTAAGGGGAGTAAAAAATGGATTTCTTTATATATTAGTTTAGATAGAGAGTCCAAACGGTATGATAATACAGGGAGGGGTATTTCCCTTTTTTATGTTCAGGGAGTGGAACTCCTGTGATTATTTAATTTTTTAAAATAATATAATGTCTTATTAATGACAAAGTAGCACCATTGAACCCCAATTTAAAATATAATTCGATACAGGGTCAAAATACACTCATCCAATCACATTGAACCATGTTTTAGAGATATTTTTATGATTTATCTCTTAGTTTAACCTCATTATTCCATTTTATTCTTTTCCATGATAACATAAATTTTTTGAAGAAGAAAATTAAATTATATGAAAAAAATAAAATGGGACTTGTAATAAATATTTTTAATTTTTGATTACAATTATGCTATCTATTTTATTATTCTACATTTCTAATAGTGGAAGAAATTAATTTTAATATATGTATGAAAAACAAATGAAATTGTTTTTTAAAAAAACTATACTTGTAAGAGTGAACATGATTTTACACTAAATTAATAAATTTTATATATTATCATGAATTTAAAAGGATTATAATTAAAATATAAATTTTATATGACATATAAATCAATCCAAAGCATAATGGAGACTTCAAACCACACAATTAAATAAAAAGATCCAAAATTAATTTTTAATTAGATTAAATATTACTCAAGATTCATATAATAAATAGTGGGTTCAAAAATTTAAAATAACGGATTGAAAGCCATTATTTTCATCTTTAAATATATATTTAGAAGAAGAAAATGTTTTATAAATTTTTAAACCAATATTACATCAAGATTATGTGATACAAATTATGGTATTTTTTAAAACATTATTTTCACTAATGACCCGCAGATTTAAAAAATTTTAAAAGGTCCCAAAAAATAATCATGATGAATATTTCAATATTATAAATAAAAAAAAGAATTAATTTATATCAAATATAAATTTTAAAATTTTAAAATTTTAATTTTATATAATATAATACAATACATAGAAAAAAAGTTTAGTTAAAATGATTAATATCCTATTTTTCTGTAAAAAATAAATAAAATTATTTCAAAAAATATGAATAATATTAAACCATAAAATTATAACATATAAATATTAATATTTATTTGTTACTAAGATTATCAAGATTTTCACATTCTCCCCTTCTAAAAATTCCTTCATCGTTATTTTATTTGTACTTAAACATTTAAGATTATTTTTCCCTCATATAACTTTCTGATTCCCATATTTCTTGATGAGTAATATGGTTATTATATAAAAACCCAACATGGTGATATCATCATTCCAAAATACCTACTATATTTTATCCCAAATATGAACCATATTTTATTTTTTTGAAAAGTTCTATTCTGACTATATCATCCTAAGGATCAAAACATGAGATTCATCTTCTACATATTATAGTTACAACAAATCCTGAAACACGTCATGTAACTAAGATAAAATATAAGGTAGGTATACATGGTATGTAACTAATCACACTATTTTTAAAATATTATATGACCCACTAAATCAAAGGCATAACTTTTCCTTCTTACATAAATACATATCACCTTTCCGTGGTGGTATTTTATAGTTAGATATGATCACATACATTAAGTGGAAAGTCTTTCATAACATTATCTAAATAAATCTTCTAACTTCTCTATGTACCCCTTATGTGATAACAAATCATCACTAATTTCAAAAACATTTATTCTAATATATGTAATCCCAACAACTTCCCTACTTTGAATTTTTCAAAACCCAATTTCGTTCAACACTGGTTTCTATATAATTCTATAAAAGGTTCTATCTATAAGTTTTAATTAATAATATTTATTAAAATTAAATTTATATAATTAATGATCTTGATTTCAACTAACTTGGTAATCTAAATGGGAATCTTGAGTGGGTCTCCCTATACCAAGTTAAAATACGTATTTGTTTTGTTTAAACAATAAATGAGGCTCCCACCCCAACATTTAAAAAACATTCCTTGTAAAATAAAAAATATCATTCTTCGTTATATAATATCAAAAGTATTTATGAAGGTATATATGAACCTTAGTATTTTGAGGATGAAAAAATGGAGAGCTTTGAGTTTCACATAATAATTCCTCCTTCAATTTGGTATAAAATTTCAAACACAACCTCTTTACAAATATTAGAACACTTATTTTCAATGATAAATTCTAAAATCTTACACATCTTAAATTACTCCAATCTTTATTGCATTCCATGATATTCCTTTAGATAATTCATAGATAATTATAAGAAAATGGCGATAGTGGGACCCAAAGAAAAAATCATGGGAGTTACGACTTCAATAATTTCTTGTAAAGTATTTATTAAATCATTAGACAAAAGATTATGTACCAATCACACCATATCTCCTGATAAATTATATTTTTTGACTAAATGAATCAATAACTTTTTTATCATTACATGGATGAAATTGATTCTTGTAATATTAATACATTATCAATTCTAGTAATATTTGATACCTTATGTTATATATTTTTTGAATTCATACATTATACTTTTATAGTAAATTTATATTTCAAAATTTTCCAAATATAAATAAAGTAAATAAACAATTAATGAAAAAAATAATGGGCAGTTCATGTTCATGCAGAAGATAATTTGGTTCATGGGGTTTCAATTGAAATGATTGAAACATAATAACTTGATCCTCTTATATCACAACAAAAGAAATACCCTTCAATGAAGGATAATTATAAATACGAAATTTTCAATTTTTTGTCAACAAGGATAAAATTATAGTATTAACAAATCTATTTTTTAATTCCAAGAGTTATTCCTGAAATTCATTTTTCCATATTAATTAATCTCAATTTATAGATAAATTATTTAGTGAGAATAAATAACTAAGAATTATTTTCAATAAAAATAGTAGTAACCTTCTAATATAAGAATGATTTGAATTGAATTTATTTTTTTACTCATAGAAAATCTCCCACATAAATTTTTTAATTGATGCGGTATATATTCGATATTTACAAACAATATTCCCCTCAAATGAAATATATTTCTTCAAAAATTTACATTTGTTAAATATTCGATGAAAAATATTTTATATTAAATCCTAAAAAATAATACCTATATATATTTCATTATCCTCATAAATTTTAAGATAAACTAGTGTTTCATCATTGAAATCCTCCACAAATTTATAAAAATATCACTGGAAAAATATATTAATAAGATTTATAATTAAATTAAGTTATTTTTTCAACACTAAATTCATAACAACAAACCCATAATGTCCATACCTATCATGAAGAACTATTCTAAGAATATATTCCTTCTCTAATTATAATTTTTGATTCCTAGACTGGAGATTAATCTTAAAAAAATATTTATAACCCTCTTGTTTGTCAAACAAGTCATTTTTTAGGAAACATAGACTTGTTCATAATATAGATTTTTTTCAGTTCACTATATTCAATAAAAATTATCCTCGATGTGTCTTTATTTTTAACAACAAATGGGAGCACCGAAAGGTGATCATATTTGAATAATGAAAATAATATCAATCCACTCTTGTAATTGAATTTTAAAATGGAAAAGTTCTTCTATATATATTTAATAATTTAGTTTTATATTATATTACTATCATTAAATATGTAAACATTATATTAAACCACAAAAACAGGAATAACACCCATAAAATCATCCAAAAATATACCATGATATTCATTTACTATTGGATCATCACTAATTTTAATAGTTATTTTCTTTTTAATAATATGTTCAAGGTTACTATAAATCCTAACTTTAATATTTTTCTCAAATAATTTTTGTGTTGTCAAAAGCATCAATTATTTGATATATCTAAACCTTATTATGATAAAATAATATATTTATGTCTATAATTGTTCATAAAATGATAAAATTAAATCCAATCTATACCTAGAATAACATAAAAATATACAATTCCACTGATAAAAACTTTTGGAATAAAAATGATCCACATATGATAATAGGAATATTTATATTAATTCATTATTCCTTTATACTACACTAAAGTGTTTATTCCAAAAAAATTCACTGCACTTCTATAGTGGGTATCTTATATTTAATTATAAATTTCACAAAAATAAAATAACATGTATATCAAAAATCAAAAAATGTAATTATAAACCAAGTAATGTACCTCTGAGAATATAATTTCAGGGTATACAATTTTCCTTAGTAGTAGAAAAGGAATCCACACATATATTATTTCATAGTTGATGACTCCCACCTTATGTAACTAACTCTAGAAAAGTGTTGGAATAATACCTCAACTCAATTCAATTAAAACATCTCACTACTATATGACTATTTGTTTTACCATTAGTTATCTAACTATAAAACATTCCCTCACTCATAACAAATATTTCCAATATTATCACATTAGTAATTATTACTTAATCCAAATAAACTTTACTTGAAATGTAATTTACCAAATTTGGAACATTTGGATTGCTTATGTTTATATTTTACAATTTATTTATTCTTCATTTCATTCAATATATACCTATTCGTACTCCTTATCTCATGATGTATGTAATTATGGGATAATTACATCTCAATTTATATACACATCAAATAATTTCCTCATAATTTATAAATTAATGTGGGGTAATTTTTTTAGATGTGGTTTTAGACATGTGTAAACTCTATCATTTTCACTCTTATGATACATAATTCAATTTTTTTTATATGAATGGAAATTCTAGTAAAATTTTCATTATAATAATGACTTTGTGAAAGACTTTTTCCTCAACACTATAAATTTCGTTTCATTGTAGGCTAGATAAATTCATGTAATTAATTATTAAAAAAATAATCTGTAATGATCGCTTGATCTATGACATGATTCTCAAACATTTTCATCTATTACTAATTAGCAACCACAATAAATATAATTCACTAGAAAATGATAAAAATTAATAATTAATATCCAATGTTTCACACAAAATAAAAAATAAAATAACTTCTATATTGATTTTTTCATCATTTAGATTTTATTAGTATTAAAAATCCATTAAAATATGCATGTTTTTGTTTCATGAAATCCACAACTATAACCATGTTACTTTTTTGTGAATTTTTTTCTTATCTTTCATGATTATAACTATTAATATTCTCTTCATCTGAATTTAGATTTATATAAATTACTATTTTCCAATCATTCTCAGCTTCAAATTTGGTTGGTTATTATCCCATTCACGACTTCACAATTTAACAAACCTTTCCTATATTAAAAAACATTCTGAATAGACATGGATTGTATGATTTAATGTAAAATTACTCAAAACCTATCTCATGAAAATATAACCATAAATCTGAACATCCTAAGAGAACCATTTAATATCCTGTTAACCTTTAAAATTGTCCAAATATTTCACAAATGCTAACTATAACAAAAAATAACATTAACATGTTGGGTCAATAAGGCTTTCCATATGACTTTTCCATTCCTTCATACTTAGTGGAGATTGTTAAGTCAATAAGGGTTTCTTATGACTTCACCATTCCTTCTTGTTCTGAAAACCACAAACACCTTATCTCAAGTAAAATCCCTTTTTACTCCTTGTTTAACTTCTTTAAGGAAAATTTTCATCCCCAAGGAAATTTATCATTATCATATTTATCATTGTTCATATCATAATTTTTCTATTTGTAATATTTGGATTGAAACCAAAACCTCAGAATCCCATAATTACTTAGATTTGAAGCATTATGTTTTAGACTCCAAATTCTAAATAGGAATTCAGGTTACGAACATTCTGAGTTTTGAATCCAAATTTTCAATAGGAATTCTGGTTATAAACTTTTTGAGTTCTGACTAAAAATTCTGAATAAAAATTCAGTTTATGAACATTCTGATTTCTGACACTGAATTATGAATATGAATTATGGTTAAGAAGTTTCTGATCTCTGACTCTGAATTATGAATATGGATTCTGGTTATGAACATTTTGAGTTCTGACTCTGAATTCCGTATACGAATTCTGGTTAAAAACTTTTCTATGTGCTGACTCCGAGTTCTCAAAATATAGACTCCAAACTCATATGATTTCTGACTCTGAAGTCTCATGAACTCTGACTCTGATCCTTGTAATTTTTAGTTCCGAATTCTTGTGATCCAGATTCTGAATTTCCATGAAATTCAGAATACTTAATTCTATAGTGTTCAGGTTCGAAATTCCTAGAAAACAGAATCCTAATATCCTAGTATTATAGACTCTGAATTTAATTTTGGTTATACTCTGAACATTCATTTGCTTACATTCTGAATATCAGACTTTAGTTATGCTTAAAAATGTTTTCTTATAAAATGATGTCGTGCTTTAAGTTACTCCCTAACCATTGTTTGAGTGACACATGTACATGTACCTCCGAAATTCCGGAAAAAATATGACTATTGGAGGAGGGAGCCGACAATTGAAGTCTTTCTTATAAATAAGAGCTCATTTGAAAGAGCTCACAACTTTACTGAACTTTGACAACTATGCTTACATACTGTTGAAGTGATTTCTAGAGAGAGGCTCTTATAAACTCTCAGGCTTCAAGAAGAATGTTTGAAAGACTTTTTCAGAATTTTCTTCATGTAGATTTGCTTAGTGTAGAGGTGCGCTTTCCTTGAAATCAGAGACTTCAGGTTGTGAAGTTAGAGGTGCCGATTTCCTTACAAATTGAGGTCTTGCGGGGATAGCAAGACAGAGACCAATCTATGGATTGAGGGATTACATGGGTTTGGGTAATATAGACTTTCTTGAAATTATAAATCAAGGGACCTTTTATCGATGGTTTTTGGATACCCTTCTCTTTAGGATAAAAGAGTTACTACTTGTTACATGTAGTATTTCTATTTTATTTTCTGTTGTACTTTTAGTTTTCGAGGAAAGTATAAACTTCGTATACTTCCTTAGACTTGTACTCTAAATATATAGGATTCTATACACTTTATGTTAGAATCATAGTTGTTGTAAACTTTTTTTAAGTTTCATTTCCGGAATAACTTTTCTGGAATCAAGAAAGTTATTAGAGCATAGAGGTGTTGTGAATTTTGGTTATGAAAAAATTTCCTTTGGGATTTTTAAAGTATAAAATTCACCCCCCAATTGTATTTTAGAATATCATTTTTACATATTCGATCCAAAAATATTTATCAGAGAAGGTGGCCTTGAATCCTGAACCAATTAAAAAATTGGCTTCATATTTTTTGGTTCAATCTGAATTAATTTCACGATTAGATTCAGAAGAGAATTCTTCATCTTCATATTTTTTTGGAATCAGTTTTTTCAGACTCGTATAGTTTGGATTATTTTTTTCTTATATATACTCTTGTACAATATTTTCCTTGATTATGAATATTCTCCTTATTTATGAACTTTTTCTATTAAAAATTTAGTTTGGAAAGATTTCTCTATAAGATGGTAGGAATCAATGTTGGTTTCATAGACAATCTCAGTCCAACTAGACCACATATCATTGATGGAAATGATTACGAATATTGGAGAGATCGCATGAAGAATTTAATTATCAATACTGAAGTTGATAATTTTGTTATGCTTACTGGAGGATATAAAATCCCTCACAATGAAGTTAGTACCTTTACCAATCAAGAAAAACAAGAATATCAACTGAATTATATGGTACGCAATACTTTTATTTGTTCCACGACTAGATTCATATATAGCCAAATTTTATCTTTTGAAGCAGAAAATTGTATATGGAAGAAACTTGAAGTGAATCACTTTGGAACATCAAAATTTATTGAAACAAGAAGATCCATGCTTAGAGCGGAATATCATGGTTTTAAATTTCCTTATAGAGAACCCATATGTAAGGTGCAACAAAGACTCATGACTATTGTGAATAGTTTACAATCCATGGGTGAGAAAGGATTGGATGATGAATCTCTTGTTGATAAGATCATAGACATCATGCCTAATGAGTGGGAATCCAAGAGGACTGCTATTGATGAGAACAAAAATGTTACTCAAATTTCTTTAGATGAACTGTTTGGAACTCTTCTTCAGCATGAGACTAGAATGAGGAGAGATGATAATAATGTGAAGAAGAACAATGGAAATGGCAGTGTTTCTTTTACTACAACATCAAATCATATGAAAGAAAAGAATCTAGAGAGAGTTACTAGATCCAAATCTAAGAAAGTTGTTATCCAATCCGAATCTAGTGGAAGTGAATCCCCAAAAAATGAATTTACAAATATTTCTCGAAGGATGAACAAGATAGATGGACAGAGGAACTTTCAATCTAGATATAATAAAAAGGAAAGGAATGATAAGAAAAATTTATAAGTCACATGTTATCAATGCAAGAGAGTTGGACAAATAAGACCTGATTGTCATATGCATAAGAGAAAAGAAATAATGGAAAGGCATTCAGAGAGAAATAGAATGAAATATTACAAGGATAAATCTAAGAATTTCTTGAATGCTAATGACACCTTGAGTGCCAGTGGTGGAGACTCTTTAGATAAATCTTCAGATTATGAATCTTCTGGACAGAAGAATCCTGGTCTAATATCCAAACTACCTATTAACAATCATTGTTTAATGGCCAAGGTACAAAATGTTGAATCATTGACCAATGTTTCTTTAAATGAAAATTATAGTAATGATAAATATTATAACTCTTCGGATGAAGAGTCTTTTTATGATGAAGATAATACATTACCTTTCTATGAAATTTTTTTAGGTTTTCCAAGCTTCTTGATATTGAGAATTCAAAAATAATGAAAAAACATGATAAGGAAAATTCTAGGACAACTATTTTTACTAAGGAAATATCATATCTTTATAAAGATATTGATAAGAAAAATGTTCATTTTGAATGTTTTTAAAAAATTATTGAGGAAGTATTTTATGAAAAGAATAAGCTTTCTAAAGATCTAGAAAACGACATTTTTAAGAAAAATGTTTTCGAGCCTAACTCTAGTACAAAATCCAATGTTTTTTAATAGAAGAACATGGTTATAGAACTCAAATCCGAAATATATTCCCTGAGGAAGTGTTTGTCAAAATTTACCTTAGGTAATGAAAATTTTGATAAAATGTATTCTCCAGTCTAACCTCTAAGGAATACTTTCGGTTTTTGTTATACTAGTTCGAAACCAATTTCTAGTAGCAATTAATTTTTTCCTCAAAGTGATCCATTATATACTAAGTGTATGTGTGGTGGAAATTGGGAAAATAATTGTTCTATGAACAAAACCCAATCCGTAGGATTTCATAAAGCCTATTTTTCACAAAAATCTGTGTGTGCCTAAATGTTTTCTTTCTGATATTTCTGGATCCAAGAATGTTTGGATTCTGAATGTCTAACTCTATTGTTTTCAGGAAATTAGAGAAAGTACCAAAATCAATACGTGGTACATGGATAGTGGATGTTCCCGTCATATGAATGGTAAAAAAACTAATTTTAAAATATTATCAAGAAGAAAAGAGAAAAAGTAACTTTCAGAGATAATGCTCAGGGAGAAATTATTGGTCTAGGTAACATCGTTCTTCTTGGAAAAACATTGATTTAAAATGTTTTATTTGTTAAGGGTCTAAAGAAAGACCTAATTAGTATAAGCCAATTATGTGATAAATGTACCTTGTGAATTTTAGGAATGACAAGTTCTTATTACAAAATTCCAAGGAATATTTTATTCTTTCTACCCATAGGCCAGAGAATGTTTACACACTAAACTTATAAGACCTTAAAAGCCAAGATCTACTTAGACTTAGTGCAATGGAAGATCATCCTTGTTTATGGAATAAATGGTTAGGATACAGTAACCTTAAGAACATATGCAAACTTTCTAAGAAAATATTATTTAAGGATCTACCGGAGCATAGATTTGATTATTCAAAAGTTTGTGACCCTTGTCAATATGGAAAGATATATAAATCATGTTTTCAATCAGTCGGTGAAGTCTCAACTACTGATTCATTATAGCTAGTGCATATGGGTCTTTTTGTTCTAACACAAACTGGAATCATTGGATGCAAGTACAATGTATTTGTTATAGTTGATGATTACACTTGATTTAAATGGGTCTATTTTTTAGAAAAGAAGTCTGAAGCCTTCTCTTATTTCAAAAGTTTTAGAAAGAATGTTAAAAATGAGAAAAGACTTCCATTGAAAACTATTCATAGTGATCACAGAGGAGAATTTTTAAATTCTGATTTTGAAATTTTTTGTAGTAGAAAAGGCATTAATCATAACTTTGCAGCACCCAGAACACCTCAAAAGAATGGTGTTTGTTGAAAGACGAAATAGACTTCTTCAAGAGATAACAAGAACCATGTTGAGTGAATATTTGGTAGCCAAACATTTTTGGGCTGAAGCTATAAGTACTACTTGTTATACTGTAAATCGATTTTTTATTAAACCTTTTCTTTATAAAACTCATTTTGAGTTATGGAATGGTAGAGAACCTAGAATTTTCTAATTTTTGATTTTTGATTGAAAATTATTCATTCTGAATACTAAATATAATCTACATAAATTCGCACCAAAATCTGAGGAAGAAATTTTCTCAGGCTACTCCACAACTTCTAAGGAATATAGAGGTTACAATAAAAACACTTGTTGTTTTGGAGAGACAGGACATGTCAAATTTGATGAGACTTATTGTTTTGATTATAAACAACCCCAACCTACATCTTTAGATGTGTTTTAAAAAACTGGTTATCAACCTTTGTTAGAAGATCCTTTTGATAAGGAAAATGTTCAATAAGATACTTCTGAATCATTTAACCCAGAAGATTTCCTACCCTACGTTGATAAACCGGTTTTACAAAACCCAAATCAGTTGAATCTAATGAATCATCCATGTGTTAGTATCATTGGTGATGTAAATCAACCTTTGAGGACTAGAAGATTCTTAAGAAATGAAGTAGAACATCTAGCATTCCTTTCCCTATTAAAACCAAAAATCACTGATGAATCTTTAGGTGATGATTATTGGATTAAAGCTATGCAGGATGAGCTAAATGAATTCAACAGGAATAATGTCTGGACCTTGGTTGAAAGACCTAAGGAAACTTCTATTACTGGAGTAAAATGGGTATTCATAAATAAGTGTGATGAAAATGGAATCATTGTATGAAATAAATATATATTATTTGAAAAAGTATATACTCAACATGAAAGAATAAACAATGAAGAAACCTATGCTCTAGTAGCTATATTTGAATCTATTCGTATTTTATTTGCCTTTGCAGCATTCTTCAATTTCAAACTTCTTCAAATGGATGTGAAATGTGCATTCCTTAATGTTTATGTTCAAGAGGATGTTTTTGTTGAACAACCTCATTGTTTTGAAGATAAAAAACATCCTGATCAGGTTTTTAGACTTATCAAAGCTTTGTATGGCCTTAAACAAGACCCTTAAGCTTGTTATGATAGACTTATAAGACTTTTTCTTCAAAATAACTTTGTTAAGGGAAATGCAGATCCAACCCTTTTTATATTAAAAGATATGAAAAATGTTTTGATTGTTCAAATTTATGTTGCTGACATTATATTTGGTTCAACTTAGCATTCTTTAACTGATTCCTTTGTGGATGTAATGAATTCTGTGCTTGAAATGAGTTTGATGGATGAGTTAACATTTTTCCTTGGTTTTCAAATTTCTCAAAAACTAGAAGGAATCTATATTTTCCAACATAAGTATATCAAATATCTTCTTAAAAAGTATGTATATGAAAACACTAAAATTATAAGTACCGCCATTGGTACCTCAAACACACTTGATCTTGATTATGCAGGGAAACCTATAGATCAAAAAACTTTTTGATCTATGATAGGAAGTTTACATTACTTGACATCTAGTCATCCAGAATTAATGCTTTCAGTATGCTTATGTGAAAGATATCAATAAAATCCCAAGGAATCTCATTTAAAGGTAGTGAAAATAATTTTTCGCTACATAAAAGGAACAATGGAATTAGGACTCTTCAATACTTCTAAAAATGATTTTATTCTAAAAGGTTTTTGGGATGCTGAATTTGGTGGATGTTGAGTGGATAGAAAGAGTACATCCAGAACATGTCATTTCTTAGGAGATTCATCAGTTTCTTGGTCATGCAAGAAGAAACACTCAATAGCACTTTCCACTGCTGAAGATGAATATGTAGAAACCAGAAGTTGTTGTGCTTAAGTGTTGTGGATGAAACACACACTCACAAACTATGGTATGAATTTTACCAAAACACAAATTTTGTGTGATAATACAAGTGCCATTTCCCTTAGTAAAAACACCTCTCATCACTCTTGTGAAAAACAGATAGATATTAAGAATCACTTTCTTAGTGATCACACACAAAAAAGAGATATCATTCTTCAATTTATAGGAATGCAAGATCAACTTGCTGATATTTTCACAAAATTTTTACCCTCCGATAGATTTGAATACATTAAGTAGATGTTAGGAATGATAACCATAAGGCAGTCCTCCTCAATAACATCCTATTGGTCAAATATCCTTACAGTAATAAAATCCTTTTCATAGGGGGAGTACATTCTATAGCTAGTATTTCTTATTTTTTATAATTAATTTTTTTATATTTTTCATAATGAAGTTTTTCATATTTTTTGTAATGTAGTTTTTCATTTTTTTCTTAATGAAGTTTCTCAAATTTTTCTTAATGATGATTTTCATATTTTTCGTAATGAAGTTTTTCATATTTTTCATAATGATGTTTTACGTATTTTTCTTAATAAAGTTTTACATATATTTCATAGTTAATTTTTTCATATTTTTCGTAATGAAGTTTTTCATATTTTTCCTAATGATGTTTTTCATATTTTTCGTAATGAAGTTTTTCATATTTTTTGTAATGAAGTATTTCATATTTTTTATAATGAAGTTTTTCATATTTTTCATAATGAAGTTTTTCATATTATTCGTAATGAATTTTTTCATATTATTCATAATGAAGTTTTTCATATTTTTCATAATAGAGTTTTTCATATTTTTCACCCTTAATGAAGTTTTTCGTACTTGAAATTTTTGTAATGAAATTTTTCGTACATGAAATTATCTAAATGAAGTTTTCTTACTTGAAATTTTCGTAATTTTTTTGTAATAGAGATTTTCCTAATAAAGAGTTTCGTAATGAAAATTTTCATAATGAAGATCCGTGTACTCAATTATTTTTCGTACTCAAGAATTTTTTGGAATCAAAAGTCATTCAAGAGGAATTTTCCTCAACGCGAACAATTCTCCTGACAATCCGAAAGGTATGATTCTTTCTTGAGTTTTCTTAATAACCTTTTACTTCCAGTTAGTTTTTTTTTTGTTTTAAAATTTCTCGGATTATAGTTTCCTTAAATCTGACTTTTTTCCTTTAAAAGACTCAAAACATCGGATCCAACAAAATTTTTCCTTGCAACTTTAATTTAAACCATCAGATCAGATCAAGAAGAATTCTCAGCCATTGGATTGAAATGGGATGTTGAACAGTTGCTTCAACTCCTATAAAAGGGGACCCCCGATGGTTTTCCCAAATTGGTTCTCAGGCCTTTGCGTGTCGAAGATCTACCCCAATACAAAAGCCCATTCTGAACTTTTTAGAAGTTCTCAATTCCGAATGTCAGGTGAAGTTCTTTATCAAGAAATGACTAATATTAAGCCGATTACGGAGTGGCAGATATATAGGGATTGGTTGGTACATCCAAAATTCTTTAACAAATATGACTCTGTTATCTATAATAATGTCTAGATTAATGGATGGGAGAGTGTATCGATATCAAAGACAGATGCTCAGGATGTTGTGTTTCCGGATCCACTCAGGGAGTTTTATGAGTCAGTTTGTTTCATTAAGGAAAAATAGAGGGATAAGTTTTCATTCAAGAGTTATGGTAAAACTTATGCACTTTCTTATACCAAGGCTGATAGCTTGGTAGGGCTATCTTATGAAGGGGAAGCCGAGTTTTGTTCCCAAAAATTACCAGATGCGTAACAAAGTTTCGTCAAAGTGAAGGTTTTGGAGTGTCTTGTACTTTTATATGTCCAGACCATAAATATTTCTCATTTGTCTACCAACAATCGGATCCTAGAGTTATTGGTTCTGGGTTTTATCATACCGAGAATGGGTGATAAGGACACTCTTAAGAAAAGTGATATATATATATTGGATTTTTTTGTAAATATATGGAAAATCAATCTGATGAAGCATATTTTCGTTATGATAGAGAATATCAAGAATGGGAATCTGAGAGCACATATAATCATGTATCCTACCCTACTCTCTATGTTGATTGTTCAGTGTCTTGTGTCCTTCAATATTCCTTGTTGTTACAAGACGAGGAATCACAATGTTATTCTAGTAAGTGATGAAACTTTGAAAATAACAAATGTTTTATTTTCTTTAGAATCAGGAGTGTTTTATGATCTACCAGCGGATGAATTAGAAGCCGTTATGAAAATTGTTAAAGAGGATGAACCATCAATGAAAGCTGGAAAAAAAGAAAATTGAAGGAATTAGAAGCTGAAGGTAAAACCCCTCAAGATAAGGAAGATCAAACCGCACCTTCAAAGACCAATAAGATGAAATCTTATCAAGATGAAGTTGTTTCCAAATAGAGGGAGTATAAGAATAACTACAAAGAAGGGGAGCCATAGTTTGGAATAGACCCTACAGAGGCCAAAGAATTGAAAGAGAATTCCGCTGAAGAGCTTGAGAAGCAAGTCAAAGAGAAGAATCTGAAGAATAAGATGTCAGAGGCAGAGATTGTGCAATCTCTTTTGATGGCTACTGAAGTAGCATCCGAGAAAATTCTGGTACTAAAATCCTTCTTAGTTGAACCATTACCTGAGACAATAGGGAAAAAGTTTCTGACTTTGGAAAAGTTCAAGAGAAGGATGCTGAACATATAGAAGCTGTGGAAGAAGTGAAAGAACAAGAAGAAAGTAGTAGTCACACTTATTATTTGATTAAGAATGTTGAAGATTATCATGAGAAGGAAAGTGCTTCCGAAAAATTGTCAATCCGGAATTCTCAAGCTGGAACCCCGAAACTTGCTACCCCTGGAGTTGATGAGAAGGCTCAAAAGGAAGTGAACCAATTATATGAGGAAGAGAGTATTAATCATCACTTCATTCAGCCTGAGGATATGGAGGCAGGAGCTGAGAAACAAAAAATTAATGACGATAGGATTTTTCAGTTGTCTGAGAGTGAGCATGAGTCTCCAGATGAAGAAGCTATTCCAAAAACAGATAAAGTAAAACTAGTGGTTGTTGACACACAAACTAAAATTTATTTATGGAAGAAACAAGCCGGTGGATCCTCTAAGAGGAAGCTTATCGAGCTAGAGGAATAACCACAACCTAGTAGAGTGTCAGATTCAGAATCATCAGCTATGGGACATGATTTTTACATTCAATCACTGAAGAAGCTAGTGGACACCATTCCGATATTTCCCAAAATTGACTCCAGATGTTAGATGATCTAGAATATCATGAATCATAAATCATACTTTGTATTTATGGTGATGGATAGGGGCATAAAGATTTAGGCCGAACACCAGAATTTTCTTATTAACTATGAATCTCGTAGACAATCTTGCATGAAAATGGTGAGCTGATAAAAAAATATAGTCAAAGATCAGAGAGATCTTGATGACTTTCAAGATGATGTTAAAGAATCTTTTTATACTCAATATAGCAAAATCAAGGATCTAAAACATATCTTTGAGGGAAATCTAAATCTTGAACAGAATACTCGGTTTCAGGATGTCAACGATCTAAATAGGAAGTTGAATTATGTTTTCCAAAGTTTAAAAATAAAAAAGGGATCTTTGGATCAAGATTGAAGAGAAGTTAGTGAAGAAAGATGACCTATTGATGGTTCAGGCAGACACTCTGAAAGCTCAGGATGATAGGATCAAACCCTTAGAGAAGCAAGCAGAATAAAATCAAAAAAAGCTAAAGAATCTGAAAACCATCGTGAAGATGTTGATAACCAAGGAAAAAAAGAAAAATAGATCAAAATATGATCATATGTTTTATCTGGTTTTTCTTGTACAAATTCATCCAATCATAATGAAATTTTGGCTTCTCATTTTGTTTGGATTCTTGTACTAATATTTCAGGTACTATATTTTTTCCAATTCCTCAAACTCTCTTTGAAAATCAAAAAGGGGGAGAAGAAAAAATAATTCTAAGTAGAATAATAAATATCCCTAATTATGGGGGATTTCTCATTACGAATATTTCCATATTAAAATGAAAAATTTCATTCCAAAAATCTAGAATAGAATACTTAGAGTTCCAAAGAATAAGGGAGAGTTAGTATTATTCACCATTGTTCATATACAAATACAGATAAGTTTTATTTTCAATGTCTAGAATTTTTTTTCTAAGTCCTTATATTCATTTTCGAAAGGATGTCAGTGCTTTCCAAAAAGAGGGATATTTTTGAGTCAATAAGGTTTTACTTATGACTTTTCCATTCCTTCAGACATGGGGGAGATTGTTAAGTCAATAAGGTTTCCTTATGACTTTACCATTCTTTCATGTTTTAAGAATCACAAACACCTTATCTTAAGAAAAATCCCTTTTTACCCCTTGTTTTACTTATTTAAGGAAAATTTTCTTCCCTAAGGAAAATTATCATTATCATGTTTTCCATTGTTCATATCATAATTTTTATATGTGTAAAATTCGGATTGAAACCAAAACCCTATAATCTCATAATTACTTAGATATGAAGCATTCTGTTTTAGACTCCAAATTCTGAATACAAATTTACCTTACGAACTTTCTGATTTCTGACTCTAATTTCTGAATACGAATTCTAGTTATGAACTTTTTGAGTTCGGACTCTAAATTCTGAATACGAATTCAGGATACAAACATTCCGAGTTTTGACTCCGAATTCTGAATACGAATTCTAGTTATGTACATTCTGAGCACTGACTATGAAATCTAAATATGAATTCTGGTTATGATAATTATGAGTTCGGTCTTCGAATTCCGAATACGAATTCTAGTTACAAACTTTTCTAATTTCTGACTCTGAGTTCCTTTAATACAAACTATAAACACCTCTGAGTTCTGACTCCGAATTCTCATGAAATATGACTCTGAACATTGTATATTCTGGTTCTGAATTCTTATGAATCCAAATTCCGAATTTCCTTGAAATTATGTCTCCGAAATTCTATAGAGTTCAGGTTAATAATTTCTAGAAAATAGAATCTGAATATCCTTGTATTATAGACTTCGAAATCAATTTTAGTTAGACTCCAAACATTCATTTTCTTACATTACGAATATGAGACTTTAGTTATGCATACACTTATTTTTTATAAAATGATGCAATGATTTTTGTTACTCATTAACCATTATTTGAGTGACACATGTACTGGTCCCTTCGAAATTCAAGGCAAAATATGACCGTTGGAGGAGGGAGCCGACCATTGAAGCCGTGCCTATAATTAAGAGCTCATTTGAAAGTACTCACAACTTTACTGAACTTTGAAAACTATGCTTACATGATGTTGAAGTGATTTCTAGAGAGATAGGCTCTTTTAAACTCTCAGGATTCGTGTAGAAAGTTTTAACGGCCTGTTTAAACTTTTCATCGTGAATATTTTCTTAGTGTAGAGGTACGATTTCCTTGAAATCAGAGACTTCAGGTTGTGAAGTCAGAGGTGCCGATTTCTTTAACAATCGAGGGATTGCCGGGACAAGAAGACAGATACTGATCTATGGATTGATGGGTTACCTAGGTTTGGGTAATACATACTTTCTTGAAAGTATAAATCAAGGGACCTTTTATCTAGGGTTGTTGGATGCCCTTCTATTTGGGTTAAAAGAGTTACTACTTGTTACATGAAGTATTTCTATTTTGTTTTCTGTTGTACTTTTAGTTTTTGAGGAAAGTATAATCTTTATATACTTCTTTAGATGTGTACACTTATTATATAGGATTTTATATTCTTTAAGGAAGAATCTTAGTTGTTGTAAATTTTTTTTATGTTTCATTTCCATAATCAATTTTTCGGAATCATGAATGTTATTAGGGCTTAGAGGTGTTTTAAATTTTTGTTATGCAAAAAATTTCCTTAGGGATTTTGAAAGTATACAATTCACCCCCCTCTTGTATTTGAGCATCACATTTATACATATTTGATCCAACATAACATGACATAAATATGAGTAAAATAGAAATTTTTTCACATTCTCATATTCCCATGATTTTTAAAAGGTTGGCATTTTCAGAATTATGAAAAAATTTCATAAACATTGGATATTTTAGACATTGATTTTTTGTCAAAAAGGAAATTAATTTTACACCCATATTTCACTCATGACACTATTTATTCTTTTAAGTTGAGTTTAAAGTGTAATGTTAGTCATTTATGTAATTCCTACTCACTCTTTGATCTTGTAAAAAGAACTTGAAAATGTGGAATGAGAATTTAAAGATTCGTAAATTATATAAAAATAAATAAAACCCATTAGTCAAATTAAAAACATGAAAATTCATGAAAATGATAAAATTTCCCACAATAAATATTTTCATAGATTAATAAAGAATTTGAAAATGTAAAAAAAATAATTGGTTGGGGAAAATATTTGAAACCCATTAGAAATCACACAAAAAACATAATGTAATCTCAAGGAAAATGATAACTCTGTCATAATTTCATTTACAAACAAACCTTTCACATTTATAAGTCTGAAAATATTTTTTCCCTTATAAAATCCGGGCATTTCCATATAAACCCTAATTAAAAATGAAATTGGTTTATTGGAGCATCATATTCTTAACATGTGATCATTCATATTTAAATGTATTTGGAATAACTAAATAAAAGTTTATTAAAAAGGAATAACTAACTAGGTTATATCCCTTATTTTTCATTCAAAGGATATATTATTATCCACTGCATTGGAGAGCTATATCACAACCAAACATCATCACGAGATATATCATGCTCTCTCATCATCATCTATAATTTTCAAGTACCATATCATGAATTAATTTTTTTAACATTACCATTTTTTTAACATAAAACCCATCAATAAATAAATTAAAACAGAAATAAAATTACATTTCATCTATATATTATGTTGTAGATAAATATCAATTTTTTTCGAAAACTCATGAGGTAAACAATATTAAAAAAATGAATATATTTATGTTTGAAAAACCATTAAATAATTTAGTATATTATTTATAACTAACAAGTACTATGATATTGGGAAAAAAATCTCAATTTTTATATGAAAAAATTATTTTATCAAATGTGAATCATGTTTAAAATAATATGTACAGAAAACATTGAAAAATTAATTATTAAAAATTTTAAAAGAAAGAAGAAAATAGTAGAAAATGTACTTAAGAAGAATATAATTAATAAATAATAAAATTATTTAAAATTTAAAAATAATATATATATAGAGTAATAAGAGATGGAAAAAATATTTAATCTCCAGTTTATAATGAAAAATCTCATACAATAAGATTTAACATGCTTAAAATATTATCTAAATCCTCATCGTTGGATAACAATAATAAAGCCCAAATTATTAAAAATTAGATTTGTCTTCAGATAAATTTACATTATATTGTGTATTTAATTTTATGCTACAACAAGTTAATATTTTATTACACGCAACATTAAACTTATCTTGTGTTATATGTGACACTGAGTTTAAATAAAACATTACATATTATTAAAATATTATAGTTATCACCAATCTATTAAAATAGAGGGTAGGAAAAGTATTAAATAGATTATTAATATATAGCGTATTAATTTTTATTGAAATAAATATTTGGTAACCAATTATTTATAAATTAAGGTAAGAAAAATTTTCAAATAATGAAATTAATTTTTTAGAAAATAAATTTCAATGGACAAACATAATTTACCACAATAAATTAAAAAACTATTATTATGAATGATTTTAGTGAAAGTTAGATGTTATCTATTAAAATAGCTATTTCATTTTCATTTTTTATGTTTTATAGGTAATATATAAGAAGTAATCCAATTTTACCCATAAAATATGTATTTTTATAAAAGGAAACTTCACTGACTTCTAATAAAACACTTATTTCAAAACTAATTTTTAGATTATATATATACATTATTGGATAAAATAAACTATATTTATTGAAATATTAATATCAAAAATATCTAATGCTGAATTTTTGAAATTTTTTGAGAGGTTTCATTTTTTAATGAATAGTAAAAATACTAAATTTTACTTGAAAATCCCCACTTATGATCGAATTATTTAAAACATAAATTATATTTTATGTTATTTTAAGGTATAATTAGTTAAATAATTTTTCAATTAATAAAATTTGGATCACCTGAATCAATTTCATATTTAAATTCTATACACAAACATTATAAACTTTTGAACATATTCACTTTTAAACCCATTTTTCTCATCATGTCTGCAGGACTAATTTTAATTTAATTTTTTCCATTTATGTTATTTTAATTTGGAAAAATTATTAAATAGGTTTAATTAGAATAATTTTAATTTATAATAATCCTAAAATAATTTTTTACCATAAGTATTCGTTAAAACAGTTAGAATTAATTAAAGTGATTAAAGAAAAAAACGACATTACATTGGGTTTTAACTTAAGATATAAGGTGTATAAATGACAAAAAACTTATCCACAACCCATTTTATGAAAATATTTAGACCTTTTTGAAATTATTAAAGAATTTTATGTGTTATGTGACACTTTTCTATGAAATTAACCCATAAAATAAGATAAGTTAAAAAATGAAAAAATGCACCTTTCATCCTTTTAATTTCTATAAACATTAGAATAGGGAATAAATACATATATTTGGATATAAATATTATTTTGTAAGATAAATGAATTTTTTATCATGATAATTTATTTTAAAATTTCATGGATGATATAATTTCATTAAACACATAAGAAACACCAACGTAGGATTATTTATTTAATAATTAAATAAATCAAATGATTCTAAAAACATTAAAAGTGCTGTAAATTGAATGAATTATTTTTTGAACTTATTTTTTATATGTATATATCATGTTTATTTTTTTACATAATGTGTTCTATTTACATTTTTTATTCATATTTTTTAAATTAAATTAAATGTGTAATGTCAAAATTGACATTAATTTATTTTTATAATAATTGATCTTTTATAAATTGATTTAAAATTACTAAAAATCATATTTTATGAAAATTTATTTTTAAATACTAAAAAATATTATTTATTTTCCATTAATGTAGAAATATTTCTATTATAATGAATATATTTACCATTTAATAGTTACAACATTGTTAGAGAGTTTATGGTTTAAGCGGTGTTTTTGTACATCACATACACTTGTGTTAAATGTAATTTACAATGCCGATGGGTTTTATAATTTATAAATTAGATATAATATATAGAACCAGTCAGTCCAAATTATCTAATAATACTCAGATTACATTTTTCTTAATTGATAGGTAACATTGGTTAGAAAACTAGTTACCATAATAAATAAGTAGTAAAATAAAGAAACATAAGAGTTAATATACAAAATGTTTAAAACATAGGAATAAATGTTTTTTTAGATTTATGTAGATCATATTATCCCTACACAAATTTAATTATCTATTTTTTTAACAAATATAGACATGATTGACCTTCCAATTGTGAATAGTTTTGAGTATTAACAAGAATAAAACTCATCCTCAATTATAAAAGGCCACTCACTTTCCACCATTTTTCACAAATATCAATTCATTTTTCTCGACCAAAACCTGAAAATTACTTCGAAACATTCCTCCCATAATACTATAATAATTATTTTAATCATAAATAAAGGCATTCAAGGTTTTATTTCAAACCTATGGAGGATACCAGAAGAATAGGTAATGTTCTTTTAAAATATTTTTTATTTTATTTCCTTCTCCACCCCCTTTAATGGTTTTTATATATTTATTATATAATGAAATAATTATCATATATTTACATATTTGTTTTTTTATAAAGTTATTACCAAAAAACACACAAACTTTAATAAAATGGGTTAAGAAAGCATCATTTCTGTGTTTGGTGGACTACCTCGTTGTGAACAACTGTCATATGTTTTTTCAATTAACACCTTTCCTGGTTTGGAATAATGATAGAAATATTATTTATAATATATATATATATATATATTATTTTTATGATGTTATTATGATTTTTTTATTATATCACACATACCTTCCAGATTTCCTTTTTGTGTGGATATTATAAATTAGTTCGTGTGTATGAGATACTGCTACCTTACGAAGCGATGTGGCTCATAGATGCTATAAATGGAATTTATTAAAGATAGATTCTAAAAAATATTTGATATATATGACATAATAATTATACCTTAATGATAATATATATATATATATATATATATTTCAACTACTTTTGTTTCTTACAATACAACAAAAAAATTGAAACAACGTTCATGCATACGTACGCCCGATTGACTTTATGAACGATGTATTCCATTTCCTATCAAAAATATTTTATGAAAAAATAAAAATAAAAATATATTTTATATATTGGATATTTATAACATGTTTTACATTATAGAGATAATTAAACAATTACTATGTTAGAGGACAAAAATGATAAGTCAAAGAAAGTACGAAAACAAAGATGTTACTACTTGAAATGTATCTTTAACATGGAATTGGTAATAAATGGGTAACAAAAGTTAATAAAAATTATTTTTTGTTATTATATATATGAATATGGTTCTATTATACATGTATAATGAACATAAATGTATTATACGTGAATTTTTGACGATTATGGAAAGAGTCAATACTTAAGGTCAGGGAATTCAATCTCAATTTTGACATTTGTGAGACACATGATATATTCACCACATATTGATCAAATGTGGTGTATATAATAACTATGAATTTATATTATAATTATCATAACAATTATTATAGGTATTTCCCTATCATTTTTAGTATATTCCTTTCATGGGGACTACATTTCAATAGTTACTGAATCAGTAATATAATTTCATCTCAATATTCCTTCGTTGAGACGTACATTATGTTATTAACTAATATTCTTTCAAAATGTATATATTATAAGGTCCCATTATTAAAAATTTCATATTAAATTAATTCTACCATAATTAACAATCATACATTCCTAAATATATATTCAGTATAGAGTTTTAGAGAATTAGGTTATAATTCTTAAAAACATCAAAAAATCATTCAAAGTGGATAATACTAAAATGGTTTAAATTTATTCCATTATTAAAATATATTTAAGAAAATATGAATTCATACCTTGAAAAATATGGTCAACATTCAAAATGGATTGTTTTTTTCCATGAAAAATTTCTAAACCCTGTGAAAAACATTTCAAAACACCAGACGATCACAAAAATCTCATTAAGGGACAAAAAATTAGGTAAAAAACTTTTAGTCAATGAATACATTTAAATATATGAAATAATTTTCAGAAATATATAATTCTCACCCATAAATTATCATATACTTTGTGAAAACATGATATTTCTATAAAACATATAAAACAAAAATGAACCATTTAGGGAACCTGGGTCCTCATTTTATTGCCATGATTACATATGATTGTTACCCCTACAACAACCCATACTTTGCATACATTTTTATTACATCATAATTGAAGCACACTTATTAAAACATATAACCAAACCATGAATGGACCGTATAGGTATATTGTCTTTAGAAACTGGGAAACATAAACAACTAGTTCATAAATCATCTACGTTGTCTCCCATTTATTTCATCATATCTAGAGTCCCTTTTGGAATATTCTACTTAGTACCCTTTTTCATGACCTGGGGAAAGAAAACATACAAAGGGGTGACCTCAAATGCTCAGTAAGGGTAAAAAAAAGAAATATCAATCACATAATATTCATAAGAACATAACATTTTGGAAAAGTTGACCTACAAAAGAGTTCATAATGTCATAACCTGGGATATATCATAGTGGTGAAATGTAATCCCAAATAATCATAACATAAAAAATGAAACTTTGTGGAATACACACATAATCACAGTGAATAATTTCTTGTTATTCAAGACTCATTTCTAAGACTATCTTAGCGGACAAAGTCCATTTCTGAACCGAGTTCACTCCTCATTTCAGTCCTGTTTCACTGAACTGGTTTAACCTGTCGTTCCATCCACGTCTATCTCATGAGATATAAATATTTACCCAATTCATTGGAGGGAGATATAGGTCCCACGCATATTATAATGACTCCATTATTATGTGTGCCATAAAATCAAAAAAAATCATACATCATTGCATAACCCATGTAAAAAAATGGGATTCTTAAACATCATGACATCATAAACAATTCATATAAGATAAAGGAATTCATAAAAATAATTCCATCACAAAATAATGAATTTAATTTAATAATAGGGATAGAAACAAAACCATATATTATCTTAGATGGAAAATAATTTTTATGAAACACTTGAACTCCATTCTTGAGGAAAATATCCTTTCTACTTCAAAAACATTTCTCCTTTCTTAACATGTCATACAATTTTAAAATAAAAGAAGTTGATTAAAAATAAACATGAAAACTTTTAAAGGAATATTCATGGAAAAAATTTTCTATGAATCCATTCATATCGTACATGTTAAAAAAACATTCTTCTCGTACTTTGGTCAGAAAAGTCAAAAAGTGCCTCGTATGAAAAATGAAAAAAGATTCCTTTCATATCTTTTACTAAAAACTCACCGAAGGGTATAATTGGATTTAAATAATTGTAGGTGGATGGAAATAATATTAAATATTGAGAAAACATGGATTTGGATGATAAATATTCCCCAGTAAATTCTGAAATATAAACAATCTCGGATAAAAATGAGATTGTGAGATTTTCCCTTACCTTAGGTCCGATTTGCTTCGTAAGTGTCTGAACCTCCTCTTCTTTGAAGAGCCTCTTTGAGACCTTCTTTTAGGGCACTAAAATTGGACTTTGAAGAAGACCAGGACCTCTATGATGTTTCTAGGGATGTGGAGAAGAGAATTTGGTAGGGGTTGGTCGAGCTTGAAGGCTCAATGTGGTGTGAGGAAGAGAGGGAGGAGGTGCCCTTTTATAAGGGAGGAGAGGGGCACCTTAGGAAAAATTAAAAATATTATTTTATTATAAAGTCATATTCGGTTTTTAATAGCTCCAAATTGATTTATTTCGAAGATAAGGTGGGGATGGGTCGAAATCCTCTCATCCAATAGAATTTAGACAAGTTTAGGTATCTATTTTAACCTTATCATTAAGATTTAACTATAAGTTTGATAATTTAACTTTTACCGTGTCTTCTTGTTTTCTTACACTATAAGGTTAATAAACATGCAATAACAAGCTACAAGAACCCCTAGTTGTTTATTATTAATATATATAACCTTATCTAAGTCATTTGGACGAGCCTTAGATTTTTAGGAATAAAATAACAATTAATAATATAATATTTGTTTTAAAATCTATTTTATGTCAATTTTGACCCTATTTGGTAATTGATTTTTGTGAAAATCATAACAGAATTATTTTTTCAAAAAACGTTACTTAAATCAATACTAACATGTCATATTAACATAAAAAATTATTGTAATGCATAAAAAGTCTCAAATTTCATTTATTTGGGTATTTATAACATCAATTATGTCAATATTTCATTAATAATATAATTACTGCATCATCATTGTGTCATAAATAAATTAAATTATTTAATTTCTAAATATTACAAATAAACTATCATTACGTAGGAAATCTTTTTATCTTTATAATAATATTTATAGTCTAATTTATCTTATGTATAACCCTATATTATAAATGATTTAGTTATTAAACTTTGATTTTAACTATTTTAACCCTTCTTTAAATAAATTAACAATAAATGTCCTAATCTAATCCATGTAGGCCTAAATGGTCATATTTTATTCCTTAGGTTGTTTTTGGACTAATTACACTTTTCCAATTCAATTAGGACATGTGTTAGGGTAATAATAATATCATTTTACCCTTAATTACCCTATTTAATTTTAACAATGGTAAATAGAAGTAAAATGTTACTATTCACCAAAAATTATTTTAATCTCATTGAAAAAATTTTACTTAATGACATCAACTGTGTCTCTCGGATTTTTTAAATTCTATTCACAAAAGCGGTAAAATTTTGTTTTATGTAAATTTTCAAATTCTCCTTGGAGGTGGGTAAAAGACGGTGAAAAGTTCAATAATATTTATATATATCTAAAATTTTTGTAAAATGAATCCAATGAATTGCATTGAACTTATATAGGTATTATGTATCAATTTTGACATAAAATAAATTTAAATAAAATAAATAATTATTTAAATAAAAAGTCGTTTTTTAAATAGTAACCTAGTGTATTCACTATTCATCAAAAATTGAATGTTTTCGGAAAAATACCAAAATTTCACCCTAGGCTAATTTCGATATTCCAAATCCAAAAATGAAGTCCATTTTGAAAAATAAAATTTATGAAATCTAACAAAGTGGTTATTACTATTCATAACGGCTAGTTTTAATAATATTTTAATAGCATATCGTTGTTTAGTGAAACTCGGTATTTCCTACAACGCAAGCTATCGAGGAAGGCCGTGATTGCATGGAAAGAAAGACAAGCTAGTATTGTGTGTAGTGAAGGATTCCAATGATGATAAAAAAAATATTTCTCATAAAAGTCTCGGGTGTTACATTCTACCGCCCTTAAAATGACTTTCGCCCTCAAAATTCATCACTTTGTAACAAACAGATGAGGATACCTCTCACTCATCATATCCTCAAGCTCCCATGTAGCTTCTTCTAATTGGTGGTTCCTCCATAAAACTTTCACCAAGAGAGTGGTCTTGTTCCGTAGGACTTTTTCGCTACGATGCAAAATCTCTATCGGTTGTTCTTCATAAGAAAGATATTCCTCCTACGGTACAACTTCTAAGGTGAGTACATGTGAAGGATCATTTATGTACTTTCTCAAGAGGGATACATGGAACCCATCGTGAACTGAAGAGAGATTCGTTGGATGCTCCAATCGGTAAGAAACTTTCCCAACATGATCCAGTATTTCTAACGGACCGATATACCTAGGGCTCAGATTTCCCTTGTTTCTAAATCTCATTACTCTCTTCCAATGAGATATTTGTAAGAACACTTTATCACCCACTTCAAACTCTAGGTATTTTCTTTGGTTATCGGCATAACGTTTTTGTCGACTCTGAGTTGCTCTTATGTGTTGTTGAATAGATCTGACCTTTTCTACCATCTCATCATCAAGATCATGTCTTAATAGATTTCTTTCCCTAACTTCATCCCAGCAAGTTGGAGTCCTGTATTTATTTCCATAGATAGCTTCATAAGGAGCCATCAGAATACTAGAGTGAAAGCTATTATTATAAGAAAATTCCACCAAAGGTAGGTGTTGATCCCAACCACCTTTGAAATCCATAGAGAAAGCTCTCAAAATATCTTCTAGAGTTTGAATTGTCCTCTCAGACTGACCATCTGTCTGTGGATGATAAGCAGTGCTGAAACTCAACTGTGTATCCAGAGTATGCTGAAGACTTCGCGAGAACGTCGATGTAAATCTTGGATCCCGACAAGATATAATGGAATTTTGTACTCCATGAAATCTTACCACTTCCTTTACATATATCCTGTCAAGCTGATCTAGAGGGAAATCCTCTCTAATAGAAATGAAGTGTGCAGACTTTGTAAGACGATAAACTATGACCCAGATAGCATTATTACCTTTGGATGTTTTAGGAAGTCCAGTGAAAAAGTCCATAGTGATGTTTTACCATTTCTATTCAGGTATGGGTAATGGTTGTAACATCTCTTAGGCTTCTGTCTCTCATATTTAACTTTCTGACAAACCAAGAATCGAGAGACATATTCAGCAACTACTCTTTTCATGCCATCCAACCAGAAGAACTCTTTCAGGTCCCTATACATCTTCGTGCTTCCGAGATGAAAAGAGAATGAAGAACTATGAGCCTCATCCAGCAGCTCCTTCTTTAATTTTGGGATCGGAGGAACAGAAACCCAATTCCTGAACATTATTATCCCATCAAAATGAAGGTTGAATTCAGGAACATTTCGCACATTCTTTTGTAACTCTACATCTTCTTTCTGTGCCTCTTTAATCTTCACATGTTTAGATGGTTGAACATTCATTTGAGAAAGATATAATTTCTCCCCTTCCATTATAATACCAAGATCCATCCATTGTAAATCCATAAATATTGGATCTATTGTGATCCTCATCATGGATAAGCTAGCATAGTCTTGTCGACATAATGCATATGCCACCTTGTTTGCTTTCCCAGGGTGGTAATGAATTGGGCATTCGTAATCCTTAATCAGCTCCAACCATCTTCTTTGGTGCATATTCATCTCCTTTTGTGGGAAAATATACTTTAAACTTTTATGATTAGTATAAATATCACACCTTTCACCATAAAAGTAATGCCTCGAAATATTTAATGCAATGATTACCGGAGCTTACTCCAAATAATGAGTTGGGTAATTTTGATGATGGATTTTCAACTGTCGTGAGGCATTAGCTATCACCATATCATTTTTCCTGAGAACACACCCCAGTACCTTCTTGGATGCATTATTGTAGATCAAAAACCTTTCTCCACTGTAAGGTAGTGTGAACACAGGTGCACTGGCTAACCTTCTTTTTTAGATCTTTGAAATTTTCTTCACATTCCTCCATCCAAACAAACTTAACTCCTTTCCGAGTCAACATTGTGAGTGGGTTAGATAACCTTGAAAAATATTTCACAAAACGTCAGTAATATCCATCCAAACCAAGAAAACTTCGGATCTCAGTTACTGTTGTTGGTCTCGACCATCTTTCTATAACCTCTGTTTTTTCTGGATCCACAGACATCCCCTCTTTTGAGATTATGTGACCCAAAAAAATGGAACTTTTTGAAGCCAAAATTCACACTTGGTAAATTTGGCATAAAGCTTCTCCTTTCTCAGGGTCTTCAATATAATTCTCAAGTGATCTTCATGTTCTTCATTTCTCTTTGAATAGTCAAGAATATCGCCTATAAAGGCTACCAAAAACTGATCAAGATAGTCTCTAAAGACTCTATTCATCAGATCCATTAAGATATCAGGGGAATTAGTAAGACCAAATGGAATCAATATAAATTCATAGTGTCTATACCTTGTACAGAAAGTCGTCTTTGGTATATCCTCACTTTTGACCCTTAATTGATGATACCCTGAATGAAGATCAATCTTGTAAAAGTATTGAGCTCTGTGTAGTTGGTCAAATAAGTCATCAATGCACGAGAGAGGATATTTGTTCTTGATAGTGATCTTGTTAAGTTCTCTATAATCAATGTCGAGTCTCATTGATCCATCTTTCTTCATAACAAACAGAACAGGTGCTCCCCAAGGTGACACACTAGGGAATATGAATCCTTTATCAAGATTCTGTTGGAGTTTTTTTTTCAATTCCTGCAACTCAATTGGGGACATTCTATAAGGTGTCTTTGAAATAGGCAAATCACCCGGTACAACTTCTATTGAAAAATCAACTTCACAATTTGGTGGAAGACCTGATAATTCCTCCGGAAAGACATCATCAAACTCCCGTACAATGGGAATATTCTTAATCGTGAGTTTATCACCAACCATTTGAAATAAATAACATTCATTTAGTGGAATCAAGACCCATAAGATGGAAGAAATTTCCACTTGAAGGTTATGTTCATCCTTGCATCGGTAGACGATCATAGACTGATCTGGAATATGAAATGTGTCTTCCCTTAATTGGCAATTAATATGATCTCCATATAGAGAAAGCCAATCCATGCCAAGAATCACATCAAATTCCACTATAAGAAGGATCAAAATATTTTCACGAAGCACTTTCCCACAATCTTCAATCGGAGAAGAATTATAAACTTTTGATACGACTGTTGTGCCATTAGGGGTTGTCACAGCTAACTCAACATCTAATTATTGAGGTAATACGACGATTACCTTAAAAAATTCTTTAGAAATAAAAGAGTGGGTGGATCCAGAATAAAATAAAACATTTTCTACTTTAGAGTTGATGGTAAGTGTACCTTTCACCACTTCATTATCATACTCCACATCACTGATTGAAATTGCATGTGACTTTCCATTTTCTATAGCCTTAAGAGTTTGTTGGTGTCGATCATCATCAACAACCCTTGGATTGGAGCATTGATTAACATAATTCCCCATTTCCTTGCACTTGTAACATTGAAGTGTAGGAGGTGCACTCTGTGTAGCCTTTTCTTTGTTAGCATCACTAGACACCTTCTTCCCATAATTGCGGAATTCAAATGCCCGATGACCTTCATTTCCACATTTGAAACATTTACTTGTCCCTTTAAGACAACTCCCTCCATGTTTCTTTCCACACTTTGAGCATAAGGGAAAACTCATCTTCTTTTCAGTGTGCTATTTAGATTTTCCTTTGAATTCCATTTTTCTCTTCATATCAAACCCATATGACTGATGGGTTACTCTAATCATCATCTCAACCTTGAGAGCACATCGAACGATTTCCTCAAAACTATTGAAGTCTGTTTTGGCTAACGCCCTTCGAATACCTGGTTTTAAGCCACTAAAGAATCGATCGATCTTATTCTCAGGTTGGATAATAATACCAGAATCATACCTTGCAAGTCTTGTAAAATTTACTTCGTAGGTACCAAAAGATTCATCATCCTTTTGTTTTAGTTCAAGAAACTCCTTCTCCATCTTTTTTAGGATAATACGAGGGAAGTAATTATTGAAAAATAAGTTCTTGAACTCGTCCCATTCCATGGAATCAATTTCATCTCTTTTCCTCGTATTCTTGATAAAATTCAACCATTGATTAGCATCTCCTTCCAAAAGATACACTGATAAGATGAATTTATCATGTTCAGAACATTGAATAATTGAAAATATCTTTTCAGTAGTATTGATCAATTGTTCAGCAACTAATGGATCAGAAGACCCGCTGAATGAAGGTGGACGCTGCCTCATGAAGGATTCAACCGAATGTTGCTCCATACTTTGCTCGTTTGGAAGTCCTGCATGATTCATAGCTTGAGAATGTTTTGTGAGCATGGCTACAAGATTTTTCATTCCATCTCTCATTACGTTTGGTTTCTCTAGGGGACAATTATTGAATTTCTGATCGCATTCCACATTAACACGGTTCCTTCGGGTTCCAGCCATTGACTAAAACCAAGAAGAATAGTGTGAGAAACACTAATTATAATAGGAATAACACATAATCAAGAATAAAATTTCACACTTAAGGTCTTATCATAGGTTTTTCATGGCCATTTTTAAAGCACTATGATCGTGTTCTATGCTTATACATATCCTTAGGGTTCTTACTAAGGCTTTCACATCCTAGTTTCCAAAGGATGACTATACCTTTCCTCTGATACCAAATATAACGACCCATACTTTACATACATTGTTATTAGTTCATAATTTAAGCACACTTATTACCTAATATAACAAAACCATGAAAGTACAGTATAGGTATAGTGTCTTTAGAAACTGGGAAACATAAACAATTGGTTCATAAATCATCTACGTTGTCTCCCATTTATTTCATCATATCTAGAGTCCCTTTTGGCATATTCTACGTAGTACCCTTCTTCCTGACCTGGGGAAAGAAAACATATAAAGAGGTGATCTCAAATGCTCATTAAGGGTAATCAAAAGAAATATCAATCACATCATATTCATAAGAACATAACATTTTGGAAAACATAACATGCAAAAGAGATCATAATGTTATAACATGAGATATATCATAGTGGTGAAATGTAATCCTAAATAATCATAAATTAAAACATGAAACTTTGTGTCATACACACATAATCATAGAGAATCATTTTTATTAGTCAAGACTCATTTCCGAGACTATCTTAGCGGACAAATTCCATTTATAAACCGAGTTCACTCCTCGTTTCAGTCCTGTTTCACTGAACCGGTTTAACCTGCCGTTCTAGCGATGTCTATATCATGAGATATAAATCTTTACCCAATGAATTAGAGGGAGATATATGTCCCACCCATCTCATAATGATACCATTCTTATATGTGCCACAAAATCAAAAAAAATCATACATCATTGCATAACCCATGTAATAAAAATGGGATTCTTAAACATCGTGACATCATAAACAATTCATATAAGACAAAGGAATTCATAAAAATAATTCCATCAAAACATAATACATTCAATGTAATAATATGGATAGAAATAGAACCCTATATTATCTTATATGGAAAATAATTTTGATAAAACACTTGAACTCCAATCTTGAGGAAAATGTCCTTTATACATGAAAAATATTTTTCTTTCCTTAACATGTCTTACAATTTTAAACTAAAAGAAGTTGATTAAAAATAAAATTGAAAACTTGTAAAGGAAGCTTCATGTAAATAATGTTATATGAATCCATTCATGTCGTATAAGTTAAAAAACATTCTTCACACACTTCGGTTGTAATAGTCAAAAAGTGCCTTGTATGAAAAACGAAAAAATATTCCTTTCACATCTTTTACTAAAAACTCACCGAAGGGTTAAATTGGATTTTAAAAAATGTAGCTGGATGGAAATAATATTACATATTGAGGAAACATGGATGTGGATGATAAATATTCCCCATTAAATTCTGATGTATAAACAATCATGGATAAAAATGATATTGTGAGATTTTCCCTTACCTTAGGTCCGATTTGCTTCATAAGTGTTCGAACCTCCTCTTCTTTGAAGCGCCTCTTTGAGACCTCCTTTTAGGGCACTAAAATTGGCCTTTGAAGAATACCAGGACCTCTAGGATTTTTCTTGGGAAGTGGAGAAGAGAATTTTGTAGGGGTTGGCCGAGCATGAAGGCTGAAAGTGGTGTGAGGAAGAGAGGGAGGAGGTTCCCTTTTATAAGGGAGGAGAGGGGAACCTTAGGAAAAACTAAAAATATTATTTAATTATAAAGTCATATTCTGTTGTAAATATCTAAAAATTGATTTATTTCGATGCTAAGTTGGTGATGGGTCTAAATCCTCGCATCCAATATAATTTAGACAACTTCAGGTATCTATTTTAACCTTATCATCTAGATTTAACTTTAAGTTAGTTAATTTAACTTTTACCGGGTCTTCTTGTTTTCTTACCCTATAAGGTTAATAAACTTACTATAACAAGAAAAGAGAACCCCAAATTGTTTATTATTAATATATATAACTTTATATAATTAATTGGTCAAACCATAGATTTTTAGGAATAAAATAACAATTAATAATATAATATTTGTTTTAAAAACTATTTTATGTCAATTTTGACACTATTTGGTAATTGATTTTTGTGAAAATCATAACAGAATGATTAGTTCAAAAAAAGTTAATTAAATTAATACTAACATGTCATATTAACATAGAAAATTATTGTAATTCATAAAAAGTCTCAAATTACATTTATTTGGGTATTTATATCATCAATTATGTCAATATTTCATTAATAATATAATTAATGCATCATCAATGTGTCATAAATAAATTAAATTATTTAATGTCTAAAAATTTAAAAAAAATATCATTATGTAGGAACTCTTTTTATATTTCTAATTAATATTTATATTCGAATTTAGCTAATGTATAACCCTATATTAAAAATGATTTAGTTATTAAACTTTGATTATAACTATTTTAATCCTTCTTTAAATAAATTAATAATAAATGTCCTAATCTAATCAATGTGGTCATAAATAGTCATATTTTAATCCTAAGGTTTTTGTTGGTCGAATTACACTTATCCAATAGAATTAGGACATGTGTTAAGGTAATAATAATATCATTTTTACCCTTAATTACCCTATTTACTTTTAACTGTGGTAAATAAAAGTAAAAAGTTACTATTCATCAAAAATTATTTTCATCTCATTGAACCACATTTTACTTACTAACATCAACCATGTCTCTCGGAATTTTGAAATTCCTTTCACAAAAGCGGTAAAATTAAGTTTTATGTAAATTTTCAAATTCTCCCAGGAGGTGGGTAAAGGACAGTGAATAGTTCAATAAAATTTTTGTACATCTAAAAATATTATAAAATTACTCCAATGAATTGCATTGAACTTATACAGGTATTATGTATCAATTTTTACCTAAAATAAATTTAAATAATATAAATAATTATTTAAATAAGAAGTCGGTTTTTAAATAGTAACCTAGTGTTTTCACTATTCATCAAAAATTGAAAGTTTTCAAAAAAATACCAAAATTTCACCCTAGGCTAATTTCGATATTCTGAATCTAAAAATGAAGTCCATTTTGAAAAATAAAATTTTTATAATTTCAAAAAGTGGTTATTACTATTCATAACGGATATTTTTAATAATATTTTAATAGTGTATTGTTGTTTAGTGAAACTCGGTATTGCGTACAACACAAGCTATCGAGAAAGGCCACAATTACGTGTGAAGCAAGCCAAGCTAGTGTTGTGTGTAGTGAAAGATTACTTTGATGATAAAAACAAAATATTTCTCATAAAAGTATCGGTTGTTACAACCCCCACTTATAAATTATGATTCCTAACCATAATGGTCACCTTAAAATGAAAACCTCACAACTACTTAATGATGAAACCATCTGAGTTACACTTAGAATAACTATTACGATCAACTTACTATATAAACATACTCAACGCATGGGAGGGAATTCACATATCCAATGTTAATTATAAAAAATTCCCAAGAACCAGAACATAATCCTAAAACATTAGTACTTTCATAATAAAATAATAACTTTTGAATTTTGTATAAATAAGATTTTTAAAGATGATTATTTTAGAAAACTCCCATACCTAAAGGTTGACTTTCTTCAAACTTGTTCAAACCTCCTGTACAATTGTTTAATGTGTGAATTTAATATATTATAGAAAAATATTAATATTTTAAATACCTTATATGATAATTTTGATTCATATTTCCAACCATTTGTTACTAATATTTTTTTATTTTGATTTTTTCAGTTTAATTTATTTTAGGGATTCCATGGTATGTTTATTATGGATTTTCATTTCAAATGGATGAAGAAATACAAAAGTGGAAGGAAATGGTATAAATATGTTTCCATAATTATAAATGATTCCATATATAATTTTATTTTCAGATATTAGGAAGATTTATTTGATAAAACATTAATGAAAAAAATTTAGTTTATTTTTGGGGGATTTTTCCAACCATCACAGACTAGTTTTGTTTTATTTAATGTTATATACTTAAATTAGTTATAGAACATTAATCAAGTTATAATATAAATATTAAAATATTTTATAACCTTAAAAAATTATTTTATTACCATACTTAAAGGCCTTAAGGGAAAATAAAAATTCATCATCCACGAAGGTGGTGAATCGACACGTCGCATAAGATGCTATTATTTTCTAGAATAAGAGGTTAAGAGGTTTAATGATGGATATTCCATTATCAAAATAAAATTATTGTATATGCATGATACTAGATTTATCAAGTCACATTGATGAAGGGGGGTCAGAAGATAATAAGAAATGCCAATTAATTGAAAATAAATGAAAATGAAAGAGGATTTTACTTCTTTAATTTATCTCCTTGAGAACCTCCTTAGGTATATTTGACTAGTTGTTTTTTAGACCAAAGCCTCCGGGGCATAAGGAGTTTGATTGATAAGTCTATTGAGTTGAATTTAGAAAATCATCAAAAAAATTTAGGTGTGAGAAGAAGAGGTGGTGAGGGGTGGTATTTATAGTTGATGAGAGGGGTGTTTTTTTAAAAATTTTATTCATTAGTTTAATATTTCGTCTCAAGAATAAGAATAATATTAGAATTATCAATAAAAATATTAAAGTTTCTATGTGGAGTTCTAAATTTTGGTGATTATATCAGAAAGGACTCAAGGAATAGTGTATTTAATCTATAATGTATATTTTCCTTTAGGTTCTATATATTACTATTTACCTAAAAATCATGTGTCAAAAACCAACCCGAGTTGACTCTGAACCGGTCAACTAGGCCAGCCCGTGACAATTATCGATTGGTGTTTGAAATCCTCCCGAGATGGATACAAGCACCGAGGGCATAAATAGAGTACAAAAGGGAACAATTCCTCCCAAATATAAAAAATTAAACAAACATCAAAAAGAAATAGACAACCCCAATTACATTTTCATAAAAATTGAACTGAACATTATTTGTACAAGAAACAAAAAGTAAAACTAAATCAACAACTCAACTAAGAAATCCTGACAACCAACTAACTCCATATTAACCATCTGGTCACTCTCCAACAATATGATCACACATCGCCCAAGGTGATCAAACTCGAGCTAAAACCAACACAAGGGAAAAAGAAGAAGACTATCGGCGTGAGTATTAAAACGCAGTAGGTTATCCTGATATTCTTTTCCCAGTGAAATTCCCTCAAAATTAAATAAACATTAATTGAAAATTTTAAATATAATATATAAAAGTATGTTTTCCAAATGAGGTTCCATTCTATAATAATTATTAGACCAAAATCATGCAAGTTTTATAAAAAATAATTATAGTAACAATTTTTCAAAGTGGTGCAACTTAAAAATGAATATAGTTTTAAAGAAGGATGATTTAGAGAAGGTAAAAATTTTAAATATGACACACACACTACTTAATTTACCAACTATGAACATGGTATGCCAACGATGATTAAAAAATAGCCAATGAGAACAACTCTCGGGAACACTAATAGGAACTAGTTTGTTGTGGGCCCCAGGTACCTCGTTTCTCGGTGTAAAAGTAACCATAATGAATATCCATTATCAGGCAGATGAGCTAGTAGTAGGATAATCATATATAACCTAGTGGTCCCCAACATCATCATCATTATTGTTTAGTTTGTGTTGTCATCGTCAAAATTTCTATGTGAAACAGGGACACAACCCCTCTCGATCACTAGCCTACTAGTACATGTCCGCCCAACCTAATACCCGAGTTTTCCCTTTTTGTGCTCAAAAAATTTAAATATCTAGAAAATACAATTTTCTCAGGAATATTCAATTTACCAAACCCAAAAACATCATAAAATACATACACATGTCACACATTCCTTTTACAAATAAATAAACCACCGAAATTTTTCATTAAATAATTTTAAGATGTATAATGAGGCTTTGTACATAAAATCCATTAAAAAAATGATATTTTGAGTACAAAAACCCATCAATACCATATAGAAATATATTTGGTAGCCCCAAAACCAATAAATAAATCAATTTTATGGACAATAAAATGACCCCAAAAGATAGAACATGAAATACACATGGAAACCTTTTTTACAAGAAAATCAAATGCCAAACGGGCCTTTAAGCCTTTCTCAAAACTAACATTTGAAAATGGTATGTATAAAAATACTATTGAAGAAGTGTATAAACTCAATTTAAAACATTATTAAACACTCATAAATACCTTAAAAATATCAGTTTGTATATTCAATACACAAACATTGTCATAAGGATGAGAAACAGACCATTTTCCGGCAACTCGGGCGAAAACATGTAGTAAAACAAAACAAAATTGCTATTAAAACCAAATAAAAATTGAAAAGACATATAATGAACCAAAATACCATTCTAAATTCTTCCAATTCATTTATAAGTAAAAATAATAATTTTTCAATCACACTTAAAACTTAGAAGCTAACCTGGAAATTTACAGAACATATGACATGCACTTTTAAACAAAATAATTTATTTTAAGCACCTGAAAAGGAATAAAACACCAATTGCATCCCACTTTTTGTTCAAGATACTTATAAATTTTCAAAATACTATAAATCTGGTTCTAAACTTTAAAAACCTAGTGCGAATGATAACAAAACATTTAAATAAACACTTTGTCGTCACTTTTATGACAACACAACTATATTTTTCAAAAAACAAGGCTAAAAAAAATGTTTTTCACACTAGGAAAATTATCCAAATGATGAAAAAAATAATAAACAAATATATAATGTGTGAAAAATAATACAATTATGAAGCATAATTGATAATATATTCTGAAATGGATATCCTACTCCAAATCCTTGGCCTAATGGAAACACACACCCGATATCACCATACAAGTGTTTCTAATACCTAAATCTATGAATACCAGCCCCAAAAGAATTAAAACCCCTTAAAAATAATTGGATAACATAACCCTATGTCTATAATTACAATTAGAGAATTTAAAACCATGAAATAATGAAAGGATGAGGAAGATGGAGGAGAAATGAGAAGGAATCTCACATTCGAAACTAGAAAACTCTTTGTCTTCCCTTTGATATGAACCCATAGAGAAAATAAAATGTATTGAAACTCTTTGGAAGGGATACTATGGTCTGTAAGAAATTGGGAAAGAAGATTTGTGGAATCAGGAGTATGAATTGAATGATTTATGAATGAGACAGATTTCCTTTTGAAAATACGAGTGAATAGAGAAATATTGAGAGGTCTTTTACTAATTCCAGAAAAATATGAGCTCCAAAGGGGAAAAATGGAACATAGGGGCGCGCCTAGGGTTCTTGGACTATTGTGGGAGTTTTAAGCACTAATAATGATAAAACATTGTATATGATATAAAATTAAAAAATTATTTTTTAAAATATGAAATGTGCCCACGGGTTGGCCCAATACCTTAATAAATAACCCCAATTAACCATGTTAATGAATTTTTAAGGGGTCGAAGATGATATTTTGGTTTGAAAATGTATGTTTAGGCCAAGTAGAAAGTGTAATGAGTGAAAAATTAATTATTTATAAAGGAAACAATTTTTTTTAGATTTGGAAATGAGCTCATGGTTGGACCAAATCATGAAGTAACCACCCTTTTCTCCAAAACCCCCTAACAAGCTATGGGTCACCCCTGGTAGGATTATTAGAAATATATGGAATTTCAGAAATAAAAATTAATCTCACCAAAAACTCAATAAAATTATAGAAATTTATAATAAACCAGATCACATCCAAGACCTGAAAAGAAAAAAACTAGGTGTGACAATTCTCCCCACCATTAATGCTTTTCTCCCCCGAAAAGCCATATGACTTTACAAATGAAAAAAACCCCTAGGGATCCTAACCAAATTGATAAAAACTCTCAAGAAAAGGAAATATAATTTCTGATCAATGGAACTTAATCCTATTCCCCAAAAAAACACCAACTCACAACCACTTCTTTAGAATCAACAGAATGATCAAGCCACTACCTCTACAACCAATCCAAGAACCAAATTGTCAGGCCTCCTCCCAATGAACCCAATGATCAACCAAACTAAATTTTACTAAATAAATCCAATTATTTGGGTGTGGGAGGATGGGACTGTCTCCCCACCATTAAATCACAAATACAATCCAACGAATCCTTAATAGAAATATCTTCAAGACTTGCAGTGGGTGTCCAAACCATTAAAGACCAACTAGAAATGAAAAAATGAATTAAACATGAATTAGAATTGGGGATCACTAGTATAGGCCCACCAAAACACTCCCACAACCTGAAAACCCATGTTAAGAGGGTTACAAAAAGAACATCTAAACAACCCACTCCCAAACGGAGGGGACAAGAACTGGGCCCACACTTACTGCATGGATCCAACCTTCCACAACTTAGGAATGGGAGGGAAAGGGAACAAATAATTTGGCCATTAAAACCACAAAAGAGACAAAGGAACATCCCAACACTCTCCACCAACAAATACGTAAAAACAAGACCAGGCCTGATTTACACAGGTGGTCCACACATGGACATTGATCATAAACCCACATTAGTAAAGGCATATCTATTGAACCTGTGTGGGGGGAAAGTCCACAAATCTTGTTGTGACAAAAGAAAATTTACAGTTATGAGGAACCAAAATAGAGTGGAAATAACCTTATGAAAATGGTGGAGTCATGAGCCTCTTAGAGCTCTCTACACCAATATATATTTCCTGACTGTGTGACAATCTTCACTCTGAGGCCTATGGCTGGGTCCCTAATTCCTGAAGCATCTGATACACCGCTATTAGGTGATAAGGATCATACCACTAAAAAAACTCACTTACTCAACAACAACCCTTAATATAAAAAGGAACTCATAGATATATAAAAAATTTCTCCCTCACTCCAAACGAGGATAAGAATAGACAAGGAATTTATCGAAACACATCAACATCACCGAACACAACTTCTTGGTATGAAAGAATTACCATGACCTGGAAGCACATTAAATCAATCCCAAAAATCTCTCTATTCCAAAAAAATAGGCCAATGCATCATCTGAAGAGGTGAATATTACATTTGAATTGAATCCCTAGGTTGATCAAAAGGACGGTTTTCCAATGGAGAACTATCCATTGGAACATCATAACATACAACACATATTTAGAGACCCACTAAACATTACTCCAAAATCAAGACACACACAAGATCCCATCTGACGACACAAAAAGAGTATGACTTCTAGATCACAAGGAATCATACTGAATAAACAACTCTTTAAAGACATAGAAAAAATCTAGCCACAAAACCATCAGTTTATAAAAAAATTCCATAATCTTTCAGCTCAAAACAATTTTGAAAAAAAAATATAACTTAGTTTATTTCCACAATTTCTAATGGTGTTTCATCAAGTCTCACTCGCATTCACATTTCTATGCCACCCCAGGCCCCAAACCACCATTCCATATATTCCATCCTTCCAGGTATCAATAAAACCATGCATGTGAGAACACAATAAAACACCAAAGGCTAAAACAAAATTAAATCACTCCAAAAATCATGTACCTTCCAAAGGAACAATAACTATCAAGTAAAAATCCTTTTCATATTTCAAAAAACAAACCAAACTTTAGAAAGAACTATTTTCTTTGAAACCTACCCTTTTTAATTTTTATAACTTTCGAAACAACCAAGCTACTCCAAAAAACCCCTTACCATTTTCAAAAATTCATAAAGGTATCTTTTAATAATCTGATGACCATTGAGAACAATACCATTCCTAGGATGACCCTAACCACTAAAAACCAATTTTGAAAACCAATTCATCAGATTCAAACACTTTTCAACATCCCAAAACACCACATTTAAAACAAATATTCAATATCTCTTTAAAATGGTTCACACATTCAATACAATTTATTATAAAAAATGGCTTTTTTAGATTAGGGATAATCCAATCCTGTTAAATCATTTCCACTTCCTCCAAAAAAAATTCGTTTCACAAAAACACAACCTTCCAAAAACCATTATTATATTTTATATATGAAAACCTCTTTTTCAACTTTTAAAAATCCAATCCTTCTTTGAAAAACCATTTACACAATTTGCACATAAGGATTTTAAAAAAAATCAAAATTTAATAAAGGTCCAAGAGACCATCAAAATGAAATTCGTGTCGGTGGGTGACATGACCATATTGTAGGCAGCCATATGTCAAATAGAGAATAAACACAGAGGGAATTATCAAGATCATGCACTAGCTTCACATGGCTTTCTATGCCCTAAAAGCTCACATAGGCCATTAGTCAGACTCCCCTTGTCATATCCCAACAGAAACAATCAACATGAATAAAGGACACTAATAAAACCGGACATCCTATGGAAACCTGAGGATTAGAATGAGAAAAGGATCATGAGGATGTTTTGTAAATTACCCCTAAAGTACTAATAATACTACTCCATCTTCCTTGACATCCCCCAAATAATAAGGGAGCTCTCAAAAGAAAGGTTAGCTAAGTGCAAACCTTTTTTGATACCATTTTTTTAAAAAACCATCCCTGTTCATCATTGAAATTTTGTGTTCTGGACCAAAATTCATTATGATACATTTAATATAAAGGATCCCATGACTCTTTCGGCCATCTAGTGGCTCAATCGACCTGATATGTCTAGCACACCGAATCTGCAAAAAGTTAAAAGTGATGTTTTGTGGTCTGTCCATATCTCGGGATCTATGAGTCCAAATTGTGCCAAACACTCATTGGAGACACAAAATAGGTAAGGAAATAACTTTGGTGTTTTTTAAAAGTGAAATAAGGTTTTCTAGATGTCCAAACCCATGTTAAAAGTTGTTTTATGAAATATGTGTACTCAAAACCACCTCCCCATTTTCATATAAAATGATACCTTGGGATCCCCATTTGTAAGTTCATAACATGAGCTAAGCACAGACATTTTGGAGTCTTATAGAAGTATCTTCATCATACTAGAAGTTTTGGAGTCCCCTATCCTTATATGGGTATCAAGGATGAAGAAGGATTTCTTCCTGATCCTCCTCGTCCTCTCGATGGTGAGATAAACGGTGGACGATAATTTCGAGGGAGCTACACAAACTTGGGAGGGAGTTTCATCATATGTCTTTCTAATAGTTTTTTATAATTTATGTGTTTACTATTTCAATTATTTTTTATCTTGCCATGCTCCTCCCCTGATTACATTTCATTTGATCTAATTAAGTGGAACACATTTTATTTCAACACCGATTTGGTTTGGATAACAAGTGGGAATCTTGGGATGTTTTGATTGTACAATATAATAATCATGATTATCTCACACATATATAAGATTTAATTCTACTTTGTTAGACCATTAATTCTATGTTTGAAAACCAAATCTTGGAAACATGATTATTGGGTTTAGAGGTTGTTCTTTAAGCATCATTTGAAGAGGCAAGTGGGGAGTCAAGATCTTGAAAACCTTCAACAAAAGAATTAAACAAAACCATGTTAAATTTTCAAAATAATGAACAATCAAATATGAGTTCTGAAATTGAAATGATTCTCTTCTCTCATAATTATTAATACACCACCTATATTTATAGACTATTTAACTCTATAATTAAGGAATTTACTTAAAATATCTTTTCAAAACCTCCCCCCACTTTTACTAGATCTAATTAAAAATAAATACTCAAAACCTATCAATGCTCCTTGAGAGATGACCTAGAGTCTACCCCAGACTATAAATAAACCGTAAAAATATAATCAATTTGATGTGTCATGATAGCACAATCCAATTTTTGTGCTGTTGTCGGGGAGCGCTTTTGTTTTAGTTCGTGTTTTTGATAATTTTACCTGTAAATTTTTTGAATGTTCGTTAGTTTTGCCATCTACATTTACATTTATTTTAGTGTTATAATTTATTTCATGTGTAGGTTTTGTGTCTGAAGAATTCTAATACGGGAGAATAACAATCTTTCGAACCTGAATCGGAGAGGATCCTACATCAGTGACCCCGAGATACACAAGAGGAACCTTTGAAGGAGGATGCAAAAAACATCAACAGTCATCATGATACATTTTCTTCTTGATTGTAAACCCACATTAAAACTAAAATTTACTTGAATAACATGGCTGAAAAAAATTGAACACTAAAAGAACTAACTATGCCCGATGTTGATATCCAACCCACCTATATTCAATTACAAGGCAAGGCACCCAATTTTGAACTAAAATATGGTTTAATTCATCTGTTACCAAGATACAATGGACTTCCTAGAGAGGATCCACACAATAATTTAAAATAATTTCAAACTGTGTGTTCTACATTAAAACCTATAAATGTGGATGAAGAATAAGTAACGTTAATGGAATCCTCTTTTTCACTGGAAGACACAACAAAAGATTTGTTATATTATGTTATTTCCTTAATAAGAGGTTGGGTGGACATGAAACAACATTTTATTTTAAAATATTTCCCATCCCCTCAAACTACAACAATATTGAAACAAATTTGTGGTATAAGACAATCTCAAGGGTAAATATTACATTAATATTGGAAACACTTTAAATGGTTATGTTCAAGTTGCGCCCACCACCAAATAAGTGATCAAATTTTAATTTAATAGTTTTATGAAGGTTTACTACCGATTTATTAAAATATGATTGATGTTTCTACAGGTGGTGTGCTAGTTGATAAGACCATAATTGCTGCAAGAACCATGATTGAGTACATGGAACAAAACAAACAACAATTTGGGTCAAGGTCCAATGTACCGATTCATGGTTTCCATGAGGAGAAAATTACTGAATTCAAGAAGGAGACACAATGTTCGAAGAGGTACATACCCTTCTTTTATAACTTGCTCTTTCCCAAGGGAAATCCCAATCTCATCCTACCATCCATTGTGATATATATTCTTTTGAAAACCACTACTCTAACCAATGTCCTCAATTGAGGGAAACATCTGAGAGTTGTCATGTAATATTTCCAGGCTACCCCTATAACCAACCATTTAGGTAAGAACCTTACTATCCATCCAACCTGGGGTGGAAATATAACCAAGACTATAGGCAAGGGGGTATTCAAACCAACCTCAACAACAATGGAACCAACCGGGTCGAGTATTCATCCACCACCATAACCCAGATATCCTCAACCAATCTAAAGGCCTTTACATAAAACCCCGTCAAAACTCGAGATTAACCTAGAATATATGATGAAACAAATGGCTACCAACAATATCCAATTCCAGCAAACCACTCAGGCAGCTATACATGAACTCAAAACCAATTTAGGCCAACTAGCTAACTTAGTGGGCGAAATTCAAAGTCACGGATCAAGTAAAATTCCCTCCCAACCAATAGTTAACCATAGGGATAAAGGAAGTGTTAGTGACATGACCCGTAGGAGTGGAAAACAAATAGAAATTATAATTAATCCTCTATTAGATTCATCCCCTCCTGAAAAGTCCTCTATCCATACCATTAAAAATGTTGCAAATGTTGAAGAACCTTGTCATAAGAGAAGGCCTTCCATATTAAAGAGTGTGTACATTGATGAGTCACCTAGACCAAACATTCCTCTTCCATTTCCACAAAGGGCCATCCAAATAATAAAACCAAAATAAGATGAAAATGAAAAGGAAATATTGGATATTTTCAAGAAATTGTAGGTTAACATCCCATTGATTGATGCTGTGAAGAAAATTATACAAAACACCACCTTTATAAAGGAGATGTGTACACAAATAAGGCAACTTAGAGGTGATGAGAAAGTGAGATTGGGGAGGAATGTTTTAGTATTGATAGATCCATCACTTCCCACCAAGTGAAATGATCCTAGAATATTCTCAATTTTGTGCACCATAGGAGAGTATTCCTTTTCTAATGATATACTTGATTTACGTGCTTATATAAATGTGATGCCTCACTCTATTTACTCTACATTGCAGGCTGGGGAACATAATCCAACTGGAATTATTGTTCAATTGGCTAACCGAAGTACCGCACACCCCTCTTGTGTGTTAAAGAACATTCTTGTGAGGGTTCAAAATTTAATTTTTCTTGCTGACTTTTATGTGCTTAAAATGGGGGATGATTGGTTGAATGGACCTGCCCCGATTATATTGGTAACAACCTTCATGAAAACATCCAAAAAAATAATTAATGTTCACAATGGTAAATTATCTATGGAGTTTGGTGGTAAAATTTTCGACTTCAATATCCTTGATGCCATGAAGCACCCCTCAGAAGAACATTCCTCTATCTCTATTAATTCTATAGATGTACTACCTTCCCATATAAAAACGTTTTTTCATTCACACAATCCCCTTTTTGTGTTTTCATCATTGATATAAATGATAGAAAATTATTCATGTGTTGACTGTTGTAGTGGCCTAGAAATGTGTTATGCATGTTCATTGATTGATGATTTCTTAAACACTGAGGATCAAATGACCATCGATGATATTGAAAAAATTGTAAAAGATAATTTTCTATTGTGGATTATACCATTGAGAAGTTAGATGAGATCAGTGACCTCTCACTTTCACACACACTCCCATCAATCCAAAATACACCAGAATTGGAACTGAAAAAATTGCCTCAAGATTTAAAATATTCATATCATGAGAATAGAAACAAGTTGTCCATCATCATGGGTAGTTCACTCCCACCTGAACATGAATTAAAGATTCTTGAACATTTGGGGGATTATAAACAAGATTTGGGGTAGACACTTGATGAAATTCCTAGAAATATCCCATCAATGTGTACACATAATATTTTATTAAATGATGTGGCTAAACCAGCGAGGCATCCAAAATGTTAAATGAACCCAAACCTCTTAGAGGTTGTGAAAAATGAGGTTATAAAATTATTGGATGTTGGAATCATTTTCCCCATCTCTGAACTCCAATGGGTTAGTCCCATTGAAGTAGTTCCTAAAAAGAGAGGCCTTATAGTAATCAAAAATAAAAACAATTAATTGGTTCCAACTCATGTGAATAATAGTTGGTGTGTCTGTATAGTCTATTGTCAACTAAACCATCACACCAGGAAGGACCATTTCCCTTGCCCATTCATTGAAAAAATGCTAGAGAGGCTGCCAGGTAAGTCACACTACTTTTTCCATGATGGGAATTCTGGATACATTCAGATCCATATTTCCCCTGAGGATTAGGAAAAGGCAACCTTCCCTTGCCCCTTTGGAACAATTTCCTATAGAAGGATGTCATTTGGTCTGTACAATGCTCTGGGTACTTTCCAACGATTCATGGTTAGTATTTTTTCGGATTTCCTGGAGAATTGCATGGAAGTATTCATGGATGATTCCACTATTTATGGATCTTCTTTTGACGAATGTTTGAGTATCCTTAGTTCATTCCTATATCGTTGTATTCAAATGAATCAAGTGTTAAATTATGATAAATTCCTTTTCATGGTGTGACAAGGTATAGTTTTGGGAAATGTCATTTCTAGTGATGGTATCCAATTAGATAAATCAAAAGAGGATGTCATTTATTCCATACAATTCCCCAAAAATTTATGGGATGTGATGTCTTTCATAGGTCACGCTGGATTTTACGATCATTTCATTCACAAATTTAGTAAAATTGAATTCCCCCACTCCCAATAACTCCAAAAAGAAAAGTAAATTTTTTATTCTAAAGAATGTTAGGAAGCTTTTAATAAGTTAAAATGGAGTCTCACATCACCCCCGATAATCCAACCACCTCAGTGGGATTTACCACTTGAGCTCATGTGTGATGACTCTAACTATGCAGTTGGGGAAGACTTGTCACAAAGGGTTGATTGAGCTCTACATTTCATTTCCTATGCCACTCGTACTTTGGACCACACCAAAGAAAACTACACCATAACTGAAAAATAATTTCATGCCATTTTATTTTCCGTGGACTAATTCCGATCATACCTTTTAGGGTCCAAAGTCATTGTGTTCTCAGACGATGCAGCCCTCCGGTATCTCCTTATGAAACTAGAAGCCATGCCACATCTCATTCGCAGGATTCTACTCATTCAGGAATTTAATCTTGAAATTACAGTTAAAAAAAGAGCATAGAATGTGGTGGCTGACCATATCAGTAGGATCCTCCCATCCCCAGAAATTGACTCATCCCCATGTATTCCCATTAATGACATGTTTCCTGATGATCAATTGTAATGAGTACAAGATGTTAAACCTTGGTATATTGAAATTGTAAATTATTTGGTAGCATCATGCATTCCAACTAATTTCAATAAAAACCAATATGGTCATCTAAAACATGAGTTTCATTTGTATATTTGGTATGACCCCTAACTTTGGTGCACATGTAGTGGTCAAGTCCTTAGGCATTGTGTTCTCGATAGTGAGTTTTAGTCTATCCTTAGATTCTATCACACTCCTGCTTGTGGGGGCCACTTTGGTCCCCATTATACTGCTCGTAGGGTCCTTGGTTCTGGTCTCTTTTGGAAAACACTTTTTCAGGATTCCCATGATTTTTTCAAATCCTAACCTCTTTGTCAAATAATAGGGAATGTCTATAAATGAAATTAAATGAAATGACACAACAATCGTTTCTCTTTCATGACATTTTTGATGTTTGGGATATTACCTTTGTGAGTCCATTTCCCAATTCCTTAGGAAACTTTTACATTCTTATGGAAGTTGATTACATTTCAAAATGGGTAGAGGCTCGAGTCACAAGGACAGATGATTCCAAAACAGTTATGGAATTTTTATGAACTCAGATCTTTTGTAGGTTTAGATGACCTATGTTCATCATTAGTTACTAGGGTTCTCATTTCTGCAACCAAACAACACAATCACTTTTGTGTCGGTATGGGGTCGGTCATAGAGTGTCTTTTGCATATCACCCACAGATCAATGGTCAAGACGATGTGTTTAATAGAGAGGTAAAATAGATTATTGAAAAAATAGTTCAACCCTATAGAAATGATTTGAGTCTTAAACATGAGGATAAATTATGGGATACCGTACTTCTTTCTAAACTCCCATTGGAATGTCACCCTATCGGCTTGTGTTTGGAAAGAGTTGTCACAAACCTGTTGAGATTGAGCACCAGGCCTACTAAGCCATCATACAATGCAACACTAATATTTCTCTTTCAGGTGCTCAAAGGAAGGTGCATATTCATGATATGGAGGAAATGAGATGAGATGCATATAAAAACTCCAGAATGTATAAGGAGAAAACCAAGGCTTCCCACTTACATCTTATACTTCATCGTCAGTTCCACATTGGGTAGAACGTCATCTTTTATAATGAAATTCTTAAGTTGCATCCAGGTTAGATTTATTACCTCTGGTTTAGCCCATAAACCGTTATTAATGTATCTCTATTTGGTGTTGGTCATGTTTAAAATGAAGAAACCAAGAAAACCATCACTGTCAATGGGTAGCAGCTCAAGCACTTCCATGAAGCCCTTCCAGAGTTCCAGATTGAGGAACTCCATGTTCAAGATGAAACATACCAGTGAAACACACCGGGTTTTATCCTTACTTCCCACATTATCAATTATTATTGTGAGGACACTTCACATTCTAGGTGTGGTGGAAGTGTACATTCATGGGTTAGTTAGGAATTTTCATCTTTTTTCATCTTCTTTTTTTTTCAGTCTTTATGGTATTTTCATTTTTCCCCATAAAAAATTTCAATGTTTAGTGATTCATTGACCATAGAGGGGGGAAAGTAAAAATACCGTAATGAATGTGGAAAAGATTATATGTAATAATTTAACATCAGGGAGTGATTTTAAGTGAATTGGTTTTCTTTTTCAATGATATAAATAGTTATACCATTTTGAAACCTTTGATAAAAATCACACCGTTTTAGTGAATAGTATAAGGGAATATTGTGTCACATAAACTCTCTAGACATTTTTTTCACCCATCCAAGATGTGGGAAAAATTTCATAATTAACGGAAGGTAAATATATGTTAGTTTGATTTTTCACTACTTTCCAAAATCATTTTTCCATACATTAGTTCCTTATCTGATCTATGTCATTACTATACCAGATTGACCTTTGTGTTTGTACCTGTTATCTGACTGTTGTACACCCTAAAAAAACAAAATAGTGGGTTGTATGTTGGGCTGGTCAAAAACCACCCATACTCGACCTTTTATCTTGTTATAACTATTACAATACGTGCCATGAGGAGATCAAACATGGGTTGAGAGAAGAGTGTGAGATTTGTTCCAAGTGAAACTTTTGAAAATAATATAATTAATGAGGGGAGGGATGCAATGTAAAAAATATGGGGATATCTAAGTCTGGAGCTTATGGTTTGAATTTTGGTAATACTTAAGTGAGTGGGCCTTGAAATTTGATTACGAAAGATGTGGGTAACATTCAGTGGAAAGGATCATGTAAATAGACAATTCTTAAAATAACTTATATTTACTCAACAAAAAGTGGAATGAATAGCATGATGTGGTTGTCACACACACACATAGAGAATTAGTGACATGATTAAAATTTGAAATATTTTCATTGATTGGTATCATGAATATATTGGAATTTGATTTGGATACAATTTTTGAGACATCTTTTTCGATGATCGTTGAGAATTACTCCTCGGTATAATTTTTGTTAGATCACATTTCTATCAGGAATTAATTTTCATTGAATGTTAAGTATTTATTTAGTTGGAAATATATACGAGAATAATTTTGGATATATGAATTTCCCCTGGATTTAAAATGTTTAGGTGTGGGGGTGTGATCGTACCATGATTCGCTGTGTCATTTTCACCCTTACCACATTGTATTAAACTGAATTTGTATTGTAAATTACAAAAATAATAACAAATTTCATTCGATGTTCGAATAATTTATTTGGTTTTTATCACTATAAAAAATGAAATGTTACTTGTTTTGATGATTCCATTTCAAGAGGAGGTGATTTGGAGGACCCATGATGATGTCTAAGAAAAATGGGCAAACTGCGCAAGATTCATGCACACTAGTGGACCTATCCACGCACTGCTCCTGAAATGGTCATCAAAATGGGATTATATTTTGTGGGAAGGTCCAAAATTCATTTTTCTACAATTCATATGCAGGAACCCAATACCCATTCATCCATATGGTAGCCCAAGAGACCTCATCTACCCCGAAAACTGAATCTACACGAAATAAAAAGTGGTGTGCTGTGATCTGTCCATATCTTGGGATCGAGGTGTTGAACATGTGTCAATCATTCGGTGGAGATAGACAGGATGTGGGTATACAACTTTTTTATTTTCTTAAAAGTGATTGATGGCTCTCTAGAGGTCCAAACCCATGTGACACATGGTTTTATGAAATTTGTGTGATCAAAACCACCTTTCCATTTTCCTATAATATGGCACCTTGGGATCCTTATTTGTAAGTTCGAACTAGGATCCAAGAACTTCCATTTAGGAGTCCTAGAAAAATCTCATCATCATCATAGATGTTCTCGAGGCCCCTATCATCATAGGGGTATCATGAATGAAGAAGGAGTTCCACCCGAGCCTCCTCCTCCTCTCGATGGAGAGCTAAATGGTGGACGATCATTTCATGGGAGCAACCCAAACTTGGGAGGGATTTCTAGAACATGTTATTCTACAGGTATTGTATAATTTCTATGTTGAATATTTCACTTTTTTATTATCTGTACATGCTTATCCCCTTATTACATTTCATTTGACATAATTAAGTGGACTACTTTTTTTTCAACACCGATTGGGTAGGGATTTCATGTGGGAGTCTTGGGTTGTTCCGATTGGACAACACAATAATCATATTTATCTCACACATAAAAAAGATTTTTGTATTGTTTGTATTTACTTTTAATCTATGTTTTAAAAACTAATCTTTCCAACATGATTGTTGTGTCAAGAGCTGGTTCTTTAAGAATTATTTGAAGAGACAAGAGGGGAGTCACGATCTTGATATCCTTTAACCAAAATTAAACAAATCCATGATAAATTTTGAAAAACATGTACAATAAAATATTGGTACTGAACATGAAATTGTCTTCTTTTTTAATAATTATTAATAAAACATCTTTATTTATCAATTATTTAACTCTTTAATTAAGTAATTTACTTAAAATATTTTTTCAAAATCACCCCCACTTTTAATAATTCTTATTAAAAATTCATTCTCAAAACCTATCAAGACTCATTGAGAGATAAACTAGGGTATTACCTAGAATATATATAAACCATAAAAACACAATAAATTTGACATTTCATGACATCACGATCATCATCATCAAACATTCTATGTGAAACAGGGACAAAACCCCTCCGGATCACTAGCATGCTAGTACATATACGCACTCCTAGATACCTAGGGTTTCCCTTATTTGTGATAAAATGAGTTAAACATCTATAAAATATCATTTGGTCCTGAATATTCCATTTAAAAATAATACACACATCAAATAGGCCATAAAAATCTCCCACATTTCTTTCACAGATCAATAAACCACTTAATTTTTTCATAAAACAAGTTCAATAAGTATAACGAGGCCTTATCCATAAAATCCATTACACAATGATATTTTAATAAGAAACACCCATAAATACCATATCAAAACATATTTAGAATACCATAAACCAATAAATAAATCAATTTCATAGACCACAAAATGGTCCCAAAAGGTAGAACATGAAATACACATGGAAACATTTTTAAATGAAAAAAAGCCAAACAGGCCTTTACGCCTTTCTCACAACTGACATTTTAAAATGGTGTTAATTTAAATATTATTAAGAAGGTGTATAAAGACCATTTAATTCATAAAATAACTGTTATAAATACTTTAAAACACTCAGGTTACTTATTCAAAACACAACCATTTCTATAAGGATGTGAAACATGCCATTTTCCGGCAACTCGGGCTAAAACATGCTGTAAACCAAAACACATTTTTTTGTAAAAAATACACATTGGAAATACATATAATAAAAAAAATACAATTTTTCATGATTCCAAATCATTTATAAATCCAAAAGAATAGTTTTTAAATCACACATATCACATAAAAGCCAATCAGGCAATTTACCAAACTTATGACTTGGACTTTTAAACAAAACAATTTATTTTAAGAAACTGAAAAAGAATAAAAAAACAATTTCATGCCATATTATATTATATGATATCTACTTAAAAATGTTCAAAATCCCCAAAAAATAGGTTTTAAACCTCACCAAACTTGTTTGAATGATAACATAACATTTAAACAAATACTTGGTGTGCACTTTTATGACAAAACAACACTACCTTTCAAAAACCACAACTTAATCCACCATTTTTCAAAACATGAAAATTTTAAAAAGGCTGAAAAATAGTAATAGACATATATACCATGTAGGAAAAATGTGAAAATGATGAAACTTAAATGATAAAGGCTTGTACAAGGTATATCCAATCTCAAATCCTGGGCACAATGGGAACGCACACCCGATATAACCATCCACAGGTTTATAAAATCTAAACCTATAAAGAAAACATCCAAAAAAACAAAACCCCCCTAAACAATCATGGTATAATATAACCATATGTTGATAATGACTAGATTAGAATTGAAAACCAAGAAATAATGAATAGAGGAGGAAGAGGGGAGTGAAATGAGAAGGAATCTCACCTTGGAAACTAGAAAACATTTCTTTCTTCCCTTAGATATGCATCCTTAAAGGAAAGGAAATGGATTGAAACTCCTTGGAGTTGTTCCCTAGGACATCAATAACCAGGGAAATAATATATGTGGCAAAGAGAATATGAATTAAATTATTTAGTAGTTTTACAAATTACTTTTGGCAATTTTGGATGATTTGATAATCATTGAGAATCATTTCCCCAATCTGAGACAAAGTTGAGCTCCAAAGAGGGTAAGTGGAAAATGGGGGTAATACAAGGTTTCTTTTAATATAGTGGGAGGTGGAAACATAGAAAAATATAAAAAATGAATACAATATAAAAGAAACAAATATTTTTTTTAAACTAGAAATGGGCCCATAGAATGGCCCAATACCAGAAAAATTAACCTAAATTCACCATGCATATGAATTTATATGTGGTCCAAAATGTTATGGTGGATTGAATATTTTAGTTGTGGAAAAGTGGAAAGTATATATAGTGAAATATTTTGAAAAATTATGGAGTAATAAGAAATGAAATTTGGTTTTTAAATCTAGAAATGTTCTCACGGTTGTCCCAAAACGTTAAATAACCACCCTTTTCTCCAAAACTCCCAATAAAGTTATAGGGAACCCCTGGTAGGATGACTAGAAATATATGGAATTTCAAACATAAAAAAACAATCTCACCCAAAAACCAAGAAAATGATTAGGATTTCTAATGTACCGGATCAAAACCAGGACATGTGAATAAACAAACCATGTCATAAATCATGTATTTTAAAAAAATTCAAAAAAACCACCATAACCATTTTTTGAATTTTATAATTAAAAAATTATTTTCATTTTATGAAGATAATTTTTTAAATATCATAAATTAAAATTATAATTTAAATCTTCATTTATTAAAAAATACTAATTTTTTAATTAAAGCTGATGCTATGACACTTTGAAAAACTTATTAACATCTCATAAAGATATATTATAATTATGAGAAATAATATTAACTAGGTACCAATATCCCAAAGGACTTGTTTTTATTCATTTTTTATAATTCCCCTTTTAAGGGATGAAAGGTAACCCATACATGGCTCGTAGGCTTTGTGAAATTAAACTACTCAAAGGAATTCTAGTAATTCATCCAAACTATATCTACTTAAAACAACCACTACCAAATGTCTATATCATGTAGATAGATCTCATAATTTTGTGGATATTTTTCTAGGAATCATGTGCATTCATAGGCTAGTCCTGATGGAAATTGTTATACCCTCCTTTTTTTCTTAATCTGTTAGCTCTTCTATGGTGATTGTGCATGCTCTGAATCCTCATCTAGAGCATGTTCCTTATAGAGTCTTCTTGGTCCATTAATGAATAATTTTCATGTGGCATGAAGGCCTTGAGGTGGACCAAATACCGTAAGGTTGAGTATAATTTTTTACTTCCTTGAATGTCTTAGGTGGCCAGAAGGCCTTGAACAACTTGAGGACCAAACCGGTGGCTCAAAATCCCAAACAGATGAATAGTTCCTCTTGTTATAGTACCTTCTACAGTGCCTACTACTGTACCTACTATTGTAACCTATAAAATATGTCTCTACCCATATTGGACTTTAGGTCTCTTGGATGCACTTTCGGAGTCCTTACCAAGAAGTATGTGGATCTTTGTCACAAAATATTTACATACAAATATATTCTATGAAGATAAAATTACTTTTTTTTAATTATATTAATTATAATATTGTAATTAGAATTTTTTGTTTCCCAAAAATACCAAAACATAACTTACCATTTTCAAATATTTTATTTACTTATTCCAAGATATAAATATATTATATTTTCACTTATATGATACAAAAATTTATTTTTAATCTCATTGGAGAGGTTAATATTGTATTAGTATATATTTCTTAATTTCTATAAATACTATTTATTTCATTATACATTTATATTGAATTGAGATATTTAATTCCATAATGAAAACAAATTATTTTTATATATACCTAGGTTGATACATATACTAATAAACATTTACATTGAATATAAAAAATTCACTCTTCTTCCGGATATTTTAAGCTTCATTTTATATTATTTATTTATTGGATTTATGATTAAATGTTATCAATATGGAAATGATTTTATGTTACTATCTCTTTATTTATATGGTTTTTTATTATTAATCCTCCAATGTTCGAATATCATGTTATACCCCTCAAGAATTATTATTACTTTTATTATCCTCTGGATATTCATGATATCATAATTTAATGATACTAGTTATCCACTAGATGGTAGTAAATAAAATTAATAAAATGTTTTAAAATTTGATTTTATTTCACTCATTGGTCAAAAATATGTGTTCTTTAAAAATACTATCTTCTAAAGATGTTTTAATTTTTTTTAAATGATATTTTAATATCCTTTTCTATTACAAAAATTTTTAAAATGGTTTATTTCATAGAAAGTATTTGAAATGGTTTTCGAATCATTATTTATAATATTTCATGTTTATTTTTCAAGAAAAAGGTTTTTTAAATGTTTTATGTTTTGAATTTATTTTTTCAATGGGTAAATGATATTTTCTTCAAAAAATATTTTAAATTATCTTTTAAAATTACTTAATAAGTTTTCAATATTGTTTTCAAATAAAATGGTTCTAGAAATTGTTAATGTTATAAATAAGTGATTTCAACTAAATTTTATTTTCCTTTAGAAAAGTTCCATGTGTATATTCAAAATAATACCCTTATATAATTAAATAGATTGATATATATTATGTTTTAGTGTGGTTATTATCCTTTTATACCATTCTTTTTATTTCATTGATTAGTTAATATATAATATGACATTTTTTTAAAAAAACCAGTCTATCTTCCATAGTTTATATCATGATAAAACACTTATAAACCCCAATTATTTTCATGTGTTGTGAAATGTTCAAATAGTTATAAAACCTATATCTTTCCCATATGTTATGATATAATTAAATTTTATGATACCAATTTAATTTTATGGTTTCTTATATGATTAATATTTATGATCTTATAGAACACATTTTTATGATTTTATTATGTGACGGGTAGGTCCTATATCTCCTTCTAATGAACTAGGTAATGATAAATGTTCTATGAGTACAGAGGGTACAAACATGACTATACAAATCCTAAATATGAGAGTATGTGAGTGATACCAAATACCAAAGATGAATTTACATGTGTAGTTATCCTAATCCCAAAGATGAGGGTATAGAAGAGGTCAACCCAAGCCCAATGATAACGTTATATGGGTGGTCATCCCATGCCATTAAATTCATGTACTTGAGTGGTAAACCTATTCCCAAAAGAGGTATAGTTTTCCAGCCTGATCCTAACATCTTAATAATTTCTTATAGGGTATCTATTGAATAATATTTTCTATTATAGTGTGTATACCATAAATCATTATTTTACGAAAATATTGTTCTCTCATGGATCATGTTCTTTTATTCTCATATGATTCATGTCTTTTAAACTACCAATATATATTCCATGACTCATATTTATGACATTTGACAAGAAGGGTATGGTCTTAATATGGTTTTCTCACATTCTCATATATTGAAGTTTATGTTATGACTACATGTCTCCCTTGTTACCCTTATGAAGCATTTGAGATCACCCTTTATTATGTTTCATTTCCCCAAGTTATAATTGAAGGATATAATTATTAGTAATAAAGGGCAAGTTCCTTGTTTTAAAAATTTATAATCATTAGTTATACTACAATATTGTATTACATGTTTCAAAAGGAACTAAAATATTAATGTCCTTGGGAATGAGCTTGTATAATGTAATGAATTTTCATATGAAAAGATTAAAAATCCATATAAGTTAAGACTAAAAATCTATAGTTTTTTTCAATTTGAATTTTTAGTTTTCATTTTGATCTTATGATGTGATAAAATTAGTAATATACCTAGGGATATTTCTATTGATATTCATAGGTATGTATCTAAGTAAAAGTCTATCAATGAGTCAATGTTTAGGAAAATATCTAAGATTTCTTGTAAATGATTGAGAGAGTGGTTTCCAAGAAATTACTTTACTATTTTGATAATACATGTGGATATGGATATAACATATATGTACATAAGGGTAACAAACTCGAAATAAATCGATTGAATAAGACATGTTTGGAAACTGGTATTTGAAAATGTGTCTTACTTCACACACATTTTGACACTCCTAGTGGATATGTTTTTTTAATTCACAAACACTTTATTAACCATTATGAATGATTTAAATAGATGATGACTATGAATAACCTAGGATGGACCTATGATGTTATTGATATAAAATGATTTGTTATTATTTAGACATCATATAAGTGGTTTTTTCATGCTTTTTTTTGGTTTTAAAATAGGACTAATGTTTATTAAACTGTGATTTATTGTTTTTGTAAATGGAGGGAAATAAAAGGAAATGAGATAAAATTTAATTTGATGAAAATTTTCTGATGATAATCCAAATGAGATGATGAGAGAAGTGAATGGTGTTGTTCCTAATTTGTAACCATGATACATGATTAAAAACATGAACCTTAAAAAAATATTTGAGTTAAAAAATATGATAAAGATAGAGTTCACAGTAATGGGTACCATTAGAGAAATGAGATTTAGTTTCCTATATTCCGGAAATGTGAAAAGAAATAAATAAAATAAATTTCTTGAATGGAACTCAAAGGTGATTTAAATGTTTAAGGGAAGGTCATAAATCCATAGAATTTGGATATGTGATTCATGGGACAGTTAATACAATAGTGGTGACGATTATGTACACTAATATACCACCTACACTCCAATGTTTCAAGTGTAAGGAGTTTTGGTACTAAATGAATCAATGTACTAAATGGAATGCTCATCAAGAGAATAATCATGGTTGTATGAGTATTGGTTTTGTAGTTGATGATAAGGAGATAATGATTGATATATTAAAGGAAACAAGTATTAAAAATATTATCATGAATTAGGAATGTTTTATATATGGTTTTACCATAAATCCAATTATTCTAATGATTGATGAAAATGCATGTTGATGGTATTCACATGATTGAAATGTGACAATAAAGAGTTAATTTATGATATATGGGTAGTCAACGATACTATTATTCTAAGAAGTTTAGTTACATTATTTAAAAATTTATAGATTTTTATCTTCTATAATGGTGAAAAGGGTTAACCATTTATGAAATTATTTAATTTCAACTTTGAAAGAGGTTTTATTGATGAAGGTATTCTTTCTCCATATGAAGATTTATCTATATTGGATAACATGTGATAAAATTTTTTATAATGAAGAAAGATAGATGAAATGTATTATAATTATATTTATGGATCTTATGACCCCTTAGTACTTTAGGAACAAAAAATTCACCTTCTTTTCTTATAACGAGAGATGAAGTGAAAATTGAAAAGGCCATAAACCGAGGGTGATTCTTTGTATATGAAACAGGATGAAATTAAGTAAGTATATTTCCTTGGGAAAAATATTCAGATTTATGAAGAGAATCATGAAATAAAATTTTGTCATATTTTCATAATTGTTATAATATCAATGACTTTTTCATAGTTATTTGGGTTATGTTTATTTGGATGTTTACTTTATTTGGATAACCAACTTTCTTATGATCAGTGATCTCTATCACTCTCTATAATAATTTATTTTTTCTACCATGTATAAATATTCACAAACCTCTAATGTTATAATATTGGAGATATAGTTATGAATTTAGTTGGGTTATAATTATTTTTCCAACATTCCCTTTTTAATGGAAGTTGTATAACTCAATTTTTACAATGATGGTTTCTCTAAAGGGATCTTTCAAGTACTAATCCTATGATGAAACATACCAATTTCAAGGGAGCAATTAACTTTATGGGGGTAGAATGTAACACCATGTGTTTTAATGAATTAGTTTTTTCAAATAAATTAAAATTAATTTTGGATTTCATTGGATCCTACACCATGTTAAGCTTTCTTTATACACATCATTGAGCTTATCTTGCGCAACATGCTATACTGAGTTTTAATGAATTGTGACATATTGTTAAGATATTATAGTAATAACTAAGCCATTGAAATAAAGGGTATGAAAAGTATTAACTAAATTATGAGAATATTAATTTTCATTTAAAAAAATTGAATTTTTTGGTAACTAAATGATTATAAATGAAAGTAAAAACTATTAGAAAAGAAATAAATTCCATTTCAAAAAATTAATTTTTCTATGTAATAAAATGTTTTATCTCTATAAAATAAAAAAATATTATTGATGAATTATTTTAGTGAAAGGAATATATTATATTTCTGATAAACTACTTAGCATTCATCAAATGTGTTTTACAGATAAGAGAAAAGAATAAATCCAATTTTCGGCATAAAAAATTTATTTTTCTAAAAGAAAGTTTTATTACCTTTTAATTGTCCAATTATTTAAAATATATTATTTGATAATATTATAAATTTTATATTAAAAAATAAACTAAATTTTTAAAATTGTAAAATCAAAATTACTTTGAGATGAATTATAATTAATTTTCTATGAATTTTCATTTTTAATGAATAGTAAAAATAATGAATTTTAATTGAAAACTACATTTGTGTTCGATTTAATTATATAGTTTAATTATAATTTAAATTGTTTATAAAAAATTACTTAATTAAATTATATATAAATTAATAAAATTTAGGTTATTTTAATTAATGTAATATTGAAATTTGAAATAAAAACATAATAAACTTTTGAAAAATTTCACTTAAAAAACACGCTTTATCATTACGCCTCTAGGATTGGTTTTAAATAAAATTTGGTCCTTTTAATTATTTGAATGTGATAAATGGATTTAAAATTATTAATAATAATAATTTATAATTTCCAATTAGTCCAATATAATTTTTCCTTGATGATTTGTTAAAAAGTTAAAATTAATTACAACAATATATTAAAAATAGAGTTTACCTAGTGGTTTAACATAGAATATAATGTTTGATAAAGACCCAAAACATATAAAAACCACATTATATGAAATAATTTATACCCCTATGAACATATAATATAATATTATGATATTTGGGAAACTTTTACATGAATGTTATGCATATAATAATTTAGGTAAAGGAAAAGACAAAAAATGTACCTCTCTTCCTTTTAATTTCTATGATTGTTTGGGACAGGGAAATAAATACATAGGTTCGATTATAAATAATATTTTGGAATAATAAAATATTTATATATTATGGTAACTATTTTTAATTTTATAAAATTACATTAAATTATTAAGAAACTCCAACACATGAAATATTTTGTTAATAATTAAATAAATCATATTATACTAAAAATATTTCCAGTGATGTAACTTGAATGAATTATTATGTTAAAATTATATTTTATATGGATAAATCTTTTAAAAAAGGATTAAACTTATTTAATTCTATTTACAAAATTTTATTGATATTTTTTAAATTTAAATTAAATTATTAATGTCATAATTGACAATAATGTCATTTTATAACAATTGATATTTTAATAATTAATTTTAATTAACTAAAAATTATGTATTCTATCATGATATTTTTAAATATTAACAAATATCAACTATTTTCCTTTAATTATCCAATTATTTTATTATAAACACTTTATTTACTATTAAATAGTAAAAACTTTGTGAGAGTGGTTAAGGTTAAGTAGTGTTATTGGGTTTTACATGCACTTGTGCTAAGGTTATTTTCCATATAACAAAGAATTTATTCTTTATAAATCAGATATCATATTTATAATAAGTTATTTTTAGTTATATAATGAGGCACTATTTAATTTTGTCTTAAAGGACAAATTACTTACGTTATAACACTAGTTGCAATAATGAAAATAAAAAAATATAAAATAAGGAAACATAATATTCACGGTTCCAAATGTTTAATAAAGGTGTTTAAATATGTTTTTAGGTGTTTTTAGACCATATAATCCCTATAAAACCTTAATTATCTATTTTTTTCAAAATATTGGTAATATTTACATCCCAAATATGAATACTTTTTAGCATTGGCAAGAATGACACTCCTCCATAACTTTAAAAGGTTACTAACTCGCCAACCTTCATCACACCTACCATACCACTTTTATTGAAAAATAACTGAAAAACTAAATTCAATAAATCCCTCCCCAAATCCTTGACTCCTTAGTTTAGGTATAAGTCAAGTCTTTTAATATTATAGTGAATCTTACGGAGGATACCTGAAGAAGAGGAAATATACATCTAAAATATTTTTTTCCTTCCCCACTTATTTCAATTATATGTATACAGTTATTATATAACAGGATAATAATCACCTATGTAATATTAATTTTTATGGTAATATTATGACCTAAAGACACACACAATTCCAAAAAATTGGTTAAAAAATGATTTTTTGTATGGATGGTGGAGAACCACCTCACGAATTGATGTTGTTTGTTTTTCCATTGCCAACTTTCAAGGTTGGGATTAATGATTATAATACTATTTATATTATATATATATATATTATAGAAGTTATTATTATTATTTTTTAATATCACACATACATTCATGATTTCCCTTTTGTGGGAATATGACAACTTCGTTCACGTGTTCAACGAACTACTTCCTGATGAAGCGATACGAATAATTCACTCTATACAAAGAATGTTTTAAAGATGGGTTTATCAAATTTATGTGATATATATGAAATAAAAATTATTATATAATGATAATATATATATATATATATCAAATAATTTCCTTTCCTTTAATATGATTAGAAAATAGAAACAACATTAATGTGTACGTATGACCTACCATCTCTATTAACGATGTCTTGCGTTTACTATCACCAAATTTCATAGAGTAATATAAATATATATATAATTAGTATATATTATATTTATACTATGGTTCATATTCTAGAGAATATAAAACAATTATTGATATAAGAGGACAAAAAATGACAAGTCAAAACATCTATGAAAATCCAATCCGTTATTACTAGAAACATAAATTTAACAGGGAATGTAATGAAACTTGTAAGAGAACGAATTATAAAATCTTATATGATATAATATAAATGGTTTTTTTGATATATGTTTAATAAAAATATATTTATTATAATGGATGTTTTAATGAGTATGAAAAGATTCAACATTTAAGGTAAGGTATTCTGCGTCACTTTTAACTTTTGTGAGACAGATCCTATATTCTCCACCAATATCTTATATATTGTATATATACTAACAATTTAAGTAATTTTGGATTATTATAATAATTTTAATTGTTATTTTAATTTCCATTTTAGTATCTATTTTTTATGGGAATTACAGTTCAAAATATACCAACTCACAAATAGAATTCTATCTTAATTTTACTTTGTTGAGACATATGTTATTTTATGAACCTATATTCTTTCAAGACCTGTATATTCCACCCAATTTAGGTGTAATATTCCGAATTTAATCATACTGATTATATTTTAAGATTCATTTTTTTGTTCTTCCTTCATGGTGTTTATGATTTAATTTTATCAAAGTGGTAAAGATTTATGTTACAATCTCATCATTTATTAGGGTTGTTCATGATTAGAAATCCAATGTCAAAATATCAGGATTTAAATATCAATAAGTCCCATGAATTTTGTTATCTTATGTTTATTCATGATATCTTTATTTTCTGGTACCATTTATCCCATCTTTGGTACTTAATACAATTAAGAAAATGTTTTTAGGAAAATCCATCTTTATATATCCCTTTAGTTAGAAATATGTGTTCTTACAGAACAATGTTTTCTTAAAATATATACAAAATTTTAAATGATATTTTAATATCATTTTAAGGGAAAAGGATTTAATTTTTTTTGTTTTAGAATGTGTTTAAAATAGTTTCAATTCTCCCTTGCATGTTTTCTACTTTATTTTCATATAAAAAGTCTTTCAATATGTATTAAGATTTAGAAGAAGTTTTTCAAAGAGAAAAGGATATTTTCCTCATGAAATGATTTAATTGTTTTTTAAATCTACATTTATATGTTTTTAATGTTGTTTTCAAAGAAAATGTTTGTGAATTTTGTTTTATGTTTTATGAATTTATTTTGAATGAAACATTATTATCCTTAAGAAATGTTAAAAGTGAACTTTCAAAATACATCAACATCTATGATGAAATACATTGATATTGTTTATGTTTTACTAGGGATATTATCCATAAAAATAGATTTATTATTCATTATTTTAATGGTTTATGTTTATGATGAACTTTTTATGAAAACTTATTCACTTCCGTGGGTTAAATAATGATAAAATTCTTATGAAACCTTCTTAATTTCAGGGGTTAATCTATAATGAAATAATTAAAAGACCTATATATTTTCCATAGGTTATAATATAATATAATTTTTATGATACCCATTTCTCTTCATGGGATAGAATATGATGATTTTTAATGTTATTGTGGAAGAAATGTTTTTTGAATTCATTATGTAACGAGTGGGACCTATATCTCCCTCCATTTCATTGTGTAATGCAAAATGTTCAATGAGAATAGCATGTAATCAGGTGACTATACCGAGTCCAATGATAATGGTAAAAAAGTTTTTATTCCACGACCAAATATGAGGTTACATTGACGATTAGTGAAATCCCATAGCTGAGGGTACATGGGTGGTCCACCTAATCACAATAATGGGGGTTTTTGAGTGGTCGTTCGATGCCCATAAAGGAGGTTACACATGTGGTAAACCAAATACTAAATATGGTGCATAGGTGGTTATCCAGAGCCTATGATTTTATGAATGAATTTTTGGTTATCCGTGACATAATATTTTATACACTTGGTTGTATGGAACAAATATTTTTTATGCTAATTTGGTGTTCTCATGGCTCATTTTATTTAATTTCCTTTTGATTCATGTCTTATGAACTACCAATCATTATTTTATGACTCATATTTATGATATCTGACTAGTAGGGTATGGTATTCATATGTTTTTATCAAATTATAATAACCTTATGTTCATGTTTTGATTATATATCTTCTTTATTTACCCTTATTGTGTATTTGAGATCACACTTTCTTATGTTTCCTTTTCCCATGTCACGAGGAATTGTTTTAAGTAGGAGTAAAAATAGAGAATATTTTTGTGGAAATATTGAATATAATTAACTATACTAGAATATTTTTTTCTGTGATTACAAATGAACTCAAATATTACGGTCATTGGGAAAGTGTATGTGTAATATAATGGTTGTTCCTCTTAAAATATTAAATATACTTGTATGTAAATCCTAGGATGCGATTAAACCCTTTTTCATACACTTTAAGCCTTCTAGAATGGGTCTTTTGAGAATACTAGGACCTTGAATACATGTTAATGTGATTTAATAAGGTATTTTGGAAGACCATTTCATAGTTGAAGTGCTCAACACATGTGAGGATGAGAGATGAGGAGGTCCCACATTATAAAGGAGGGGAGTTACATTCCAGTAATAATTCAATGCCTTACAATAATATAAGAATTATTCATCATTGATTGGAACCGTTTTAACAAATATTTGAAGATAAGATGATTTAGGATCAAAATCAACTCATCTTGTAAAATTTAAATTTTTCATAGATACATTAGGCCTTATATAATAGATTAACAAATTTAAACCCATTTTACCTTTATCAAGACAGCATAAATTTTAACCAATATAATTTATTTTAATGACCATAAATAACGGGTAAACCATAATTAAAGTTTCACAATATGATTACAAATATTTAATCCATTTTATAATATTCAATTTATGAAGTTTATAAAATTTAATTTTAGTATAAGTACACGTAACATGCAAATATTTTTATAGGATAAAAACTCTTTTAATCCTATAAATGATTTTGCATAGATATTATGAACATTATCTATTCTAATAGATTTAATTTTATTATAAATAAAAAACATGAAATATTATTAAATTTTTATCTAGGAGAAACAAAATATAACATTCCAAAAACACTATTACATTGAAAGTTGATAAAATATTTTTTGATTATAATAAAATATAGTAGAAGTTTCAGAAAGTCAAGAATGGGATTTCAAATTAAAAATAATGTTGTTAAATGCATTATTTTACACCTAAAACATAGATTATATATATCCAATGGTTTTACCATTTTTAAATCAATCTTACATCACGATGATGTCATAAAAATTAATATAATTTGTAAAATAGTTGTTCACTATTCATACTAAAATCAAATACTTCAGGAAAATATAAAAACTAAAAAAATAGAGAGGTCAATTTTATAAATCTAAAAATTAAATTCCTATTCATCAAATTAAAATTATAAAAGTTATAAATTTAGATTTTAAATTAAATAATTCAATACATGGTAAAATATTTTTGTTACAATAATAAATATATCATTTTATTGAAAAACATAAATACAATTATTTATAAAACTATGATGAATATAATTCTATAAAATGATTGCATATAAATCATAGTTTTGATACATTAATTGTATTAACTATGTTTTCAAAATTGTATCCATATGGATCTATACATTAAATAATCCATGTTCATGGGGATTAGCTTATTTGAGTAGCCTCCCCTACTCCCCCCGACCATCCAATCACATGGATTATAATGTTGTGTAAAATAAAAATATAACCTTGATGTATAATCAATTGTTAAATGGAGTGGGATTCATATAAATCCCCCTATTATCTAATAAATTTATAATACCCCAATATCAATTTCACAATACAGGGCTTAAAGCGAAGAATTTTTTATCTATAATTGCAATAAAAGTTTAGAAGCATATTCATCATTATGGAATGATCATATAAATTAAAGTTTATATTGGGGTTTTAAACATAGATTAATACTTAATTAATGAATTGAAAATATTTATAATCCCTTAAAATAGTGATCATTATTCCTGAAATCCAATGTAATGTAAAATATAAATGAATAACAACATGTGTATCTTATATCATTGTTCCACTGTAACAACCCGTATGGTTGATGAAGAAGATTGATATTATTCCTAAGAAATCCCTCTAATAAGGTTTTGCAAAATTTCATACAAATTCATACAACATATGGTAAGGACCTTCTTCATTCCCAAGGTATATTGGTTTGATATAGTGTATAGAGAGTATAAGGATAAGGTTTGGGAGAATCAAAAAAATCCATAAAAATAATCTCTATTGGATTGATATCTTCTATAAGACCTCAAGATATTTATTTAATATGCATGAATTTAATTATATGTTATGATAATTATAGTGGTTAGTAACTCATTTTTACCTTCAAAAATCAACTCTTACAACATTCCATCTTATTAAATGATTAGTTTAATAATTAATTATCTAGAAGATCTTATTGTATGATTATAATGATTAATCAACTTCCTGATGAAAGATATGGAAAAAACTATGTACCAAAACATGAATTATCCAAAGGATCTATAATTAAATATCTATATATCATATAAAATTATTAGATTATGAAATCATAATGTCATACTATATAATATGACACTATCTATTAATATGTTATAATCATTTAGGGAAAGAATCCGACAATCTTCCTCGTAAAAAATCATAATGGACTCTATTACACTTCACCATATATTATATCACTTACAATATCATTGGAAGACATATACAAATTTTTTTTAGACATGATCCAAATTATTTTTCTAAATATATCATAATGTTCACCATTAATCAAATATTACACAATACATTTTAAATATATATCCAAAACACCAAATCTAAAAACATTTTGATAATATCTATAAGCCAAACACCATATGAATTTTGTCAATAACTATATGTGAACCCCATATAATTTATAGACTAGACCAAAAATATGAATTATTTAATAAATAAATGCAATAAAAGACTGGTCTCTTGAAAATAATCAGTGCTACTCTAGATTAAGAGGTATACAGTATTTTCTCTATAAGACATAAGCATATCTATTTTTTTCGACGTATTATATCATATAAATGAATATATCATTTATATATTCCCATTTTCCATGAAATATAATAAACATGGGGACTAGATTATATTAATCCCTTTTAACTACTCATACATTATCAATTGTATGATTATAAAATTACTAGGAAGATGTTTACATCACATTTAATTCACCTCTATGGATGAGCACTTCACATTCCCCTCATATGAAATATAATCACATCATATGTGTTATATCGGTATGGGAATATACTTCCCTAATGTATATCAATAGAGGTATAATATTTGACGCTTTTCTAATGAGAGGAAAAATCTATAATTTTTTTTTTCTAAAAGGTGACATGATAAAAAACCTACCCAATCACCCCTTGATTACATAATACCCATGAATTTTGTTTGAAATGTATTAAAATACGATTCATTTCAAACAAGTTATCTGTCCAACCATAGGTATCATGGATTATATATATAAATAATGAAACAAAAATTCACTAAACACACATTATAAGACACTCTATTTGGTATATTTCACGAGCCATCTAGTAAAAAAATAAGGTTTTGGGACTTATGAGTATATTATGTATCTTGATATAAGAATCATAATCATATATAGGTTAGAGTTCCTTTATAAACATTATTACACTACCTTATCCACTTGTTAGGGATCACTCAAAGCCATACATTGATAGGTTAACTATCATTTCACTAGAAATATATACATATATACATATATATATATAATTATATGTATATGTATATAAAACTAATATGAAAGACCCATAAAGTGTATGTTACATTTTTAATAAAAAGATACATTTATATTGTTAAAATTATTTAATAATAATTTTAAAACTATACATAATACATTGTCTAATATATCACATATGACAGACTTCCAAACTATCCACATGCTTTATAAACTTTTAGGGGTTTCAATAAATTGATAAAATCTATATTTAATTTTAATAAAAACTCAATATGGAGAAAATATAAAACCATATCAACAATATTTAAGTGTGTAACATATAATTACTAATCCTATTTGAATATGATAAATACTAAGGGATCATATTCCTAATGATCAACTGCTTGAACATGTATTCAATACTACTTAGATTCAAAAAATCCAATCACATAGTGTTAATCAATTATTTTTCTACCGAAAACGTTTTATAAGTCCATTATCATCCTTGGAATCCTTTATGTAAAAATACTCCCTTGCAATTTTCTGGTAACAAATGTAATTATTTAAATTATTTTTTACTGATATACCCTACACATTTAAGTTATTTTTTGTAGAATTCACTTTGAATGGAAAAATATTTAAATATTTTAATTTGATCTCTTCAATGTATAAACAAACTACCACAACCATATTAGTCAATATATTCAATTTTTAATATATTTTTGTGACACCATAACTCACTTGTGTTTACAAAAAACTATTATTTCCATTAAAGTGTTTATTAGAAAAACTATTTTTTCCATATATTGGATTCAATATATTAAGTGTATTATTAAAATAGAAGATATCATTCTTGAAAATATTCCGTTCATGAGTGGTGGGATCAAATCACCAATAATTTAAAAAACATTTGTATAAAATAATTTCTCTAGGATAATTTTTAGTTATCATTTTTTAATTTTAAAACCATTTATAAAATCTAATGAATCATAAACCATGTGTATTTAAACCATATTAACATATTTTTTCAGAAAATATATTTTTTAGGGACAAAATTACCGTATCATATAAGTTAATGAGAAGAAAAAATATATTTTAATTTGATTTATATGAGCTTAAAATAGTCCAATGTTTTCAAATCCAGATTCAATGTCTGTTTCCTTCTTCAGTACAACACAAACTTTAATATCTATTAATCCGTTAATTAATTTTCAACTCCATTATATTTAATTTTTTTAAAAAAATATACATTTATTTCCGTATATTATTTAAAATCAATGAATTTATTTCCATGTTATAATTACCTTACATGTACTATCCATGGAGTTTCCCAAACCCCTTCATGTATTTTAGACAATTCCATACAATATAACATTGAATCCCATTAAAAAGAACTCCGAGTTTCATTGACCTTTTCTAATTATTTAATGAATCATTTTTGGCCTCTCCAGCAAACATTTTTTCTTTTTTTTGGTATGATTTTTACTCACATATACTATCGATAAAATGCTATATTATATACATTAGATGCCCAATTCATCTATTTTAAACACATTGATAAAATACAGTAAACTTTTTTTTGAAGCCATTCAAATTATTGGATCATTTTTGATGATGATAAAATAATGAATTAATTAAATCAAATAGTCCTTAAAGAAACATTAAGTGAATTTAGTCTAAGATTCATATAATAATATGGATCCATTTATTGAAATACTTCAACTATTGGGCTCACAATTATGTATTTTCCCTAACATAAAAAATGTTTACAGGATAAAAATAATTATTAAGATTTTAATTTTCCTATAAATAACCTCACATTATGTTCAAAATTTACTATATAAATCTCTAATCATGTTTTTAAAATGATGATGTTATTTATTGATAACAAAATATCTTATTATATGTGTATCTTGTTTTATACATATGTGATAAGGAATTAAATTAAATTTTCTACCACTAAGGTCATAATCCCATATAAAATTTTAATATATCATTTAATTCGAATATATATATATATATTTCACTAATAAATGAGTATTTTTTAGAGTTTATCTCACAAACTAATTATTTTGGTAGGCTATTTTCCCAATTATATTATACAAAACTCATAGATGGTCATGTAGAAGACACCTTTTCCAATTAATCAAATGGTTAAATTCAACACTATTAATCCTATAACATAATAATATTAGTGTATTCCATATATGTATAACATAAAATACATAGCACCAATATAAACCTAATTCTATTAGCATCTTTTAATACTTACATTCAATATGTTATATAATCCAAGTGCACCAAACATTGATATGACTGACCTAGTTGGCGATTGAGTTCATAAAATGTGTTCACTTTGGAAGGAATAAACCACATATTATTTTGAAGGGGAATTAATTTTATTGTCTTTTCTCAAGTATTATCTTTATATATAATAATGAATCTAATGATTTATTTTGGAATCATATTCCTTCCAATAAATAAATATGTTTAAACTATATTGATGTGGAACCCCTTAAAAATCATAATGTGTATTTCTAACCCAAATTAAAATATTATTATATTAATAAGAAACTAAATCCATCCTACAAATAAGGCATGTGAAATCCTTCCATGTAACGGATTAGAATCATATGAAATTGACAAAGCCCATAAGATAATTCTTGGAATAAAAAATATCTGTCCCCCACTTTTATAGACAAGGAATACACCTCTAGTCTAGTAACCTAATTAACCCAAAGTCAATATTTCCTAATATATTTATCTCTGGAGTTATTTCAATTTAATCATAATTTTGGAACCCAATATGAATAATTGATAATCAAAATTTTTATTCAAGATCATGATCCAATACTAGAAACAATCATGGTATAAGAAAACTAAAATATTTATCATACCAAAAATTCAACAACATATATAGAATCATGAAAACTTATTGAAATTGTTTACCTTTTTAAACTAAAATATACATGACAATGCGTAATATGAAATTTATATTCACATGTTAAAAAAAATAATAAATTAAATAATAATTAAATTATTTATACATGATATATGTTATTATGAACAATTAATAGATTATATAAAAATAATAACATTATATAAAATAACCATGAATTATGAACACTATATAAGAGAATAAATATATCTATTTTATATTTATTTTTCAAATATCAACTCCATGTTATTCTCCATATTATATTTCCATTAAATATGAGTTATTATAAGATACATGAACTTTTTATATTTTTATTCTATTATGTAAACAAATATGCATTGTCTATATATCAAATATTTATCATTATTTAAACCTCTAACATTTCAATTAGCAGAACTCGTTATTGATATGGTTTAGATAAATTATTAAATAAATCCTTTTAATTAAATGTTTTAAACTATATATTATGAATAGTTCATAATATAAAAATAAAATATTTAATATTTAATATTAATTTTTGAATTTTCCAAAATTTTATAAATTAAACCTATAATTTAAATATAAATATTTTATATCAAAATTACAGGCCATACCATATTATTTTGAAATTTTATTTCAATATTAACAATTTGTTTTTTAATATTTTTTTATTAAATATTTCTCAAACCTATAGTTATTAAATTTCTATAAATTTATAACTAATTTATTTATATACCCCATTAATAACTAATGAATATAAAAAAATAAAATTCATTATTATGTTTAATCAATTTTTTGTTCATTTAAATTTAAGTAATTATTTAATTTTAGGGAAATAATTTCTCCTTAGATATCATTTTTTACTATATGGTTTATTCATAAATCACTGAACCAGTTAGGTAGGATTAAATATTTACTAGGATGGGTAACTGAGGCTTGTGATGGTTAACTTGTTACATCAGCTATCACAATCTATAATATGTGGCCACATACAATTAATAATGTGAAATATTACTTATCATACTATTAACTCATGCTTCTCAACTATCATAAAATAATATATTAAACCCACATAGGTGGAACTCATAACAATACTAACTGTATTGCTTAAGGAATTTCCATAGTAAATGTGTAAGACAAACATGGAACGATAGTAAAATTCTGTCAATGGTAGTACATTATGTGATATTAACTCCCACATTCATTTTTTTGTATGATTAATATTGCACAAAAGGCCAGTATATATTACGTTATAGCATCATCTTAATTTCATGATAGTCTAAGGCTTGTTTATGGAATAACCTTTGGTGCTTGAGAAATCATGTTTATGATATCCCCTATTCCATAAGGACATCCTGATACACTATATTTCTTCTTCATGGATTATTCATGATATTACCATTATATTTTACAATTACCCATGTCATATCCTTTGATATATTAAAACCAAATCACTGTGACTTTTTCTTGACATATGACCTATTCAATCATATAATGTGACCCGACCACAAAATATGCTATCATATAACAAAAGCCATATCATAATATGAATCCTACATTATTTTAGATAGTATAAACTATGACATAAAAAATTATGTAATGGTTTTTTATTTTATACAAGATTTCATGAAACAAAATCCATCGAAATTCTCAAATACGATTGTTTAGAAACTAAGGACTGATTAAAACGTAACGAGTGAATCAAAAATATTTAGAAAACCTTAAAATAAAGACAAATTTGAATAAAACCTAAATCCATGTAATTTATATTTGACAAAAAACTTTTTTATTTTACAACAATGATCATATACAATAACCTTTCCCCATATATTTGATAAAGAACACCGAGATTGTAACAACCCAAACATTCATTAAAGGAAATACCTCTTGATCTAATTAAATGTCTCTTTATGTAAAATGTTTAGATAAAATGTCAACTTATTTGGTTTTATGTTAAGAATTGTGACCGTTTCTAATATAGCTGTTGAACAGTGATCACATGATTAGTTTAAATTTTGGGCTTTAACGAATCCAATTTACTCAGACAAAGGAAGAGATGGACTCATCCAGTAGACCTACCCCATACGAAGCCCATTTTTCGGAACATGGAAAATAGGTGGCGTCAATGGGCTTCAATCTTGACCAATCCCAAGCCGAGCTTCAACAGGTTAAGCTCGATCGGTACCGCCTATGAGAGAAGTGGAAGTTGATAGAGATTACCACCCGAGCAATGTTATCCAAGCCACCCCAAGAGTCTATCACCGTCGCATACCTTACTCTTCGATCATATGTGGGTTTTATAAGGGGTTATGTGACAAGACGATATCCCTATGGTTACGTACAATAATTTTGTATATAATAATGAATATATTTTCATGTTATTTTGGTTAGCTTGTAAATAGTTTTTAAAGTTCAAATAGTGTTTTAAGTTAATATTCAACTAAGAAATATATTTTGATAAATTAATGGATTTTTGAGCGAATAATATTTTAGTAAACTACTATTATTATTATATTTATTTTTATTAAATATAAATTATTGAATGATTTTATGAATGCAATTGTAATTTTAATTAAGGTTCAAAATCCATTTTTATCCAAACACGTGAATTTTCAATAAATGTCTGTTTTTATTTTAAAAGTGAAAATTAAAATACTTAAAAATGTTTTTATATAAAATATGTATTATTTCTGGAATAAGGACGTTGAAATTATCTAATAATTAATTTTTCATAAATTTCTGAGACAGTAAAAGTTTTGGGTAAAAATTAAATACAGTTTTAATATATAATGTGTTTTATGACATCATAATGACCAAATAGTGATGTAATAAAATACAATAAGCCTTATGTTAGGCCAATATATGTTTTACCATTAAAATAATGTGATTTTGTGTTTGTTTGACCTATTTTACAAAGCATTAATTGACCCTTCAAGGGCTATTAATCATTTTGTCTTTTTAAATTGATTTACTTGGGAGTGTGACTCACCTCCACATAAGCAACCCCATTATTTTAAAAATTTAGGACTCTGTCCTTATAAAATATTTTTTTCACTTTTATTTGGCAAAAACCACGGGCAAAAACCTTGGGCTGGTTTGTGGTTTGAATTAGTTTAATGTGAGGTGTCCCAACCCTAAATAATAAAGAATTCCCTCACCTTTCCTATATAAACCCACCCGAAATCCCACTTTATCCTCACTAAAAGCCTTTGGAGTTCGTCCTACCTCTGAACTACTCTCCCTAGTATCCTCCCAAGGTTCCCCAACCTCCCAAGAAGCCTCTCTAAAGCCTCTCTCAATCCTTTGGAAGCATACATCCATGTAAGGGTTTTTCTTCCTTTCTCAGTTTGTCCAATTTTCTTTAATTTTTATTTCCTTTTAATTTCACTTATAAATGTTTGGGTATGGTTTTTCAACTCCACAATACTGAACTCTTTATTTTTTAATGGTGGGATACCCCTTTATCTCTCATTAAATCCTTCCCATTTACACACGTTACTATACTGAAATTCTGAAAGGAATTTCTCTCTCCTCATTTACTTTCAAGTAATTCTTTTGTATCATGAATCTATATTCCATTAAAATTGTTGGGAAATGTATTTATATGAACAACGTACATTCCATTTCTTGTTAATATTATGATACACCCCTTTCTCTCTCATCAACCATTTTTATAAATTCTTACTTCACGTCGTTACACTACTGAAACTGCACCGACTTTCCATGACAATGTCATTGTGTAGTGAATACCATGCCCATTTCCCTATCAAGGGTATTCAACTTTATGCACATTTACTTATTTAATATAAATTTTCATGTATGAATTCCACATTCCTTTATCTCAGAATAAATTATGAGGTTTTATTAATACAAGTTATATGATCCATGTGGCACACTTATGCATGAAATGAAATGTTTAAGAAGGGTGCACTCGTATAGGAGTCCAATGCATTGGATAAAGTATCGTATCATGATACATTAGTTGAAATGGGTGTTGAATCATTCTAATTCAATTGCAATGAGGGTTTACTCATGCTTCATGTGCAATGAGTTTTTACTCATGCTCCATGTGCAATGAGCCTTGGCTCATGCTAATTCCATGCTAAGTGTTGTTTCCACATTTCCATGTTATGATTATCATGATTTATCATGCCTTAATGTTTATAAACCTCTTGTGATCAATTTATATTCCTATTGTCTAACATATATTGTATTCGTCATGTTATTCCATTATTATTCCTTTACTGGGCTTTATAGGTCACCCTTTTCTTATGCATTCCTCAGGTTATCCCATGCAATGATAAATACGAGGAAATGTAGTGGTCATTTGAAGGAGGTTTACAATAAATAAGTTGTATTTCATGTTTTAAGTTGTTATGTAATGTTCTTAAGCCACAAAGACTCTACATCTCTTTATCTTCAATGTTGTATCAAGTGAAGTTTTAATGTAATAAATCAGGTTTATGTTTGTAATAAAAGTAGGGTTATCATAGTTGGTATCAGAGGATAGGTTTAGTTATTTTTGGGATTAGGATTAGAAAACCCTATTAAAGCCTTATAAACAATTCTATGTATAATAAAAACATCCCTATGTTTTGGTTGGTATTGAGTAGGTGGTTTATTAATCAAATACATCCCTATCTGGATACGATCATGTAGAGGCGGATTATGCACTGATGTATCCTAGGGGTAAAACCCAAAAACACTGCATTGAGATAGACTCTAATGGGAATTGGTGCACGACAACAGGCCTTACTATACTATTGGTTACAACACTACTTGGGGATATGCTTTGGTAAATTCACAAGATTAGTATGAACCATTATTAAGGGAAAAAAAGATTCTCAAAGAATATGTGTTAGAAATTAGATCATGGATAACATAGACTGAAGATAGTAGATTCATATGTTATGGAAATAAGAGTTATTTATAAGTCGTCAGTTTTGTCCTTGTATTACCCTTTATGGGTTACCCCTAACATTCCTTTAATTCCAGCCATTGGCCGGTAATAGGAGGACTCGGGCTAACAACTGATATGAAGACCAATGTGATGACTGTACTAATGAGATTCCCAATCCAATGGGAGCAGGAATCGCAAACTTTGTCAGGATTCTCTCTTAGATGACTCAATCTTTGAATAGAAAAATTGGTCAGGAGGAGCGTTCAGACCCCCTAAGAAAGAAAAAGTCTCTATCGAGAGCTTCATGAGACAAATGCCTCATACTTTTAATGAATCATCTGATCCCTCAATTGCTGAGGAATGGATCGGATCCATTGAAAAGACCTTCTTCATCCTTCAATTTTGTGAACAAGAGATGGTTCTCTAAGAAGATTATCATATGGAGGGTGAAGCTGATCAATGGTGGACATTGATCAAAAATATGAAACCTGAGGAGGAAATCGAGGTGTTGGAATGGAAGGATTTCTGAAAGATGTTTTTTGATAAATATTTTCCGTGCACCCTCCGGATTAAGATGGAAAGGGACTTCCTTGACCTCAAGAAAAAGGATGAAAAATCTATTGGAGCGTATGAGGAAAACTTCACAAGGCTTGCACAATACACTTACGGCTTTGTCGTTACCCCCGAATGCAAGGTTGACCGCTTCGTTTGTGGGATAAAACCTAACCTCCAGAAAGCAGTGACAATCCGGGACTTCGACAGCTATGAGGAAATTGTCTGATGTTCACTCAAGGTCGAAATGGAGATTATAGAATCTTAGGGGTATCATGGAGATAAGAAGTGTATGGTGGACATCATTGCGGGTTGTCCGATGGATAAATACAACGGTGGTAAGAAGATCAAGCACCCCACTAGCCAATGGTGCGGTAAGAGGCACCCAATAAATTGCCTGAAGGGTTCAATAAAATGTTTTAGGTGTGGAAGAGAAGGGAACCTGGCTATTAACTGTCGGAAAGAATGTCCCGCGGCTGCGACAGAGGAGAGGAATGCTCCGTTCAGACCTCAACATGGGGTTTATTTCTATAACTACAATGAACCGGGGCATCTTGAAAATCAGTTCCATAAGCCAAGGGTTTTTGGAGGCAACCAATAACCTCCAAGGAAGCAAGGGTGAGGTTTTTCCCTCACTACTGCCGAAGTGAACCCTGACAGCAAAGTGGTGACATGTACACAAATTATTGATTCAAGAATAGAGAACATAATTTTTTATTTAGGTTCTACGCATTCTTCTATTTCACGAATGTTTAGTAGAACAATACCATCACCACCACGAATCATGTAATTGAAGATGTCAGTGAGTACGACAAATGGGGCGATTATTGTATCCCATTAATATAACTCCTCCACTGTCATAATATGTGGATTGAACATCCCGGCGAACCTCTTTTTACTCCCTCTGGTGGAATTTGATAAAATTCTTGGCACGTATTGGAATTCCTTATATAGAACAAAAAAAATTGTCGTGAGAGGGAAATCACTCTACATGTGGAGAATTGACCCCCGATTCTTTACAAGTGAAAGGAGGAAGATGAATCTTCTTTAGTTCCATCATCTCAAGTGTGGATATTACTACCCTATAAGCACACATATCTAGCTCAGATGATTGAGTCCTAGGTATCACCCATCCTGGAGGACATGCCTATTGTGAGGGAATTCGCTAAAGTTTTCCCTGAGGAATTTCCTAGTCTTACTACTAGAGGAAATGTTGAATTATTAATTGAACTAATACCGAGGGAATTTCCAATATCCAAAACTCCTTATTGAATGGATGTTGTGGAGCATGAAGAGATGAAGAATCGACTACAGGAGAATCTGGATAAAGGGTTTATATGCCCAAGTGCTTCACCATGGGGTGCACCAGTCCTCTTCTTCAAGAAGAAGGATGGATCAATATGCCATTGAATCAAATATCGTGAGATAAAAAAAATCATGATAAAGAACAAGTATCATATCCCATGAATTGATGACTTGTTTGATCAGCTGCGTGGAGAAAAATACTTCTCCAAGGTGGATTTGCGGTCGGGATATTATCAAGTAATGGTAAAGAAGGAAGATATCTCCATGATTTCTTTTTGTACAAGATCCGAGCACTATGAATTCATAGTAATTCCATTTGACTCACTAATGCTCCAACAATCATCATGTACTTGATTAATGGAGTCTTTAGAGATTACCTTGACAAATTTGTGGTAGTCTTTATAGATGATTTTATGATATAGTCCAAAACCCAGGAAGATCATGAGGAGCATCTAAGAACTATACTAGAGACCTTTGAAGAAGGAGAAGCTCTATACCAAGTACAAAAAGTGTGAGTTCTGGTTGAAGGAGGTATAATTATTGGGCCATATCCTGACAAGCAATGGTATATCTATGGATTCCTCCAAAATAGATGCAATTGAGGGATGGTCGAGGCCAACATCTATAACAGATATCCGTAGCTTCTTGTGGTTAGCTGGATATTATCGACGATTTGTGAGAAATTTCTTATGATTGTCCAACCCTATTACCATGCTAACTCATTAGGGAGTAAATATTTCTTGGAGTGATGAATGGGAAGAAAGATTCAAGGAGATGAAAAGGAGGCTTATCACTGTGCTCGAGCTCACTTTACCCACAAGTGGAGAACTTTTCATGGTATACAGTGTCGATTCGAAGAAGGGCCTGGGATGTGTGCTGATGTAAAATGACAAAGTCATTGCCTACGCTTCAAGGCAATTGAATATTCATGAAAATAACTACACAACACAAGACCTCGAGCGGGCTATAGTGATCATCACTTCTAAAATTTGACGGCATTATCTCTTTGGGGAGAAGTGTGAAATATATACAGACCACAAAAGTCTCAAGTATATATTCAAACAGAAAGAGTTGAATATTCCCCAACGACGATGGTCAGAGCTTATCAGAGACTATGACTTCTCAATCCATTACCACCCTGGGAAAGCAAACAAGGTGGCAGATGCTCTAAGTAGGAAGGACCCAGAAATTCTATCATTGATGATAATTGAAAGGGATAAAATCTTTTTATATATCATGAGGATGGACATGGGAATCATAAATAATGGAAAATCATCAATCCTTTCACAAATTATTGATCAACCATCACTTCTGGATAGGATAAATGATACTCAAAAGGATGATCTAGGGATTCAGGAAAAAGTGGAAGCTATCAGAAAAGGGAAATCCTCATAATTTAATGTTAATAAAGAAGGAATTGTGGAGAAAAGTCTATGTATTCCATCAAGTCCAGAGCTGAAGAAGGAACATTTGGATGATGCACATAGTTCAAATTTCTCTATTCACATAGGAAACACAAAGATGTATCAAGACCTCTGAGAGAATTATTGGTGGGATAATATAAAGAAGGAGATCAATGAATATACATCAAGGTGCCTAGTGTGTCAGAAAGTGAAGTCATAGAGGCCAAAGTCTAACGGGATGATGCAACTATTTCCCATACAAGAATGGAAATGGGAGAAAAAACCAAGGACTTTTTCACCAAACTTCTGAAGACATCCAAAGACAACAATGCAATCTGGGTTATTGTGGATCATCTTAAAAAGTCTGCAAAATTCATTGTATTTAGGGAGGATTTATCATTGGATCAACTGACATAGATATATATTTGGGAAGTGGGAAGACTTCATGGAGTAACACTATCTATTGTGTCTGATTGAGATCCATGATTCACCTCTATGTTTTGGAAGAGTCTTCAACATGCTCTGAATGCTGAACTGAACTTCAGTACGGCCTATCATCCTCAAACTGAAGGCCAATCCGAGCAGACTATCCAAACACTTGAGGACATTTTGAGAGCATGCTCAATGGACTTTAAAGGAGGATGTGACCACTATATTCCCCTCGTTGAGTTCTCTTATTATAAAAGTTTCCACTCGAGCATCCAAATGGAACCATATGGGGCCCTTTATAGGAAAAGGTGCAGAACACAAAAATTTTGGGATGAGGTCTATGAGAGTAAGCTTCTTGGACCAGAAATGGTCGAAGAAATGGTGGACAAGGTGAAAAGCATTTAGTATCATATCAAGGTAGCCCATAGTCTACAGAAGAGTTATGTAGATAATCATTGAAAAGACATTGTGTTTAAAGTTGGAGACATGAATTTCTATGCATATCTTCATGGAAGAAGGTAATGATGTTTGGAGAGAAAGGTAAGTTAAGTCCAAGGTACATCAGCCCCTTTGATATTCTTGATCGTGTCAGGGCAGTGACCTATCAACTATCACTTACACCTACAAGGGTCAAAGTGCATGATGTCTTTCTTTTATCCCTATTAAGGAAGTACATACCAGACCCTTCACATGTACTTTCTTCAGAGGTGGTATAGTTAGAGGATAATCATTCTTATGAGGAGAAACCGGTGAAGATATTAGACCCTAGATAAAAACATCTATGAAATAAGACAATGCCCCTCATCACGGTGTTATGGATAATCCATAAGTTTGATGAAGCGATGTGGGAATCAGAGGAAGTGATGAATCAGAGTTACCTGTATTTGTTTTAGCATGGGAAAAGGAAATTTCGAGGGAGAAATTTTTTAAGGGGGGATGATTGTAATGACCCAAACATTCATTAATGGAAATCCCTATTGATATAATTAAATGTCTCTTAATGTAAAATTTTTATATAAAATTTCATATTATTCGGTTTAATGTTAGGAATTGTGACCATTTCTAATATATCCACTGAAAAGCGATCACATGATTTGTGTTAATATTGGGCTTTAACAAATCCAATTTACTCAGAAAAAGGATGCAATGGCCTCATCCAGTAGAGGTGCCCCATTTGAATTCCATTTGTCAGATATTTGAAAAGTGGTGGAGTCATTTGGATTCTCTCTTGACCATGCCCAAGATGAGCTTCAATAGGTTAAGCTCCAATGGGACCACTTGTGAGAGAAGTGGAAGTTGATAGAGATTTCCATCCGAGAAATGTTATCCAAGCCACCCCACGAGTCGGTCACCATCGCACACCTTAATATTTGGTATTATGAGGGTGTTATTAGGGCTTATGTAATAGGACCTTAGCACTATGGTTATTTACATTAATTTTTAATACAATAATGAATATTTTTTCATGTTATTTTTGTTACGTTGTTAATAGATTTTAATGCTCAAATAGTATTTTAAGTTAATATTCAAATAAGAAATATATTTTGAATAATTAGTGGATTTTTGTATTAAATAATATTTGTAAAAATATTATTATTATTATAAGATTAAGTTTTATTAAATATAAATGATCGTATAATTTTATTAATACAATTGTAATTTTTATTAAGGTTCGAAAGCCATTTTTTTCCATACCCATGAATTTTTTATAAATGTTTGTTTTTAATTTAAAAGTGAAAATTAACATATTTAGAAAATTATTTATATAAAATAAATACTATTTCTGGAATCAGAACATTGAAATTATCCAATGGTGAATTTTTCATAATTTTCTAAGAAAGTCAATTTTTTGGGTAAAAATTAAATACTGTTTAAATATACAATGTGTTTTATGACATCATAATGACCCAATAGAGATGTAATAAAATACTATAAGCCTTATATATGGACAATATATGTTTTACCATTAAAATAATGTGATTTTGGGTTTTTTTGACTTATTTTACAAAGCATTAATGGACCCTTCAAGGCTTATTAAACATCTTGTCGTTTTAAATTGATTTCCTTGCAGTATGACTCACCTCCACATACGAAACCCCATTATTTTAAGAATTTAGGAATTTGGACTTATAGAATATTGTTTTCCACTCCCCTTTGGAAAAAACCATGGGAAACACCATGCACTGGTTTTTGGTTTGAATTATTTTAATGTGAGGTGTCCCAACCCTAAATAATAAAGTATTCCATCACCTTTCATATATAAACCAAACCAAGATCCCACTTTCTACTTACTAAAATATTTTTGAGTTCACCCAAACACTACCCTAGTCTCCCTAGAATCCTCCCAAGGTTTCCTATACTCCCTAGAAGCCTCTATCAAGCCTCTCTCAAGCCTTTGGGAGCACACTTCCATGTATGGGTTTTTTCCTTTCTCAATTGGTCCAATTTTCTATAAGTTTTTTTTGGCCTTTTAATTTCAATTAAAAATTGTGGGGTATGGTTTTTCAACTCCCCCATTATTCCCTTTTAATGTTTGAATGGTGAGATACCCCTTTATCTCTCATTAAATTCCTCCCATGTACACCAGTTACTATGCCCAAATTCTTCTCTCTACTCATTTATATTCAAGAAATTATTTTGTATCATGAATCTAAATGACATTAAAATTGTTGGGAAATGTATCTATATAAAACCCTTACTGTCAATTTCATGTAAATATGATGAGACAACACTTTATCTTTCATCAACCTTTTTTATGATTTCTTACGTCACGTCATTACATTGCCGAAATTGCACCGGTTTTCCAAGCCAATGTCACTTTATAGTGAATACCATTCCCATTTCCCTATCAAGGGTATCCACCTTTATTCACATTTACTTATTGATTATAAATTTTCATGTATGAATTCCACATTCCTTTATCATGGAATAAATTATGATGTTTTATGAATCCATGTTATGTGATCCATGTGGCACACTTGTGCAGGAAATGAAATGTTTAAGAAGGGTGCACCCATGTAGCGCTCAAACGCATTGGGTAATGCATAATATCCTAATAGAACAAGTGAAATAGGTTTTGAATCATGCTAATTCAAGTGTAATGAGGTTTTAATCTTGCTTAATGTGTAATGAGTATTTACTCATGCTCCATGTGCAATGAGCCTTTTCTCATTCTAATCCATGTTAAGTGTTGTTGGCACATTTCCATGTTATGATTATCATTCTTTATCATCCCATCATGTTTATGCTCATATTTTTCTCTATTGATGTGCCTATTTTCTAACATGTTTTTTATTTCTCATGTTATTCTATGATTATTCCCTTACTAGGCTTTATAGCTCATCCATTTCTTGTGCATGTCCTTAGGTTATCCCATGCAATGGTAAGTACGAGGGAATGTAGTTGTCATATAAAGGAAGTTTTCAAAAAAGATGTTGTATTTCATGTTTTAATTTGTTATATAATGTTTCTAAGCCCCAAATAAACTATACCTATTGATCTTCCATGTTGTATCATGTTATGGTTTTATATAATAAATCAGGTTTATGTTTGTAATAAAAGCAGGGTTGTTATAGAGATATTTTCTAGAGCCCCTATTCTCCAAAGTGAATCCATTTTCTATAATGAATCCCCCATTGTATGTGCCTGATAATTATTATTACAATAATTTTATTGTATCCTATGATGTAAATAGATTACAAGGATATGACTTCAAGAGAATCCATGTAATAGATCAAAATGTTATAGTTGGTAATATTGAAAAAAATGTTTTCAATTGATATTGGATTTATATTTCTAAAATTGAATATTAATAGAGTGTCTTGTTATATATCATTTATTTTTCAGAATTAATATAATGTAATAATGTACTAGTGTATATTTTTAATTGAAAACTTTATAGACGTTCTCCACTAGGTTGAGAACTTTAAAATACTGAGATGGTTGTAATTCCATGACGAAATGACCGAGTCCATCTGGTGTGTCAGGCGAAGTCATGTACATCCCCCCATATGCAACATGCCACTAACTAGTAGTGAGGGTACATATTATTTCATAGTATACTATATCCTCTGTAATAATATCTATTACACAATGTAATAATAATTAATTATAAAAACATTTGAACAATACAACTGTATTATCATGGAATAATTTCTGGAATATAGGCTTTAATGAAATTAATCCAAAAAATACCAATGTGGTATGTTAACCAACTTATGATAATGAGATAAACTAATATAAAAAAATATATAAATTGTCATGAACCCATTAAAATATTTCATTCTCCCTCCAAGAACCACCTGCCCAGCTCTTAGATATAGTTCTATTGACCTCAGCTGGATTCTTAGCCATGAAATCTTCATATGCGTGGAGATGTCTTAGCATGGTGTGATTATAAACCCAGTGGTACACCACTAACACATCCTTAATATAATTTCACAATATATATACACATATAAAATTTTATTCCATTATAGGAAGGTAAAATCCCGAATAATAAATTTAGTGTTGAGACATCATGAACTTGACAATCTTCCAAAAACCATGAATCTAAATATATTGGTACCATGAGTGATTTAAGGTAAAAAACAAACATTATAAGACACAGATCAAGCCATATAATCACACGATGACTCAAAAAACTCATCCAAAAATATAATAACAATATCTTGCCTTTATGTACCAACTATATACCGACAAATAATAGAATGTCAGGGTGTCCACACATCAACCTAGTTCACAGATATAGGGAAAGACACATTCACAAATATCTACAAAATATATCACTCTATACTAAACCATATCCACAAATATTTATTTAATATATGGATATGGGGTAAGGCCCATTACACATCTCATCTCTGAATGTGAAATCACAAACTTTGAATCACAAAATAGGTAATTTAACTATAAGTGGACAACTAGCCAGTTTAGACCCACCAAGAACCTTTAAACCATCAAAATAGAAACAAAAAATAAATAAATAAAAAAGACATAATAAAAATATAACCATGGAAAGAACTCGATGCGTGATTATAATCATGTTTGGAAGCAGATTTGATTGTGACAGAGGTGTCGAGGGACACAAGGAAATGTATATAATTTCTGAGAAATACTTGGACACACAACATAAATTCAATTGAACACACATCATGTAGTACCTATTAAACATCCATATGGTTTACAAATAGAGAATAATATCGCATCCTGTATGGCACATGTCACATACTATGTGACCTAATGCTGGTGTCTCAGTGTATACCCTAGAGGAACATGGGGATGTACAAGACTAGGAACACTGGAATGCACAGAGTACATTAGAAAATCCCTTTACACAGACATGGCAAGGTACATGTAAAAAAATTAAATGTGAACAACCTGAAGTACACTAGAATTACTAGATATATGTATGTACATGCTAGGGTCCCACTGAGTTCCAACCCGACATCTATCCACTGTGTATCCCAATAGAGAATTCCATGTATTTTGAGGAAAACCTCTCACATTAGATGAAGAGAAATTTGATGAACCGGTCCAGGAGATACATGTTGTGTACCGAAATTACAGACAATGTATTATTTATTAGAAAAATATAGGCCCCCATCCCTTGAGTATAGAAAAATATTGGATGATTGGGTTCTTATGGTCTATCCGTACAATGGTACAGTGTGGCATTACTTCCTCAACCTAGGAATTTGATGCCATTCACATGTTTATTCACTGATAGAGATTATTTTGTCCCTTTATGATACCAGGGTAGGAATCTGTATCATTTCATTATCTTCCATATGTGGGGTATTTGAAATTATCATGACCAACTTACATCGGTGTATTATCTATTAAATAGCAAGTTATTTCATATGGGGTTATTTGTGTCCCTCATGAGAAAGTAGATTTGATCCCATTTCTTTATATCATGATCTTCAATGATCTAATGAGTAATTATTTGGTGAGTCCTAAATAGGATACCTCTCAGATGAGAACCATTACCGAAAACATTGTCCCTGGAGTGAGTTATACCAAAAATGAATTACAAAAAATCCTTGAGTATAATTTAATATCTAGTAGTATTGTTGAAACAACATTGGTACATAGATTATGTTATGGGTGTATATTGTTTTTCCATATTCTTATTTTTATGTCTCGTATCCTAATTTATATACCCTTATGATGAAATGACTACTCTCATAATTCTTTATTTTTGGGAACTTTAAGGTGTTTTACTGGGAATTTTTATACTCACACAATAATTGGATTTACTAGAACATATCTTGTATTATATATATGAAATTTCATTTTATTATTTCCACTAAGGACTAGGTCTAGGTAGGTTATAGTGAGAGAGGCTGATCATGGTTGGACAAGGTGTTGGATTAAACAATAGTTCCCTCCATTTGAGAAGGATGGACACTTTATAATTTTGTTGGGATTTTATATGGTAATTACTAATTTCATAAAATATTCATACTATAATTATGGGTTTATATTTATTCAGTAATATTTGTTATCAGTTGTATTTAACTTCAAATATGGTGATTGTAAGGTTTGAGATGTATGGGTTCAAAAAGGTACATTAGTTTAAGGCCTCCCATGTTTCTGATATGACTATTTAGATTTAGTACCCTAGTCCTATAATATTGTAGGTAGGTTTGGGTTGTCAGAGTTTTCTTAATGTTTACCAGGAGGGCCTCATGGGTCAGGTCATGAATTGTGTCACTAGAGATCACAACATTCCATCCACACATGTGACACAAATGTCCCAGAGGAGGGTATTTATAATACATATCATATTTTTACCATGATTCCACCAGTCTACTCTTGAATTCAACTAGATACATCCAAAATCACGAGTCACACACGATATGATAGTCACATTGACAGATCTATGTCGTCTTTTGACTACTACTATAGTTCCATGAGATGAAATCTTCCTCAAAAAACAAAACAGATCATCTAATCTTATTTTTTACAAGATTCATGAAATTATAAAATTGATAATCATCTACTTGATATTACTCACAATCCACTAACCTTTAAATGATCTATAAAATATAAATAAATTAACTAATTGGTTATATTCCTTTAGAAACTCTTATTTTCTTAGAATTAAACATCACTCACAATATATGGGAAACTTAAATGGAATATAATTTTTTCAATGTTTATACATGTATGATACAGTGAATTTTCATCTCAAATATTCTTCAAAGTACTTTATGAAACAATAAAATTAAAAGCTTCACATTATTTTTTAATGAAAATCATGAAGGAACATAAATTCTTATAAGTATAACTATGTATGTGAATGAAATAAAACACAAAACCATTAATTATTATTCTAAAATGCATCACAATTTCATGAAATCAATATATCTCAAAATTAAACATACTATTTTTTAATATATTATAGAACCAATATATTTAACATATTCATATAGAAAATATAATGAAACCTATGTAGAATTCTTCATCACAAAATAATGTCACACACTGATACTACATCATCATTACTCACTCAAATTTATGAATGTATATTATTTCATTAAAAATAATCAACCAAAATTGTTTAACAAAGTATGTGATATCACATTATTAAAATACTCTTAATGTTCCAATTTTCAAATAAATAGTTCTTCCATCTCTTTGACATTACATAGTGATGTTTTAAGCACTTGTTTATGGAATGATACCATCATCATGAAACTATAATGGTTTAGAAAGACTCAAAATGAATGAATGGAAACTCTACATGAATACATAGAAAACCCTCTGATCTATTTCTCTCACAAAATTATTCTCAGATATACAATATTCTCATAATTAAAATGAGATTGGTTTGAGTATTTACAGAGAATGCCCCATATAATTTTCATATCACATAGAATTATATTTCACCACCTCAACTCTTCTCACGGACCCACAAACTTATCTCAATGTTCACAACATTAGAAATAATCATCTTAACAAATGATTGATTATTTATTTTAAATCCTTTATATTTTTTATAAATAACCATATCACTAAATTTAATTTATCTATTTTAATAATCAATCAATCACATTTTATTTTCTTCATCATGACCGGAATATTCCATCAATCTCAATGTCTTCAATGATGTAAAAAATAAACACACATTAATATACCATTTTACTGAATGTAAAATAAGATATTGGTATTGATCTAATGGTATACATATCAGGGATTGAACTTATAAACTTGTTTACATATGTCTTAATTAATATTTATTTAGTTCCCATCATAGAATAATCACACATCAATAGATCATTCATCCCAACACAGCTTAAAAATATTTTGTGTTTTTGCAAGATCTTTATTTGGAATAGAGGTTGGAAAATGAATACAAAATAGCGTAATCAAACATCACACAAACCAAACATCCTCTACCCAAGTTCCATCACCAACTTTTTTATGTTCTCTCACCTCTATATGACCCAACTGTATCAATGCCTCCCGGTACCAATAGCCCATTCACATTGTAGATTGGCAAGAGGTCAACCTTCCCACCTAGGTTGTGGACAAATGTCAATTGTTCTAGCTAGGGTCGTTTTCCATTTTTTAGAATGGATAAAAAATTGATAGAAAATATATACCATGACAAGATACTGAAATTATAAATAAAAAATTCCAATATCCAAATTCTTAATTTTAGAATATGAATCTTTTAAATAATTAAAATTCAACATCAATAAAAATAAAATTAATAATTTTTTATCACTTTCTTCAAAAAATGTAACATCATACATTCTCTTTACATATCTTCAAATGGAATTGAAATTATGAACTTTTCAATAACCATAAAATTTAAGAAAATCATTGAATATCATATAATAAACTTATTGTAAAAAAATTCAACATCAAAAAAACAATTGGATTCTTCATTCTCTACATTTGGAATTGATTTCAATAAAAATTACATTAATAAATTCAATGTTATCTACTCTCCATCATTCATAAACTAATATATGCATGGGAAGGAAACATCAGGTTCTAAATTCAGATTTTAAGACCATATTAACCTATTTTGGCAAATATTATATTTATTACATCTGAGAAGTATGTAAATACCAAAAAAATTAAAATAAGTTAAAAGTATCCAACACTATATCTTTGTGATCAATTCTCAACATAGAAAACAAGAGTGATCATATTTATTATAAATGGTTTAAATAAATTTTCAGCATGTGATAACTACACTGAATCCTATTTATAGAAAATTTTCAAGTATTTTCAACTTATATTCACAAAGAATTTGAAAAAAGATAAAAGGAATTCAAGTGGAAGAATTTATTTAACAATTTCCAATTTATTTTCTATTTTATCATCGTGTAATTTGTCTCTACCTTTTAGAGTATATCATTCATCACAGATAAGAAAAAATAAATAATCATTACTCAATGATGAGATGACTTATTAAATATATCCCTCCTTTAATTTTATATATTCTTAATATATCAAGATAGATATAGATATCTGGTGGTTGTTCTTACATTCTCTACCTAAGGATATGCAGATTAAACATATTCATCAGGATTGGATTCCTCGAAGAATAATCTCCATGAATATTTTTAGATTATTTGAAATGTTGTAATGTGAAAACGTAATTCTAATAGTATTATATGATTGGTAAATTTATAGTTTTAAGATGCTTTTATCCTTTATCAAATTTAGGCATCCCCCTAAAAACTAGCTTCTCCTTCAATTCCATATATTAAAAAAAGTAAATGTTTAAATGGTAAAAAGTTGGTTCTCCAATTTTTTTTAGATCAATGAGTCAGAGATATTCTTCTCTACCCATCTATCTTATTAGAATAAAAATGAATAAACACAACAGTTAGATCTTTTTATTATGTTTTACATGGTTTCTCAATCTTTCTTGCCTCTTTCAATTTTTCTATGAATATGACCAATTGTTGGTTAGGAACACAGCTAGTCAATACTTTTTGTGAAGGAACATTCTTCTAAATAATATTTTTACCATAAGAAAGAATAGTTACATTTAAATTCTTCTCAAATAGTTTTTTAATCATAAGAAACCACATAAACAATTTTTCTTACCAAAATTCATAGATATATTACACCATTTAAACACATCACCATCATTCATCATGATACCATTTTTAGTAACCTTTTCATAAACCTAATCAAATATTTCCTTCACAAAATCAATCATATTGTTTATTTTCTGAATTGATTTTATATTTCATAACATATTGCTTCCTCTAGTATTTATGTTCATGGAAAATTCACAATGGTAAGTGATATGACCTCCTTTTCAACATTAAAAGCATAATTTCATTAGTTTTTCACTCTTATAATTATCCTAACAAACTTATTTTGTGTTAATTTATTAACAAATTTTTTATCACCTCCCAATGCTATCCTACCGTATTATTTTATTAGATTAGTCCCTTTTTTGTTGTGGTATTGTATACACATAAAGATATGATTTCTCAGGATTGATAATACCATAAATCAATATAATAATGTCCATTTTTTCAATACACACATAAATCATCAAAATATTCATATCGGTTCTCAATAGACTAATTACATCTCTATGATCCCAAATTCTATTATGATTATTTCCTATTTACTTTATAATTTCTATAAAAAAATATTGGCATTCTAAAATTTTCATTCAATTATTTACTGTGAAAATAATTTATTACATGCTACCCAAACATCCAATAAAACAAATTTTATTGAAACAGATCTTGATTTGTTCTTTTATAACACATTATTACTATATTTTAAGACATACAATTTTTTGAAAACACATTTCTTATTTGGTGATTTTTTTTGGAAATAAAATTCTTACACTGCTTAACACCCTTGTTTAAAGATGTATTAGACTCCTAAGTTATTTTATTCCCCTATGATCCCTATATTTATGATTAGAATCTTTTCTAGTTATCAAAGAAAAATTAGAAAACCCAATTTCTTCAAAATTGAGGTTCAATTAACCTATAGTATATTTATCCTTAGACAATCAAAAAAATTTCATTAAACTAGGTTGAATAATTTTTAAAAAATAGGACTATTTTCAGAAAACTCTTGATTGTACTTCATTTCTCAATAGCTTGGGAATTCTCAACTAATTTATATTACAAATTTTATTGGTTTCAATTATAATATTATGTGGAGATAAATATTATATTCATAAAAAAAATTAGGATTTCAACTTAATAAATTTTCTTATTTTGAATCTCATATTCTTAATCCTAGATAACATTCAGAAAAAAATATCAAGATCCTTAATTCTCATTTTTTAACCTACAACTGAGTGTCTTTAACATTATTTGTTTTATTATACATAATTTTTTTTAATATATATCCTTTATATTGACTTTTTATGATACATCATTCTACATAAAATTAATCTTAAATTCTTCAATAACATGAAAAAATATTTTATTTGAATAAGAGATTGTTGTACCCTTGGTTATGACATGTTTTGTGGTAGTGTTGTATTTTAAAACCTTTCTATTAATCACCTATTTTATAACACTATCTTATTCATCAAACTATAAATTTTCCAAATGAATTTCACTAAAAAATATAATCATACATGTGACACTTATTTGAGAAAATTATTTAATTTATCTATAATTATATAATTTAACATATCTTTATCACCACAAAAAGTTGATCGATCATAGTTATGATGAACTGACAACACTAAAAAATTACCAAATTGACTATCTTAAACTAGTAGTTGGTCTTCATTTATCTTTGAGTTATTGTTCAACTTATTTTAAATATTACTATTCTTTTTTTGAGTCTTTACTGAAACCTAAGAATTTATAACATCAGGAGTAGAGGTAAGATTTTCCATTTGAAGATCTTTATAATATTATCTAAACTCAATTTTAAAATTCATATACTTATGATATAATAAATTGGAAAGTAATATACATTCAACAAGATGTGTAACCATTCCTGTAATACCGATTAATGTTCCCAATTGATCATGCATTAACTCTGGGGTGAATTAGGTGTCATTTTTTTAATTGAATTCATTTCTTATTAATTTACCCATTTTAATTCAAAACTGTGTCGCCCGTTTCGAAGAGTGGATCATGTATGAAATAGTAAAAGGTAATAAACTACATCATTAAATATTTTGACCAATTTTTAACTAAAACCTACTCCTTAACATGATCTCTTACACCCACCTAGTTACTGATTCACCAATATATATAAGAGGTTACAACCACTAATAGTTGCACTCCCATCAACACTGAGTCAAAAAAATTTCCACTATAGAATTACACTAGATATCATGACTTCCAGCATATAGAATAGAATCCTGAGTCCAATAGGAGGATCTTTATACTACATCCCATTATCATACCACTAAAACCCATGCCTAATCTAGAATCTCCTTGAATTATTAAAATATTTTGAAGCACAAAAGATATGATAGACTAATAGATATATATCTATTGTATATTGAATGATGCTGCACCTCATTGAGATGAAATATTCTTTTAAAAAAACTGAATGAAGTTTTCTTATTATGTACAATCTTCAAAATGTTTCGAAACCGATAAAAAACTGTATCATATTTCCAATACACACTAATCGTCAAATTATCAATACGTTATCAATTCACCGGAATATCATGCAGTTTCATTTTAAAATTCCACCCTTGTCAATGTCATACATATTTATCATTTTACATTGAAAGCCCGAATGCCCAAATGACTTCATTTTTATTGATTTTTGATAACCCACATTTCAAGGGATGAGGGGGAACCCTTACAAGGCCTATATGCTCAGAGATTACATGGAAAGTAGGATTAAGTTACATTGAAATCATATAATATATATTATCTCAATAATCACCCATGTATGATACAATGTGTGGTCATCTCACCTCTTCTTCAATGTACTTTATGAAACAAGAAAAAATTTCAAACATCAAACTATTCTATACTAAAAATCATGTATAAAATATCATATATATATATCACTTTGTTTATGAATGAATGTACACACACAACCCTCACGTAAGGAGAAAAAAACCATCACAATTTCATGAGAAAAATATACCTTAACATTAAACTTTTTCTTCCCAAAAGTATTACACAGCCACTATATTTCATTTATTCACAAAGTATACAAGTTGAAAAATACCTAGAATGATTCCTTGTGCATGTGTTCCACAAAATGGTACTACATATACACAAATCAGTCAACAATATTCAATTATATAATTTCATGAGCAATACATAACCACCTTTAGGTAACAGAGCATAAGATATCTGATTATTTATTTATTCTTCCAATAATATTATATAATAAAACTATTATTATTTCTATATTGCATAATATAATTATGTATTATGAATTTTTTTATGGAACTAAACCATAATAATGTGAATGTGAACATTTATAAAGGCCAATAACGAATTAAAGGAAAACCTATAGGAATAATAATTAATTACCCTTTTATATTTTTATCTCTAACTTATTTATCAGATATGAAATAGGATTATATTGAAAATGAGATATATCATGTTATTTATTTTGAGTAATCCACCAACATGGAATGTCCCAAACACTTATCTTTCACCACATCAACTATTCATATGTTAGAACCTCCGCATAGGACTCTTCAGATCATTGGAAATCACCATCATTTCAACTTATGCTTTTTGTATTTTAATAACTTACTCTTTATGAAAACTGAACACAACAATGATTTTTTATTAATTTGAATAATCTATCAATCACATTCGATTGTCTTTATCACAAATAGGATATTGTTTTGATCACCAGGACATTTTAAATATAAAATATTATTTACACATGAAAAATCCATTCCGCTAAATGATGAATATGATATTGGACTCAACCATATGTCTCAAATATATGGGAATGGATGAACAATTTTGTTTAGGTACGTTTTAAATTATGGATCCACAATACCTATCCCAACTATATCCCATATTAATAGTTTATTTATCCTAGTGAAAATTAATAAAATTCTATATTCTATTGAGGTATTGAGCCGACATAAATATTGTAACCTTAATAGCCCATAACACACATAAGGTTTACATATGCAACACTTCATCTATGCATGCCCGCTCGCTAATCCTATGACATAATCTATGAGGTCCTAATACTATAGGGAACTATGATACAAACTATCAATACCCATAATGCATGTTTCCTAGAGGATTACATTCCAACCGAAGTAGTGGTCCTACGTCCCCTAGGTGGTTTAGGGTGTTTTTCAATTTATTAATAAATCCAAAAAAGTGTTATTCAAAATATAAAATAACATCCCACTAAAATTATGAATGTGATGATTCAATATTAATTTATTATTTTTTATATTTTAATCCAATAAATTTAAATTCACTATTTTCAATCCATCTCAACTTCATTAATTATAATCAATATCTTCAAATGATATATCATTGTTCATTTTCCAGACATATTTTCACATGTTTTAGGAATAATGAACTGTTTAAAAATTATCATATTTAAGAAAATAATTAAATTTGAAAATCTTAAATATATTTTAAACAATGTAAACTTTAGAAAAAAACTTTTTTTCTTCCAATACTGATTACAAAATGGGTATTTGTGATAATTCCATTCACGATCAACTATAAATGGACCCCATTTATAGAAACCTTAAAGAAAAAAATTTTATTGGGATTAATCGAGAATATATGAATATATTTCCTTTAAAAAACATTATCTCATGTTTTGTAAGATTTGGCCATAATAAGGAGTCCCAAACCATTCCTTTATAAGATGCATCTAACATGAAGATTCAAGTATTCAATGTTTGTATTATCCACTCCATAATCATTAATTTTATATATTTTTAATGTTTATATTCTAACATCTAAATCACCACTTGATGAAAATTATTTATAACCCCTTATAATTCTATAAAGGTACAAATATATCCATATAATAATGCTTTTATTATGTGTTCATTCTTTATAACACATTTTTGTTTGAGATAGGTTCAATATCATCATAAATGATCTTAAAATAGTTCATGAATTATATAAAACAATTAATTTTTGTAATATAATGTTATAATAAGTAATTTAAGTTATTTTCATAATTTTGGAATGGTAATTTATAAAATTATATTAATTGATAAAATCAATTCTATATATAGAATAAATATTCCTAAGAAATGAACATTTTAACTACTCTTTACAAAGAACCACCATAATTTCCATAATATATCAATTAGGCATAAAAATTATATATAACCATACTAATTTCAATATATTATAGTTCATTATTTAATGAAAAAACATTATGTATCAAGGGCTAGAATCCCCATTCTATATCGAGACTAGAAAAAAAGGGTTAATTAAAATGAAAATATCATTTTTACTAAAGAAATGATTGATAAAAGGATAATAAGAAATTATAATTTAATGGTATATAGTAGGTTAAATATAAATATAGTTCTAATATATATGAATAAAAATCCAAAATTGATTACAGTAGAGGTCAAAGTGTGGCATACCAAGCTAGAATCCCTGGAAATAATTTTTTGACCCAATATTTCTTTATTCAGACATGATTCATATCATGTACCATTTTCTATTTTTATGTTTAATACCACACCATTAATATATATTATCATAATTAATGTTTTATTTGGAGTTTTTACCTTTATATTTCATTATCCCTCATTCATATTCATTTAATTCATTTATTATTGAAGGTTCAATGGATTTTCAACTCAATTTCCCTTTATTTTTTGACAATAAAGTTTTTATGATTTCGTAATGATAAAATTTTTAATACATTCATGTTAGTTTTATATATGAATATTACTCACTATTAATTCATTATTTTAACTTTTATTATATATTCTGATTATTTTATAAATTACTTCCATAAATATTTATTGGTTTTTATTGACCCAATTTCTATTTTGTTTTTTCATAACATTTATTATTTGAATATGATATTATATTTTTAAAATATTATACCTTTTATCTATTTAATATTTATTTTATCTTTCTTATTTAAATTAAGTATTTATTTTATTTGTAGGTACAGTTTTATAAAAGTAATTATTATTTTCCTATTTTTAAATTTTAATATATTTTATCTTCTATTCTGACCAAATTTCTCTTTAAATCTTTTAAAAATGAAATTTTATAACTCTTTCAATGATATATGTTTCAACTAAAATTTCCTAAAAATCTGAAAAAATAATTTTGATTCACTATTCTACGTTTTTTTCTTCAAAACCACATTTATTTACATGAACTCTATTTCTGACTAGGGTTACATTATTGGTTATTATTTTAAAATTATTTTATTAACAATTCTTGTAGACACTTTCTTAAAAATTTATTTTTAAAAAGAAACTTATAACATCGTATTTTTAAGTTAATGTTACACTTTTTTCTGAAAAATATATATTTGATTTCTCGTATATTTTTATCTCTATATAAGAATATTATTTCCTCTAGAGGGTAATGTTCATTATCACCCTATACATATTCATAAGATATACTTCATCTGTAAGATCATTTTTTTGGATTCAACTAATGTAATATTTTATTTCATTCTATACGATACCATATAAAAATGTTATGGTACCCATATTACTTCTCTTGGTTTTCATTTTAATAATTATTTTTTATTTCATGCGACCCAAATATGTATGTTTTATCATTATGTGATTTGTTGGTCTGATATTTTCCTACAATACAATAGGTAACATTCCATATTTCATGAATAATTATGGAATGAATGTTTTAATGATTGAACCAATATGTGATGAAAATAATAATCCCAGATGAACCATGTCATTGGACATAGTTAGTGATACATGATCCATTATGTTTTGATGGTTTTGGTAGTTAACCTAGACATTTTTTTAATGTCTCATATTAGGTTCATTCCACATTCCCATGTTATACTTTCATTTTATATGATTATTTTTACATGATTACCTTTCACAGTATATGTGCTACACTTCCATGATAATACTTTTATATTCATATGTTCCCATTCATGGAACTAGGTTTTTCAATATTATCTTATTATTATGTCTTATGATCTCATGACAATTTTAATAATATATTTCTCCCAATTCATGTTTTTCTATGATATGCCCAAAACAAAAATCTCATAATTATTTCTAAAACATAGTAATAACATTATATCTATGATAACAAGTGAGATTGACAAAAAAAATTATCTTTAATTTATATCAATTCCTTTAGTTAAATATTACATCTATAAAATAATTTCACAATCCTAGTAAACAATGATTTAGTATCTTCTAGGATAAGTTACAAAAGAAACTTATTTTACAACACCTGCGAACATTTCCTATAACATAATGTTAGCTTGATAGGGAATTTTTTTTCCTTTTTTCTATGTTCTCTTTTGGTTCAAGTACTTAGGAGTGGTTTTCTATACTTTCTGCAGGGTGTAGGGTAGGTAGATTCCATATACCTAAGGTGAAAATCTTGTACTAGCTGTTTGTGTACAAATCATGAAAGGGGAGATCACACTTTGAACAAATACACCTCGATAATGGTGGATACACATCATATAGGGTTTAAATAATGGATTTTTAATACTAGGAGATAGGTTTTCAGCATACTTATCCATCATGGACTACATGTCATGTACCTGAGCTAATGTCATGAACTGTCCTATGCCTATGTTTATGTCATGAATTCAATTGTTCTTTGGGTACATTATTTTCATACTCTATTTCTCTCAACCCTACATCATTCCAATGTGATTTTCAGAGAAGCATTTCCTTATGTATCGATCTGATTGGCTTTAGATTTTCGTTGTTTTTGTGGTGCTTCTCTCTAGTTAAGTGTTATTTATCGATATTAGTTGTGTTTCATCACTATGTCACCATATCTTTGTAGTACTAGATCCATTGATATTATGTGGATGCTTCTTATCGGTTTCTTCTAAATCTATTGTGAGCTCTCATTCTGGATGCCTTTTATCCTTCATTGGCAGTGGTGTGGAGGGAATTATTCTTCGAGGTACGTGGGTTTCATCCCTTTTGAAAACCTCTTGTGTTTAGACTTAGATAAATCCTAAGATGCAAAAATTTATTTCTTTGGACATCATCATAATTTTTGGGTTATGTTGATTTTGGATCCCATTACAGGTGTGTGTGACCTGAGATTTGAGGTATGTGGTTTTGTCTCTAACATATAATAATAAACCAGCATGTTTTTATTTATATACTGATTTATTAAATTTTCATGATTGTTTTTGTGTGTTGAAAATGTGTTTTAAAATAGAAATGGTCTTCCCAAAGTTTCTAATAAATGTATTGTAAAGTGGTTTTCAATGGTTCTAAATGAATTGGAATTGGTATGTGAAATTAATCACATAAATTACCTTTAGTACTTAGGTGGAAGATTTATATTTGGGCCATCATCCATTGTTTTTTATTATAAAGGAGGTTTTTCTTGGGATAATATTTTCTCACTAGATTGTTGTGTTACGATTAATCTATAGACTATACATTTTTTATTCCTTCGTGTTGTGATACATATTGTTCTATTTTTTATTTCTTGTCTTTCTGAGTTAGCCTTGAGATTCATGATAATTCCAATGTAAAATGATATGTAATTATTATTTGAAATAGATATAACTACTTTTTTTTCAAACTATGGAAAAAGAGAAATGCTTACCATGTATTCTATAAAAATATTTTTCTACTTATCATTCCATGTTTTATTTTAAAATGAAAATAGAAGATTTTTTATATAGAGTTTTTTTTGTGGAACACCTGGGTGGGATCCTACTATTCCTGTTAGCTCACACCCTACCCACCTCTTTAGTGGTGCGTATTCCTTTGTGTTTCTTCTAGTGCATGTATAGGAAAGGAACAACAATGAGGAGTTGAGGATCATTTCATCTGATTGGGTAACTAGTGGTGAGATGGCAGGAGTTTTTCCATAACCTTTTTTGTAGTAGTTATGTTGTTCTGAGTCCTTTATTTTTAGACGTCCCTTTTGGAGTTTTATATAATATTATTGTTGTTCTCTTTCTGTTGCCATTATAATATTTATGGATTATATTTTTTTATTCTTCTACATTTGTTCCTTTCTATATTTATATATACAATGTAGTTATTCATTTGGGGTGAAGTCATTCCCTCAGTTTTGTAGTTCAATGCCCGGGTGCTTGTAGACAGTCCTTGAAGATCAGGAATGTACTTCAGGTATGTGATATATCAGGTTGGGTGATGGATTTGATGGTAACCTTAGTTGGTTAATTATTGTTTGGTATCAGAGGAGGTCTCTCCTCAATAGTCCTTGTCATGGGACGTCTATTAGACCAGAGATAAGATTTTTGGGACATGATAGGTATGTTGCAATAAGTGTGAGGATAGCTCTTATCGTAACAAGACTCAAGATTCCATGGGATGTTTGGATGTATGTCTCTAGTATGGGTTATTTTTTTTTATAAATATTAGGTTTTTATAATGGGTGTTCTAGTTTGAAGTGAGATTTTTTGTAGTCTGATCGCTCTTATGTTTCAGTGTGCTACATTATGTCATCGATACATCTTCCACTATTTCCACAAGATGGTTTAGCTGATGCTCCTCAAGGGAACCCACCAATAGATCATAATCTCATTGATAAAATCGTATGGGATGTCTGGGTTGTTGATTAGGATGTTCCACATGTTTATAATGCAGTGGTTAAGGTAAAAAGAAGATCTTGTAGGAGGGAGATTTCATGCGTGAGCAGGCACCTTTCATTAAAGGAATTAATGTACCTCAAAAGGAGGAGGATTGGATGGACATGATCTATAAAATCTTTAACTTCTATGAGACACCAAATAATATTCGATTGATCTGTGAAACATTCAAATTTGAGGGATTTGACAAGTGATTGTGGAATTCTGTGGTCCAAGCAGACATAATAGTGGGTTTGGATTATTAGGATTTTAAAACCATGTTCTTTTAACATTTTTTCCCATAGTCTATGATGTTGGAAAAGTATCAGGATTTCTTATTACTATAATATTTAGATCATTTTGTGTTGAAATACACCAATAGTTTTTCTATAATTGTCAGTTTTTCTCCAAATGTGGTAAATAATGACCAACTAATGGGGTAGAAGTACCAGCAAGGATTGCGACATGATATCATATCACAAGTGTTCTTATTGAATATTTATACATATGCAGAGATTATAGAAAGAGAAATAATGGAAGAGATGAACATGGCAAGAAATGTTGGATTTTCAACCTCTTCTCTTCCATCTAGTGATAACTTTAGTGGTGTGCATGAGAAGAATATGAAGGGGTAGGACTACCGTAAATTTTTTGGAGGTGGGTCTCAGTAGTGATCATCTTATTCAACGTCCATTGAAGATAGAAGTGTGCCTCCTACTTGATATTAGTGAATCAAGGGAGGGAACCCCATACATTCTTATCTTATGCATGAGAAGACACACAATAGTTGTGGACATGTTTCTCATCAACAACTTTCCAGTCTAGATATGAATACGACTCATTATGGTTTGGGATTTACAGCTCCAAAGTCTATTGCGGTGTTCTTATAATATTAAATAACAATATGGATCCATCCATGGGCATCCAGAGTAAAGCTTTTTCACAAAGTAGATGAGTGAACTATGGAAGTAAATGCAAGTCCAGATATATTGGGAGGTACTCTTCTTATTAGATCTTCACTATAAATTTCTTTGTTTGATATTAGTGCTTTGCACTCATTTATATATTCACGCTTTATTGATGTGCTTAAACTTCCAACAGAACATATTCCCATTGTAATGGAGTTAGTGACACCTCTTTGAAAGAGGAAAGAGAAAGGGTTTCAGTGTCCTTATTGTTCATTAATGATTACTAATATGGAGTTGGTTTGTGATTTACTCATTCATGGTCTTGATATGTTTGACATAATTATTGGTATGGACTAGATTATCACTCATTGAGTTGAGATTGGTTGTTATCATCATCATGTTTCATTTCTTACTGCCAATGGGAGCAATCTTTTTATTTCGGGGGTGTGGGATCTGATGTCTGGTCATGCAGGACCATCCCACCCATAGATCATGAGTTTTTTTGGTTTCTATTATGTTAGAGACCAATGATGTTTTTTCTATTTTTGAAATTCCTATTTCTGTGTGAGATTTTCCTAACATTCTCACAAAAATACTTCTCGGATCTTCCTCCAGATAGAGGTAGAGTTATGATTGATCAAGATACAGGTACAAAGTTGATATTGATTCCTACTTATCACATTGAACCAGAAGAGTTTAATGTGGTCAAGATTTAGTTGGATGACCTGTTGGAAAATGGATTCATTCTCCCAAGAGTTTTTCCTTGGGCAGCTCCTATGTTGTTTTCCATCAAATCTTATGGTTCAATTCACTTATGTGTGGACTATAAAATGTTTAAATGGGTGACTTTCAAGAAAAAATATCCTTTTCCTCATTTTATTGACTTGTTTTATCAGTTAAATGGGGAAATGTGGTTCTTATAGATTGATATTTGGTTAGTTTTTCATCATCTCAGAGTTCAAGAGTCTGATATACCTAAGACAACCTTCAAGAGCAGGTATTGAAACTAGGAATATCATGTGATTACTTTTGGTATGACTAATTATCCTTTAGTTTTTATATATTTGAGTAATTGGATATTCCCCTATATATTGACACTTTTGTGGTAGGGTTTGTGGATGATATTCCAGTTTATTCAAAATATGAGAGAGAGCACAAGAACTATGTGAGTTTGGTTTTGGAAATTTTTTGAAGTCACTGTTTGTGTGGAATGATTTTGAAATTTAGTTTCGAGATTCAGGAAGTGATGTTCTAGGGGTATAAAATTTCTAAACACATATTATTAGTTTATCCATATGAGGTAAAATCGGTTTATTCATGGAAGGAACCACTAAACCTCTTTGAAATTTGAATCTTTCTTAGTCTTGTTGGGTACTACGAACGATTCATTAAGGATATCTCTAAGATAGCATCCCCATTGACTTAATTTACCAGTAAAGCAGTAAAATTCACATGGGATGAAATGTGTCAGTATTCATTCAATGAAATGAAAAAATTTATTACATCAGATCCTTTACTGATCCAACATGAGCCTGATAAGTGGTATATGGTGTTTTTGGAGTCATATGGTCATAGTTTGAGATGTGTTATGATGAAAGATGATATTGTGGTATCTTATAGCTCTCTTAAGCTCCAATATCATGAGACAAACTACCCCACTCACTATTTATTCCTTATTGCGGTTATGGATGCTCATAAAAGGTTGAGGTACTATCTGTTTGGGGAAAAGTTCTTGGACTTCTAGAATAAAAACCTTTTGAGAAATTTCATTTATAAAAAATAATTGAATCATAGATAGAGGTGATTGATAGAATACCTTCAAATGTTTGAATTTGACCTTACCTACACCCTGGGGAAAGGGAATATTGTTTCATACACACTTATTAGGAAGGTATCATCAGAGGGTGTTTTGGAATCGAAGGAGGATTTGAATATTTTTGAGATTATTGATCAGCTTCACTAGTATGATCTGGATGATGTATTAGGTATGGTTATGACTTGTTCTCAATTATCAACATCTCTCTTGGGGCCTATATTACTAAGTCATCATTAGGATTACGAGTTTTATAAGACTTAAGATAGCATTTATGGTGGGTAAACTGTTTCTGGTTGGTCTCTTTAATTAGATGGAGTACTTCAGTTTGGGGAGCTCATTGTCGTCTCATCACATATGATAAGTCTAGTCTTGTTTGATTTTCATAAAGCTTAATGGTGCGTTCATCCATGAGCTAAAAATATGTATTATGATGTGAGAAAAAAGATTCCAGTGGTGAGGCATGAAGAGTGACATCACAGAGTTTGTGTATCACTATTAGACCTGCCAACAGATAAAGGTAGAGAATTTGAAACTATACGGTTTTTCTCATCCTCTTATGGTACAGGTTTTGAAATAGTATGAGGTATCCATGGATTTTGTGGTTGGGTTACTGTGAACACCTTGAGGGAAACATTATTTCTTGGTGGGTTTTTATTAGTTGACATAGTCTGCTCATTTTATTCTGATGAAAGACAGAAGTAATGTTGAAGTTCTGGGTATATTGTGTGTGCAGGAGATCGTGAGTTAACCTACATGTCCTTATTCCAATGTTTTATAAAGGGACCCTAGGTTTAATATGAGGTTCTAGAGATGTCTTAAAAAAGTAATGGGAACTCAAATCACATTTATAAAAACATACCATTCATTGATAGATGGTTGGACATAGTGTAATTTGGATCCTAGAGGATATGCTTTATCCTAGTGTCATGGAATTTGGTGGCTCATGGGATAGCCATCTGGGACAGGCTGAGTTTTTTTTACAAAAACAGTTATTTTTCATCGATAATAATGGATCCTTTGAGGTGTTGTATGCTCTCCCTTAAAGATCACCTCTTTGTTTGGAAGAAGTGGGGGACGTAGCTTTTGTGCACCAATGGATGGTTCAAGAGATGTCATCAGAAATTCAAGATATGCAACAACATTTTGTTACATCCCATGGTTGATAGAAATCTGAGGAATATTAGAGGAATTGACTATTTTAATTTTATGTAGGTGACTAAATTTTCATGCATGTTTCTCCTCATTTGGGTCATCGTCAACATGGAAAATAAGGAAATGTGGCTCTGATATTTATTGGACCATTTGAGATCAATTAAAGACTTGGACATGTTGCTTATCTATTAGATTTTCCAATTCAGTTAATGGGATTCCATGATGTTTTCCACATATCACAGCTCAAGAAGTATCACCTTTATCATATTCATGTTCATAGTTGCAAAAAAATTGAGTTATACCCAAATGAATCTCTTTTGGAGGAACCAATTTATATCATTGAATCTCAGATGAATTTCCTTCATTGGAAATCAATTCCATTTGATATAGTTCTATGGAAACAAGGATCAATTTCTCATGAGACATGAGAATGTGAGTCATTGACGAGGGAGAAATGGAATCATATTTTTTGAGGTGTTACATCTACAACAATAATTCATAGGGATATAATGTCTTTATGGTGCGATGTTTATAACATCCCATTACCTTGATTAGGTATTTTTTAATATTTTTATAAGTTCCCTTTTGGTTCAATTCCTTAGGATTGGTTTCATGGACATTCAATAGGCTGCAAAGAAGGTTCACGCCATGTACATGAGGTACACTTTATGTAGTAGATGTTTTGTAAAAGTCATGAAAGGGTAGATCATGCTACGAACTAGTACATGATTTGAATGGTGGGTTCAGATTTTCTACGATTTAAATGATGGATTTTTAATCCAAGGTGACAAGGTTTTTTACTTACTATTCTAGTGTGGAATACACGTCATGTACCTAAGCTACACATCATGGATCATCCCACACCTAGGTTTAATTCAATCACTCGATAGTTTTTCTCTATCCTTTATTTTCATTATCCATTTCTCTCAACCCTATATGGTTCCTAAGTAATTTTTAGAGGTTCATTCCGATCCATATCTATCTAATCATCTTTGGATATTCGTTGCATTTATGGTATGTCTATCTAGGTAAGTGTTCTTTCCATCTTTCCATTGTGTTTGATCGTGATAGAACCTTAGCTTTGCATTACTCAATTCATTCATCTATGTTGGATGCTTCTTTTATGTTTCTTCTATATTCATTATGATTTATCTTTCAAGAGTTCTTTCCCATCGTTGGTTATGGTATGGTTGACATTTGTGTTCAAGGCATGTGTGTTTTCTCTCTTCCACCAACCTCAATTATTTATATTTGTTTCAATCCAAAGATTTGAGGATTTGATTTCAGGGCCTTCTTCAATCTTATTGGGTTTTATTGTTTTTGGATCTCATTTTGGGCATGTGAAACCCGATCTTTGAGGTAGGTGGTTCCATCTATAGCCTATTATAATATACCTGCTTGTTTTGATTTACAAACTAATTTTTTGAATCTGCATGATTGTTTGTGTGTGTCGAATGAATGTTTTTAAAAATGAAATGTCACGACCCGCCCTCGGGGTCCGTGCCGTGACTACCCCAAGCCCGCCTTCCATAGGCCAGGGGCTGGCGACTAGCACCAAGGCATAAATCCCTGTAAAAAGGGAAGGCATTGCCTTTGAAAAGTAAACACACACCACAGAGTAAACAAGAGGAAAGTAAACACTAAGCAAGCAGAGTACAACTGAAAGTGCGGAAAAGTAAATGGGCCAGTATACAAACCCAAACTGAAAGTAAAGTACAACTCGAAAAGGGAAAAACAGCAACTCAAAAGTAAAAGCCGCTACTCCGAGCTGTCCACTGGAAATCCCACCTGAAGGGTGGGTACAGATAGCTCCTCTGCTCCACGGGTCCCGCCGTCCGCTCCGTGCACGTCCCACCCAGTGGTCCACCTCCGGGTACCGTCCCGCTCTGCAAGCCTCAGCTAAGGTCAATGCTGTCCGTCGTCTGCAACCAACACAACGTAGTGCGGGCGAAGCCCGTGCAGGGGTGAGTATAAGCTACTCAGTAGGGACCCCGAGACCCCTGGAGGTCTCTCAAATCCACAAAGGATAAACCACGAAGAAAAGTACAATCACGAAGTAACAACCGACACTGCTTAGGTATATGCCCATACATATACCTAAGTCATCAATTAAAATACGCTCCAACCTCCAACCTCCGAGCCCAAGTACAACTCAGTCCACGCAGGAAAGTATACGTATTCCACATAGGAAAGAAAAACATAACCCACACAGGATTGCACAACACAATCCACACAGGAAAGCAACAGGATTCAGCTCACACAGGTATACTTCTTCAAGGACGATAAAGATGATCACTGATCCATCTAAGTCGTCGGACCCACGAAGGATCGATAGGTAACTAACCCCCGCAGAAGACCCACACAGGATCGGGCTCACACAGAACCTGTAGGCGCTGGCTCACACAGAACCGCTGAGCGCAAGGACCCACACAGGATCGGGCTCACACAGAACCTGTAGGCGCTGGCTCACACAGAACCGCTGAGCGCAAGGACCCACACGGGATCGGGCCCACACAGGACCTGTAGCACTGATCCACGTAGGATCGCTGAGTGCTGTAGTCGTCGTCATCGAATCCACACAGGATCTCTGTACTGTCGTCGTCGAATCCACACAGGATCTCTGTACTGTCGTCGTCGCAGTCACAGTAGCAGTCGTAGCAGTAGAACAGTCGCAGCCAGCACTAGGGTTCCCGCACACAGCAAGCTCGTTCGGAGGGTCCGCTCCACGAGCCGAGAGGCTGATACATCAACTGTCACAAAGACCAGAGTTGATGTATCCAAAAGTTCTGTATCGTCAAAAGGAACTCAACGCAATAGACGGCGCGTCGATCGGACGCCCGGTCTGAGAGTTATTGGCATTTTCGTCTCCGGGGCCCGGTTGGGTTTTAAGGCTAAACCAACCCGACCGTACTCCACCTGCGTCCAATCCTCGGGCGGAGTATGCCAAAAGATCCGTCTCACTAAGAGGAACACTACGTGACTGACGGAACATCAATCGGACGTCCGTAGCTCAAGATATGAGCGTTTCCGCTCCGAAGGCCCGGTTGGTTTCGTGAACGAACCAACCCGGCCGAACTCAAAGTAAACCGAAACCTTGAGTGCGATATACCGAAACGACCGTCTCGATCCAAGGATCGCGTTGCCGCAGACGGTTCGTCATTCGGAGGTCCGAGGCTCATGTTATGGGCTAAAAACCAAATCTGGTTCGAAACGGGGGGGTCCGGGTCCGGGCCGACCCGGCCCGACCCCCCCCCCCCCCCCGGGGCGGCGCGGCGGCGGGCCGCGGCGGCCGGCGCTGGCGCCGCACGAGGGTGGAACGCGGGGGGCTCAGCCCCCGCTTCTTCATGGACGGCGCGGCTATATGCCGCACCCAAAAATTGAAAAACGCCCCCCACACGTGGGGGGCTTGCTGGAAATGAACCGGGGGGCTGCTGCCCCCCCCTCCTTTAAAGAACCTCCCCCCTCATTAAGAGGGGGGTTTTGTTGAACCGGCCGGGGGATTTATTCCCCCGGTTTTATGTCATCCGGCCGGCCAGCTGGCCGGCCGGTTTTTACCAACGGGACCGGAAATTCCGGTCCCGCCTTCGACTTCCGACGCCGGCGGCCCGGCCACCGGTCTCCTCTTCCGTCGCGGCCCGGAACCGGCCGCGGTCTTCTCGTCCCGCCGCGGCCCGGAACCGGCCGTGGTGTTCGTCTTCCGGCGCGGTGCGACGGCACCGCGCCCCTTTCGTCGTGCCATGATTCTTTTCAACGCGGCGCGCCGACGTCGCGTTCTTGAAGATTTTTCCTTGACGTAGCGCGACGGCGCCGCGTAAATTATTTGTACGATCATCCGCATGGTGCTACGGCACCACGCCACTTGCTTCCACCCGCATGAATAAACATGTACGATGGAGGGGGGTTCGGCCGTGTTCATGCGGTCCGGCCCCCCTCACGTTAAAATAAATAACTCAACTTAAACATTCAAGCCTCAAGTTAGACATGCGAGATCCACGTTCAAGAAAATGGAATAAATAAATAAAGAATCAACAACCCCTACCTCAGGTTTAAGATTCAAAGATTCGTCTACGTTCCGCGGAAGACGGCGTCGCGGAGGTCGGGCGTCGCAGTCGTCGTTCGTCAAATCCGTTGACGAAGAGATATGCCCGAAGAGATACGTCGTTGGCGAAACTTGCACGCCGACGAAGGTTGTCCGAAGAAGAGGTGGCGTCCCCTTCGTTGACACGGTGAACGAAGAAAGGAGGTGCGGCGTTCTTTGTCGGAAAAAGAGTGTTCCTCGTCAAGTCTTGAGGAAAGTCAAATTATAAAGAAAACAACGAACTCAAGAACCTCTACCTCGATAGTCGCACGTTGACGTAGTCGTGAAATATCAGTATCGCGGAGGAAGAGTCGTTGTCGATGGCGTTCGTCGCGGAAAACCGTCGCGGAAGAGATGACGCGGAAGAAGTACGTCGCGTCGCGGATACGGCGTCGCGGATGAACCGTGTTCTTCGGCGGAGATGTTCTTCGTCAGAGCTTGAAGATGAAGAGGAAGCTCTCAAAAAACTCTCAAGGGAATAAACAAACAACCCATAATAAAATAAGATAACATCTTATTTTATTATTACAAAACATAAAAGAATTTCAAAAGTTTGAAATTCAAAAACGCTTAACTCCCATAATTAATTAAGAGTAACTTAAGCCAATAAAGAGGGGGGTTAAGGGAACTTGAAAAGTCTAGGGGTTCGTGTGGGCCCCACCACACTTAATCCTCCCAAGGGAGGTTAAGTGGGTGTGGGTCCCACTTCCAACCCCCTTTGGTAGGTTTTTAACAAACTAAAAATAAAATTTGTCTTACACAAATTTTATTTAACTCAACTGAAAACCCCAAAACTTAACTTTCAACCCGCAACAAACACAACTCCCGAAAAGGTCTCTTTAAGCGAATATCGGTGCTGCGAGTTCATCGGTGCCCTCGGATTTCAATTCCGAGCACCGGATCAAAAGTTACGAATTCCCGCTCGTTCGTTCACTTAACGTACCTGAGCCAAACTTCGGAAATTAATTCCGGGCACTCCGGGCCTCGGAATCAGGTGCCGTCTGAAACCGCGCTCTTGTAAAATTCTAAAGAAAATTAAGAAAAAAATTTCCCTTGAATTTTACGGGTCTTTACATTACTCCCACCTCAGGGCTTTACGTCCCCATAAAGATACAACAAAAACTAGGGAAACAAATCAGGGTACTGAGCATGCATCTGAGCCTCCCGCTCCCATGTGCTCTCCTGGAGATTCCCGTGCTGCCATCTGATGCGCACAAGAGGAATCGATCGCCCACGCAGGACCCGCTCCTGTCGATCCTCTATCTCCACCGGGACCTCCGTAAAAGTCGCCCCATCGTCAACGTCAAGCTCCCCATGGTCAATGATGTGCGTCGGGTCGTGCACGTATCTCCTCAGCTGGGATACGTGGAAGACGTCGTGCACCCGGTGCAACTGAGGTGGTAGAGCCAGGCAATAAGCCACCTCACCAATCCTGCTGAGAATCTGGAAGGGTCCGATGAAGCGCAGAGATAACTTGCCGCCTCGGCCAAATCTCCGAATACCACGTCGAGGTGAGACCCGCAAGAAGACGTGGTCGCCATCCTCGAACTCCAGTGGCCTCCGCCTCCTGTCAGCGTATGACTTCTGCCGGCTCTGAGCTGTCCTCATCCGCTCCTGGATGACCTGGACCTTCTCTGTCGTGGCCTGGACCATCTCCGGTCCCACCAGTGCTGACTCCCCAGGGTCTGTCCAGCACAAAGGAGATCTACATGGTCGGCCGTACAACGCCTCGTACGGTGCCATCCCGATGGTGGAGTGGTAGCTGTTGTTGTACGCGAACTCCACCAAAGGTAGGTGGTCCTCCCAGCTACGACCAAAGTCAAGGACACATGCGCGGAGCATGTCCTCGAGAGTCTGAATGGTCCTCTCCGTCTGACCATCTGTCTGAGGGTGAAAAGCTGTGCTAAGGCGTAGCTGCGTACCGAACGCCTCCTGTAACCCCTTCCAAAGACGGGAAGTAAAGCGGGCATCTCGATCGGAGACGATAGATGATGGCACGCCGTGGAGCCGCACAATCTCCTGAACGTAGAGACGTCCCAAGCTCTCCACCGAGCCCTGCTCTCTGATGGGTAAGAAGTGTGCCGACTTGGTGAGTCGGTCAACAATCACCCAGATGGAGTCGTGACCTCTGGAAGTGCGTGGAAGTCCAGTCACGAAGTCCATAGATATGTCGTCCCACTTCCACTCTGGAACCTCCAAGGGCTGTACCAAGCCTGCTGGTACCTGATGCTCTGCCTTCACCTGCTGACAGGTAAGGCATCGAGAAACGAACTCTGCTACTGCCTTCTTCATGCCCGGCCACCAATGCTGTCGTCTGAGGTCCTGGTACATCTTCGCCACTCCAGGATGTACCGCCAAAGGAGAAGTGTGAAACTCTCTCAGCACTTCCTCTCGCAAAGCTACTGGTACCATGGTACGTCCTCTAAAAAGGATGTCGTGCTCTGCTCCAAGGGAGAAACCATCAGGTGCCTGTCCCGAGGATATCTGTGCACGCCGCGTCTCACAGTCAACGTCCCCATGCTGTGCCTCTCTGACCCGTTGCAGTAGTGGAGAGGTGACTGTGAGAGACTGAAGAAAGGCTGCTCCATCTCTATCCACGAAGGATATCTGCAAGGAGGCTAGCTGCTCCGTCGCCTCCTCGAGTAGCTGAATGCCCGTCCTCCTGCTGAGGGCATCGGCTACTACATTCCCCTTCCCAGGAGTATAGACTATCTCAAAGTCATAGTCCTGGAGGAACTCGAGCCATCGTCGCTGTCTCAGGTTCAGGTCCTTCTGCGAGAAGATATACCTGAGACTCTGATGATCGGAAAAGACTGTAATGCGCTCGCCCATCAGATAGTGTCGCCATGTCTTCAGAGCGAAGACCACTGCTGCTAACTCCAGGTCATGGGTAGCGTAGTTCTGCTCATGCGGTCTCAACTATCGTGATCTATAGGCGATCACTGCCCGCTCCTGCATCAGAACACATCCGAGTCCGATCCCTGATGCATCGCAGTAGAGTACGTACCCTACTCCCTCCTCAGGCAACCTCAAGATAGGTGCGCTAGTCAATCTCTGTCTCAGCTCCTGGAAGCTCTGCTGACATCTGTCAGTCCATACGAAGGGTTTCCCTTTCTTCGTCAAAGCTGTGAGTGATGCTGCAACTCTGGAGAAGTTCGGCACAAATCTCCGATAGTATCCAGCTAGTCCCAAGAAACTCCGAACCTCAGTCACGCTCCTGGGTGGCTCCCATGCTAACACAGCCTCAATCTTCGCGGGATCCACTGAAACTCCCGCCTCAGAGATAACGTGTCCCAAAAAGTGGACCTCACGTATCCAGAACTGGCACTTCGAGAGCTTACCATAAAGCTGGTGCTCTCGGAGTGTGTCAAGGACAACTCGCAAGTGATAGGCGTGCTCCTCCTCTGTCATAGAGTAAATCATAATGTCGTCGATGAAAACCACAACAAACCGATCGAGGTATGGCTGAAAGATCCTGTTCATAAGAGCCATGAACACTGCTGGAGCATTGGTTACACCGAAAGGCATAACCAAGAACTCATAGTGGCCATACCGACATCCGAAGGCCGTCTTCTGCACATCCTCGTCTCTGACTCTGAGCTGATGATAGCCTGACCTGAGGTCTATCTTCGAGAACCACCGTGCTCCCTTGAGCTGATCAAAGAGGTCATAAATCCTCGGTAGCGGATACTTGTTCCTCACTGTCACCTGGTTCAGGCGACGATAGTCAACACAAAGTCGCAAGCTCCCGTCCGCCTTCTTGGCGAACAATATCGGGGAAGCCCAGGGTGAAACACTGGGTCAGATGAACCCCTTGCCCTGCAAGTCCTCCAACTGTACCCGTAGCTCTCGAAGCTCGGCGGGGGCCATCCGATATGCTGGAGTGGATATCGGGGCTGTCCCGGGGTACAAGTCAATATAAAAGTCTACCTCTCTGCGAGGAGCTAGCCCTGGAACGTCGTCGGGAAAAACGTCCGCAAACTGATCCACCACTGCAGGAAAACCAGGACTCCGCACGTCAACTGCTCCAAGGATATGGCTAGCCAACTGATGAGTGATGGGCTGTCCTCTCCTCTGCGGAAGTCCATCCTGTGCTGCTAAGGCTCCCTTCTCGCCGGTGAAGGTGAACCTGCTCCCGTCGGTGCGTACACATCGCACCTTGCGCCTAAAACAGTCAATCTGTGCATGGACCGTAGACAGCCAATCCATGCCCAAGATGACGTCGTAAGGCCTCGACGCTGCTACAAGAAGATCCCAGCCGAAGCTCTCGCCTCCTAGATTAAGCTCACACTGCCGGCACCAGTGCGTAATCGTCGAGTCTGCTCCCGTAGGAGTCTCTAGCCGTAAGGATCGAGCCAACGGCTCTGTCGGAATCTCCGAGCTCCGAACAAGGGCAGCGGCTATGAAAGAGTGACTCGCTCCTGTGTCTATAAGAACTGCAGCAAGGGTGGAATAGACACAGATAGTACCTCGAATCATCTCGGGTGCGCTGTGGTCGTAGGCCTCTGCTGCCTGGAGCTGTGCCTGTCGCTGCCCGCCAGCTCCCTGTGGTCGGGGTGGACCTCCTGGTGGTGGTGGTGGTAGAGCCTCAAAGCGTCGGCCAGCACCAGCTGCTCGTCCAACTCCTCTGCCTCATCCGCCTCCTCCCTGCGGACCGCCACGGTCGACCCTCTGCCTCTGCCTCGGTGGTCCATCAACTGTCTGCGGCTCCTCAGCACGACGGGTCGGGCAGTCGCGAGCCATGTGGCCCTGCCCGCCGCACGAGTAGCACTGTCTGCCTCTCTTAAGACTGGCTCCGCGCTGTGTGCCCCGCACTGCTGAGCCAGTGCCATGAGATCGTCTGCCCGAAGGTCTGGTCTGTCTGGACCCCTGAGTCATCCGTCGACTTCCTGCTGCAGATGACTCTGCCACGTGCCGCTCTGCGGTGGGTCGCTGTGCTGGTGAAGACTCAGCAAGGAAGCTCTCGATCAGAAGGGCCCGCTCCAGTACTCCTGTCTGTGTCGGTATGCTGAGGGAGATCAGCGAAGCCCTGATCTCGTGTCTCAAACCCTGCTCGAAGGTCCGGGCCCGGAAGAATGGGTCCCGTACCATGTCGGTCGAGTAGCGCGAGAGATCGGTAAATCTCGCCGAGTACTGAGCGACCGTCATGCTGCCCTGCCGCAGCTGTAGAAGCTCCTGGATGTGCACCGCACGAAGGGTGGCTGGGACGAACTCCGAGCGGAAGAGGCTCTCAAAGTCCGTCCAAAGTAGAGATGCCTCATCGTACACCTGGAGCATCAAGCTCCACCATCATCCTGCTGCTGCGTGTAATAGGCTCGCAGCGAGGATCACCATGAGGTCTGCTGGTGTCCTCACTGGCCTAAACACTCGAACTACTGCCTCCAGCCAGTCCTCTGCTGCCTGGGGATCCGTCTCCCCGCGAAACCTGGGCGGTCGCTGGCGCTGAAACTCATGCAGTGCGCTGAGGCGACGTGCATCGTCAGCGGCTGATGCTGGAAGCATCGGGGGATCGGCGGGTAAAGCTACCACCGGTGCCACTACTGGCAAAGGGCCCTGCAACGAGGCCTCGTCGCTCGGTGGGCTGTCTTCTCGCTCGACTCTCGGAACCCTAGCTGGCTGCCATCGTGGGGCCATCCTGAAAAGGAAACAGGTGCGCCACGGTTAGAACAGTATATCTGGTGAGCTGATATAAGTAATCACAAGGAAAACTTTGAAACACACACGCAATTAATGTTTTCGTGTATTAAGTCGGAAATCAGAAGTCAGGGTCCTGGTGTACGGATACGTCGGCCGCCGCACCAACACTGGACTCCCTGGACTGATAACCACACTCAATACGCTAAACATTATTGCTTCACATAGAAAATATCAGAGTTCGCGGTAGAACCGAACTCCTTTGATACCAATTTGTCACGACCCGCCCTCGGGGTCCGTGCCGTGACTACCCCAAGCCCGCCTTCCATAGGCCAGGGGCTGGCGACTAGCACCAAGGCGTAAATCCCGGTAAAAAGGGAAGGCATTGCCTTTGAAAAGTAAACACACACCACAGAGTAAACAAGCAGAAAGTAAACACTAAGCAAGCAGAGTACAACTGAAAGTGCGGAAAAGTAAATGGCCCAGTATACAAACCCAAACTGAAAGTAAAGTACAACTCGAAAAGGGAAAAACAGCAACTGAAAAGTAAAAGCCGCTACTCCGAGCTGTCCACTGGAAATCCCACCTGAAGGGTGGGTACAGATAGCTCCTCTGCTCCACGGGTCCCGCCGTCCGCTCCGTGCACGTCCCACCCAGTGGTCCACCTCCGGGTACCGTCCCGCTCTGCAAGCCTCAGCTAAGGTCAATGCTGTTCGTCGTCTGCAACCAACACAACGTAGTGCGGGCGAATCCCGTGCAGGGGTGAGTATAAGCTACTCAGTAGGGACCCCGAGACCCCTGGAGGTCTCTCAAATCCACAAAGGATAAACCACGAAGATAAGTACAATCACGAAGTAACAACCGACACTGCTTAGGTATATGCCCATACATATACCTAAGTCATCAATTAAAATACGCTCCAACCTCCGAGCCCAAGTACAACTCAGTCCACGCAGGAAAGTATACGTATTCCACATAGGAAAGCAAAACATAACCCACACAGGATTGCACAACACAATCCACACAGGAAAGCAACAGGATTCATCTCACACAGGTATACTTCTTCAAGGACGATAAAGATGATCACTGATCCATCTAAGTCGTCGGACCCACGAAGGATCGATAGGTAACTAACCCCCGCAGAAGACCCACACAGGATCGGGCTCACACAGAACCTGTAGGCACTGGCTCACACAGAACCGCTGAGCGCAAGGACCCACACAGGATCGGGCTCACACAGAACCTGTAGGCGCTGGCTCACACAGAACCGCTGAGCGCAAGGACCCACACAGGATCGGGCCCACACAGGACCTGTAGCACTGATCCACGTAGGATCGCTGAGTGCTGTAGTCGTCGTCGTCGAATCCACACAGGATCTCTGTACTGTCGTCGTCGAATCCACACAGGATCTTTGTACTGTCGTCGTCGCAGTCACAGTAGCAGTCGTAGCAGTAGAACAGTCGCAGCCAGCACTAGGGTTCCCGCACACAGCAAGCTCGTTCGGAGGGTCCGCTCCACGAGCCGAGAGGCTGATACATCAACTGTCACAAAGACCAGAGTTGATGTATCCAAAAGTTCCGTATCGTCAAAAGGAACTCAACGCAACAGACGGCGCGTCGATCGGACGCCCGGTCTGAGAGTTATTGGCATTTTCGTCTCCGGGGCCCGGTTGGTTTTTAAGGATAAACCAACCTGACCGTACTCCACCTGCGTCCAATCCTTGGGAGGAGTATGCCAAAAGATCCGTCTCACTAAGAGGAACACTACGCGACTGACGGCACGTCAATCGGACGTCCGTAGCTCCAGATATGAGCGTTTCCGCTCCGAAGGCCCGGTTGGTTTCGTGAACGAACCAACCCGGCCGAACTCAAAGTAAACCGAAACCTTGAGTGCGATATACCGAAACGACCGTCTCGATCCAAGGATCGCGTTGCCGCAGACGGTTCGTCATTCGGAGGTCCGAGGCTCAAGTTATGGGCTAAAAACCAAATTTGGTTCGAAACGGGGGGGTCCGGGTCCGGGCCGACCCGGCCCGACCCCCCCCGGGGCGGCGCGGCGGCGGCCGGCGGCGGCGGCGGCGGCGGGCCGCGACGGCTGGCGCAGGCGCCGCACGAGGGTGGCACGCGGGGGGCTCAGCCCCCGCTTCTTCATGGACGGTGCGACTATATGCCGCGCCCAAAAATTGAAAAACACCCCCCACACGTGGGGGGCCTGCTGGAAACGAACCGGGGGGCTGCTGCCCCCCCCCCCCTCCTTTAAAGAACCGCCCCCCTCATTAAGAGGGGGGTTTTGTTGAACCGGCCGGGGGATTTATTCCCCCGGTTTTATGTCATCCGGCCGGCTAGCTGGCCGGCCGGTTTTTACCAACGGGACCGGAAATTCCTGTCCCGCCTTCGACTTCCGACGCCGGCGGCCCGGCCGCCGGTCTCCTCTTCCGCCGTGGCCCGGAACCGGCCGCGGTCTTCTCGTCCCGCCGCGGCCTGGAACCGGCCGCGGTGTTCGTCGTTCGGCGCGGTGCGACGGCACCGCGCCCCTTTCGTCGTGCCATGATTCTTTTCAACGCGGCGCGACGGCGTCGCGTTCTTGAAGATTTTTCCTTGACGTAGCGCGACGGCGTCGCGTAAATTATTTGTACGATCATCCGCGTGGTGCTACGGCACCACGCCACTTGCTTCCACCCGCATGAATAAACATGTACGATGGGGGGGGGGGGGTTCGGCCGTGTTCATGCGGTCCGGCCCCCCTCACGTTAAAATAAATAACTCAACTTAAACATTGAAGCCTCAAGTTAGACATGCGAGATCCACGTTCAAGAAAATGGAATAAATAAATAAAGAATCAACAACCCCTACCTCGGGTTTAAGATTCGAAGATTCGTCTACGTTCCGCGGAAGACGGCGTCGCGAAGGTCGGGCGTCGCGGTCGTCGTTCGTCAAATCCGTTGATGAAGAGATATGCCCGAAGAGATACATCGTTGGCGAAACTTGCACGCCGACGAAGGTTGTCCGAAGAAGAGGTGGCGTCCCCTTCGTTGACACAGTGAACGAAGAAAGGAGGTGCGGCGTTCTTTGTTGGAAAAAGAGCGTTCCTCGTCAAGTCTTGAGGAAAGTCAAATTATAAAGAAAACAACGAACTCAAGAACCTCTACCTCGATAGTCGCACGTTGACGTAGTCGTGAAATATCAGTATCGCGGAGGAAGAGTCGTTGTCGATGGCGTTCGTCGCGGAAAACCGTCGCGGAAGAGATGACGCGGAAGAAGTACGTCGCGTCGCGGATACGGCGTCGCGGATGAACCGTGTTCTTCGGCGGAGAAGTTCTTCGTCAGAGCTTGAAGATGAAGAGGAAGCTCTCGAAAAGCTCTCAAGGGAATAAACAAACAACCCATAATAAAATAAGATAACATCTTATTTTATTATTACAAAACAGAAAAGAATTTCAAAAGTTTGAAATTCAAAAAGGCTTAACTCCCATAATTAATTAAGAGTAACTTAAGCCAATAAAGAGGGGGGTTAAGGGAACTTGAAAAGTCTAGGGGTTCGTGTGGGCCCCACCACACTTAATCCTCCCAAGGGAGATTAAGTGGGTGTGGGTCCCACTTCCAACCCCCTTTGGTAGGTTTTTAACAAACTAAAAATAAAATTTGTCTTACACAAATTTTATTTAACTCAACTGAAAACCCCAAAACTTAACTTTCAACCCGCAACAAACGCAACTCCCGAAAAGGTCTCTTTAAGCGAATATCAGTGCTGCGAGTTCATCGGTGCCCTCGGATTTAAATTCCGAGCACCGGATCAAAAGTTAGGAATTCCCGCTCGTTCGTTCACTGAACGTACCCGAGCCAAACTTCGGAAATTAATTCCGGGCACTCCGGGCCTCGGAATCAGGTGCCGTCTGAAACCGCGCTCTTGTAAAATTCTAAAGAAAATTAAGAAAAAAATTTCCCTTGAATTTTACGGGTCTTTACATGAAATATTTTTCTAGGGTTTTTGATATATGGATTGTGAAATGGGTTTTAAAGCATTGAAATTGGTTTGTGAAATTGAGAATGTGGGTTACCTTTGGTACTCTTGTGGATTGATTATCTTGGGGAAATCATCCATTATTTTGTGATTATCAAGGAGGTTTATATTGGTGATTTCCTTTATTTCATAGTATTGTTGTTCTAGGGGACCAATATAGACATTTTGGGGGGGTTTACTCATGGGTTATTCTTATGATTCATAGGCCAAGGTTCTATGATTAGATATTTCACACTTGATTATTCTTGTACGAGTAGTCTATGACCTAGACAATTTGAATTCCTCATTGTTTTGGCACCAGTGATATTATTTTTTATTTCATGGATTTCTAAGTCAGCCTTGATATGTTTGTTTATAATAGTGGAAAATGATATTGAAAATGTTCTTTGAAATTGGGATACCTGCTTTTGTTCGAAACTATGGAAAAAGGGAATTGTTTACCATGTTCTCAGTAAAAAATTCTCTACTTATTATCTTTTGGTATTTTATTTGAAAATTATAATTCATGATTTTTTATATAGATTATTGTTGTGAAACACCTGGTTGGGACCCTACTGATTCTATTATCCCACTCCCCACTAACCTATTTGATGGTGCGTAGACCTTTTTTTGTCTTCCAGTGTAGGGAAATTCATGGTGTGACATGAACATGGTGAGGTTTGTGTCACCTAGTTGGGTAGTTGGTGTTGAGATGGTTGGAGATCATCTATACGGTCGTTTAAAGTTTCTTTGTGTTTTTTAGTTATTTTATTTTTGATATTTCTTTTAGAGATTTTGTTATTGTTACAGTTTATTATTTTTCACTATCTATATTACAGATCTAGAATATATATTATTTACTATTCCACTATTTCAACATTTCTATATATATATATTCCCTGTGTATTTTTAGGTTGTGTTAAATCATTAATTCTATTTTGTAGTTCGTTGCCCAGGTGCTTGTCTCTAGCCCGTGGGGATTGGGAACACCCTTTTGGGATATGATAAATCAGGACAAGTGTCGGGTTTTAGGGTAACATGGGTTAGTTAGATACATTTCACAATAATAAAACCAAATTACATTCCATTTAAGTCCTACACTCCTATTCATGACCTATGAAAAAATATATATATGATTTTCGGGATAAAAAATTATCAATAAAGAAAGAACATACCAACATTTCATCATAGGTAATATTATAATCCTAAGAGAATACAAGAGAAGTGGAGAAATATATTTTTTTAAAGAACACTTATAAAATTAGTTCTAAATACATCATTATATAGTGTAATTTAATATAATGTTGAAAACATATACCATTTAAAAGTAGTTTGGATTAATGATATAATAAACTTGATCCATGAGAACAATTATAGGAAAATGGAATAGAAATGTTACATTCCATATAAATATAGCATAACAATGAACATTTAGAAAATAATAAGAACATGAAGCATCAAATTCATGAGTCACTAATCATGAACATGATTTGAGAGGAAACAATTTCACCTTTATACATATATCATGATATATATAATTTTTAACAACTCATCAGAGGGATTTAACATTCCTAATCCATATTTAAGATATTTCAAAACCTGTATATACCAGGGATACATTTAATACAAAATATACTTTAATAATAATCCATTAATTTTTTTGTATAATATTATATCTACTTTTAGTTATATTATAGAGAAACCATTGAAGGAAAATGTGGTTTTCAATATTTATATGTGGTATCACATAATTGTATTTCATGAGTTTGATTGGTTAATACCCAGATTTAAATCTCCCAAATGGTGTGTTCAACATGGATGTTTTGAAGGTGATTCATGAAAAATAATTATATAGGATATAAATATATGGTAATGAAGGAGTATAATTAACGTGAAACTTAAAAGAGTCATTAGAATATATTACCTAACATTTTCATAAAATGATTAGGTTAGGAATCCCATTGGAAAATACTAGTTTAGGGAAATTGGAAAAAATAAAAAATCATCAATTCAAATATAATATATACAATGATGTTGTGAAAAAATAATAATGGTTTCAAAAAGTTGATGTGAAAATATTTTAAAAATATTTACTTATAAAAATATAATCCTTAAAATATGTTCCTTGAGAAATATAATGGGTTTCCATATGAAATTTTCATTCAAAGTTATGAATATAATTATTAAAGGGAAATAATTTCTAATATTTTGAAGATGAATTTTTTAAAACCCTATTTCAAAAAGTGTGAAGAATATTTTAATTTTATATTGAAAGAAAAAATCAATATTTTATGATTGTAGAACATTATCTAGAAGTGGGAACATGTATATAGTAATGATTGATTTCATTTGGAGTGAATGATAACTATAATTAACATTATAGTATTTTATGAATAAAAAATTATAAAATATTATTTTAAAAAATAATAATGTTAAATTTTTGGATAATATAATCATATAATATAAGAAAAAAATCTTGTAAAATCATCATCAAATATGAATCATAATAAATAATGAAAAGACGTCGTGTTAAGAAAAACCCTTACCTTTTATAGAGAAAGATCATTAATCTCATGTATTATAAACAAAAAATATTAATGTAAAATTTCATAACCTTTTGCATATCTATTAAAATTTATATTGTTCATTTATCATTAATTATTATACAATAATTAGTTAGATAAAATTTATTTAAAAAATCAGATGCTGGCGATTTTGATGTCCCCTAGCATGCATTTATGTGTCGATGATAATTAAAATTAATTAATACAATTGAAATCATTAATATATTATAAAATAAAATAAAATATATTATATAAAATTATTTATAAATATCTAATTTAATTCCATGATAATTTAAGTTATGATATTTGAAGATGAAGTCAACAAAGAGGCTATTTTAGTAATTTTTCATGAACACATGTTTGTATGTTAATAATTTTTAAAATGTTAAAATGACACATAAATAATCTTATGAAAAATTTTCTTTTATCATTTTTTTCTAATAGAACCAATATTTTATTTTATTTAGTGATCCATGATTATTTTTTTAAGAATTGTTCAAGTTGGTGGTTAAACCAACCCAAACCAAAAACAAGATTTATTGGATGGGTGAGTGTGATCGGGATAGTGATTCCTCTAGTCTAATATATTTATTATATATGTATAATGATATTATTTTTATTTTTTAAATTTTGTTATTCATATTTTATAATAAATTTAAAAAAATGTAAAATGGAAAGTGAAACACATTGTTTTGTGGGCGTTGTGGTCCGCACATACACACAGTCGTTGTAATGACCCAAAATGTTTCAATGGAATCTCCTTTCTTATAAACATGTCTTAATCATATGAAATAAAAACATGATGGACTACTAAGTGCTATGTGACCATTAAACATATTATTTTCACTTCATTTATGTGAATTTCGAAAATTTGGCATACACGGTTGCAATTAGTATGTTATTTGGAGTCCGATATGAAAAACATAATTTTTGGTGAATCTTAACCTACCCTTGTGAATAATAACATACCCTTATGAATAATGATAAAACCTAATGAATAGTAACATTACCTATGAAAGTATATAAATAACATTCATGTTTAAGTATGATATACCTATGTTTTAGAATAAGTGAATAAATGTTTTAAAACTCTTTTTTAGAATAAATTATTATTTTTAATAAATATTAAATTAATAATATTTAGAAAATTATTTCTAAAAAATGGACTTCAATTTTGGATTGTACACGTCGAAAAATGGTTAGGGTGAATTTTTGGGATGTTTTTTGAAATACTTGAATTTTTTATGAATAAGGAAATTCCATAATTTACAAAATAAGTTAAATACACTAATTATCGAGTCATATATGATGTTATGCTGATGCATGCACAATTTAATCAGATTAACATGATAAAATTAAAATTATTTGTAATGGAACTATCACTACTCTTTGTCTTGTGGAGAAATAGTAAATTAATGAATATAAAATTGAGAAATCCCTTCTCCACCTCACTATAAAACCCCCCATCACTCCCTCTTCTCTTCACTGCTCTCATGCCTTGTGCCTTTTCTAAATTCTGTCCAAATATCTTCCCAACCGCCTCTCCCACATCCCTAAATCATTGGTATCACTAAAATACAAAAAATTACCCCTTAAGGAGGCTCCAAATGAAGTTTGGTTCAAGTGGTAAATTCCTCTTTTCAATTCATTGTTTTTCATTTTAATTTCATTTGTTTTATTTTTCTATTATTACCTCTCCTTATCCAAATGTTATGATGACTCCAGTACCTTAAATGTAATGAAATGTTTTAATGATAGTGGAATAATTTATCATCATCTATTCCATTTACCTTATTTTTTTCTAGTATCAAGAACATCATCCAAGATGTGTCAATTTACCACATTCAAGGATGATAGGATTTCAATTTCTATTATCATTCGCAATTCGGGTCATGAAACCATTATTTTTATAGTTGAAATAGATTATTATATATGTAATATACCCTATGTAAGGTTATGTAATCCCTTTGTAAAAATCGTATTAATTTATAAAGAAAAATGAGTTCATTGTAATCAAAAGCCACAAATTAACAAGAACAGTTATGAAAATAAAGAAAACGAACACTACAGAATGATGAAATTCAATATAATAAATTATCAGTAGGGGAATAAATAAAATAAAAAGAATTATGATAAACTAAATACATTTCTAATAGGTTCTGAAATTGGTTATTTATATGTATAATTTTATATTACAGGAGCTTAAGTTCAAGAGCGGAACACATTCAGATTTAAGGTCAGAGGTTTTCCACCAAAACTTCTATTTTTCATTTGAGTAAATTTATTGTAAAATTACCTCAATGAAGTTCATGTATATTATTATTTAATCCTCATAAAATCTATGTGAGTGTTATATATATGTTTACCAACCAGAACCCATCCCTATTTTATGGATAGTTACCCGTTTTAAAAAGAAAACATCCAAAATAGATTCCAAAATACAATCCTGGATCAAGGGAATTTCTAAAACTCTTTCTCATTTTCAAGGGAACCCTATAATTGTTTTGGGAAACATTATTGTTATAAAAACATTCATTTTATTATGAAAATACTACTTTACTTCACATATAGTTTTATAGAAATATTTTATTCCATAAGAACTCTTCTTTTCAAAGTTAAAGGGCTATTTTTATCAAGAATTACTTGAATTTTTTTTAAGAGTGTCTTAATCAATTATAAAACTCTTATTGATTATTCTGTATAATATAGATTAATATTTCACGGTTTCATCTACATTATTTATTTCAATGGTTTATGATTATTTTTCTTAAGTATGTTCTATCTTAAAACCATTCATCAATTTACTCTGAATGGTTTGTGTTTATGCTTAATGTTAGGGGAAAGTTTTTTACATTTAATATATTAGTTTTAGTATGAATGTAAATGATTGTTTAATTATCCATATTCATATGAGGAATAAATTGGACATTGAAAGTGTTGGGGGGGGTCCTATTATAGCCCCTCGGTGCATTAGTAGGTCTAATGAGAAAAACTACAGTCAGGTTATAGGGCCTTGACAAAATTGTTATTTATAGTCTTGGTACAAGGCCTTGAAGGTGTGGTTATGTTGTCCCATATTATACATTCCATCTTAATAAAAATATTATTTATGGTTTATGTGGTTATTCAACTAGTAGAATAACCATGATTATGTTATATTATGGCAGTATTTACTCAGCTCATATTTCTACAATATTATATTCATGTTTATTTTTAAAGGCATGTGTTATCAATTATTCACTGTGTCTAATGTTTATGTTATCTTCTAATGTATTTATTACCCTTACTGAGCATTTGAGCTCACCCATTTCTTATGTTTCATTTTATCTAGACATGTAGATGTTTATTATGAATGACATGCAGAAATAACCTAAGAGTTATGAATGTTGTCTAATGAGTTTTTATGTGGTTTTTCTTTTCATGTTGTAATATTGATCTTATGTATGTATCTAGTTTCCAATAATACTAAACTACTCTGTCCTTCGGGATACTTGTTCAATGTTGTATTCTAATAAGGCACTGGCTCCGGGAAACTGGGGTCAGGTCCATATAGTTGGTATCAAAGGAGGTTTAGTAGAAAACATGGAAAGTAGATTTAGAAATTATAGATTAGGGAAGCGTCCCTAAGATAGTATTTGAGGATAAAAATAAAAGAATGTCTGGGTATTCGGATACGGAGTAGATTATGTGGATTTTTCAAGAAATACATCCCTATATAGATACAAGTAGGTAGAGGTGGATCTAGCACTGATGTACTTGGGAGTGAATGCCCCGACCATGAGTTTTGGGCTTGACCCGTGGTATCCCGATACACAACAACAAGCCATACTGCACTCTTGGTTATGACACTCCAGGGGGATCTGCTTAGGATAATTCAAATTTTTATTACAAGTCATTATGAATTATTTAAATGTAAATTTTTCCTCAACGAATCAATTTGTTTGATTATGGTATTACCCATGCGTAGGATCCCAATTTTTTCTAGGTATTTTATTATGTTAAGATTATGCATTATGATTTATAATCTAATATAGTATAAGAAATAATCTAGAAATGAAGCCTAGTGGATGTAATAATAACCACATGAATACATGATTCCCCTGCTGGGATTTCCCACTAATGCAAGATAATGTTATTGGATCTGGTGTTGTGACTAGTTCTGAGAAACTTTTAACTATACTAGGACAACATACTCAGGTTATGAATAATAACCTTTCCCATATAGAGCACTCGGATCCACCATGCGGAGGATCTATGTTAGATCACTTTATGTGACAATAGCCTCCATCATTCAATGTGTTTACAAACCCAACTATAGTAGAGCAGTGGATATGTTCCCTAGAGAAGATATTCCTCACTTTGGGATATAAAAAAGGGATATGGTTTTCATGACAATTTATCATCTAATGGAAGATGGGGATTAGTGGTGGTCATTAATCCAAAACACAAAGGAGGATGAAGATATAGAACAGATGTAATGGAGGGATTTTATGGAAATATTCTTAGAAAAATATTTCCCTTGTGAAAAAAAGAAGATATGGAGAGGCAATTATTGAATCTTTGGTAGAAAGAGGATAAATTTTTTTCCATGTATGAATCCAAATTTACAAGGCTGCTAAGGAATTCTACTGACTATAGAGGAAATCCAAGGAGAAAATTTGATTGATTCTGTGATGGTTTAAAACCATTCCTCCAAAGTACACTAGTATCCCATAATTTCTCATCATATGTAGATATAGTTTTTTAATATCAAGACAGAAAAAGAATTCGCTAAGTCTTATGACTTTAAGGGGAAGCAAGAGAAGAAGATGGATACTGTAAACCTTGGGAATGAAATAAGGAAATGGGGAAAAGGGGAAGAGTGGAATTTTCATCATGCCGTAATTGTGGGAAGAAGCACCCTGGCACTTTATTGAAGGGAATGTGAGTCTATTACATATGTAGAGAAAAAGGCCACCTATCTTGGGATTATAAGGGGAAGAAAGAATCTACCTATGTTCTATGCTATAATTTCAAGGAAATGGGACATTATTCACATGAATGTCTTAAGTATAAGGGAAATGTTCCCCAAAGAAGGCCATGGGAGCAAGGCCAAGCTTATGTGGTAACAACCGCATAGGATGATGTTCTTAACGAAGTGGTGGAAGGTATATTTATCATTGAATCCAACTTACCCAATACTTTATTTGATTCTAGATTGTTGCAGTCATTTATATCTTCCTAGTTTTCCATGTAAATTAGATATGTCCAATTTGAATTAATAATGGAGTTATCAATCAAAATACCAAGTGGATGTATCATTGAAACAAAGGTGTGTTTATTAGTCACCCTCAAGAAACTTAAATGTGGTTTAGTTTCTAACCTCATCATCATACCAATGGTTGACTATGATATAATTCTCAGTTTGAATTGGGTATCAGATTATGATGGGAAGATCTATTACAAGAAGAAGGAAGTAACAATTTTTGAGAATGTCATTGAATCCCTTATTTTTAGAGAAGAAACCACACCATTTGATTCTCATCTAGATCCACCCCCAGCAACTATACTAAATTTTATTATTGGGGTGGAAGCGAATGAAATAAATATGGGTGAGGAGATGAAGTTACAGATAGAGGATGTACCTATTGTGCAAAAATATGTTGATGTCTTTCTAGATGACTTTCCTAGAAGTCCTATAGAGTGGGAAATTGAGTTTTCCACTGATTTAATTCCTCATTAAAGGCCCATATAAATACTCCTTAAAGAATTTCCATTGTGGAGTTAGTGAAACTAATGAAAATAATAGAGGAATTGAGTGATAAAATCTTTATTCGACCCCGTCTTTCTCCATGGGGAGACCCTGTCCTTTTTGTCAAGAAGAAAGAAGGATCCATAATTTTGTGCATTGATTACTAGGAAATCAATTCTATTACAATAAAGAATATGTATCTTATACCACGAATTGATGAATTATTTGATCATCTTCATGGAACCCATTATTTTTCAAATATTTATCATCAGTCTGGATTTTATCAATTTCTTGTGAGGAATGAATACATTCCAAAAACAACATTCTAAACCAGGTACGGGAATTATGAGTTTATAGTAATGACTTTTGGACTAATTAATGCACCATCTATTTTTATGGATCTTATGATTAGTTTTATAGAGGAATATCTAGATGGATTTTTGGTTGTGTTTATTGATGATATCCCGATATACTCTAAAATCCACAACGATCATGAAAATAACTTGCACACTATTATGAAGACACTTAGAAGAAATAAATTATATGGGAAGTTTATAAAGTGAGATTTATTGGCTAAAATAAGTTTCCTTTCTAGGATACATTGTCTCTAAGGATGTAATATTAGTATAACCTACATAGAAAACGTATGTGGAAGAATTTCCTACTCTAATGAATGTAACTGAGGTACATAGTTTTATTGGTTTAGGATGTTATTATATACGTTTCATTCAAAACATTTCCTTTTTAGCCTACACAATGAAAAATCTCACATGAAAAGATACTAAGTTCATATGGATAAAGGAATGTGAAGAATATTTTGTAGAATTGAAGAGGATGTTAGTGAATTCTCTGATCCTAACTATACCATCAGGGAATGACGAGTTTGTTTTCTATAGTAAAGCATCAAATAAATAACTTGGTAGTGTTCTTATGTAGAATGATTGAGTGATTTCCTATGTATATATGTAGCAAAAAATTCATAAACAAAACTATCCAACTCATGATCTTGAGTTAGCATCGGTAATGTTTAATCTGAAGATTTGGAGACATTACCTCTATAGTGAAAAATGTGAGATATATACAGATCCTAAGAGATTGAAATATATATTCTTACAGAATGATCTTAACACAAGAAAAAGGAAATGCATTGAGCTACTCAATGATTATTATTTCACAATGAAATACCACTCTGGGAAGGAAAATAAGGTAGTAGATGCTTTGAGTAAAAAGGATCATGGAGTTCTAAATCAAATGAGAGTGTAAAGAGATCCTTTGTTCATGGATCTAGTAAAGATGGATATGGGAATTATTAAGGAAGGTAACACATAAAAACATATTAAAATGGTTTCAAAACCATGTTAACATGAAATGATAAATTGTTCGTAGGCTAATGATGAGGAGTTTCAAAAGAAAATTAAAGTTATAAATAATGGGAAGCTGACTGACTTTGTATATAAAGGTTGAATTTTGAAATTTGGAAAGAGACATTGTGTTCCCACTATTCCTGAGCTACATAGGGAACTATTAGATGATTCCTATAGCTCTAATTTCATTATAAAAACTGGTAGAATAAAGATGTATAGTGATATAAGGTGCATTTTTTTTGGGAAACATGTAGAAGGATATTTCTGATTATGTGTCGATATGTTTGGTGTTTCAATAGGTGATGTATGGAAGATAATGTCTTGGAGGATTCATGAAACCCCTTCCCATTCCTATGTTGAAATGGTATGATATTATATCAGACTTTTTCATTCGACAACCAAAGACTCCAAGAAATAATGATGTGATATGGGTCATTGCTCAGCGTCCAACTAAATTATAACATTTTCTTGCAATAAGAGAATATTTACCACTTGAACGTTTAGAAAGACTATATATTGATGATGTTGTAAGACTCCACGGTGTAACCTTATAAATTGTTTCAGATCATGATCTCCATTTACATCACAATTCTGGAAAATCCTTCAGAAGTCCATAGACATTGATCTTCGATGAAGCACTACCTACCACCCACAAACTGATGGACAATCAGAACGAACTATTCAAACATTGGATAACTTGTTGAGGTCTTATTCACATGACATTCAGGGAATGAGGGAGCAGTATTTACCTCCTGTAGAATTTTCTAATAACTACAGTTTCTATTCTTGTATTCATATGGCACATTAGGAAGCTTTTTATGGAAAGAGATGTCGTACACCAACTTGTAGGGATGATGTTGGGGAAAGAAAGCCCATTGGACCAAATGTTTTTGAGAAAACAACAGAAAAGGTAAATATTAACCTGGTCTATATTAAAATAACTCCAAGTAGGAAAATTATATATACTGACAACTGAATAAATGATTTTGAATTTGAAGTAGGAGATCATGTATTCTAAAAGGTATCTCTATGGAGGGGTATTATAAGGTTTGATAAGAAGCGAAAAATATTTCCCCGGTATATCAGAGCTTTTGAAATTCTGGATCAAATTTTACCTATAGATTACCATTTGGAAATACCGCCAAGTAACTCCAAATTCCACATTGTGTTCCAAAAGTCAATGTTGAGGAAATACATTCCAGACCCAACACATGTACTCACCTATGATGAAATAAAATTTGAGCAGGATCTGTCCTATTGCGAAGAGCCTATCAAGATTCATGATACTAGATAAAATGTATTGAGAAATCAAACAACCTATCTGGTAAGGGTTCATTGGAGGAACCATAATATAGAAGAGGCAACTTGGGAGCAAGATGAGCTTATATCAAAGAAATACTCGAAACTTTTCAGGTAACATTTTGTGAATTTAGAGAACAAAATTTTTGTAAGGAGGGGAGAATCTAAAAACCAAATATTTTTTAATGGAAATAACTTTCTTATATACATGTCATAATCAAATATAATCACAAAATAATTAACTATATGTTTTAAGTGACATTTAAACATATGTTTTTCACTTCTGTGATGTGAATTTCAAAAATCCGACATACATGGTTGCGATCAGAAAGTTATTTGGAGTTTATTATGAAAAAGTTAATTTTTTTGAATAGTAACCTACCCTTATGAATAATAACATACACATATTAATAGTGATATACAAAAATGCATAATAACCTTACCTATGATATTATAAAAATTATATTCAATTTGAAGTACAATATAACTATGTTTTGTAAAAAGGGAATAAATGTTTTAAAAATGTTTTTTAGAATGAATTATTATTTTAATAAAATATTCAATTAATCATATTTAGAAAAATATTTCTAAAAAATGGACTTCATTTTTTGATTCTACACATCAAAAAATGGTTGGGGTGAAGTTTTGGGATTTTTTTGAAATACATGAATTTTTTATGAATAATGTAAACCCATAATTTTCAAAATAAGATAAATAATCTAATTATAGAGTCTTGTATGATTTTATGCTGATGTAATCCCAAGCTATTCGGATTCACATGATAAAATTACTATTCTTGGTAATGGAAGTATAAATATTTTTTTTCATATGGAGAAATAATAAATTAATGAATATGAAATTGAGAAATCCCCTCTTTCCTCCATAATAAAAATACCGCATCACTCCATCTTCTCTTCACTCCTCTCAAGCCATGTGACTTCTCCAAATTATGTCCAAATATCATCCCAACCTTTTCTCCCACGTCCAACATGCCTTTTTCTCAAAAAATACAAAAACCTCCCCCTTATGGAGGCTCTCAAGGAAGTATGGTTCAAGAGGTAAATTCCTTTTTTTTAATTCTTTGTTTTTCATTTCAAGTTCTTTGTTTTATTTTTAAATTATTAGCTCTCATTAACCAAAGGTTGTGATTAATATAGTACCATAAATTTACTGTAATGTTTTCATGATATTTGAATAAGTTATCATCATCTATTCCTTTTACCTTCTTTTATACTAGTAACAAGAACAACACCTGAGATGTGTCAATTTACCTCATTCATGGATGATGGACTTTCGATTTCTATTATTATTCTCAATTAAGTTCATGAGAAAATTCTTGTTATAGTTGAACCAGGTTATTATATATGTAATATACCCAATGTATTGTTATGTAATCCCTCTGTACAAATGTTATTAAGTTAAAAATAAAAATGTGTTCATTGTAATCAAAACCCATAAATTAAAAGAAACAGTTATCATTAAAGTTCTATATAACAATTCATCCTTATGTCATGTAACCAAGTCATATAAATGAAAAATAAAAACAATTGATGATCATAAATAATATGATACTTCAATTATGGAGATTTACATCCATTCCACATGAACTCCATCAATTAAGAACAACTGAAACAATTATTAAAATAATGAAAACGAACACTACGGAATGGTGAAATTCAATATAATATCTTATCAGTAGGGGAATAAATGAACTAAACATAATTATGATAATCTATATAAATTACTAATTGGTTCTGAAATAAGTTATTAATATGTATAATTTCATATTCCAAGAGATTATGTTCAATAGCAGAACACATTCAGATTTAAGGTAAGAGATTTTCCACTTGAACATCTATTTTATTTCAGGTTACTTTTATTGTCTAATTTCCTAAATGCTGTTATGTAATATTATTATTTAATAATTATAAAATATGTTTGAGCGTTTTATATATGTTTACCAACCAGAAAAAATTCTTATTTTATGGATAGTTACACTTTTTAAAAGGAAACTTCCAAAATTGTTTCCAAAATACATGCCTGATTCAAGGAAATTTCTCAAACTCTTACCCATTTTCAAGGGCACCATATAATTTATTTGGAAACATTATCTTTATAAAATCACTCATTTTGTTATGAAAATACAAATTTGCATTACTTCTGGTATTATACAAGTAAAATTTCCATAATAACTCTTCCTTTCAATGTTAAAGGGGTATTTATCTCATGAATTATTTGAAGTTTTTATAAGAGTATCTTCATCTATTTCAAAAATCTTGTTGATTCATATGTATAATTGGGATTAATATTTCATGGTATCATATAAAATATTTAATTTAATTTTTTATGATTATATTGGTTGTGGATGTGCTATCTTAAAACCATTCATCAATTTACTCTGAATGATTAGTGTTTATGCTTATTGTTTGGGGAAAGTTATTTACATTTCATATATTATTGTAAATATGAAAATTTATGTTGTTTTTATTTATCCCCATTATTATAAGGAATTAATTGTACATATAAAGTGCTGGGTGGGCCCCTCTATAGCCAATCGGTGCATCGGTATGTCTAATGAGACCAACTACGGTCATGGCACAAGGCCTTGACAAAATGATTATTTTGATCTCGTCACGAGGCCTTGACTGTATGGTTATGTTGTCCCACATTATGAATTTCCTCATTATGAATACAATATATATTTTTTATGTGGTTATTAGACTAGTATAATATCCATGATTATGTTATGTTATGGTAATATTTACAAATTTCATATTTCTATCGTATTGTGTTCATGTTTATTTTTAAAGGCATGTGTTTTAAATTATTCACCATATCTAATGTTTAGGTTATGATACATTTTATTGATTACCCTTACAGAGAATTTGAACTCACCACTTTCTTATGTTTCATTTTCTCATGACATGGAGAAATGTATTATGAATGACATGCTGAAATAACCTTTGAGTTTGGGATGTTGTCTAATGGGTTTCTATATTTTTATTCTTCTCAAGTTGTAATATTGAACATATGTATGTATCTTGTTTCCAATAATAAGAATCCACTCAGTCCTTCGGGATGCTTGTTCCCTATTGTATTCCAAAAAGGAACTGGCTCTGAGCAACTGGGGTCGGGTCCTTACAATTGTCATTCTCCATATCTATAGAACATAAAGAATATACGAATTTGTTAAAATTATTAGAGACCTAAAAATTTAATAAATATTTGGTCTATTTAATATTTACCCCCTTTTAACACAACATGTATATAAATTATGGAAATCATGTCATGTTGTATATAGAGGTTGTAGTTTTCACACATTATAAACAATTTTTTATTTTTTTAATAGTATTTTAGGAGTGAAGAAAAATTTAATCCACCAAACATAGAAAAATTTAAATATAATTATGGAAATGATTTAATTATTTAATCATGTTGAGCATATATTAAGAGGAGGTATATGAATTAGTTATGTAAAATGAATAGAAAAAATGTAATTGAATATTTTACTTTACATCTTGGAAGAGCCCCTTTTCAAAATTGTTTAATGATTTCAAAGGTTGACTTTTTCGAGTAAAATAACCTATATAAATTTTATTGGAATCTTGTGTTTTTTGTATATTTAGGTAGAATTTGGTGTCTTGTGGTGTAAATATAAGAGGGGTGGTGATGACTCATTTTATAAAATGAGTGGAATTTTGATAATTATAATAAGAAAAGTCACTATTCAATGGTCTTATGTATCAAAGAAATAAAAATAATTTACTAGTAAAGGGTTAAGGTCAATATAGGGTCAAAAAAATCATTTTCAAACATATATGTAACATGTTTTTATGTTTTTAGTCATAAATTATTTACTCTAATGATTTTTTGTTTTTACCATTTAAACTAATTTTCACTTATGTAATTTAATTTTAATTCCCCTAAATAAAATGAAATGTATTAAATAATTTGGACCTAATTACTAGAAATAAAAAAAAGTGATATATAATTTCAATGGGTGATAAATATATTTGTTTTTATTTGGGATAATAACGCATTAAAACAATTTTTTGAAAAAGTGTATTATAATGCTTTAAAATTATGATTAAGAAAAAAATTCAAGTTGATTAAATTCCATCACATTTATTGGGTTTTTATTGAAAACAAATGATTCTATTTTTTCAAATAAAGTCCAAAGTCGAATTACACTTGAGAAAAAATAATTTTAATAAACAGAACAAATTTTTTTACTATAATATATGTTACTTAAGTTTTAAAAATATGAAAAATGGGTTTTAAAAATAGAAAATTATATTTTTCTATGATTTAATTAATTTTTAAAATACATATTTAGTATAACAATGTTTCTTAAAATTTAAAATTAGTCTTCTATTATGATTTTTTAAAAATTATAGTATTTTAAAAATCATAATTTTTCCATATTTATCCAAAAATATAATCTTTTCAAAAAAAAATCTAAAATTTTCATCCTAAGATTTTTATTTTCATAATGAATTTAAAAATTTATTATATTTTATAAAATAAAAAATCTATAATTTTGAAATTTAGTCTTTAAAAGAAAATTTAAAATATAATGGATACCTTATTTTATTGAGAAAATATGTTTTTACATGTTATTTATATTACTTATTTTCTATTTCTAATTTAAATAATTTAAATATATTATTTAATATATAATAATATTTTTAAAGTGTCAAATTTAATTAGTTATGATAAACTATACATCAAATTTCAAAAAAATGGTACATGATAAAGAAAAATCCTTTTAGTATTATACAATATTTATTATTTAAACTCTAAATGTATGAAATTTTATTTGAGTTATATTTTCCTATGTACAAGATGTATTTTTATTTTTTTATTTAAATATTAATATTCTTCTAATATTTTAAAACTCATTTGATATCAATGTATCATGTGAATAATTTTATTGAGCATATTATATTTATTTAATGTAAATATATATTGTAAATTCATGGAGTGTTATATTCACTCCCCCTAAAATATATTTCATCCATACAATTTCAATTATAAATCACTAATAATAACGTAAATGGGTTCTATAAGATAAACATGACTCAAGAATTTATTCTAATGAGATATAGACCTTATTATCCTAGGTAAGGCAAAGATTTTGTTAGTCCACAATATTATTTTTTAGGAGTTTCTAGTTATATACCATTCAAATAATCAATTTAATACACATGTTACAAACCAAAAAATAAATTAGAAGTTATTTTGATACTATTTAATAAAATTAAAATCAATTATCTCATAGAAATTAAATTCTAATTCTATTATCCATTGAATCCTAGATTTCACACAATCATACTTTTAATTCAATAATGGAATAATTTGATCATACTTTTCATCATATAATTTAACGTAGATTTTCTAAGGACTTTTTCTTATTATTTTTTATAATAATACCATAAAATGAGCTCAACTCTCTCATAATGATTAGTCTTAGGTCCACTCCTGAAGTAATGAGTGATTATCATGTTGATATTGACCATAATTGTTTAGGTTCACTTCCCCTAGGATAATGTATTCCAACATTGTGTCCACTTATGTGTATCCAGATAGTAATACCATTCCAAATAAAAAAACATAAATAAAACTTCATAAAATATTTAAGACATTATACTTTATATTGTTTTATTCCTCAGACATATTCCTAGGGTTTTTAATAACGTTCCATTTTTCCTAATCCCCCAGAAAAAAACTATTCCTAAAATGTAACAGAACATTACCCTCATATAAAATGAGGTATGCAAGATCAATACACAAATTTTCATCACTCAAAAAATTAATAACATAATCGATATGATACATAGTGAATTAAACATGTTAAACATGTATTTATATTATATCATTTCCCTAATTTAAGAATTTAATCTCATAAATATTGTCACATTACCATTAAATAAACGTTTAGTGTCTTTTAGGATTAGCTATAGAAAAATATTAATTTACAACACTTTAGAACAATTCTAAATAATAAAACCACATAAAAATATATTCCACAATTAAACTCTTTTTCTTAACATTGGGATAACGAAGCATATGAAATGGGTGAGCTCAAATTCCTAGATATGAAGAAACACATTAACATTTCATTAAGGTTTATTTAACAATCATATGAGCAAACCTGTTATTTGTTGAAATATCTTTTTAAAAATAACATGCAATAATGATATTTTTCTATATATCATGTTTGAAGGATATTTTTACTAAAATATTTAACATATACCCTGGAAAATTCATGTGGATTCATGGGAAAAAAAATGATATTTGGAGGATAATCATAAGAAAATAGAAGAAAAATGTAGCATGACCTTATAATATAGTCTAATAGTGGACATTGGGATAAACGTAAGAAGATGGAAGATCAAATAGTGCCCATAATTAATGTGAATACTTAACTATGTCAGTATATACATATTTTACTGTAAATAAACATATCAAAAATTAATTGGAGAAGATAAATTGACCTAAATTGTTATAGGGATTTATTGATCCCATAAAACCTCATGGATTTATCTAACACAAATTTCATTAGGAATGTGCTGGACCCCAAACATCCTATAATAATCCTCTATAATTTCTTTTGTTCGAATTAAAATAAATAATTCAATATATAATAGATAACTATGAAAATAAAATGGAGTTTCAAATATTTCTATATGGGATAACATAAAATGAATTCAATATTTAGATTAGCTGATACCCAAATTCAGTCACCCAAAATGGGTATTTAACAAAGGAGTTTTAAGGTTTATTCAAGAAATATAATTATGTAAGAAATTAATCTATAATATTTAAATAGGAAAATGTAATAGAAACATAAGAGTCACTAGAATTATTTTACCATTTTCATAAAAATAAGATGTTATGTGTTGATTTCTGAAAGAAAACCACTATGAAATTGAAAATAAGGAATTTTCACATTCATTATTTGGAAATAAATACAAATATTGAATCTTTGAAAAAGAAATATTTTTTAAAGAAATTTTAATAAAAATAAATTGAAAATAATTAATTTTAATGAATGAATATTATGTAATGGATACTTTAAAAAAATAATGGTTTATATATGACGTTTGGACTAGAAGATAAAAGTACTAACAAGAAAGGGAAATGAATTTTAAAATATGAAAAATAGCATTCTCAAAATCAAAATAAAAAGAGGAAGAAAAAAAATACTTCAAAAGTGGGGATAATTAATTTTAATATGACTAGTGTTTATACTTATTTAAATTTCAAAATTAGGGATGATATCATTTGTTAGAAGAGTAAACATGGATATAGGAGAGAATGAGCTCATATGGAGAAAATAAGAATTATTATAAATATCTTAACAATTTATGAATAATAATATATATCAATGTAATTTACTAATAAAAAATGAGGAAGAAAATTTTAACTTCATCATAGAAAATAATAAAATCACCTCATAAAACCATAATCAAATAGGAATCATAATAACTCAATAAAAGATGTTATGAAACAAAAAACCCAAATATTTTACTCCCAACATCAACAAAATATATTTATTAAACTATTTCAAAAAACCATATGAATAACCTATTTCAATACAATATTAATATATATTTCCATCTCTAGACATCATCAATAAATATTTATTATATATTTATTATATATAAATAGTTTATTATTATCATAGGATGTATTCTTTTGCAGTTCTTTTATATATGACTTAATGTACCAATGTTGAATTAAATTCATTGATACTATGTTAAAAATTATTATATTATAAAATTTATATGAATATATTAATTTTAATGATTCATGATACAATAGTTTTATTCCCTTATAAAATTAGTCATGATTTTTTATCAGGGAATCAGGGATGATCTTGTTTCAGGAATGTATTATAAACAAAAATAGAATGTTTGTAATGAATTAAATATTAATATAACCCCTCCATTAACATAATAAAAATATTATAGTATCATTTACATCTAGTAATACCATTAATTATTTTTTCATAGTCATTGATGATATAAATGTTTAACACTATTCAAGTAGGCGAGTAAATAGACCCAAACAAGAACATGTTATAATCATTTGGCGAGTACGGTTAAGAAAGTGATTACATTAATATAATAATATTATTAAATAAGTATATATATATAAATATATTATTTTTCATGGGTTTTAATAATATTTTAAAATAATTTTATATGGAATAAAATAAAACTAGTTTAATGAAATGCTTTGCTTCATGGGAACATTGTTCATACGTACACACTGGAGTTGTTCTACAATTCCATTGAACATAAATAATGTATGAATTGGATTATATTTTTAGATTAGCAATATTTATATAAATATAAAATTTATTATTAATTACACCTTTTAACCATCCATTAATAGAATGTTATGAAAAATAGATCCATTTTCTTATAGAGGCAGTAGTGCTCATGTATCACAAGTTCCGTTATCATTTTTAAAAAAGTTTGGGATGAATCTAAAAAATAGTAATAAAAAAAGAATAATAAAATTTTAGTTTACTTAGGATATTTATTTAATTATTTTCATCATGGGTATATTATATTCATAGTATTTTGGGGAGGAATGAAAGGAAGAAGGTATAAAAAGGTGTAATTATGAATTTTACATTAATCCGTAGAAGTTCAACCTTAAAAATTGGATTAACTCTTTATGGGGTGAACATAATATATTAATAAAATACATGATATATATATATATATATATGAGTTTCATAGAAAAATTATGGAAGTTTTTGGTTGAATCTAAAATCATTGTTGTTTTAATATAACTAGGGTGGTTACAGATCCTTTTAGTTTAGAGATGAGTGATATTTTTTTAATAATAAATTGTATGTTACTATTGACAGAAAATTTGATCCAATGTTAAAAAATAATACATTATGGGTTGGGGTAATATTGGTTAAATAATTTTGGAACATTTCGTTACCTGTTTTTTTAGTCTTATATTTTTCACTTCTATCATTATTCGATTTTACAGTGGTAACTATGATTTAACAATGTAATTTACTTTTATTTACTAAAAATATGATGGGAATTATTACATTATCTAATCAGAATATTCCTAAATATTAAGTCCATAATTTCATATCAAATATCTATGTTTGAAAAAATCAATATTTAATATTTTCATCTATAATGTTTAAAATCAATTTTTTTAAAATATTATTTTTCTACTTAGAAATTAGGATTTATATAAAACTATTAATGTTGATGATTTACATGAAATTAATTATTTTATAATAACATAAATAAGTGAATGTTTATTAAAAATAATCTAAAACCATATTCCACGATGGGATATATTTTTTAAAATAAAAATAGTAAAAATGGTTTTTATTAATAAATATTACTTAAGATTCGAAAATGTTAAAAATGAATTTTATAGCTTGAAAATTATATTTATAATTGATTTTTTTAAATTTATTAATATATATTTTATATATTTTTCAAACATATTTGACTCATTATTATATTATGATGATGTTATCAAAGCACAATATTCAAAAAAATCGGTATTTTTCACTTGTCACACCAAATTCCATCTTTTTCTAAAAAATCTCAAAAAATCATCCTAGAATAATGCCTACATGTCGAATTCAAAAATAATGTAAATTTTAGAAAATTAAAATACTAAAATTTATAAATTTAGTAATTAAATGTAAATTTCAAAATATAAAGAAATATAATTATCCTTTTTGGTTTTCTAAAATGATTTGAAAAAGATTCATTAAATTTATGTAATTAGATAAAAAATCATTTAATTATTGTTTCTAGAATTTATACCAATATTATTTAGATTATAGAAAATTTAGTTCATATATTCAAGCATTGGATATTGAATTATCATTGAAAACACATGGTCTTATAATGTTTTCATGCATGGCATAAAAATCTTCTTCAATAAGGGTTTATCAAAAGATACATCCTAAAAATAAATTACTTTATCCCTTGAAAAAATTTGATTATATAATCTGAATTAATTGGATCTCTCAGTATAGATATTATACCATTTTTTAAGACATGAGAATCTCATTTTATATCTCGAATCACCCCATGGTCAAATATAAATGAAAGTATGATGATGAAAACCATTGGGAATCATACATCTTGATATGATTATTTATAAACGATAATGATGGGTACTTATATCAATTTATTGAGGATGAAATGAATACTGAAAAATTTATATTGTGATAGAATTTTTTGTTATATATTTTTATGAACTACAATATCCTTCCCTAAAACATGATGTTATGTTTCAATAAAACACATACATTTTTTAAAGAGTATATCTAAGAAAACTTATAAAATGACCCCCAGTGATTTTGATGGACTAAATAAAACATTATTTGGGAATCTCAAAAAATGGTTGTTTACACTCATGTTCTTCACCATGGGGTGAAGCAATCCAATTTTTCAAGAAGAATAATTGAAAAATACATATTTTAATTTATTTTATTGAACTTAATAGGATCATAATCAAGAAAACATAACCTTTACCACATAATAACTCTTTGTGTGATCAAATATAGGGGATAAACTCTCCTAAAAGTTGGATCATTAATAAGAATACAATTAATTAAGGGAAATGATATAAGATACGAAAACAATCATCTTGAGATATGGAAAGGTTGAATGTAAAGTGATTCCATTTAGGATTAAAATTTTAATTTAAATATTCTAGGATTTTAATAATAAAATTTTATATATTATCTTTTACTATTTATAGAAGTATTTATTTTTGAAATTCACATATATTATATGACAAACAAAAACCGATGATAGAATTATAGGGTTTTGAAAATGACATTACAAAGGAATAAATTTCATTATATATTAAGAAGTATAAATTTTGGCTACAAAAATATCCTTATTTGGACATGAACTGACAAGAAATGGAATATGAGTGGATCCTTCAAAGATTGATGTTATGGAAGAATAGTTTTATTAAAATGACCCAAACCTGAGTTTTAACATTCCAGTGGGTTATTTGTTTTTTTGTAATCAGAATATATGATATTACATTACAAATATGGTGGTTGAGTAGTCCTCAAGATACTAGACATATATACATCACAATAATAAATGTTATTTGAGACATTTGAGTTTATGTATTTATTACTTAATGATACCATTAAAGTCATTCCAATAATGTATTCCACTTGATCACATTGTAAAATATATATAAAAATAAAATTTGATCTTAAATTATTAGTATGGGAATACAGTAAATGAATGATAACATGGAATTATAATTGAATTTACACTATATCAATAATTGATTTCTAAATCATAATATAGTACATGGTTGAAAATAGAACAGATAATCCCATGGATCTCTCAATAATTGTAATTATGGGAATGTTCAATTAGTGAAATTAAAAAAAACATATCATCGCAACCATGACCTAGGACATCATATATAAAGGGTAAGGATGATTTCCCCCTATATTAATATATCATGAGATAAACCCTTATAAAAAGGTGATAAATAATTCCTGACCACACATATCACATTAAGTTTCAATGAATTCCATCACAAACTAACTTAGTATAGGATATACATTTCATTGTGTCTATGGTTCAACAACTTACAAATACAAGTCATGATTTCTTAAATGGATTTTCATATAAGAATATCATTTATTGAATAATTTATTATTTAATATATTACTATATTTACCCACTAAGTGAATTAATAAGGATCTTTATGTGAATTAGCTTGAATCCTATAGTATATAATTTTGGATTCTCAATTAAAAAAATTAATATTATCATGTAAATAATATGGATTAGAAGTTATTGGGTACTTAAATAAAATTATTTTCATTAGTGAGTTTGGGTTATAGGTATAAAATTTATGAAATTGTTGGTGGAAAATGATGTTGTGGATATATAATCATATAAATGTAATAGAATCCATTATTATGGTTGTCAATTAAAATATGAATCATCCTTAACATATCCACGAGAAGTATCAAACTAGGTGTGAAGTTAAGCTCAGTTGTTGTGAACTGAGTGAATATCGAGTTAACACCCAAAAATATGTTTTTAGTGTTATTACCACTAGGTGAATCTATAATATATCCTTAACAATGTTTTATATATCCATATATGAATTTCATTGGTAATATATCCACACATTCTTTACATTATGAAAATTATAGGATGTTTAATGTCTACAGTGATGTTTAAGAGTAGTAATAACCAATGAATTGAAAATTATGCGAGTGATATAGGCACTAACATTTGTATAATTAAATAAGAGATGTTTGTAAAATTATATCAAGTCTATATTAGAGTAAAAAAGTAAAACAAAAGATAAAAAATGGAATTATCAATAGGAATTGTAAACAGAGTGAAAAATAAACCTTACCTATATTGAGATTCTTATCTTTGATATAAACCATTAAACCAACCAAAATAATAAATAATTAAGAGATAGATATATTAGATACCCCATGAGAGATCATTGAGAAAAGAAATTTTAACTTGGTGAAGAAGAAATACAAGAAGGGGGGTAGTTATAGTTGGGTTGAGTGGAATTTCACTAAATAAATTATTGATTTTTCTTATTTCTCCACTATCCTAAGTGTTGCAGTACCAATCATAGTGAATCATTTATTCCTTCAATTATCTACTATAATTATTAGACCCATTAAAATTAAAAAATTGTGGTTTGTTTTATTTGATACGTATATAAATATATATTATTTCATATTTATAATATTTCACCATATTTTACCAGATTTTAATTTTTATATAAAAAATCACCAAATTTCACAACATATAGAATTTTTATATCTAGATTAGAAATATGAAATGAATTTTTTAAATTTCATCTTCTATTTATGTAGATTTTATATTTTTTATAGTATTGAATCATTTGATAAAAACGGTGTCAAAGTAATGATCATTATATTTATAATTGAATATACACATTGATAATACAATGACACTAGAAACATAAACCCTTATTATAATATAATAATCCCTAAGGGTATGTTAAACAAATAGTAATAATTATTGAGGTTTTGCGGATCAATATTGATATTTTACTAATATATACTTACATGAGTTTTTTCCATAGACGATTATAATCTAACCCTAGTGTTTTCATTCTATATGATTTTTGTCAATGGAGAACCCCATAAATGTTACGTCCTTCCCATGATATGATAAATGAACTTCATAAGGTATATTACTAAATTTCAAATCCATATATAATTTTTCATATAATAATTAACTCTTATCATTACCATTAATATATATAAATCCAAATGGTCTGTGCATAATCACCTTACCACCAATTGTTATAATGTCCAATGGCCATAATTTCCAACCGTAATTTTCTCCAACATTAATATTAAACAACAATAATTTTGAAAAAATGGGTCAATTAAACCATATGAATACACTAAAATCTAAATTCATTCATATCCTTTTTTATTTCTTATTTCATATCTATTCTAATTATTTTTATTTTCTTCATAATAAAAATGTATCTCATATAGTATTTATTCAACTTTTTGTATGAGCTAATTATGTACAATATTAGGGTGATACTATATATTATTAATTTTTCATTGTACTTTTTTAACTTTTATTATAATTATAATTTTATAAATTTTAATTATATTTATATTTTTTGTATTATAATGATGTAATAATAGAATGTTCATTAGTAAAAATTCTGCAATGAAATGAATATTTAATATAGTAAAATAAGTGATATTAAATTATCCTCCCTTAAATAATTTCTTTAATGAAGGTATAAATCATCATATTTTTTTGACAATACTATATCATTTAATCCTATGGATCCCATGTCTCCTAGAGCAATTTATTAATTTTACAATGAAACTAAACTAAAAGAATCGTTATATTTATTAATTATTTATTTCGCATTTCAATATTTTAAATTTCATTATCTTGATATGATAAGTTATGTTTCAGTTAAACATGTTAATATTTTATTACATGAGAAGGGATTGGAATATATATACATATAGGTGATATATCTAATAAATAATGAACATGGAATAGGTCTGGTTTCAGGGCCAATGGATATGTCTCAACTCCCTTACAATCAAATATTTCAAATAGTCCAGTGTTTGTTAGACACAAATTTCATTCCATTCCAAATCTCAAGACCAATTTCTTTATAGACATCTCCATTAAGACTATAAGGCCCCGACCTTATTACATTACAAAATCATGAATTAAATGAATAATTCACATAGAGGATATTTTTAGGTTTAGAGTTTTATAGAATTAAACCATAACTATTACATCTCAAAAGATTACAAATTAGACACTTATACTAAGTTTCCATAAAATAAAAACACTTAAAAAGAAAAATGTCTAATTCCATGTTTTAGATAGAATTTCTTTCCTTGATCCCATCCTTGACATTATTCATCTTTATGTCTTGTGGAGAACATTTCAAAAACATGGGATGAGCATAAAAAACCCAGTAAAGGATACACAAAGAAAAAAAAACAGTTATTTTTTCAAAACATCAAGTAAAATATGAATACTTTATCAAAGTAAAAAATTTCACCTTTATGAATTAGTAAAAACTCTTCACTGAATAAAATATCATTACATACCCTTTTGTAACCAAAAGATTACCATAAAACCCATATAAAGAAAACATATCATATAAAGGTAACTTTGGACATAAACATACTTAAATGAAATTACCATACGGTAAAATTCCACACATATCACTAAATGGAATAGCCCTACAGCCAATTTCCATACCCAATTCATTGGAGGTTATAACATGACCACACGTCCTGGTATTCAGGGCACCACCCGTCGTATGGTTTATCACATAACCACCCGTCAAATGTCCAAGTACCATTATAAAATCATAATACATAAAACAAATAGAATGTAAAGAAAACATTTCCACATTTAGATCACAATATATCACTTAAATATATTGACATATCAAATCCATTATAAAAACCACTTTATATACCAAAATACATAAAAGATTATATGGTATTTATTTTATTTTAAAAACATTACAGCTTGTTGAGGAAGCCAAAACCATATAATACTCGCCGTGGCAGAAAAGGTCATTGTCACCGAATACGTTAAAAGAAACATTCCTTTTGAATAAAAGTCATAGTCAAAGGGGTTTATACACCGTATAAAAGAAAGTTGTGTATTAAACAAAATATGCCTCAATGAAAGGATATTGAGACGAAGTCCCTTACAAAGATGGTTTCCTTAGATTAAGGATAAATCAATTATATAATTATGTGTGACAAATATAAATACACCCAATATAAGAGGATATTATGTGTAAAACAATCAGAGGTCATCCAAACATGTTAATATTATGACATTATCAAGAAATAGAGTTTTAACCCAAATAATTGAAATTGGGCTAAGAAGTTCCCTTGCAAAAAATTCGACAGCCTAACGGCGTCACTTTAAAATTCAAAGAATGAGTTGATGAGAGAGAAAATGGTTTCTAATCACTTGTACATGAAATTTACATCAATAAGGATATATAAGAACATATCCCAACATAATAGTATGTTAATTAAGAGACATAACAAAAGAAGTCTTTTAAAAATAGAAGGGTGAATGGTTCCCTTACTGACTTGGGTAACTTTCGAAACGTACACCCCTTGAAATAAAGACTATAAAAAATTGATGTAAATACTGATAAACGAAATTATATTACACAAATATTAGAATAATGGGAAGAATATACACCACTCAAAAGAAATGGTGGAAAAAGTAGCGTAAATCTCATGGGAATAAAAGTGAGATGAAAAATCCATTACGAAAACTCGGCAGTCTAACGACGCCACTTAAAACGTCCAAGAATGGATTTATGAGATAAAATAGGGTCTCTCATAATATGAACATAAAAATTAAAGAATGAGGAATATAAAATAACATCCCCAAACATATGAAATATGAGCTTAAAAGAAATGACATAAAATAGAGTACTTAAAAAGAAAGAGAGAGGTAAGATCCCTTACCTCTTGTCTGATATGACTCGATCGTTCTTTAATCTCCTGAATAATAAACTTTGGTCAATTTATAATTTCTTAAGGAAATCATTTAAAGATTATTATTCATTTCATATCACATATTATAGTTTTATAATAATTAGTTAATAATGTGGGTTCATATCAGACGTTTTTGTCGATGTTCGGTACATGAGTAAAAATTGATCTTATTGGAAAGGAATTTCACATGTAGTTATAGGGTTATGATCTACAGAATAGTATTAATGATTTAAATATCATATATATCTAATATATATTCATTTTATACTATTCCATTACATTTGGATATAAAAAATGAAAAGCACCATTCATGGAGACGGTAGGTCGTACGTACGCATGAACGCTACTTTCATTTTTTTCATATTAATGGAATTAAAGTTAAAAGAGAGAGAGGTATATATATATTTTAATTACAGAATGATATCCATAATTTATATGTAATATACTACATATGTATTCATTATATATATGTACTTATAATAGTACATAACATTTGGAGATAAGAAATGAAATGTACCGTTCATGGAGACGGAAAGTCGTACGTACGCATGAACGCTACTTCCATTTCTTTGGCACATTAATGGAATTTAAACTAGATGAGTTATATATATATATATTATAATTCCAGTATAATATATATTTTATATAGATCACATATGTTCATAAATTTAATTCTTTATACATTCCATGTATGCATGAATGAGTCACATCACTTGAGGGGGCAGTACTCTACACTTCCTCAAATGAAATTATCGCATTTGCACAACATGAAAAGCATAAAGGTATGTATTAAATATAAAATAATGAAGCATATAGAGGAAATAAATATAATATATATCATAAATAAATATACTGTCATCATAATGGCCACCATGAGAGGTGGTAGGAGAATATATAACAATCATCATTTCGAGAGGCAGTAATTCACAATCCACAGAAACAGTATGTTCTTTAACCATGAAATGGATGTGTGTCTAATTGTATCTAGAATAATTATTATTAAAACATCCTAGTATATTTAATATACTGGTGTTGTTACAAATTAAATGAATAAAAAGATTTTATGGGGTTGGAGATGCAAAATAAAACAAAAGAATATAAGAGAAGACATTACCTTTAAATAGGGTAACTCCGTTTGGATTGAACCAAAATGGTTTCTTGAAGAGATTTCTGCCTAAGGTGAGGCCTCAATGATGAAGAGAGGGATGTTTAGAGATATAATTGGCAAGGGTTGGCCGAGCCAAAGTCTTGAGAAGTGTGGGTAAGTAGTTAGAGGTGGGGGCCTTTTATAAGAGAAGAGGAGGGTCAATCTTGGAAAGTTATAAACTATTACATTATTATAAAATTATTTTTGGATTTTTAAGGTCCCAAAAGAATATATATAGAGGATAAGGGGATAAAGTTTTTAAATCCACCCATCCAATATGTGTTTGACAAGTGTAGGTCTTAGATTTTACATTATCTTTTCATTTTATTTAAATCGTTAAATAATGAGGTAATCGCTGCATCATCATGGTGTCATAAATAATTTAATTTATTTAATGTATAAAAATTATAAAAAAATATCACTATGTAGGAAATATTTTATATTTCGAATTAATATTTATAGTAAAAAATATGACTTGTTTAACACCCTGTAAAAATTGTTTTATTAAAATATTACATGTTTGTGACATTTTTATTTTAACTTTAAATAAAATGTTATTAATGTCATTTTCTCACCCAAGTGGCTCCATGGGGTCCCCAAGTTTACCCATGGATTGTATTGGTCAGACATGACTCATCCAATAATGGTAGGACATGTGTCAAGGTCATTTCATATTATTATAACATTATCTTTACCTTAAATTACACTAATTACGTTTAATCGCGATTAATAATACATAAAAGTTACTATTTACCAAAAATTATTTTAATAATATTGAAGCAAATTTTAAATCCTAATGACAACCATGTATGTCAGATTTTTGAAATTAAAATCATAGAAGTGGTAAAGTTTCATTTAAATGAAAAATCAGTTATTTAACCACCACTTAGTGGTTTCACTATTACTCAAAAATTGATGTTTTTCAGAAAAATACCAAAAATTCACCCTTAGCTATATTTGATATTTCGAAATAAAAAATGATGTCTATTTTAGAAAATTAAAAACATATAATTTTTATTAATTAATTTAATAATTAATTCCCGCTGTCAAAATAAATAGCGTGTTTTTAAGAAATGATATCTATTAAAAGATTGACACTAGTTTAAGTCCAATTTCAAAGTGAAATTAATTCCAATGACCACCATTGGATTAAATGGTAAACATATTTTCCAAATACACTTTAATATCCATTAAAAAGATAATCTTTCTATATAAATAAATAAGATTAAAAGGATGTTTTGAATTAAAATGCAACATTTTCACTAAAAATGATCTTTATAAGAAAAAAAAAATTTACACAAAGTAAATTTTGATGTCCATATTCTAAAGAATGATTTTATTTTTTCAAATACAACATATAAAATTGTCAAAAGTATATTTAAAAGGGGTTATCCATCAAAAGGTGGTTAATCGACCTTTTAAAGAATATTAGAAGATTTATGCTTAAAATTGGATTCATTTGCATTTTAAGCCTCTAACATTTATTGGATAAAAGTAAAAATCGTTGAAAAACATATATAGTCATTTTGTAGTTAGTTTTGATCACTCTGGCCATTAAAACAGCTAGGAATTATCTACCATTTAAAATAATATTATAATATTATTAGAATGCAACCTAAGATTTCCAAGAAACTCATTGTTGCGTATTGGGTACGCCATTGAGCATTGCATTCCGTTTTAAGTAATATTAATATTTTAATCAAAAATATTAATAAATATGAAAAAGTAATATTCTTTATTTACCTGGGATGTTACATCCATCCCCCCTTTTGGGAATTGCGTCCTCACAATTTTAAAAATGGGCTTGGAAACTTCATTGAAAATCCCACATCAGAATAAGAGTTAGTAAAATTATGACTTTAAAATAATTAAAGGGAAGTACAAAGGTCACCCGAGTTAACCCAAACTAGGATTACATGTAAGAAAAAATGGATATGGAAGAAAAATAAAGGTTCATGTTCTGAGGGAGAGTGATAGAAAACATGTTTAGGAGAAAGTTAACCCCAAGAAAATCACAAACTGGTGATGGGTTAAACGGTATTTGATTCCCCAGTAGGAAAAGTTAACATACAACATTTTTGTTTTTAAGTTACTTTTCATTGAGGTATTTATTTATGAGTTTAACTGAATCATAAGGAAAGATACTTACTTGTCGTGTAGACTCTCACCTCCTACTAGATTTCTTACACAAACTCATTTTTTCTCCAAAAGAAATGTATTTAGGATAACTTGTTCACATTAAGAGTGCTATAATAATCTTCTAGAGAAATACCTAAACCAAAAAAGAGAACTATATATTTCCCATGTCTTTATACAATAACCAAAACCAAAATTGTTAGTACGAGATGAGATAATACCCAAAAAGGATAATCCTTTATAAATATAAAATCTATTCTTAATCTCCAAAATTTGTCCAACAAACCCCAAAGTTCAATGAAGACCATTCGATAAACAATTTGTCCATAAAATTAATAAAAGTAAACCAAACTAATATTGAAACCCAAATATTTTAAGTATTTAATCACATAGTCTTCAAAGTTACAAATTAACATTTATCTCCAAATAACATCTGTTTCTCTTAAAGTATTATATTGAAAAGTAATTAACCTAATCATATAGCTTCCACGATAGGTCAATACATTCCTAGATAACCCAAAATCAACATATTATTGATTCATAAAATCATCTAACTAAAAAGAATTAGTCAAACTAACCAGGGACTTCACGTAGTACAGTGGTGGTTGATAAATACCAGTTGCAATTTGGTTGTGGGTTTGATTCTCGCGTCTTTGTCTGACGCGACGGGTTGTCACACTGTCTACGTGTCGTCCTTTCTCTAAAACTATATAATTCTTAAAGAATTCGCCAAAAAGAGCTAAAATATTCAAAAATAACCATAACATAATTTAACCTCATGTTTATCTCATGCCTTTCATTTTCCATCATAACATATAGTAACTCATAATTACCTCAAAAGAAAGGATCATATAAACCCTGATGGTTACCATTATAATTTTTACCTAAACATCCAAATCGAGTTGGTTCTCTCGTACAAGACGCATCAGAGAACTCACCAAGGTTCAAGTGGTTAATCATTAATCCTTGATAATTGGTTTAGAATAACCACAAGATTCCCCATTGAATCCCCCATTGAATCGAGTCTCTTAATCAGAGAACCACCACATTTTCCTTCAAACCCATTGTCACTTTGGTTCCTGCTTGATTGATCCATTTACCAAAACCAAAAATGCCAGTGTGAGTATATCAACAAAATTATCATGTACTAATGAGTAAGATAAACACTAAGATATACTTACTCAGTCACTTTATCTAAAACTATGACTCTTTCTGAAATCCTATCCATTATGGTAATATCACTTATTCTTAAAGAATACCCTAACCTGTAATGTTACCTAAACAGACCTATGATACCAACTATAAGGCCCCGACCTTAAAATATTACATAATCATGAATTAAATGGATAATTCACATAGAGGATCTTTTCAGGTTTAGTGTTTCAGAGAATTATGACATAACTATTACATCTCAAAAGATTACAAAGTAGAAACTTCTACTAAGTTTCCATAAAATAAAAACACATAAAAAGAAACATGTCTAGTTCCATGTTTTAGATATCTTGTCTTTCCATGATCCCATCCTTGACCCTATTCATTTTTATGTCCCATGGAGAACATTTAAAAAACATGGGATGAGCATAAAAATCCTAGTAAATGATACACAAATAAGGAAAACAGTTAGTTTTTAAAAACATCAAGTAAACTATGAATACATTATCAAAGTAATACATTTCACCTTTATGAAGTAGTAATAACTCTTCATTGAATAAAATATAATTACTTACCCTTTTGTAACCAAAAGATTACCATAAAACCCCTATAAATAACACATAACATATAAAGGTAACTTGGGACATAAACATACTTAAATGGAATAACCAAACGGTCGACTTACACACATATCACTAAATGTAATAGCCATATGGCTGACTTCCATACCAAATGCATTGGAGGTTATAACGTAACCACCCGTCCTGGTATTCACAGCACCACCCGTCATATGGTTTATCACGTAACCACCTTTCAAATGTCTAAGTACCATTATAAAATCATAATCCATAAAAAAAATATAATGGAAAGAAAAAATTTCCACATTTCGATCACAATATATCACTTAAATATATTGACATAAAAATCCATTATAAAAACCATTTTCAATACCAAAATACATAAAATAGTATATGGTATTTATTTCATTTGAAAAACATTACGGCTTATTGAGGAACCCAAAGACCAAATAATACTTGCGGTGGAGGAAAAGGTCATTGTCACCGTGTATATTAAAATAAAAATTCCTTTTGAATAAAAGTAAAAGTAAAAGGGGTTTATACACCATATAAAAGAAAGTTGTGTATAAAACAAAATATGCCTCAATGAAAGAAGATTGAGACAAAGTCCTTTACGAAGATGGTATCCTTAGATTAAGGATAAATAAATTACATAATTATGTGTGACAAATATAAGTACACCCAATATAAGAGGATATTATGTGTAAAAAATCAGAGTTCATCCACACATATTCATAGTATGACATAATCAAGAAATATATGTTTAACCAAAGAATTGAAATTTGGTTAAGAAGTTCCCTTGAAAAAATTCGACAGCCTAACGATATATCTTTAAAATTCAAAAAATGAGGTGATGAGAGAAAAAATGGTATCTCATCACTGGGACATGACATTTACCTCAATAAGGATATAGAAGAACATATCCCAAAATAATAATATGTGAATTAAGAGACATAATAAAATAAGTCTATTAATAATAGAAGAGTGAAAGGTTGGCTCACCGACTTGGATATCTTTCGAAACGTACACCCCATGAAAGAAGGAAATTGATGTAAATACTCATAAAACAAAAGTATATTACAAAAAATTTAGAATAATGTGCAGTATATACACCACTCAAAGGAAATGGTGGCAAATGTAGCATAAATCTCACGGGAATAAAAGTGAGATGAAAAATCTGTTAAGAAAATTCGGCAGCCTAATAGCGCCACTTAAAATGACCAAATATGGATTTATGATATCGAATAGGGTCTCTCGTAATATGAACATAAAAATTACTGAATGAGTAATATATATGAACATCACCAAAAATATGAAAGATAAGCTTAAAAAATGACAAAAAAGAGAGTACTTAAAAAGAAAGAGAGAGGTAGGATCCCTTACCTCGTGCTCGACATGACTCGATCAATATTTAATCTACTAAATGATAAACTTTGGTCAATTTATAATTGCTTAAGGACCTCCTTTAAATATTATTATTCATTTCATATCACATATTATAGTGTTATAATAATTGGTTAATAATGTGAGTTCATATTAGAGGTTTTTGTCGATGTTCGGTACATGAGTAAAAATTGAACTTGTTGGAAAAGAATTTTACATGTAGTTATAGATACCTAATCTCCAGAATAGTATTAATGATTTAAATATCATATATATCCAGTATATATTTATTTTATACTATTCTATAACATTTGGAGATAATAAATGAAAAGCACCATTTATGGTGATGGTAGGACATACGTACACATGAACACTACTTTCATTTTTTTTTTCATATTAATGGAATTAAAGATAAAAGAGAGAGATATAAATTATAATTACAAAATTATATCCATCATTTAGATGTAATATATGAAATATTTATCCATTATATATATGTACTTATAACAGTACATAACATTTGGAGATAAGAAATGCAATTTAACGTTCATGGAGACGGTAAGCCGTACGTACTCATGAATGCTACTTTAATTTCTTTGGCACATTAAGGGAATTAAAACTAGATGAGATGTATATATATATATATTATAAATCCAGTATAATATATATGTTATATAGATCACATAAGTTCATCAATTTCATTCTTTATACATTCCATGTATTGTATGAACGAGTCACATCACTTGAGGGGGCGGTAGTCCACACATCCTCAAATGAAATTATCGCATTTTCACAACATGAAAAGAATAAAGGTATGTATTAAATAAAAAATACAGAATAATAGAGAGGAAATAAATATAATATATATCATAAATAAATATAGTGCAATAATTGTAACACCCGAGACTTTTATGTTATATAAATCATCAAAGGAATCTTTTTCTACACACAACACTTGCTTGGCTTGCTTTACACGAAATCGTGACCTTCCTCGATAGCTTGCATCGTACGAAATACCGAGTTTCACTAAACAATGATATGCTAATAAAATATTATTAAAATTAGCCGTTATAAATAGTAATAACCAATTTTTGAAATTTTATAAATTTTATTTTTCAAAATGGACTTTATTTTTGGATTCGGAATATCAAAATTATCCAAGGGTGAAATTTTGGTATTTTTCTGAAAACTTTCAATTTTTGATGAATAGTGAAACCACTAAGTGGTAGTTAAAAAACTAAATTTTTCATAAAACATAATTTTACTGCTTCTGTGAGTGGAATTTCAAAAATCCGACAGACACAGCTGATGTCAGTAAGTAAAATGTAGTTCAATGAGATGAAAATAATTTTTGGTGAATAGTAACTTTTTACTTTTATTTACCACGGTTAAAAGTAAATAGGGTAATTAAGGGTAAAAATGATATTATTATTACCCTAACACATGTCCTAATTCTATTGGATAAGTGTAATTCGACCAAAAAAAAACTTAGGAATAAAATATGACCATTTAAGCCCACTTGGATTAGATTAGGACATTTATTATTAATTTATTGAAAGAAGGGTTAAAATAGTTAAAATCAAAGTTTAATAAGTAAATAATTTTTAATATAAGGTTATATATAAGATAAATTAGACTATAAATATTCATTAGAAAGATAAAAATATTTCATACATAATGGTATTTTATTTGAAATTTTTAGACATTAAATAATTTAATTTATTTATGAAACAAAGATGATGCAGTAATTATCTTATTAATGAAATATTGACATAATTGATGTTATAAATACTCAAATAAATGTAATTTGAGAATTTTTATGAATTCCACTAATTCTATAGGTTCATATGACTTGTTATTATTGATTTAATTATCTTTTTTCGAACTAATAATTATGTTATGATTTTCACAAAAATCAATTACTAAATAGTGTCAAAATTGACATAAAATAGTTTTTAAAACAAATATTATATTATTAATTGTTATTTTATTCCTAAAAATCTATGGTTCGTCCAAATGACTTATATAAGGTTATATATATTAATAATAAACAACTTGGGGTTCTTTTGGATTGTTATAGTATGTTTATTAACCTTATAGTGTAAGAACACAAGAAGACACGGTAAAAGTAAAATTATTTATCTTAATGTTAAATCTAAATGATAAGGTCAAAATAGGAACCTAAACTTGTCTAAATTCTATTGGATAAGAGGGGTTCGACCCATCCCCACCTTATCGTCGAAATAAATCAATTTTCAGTTATTCAAAACCGAATTTGGATTTATAATATAATAATATTTTTAGTTATTCCAAAGGTGCCCCTCTCCTCCCTTATAAAAGGGAACCTCATCCATCTCTTCCTCACACCACTTTGAGCCTTCAGGCTCGGCCAAACCCTGACACTTTCTCCTCTACACTTCCCTAGAGACATCCTAGAGGTCCTGGTCTTCTGCAAAGACCAATTTTAGTGCCCTAAAAAGAGGTCTCAAAGAAGCACTTCAAAGAAGAGGTAATGTATGTTACCGATTCTTTAATATTTATTTCTTCTTCCACTTCTTCTTCATTAGTTGTTTCAATATTAAGTAATAACATCAGTATCACTCATATATTGATATGTTATTATAAGTATGAAACAACCCTATTTCACCATCTATCCAACCTATGGAAAATGAAATCACCGCGCGTGCGTACGTACGGAATACCGTCTTCACGCTGTGGTGTAATCTATTTTCCACCACCACCTTACTTGGATGGGTATAATGGTGTAAATAATGACTATATATAATTATTTTAAAGTGATATTGATTCGGAAATAGTATACATACACTCCAATACAATTACATGATCATGGGAACGATATCATCACTCGTGCGTACGTATAGAATACTGTCTCCACGATGTGATGTGACTCGTTCTACATGATATTCATTGAATAATGATTATATAAATGAATTGAATGAATTAATATGATATATATTACACTATTAACATTCTGGAAATGAGTTATCTATAACCTAAAGTGAAGAATAATAATTTATTCGACAAAACACGCATAAGAACAAAAAGTAATAAACACACGAATAACAAGTTGTAATGAAATATTACTAATAAGAAGCTAAGAATATGACCATATGTGACATCATAACAATGAGTATTATTATGGAATAAGTCAATAACATTATTTAAATCATTATACAGGAGGTTCGGATACGTACAAATCATATCATACCTAAGGTAAGGGATAATTGTGCAAATCTCATTTTTATCCGAGATTGCTTATTCGTATGTATTTACTGGGGTTATTTCTACCATCCATGTCCATGTTTTATAAAAGTGTTTTCATGTATGTTTAAAGACATTTTTACCCATTTTTGACTTTAACTACATGGTATGTAAGGAATCTTTCTTTTGTTTACGTTACGAGGTACTTTTTGACTTCTTCAGCAAAAGTACGAGAAGAATGTTTTTTTGACTTATACGGCATGAACAGATTTTTGAGGTTTTATAAAGCCTTATTTTCATGAAGATTACACTAAAATATTTCATTACTATTTACAAAAAAAATCTCTCTCTTTTAAAAATTCATGAAATTTTGTGAAAAGAAAATGAATTTAAAGAAGAAAGGATATTTTCCTCAAGAATTCATTTCAGGTGTTTTATCAAAACCACTTTCCATCTAAGATGACATTATTTCATAATTGTATGTTTCAAGTTTAATGTATCTATGATTTACATGGATCAATTTTATTATGATGAAATGTACATTTGTTTTATATGGATTATGAAATGATGGGATGATGATTATGAAACCCATTTTATTCTTTGTGTTATGATGAATGTTTTTTGTTTATTTTGTGGCACAAGTAAGAATGATTTCATTATGAGATGGGTGGGACCTATATTTACCTCCAATGCATTGGGTAAAGTTTTATATCTCATGATATGGACATGGATGGAACAGCATGTTAAACCGGTTCAGTAGTATAGGACTGGAACTAGGAGTGAACTCGATTCATAAAGGGACTTTGTCCACTAAGATGGTCTTGGCAGCAATGCCTTGGCTACTATGGAAATAATATCATGTTCTTAATGGTTTCCACAATTACATGTTTTATTACCAAGCTATTTTATCATTCTTAATGTTTCATTATGATCTATGCCTTACTTAATTCCATGTTTTGTGTCATTTCTCAAGCTTTTGATGTTTAAACATTATGTTCATGTTTTTAAGTTCAAATTTATATGGTATGTTTTATTTTATCCATGATTACCCTTACTGAGCATTTGAGATCACCCTTTTTATGTTTTCTTTTCCCCAGGATATAAATAAAGGTTTTAGGTATGAAAAAGGGAAGATCATTATGGGAGATGTTGAAGATCATTCACCACGATTAGAAGATTACGTTCCAAGTTTCCAAAGACACTAAACTATTACGGTCCTTGTGTGTCTGTTTTTGTTATGAATTAAGTGTTCTACTAAAGTAATTTAATGTCTATGTACGTCAAGCTTTAGGTCTCTACAGTTGGTATCAGAGGAAAGGTATAGTAAACCTTTGGAAACTAGGATGTGAAAGCCATAGTAAGAACCCTAAGGATAATTTTAAGCATAAAACACAATCTTAGTGATTTAGAAATGACCATGAATAACCTAGGATAAGACCTTAACTATGAAATTTTATTCTTGATTATGTGGTTTTCCTATTATAATTTGGGTTGCTCACACTATTCTTCTTGGTTTTAGTCAATGGCTGGAACCCGAAGGAACCATGTTAATGCGGAATGTGACGGGCAATGCAATGATTGTCCCCTGGAGCAACCAAACGTTATGGGAGCTGGAATGAAAAATCTTGTAGCCATGCTCACACAACTTTCTCAAGCTATGAATCATGCAAGATTTCCAAACTATCAAAGGAAGGAGAAACATTCTGTTGAATCCTTCATGAGGCAGCGTCCACCTTCTTTCAGTGGGTCTACTGATCCATTAGTTGCTGAACAATGGATTAGTACTACTGAAAAGATATTTTCAGTTCTTCTATGTTCTGAACATGATAAAGTCATCCTCGTAGTGTATATTTTGTAAGGAGATGCTGATCAATGGTGGAATCTTATTAAGAATACGTTGAGTTTATAATTCTTCTCCAATTGAAGTTTGTGGGAAAGTGCTTCCTTCAAATCTTGTGATCCTTCCTATTGTGGAATTTGATGTGATTCTTGGCATGGATCATATTTCTCTACATGGAGCTCATATCAATTGCCAAAGAAGGGAAGTAACATTTCATATTCCATATCAATCTTTGATCGTCTATCAATTCAGGGATGAACATAACCTTCCAGTGGAAATTTCTACCATTTTATGGGTATTGATTCCACTAAATGAAGGTTATATATCTCAAATGGTTGGTGAGAAACTCACGATTAAGAATATTCCCATTGTACGGATGTTTGATGATGTCTTTCCGGAGGAATTACCGGGTCTTCCACCGAATCGTGAAGGTGAGTTTTCAATAGAACTCGTACCAGATGCTTTGCCTATTTCAAATACACCTTATAGAATGGCCCCAATTGAGTTGTAGGAATTGAAGAAGAAACTCCAAGAGAAACTTGATAAGGGGTTCATACGCCCTAGTGTGTCACCTTGGGGAGCACCTGTTCTGTTTGTTAAAAAGAAAGATGGATCAATGAGACTATGCATTGATTAACGAGAACTTAATAAGATCACTATCATGAACAAATATCCTCTACCCTGCATTGATGACCTATATGACCTACTACGCAGAGCTCAATAATTTTCCAAGATTGATCTTCATTCAGGGTATCATCAATTAAGGTTCAAAACGGAGGATATACAAAAGAAGGCTTTCTGTACAAGGTATGGACACTATGAATTTATAGTGATGCCATTTGGTCTTACTAATGCCCCTGCTATCTTCATGGATCTAATGAATAGAGTCTTTAGAGACTATCTTGATCAGTTTGTGGTAGTCTTTATAGACAATATTCTTGTCTATTCAACGAGAAAGGAAGAACATGAAGATCACTTGAGAATTATATTGAAGACCCTAAGAAAGGAGAATCTTTATGCCACATTTACCAAGTGTGAATTTTGGCTTCAAAAAGTTTCATTTTTGGGTCACATAATCTCAAAAGAGGGGATATCTGTGGATCCAGCAAAAACAGAGGTTATCGATAGATGGTCGAGACCAACAACAGTAACTGAGATCCGAAGTTTTCTTAGTTTGGCTGGATATTATTGACGTTTTGTGAAATATTTCTCACGATTACCTAATCCACTCACAAAGTTGACTCGGAAAGGAGTTAAGTTTGTTTAGACGGAGGAATGTGAAGAGAATTTCAAGGAGTTGAAAAGAAGATTATCCAGTGCACCTGTGCTCACACTACCTTGTAGTGGAGAAAGGTTTGTGATCTACAGTGATGCATCCAAGAAGGGATTGGGGTGTGTTCTTATGCAAAATGATATGGTGATAGCTTATGCCTCACGATAGTTGAAAATACATGATCAAAATTACCCAACTCATGATTTGGAGTTAGCTGAGGTAATCTTTGCATTAAAGATTTGGATTCATTACCTTTATGGTGAAAGGTGTGATATTTATACTGATCATAAAAGTTTAAAGTATATTTTCACACAAAAGGAGCTAAATATGTGCCAAAGAAGATGGTTGGAGCTGATTAAGGATTATGACTGCTCAATTCATTACCACCCTGGGAAAGCCAATAAGGTGGCAGATGCATTAAGTCGACAAGACCATGCTAGTTTATCCATGATGAGGATCACAAAAGATCCAATATTTATGGATTTACAAAGGATGGATCTTGGAATTATAATTAAAGGGGAAAATTGTATCTTTCTCAAATGAATGTTCAACCATCTATACATGTAAAGATTAAAGATGCACAGAAAGAAGATGTCTAGTTACAAAAGAAGGTGAGAAATGTTCCTGAATTCAACCTTGATTGTGATGGGATAATAAAGTTTAGGAATTAGGTTTGTGTTCCTCTCATCCCCGAATTAAAGAAGGAGCTGCTGGATGAGGCTCATAGTTCTTCAATATCTATTCATCCTGGAAGTACAAAGATGTATAGGGACCTGAAAGAGTACTTCTGGTGGTATGGAATGAAAAGATATGTTGTTGAATATGTCTCTCGATGCTTGGTTTGTCAACAATTTAAAGCAGAGAGACAAAAGTCTAAGGAGATGTTACAACCATTACCCATACCCGAATGGAAATGGGAAAACATCACTATGGACTTTATCATAGGACTTCCTAAAACATCCAAAGGAAATAATGCTATCTGGGTCATAGTTGATCATCTTAGAAATTCTGCACAGTTAATTGCTATTAGAGAGGATTTCTCTCTGGATCAGCTTGCCAGGATATATGTAAAGGAAGTGGTAAGATTGCATGGAGTACCACTTTCTATTATATCTGATTGGGATCCGAGATTTACCTCAATGTTCTGGAGAAGTCTTCAGCATACTCTGGATACATAGTTGAGTTTCAGCACTTCTTATCATCCTCAGACAGACGGTTAGTCTGAGAGAAAAATTCAAACTCTAGAAGATATGTTGAGAGGTTCCGCTATGGATTTCAAAGGTGGTTGGGTTCAACACCTACCTTTGGTGGAATTTTCTTATAATAATAGCTTTCACTCCAGTATTCAGATGGCTCCTTATGAAGCTCTCTATGGAAAGAAATGCAGGACTCCAACTTGCTGGGATGAAGTTGGGGAACAAAATCTATTAGGACCCGATCTCATTGATAAAATGGCAGAAAAGGTCTGATCTATTCAACAACACCTAAGAGTAGCTCAGAGTCGACAGAAAAGTTATGTTGACAACCGAAGAAAAGACCTAGTGTTTGAAGTGGGTGATAAAGTGTTCTTACGAATATCTCCCTGGAAGAGGGTCATGAGATTTGGAAAGAAGGGGAAGTTGAGCCCTAGATATATTGGTCCTTTCGAAATACTGGATCGTGTTGGGAAGGTGGCTTACCGATTGGCGCTTCCACCGAATCTCTCTCAAGTTCACGATTTGTTCCATGTATCTCTCCTGATAAAGTACATACCTTATCCTTCACATGTACTCAGCTCAAAAGTTGTTCCGCTGGAGCGGGATCTTTTTTATGAAGAACATCCGATAGAGATTCTGGATCATAGAGAAAAAGTCCTACGAAAGAAGACCACTTGAGTGGTGAAAGTTTTATGGAGGAACCACCGATTAGAAGAAGCTACATGGGAGATTGAGGATATAATGAGGGAGAGGTATCCTCATCTGTTTGTTACAAAGTGACAAATTTTGAGGGCTAAATTCATTTTAAGGGGGGTAGAATGTAACACCAGAGACTTTTATGTTATATAAATCATCAAAGGAATCTTTTTCTATACACAACACATGCTAGGATTGCTTTACACGAAATAGCGACCTTCCTCGATAGCTTGCATCGTACGCAATACCTAGTTTCACTAAACAATGATATGCTAATAAAATATTATTAAAAATAGCTGTTATGAATAGTCATAACCACTTTTTTGAAATTTTATAAATATTATTTTTCAAAATGGACTTCATTTTTGGATTCAGAATATCAAAATTATCCTAGGGTGAAATTTTGGTATTTTTCTGAAAACATTCAATTTTTGATGAACAGTGAAACCACTAAGTGGTAGTTAAAAAACTGAATTTTTTATAAAACATAATTTCACCGCTTCTGTGAGTGAAATTTCAAAAATCCGAGAGACACGGTTGATGTCAGTATGTAAAATGTGGTTCAATGAGATGAAAATAATTTTTGGTGAATAGTAACTTTTTACTTTTATTTACCATGGTTAAAAGTAAATAGAATAATTAAGGGTAAAAATGATATTATTATTACCCTAACACATGTCATAATTCTATTGGATAAGTGTAATTCCATCAAAAACAAACTTAGGAATTAAATATGACCATTTAGGCCCACATGGATTAGATGAGGACATTTACTATAAATTTATTTAAAGAAGGGTTAAAATAGTTAAAATTAAAGTTTAATAAGTAAATAATTTTTAATATACGGTTATATATGAGATAAATTCGACTATAAATATTAATTATAAATAAAAAAATATTTCCTACATAATGGTATTTTATTTGTAATTTTTAGATATTAAATAATTTAATTTATTTATGACACAAAGATGATGCAGTAATTATCTTATTAATGAGATATTGACATAATTGATGTTATAAATAACCAAATAAATGTAATTTGAGACTTTTTATGAATTCCACAAATTTTATAGGTTCATATGACATGTTATTATTGATCTAATTAACTTTTTTCGAACTAATAATTCTGTTATGATTTTCACAAAAATCAATTACTAAATAGTTTCATAATTGACATAAAATAGTTTTTAAAACAAATATTATATTATTAATTGTTATATTATTCCTAAAAATATATGGTTCGGCCAAATGACTTAGATAAGGTTATATATATTAATAATGAACAACTTTGGGTTTGTTTGGATTGTTCTAGTATGTTTATTAACCTTATAGTGTAAGAACACAAGAAGACATGGTAAAAGTAAAATTATTTTACTTAATGTTAAATCTAAATGATAAGGTCAATATAGGAACCTAAACTTGTCTAAATTATATTGGATTAGAGTATTTATACCTATACCCACCTTAGCTTCTAAATAAATCAATTTGGATCTATTCAAAACCGAATTTGGCTTTATAATAAAATAATATTTTTAGTTATTCCAAAGGTTCCCCTCTCCTCCCTTATAAAAGGGCACCTCCTCCATCTATTCCTCACACCACATTGAGCCTTCAATATCGGCCAAACCCGGCCACTTTCTCTTTTCCACTTCCATAGAGACATCCTAGGGGTCCTGTTCTTCTTCAAAGACCAATTTTAGTGCCCTAAAAGGAGGTCTCAAAGAAGCACTTCAAAGAAGAGGTAATGTCTGTTACCGATTCTTTCATCTTTATTTCTTCTTCCAATTATTCTTCTTTAGTTTTTTCATTATGAAGTAATAACCTCAGTATCACTCATATATTGATATTTTATTATAAGTATGAAACTACCCTATTTCACCATCTATCCATCCTACGGAAAATGAAATCACCGCGCGTGCGTACGTACAGAATACCGTCTGCACGCCGTGGTGTAATCTATTTTCCACCACCACCTTACTTGGATGGGTATAATGGTATAAATAATGACTCTATATGATTATTGTAAAGTGATATTGATTCATAAATAGTATACATACACTCCAATACAATTCAATGATCATGGGAACGATATCATCACTCGTGCGTACGTACGGAATACCGTCTCCACAATGTGACGCGACTCGTTCTACATGATCTTCATTGCATAATGATTATATAAATGAATTGAATGAATTAAAATGATATATATTACACTATTAACATTCTTGAAATGAGGTATCTATAACCTAAAGAGAAGAATAAGAATTTATTCAACAAAACACGCATAAGAACAAAAAGTAATAAACACCCGAATAACAAGTTGTAATGAAATATTACTAATAAAAAGCTAAGAATATGACCATATGTGACATCATAACAATGAGTATGATTATGGAATAAGTCAATAACATTATTTAAATCATTATAAAGGAGGTTCGGATATGTACAAATCATATCAGACCTAAGGTAAGGGATAATTGGGAAAATCTCATTTTTTATCCGAGATTGCTTATTTGTATGTATTTATAGGGGTTATTTCTATCATCCATGTCCATGTTTTATAAAAGTGTTTTCATGTATGTTTAAAGACCTTTTTACCCATTTTGACTTTTACTACATGGTATGTAAGGAATCTTTCTTTTGTTTACGTTACGAGGTACTTTTTGGCTTTTTCGGCAAAAGTACAAGAAGGATGTTTTTTTGACTTATACGGCACGAACAGATTTTTACGGTTTTATAAAGACTTATTTTCATGAAGATTCCTCTAAAATATTTCATTACTATTTCCAAAAAATATCTCTCTTTTAAAAATGCATGACATTTTGTGAAAAGAAAATGAATTTAAAGAAGAAAGGATATTTTCCTCAAGAATTCATTTCCGGAGTTTTATCAAAACCACTTTCCATCTAAGATGACATTATTTCGTAAGTGTATGTTTCAAGTTTAATGTCTCTATGATTTACATGGTTCAATTTTATTATGATGAAATGTCCATTTGTTTTATATGGATTATGAAATGATGGTATGATGTTTATGAAACCCATTATATTCTTTGGGTGATGATGAATGTTTTAAGTTTATTTTGTGGCACAATTTCATTATGAGATGGGTGGGACCTATATCTCCCTCCAATGAATTGGGTAAAGATTTATATCTCATGAGATAGACATGGCTGGAATGGGATGTTAAACCGGTTCAGTAATACAGGACTGGAACGAGGAGTGAACTCGATTCAGAAAAGGACTTTGTCCACTAAGATGGTCTTGGCAGGAATGCCTTGGCTACTATGGAAATCATATCATGTGCTTAATGGTTGCCACAATTACATGTTTTATTAAAAAGATATTTTATCATTCTTAATGTTTCTTTATGATCTATGCCTTACGTACTTCCATGTTTTGTTTCATTTCTCAAGCTTTTGATGTTTAAACATTATGTTTATATTTTTAAGTTCAAATGTATATGGTATGTTTTATTTTATCCAGGCTTACCCTTACTGAGAATTTGAGCTCACCCTTTTTATGTTTTCTTTTCCCCAGGATATAAAGAAAGGTTTTAGGTAAGAAAAAAAGGGAAGATCATTATGGGAGATGTTGAAGATCTTTCACCACGATTAGAAGATTACGTTCCAAGTTTACAAAGACACTAAACTATTACGGTCCTTGTGTGTCTGTTTTTGTTATATATTAAGTATTCTGCTAAATTAATGTAATGTCCATGTAAGTCAAGCTTCGGGTCTCTACAATCATAATGGACACCATGAGAGGTGGTAGGAGAATATAGAGCAATCATCATTTTGTGAGACAGTAATTCACCATCCATAGAAACAGTATGTTCTTTAGCCATTAAACAGATGTGTGTGTAAGTGTAGCTCAGATTATTATTATAAAAACATCCTAGTATATTTAAGATACTGGTTTTGTTACAAAGTAAAGGAATAAAAAGTGTTTAGTGGGTTGGAGAAGAAAAATAAATCAAAGGAACATAAGAGAAGTCATTACCTTTAAATCGGGTAACTCTCTTTGGTTTTAACCAAAAGGGCTTCTTTAAGAGCTTTTTGCCTAAAGTTACGCTTCAAGGATGAAGAGAGGGATGTGGAGAGATGGAATGGGAAGGTTCTTTCCGAGCCAAAGGCTTGAGAGGTTAGGGTAAGGAGGTTGAGGTGGGGGCCTTTTATAAGAGAAGAGAATGGGCACTCTTGGAAAGTTATAAAATATTACTTTATTATAAAATGATTTTCTGATTTTAGAGGTCCCAAAAAGATATATTTCTAGGATAAGGTTATAAGGTTTAGAAATCCACCCATAAAATAGGTTTTTGACAAGTTTAGGTCTTATATTTTACATTATCATTTCATTTTATATAAATCGTTAAATAATGAGGTAATCGATGCATCATCACGGTGTCAAAAATAATTTAATTTATATAATGCCTAAAAATTATAACAAAAAATCATGATGTAGGAAATCTTTTTATATTAATATTGAATATTTATATTCAAAAATATGACTTGTATAACCCCATGTAAAATTTGTTTTAGTAAAACAATACATGTTTGTGACATTTTTATTTTAACTTTAAATAAAAAGTTATTAATGTCATTTTCATACACAAGTGGCTCCATGGGGTCTTCAAGTTGACCCATGGATTTTCATGGTTGGCCATGACTTATCCAAAAAGGGTAGGACATATTTAAAGGTCATTTCATATTATTATAACATTATATTTACCTTAAATTACACTAATTTCCTTTAATCGCGATTAATAAAACATAAAAGTTACTATTGACAAAAAAATTATTTTAATCATATTGATCCACATTTTATATCCTAATGAAAACCATGTATGTCAGATTTTTAAAATTCAAATCATAGAAGTGGTAAAGTTTCATTTAAATGAAAAATCAATTTTTTAACTACCAATTATTGGTTTAACTATTCAAAAAAATTGATGTTTTTCAGAAAAATACCAAAAATTCACCCTAAGCTGTATTTGATATTCCAAATTCAAAAATGTTGTCTATTTTAAGAAATTAAAAAAATATAAGCTGAATTAATTAATTTAATAATTAATTCCCGCTGTAAAAAAATAGCGTGTTTTTAAGAAACAATATCTATTAAAACATTGACACTAGTTTTAGTCCAATTTCAAAGTGAAATTAATTCCAATGACCACCATTGGATTAAATGGTAAAACTATATTCCAAATACACTTTAACCTCAACTAAAATGATAATCTATCCATATAAATAAATCAGATTAAAAGGAGGTTTTGAATTAAAATGCAACATTTTCACTAAAAATGATCTTTATCGGAAAAATAACAAAAATTTACACAAAGTAAATTTTGATGTTTAGATTATAAAGAAGGATTTTATTTTGTAAAATACAACATATAAAATTATCAAAAGTATATTTGAAAAGGGTTTTCCATAAAAAGGCGGTTAATCGACCTTTTAAAGAATATTAGATGATTTATGCTTAAAATTGGATTCATTTGCATTTTAAGCCACTAACATTTATTGGGTAAAAGTAAAAATATTTGAAAAAAATATATAATAATTTTTTAGTTAGTTCTGTTCATTCCCGCCATTACAACAGTTACGCGTTAAGAACCATTTAATATAATATTATTTTATTATTAGAGTGCAACGTATGATTTCAAAGAAACTCATTGTTGCGTATTGTGTAAGCCATCCAGCATAGCGTTACCTTTAAATTAATATTAATATTTTATTCAAAAATATTAATAAATATGAAAAAGTAATATTCTTTATTTACGTGGGATGTTACAAAGACTTTGTCCCCAATATATAAGAATAAATATATCTTTAGGTTGTCAACATAACTTTTTTCCAACTTTGATCTACATTGATATTATTCTTTATTAATCATAAATTGACTAATATATGCCCCTAATATTCTAGAACCAATATAAAAATTACTCTATATTAATAAAAACATGTTTGAGTCTGAAATATATTCCTCTATAAGGCCTTATATAAATCCATATTAATACTAGATTTGAATTTTTTTTGAAAACTCCACCAGAGGTATGTAATAATACCAAAATCCTTGTATGTCAATAGAGAATGAACTTAGAATATTCTCTAATTTTAGAAAATTCCAATAGGATTATATATATGTTTGAGGGTGATAGGTTGTGCTTAGATTAATATTTTATTTAAAATAATTATAGATACTCATCTCAAATATTTAAGTGAACATTAAAACATGATTTGAATTTATATATATGGTTGTTCTATGATGTCTCAAAGCTTCTTTTATGATTATCCTCATAATATGAATGAGAGGAAAATATTATTGAATTACAAAGAAATGTGTTGAATTTGTAATATGATAACAAATTACCCATGTTTCATTATAACCCTTACATTTCTTGGAATCTTATAGATAAAATTGATAGTATTATTTTCCATCATAAACTATGATGTAGGAAAATTATATTCAACTTATTTAGAATGATGTTTTCATAGTACACATTTTTGAATATTAATAATCCTACAACACAATATTTAATTTCATGATTTACATTTTCCATCTTGAAATTATTTTTTATATCCCTATACATATTAGATATATTTGGATATATGAAGATGTATGGAATGCGATACTCATCCAAAAGATATTTATTCAACCAAGTTCTTGATGTAAAACACAATCTCTTACCAATAATAACACTGCATAAGAACCAATGTATAGCTCTAGTAATTTCCATTTTTTTGCAACTATAGGTGTAACATCCCAGGTAAATAAAGAAAATAACTTTTTAATATTTATTAATATTTTTGGATTAATTATTAATTTTATATTAAAGGAGACACTATGTTCGATGGAATACCAAATACGCAAAAATGAGTTTCTTTGAAATCCTATATTGCACACTAATAATATAATATTATTATTCTAAATGGTAGTTAATGCCTAGCTGTTTTATTTGAAGGAATGAATAGAACAAATTAAAATATGATTATATATGTTTTTTAAATGTTTTTACTATTATAAAATAAAATTTAGGTGCTTAAAATATGAATGAATATAATTTTAAGCATGGATACTCTAATATTCAGTAAAAGGTCGATTTACCGCCTTCTGATGGTGAACCCTCTTTAAATCTAGTTTTGGTCATTTTTATATGTTTTATTTGACAAAATATAATTCTACTTTATATTAGGGACATCAAAATTTACTTTTGGTAAATTTTTGGTGTTTTTCTGGTAAAGTTAATTTTTTAATGAATTGTGAAAAACACTGTATTTTAATTCAAAAGTAACTTTTAATATAATTTATTGATATGGTAAGATTATCTTTTTAATTGGTTTTAAAGTGTATTTAGAATATATTTTAACCATTTAATCTAGTTTGGTTAATTGGAAATAATTTCATTTTGAATTTGGATATAAACAAGTGTCAATCTTTTGAGAGTTATTATTTCTTAAAAACATGCTTTCTGTTTTGACAACGAGAATTAATTTAAAATTAAGTAATGAAACTTCTATGTTTTGAATTTTGTAAAATATAAATAATTTTTGAATTCATAATATCAAATATAGCTTAGGCTAATTTTTTTATTTTTTATGGAAAACATCATATTTTGATGAACAGTGAAACCACTTAGTAGTAGTTAAAAAAATGAATTTTTCATTTAAATGGAATTTTACCACATCAGTGAATTGAATTCAGAAAATCCTGCATACATGATTGTTATTAGTAAGTAAAATTTTGGTCAACAAAATGAAAATATTTTTTTTGTGAATGGTAACCTTTGACATTTATTTACCGCGGTTAAATGTAAATAGGGTAATTTAAGGTAAAAAGAATATCATAATAATACAAAATTACTTCAACACTTGTCCTAACATATTTTATGAGTCATGTACGACCATTTTAATCTTTGGGTCGATTTTGGGACCCCATAGAGCCACATAAGAGTGAAAATGGCACTTTAGATTTATTAATTTAATGTAAAGGCAAAACTGACACAAACGAATATCTTTTAGTAAATTAATTTTTACATGGTATAATATAAGTTATATTTTCAACTATAAATATTCATTAGAAAGCTAATACTCTTTCCAACATCAAGATATTTTTTGTATAATTTTTAGACAATAAATAAATTAAAATATTTATGACACAATAATTATGCAGTATATAACTCATTAATAAATGATTTAAATAAATAAGATTATTAATACTACAAAATGATCCAAAAAACTGTTCAATTATTATTGGATGATAATATTTAGACTTTTATTCATCGTATCTTATAATTTAACAACTTTTTGACCTTTATAAACCTAATATCATTACATAATAAAATAATATTTTCACAATTTCCTAAAGAGCCCCTCTTCCTCCTTATAAAAGGAGACCATTTCTAACCAATTCCTCACACCTCTTAAGCCCCTTGTCTCATCCCAAACCTGTCCAAATAATCTCTCATGATCCCCCTATTCATATAATCCTTACCTTAGGAAGAATATACTTCATGATGTCCTTTGGGTTCAAACCAAATGAAGTTTCCCAAATTAAAGGTACCAGTTCCTCTTATCTTCTTTTCGTTTATTTCACTTCTCCACCCCATGAACTCATTTTATGCCTTTCCTTTATAACAAAACCAGTATAATCAATACTCTAGGATGTTTTTATGAAAATTATTTTAACTAAACTTTCACACACCTCCATCTAATGGGTGATGAACATAGTGTTTCTATAAATGTGAAACTAACGCCTCACGAAATGATAATTGTTCGATTATCTCCTACTGCCTCTCATGGTGGCCATTAAGTTGGAAATTTATTTTTATATGATATATATTATGTTTATATTTTCTTTATGATTATGTATTTTACATTTATATCCTACCTTTACGGTTTCCATTATGGATAAACACGATAATTTCATTTGAGGGAGTGTGGACTACCGCCCCCTCAAAGCGATATGACTCGTTAATTCCACATATGGGATGTATAAAGGATATATTTAATTATATTATATATTATATTTTAATGGAATTATAATATACATATGTATAATTACTTTTTAATTCCATTAAAAAATTAAATAGAACTGAAAGTAGTGTTCCTGCGTACGTATGACTTATTATCTCCCTAAAAGGTGCATTGCATTTCTTATCTCAAAAATGTTATGTACTGTTATAAATACATATATGTACTGAATATATATGATTTATATGATATCTAAATCATGAATATAATTCTGGAGATAATGGACTCTTGACCACATGGACAACTTGTAATTATAAGGTGTTCATTTTCGACTGAAGTACCAAATATCGACCAAACGATCATTATTAACATAAATGATTGAATAGTGTTTATAACATGGTAATAAGTGATATAAAAAGGATCATAAACCTGAAATTTTTTCTTAATCCAGTACAAATTAACATTATTTTGTTATTCAGGAAGAACAAAGAACCAACGAGTCAAATAGGACACGAGGTAAGGGATTTCTTATCTCACTTTTAATTTCGTGAGATTTCCATTGTTCACCACTTATTTATTGCATATAGTGTATTATGTACTGAATTTTGATATATATTATCATGATTACCTTTATATTCATGGTATTATATGATTCATTTTATGGTTATTAACTTTTGGGTCAAATGTCTCAATTGATTAAAACGAAGTAAGGTGTTTTTCATGTCACTTTTTATTCCTGTGATATTCATGCTATATTTTACACTATTTCCTTTTGCGTGGTGTATTTAATGCACATTATTTGACACTTTTTTTAATATAATTTTATTTATGGGCATCTACATCCATTTTTTTATCCTTCTATCATGTGGTGTATTTCTCGTAAGTTATCCAATCAGTAAGGGAACCGTTCAACCTCCCTTTTTGTAAAGACTTCTTTTTGTTATGTCTTTTACTTTACATTTATTTTATTGGGATACGTTATTCTATATCATTATTGATGTAAATTTTATGTCCAAGTCATGAGATACCATTTTTCTCTCATCTACTCAATTTATGAATTTTAAAGTGATGTCGATATGTAGTCGAATTTTTGCAAGGGAAATTCTTAACCAAATTTCAATTCTTTAGGTTAAACTTGTACTTCTTGAATATGTCGTTCTATGAATATGTATGAATGACCTATGTTTTTTTACACATAATATCCAATTATATTTGGTTTATTCTTATTTTTCACACATAATTATGTAATGTATTTATCCTTAATCAAGGATACCGTCTTTATAAGGGATTTCATCTCAATTTACATTCCATTTAGACTTCATTGTTGTTATACGCCAATTCACATTTATATGGTGTATATACTGTCCTTTGGCATATTATATAATTAATTCCATTATTCTCATGATATTATAATGTTATGATCAAATTTTATTCCTCAATTATTGTCCTTCAAGCATCTCTCATTTTGATAAAAATTCTTTAACTAAAATATCATTTTATATGTTTTAAAGATTTATTCCTCAAAATATTTTTTCATTAAAGTCCATGTTTTTAAAATGGTTTTTAGGATTTATATGGACATTAATTTTGTAAAATTTTAATACCATTAAAAGCTTCAAAGTAGTACGGGACACTTTGATTCAAAAAAATCTCTTTTTAAATGGTTTTTGAAATTGATTTGATTATTTAAATATCTTGAAATTATTTCCTATGATTGGAAATTAAATGTTATTAGTGAAATGTTTATATTTGCAACATTTTATGTGTAATGATGGTATGTGGATATTTGACTGGTGGTTACCTGATAAAACAAATGACAGGTGGATCAGTGATAAACCAGGACGGGTGGTATTGTGATAACCTCCAATGCATTGGGTATGGAAGTTGGTTGTAGGGATATTCCATTTAGTGATATTTGTAGAAGTCGACCGTATAGTTATTCCACTTAATAATTTTTATGTCCCAAGTTACCTTTATATGTTATGTGTTCTTTATATTTTCTTTATGGTAATATTTTGTTTAAAAAAGGGTATGTTGTGATCTTTTATTCTGTGAAGAGTATTTACTACTTCATAATGGTGAGAAGTATTACTTATGCTAAAGTATTCTTGGTTTACTTATTACTTTTTAAAAACTAACTGTTTTCCATATTTTTGTATCCCTTATAGAGCTTCTTATGCTCATCCCAAGTTTTTTAATTCTTTTTCACAGGACATAATGTGGAATTGGGTCAAATATGGGATCACGAAAAATTCATGTTGTCAAAAACATGGAACTCGAAGTTTCTCCTTTATTCAAGAGTTATTATTTTACGAATAAATAGAAACTGAGTAGAAATGTCTACTTTGAAATTTTTGAGATGTAATGTAATTGTTATGCATAATTCTCTAAAACTCTATACATGAAAAGATCCTCAATGTGAATTATTAATTTAATTCAAGATTATGTAATGTTTAAGGTAGTGTCCTTATAGTTGGTATCAGAGGTCAGTTTAGATAACTTTAGTGGTTTGGGTGTTATCTAAGAATAAGTGACATAACCATAATAGTTAGCATATTAGAAAGAATCGTAGTTATTTTGAATGAGTTTAAGATAACCTGAATTAGTATTCAACCTCCTCATAAGATATTATATGATGGTTTTACTAATATACTCACACTGAACTTTTTGGTTTTAGTAAATGGATGGATCTAGCAGGCACCAAAGTAACAGTGGATGTGAAGAAAACTCTGACAGTTTTCTGAATGAGCAACTGAATGAAATGAGAGTTGCAATGAAAACTCTTGTGGTTATTCTCAACCAACTATCAGGATTCATTATTGAAAACCTGAAACTTGGTGTTTTTTATAAGGCATCGTATATGCATGAAACAAATCCATATGAAATTTCATGTAATAATCATAAAGGTAAGTATGTTAAAAACCTATGTGTCAAGGATGTGGAAAAAAACCCCTAGGAAAATGATTCAAAGGGACAAGAAGATGATATATATGTGGGAATGAAGGTCATCATGAAAGAACCTACCATGGGAAAAGGAAGCATCCAGTTAACTCTAGGAAAGGGAAATAAGTTCTTTCTAAGGGATCAATTGAATGTTTTAAATGTAGTGTGCATGGTCATTATACAAACAGATGTCCTATGAAGATGTTTTAGGAATTGGATCACCAGGTTCATAATAATATATGTTTACCAATAGATAATTCCATTTCAATTAAGGATGAAGAAACTGACAGTAACCAATGAAAGGTATGGATTATTTCTTAACATATGTTATGACATTATTGACTCTTAGGATATGATTCATGATTTTTTTATAGGAAAGAATTATTTCCGAATAAGTTGGAAAAGAATTGTTAATGGATCATGAAGAATGATGACTGAGTAAGAATTCAACATATAATTGATTCAAGAGTTATGGTAGATTTATGATGGTGAAATCCTTAAAAGTATTAAGGCTCTTTTGATGATGGGATTAAATTAGAAGACTTTTTTTAGTATGTGTAACCCAAAAGGTTGATGAATGAAAATTTTATTCGAGGAATAATTAACTTTTATTTTGTGGATATATTAATAATGAATCATTTGGGTTTATATGATCCTTTAATTTGAGGCAATTACATGTCAATACATTTTGGGGTGAAAAATGAATGTTATTAGATTACATTTGTGGTTAAAATATGTTATGGTTATTTTTGATGAATGTATATCTTTTTGGGATAGTTATAAAATTATATAGTTTTTTAAAATGGACAAAACATAGACCATGTGAAAAACCATCGTGTCAGAAAAATCTATGGGAATCGAACCCACAACCAAACTACAATTGGGATTTATCGTCTGCCACTGGACTATGTAAATTCCTAGGTTAGTATGACTAATTATTTGTAGTTAAATGATTTTATTGATCAAGAATAATTTTATTTAGGATTATCTGTTTTACCAAATAGACATTATTGGTATATGAAAATTATTTGGTGATTAAGTGATAAAGGTTGTTTTGGAAGACATTCGCTCTTTTGGGAACACTATATGCTTAAGGGAAATCGAATACCTTGGGATTTAAATTATGGAGTAATGGTTGAAATATTATTTTTGAATAATGTATGTTTTTATTGTGGACATAAGGGTATTTGAGTTATTTATGTAAATGATTAAACTGTCATAAAGAATATGTGATTAGGTTAATTACACTTCAGAATGAGACTTTAAGATTAGTCTATGTTTTGGGGGATAAAAATTAAGATTTACAGTGGAAGACTACGTGATTTAAATCCTTCCGAGTTTTGGGTTTCAATATTATTTTTGATTATTTTGATGAATTTTAAGGATAATTGTGTATTGAATAGTCTTTTTTGAACTTTGTGTACTTTTTGTTGAATTTTGGAGATTAATAGTAGTATTTCATTTAATAAAGGATTATCCTTTTAGGGGGATTATATGATCTCGAACTAACCATTTTGGTTTTAGTTAATATCTAAAGACAAGGGAAATTTATAGTTCATATTTTTTGGATTATGTGATTCTCTCGAAGTTCATTATAACACTTTTAATGTGAACAAGTCATCCTAAATACTAATCGTTTGGGGAAAATATGAGTTTGTGGTATAATTTTATTAAAGGATGACACTCCACATGATTCGTAAGTATATTTCCTTATGATATTAGTCATTTAATTAATAAAATTATTCAACTCTAAGAAAAGGATATTGAATAAAAAATGTTATAGGCCCTCTTTTATCATCATACTTTTACCCAACCAAAAATTTATGGTATTGTGGTGGTTAACATTCCGTGATCATGTTCTTTATCACTCTCTATTAATCTATGAGAGTTAGTTTCTCTTCCATATCCATGTTTTTATGGAATAATAGTTTCTATTATCTCATTTAACCTTTATAATTATCTACCTTTATTTTAATGTGATAGTTTTATTGACTATTTTTATGATGTTGGGCTTTAAATGATATTTCTGAGCCCAATTTTAAAATTGCACGTACGTAATTACCAAAAGGGGGGAAGGATATAACATCCCAGGTAAATAAAGAACCTTAAATTTTTTTATTTATTAATATTTTTGGATTAACTATTAATTTTACATTAAGGGGGACGCATTGTTTGATGGCATACCTGATACGCAACAACGAGTTTCTTTGAGATCTTACATTGCACACTAAGAATATAATATTATTATTCTAAATGGTAGTTAATGTCATGCCATTGTATTGGAGGGAATGAATAGAACTAATTAAAATATGATTATATATGTTTGATAAATAATTTTACTATTATCCAATAAATGTTAGGGTCTTCAAATATGAATGAATCTAATTTTTAACATGAATACTCTAATATTCAGTAAAAGGTCGATTTACCACCTTTTGATGAAGAACCCTCATTAAATCCAATTTTTCTCATTTTTATATGTTAAATTTGACAAAATAAAATTCTTTTTTAGATTAGGGACATGAAAATTTACTTTGGGTAAATTTTTGTTATTTTTTTGACAAAATTCATTTTTTAATGAATAGTGAGAAATACTGTATTTTCATTCAAAAGTGCCTTTTCATATAATTTATTTATATGGTTAGATTATCTTTTTAATTGGGTTTAAAGTTTAATTATAATATATTTTTACTATTTAATCTAATGTTGATCATTTTAAATAACATCATTATGAATTTGGATATAAACAAGTGTCAATCTTTTGAGAGTTATTATTTCATAAAAACAAGCTTTTTTGTTTTGACAACAAGAATTAATTTTTAATTAATTAATGAAAATTTTATGTTCTTAATTTAGTAAAATAGACATCATTTTTGAAATCAGAATATCAAATATAGCTTAGGTTAAATTTTGGATATTTTTTTGAAAAACTTCAAATTTTGATGAATAGTGAAACCACTTAGTAGTAGTAAAAAAACTAATTTTTCCATTTAAATGAAATTTTACCACTTCTGTGAATTGAATTTTGAAAATCCAACATACATGGTTGTTATGAGTAAGTAAAAAGTTGTTCAATTGAATGAAAATATTTTTTTGGTGAATCGTAAATTTTGACTTATTTACCGCAGTTAAAGGTAAATAGGGTAATTCAATGTAAAAGGAATATCATAATAATACATAATTACCCTCAAAACTTGTCCTAGCCTTATTAGATGAGTAATATTCAACCATTGGAATATTTGGGTTGATTTTGGGACCTCATGGAGCCCCTTAAAATTAATAATGACACATTAGATTAAGTAGTTTAATGTAAAGGCAAAAATGACACAGACAAATATCTTTTAGTAAATTAATTTTTACGTGGTGTTATATAAGGTATATTTTCAACTATAAATATTAATTGTAAAGATAAAAATATTTCCAACATCATGGTATTTTTTATATAATATTTAGAGAACATATAAATTAAATTATGTATGACACTATAATTATACAGTATATAACTCACTAATAAATGATTTAAATAAATTAAATATCATTATATAATAATTCCTCACACCTCTCAAGGACTATAAGTCATCTTATATTCTACTTTAAGGACTTTTTGACCTTTATAAATTAAATATCATTATATAATAAAATAATATTTTTAAACATTCCAAAGTGCCCCTCTTCCACCTTATAAAATGAGACCATTTCTAAGTAATTCCTCACACCTCTCAAGCCCCTTGGATAATCCAAACCCTACCCAATAATCTCTGAAGATCTAACTGTTCCTTCTATAAGCCTTACCATAGGAATAATACACTTCAAGAAGTCCATTTGGTTTAAACCAAAGGAAGTTGCCCGAATTGAAGGTAATGGTTCCTCTTATATTTTTTTCTTTTATTTCACTTCTCCAACCACTAAAATCTTTTCATTAATTTATTTTATAAAAAAACTGTATCATTGATAAACTAGGATGTTTTTATGAGAAGTATTTTAACTAAACTTACACACACCTCCATCTAATGGGTGAAGAACGTACTGTTTCTATGAATGGAAAACTAACGCCTCATGAAACGATGATTGTTCGATTATCTCCTACAGCCTCTCATGGTTGCCATTAAGATGGAACATTATTTTTATATGAAATATATTATGCTTATATCTTCTTAATTCTTCTGTATTTTACATTTATATCCTACCTTTATGGTTTCCATAATGGGTAAACATGACAATTTCATTTGATGAAGTGCGGACTACCACCCCCTCAAAGTGATATGAATCGTTAATGCCATATGTGGGATGTATAAAGGATTGTGTTAATGATATTAAGTATGATATTATACTGGAATTATAATATACCTATGTATCATTATGTCTTAATTCCCTTAAAATACGAAATTAAAATGAAAGTAGCGTTCATGCGTACGTACGGCTTACCGTCTCTATGAACGGTGCATTTCATTTCTTATCTCCAAAATGTTATGTACTGTTATAAATACAAATATGTACTGGATATATATTATTTATATGATATATAAATCATGAATATAATTCTGGAGATAATGGACTATTGAACACATGGACAACTTGTAATTATAAGGTGTTCATTTTTTTACTCAATTACCAAATATCGACCAAATGATCATTATTAACATAAATGATTGCATAGTGTTTATAACATGGTAATAAGTGATATAAAAAGAATAATAAACAGGAAAAATGTTATTAATCAAGTATAAATTAACTTTATTTTATTATTCAGGGAGAATAAGGAACAAATGAGTTATATAGGATACGTGGAAAGGGATTTCTTATCTGACTTTTAATTCCATGGGATTTCCGTTGTTTTCCACTTATTTATTGCATGTGGTGTGTTATTTACTTCCATTTGATATATATTATCATTATAACCTTTATATTAATGGTATTATGTGATTCATTTGATGGTTATTAACTTTTTCTTCATACAACTCGATTGATTAGAACGAAGCAAGGGGTTTTTCATCTCACATTTTATTCTAATGAGATTCATGATATATTTTATACTATTTCTTTTTCTGTGGTGTATTTACATCCCATGATTGTACTCTTTATATAATATGAATTCATTTATGGGTATTTACATCTTCATTTTATGTTCCTTCTTTCATGTGGCATATGTTCCGTAAGTTACCCAAACGGTAAGGGAACCTTTCAACCTTCTTTTTTTAAAAGGTTTCTTTTTGTTATGTCTTTTAATTTACATCTTATCATATAGGAATATGTTCTTCTATATCATTATTGATGTAAATTTTATGTCAATGTTATGAGATGCCATTTTCCCTCTAATCAACTCATTTTATGAATTTTAATGTAATTTCGTTAGGTAGTCGAATTTTTGCAAGGGAACTTCTTAACCCAATTTCAATTTTTTGGGTTAAACTTGTACTTATTGAATATGTCATCCTATGAATATGTGTGAATGACCTATGATTTTTTTACACTTAATATCCACTTATATTGGGTGTATTCTTATTTTTCAAACATTATTATGTAATATATTTATCCTTAATCAATGATACCCTCTTTATAAGGGATTTCATCTCAATTTAAATTACATTGAGACTTCATTGTTGTTATGTGCCAATTCACATTGATATGGTGTATATACTGTCCTTTGGAATATTATATCATGAAAAATTTTATTCTCATGATATTATAATGATATGATTAAATGTTATTCCCCAATTATTTGTTTTCAAGCTTATCTCATTTTGTTGAAAACTCTTTAACTAAAATATCATTTTAAATGTTTTAATGATTTATTATTCTAAATATTTCTCTTTTATTTCCATGTTTTCAAAATGGTTTTTATTATTTATATGGACATTAATGTTTTAAAATTTTAATACCATTAAATCCATGAAAGTGGTGTGGGACACTCTATTTCAAAAAATTCCTTTTTAAATGGTTTTTGAAAATTATTTCATTATTTCAAAATCTTCAAATTATTTCATATGATTGAAAATGGAATGTTATTAGTGAAATGCTTATATTTACAACATTTTATGTGCAATCATGGTACATGGACATTTTATGAGTGGTTATATGATAAAACAAATGATGGGTGGTGTGGTGATAAACTAGGATGGGTGGTTACATTATAACCTCCAATAGATTGGATATGGAAGTTGGCCGTATGGTTATTCCATTTAGTGATATTTGTGGAAGTCGACTTTATGGTTATTCCACTAAATAATGTTTATGTCCCAAGTTACATTTATATGTTATGTTTTATTTAAATTTGTTTCATGGTAATCTTTTGGTTACAAAAGGGTAAGTAGTGATCTTTTATTCAGTGAAGAGTATTTACTACATTATAAAGGAGAAAACTATTACTTGTGTTAAATTATTCATGGTTTACTTGTTATTTTTGAGAAAATAACAGTTTTCCTTCTTTGTGTATCCCTTACTGAGATTTTTATGCTCATCCCAAGTTTTTGAAATGTTTTTCACAAGATAGAAAGTGGAATAGGGTCTATGATGGGATCATGGAAAATTCATGATGTCTAAAACATGGAACTAGACATGTCTCTTTTATTCAAGAGTTTTTATTTTATGAAAAAAATGGCAATTGAGTATAAGTGTCTACTCTGAAGTTTTTGAGATGTAATGTAATTGTTATGCCTAATTATCTAAAACTCTAAACCTGAAAAGATCCTCAATGTGAATTATTCATTTAATTCATGATTATGTAATGTTTAAGTCCAGGTCCTTATAACATTCATTTGAAATATATATTTACTAAATCATTTAGAATTGGACCATTCTACATCACCTCATGGAAAATATACCGTGGTATTTCCTACTTATTTCATATTCTACATTATTTTAAAATTCTTGTGGTCGATGTCTTTGTCCCATCAATGTCTATGTAGATTGCATTGTATTTAGTGAAAAAATAATCACTGAGAAATCTAAAACATGATTTGGATAACTAATATCATTAGGATTAGATTATCGATAAGAGTAATATTCCACAATATCATTCTATATTTGTATATATATCGGGCCAATCGTTAATGTAACACTATAAATAAATATTTCATTATGATATTGAAGTGTGAGTAGAGGTTCATCCACCAATATGTTATTTAATTATACTGATTTATCTTCATATTCCTTTTTCAATGTAAATTTCACCCCCTTATAAGTTAAAATGGTTAAAATACTTTCTAATAGAGAATATTTTTCAATAATAAACAAATAATATCCTCATAATCCAAGGAAACTTGTTATTTTAGTTATTCTAGTAGTTATTGTCCATTCATTTACAGCCTTTTTTTGAGGTGGAATAATTAAACTATCTTTATAAAAAAATTATATCATAAAAAACTACATGAATCCAAAATACAGATTAATAAATTTATCATATAACTACATTTTCCTTAGAACCTCAATAATAATTTTCATATTATTTTTATGCTCCTGATAACACAAAGTGTTTATAAGAATATCATCAAAAAAATAAAACCATGGAAATATTGTGGTAAACTATGGATAAAGTGTTCAAAAAATATAGACACAATGGGTGAATTAGTAAGCCCAAAAATAATTATTGTGAACTCATGATGAATATATATCACACAAAAGGATATATTTCGTATATCAAACCTCTTAATATTTAACTAGTGATATCTATAAAAAAGATCTATCTTTGGGAAGTATTTATCACCTTAAATTTGATCAAATGGGTTATCAAAATGAATAAATGGATACTTGTTCTTATAATAAATTTCATATATTTCCCAATAATCAATTTATAACCTCATTGAACCATCATTCTTCATAAAAAGTAAATTATGTTATCCCAATTGTTAAATAGTTATATGAAGGTTCTATCTATCACCTAATTCATCTAATTAATTAGGAAATGAATAAATATAATCATGAAAAATGAATACATATTCTATTATAAAAACCTTATGAACCTTCATCTATTTAATTTCAAACATTTCCTATTAAATTGTTTCATTATGATGAGTCATTAAGGGAGTTCCTAATGGGATTCTTGTAATAAATACTCCCACTATGAAAAATGTAATTCAAATCATACCACACCAATTAGAACTTATTTATCTCTAAAATAAATTTTTAGATTATAATTTGAGAGCCAATCCATCCCTATTATTACATTAAAATAGACCACAGGTATGGGGATTAGATTTCAGACTATGAAAAACCATGATTTCTAATTTGAAATGTACTATATATATTTTTTTAAATCAATGTACCACTCAATGTTCTAACTAAAACATAATTCCTTAATTTGATAGGGTTTGATAGAATATTTTCCATGAACATAAATGATATAGAATAATTCCTAAATTTGGGTCAAATCAAATATTAGGAATATTTGACTGAGTAATAAGTTTATATTTTATCAAATCATTTGGATATTAAACTTATATATTATTTATAGAAAATGTTATTACATTTTGAATATGACTTTTCTGGGTATATTCCCTTATATATTAGGAACTCCACACTTCCCTTTTCTTCAATTCCACTAGTTCATTGGAAATAGTGACGTGTCATCATCTTCAAGTCTGATTTCCATCTGTAAATAAATTAATTAATGAAACTAATTTTTAGTGAAGTTATCACTCATCACTATCTATTCATATTTTGAAATGGTATGAGAGACTAATAATATTTATATATTTGGATTTAAACTATTAAATAAGTGATTAATTTTTTAATTTGGGCTGTGTAGATTATTTTTTATATACATTGAAAAACTAATGAAATTAACCTAATACTCATCCACCAACTCCAATAAATTTTGATGTAAACATAATAATTATTTTATGTATCAGTATATTTCTAATGATGAAAATAAATTTATAGAAAAATAAATTTAAATGCATTCCACTCTATGTTTTCTACCTCATTTGTTGACTTTTTTTGGAACAAGGGTCAACTATTTGTCAATTTTTTTTAAAAGATACCCAAACATGATGAATATTTCCTTTTCTATACACCCCAATTTAATAAAGAACATATCTAGAGTCTTTATTTATTGTTCTATTAACATTTTATTTGTGTACATAGTAAATGATGGCAGTTTTTTTAATAAAATGAGAAATGGTGGTTGATCCTTATTAAGGGGAAATTGGTTTACCAATTTTGGAAAACTAATTTGTTTCACAACCTACATAAACTTATCTGAGATTGTAATTATTTTCTTGTCACAAATTTTAATTTTTTATCATGATTATCCTAAAAATTCCCATAATTTTGATTGACGTTCGATTAGTTTCAATTACCTCTATCTTTATCCATTATATTGTAAATGGAATATAAAATATTGTAATATTATATTCTAATTTTTAATTATACATGAATTATATATATTGTTTTTGGAAAACATGGTCTAATACACAACATTCTGATCAAAAAAAATTTATTAATAATATATATAATTTTCATGAAGAATGTTATTTTGATATGATCATCCTAGTATAGTTCCTACATTTTCTAAAAAACAATGGTTTTATAAAACTGTAATACCTCTTACACTAGTCATCAATTGGTGGGGGTTATTTATTACATACATATCATAATATGATAGATTAAATTCCTAAGAACAAGGATTAATACCCCTTAAGACACTATATAAATGAACATCTCAATACAAAAATATAATTATGATATTTGAGATAAATTATTTATTCCATTATGGTAACATTAATGGTTATTATACATATTATTCCACTTCATTACCAGGGGGACTAGAAATAATATTAAATAGAGAGCACAAATTTTTGGTGTGTGTAATCATATAATGAATGTTAATATAGAATAATAATTAAAAAATCAATATAATATGAATAAGAAAATAATTAATGTCTAAAGAATAATACAATCCTTGAATGTAAAATGAATAGATAATATCATGTATTTATCAATAATAGGAATGGGGGAATTCATAATTCTATGCATTATAAAAATATCATCGAGGCTTTGTTCCAAGACATCATACATGGGTAAGTATGCTCATTTTACCCTAAATTAGTCATCTCATGAGACCAACCAGTGTAATGAAGGGATATATATTTCTTAGACCCACCCATCACATAAAATTCCAAGGAATTACATAAAAAACAAAATTATAATATTCTATTAATGAAACAATATTCAAGAAAAAAACATATAAATAAATGGAATAATTATTTAAATGAACATTTCATATATGTTTTTCCCATACATAAAAATGAAATATAGATATTTTTATTGCAGTTAATTAATAAATGAATTACAAATAATTACTTGGTTAATTATATTAAATAATAAAAGGAATAATTATTGATTTAATTTTATTAAATAATAATCCTTATCGAGTTTAGAATATAGATTTTCAATTACCAGGTACACATAAAAAATTATATTTATCAACTTGTTAAGGAAGTTGATAGAATTCATTTTCAATTATGGGAGATCATTAAAAATTTGTGTTCATCCTTTGGAAAATATATTTAAATACATTATAATAGTTGGTAAGGAACACGTGAATCCTCTATAACATACCCTGCGAGAGTGTCAAACTAGGTGCATAGTTAGGACAACTTATTATGCACTGATTGATTGTCCAGTTAATACTTGACCAACATATTTTTAGATTGTTATCCCCAGTTATATCTATTTTAGATCATTCATCCACTTTTTTATGTCCAAATAGGGATTTAATTTTTATCTGAACAATAAAATCATTACTTAATAAAAATTCTATGATTTTTTTGATCTATAGGAACGTTTATGCATTACAATGACTTTTGTACTGAAAATAATGGGAGTGATATGGTTACTCACATGGATAGAATAGCTTAATGATATAAATTATAATTATTTAAAACAATACTTCAAAAATATAATTGGTATTCAATAGGTTATAACAAATGAATTGAAAAAAATGAAATGTATGTTGAGAGAGAAGGAACCCATACCAGTTATGAGATTATTAAATGAGATCTAGACATTAAAACCAACAAAACTATTCAAAATATGAAGACATACATAAAGGAGAGACACATTTAGAGAGATATGAATATGGTACATCCTATTTCATTTATAGAAATGGGAAGCAGTGGTGGGTACTTATTAGTGTGGCAAAATGAATTTTATGGAATAAATTTATGATTATTTTATTTCTACAATATTTTAATTTTTTCACTACCCCCATAGTTTTCAAATAAAACCATTTGGGTCCTATTATAATTCATATTTTAAAAAATATTTAAATTGAAATTCTTTATTCATGTTGTGTCATTCGTATATATATATATATATATATATATATATGATGTCTGATTTAAATTATTTCACCACATTTTTCATTTTTTCCATATTTAACCATTTTCATAAAAAATTACCAAATTTATCAAAATATAAAGTGTTAAAATATTTATTTTAGACATATAATCAATTATATCAAAATTTTCTCTAATTATATAAATTTAACAGTTTATACAATGAAGAAACATTTAGTATAAAATAGGTATCTAAGTAAAAAAAATTTAATTTCCTAATGAAGCCATATATTAATACAACATAAAAGGTAGATGCATAAACCCTTATCAAAATAAAATAATATATAATGGAATTTTTTTAAATAGTGTACATTATTCGGGTTTTGGGAAATCAAATTTTCGTAGGGATCTCCATTGACTATATCATCTCTCGTAGATGATTCCACTCTAACCTCAGTTGTTTATGTTCTTCTTGGGCTTGGTCAAGGGTAACCCCTAGTAATTATACCTCTTTCCAGAGATGAAGTAAATGAACATCATAAATGATTTTTCTATAAGTAAAATTTATAGTTTCCTCCATCTATAATAATTAACTCTTATCATTATCCTTAATATACAATAATAATAACAGTCAATGATTATTCACTATACCACAAATAGTTATAATTCCCAACGTTCATTATCCCCAATGTTCATATCAAACGATTGTTATATAGACCAATATTCATATAGTAAACTGGTCAAATATACAAATGATTATATTTCCACTTATGTGTACAATAATATATAAATTCATTTGTACACTTCTTTTAGTTTTTATACCACATCTGTTACAATGATTTCTGTGTTATTATAACAAAAGTATCTCATATACATATTATTTTTATTTATGTATGATCAATTTGAGTACAGGATTATAGTGCTTCTATATATTATTTCTTGTTTCATGGCACTAGTTTATGATTTTATTATAAATTTATTTACCTAGTTTTATATTGTATTTAGTTTTTTAAACATTATGGTGGAATAACAAAATGATAATTTTTTAACAATTTTTTGATTGAATGTTTATTTTCTATATTCGAATACAAGGTATTTAATTAGACTAAAAACTGTAAAAAATGTATTTAGTTATCTTGGATTATCTAGGCATTAATTTTTTTTTGAGACACTTATCCGAATTATAGAATCCACTAATTAAGTTAACACAAAAGGGTAAATTTTCATGTTGATAGATTAATGTGAATATTGATTCTAGTAGTAGATGAATAGATTCGTTACCAGACTTATTCTTATTATATCCTATGTATAATAAGAGTTTTTGATTTATTACGACGCAAAAAAATAGGGATTGATTTGTGTCCTTATATAAAATAATAATATGATAAATTATGACGCATCAGAATTAAATATGAATGAGAAAAATTATCTAACTCATTATTTGGATATATAAATATAAATTTTTACATGAAACATTATGTGGAATTAACTCCATTGTGAAATGTGTGATATAAATACTGAATATATGTTCTTAAAGTATATATTCACATAGATAGTGTTGAACATTGTCAAAAGGATATGGTCAAGTTAATCAAGGATTATGATGGATAAATACATTACCCCATGGAATGGAACACAAGGTTACTAATGTCTGGAGTAGAGAGGATCATGTTATCTTCTCCTCTATTAGAACTAAAAGAGATATAATTATGATGGATTTTATAAGGATAAACCTTGTAATATTAAAATATGGGTTGATATCCTATATTTCCCAAAGTATTCATAAACAATCCACTGATGTGGAGATTAATGATTCCAAAAAAGATAACATGGAGCTATAATAGAATGTATTATATTTTCTATGGTTAAACATTTTTAGGTACAGATTTAAAATATTTGGAACCTAAATATGTGTCAAATCCATACAAGAACCGAAGAAGTTTATTTTTGATGATACAAATATATCATACTTTTATCTTCACTAAGGTATCATGAAGATCAAAATAGATAAGAAGCTGAAATTATACTATCACCTTGTGAAGATAAAGATCGAGGAATATATATCATGATTTTTTTATAGAAGAATGTAAAGGTTAAATGCTAAAAATAAAAAGGGATGATGGAATAGTTTCCAACAATACTATGGAAATGAGAGAGCATCATTATGGATTTCATCGTCCATCATTCTAATACTTCTAAATGAAAAAATTCCATTATTATAGAGGAATATATATATATATATATATATTTTTCACAATTAATTTCTATTTGAGAGGATTTCACACTATGAACATTCCAAGTTATAGAAAAGGGAATTTATAAGGATGTCGGAGTATAACATTAAATTTAATCTGGTTGAGATTTCAAGTCCATATGAAAATTATATATAAGTATTCAATAATAATTTGATACAAAGATGACATATTTCAAAAATTATCATCCTCAAACTGATGGTCATTTTAAAAGGACCTTTAATATTTTTAATTATATGGAATTATCTCCCTCTAAATATTTTATATTTCTTTGGGATCAACCCTATATGATGATATTGTTCTCATATAATAATTGTTTCTCTATAAAATCAAAAATTGAAAAATATGTATCTCTACATGGAAAGATATTCAGAACTCTAAAATTCTTGTAAATATTTATAGAGAAAAATATATTTGGTATGATATTTTATTAGAAATGATATTTAGGGGTAAAACCATATGATTCATATAAATTATTGTAATATCAACAGATGATCTATGATGATAACTATGGAAATGATCAGTTGTTTAAATCTATTAAAATGTATTCAAAATAATATCTCATTGGAAGAGGGTTATTGAACTTGAAAATATTGGAATGTTGATCCCTATATACAATTATCCATTTAAGATTTTTGATTATGTAGGGACTATAGTTTATCTCTTAATAACCCTACCATAACTATAATAGGTGCATGATGTATTTCATATATATGTTTTGAGGAATTATATAATATATAATTCACATATACTAAGCATTAAAATTTTTCTATTGGAACATGGTATCTCCAATGAGGAATAATAAGTGGATATTTTTTGGAATGAAGACATGATGTTCTAAAAATAAAGGCTACCTACTTGTTTAAAGATCTATGGAAAAATCATAATTTTATGAAAGGTGAGTTGAAACAAAAAAGATGTAATGAGTGAAATGTTCCTAAATTTGTTTTCAAATGAATAATGAAATATTGATAGTGATATACATTAAATGAGGGTATGTGGTAGCCCCTAAAATTGGAAAGCGAGATAACCCTTTAAATCAATGGTAATATATTTTTCAGACACAGTTGAACAACTAATCACCATCAAAAAATTTCATTAAGAAATAAAATTAAATGAAAGATAATAAGAAAAATTATAAGTGAAAAATCCAGAAGTAAATTAACAGGGCACATACACAAAATAATTATCCTCATGGTTTTTAATTAATTTCATAACACTAATTATAACGAAATAAATAATAAAAAAGATAAAAGTATATTAAAAATAATTTTAATATAAATTAAATAAAGAGATTATTGATTTTGATAAAGTGTGTGAGGTTCTGTATAAAAATTAAATTTGTTTTGTCATATACTAATTATGTTGAGATTATATGTATAAGGCCCAACATTAAAGATCACATAATCATAATTTTTAATCAATAATTTACATTATTTCATGATGAATATATTTCTAGGGTTATAGTTTTAGAGAATTATGGAAAAACTCATACATAAAAATCCATAAAATACAAATTGGATGCTTCTGATTTATATCCATTTTTTTCATAATAAAATAATTTAAATTATATAACGATATTTTTCCATGAACACTCTTCGTGACTTCTATCATGAACTCTTCCTTTACATTACCCATCCTTAAAACTTGTAAATGAATTTATAAAAACATTATATGAGAACTAATTCTTAGTAAAGGATATAAAAATAATGGAAACAATTATTTTATTAAAAACATGAAAATCCCTAAAAAACTCTTTCTTAGAAACATACAATTTTACCCATATAGGAATTTATCAATTTCTAAAAAAAATATCACTTATTTTACCTTTTTCTAAAAAACATATTTCTATAAATACTCACTAGAAAGCATAAAAATTTTATATAGGTACTTTAGGATATCATCTCATAGAACCCTTGTAAAAAACTTACATAAATTTATAGAACAATTAAAAATTGGAATAAATATATAGCTAGTATCTAATATCATTCTATAATGAATATAATAATTAACCAATAAACTGCAGTGTTATATGGGCGATCCCATCATTTAATCAATAATAGTCTCACCCAACATTATCTGGGAACACCCTTCATTTAAAATTTCCATGAACCACAACATTAATAAATCATTTATTCATTTAAAAAACACTTTCAAACTCAAATGAAAATAACTTTTAGATATCAAAATAACATTTTCTTTAAAAATACCATTTTAAATTCAAAATAAAAATTTATATTTTTAAAACATTTTCAATACAAAATTCTAAAAAAAGCAATAAGGGGTTTTCAATTAAGAAAACTTGTAATCTTTTAAAGGAATAAAGAAATGAAATAATTATCATGATAGAAGTAAACTCATTATCACCAATCCATTTAAAAGTTATAAAATGAGTCTTTACAAAAAATTTATAATAAATTAAATGAAAAATAAAAATAAAATTATAAAAATTTTAATTTCATATGAAAAAAATTAAAATATCATTTTATAAGAACAGTCACCGAAGATTATGGGAGGTTTATGGAAAACTACAAAAAATGATTTTTTCATTGAAAATCCCATAATCACTTAAGAAACACTTGAATTGAAAACCCCATTAAAATATGAAATTAAAAAAAATTATATTCGAGCAGAATAGATAAAATCATGAAATATAATTTAAATGTGACTGTATATATGTCTTATAAAATAATAAAAGAGCCTAACATCCATGATTGGATCAGTGAAATGAAATTGAGATAAAGTCCCTTACCTATATTCTGATTTGTCCTCTGTTTCATAATATTATTGAATAATAGAATTATGTTAATTTTTTAATTTTTGAGAACCTTTATCATGTTTATTATCACTTTGATTTCCTTTGTTAATCGGTTATATACAATTAGATAATCAAATATGATTAAGTTGGATGTTTTAGCTGTCTTAAACCCATGTGTCAAAAAATTACATTGGTAGATAGACTATGGTAAAAGGGGTAATTATTAAAACATTTATAAAATAATAATAATTACATAGAAAATCGTATTTATATATCAATACTAATTTTAAAACCAATCATGAAATAATGTTCTGATAAATCAACTAACGTAACGATCATTGAGACGGTAGGTCGTACATATGCATGAGTAATGTTACCTTTTTCCCAATGATCAATATGGAATGAGAGTAAGTAAAATTTATATTTTCATAATTATAATTATATAATAAAAAATATTATATTAAATTATATATACTTCCTGAAATTTTATTAGGTAATTAATGTCATAATATTTTTCATCTTTTTCATATAACGTCATTATAGTTTCTATTATTATCATTCATGTAACTCATTAGTTAAAACGGATGTATATGATATAATGAATCAAGATATATAATTTTGTTTTTAATATGATAAATATTATATATAATTAGTATTTTTATCATTATTCCCATATATGAGAGGAGGTAATAAAAAAACTAATGACATCCTTTTGCGAGGCGGTAATTCGACTTCCACTTGAATAATGATTCCACAACCTATTTGGGGGATGTGTGTCTGAGAGTAGAAAAAGAATTAAAATAAAAAAATATTTACTTTATTTATGATACATATGACATTAAATAATAATAATATAAAAATAAATAAATGGGTTTGTGTAATAAATAAAACAAAAGCCTTCGGTGATGATCATTTCCACTTTTTGGGTAACTAATTTTGGTTTGTACCAAAGTACATGCATGGTTAAATTTATTCCAAATGTAAGTATTATTGGTCTAAGGGTGGTAAGTGGAGAAATATTTTTGTAAGGTATAGGTTGAACAAATGTTTTTTTGATTTCGGAATAGAGGAGTAGAGTGGGAGGCCTTTTATAAGTTGGTTTATTGAAAAACTTGTTACTTTCCAGAAGAGGGAATTCCACCTATCGTTTTCCATGTCATGTGTAAAAAGTAATGCAAAAAGCCAATAAAATTAATAGGTTTTAAAAATTCCTATAAAATGGGTTATCAACAAATTTATAGGCCACATGATGCCTTATTATTAAAGTGCCTTCACATTGTAATTTTCATTTTTACCTTACCCATTGTGATTAAATATGATCATTTTAACAAATCAATTTGGAAAAAATTATGATGATATTATTGGAAATTATAAATTATGAATATTAAATATATGTAATAAATTTGTATAATTTAAATTCATCTATGTGTAAGAATTACTTTTAATAGTAATCCTTAGTCATTGTGAGATGAAAAGTTTTTTAAAAGGGTTTTTTTTAAAAGATGATTCTATTTTAACTCAATGAATAATTATAATCATTTTATAGAAAAAAATAATATTTAATGATATTTATTAAATAAATTTCTCTTAAAATATTCCCAATTAGGAATTATTTTTATTATAAAATCGGGATACATTGTAAATTTTAAAACAGTTTTTTGAGAAATCAGTCTCTAAACCAAAGAAAAAAATATATATTAAATACAATATAATATTAAATAAAAATTATTTAATTAGAATATCTATAAATAAATTGTATAAACTAATAACAATTTAAAAACATATTCATACTTTAAAATTAATGAATTAATAAAAAATGAATGTTTTTTTTAAAAATGACTATTTTTCACCACACCCAGAAAAATCAATATTTTTCAAAATATCCCAAAATTACACAGAATGACAATTTTGATATAATGATTTCAAATATGATATTAATTTATTCAAACTAAAAATATAAAAATTTAATATTAATATTTTATCTAAAACAATATATGAAAAGTGTTTTCATAAAACAAATCGCATGTTGATTAAAAAATATTTTATATTTTCAAAAATAAAAAAAATCTAATTAATTTGTTTATATGTTCGATTCATTAGTTAAAGGAACACATTTTTTAAAAAATAATGTATAATGTAATAATATTAGATAAATTTATATGTCATAATTTTATTACAATCTATATCATGCAATGGATTTAGCTCTGTAATTTTTTTTCTAAACACGTAATGTCATTATTGAATACTTTTTTGGAAAGATAACCCACCACCGAGTTTTCTTAATGGTAACCATGAGTTACATTGTGATTGATCCCAGAAAGGTATTGATGTTTTTCCATCCATCTAGCTATGAGGGTTAAGGATAGTTGACCGAGCCATTTTCAAGGGCTTACACAATGGTGGAGGAGTCGCTTTCTAGCTATATGTTGTACGATCCTACTTTCATGACCAGATTAACCATAATAACTATACTATGCATGTAACAGCCCGAGATTTTATGAAAAATATTCTTTTTATTTCACTAATGTCTTGTGTTGTACGCTACACCAAAAGGAGCTTGCACAACACGCATCCTTGACTTGCCATGCATTACACGCAATCGCGACCTTCCTCGATAGCGTGTGTAGTACGCAATAATGAGTTTCACTAAACAGCGATATGCTATTAAAATGTTATTAAAACTAGCCGTTATGAATAGTAATAACCACTTTTTTAAATTTTGTAAATTTTATTTTTCAAAATGGATTTCATTTTTGGATTCGGTGTATCGAATTTAGCCTAAGGTGAAATTTTGGTACATTTCGAATAACATTCATATTCTGATGAATAGTAAAAATTACTAAATTTTAATTAAAAACAACTTTTTTAATCGAAATAATTAATAGTGATAAATTATTAATTTGAGTGGTTTTAAAGTATATTTAGAATATATTTTTACAATTTAACACAATGTTGGTCATTGGTTGTAATTTCACATTTAAACCAGACATAATCAAGTGTCAATCTTTTGATAGATATTGTTTCTTAAAAACACGCTATTTGTTTTAACAGCGGGATTTAATTATTAAAATAATTAATGAAAATTCTATGTTATGAATTTGGTAAAATAGACTTTATTTTTGAATTCGTAATATAAAATATAGCTTATGATGAAATTTTGGCATTGTTCTGAAAAACATCAATTTTTGATGAATAGTGAAACTACTAAGTGGTAGTTAAATAACTGAATTTTTCATAAAACTTAATTTTACCACTTCTGTGAATATAATTTCAAAAATCCGAGAGACACGGTTGATGTCAGTATGTAAAATGTGGTTCAATGAGATGAAAATAATTTTTTGGTGAATAGAAACTTTTTACTTTTTTTTACTGCGGTTAATAGTAAATAGGGTAACTAAGGGTAAATATGATATTACTATTACCCTAACACATGTCCTAATTCTATTTGATAAGTGTAATTCGACCAAAAACAACCTTATGAATAACATATGACCATTTAGGCCCACTTGGATTAGATTAGGACATTTATTATTAATTTATTTAAAGAAGGGTTAAAATAGTTAAAATCAAAGTTTAATAAGTAAATCATTTTTAATATGGGGTTATACATAAGATAAATTCGACTACAAATATTCATTTGAAAGCTAAGAAGATTTCCTAAATAATGGTATTTTATTTGTAATTTTTAGACATTAAATAATTAAATTTATTTATGACACAATGATGATGCAGTAATTATCTTATTTATGAAATATTGACATAATTGATGTTATAAACACCAAAATAAATGTAATTTGAGACTTGTTATGAATTACACTAATTTTCTAGGTTACTATGATATATTAGTGTTGATTTAATCAACTTGGTTCGAACATATAATTCTGTTATGACTTTCAGAAAAATCATATATCAAATAGTGTCAAAATTGACACAAAATAGTTTTTAAATCAAATATTATATTATTAATTGTTATTTTATTCCTAAAAATCTAAGGTTCGGCCAAATGACTTATATAAGGTTATATGTATTAGTAATAAACAATTTGGGGTTCGTTTGGCATATTATAGTAAGTGTATTAACCATATAGTGAAAGAAAACAAAAAGACACGGTAAAAGTTAAATTATTTAACTTAGAGTTAAATCTAATTGATAAGGTTAAAATAATATCATAAACTTGTCTAAATCCTATTGGTTGATAGGATTTCGACCCTTACCCACTTTATCTTCTAAATAAGACCCTTTGGAACCATTATAAACCGATTTTGACTTTAATATAAAATAATATTTTGAGATATTCCTAAGGTGCCCATCTCCTCCCTTATAAAAGGGCACCTCCTCCCCCTTCCTCCTCACACCAATTTGAGCACTCAAGCTCGGCCAACCTCTGACAAAATCCCCTCTCCACTTCCCTAGAATAATCCTAGAGGTCCTGGTCTTCTTCAAAGACCCATCTTAGTTCCCTAAGTGGAGGATTCAAAGAGGCGTTTCAAAGAAGAGGTAATAACCATTACCGATCTTTTCAATTTCATTCTTCTTCAACTTATTCTTCTTTAGTTGTTTCATAACAAAGTAATAACATCAGTATTACTTACATACTGATATGTTATTATAAATATGAAACAACCCTAATTCACCTACTATCCATCCTACGGAAAAAAATGAAATCACCGGGCGTGCGTATGTACGGAATACCGTCTCCACGCCGTGGTGTAAACTATTTTCCACCACCACCTTACAAGGATGGGTATAATGGTTTAATGAGTAACTATATATGATTATTATAAAGTGATATTGATACTGAAATAGTATAAATACACTTCAACGCAATTCCACGACCATGGGAACGATATCATCGCTCGTGCGTACGTACGTACTACCGTCTCCACGACGCGATGAGATTAATTCTCAATGATTAACCATTAATGAATGATTATAAAGTATATATAATAAGTACTAATTAAATATATTACCTAATAATGATACTGTAATTATTTATATTTATATGTATGTCATCTACTTAATTCCATTCAATTCAATAAGGAAACGAAAACAGCGTTCATGCGTACGTACGGACTACCGTCTCCATGAACGGTGTATTTCTTTCCATTTACTGATTTATTATATATGTATATTCTGAATATATATATATATAAACCATTTTTTATATTCTAAGTAATCATATGAATAATTACAAGTTAAAAACACAAACGACAAATGAGACGATTTTACCCAAAACACTACTTTAACATGAATTTACAAAAGAACGGGTAATATAAAGTCATAAGTGGACCATATATGATATAATAACAATGAATATGATTCTGGAATAAGTCAATAACATGATTTAAATCATTATACAGGAGGTTCGGACACTTACGAAGCAAATCGGACCTAAGGTAAGGGAAATATCACAATCTCATTTTTATCCGAGATTGTTTATTCGTAAGTACTTACTGGGGTGTATTTGATCATCCACATCCATGTTTCATCAATATGTAATATTATTTCCATCCACCTAAAATTGTTTAAATCCATTTTTACCCTTCGGTGAGTTTTTAGTAATATGTATGAAAGGAATCTTTTGTCGTTTTTCGTACGAGGTACTTTTTGACTTTTCCGAAAATAGTACGAAGAATGTTTTTTTAACTTATACGGCATGAATGGATTTTTAAAACATTATTTCCAAGAAGATTCCTTTACAAGTTTTCAAGTTTATTTTTAATCAACTTCTTTTATTTTAAAGTTGTATGACATGTTATGAAAGGAAAAAATGTTTTTGAAGAAGAAAGGATATTTTCCTCAAGAATGGAGTTCAAGTGTTTTATCAAAATTATTTTCCATCTAAGATAATAAATGGTTCTGTTTTTATCCCTATTATTACATGGATTTGATTATGTTGTGATGGAAACATTTTTATGAATTCCTTTATCTTATATGAATTGTTTTATGATGTCATGTTGTTTAAGAATCCCATTTTTATTACATGGGTTATCGATGATGTATGATTTATGATTATTTGGCACACATAAGAAAGGATTAATTATAAGATGGGTGGGACCTATATCTCCCTCCAATGCATTGGGTAAAGATTTTATATCTCATGAGATAGACAGGGCTGGAACGGTAAGTTATACCAGTTCAGTGAAACAGGACTGAAACGAGGGTTACTCGATTCAGAAAGGGACTTTGTCCACTAAGATAGTCTTGGAAATGAGTCTTGACTAACAAGAAATTATTCTCTATGATTATGTGTGAATGCCACAAAGTTTCATGTTTTAGGTTATGATTATTGTGATTACATTTCACTGCCATGATTTACCCCATGTTATGAAACTATGATCTCTTTTGCAGGTTAAGATATCCAAAAGTTATTTGCTTATGTATATGATGTGATTGATATATCTTTTGTTTACCCTTACTGAGCATTTGAGCTCACCCTTTTATGTTTTCTTTTCCCCAGGATATAAAGAAAGGTTTTAGGTAAAAAAAATGAAGATCTTTATGGGAGATTTTGAAGATCTTTCACCACGATTAGAAGATTATATTCCGAGTTTCCAAAGACACTAAACTATTACAATCCTTGTGTGTGTGTTTTTGTTATGTACTAAGTATTCCGCAAAAGTAATGTAATGTCCATGTAAGATAAGCTTCGGGTCTCTACAGTTGGTATCAGAGGAAAGGTTTAGTCAACCTTTGGAAACTAGGATGCGAAAACGTTAGTGAGATCCCTAGAGATATTTCTACGGTATGTCTAGGGATGTCCCTAAGGATAAGTAGACGTATAAGTTATAGTACTAGAACTACGCTAAAGATCATATAATTAAACCTAAGATGTTAGATATTGAAGGTACTCCCCCTTTATTATGTTGTTTTCCCTAGCATGATTTTTGCCTCTCACACTATTCTTTTTGGGTTTTAGACGATGGCTGGAACCCGAAGGAACCGTGTTGATCAATGCAATGGACAATGCAATGATTGTCCTCATGAACAAACAAATGTTATGGGAGATGGAGTGCAAAATCTTATTGCTATACTTACACAAGCTATGAATCATTCTGGACTTCCAAATGAGCAGAGAAGGGAACAATATTCTATTGAGTCCTTCATGAGGCAACGTCCACCTTCTTTCAGTGGGTCTTCTGATCCACTTGTTGCTGAACAATGGATCAGTACCACTGAAAAGATATTTTCAGTTCTTCAATGTTCTGAACATGATAAAGTCATCTTAGCAGTATATCGTTTGGAAGGTGAAGCTGATCAATGGTGGAATCTTATCAAGAATACGAGGCAAAGAGATAAAATTGAGTCCATGGAATGGGACGAGTTCAAGAACTTATTTTTCAATAAGTACTTCCCTCGTATTCTTCGAACAAAGATGGAGAAGGAGTTTCTTGAACTAAAGAAAAAGGATGATGAATCTGTTGGTATATACGAAGCGAATTTTACAAGACTTGCAAGGTATGCATCTGGCATTATCATCCAACATGAAAGTAAAGTTGATCGATTTTTCAGTGGCTTAAAACCAAGTCTTCGAAGGGCATTAGCTATAAGAGACTTCAGTAGCTGTGAAGAAATTGTGCGTTGTGCTATCAAGGTAGAAATGGAAGTTGGTGTTACATATCCATCTCATGGTTTTGACAAAAAACGAAAGATGGAGTTCAATGAGAAATCTCAGAATAATGGTGAGAAGAAGATGAATGTTTCCTTATGCACAATGTGTGGAAAGAAGCATGGTGGAGATTGTCTTAAAGGGACTAGAAATTTTTTTTTAAGTGTGGAAAAGAAGGTCATCGAGCAGATGAGTGTCGAAGTAATGGAAAAACGGTTTCTAATGATGTGAATAAATCAAACACTACAGAGAACGCACCACCAACACTTCAATGCTTCAAGTGTAAGGAAGTGGGGCATTATGCTAATAAATGCCCTAATCCAAGGGTTAGTGATGATCAACATGAGCAACCACTGAAGGAAAAGGACAAAGGGAAGTCACATGCGATCACTATTGGCAATGTTGAATATGACAACGATGTGGTGGAATGATTAAGTGTTTATGTAATGGGATTTCGAAATAATGTTGTATCATTGAGTATTGCAATATTTATTGATGTGGTATTCAATGTGATTGATATATTTTGGAAATAAGATGATATGTGCATAATGAAGGGAAAACGAGAAAATGAAATGTTTAATAGTATTCATGATCTCATGATTAATATAAGGACTAAGTGATATCATGGTTTGAGTATTTACAATTTTGAGGATTTTGGTATGTGGAAGGGGTTAACTTTTAACTACATTCAAGTTTTCACTATGGTTCAATGGGTATTCAAGAGAATACATGATTAAGGCCTTTGAATGTTTGGAATGTGACCAAAAAGACATATATATGGGGATTAACGATAGTATTAAATCTCTGGTAATCGTTTTCACTATATTATGAGAGTGGACTGCAGTATTATGGATAAGCCTAAAGATTAGAATGGATTATGTTGGACATAAGTTAGTATTGTTTAAGGATAGAAGTTTTTTCGATATTATTGATGGGATGTTATATTAATATAGTTTTAGAAAAAGGACAACCTGCAAGATGGGCGACAGCTCATCGCGTCGGACAAGGCTGTGGGAATCGAACCCACAACCGAAGTGTGACTGGCCTTTATCGCCTACCACTGGCCTACAGGAAGTCCCTGTTTAGTAGAAACTAGTTTTATTATATTAAGCAGTATGATATATGAAGTATGAGTCTATTTTAGGAACCATATATGATTAATCTCACTATAGACCGACTTATGTATATAAATTTTGCTGACCTTTTGTTTGAGACAGATGGAATGACCCGTCGTTCTATCACATAATCTGCTAACACTTCACGAATAACAAATTCAACTTCATTTATTTAAGAGATGAAGTGGAAATTGTTCAAGGCACGAACAATAGTGAGATTGTACCAAAATAAAGTAAGTATTTATTCTAATTCAAATTCTTTAACTTTCGGGAAACGATCTTGAAAACCAAAAATGTTGTCCTAGTGATCTTATACCTGATGAATCAGATGGTACCTTATATCATCACAAATCTATGGATTTGTGATTACTGGCTTTTCCATAGCCATGTTCTCTACCACTCTCCATCAGAACATGATGGTTAGATTTCTCTTCCATATCCATATTTTTACTTATGTGGAAACCCATTGATTAGTTTATTTGGGTAATCGTTACATTTCATACTTTAGTTTTTAAAGCCAAGTTTTGGAATTCCTTTTTACGATGTGGGATTCTATTAAAGAAACATTCGAATAGTAAACCATTTATAACCCCGACGAATTTCGAGGGCGAAATTCATTTTAAGGGGGGTAGAATGTAACAGCCCGAGATTTTATGAAAAATATTCTTTTTATTTCACTAATGTCTTGTGTTGTACGCTACACCAAAATGAGCTTTCACAACACACATCCTTGACTTGCCTTGCATTACACGCAATCGCGACCTTCCTCGATAGTGTCTGTAGTACGCAATAACGAGTTTCACTAAACAGCGATATGCTATTAAAATGTTATTAAAACTAGCCGTTATGAATAGTAATAACCACTTTTTGAAATTTTGTAAATTTTATTTTTCAAAATGGATTTCATTTTTGGATTCGGTGTATCGAATTTAGCCTAAGGTGAAATTTTGGTACATTTCGAATAACTTTCATATTCTGATGAATAGTAAAAATTACTAAATTTTAATTAAAAACAACTTTTTTAATCGAAATAATTAATAGTGATAAATTATTAATTTGAGTGGTTTTAAAGTATATTTAGAATATATTTTTACAATTTAATACAATGTTGGTCATTGGTTGTAATTTCACATTTAAACCAGACATAATCAAGTGTCAATCTTTTGATAGATATTGTTTCTTAAAAACACGCTATTTGTTTTAACAGCGGGATATAATTATTAAAATAATTAATGAAACTTCTATGTTATGAATTTGGTAAAATAGACTTTATTTTTGAATTCGGAATATAAAATATAGCTTATGATGAAATTTTGGCATTGTTCTGAAAACATCAATTTTTGATGAATAGTGAAACTACTAAGTGGTAGTTAAAAAACTAAATTTTTCATAAAACTTAATTTTACCGCTTCTGTGAATATAATTTCAAAAATCCGAGAGATACGGTTGATGTCAGTATGTAAAATGTGGTTCAATGAGATGAAAATAATTTTTTAGTGAATAGTAACTTTTTACTTTTTTTTACCGCGGTTAATAGTAAATAGGGTAACTAAGGGTAAATATGATATTACTATTACCCTAACACATGTCCTAATTCTATTGGATAAGTGTAATTCGACCAAAAACAACCTTATGAATAAAATATGACCATTTAGGCCCACTTGGATTAGATTAGGACATTTATTATTAATTTATTTAAAGAAGGGTTAAAATAGTTAAAATCAAAGTTTAATAAGTAAATCATTTTTAATATGGGGTTATACATAAGATAAATTCGACTATAAATATTCATTAGAAAGCTAAACAGATTTCCTACATAATGGTATTTTATTTGTAATTTTTAGACATTAAATAATTTAATTTATTTATGACACAATGATGATACAGTAATTATCTTATTTATGAAATATTGACATAATTGATGCTATAAACACCGAAATAAATGTAATTTGAGACTTTTTATGAATTCCACTAATTTTCTAGGTTACTATGATATATTAGTGTTGATTTAATCAACTTGGTTCAAACATATAATTCTGTTATGACTTTCAGAAAAATCATATATCAAATAGTGTCAAAATTGACACAAAATAGTTTTTAAATCAAATATTATTTTATTAATTGTTATTTTATTCCTAAAAATCTAAGGTTCGGCAAAATGACTTAGATAAGGATATATGTATTAGTAATAAACAATATGGGGTTCGTTTGGCATATTATAGTAAGTGTATTAACCATATAGTGAAAGAAAACAAAAAGACACGGTAAAAGTCAAATTATTTAACTTAGAGTTAAATCTAATTGATAAGGTTAAAATAATATCATAAACTTGTATAAATCCTATTGGTTGATAGTATTTCTACCCTTCCCCACTTTATCTTCGAAATAAGACCCTTTGGAACCATTATAAACCGATTTTGACTTTAATAAAAAATAATATTTTGAGATATTCCTAAGGTGCCCCTCTCCTCCCTTATAAAAGGGCACCTCCTCCCCCTTCCTCCTCACACCAATTTGAGCTCTCAATCTCGGCCAACCTCTGCCAAAATCCCTTCTCCACTTCCCTAGAATAATCCTAGAGGTCCTGGTCTTCTTCAAAGACCCATCTTAGTTCCCTAAGTGTAGGATTCAAAGAGGCGTTTCAAAGAAGAGGTAACAACCATTACCGATCGTTTCAATTTCTTTCTTCTTCAACTTCTTCTTCTTTAGTTGTTTCATAACAAAGTAATAACATCAGTATTACTTAAATACTGATATGTTATTATAAATATGAAACAACCCTAATTCACCTACTATCCATCCTACGGAAAAAAATGAAATCACCGCGCGTGCGTACGTACGGAATACCGTCTCCACGCCGTGGTGTAATCTATTTTCCACCACCACCTTACAAGGATGGGTATAATGGTTTAATGAGTAACTATATATGATTATTATAAAGTGATATTGATACTTAAATAGTATAAATACACTTCAACGCAATTCCACGACCATGGGAACGATATCATCGCTCGTGCGTACGTATGGACTACCGTCTCCACGACGTGATGAGATTAATTCTCAATGATTAACCGTTAATGAATGATTATAAAGTATATATAATAAGTACTAATTAAATATATTACCTAATAATGATACTGTAATTATTTACATTTATATGTATGTCATCTACTTAATTCCATTCAATTCAATAAGGAAACGAAAACAGCGTTCATGCGTACGTACGGACTACCGTCTCCATGAACGGTGTATTTATTTCCATTTACTGATTTATTATATATGTATATTCTGAATATATATATATAAACCATGTTTTATATTCTAAGTAATCATATGAATAATTACAAGTTAAAAACACAAACGACAAATGAGACGATTTTACCCAAAACGCTACTTTAACATGAATTTACAAAAGAACGGGTAATATAAAGTCATAAGTGGACCATATATGATATAATAACAATGAATATGATTCTGGAATAAGTCAATAACATGATTTAAATCATTATACAGGAGGTTCGGACACTTACGAAGCAAATCAGACCTAAGGTAAGGGAAATATCACAATCTCATTTTTATCCGAGATTGTTTATTCGTAAGTACTTACTGGGGTGTATTTTATCATCCACATACATGTTTCATCAAAATGTAATATTATTTCCATCCACCTAAAATTGTTTAAATCCATTTTTACCCTTCGGTGAGTTTTTAGTAGTATGTATGAAAGGAATCTTTTGTCGTTTTTCGTACGAGGTACTTTTTGACTTTTCCGACAAAAGTACGAAGAATGTTTTTTTAACTTATACGGCATGAATGGATTTTTAAAACATTATTTCCAAGAAGCTTCCTTTACAAGTTTTCATGTTTATTTTTAATCAACTTCTTTTATTTTAAAGTTGTATGACATGTTATGAAAGGAAAAAATGTTTTTGAAGAAGAAAGGATATTTTCCTCAAGAATGGAGTTCAAGTGTTTTATCAAAATTATTTTCCATCTAAGATAATAAAGGGTTCTGTTTTTATCCCTATTATTACATGGATTTGATTATGTTGTGATGGAAACATTTTTATGAATTCCTTTATCTTATATTAATTGTTTTATGATGTCATGTTGTTTAAGAATCCCATTTTTATTACATGGGTTATGCGATGATGTATGATTTATGATTATGTGGCACACATAAGAAAGGATTCATTATAAGATGGGTGGGACCTATATCTCCCTCCAATGCATTGGGTAAAGATTTTATATCTCATGAGATAGACAGGGCTGGAACGGTAGGTTATATCGGTTCAGTGAAACAGGACTGAAACGAGGGTTACTCGATTCAGAAAGGGACTTTGTCCACTAAGATAGTCTTGGCAATGAGTCTTGACTAACAAGAAATGATTCTCTATGATTATGTGTGAATGCCACAATGTTTCATGTTTTAGGTTATGATTATTGTGATTACATTTCACTGCCATGATTTACCCCATGTTATGAAACTATGATCTCTTTTGCAGGTTAAGATATCCAAAAGTTATGTTCTTATGTATATGATGTGATTGATATATCTTTTGTTTACCCTTACTGAGCATTTGAGCTCACCCTTTTATGTTTTCTTTTCCCCAGGATATAAAGAAAGGTTTTAGGTAAAAAAAATGAAGATCTTTATGGGAGATTTTGAAGATCTTTCAACACGATTAGAAGATTATATTCCGAGTTTCCAAAGACACTAAACTATTACGATCCTTGTGTGTGTGTTTTTGTTATGTACTAAGTATTCCACAAAAGTAATGTAATGTCCATGTACGATAAGCTTCGGGTCTCTACAATGCATTTCAGATTCTAGTGATGAGAAAATACCATAGGTACCATAGAAGCATCCAATAATTTTCCATTGGTATCTCTATATAATATTTTGTAACTCGAGGCACCCATATCACCCTATGAGGCACCATCGACCCTTATTTTGATTCATCAATGGAGAGGTGAATTCCAAAAATCATATAACATTACCCTTAAATTGTTTTAGCTTCCTTGTATTCCCAATAAAGGTAGAAAAATAAAGTCCTTGATTGTATTGTGAAAGTGTCCGGTTTGAATCATGTTATCCTCTTTATTCATAGTGAATATTTTTATATGAACTGTATGAATGTTTAAGGAATTATTATGATGTACAATCATTTTTATTTCCTACTAGATAGCATGTAGAAGCCCTACTATAATATCCATGAAAAATTCCCGATCTCTTGAGAAGTTTCTACAGTAGTGAAATATTAGATATTCAGTTGAATAGAATCCAATAATCAAATTTGAGGTTGAAAGTATCATATATATACTTCCCTAGAGTAGATTCATAAGAAAAATTGAAAATAAGATGATCAACATCCACCCTTTGTTGGTTGAATAGATGATATTGGGATAAAATATGAATACCAAATAATTGTATCTCGTTTTATAGGTATTTGATTGTAGTCCATTCTATATACAAGAGTGAACCATGATTGTATAACCCATTAATTGTAAATGTGTATTCAAAAAATTTAAATATTTATTTTCTGAAGTGAAATTGTGATTGTAGTATAGTTTGGAGTCCATAATTAACTTTTGTAGTTATAAAAAATGATAAATGTTAACTGTAGTGATAATATCATTGGGTAAATCCAATTTTATAGTGTTAAAGGGATTATTTATAGAAATACTAGTACATGTATCTATGTTCATGGGGTAAATGATAGAGATAAGAGGAAAATCCATTCTAGTTATCCAACTAAAAATTCAAAGTAGATTCTCTATTAAATATCGACTTTATGTGAGAGTTAATTTTTTTGAAAGAGTTCTTGATGGAAGACCATGTTTAAGAGTCTATATAAAATAGATTTATTTTCTTAATATTGTTTAAAAACCTACCTCTAAGGAAATAAAAAGATATAGAGTTTTTATTTAAAAGGATCCAAGTGAGCCAAGACTGATGGGAATCAATAAATAAGTTATGCATCTAAATTTTAAGCCAACAATGTGAAACGTTTCTACAAATATTTATCAATTTAAACGTGATTCTACTTATTTTTATAGTTATTACACCCCAAAAATGTTTTTGATATTGACATTATGATTAATTATCAGACCAATGGGTCATTTATAAACCATCTTATATTAATCCATTTTAGAAATAATAGTTTATTTGAAAACACAAATTAATGAATCTAAAGATAAATATTTTCCATTTAATGTAAAGAGTTGATTTTTATTTGGATAACTATATTTGAATGGTAGTTACTTTTAGGATTCCCCTAAAATATTGGGACCCCATGATAGGTGAAAGGTAATGATCTCTCTACGATACCCAGACCATTAATAATAGTATTTTTTATAGCTACTGGAATTCTTTTCCTAAAGAAGAGGAAAAATTAACTAATATTTATGGTTTGATATAAAACATCTTCATAGTGTGATAGGAAAGATTTAATATTTTGAATATTTCTTTTTAATCATTGTTTGAATAAGATGATTTCATCCACATACAATATATTAGAAGGAATAATAAGTTTTCTTGAGTTAGTAATGATATTTATTTTACCCTAATTTTCCAAACTAGTTAGTAGTATCATTATGTAATCCTTTGTAATCATAATTATTATTTTAGACAAAATTTTACCATATTTTACAACTTTTTTGAGATTGAAATAACACTTTTCTAGACCATTAATAAAAACTGAGATGGGATCAAAGACATAGAGGGTTATGATTTTGTTAGAAAAGGTATCATTGATGCCAATGTTTTTGAGAACATTAAAAATAAAACTCTTATACATAGTGTCAAAATATCTTTAAATGATTTTTTAGTATCAATTCTTCCCCCTAATTAGACATCCTTAAAATATTTGTGCATTTTGAGGTCAGAAAAATGAAATCCTAGATGGGTCTTCCTGTATGGAAACCAAACTGGTTCAAAGAAATGATTTTATTAAAAATAAGTGGAATCCTATTTTATGGGATTATGGAGAGGATTTTGTAGAGAGATATTGTAAGGTAAATGGGTCTAAACAGTGAATTTTAAAAAAATTTACACTTTGGGAATTAGATATAGTAATTGGGAATAAAGACCATGGGGAATAGTTTCCCTTGAAGAGAAAAATTTAACTAAATTATATACATAAATTTGAATTATATCCCAATAATTTTGAAAATGAAGTTAGTAAACCCATAAGTATAAGGAGAACAATCTCAGTTTAGGCAAAAGATAATATCTTTTACCTCATGGCCAAAGGGGACGCTGATCAAAATATTTTAATCATTATTTACAACCATGATAAGAATTACATTAGACAAAGATTTTTTTTAGGTCAATACAATTAGTAATATTTCTAAATTAGTTGACAATATATTAAGTTATAACTTCCTCATTATGAATTATATTATCCCTATCCCTTATATAAGTAAGTGTCCAATAAGATTTAATAGTTCTTTGTAGATAATTATAGAATTTTTTGTTATGATCACCATATTTAAGACATATTATTTTGAAGATATATTTTTGAAGATGTTATTTTATAGTAATAATTTTTTATGTTTTTTTTAAAAGATCAATATCTTATTGAGTATCATTCTCAATGTCTTCATTATCATAGGCAACCTAAATTTGATTGAGATTGGTCTCCAAACAAATAATTTCATTATTAATTGGGTTGGATTATTCTTTTCACCATCCATTATGTTTTTGTTTTATGAATTTTAATTTTATGATACTTGTGAAAGTATCATTACAAAAATTAATAGAATTCATAGTTTCATTGTCCATGTTATCACAATCAATAACTATAGTCCATACACTATTTAATCTAAAATAAATAATAGGTCAAGAATTTCTATTACTAAGACTTAATAATATTGTATGATGGTCTAGAATTTAATCTGGGAAGGGTAATTCTAGAAATAGTTTCCCATTTATTAAGGGATTAACCCTTAGTAAATGATATCTCAAGTTTTCTAACTACTAACCTACTATTATACCATATGTACTGGGTATATCTGGCCCTAAATATGTAGATTTCAATTAAATTAATGTCATAAATGTAGGATTAAAGATCCTTAGAAGGAATGGTGGAGTGAGATGGAGCCATTTTTTCACTTATCCAAAGTATATAATTAAAATATCTATTGATGATCCCAGGATCACAAATTATGTTTTCAAAAAATAATAGTTATGTCATAGATTTATCATATCATGAATAAAAAAAAATTCTTATATAAATGTGGAAAACATATTTTAATTTTTAAATGTCTTTTAAAAAGTGAAATATTGATCCTTATTTTTAAAAAAACACTTATTTCTTATATAAGAGTGAGAAAAAATCAAGAGAGATTCCACTAAATAATTATTATATGTATCTGTATTAAAAGCATAAACAATGAGATTTAAATAAAAAATATATGGTCAAATTTAATTTTAGGCTTTGAGATAGAAATTATTTTGGATTATGAGTGAAAATAAATCTTTTTAAATATTTGATCTTGTTGGTGATGTCTATAAAATTTCAATTTCAATTGAGAAAATTAATTTTAACCTAGAATTTAGGATAGAACACCTTTTCATACCTCTATAGCTCTTCCTCTTTATTGATATCTTGAATGCTTTGGAATTCATTCTACTATATGTAGTATATTCCTCATCTTTTTTTATAACAGAAGAGTTAGGAGAATTTATAATATATGATTCATCCATTTTTTCATCCATGTGAGTGTTTTGATCTTCACTAATGCACTAAATCATGTTAATATCTTCTTCATTTTGAGTACTTATAAAATTATACGTAAAAATAATGTTATCAATATGAGACATATCATCATTTCCTTGCATAATTATTTTCATAATCCCTATAAGGAAAATGGAATCATCATCTTTGAATGTATTCCCTATCTAGGTATTTAAATACAAATGGAATCAATAAAGAGTGCATATTTCTTCAACATAAATATTTTTGTTGGATATTAAATATAAAATTCTTCATTTTTTTCTTTATAAGACAATTTATACCCTAATCTGACCTCATGTGCCTCCTTATAGTCATTATGAAACAAATTGTGGGTTGATTTAGGGTGTAGCTTCATGACACAGATACGGTCTTGAAGTGATTTAGAATATATTTTTGTTATTTCATTGTTGATCTTTGTGTATTCAAATGAGTGATCTAGCTGATTCTATATAACAATACCCTGAATTTTTTGGAAATTTCTTATGCAATATCTTAATCTTCAACATCATTTTCTTCCACCTTAACAATTCATACTACACACATTCTAGTAGAATCATTTTTGGAATTCAGATTATCATTCATTTTTAACTGTATTTCATTATTATTTTTAGAGGGATCATCTTTATCAACTATGCCCTTACCTTTTCTATTCATTTTTATTTCATTCAACTCCATTTCAATTGGTGGTAGAACAAATTTCTGAACCACCATATAGTTAGAAATATAATGCCCAATTATTTTTCATAATTAAAAATAGGTATTATTATTCTCATACTCTACCATGAAACACATTTGATATTCATTATAAATATATATAATACAATATAGTAACTTTGAATTAAAATTATCCTCAACTATAAAACTACCATACAATACTAAATCCCTATTTAATGAACATTTATTAGTCTTGAAGGGAACTCCAATCCAAGAGGTAATAATATTTAAGATCATCATGTGCTAGAAAACCAAGGTTAGTCTATGTAATGTGATCTATATTTTACCCATATAATTCCTATGTGTAACTCAAATAACTGATGGAATCCACATTTCAATTTGAGATTTCCAATTTTCCATATGAGGATTAAATCATCCCAGGAGATAAGTATAATGTGGTAATAACCTCTTCAAATGAGAAATAGTTCCAATTGGAATTTCCCCAATCATTTGAAAATCGGTAATTATGATCAGAGACAGACCATGGTTTGTCTCCTATATGATATGTAATTAGCCCACAAATAGATAACTTACACATGTTATTTATTATTTACAGTGTTTAAAGATCTGCATCAATAGATAAACCTCCATAATACTATTTTTTTGGTATGGGGTGAGATTTGATGTTGTTTATCTATATATATCATTTCCTTCCAGTAATGATCTAAATGATATTCCATTTGGATTTGAATGAATATCATTATTTAGATCATTTTTAGGAAGATGTTTTTCATATAGTTCTACAAGAACAATCCTTTCAAAGAAGCATTCCCATTCAGGACAGAATTATCCTATGGTGTTTTACCAGATCTAGAGAACCAAGGTCGAGTAATCTTTGACCTTGAGATAAACTAGGTTTTGGGAGGATCCCATTCATAGAATCACTTAGTGATCCTCTTATATCTCCTCATCAAACTCAATTATGGTTATTGAAAGGTGTCTAATCCAGGAAGAAGCATATCCATGTAATTTTAATAATAAATATAGAAATTATTTTTTCTATCACTACCTAAGTTGTTAAATCCTCCACCCATTTATAAAATGAATCCTCACAATTTTATTAAATTAATAAAAAAGTAGGGATACCATTACCTCATATCATTTTCAGATTCCTGTGTTTCCTATTCAAATGTATGGGTTTTCCATTTAACATTGACCTGATGAATCACCATATTCTTCTACAATTAATCATAACTATTAAAAACCTAAACTAGATATTACCAATAAGATTGGTTCTTTTGAAACTAGACTACATCATGGATTAATACATGAGTTGAATATGAAAAATACTTCCTTAATATTGAAACATGGAATAAAATGTATACAAGAGATAAACTCAGAGAAAAAAACATGATAGGTAATGAATACAACATTATATTGGATTTTATATAGTCCAATGAATGATGGACTTAGTTTCCACTTCTTAGAAAAACACATCACCCTTTTTCATGGAGAATCTTTTAGAAAGACATGATTACCTACCTCAAAATGAATATATTTCATCTGGTAATCTATAAATCTATTCTGCCTCTTCTGAGCTCTTCACATGTGCTGCTAAATCAACTTAACCTTTACATCCATTTCCTATACCTACCCTGGTCCCATAACCTTCCATTCCCTTATTTTATCCAAAAAATATAGTGTTCGACATTGTTTTCATAAACTTACTCAAATGGTTCCTTTTTTATAATGGAATGAAAAAATATTTTATAAAAAAACTCAACCAAATAAAGATGTTGATCATAAACATTATTAAAATCCTTTGAAAAACAATTAATAATATCTTCAATAGTTTGATTTGTTAAATAGTACTCTCTATTTCATTTTTGTAAAAATGAAATACTAATATTTAATTTAGAACCCAGTGACTTTTGAAGTCCTTTATAAAAATTTATTGTGAACCAAAGATAACAATCTGATACAGTGGAAATAATAACTCTATGTTACCTGAAAATATCAGTTCTTTACAATCATGAAATATTTTCTATAGAAATAATATCTTGAATGGAATGGAAATGTGCACATTTATTCAATAAAACAAGAATAACCCAATTTGAATTATCACATTGAAAATTCATTTACAATTCTACTGTGGAATACATAGATATAATTTCTCATTTCCACTCTAATAATGAAAATGGTTATGCAATCTCATTTGGTAATTTTAATTTTTCTTCAACCTACTAACAAGTTAAAAACTTATTAATAAATTCTGAAATATCTATTTTCATTCCATCCCACCAACAATTCTTCCAAAAAACACATTACGTCATATTGGTACCTAGATTAATGGAAAATAAATAACTATGAGATTCATTCAAAAAATATTCCCTCAAATGAAAATCATTAGGAAAACATAATCTTTTATAAAATAATAAAACACTATATTAATCAATATTTAAATCACGAAACCTTATCTTATTAAAAAATACCTTTTTCCTATAAAGATTGATATTCTTTATAAGATCTCTAAATACTTTCTAAAAACGTCAATTGTACTATAATAGAAAAAACTAGAGGTTTTCCATCATCCAAAACATCTAGACCAAAAAGACATCAAATAATTTACCAAAGGGTCACTTTACAAATGTAATATCGTTAATGCATGATTAATTTTTCGAATTAAATCATCAACCACTAGGTTTTCATTTACTTGGTGATACTGGATAATTCAATCATACTCACTGATTAGTAACATCCATATTATCTATCTCATGTTAAATTAATTATGAGTGAATATAGGATTTAATTTTTTTAGATAAATATATATTTAACACATTAATCCAAACTAATGTTTCACCTAAATCATTAAATAAAACCCAACAATAGAGAATTTCCAATCATGTGTATATTAATTTAACTCATGAGGGTTCAATTAACATAATGGATAAGAAATTACTAGATCATTATGTATTAGGACACAACCATTTTCTTTTAACAATATAACACTTTATATGTAAAATCCACTATTACTGGAAGGGATGGAAAAAACTAGAGAATTCACCAATACTATTTTAAATTTATAAAAACAATCATAACATTATTTTATATATATGTACATAACTCCTTATTGAGTTAAAATATTTATAGTCTATAAAACAGAGAGATGTTTTCAACAAACCATTGATAGCGATCCACAAATCAATGAAAACTATAAATCTCTCTAATATTTGTGGGTCTTTATCATTCATTAACAACTTCATGTTTAGAAAGGTCAATAGTTATTCTATCTTAAGAAATAATATTTACATGGAATGAAATTTATTTCAATATAAATTTAGACATTCTAAATTTACTATACAATTTACTTTCTTTTAATATTTGAAAATTGACCTTTAGGTATATTTTTTGATCATCTTGACATTTGGAATATAATAAAATATCATAAAAAACAATAATTTTATCAATAACCGTTATGTTATCCTTGGATCTATAATTAATGAAATGTCTTTTTGAATTGTATTTATTGTTAGAAAAATATGATCCGACTATGGTGAATTACATGGTTTAATGAAAGCTTTACCCAATAAATATAAATTTTGAGTTTTTAATTCTAAAAGATACACTTGAGAAATTTTATTAGGTGGTTTAGAAATAGGCATGGAATTATATACTATGTCAATAGTAAACTCAACCACTTGGTCCTGAATGAGTCCTCAAAACTCACATAGTAAAAAATCCACGTATTCATTTACTATAGGAACATCAAAAATTTGAATAGTTTCTTTATTTTCAAGAATATGAGTTGGGAAACTTTCACTACCATCTGTAATCAAATTTTTATCTTCTTGGTACGTTATAATTTTTTTATATCATTAAACACAAGTTTCATAGCACTGATATATATCATAGTAGGATAAAAAAATCCAATCCATAGAAATAGTGATATAAAACTCTATTATAAATAGATCAAAATGATTTTTGGGAAAGGTTATACCCCAATATCAAAAATATTATTTTTATAGATCATGATTTTTTCAATACTTCAACCAAATGTTTTATCCAAAAGTGATATCTAACCTTAATTAGTTAATATCCTAATTTAATTTTAAGTTTCTTAGAAATAATAGAATGCAGATATCCAAAAGTAAAATACGGTTTTGGAGAAATTATAATGCAGAATGAACATAATAATAAACACATTATTTTACATTGCAAAATCAACAGCTGTAGTATATAATTTTTTATATACACCCTTTTCTTTTACATCCATGAATATTTACAAAATGTGAAACTAAATTCTGACACATTTGAGTATAAACACACATCGTATTATAACAAAAACAATATTCCATGAGAAGGATATCAGTAACCCTATTAATTGATTCTTTAAGATTCATTTCCTTATATTTGTGTTTCTTGTGGAAAAAATTTACAGATTAATAAAACATCACAAAAATTATAAGACATTTTGTACATTTCTTTTTACCACACCTAATAGAAGATGAGAAAATCTGTGTCACACCTCTATATTTCCTGGATGTATTTTACATATCACTTAAAATTGCAAAAACTTCTTACATTTATCACAATGAGGAATATAAGAGTTAGGAAAACCCATATTAACCTTTTCAGTATAATGAAAAACTTTCTCATAGATTTGAAATTCTCGTTCTGAAAGAGCTCTTCGTATACATGGTTTTAATCACGAGTAAAACATATTAATCTTAATATAGTATCCTTGAACAAAATAAAGAATATCCCTGGAAATCCATGTGAGGTTTTCCAAATATACTACTATATAATCATCATTTTTTACCCTCAGTTCTCGTTATTGTTTCAATCTGTATTCATAAAAACATTAGGAAATATTTTTCTAAAATAGATCGTTTAATGTTTCCCATTCTAGGGAATCAGAATTATCTTTCTCTTTAGTATTCTTTAACAAAGTCCACTATTTTTTTATCTTGAACTTTAAACCTATAACAAACTAATTTCTTTGGATTTATAAAATAATGTAATGTTTATTTTTAAGGATATATTCTTCTTAATTCTATACAACTACAACTTTTCTATTTTATATTTGAAAAATAATTCTAAGAAGAAATAGTTCTGTCTAAGAAACATGAAAATATTTAAATTCTATATCATTTCAACTTAATGATAAGGTAAAATATTTCATGGAAATTCTAATAATATGACTGTAACTTCTAAAGTTACCTAAACTTACTTATATTACCAACTATAAGGCACTGATCATAAACCTTAAATAATATTAGGTTTTACTTGAGAATTTATTTTCTATCCCATAGATTATCTTTTCAGATTTATAGGTTAAGAGAATTAGGCTATAACTCATAAATAAAAAAGCAATAAAATATATAGTAGACACTTCCATTTAGTATCGATTATTTCTTCATAATATAAAGAATTAAAAAAGCATGATCATTTTCATGAAAAATCATCATGAATTTAAGATTAATCTATTCATTTCCATTAACCATTCATAAACCATATATATTTTTTTAAAAAAATGATATGATCACCAAATATCAGTAAGTTATATAAATATAAAGGATATGGTTAGTTCAATAAAAACCTGAAAACCCGTGAAACACTATTTTAGGAAAAGATTAAATTTTACCCATAAATGTAATATCATTACTAAAAATAAATCAATTGTTTTACATTTTGAATAAAATTAATCATATGGAAACACAAAGAAAAGAATAGAAATATCATGTTGGTACCTTGGGACATCATCTCACAAAACTCTTTAAAACCCTATATAAAACCATTATATAACCTTTACAATTTAGAATAACCAGATAACCATATTCTAATATAATTATAGATATAATATAATACTTACCCAATGATTTGATTTTCCATTGGTGTGAACACATTATTTAAGATATAATGGGTTCACCCAACACTATATAGGTGCCCCAATCATTCATAATGTGAAAGAAACTCAACATAAATAAAAAATTTCGTCATTTGAAAAACTCATTTAAACATTCAAGAAAATCACTTCCATATATTAAAATTCCATTTTCCATAAAAATACAATTTTCGGTAAAAACACATTTATTTTTAAAACCCATTTTCAACAACAAATTACATAAGATATATATAAATATAGTTTTTAATTTATGAAAATTGTAATCTTGTAAAGGAAGTAAGAAATAAAATAACAGTCATGGTGGTATAAAAATTCATTATTTTCGTTCCATTTAAATTCCGAAAACAATTCCCATTATATTTTTTTTGAAATAAATTTAAATATAAATATAACTAAATTTATAAATATTTTATTCCCATATGAAATAATTTGAAATATCATTTTAAAAACATGGGCTTGGAAGAGAAGGATATATTGATGGAAAACCTCATAAGTTAATTTTTTCATAGAAAATGGCCTATCAATTGAGAAACACTTGTATGATAAACCTCATTAAGGAATTAAATTAATAAAAAATTAAATATATTTGTAAAAGATAAATTATTTACATAACATCAAAGGTGAATTATATATACCTTATTAAATAATAAAAGTGCATAACATCCAGAATTGACTCAATGAAAATAAATTTATATAAAGGCAATTACCAATAGTTTTATTTGTCACATATGTCATTATAATCTAGAATAATAAACATAAATTGATTATTTACATTATTAATAACAATTTTAATGTTTATTAATACTTTTATTTCACTTTATAACATGTTATATATAATTACTTTATCAACTATGATTAAGTCATATGTTTTGACTATATGAACCATATATGTCAAAAAAAAACTTTGGTAGGCAGACTATGGTAAACTTTGACATTATATAAAAATATAGAGAATAATTATTATTAAATAAATATCCCATTTTATATAAATTATACTTTTAAAACCAATCATCAAAGATGGTTATGAAAAATGACCTAATGTTATGATCATGATGATGGTAGGTCGTACGCATGCATTTTTAATGTTTCCATTTTTTCAATGATCATAATGGAAAAATGGCACGTAAAATTTACCATTCTATATTGAGAATTATATCATTAATAACTTTACATTTAATTATATATGCACATATATATATATATGTCATTATTATGATGTAAAATGAATCACTTCAATTCAATGAGGTGGTAGTCTACACGCCCCCGAACGACGTAATAAATTATTCACTGTGAGAAATGATAAGAAGAAAATAATATAAATATATATATATATGTAATTAATATCATACATATTTCATTTATACTATATATATTTATTATAATATCTGTTATTACCTTCCATATAGTATGTTAGTGAAAAATTCTTAACATTGCCTCCCGAGGCAGTATTCATCTTTAAACATTAGTAATGTCCTTGTATCACCTATGGTATGAAATGGTAAAATGGTTTATAAGATATAATTATTATAAAGGTTTAATTATATCATAAATATCATAAATATCATATATAAAAATTATTTTCACCATTATTCTCATCCTTGACTTGTGGTAATGGAAAAAGAATGACGTCATTTCATGAGGTGGTAGTGTTCCATACCTATGAATGATGATTTTATATCTCATTTTATGGACGTATGTGTGGGTGGTAGTTTTCATATTTTGTAAAATTATTTTATTATATAATATTTACCTTAAAATAAAAAAATTGGTTGAGTTAGAAATAAAAAAAAAACTACCATTGATGAGTATTACATCTACTTCGGGTAAATCCTTTTTGTTTTCAACAAAGGACTTCCATGGTTGGATTTAATCATAATGTAAGGATTATTGGTTAAGGGAGGGATGTGGAAAAGATTTTTTTTCAAGGATTTGTTTATCCAAAGGGATTTATATGTTTTATGAGGGGAGGGTAGGAGTGGCATGTAATAAATGGGATGGATGGAAAACATGTAAATGTATGAAATTGGAAATTCCACCAATGTTTTCTAGATTTCAGGTATCTCCAATTATAGCAACCCGAACAAAAAAATTCCAAAGATAGTTTTTTTATACAGTAAAATTAGAATAAGATACAAGAAAATCATATCCCAAATAACCTAATAGTTTACTAGTCTGGGTAATCCAGATACATACATGAGTCTTATATTATAAATTAATATACTAATTATTATGTTTTGAGGATAATAACTTTATTTTTTATAGTTTATCCTTTCTTATCCTTCTTAGCACTCTTCAATGAATCTCGGGGAGAAAATAAAATAATGGTGAGCTCAAAGGCTCACTAAGGGTAAAGTATCGGTTAAAAATAATGAATCAGTGAGAATAATCAAAGGGGAAGGTAAATAATTGAACACAAATTCCATGATATTATTAGAAATATAAAGAAGTGTATAATCGCAATGTAAAGTAAATAATTATAAACACGTGACAATTATATAACTACGTAAGGATAAATCAATATATAATTGTGAGAAACTGAAAACAAATTCCATTTAATAAATGAACTAAGATTGAAATTCATCCATATATATGTCAACACATGATCTCATGGATAATTAAGAAATGAATCTAAAAGAGGGAAATATTAATTATTGGATGTGATGTCTGTGGAACATGGAAACCTTTAATATTAATACATGTCACAAGATAGTTTAAAACTATAGGTAGTATCCTGTTTAAATATTGAAAAATAAATTTCTCATGGGAACTTGTCAATGCACAAAGGGGATATATAATGTGTTGGACCCACCATTTAGTACAATTTCAAATAATTCCTCATATGAAATAGTTGAAATAAGTAATATGACATATCAAATATCCGAATTGAATTTAAAATGTGGATTTATCATTATTTCCCAAAATAATCAAATAATTGTGAAATTAGACACAATATGTTAAATGAAATATAGTTTAGGAAATATTAATATTAATGATAAGTGGAATAGACAATTAGGGTGAATTCAATGTTCAATTATCATAGGAATTTGAATATTTTTAGATGACTAATAAAGGAATCCTTCAAGTGAATATAAAAATCATCCTTGGGAAAACAAATCTAAAACCATTCAATGGAACAATAAGGATGGTGTCAATAAAACATTTCCTAAATGGTTTAAAAATTAATGTTTTCTTTTGATAATGAATAAAATTACATTGAAAATTCTTTTAAAAACATTTTTGAGGAAAATAAAATTTTTATATTGAAAACATTTTGAAAATATTTTCCTTGGAGAATCACTATGGAAAATATATTCTATCAAATTTAACATTTTAAAAATGAAAATAATTATACAAAGAAATTATAGAAGATAAATATCTACATGTCATAAAAGGTAAAAGGTACATTCTTTTTGCATAGTAAAAATGTTATAAAATTTTTTGTTCGGAAAGAGACAAGAAGATTTATTTGAATATTTTATAAAAGACAAAGGGGTAAAAATTTATTTAATTAATATTTTTGTAAAGGTATAATCATTTTTAGAAAATAGGTTTTTTTGAAGAAAACATGTTATCCGAGTAATGGGATATATGACGTTGAGTTTTCTTAGGAAACTTTCACAAAACATTTTAAGTACCCAAGAGATGGAAAATGGTAATATGACTTGATAGAGGTAATGAATTATCATAGTAGAAAAAATTATCAATTAATTTCCATTTATGTAAATAATAGTGTAATTAATATTGAATAAAATGAGACAGTAAAGAAAACCATTGAAAATATTATAACATTGAGGTAAGAATCAATCAATGAGTAAATTGTGTGTATCAGGTGTAAATCTACATAAAGAGGTGGAAATACATGAATAGATATTCAAATTCATTATAATGAAAATAATATTAAATTAATATCAACGAGTAATTAATATAACCTAACGAATATAAAATGGATTATCAAATAATTTTCCACTTGGTAACTTTTATATCAATTCCACTTAGTATAAATATTTCAAATTGAAAATAAAAATACCATTAAAAATGAATGAATCAATATATTACATGTAAAAGTGGATGTATGTACACCATATATAAGAAATTATGAGCACAATAATATATTATTCCTCAAAAAATGGAAATAACATTAGAATGTCATTAAAAATACTCTTATGGAAAATAATATTTAAACATTCTATAATTTCCCATACCACATTCAAAATTATTAATTAAAATCCCCATGAATGAATAAAAAAGAATATAAATATAAATACCATTAAGTTAAAATTATTTTCTATATCATATATCCAATGGTGGATGTAGGTACCCCACACAAAAGAAGTAAGTGATGAATATAACATTTAACTCAGATATATAATGAGAGAATTTAAAATACCTTACCTTCCACTTACTTTTGTGTGGATAAACATTAACTCCTGATATATAGGTACTAAACATATAACATACTTATAATATAACCATTAATTTTTTTAATATCATATATTAGCTTATTATAATATCCTATAACCCATTTCCTAACAATCATTCATTGTTTTCACTATTTTGGGTGTTAATTTCCTAGTTTGTCGAGTATGTTTTAACATGTTATTAGTTGTTACAATTAAATAGAAAAGGTTTTAATAATGTAAATAATATAATACAAGATTAATATATTATATATATTACGTATATATGTATTTATAAGAATACATAATGTTTTCATATTAGAAATGAAATTCACTATTCATTGAGAAGGTAGGTCGTACGTACGCATGAATGATACTTTCATTTCCTTATCGAATTAAAATAATGATATGTAAATGATATATCAAAATATATTAATTTCTAAAAAATATGTATCTCATATATTTTACATAATTTTAATCAAACCATCCTTTATACATTCCATGTATAGCATTAAACAATCACATCACCTTGAGGCAACAATTGTTCACACTTCCCCTAACGATGTCGTTGTATTTACACAAAATAGAATGTCTGAAGGTAGGAGTTCTATATGAATTTAAAAAGAATAAAAAAATTATAAATAATAAATATATAATATATAAATATGTTTTCCATTATATTTCCCAACAATGATAGGTGTTAAAGGAAAAAATAATGACATCATTATGAAACAAAGTAGTTCACTGAACACATAAATGGTATGTTCATTACCCATTAGATGTTTGTGCGTGTGATTGAATATTAAATCATCAAAAAGACATATAATTTTAATTTTTATACTTATTTTTTTATTTCATAATGTAATTATAAGATTTTAGGGTGTGGAGAAAACAAATAAAACAAAATATCTTGAGGAATGATGTTATCACTTATTCAGGTAACTCCTGTTGGTTTTCACCAATGGGATTCCATGGACATATTATGAACAAGGTGAGGAATATAGGATTAGGAGATGAATATTTAGGATCTATTTTTTAAGACCTTGGTTGAGAGAATTTTTCTTGAGGGGTCTGAGTATGTGAGATGTATGACTGTATTTTTATAGTAGAGGAGGAGTGACACTCTTGTAAAGCTATTTTTTCTCTCAAATGAAGTAATTAATTTTAATCATAGTGACTAATATTTGTGGTCAGAAACATATTTGAACTTATCATAATATATATAATTTTATAATTATAAATATTTAATCCATTTTTAATAAATCCAATCACATTAGTGGATGAAATTAATTTAAATTTAATCCCACAAATGGGATGCCAAAGTGGGGTTTTTATGTAAAAATGTTCCAATAGTTTCTAAGTGTTTATGTACAAATTCAAAGTTGAATTTAAAAAATTAACTAATCTTGATTGAATTATATAAAATTGGTATAATTAATATTTAAATATAATAAAAAAAATATAATTTAACCATATAAATAAATTAGGAGAAAAAGCAGTATTGAATTAAAAAAATTTATGTTTCACTTTTCATCCAAAAATTAAACATCACAGAAAAATTTCAAAAATTTAACCAAAGATAATTTATATGTTCAAATTTAAAATATATTGTTTATATTTATATATAATATTGATAAATTTTCTAAAAATTAGTTTTATAACTTGTTGTCTTTAATAAGATAGTAAAACTATCCTTATAAAAATACAGGTTTATGCATAAAATTGTGTTTTTTCATATCTTCTGACTATAATATTGGTTGGATTGATATGAAAAATACTGGTTGGAATGTATAATATATATATTAAATTTATATCTCTCACTAAATTTAATTAATATAATTTATATTGGTAAAATATATTTGGGATCATAAAAATAGTTTTCAATAAAAATATTCCCTTTATATTCAATTGATCCTTATATAAATTCACAATTAATTGGAAAACAATGTATTCTTTTAATACTTATATAAACCATAAATTTAAATATTTTATTTTATACTATTCATTACTACTAATTTAACAGATTTATTATATCTTATTATATTGAATAATTATATTTTAATGATATATTTGTTTTCAGTAAAACTTTGTCCATCATGCCATAAAATATAACTCAGTATTGCATGCCTTGAAACCAACTTCATGTATTGAATTTACATTAAATTGTAATTACATTATAATGCCTCAGGATATGATATTCCCTTATAAATTTGTTGTTGCTTGTCATGCACAATATCATATATACTTTTCTTATATTATAATTTTGGGGCATTAATTCTCACCACCATAATAAAATTGTGTCTTAGTAATTTAAAATCAATATTGTAAGTCAAAGGATGGATATTTGGGAATTAATTTATTGAAATACCACATCATGAGAACTGATAATAAACTTTCATCTTAATAAGATAGAATAATAAGTACATAGGTTAAATTCAATAACATATAACTTGGCCTTTAATTAGGATACCATTTTCTGAAAGACTAAATACATACTTGGAGAAAAATAGTAAATATATATAAGTAGATATCGTGGTCATCAATCCCAAAAAATTTAATGATCATTGTAATTTTGAGGACCAACAATTTATAAATCTATAATGATTTAGAAGACTATCAGTTTAACAAAAACTAAGGTATTAGGGAATTTGTTTTATCATTTTCATAATTTTGAGTAATTATTTTACTACATTAAAATTTAACAAAATATAATTACATGATATAATTCTATATACACCATTACAAACTTTTTTTATGATTATATTTATTTCTAGTCAATAAATTAATTTAATAAATGGATATCTAAAAATTATCATTGATGTCTGAAGTACTAAAATATTTTTTTAATGGATATTAAGGCCCATAAAAGAGTGAAATGTACTACTATATGCCTATAAAAATTTTAAAAAACAAATATGGATTGGAAATTAATATCTAAACCTAAAATGGGACACTACTGGTTCATCATTAATATTTATTCATCAATTTGGTTGATAAAAAATACTAACAGAATAATCAGGACATCACGTAATCCAGTAGTAGTGATGAAACCCTTATCATTCTTTGGTCATGGGATTATGTCTCATGGCCTTTTGGGGAATGATTTGTTTTCACCCCTTATAAATAGTATCCTTTTCTAAAAAAATTCAATATGATTCTTATTATTTTTCCAAAAGTATGATGGAGATTCTTGAAATAAGGTTAATCACAAAATAGACATTTAAATTTGGGTTTTGAGACAACCTCAAATAAATAAATACATTATCCATTTATATTCACATATAACCTTACTTGGTCAAAGGATTAATATATATAAGAAGGAATTTCCAAAAACCAAAAACCATAGTGTGATCATCAATTATCATATTAGAAAAACCATATAATCATCTTTATGGTGTCTAAATCATGAGACATTGTTTTTTATTCATGAAGCCTCATTTTTAACCTATATCATTAATTTTAAATATATAATATATTCCTTAAAATGGGTTTTAATGAAGATTTGTATTATCAAAAGTGTATCTGCCATAATATCAATCTAGGTGAAATGCATGGCCCATTATACTATACCTGGTTTCAACGAGTTATGGCTGACACACCTTGTAATAGTTTTTACCCCTAGCTACATCCATTCCAAAACCACATCCATATATAGTATCCTAAAAGAGTTGTATTTATGGGAAAAACCTCATAATATCTACCATAAAAAAGTTATACAATTTTCCTCTATACATATCCTAAATTACTTCCTTAAGTGTATGCTATCTAATCTATGTCTTCCTAAATATAGTTCCCATTTTTTCTACTAATCTTTCTGTGATACCAACTAAAGTAACATGACAGTAGAAATCCCAAATCAAGTGTCTTGTTTACACTACGTTGGCATAAGATACCAGTAAATTACATTCTTAAGGATTGAATAGTTTAGTATTCTTCATTAATGAGATACATACATGAGTTTTTATTAAAAATCGATACACTTATTAAAAAATAATTATTTTTTTATGATAAAAACATTATTCCTTCTTGTTTATCCTTGCATATCATTCATATCACACCTTAGTGAATCATGGGGAAAATAAATAAAGTAAGGGGGATCGCAAATTCTCAGTAATGGTAAAGTATAGTGGAAGAAATAATGAATCAATTAGAATAATAAAATTGTATGGTAAATAACTAAAAAAACATTCCATGATATCAATAAATTGATAATGATATGTATAATCAATATAGAAGGATAAATAAATCAAAACAAATTCCCGTTAAATGACTACATAAGTAAAAAATAAATATGGAATGGTAATAAAATGCAAACATATTCCATTTTATTAATTAACTATGAGTGAAATTAATATGTATATACATCGAGGCAATATATAATGGATAAATAATAAATGGGTTTAAATAAGCGAAATGTTAGTTATGGTACATCATGTTTGAGTAACATAAAATCCTATTCCATAGAAAGCTATCATAAAAAGATTTAAAAATTATGTTAGATACCTATTTTATTTGAATGACTAATTTGTCTGATTAGATCCAATTTATAGATCAAGGTGCTATATAAATTCTAGGCCCCACCTATCATTGACAGTAAAAAAACATTTTTTATATCAAATAATAGAAATAAGTAATGATCCTTATCAAATATTCATGTTGAATAAATAATAATGATTTACCAATAGTTCACTAAATAATAAAAAAATTAAAAAAATTAAATACTATATATAAAATGGTATAAATTTAAGGCAACATTAATATCATTGATAAATTGTAAGAATAATTAGGGGAAATTCAATGTACAATGATCATATGAAATTTAAGATTTCTAGGGGACTAACAATGGAATCAATGAAGATAATTTCAATACTATCCTTGTTCCCATATATAAAAAACCACCCTTATAAAGAACAATAGTGTTATCAATTCAGAATACACCATGTTCAGTAAAAATAAAAAAAATTATTGATTAATAGTAATACTATAAAAATATCTTTTAAAAACAATTTTTTTATGAAACTATACTTTTTATTTTGAATAAAATTTTGGAAAAATTTTGTTTGAAAATAAATTTTGAAAACATTTTCTATAAAAATAGTCCTTATAAATTGAAAATATGTTTCATTAAAATTACAGTCGTTAAATACACACATTCCATAAAAGGTAAAAACAACATTCCTTTTTTCAAATTAAAATTGTTCGAAAAATTCCTTGTCTGGAAAGTGACTATAATATTCTTTTAAAGTTTTTTTTGAAAGAATAAAAGGAGTAGAAATGTAAATAAAAATAATTTTTTAATGTTTAAATCATTTTTAAATCCTTTTTTTAGAACATTGTTTTTTTGAGAAAATAGGTTTTACAACTAAAGAGAGAAATGATGTCGAGTTTTTTAAGTACATATACTAAATCATTTTAAGTTCCAAAGAGTGTGAAAATTGTATTATTACATGATTAAGGTCATGAATATAAATAACAGATGAAAGTTAATGGACTTATTAGAAACTGATAAAATAATTTTTGCTAATGTAAATTTTAGTGTAAATAACCTCGACCGTAATGAGATTGTAAAGTAAAACATTGAAAAATTTATAACATTGACGTGATCATCAATCAACGTGTAGATTATGTTTATCTGCATTAAATCCACATTAATAATTGGAACCTCATTAGTATATATTAAATTTAATTGTAAAAATAATCATAGATTATTGAGGATAATGAGTATGTAATATAATGCAAGGAAAGAAAATGGGGTTATGAAATTATTTTTGAATTGGTATCTATTAACTCAATTCACATTAAAAGAAATAATTAAAATTGAAACTCAAAATACAATGAAGAATAAATGAATCATGATAATAAATTTCAAAGATGATGTATTTTAAAAAATATAATAAAATAGTTTTACAAAAAGGATTTATGCCTCAATGTATGGAAATACCACTTGAATAACCTTAAAATCATTTATGAGGAATATAATCTTTAAAATTCCAAATTTTCCCATACCTCATTGACATATTTGTTTCATAATACACACAAATGAATAAATTCTAATGAAACAAAAAAATTCCATGAAGATTAAATTATTCATTATCTAATATATCCCAAATAGGTAGTAGGTACATCACCCAAAAGATGCAAGTCTTGAATATGAAAATTTTCTCTTATATTTTAAAAGTGAGATAAAAATCAATTACTACGTGTTTCCATTCAGGTGAATATACCTTAATCACATATATAATGTTATAAATTATGACACTAGAACATACTAGAAACATAAGAATATTTATAATATCACTTATTATCTTCTTATAATAACTTATTATAAGTTTGCTTATAATCATTCATTATGTTCAAAATTTTAGGGGTTAATTTCTAAGTTTTTCAAGTATGTTTTAACTTTTTCTTTTTGTTCCTACTACATAGATAATAATTTCATTATCTTAATAATTGAAAACAACAAATATATATCATATATATTCATTATATATGTATTGATAAAAATCTATAATTTTTGGAGATAATAAATGAAAGGCATCATTCATGGAGATGGTAGACCATACGTACTCTAAAACACTACTTTCATTTATCATCCATATTAAAATAATGAATGGTAAATGGTTTATAATTATATTATAATTCTGTAATGATATTTATTTCATTTATTTCACATATTTGTTCTCAAAAAATATCCATTGTATATTCCATTTATAGCATGAACATAACACATTTCTTTGAGGAGGCGGTAGTCCCCATTTCCACAAACGATGTTATCATATTTAAAGAAAATGAAAATTAAGAATGTATGAGTTATATAAGAATTAAATAAAAATAAAAATATTATAGATATCATATAATATATATATATATATATTGTTTTGATATCATTATTCCAATCCATTAGAGGTGGTAATAGAAAAACGAATTATATCGTTTTGTAAGGAGTTAGATTACCGTACAAATAAATGGTAAGTTTGTTTCCCATTAGATTGATATGTGAATGAGGGTATTTAGAAAAATTACCCTTAAAATATCACTATAATTATTAGAATGATTTTATTATATAATAATGTAATAAATATATTTTAAGGGGGGAGAATGAAAATTAAACAAAAGAGATTGTGGAAGGATGTTTTCTCTTATACGGGTAACTCCTTTTGTATTTCACCAAAGAAATTATTCTGATGGATTTATGCCCACAAAGAAGATTATAGGAGTAGTGGAGGGATATTTAGGATATATTTGGGGATATATTGGCAGAGAAATAGTTTCTTTATATTTCTACGAAAGTGGGAGTGTTAAGTATCTTTTTAAAAGTGGAAGAGGTGTTGCACTCTGGTAGATTTTTGGAAATAGAATTCCACCCATGTTTTTCTAATGAAATGTAAATAAACTAATAGTCCCAAGTAGATAAAATTAAAAATAGGGTATAAATATTTCTATAAAATGGTTTTTTGAAAATTTCTATGTCATTTTGGCCCTTAAGTTTAAGCTTCCATCCCTTATTATGCTAATTTTTCTCTTAATTGATGTAATAAATTTTAATCACATTCACTAATATTTTTTTGTAAAAAAATAAATTGACCTTATTAAGAATTATAAATTCATATGATTCCAAATATTTAATCCATTTTTACAAATTCTATTCATATAATCAGCATAAATTAATTAAAATTTAATCCCATAGAATAGACGATAGTGATGGTTTTAAAGAGAAAACGTTCAAAAGTTTCCTATGTGTTTATATAAAATATAAAAGATAAATCATTTACAAATCAAAAATTATCTTAAAAGATATAAAATTAATATAAATAATTTTTTGAAAAAAATGAAAAATCTGATTTAACATTATAAATAAATTTGAAAAAAAAAATTGAATTAAAAATATGTATTTTTCGATTTTCATAAAAAAATAAAACATCATAGAAAAATAAAAAAATTTTATCCTAAAATAATTTTTATGTTACTATTTTAAATAATAATTTTTTTACGTATAAATTAAACAAAAGAGATAAAAATTGGATTCAAAATTGGTTCACCATTATAAGGAGGTAAAACTACCTTTATAAAAATATTCGTTTTATGCATAAAATTGGGATTATTCATTATGTATTACTATAAAAAATTGGATGAATATAAAAAATATTTGACTGAATATATAATATATTTTAATTACATATCACTAAATAATTGTAACTAATTTAAATTATTTTGGTAAAACAACTTTGTGAGCATATAAATAAATTTTCAAAAACATATTCCCTTTATATTCAATTGGTTATTATATTCAATTTTAATTAATTTGTTACTAATGTATTAATTTTACTTTTTTGTACATGTATATTTTCATATTTTATTTAATCATATTAATAAATATTAATTTAATGGCTAGGTTATTTCTTATTATATTAAAAAATAATATTTTAATAATATATTATTTTTTAGTAAAAATCTATCTAGGGTGTAACACAGGCTACCTCATTATTTCATGAATTTTAAGCTATATAATAGATTTAATTTAGATAAACATGTAACTATATTTAATTGTTTTAGAATATTATATTCCATATGTGAATGGTTTTGTGTTTCAAACACGTTATCGAATACGATGTTCTTATTTTAGTGGTTTGGGGCATCACAATAATAATTACCAAAATTGGATCCTATAATGGATAAGGTCTAAATATGGAAATCCAATGGGTGATTTAAATGTTTTTAAGGCAAGTTTACCATTATATTTAGTTTTAGACACATGGTAAATCATATTTTTATATTAATCAATATGATTAATTTTAATATTTTTCACTGATAACTTTGGTTAGAAATTTAGTTGAAATTTTCAAACATTATAAATTATTCTCATTCCTAATATGGAATCCATTTTTTTAAATTCAATTCAGAAAAATTGAAAAATTAATTTTAATATTAATCCTGTAGTTTCTATGTGACAATGATTTTTTAAAGAGAGTACCTTTTGAGATGAATAGGGTTCTATATTAACTCTATGAATAAATATAAATATTCTATAAAAATAAAATAATATTTACATATATATAGTATATAAAATTAATTTAAAACATTCTTCTCTAGGGATTATTTTATTTAATTAAAAATGTTAAACATTATGCATTTTAAAATAGTTTTTCAAAAACCCCATCTTTAAACCCATAAATAAACATATATTAAAAAATAATATACAGTTCATTAAAAATTAATTAAAGTGAATAAATATAAATAAATATTATATAATTTAATTATAAACAATTTAAAAACATTTGTATTCTTCTAAATTACCTAAAATATTTAAAATAAATTCCTATTTATAAAAATCATGTTTTTTCACTATTCACATAAAAATCTATGTTTTCCAAAAAATACATAAATATTACTCAAAGTAAATTTTGATATTAAGATTTAAAAATTCATATTCATCTTATAAATTCAAATTTCTAATGTTTTTAAATTTCTCTTTTAAATAATATCGTATAAAATAGTTTTTATTTAAAACATTTTTCTTTTTGATTAAAAATTACTCAATGTTATTATAACAGATATAAATAAATAATACATATTAATAAATATTAAAATTATTTATTATATCATCACCGAGTTTAAAAAAAATCCATATGGAATATTTTATTTTTGTGACTATAGGGCTATTAATAAACACCTTGGACATTAGAAGGGATATATAGATAAATTGTAAAAAATATATATTTTTAAAAACATTAGGAATTTTATTTGTAAAGGGGAGTAATAACATAAAGTAGTAGACGTATTACTTATAAGTCTCACTGGACAATGATTGTAAAGGATAGATCATCTCTAGGTTTTTCAACAAACCATGCCTCAGATGAACATTAATAAGTGTAGATTTATAAAACGCATCTGCAAGACAAGTATTTGTTCATGGAAATCAATATCATATCGATAATGGTTTAATCACCAACCATTAAATCCAAAAATACCTATTTAACATTTTTGGTATTATGAATAGGTTGTGATAATTTTTTATGTAGATTTTAGGATGATATAAACATGTCATTATTAATATAATAAATGATATTTTATCATTATTATATATATTCAATACATTTTTAATATTAAGAAAAATTATTTTTTTATAATGTATTTTATAGGATAAAAATATTTTTATTAATATAAATTTATTTATAATACTCACTGAATTTTTATTAAATAAATAATAAATTTTAATGAATTGTAAATATTATAATTCACTACTAAAATGAGATATTTTTAAAAGAATTTTTTTAGGTGTGTAGTTTATTTTTATATTAATAGATTAAATTAATCACAAATAGATAATAATTTCCTTAAAAGTGTTGATAATATATAAAATAAAATTAATTAAAATTACTAAAATGTCTATTAAATGGAAACAAATAATAATAAATCCATTTTATGATTAAAATCACATTTTTTCAAACAATATTTTTTTTACATTTTATGACTTATTATATGAAAATTACTTTATAAAAACTATAAAAATTTAATATAATGAATTTTTTTCATATTTAAAATTATCATTACCGTATTAGATAATTTTTTAAATTTCATTTTCACGGTAAAAAATATGTTATCGAGGTAAAATATCAAGTTACTACAATAAAGGTAAAAATAAGGAATATGGGGGTAAATATTTTAGAGAGTCCAAAAAATAACAAAACAAATTATTTATAAATGTTTTCATTAGGTAATAATTGACTTCCCATGATACTTTTTCCATTATTTTCCACTTTGATTTCATTTTCCAAGAAGAATTTTATTCTTTATTCTTAAAATAATGTATATCTGCAAAAAAACACCTATAAAAAGAAAAATATTATACCCACCTCAAAGAAAGAATTTCAATTAGTCTCAACTTGAATAAATAAATTGTTTTCCTTAACAATATTCTCTCATTTTTTGGGACATCTAGTATCTAAAATGATTCATATTGAAGAGTCATTTTAATTGAAGGTTCAAGTATCCATCACATGTATTATAAACTCACTAATAAATTGTTAAATATCTTTTAAACCACCTTTTATCTAATATAACTCTTGATTTTATAAAAATTATTTAAAAAAAACATTTTTTTCTTAATTTTTTTGTTATATCTATATAATTATGTGTTTTTATTCATCTATTCATTACAAAAATTTATTCTTTGGGTCAATTCTAAAACCTAAGTAAAAAATGATATAAAAAATCAAAAATGATAAATAATATATAAATAAAACTGATTTGATATAATAATGTTTAATCTAATATGTTTTAATAATTAATTCATGGTAATATATATAATTATATTTATTAATGAAATCAATGATTTTTATTGTATCAAAATTCCATAAAAAGTATAATTTAAATTATCTTTATGAGCCATAATATTAAATTCCATTATATGACCATTTAAATTCATAAATATATAAAATATACCTATATTAACATCGTGAACATAATCTAGGGGATTAATATATAGTACAATATAATAATGTGTAGTAGTTATACCAAAATTGTCCTAGATGAAACGATACAGTTGACACCCAAATAATAACATTGTGAAGGGAATTATTAATAAATTGGAAAAAAAATAATTTAATGGTATAAAGTATAATCGATATAAATATGGTCATGATATAGATGAATAATGAGACTAAATTGAGTAACCTTATTTTGAATCTTGTACTAATAATAAGGAATCCATGGTATGGGGTTTTATCTCAATTTTTTCCATTGAGACTTGTTTCAAATTTTGTACTTATTTTCATTTATATGGTTCAAAACTTCCCTATTTACATTTATAATCATCATAAATTTTTAATCAATAGAATTTAAATGTTTTCATGATGTTGAGTCCTTCATATTATTTTTTTTAAATTATTACTAAAGCTTTAAGGTTTTTTGTTAAATAAATTTACCATCATTGATTTATAATCATTATCTAATACATTCTTAATGATAAAGTTTTCCATCCATACACTTTAGTTTTATTTAATAATTTTATTCTGATTATATTCATGTTATTCCAATTTATTTTCAATTCTCGCTATTTTATATATTATTCACTAAAAATGTATGTGTTTTATTTTAATAAAAATATTTCATTGGGTTATAATCATTTTTCATTGACTATGTTCTTATTATTGTTTTATATTATTGTATTTTTTATTTCAGAATGTATTTCTCTCTAAATTTGGTTAAATCACATTTACCCTTTGAAATATGTTTTTTGATGGATTTATTTCTTCATAAAAATATATTATTGTGAATAATAATTAACACAATATCTATTAACCCGTTCTCATCCATGTTCATATTTTTTCATACTACTGTTGTCTTCTTATATTATTATGAAATCCAATGTTTATATATATTCATTAAAATTCATATTTGTAGTGATATATTTAAAAAATTAAAAATTTTAACTTTTTTCATCATTGTGGGGTTTCTCAATGGATTCTTAATACAATTTAAAATAAGGTTGTTTTCACATTCAAAGGGTTAAAATGATATGATTTATGGTTTATCTAATGTGACAAGCTTTATTATGGTTTAATATTATATATAAGGTTAGTTTCATATATCTATTTAATGAATTAAAAAATATTTTCTATATCCTGAGTGGATTTTCAGATTTTAGTTGCAATGTTGGATACACCATGAGATGAATGAAGTAATTTATGATGCATCTAGTTATAGGATTTAGGTAGTGATGCCTCATATACAACGTTATGATATTCTTGGTACTTTATCATGAAATATTTTATGATATCTATAACACAATTTATTCCACTTTATTATGTTATATTTCCATGGTTTATGATTTTTTTCGCATGATTACATATCATGGAATATATGTTATAATTACTTGAAGATCCTTCTATAGTCGTATGATCCAATTCCCTGATCTAGGGGTTTCTCTCTTATTTTATGATTTTTTCTTATGATCTTGTAGTTTTTTTAAAATTAATACTTATCTCATGATCATTATATCTCACATTATTATAGACCAACCCTTTTATTGGTCATTTATAATTGTTTCCCTTAATTGTCTGTTGATCTCCCTCCTTCTTCTAATACCCTTTTACCTAGTGAATTTAATATAGGAAAATGTTTACAAAGGTTTAATGAGTTGAAATTTTATTCGGAGGTCTGTGTCTCGTCCTCGAAGGTTATACCCAAGGATGAAGGCCTTTCCCTGGACTTCCTGGCACCGGCCTTTGCCGAGGCGGAGGTGTTCCTGAAATGGACGATGGTTGCACGCTTTAGATCTGAAAAGCTGACTTTAGCGGTGTTCGAGCATTTTGTCCTCTCATGGGGTCTCCAATCCCATGTTCAGATCTTGGATTTTCACAGGTTCTCTTTCTACCTTGTTATGTCCTCGGAAATATATTTCTTTCATGTCTGGTGTAGGGTCCCTCGAGCCTTTGTTCGATGGTGGTTCAGCCTCTCTCGGTGGACGATGGATGCTCACGAGGGAAATGAGAACCACCTTGTAGCCATGTGGATTCATCTCGTGGGTCTCCCTGTTCCCTTCCAGAATGAAGGTTTTCTAAAGGCGATCGGTGATGATCTAGGTTGTTTTCTATGATCTGATGTTAGAACCTCTACGGGGTGGATGTTTCGTTGGCACGTATTTGTGTGGAGATGAACACTTCTCTTACTCCACCAAGCAAGTTATTTCTTAGTGTGCAGGGCGTGATTTCTTGGAACGAGGAGATTATCTACCCTGTGTTACCCTGTTTCTGTTCTCATTACCTCCTCCAGGGGCACTCCATCAAGGTTTGTCATCAAAAGTGGCAATGAGATGGGTATTGACCTCCTAAGGTCTTGTCCTACAGAGGTAGGTTGCCGGTCTCACCCATCCTCTCTTCCTCTGAGGATCTACTGCAGGAACCCCTGGTTCCTATGGATATCCCTGTGAAGGAACTCCTCTCTCCGGTTTTGGATCCAGTTATTCCCTCAGGTTCTTTTCTCTATGAAGGTTTTCTGCAGCGCATGGCGATGAATCCTTTTGTGCCAAAAGGTGACACCAACCTTCAGGGGGGTTATTCCCTTGCCCCCTCATCTTTCTCTTTTGCTGATGAATGTTCTCTTGGAAGCATGTTTGTACAGGTTATGGCCCTTCTCTTCAGATCATCTAGCTCTGCCGCACCCGACTTCTGGTTTGCTGGTTATCGATCCAAAACCATGGAGTGCTTCTTCTGGTATGAATCTACACAGCCTGGATGTTTGTCCTAGGCCAGCCCCATCTGGCATGTGCCAGGAGATGCAGTTTGTTCCCCAGTTTCCTTTCCACTCTGCTTCAGAGAGCACTCCCCTCATATTCTCAAGGATAGAATCTCTCCGAATAAATGTTCTGCAGTGTTTTTTCCTCCCCCTGGAAGAATAGTGAATGTTAGGGAGGGTGTGTGCACTCACTCTCAAGAAAGGAATTGTAAGAAGGGATTGATCTCCCTTGTCAAGGAGTTTATTAGATCTGGATCCAATTCTGGAGCTTTGTCCTTCCAATGAATGCTAATATCATCTAAAATTCCTATGGCCTTGGGTCCCGGGTTAAATCTGATTTTGTCTCCTCTGTCTTAAGAAAACATAAAGTTGATGTTGTGGCCATCATTAATCCCAAGCTCTCATCTGCCAGAATTCAAGATTTCTCTTGGAAGTTTAAGCTGCATGGCTTTTTGCATGGTGGATCTTCCAACAGCCATATATGGATTTTCTGGAATAAGATAATCCTCGTGGAGATCATCCAAATAAGTGACCAATTCATCACTACTAAAGTGAGTAACATGCATCTTTTATACTTCATGACCGTGGTGTATGGGAGCTGTGATCCCCACCAATGGACCATGCTTTGGAGTGATCTTAATGCCTTTATCCTGGGCAATTAGCCTTGGTTTATCAGTGGGGATTTTAATATTATTGCTAACCCTGAGGAAAATAAAGTTTGTGGGCCTTTTAAGAGGAGGACCAGTAGAGAGTTTACACAGTTCATGGTCGGGAGAGGCCTCATTGATTTGGGGTTCTCCGGCGATTTCTTCACATGGTACAATAAACGACGGGGTCTAAATCGTTCTTGGAGTAGATTGGACTGATGTCTGGACAATATGGAGGTTATCTCTATGTTCTCCAATATTAAAGTGAGGCATCTTGTTCTCGGTATTTATGACCACTCCCCCCTACTGGTCTCCTTTTCGCCTGAGCTGGATCATCGAGATAGGTTCCATTTCCTCCATCAATGGGTCAGTAAACCAGGATACATGGATGTGGTTGCTGGTATTTGGAATTATCCTGGCCAAAGTCGCCCGTGGGTCTCCCTCCATGATAAGCTGTGCCATCTCAAACCTAGACTTCAGTTGTGGGGAAAATATTTTGTAACTCCCCGACCCTAGTTACCCAGAGTCGGTGCATTATTACATAACATTGGCATGATCACAAGAAAGATCAAATCTCGAAAGACCGATTGGTTTAGTAGCCTTGGAAACACTAGATTTATTCATAAGTTTTACATTACATCATAAAATGAAAAACTACTACAACAACATAATGTCTCCACAGACCACACTATTATCCCCTCATAATATCCCTTCAGGTCATTCATAATTTACTTCTTCACTTCCTGGGAAAAATAAAACACGGAAAAGGGGTGAGCTCAAATGCCCAGTAAGGATAACAATATAGCAGAATCTTTCATAAATAAGAATAATCATTTAAGGCAATGTATAACTAAAACAAAAGCCTTTCAAACTTTAACTTTCAACATTGTATGGCATAAATAAAATGAAATAATGCCATTTACTCATTCACATGGATATTCTACTAATCGAATAATCACATGAAAAATCACTAACCACTTTCATAATGTTGGAATGCATAATGCTGAACTTTAATTTCTTTGTCAAGGCCTCGTCCCAAGACCTTGGGGAAAACTGTAACCGGAACCCAACCCGGAGTGCCTCTAATAACCGGACACCAACCCGGAGTGCCTCTAATAACCGGACACCAACCCGGAGTTCCTCTAATAACCGGAGACCAAACCTGAGGGCTTACTTTTACCAGTCCCTAACCTGGAGGGCTTACTTTTACCAGTCCCCAACCTGGAGGGCTTACTTTAACCAGTCCCCAACCTGGAACATACTTGTCCAACACATTCATATGAAGTAAAGGTTGAAATATAACTTAAACATTCGGATTAAAAACAACTTATGAAATGTCAATACTTTAAACAAAAACCATGAGTGACATAATAATAACTTATCCACAATCAAAAATATCACAAAACCATCAATAAAATATGGATGTTTTGTATCATAATAAATCATCTTCAAATACGCTTAAAATCCATCAAAGGATGTTGACATAGATGAAATCAAAACTATTTGAGAGAAATATCTCCTTTTTTTAAATCATTTAAAAGTCACAAATTTATAAAGGAAGTAATTAAAAAGAGATTTTTGAATCAATGTGTCCCATACCACTTTGAATCTTTTGAAAGGAATTAAAATTTTTAAAAACATTCATGTCGATATAAATAAATCCTTAAAAACCATTTTGAATACATGGACATTAATTAAAAAGATTTAGAAAGATAAATCTTTAAAACATTTGAAATTCTGATTTTGATAAAGATTACCTTTCTGAAATACTTAAAATATTCATTTTGAAATCATTTAAAAGTCACATAATTATAAAATAAAACATTTACTTTGAAAATATCCTTTTAAGCTTGTAAGGGAAGCTTTGATGATTTTATAACATCGGTAAATAGCCGCACCTGTCGTATAAGTTTAAAAAAACATTCTTACCTTAAATTTGTCGAAAGGTAAAAAGTGCCTTGTTTGGAAAATGATGGAAATATTCCTTTAAAAACACATAAGGGTATAAATTACTTTAACCCATATTCTATGTAAATAGTAAAAATGTTTTGAAATACATTTCAAAGAAACATGGATTTGGATGATAAAGAAATCCCAGTAGATTATTACGTATAAACAACCTCGAATAATGAAGAGATTGCGAAATAAACCCTTACCTTGCACTTTTACTTGGATGGGGTAGGTTAACCTCCTGTATAATGGTGAAATAATTGTTATTAAATTATTCAATAATCATATACATTAATATGATATCATATATGATCTTTTAGCATTGCTTTGTTAATAATATCTTAGAATTATCATCGTTTCGGGTGTTAACTTACTCGTTTTCATTTATATGTTTTGTTATGTAAGACATGTTTGTAATGGATAGGTTGTATCTTATTCATATCCAGAATAATATCAAGTCCTTAAACATCATTTTTAAATCATCAAATGATAATTATACTTTAATGGATACGATGGAGAATGAATCTCATCGCATTCGTGGAGACGGTAGTCCGTACGTACGCACGTGCGACAATATCATTCTTTTGATATTAAAATAATATATAAATGGATGGTATATCATATATACAGAATAATTAACATGTTATATTTATTATTTACATGAGTTACACATCATTATTATACCCATCCAAATAATAATATATTGAATAACAATTACACCACGACGTGGAGACGGTAAGTCGTACGTACGCACGTATGGTGACATGTTATTCAAAGGGTGGATAGAATAATGAATATGGTTGTACAATATTTATAATAACATCCCAGTATATATAATATTTTGGAGTTATTATTTTAGAATGGTAATAACAAATAAAGAAGAAGTGGAAGAAGAAAGGAACTTGAAAAGGGGTGGTGAAAACATTACCTCTTCTTCAGGTTCTTCCTTTTGATTTGATCAAAAGGGCTCTTAGGTTGGCTTTCTGATCAAACTATAGACTCTAGGTTGTAGTGAGGGATGTTGGGAGAGTATTTGGGCAGTGTTTCGCCGAACCAAAAGGCTTTGAAGGTGTGAAGAAAAGAGAATGAGGAGTGCTCTTTTATAAGAGGGGTGAGGGGCACCTTTGGAAAAACTAGAAATATTAATTTATAATAAATTCATATTCGGTTTCTAATGGATCCAAAGATGATTATTTAAATTTTAAGGTGGTTATAGGCCGAAAACAACTCAACCAAAAGAATTTATACAGGTTTGGGTACTTATATTAACCTTATCTTTAAGTATTAACTCTAAGTTAATTAGTTTCACTTTTACAATGTCTCTTTGTATTTTAATATAATATGGTTAATAAACTTACTATATACATCCAAGCAACCCCCAAGTGGTCCATTAATGATGAACCTATCATGATATAAGTCTCTTGGCCGAACATTAGATTTTTAGGAATTTAATATCAATTAATAATATAATATTTTTTTAAGAACTCTTTTATGTTAATTTTGACACTATTCAATAGTTGATTTTTGTGAAACTCATAACAGATTGAATACTTCGAAAAAAGTCAATTAAATCAATCCTAATATATCATATTATCCTATAAAATTAGATTAATTCATTAAAAGTTTCATATTATATTTATTTGGGTATTTATAATATCAACTATTTTAATTTTTCACTATTATAGTTGTTACTACATCATCATTGTGACATAAATAAATTGGATTTTTCAATGTCTAAAAATTATAAATAAAATATCATTATGTAGGAAATACTTTTATCTTTCTAATGAATATTTATAATATAAAATACAAAATATATAACCCTATGTAAAAATTGTTTTTCTAAAAGATATATGCTTGTGTCATTTTTGTATTCATTTTAACTTAATTAAAATAAAGTGTCTCTATCACCTACAAGTGGCACCATAGGGTCCCAAAATCGACCCAAAGATGCCTATGGTCGAACTTGTATCATCCAATAAGGCTAGGACACGTTTTAGGGTAATTTATTATTATTATAATATTATTTTTTTAACCCTTATTTACCGGATTTACCCTTAACCATGATAAATAAAATATTTACCACAGTAATTATTCAAAATGTCTAAAAATAATGGTTACCTATTTACACAATTTTGACATCCTGATTCTAAATATGGAATCAATTTTTCTAAATTCAAAACACATAAGTGGAATAAATTAATTTAAAATTAATTCCCGCTGCCAAAACAAAAAGCGTGTTTTTAAGAGATAATAACTATCAAAAGATTGACACATGTTTATGTTTGGTTTAATTGTAAAATTATGTCCAATGACCAACATTATATTAAATGGAAAAAATATATTCTAAATATACATTAAAACCACTCAAATTCATAATTTATCACTCTTAATTATTTTGATTAAAAAAGTTGTTTTTAAATAAAATTTAGTAATTTTCACTATTCATAAAAATATGAAAGTTATCCGAAAAGTACCAAAATTTCACCTTAGGGTAAATTCGACACTAAGAATCCAAAAATGAAGTCAATTTTGAAATATAAAATATATATAATTTCAAAAAGTAGGTATTACTATTCATAACGGCTAGTTTGATCGGTTGTGGTGTGTGTTAAAACTCGAAGTTGCGTACAACACACGCTACTGTATTATTCAAAGGAAAGCGTACCGTGGAAGCTTGGGATGTTTCATTTTAAATTTTCTTGATGTCCCCAGTTAGTCAAAAAGTTTAAAATATTGTATTTAAAAAAGGTTCACTATTAAAAGTTGATAAAAGTGCAATACTGAAAATGAATTTGTTCTTGCATTATATCTAAGAAACTCATAATATGGATTCTAAAATTATAAGGATTATATAAAGTTTAAAATTTAGTTACTACTATTCATAACCTCTTTTGAATGGCTTTTTTGTAAGTCATGGTGTGATTGAACTCGGTGTTGCGTGTAGTGCAAGTTATTGAATTATTTTGAAGAAATAACACACTATGAAATCTTGGGGTGTTACATTCTCCCCTCCTTCAATAAATTGTGTCCTCGCAATTTGAAATTGTTGTTCGAAAATAAAATGTTGAAAATAGAAAATATATTTGTGGGAAAACCCACTTCAGAAATTGGGTAACTAAAATTTAGTCTTAATATGAGGAAAATTGAAATGAAAGGATTATCACCAAATTATGATCTTGATTAGGAGAACATTGGTGGAAATTAGAGACATATAATTGGAGGAAAAACGTAAATATTTATAGGTAGTGATTAAGGTCATCAATCACAAACAAGTATAAAATTGAGGTCCTTAAACTCATCAATCCATGATGATTTGAAATACCATCGGTTCAACAAAACATAGTGTATTGGGATAACCCAATTTTGACGTTTCAAAATATCTTAGTTGAAATCCCACATCGAAAAAATTAATTAATGAGGCCTCTATTTAAAATAAAGAGTGGAAAGTATTAAGATTACCAAAAATAACACATACCAGGGTTCCATGTAGGAAAATATGGATATGGAAGAGAAATCTAACCATCAATTATTAGATGGAGAGTGGTAGAGAACATGGCTATGAAAAGGCCAACAATCCCAAAACCATAAATTAGTGATGATTTAAGGTACCATCTAGGACAAAATTTATGTTCTAAGTTCCTTTTATTAATATTGAGGAATTTATTTATGAGATTGTCTAAGATCATAAGGAGATATACTTGATTTATAATTAGAGTTGTATCCATTAATAAATTTCTACCACAAACTCATCTTTCACTCTAAAAGATTATAGAACGTAATTTTTTTTTCTATTTATACTATTCGTACAGGGTTCCAAAATAAATGACTTTATAATTCATCTACCAGATCTTTTAAAAAAAACTACATTATTTAATCCAGGAAATCTCGTGGGCCAGTGGTAGGTGATACACCCTTGTCGCCCTTCAGTTGCGGGTTCAAGTCTCGCAGCCTTGCCGGACGTGACAGGTTTCCGCCTAACCTCTAGGTTGTCCTTTTATGGCAATCCAAAATAATCCAAACTAGAACTATCCAAAATACTTCTGTCCAAACTCACAGTCCAACATTTATAAGGAAGGTAAACATAATGTAGATCCTTTTTACCACGTAATAGCATATGAATACCTTCATCATGTATTCTTTTAATACACTGAAACATCCTTAATTACCATATTCCTTATTGATTACATGCATGCTCCCTTATTCCATATAGAATGCTTGATATACATCATCAATCCAAAAATGTTTTAAACCCCAACAATGATGGAATATACAAATCATTAATCAGTTCCAAGGTAGTCAAGAATATCCAATATAATTTTTTCAAAACAATAATGTATTATTCCAAAATCACTACCTCGGTATCAGAACTATATTATGGTTTATCATTCTCTCAACCATATATTTTCCAAAAAATTATCCTACTATTGAGTCACTTTTCCTTGTTCCACACAATCTCAAGTCCTTAATGAAATAGTACTACAGTACAATCCTTATATACTCCATAATTATTATAACAAGTACATTGTTGATACAACACTCAGTTGACATAATCAACATAAGAGCTCTAATCATTCCTCTTCATCTGTGGTAGTATCATAACATGAGTATTATCCAATAGAATCATTTGCGGCATAGTATGATGAATGGGACATAGGTTCGCGTAGTGTCCAAACTCCTTGCAAATGAAGCATTGTACATTTGAAACCATTTACTTACCCTTGCAGTCACGTACTTTGTGCCCTTTTCCTCCACACTTATAACAAACTCCAATTCCTTTCAGGCAAGTTCTAGGATGGTTCTTTCCACAGTTACCACATATGGGAAAATTCTTCTTTTCCCTCTTCCCTTTATCCATCTTTCTCTCTTCCATCCTTTTCTTCTCTTGCTTCCCTTCAAATCCATAGGTCTCAGTAAACTCTTTACTTATCTTATCAACACATGATATTATTTCTTCATATAATGATAATACATGAGAGACTATTTCTCTTTTAAATTATGGCCTAATACAATGAAATATATGATCCTTTTTTCTCTTTGTATCATGTGCATTGCTGGAGTTCTCATTCTGTCTACTAGGCGCCATTTCTAAACAATGGCATACACTAGATTAGTTTATGAATAACAATACATAATCCCAAACTTGTGAAACACATAACATAAATTAAATAGTTTATGGATATAATCCATAATCATAAAAATGTCTCTTTTGAGGAAGTATATACTCATAAACCCTTCATAATTATTTGTAAAGAAAATGAGAGTTATCCTAAGCATATCCCCCGGGAGTGTCGTAACCAAGAGTGCAGCAAGGCCCGTTGTCGTGCACCAGTTCCCGTTCGAGTCTAGCTCAAAGCTGTGTTTTCGTGTTTTACCCCTATGTACATCTGTGCCAGAGCTGCCTCTACCTGCTCGTATCCAGACAGGGATGTATTGCTTGGAAAACTCACAAAATCTCTACAATACCAAAATTCTACGAAGTTCTTCTATACTAATCCTCAAAATTCATCTTAAATCTATGTGCTCTAATCAGAGTTTATCTAAATCTAGCTTCCAAGGTTTGTACTAAACTTCCTTTGATACCAACTGTAACGCCCCAACCCTAGTTACCCAGAGTCTGTGCATTATTACATAACATTGGCATGATCACAAAAAAGATCAAATCTCGAAAGACCAATTGGTTTAGTAGCCTTGGAAACACTAGATATATTCATAAGTTTTACATTACATCATAAAATGAAAAACTACTGCAACAACATAATGTCTCCAGAGACCACACTATTATCCCTTCATAATATCCCTGCAGGTCATTCATAATTTACTTCTACACTTCCTGGGAAAAATAAAACATAGAAAAGGGGTGAGCTCAAATGCCCAGTAAGGATAACAATATAGCGGAAACTTTCATAAATAAGAATAAACATTTAAGGCAATGTATAACTAAAACAAAAGCCTTTCAAACATTATCTTTAAAAATTGTATGGCATAAATAAAATGAAATAATTCCATTTACTCATTCACATGGATATTCTACTAATCGAATAATCACATGAAAAATCACTAACCACTTTCATAATGTTGGAATGCATAATGCTGAACTTTAATTTTTTGTCAAGGCCTCGTCCCAAGTCCTTGGGGCTAACTGTAACCGGAACCCAACCCGGAGTGCCTCTAATAACCGGACACCAACCCGGAGTGCCTCTAATAACCGGACACCAACCCGGAGTTCCTCTAATAACCGGAGACCAAACCGGAGGGCTTACTTTTACCAGTCCCTAACCTGGAGGGCTTACTTTTACCAGTCCCCAAACTGGAGGGCTTACTTTAACCAGTCCCCAACCTGGAACATACTTGACCAACACATTCATATGAAGTAAAGGTTGAAATATAACATAAACATTGGGATTAAAAAAACTTATGAAATGTCAATACATTAAACAAAAACCATGAGTGACATAAGAATAACTTATCCACAATCAAAAATATCACTAAACCTTCAATAAAATATGGATGTTTTGTATCATAATAAATCAAATTAAAATAAGCTTAAAATCCATCAAAGGATGTTGACATAGATGAAATCAAAACTATTTGAGAGAAATATCTCCTTTTTTTAAATCATTTAAAAGTCACACATTTATAAAGGAAGTAATTAAAAAGAGACTTTTGAATCAAAGTGTCCCATACCACTTTGAATCTTTTGAAAGGAATTAACATTTTTAAAAACATTCATGTCCATATAAATAAATCCTTAAAAACCATTTTGAAGACATGGAAATTAATTAAAAAGATTTAGAAAGATGAATCTTTAAAACATTTGAAATTCTGATTTTGATAAAGATTACCTTTCTGAAATACTTAAAATATTCATTTTGAAATCATTTAAAAGTCACATAATTATAAAATAAAACATTTACTTTGAAAATATCCTTTTAAGCTTTTAAGGGAAGCTTTTATGATTTTATAACGTCGGTAAATAGCCGCACCCGCCGTATAAGTTTAAAAAAACATTCTTACCTTAAATTTGTCGAAAGGTAAAAAGTGCCTTGTTTGGAAAACGATGGAAATATTCCTTTAAAAACACATAAGGGTATAAATGACATTAACCCATATTCCTTTTAAATAGTAAAAATGTTTTGATATACATTTCGAAGAAGCATGGATGTGGATGATAAAGAAATCCCAGTAGATTATTACGTATAAAAAACCTCGAATAATGAAGAGGTTGCGAAATAAACCCTTACCTTGCACTTTTACTTGGATGGGGTAGGTTAACCTCCTGTATAATGGTGAAATAATTTTAATTAAATTATTCAATAATCATATACATTAATATGATATCATATATGATCTTTTAGCATTGCTTTGTTAATAATATCTTAGAATTATCGTCGTTTCGGGTGTTAACTTACTCGTTTTCATTTATATGTTTTGTTACGTAAGACATGTTTGTAATGGATAGATTGTATCTTATTCATATCCAGAATTATATCAAGTCCTTAAACATCATTTTTAAATCATCAAATGATAATTATACTTTAATGGATACGATGGAGAATGAATCTCATCGCGTTTGTGGAGACGGTAGTCCGTATGTACGCAAGAGCGATAATATCATTCTTTTGATATTAAAATAATATATAAATGGATGGTATATCATATATAAAGAATCATTAACATGTTATATTTATTATTTACATGAGTTACACATCATTATTATACCCATCCAAATAATAATATATTGAATAACAATTACACCACGACGTGGAGACGGTAAGCCGTACGTACGCACGTATGGTGACATGTTATTCAAAGGGTGGATAGAATACTGAATATGGTTGTACCATATTTATAATAACATCCCAGTATATATAAGATTCTAGAGTTATTATTTTAGAATGGTAATAACAAATAAATAAGAAGTGGAAGAAGAAAGGAACTTGAAAAGGGGTGGTGAAAACATTACCTCTTCTTCAGGTTCTTCCTTTTGATTTGATCAAAAGGGCTCTTAGGTTGGCTTTCTGATCAAACTATGGACTCTAGGTTGTAGTGAGGGATGTTGGGAGAGTATTTGGGCAGTGTTTTGCCGAACCAAAAGGCTTTGAAGGTGTGAATAAATGAGAATGAGGAGTGCCCTTTTATAAGAGGGGTGAGGGGCACCTTTGGAAAAGCTAGAAATATTAATTTATAATAAATTCATATTCGGTTTCTAATGGCTCCAAAGTTGATTATTTAAATTTTAAGGTGGGTATAGGCCGAAAACAACTCAACCAATAGAATTTAGACAGGTTTGGGAACTTATATTAACCTTATCTTTAAGTATTAACTCTATGTTAATTAGTTTCACTTTTACAATGTCTCTTTGTATTTTAATATAATATGGTTAATAAACTTACTATATACATCCAAGAGACACCCAAGTGGTCCATTAATGATGAACCTATCATGATATAAGTCTCTTGGCGGAACATTAGATTTTTAGGAATTTAATATCAATTAATAATATAATATTTGTTTGAAGAACTCTTTTATGTCAATTTTGACACTATTCAATAGTTGATTTTTGTGAAACTCATAACAGTTTGATTACTTCGAAAAAAGTCAATTAAATAAATCCTAATATATCATATTATCCTAGAAAATTAGTTTAATTCATTAAAAGTTTCATATTATATTTATTTGGGTATTTATAATATCAACTATTTTAATTTTTCACTATTATAGTTATTACTACATCATAATTGTGACATAAATAAATTGAATTATTGAATGTCTAAAAATTATAAATAAAATATCATTATGTAGGAAATCCTTTTATATTTCTAATGAATATTTATAATCTAAAATCCAACATATATAACTCTATGTAAAAATTGTTTTTCTAAAAGATATATGCTTCTGTCATTTTTGTATTCATTTTAACTTAATTAAAATAAAGTGTCTCTATCACCTACAAGTGGCACCATGGGGTCCCAAAATCGACCCAAAGATTCATATGGTCGAACTTGTATCATCCAATAAGGCTAGGACACGTTTTATGGTAATTTAGTATTATTATAATATTATTTTTTAACCCTTATTTACCGGATTTACCCTTAACCATGGTAAATAAAATATTTACCACAGTAATTATTCAAAATGTCTAAAAATAAAGGTTAACTATTTACACAATTTTGACATCCTGATTCTAAATATGGAATCCATTTTTCTAAATTCAAAACACAGAAGTGGCAGAAATTAATTTAAAATTAATTCCCGCTGCCAAAACAAAAAGCGTGTTTTTAAGAGATAATAACTATCAAAAGATTGACACTTGTTTATGTTCGGTTTAATTGTAAAATTATGTCCAATGACCAACATTATATTAAATGGTAAAAATCTATTCTAAATATACTTTAAAACCACTCAAATTCATAATTTATTACTATTAATTATTTTGATTAAAAAAGTTGTTTTTAATTAAAATTTAGTAATTTTCACTATTCATCAAAATATGAAAGTTATCCGAAAAGTACCAAAATATCACCTTAGAGTAAATTAGACACTAAGAATCCAAAAATGAAGTCAATTTTGAAATATAAAATATATATAATTTCAAAAAGTAGGTATTACTATTGATAACGGCTAGTTTGATCGGTTGTGGTGTGTGTTAAAACTCGAAGTAGCGTACAACACACGCTACTGTATTATTCAAAGGAAAGCGTACCGTGGAATCTTGGGATGTTTCATTTTAAATTTTGTTGATGTCCCCATTTAGTCAAAAAGTTTAAAATATTGTATTTAAAAAAGGTTCACTATTAAAAGTTGATAAAAGTGCAATACTGAAAATGAATTTGTTCTTGCATTATATCTAAGAAACTCATAATATGGATTCTAAAATTATAAGGATTATATAAAGTTTAAAATTTAGTTACTACTATTCATAACCTATTTTGAATGGCTTTTTTTTGGAAGTCATGGTGTGATTGAACTCGGTGTTGCGTGTAGTGCAAGTTATTGAATTCTTTTGAAGAAATAACACACTATGAAATCTTGGGGTGTTACATATTTCCTCTCGATTGATAGTGAGATCAGTGATACCATGCAGGAGGTTGAGAGGCTCAAAGCACGGTTGGAAGAGGAATGGGAGGACCCTACTTTTGAGCAGCTTTCTACCATGAAATAATAAGTTGCTGTCATGAACTTTTCCCAAGAGAATTTGGCCACGGACTCTGCGAGAATCAAATGGCTATGGGAGGGTGATAAAAATACTGGATTTTTTCATGCATGCATTAAAGAGAGGAAGGGACCTATCAAACCGAACATTCTTCTGGATGATGGCTCTTACACAGATGATAGGGATATTGTTGGAGGTATGGCTCTATCCAATTTCCAAGATCTGCTGGCTATTCCCAATAGCTTTATGCCCACTGGATATATAGGAGTTGATAATGGGATTTTTGAGGTGATTCCCCATTGTGTTTCGGACCAAGACAATAATGGGCTGAGCTCTATTCTGGGTGAAAAGGATATTCAGAATGCCATAATGAATCTTCAACCGGACAGTGCCCAAGGGCCGAATAGTTTTCTGGGCTATTTTTACAGAGAAACATGGGATGTGGTTATGGTGGATCTCATTTTGGCTATCCAGGATTTCTTCAGGTGCCATAGTTTTCTGCAGATTACATGTTCCAGCACTATGGTTCTCATTCCCAAAAATAAAAATCCCTCTTCTATCATGATTTATAGACCAATTCCTATGTGTAACTTCCCTTATAAAGTGATTTCAAGTGTTATCAATGCCAGGAATACCACACATCTTCCAAGGTGGATATCATTGGAGCAGCATGGTTTTGTGAGGGGTAGGTCCATCCAAGGCGCTATAGCTCTTACTGAAGAAATGATTAGAGATTTTAATTTTAAAACTCATGGGTCAAATGTGGCTCTCAGGTTGGACATGAACATAGAATATGATTGAGTGGAATGGGGTTTCATAATTAAGGTAATTGAATGTATGGGTTTCTATTCCTGGACTATTGACCTTGTTTACAGATGTTTCAGCTCCCCATGTATGGCGGTCTCGTTCTTGGGGAAGTCATTCAGTTTCTTCAAATCCATTTCTGGCCTAAGGCAAGGTGATCCTTTGTCCCCAAGTATTTTTATCATAACACAAGAGGTGGTCAGCCGGCTCATTCATAGTAGCATTAGTAAAGGTCATATTATGCCCTATAGGAGGAGCATGAGGGCTATGGCCATATCTAACTTAATGTTCACAGATGACACCCTGGTCTTTATCAATGGGGGTAAGAAATCTATACGAGGCCTAAACAACATCTTGGAGGGTTACTTCCACTGGAGTGGGCAACATATAAATAAGGAGAAGAGTCTTTTCTTCATCCCTAATTACTGCTCCCCCAGAAGGTCTTCTGATATTCAGCTCACTCTTGCCTTGCAATGGGGGTTCTTTCCCTTGCATTACCTTGGAGCTCCCATCACCCCTGGTAGATTCCTGATTCGAGACTTCTATTTCCTCCCCTGCAAGATTGCAGACCGCATTCACAACTAGAAAAATTGGTTTTTGTCCTTCTGAGGATGCATTTCTCTTATTAATAGTGTTCTTATGGCCACTCCAATTCACGCTATTTCTACTGTCAACATTATGAAGGGTGCCATTTCCAGTATTGAGAAACTCTTGGATGGTTTTCTCCAGGATCCTATAGTGGAAAGGAAGAAGCATTGGGATTCTTAGAGTAAGGTTACGAAGCCTGCTAGGGAGGGTGAAACTAATGTACACAGTCTAATCAGTACTATTAGTTGTATGCATGCACGGATATCTTGGGAGGCGCTGGATCAATGTATGATGTGGGGAAAAATTATGCATCCACTACGGAGTATCTATCCCCCATCCGAAGGCCAAGTTTCCTCCTTACTTCCCACTGTTGATAACCTATTTTCAGAGTTCCATTTACACTCTCAGTGGATCATCGGAAGGGGGGATCTTTCTTTCTGGCACCTTAATTGGGCTGTAACTATGATTGGATTCACGGGGTGCCCATCCCCCACCATTTATTTCAGGGAGGCCAGTTTGCACTTGTATTTCATCAAATATATTCTGGACGAGTAACAATAGGCGGTTTTCAATCTCATTTCTCAGTCACAGGAACCTGACCATTGTGTCTTCACCCCTCTTTCTCGGGGGCTTTCTCCGATCGGGATTACTGGAGGTCTCGGGCATCTACTAAGGAGCATGACAGATGGAATGAAACTCTTTGGCCCAAGGTGTTCCCATCCAAATTTTCTTTTCTAATATAGAGGATAAGGTATCAAGCGATAACTACGAATGAAAATATAAAACTCTGTGGAATCCCTATGGCGTCTCAGTGTTCCTATTGTACTGTTTTCAGGGAAGAAATTGTTGATCACCTATATTTCCAATGAGGTTGGGCATGGGATGTGTGGAATGACTTTGGGGAGTTCACTGGATTGTAGGACTCTAACATGGTAGAGCTTCCATTCCTGGATAGGTGGTTCCATGGGGCGGGTGATAAAGGAACAGAGAAGAAGGCGCGTGCGGTGATTCTTCGGGAAGGGTGCTGGTCTATCTGGGAAGACATAAATAAAACCAGACATGAAGGGGTTTATCCCACCATCAAGTCCATCATATTTTGGACTAAGACCAACCTCCTTGATTTGGCTCGTCTTTCTGGAAACTGGAGGGATGCCCCCTCCTTGCGGTGGATGACCCCTGCTTCAGACTCTGCACAGGCTCTTGACAGAAGCTCCAGCGGCATCTGGGTGTGATGGAATACTCACTGTAGGGGCCTTAAACTCAACAAAGATGGTTCCTGTAGGTCTGGAGTCTTGAGAGGGGGTGGGGTTGTCTGTGACTCCAAGGGTTCAGTCCTCTTGGCCATCTCCTCTTACTTTGGACATGGTTCCTCTATACAGACTGAAGCCAAAGCTTTGCTCATGGGTATCAATCTTTGTCACCATCAGGGTATTATCTTATCTGAAGTGGAAAAAGATTCAAAGATTCTCCATGACGCCCTAAATGATGTTTTCCCGCCTCCATGGTCGATCATCTATATCATCAAAAAGTGTGATGGCATGATCAACAACAACATCAAAGTTCTTCATTCTTGGTGTGAAGGTAACAAAGTGGCGGATTACCTGGCTTATTGGAAGTCTTGGGGGCACGTCCCTTTTTGCTTCCATGATATTTTTACCTTGAAACTGAAGGGGGTCAATTTTATTAGAGGGGATTCCCTCGACCTTCACCATTTCAGACCCCCATGTTCTTTGTTTTTTGTGGTTTTTTCTCCTTTTCTTGTTTCAGATGTTATTCTTATTTATAAGAAAAAAGTAATGATGATGATGATGATGTATGCTATTATTGTTATTTGAAGTTCACTAAAACCAAATAGAAACCATTGAGTAATAGGAAATAAATTTTATTGAAATAAAACCCCTTTTATTTAAAACCACTCTCATGTAATAATAAACTTACTATAATAATCATGATTCATGAATTCATTCATATTATAACCAATCATGGACTATCATGACACAAATAACCATTCTATAAGGTCAATAAAAACCTATATTCCCTACCTAGACTTCATTGTATCAAAATGATTTCTGTAAAGAGGCCAGATAATCATTATTACAAGTAAATTTTTAGTCCCAATCACTATCTTCTCCATGAAAAACATCATTTACAGATATCAACTGAAAACCAATATTCATATACATTTAGAAATATATACACTTGAATTCTTGAATCCCAAAATCAAAACATTGAAACCACATTTCCTCAAACACATTTCTTGATAGCTTGATATTTTTGATAGGTGGTTAGGGAATGATTAATTCATATTAGGAATTATTTTACATCCTTAACCTTATATGTTATGATTCATATGAATATAAAATAACATTAAATAGAGAATACAAGAAATTTCACTTTATATCAGAAAAAACATTTGTTTTTAAAAAATTAATGTTTAACTAAAAAAAAATTGCAAACATTCTATATGACAACAAGGATGTCAAGCTCTGAGTTACTAATTTCTCTATTTAATTTCCAATGTGGACCTATAACTCAAAATTGATGTAATTAATAGAAATCTAGGTTTTTGAATTATTTTTTATGAAATACTGATAGGAAATTAAATATATAAAAAAAATCAATCAAATTTTTTTTTTTCAAATTATTCTATAAAGAAATTTTATCAGAACCAAGAAACAAATTATTCCGTAATTCTATATTTCATTTACAAAACACCAAATCAAAATCTATTAACTTAGAAAAAAACCCAAAACCCATGTTTCCAAAAAAAAAATTTACAACAATATACCCATTTTGTCTACATTCCAAGAAAATTGTATAATTTCACTAAATTAAATAATGATTCCCCATTTTCCACTGTTCTTAAACTTCCTAGATTAGATTATATTAAATTAATACTCAATACATTTTCCAAGGATTGTTTCCCTATTTATATGTCCAAAACACATATAATAGTGATTATTGCCTTTTGGAACTAGTAATATTATCCAATCCTCACACTAATTCATGATTTATATTTAATCATTTTACCATGTATAATAGTTTTATATTTAATGAAATTTTCACCAAAATACAATTTTCTCATACCCCACATCATTTGAGAAAAATAAAATAAATCAATTACAATGAATTTTCCAAGAGAAACCCCTCCCATGGAATATTCAAATTAATTCAATTACACTAATAAAAGTATTTTTAAACATAAATAATTAAAAATTTAAAAAAAAAAATCTTTGAAGAAGTCCCAATTAATTCTTTTAATAATTTGCATCTTCAATTCTTAGTTTAAATTGATGCACTAATCGGTATAAATCCTCAATTTTTTATGAAAATAAAATTATATAAAAAACCATTTTTGTACAAAACCATTATATGATTGAATAAATGGAATTTAATCCAGAAACCTAGATGTGTTATATTCATAAAATCCATAATTCTATAGTGTAAAGTCTTAAAAATGTTATAAACCCTAAAATTAAAAACAGGATGAATGGTAATTCTTTATATATATAAGATATGAAATCCCAATGTAATTTTTTTTAATATAGGGTTAAAAATAGAATAATTTTGAGAATATGGATATATATATTATCTATGATAATGAAGAATATCTAAGACATATAATAAAAATATATTGAATAAAATATGATAGATCTCCAAAATTTATCTACAATTCCTAAATAATTGACCAAGATAGAATAACATGATGACTAGGGCATTATAATGGAAATTGAATAAAATAATGTCACTAAAATAACATAAAACTAACTACAATATTATCATGTCTAATCATCATGATTGTGAAACTATATGTGCATTCTCTACTGACCCAAAAATCTAAATTCTATGGTTATTATACATAGTCTTTAAGACCAAGTAACCAACCCCGAAGAACCTAATGGATATATGTTTTTAAAATTTATAGTATCAATACACGGTCTAGAAGACTATGTAGGTGACCCTACTAATTCTATTAGATCCCAGAAACTAGAATGCATGGTTATCATGAATAGTCACCAATATCATGTAGGTGGTAATGTGGACTATATAAAAAACAACACCCACATCCATTTTAAAATCTTTATTACACAAAATTATTATTCCCAATGTAAAAAATCGACTATAGATAAAAGAATGCAATAAAAATTCTGTTTAGATATTATTTAACCATATATTTATAAAAATTGATTTCAATAGTCAATACATCTCTATTAAAACTACAAGATAAATTAATCTTCCATAATAATGACAAAAAATTCATCCAAAGACTTGGGTGATATTGATATTGTTTTACACTTCCTCCATTAAATACTATGAGGCTGTAAAAATTCTAACTATATGAAATGATTCTCTTTCTCATATTGACAAATGCAATTCCATATCATAAAATCAACCACTACTTATTATATACCCATCCAAACTAATAATCTACCCACATATTAAGGAAACATTAATAGAGAATGGTGAAATTAGAATAATATATCCTTCTACATATCCAATAGACTAAAAACCCACCCCTTATACAAGAGATGATTCTTACAACATAATTTATAACCTAATGGTATTTCTCTATGAATGATAATTTCATATGGAAACATAGAATATAGATCTATAATATCTATATGAAAAACAAAATACACCAATGCAATTGAAATTTTTATATCATATAATTATTATTATCCCTAAATATGTATAAAATAAATATAGAATAATTTTATATGCTCAATAATCTTCCATTCCACTTGATCATCCACTTATAATCCATGATACACTTTATTTATCAATGCCTCCCCTTCCACATTACCATTACCCAAGGTATATTTGGTCTATAAATTTAAATGATAAGAAAAATAAACCCAACAAAAATATCATAGATTCATATCTATTTAAGAAAATAAATAAAATATATTCTCTTTTTCTATGAAAATAATAAATCACTCTCCATGTAAGAATTGTATCCATGGTTCCAAATAGGAGACTACTATGAATAACCATAAATTACGAGAACAATTATTTTTCTCTAGGTTATTAGAGTACCACAACACATATGTAGTAACCACACGATCCTATATTTAAATATAACCATGGAATTAATTGGAAGAGTCATAGTATAGCTCTTATAGTGTACCATAATCTAAAAATCTAATAATCACGACATTTACAATATTTTACTATAGATATTCTGCTACATCGTGAAACTGATCTAACCAAACAAATTTTTTTCTCTTATGTGTGAAGGATAACATAAAAAATATAGTCCTTGATAAATCAATAATGAAAATATTAATAACATAATTTTTAGCATAATAATCTTAAAAATAAAAAAACATTATTAGGTCTATCCAATGATGCCACTACCCACACCATTTTATAGACCAACAGAACTCTAACTTCAAATATAACATTAAACAAAAATATTAATTACTCATTCAAGAAATATAATTTTTATAACATTTTATATGTTTTATGTTCTCATAAGAACCCTAATAGAACTCATAATTTTTTAATGATATCTCTTTATCGATGTATAAAGCAAAATATATTTACTAAGTTCAATAAAATATTAATCTATGTGTGGATTAAATAAATTTTACACCAATAAAGTAAATACTATGATATATGTTGTTTCCCCAAAATTAATCACCAAAAATTCATAATTCCCATACATGCACTAGAACAACACATTTATTATTTACACCTCATAGATGAGTAAATAATAGATTATTGAACTAAAATCAATCATATATGATACCAAATTTCCATTAAAAAAATTAAATAGGTCTTTAAAACACACTAGTAATTACTTTTTCATCACCATAACTATTACTAGATTCAATAAATGAAAATTAAAATAATGTCATAAACATGAAAATGTATTTTCTCTAAGGATAACCCAAACACCCAAAAATGATATTCCTATTTAAATAATTCCAATAAAATATAATTCATCCATTATTAGACGAAAACATTACATAAATAAGCTTATAAAATTTCAAATGAATATTCAATACATCATATAATAGTACATTCCCTGAAAAGTAAATGTTTAGTGTATTATAAAACAAGATACATAATAATATTATTCCATTAAAGGTCATTATAAACTCCCACAAATTCTTTCTAACATAAAGCACTTCTTGGAGGAAACTGAATTAAAACCATTCATCATAAGCTTGGGAAAGAAAACATAATAAAAAGTGTTCTCAGATACTATATAAGTGTTGACATAGGAAAGTTTAGTAAAAAATAATATATATCTATATCAATACTATATGTTTATGATAATGTGATATTTACATTTTAAAATCATACCCAATAATTCATATCCCATAATCATTGAATAAGACTTTGGTGTTTTCTAGGACATGAATCATTAAAGAATCAATAATCCTAAGCCATGCAATTATATCATAATCATAAGTACATTTAATATATATTTTCATAAAAAGTGTGTCACAATCATAGCCATTGAATTCATGTATCAAGGATATACATGAAGAATTTAATCACATCTTTGGGTTGGGCTAACCACCCTAGTACCAACTTCGAGCATTGGTTATCCACTAGTGTACCCACTTTTTGGAATTGGATATATGGACATTTTCCCTTAGATTTCATAAGACATAAATTACTATCCAAAGCATGGGAAGGAAATAATATACCCACCCCTCACATAATTACAATCAATTTTTATGCCTACCAAAAGAATATGATTTTTTTACTTTCATCATAGCTTATCCAATAGAAAAGAAAATGGATTTCAAAAATATATCATCATTATAATCAGTAACCATGAGATAGATGAATAGGAATGATATAATTGGATAATAACATAAGGGAAGAATATTTAAAAAATTACTTTTTTATAGAATAAAATACCATTAATATATCATTATATCATTGATTGATGAATATTCATTTTTCATTTTGAAATCATTTATTAAAATCTAAAACATTTCAAGAATATTGGGAAAAATATTTCATTTCAAAGAACCATGGAAAAATGTAATGAAACCGACTGATAAAATAGTAGTCATGAAATCAGGAAAATAAATTAATGTGGTATACATTAAAATATAGTTTCCATTGAAACTTTTTTTAATGTTATTTATTTAGAAAACAATAAGATGATTCTATTCAAACTGTTCTATAAAATGTAAGACATGGGTAAAAATTAATTTATCGAATCGTTAGAGAATAAAAAACACCTTATTGAAGATATTTTAAACAAAAATATACAAATCGTAGAAAATGATATCTAGCTATTGAGAGAAATACTTTGAGCTTCCCTAAAAGAAATTATTTTAATCTTATTAGTATTTGAGAGATGAAAATGAAAGAAAAATTGTGTTATTTATAAAAAACTATAGGAGAAGAAAGTATATATCATATTTATGAGAGATAGATAATACAATTTCTCCATAGTAATTTTGCACATGAAAAACCTAGTAATCCAAGTGGATTGTAACCTAAAATCCTTACCTCAAGTCTACTTTGCTTCATAAGAACTCTGACCACCTCTTCATTGAGAGACCTCCTTTGGCTTACAACATATGCATTATTAAGATTTTATTAGTGTAATAATATATAAACATGAATTAATTATAGGAAGAAAGGAATGTTTTTTGTTGGGATTAGCCAAACTAGATTGTGAAATGTTTGTGAATAAGGGAAGAGAAGAGTTTCCTGTTATTATTGGGAGAAGGGACACACATTTAATTACATAATGGATTTAAATAATGTAAAGTCATTTTATAATTATGGTTTCCCCAAATGTACATTAATTCTATTTTAAGTAAATATATGTATGAAATGTCTTCAAATATTAAGATGTAGACACGTTAAAGTTGTATCCTATCTCTTTATTTGAACCTCTATATACCCATTTTAACCCTAGTTGTGGTGAATTTAGTTTCATCATCGTTATTTTTTATTATGAAAACATTATGTGTAAATATTATCAATATTTGAAATTTTAATTCCAAATTTATAATATATTGTTATCAAATTAAATTTCTATAAGAAGAATATATTAATTTAAAAAGAAACCTGCAAATTGTAGTGGAATCAATTTTTTAGAGAAATAAATTTTTATGCATAAAATTTAACATACTATCATTACATTATTAAAAAGTACCATTAGATAAATAAAAAAAATATTTTATTTAATATAGAATTGAAAATTTTCATTAACAAAATTAATCAATTTTTGTTTATTTGATTTATTATGATAAAAACACAATTTTCCCATAAAAATGGTTTTTAAAAAATAAAATTTTTTACATTCAAATGACTTTATCTTCATTCATATACTTTAGAAATAAAATTTATTAATGATTATTCATTGATTATAAATTATTTTCGTTAAAAAATTTTTAATAGTGATCATTATATTTTTTGTATAGAAATACATAAAATGTAATAAACATATTTCATCAGAAAATTGTTCGTGTAGTCAAGATATGATTTTATTGAAAATTTAATGCTAATTTCTTCAGAATATTCTAATATATTTTAATAAATGAAATCATTTATTCATTTATATTTTATAATATAGTTAATCCTATTCATACACACTAGTCTAATATCTAGGTTACAATTATAATATTATACTATGGTTCAATTAACCGTGGGGTTTCATGTAAATAAGGATATTAAATACCTCTATTTTGTTTCAAATTAATACTTACAAAATTATTGGATATTATAGTAAACCCGTCACCAATAAGAATTCATCCAAAAATATTTTTTCAATTTGATATATACAATAAGTTATAATTATGTTTCATCCCATCCTTGGTTTCCCACATAGACTCCACAAATTTATGGTATCTCTCAAGAAATTTTACCTAATGAGTGTTAATGTTTCCCATGACTTTCTCTCTATGATAAGGAATATATATTAGTTTTTTCTCATAATAATGATCATTCATTATCAAGATAACCTCTTAATTCAATACATTTACTGTAAAATGTATGTACCTCCGCACAAGATATTCATGGCTCACATTATAAAATTGAGAGAATTTTAGTGGAAGCACCTAGTGACAACTAACAATCCCAATCCGATGATAAATGTTGAATGTCAAGACATATATTGGTTCATGAGTTAATTTATTTTCAAATATTATTTTAATATTCAATGCCTAAACTCACAAGAATAAATCACACTAACTTCGAATTCTTGATCTTGTAAATTATTTTTTGCATAACTCTTGTTTCAACATTGAGAAACCATGATGTGATTCTGAATGACTCCAATCATATATTGAATGTAAAATATAAAATTTTCCATATTGTATATTTTTTATATAATATGGATTATTTTAAAGACCATGCATTGAGAGAGTGGGTGATTCCAAGTCTCGATGTGATCAAAAAAATTATCTAAAATATATTAAATATCCAGTGTGCACAGTTATCCGAAAAAATAGGAATAAATCCTAAATAGTGGATCATATAAGAAATCCAAGGGGACTGTTGAGTTCAAAATTTGGATTTTTATATATACATGTAAATTGAATTGTTAGTGTCAGATGTTTAGGAAAAAGTTTTCATGGGCATTAAATTAGTAAAATAAGATATCTAAATGATTTATTATGTTATTTTGGACATAATAATTGTTTCCACATTTATGTATATTCTTATTGGGTTTTCCCAGAGTTAGAAACTCAAATCATGGAGATTCAGAAAACCATTGGAGATATTTATTGGAGAATGATGATGGATTTAGAGAGATGGATCCCATAAAATATTAAAACATAACCATTCTTCTTCAATGATCCGTCCAAAATTTTAGTATGATTTTTCGGATTCCAAACCATTTTCATAATCATAAATGAAACATTGAAATATTACACTAATATAATTGATATGTGCTTCTTCAGTAGGTTGAATACAACAGAAATTTTTATTTATTCATTGATTTTCCCTATTCATTCATCTTTTACAAGATAAATAATTGAGGCCAAATGAAAAATGGCAGAGGTTCATTCAAAAACAATTTTTGGCTTGTGGTTTTCACCCTCCGTTCTTCCTTGTTCACCATCATATTTTCTTTTGTCCCATGCTTTGATGAATACCTAGATTTTTATTATATACAACCATTATTCAGCTCAATAGATAGATACTATGGGTATTTCTTGTGATAGATAGTTCATTAGACATGTAACGATCGTGGAGGATAATTAGGAGTGGAATATATAGATTTTTAGTTCATGTTCTTCCCAATTCTGAAAGAAAGTGATGGGGTTTCTCAACATATCTCTCTATAAGCTTATTTGGAACCTGGAATCCAGTGATATCATGACTATATGCCTGACTTAACTCTCATATATATTTTCTAGAAAGGGTATCAATTCCAGTGAGGTTCATGATGGTGTAGAATCATTTTTGGAAATTTATTGCAAGATTGTATGTAATCCAACATCAGATTCCTTGTGGACCTGTTGCTGTGATTATACGATTATGACATGAGTTAAGTATCAAACTCCCTGTGAATCTATCAAATGTTTTGTTCCACCTTATATTTTGTTTAGAATTTATATTAATTAGTACTTAGGCATGGATAAAATTACATGGCTTTATTGAATGTCGTATACTTTGACACATATATAGCTTGGTGTACATGAGTAGGTACACGGACATGGCACTATACACGGGCACAACAAGATTACACTAGCAAGATTTTGTGTGTCTTTAAACACTTTATACTCCTCCAAGAAACTATGTATATATGGACTTACATGTTATGTGAGTATTTTACATACTTGAAGACCGGTGATAGATTGGCAGATAGTGTACCCCTAGTACACGCCATGTTCCACCATCAAGAGTGTTTGTAGATCTTCATTTTCTTAGTTTGGAGCATTAATGTTTGATTGTGTTACATTTGTTCTTTCCCTCAATGGTACAGGGTTACATTACATCCACATCACATGATTATGATCCATTTTAAAGAATAAAATTTCAGATACAGTTTTACTATCCCTTCATGAAACTAGTGTGTGATCCCCTATCATCCTTTGTTCCATAAGTGGGGTTTGTGGAATCTCTATGAACACCCTGAGTAGGGAATTAATCCTATATCTACCATGTTGTATTGACAGGTTTGGTGGTATAATTGACACATGGTCCTCTATGTAGTGGGTAGATCCATATTAGGTTTGTGGTGCCCCAAAGAGTTCGAGGTGTGACCCCCTATCTGAGTATCATGATGTTCTTATACCTAGAAATATTTTGGTTGGGCCCCAAAAATCTATACATATTCATTGAGTGTCTTCAATGATGGATTAATCGTGGAGTGAATTCTCTTAGAAAAATAGTGGTTTTGTGATGAATCCGATGGCTATTAGCTGGTTATGAACTCCAAGTGGCTTTCTGTCTTTCCTGAGTATATTTGGGTGTTTATATTATAAATCTATTATTATAAATTTTGTTCATATGACTAAATTTATTGGTTCTATTTTATTATTATTTTTTCTAAATAGTATTTTTATACTCACCCCTATATAGGATTTACTCTCATATGTATTGTCTAATAGAGATGATAACCATTTGGATGATGTCCAAGGATAAAGGAGTGCAGGTGGAGCATAGCTAGATCTTGTTAGACTGAGGTGTTTAGTGGGAGATTTAATTTTACTTTATTCCACTCCTATAGAGAAGGTTGCAATATTATCAATTTTTGGCCTTTAATTTATCCCCTTTTCCCTATTGCATACATTTCCATCATACTATATTATGGGATCCAAGATACATACATACATTTTTTATTTGTTTTATATTTATACATTGTATGGGATTGAAGATGTGCTCAAGTGTACATATAATATAGGATAATTTCATGACATCTCCTCGAGACCCGTGTCGTGACTACCTCAATCCCGCCTTCCATAGGCCAGGGGCTGGTGACTTGCACGAAAGGAAAAAATACCTATACTGGGAAGGCATTACCTATATAGAAAGTAGTCACACACGATCAGAGTACAAAACTGGAAGTAACACACCATGTTAAACTGAATACAAAGGTAGTGCTGAAAGTAAGTGGGATAGTATACAAACCAAATTGAACAACAAGAACAAGTACAAGTAAAAAAAGGAAAACAGCTCCTAGACCATCGACCTGGGAATCCTACCTGATGGGTAAGTATAGATATCGAACAACTCGTCCTGGAGTTACATCCCATCTAGTCCATCTCTTAGCAGCCTCCCATCCTTCACCCTCAGCCTCAATCACTGCTGACCTTTGTCTGCACATAACACTACAAGGTGAGGGCGAATCCCGTGCATGGGTGAGTATAATAATACTCAGTAGGGGACCTCGAGACCCCTGAAGGTCTCCCAGAATCCACTAAGGATAAACCAAAGTAGAATGATACAATCAAAAAGTATCAAAAATCATTAATTAGGTTTATTCCCATACATGTTCCTAAGTTAACAATCACAAACCGTCTCCAACTCTCGAGACCCACCACATTCCGTTCCAAAGTGTAGAAACACTCCACAAAGAAAGTACAACACAAGTTGTATCCCATAGGTACATCTCACAGAATAATTCCACGTGGGCTTCACCACAACACATCCATGAAGAAACACCCACGAAGAAACTTCCACCATTACGTAGGTATATGACCATACATATACCTAAGTCATCAAGATTACACATCTCATACATGAGGTAAACATTAAGGTAATGACTTAGCTTACATTAGGTATACACAACTTAATATAGAGTATGAGATGATTAGTTGTATCCACTGAATAATTTTTCACTGTCGAACATCAGATATCCATAGAAACCTAAAATATCAGTCAGTTGAAGTTGTTGATCCTACGTGGGATCTCAGTACAAAAGTCATCGCTATCGAACCCATAGAGGATCTAGGTCCATTATCGTCACTGTCGAACCCACAGAGGTCCAGGTCCAGTCTTGTCACTGTCAAACACACAGAGGATCGAGGTCCAGCCTCATCACTGTCGAACCCACAGAGGATCCAGGTCTAGTCTAGTCTCTTTCGAACCCACGGAGGATCCACATCCAGTCTCATCAATGTCGAACCCATGAAGGATCTAGGTCCAGTCTAGTCACTGTTGAACCCAAGGAGGATCCTGGTACATTCTCCTCACTATCGAACCCACGAAGGATCCAGGTCCAGTCTCATCACTGTCGAACCCATGGAGGATCCAGGTCCAATATCGTCACTATTGAACCCATGGAGGATCCAGGTCCAGTCTCTTCACTGTCAATCCCACAGAGGATCTAGGTCCAGCATGCTAGATTCTAGGAGGGTTCAATCCTTGATCCAAGTGTCGATACATCAACTACCATGATGTCTCAAGTTGATGTATCACATTGTTCCGTCTCACAATAAGGAACCCAACGCGATAGACGGTGCGTCGATCGAACGCCCAGTTTATGAGTTATTGGTATTTCCATTCTAGGGGCCCGGTTGGTTTTTAGGTTTAAACCAACTCGTCCATACCCCAACATTGTCCAAAAATCAAGTGGGTATTCCAAATGAACCGTTCTGATCTAAGCCTTCTATCGCCAAAGATTGATCGTTGTTCAGACACATGTTTCCCAAAATGTAGGATAAAATGTGTAATCGAACCATAGCGAGTCTCGGCCTAGTCGGACTCGGTCAGACTAACCCGTCCCAACCTAGTCTGAACTAGGGTCTGGACCGGTCCGAGGGTCCGACCCAGTCCAAGGGGGTGACCTGGCCCTAGTGGTCGGCCTAACCCGATTGATTGGCCCTGCCCGAGTTGGTGTCCCGAAGCGAGGGAGCGGCCCGTCCAGAAGGGGTGGCCCAGGCCGGCCCGAGGCGGCCCGGTACGGTCTGCTTGGCAGCCCGTTCGGCCTAGTGACCCGGTCACCCAGGTGACCTGGCGGCCTGGTGGGGGTCCACCTTATCCGCGGCCAAGGGGGAAATGCGCACCCCTGTCTCTTGAACGGAAAAGCTGTTCATGTAGGATCCCAAACCGGCACCAGGTAGTGCTGGTCCAAGTCACCATGGGACCCTTCGTGTCCCACCTGTAACGCGAACCGGCATCCAGCTTAGTGGCGGGCCTCCTTTGTCCGTCGTGTCCTATGGCCGCAATTCTTCTCTGGCGCGGAGTGACGACGCCACGCACAACCCGTCCGGATGTTGTGGTCTACATGGTAGTGTCTCTTTCATCTGGCCTGGTGCAACGATGTCGCGCCCCCTAGCTCCATCGTCTACTTCCACAGCTGAATCGGTGATGGTCGCCGCATGTTCCGTCACAGCCTATTGGCCGCGGCCCATTTCTACTCTGTGATCCACTTTTCCAGAGGCATCGTTGTGCCGATGCCATCGTCAACAAAAGATAATAAAAAAGGGGGAGGGTCTGGCCATGTTTGTGCAGTTTGAGCCCTCCTCTTTATGGCCTTATAAAATGTAAAAAAAATCATACATTCAATGATGTATAATGGGAATAATAAATCAACTCAAATACCCCTACCTCAATTGTCAACGATCGTTGATGAAGTCGTGAAAAGGATGCGTCGATTCGTAAATTTCAGAAAACAAAAAAAGTGTACTCGTCGTTTGCGGACGAGTGTTCAGAGCTGACAAAGTCGAAGATGATTTCAAAATTCTTCGTGGGAATCTCCTTCACTTTTCTCCAAGTTGAAGATCGATGAAGGAGTTTATCGATCTTTGTTGGATGATGAAGAGGCATTCTTCGCGTTTTTTGTTGAGAGGATAAAGTTCTCCAAACGCTCCTCCTCTCCTTAATTCTCCCAACAATTGATTATGCCAACCCCCACAATAATAAAATATCACATCTTATTATAATGTTGGCATAAAGAATTAAAATTAGTTAATTAATGAACCATTAATTAATTAATGTGGAGTGGCACATTAATGAGGGGAGATCAAGAGTTTTCCCCCACATATTGAGAGTTAAATGGTTTAAAGCCCGTGTGTTCCCCACCTCTTTTATTACAATATATGTTTAATCTTTGGGTGGGCCCCACCTAATAATATCCTCTCAAGGGAGGTTATGTGTGGGTGGGCCCCACCTCTATCCTCCACTTGGAGGTTTTAACCACCTCAAATAAAAATAATGTAACACTATATTTTTATCTATATTAATTAAGAAACCCCAAAATATAACATCCATTCTCATTAGAACACAAATACAGTGAAGGTCTCCTTAAACGAATTCCGGTGGTGTGAGTTCAACGGTGCCCTCAGATTTAAATTCTGAGCACCGGTTCAAAATTTATAAAACTCCGCTAGCGTGTTTACTGAACGTACTCAAAAAAACATTCGTAAAATTATTATATGTCACCCTCAACTCGTTCCAATCAAGGTTAGGCTCTACCTAGGTGAAATACGACCCAACGAACCCAACGGTACTCTCGAATTTTCAATCCAATTTACCATATAGAAGTTATTAGTTTTACAATAAAATAAATTTCCCTTAATTATTTTATTTGCGGCCAAATACTAACTTTTTCTGGTGACCCACGCCAGCCAAATTTAGTATCTTCATAAATAAAGAATCCCCTCATGAGTTCAGTGGTGGTATTAGATTTTTAATCCGAGCTACCATTTGTGAGTCATAAGAATTTGAAGAATACAACAATTTATTTAATTATTTTATTTACGGTTATGCCAAATTTGGGTTTTCTCAAAGGAGGCCCGCGACGACTAATCTTAAGTCACCCATATGGTAAACCCACCATCCTAAGAACAATGGTTCCCTCAGATATCTGATCTGAGTTACTGTTTAATATTTATTCAACTTTTTGAGGAGAACTTATTACATGCATTAACGTAAGCTTAAAAAAAATTTGATGGATCATTCTGGGCACTTCGAGCCTCAAAATTGCGCTTTGTCAGATTTCACGGACCCATAAAATTCCCATTTAATTAAAAAATTACATGGAAATTACAGGTCTTTAGAGATAATTCGTCCCATGTGTGGGATATTTCTACCCATAAGTGGTCGTTGCTATTAGCCAATTTGAGGAAGCAATAGGGTAGTCACAGGTGGGACCATGGTATGTCGAGTCATAAAAATGGTTTATGAAATGGATAGGTTCTCACATAGGACCGTAGATAGTGAGATTGTTTTGGGTAAATAATGCTTATCATTTAAATTTCACTTATAATGATAGGAACTCTAGATTTGGTGCAGTTGCTAAGGTATCCATACACCATGATTATTTTAACCTTCCTTTTAACTCAATACATATAAACATTTTTGTGTGGAATTTTTTTGGTGATTGCATCATAGATTTAGGGTTTTGTTTTAAATATCCTTATTGATTCAGATATCATTATATAATATTTGACTATGTTATATATTGATTTATTGTAAGATGCCTCCATGCAGCCAGCCAGCCAGGATTCCACAAGGTGATCACAAGGACAATCCACCTAGTAATGAGGCAATCATACAATGACCAATACAAGATATATCCCCTCCATGAGGTTTACTATCTATTCCACCACCCATGAGTAGAATCTAGTATATGAAGTACCATATGAGGATTCATATAGGTTGAGGCCATTAAAAGAGTTTTAGAGTCAGAAAACTCCTATGTTTCGAGGTGAGACAGACCCCCAGGTGGTTGAGGACTCGCTAGAGAAATTAACTCTCCTTTTTTTGTGATGACTCCTTCAAATTTGATGATAGTACAAAGAGAATGTTATCTTAGGAATCTGCTGGGTGATAGGGAGATTAGTGACTCAGTCACATGATGATATAGTTGTCTCCTGGCAGGACTTTGAGCTCCTCTTTAAGGAGGAGTTACATTTGGCCACATTGTGATCTATACAAACATATGATATTGTGCATCTTTAGCAAGGAATAATGACCATGGTTGAATACTCAATGTGGTATTATAATATATCATGTCTCTCCTTAAACATGGTATAAAATCAATTCAGTAGAGCCCATACCATTGAGACGTGATTTCACTAGGAGATCATGGCAATGTTGTATCTCATTCCCTTCCTAGCTGTTCTGGGGTGCTTGAGCGAGCCATGGTAGTTGCGAGATTTCTATAAGAGAAAGAAAAAATAGTGGGAACTAGTAGTGGGAAGAAAATAGTGAAATCTATACCAGAGGGAATCCAATGATAGTTATAGGGATTTAAGAGTGTCAAACACTTTAAGAGGGGATCTGAGGATATTAGGTTAGAGGTGAAGGGCTCTAAATGCGGCTTGAATCATCCAACAGAGAGGAGGTGTTTCTCCTATGGTGTTTGGGGAAATATGGAATGATATTTTCCAAATCGTTATACAGTTGATCATGAGACAGATAAGAGACCATCAAGACATGGAAAAAGGCTGGATTAGGGTGGTATGTGGGGAAGCAGACATGATAGAGGGGGATTCAGGGTATAGGGAGGTGGTCAATGGTTCAACACATTATTACCACTACCCCCAAATGTGCCTCTGAAGGAACAATGAGTTTTTGGATAGGATGAGGAAAATTGTAGGCAATGTTGACCTATGACCCTAAGGATTCATGGATGATCTGTGGTAAAATCTATGACATTTCTAATTTAGCAGTAGAAATGATAAACATAGATATGAGTCATTCCTTCCAAGGCACATCTATGGTTCAATACATAAAGATTCTGATTAAACCATTGGTTTGATCCATGTTGAGGGAAACTTTGAAAGGTGTCGACTCAGTGATTGCACAATTATGACTATAGTGCAACCATATTTTTAGAGGAAATAGTTTTTCATGGGATATTGTTATTACAAAAATTAGGCCATATGAATAAATCTTAGTTATGGTTTGACTATCCACTGTTCATGCCCAAATTGACTACATTAGGTAGAGGATGTGTTGTTTCTGTAGTGAAATAACAATTTTTACCTTTTTTGGGAGAAAAGAAACCCCTTGAAGAATAAAATCGGATCAGGAATATGAGAGTGAATCCAATTACCCACTAGTTGGATGTCATGACCCTTGGAGAATTGGATGTTGTGGGATACGAGTTTCTTATAACGGTGGAAAAGTATGAGGATGCATTTCTGGATGTTGTACCATGTTTACCACCCTTCATAGAGCTAGAATTCTATATTAACTTGTATCTTAGGAGGAAACTGATATCTATAAAAAAACATATGATGCTTCCTATAGAGCTTATAGATCTAAGGTTTTGGTTGGAGGACTTGAATGATAAAGGAATTATGAGACCCATCGTCCCCCTCATCATCCCCAGCATTGTCCACAAAAAAGATGGATATGAACATGTGGTTATGTGTGGACTATCAGTTCTGGAATTAGATGAGTGTGAAGAATAAGTATCTATTATCAAGGATTGACTAACTATTTGATCATTTATTAGGATAATGATATATCTGGAAGACTAAAATTATATTAGGTTATCACCATCTGTGATTAAGTGATGAGGATTTACCGAATATGGATTTCAGTTGTCAGTACAGTCACTAAGAGTACATGGGGAAGCTGTTCTGCATGACAAATTCCTTTTTAGTGTTCGTGGTACTCATGTACCAAATATTTAAACCCTTCTTATACTATTTTTATGGTATCCTTCATCATCAACATATTAGTATATTATGATTCTGGGGAAGGGAATGCAGAACACATGATCATAGTCATTGACACACTCATAGAAATCAGCTTTATGGGAAGATCTCGAAGTATTATTTTTGGATTCAAGAATACAACTTTTTGAGACACATCATCTCAGAGGATGGAGTAGTAGCGGACCCAAAAAAGTTCAGGTAGTACCTTTTTGGGAACCTTGTATGATTTTCATGAAGAATTATAGTTTCCTTGGGTTGGAAGGGTACCATATCAAGTTTATACTCAAATTATTTAGAGTGGAAGAACCCTTGGAAACTATGAACCAGAAGGGGAAACCATTCATGTGTAATTAAAGGTGCCATAAATTATTTCAAAAGATATGGAAGAGGTTTACAGGCACAACAATCGTGAGATATCTATAGGAGGGTGTCTTGTATATAGTGTTCCATGATGCATCAGGGAATAAACATTGTTGTGTTCTAATTAAAACACATACAGTTATTCCCTATGGTTTATGCAATTTGATACAACATGCACTTAACTACATGACCCATAATATAGAGTTAACAGGAGTATCCTTAAAATTGATGTTGTGGAGACAATACCTAATTGGAAAGTATTTCATCATCTACTATGACCACAAGAGCCTATTTTATATCTTTTCATATATGGTTCTAAAATTTAGGGAGAGGAGATGGATAGATTTCCCCTGAGACGATGACTTAGATAGTTTCTATACTCACGAGAATTGGAGCATGGTGGTTGATTATCTCTAGAAGATATCTTGTTCTCATCTTTTTTCTAAGGAGTCAGAGTAGTTGTCCTCATTCCAATTGACTTTTCAAAACAAGGGGGTTTCTCTATATCATTAATCGATGGTTGTTAACAAACCTCTTTTAAAGAGTTTCATGGATGATCAACATGTGGATAATGACTGTGTGAAATTATGTACTCGAATAACCAAAATACATGATGTTGATGAATATTATGAAGGTGGGGAACACGCAATCCTTATCAGAGGATGTACAATGGTACCTTCGACATTGTGGGAGGAGTTGTTGTGGGAGTTTCGTACATCACCTTTAAGAATTCATCAAGGTGTGATAAAGACTTATTAGGATCTATGATGTCAGTTTTGGTGGCTAGGATTTAACATGGTAATTATAGAGTTTTTCTCTTGATGCCTAACCTATGAATAGGTGTAGGAAGATCACTAGGTTATAGTGTGTTTAGCCAAACACCTAGTGATTTCATTTTGTAACTAGGATGGGATTTACGTTTATTTACTGATGAGCTTACCATGTACATCTAGGGGATAAAATTCCATAAGGGTGATCCAAGGCTAACTCACCTTGTCATTCCAGTTCTTGTCCATTTGAGAGAAGTGTTCAGTAGAGATTTTGAGATACCTCTATTTTTAAGAGATAGACTAACTCTATGGAGTTCCCTTAACGATTTTTTTTATTGTGATTCTCACTTCATATCTTAGTTACTAAAGGGGTTACAAGAGTCATTCAAGAATTTTTTATGCATAACAATATCATTTCACCCCTAGTCCAATGACTAGACAGAGTAGACTATTCAACTGTTGATGGAAATGCTGCATGCTTTCATGTTGGACATTTTACATTTTTGGGTGTATCACCTACCATTGGTGGAGTTTTCATATAACAACATCTACCATTCCACCATTGGTATGGGAAAATTCTAGGATTTTAATGGGAAAACCTACAGGTCACCACATTGTTGGACTAATCTAGGAGATTCATTACTCATGAGCCTAGATTTTCTATGAGCTACTACAAAGATGGTGCATATCATCCGAGAGTGGATGAGGATTGTACAGAGCCACAAGTGGTCTTATTTAGACTGATGATGAAGTCCTATTTTTTTCGAGTATAGTGACCATGATTTCTTGAGTGTATCACCTCATTGTGGATTAGGGATAATTGGAAAGGTATAAAGTTATCTATGAGATTCATTGGTCCCTTCTAGATACTGCATTGAGTTGGAGAGGTGGTGTATCACTTATCACTCTTCTGAAGTAGTATCGGGTACACGATGTATTCTACGATTCGTAGTTGAGGAGGTATGTGCGTGACCCATTTCAATTTTTTTTTGATTCTTATGGGATCATAATTAAATATGTATTGATGCAGGGAGCTCCAATTGTGGTGTATGAGTCTCAGTAGTTGAGAGCACAAGAATGGAACAACTGTGAACATGACCTTAAGTTGGTTACAGTTCATTATGATTAAAATTGTTGGTGTCCTTATCTATTGGGTAAGAAGTTTATTATGTATACAATTCAAAATAGTTTAAGGTATATCTTCTCCCAATGATATTTGAATATCCAGTAGTTTATATAGGTTTGGAGTATGAATTATTTTGATTTTGAGCTAGTATATAAGCCTAATAAGAGGAAAATATAGAATATACTTTATATAGGAAAACCAAGACTCAGGTGGTTGATGATTATGGTGTCGAGTAGAAGATGATGACAATACTGGTTGAGATTCTGGTTGAGATTAAGGGGATTCATGATTAAATGAATGGAATATCATTTTTAGTGGATTATTCAATTTAATGATGGATCACTAAAAATAGTTTGAGGATTATAAATATTTTACCTTGAAGGAAATCCTTGAGGATAAGGAGGCACCTTGAGATTAGGACATATATGATGGTGATAAAAACATTATCCATAATTGATTAGTGGTTCCTATGATCATATGAGATGTTTTGAGGAAATAATTTTATGCATCAAAGTGGGCAGTATATACCCATGTGAAAAAATGCACCTTGTCAGGTAATGGTAATTTTGGTGGCTTCAATGGAAAAAAGATGATAGAAGGGTTTATGACATGATCCTACACCTGTTAGTAGGTGAAGGTGGAGCATCAATAACCTGAAGGTCTACTATATCCATTTCTCATTCCATAGTGGACGTGGGACTACATTACTATGGACATTGTGGTAGGTCTCACAAGAACACCTCAGAGGAATGACATGATTTGGATGATTTTGGACCATTTGAAAAAGGTATAGAAATTATTTCCTATATGGGAGGCCTTCCCAGTGGACTAGTTAATAGAAATATATGTTTGGGAAATATTTTATCTACATGAAGTTTTATTGATAATAGCTTAACGTCATGATTCATGGTTTACCTCAAGCTTCTAGTAGGGAATAAAAGTGATTTTGGGAACACAAGTTTTTTTTAATGACTTATCTCGCATTGGTTGATGGGAAGTTAAATTATTCTATAAAAGTTCTTGGGGATATGATTTGAGTGTGTGTTATTTAATTTGGTGGTTCTTGGGAGAATAATCTAGAACTAGTGGAGTCTCCTATAACAACATGTATTAGGAAATGATATTGATGGAACCATATGAGGCTCTTTATGGAATGACATGTAGATCACCTCTATGATGTATGGAGGCCGGTGAGTCGGAAATATTGGGACTAGATATCTTGTAGGAGATTTTGGAGTATGTTTAGTTGATTCAAAAAAGAATGGCTATGACTCATGGTCAAAATAATTCTTATAATTATTGAAATTGACCTCTCTAGAGTTAATAGAGTGTGATTGAATATTCATTCAGGTGTCACCTATAATTGGTTACCTCTTGATATATAGGTAGAGAGAGGTGGATGCCATGTTTGGATGATAATTTGAGGTTGTGGAGAGAATCGGGATGATGACATACCAAATTGGTCTTCCAAAGAGATACATTCTTGTGCAAGATGTTTGCTATGTGTCACAACTTTATCGATATCACCCTGTCCAATCTGGTGTGATTGATGTGGATGTTTATGTTGTTGAGATTAATATGTTCTTTGAGGAGCAGGGGGTTTATGTGTTATGTCATTGAGATAAAGAATTATGGGGTAAAAAAAATGTTGATACTTCATGTTTTGTGGCTAAATGACCATTTTTATGAGTAATCTTGGGAGATATAATATGATATGAGGGCTCAATGGCCCAACCATTTCAAATTGGAATCTTAGAGATATTTTGGGGGTAGATGTTAAGGATGAACTATTATAAGGTTGTGAGACTATAATATCCTGACCATTTGGGGATATTTCTCAGGCTCATTAGTAATTCATATTTTTTGTAATTTTCAATACCATTCATTGGGGGTTTTCATTGGGGTGTGTTTGTGTGAAAATTGAGAAAATATGGAATAAAGTGAGTAGTGCATGTTTGGAACATGGTTTTCCTTAACCATGTGACCTGTCCTAGAAAACTATACAACCCTAGAAAGAGTGGATTTGTGCAACTAGAATACGGTTTGTCAAACTATTCACCTTATTTAGAGAAACTGTGCAACCGCATAGAAGTGGCCCACAATTAGGCATATTGTTAGAGGAAAATGTGTTCCCCGAGAAACAAACCATGTATAAGTTATTTTAACCCCATGATAATTATTAATTAAAATCCTAATCCCCCATATTATAGACCTAAACACTCAATCTCAACCCCTAACCTATTTATCTCAATTACATATCCTTCTAGAGGGATTACAAGGACACTCAACATGAGTTCATGGTGATTTGAAGCATGGTGGATATATCTATATCTCTTCAGGTGTGTACCTTCTTCTTTATTTTCTCCCATTCTTATCCCACTTTATTGGTAGGTTTCTATCCTATATTTTGTTAGATCCGGATATAGATTTGATGATTCTATATCTAGGATTGTGGATCATGATATATAATTAATGTATATTTATTTTTTCCATACTGATTTATGTTTTATATTCGGATGTCATTCTACATTGTCACTCTACCAAAATTGGGGATTTCGATTGGGTGATCGCTCATCAACGAATTGGGGAATGTGGTCTATTATTAAAATCCCATTGTATTGATATCAATTACCTATATTTTATTTTTCTTTAAATATGTATTTTTTAGAAATTTTAATTCCGAAATTGAATTAATGAATGTAGTTAATTAATCATTTGATGAATTGGGGATTTGGATGAATAATTGAATAGTGGAATTGGGATAATTAATTGATGAATTTATTACTATAGTAATGAAGTATGAATTGGGATAGATAATTTATTAAATAATTATCACAATATTATATTTTTTAATTGGGAATAATTCATTGTGAGTTAATTATCATAATGTTGAAATTTTATTTATGAATAATTAATTATTGAATATGGTATTGGAATATTGAGAATATTGAGTATGAATAATTAATTCAAAATTAATGATGAGAAAACTTGTGATTGACTATTGGATTAAATAATTATTAATTTAATTATTAATTGTATTGAGATTAATTAACTGGTGAATTAATTAATGCAATTTTGGAATATTGATTAATTTTTGAATTAATTAATTGTAGTCATGTGACAAACTAATTGTTGAATTAGTAATGTTTTTTATATAGTTAATTAATTTTTGAATTAATTAATGTAATTGATGTGAAAAATCAATCAATTAATTAAATTAATGGATTGAAATTATTAATAAATTCTTTAATTAATTAATATAGTTTCTATGATTAATTTATTTTTTTCATTAATTAATGTGATATGTGATATATGTGATACATGTGATATCTTTGATACATATGATATATGCGATACATGTGATATATGTAATTTATTGAGAAAATTTGGTGTGAGATAGATAGTTGGCATGTACTATAGATTCTATATCTATAGTTCAGTTTTGATTGTGTATCTCTGGTTTGGTTATATAGTGATATTAGTATTGTTATATTTCTATTTATATGTTATTTTGTTGTTATTTTGTATTTTCCATTAGTGTATTACTCTGATAAAATATGTTTTAGTCTTCCTAGAATTGATATTTGACCCTTAATGTGAGTCGGCAGCCTCTAGCAAACATTGAGGTGCACTTGAGGTCTTATCACATTCTGGCTCAATGCATCTATGTATGGAACCATATTAATGACATTACAACCAAATCATAGTATTTATATTATTTATAATTAAAATTGGGGGATGTATTTTAAATTTAAAGAGGGGGATCATATTTCCTTGAATGTATATCTAGGGAAGGGTGTTATTGAGTTAGGTAAGAAATAGGAATTGATCCCAAGGTATATCATACTTCTAGAAATTAGAGAATTAATTAGGGTTTTAGATTAGCAATTTTAAATTCAATCATGCCTCTCCAAATTACATGTTTTTTCAATATATAATTGTAAATGAATTACATGAAATATCCGAAGCATTTCCTCAGCTATGAAAAAATTGTATTGGAACCTGATCTATCTTACTTTGAACAACCAATCCAATTTATTGATACCAAAGAGATGGTATTGAGGAATAAAAGGACTCAACTGGTAATGGTATATTGAAAGTAATCATAATAGGGAGGATGTAGTGTGGGAACTATAGGACGTAATTAAGTAATACCACCCTCATAATTCAAATAGGCAATATCTTTGAAAACTTCATGGATGAAATTATTATAGGAGGGAAGAATGTAACAAATGAGATTAAATTATAGTATCAGAATATTATATTTTAATAATGACATAATTAAATTCACATTTTAATTCTGTATGGCACAAAAATGCTCATTGAGTAGGATAAATATCGATTTTTAAAGTACTTGGTCAAACAATTCAAGAATGAGTTGTTGAAATTATCCCTTAAAATGAGATTTTATGAATAATTGAAAATGATGTATTTAAATATTCCACATTTTATTTATAATAATTATTTATATTATGTAAAATAAAAATTCTATTTTTAAAAATTTTATAGATATAATGATAAGAGCATTTGGTGGTAAAAGGGATTTTTTTCAATAAATTTCTTTAAAAAAAAGAAAAATTCCTTTTCATATTAATTAATTAGAATAATTATTATTGATGGATTATTTGAATTAAATATATAGAATATATATATATATATATATATATATAAATTTAAATCCTTATCATGATGATTACTATTCATATAGTTAAAATAAAATCATCTTAGGCTTAAAAAATGCATTTCTTGAAAAAACAATTCAACTCAATTTTTACATTTATTTTCAAATGAATTCCTACCAATTAATTGAGTTTAATTTAGAAAAATTGATTTACTATTTTTGATAATCCTAATTAATTTTGTTTTTGAGGATAACATTATATTTCATCATAATTAATTGTAAAAATAGTGAAAATAAAATTACATTGGTTAAGATTAAAATGGGGTTTTGCATGTTATTTGAGTTTTGGTCAAAATTATTTTTCCACACTTAGATTTTTTAATGGTTAAATTTTATTTAATATTTAGAATTATAGGGTCCAAATTATCTAATAAGTATCATTATTATATATCAAAAATAATAAATTACCTAGGTAAAAAAACTAGTTACCTGGGGGAAAAATTAAATTATAAAAGCGAATAACCATGAAGGTAAAGGAAATAAAATGATTAAAACACATCTATCCAACATTACAATTTTTATTCCAAAAGTCTCTCAAGATAGACAATACATGGTATAGTGAAACCATGCCTAGAGGGCTAGAAATAACGAAGAACATGGGAATACCCCCTAATTAAGGTTATAGACTCCTTTTAAAAAGAGACACATTAGAAAGGAAAAAAACTGGGGTACCAAGGACTGTAAGAGAGGCTAGGTAGTCAACCACTTCATTCCACTCATGCCAAGTACGTATGGATCTAAAATTATTTTTAAAGAGAGACTTTAATAGTCTTGTAGTTTAGGAAATTTATTGGGGGGAGGTTCCTTTACAATGGAGTGCATTATGAAAAATCGTGGATTTCGTTTCTAATTGTGCGATGATAATGTCCCTTAGACTACACATTGACAGACCTGTAAGATATGCAAGAGACTCCACCCAAATAAAACTTCCACTTCTATAATGATCTGTGATTTCCATAACCACACTCCCCCTAAGGTCATAGATAACTCCTTCTCCTCACATATCAACCATTGAGAAAGATCCATCTATGTTAAGATTGAGACAAATCTCTGGGAGAAACCAATGAATCCATCTCCCTTGTTCTGTAGAACAATGCTGACGAGTCTCACTGTATGATTCAAATAATGCAAAAAGGGATAGGAACTCCTTCCTAATACCTGCAAGATCTATCAAGTCTATCAGAATACATCTATTTATGGCCACAACAAATCTACTAGTGGTAGAGATCCCCTCAAACCTAGACCGATTCCATGATTTCTATAAAGACCAGCAACCCACATTAAATATAATGGCTCACATCTCTACCTCCATCATAGAACCATTGATCCACTGGAAAAAGCAATCCATGAACTACTTGTTGTTGTCATCTTAGGGAGAGTACCATGTGAAAGCACCAAAGAAACTCCACACCTACCAAGCACATTCATCCTCAAAGAAGATGTGGTTCATGCTCCATTCTTTTTTATTCACATAGTAATGAAAACAAGAAACCATGCTAATTCCTAAACTTTTTTATGTTATTATCATAGGTTATAACATTATTTCGGATCCTCCATGTGAGGAAGTTATGTATAGTAAATAATTTTTTGCACCAATCCATACTGTTCCATCCCCCATACTTTCCCCGAGGAACGTTACTCCTTTGATAATCCTTCTAGTTGAACATACCTGAGGTGTGAGTGGTATAGACAGACCTTTCATGATTTGAGTTATTAAGGACTGATTTTAAGACTACTTGTTGAGATGAATCTAGAAAAGATCTGAAAAAATGAGGATGTATAATTGCCTCCCTGAAGGATATAGTAAATGTTGGGCATCCTGGATATCCCAACACACTACCCAACCAATTGTTATACCAATAGTGGATGTGCCTCTCCCCAATAATTCATTGTGAGTGTGGGAGAATACTCAGGATGTTGTTACATAATGAGGACCACATTGACAACCCCCTAGCCAATGGAGTGGGAACATAGGATCAGAATCTTCGAGACCTATGCTTTCCCCATAGGGTACGTTCCTCAATGATAACCCATGAAAGCTTCACATGCATGGAATGAATTTTTTCTACCAAACTCCTAACATTGATTCATCATTCATAGATGGGCTTGTCCGTATTACCCCATGACAACCCCTACCTCTTACCCTCATATATCACATACCAAATAAAGAAATCATGGATTTTATTAATGAACCTATTAACAACCCTTCGGAATAATGGTTGAAGGAAGATCATGCACCAGTATTATTGAGAGTAGACTATTCACGAGAGTGATATGTCCCCCAAATGATATGAAATATTTTTTCCAATTTAGAATTCGTACCATTGTCTTATTAACTACTTTGTGGAAGTCCTTAGTTTGCAGTGTACCTAAGGATATAGGGGTACCCAGATAATTCATGGGAAAGGAGCCTAACCCCATACCCCAGCTCGCTGCCCATGCTACCCTTCCTACTCAAGTTGCATGAGTTAGATACATAGAAACTAGATTTATCCCTATTGACGATCCTCCCACTCCAGTGGAAGTTCTCCGCAAGGATCTTTTAAAACACATTAATGGACATCCACCTAGAATGAATGAATATTATCATGTCACCAACATAAATCAAATATGTTGTTGGTGGGAGGTCATACTTTCTACATTATGGCATAATGTCCTCACTGTATACCCCATTATTTATCAGTAAACTATTGGTGTCTTCGATTAGGATAATGATGATCAGGGATAATGGATCACCTTACTAAAATCCATGAATAGTCTTGATGAGACCATGTGTTCTCCCTATAAATGACACAGCCGTCCACATTGAGAAAACACACTTGATGATGATATCTCATGACCAATTAGAGACCCCAATCTTAGAAGGAACCATATTTATAAATACCCACTCAATATGATCATATAACTTATTCATATTGATCTTAAAAACCACATTATAGCTATGAGATTTGGTATTCAGATCTCTCACTATCTCTTACAACATCGTCATGGCTCCCAGAATCGAACGGTATTTGAAGAATCCATGTTTTCCAGGTATATCCATAGTTGTAGAAGACTAGAAAGCCTCCAATTGATTATACTATCTAATATTTTATAAGTAAAGTTTCACATTCTCGAAATCCAATAATCTAGGAGGGATTATGGGTTTTTGATCTTCGAAAATAGAATTAGAGTATTCATTGACGCGATCTGTGGAAGGCCACCCCATCAGAATAGGTCATTGATGGGAAGGATTAGATCACATTTTACAAACCTCCAAAGAGCCTCTGTTGAAAAACCCTGAGAAACCACCTGGTACCTCTACACTTTTAGGATTGATATTCCACTTAGCCACATGAACCTCCTCTTCCTCGTGAACACATTCAAGAATAGAATTTTATTTAATAGAGACATGATTTTGGATCCCTTCCCAAAGATGAGACTCCCCAGAGGGATACCCCCAAGAATATTCTCATTCATGCCTCCAAAGAGGTCTTTAAAAAAATTAAAAGGCCATTACCACGAGCACCACCCTATCATCTGTGAATGTACCATCTTCCAGAACATGATGCAGTCTCACAACACACCTCATCTTCTCAATGCATGAATTAATGGATGAAATGTTCTTGTCTCCTTTCCTGATCCAATTATTCTTGGAGAATTATCTTTCCCTTCATTCCTGAAAAAGAAACATTGCCACCAAATAAGTATTCTCCTCAGAGAGTTCATCAAACACCACATCATCCAAGGCCTCCATAAGACTGGCCACTAGGAACTTGATGTCATGTTTTTGAACAACCATTTCATGATCAATTGGGGGCAAGGACCTAGACCACACCATGAGTTCCTTCTTCATCATACTCAGCTAAGAGTGAATAGACACCAATTAGTGGACAAGATAAGGTTGGTTCCAACCCATTTTCACCACATGGTTGTAATATAGTTCACACACCCACTGATTGGTGGACATGAAATGATCCCATGAGACCACTATCTTTCCTAGAGATAAAAGGAGCAGAGAGTGGTCATAAATTCATCTATTGAAGTGGTTAAACTTCGCATTTGGAAACATGGAAATAGGTTGAATGTTGGAAACACACTAATCAAGTCCGATCAAACATTGACTACCACCCCTATTTTTTCACTAGGTGAAATGATCACTAAAATATTCCACATCCATTAACCACTTTCCACGAATAAAATAAAGTAAATACATACTATCCCACTTTAGGAATTCACCTCGCCCCATCTTCTCGCCTAGATGAGTTATGATATTAAAATGCCCACCCACCACCCCGGGTTGATAACCTAGGTCGAACCTATTTAACTCTGACCACAACACCTCCCTCTTATAGGAATCAAAACATTTGTAAATTAATGACATGAACAGAGCTTCTCCGCTACTCATCACCATCGTTATGATAAGCTGGTGTCCACCTTCAATCAAATAAAATGACACATCCATCTTCCAAAATAACCATATGTAATTATTGATCGAATTTCCATGCATGGATGCAGGCATTTTTACCATATGAGTAAACACTTTAATCTTATTAGTGTTCTTCTTTTTCTCAATTATCGCAACCATCTTGAAATTGTGTCTCTTAGACTCCGAGGAGATGAAATCGGTTTTCACCCAAACCTCGATTCATTGGTAGTTCCATATCATGATGGGAATCATTAAAATTATGATGTCATGGATTTGGCCTCTAGAACAACGGTCATTTTTATGGGGATAACATGCTCTCCCTATACTGCAACTTCGGCTAAATCTTTCTTGTACACACTCTTGTGCTCAAAAAAGGTGTGGTTGAGGATGGGAGTGGGTGTTTAAATGGTGGATTTGGGTATATCATGCCCACCACCTTATGATCATAACATTCCATAGAATCATCATTCCTAGAGACCTGGTCCTCAAATGGGCATTAAGGGGAAGAAGAACCTCTTCTAACAGGGAGACCAGACTTCATTGGATTCCGATTTCCATGAAAATTGTCTCCAGTGGGTGGAAATCTGAATTCCAATGTATTAGGACCTACATGGAACTCGACTATAAAAGGGGTGGCATCCTGGTCTCTCACAAGCTTGAGATATTTCTTTCCACAAAATCTAGAAGCCAAATATTCACTGGGGGGGAAACAAGGATGGGGAGGCCAAAAAGAACTTGGGTACCCTCATGTGGAATTATAAGAAAGCTCCTTTCAACAACTACTAACTAGGTAAGTACAAGAAATATGTGGAACCCAAATAATCTAGCTGAATGTTTTATGGTTCATAGGGGACCAATGCTAGGCTTGGAGGGACCTTAGTACTCTTGGATGGAGGAACTAGAACCTTGCATGGAATGATAGATGGGTGATTGGCGATTGTACTAGAATCCAGATATTGGACCGAGGATGAGGCCAGACCTACACAAGAAGGAGATGATGGAGCAAGTGGCTTGGAGCCGATGGAAGCTTGGTGATGACCTCCTTGGGGGGGGGGGGTTCAACAATTGTGCAATGAATGTCCCTATAACAGACAAGATGAAAAATATATAGGAATAACTGGGAAAACAATATCTTGTTCCCAAATGTCGGAACCCACTACATTAAGGGAGATCTACTTCAGAATCAGTAGAGAATGGTCCATATTAACACAGATCTGGGCTACCATGGTCTCTTCAACGCGAAGGGTGTTCAAGACCATGCATAGATAACCTCCCAAATAGTCACTAATGGCCATAAGGAAATAACTGTTATAAAATAGAAGTGGAAGATCATGTAGGCTTAACCAAACAAAAACACGAGGGTTTTACTTTCCCCAGTAAACCTCCATAATCCAACAGGATAAATTGATACACCAACGCCCCTAGTGGAATTACTCCATGTGTATATGAAATCTAATTCCAAATCTAGAACCCAGAATAACGAGCCTCTATTGATACCTGAGATGTGAGACTACCCCTACAAAACCTTAGAATAAAAACATATTGTGAAAATGAGAAGATAGGGTTTCTTGGTTTCAAATCAAGAAACATGTGTCCATTTTAAGCCACCTATAGATTCATTGAACGCCATTTCCGGCACCACCAGTGAAAAACATGAGCCATCCCTCACGAATGTGTGGGAAAACAACACAATATCTTGTAAGCATAGAAATGATGTACTAGGATATGTACACCATAGAACATCCCTAAAGCACATCACCATAAGACCCATCCTAGAACACGCGTTGGGAGACACCCAGGGAGAACATGTATTCAAATCCATAGGTCCTGAACCCATGTAAGAAGTCGTCAAGGTCTAAGACGACATTGGTGGATGTTTCACCAGAGGGAGTAATTGTCAAATTACTTTGAAAAATACCAGGTGTGCGAGGATTTTTCCTCAAGGAGACAGAATTAGCCACAAAATTTAAACAAACTAACCATAAATAACCCTGAATAGATCATCAAGTGGATCATAGAAGACAAATGGTTCTCAACCCAATATTAGGTTTAATTTTAAAAAATATATTTTTTTATTATTGAAGGTATGGATAGACCCTATTTTACTTACTCTCAATTATATAAATGTTTTTAGGAACATGGATTGAGAGGGACTCCGTAATATTTAATAGTCCTTAGTATTAAAAAAGGTCTCACTTACTCAATTATAAAAGGGAACCACCTACTTTCTCTTATTATCACATATAAACCCCATTTTCTCAAAACAATTACATAAAGATCCCCCAACATACATATACACATTTTAGATCTTTTTTATACCAAAATGGTGAAATGTAGTGTCATTACGAGGAGATCCAAAGGAAGTTATATTAAGAGAAGGAAAACTTCTTCATTTAGAAATTTATTTTTTCATCTTCCTTTGAAAATTTGAATTATTTGTATCACACATAAAATATAATAATTCCACAATCTCTAATATATTGAGATTTTATTATATTTATGGTATAATATTTTTCTATTTCCTTCTCCATAAAATGTTTAATATAAATATATCACTTTTATACATCAGACTACCACCTCACGAACCAATTCAATGTGATTTTCATCTATAAATCAAATGTGTAGAAATAATTATTGAAAAAAGTTATATATAAAATAATTATGAAAATATATTTATTATATAACTATAATATATCACTTACGTCATTAACCTTTCACAAATTAGTGAAATGATAGTGTCACTTTTTTTTACGAATGACCTACCATCTACATGAAGCGATGCGATTAATTATTTTTGTTAAGATTTAAATAATGATTCTAAAATATATTTAATAAATAAATATGAAATTTATAACATTAAATTAATTTTGAAAATAATTTTACAATATCCTCTTATCAATAACTGGATCATTAATAACAAAAAATGCATTAGAGAACAAGGATGTAAACACGTGAATAATAGTAATAATGAATTGTTTTTAATAAACTACTGATAATATATTATAAATATTAATATGGTTCCATTATAAATTAATAAAATGTTTAAAACCATTATACATGAGTTTAGAGAAAATTTAACTAAAGGGACAAGTGAGGTAAAGGATTTCATCTAAATTCCCACTCTATGGGGTCATATTTATTAGTATGCACCTTCTAAATTTTTAGTGGGGTATATACTAATGATTTTATATATTTAATATCAATAACCATATAATAAGGATGATTAATATTTAAATTCATTTTTACACCATCAAGGGGTAATAATTTAAATTTTACCAAATATGTAAGGATTTATTTTACAGTCTAAATTTATTTTGGGATTGTATATTTTTTAATAAGGAAATATTATTAATTATAACTCATAAGATAAAAGTATTTTATTATTAATTATGTATTTAAATAGATTTTATATTTTCAGATAAATTTTACACTCCTTGTAACTTGAATTTTGAAATGAGATTTTTAAAAAGAAAAAAAATTTATTAATTATTTATTTGGGTATATTTTTGTTCTGTATCAATGATTTTTTCAAAATTGATTTACTAAACTATTTTTTATAATGAAAATTAATCATTAAAGAAATTTTATTTTTACTATTAAATTTCTAAATGTTAATAAATAATTCACCTAAAAGTATTATTTAAGGTTCATTATCATATGTCATTACCAAATTCAAAGGGAATATTTTTGAACAAACATGGTATTAACATACATTCCAACATCTATAACTATTTAAAAATATTTTGTTCATTATACCCATTATCAATGGTTTACAATTGAAAAATATTAAATGAAATTTTATTCTAATATTTAACCTCAAAAAAATTTGTTTATCCAAATGACATGATTTTGGTATGAAAACCAATATAAATTATGAAATGATTTTTGTATCTTATATATTAATAATTTCTTAGTCATTATATTTCTATTGAAATATTATTTTTTTAATATCATTACACAACTTATTTCACTTAAATATCCATATTCATCATCATGGATATTATTATTTCCTAAACCACATTCCATTTTTACATATGGATTTTATTATAAATGTTATTTGGTTGATTGAGTAATATATTGATTCAAACATATTCTTTAATCAATAAAAATATTTATTAATGATAAATTTTCTTTGTGAATTGAATAAATTAATAAACATGTGAAAAATGCTTGGGATATTTAGCCACTTGTGTGACCTAGTTATAGATATCCCCTCGAAGCATCAATGACTTTCATGAGACAAATAAGTTGGAAAAATTAAATTAGGATTTTATGTACACCTTAAAATCAATTAAACTATGTGGGAATAAGTTATTGAAGGTATATATATAATGATTTCTGAGATCAGTCCATCCAATATTAATTATATGACACACCAAAATTATAAATTAAGAACATTATATTTGATAGCATATATCACATGCATCACCATGTGCATGAGAGAATATTATATCCCAAGAATTTATAGCTTATTTACTATTTTAAATAGATTTAATATATTATATATATTTCAATTCACTAAACACTATGTTATCTTTCCTTACACACAAGAACAATTGTCTTTGAAAACATATATTACACAGAAGACCAAGTTTTAATGATCAAAAATATATTATTTAAATATTTTTTTTAAAATAATAATATGTATCCTAGCTGTTAAATTATTTTTTCTAAAAATTACTAACAAGCCTTTTAAAATATATGTTTTAAAAATATACAAAACGAATCCATTGGTTATATGTCAATTAAAAATTAATTTGGGAACTCATTGAATACAAATTAAATTATTATTATATTTTTTCTCACAAAGCAGTTATACCCTAATAAATTAAATTAACTACAATTAGTGAGTGATATTAATAATAAATATATATTACATATTCAATAAAATATTTTTTACATTCATCCAGTAGATATTATATTATTATGATTAAAACAAACCACATTTTATGTATAAAATACTTTATTTATATTAAGGTATTTTATGTCCTTTTAATAGAAATCCTATTTTAAATTGCTATTATAAAAGTTTTTTGGAATATATATGTCACAATAAACATCATATTTTAAATATAAACATAAAAATAATTTTAGATTAAATTTTTGGTATTTTTTTCTTTGATGTTTCAATTTATATTAATATTGTAAAATACAAAAACTTTATTCAATACTACTTTTTCATCTAATTTTTTAAAAGGATAAATTATGTTTTATATTTTTTTAAAATATTAATTAGATAATATTTTTATAAATTTATACAATTTAGGTAATTGTAAAAAATTTCACATTGAAATTGACTACGGAAACAAATTAATATTTTGGATGTTATTTACTTTAAAACACCTCATTGTCGTCCCATTCATGGGATGATTTTCAAATTAAATTCTTAAAATTATTTTATATTAAATGGGAAAATGTATTAAATATTTGGAATAATAAAGATATATGATGTCTAATATGGTAAACCTTATATTTGATTAAAAATATTAGTGAAAGTGATTAAAATTAATTACAATGACTATAAGAAAATTAATCTTAATGAAGGACAAAACCTTACACATAAACACAAAAATGACTTTTAAACATGCCCAAAATCTAGTGAATGGAAATAATTAGACCATATAATAAAATATATTTTATTGGGTCTATTATTGGATAATCATTAAATGTAAATACATGTTGGAATAATTTTGTAAAAATATTACCAGAGCGTCAGTCCTCCTCCACTATGGAAAGGCTTTCTCTCCTCCCACTTCTTCACACCTATCAAGGAACATTGGCTCAAATTTGATCTTCCCAAACAGATCATCAAATTCCTTGCCATAATTTTAGATATTTTCCTTTATGCTGGAATCATTCCAAGGAAGCCCTTTGTTATAGACCAAAAATATTTATCCGATTAGGAGGTAAAAATCGTATTCAAATACGTTAGTTTTATTTCCATTATACAAGAAATAAACAATTATTAGTCTGTACATATATAAAAAAATGGGAATATTCAATATTCTAGAACTTTTTATTTTAATGTTTCGTCGTACACTTAGTCAAATATCCATATAATGGGTAACAAACATACTATTTCTATTATGGGAAATGATGGAATGGTTCCATTTTCTCTAGGGTTCAGTGGTCTTGGAAGGGACCACATCTCACTACTATGACATTGGTATGTTCAGAACTCTACTCTGGATCCTTGTTTCCCCCAATCTTCTCCAAGTTGGATTCAAACGGTGGTACTCTAGGTGTTTTGTTATGTGAGTTTCGAGCAGTCGACACATTTCCGGAGGTGTTTTCCCCTTGGTGGCTTTGACTCTTTCCCAGAAGGGCTGGATGTTTGTGATGGATGGTGATGGGGCTTCCCCATTTTGCGGCTTTGATGGTTTATGATGGTGGTGTTCAACACTGTTGTTTCAATCGATGATTTCTTCATATTGATGATTCTCTTGATTCTGGTGGGTCTCTCTAGTGAGATTGGCGTGATGTCGAGCCACTGCTACCGATGAGGATGGTGATGGTTCGAGATGATGACATTATTTTGATGATATGGAGGTGATGATGGTATTAAGACGAATAGGTGGGCGGCTCGAATCCTGGTAGATGAATTTTCCGTCGTTATGTGCATGATTTCAGGGTGCATAGCATGTGGTGGTTTGTTGTTAGTAATGTGAGGTGCCACGTGCTCCGAGGTCGATGTTGAATCTGTTTAAAATTTGAATGTTTCTACTGTTTAAGCAGGGGAGTTTCTTTTCAATTTTGAATTCCTATGTTCGTTTACTCCTAATCCTTAAAGAGGCTTTTTGAAAATGAAAAAAATGGATTGATGGTGGTGTGTATGGTGAAATAATAATTAAAAAAATAGTGATTGTTCATTTTTTTTATTTCACCACATCTCATGGTGGCCATTAGGATAACAACATTATATAAATCATGTATATTGGATATTTATAATGTCTTTATTCTTATATAATTTTTATTCATAACTTTCCTTGATAATTTCCATCTGGTGTAAATATGATAATTTCATTTTAGGAAGTGTGGGCTACCGCCCCCTCAATGTGATGTGACTCATTCATGCCAAACATGGAATGTATGAAGGATAATATTAATAAACCTATTTAAAAAATAAAAAATATAATTGATACTATAATTATAATATACATATATCATTTATTTCAATTCCTTTAACAAAACCATGAAATGAATGTATTGTTCATGCGTATGTATGACCTACTGTCTCCATAAACGGTGAATTTCATTTCTTATCTCAAAACATTATATATTATTCTAAATAAATATATAAAATATATATATAAGGTAATTAATTCATATATTATATTTTGGAGATGATTTGATCATGATATAATTAGAAGTAACAATAATTAACAAGTGAAAAATATACATGATAAAACCTAGCAATTAACACCTAAAATAGTTAAAATAATTAAAGTGTGTTAACAAATGGGTAAAATATGTTATATAAAGTAAATATATGATTTTATAAAAATTATTAATGTCATGGTATAAGTTATTAAAACATTTTATACCACTATACACAATTATTAATACCAGACAACAAATGGAAGGTTAAGTTATGGTAATTTAGTCTCAATTTACATTCCATTGAGACTATTTTGTTATTATGCACCCACTAACATTTATTTGGTGTATATAGTATTTTTTTCATGTTATATCATATGTCCCATTTTTATCATGATATTCCATGTTTCATTTAATTCCATATCATTATGTCGATTAGGATTCAAATGTTTCAATGTGGTATGAGACAATTTGGAATGTTTAAATAATGTTGTCAAAAAGAATGTTCTTAATTATCATATTTGAAATCTCATTTCAGTTGTGATTATAAACATAATATTGAAACAATAACTTTATTTGAGTAATTTTTCATTAGATTTTTTCTTTAGTATTCATATTATTAAAAAATGGTTATTATTATTTACTATACCATATATCATTTTTACATACAGTGTTCACATTGACAGTTATTTGGTTAAATAGGTTATTATTTATAAAACATAATTATGTATTGAAGAAAAATATTTATTAAGGAATATAATTTATTTGATTATTCAATATGTGGAATTATTTGTACAGGTAATCATGGGTGGGGTCAATGATTTATATAGCCCCTTGATACTTCAAAAAGTTATCATGATACAAATTAGTTGGCCAAATTAAATGGGGTTTATACATCATTTTAAATTGTCCTGAGAAATTTCCTGATGGTATGTATTTTATTATACATCAGACATGAAATCCATTATGAAAATTGTTCCTCAATTAGTTTTTTTATTATTCATTCATGATATTTTATATCGATATATTCATAGATACCTTTAATTTTTTGTTCTTTGATTAAATGAAACATGTTTCAATTTAATACCATGCTATATTTATTTTTAATTTTCTAGATATTTTAATGGCATGCGTTCTATGATATTTACATATCCAAGTTGTTTTACACTCATTAATTCATTACTTATTCTTATTTACTTACCTTTACTGAGCATTTGAGATTACCCCGATTATGTTTCCTTTCCTGAGGTCATGAAGAATAAATGTTTGAATAATATTTCAAGGAAGTAGTTTAATTTATTTTATGTGTCATATTTGTATTTCGTATTTCTCAATGTTGTATGGGTATCATGTACGCAATTTGGAATTCCAAGACTTTTAAAATGATCAGTGCAATAAGATTTGTATCTTATAAACTTTTATAATGTAAAACAATAATGCATCGACTCTAGGGTTATGTGGTGAGGGCTTTACAGTTGGTATCATATTAATTTTAGATGCAAACTTGGGATCATTATTTAGAAAATATTGATTATGTAGAAAAAACACAGAGAGAAATTTAGGATGAGTATTTAATAACATCAAAGAATTATTATAAGGAATAGATTATGTGTGTATTCCAAGAAATAAATCTGTATGTAGATAATAAAAATGGTTATAGTTATAGAATAGATGTACCTAGGAGTAACAACTATGACAAGGTGTGCCATGCCAGACTATGTTTAGCCTGGTACTTGAAAATACGCATTACTATGCACTCGGTTTGAAACTCACAGGGGATATAATTAGGATAATTCACATTATCTTTACTTTCCATTATATAGGTTTTAATTTGATATTATTCCAAAGTAACCAAATTATATCATTATATGATTCAAGATTCATTAATTAGCATTATATGGTACACCATATTTAGTGTTATACAATGTTCATAACTTTATGATCTAATATAGTATGAGACATTCTTTTTAAATGGAACATGGAGGATGAATGTTATAAGTACTCATAGAAAATGTAGATATTTACCTACTGAAGGAATGATATAGATGGTATTACAACATAGAATGTTATGGATATATTAAGTAATATTAGTCATGTTATGAAAAAATAACCTTACCTAAATGGAGAATCCTATTCCATAGAGAGAATATCTTATTCTAGATCTTTTTATGTGGAAAATAACACATTGATTTATGGGTCTAATAATCCAATTATAGTTGATTAGTGGATTAAGTCTCGGGGGAAGATATTCACTACATTGGAATGTGGAGAAAATAAAAAAGTTATAATTGTGGAATATTTTCTCAAAGGTTATGCTGACCTGTGGTGGTATCTAATCCATAATACAGGTGAGGAAAATGAAATTGAACTCATGGAATGAAGAACATTTGAAGAGATGTTATTAGATAAATACATTTCCTATGATATACATATTGAGATTAAGAGGAATAATCTTAATTTAATTTAGAAGGAAAAATTAACAGTTGTTAGAGAATGAGGAAACCATTAATAAGTAATAATGGTATGATAAAAATTTCATTCACAACAATGAATATACGATTGATCATTTAATTGAATGATTTAATCCAATTATCCAATGGGAACTAGATTGTCATAATTTTTTATCATATTATGATGTAGTTTTATATTTTATCAATATAGAGAATGAATTCTACAAGCACTCTAGTTTCAATGGAAACCTAGAGAAGGGGAGTTATTTTTAACACAATCAAAAATGAAATGAATCAAGGTAGATGAAGTGAAAAATGATATTTTTAACATGTGATAACTTTGGAATGAATCACCCGGGAAAATATTTGAATTTATTGGGAGTTTTTTTAAGTGTGTAAAAACGTGTCACTCGGTAAAGAATGGAAATTCAAGAAGAAAAACACAGTTGGTAAATGTTAGAACAACAAGGAGATAAGGCACTTCACAAATGAATACCCCATGCATCAATGAAATATACCTCCAATGAATATAAGGGTAATTCATTAAGAATATGTTTTTGACACAACTGAAGTGTAATTATTATTTTTCTTGTGTATATGGGATCTATGAAATATATAGTAATAGTTTTTTATTTATTATCATATTTATAATGAAATATTTTAGGATTGTAACTCAGTACTTTTTTAATAAATATTTGAGATCGTATGTTGAATGGTTCCCTGAAATGATATTAAATAGAGTGTTAATTTTTTTTGAAAACACATGATTAAGGGAAGAAAAAACCTTATTATGTTCCAGATGTTTAGATAATGGTGATGAAATGATCTATTTGGAAATATTCTAACTACCTTGTAATTGATTAATGAGATGTTGAAAAGTGTTCTATTCTATAATTCATGGAGTTTAAAAAAATTATTTAGGTGATACATTCACTTATATGTTTCTTACATAATGAAGATTGAAGACTTAATGTATCTAATAAGGTTTAATAGTAATTCATGTTATGACCATGTTTCAATAGTATACAATATTAGTTTGATCCCATATTTGATATGTAATGATTATAGTGATACTTCGTGTTGTTTTAATTAATAATATCATTATTTTGGAAATTCTAAAACCTTCTTTCTAAAAGTCTTTGGATATGGTATTAGGGATTACTATATTACCTCACGATAAAATGAATATAGTTCTAAGAGATGTAGTAGAAATAGATTAATGCATGACCAACGAATAATATTGTTCTTATAGAAATGTACTAAGTAGGTATATTTACTAATATTCTTAGATAGTGAAATAATTCATCAACTATAGGTAAAAAAGGGATTTGAATCAAAGTTGATGTCCTAATACCTTAATTTTTATTGAACTGATGGTCTTTTAAATCACTACAGATTTATGTATTTTTGGCACTGAAATTTCAATTTATTTTTAACTTGTTTGTTATTGATGTTTTCAACCACTCCTTATAAATATTTTCACTTTTCCACCATATACATATCTATATATTCCACTATTGTTTTCCTACATAGAGACTTAGTTATATGTTATTCCATGTGAGTTTCACACATTCTATTATCTCCATTCTAGAGAATGTTTTATGAAACCCTATCATATTTTTTTATTTTATTATTGGAAATATCAAAAAATATATTATCAAGATCTAGTTTAAATTTCAAGGATAGAATATCATTAAGGTGGGTAGAATGTAACACCCTGAAATTATAAATGATGAACATTGTATTTTATATCATGTATCACACACATCACCAAACACATGAGAGATCTAAATTTAAAATGAATTTATAGTATATTTATTATTTCGGATATATTCAATATATTTTACATATTTCATTTCACTTGACATGATGTTACATTATGTTACACAAAATGGTGACTTTCTTCGAAATCATACAATACATTGAAGACCAAGTTTTAACGATGAAAAATATAATATTGAAATATTATTTTTTAATATAACAAAACATAACCTAGATATTAAATCAGTGGCTACAAGTAGTAATAACTAATATATGATAATATTTATTGTACACATATATAAAATCAATCCACTGGTTACAAATTATTAAAAAAATAATCTGGAATCATATTGAATATTAAAGAAAAAATAATTGTATATATGATCAAAAATATTTTATACCCTAATAAAATAAATTAATTAAAATTTGTGAGTTATATTAATATCAAATATATATTATATGATAAATTAAATATTTCTGATATTTATCTAATATATTTTATATTCTTAGGAAAAACAAACCCAATTTTATGTATAAAATGCTTTATTTTTTTGAATGTATTTTTACCTCCATTTAATCGGGAAGTATTTTATATCTATTTTTAGATATTTTATGGATTTTAAAAGTCACAGTATATTAAAATTTGAATGAGATACATAATAATTTGGTTAGGGTAAATTTTTGATATTTTTCATTGAATTTTCATTTTTTTAATGAATAGTGAGAAATTCAGAAATTTAATTCAAAATTACTTTTTGATATAATTTATTTATAATGAAAATTTATATTTTATATTTGATTAAAAGTTTAATTAGATCATATTTTTAATGATCACTTCATTTTATGACATTTTAATCAATTTCTCTTTGAAATTTACTATAAAAACTTATTAAACTTTTGGATGTTTTTACTTTAAAAACCCACATTGTTATCCTATTAATGGTTTTTTAAATTAATTATAACAAATTATTTTATTACAGTATGGAAACATGGATTCCATAATTTTAATAAGAATTTTTTATTACTTTTTCTAGTGTTAAATTATTTTATGTACAAAATTATTTTTCAAAGTGGTAACAATTAATTACAACGATTAAGAAATAATTAAGCATAATAAAGGACTAAATCTCAAACATGGGGCCTAAAATGACCTATAAACATGAAAAAAATAAGTTCTATGGAAATATTTAGAACCAATAATCCCTTTACTCTATTTTTATCCATAATTAGAGTCAATTTCAATGTGAAATAATGTGTATCAAATTCTTTTGTGAAAATATTACAAGAGTTCCACTCCTTCTCCAATATAAAAGGGCATCCTATCCTCCCACTTACTCACCCCTATCATGCCATTTTTTCTCAACCAATATATTCCAAAATTTTTACTAAAAATACCTCTAATAATCATAGAATCCTTTTATTGGTCAGGACGTAATCCAACGAAGCCTTTTTGGAAAAACAAAAAGTAATTACCTGATTAAGAGGGAACAAAATTCCTCAAACTATTTAGTATCATTTTCACTATTAAACCCTTCAAGTCTATTTATTTTATACCTACATAAAAATATTATCATTAAAATAATAGTATTTTTTATTCTTTCATTTCTACCTAAAAATATAAATAAATCCATCTAATGGGTAACAAATATACTTTTTTTGTTTACGGCGAACTACTTCCACATAAAAAGATGAATGTTCATTTTTCATTTACTACCTCAAATGGTGTCAACTTTGATGGAATCCATATTTATATATGATATATACTACATTAATAATTTATTTATTCTTATGTAAATTTCATTTAGATCAGAACAATATTTTATTTATCTTTTTTACGTACGATAATAGAGTTTGACGAAGTCTAGGACTAACACCCCCTCAAAGCGATGTGACTAGTTCATTCCATACGTGGAATGTACTAAGGATGGTCTAAATAAACCTATGTTACATATATAACATAGATATGATGATGGAATTATATAATTCATATATATTTTACTTTTAGTTATATTAATACAAAAGTGAAATTAATGTAGCATTCATGCGTACACATGACCTTCCATCTCCATGAACGGTTCATTTCATTTTTTATCTCCCAAAATTATAAACTATAATGAATACATATATATTGAATATATATTATAATTATGTTATAGTTTAAGTTTTGGGAATGATTAAATCACTATCTATTTAATAGTAACAACAATTGAAATGTCAAAAATATGCTTCTGAAAACGAGGCAATTGACACCCGAAATAGTCAATATAAGGAAAGAGTGTTAACAATCGGGTAATAAAATATTATAAAAAGTTAATATATGATATTATAAACAAGGATATGGTTATAGTGAATATATTAAAACATTTTAAACCACTACAAATTATTATATATACAACATTACTAAATTATGGTTAAGTTAAGGGAATTTCATCTCAATTTACATTCTAGTGACACTTAGTAGTAAATATGTGCCAATTAACTTTTATATATAGTATTTAATGAATTTATCAAGTTATATAATGTATAACCTTATTATCTTGATATTATAATTATCATTCAATTATATACTATTATAAATATTATAATTCAAAATTTTCAATGTTGTTTGAGACATTTTATAATGTTTAATGATTCTCTCTTAAAGAATGTTCTTAATTACAATATTTTAATTCTAACTTCATTTTGTGATTGTTAAATTTATCTGGATAAAATAACATTATTATAATCATTTTTCATTTCAATTATACTTTAATATTCATATTCTCATACAATGGATACTAGTGTTGCCGAAGCCGTATATATTTTTTACATACAGTGTTAACATGTATAGTTATTTGATTAATTAGGGAATTACTGATAAAACTATATAAATTATTCCATACAAATATTTGAGAAGGAATATTATGTACTTGATTATTATATATTTTGAATTATTTTCCCTGTTAATTATGGGTGGGGATGGAACTTAATATATCCACCTGATGCATCAAAACGTTCGCAAGATACAAATAAGTTGGTAAAATTAAAAAAGTTTCCATACTTAGTTTTGAACCGTATTGTCATAGGTATTAATGGTTTATGTTTTCAGGTGTTCCTAACAAGATTTCCATTCAAAAAGGACTATCATAATTTAGTTTCAGTTATTACTAATCAATCATATTTTTATCAAAATATCCTTGGATAGATTTTATTTTCAGTTCACTAATAAAATGGAATGTGATTCAGTATCTTATCTTTCCATATTGATTTTTCCTGATATAGTTTTTTACTATAATTTTTTATTAGATATTTACCTTCCATATTTTTTTTATTCACATTGTTTCATTATTTATTCCACTTTACATGCCCTTATTGAGCATTTGAGATCACTGTTTTTATGTTTTCATTCACCAGGCTAAGAATAATAAATATTTTATTAAGCATTTGATGACATTGGGGAAATTATTTAATGTATAATAACTATGTATCCTATTCCAAATGTTTTATAGGAATCATGTGTGTAATATGAATTTCCAATAATTCTATAATGATCTGTCTTTTGGGATTTGTTTCATTATAAATATGCCAATGTAATAAAATAAAGCACTACGTCTAAAATTCTGGGGTTGGGGAATTTAAAATTATTTCATTCATTGAGAATTAAATAATTATCATCCATGATATCATTTAATTTATATTTTCAATGGATTCATTTCTTGATCAAGTTGTTGATTAAATGAAATTCATTTTTTATTATTTTACTTTCCATATTGATTATGACTTATCTATTTGAGACAGATTCTACAGTATGTATCACTTAATGATCATTTTATGTCACCTTTTTCTTCCATTCCCCAATATCAAAATATGAATTAATTGTATGAGTTTCAAGGAGGTTAAGTCATATCTTATTTTATTTTTTATATTAAATTCTTATAGAGAAATTGGTATAATATATGTATATAGTTCTCCATAACTACTAAAATAAATATATGTTCAGTATTAGAACCCCCAGTATAGATCGCAATGAGATAAAGTAGATTTTGGATCTAAATTAATAGATTCTAAGGTATTATAGTAACTCACACTATTTTGTTTTAGGTGTCAGTACAAATATATCTATCATACAAGATTAAGAAAGATCAAAATAAAGATTATTTTTTATAGGATAAGCTATAATTTTTTAAGAAAGGTATGTTTCATGAATTTAATATTTACCAATATGGTGTTTTGAGAGTAAAAAATATAATGTGTTTCATGTGACCCCAATTGGAAGATATAACTAATGATGTATGATCATCAGTCCCAATTTTTGATCCATCTAATAAGCATAAAAATGTTTATAGGCCTTCAAGAACATTTCTAGTGTGTAAGATTAATGAAATATATCAATGATTTATGTATTAAATGTTTGACTTCTAAACAAGTTATAGTATAATAAAAAATAATAAATGGGATTAATAATCCTTTTCCAGTTCCTAAAATGGTAATGGGAGCATATATTAAAGGATTTCATGGAGGGATTACCAATTATATCTTGAGTTAATTATGTAATTTTCATAATTTTTTTATTGATTTGATATCGACACATTTTATTACAAATTAAGATAATATGTATTTAGATAAAGATTCATCAATTATGTTGAAGATGTAATTACATTTTAGAGAGTACATATTTATAAAGTATCAAGTCATGATTCTAGATTCAACAATAAATTATGGAAATGATTTTTGAATGATTTGGGTTATAAATTAAATTTTAGTACTAACTTTAGTCCTTAGGTTGATCGATAGTAGAAGAAAATGATTCATACATGAGATGATATTCTTTTAAATTTTACAATGGATTATAGGGGAGGTTTTTAATAATATCATATATTGATTGAGTTTTTTTATAAAAAAAATTCTCATTCTAGGGTCGAAATGGCACCTTTTGAGGAAATATATGGAAAGAAGGGTGTGACACCCTATTTTTGGGGTGAGGTACCTGTAAAGAAGTTATTGGGTTTAGAATTGATAGGTGAAAAGGATGAGAAGGTTTATAGGATTAACTATTACTTAAGAAAATCTCAGAGATGGGAAACGTTATATGGATAACTAGAAGAAAAATTATCTATTCATGGTTTGTGATCATGTTTTTATTAGAGGCTATCTGAAAAACCGAAAATTTTAAATAATATTTGTTTCCTTATTTTTTGTATTATTTTATTTTATACACAAAAAATATATATCCTTTAATTAATGAAGTGAGTATAATTAAAATAATACCACTGGGATTTGACTGTTATATGATCATTGGTCAATATGACTATTGGAAACTAAACTCTTAACGTTTTGATTATTGTTTATAAATACAAGTGATCGTGGTTAATTAATACAGAAATAGGAGTTAGTGGCCTCATCATCAGACATGGACAATACAAATCCCATCTGTCAGAGCATGGGAAGGAGGTAACATCTCTAGTCTTTACTCTGGACCAAGCCCAAGCTGAGCTTCAACATGTGATGCTTGAACAAAATTTCCTACAAGAGAATTTCAAGCTAATAAAAATCACCACTTAGGAAATGTTGTTCGAGCCTCCCCAAGATTATATGAAGATATCACACCATACACTTTGGTCCTATGTAGGTGTTATAAGGGGCCATGTAACGGTACCTTAGTTACATTGTATAATCCTTTTGTTTAAATAAAATTTTTATTTCTTATTATGTTAAATTTTTGGATTTAAAATGTTAAAAAAATATCAGATGAATTTATTGAAGTTCCATATTATTGGAGAATTTTAGAAAAATAGAATTTTAAAATATTTTTGTATACATTCAATAATTAAAAATGTGAAATTATTTTCAAAAAATGGTCTTCTACAGTTTTGATCAGTAAGAAATTTAGAGTCTAATAAGATAAACATATTTTTTAGTGTATAGTAAGGCATGAATAGTAATATTACCATTTTGAAGAGTAATGAGACTAATTTAACAGTAACTTCACTTATGTATAAATATAATTTAGACATTTATTTTGGTAATGTGATTTTATAGCATAGTTAAATAACTATTTCAGAAATTATTAGTTAAGTATTAGAATTTTTTTCAGGTAAATATTGTTTCTACATAAAAATTAAATATCTCATAATTAGAAAATTATTTTCATAAAACTGAGTTCATTTTTTGAATTCAGAGCATCAATATTAGGATAGTGTTAATTTATGAGAATTTAATAAAATGTTTAGTATTTTTTTGAATAGAAAAAAATACAGTTTTGAGTTTCGGTGTGATTAATGACATCAAAAATGATGTAATAATGATGTAATAATTATGGTGGACTATTTAATAGTAAGATATGTTATGAGGTGTCCCAAGTGGCCAATTCCATTTGAAAATACCATGGGAAAGCCCATGGTTTTGCAAATACCATCGATGAGGTGTCCCTAGGAAATTAACAAATTCTTCCCTCACTTTTATTATAAATACCAATTCATTCTTTAATTAATTTCATTCCAAATTCCTCCTAAACTATGATATTGTATTTTTTACTTCCCTAGGATTCCTCACAAGGTGCTCAAAATCCCCCCAAGGTCCCAAACTTCATTCTTTTTACGTTACTCTTTATGGTAAGAGAACCTTTCACCCTCCTATTTTAAGTCATGACTTTCGTTTTGTTATGTATTCTAGTTTCCATATTATTATGTGAGGGTATGATCTTATATATCCTTATTACTAGAAATTTAATTTCCTATTGATGATAGACCCTTTCCACTATAATCAAGGGATTTTACTCTTTTTTAATTGACAACATCAGATGACAAAATTTTAGTAAAAGAAATCACATCTTCTCTTCTTTTTCAAGTTTTTTTTCATGTGGTATATCATTCAAAAATTGATACCATGATATTATTTAAGTTATATTACGTGCATATAGAGTGTAATGAGTTCTTTATGAGTGGGTTACCCTTTTATCCTCTATTTTTAAATTTTTTGTAAAACCATGTTATATTTTCATTATTCTGTAGAAATTTCATCTCAAAATCACTCTCTCTTTCCTCAAGAAATTCATCTATTTTATTTATATGAATACAACAAAATTTTTAATTTATAGGGGTAATCATAAATAAAAAAAGGATATATTTTATTTTTGAATTGAAATACATTAACCCTTGACCAATTTTTCCACCGTTTTAAATGACATAATTATCATTTTTTACAGCATTTTTTAAAAGGACACGATTTTGAATTGAAACACATTTATTTTATTCTTTTTTAGTTTTTTTAGAAATGTTTGAATATGATATACGTGAATCACATGAAAATAAAAGAAAATTAAGGGTGTTCCCTTGTAGTTCTCCAAAGCATTGGGTAAAGAATTTAATCTCTAGAGATGACAAGTTTCACGATACCTTTTTGAATAACCTTTGTAATTTTTATGACACATTGGGGATGAACCTTATTGATATGTTCATGAATATATAAATTAAAATCTGTATTCACATAATCATGTTAGGATTAATGTTATTTTTATTATTATATGCCTCTTCTTCCATTTCTCATGTCTTTATGTTTTTCCATCAAATTCCTATTGATATCCCAAGTAAACGGATTCCCATGCTTTCCTAATTGGGCCTTCTTCTCACCCATTATTTCGATCTATGTCTCCTGGTCACAAGATTTAGTAACTTTACTTAGTATGAACATATAATGAAGCTTTAATAGTGAATTAGAAGAATTTTTTATGTTTTTTTCTTGTATTATGTTCCTGAATTCCAAGACACTTGAATTTAAAGATCATCTCTTTGTTAAAATGTAATGAAAAGTTATGTAGTACGAATTATGGATGCCATATTTGGTATCAAATAATATTTTAGTAATTTTTGGAAATTTGGATATGAATACATTAAGAATAAACCTAGGGAAATGATTAAATATATGAAAACTTATTAGCTTTTTAGTGAAATATTATGCAATTTCCTAAAAAATAAATCCATATTTGGATGCAAACAAGTGGATGTGGCTCTAGGACAGATGTACTTAGAATTGAAAAAATCAATAAGGATTTTTGGGCTTGACCCGGGGTATCCTTGTCCCTTACAATGAGCCTTGATACAATCTTGGTTTGACACACCTAGGGGATATGTTTGGTTAATCACATTCATTTTATGAATCACTATGAATGATTTATAGAGAAATTGTAACATCCCAAGTAAATAAAGAATAAAACATTTTCATATATATTAATATTTACAAAAAAAACTATTAATTTTACATAAAAGGGGATGCTATGTTCGATAGCGTACCCGATACGCAAAAAAGTGTTTCTTTGAAATCTTACGTTGCACACTAGTAATAAAATAATATTATTTTAAATGGTAGTTAACAAATAGCCATTGTATTTGAGGGAATGAATAGAAATATCTAGGATATGATTATATATGTTTGTTAAATGTTTTTACATTTATCCAATGAAATATTAATGCTTAAAATATGAAAAGAATTCAATTTTAGGCATAGATTCACTAAAAGGTCGAACTATTGTCTTTTGATGGCGAACCCTATTTAAATATAATTTTGGTCACTCTTATACCTTCTATTGTACCAAATAAAATTCTTCTTTAGAATCAGGACATCAAAATTTACTTTGTGTAAATATTTGGTATTTTTCCGATAAAGTTCATTTTTTAAGGAATAGTGAAAAATGTTGTATTTTAATTCAAAACCACTTTTTAATATAATTTATTTACATGATTATAATATCTTTGGAATTGGTTTTAAAATGATATTAAAATATATTTTTACCATTTAATCCAATAGTGGGCGTTGGAATTAATTTCATTTTGAAATTGGTCAAAAACTACTGTCAATCTTTTGATATATATTGTTTCATAAAAACACACAATTTATTCTGACAGCAGGAATTAATTATTAAATTAATTAATGTGACTTATATGTATTGAATTTAGTAAAATAGACATCATTTTTGAATTCAGAATATCAAATATAGCTTAGGGTGAAGTTTTGGTATTTTTTTAAAAAACATCAATTTTTGATGAATAGTGAAACCACTAAGTGGTACTTAAAAACTGATTTTTCGTTTAAATGAAATTTTACCACCTCTGTGTTTTGAATTTCAAAAATCCGACCTACATGGTTGTCATTAAGAAGTAAAATTTGGTTCTATGAGATTAAAATAATTTTTGTGAATAGTAACTTTTATGTTTTTAATCGTGATTTGAGGTAATTAGTGTAATTTAGGGAAAAAAACTAATGTATTAATAATATGAAATGATCTTGACACATGTCTTACCCTTATTGGATGTGTCATGGCCAACCAAGATAATCCATGGGTCAACTTGGGGACCCCTTGGAGGTACTTTGGTAGGAAAATTACATTAATAACTTTTTATATAATGTTAAAATAAAAATGTCACAAGCATGTACATGTGTTGTTTTACTAAAACAATTTTTAAATGGGGTTATAAAAGACATATTTTTGACTATAAATACTCATTAGAAATATAAAAAGATTTCTACATCATGATATTTTTTTATAATTTTTAGAAGTTAAATAATTTAAATTATTTATGACACCATGATGATGCAGTGATTACCTCATTTTTTAACGATTTAGAAAAAATGAAAAGATAATGTAAAATATAAAACATAAACTTATCAAGAACCTATTTTATAGGTTGATTTAGATCTCTTAACACCTTATCCTCTAAATATATATAATTTCGGGACCTTTAAAAACTGGAACTCATTTTATAATAAAGAAACCTTTTATAACTTTCCAAGAGTGTCCCTCCTCTCCTCTTATAAAAGGCCCCACCTCTACCACCTTACCCACACAACTAAAGTCTTTGGCTCGGCCAAACCATGCCCATTTTGTCTCTACGTATCCCTCTATTACTCCTAGAAGCCTCACTTTGGGCATAAGTCTTTCCAAAGAATCCTTTGAGCGCAAATCAAAAAGAGTTACTCGATTTAAAGGTAGTGTATTCTCTTGTGTTCTTATGTTTTATTTTGCTTCTCCAACCCCATAAACTCATTTTGTTCCTTTCTTTTGTAACAACATAATTATCTTCAATATAATAGGATTTTGTTATGAGAATTATTAGAGATGCACCTACACACACCTTTGTCTAATGGTTAAAGAACATACTCTTTCTGTGGTTGGTGATTTTCTGCCTCACAAAATGATGATTGTTAAATATTATTTTAACACCTTTAATGGTGTCAATTAAGATGTCAAACTATTTATATATGATATGTTTTATGTTTATGTTATCCTTATGCTTCTGTATTTTTAATTTGTGGAATACCATTACGGTTTCCATTGTGAGTAAACACGATAATTTCATTTTTGGAAGTGCGGACTACCGCCCCTCAAAGTGATATGATTCGTTAATGCCATATGTGGGATATATAAAGGACAGAGTTAGTGTTATTATATATGATGTTATAATGGAATTATAATATACCCTTATATCTTTATGATTTCACTCCATTAAATACGAAATAGAAATGATAGTAGCGTTCTTGCGTACGTACGGCTTACCGTCTCCATGAACGGTGCATTTCATTTCTAACCTCTAAATGTTATGTACTATTATATATACATGTATATTCTAGATATATATGATATATATGTTATCCAAATATTTAATATCATTCTGTATATAAGGATCCTCTGACCACATCAATAACATGTAATTGAAAGAAGTCCATTTTTGACTTATGAACCAGATATAGACAAAACGAACATTATTAACTTAAATGTTTACATAATGTTTGTAACATAGAAATAAGTGATATAAAAGGAATAGAAATATTGAAAAAGGTTCTTATGAAAGTAGAAATTAACTTTAGTTTATTATTTAGGAGATTAAAGGGAAATCGAGTGACGTCGGACACTTGGTAAGGGACTTCGTCTCAATCTCCTTTCATTGAGGCATATTTTGTTCTAATACAATGCTTTATTTTATATTGTGTATAAACCCCTTTGACATTTAATTTTGTACAAATGGAATATTTTTCTATGAAGCGTTTTTCAAAACAACAAAAAGTAATGTTTCTTTTAACGTACGCGGTGACAACGACCTTTTCCACCGCCGCGAGTATTATTTGGTCTTTGGCTTCCTCAACAAGCCGTAATGTTTTTAAAATGAAATAAATACCATATAATCTTATATGTATTTTGGAATTGAAAATGGATTTTATAATGGATTTGTTATGTCAATATATTTAAGAGATATATTGTTTTCCAAGTGTGGAAATGTTTTCTCTCCATTATATTTGTTTTATGTCTTATGATTTTATAATGGTAATTGGATATTTGACGGGTGGTTATGTGATAAACCATATGACGAGTGGTGTCGTGAATATCAAGACGAGTGGTTAGGTTATAACATCCAATGCATTGGGTATGGAATACGGCTGTATGGCTATTCCATTAAGTGATATGTGTGGAAGTCGACCGTATGGTTATTCCATTTAAGTATGCCTATGTCCAAAGATACCTTTATATGTTATGTTTTCTTTATATGGGTTTTATGGTAATCGTTTGGTTACAAAGGGGTAAGTAATGATATTTTATTCAGTGAAGAGTAATTACTATGCCATAAAGTTGAAAAGTGTTACTTTGATAAAGTATTTATGGTTTACTTGTTTTCCTTCTTTGTGTATTCCTTACTGAGCTTTTTATGCTCACCCCAAGTTTTTTATTGAAATGTTTTTCACAGGACATAATGTGTAATGGGGTCAAGGATGGGATCAAGGAAAATTCATACTTTCATAAACATGGAACTAGAAATGAATTTTTTTTAGAGTTCATGTTTTGAAAAAAAGGAAACTTTCTAGAAGTGTCTACTGTGTAATCATTTGAGATGTAATAGTTATGATCTAATTCTCTAAAACACTATACCTGAAAAGATCCTCAATGGGAATTATTAATTTAATTCCATATTAAGTAATGTTTATGGTCGGGGCCTTATAGTTAGTATCAGAGGTTGTTTTAGTAAACTTTAGGAGTTATAAAATTGTTAAATTATAAATTAATATATGTTATGATAGAAATGATATAGCATTTAAAGAATACCATGTTGCTTCACCTAAGATATTTCTGTGATAAGAATGGTTTTCCATAGAGGAAATAGAGTAGCTTTTCTAAGAAGGCATACAGAGTATAATGACCTTTCAAATCTGCAACCAGAGATGGTCGGAATCAGAATTGAGCACTTTACTGCACTGATGTCTCAGTTGAATCGGGTGATAAATGGTGGTTGTGTTTATTGAGTATATTTTGGTGATTTCTAAAAGTAAATAAGAGAATGAAAGTCATTTATTTTTTATCTTGAAAACCATAAAAGAAAATAAACTGTATGGAAAATTCAGCAAGTGTGAGTTTTGGTTACAATAATTTTCTTTCCTTGGTCACATTGTTTCAAAAAATGGCATAACTGTTGATCCTGTTAAAAAAAAAGTTGTTGAAGAATGGACAAGGCACAAAAATGTAACTGAAATCCATAGTTTTCTTGGTTTTGAAGGTTACTACCGATAGTTTGTTGAAAAATTTTCACGGTTATCTAGTCTAATGACTAAGTTAACTAGGAAGGGTGTTATGTTTATCTGGACGAAAGTATGTGATTATTGTTTTTTGGAGTTGAAAAGAAGATTGGTGAATGCTCTAGTTTTGGAACTTCCTTCTAGGAATGGTGAGTTTATTATATACAGTTATGCTTCGTTTAAGGGAATTGGTTGTGTCATTATGCAGAATGATCAGGTAATTTCTAGTGTTTCACGTCAGTTGAAAACTCATGAGGTAAATTACCCTACACATGACTTAGAATTAGCTGCTGTTGTTTTTGCTTTAAAAATTTGGAGTCATAATTTGTATGGAGTAAATTGTGAAATATATACTGATCACAAAAGTTTAAAGTATATATTCACTCGGAAAGAATTGAACATGAGACAAAATAGATTGCTAGAATTAATCAAAGATTATGATTGTACAATTCATTACCATCTGGGAAAATAAAATAAAGTGGATGATGCTTTGAGTTGAAAAAGTAATGCTTCATTAACCATGCTATGTTTGGAATGAGATCCTTTGGATTTTGATTTTATGAACTTTTTCATAGAAGTTGTTAGTGCATGAAGTTCTTCTATTTTGTTTCATGTATTAGTGAGATCATTTTTATCAGACAAAATTAAGCAAGCGTAGAAAAAAAGATAGTGGGTTGCAGAAAATGGTAGAGCTGGTTCAGAAGGGTAAGTTTCCAGAATATAATATTGATAAGGATTGTGTATTGAGGTTTGGGAAGAGATTATGTGTGCCTGGTGATTCACAGTTGAAGAATGAGTTGTTATGTGAGGCTCATAGTTCCTCCTTTTCAATTCATCCTAGCAGTACTAAGATGTACAGAGATCTTTGGGAGTATTACTGGTGGGATGGAATGAAAAGGGATATTGCTTATTTTGTTGTGTAGTGTTTGACTTGTCAGCAGGTTAAAGTAGAGAGGTAGTTACCGAAAGTGATGCTTCAGCTTTTACCAGTGCGAGAGTGGAAATGGGAAAATATATCCATGGACATTGTTGTGGGATTACCGAAGACATCTCGAGGTAATAATGCAATCTATGTTATTGTTGATCGTTTTACTAAATCTGCTCATTTCCTTCCTATTTGAGATACTTTCTCTCTAGATCAACATTATCGATTGTATCTTAAGTAGATAGTCATGTTTCATGGAGTTCCCTTATCCATTGTATCTGATCGTGATCCCAGGTTTACTTCTAACTTTTGGAAAGGCCTTCAGAAGTCATTGGGTACTGAATTAAATTTGAGTACATTTTTTCATCCTCAATCAGATGGGTAGTCAGAATGAACAATTCAGAGCTTTGAAGATATGCTACATGCTTGTTCGATGTATTATCAAGGAAGATGGTACCAACATCTTTCTTTGGTTGAATTTTCATATAATAATAGTTTTCATTCCAGTATACAGATGGCTCCGTTTGAAGCATTATTTGGTAAACGGTGTCGAACTCCATCTTTTTGGGATGAAGTGGGTGAAAGGAAGCTGATGGGACCAGAATTTGTAGAAGAGATGGTAGAAAAAGTTCAGTGATTCAGAAACACATGAGAACAGTTCAGAGCAGGCAGAAGAGTTATGCGGATAACTGGATGAAGGATCTATCTTTCGAGGTAGGTGATCATGTTTTTCTCAAAGTTTCACCGTGGAAAAGTGTTATTCGATTTGGTAAGAAAGGAAAGCTGAGTCCAAGGTTCCTTAGACCATATGAAATTATGGAAAAAGATGGATCAGTTTCTTACCGAGTGGCTTTATCTCCGAGTTTATCTCAGGTATACAATTTTTTTCATGTTTCGATGTTGAGAAAGTATATGCCAGATCCATCTCATGTTTTGAGCCCAGAGGTAGTTCAGTTGGAAGAGAATCTCTTTTATAAAGAACAACCAGTCCAGATTCTTGACTGAAGAGAGAAAATGTTGCGAAATATGGTAATTCACCAGGTAAAGGTTTTGTGGAAAAACCATATGGTTGAAGAGGCAAATGTGGGAATCTGAAAATGTTATGGCGGATAAATACCCCCACTTATTTTGATAAGTCAATAAAATTACGAGGACATAATTCCCAAAAGGGTGGAAGGATGTAACATCCTCGGTCAATAAAGAATAAATGATTTTCATATTTATTAATATTTACAAATTAAATATTAATTTTACTTTAAATGGGTTGCTATGTTCGATAGCATACCCGATAAGCAACAAAGAGTTTCTTTGAAATCTTACATTGCACACTAGTAATAAAATAATATTATTTTAAATGGTAGTTAACACGTTTCCATTATATTAGTAGGAATGAATAGAAATAACTAAAATATGATTATATATGTTTGTTAAATGTTTTTACATTTATCTAATAAAATATTCAGGCTTAAAATACGAAAAGAATTCAATTTTAGGCATAGATTCACTAAAAGGCAGAACTATCGCCTTATGATGGAAAAACCACATTAAATATCATTTTGGTCACTCTTATAAATTTAATTGGACCAAATAGAATTCTTTTTTAGAATCAGGACATCAAAATTTACTTTGTGTAAATTTTTGGTATTTTTCCGATAAAGATCATTTTTAATGAATAGTGAAGAATGTTGTATTTTAATTCAACAAATCTTTTTAATAGAATTTATTTACATGATTATATTATCTTTTGAAGTGGTTATTAAGTGAAATTATAATATATTTTTACCATTTAATCTAATAGTGGTCGTTGGAATTAATTTCACTTTGAAATTGGACCTAAACTAGTGTCAATATTTTGAAATATATTGTTTCATAAAAACACGCAATTTGTTCTGACAAAGGGAATTAATTATTAAATTAATTAATGTAACTTATATGTTTTGAATTTTTTAAAATAGACATCATTTTCAAATTCAGAATATCAAATATATCTTAGGGTGAAGTTTTGATATTTTTCTGAAAAACATCAATTTTTGATGAATAGTGAAACCACTAAGTGGTACTTAAAAACTGATTTTTCGTTTAAATGAAATTTTACCACCTCTGTGTTTTGAATTTAAAAAATCCGACATACATGGTTGTCATTATGAATTAAAATGTGGTTCAACAGGATTATAATAATTTTTTGTTAATAGTAGCTTTTAAGTTTTTAATCGCGATTAGAGGTAATTAGTGTAATTTAAGGAAAAAAAATAATGTTTTAATAATATGAAATGACCTGGACACATGTCCTACCCTTATTGGATGTGTCATGTCCGACCAAGAAAATCAATGGGTCAACTAGGGTACCCCATGGAGCCACTTTGGTGGGAAAATGACATTAATACCTTTTTATTTAATGTTAAAATAAAAACGTCACAAACATGTACATGTGTTGTTTTACTAAAACAATTTTTAAATGGATTTATAAAAGTCATATTTTTTAATATAAATATTCATTATAAAGATAAAAATATTTCATACATCATGATATTTTTTTTATAATTTTTAGACATTAAATAAATTATATTATTTATGACACCATGATGATGCAGTGATTACCTCATTATATAACGATTTAAATAAAATGAAAAGATAATGTAAAATCTAAGACCTACACTTGTCAAAAACCTATTTGATGGGTTAATTTAGAACTATTATCACCATATCCTCTAAAAATATTTAATTTCGGGACATTTAAAAACCGAAACTCATTTTATAATAAAGAATCCTTTTATAACATTCCAAGAGTGCCCCTCCTCTCCTCTTATAAAAGGCCCCCACCTCTACCACCTTACCCACACCTCTCAAGCCTTTGGCTCGGCCAAAACCTACCCATTTTTTCTCTCCAAATCCCAATCTTACTCCTAGAAGCATCACTTTGGGCATAAGTCTTTCCAAGGAATCCTTTGAGCTCAAATCAAAAAGAGTTACCTGATTTAAAGGTAGTGTCTTCTCTTGTGTTCTTATGTTTTATTTTCTTTCTCCAACCCCCTAAACACTTTTTATTCCTAAATTTTGTAACATAACCAGTATCTTAAATATACTAGGGTTTATTATGAGAAGTATTAGTGCTACAACTACACACACCTTTATCTAATGGTTAAAGAACATATTGTTTCTGTGGTTGGCGATTTTCTGCCTCACGAAACGATGATTGTTCAATCTTCTTTTAGCACCCTTCATGGTGGACATTAAGATGTAACTATATTTATATATGATATATATTATGTTTATGTTTTCATTATTCTTCTTTATTTTTCATTTGTGGCATAACTTTATGGTTTTCATTGGGGGTAAACACGATAATTTCATTTTAGGAAGTGCGGACTACCGCCCCCTCAAAGTGATTTGATTCTTTAATGCCTATGTGGTACGTATAAAGGATGGAGTTAATGGTATTATATATTATTTTATAATGTAATTATAATATAACCTTATATCATTATGATTTCACTACATTAAATATGAAATAGAAATGAAAGTAGCGTTCATACGTACGTACGACTTACCGTCTCCATGAACGGTGCATTTCATTTCTTACCTCTAAATGTTATGTACAATTATAAATAAATGTATATTCTGGATATATATGATATATATGTTATCCAAATTTTGAATATAATTATGGATATAATTAACCTTTTACCATATAAACAACATGTAATTGGAAGAAGTCCATTTTTGACTTATGAACCAGATATCGACAAAACGAACATTATTAACTTAAATGTTTACATAATGTTTATAACATGGAAATAAGTGATATAAAAGGAATAGTAAGCTAGAAAAATGTTCTTAAGAAAGTATAAATTAACTTTAGTTTATTATTTAGGATATTAAAGAGAAATCGAGTCATGTCGGTCACGAGGTAAGGGACTTCGTCTCAATCTCCTTTCATTATGGCATATTTTTTTCTAATACAAGGCTTTCTTTTATACGGTGTATAAACCCCTTTGAATTTTAATTTTCAACAAAAGGAATATTTTTCAAAGAATCATTTTACAAAATGATAAAAAGGAATGTTTCTTTTAACGTACATGGTGACAACGGCCTTTTCCGCCACCGCGAGTATTATTTAGTCCTTGGCTTCCTCAACAAGCTGTAATGTTATTAAAATGAAATAAATACCATATACGCTTTTATGTATTTTGGTATTGAAAATGATTTTTATAATGGATTTGTTATGTCAATATATTTAAGTAATATATTGTGATCAATGTGTGGAAATGTTTCCTTTCCATTATATTTGGTTTATGCTTTATGAGTTTATAATGGTACTTGGACATTTGATGGGTGGTTATGTGAAAAACCATATGACAGGTGGTGCTGTGAATACTAGGATGGGTGGTTACGTTATAACCTCCAATGCATTGGGTATGGAAGTCGGCTGTATGGCTATTCCATTAAGTGATATGTGTGGAAGTCGACCATATGGTTATTCCATTTAAGTATGTTTATGTACCAAGTTACCTTTATATGTTATGTGTTCTTTATATGGGTTTTATGGTAATATTTTGGTTAAAAAATGGCAATAATAGTATTTTATTCAGTGAAGAGTAATTACTACTCCATAAAGGTGGAAAGTATTACTTTGATAAAGTATTAATGGTTTAATTGTTTTTCTTCTTTCTGTATCCCTTACTGAGCTTTTTATGCTCACCCCAAGATTTTTTTTTAAATTTTTTTCACAGGGCATAATTGGAAAAGGGTCAAGGATGGGATCAATGAAAAGTAATTCTTTCTTAAACATGTAACTATAAATGACTTTTTTTAAGAGTTCATGTTTTGAAAAAAAAGGAAACTTTGTAGAAGTCTCTACTGTGTAATATTTTGATACGTAATAGTTATGATATAATTCTCAAAATCTCTCTACCTGAAAAGATCCTCAATGAGAATTATTCATTTAATTCAATATTAAGTAATGTTTAAAGTCGTGGCCTTATAGAAATGTAACTGTTTAATCATGAGGTTTTAAAACATAAAATCCATTTATAGTTACAATATTTTTAATGAAATATGCTTATAACAAAGGTTGTATTCTCTTAGAAAATTGCAGGAAATAGGAGGAACTATGAAAATGTTTCCCACAATGTACCATGCACTGATGACCCTCCGATAGAAGCAGAAATAGGAAGTTTCATGAGAATGATGAATATACTAACTAAAGTTATGGGAAATAACATAAATCAAGATGAGAGACCGGTCTCCCCATAATGGTAACAACATTCTATTGATTCCTTTTTGCATCAACAACCACCATCCTTCATTGGATATAATAAACCATTGATTGCTGAAAATTGGATCTTCTCTATCAATAATATCTTTTCTATGCTCAACTATTTGGAACTAGAGAAGGTCACCGTGGCTAATTACCGCTTATAGGGAGTAGCTGATTAGTGGTGGGAACTAATTAAAAACACAAGGCCAAGAGTGGAGGTTGATGTTTTGGAGTGGTAATAGTTTATAAGGATATTCTTTAATAAGTATTTCCCTCGTTATGTGAGAACAAATATGGAGAAGTAATTTCTCGAGTAGAAGAAGAATGAGAATGAATATGTGGGAAACTACGAGATAAACTTCACAAGGATTTCATGTTAAACCTATATCTTTTTCAGGGATCCAAATGGTAAGGTTGATAGATTCTTACGTGGATTAGAACAACATTTGTGCAAAAATATAACCAATAGAGACAATAATAGCTATGAAGAGATGTTGTGGAGTAAGATGAAACTAAAACTAGATTTTGGTGAGATGTAGAGGTCTCAAAAATCAATGGTAAAGGGGAGATCAATGGATCCATGATTAGGGTTGTACTTTGATCACGGGAGAGTTGGAATGCAAGTGCAATATCCCACATATAGTAAATTTGGGAAGAATCACTTGAGGAACTACCTGCTCCGGAGTGAGAAGTGCTAAAAGTGTGGAAGAGATGGCTACATCTTCCAGAATTGTTGTAGTTAGGTGAAGCCTAAACTTCAAAACACTAACTAAAAGGGGAAGATGGTGCATGACCTACCTGATGTCCAATTCTATATATGTGGACAACTTGGGCACTTTTCCAATCACTATCCAAATTTGAGGGTAGTGGAGGGAAATCACCATCTGCCTCAGAAAAGTATAAGAGAGAAATTTTATAATTTTTCAATAACTATGGATAAAGTTAAATCACTAAATGATGTGGTGGAAGGTACTGTTGTTGTTCTCTCCAAGATAGAATGTACATTGTTTGATTCTTGTTCTATGAGTTCCTCTATTTTTTCCATGTTTGCATAGAATTTAAAATCAACCCCTGAATTGCTAAAAGCAGAGTTATTAGTCAACACTATTTGTGGGATTATCCATTCATCGTTAGTTTTTAGAAACTCTAGTATTTACTTTAGTGAGGACAATCATATCACAAATCTAGTAGTCATTTCCATGCAGGAATTCTAAATTATATTATGGATGGAAAGGCTCTCAAAGTATAATGTTATAATAAAATGAAGAAATAAGGAAATATCAGTAATATTTAATGGAAAACCTACTATTATCTTCTAAGGTGAGATATCTAAACCCGATATTCATCTAAAAGAACATCCTATATACTTATTTATGGAGTAGATCGATGAAGAATAAGAAGGAAATGAGAGAATGAGGACAGAAAATGATTCCATCATGATGGAATACATTTACGTATTTCCTAAGGAGTTACCTAGACCTCCACCAGAATGGGAGGTAGAGTTCTCCATTGAACTCATACTAGGATCTCATCATATTTCAAATACCCTATATAGGATGGAATATGTGGAGCTAGAGGAATTAGAGAAACAAATCCAAGATCTTTTGGAGGAGGGGTTTATCCGAGTGAGTGTGTCTCTTTGGGGAGAACCAATTATCTTTGTGAATAAGAAGTATGGATCAATGCAGGTATTTATTTATTATAGAGAAATGAACTAGATCACAGTGAAGAACAAATACCCACTTCCATGAATTGATGACTTTTTTGACCAACTTCTGGGGATCAATTCTTCTCTATGTTGATCATCATTTTGGTTGTCCATAATTGAGGGTAATAAAATAAGATATTCCAAAAACCGCCTTCTAATCAAAATATGGGCATTATTAGTTTGTCGTTATGCCTTTCGGACTGACTAATGCTCCTTCAATTTTTATAGATCTTATGAATAAGGTTTTTAAGAACTACCTTGATAAATTTGTGGATGTTTTTATTGATGATATTTTGATATATTCCCAAAGTCACGAGGAGAATGAGGATTATCTAAGGGTTATTTTCCAAACACTATAGAATGAGAGGATTTTTTTGAATGTTCATAAAATGTGAATTTTTGTTTCAACAAGTTTATTTCATGGCGCACATTGTAACCACTGACGGAATCATAGTTGACCCTACAATACAATGGTTGTAAATGAGTGACCTAATCCTTCACCAATAATTTGGATTCCTAGGTTCCAAGGATTATTAGGATATTATAGGAGGTTTTTAAAAAAAAATCATGATCTTATAACACATTAAACATGTTAACTCGAAAAGGGTTCAAGTTTATCTGGATAAAGAAGTGTGAGGAAAGTTTCTAAGAGCTAGAAAATAGATTGGTTACTTGACCCATGCTAAATCTTACCTCAATTGGAGAAGGATTCGTTATTTTTAGAAACTCATATCTAAAAGTTCTTTGGTGTGTCCTCGTGAAAAATGAAGAAGTCAATGTTTATGCATCTCAACAGCTGAAGACTTATGAGCATAACTATCTGACACCTAATCTGGAGTAGTTATTGGTTGTTTTTTCTCTAATAATATGGAGTCACTATCATTATAGGGAGAAAATTGATATATACATAGAGCATAAAAGTTTGAAGTATATTTTCACACAAAATAAATTTAACATGCGAAAAATAAGATGGTTTTATCTTCTTAAATACAATGATTTCCCAATTCATTATCATCTTGGAATAACAAATAATGTTTCTGATGCAATAAGCAGGAAAGAACCAACTATTCTATCCATGATGAGGATTCAAAGAGATCCTTTGATCAATAATCTAGTAAAGCAGTACATGGTAATTTTAAGGAAAGGGACATCATCAACCCAAACCCAAATGATTTCCCAACTGTCATTACTAGATAAGGTCACGAAAGAATAGAAAGAAGATCCTTTGTTACAAAAGATGTTTGAGGCTATGAAAGATGGGAAGTTTCCTGATTTCAATATCGATAAAGAAGGTGCACTGAAATTTCATACAAGACTATGTGTTCCATCTATTCCAGAAATAAAGAAGGATCTTATGGATGATGCTAATAACTCTACTTTCTCTATACATCTGGGAATCATGAAAATTTATAGATACCTTCATGATCATAATTGGAGGGATAATATGAAAATGGATATTTCTGATTACACTTCAAGGTGCCTTTTATGTCAGGAAGTGAAGACAGAGTGACAAATTCTTAAATGGGTATTAAAACCACTACCCATATTGGCATGGAATTGGGACAATATCATAATAGGCTTTGCCACTATTCTCATAAGAACTTCCAAAGGAAATAATGAGATATAGGTTATTTTAGACCATCTCACCAAGATTTCCCATCTTATCCCAATTCATGATGATTTATCTATTGATCAACTTTATGTGACTTAGGTGAAGGGTGTTGTAAGGATGCCTAGAGGTACACTTTCTATCATATCTAATCGTGACCCATGGTTAACATAAAAATTATGGATAATTATTCAACATGATATCAATACTGAATTGAATTTAAGCATGGCCTATCACCCCCAAATAGGTGCAGAATCTGAAATGACTATTCAAACATTCGGGGACATTCTGAGAACATTCTCAATAAAATTTGATTGTTGGTGGGATAAACATCTCCCTTTAGTCGCGTTCTCTTACAAAAACTGGTTCTAATCAGGAAATCAAATGGCACCCTATGAAGATCTATATGGGAATCAATGTATAACTTCTACCTTTTGGGATAAAGCTCGTGAGAGAGTTCTTTTTGGGTCTGATATTGTGCAAGAGATGATTGAAAAAGTCCATGCTATCCAGAAATATATTAAGGCTTCTCGGTGTCTGAAAAAGTGCTATTCCAAAAACCATCAAATGGACAAGTAGTTTGATATTGGTGACAAATTATTTCGTATAATTTCACCTTGGAAGAGATTATTGTGGTTTGGGAAGAAAGGGAAGCTCATCCCCAAGTACATTGGCCCCTATAAAATCCTAGATCATGTTTGAGAAGTGGCCAATAGACTTGAACTTTTTTCTAAATCTAGAAAAAGTTCATGATTTCTTCCACATATCCATCTTGTGGAAGTACATACCCGACCATTCACATGTACTAAATCTAGAGGTGGTACAATTGGAACATGACCTCTCTTATAACGAGTATTCGATAAAGATATTGTATCGTAGAGACAAGGTTCTATGGAACAAAACTACCCATCTTGTTAAGGTGTTGTGGAGAAACAAAAAATGTGAAGAAGCCACCTGGGAACCAGAGGAGTCTATGAAGATGTAGTTCTCACACATTTTCTCTTTTGAGGGTATGAGTAGAATCTTTGGGGATTAAGTTTCTGATGTGGGGAAGAATGTAACGACCTAAACTTTTGAATAATATTTGTTTCTTGGATTTTTGAATTATATTATTTTATACCCAATGAAACTATATCCATTAATTAATGAAGTAAGTTTAATTAAAATAATGCCATTGGGTTTTAACTGTTATATGACCATTGGTAAATATAAACGTGGGAAAATAAACTCATAACGTTTTTATTATTGTTTATAAATACTAGTGATTTTCATTAATTAATAGATAAAGAGGATTTGATGGCCTTATCCCATAGACTCATGCCATATGAAGCCCATCTATAAGAGCTTGGGGAGGATGTAGCATCTCTTGGATTTCCTCAGGACATAGCCCAAGCTGAGCTTCAACATGTGAAGCTTGAATGGAATCTCCTATAATAGAGGTTCAAGCTAATAGAAATCAGCACTTGAGCAATGTTGTCCGAGCAGCACCAAGATTATTTCACCATAACACACCAGACACTTATGTCTTATTAAGGTGTTATAAGGTGTTAGGTAATGAGACCTTAGTTTAGTTTTGTAATCCTTTTAAATAATTAAAATTTTCATTTCTTATTATGTTACATTTCTAGATTGCAAATTTTAAAATAATTACAGAATGAATTTATAGAAGATCCATATTATTGTTGATTTTTGGAAAAATGTATTTTAAAATATTTTTGTATACATTAAATAATTAAAAATTTGAAATGATTTTTAAAAAATGGTCTTCTTCAGTTGTAATCATTATGAGATTTACATTCTAATAATAATAAATTAATTTATAGTGAATAGAAATCTATTAATAGTAATATTACCCTTATGAAAAGTATTTGAACTAATGAAATAGTAACCTCACCTAAGAACGTATAAATATAATCAAGGAATCATATTTTACAATGTGATATAATATGATATGTAAATAATTGTTTCGAAAATTATTTATTAAGTATTAGTATTTTATTGGGTAAATAGTATGTTTACATAAAAATTAAATATATCATAATTAGAAAATTATTTTCATAAAATGGAGTTCATTTTTGAGTTCAGAGAATTGATATTCGGTTAGGCTGAATTGAAGAGATTTTTATAAAATATTTTTTTTTTCAGTGAATAGTAAAAATACAGTTTTGAGTTTCATTGAGATTAATGACATCATAAATGATATAATCATGATGAAATAATTCTGGTCAAATTTTGAATAGTAATATATTTTATGAGGTGTCCCAAGTGGCCAATCCCATGGTCAAATACCATGGGCAAGCCCATGGTTTTTCAAATACCACTGATGAGGTGTCCCTTGGAAATTACTAAATTATTCCCCCACTTTGGCTAAAAATACCAGACCTTTACATCATTAATTTCATTACAAATTAATAGGCAATGAAGATATGTTTTTTTACTTCCTAAGGATTCTTACGAAGGATTCCTCAAGCCCCCAAGGTCCAAAAATTTCATGCTTTTGAAGTTAGTCTTCAAGGTAAGGGAACCTTTCACCCTTCTCTTCTAAGTCATGACTTCCATTATGTTATGAATTCTAGTTTCCATTATATTATGTGGGAGTATGTTCTTATATATCCTTATTAATAACCATTTAATTTCCAATTTATGAGGTACCCTTTTGGCTATCATTAACGGATTTTCATAATTCTTTCGTGAGGTCATTAAGCTGCTGAATATTTGTAAAAGAAATCACATCTTCTCTTTTCATTCATGTTTCTTTTTCACGTGGGATGTCATTCCAAAATTCATAACTTGATCTTATTAAAATTTTATTATGTCCCTATAAATTATTATGAGTTATTAATGAGTGGGTGACCCTTTTCCCCACTCATTTTAATGTTTTCTAAAACCATGTTATATAGCAGTTATGCTGCAGATCTTTTGTCTCAAAATCTCTCTCTTTTATCAAGAAATTCTATAATTTTATTAATATTAGTAAAAAAACGTATTATGTTTTTAGGCATATTCCTAAAGTCATAAAAATGATATATTTTATTTTTTTTAATTAACATACATGAATCCATCATTCCATTTCCATGGGTAATAAATGACATAATGATCATATTTTTAGGAAATTTTTTAAAACGTCACGATTTTAAAATGAAATCTATTTATTTTATTATTTTTCTATTATTTATGAAATATTATAATATTATCTACAAGGATCATAAGAAAACAAATTCATATTAAGGGTGATCCTTGAAATTACTCTAATTCTATGCGGAAATAATTTATTATTTTTAGATGAGAAGTTTAATATTAACTAGGTGAATAACCATGTTAAATATTATGACACCTTGGGGATAAACCTTGCTGATGTGTTCATAAATGTCTAAATTAAATGTTTTGTCCAAATATGAAGTTATTATTCATGTTATTTTTATTATGATATGACTCTTATTCCATTTATCATGTCTTTATGTTTTTTTCGTCAAGTTCTTATCGATATCACAAGTAAACTAATACCTTTGCTTTCCTTACTGGGCCTTCTGCTCACCCTTTCTTTTAATATATGTCTCCAGGTTATGAGATGTAGTAATTGTACTTAGTATGTACTTATGATGAATCATTACTAGTGGATTAGAATAATTTTTCATATTGTTTGCATATATTATGTTCTTGATTACCAAGACACTAGACTATAAAGATCCTTTGTTTATAAAAATGTATTGGAATGTTATGTATTAAAATGGATGGAAACCATATTATCTATGGAACGTAGTTTTTCATTTTGAAAAAAATTGATAGTTAATTATTTGGTTCTATAGGCCGTTTGAAATAATATAGATAGTTTTATATGTTTTTGGTTGAGTGGAATTACCTTTGAGTATATCTTAGGCACCTCACATATTACATATTTTATAATTTAAGAAAATTTATTCAGTATTTATGTTATGTTTTTATCCCTTTGGTTGTTTAGTTAAAAGAAATATATTCTTATAAAGAAAAACCATTATATTTTATTGAAATTTTAGAGTAATTGTATTGAAATAATATAATTCATCATGTTATGAATTTTAAGAAAACCCATATGGTTTAAGAAGCGATAAAAAAATTAGAAAAGGATACGATAGAAAAATATATTCACTCCATTAAATAATGATTTAATTTGTGAAAAAACCCCTCAAATTTGTGGGAATAATGTAACAACTGGTTTATTGTTAGAATAAATCACTTCTATTTCCTATTAAAATAAACTAATTTATTTTATAAAAATACATCAACTATAAAAATATTTTGTTATTTTTTAGTCAAAAAGAAAATAGTTTTATTCCATATAAACATGTTTACATATATTATATGGTTTTATATAAAATAATAATTTAGAAATTAAATAATTTTATTTTTGATAAATGAACTTCATTTTTGAATTTTTCATGTCAAAATTATCATATGGTTATTATTTTATAATTATTTTGAAGAGTTTATTTTTTAAATAAATAATCAAAAAACCATTATTTATTGAAAACTTCATTTCCATTTAAAATATTACAAAAAATAAGATTATATTTTTGGGTTTTTTATATTGCAATAAATTATTTTTGAAATTTTTTTATTAAATTGTGGTATATTTATTTAAAGTTTATATTCAATTTGTTATAGAAACATTTTCATAAAAAATATTTTTTCTATAAATTTTAATAATTATTATTGCTAGTATAACTTTAAAATAAATTAATCCAATCATAGATATTAAATGTCATAAAATGCATAAAAATTTGGTATCAATATTTATATATTATTTAAATATAACCCCTTTAGTTTTAGTCATTATGAAAAGTGACAATAGTAATTGTTTTACCATAGTAATGGTAAAATGGGTTGCTTAGTATCAAAACTAATGTGATAAGGCTTGAGATTCCCAAAAAAATACTTTTTTAGTTGTATGAGTTTAGTTTATCCATAACCATTTAAAATTTGAAAATTTAATACTTTTTTCCATTTAGATTTAATTTTTACCTCTATAAAATTTATGTGAAGGATAATGTCAAATATGTCAATGTCTTCTTTTTAATATCCATCATATTTTATGATAGGGGGAATCAATATATGTTAGGTTATAAATGGTTTTTTACATATGAATACATTTTCCAATCATGGTAATATTTTTTAAAATATTTAGTAATTAAATAATTACCTTAAACGCTTATTAAATGCTAACATTGTGCTTCTTCAAATAGTAGAAATATCATTAAATTATTTTAAAACTGAAAAATTAATTTTATTTAGAAATTTTATTGTTTCCCACAAATTTTTTATATATAAAATCACATTTAAGATTCATGAATTAATTATATTCCAATAAAATTATTTTCATGTTTTTTTCTAAGACAAATTAAATGAATAGTTCTGAATATGAAAATAATGATAATTTTTATTAATGAATATTTTATTAAATGATTTAAAATTAAGAATAACATATATAAGATAAATTTATTGGTATATGAATGAAAATACATACCACGTTCCACTTATTGGTCAATTTTTCGTTTATAATACCTTTCTTAACACCTAATGTATAAAACTACAATATCGTAGTAATTATCAAAAGGGTTTACTAGGTGATAAAAAAAGAGAAAAGGGTTAACCCATCACCAAACATTAGTGAAATTTAATTAGATTAGAACATTTACACTATATTTCATCCATTAATATAAATATATAAATTGGGTTCTGTATTTTCATTAAATTTTATTATAATAATTTAATACTTTATGAAATGCTATGACTGGTCCTCCCCTCACTTATAAAAGGGAACATACTATCCTCTATTCTGTGAACATTTTGAAACATATATTTCAGAGGATACATTCCCAAATATCTGCATAACATACCTTAAAATTTTCTATTTTAGTTTATTGATAAATAAAATGACATATGTGGGATATAAGTATATTCTTAATGAGGTTCAAAGGAATAAGTATAGTTTTAAATATTTTATTTTCATTCTGATTCCTTTAATACCTCCCCAAAAAATAATTAATCTATGAAAAAAATTTAAAAGTTATATCATAAATAAATTTTTATTTTATCATGTTAATTTAATAACCTAAATCTTTCTCCTCTTCCATCAAAATGGAATGAAAACCATCATTCATGTGTACAATGGACTACCAACTCACGAATGGATGCAATTCATTCTACATTACTACCTCTCATAAGTGGTTATAATTATAGATTTAATGAATATATATTATATTAATTCCATATTTATTTTTTTTTTAAATAATTAATTATTTAATATCTTACCTTTCTATCTATTGAAAAATGATAGCATCATTTATGCATACATGTGGATTACCAACTCCACAAACCAATGTGATTCGTTTCTCATGACCACAACACAGAGAATCTTTATATAAGAATATTAAAATATATAACATTATATATAGAATATAAAAATAATTATATTAAGTTAAAAAGATACATACTTACTTTCTGTATGTTCATTAAAAAATTTAAAAGTTATTCTGGCATACAAACAACCTACCATCTCCATGATTGTAATGTAATTAATTATTCATAACCATATCTCATGGTTCTTTTTAAAATTATTATTAATGTATAAAAAATATTATTTTGTTTCCATTATAAATCTGGTGATTATGGAATAATGACCACTTTGATAATAATCATCTTTCCCAATTCAGTTTGAACACCTGCTCCGAATATAGTCCAAACATATGATAATAATATAATTAATTAAGTAATTATATATAAAATGTTAGTAGTTAAAATAAATGGAATAATAATCCATATAAATGTATTTAATAATTTGGAAGATTAATATAATTTTATTACTCATGATGATAAGGAACACATGCGATGATTCATAATCATTGTAAGAAACATTAATTTTAAAAACTTCAATTTAAATTTTGTAAATTTTTATTTTAAAATTATGTTTATACATTGTACATATTATTAATATTTTGTATATATGTTTATATTGACATGAATGAATTATAAATTTTATTTTATTTATCTTTTTTACTATATTTATTGGTTTCTAAAATAAATATTTTTACATATTTTATACAGAACATTTTGACATAAATGAATAAATTAGTGTTTAGTTCTAATGTTAATGGTGATAAAGATGTATACTATCATCATAACCATTATATTATGTTTGGGATAAATTATAATAAATAATGTTATTTTAAATTAATAACCCCTTTCCCTGTTGTTCTACGTATTTCATAAAAGTTTTTTAAAAATAATGGATATTTGAAATATCTAGAATTTATTTTAATATGGGTGAAATGAGATTTTATATACAACCCTTCACATGTTATGATTATGTTATGGTTCATGGGAATTATTTATAAATATGTGTCGTTCACTTATAATCCAAGGATAGATGGTTCAGTAATAAATCATGTATGATTTGTTCTATTATAAACTATGTTTGAGTGATCTAGATATACCTCCCCAATTAATTCAATAAATTGAAGTAGTTAACTGGGTATGTTTCTAATAATAGATTATTATAATTTACTTGGAATGTTTTTTTATTTTTAAGAGTGATATTAAAATTATGTCCCAAGTAAAATTTTTGATTTATCTTTTTTTTTCTATGAGTTTTTTTGGAAATATTATGATTTCAAAAGGATAGAAATAATGAATATGTTTAATGTAACATATATTATACTTATTAAGGTGAAAATTATATTATTTTATGAAAAACATTTCATAATATTTCCAAGATACCACAGAATGTTTTATTTGATTTACTTTTTCGTTTAATATTTTATATGAATTCTTTTATGAAAATATTTGTCCAATGATGTTAAATTATTTGGTATTAAAATTTTTCCTTTTTGATCAATATGTATTTTGAATAAGTGAAATTATTATTCATATTTATTGACTAAAATGTTTATTTGTATCTTTATTTCTTTTATATATGTCCCTTAATGTTATTTTTCTCCTCATACAATATTTTCAAATGTTTTAATTTTGGTTTTAATAATTATTATGGAAAATGATAATTTTAAGATGAAAATTTTGATGATATATCATAAAAACAAAAACTTGAAATATATTTAATGTTTTGTATAATGAATAAATGCATATTGAGGGGATGTTTTCACATGATTATGTAATAATTGATTATGTAAGGGTGATGACCCATTTCTTAAAAACTATTAACCTAAAATTTCTCTATGAGTGTATGAAATATAAATATGCTGTAAAAAATAAATTTATGAATCATTTAAGGTCGAGTGATTTTATATACCCCTTTTGACCATGAATAAGGGCCCCCAAATGGATGTAACTGCAATTGGAATTACATATTCTTCCCCGAATTAATAATTTCTGAAATCCATATATATAATATTAAATATTAATACCCTACCAAATAAATTTACATGATCTGTATATGAAATATCCTATCCATTCCAAAAAATCACATCAAATTCAAATAGAGGGAGAATAACAAGATTTATAAGAAGGAATCGAAAAAATCACCAATTAGAGAATAATCATATACTTGAGATGAGATAATCATTAAATTAAAAGTTTTCAATACTAACTCATAATCTAATTATTTATATGGTAATATTATTCGATTTTAAAATTCATTGGATAGAAAATATTGGGTAGAAATAGAATTAAATATGGCATTAGAAATTATAGAGTGAATGATAAGTTACCTTTTCACTATTACATTCTTATAGCCCATATAAATAATAGTTATCATATGAAATATAACTTTTTATCTTTTATTAAGAGGTTAATTACAAGGATAATTTTCATTAACCCTCGTATTTGAGAACTGCTTAAAATAACGAACATAATCCTTTTAGTTGAAACATTGGACTGTGGGTGGTACATTATGTGGATATTGTTCTCCATTATAATCAATATAATACATCATACCATCGCCTCAAAAATATATTTAATGATTACCATCCTTTTAAAACATAAATCATTAACTAATCCAGTTAATAAATTTTCCTTCATGTTTCTTTAAATAAATATCGAATAGAGAATTGTTGTTTTCTTTCTTCTATGATTTTCATTATTAGATGTTCTAATGAATTAGTATTACTATTATTATCTGAACCATGATATTTATTTTTTACTATGATATACATTTCTACGTTGAGAAAATATGAAATTATTTCTATATTGATACTATAGTCTCAAACGGGTAAATACCTTGAGAGACTTGGCTGTAATCTACTAAATAATCAATAAATTTAACTATTAGGTTGGATGATAATATGAGACCTATAAATCAAAAATCTTATAAAAATTACAATATTGGAACTAATGGATACATTATACAAATATATTATACAATAAAATTCTTCTCAATACTTGTATAAATAAAATGAAAAAAATTAAATAATGAAAAATAACCTCTTAAACAAATCCCAATCAGTCATGCCAATTTTATCATGTTCCAGATAGGATTCTATAATTGATATATTTAACCATGAAAAGAATAAAAACACAAAATATTTTTTTCTTTTTCTTATCATAGGAGATAATTAATATATTTTATTGGTTGTACTCCACTTCTTAATAATTTTGGGATCATATTACCCACTAAAATAATATTTATGTTACCTTATAAAAGACTCAAAAATTTGTTACTCCCTCCTTTTCAATTTTTAATGCATAAAATAAATATTAGCTTGAGAATGTAACATAATGACTAATATTAGTATTTTTAATTTATCTCCAAATAAATTTGGCTTCTCAACAAGTAAATCATTTAAATATTCATAACACTCATCATTTTACATGATTCATCAAAATTCATACGATTGAATAAAACTAAATAGAATATGGTGGTGAGAAAATAATCATACTGATAAATCACATAATCATGAAAAATCCTTCTATTGATATATAAATTTCATGAAATTTTTAAATATATATAAAATAATTAGTGTATCAAATTTTATCTGTGGAAAGTATTTCTTAAATTCCCTACTAATGGATCATTAAAAAAATGTGAATTCATCAAATCATATATCACCCCGTAGTGTCTATATTGGTGTTCAATATTATTACCACTCATAACACCCTAGTTACGATTGAGTGAATATCCAATGTACCCATTTTATAGTTTTTACCCATTGGTAAATATATTCAACAACCCTATCCGCTTATCAATTCCAAAAATGGATGTTTTTTTCTATAAAAAACACTAATTTATTTTAGTGATCTTAGAAAGTTTTCCTAGACTCGGAATTATACTAAGGGTTCTCACTAATGTTTTTTTTAATAATAATATATAAAAATAACTATAACCTTCTATGATAAAAATTGATGTAACCTAAACATTACATACATATATTTAACATGATTTAGATGAATAATGAATACACTTATAAAAATACATTTCTCATTACAGTAACGGTTTTTGTATTATTATACATGATTTATAATAATCATATTTCATGAATGATAGAAAATATCTCCCCTTAAAATGTTCAACAATAAAAAAATCATAAAAATATTATAATTAAAAATGTTTTTCCTAGCATAGGGAAGAAAAAGATAAGATCATGGGTATCAGATTACTTATAAGTGATACCATGGGAGATATCAACCAGTGATCAATTATTATATCAAAATGATAACAATAGTATAAGAATATGATCTTAAAATTTGAAAATAAAAAATAAGTACACATTGATCATTGTCATTGAATAAGAATTTTGAAGTACATATGACATGAATCCTAAAAGAATAAAAAATTGCAATCCTGTGGACCATACCATAAGACTCAGAATATTTTAGAGACAGTTGAATAAAAATGGTTACAAAGTCATTATTATAGATGTAATATTTAAATGATACTGACTAATGTATTCATCTCATGTAAGTCTTGGTCAATGAAACTAAGTACTTTTTTTGGGCTTCGGAAGAAAACTGAGGTACCAACTTTTGGGCATGGGCTAACCACCCACTTACCTTTTGATCTCAAAAAACATTAATCATTATTCAATGTATTAGAGGGAAATAATGGGTCCAATCTCCCCATAAACATAATATTATTGTTTTTATAACACTTGTTCAAGAAAACATTTATCATTTATTTATAGCCTAAGATATTGAAAATAAACTGGGTTTCATCAAGAATTATTCATCATAATAAATATATATAATATAAAATAATAATTATATTATTATTGGATCATAATCACTATATATAATAATCGACATTAATTTTTTTGTCATTGCTAAAAATACCAATAATAGATAATTGTAGCATTTATTGAGGTAAACATCCTTTCCTCTAGAAATCATTTCTTAAAATATAAAAATTTAGAGAATATTAGAAAATGTATTTTATTAGGAAAGTGAAATGTAAACATGTACTAGAGACTTCAATGGACATTATATTCATTATGGTGAGAAATAATGTTCATGTAGTATAATTTAACTAAAATTTTATATCCACACCTTTGTTAAAAATTACCATGTTTGGAACAATAATAGATTATTAATTTAAATATTTCTATTGATAGTCAAAAAATTTATACGGATGACAGTAATTAATATTTGGAAAATAATAAATACATTTTATTGAAAAAATGAACATATGAGAAAATTATTCTCTGATTAAGAGATAAATATGTTCAGTTTAGTAAAAAAACATTCATTCGGTATTATATGTAGTTAGTGAGTGGAAAATGAATGAATAAAAAACAATCTTCTGTATCTATGGTGGTGATTTGAGGAGGTCCTGGTTTCGAGCCTCCGCGTCTGTAGATTTTCCTTTATTTGTTCCCCCCCAACCTACCATATATAGAAGAAAAATAAATGATATTTATTATTGATGGATCATATAAAATTTTTATCTAAAATTTAATTATAAAAATCCTACATTGTTGTGTGATTGTATTACAAAAACATCAATTCATGTATGGTTTTCATGTTAAGTGTTTTGACCTCATATTCATTGGGAGATCTACATAAGGGTATAAATAAATCATTTTTAGGAGGGTATTAGGTTATGAAAAATATTTGAAGAATGATGGTATGGAATATTTTATGGGGTTTGGGTAGTACTTTTCCATGATAGAGTGGTTGATATTTGTGAATAAGGTATGATAAGAGGCTATCTTTAATAAGTGAGGGGAGGTATGTACATGATATTAATTTAACAAAATTAGCAACATAAAGTACATTTCATGAAAAAATTAAACTAAATAGACAACGCATTGATGATAAAATAATATAAGGTGAAAATATATTAAACCAATAATATTTTGAAATAATTATGTTTTATTAATAAACTTATAACAAAATTTTAATCCCAATACACTTGTTTTAACCCATACTGAGGTAATTAATTTTTACTTTTATTACTATACGTCATGACCAAAATTAATTTATCCTCAATAATAAAATTGCAAATTCTGATTCCAAATATGGAATCAATATCATAAAATTTTATTTCAATAACTAGTATAAACTAATTGTAAAATTTATACCTAAATAGAAATATTTTTTTTATAAAAATGTATTTTTATGCATATAATGAATATTTCAACATTCCTGCATATAAATTACTATTAAATGAATGTCAAATTATTGTATTGAATATATAATCTATATATTTCATTATAATCATTAATGATTGTTTATTTATTAAGTCTAGTAAGATAGAAATATATTTCACACATAGAAAAAGTTTTATAAAAAATAACTCATTTACTATGAAATCGTATTTTTATAATGCCCTAACACCAGTTACCCATAGTTGGAGTATTATTTCAATACATTGGCAAGAATTTAAGGAATCTTTACCCGAAGGACTGATCAGTTTATTAGTCTTGGAAAATAGATTACACACATGAACGTTACATTACACATTAGAAAATAAAACACAATATAAATGATTCTTTGAGAGAAACATTAATCCCTTAGATTATCCATACTTATCAATCATAATAAACTTCTTATAATCATGGGAAAATAAAACATACAAAAGTGCTGAGCTCAGATGCTCATTAAGAATAAAAATATAGTGGAAAATTTAATAAATAAGCATAAATATTTAAGGCAATGCATAACAATAAAAAATAATCCTTTTAAAAATAAAAATCTGCATAATATGGCCAATATATATCAAGTAATTCAATTTACTTATTCACATGGGTATTATACTAGTCGAATAATCACATTCAATATCAAATAGAAAATTTCATAATGACGGAATGCATAATTCTAGACTTCAAAACCACATAGTCAAGGCCTTGTTCCAAGACTACAAATAAGATATTTTCAATGCCTTGTTCCAAGACACTAGTTTGTCTCATGAGACCTACCAATACATCGAGTGGTTATATCAAGCTCCACCTATCACTTACAATTACCAATGCATTCCTCATATGAAAAGGTTTAAATATAACATAAACATTCATATTAAAACTAGCATACAAAATGTCAATACATTATCCCTAAACTAGGAATTTTATAAAAATAACACATGCATAGTCAAACATATAACAAAACCTTCAGTACAACAAGAAATATTTGTATCATAATACATCTACCTCGATGAGGAATTATATCAAGTAAAGGATGTTGACATAGTTGAAAATGATCAGAAAAAATATTTGAGTGAAATATCTGTTTTTCATGAAATAATTTAAAATTCAATTAAAGGAAGTCATTTAAAAGATAGTGCTGAATCAATGTGTCCCATACCACTTTGAAACATTTAAAAAGATTTTAATAATTTAAAACATTCATTTCCATATAAATAAATACTTAAAACCATTTTGAAAACAAGGACATTAATGAGAAAGGTTTAGAGAAATAAATCATTAAAAAATTAAAATAATGTTTTAGAAAAAATTACCTTAAAAATAATCCCTTTGAAAACTCTTTTATGAATCATGGATAATAAATATGTCCTAGTATATACTTACATAAAAAGAACCTCGGATAATAATGAGATTGTGAAATTAACCCTTACCTTGCACTTTTCTTTGGTCGACGGTATGTTTAACCTCATGTATAATGACCATAGTATGTTATTATATTATACAACAACCATATTTATATTATATCATACAATATTAATTTATGAATTTATACTACCCATTTAATAATGATTTTTATGTTAAATTAACATTTTGGGAAATAATCGCTTTCATTATCGTACAAGTTTTAACTTATTATTCTGGATCATATACTTTAGATCATGATTTAAATACTTCAATAATATAAACCTTTATTTATATATCATATATATTAAGAATATAAATATTTATAATAGATTTATATATATGAAATGGAAGGCACCATTTATGGAGATGGTAGGTCATACGTACACATAAACATTGTTTCTGTTTTCATATCGTATTGAATAGAAGAAAGTGAATAAGATATTTGTAAGTATATACATATATATATATATAAAGTAGAATTATTATTTAATATATTAAATACTTGTTAATAATATATGTTTTTATAATCATCATTGAATGGTGAACGAGGGAATGAATCTTAACGTGTCGTGGAGACAGTAATCTGTACATACGCACAAGCAAAAATATCATTATATTGATGGTGAAATCATAAGTAATTGGATGGAAGATCATATATAAAGAATAATTAACATGTTATATTTCTTATTTACATTAGTTATATTCATTGTTATACAGATCCAAATAATGAAGAGTTTGAATAACAAACTACACCACAACATGGAGACGGTAAGCCGTACATACGCACGTATGGGGACTTTGTCATTTAGAGGATGGATAGAATAAAAAATATGGTTGTAAAATATTTATAATAACATCACAGTATGTAAGAGGTATTGTATTTGTTATATTGGTATGGAAACAACAAATAAAGAGGAAGTGGAAGATGAAAAGAACTTGTTAGAGGGTGGTGAAATTATTACCTCTTCTTTGGGTGTTTCCTTTTGAGTTGATCAAAATGGATCCATAGGTTGTATTTATTATCAAATTAAAGACTCGAGACTGATGTGACAGATGTTTTTAATATATTTGTTTCGGGTTTTTCCGAGACAAATGGCTTTGGTGGTGTAATTTTCAGAGAAGAGTATGTTTCCTTTTATAAGAGGGGTGAGAGTCACTTTCGGAAAATATTAAAATATTATTTTATAATAAAATAATTGTCGGATTATACTGGATAAAAAATGATTTATTTAGAGGCCAATGTTGGTATGGGTCTAAAATTTCTCAACCAATATCATTTAGACAGGTTTATGTCATCATATTAACCGTATCGTTTAGATTTATCTCTTAGTTAAATTGTTTGACATTTACCATGTCTCTTTGTATTTTTATATTATATGTTTAATAAAATTACTATAGCAAGACAAGAGAGTCCCATGGGGTTAATTATTAATATATATAACCATATCTAAGTCTTATGTATGAACCTTATATTTTCAGCAATATTATATCAATTGATAATATAGTATTTGTTAAGAAAACTCAAATATGTCACACTATTTAGTATTTGATTTTTTTTAATCCATAAAAACGTTATCTCTTAGAATAAAATTAATTGATAAAACCCTAACATGTCATATTAACCTGTAAAATTAGGGTAATTCCTCATAAGTCTCAATTTACATTTATTTGGATATTTATATTCTCAACTATTTTAATATTTCATTAATAAGGTAATTACTCTATTATCATTGTCTCATTAATAAAATAAATTATCTAATGTATAACAATGATAAATAAAATACCATTATGTAGGAATGTTTTTTATCTTTCTAGTTAATATTTATATTCGAATTTATATTGTCTGTAACCCTATATTAAAAATGGTTTGGTTATTAAACTTTGAATTTAACTCTTTTAACTTTTCTTAAAATAAAATAATAATAAATATCATAATCTTATCGAAGTGGACCAAATAGGATCATGTTTTATTCCTAATGTTTTCTGAATTATACTTATCCAATAGAATTAGGACATGTGTTAGGGTAATTATATTATTATTTTTACCCTTAATTACCCTATTTACTTTTAAGTGTGGTAAATAAAAGTCAAAAGTTACTATTCAAAAAAATTATTTTTATCTTATCAAAATAAACTTTATTTTCAGATATCAACCGTTTCTCTTGTATTTTTGAAATTAAACTCATATAAGTTGTAAAATTATGTTGTATGAAAATTTTTAAATGCTCATAGGAGGTGGGTAGAAGACAGTAAAAAGTTCGATATAATTTTATATATCAAATTTTTTTATAAAATAAATCCAATGATTTTTGTTAAACATATATAGATATTATGTTACTATTTTGACCTAATATAGATTTAAATAAAATAACTAAATATTTAAATAAAATGTCGATTTTAAACAATAGTGATATGTGGTTTACTATTAATTAAAAATTGATAGTTTTTTAAAAAATATGAAATATATACCCTAAGATAATTTTTATATTATGAACTAAAACATTATGTCTATTTTTCAATATTCAAAACATAAAAGTTTCATTTATTAATTTCAAATTAATTCCCATTTTCAAAACCAAAATGTGGGTTTTAATAAAGTAATAACTATCAAAAGATTGACATGTGTTTATGTCTAATTTAAATGTACAAATACATATAATGACCTAAATTGTATTAAATGGTAACAATATAATCTAATTATACTTCCAAACCATTCAAATGTATAATTGAACAATATAAATTATTTTGATTAAAAAAAGTTGTTTTCAATTAAAATTTAGTATTTTTCACCATTCACCCAAATATGAAAGTTATCAGAAAAACACCACAAATTTATCGAAAATAAATTTTTTTGTCCCAATTCTAAATAAGAGGTTTATTTCATTAAATTGATTATATAAAAGTGTCAAATATTGGTTTTAAAAAGGGTACACCATTAAAAGATGGTAAAATTGCATTTTTTGAAAAATATTTCTTTTATCTGAAAAATGATTTTTTTTATATTATGTCTAAGAAACACATGATATTAATGTTAAAATTATATAGAGTATATAAGATTCAAAATGCAGTTAATAATATTCATAAACACTTTTTGAACGGCTAGTTTGGTAAGTTGTGGTGCGCTCGAACTCAGTGTTGCGTGTAACACAAGCTTTTGAATTACATTAATGAGATAACGCACTATGAAATATTGGGGTGTTACATTCTCATATCCTTCAATAAATTTAATCCTCGTAATTTAAAATTTTTCTTCAAAAATAAAAGGTTAAAAAAAGAAAAATACCATTTTTGAAAACCCACATTGGAAATTGGGTTAATAAAATTTAATCTTAAAAAGAGGGAATGAGATATGAAAAAGTCACCACCAAATTATTATATCTATTATGAAAATATTGGATGAAATTAGAGACGCATAATTAGAGGGAAAATGTAAATTTTAATATGGAGTGATTGAAGTCATCAATCACAAACAAGTGTAAAATTAAGGCCCTCAAATCCATCAATCTATGATGATGTAAAATATCATTGGTTCAAAAAAATAAGGTATTATGAAAACACATTTTTGGTTTCAAGATCCATTCCTTAAAGTTTAATAATTAATTTATTCATTAAATAAGAGGAAAAAATATACTTTACAAGTATAGTTTCATCCTTCATCTAATTCCTATCACAAATTCATCTTTCACTCCAAAAGATAACAGAATTCAAAAATATTCTTCGTATCATAATAGAATATGATTACAAAAATAATGAATTTATAATTAATTTTTCATACTATTTAATAAAAATTACATTATAAAAACCAATACCTCATGTAGGCTAGTTGTAGGTGATTCACCCTTTTCATCCTTCGGTTCTGGGTTCAAGTCTCACTGCCTTACCAGATGTGATAGGTTGTTGCTCGAACTTCGGGTTGCCATTTTTTAAAACAATACAAAAAAATCTCATGAAAATATTTAACCGTAACAATAGTATCCAATGTCAAACATAATCCATTCCAAACTTTAGTCTTATCCAAAATACTTCTGTCCAAACTCACAGTCCAATATTTATAAGGAATGTTAACATAATGAAGATATTTTTTCCCATGTAATAACTTGTGAATTCAATCGCCAGGTATTCTTTTAAAACACGATAACACCCTGAATTACCATAAATCCATATTGATTACATTCATTGTCCCTTATTTCTTCTAAAATACTCGATATACTCCTTCTATCAAAAAATGTTGTAAACTCCAACAATGATGGAATATACAAACAATTAATTAGTTTCAAAGTAGTCACAAATATCGAATATAATTTATCAAAATCAATCATATCTTATTCAAAAACCACTACCCCAGTATCAGAACCATATTAAGGTTTATCCTTCCCTCAACCATGTATTTTCCAAAAAAATTAACTTGTTATTGAGTAACTTTTCTTAGAACTATATAATCTCAAATCCTCAATGAAATAGTATTGTTGTACAATCCTTATATACTCTATAATTATTATAACCAGTAAATCATTGATACCACACTCAAATGACATAATTATTTAATAGTAACATTAGAAAACTTGTCATTACTCTTAATCTGTTGTAATATCATTACATGATTATTATCCAACAACATCACTTGGGGTATACTTTTGTGATTGGGACATTGATTCGCGTAGTGTCCTAAATCATTGCAGATGAAGCATTGTACATTTGAAACCTTTTTCTTACTCTTACAATCCCATACTTGGTGTACTTTTTATCAACACATAAAAGAAACTCTCATTCCCTTCAAGCATTTACCAAGATGATTCTTTCCACAGTTATCAAATATGGGAAAATCCTTCTATCCTTTATTCCCTTTATCCAATATTCTCTCTACCATCCTTTTCTTCTCTAGCTTCCCTTCAAAGCCATATGTCTCTGAGAATTGTTTACATATCTTATTGACACATGATAATATTTCTTCATATGATGATAATACATGGGAGCCTAAATAATTTCTAAATGTTTTCTTAATACCATGAAAGATATGATCTATCCTACCCTTCGGATCATGCATATTTCTAGAGATCAAATTCCATCTACTAGGTGCCATTTCTAAACAATGGCATACACTATGATAGTTTATGAATCGCAATGCATAATTTCAAACTTATAAAACACTTAACATAAATTGAGCAGTTTATGGATATAATACCTAACCATAAAAATTGTTTTCTTTAAGTAGGTATATACTCATAAATCCTTCATAATGGTTTTAAAGAAAATGTGAATTATTCTAAGCATATCCCCTAGGAGTGTCGTAAACAAGAGTGCATTAATGCCTGTTGTCATGCACCAGGATGCCTCGGGTCATGTCCGAAACTCCTTGTCAGATTTTTCACTCCTAGGTACATCTATACCAGAGCCGCCTCTACCTTCTCATATCCAAACAGGGATGTATTTTTTGAAAAATACACAAAATCTCTACATTACCATAATAATAGGATGTTCTTCAATAATAATATTCAAAATCTATCTTAGGGTGATGTTCAATAATCAGAGTTTTTCTAAATCTAGTTTCCAAGGTTTTTACTAGACTTTTTCTAATACCAACTGTAATGCCCGAATCCCAGTTACCCAGAGTCGGTGAATTATTCTAATACATTGGCATGATTACAAGGAATCAAGTCCTGAAGGATAGATCAGTCTAGTAGTCTGGGAAAATATATTACATACATGAACATTACATTACACATTAGAAAATAAAACACAACATTAATGATCCTTTGATAACACCATTAATCCCCTATCATAAACCATATTATCAATCATAATACACTTCTTGGAATCTGGGGAAAATAAAACATAAGAATGAGGTGAGCTCAGATTCTTAGTAAGGATAACAATATAGAATAAAATTTCATAAATAATAATAAACATTTAAGGCAATGTATAAGAATAAAATAGAATCCTTTTAAACATAAATTTCTGCATAATATGGCCAATATAAATAAAATAATTCCTTTTATTTGTTTACATGAATATTCAACTAGTCGAATAATCACATTCAATATCAAATATCAAATTTCATAATGATGGAACGCATAATTCCAGACATCATAACCACATAGTCAAGGCCTTGTGCCAAGACTAAAAATAAAATTTTATCAAGGTATTGTGAGAAGACACTAGTTTTTCTCATGAGACCTACCAATGCATCGAGGAGCTATAGTGGGCTACACCCTTCACTTACTATGTCCAATGCATTCCTCATATGAAAGGTTTTAAAAATATCTTAATCATTCATATTAAAACTATCATATGAAATGTCTATACATTATCCATAAACCATGAATGGTATAAAAATAACACATCCATAGTAAAAAATATCACAAAACCATCAATAAAACATGGATGATTTGTATCATAATAAATAGCCTCGATCAGAAATAATATCCTTTAAAGGATGTTAACATAGTTGAAAATGATCATAAAAAATCTTGGAGAGAAATATCCCTTTTTCATTTAATCATTTAAACTTTATTTAAGGAATTAATTTAAAATATTGTTTTGAATCAAAGTGTCATGTACCACATTGTAACATTTAAAATGATTTTAAAATCATAAAACATTCATGTACATATAAATAAATACATAAAATCATTTTGAAAACTAGGACATTAATGAGATAGATTTAGAAGAATTAATCTTTAAAACAAATAAAATGATGTTTTAGTTAAAAGTACCTTAAAAATAATCCCTTTTAAAACTCTTTTATGAATCTTGGACATGGATAATAAATATGTCCCAGCAGATACTTATTTAAAACAACCTCATATAATAATGAGATGATGAAATTAACCATTTCCTTTAACATTACTTTGGTCAAAGTTACGTTTAACCTCTTTTATAATGAACATAGTATGTTATTAAATTATACCAGAACCATATTTATATTATATCATAAAATATTAATTTATGACTTTATACCACCAATTTAGTAATGATTTCCATGTTAAATTGATATTTTGTGTAATAATCTCTTTTTTATCATACGTGCTTCAACTTGTTTTACTTGATAGTTTCATTTAGATAATGATTTAAATACATCCAGAATATAAACCTCAATTTATATATAATATCTATTTAGAATATAAATATTTATAATATATATATTTATGAAATGGAAGGCACTGTTTATGGAGACGGTAGCTCGTACGTACGCATAAACATTGTTTCCGTTTTCATATTGTATTGAACAGATGTAAGTGAATATGAAACATGTAAGTACATACACATATATATATCTCCAGTAGCATTATTATGTCATATATTAAATACTTATTAATAATATATATATTTATAATCATCGTTTAATGGTGAATGTGGGAATGAATCTCATCTCCTTGTGGAGACGGTAATCCATACGTACGCACGAGCGACAATATCAATATATTTACAGTGAAATAATATTTAATTGGATGGTATATAATATATACTGAATCATTACCATGTTATATTTATTATTTAAATCAGTTATACTAATTATTATACCCATCAAAATAATGAAGTATTTGAATAACAAACTACACCTCAACGCGGAGACAGAAAGCCTTACGTAAGCACGTATGGTAACATTAAAATTTATAGGATAGATAGAGTAACAAATATGGTTGTACCATATTTATAATGAAATCATAGTTTGGAGGAGGTACTGGAGTTATTACTTTGGTATGGAAACAATAATAAAGAGGAAGTCGAAGATGAAAAGTACTTGAAAAAGGGTGGTGAAATTATTGCCTCTTCTTCAGGTGTTTCCTTTTGAGTTGTTTAAAAAGTATCCTTAGGTTGTCTTTCTAGTAAAATTAAGGACTCTAGGTTGATGTGAGGGAAGTTTTAAGGATATTTGGGATGTTTTTTGGCGATCCAATTTGATTTGGATGTGTTATTTTGAGAGAAGGGGAAGTTCCCTTTTATAAGAGGGGTGAGGGTCACTTTAGGAAAAGCTTGAAATATTATTTTATAATAAAATCATATTCGGTTTCTAATGGCTCCAAAATTAATTATTTAGGGGATAAGGTGGTTATTGGTATTAAAACTATAAACAAATAGGTTTTAGATAGGTTTAGGTCATCATATTAACCTTATCATTTAGATTTAACTCTTATTTAAATAGTTTGACATTTACCATGACTCTTTGTATTTTTTTATTATATTGTTAATGAACATACAATGAAAAGCCAAGAGAACAAAATGGGGTTCATTATTAATATATATAACATCATATATGAATTTTGGCTGAACCTTATATTTTTAGGAATACTATATCAATTAATAATATAGTATTTGTTTTCAAAACTCAATTTTGTCAATTTTGACACTATTTTGTATTTTTTTTTCAAAAGCCATAAAAAAATATCACTTATAATTAAATTTATTTAACAAACCATAACATGTTATATTAACATAGAAAATTTGTTTAAATCGTCAGAAGTCTCAATTTAAATTTATTTGGTTATTTATAATATTAATTATTTCAATATTTCATTAATAAGTTATTTACTGCAACATTATTGGGTCATAAATAAATTTAATTATTTTCTGTTTAAAAATTATAAATAAAATACCATTATGTAAGAAATATTTTTATCTTTCTACTGACTATTTATAGTCTAATTTATATTGTGTTTAGCCCAATATTAAAAATGGTTTAGTAATTAAAAATTTTATTTTAACTCTTTTAACTCTTCTTTAAATAAAATAATAATAAATGTCATAATCTTATCCAAGTGAACCAAATAGGATAATATTTTATTCCTATGAATTTTTTTGGTCTAATTATACTTATCAAATAGAATTAAGACATTGTTCGGGTAATTATGATAATATTTTTACCCTTAATTACTCTATTTACTTTTAACCTTGCTAAATATAAGTCAAAAGTTACTATTCAGAAAAAATATTATCATCACAATGAACTATATTTTACTTACTCATATCAGCCATGTCTCTTGGATTTTTGAAATTCAACTCACAGATGTGGTTAAATTATGTTTTATGAAAAAAATGATCCTATGAGGTGGGTAAAAGATGGTAAAAATTTCGATAAAATTTTATATATCTAATCTTATTATAAAATAAATCAAATTAATTACATTGAACATATGTAGGTGTTATGTATCTATTTTGACCTAAAAAATATTAAAATAAAATAATGAATTATTTAAATAAAATGTTGGCTTTAAACAATAAGGGAGTGTTTTTGACAATTCATCAAAAATTGAAAGCTTTCCGAAAAATACAAAAAACATACCATATGCTAATTTTGACATTCTGAATTAAAAAATGAATTCTATATTACCAAAATTTGAACATAAAAGTTTCATTAATTAATTTAAAAATAATTCCCATCGTCAGAACCAGAAAGTGGGTTCTAAAAAAGTAAAAACATTCAAAAGATTGACATGTGTTTATGTCAAATATAAATGTGAAATTACATATAATGACCTAAATTGTATTAAATGTTAAAAATATAATCTAATTATTCTTCCAAAACATTAAAATTTAAAATTTAACAGCTAAAATTATATTGATTAAAAATGTTTTTTTCAATTAAAATTTAGTATTTTTCACTATTCACCTGAATATGAAAGTTTTCATAAAAACCCCAAAAATTTATATAATCTAAATTTTTATGTCCCAATTATAGAGAAGAAGTCTGTTTCATTAAATGGAATATAAAAAAGTTTAAAATATTGGTTTTAAAATGGGTTCGCCATTAAAAGGCTGTAAAATTGCATTTTTTTTGAAAAATACTTCTTTTACCTCAAAAAATGAATTTTTTTCTTATATTATGTCTAATAAACCCAAAATATGGATTTTAGAATTATATAGAGTATATAAGATTAAAAATTAAATTAATAATATTCAAAACCTATTTTTGAATGGCTCGTTTGGTAAGTTTTGGTGCGCTCGAACTCGGTGTTGTGTGCAGCGCAAGCTATTAAATTACATTAAGGAGAAAACGTACTATGAAATCTTGGTGTGTTATAATTTTTTCATTCCAAACAATTTGATTATTAATTTATGAATTAAAATTCCTAGACTATTGCGAAATTCCATAAAAATAAATTATTAATATAGATAAATTTTTGATTTATAAAAATAAAAAACATGTAGAAAAATACATTACTTCAGAAAATAGGTCTTCTCATCATGGAATTATTAAATAAAATATTTAAATACTATTTTTAGTAATTAATAAATACTTTTAAATTATGGAAAAAATTATATATATATTTCAAAATATGTTCTATCATATTCTATCCCTCTAACAAAAAAACTATGTTATTATGTTTATAATATATTAGTTTTCATTTAGACTTGTGGATGCATGTTAAGAAAGCTGTGTAAAGAACTGGAAATTTCAAGGAAATTTTTCTCTTAAATTCTTTGGAATTTTACGTGTCTGTAGCTTCTGACGGCACTTGATTCTGAGGCCTAGTGTTCCCAGAATCAATTTCTGACGTTTAGCTCAGGTACGTTCAGTGAACGAACAAGTGGGGTTTTCTATTTTTTTGAACCGGTGCTCGGAATTGAAATCTAAGGGCACCAATGTACTCATAGCACTGATAATTTCTTAAGGGGACCTTTACTGAAATTTCGTTTTATGCGGGTTCGAAGTCATAAATTATGGTTTAATTAAAAAGGTAAATAAAATTGATAGAACAAATTTATATATCTAAGGAGGTTAATTCCTCCCATGGGAAGTTAATGGTGGGACCCTTAACCATCCAACTTCCCATGTGAGGATATTTGAGAGGTGGGGCCCACACGAGCCCCAACCCTTCTTCTCCCCATAAACTCCCTTAATCCCCTTTTAAACTCCCTTGTTTAATGTGCCAACTTCCCATTAATCTCCTCTTTCATTTTGTTTGTTAACTCCCCCTACAAAAATGAGGACACTCATCTCTCTCACTCCCTAATCAATTATGCCAACACATTTCAATAAATTAATTTGAAGAGTTTTTAATTAATTTGATTTGCACATCACTTCTTAAAAATGGGAGGGCTTTTTTTATTATTTTGGGGGTTGGAAATATTGGTGGGAGAGCTCTTGAGAGAATTTTGAAGGAATTGTTCTTCATAGAAGAAGAACACCATCCTTCCACGAAGAATGACGCCTCTTCGACGAAGAATTCCTCTGATGAAGAACGTGATGTCACCGACGACGTGCCTTCTTTTATTCTTCCTCCGCGTCAAGAGAGGAGACACCACAATGGGGAGTGTCGCCATCGACGATGACTCTTTCTCCGACGTCAACGGAATCGACACCGTTCATCTGTGACGTTCGTCTTCCGTGGATTAACGATGTGCGACATCATTGTGGGGTAGGGGGTTGTTTTTATATAATTAACACATATGTGAATTATATCCTCGATCTTGGGCATTGTTTTATTGAGAAATATTAGTTTGAGCTTCTAACGTGGAGGGCACGGGCTAACGAACAAGCCCAGACCCTCCACTGGTTTTTCATTTGTGCGTGGGATGACGAGAAATGATGAAACAGGGCCGCAACGTAAATTCAGAGCCTTCGCAGTAATGTTTGGGACCCAAGAAGGTCGTGGGAGCAGTCTAGAGAAAAAACGGACCACAAGAGCAACGTCGGTGGCCCACAAAACCTGGTGGCGGCATTGGTGGCCGGCGTTGTGGCGTCAGTGACTAGAGGCAGCGGCGCCCCAGCGCACCACTGGAGAAAATACGCCGTGATAGAAATGCGGAGAATCCCGCGGACCTGCGGAATCTAGGATGGCCGGGGGGTGTCAGCTGGCGCTGCTGGTTCCAATTAGCACCACCCCCCCCCCACGCTCTGCGCAACGCGCTCGGCGGCTCCCCCCCGGCTGGGCCACGCTGGCCGGGCCACAGTAGCCACGGGCTGGGTCGCACCCTACCATGCCGGAACCAGACCCGGGTCGGGTCGTCCGGGTTCGGGCCGACCCCGGGTGGGTTGGGCCGGGTTGGACCGGGCCCAGACCACCTTTTTCAAACCATTTTCAATTAAAACTCCATAACATGAGCTACAGGCCTCTGATCGACTGACTGTCAGTTGAGTAGGATTCCATGGATTGAGATGGTCGTTTCATTATAATAAACTCAAGGTTTCTACGAAGTTTGTGTACGATAGGTTTGGTTCGAACCCGAAACCAACCAGGCCCTCAGAGCAGAAACACTTATAACTTAAGGACCGGACGTCCGATTGACGTGTCATCGACTATGTTGGATTCATCTTGATGAGACAGTTATTTTGGAATACTCTACATAGGATTTGTATGTGGTTTGAGCATGGCTGGGTTGGATTGTACCCGAAATCCAACCCGGCCCCTGGAAAGAAAATGGTAATAACTCAAAGATCGGGCGTCCGATTGATACACCGTCTGATGCGTTGAGACCCCTAGGACGAGGCGGTCCCTTGAGATACTTCCATGTGGGGTTACGTGAAACTTGGAAGTATCGACCAATAGCTCGTGTAGTAGAACCTTCCGGTGATGAGTGTACAGAGTGTAGAGACCTATTAGCTGGCTGAGACTTGACGACTGTTGATCGATCGACTTGAAGTGATTTGGATGGCCCAGTGGGGTGCGCTTGGTTTTAGTGGTAGACCCACATCAGAGGAGCACTTGGTTGTAGCGGCAAACACGCAGTACATGACATAATGATTACTTCTGTAGGCTATGAGGGGGTGCGCTTGGTTATAGCGGGAGACCCATGGTGTGAAGCACTTGGTTTTTGTAGCAGGCCCATATTACTCGACAGGTGGAGTACTTCAGTAGTCCATGGTTAGTGGGAAGTGCATGGTTGTAGCGGTAGGTCCATTTTACTCGACATAGGATGAGTTCTCCAGTAGCCGAGGTTTCGACATCATGAATACAATCCTGGTTTGAGTTGAGTCAATGACCTTTGTGTTTTCCTCTTAATTGAGATGGGTTATTTGATAACATAGGAATATGTATGGGCGTATAACTAAGTAAAGGTTATCTGTTGAGATATTTCTTTGTGGTTTACCCTTGTTGGATTTTAGTGAGACCTTGAGGGTCTCGGGGTCCTTACTGAGTATCGTTATACACACCCCCGCACGGGCTACGCCCACACCTTGTTGTGTTGGATGCATACGACGAACATCGCTGACTGAGGTAGAGTGTACGAGGACTGGATGGTACTCGATGGTGGAAACTCGGTGTGACGACACACGGAGCGGACCAATAGAGGAAAATTGCTGAGGAGGACATATGTACCTACCCTTCGGGTATGAACCCGGTGGACGATCCAGGAGCTGCTTCACCTTTCAGCTGTTGTCTTTTCAGTTGTACTCTTCTTTCAGTTGTAGTTGTGCCTTTCTGTTGGGCTTGTATTTATGGCCTCATTGTACTTTCAGAACTTTTGTTATACTGCATTACTTAGTGTTTTCTTCTGCTTGTTCTCTGGTTGTGTTTGTGTTTAGATTTTATAAAGGCAATTCCTTCCCAGTTTATTGGGAGTTACACCTTTGGATCTAGTTGCCAGCCCCTGGCCTATGGAAGGTGGGCCTGGGGTAGTCATGGCATGGGCCCCAAGGTTGTGTCGTGAAAAATTGGTATTATAAGAGTCTTTTAAACAACAGAACATAAGACTCTGATATTTATTTTCTATGAAGCAATAGTGTTAAGGGTACTAAGTGTGGTTTTCAGTTCAGGGAGTCCAGTGTTGGTGCGGGCGGCCAACGTATCCATACACCAGGACCCTAACTCCTGATTTCTGACTCAGTTCATGAAAACACTGATTGCGTGTGTGTTTTCAAAGGTTTCTTTTAAAATAGCTCAAACCAAGTCATCTGATCAGGTAGAGTCTTTTGACCCAATCACATCTGCTTCTTTCACGATCTCTTCACCTAGTCAGTCAGTGTGGGTACCAAGTGGAGAGTGCGATGATAGCCCACTAAGTAGTGATGCCTCAGTACAAGGGCCTCTTCCAGTTGAGAAATCAGTAGAGAGAGCACACCGCTTGACCCTGTTGCACAAGTTACAGCGACAGAGGCCTCTGAGGTTTCGAGGCGAGTCGATTTTCAGACGGCTACGCACTGGCTGGATTTTGTAGCACGAGCTTTCCACACATTTGGGAAACCCGCTGACTTGATGGCGTACCAAGCTGTTAGTCTCTTTCAGGGAGCAGCTGAGTTGTGGTGGATCCAAATGATCCTGTTTTGCGATGAGACGACCTTCACCTGGGGAAAATTCTAGAGTTTTTCCATGGTGGAGTTTAAACAAGCAACTCTACACTCTGATCATGTTCCGGAGATATTTCCCTTTCCCTAGGGTTTTCCAACCATAGCGGATTCTTATGCAGCCAACAGTAGACAGATGACATAGAAGTACAAGTAGACTAGGCCAACATGTGGGTGACCTCAGGATACAGGTTCGGTTGTGCGAGGCACACAAGACAGATTCAAACCTGCCAGGCTGTGTTACTCCTGCGGTGATAGGGTCACATGGCTCGTGAATGTCTGAACCACTGTGCAGACGATCAGCAGATATAAGAAGGACCTTCTAGCTAGAGGAATATGTTCGATCGAGGCGGACCGTAAGGAGCAGGAGACTGAGGCAGAGGAGCTGGTTGTGCAGCTGGTGGTGGACAACGCTTCGAGGTTTCACCACCACCACCACCGGGAGGTCCACCCTGACCGCAGGGAACAGGTGGATATGGGAGAGCACAACTTCAGGTAGCTGAAGCATACAACTATTGAGCTCCGGATGCAGGTGGACAGGAGTGAGACTAGTTCCAGGCATAGAGGCCTTTGTTCTTGGGGCTTCTAGTTTCTGTGTTGTTATTATTGTTGTGTTTTGTTTGTGTATTTGTACTTTGAGCAGCAATAATAAAAGACTCTTATCTTTGTGATTTTTACTTTCCTCTCCTTTTTTATGGCTGATACTAGGAGGTTCCAGTTAAAACTTTTGACTGGACCCTCACTTGTGAGATTCCTACTAGAGGAGGCCCAGTAACCACGCACTGATGCTACCAGTGTTACTCAACCCTTGGAGGCAAGATTAATGTTAGGATCTCTTAGTAGTATCGTCGAGGCCTTACGACATCATTCAAAACATGAATTGTACCGTTCATGTTAGGATTGACTGTATTAGGCAAAGAACGTGGTTTATCTAGGGGATGAACTGAGATTTCTGATTTCATAAGAGAAGAAATATCATAAGATCTTGTTGAACATAGATGAAGAAGGGTTGAGATGAGTTCTTACAAATGGATAGTTCCACCATTGTACGTTGAGAGAATGGTTTACAGTTTACTCTAAACTCATTAGTCTCAGGTGTGTATTCTCACAGAAAAACCTTAACATGAGATTGCAGAGATGGCTTGAGTTCCTCCAGGAATATGGCTTCGAGATAGTTTATACTCCTGGTAAGGGGAATTTTGTATTAGATGCTCTTAGTAGGATACTGGGAATTCAACTGTTAGGAGAGGCAAGACAGCAGCTGGTCACGTTTCAGATATCCTTTCTGGATAGTGATGGAGTTAGCACCTGTAGAACTAGAGATGGTTCAGGTCACAATGAAGAAGGTGCAGATCATCCAATAACAGATGAGGAATGCACAGAGCATACAGAATTCTTATGCTGATAGGAGACGAAGATCACTAGAGCACGAGGATGGTGACCACGTCTTCTTACGGGTCTCACCTCGACAAGGTCTACGGAGATTTGGTCGGGGCGGCAAGTTATCTCTACCTTTCTTCTAACCTTTCAAGGTTCTTAGCAGAGTAGGTGAGGTGGCTTACTATTTTCTCCTTCCACCTCTATTGCACTAGGTGCACGACGTCTTCCACGTATCTCAGCTGAGGTGATACGTGCATGATTTGTCCCACATAATCGATCACGGGGAGCTAGACGTTGAGAAAGGGGAGACTTTCATGAAGGTTCCAGTGTAGAATGAGGATCGAAAGGAGCGGGTTCTATGTGGACGATTGATTACTCTGGTGCGCATTTGTTGGAAGCACAAGAACCTCTAGTGGAGCACCTGGGAGCAAGAGGCTCAAATTCGTGCTCAATACACCCTTTTGTTTCCCTAGTGTGTGTTGTATCTTTATGGGGACATAAATTCTAGAGGTGGGAGTAATGTAAAGACCCAAAAATTTAAAGGGAAATTTTTTTTATATTATTTGGAATTTTACGAGTCTGTTTCTTTTGACGGTATTTGATTCCAAGACCCGGTGTGCCCAGAATCAATTTTTTAAGTTTAGCTCAGGTATGTTCAGTGAACAAACCAGCGGGTTATTCTATCTTTTGAACCGGTGCTCAGAATTGAAATCTGAGGGCACCGATGATCTCACAGCTCCGGTAATTTCTTATAGAGACCTTTAACGCAGTTGTGTTTTATGTGGGTTTGATGTTATAAATTATGGTATAATTAAAAGGATAAATAAAATTGTTTAATAATTTTATGTATCTAAGGCAGTTAATTCCTCCCATTGGATGTTAACGGTGGGACCCACATACATCCAACATCCCATGTGTGGATATTTGAGAGGTGGAGGCCGCACAAGCCCCAACCCTTAATCTCCCCATTACCTCCTTTAAACCCCTTTTAAACTCCCTTTTTTTAATGTGACAACTTCCCATTAATACCCTATTTCATTAAGTTTGTTAACTCCCCCTCTATAAATGAGACCTCTCATATCTCTCTCTCCCTAATCAATTATTCCAACACATTTCAATCAATTAATTTGAAGAGTTTGAATTAATTTGATTTTCACAGCACTTCATAAAAATGGAATGACTTCTTTTTATTATTTTGGGGGTTGGAAATATGGGTGGGAGAGATCTTGAGAGAATTTAGAAGGAAGTGTTCTTCTCAGATGAAGAACACCATCTTTCCAAAAAGAACGATGCCTCTTCGACGAAGAACACCTCCGACGAAGAATGTGATGTCAGCGACGACGTGCCTTCTTTTATTCTTCCTCTGCATCCAGGGAGAATACACCACTACGTGGAATGTCACCATCGATGACAACTCTTTCTCTGACGTCAATAGAATCGACACTGTTCTTCTGTGACGTCTGACCACCGCGGTGTTCTTCTTCCGTGGATTGACGACATGTGACATCATTACGAGGTATGGGTTGTTTTTATATAATTACCATGTATGTGAATTATATCCTCAATATGGGGGATTCTTTTATGGAGAAATATTTGTTTGAGCCGCAAACACGGAGGGCACGAGCTAACGAACAGGCCCAAACCCTCCGCTGGTTGTTTGTTTGTGTGTGGGATGACGGGCGATGATGAAACGGGGCCGAAACAACAATTTGGAGCCTTCGAAGTAAATTTTGGCACCCAAGAAGGCCGTGGGAACAGTTGGGAGAAAAAATGGACCATTGTAGCAACTCAGGTGGCCCTAGGAATCTTGTGGTGGTGTGGGTCTCTGGCGCGGTGGTGGCTGCGACCGGAGGCGGAACCAGGCTGCCTGGAGGCGGGAGCGCCCCTGCTCGCCGCTGGAGAAAATCCAACACAACAACAGCCACAACGGAGACACGGGGAATCCTGTGGCCACGTGGGATCCGGGACCACCGGGGACGGCACCAGCGAGCACCGCCAGTTCCAATTAGTGGGGGGTCGCGCCCCCCTGCTCCGCGCACTGCACTAGGCCGCTGGCCGAGCCAGCACCCCCCCCCCCCCCCCCGGCCGGGCCTGGGCGGGCCACGCGGTCTGCGCCGCGCCGCACCAACTACGCCAGACCGCACCCTATCAGGTTATAACTGGACCTGGGTCGGGTCCCCCCAGTTCAGGCCGACCCAGGGTGGGTTGGGTCGGGTCGGACCTGGCCCAGACCCCCTTTTCTGGACCATTTAAGGTTAAACGACCATAATTTGAGCTACGGATCTCCAATCGACGCACCATCAGTTGCATATGATTTCATGGATTGGGATGGTGATTCTGGTATATTATAGTCAAGGATTGGGTGATGTTTGGGTATGGACAGGTTGGTTAGAACCCAAAACCAACCAGGCCCTCAGAGGGGAAACACTTATAACTTAAGGACAAGACGTCTGATTGATGTGTCGTCGACTATGTTGGATTCCTCTTGATGAGATACTTCGTTTGGAATACTCTACACTGGATTCGGATGTGGTTTGATCCTGGATGGTTTGGATTGTACCTGAAATCCAACCGGGCCCCTGGAACAGAAATGATAATAACTCACATACCGGGCGTCCGATTGACGCGCCGTCTGTTGCGTTGAGACCAATATGAATAGGAGGTCCCTTGAGATACTTACACATGAGGATACATGACACTTCGAAGCATCGAACAGTAGCACGTCGAGTGGACCTTACTGGTGATGAGCGTACAGAGTGAAGAGACCTAGTAGTTGGCTGAGACTTGACGGCTGCTGATCGATCGACTCTGAGTGATTCGGATGGACCAGTGGGGTGCGCTTGGATGTAGCGGTAGACCCACAGAGGAGGAGGGCTTGGTTGTAGCCGCAGACCCGGGGTACTCGACAGAAGGAGTACCTCTGTAGGCTGTGAGGGTGTGTGCTTGGTTGTAGCGGCATACCCATGGTGGGAAGCACTTGGTTGTAGCAGCAAGCCCACAGTACTCGACAGGTGGAGTACTTCAGCAGTCCAAGGTTGGTGGGAAGTGCTTGGTTGTAGCGGCATGCCCACTGTACTCGACAAATGAGTAGTTCTACAATAGTTGAGGTTTCGACATCATGAATAAAATTCTTGTTTGTGCTGATTCAATGACCTTTGTGTTTTCATCATGATTGAGATGGGTTACTTGATAACTTAGGAATATGTAAGGGCATATACCTAAGTAAAGTTTATCTGTTGAGATCTTTATTTGTGGTTTATCCTTGTTGGATTTTAGTGAGACCTTGAGGGTCTTGGAGTCCCTACTGAGTATCGTTATACTCACCCTTTCACGGGCTATTCCCGCACCTCGTTGTGTTGGATGCATTTGACGGACTGCGCAAACCGATGTAGAGTGTACGAGGACTGGATGGTACCCGAAGGTGGAAACTTGGCATGACAGCACAGGGAGTGGACCGACAGACACGAAGTGCTGAGGAGGACATTGGTACCTACCCTTCAGGTAGGAACCTGGTGGACGATCAAGGAGCTGCTTCACCTTTCAGCTGTTGTCTTTTCAGTTGTACTTTTCTTTTAGTTGTAGTTGTACCTTTCTGTTGGGCTTGTATTTCGGTCCCCTTTGTAATTTTAGAACTTTTGTTATACTTCTTTACATAGTGTTTTATTTCTCTTGTTCTTTGGTTGTGTGTGTGTTTACTTTTTATAAAGAAATGTCTTCCCAGTTTATAGGGAGTTATGCCTTTGGTGCTAGTCGCCAGCCCCTAGCCTATGGAAGGTGAGCTTGGGGTAGTCACAACACGGGCCCCGAGGATGGGTCGTGACAAGCTATCAAATATATCCAAATTATTTCAGTGGAATGCATATAAAATGTCATGGTGTTAAAATGTAATGAACAAAAATTTTATTAATTATACTTCCTATTGATATATTTAAATGTCTAATTATGTAAAATTGTCATAAAATACATATACACATCCTTGGTTTTATGTTTTTGGATTTCAAAATACTGTTAAGAATAGTTATAGTTGCTAATATAGTAATTGAACAGTTACCATATGATTAGAATAAATATAGGGATTTACAAAATCAAATTAACTTATACAAAGCAAGCATTGAACTCATCCAATAGAATTACTCCATACAATTACCATTTATCAAAGCTCAGAAAGGATGTAGCATCCTCGGTCTTCACTCTTCACCAAGCTCAAGCCGTGATTTAACACATAAATCTTCAATATAACCTTCTAAAGGAGATGTGGAAGTTGATAGAGATTACCACCCGAGAGATGATATCTCAGGCGCCCCAAGTGTATTTCACCATAACACACCATTCAAATAAGTATTATGTGGGTGTTATAAGGGGTTATGTAACAAGATCATAGAACTATGATTATTTTCATTATTTTATTGAATAAAGAATATACATACTTTTTTATTATTTTTATTTTGTAAATGGTTTTTTAATCACAAATAGAATTTTTATTTAATATTCAATTAAGAAATATGTTTTCATGAATTAATGGATTTTTTAATTAAATAATATTTTAATAACATACTATTGCTAAATTATTTTTAATTAAATAAAAATGATGGTATAATTTTTATGAAAACAATTTTAATTTTTATTAATGTTTGAAAACTATTTTTGTCAAAACCCATGAATTTTCAATAAATATATGTTTCTATTTTATATATGAAAATTCATATTTTTATAAAATTATTTAGATAACATGAATATTAATTTTTTAATTAGGATGTCAAAATTTTCCAGTGATGTTTTTTTCATATTTTTCCAAGACAGTTGAATTTTGGTGTAAAAATTAAACACCATTTATAAATATAATGTGTTTTATGACATTATAATGTACCAATAGTTATGTAATAAAATAATATAAAACGCATGTTAGGACAATTTATATTTTAATTTTATTATAATGTGATTATATACTTTATTGATTTATTTTTTTGTGCCATAGTGGACCCTCCAAGACTTATAAGACATTATAAAATTTAAAATGATATCCTTGAGAGTGTGACTCACCTCTTCATAATCAAGAAAAATATATTAATACATTAGGCCATTGGACTTATAATATAATTTTATTCATTCCATATTGTAAAAACCCATGGGGAAAACCATGGTATGGTTTGTGGTTTTGATTAGTTTAATGTGTTGTGTCCAATTCCCAAATAATAAAACATTCCCCCTCCTTTCCTATATAAAACCACTCAATATCCAAATTCTATTTACTCAAAACTTATGGATCTCATCCAAAGTATTCTCTAAATTCTCTATAATCCTCCCATGTTTCCCCAAGCTCACAAATAATCCTCTTTCAGTAATCCTCAAAGCCTTTGGGATCACACTTCTAAGTAACAGATTGCTTCATTTTTCATTGTTGTCCAAATTTCATTATATTGTTATACCCATTTATTTTCAATTAGAAATGTTGGGGTTTGATTTCTCACCTCTCCCATACTTCCCCCCATAGTTTTAAATTATTTTATACCTCTTTATCTTTAATAATGTCTCCCATATACACCCATCACAATACCTAACTTACATAAGGTATTTGTCTCTCCTAATTTTCATTCCAGAAATTATTTTATTTTATGAATCTAAATTTATATTTCATATATTGGGGAATTTATCTATATGACCACATTACTTTCTATTTTATGTACATATAATGGAACACCACTTCCTCTACCATAAACCATTTTTATGAATTCTTATGTCACACTGTCATGCTATCTAAATTGAACCGTAATTTTTCTAACCAAATTCATTATTTAGTGAATACCATGCCCATTTCTCAATCATGGGTATTCATATTAATTGATATTTTATTATTGAATATATAGTTTCATGCATGAATTAAAAATTCCTTTATCATGGACTAAATTATGATGTTTAATGAAACCATATTATATGATCCATGGGGAACACTAATGCATGAAATGAAATGATTATGAAGGGTGTGCCCTGGTAGTGCTCCATTGCATTGGGTAAAGACCAGTATCATGATACATCATGTTCAATGAGGGATTACTCATTCTAATCCAATTGAAATTAGGGTTTACTCATGCTCCATGTGCAATGAGCTATGTATCATGTTAATACCATGTTAAATGTTGTTTCTACATTTCCATGTTATGATAATCATGATAGATCATGATTCTCTTATACTCAATTGATATGGATATTGCCTAAAATTTAATGTTTTCTTTAGGTTATGCCTTGTTTACTCTCCTACTAATATTTATAGCTCACCCTTTTCTTATTAATTTCCTCAGGTTATCCCATGAAATGTTGTCTATGATTTAATGTAGTGATCATTTAATGAAGTTTTCAATAATGATATTGTGTTTTATATTCTACGTTGTTATATAATGTTCCTAATTTTTCATGACACATGACCTCTCAATCATTAGAGTTTCTTAAGTTAATTTTTAGGTAATTATTCATGTTTATGTGTGTAATAAAGAGAAGGGTTGTTATAGTTTCTATCAAAGTATAAGATTACTTATTTTTGGGATTATGATTAGAAAACCATCATGAAAGACATGTGGATAAGAATAAGTATAATAATAACATCCCGAAATTTTGGTGAGTATTGATTAATTAATTATCAAGAAAATACATCCATGTCTGGATACGAGTAGGTAAAGGCAGCTTCGGTACATATGTATCTTGGGGTAAATCCCAAAAACCGCGCTTTGATCTATAATTGAATGGGAAATGGTGCTCAATATTTGGCCTTGATAAACTCTTGGTTACGAAAGTCCAAGGGGATATGCTTTGGTAAATTCATTAAATTAGTAAAAATCATTATTAAGTTAATAAAAATAACTCATAATAATATCAGTTAAGAAATAGATCATGGATAACCAATATTTAAACCTAATGAGTCACAAGTTAGGATATACTTATCCTTTACAAGTTTATCATTTTATGCTAAATTTTTATATTTTTTCTCAATATCTAAGTATACAAACCCCCTAATTGTATTCCTTTTTTCAAAGTTAAAATCTTAAAGGAGGAAGATCGTGAATAAATCTTCTATCTCTTCCGGAAGAACCACATGTAATGATAATCCTAAAGTCATGATAAAATGACATTGAAAATTTTCAAATATCCCAATTACCTACAAAAAACATTATGATGAATCCAATACCTTAACCATCACATGATTATTTAAAGGATCAAGTACAGTCTATTGGGAAATATTGCGCTCTTAACTTTCTTACCATTCTATGATTGGGATGTACCATCATGGTCTTTTAAAATTCTTCTCTTTATTTGAAAATTATGAATCACTGAAGGATTTCCTAGGTGCAGAAAAAGAGGGGAGACCTTAATGAAGCCTATATGAATGAAATTATAGAATTTTTCTTTGGAGAAATAAAAAAAATTAACTTATAGAAGCCTTATTTGGAAATATTTAAAGATGAATTAGATGGAATATTTTTATAAAAACAAGTTCCAGAATGTATTTCAAAATTATATATAATAAATACCTTTTTAATGACGTATCAATGCTTTCATATATATAAACCAAGAAGCCTAAGGTATTTTTGAGAAAGAGAAGTAGATGATTTTGAAATTATCCTGAGGTACCACTGTGACACATGAATCCTTTCTATATGAAGGAAATGTTAATATGAAAAAATGAAGATGTCTTTGAAAAGAATGATATAGAATTACCTACAGCTGTTTATGGCTTAGAATGTAAAATGAAATTTCATGGGAAAATTTTTTTAAGGGTGAAGATTGTAATGACCCAATATTTTTTTAATGACAATTACTCTCATTGTATTTAAATGTATTGTTTTGTAAAATTGTAATATAAGTCATATTAAATTTCATGGTATTATGTTTTTGGATTTCAAAATACCATTAATAATTGTTACAATTGCTAATATAGTCGTTGATAAGTTTCAACACAATTATAATAAATATATAGCTTTAATAAATCAAATTTAGTCAGAAAAAGGACGTTATGGCCTCATATAGTAGAATATATCCATGAAATTATGATTTTTCAGAGCTCATATTGGAGTAAGTGTCACTGGGCTTCGCTCTTGACCAAGCCCAAGATGAGCTTCAACAAGTTAAGCTTGAACGGAACAACCTATGAGAGATGTGGAAGTTGATAGAGATTACCACCCGAGAGATGTTATCTGAGCCTCCCCAAGAGTCTTCCACCATCACACATTGTACCCTCAGGTCTTATGTGGGGGTTATAAGTGGTTATGTAACAATACCCCATCACTATTATTATTTTAATTATTTTATATAATAAATAAAATAAATTCATTTTTTCATTTTTACTTTGTTAATGGTTTTTAAAACATAATTTTTATTTTCAGTTAATATTCAATTAACTAATCTATTTTGATGAATTAATTGAATTCTTAATTAAATATTTTTTTAATAAAATATTATCACTAAATGGATTTTTATTAAATATAAATAATTTTATAAGTTTTTTGAATACAATTACAATTTTTATTAATATTTAAAAACTATTTTTTAAAAACACATAAATTTTCAATAAATATTCGTTTTTATTTTAAAAGGGAAAATTCACATATTTTGAAAAATATTTACTTAAAATAAATATTATTTTTGTAATTAGGACATCAAAATTTTCCAACAGTGAATTTTTCATAATTTTCTATGATAGTCAAATTTTTGGGTAAAAATTAAATACAGTTTAAATATATAATGTGTTTTATGACATCATAATGACCCAATAGTGATGTAATAAAATAATATAAAACTTAATTTAGGCTAGTATATATTATAACATTAAAATAATGTTATATTATATTTTTTATATTAATTATATGGTTCCCTAGTGGACCGTCCAAGACTTATAAAATATTTTATCTTTTAAAATGATTTCCTTGAGAGTGTGACTCACCTCCACATAAGAAAGCCTAATACTTTAATAATTTAGGCCATTGGACTTATAAAATAATGTTTTCCACTACACTTTGGAAAAAATCCCTGGGCAAAAACAATTGTAAGGTTTGTGTTTGGGATTAGTTTAATGTATAGTGTCCAAAACACAAATAATAATGATGTCCCTCTCCTTTCATATATAAACCTACACAATATCCAAATTTTTATCACTCAAACCATTTCAAGATAGAACAAAAATTTCCCTCCACTCTCTAGAATCCTCCAAAGGAGCATCAAGCTCCCAAGAGGCCTCTCTCAAGCCCTTCCCAAGCCTTTGTGATCAGATTTCCAAGTAAGGGATTCATTCCATTCTCATTTTGTCCAAATATCCTTATATTTTTATACCTTCTTTTTCAATTAGAATTCTAGGGTATGATTAAACAACGCCCCCATACATGAATATTTATTTTATAATGATTATAGACCTCTTTATCTCTAATTAATTCCTGCCACGTACAATTATTACCAATCTAAAATTCCATAAGGTATTTCTGTCTCCTCATTTACATTCAAGAAATTATTTGGTTTTATAAATCTAAATTTCATTAAATATGGTGGGACATGTATTTAATTAACCCCTTACTATCCATTTAATTTTTATATGATGAGAGAACTCTTTCCCTATCATGAAACATTTTTTTTAATTCTTATGTCAGGTCATTATACTGTTGAAATTGAACTGCGATTTTCCATGCCAAAGTGATTTTCTAGTGAATACCCTGGCCATTTCTCTATCAATAATATTCACATTTCTTCACATTTAATTATTTATTATAGAGATTAATTTATTAATTCCACATAATTTTATCTTGTAATAAATTATTATTTTTAATAATTCTATGTTATGTGATCCATATGACACACTTATGCATGAAATGAAATGATTAAGAAGGGTGTTCCCTCACAGCGCCCCAATGCATTGGGTAAATACTAGTATCATGATAAATCAAGTGCAATGAGTGTCTAATAATTCTATTCCAAGTTATATGAGGGTTTAATCATTCACAATTTTTAATGAGACTTGGATCATGCTAATATCATGTTAGATGTTGTTGCCACATTTCCATGTTGTGATAATCAGGCTCTATCATGCCTATATGTTGATGTTTCTCTTATGGTCCATTGATATGACTATTTCCTAGAATACAATATATTCTTCATGTTATGAATTGTTTAATCCCTTAATAGGATTTATTTCTCACCCTTTTCTTATTCATGTCCTTAGGTTATCCCATGCAATGCAAATTAAGAAGGAATATTGTGATCATATAAAGAAGTTTTCAATAATGATGTTGTGTTTTATGTTCTAAGTTTTCATGTAATGTTCCTAATTTACCAAGAAACAAGAAATCTAGATCCTCAAAGTTATATTAAGTGAAATTTTATGTAAGGAATCATGTTAAATGTGTAATAAAGAGTAGGGTTGTTATATATAATCTACATATAGAGCTATCATATGTGGTTATATAAATATAGGTAGAATTTTAGTAATTTGTTCAATATTGTTATCAATATTTTGTGATGTTTTAATATATCCATACCCTCATGGAATGAAGATGTTTCATTCAACCCCACCTCTAGTTACATATTATTGTCTATATTTACTACACCGAAAGCCATACTCACCAGTTGAGTAGTAATTGTATACTTTCCACAATGGGGTATCTCTCTCTAATAATCATTTTCTCCATCAAACACTGAAAATTTCCTTTTAGAATTAGTTTAAGTCACCTTGAATTTTAAAAAATCAATCTAATCAAGATTTGATGAGAAAATTCAATTCAATGATTGACATAATAAGTTCACATATGCAAAATAATGGGGTCCCACACCATCCTATCATAATATAAGTCCAATAATAATTAATGAAAAAATATTTATTATATATGAATCCCACTAAATAGATAGAAAAATAGTAGTTGTAACTCCATTTTAATTACAGAAAGGTCAAGAACCCTTATGAGAATCAGAGTAAGTAATCAGTTTGAATATCTATTATTAATTAAGATAGTTATTAATCGGAAAATATTGTAGAAATACCTTTTATTTCAATAGATCAAGTTACCAAATATACCATACACATCTAAATGAAGTCATGTTATATTTAACATACATGTTCATCTTCCCATCCACCATAATTATAGACATGGATATAGAGACCCATATAATCATATCTAAATATTACATCTTATTATATGAATATTCGTTTTGTAAAATAGTGATCCATTCCATAACCATATAGGTATAGAGTGTTCAGAAAAATTTATATATAAACAGTTGGTTAATAAGAGGTCTACATAATCTCTATATAATATATTCATAACTAGAACCCTTCTTAGACATATCATACATAAAACCCTCATTTTTAGCCTTGGGAATAAATACATAAAGAAGCATAACCTAATTTTTTAGTTAGTGTAAAAAAAGGAGATATAAATAATCACTAAAGAATAAAATGAGAATAAGAGTGTGATTATAAGAGTTAAGAATTTGAAAACCATAACATATATATAATATATAGAAATCATGAGTCATATAAGGATCAATACTTTTTATACATATATATTACATCTTAAATGAAGAAAATTATTTAAATAACATAATGACATCTCAAGATTTGTAATGGACTAGTGCCTTTGGAAATGAGAATACATAAATAATTGGTTCATAATTGAACTATAAAATATAAATCTATGTTATTTATAACTAAAAACTATCTTAGACATATTTTTCATAATAAATTTCTTTGTAATTTTTGTAAAAATTAACATTAGAAAGAGTGAAATCAGATGCACAGTATGAGTAAACAAGGGAGTTATCAGCATGACATGTGCATAAATGTATGATAATAAGAGAATAAAATTTGAAAACCATATCCATTGTATCATATATTATAAGAAAAAGTCATGTAATAAATCATCTACTTTCACAATACATTAATAATAATGGAATCAATTAACGTGATCCACTAGAGAATAACATCAGCCTAATTCATAAATTATTTGTATATACATAAGTATAGAAAATAATTTCCTTAACAGTCATTTCATATTTACCAAAATATCATAGAGGAATTCGTTCACATACTAAATCATCATAGTAGTCATGGTTCACTCCCAATAATATAATTGAATAAAAATTCTCACACTGAACCGTGTTCACAGCCCATTCTGGTCTAATTTATCTCACAAAACATCAATCATTTCTTAATATATTAGAGAGAGATATAGGAACCACCCATCACTTAATCTGTAAATTTTTATTTGAAAATATCATAATAAATTCCTCATATCACAACCCATATAATGGAATTGAATAACATAAAAATTTCCTCATAGAATATCCCATTGAAAGAAGTGGGTTTCATTATCATCCCATCAATTCATAGTAGCATAAAAAATGGAAAATGAATGGGATTAATAAAAATTAATTCATCATAATCATAGACCACCTAGATAAATAATAAAGATGATATATTTGGATCATATCACAAATAAATTCTATGTAAAATTAATGGATTTTATCTTTGATGTAAACTAATTTTGAATCATCACTTGGAATATTTCAAAGAGAATATCACTTGCTCACTTTTAAATCATCTTTATTTAAACTAATAAACCATTATACATTACAAAATACATTTTATTTGAAAATAATATATAAAACATAAAAATTAACATATAAAAACTTGATTGGTTTTTATGGTGGAGTATGATGTTCATGTTGTACAAATTAAAGTAAGGATTCCTTTGACAATTTCTATAAAAATTCAAAAAGTTACCTATTTGGAGAGGAAAAATAATATTCATATTCAAAAACTATGTAGAAATTCCTTAAGGGGTAAAAATTTCATTAATAATTCATTAATGATTTATTAGAACTTTATATAACACATTTTTCCAGAACAAGAGCCTGCAATTAAAATGATTTTTTTACCAAAGACAGAATTCAAGTTAGTTTTCTTTAATAAAAATAAGTTAAAATCATGAGTACATAATGTGAGGAAAAATAATGAGAAAATTATTCTCATGAAATAAACAAAGTATAAGAATCATCATGTGTTTCATCAGTGGAAGATCATTAGATCTCATAATTGGAATCATAATTGTAAATAATGTCGATAAACAAAGAGATTGTATTATTATTCTATTACCACTTTGGTATCTTTTGAATTGTAAGCTACCTGAATGAAGGAACATTATATAGATATTTATATACCATAATTTTCTTTATAAGAATCATAAAATAAGTTCATATATAGTATATACCACACAAAAATGAAACATGTAATGTGTAAGTCATGTGTCCCACCAAAAAAGTGAGATGAAAATACAGTAATATACATATCAACTTCATTCATCCATATTTGAACCCACTTATTATTCAAATGGGTTTATATAAAATATATTATTCAAGAATAATTATAAATATCAAAACATATATGAAATAATTTTGTTGTTTTATTGAATTTTTATTAATGATTATTTTCTATAATCTCATTTCAGGTAAAAAATGTTATATTTTTCATATATGTTTCGATTTCATATTTTAGGAACATTTAATTTGATTATGGTTATGTAATATCTAAAACTATAAAAATTATATATATAAATATATATATATATTATACAGATTCATTAAACATGTATTTAGAGTAATCTATGAAATATAGGGACAAAAATTTAATTACATCGTTCATGGAGATGGTATGTCGTAAATAAGCACTAACACCATTTATATTTTATTAATAGATGAAAATGATGGTAATTAAATAATATTTCAACATTACAGAGTCATTATGATTTCATTAATATCACATATTTTCATTAAATTTATCATTATTACCCTTGATGTGCATATTAAGAGAAAAAATGAATCCCATCGCTTGACGAGGTGGTTGTCCGTTGTACAGAAGGCAGATGTTGTCATATTCCCAAGGAACATAATATAAGAAGGAATATGTGATCTCATAATTCCAAAGAGTATGTTTTTTTAAAATATAATATACCTATTTTATATTCATCATTATGTCCATCTATGAAAGGATGTGATGGTAAACACAATACACCTGTTTGTGATGCGGTTGATTGTCATACACAGGATCGACGATTTAATTTCCAATTTGATAAAATATGAGAATTATATAGGTCATGAAATTAGTATAATAACATCTAAGTATATTTTAGATACTTTTTATATTATATCATTTTATTTGAAGTATATTTTATTGTGGTTGAAGAACAAATAAAAAAACACAAGTTTATGAATTTGACCTCTTCTTAAGAGATCCACGTTAGGTTAATAATAAATCCTTATTAGTAGATTTTTTTAAAAAAAGTCCTTTGGTACATGAGGAGGTAATTAAGTATGATATTTGGGTAGTTATTTTCAAAACCAAAGTGTTTAGGATGTGTGAATAGAAGAGGGGATGGGGTTCTATTTTATAAGCACGGGAAGGGATACACATGACCTTTTTGAAAATAATAAATAGTATTCAAATTTTATATAAGATAAAAGTATCCAAAATGGATAATTATAGTAAATTCATGTTAATAAAATTAATATATGGAATCAAAATGGGATTAGGGATATTTTATGTTTCTTTTATACCATATATTATTTTTTTAACGACATGGTAAACCCATATTAACATTAACAAAATTAATAAATTTTTATTAATTTTACTATTAATTATGAAATAAATTATTTTGGCATTATTATATAAAGATAAATATTTTTCATCCAAATAAGGAATATATTTTTATAAATTCCCTTTTATTGAATATGAAAATTTAAATTTAAAATTCAACCCACACACATGAAAAAAGCGGGTTACAAAAGAGAATCTTTTCATATGTATAGAAGTTTTTAGTATCCAAATTCAATATTAATTTGATTAAAATAACCTAAATTGGTTTATAATTTTATAAATAAAATAATTTTACATTTTAAACATTTAATACATAATGTAAACTTATAAATGATTTAAATGATAAGGCATTTTTAATAATAAACAATATTTTTCACTACAGGATGAAAATTTTATCTTTTCATAAAATTTTAAAAAATAAACCCTATGATAATTTTAATATTTTTATTCAATTGGTAAATTAAATTTTACCAAAAAATTTGAAAATTTATATAAAATTAATTTTATTATATTGTTTACAAATATAAATAAGAATCATTTTTTTCGAAAAAAATATTTTCAATGAATATAAAGACTCTAATATAAATTAATTACTTGTTTCTAAAATACTTACTTTTCTAAGATAGTTATAAATATTTTAATAAATGAATTTATTCCTATTCATACCCCCAAATTTAATGTCTAGGTAATAATGGGGAATTTTTTAATATATTAGTAATTGTATATCATGGTTCGTTAAAAATAGGTGTCACATATAACACAGGACATCAAGGAAAATAAATGTATCTGAAAACTATTTTTAAAAAATATTATGGTGAAATAATCAACACCACATAAAATTAATTTCTCCCTCAAAATGGTTTCATGTTGGTACGAACAACGAAGGATACTTCTTCATCATTACATACTTTGGATCCAACGTAACTTACACAAGCTGTCTGTTTCACCACCAAACATTGACCCTGTGAGTTGTCTTGTTTCATAGAACATTATATATATGATATAGAATCTCCATTAGCTAATCCAATAATGAATGTTAATTCTCTAGAAGTATGTCCTCAGATTTTAGTATATGTGATGGTTAAAATATATAATTCACTGTGATAGATACATAGAAGACATCCATACGTTAAGGGAGATTAGGGGAAAGGGACATGTTATAAGATATGGACTCAATACATTCAAGAATTTCAATGTGACCAATATACATATGGTTTCATATTCCAATATTTCCAAATCACATAACTTTATTCCATGTTGAAATTCACAGAAAAAACTTCTAACTATGTTCACAATTATGATTGTGTTGTCAATTATCAATATAACTTTTTAGATGAATCTTTGTCACACTTATATGTTTCTGAATTCATAGAGAATTCTCTTCCATTTATTACACAATATTTGATAATAATATATTTTCTTCACCAACATCATCCCAAAGGACAAGTGTTCTACACATCTTTCAAAAAAATGAATTATATTTGGAAATATAAATGCTCCAGTGAACCTATTTTTGTAAGAAAACTCAAGTGGTGGGATGTGTTGATCCAAATAAACTATCTATTCCCCATAATAATATATCAACATAACCTATAGTATTTGAATAGTTTTGCATGAATAAGAATTTGTTTGATGATGATATTATAAAGACCTGGAATTTCCATGTAAAGATTTTTAAATTAAATGGGAATTTTAGGAGTTCCATGAAAATTGATGGCATGTGATTCCAATGCCTGGAGTTCCAGAAATGAATTTCTGAACTTCTTTTTTGGTGCGTTCAGAAAACAAGATAGTGGGTTTTTCTAATCTTTGAACCGGTGCTCAGAATTGAAATCAGAGGGCACCGTTGAACTCGCAGCACCAGTATTCTATTAAGAAGACTTTCACCTTGACGACAGTTGGTTGAGGGTGAAAGATAATTTTTATTGGGTTTTTCATGGAAATAATAAAATAAAATAAACACACGTTTTATTTTATTTTGTCTGTTAAAACCTCCAAGTGGATGTTGTGGTGTGGGGAACACCATACCTTAACCACCCATGAGAGGTTATGGTGGTGGGGACCACCCGAACCTAACCTCCCATGAGAGGTTATGGTGGTGGGGACCACCTAAGGAATAAACTTCTCAACTCCCACAATAAATGAAGGGGAGCCTCTTTAACTCCTCCTACATTAATTGTGCCATTCCTCCTTAATTAATCTTGTCAAGACTTCCCTTTAATTAATTGATCCAACACATCAATTAATTAATTAAACAATTTGAATTTATGACAAAAATCATAATAGAACTCATAATCTATTATTTTAGGCTATGAATTATTTTTGGTGGATTTGGGGAGAGGAGGAACTTGGGAGAAAGCTCTCCAATGAAGAACGCTCCACCAAAGAAGAAATATGACCTCTATCAACCTTCTTCCTCAGGACTTCTTTCGATGTGGGATGTCCTCATCTATGGTGAATATACGACCGTACTACCTTTTTGCACCAACAACATCTAGCGATCAAGGTAGGGTTTTTAATCTGTATTATTATTATTTCCCATGGTCTTCTCTTCAAAACAAAGGATACAGATCAACTCACTAACTAGTTGATCCATGAATGTTTTCTTCTTTCGGGATTAGTAATAATTATTTCAGGTTGATATAGGGTTTTATTTCTATATTATTATCACTTTACATGTTCTCCACTTCTAATTATTTTGTGGGTTTTGGAATAGAGATTGATTTGGGTTGTGGGAAACCATGTTTTAATATATCTTCCATACACATTTATGCTTCTTTCTTTGTGAACCGCTTGCTATCACTCTAAACCAGGATGGTGTGGGCTAGAAAAACATGGTCCGACCCCTTTTCTCTTCCATTTTGGTGTACTCTTCAAAATGGAGGAAGGCGATGAAGGTGATGAAGGTGACAAAGGAAACGTCGTCGTTACCCGCAGCCTCTGCGACCCACGCCGGCCCCGTGGCGTTCTAGACTCCTGGACTAACTGGCCACGCACCCCAGTATCATGCCCCAACCAAGCCACCTGTGGCACTACACCCTCCGAGCCACCCCGGTTCTACGCCCCAGCTCTGTGCCCTAGCAGAGCCGCCCCGCGGCACCTCGGACGACCTGCCCTCACCACCGCCCTCCGCGTCGCCCTGACTCGCACCACCCATCGGGCCTACGAGCTTCCCCAGTTGCGTACCCCGAATCCACACCCCGGCTGCATCTCCCCATGTTGCTCTAGCCTCCCACATGAACCGGCACCACGCCACGTCCAAACCGCCCTTGCTACTGTCATCGGAGCCACCCCGGCTCACGCCGCCTGTCCGCCCTCCAAGCCTCCCCGACTCACACCGCCCACAACCCTCCATGAAACCCCAACCTGCGCCATTCGTTGGCCCTCTAATCTGCCCCAGCCGAGCCGCCCTGCGTCCTCACACCCCCAAGGCCCCCCAAGACCCTCTGCGACCCCTCGTGGCCTATCAGGATGAACTTAGTAGGACAGACCGACCCAACGGGCCCGTCCGCACTGCGGGTCAGGCTGGGTCAACCCAGGTTGGTCCGACCAGATCAGACTGGTCCCAAGCCCACTACGACCCTTTTTACTTTTTATTACTATTTTTGTTATATGGTTGACTTGCATTAGTATCTATTTGTGTGCCTTTTTGTGGTGTCTACAGGTTATAAAGTAAATGCCTTCCCAGTTTTAGGGAATATGCCTTTGGTGTGAGTTTCCATCCCCTGGCCTATGGAAGGTGTGCATGGGGTAGTTATGGAACGAGCCCTGGGGGATAGGTCGTGACAAATTGGTCTTAGATGAGTCGGTTCTACTACAGAACTTTTGACTGGGATATTTATTTTTAACAGAAATAGAGTTATGTTTAGTGAGTGTGGTTTTCAGTTTAGGGAATCTTGTGTTGGTGTGGGGGCCGACGTATCCATACACCAGGACCCTGACTTCTGATTTCTGAATCTGCGCATGAAAACACTGATTGCGTGTGTGATTTCAAGAGTCTTCATTATGAACTCTTTGAGTTAGTTAACTAGGTCATCTCACCAGGTATAACTTATTAACCATGGCACACCTCTTTCTTTTTAGGATGCCTCCATGCAGACAGCCAGTTAGAGTTCTAAGGGGTGTACATACTGATAGCCCACCGAGCAATGATGCCTCAGTGCATGGCCCACTTCCTATAGAGGTACCAGTAGAGGCATCAGCAATACCACTCCCTATTGGGCATCCGATTCCACCATCCCCAGCATCAGATAGTGCACGCAGGTTCATGGGAGAGCATATCTCTAGGCAGAGGCCACCCAGGTTCAGGGGAGAGATGGACCCATAGGAAGATGAGGATTGGATGGAGGTTGTGGTGAGAGTTTTCCAATTGTTAGGGACACTAGATGATTTCATGGTGATCCTTGCTGCCATCCTTCTATAGGAAGCAGCATGCAAATGGTGGAGCTTCATGCTTTAGTTTCATGATGAGGTGACACGTCTCTTGGTAGACTTTGAGAGCCTGTTTCGGGCATTGTTTATTCTAGGGACTCCACCCTAACCGCAGGGAGTAGGTAGATAGGGTCTGGCAGGTGGCAAAAGTCGGGGCATCTTGGAGGTCCACTCCAACTATAGGGATTAGATGGACAAGGCAGAGATCAGCTCTAGGTATCTGAGGCTTAAGATCATGGCGCTCTGGAGATTATTCAAGGAATGATATGTGTATACTCAACCATAGATGCAGTTCTTATAGACGTAGATTCTAGTCATACTTTTATTGAAACTTCCCTCTTTCGGAGGTTAAAGATTCCAACAGATCCATTGGCTCGATCCTTACGACTAGAGACTCTTATGGGAGTAGATTTGATAATTACGCATTGGTGTCGGCTATTCAAGCATACTATAGGAGGTGAGAGCTTTGGCTGAGATCTCCTAGTAGCAGCATCGATGCCCTACAACATCATCTTGATTATGGACTGGTTATCTACATTCCATGCTCAGATAGACTATATTAGGTGAAAATTGTAGTGTGTCCACATGGATGGGACTAGGTTTACCTTCACCGGCGAGAAGGGAGTCTATGCAGCGCATGATGGACTTAACCAGAGGAGGGTGCAGCCGACTACTCATTAGCTGTCTAGCCTTACCCTTATAGCAGTTGATATGGAGAGTCCAAGCTATCCTGTAGTGGTGGACCAGTATGCGGATGTTTTCCCTAACGATGTCCCAGGTCTACCTAATCATAGAGAGGTGGAATTTTACATTGACTAGTACCTCGAGACGACACCAATATATACACTAGAATAACAGAAGGCTCTTGTGGATCTCCTCGAGGTGCAGGTACAGCTAGAGGACTTTCAGGGGAAGGGGTACATTTGGCCCTATGTTTCTCCTTGGACAACCCTAATTCTGTTTTCCAAGAAGGCGTATGGGAGCATGACGCTTCGTGTTGACTACCGTCACCTGAACCAGGTGATCATGATGAACAAGTAACCACTCCTGAGGATTGACGTCCTCTTTGATCAGCTGAAGGGAGCACAATGGTTCTCAATGATAGAACTCATATCAGGCTATCACCAGCTCAGAGTTCGAGACGAGCATGTGCAGAAGATGGATTTTAGATATCAGTACGAACACTGCGAGTTCTTGTTTATGCCATTCTGTGTAACCAATGCTCTAGTAGTGTTCATGGGACTCATGAACAAGGTCTTTCAGTTGTACCTTGATTGCTTTGTAGTGGTATTTATAGACAACATTCTGATCTACTCGGCTACTGAGGAGGTGCATGCCTATCATTTTTAGGTAGTACAAGACACACTCCTAGAGAACCAGCTTTATGGTAAACTATCGCAGTTATATTTTTGGATCCAAGAGGTTCACTTTCTGGGACATTTCATATCAGAATCTAGAGTTTCAGTAGATCTAGCAATGATTGAGGTGGTACCTGCTTCGGAGCCACCTAGGAGTGTGACGAAGGTACAGAGTTTCTTCGGTTTGGCTAGATACTACCAGATATTTGTACCAGATTTCTCCAGAGTAGTAGTACCACTATCATCCTTGATGAATAAGGGGAAACCCTTCAGTTGGTCTGAGAAATGCCAACAGATTTTTTAGGTTCTGAGGCAGAGGCTGACTTGTGCCCCCCATCTTGAGGCTTCTAGAGGAAGGCGTGCGGTACGTAGCCTACTGTGACACATCAAGGAGCAGACTCGGATTTGTCCTGATGCAGGAGCGAGCATTGATCACTTATGGTTCTCTATAGTTGAGACAGCATGATCAGAACTATGCTACCCATGACATGTAGTTAGTAGTAGTGGTCTTCGCCTTGAAGATGTGGCGACAATATCTGATGGGAGATCGTTTTACTGTGTACTCTGATCACAAGAGTCAAAGGTATATCTTCTTTCAGAAGGACCTGAACCGGAGATAACGATGTTGCCTAGAGTTCCTCAAAGACTATGACTTCAAGAAAGTCTACACTCCAGGTAATGGGAACGTTGTTGTAGATGCACTCACCAGGAGATCTGGTATACAGTATCTAGGTGAGGTGATAGAGCAGCTAGCCTCTTTGTAGATATCCTTTCTGGATAGAGATGGAGCATATTTTCTACAGTCTCTTATAGTCACTCCCCCACATATTCAGAGAGTCAAGGAGGCGCAAATTGAGGATGGTGACTACAAGCCACGATGTGCTCAGATATTCATAGGATAGGCACCTGATGGATTTTCTGAAGGTGGGGAGCACGTCATCCTTTTCAGAGGATGTACCATGGTACCGGTGTCACTTTAAGAGGAAGTATTAAGGGAGTTACACACATCCCCTCTAGCGGTACACACATGAGTGGTGAATATTTACCAGGATCTCCAATGTCAGCACAGGTCTCCATGAATGAAGAATGATGTAGCAGAATTTTTCTCACGGAGCCCCACTTGTCAGCAAGTGAAGGCGGAGCATTTGGTACCAGCAGGCTTGGTTCTGCCTTTAGAGGTGCCAGAGTGGAAGTGGGATGAGATATGTACGGACTTCGTGATAGGACATCCATGTACATCCCGGGGACATTACTCTATATGGGTGATCATCGACCGACTGACCATGTCGGCCCACATCCTACCGATCAAAGAGAAGGGTTTAGTTTAGAGCCTAATATGACTCTATGTGAAAGAGATTGTGCAGATACATAGAGTACCCTTAAAGATTTTCTCTAATCGTGATACACGTTTTAATTTCTGGAAATTGAAGGGGTTGCAGGATAATTTTGGGACACAGCTTCATTTGTGCACTGCCTTCCATCCTCAGACGGATGACCAGACTGAGCAGACCATTCAGACCCTTGAGGAAATTCTCTTTTCTTATGTCCTTGACTTCGATCGTATTTTGGAGGATTACTTGCCTTTGGTGGAGTTTTTTTTACAAAAACAACTATCACGCCACCATAGGGATGGCACCTTCTGAGGAGTTATACGGGTGACCATTCAGATCACCATTGTGCTGGACTGACCCAGGGGAGTCCGCACTCATGGAACTCAAGATGGAGCAGGCTACCACAGAGAAGGTGCAAATCTTGCTAGAGCAGATGAAGAATGCATAAAGAAGGTAGAATTCGTATGCTGGATAGAGATGGAGACCATTAGAGTTTGAGAATGGTGACAATGTGTTTCTACGGTTCTCAACCTGATGAGGTCTACAAATATTTGGATGTGGCGGCAAGTTATCTCTATGGTTCATCAAACCTTTTCAAGTCCTCAGTAGATTTGGCAGGTTGGTACACTTCTTAGCTCTTCCACCTCATTTTCACTGGTTGCACGATGTCTTCCATGTATCCCAGTAGAGGAGATATGCGCACAACCCTTCTCACTCCATCGACCATGGTGAGATGGGCATCGATGATGTGGAATCTTTTACAGAGGTTACAAAAGAGATTGATGATCGAGAGGAGTAGTTCCTTCATGGACGGTCGATACCTCTTGTGGGAGTTTTCTGGTAGCACATGAAACTCTAGGAGAGTACATTGGAGCGTGAGGCTCATATGTGTGCTCTGTACCCACACTTTTTCTCTTAGTTTGACATGTGGATAACATGGATGTAAAGCCTAATGTGGGGAGAATGTAAAGACCTGGAATTTCAATGTAAATTTTTTAAATTAATGGATGTTTTATGAGTCCGTGAAAATTGACAGCGCGTGATTCTTGGGCCTAGTGTTCCCAGAATGAATTTCTGAACTTTTTTTCAGGCACATTCAATAAACTTGCAAGTGGGCTTATCTAACATTTGAACAGGTGCTTGGAATTCAAATCTGAGGTCACTGTTGATCTCTTAGTAGCTGTATTCACTTAAGAAGACTGTCATCTCGATGACAGTTGGTTGAAGTGAAAGATGATTTTTTTGGGTTTTTCAAGGAAAAAATAAAATAAAATAAACACAGATTTTATTTTATTTTTTTGGTTAAAACCTGAAGTGTATGTTGAGGTGTGGGGACCACAAAACCATAACTTCCATGGGAGGTTATGGTTGTGGGGACCACCCGAACCTAACCTCCCTTGTGAGGTTATGATGGTGGGGACCAATCGAGGCCTAAACCTCTCCACTCCCACAATAAATGAGGGAGAGCCTCTTCAACACCTTCTACATTAATTTTTCCAAACCTCTTTAATTAGTATTTCCAACCCTTCCCATTAATTCATTGAGCCAACACGAAAATTAATTAATTAAACTATTTGAATTTTTGACAAAAAACATAATATAACTCATAATATATTATTTTGGGCTACAAATTCTTTTTGGTGGATTTTGGGAGAGGAGGAAATTGGGAGAAAGATCTCCAACAAAGAAAGCTCCACCAATAAAGAACACTGACCTCTTTTTACCTTCTTTCTCGAGACTTCTCCCAATGTGGGACATCCTCATCTACGAAAAAACGACGACTGCACTACCTCTTTGCACAAAGGAAATCAAGTGAACAAGGTAGGGTTTTAAATCTTTTTGATTATTTTTTCCCATGTTCTACCCTTCTAAAGGAAGGATGAAGATCAACTCACTAACTAGTTGATCAGCAGATGTTTTCTTTTGTCAGGATTAGGAAAATTATTACAATTTAATATAGGGGCTTATTTCTATTTGATTATCACTTTCCATGTTCTCCCCTTATAATTCATTTGCATGGTTTGGAATAGATATTGACGTGGGTTGTGGGAAATGTTGTTTAAAGATATATTCCATACACATTCATGCTTCGTTCTTTGTGAAGTGACTTCAATCACTCTAAACGTGGAGGTTCTGCCCAAAAAAACATGGCCCAACCCCTTCGTTGTTCTACTTTGGTGTACTCTTCGAAATGGATGAAGGCGACGAAGGAGATGAAGGTGAAAAAGGCAACAGTGTGCCACTCGCGACCTCTATGAGCCACTCTGCCCCGGCAACATTCCGGTCTCCCAGAAAAACTAGACGCCCACCCTAGCTCCATGCCCCTACCAAGCCACCCGCGACACTCCGCCCTCCGAGATGCCCCGATTGTGTGCCCCAGTTCCGTGCCCCTGCTATTCTACCCCACGACGCTCCAACCTCCTGGCTGAACGACCCCGTGCCTCGGTCGAACCCCCCTTGTCACAACCCTCCAAGTGGCCACAGCTCACGCCGCCCGCCAGTGCTCCGAGTCACCATGGCCACGCGCCGTGGCCTCATTCCTTAGCAGCACCGCCCCACGGCGCTCCGGCCTCTCGGCCGAACCTTCCCCATGCTCCGGCCGAGCCACCCTTTCCGCGATACTTCGGCCGCCCCCTCTCACGTCGCCCGCCGGCCCTCCATGCCACCCCATCTGGCGCGGCCCTCCGACCCTCCGAGCCTCCCCGAGGCCTCGCACCCTTGTGGCCACCCGCAGCCCTCCACGGCCCTTCGCGGCCTGGCGGGCGGGACCCAATAGTCGTGGCCGCACTGCGGGCTGGGCTAGACCTAGTGGGTCATGCTGGTTCGACCCAGGCCAGGTCAGCCGACCAGGTCAGATCCGACCCGGGCCCATTATGACCCCTTTTACTTTTCAACACTCTTTTTTTATACATTTGACATGCGTTCGTATTTTGTTGTGTGCTTGGTTGTGGTGTTTACAGGTTATAAATGCAATGTCTTCCCAGTTTTAGGGAATACGCCTTGGGTGCTATTTGCCAGCCCCTAGCCTATGGAAGGCGGGCTTGGGGTAGTCATGGCACAGGCCATAGGGGATGGGTCGTGACAGAAACATATTGTTTGAAAATAAAAATAGGCATTTTTATCTTACCCTTAACATACTAATAGACAAAAAAACGTGGCCTAAAATATTCAATATATCTCTTCATTCAATCCCATCATATATAATTGTTCAAATCACTATACATTTTTGTACTTTTAGGATGAATAGATAATATAGAAAAATGAACTTCCTATATCAGATATTACTTCAAATCATGTATGTATAAAACACATATATGGTTCATGAACCATATCAGTCCATAAAGATCAATGTTATACAATGGTAAATTTCTCATCTTCTTTGGTAGCCCAATATCACCCCTCCACACCTATTTTATCCTCACAGAGATATTTGGATTAACAATTAACTAGTAAATCTAGGATTTATACCCATACATCAATATTTAATATACATCAATTTAAAATCAATAAATATTGGATCTTTTGTGATCGTCATCATAGATAATCTAGTGTAATCCTTTCAACACAAAGAATATTCCTTTTTATTCAATTTCTTATGGTAGTAATGTATTGACATGTTAGGGTCTGTAATCAACTCTAACCATATTCTCTCGTGAATATTGAACCCCTTATATGTGATTAAATACATTGAACTATTTTATTGATATATATATATATATGTATATATATATATATAACAATTTTATCCTTAAAAATAATGACTTTATATCATTAATAAAAAAATTACCATAGCTGACTCTCAATTATTAGTAGAGTAATATTTCTCATGAACCTTCAATTGTCATGAGACACAAGATATATCTATGTAATAATATATGAGAATGAATCCCAATCTCTTATTTGATACACCACTGTAGATTTTAAACCCCGCTAGAATTTTGAGTAATTCAAATGTAGGCGCAACAAAAGTCATTTTGTATAATTTATTTAAATTTTACACAGATTATTCTATCAAAAGGAACTTATCACCCTTCCATGTTATGTTTATGAGTGGATTAGAGATTCCTAGTAAAATCTTCACAAACTATGGGTGATATCTTGTTTGATAAAAACAACTATGGATCTCAGTCATAATGGTTGGTCTGGGACAACAATCAATAGCCTCTATCATTGATGGATCCACCGATATTAACTCTCTTGATATTTTTTGAGAAAAAATAAAACATTATATTTCCTAAATTCATAATTTAAATATTTTTCATAATGATTCTTCTTTATTAGGTTATTTAGTATAATTCTTATTTAATAATCTTGCTCTCATTTACAGTTTTAATAACTAATTATATCATTGATAAAGATATAAAAAACTAATCATATTAATTTATAAACACTCTATTAATATATTCATGTATATTTAGGGGGAATTAGTATGATCAAATGATATATCTATATACTTATAGTGTCCATACCATATATAGAATGTTGTCTGGGGTATTTCAAACATGACCCAAAATTGATGATATATAGAATGATGAAAATCCTGGAAGAGTATTAAACATAGAACTTTTGATCAAATTGGAAATCAATACCGAGTAGAGGATAATTTTTCTTGATTGTGGTCTTGTTTAGCTTTTGATAATCATTACCGAGTAGCATTGATACATCATTTTTTAAAAAATGAGCATGTACATCCCATGTTGACACATATGGATGATTGAATACCATTTCAATGTTCCCCTTTTTTTGCTTCCATAACTCGTAAATCTCAATTATGTCCATTCTATTAGGATTCAATGAAATAAGTGCAGCACTATGTTTGAGTTAAATTGAGAACAAAATTGTTTTTTCTTATGGAAGACTCGAATACTAATCTAGAAAAATTTATTGAGCTCTCTTATAATAGGCACATCATTGAAGTTTAGTTTCTCCTAATGAATATGAGATAAACACCCATTTTGAATGGGAATAATAACCCACACAATTGGTTCAACATACAATGGATTTTTATATTTATTGTCACTCTGGTAAAAAATTATCCGTGGGTTAATAATATCAATCATGATTTTCCTTCTTGGTAATTGATGTTCTATTTATATATTGTAATCAAATACATGAAAAATATTATATTAAATTCATCCATTAGGAGAATAACAATATTTTTCAAAAAAAATTCTAAGAAACTTCAACTAAAGAAGATTTATGGACACGAGATCTGATCATAGATCATTTGGGGGTTTTCATAGCTAATTCAACATTTAATCCTTGAGGTGGTATTTTTGAACACTTAGAAAAATATTGAAATATAAATGTTATGGTGTATATATAATCCAATAAGACATTAGATGTACTAGAGTGGGTAATTGGTGTACCTTTAACCATGTTGTTATAGAACCCTAATTAGAAATAGTTATCACATGGGATGTCTAATTAAGTCCCAACGTAATTGGGTTTAAATGTTGATCATCATCATTAGCCTTCACATTTGGGAAGTAGTTATCATTATTACATACTCTTGTATTTGAATCATTTATCTGAGGGTAGTTTATTTTTTGGAGATTTCATTCTACTTTCATAACTATCAAACTTCTTACCATCACTTCACTAATCGATTTCCAAATTAACTGTTGGATCGAATATGTAGATATGTATGCTATTAGATGGAACAATACAAGAGGGGGGTGAATTTTGGGTTTAAAAAACTTTGTATTTATCCACTTATGGGAATAGTTTAAAAGGTCTTAAAATAATACAAATACAAACACCAACAATTGTATTGAATATAAAAAGGTATGTTGTAAAGTAATAATAATGAAATGTAAAACAATTGTATTCAAGATGAAAACAATAGTCAGAGTAATATAAAGATGAATGATTCTACCTTAAAGCGTATAGAATCAATCAATACAATATGTAATAGAATGATTGTAATTGAAACAATTACAATTGAATATGTAAAGAAGAAAGGAAACAATACAAATTCCTTTCTAATACAAGAAGTATTGGAAAAGTAAAAGTATTACAATTCTTTTGACCCAAAGAGAAAGGTTATCCTTTCACCTAGGATAAGAGGTATGTCTCACCAACACCTTGGTGAGCCCTCGATACGATGATCGGACTGTCTGTCTGCCTATCCCTGGCGGCCCTCGATACGATGATCGGAACGTCTGTCTGCCTATCCCTGGAAGCCCCCGATATGATGATTAGAACTTCTGTCTTCTAATCCCCGATAGCCCTCGATACGTTGATCGGAACTTCTGTCTGCCTATCCCCGGAAGACCTCGATTTTGTAGGTAATCGGCACCTCTGTCTTTCAATAACTTGAAAGCCCTCGATACGGTGATCGGACGCACAAAGCAGATGAGAGAAGTCACAGTTTCTCTCTCTAGAACCTGATATAAGTAGAGTATCATAGTTCTTCCAAAAGTCTCATTTTTCGCCTTTCTCTCTCAGCTTCAAATGACCTCCTATTTATAGGCCTCGGGTTCCAACAGTCACATCTCCTCCAACGGTCATATTTCTCTGAAAAACTTGGAGGGACTTGGACACCTGGCATCATAACGGTCATATTGAAACAAAAAGACCAAAATCGTTTTGATTAGTTTGTAACTAACTCAATGACATCGTATTGGTTAAAACAAGATATATGTCAATGATAAGCAATAGTACGATTCATATGAAACAAGTGTTTTTGACTAAGTACTAAAACAAGTAATGAAAGTATGAATAACAGAGTCAGTATGATACATTTGACAGAGTCAGTGCGATACGATTGACAGAGTCAATACGATACAATTGATAGAGTCAGTATGATACGATTGACAGAGTCAGTAAGATACGATTGACAGAGTCAGTACGATACGATTAACAGAGTCAGTACGATACGATTCACAGAATCAGTACGATACGATTAAAAAGACATTTTTGATTTCCAAAACAAAATATAGAAGTCAAAAGAGAACTTTTGACTCAAGCATCTCCCCCTTTTTGGAAAGAACAACACACAAAGTAAATATAACAAGAAATACTTATATAACCCTCAGTTATTGGAAACTCTTCTGAATATGAATTTGAATACAACTAACTCCCCCTAAGGTGTACACTTTCCTAAGGATTGTATTCATTGATTTTTCTTGGTTTCAAAGTATTTGATAAACCAATCTCCCTTTGTAAAACATTATCCCCCTTTATAAAACATTCTCTCCCTTTGTGGTTTACAAAATGAAGGGGGTTACATTGAGTTTCCTGAAAAGGTTAGAGAGAAAAATTGCAGGACAAAAGAAAATAATCATAAAAGTTATTAAAAAACACAAACAGGTTCCAAAGAACAAAAAATACCACAGTCATTTGTTTTCTCTTTCCTTTTCCTTCTTTATGAGCTCATGAAGAACAACTTTCATCTTCTTGATTTCTTTCTTGTCTTCATAAATTGATTCTCCCTGAGTTCTGAGAAGCTCTTGTTGGTCCACAAAAATCTGATCTTGATTCTTGATAGTCTCCTCCTGGACTCTGATTACTTCTTCAAGAGTATCAATTCGGCCTTGCAGATATTTGTTATCTTTGGATAACACGAAATTTTGTTTCTTCAACAAAACCATTTCATCCTTGAAAGATGAAACATTTAATAATTCAGATTGAAAAGCATTCATTCTCTCTTACAATTCCTTCACTAAATGAATATGTGCTCCATGAGTTATCTGATTCAGCCTTTCAACAGTTACTTTGTCAAGCTTATTAAAGGAAATAGCAAGATCATTTGAAAACCTCCTTATATATTCAATTGCTATCTCATGATCATTCACCGAGCTTTCTATTTTATATGACCACTTGGTCATCCTGTTGCAAGAATTCTTATGAGCAGCTGAGGTTTCAGAAAGAACTTTCAAATCGGCTTCAACTGACAAAACTTTCTTTCATAACTCTCTTACAAAACCAAACATCTTTTTTCTGATTGTCAGTAATGAAATAAATTTTCCATTCCAGCCTGGGAAAGTAAGGAATAATATTTTCAACTCTTCGTAAAACATGAACAATATAATCACACTTCATGAGAGAGAATGTATGTTCTGAATCAGTATCCTCATCGTACGAAGGCAATTCATTCGATCGGCTTGAGTCAACAACTAGATGTTTTCCTTTTGCTTTTTATTTCTCTTTTATTTCTTCTTCTACTTTGTCAATGATGACAATAACTTGTTCAGTATGAGAAGATTGACCACCTTTATTTACTTGATGAGGTGTTTTATTCGGAGTTTCAGAAGTTTGAAAAAGTGCTTGATCGACATGAGGGGTTTGTTGAACACCTTCACTCAGCTTTTGAACAGATTCCTCCCCAGTCTTCTTTGAACTCTGAAGGAATTCTAAAAGAAAATCTCCTTCCTCCTCTTCCAATTCTTCTATCTCTTCCATCATTTGTTTTCCTTTTTCTTTCTCAGGAAGGCTCTGTACAATAGGCTCTTGATGCACTTCTTCTGTTAATTGAGCACTTGCATCCTCAACCATTTTCAAGAATTTAGATATATCAAAGTCTTGAGCCTTTCTTTTCAAAGCAGTTTTATTTTTCTTTTCAGCCTTAAGGGTTTCTTCTACCCTTATTCTTTCTACAAAAGCCTCAGCTGGGACAAGACTGAACTTTGGATCACCTTCATTTCATTGTTCCTTATCCTTTCTCCACTTGGATAAAACTTCCTTACTTTACATAGGCTTCTTCTTTGGCTTTGAGCTGGTTTGAGGATCACACTTCTGAGGAACATCAAGAGAAGGAATGTCTTTATCTGGCATAGGTGCTGATTGATTTTGAGCCGATTCAGCTTCTACATCTCTTATAAAAAGTTTTGAATTTGGATCAAAACAAACATTCAGCTTTTTCATCGTACTCTTACTAATCCAAGATGGCTTCAGATCTATCGGGTTTCCTTTAAAAGGAATGTTGGAAAACTATATGCTCTCAAGAATAATATTTGTAAGGATGGCTGGATACATAATCATTTGAGACTTAATACCTCCTGTCTTGACATTCTTAATAATTTCAAAAACATACCCCATGAGATTTACTTTTCTCATATTTACAAGATAGTCAAGCATAAAAATATCATAAACTTTCAGAGTTTCACTAACCCCTTTCCTTGGGATAAGAAAACCTTGCATCGATAAAGTCACCAACCGATTGTCCGGAGAAAGATGATCCAATTTTCTCTTCTCTTAATTTATAACAAACAAAGACTTTTCAGCACTTTCTCAATTAAACGTACCGACTTCCTCTAGTAGTTTATGAGATGGATAGAAGGAATCCCCTTTTATTGGGACATTCAGAAAATTAAGCTGATTGTTTCACAGATATAGAAAACTTTCTATCATACACAACAAAATTGATAATCATGTCTTTGTCGAAAGATACAGTTTTGTAGAACTGACTGACTTCATCAAAGAGAACCAGATCTTGAGAAAGAGGTCTTTTAACAAAAAAATGCTCCCATCCATAAAACAGAATGATTCTTCTGATAGTGGAATCATACGAATCAAAAAAATACCAAGAAACTAACCTTTCTCTAAAAAAGTATTTCTCTGTAAAAGTCTTTGAAGACATTTCTGCGGGAGTGTTAGCAGAGGACTGGGACATAATGGTTCTACCGATGAAAGATCATACGATGATTTAAAACCAGTGGAGCAGAGCTTCGCCTCAAAACATGAAAAACCAATGTGGGTTTGGGGATGGGGGGATATTTATATATGATATAGGGGTGACCGTTGACCTTCTACGGTCAAGATTAGAGGAAAAAATCAATGGTTAGGATAAAAACGAAAGAAAAAAAATTAAAAAAAAAGGAAAGTACCTGCCGGAGAACGTAAGGTAGTTGTTGGTTTTAGTAGAGATAAAAAGAATACACAACCATACGAAATAAAAGAAACCTATCAATCATCATACCGATGGAAAACAATGTCGTTACCATTAACTGACAAGCTGAAGGAACATAATCTCGTTACCATTAACTGAAAATCCGATGGAAAACAATCTCGTTACCATGAACTGACAAGATGATGGAAAACAATCTCGTTACCATGAACTGACAAGCCGATGGCAAAAAATCTTGTTACCATGAACTGTCAAGCCGATGGAAAACAATCTTGTTACCATGAACAGACAAGTCGATGGAAAACAATCTTGTTACCATGAACTGATAAGACGATGGAAAAATATCTTGTTACAATGAACTGACAAGCTGATGGAAAACAAAATAATTACCGTCATCGGTTAGTACGATGGAAAAGAAAATCATTACCATCATCGATCGATAAGATGGAAAAGAAAATAATTACCATCATCAGTCGATACGATGGAAAAGAAAATCATTACCATCATCGGTCGATACGATGGAAAAGAAATTCATTACCATCATCGGTCGATACGATGGAAAAGAAATTCATTACCATCATCGGTCGATTTGATGAAGTAAATAATACAATAAAACTGTATATACGATAAACAAATAGATATATATATTACGATAAAACTGTCAATACGATAAACAGAAAAACAAAAACGCATACCGGGAGAGTAAATAATTAAAGATCATAAGATAAAAAGAAACATAGTAAAAAAACATAATATGAAAAGTCCTCCCCCCTTCAAAGGGAGTTATTTAATGTTAGGAGAATTTTAAAACATGAAGTAGATATGAATGATTATTTTAATGTAATCATTCCTAGCTTCTATTTTATAAATTCAAACCTATAGGAAGGTAATGGTTTTGTAAAAATGTCAGTAAGTTGTTATTGCGTTCCGATAAATTGTAGAATAATATATCCTTTTTGTGTGTGATCCCTAAGAAAGTGATGCCTAACATCTATGTGTTTTTCATGAGAGTGGTGTGCTGGGTTATTACTAAGATATATAGCACTAGTATTATCACATAGAATTTGAGTTTTGGAGAAACTCAATCCATAGTTAGTGAGTATGTGTTGTATCCACAATACTTGAGCACAGCAATTTCCAGCTGCTACATATTCAGCTTCAGCAGTGGATAGTGCTACTGAGTGTTGTTTCTTGCAGGACCAAGAAACCAAGGAATCTACTAAGAAATGACATGTTCCAGATGTACTTTTTCTATCCATTCTACAACCACCAAAGTCAGCATATGAATATATTTTTAAAACGAAATCATTCCCAGAAGAGTAAAAAAGACCTAAATCCATAGTACCTTTTAATTACTGAAAGATTCTCTTTACAAGTTTTAAATGAGACTCTTTTGGATTAGATTGGTATCTTGCACATAAGCATACAAAAAACATTAAGTCGGGTCGACTATCTGTTATGTATAGCAAACTTCATATCATACCTCTAAAGATTGTTTGATCTACTGGTTTCCCAGTTTCATCTAGTTCAAGTGTATTCGAGATACCAATTGGAGTACTAATACTTTTAGTTTTTTCATATCCATACTTTTTGAGTAAATGTTTTATATACTTATGTTGAGATATATATGTTCCTTCTGGTTTTTGAGAAATTTGAAAACCTAAAAAGAATGTTAACTCACCCATCATACTCATTTAAAACTCAGATTTCATTAAAATTGCAAAAGAATCAGTTAAAGATTTCTAAGTTGATCCGAATATGATGGCATCAACATATATTTGAACAATCAAAACATTTATTTTCCATCTTTATAAAAAGGGTTGGATCTGCTGTACCCTTTGTATAATTGTTTTGAAAAATAAATCCGGTAAGTCTATCATACCAGGCTCTAGGGACTTGTTTAAGACCATATAGAGCCTTGGTAAGTTTAAAAACATGATCAGGATGTTTTGGGTCTTGAAAACCAGGAGGTTGTTCGACAAAAACTTCTTCTTGAACAAAACCATTTAGAAAAGCACATTTTATATCCATTTGAAATAGTTTGAAATTAGTGTATGCTGCAAAGGCTAATAGAATACGAATAGATTCAAGTCTAGCTACATGAGCATATGTTTATTCATAGTCTATTCCCTCTTGTTGATTATAGCCCTTAGCAAAAAGTCTTTCTTTATTTCTTACAATGATTCCATTTTCATCACATTTGTTTCGGAAAACCCATTTTACACCAATTACTGTTGTTTCTTTGGGTCTATCAACTAAAGTCTAGACTTGATTCCTCTCAAATTCATTTAGTTCATCTTGCATTTCTTTGATCCAATCATCATCACCTAAGGCCTCACTCGGACTTTTACGTTCAAATTGGTAAAGAAAAGCATGATGTTATATTTCATTTCTTAAGGAATTTCTGGACCTTACAGGTTGACTTACATCACCAATGATGTTATCTCTGGGATGATTCCTAAGAAAAATTTTATTTGGGTTTTGTAAAACCTATTTATAAACATATGGTAGAAAATATTTCGCGGTAAAAGTTTCAGAAGTATCTTTTTAATATTTTCCTTATCAGAAGGATCTTCTATCAAAGGTTGATAATCAGTTTTTTAAAACACATCTGAGGATGTAGGATTGGGTTGGTTGAAAACAAAGGGATCAGTGTCATCGAATTTTACATGTACTGTTTCCTCAACAGTACAAGTGTTTTTATTGAAAACTCTATAAGCCTTAGAAGTTATAGAATAGCCTAGAAATATTCCTTCATCATATTTTGGTGAAAATTTTTGTAGATTATCTTTTGTATTTAGAATGAATAATTTTCATCCAAAAACATTGAAGTATGAAACTTTAGGTTTTCGGACAGTCCATAACTCATAAGGGGTTTTATTAAGAAATGGTCTAGTTAAAACACGATTTATAGTATAACAGGCAGTACTAATAGCTTCAGACCATAAGTTCTTAGCAATTGAGTATTCACTCAACATGGTTTGAGCCATTTCCTGAAGAATATGATTTCTTCTTTCAACAACACCATTTTGCTGAGGAGTTCTTGGAGCTGAGAAATTGTGAGTAATACCTTCCTTACTACAAAAAGTTTCAAAATATGAATATTGAAATTCACCACCATGATCACTATGAATAGTTATCAATGGTAGGTTTTTATCATTTTTAACTTTGGCTCTAAAAGTTTTGAAATAGGAAAAGACTTCAGATTTCTTTGTGAGAAAATAGACCCATATAAATCTAGTAAAGTCATCAACTAAAACAAATACATAGTATTTTCCTCCAATGCTTCCAATTTGTGTAGGACCATAACGATCCATATGCACTAGCTGTAATGCATTAGAAGTTGAAACATCATTAATTGATTTAATGCTAGTTTTATGTTTCTTTTCAAATTGACAAGGATCACAAACTTTTGAAGAATCATATCTAAGATCTGGTAGCCCCTTCACAAGTCTTTTCATTGAGAGTTTACTAAGGTTTCTCAGATTACAGTGTCCTAGTCTTCTATGCCATAGCCATGATTGGTCTTCTATTGCACTTATGCAGGGAATGTTTTGGCTCCTAAGGTATTCTAAGTTAATAGTGTAAACATTCTCTTGCCTATGGGTAGATATAATGAAATCATCCTTGGAATTTTAAACTAGACACTTATCATTTCAAAAATTCACAAGGTAACCTTCATCACATAATTGACTTATGCGGATGACATTGTGCCGAAGACCTTTAACAAACAAAACATTTGAGATAAGAACTTTTCCAAGAAAAATGATATTAACTATACCAACAATCTTTTCTTGAGCATTATCTCTGAAGGTAACTTTTCCACCTTTTGTTTTGATAACCTTTTGAAAGAGATATTTGTTTCTGTTCATGTGTCAAGAACAACCACTATCCATGTACCAAATATTCTTATTGGTACACTTCTCATTTTCCTGAAAAAGAAACAATTTGTTTTTCGGAATCCAAACTTGTTTGGATCTAGAAGGGTTAGATAAAAGAATTTTTTGAATCCATATTTATTTTTCAAAATGAGCTTTATGAAATCCTAAAGATTGAATTTTTTTAAGAGAACAATGTCTTCTGCAGTGTCCACCTCATTGGAACATCGAACAAAAAGAGGTTTTTTGTGGAAAAAAAATAGTTATTACTAAAAACAGGTTTGGAATAAGTATAAAAAAGACCAGAACGATTTCTCAAAGGTCTAATTTGAGAGTAAATCTTGTCAAAGTTTTCCTTCCCATGAGTAAAATTTGACAGACATTTCTTTAAGGAAAAAATTTCTGACTTTAGTTATAAATCTAAATTCTTATTTTCCCAAACAATTGAATTTGAACTAGAGTTAGGCTCTAAAATATTTTTCTTTGAAATTACATTTTCAAGATCCTTAGGAAGTTTATCCTTATCATATTTGACTTTCTTAATGTTTTTTAAAATACATTCAAAATCAGATGTTTTCACATCAAGATCTTTAGAAAGATCTGATACTTCTTTAGTCAATAGTGAAATTCTAGAATTTTTTTTCTCAAGATTCTTCTTGAGTTTAGAATTTTTATTTTCATGTAATTTAGCAAATCTAGATACTTCTTCAAAAGAAGGTAATGTATCATCTTCTGATGATGACGATTCATCATTTGAAGATTCATAATATCTACTATCAGTATAATTTGCATTCAAAGAGACATTTGTAATGGCTTCAGCATTATGTACCTTAGCCATGATAAAATGATCTTCAATGGGTAATTTGGCTAAAAGTCCAATATTCTTATGCCCTGAGGACTCATATTCTGAAGAATCATCTGAAGAATCACTACCACTTGCACTCCAGGTATCATTTTCCTTCAATACTTTCATTGTCTTATAAAACCTTTTCTTGTTTCTTTGAGAGTGTTTCTCCTTTCTATCTTTCCTCTTCAGTAAAGGACAATCAGGCCTTATATGTCCTGCTTTCTTACATTCATAACAAGTTACCTCTGAATCTTTCTTATCCTTCCTATCTTTCTTTTTGAATCTATATTGGAAGTCTTTCTTTCCCACAATCGTTTTTCATCCTTAGAGAAAGATTGTCTAATTCATTGTCTAAAAGATCACAATCACTTGAATTAGATATAATGTTCGTGGATTTGGATCTTGTAAGCCTTTCAGGTGTTTTAGCTTTAGATGCAAAGGCTACACTTCCATTCCCATTCTTCTTCTTGTTGAAATCAGCATATCTCTTCATTCTTGTCTCGTGCTGTAGAAGAGTTCCAAAGAGTTCATCTAGAGAAATCTGGGAAACTTTTCTATTTTCATCGATAGCTGTCCTTTTTGACTCCCATTCATTTGGCATTATATCTTTAATTTTATCAACTAGAGCTTCATCATCAAGACCTTTTTCTCCCATAGATTGTAATCTGTTGACAATTGTCATAAACCATTGATGCACTTTACATACTGGTTCTCCATAAGGAAAAACAAAGCCATGATACTTTACTTGAAGCATTTCTCTTCTTGTTTCTATGACCTTGGATGTACCAAAATGAGTGGCTTCCAATTTTTTTCCAAATACAGTTGGTTACTTCTCATGAAGATATCTGACTGTATATTTTCCTGGTCATAGAGCATGATAAAGTATTGTGCACCTTGTTATTCAGTTGATATTCTTCCTTCTATTGGTTAGTAAAAGTACTGACTTCTTTGTCAGGAATTTTGTAACCTCCAGTAAGCATAATAAAATTTTCTACGCCAGTGTTGATCACAAAAGTCTTCAAATGATCTCTCCGGTACTCATAATCATTTCCATCAAAGATAGGTGGTCTAAAAGGATTCAGATTGTCTATTGACCCAATATTCATTCCTGTCATCTAATAAAAAACTTTACCACTCCACACGTTAGTGTAGTCAGTAAAAATAGAACAAGAAATACAAATCAGTGGAAAACCTCCTTTGGTACCAATTATTGGATCGAATATGTAGATATGTATGTCTATTAGATGGAACAATACAAGAGGGGGGGGTGAATTGTAGGTTTTAAAAACATTGTATTTAAACACTTAAGAGATTAGTTTAAAAGGTCTTAAACAAATACAAATACAAACACCCACAATTATATTGAATATAAAAAGGTATGATGTAAAGTAATACTAATGAAATGGAAAACAATTCTATTCAAGATGAACACAATAATCTAAGTAATATAACGATGAATGATTCTACCTTAAAGTGTATAGAATCAATCAATACAATATGTAATAGAATGATTGTAATTGAAACAATTACAGTTGAATATGTAAAGAAGAAAGGAAACAATACAAATTCCTTTCTAATACAAGAAGCAGCGGAAAAGTAAAAGTATTAGAATTCTTTTGACCCAAAGAGAAGGGTTATCCTTTCACCTAGGATAAGAGGTCTGTCTCACCAACACCTTGGTGAGCCATCAATACGATGATCAGATTGTCTATCTGCCTATCCCTGGAAGCCCTCGATACGATGATCAGAACGTCTGTCTGCCTATCCCCGGAAGCCCTCGATATGATGATCGAAACATCTGTCTGCCTATCCCCGGTAGCCCTCAATACGATGATCAGAACTTTTGTCTGCCTATCCCCGGCAGCCCTCGATTTTGTAGGTAATCGGCACCTCTGTCTTTCAATCACTTGAAAGCCCTCGATACGATGATCGGACGCACAAATCAAATGAGATAAGTCACAGTTTCTCTCTCTAGAACTTTATAGAAGTAAAGTATCACAGTTGTTCCAAAATTCTCATTCATCATCTTTCTCTCTTAGCTTCAAATGACCTCCTATTTATAGGTCTCGGGTTCCAACGGTCACATCTCCTCCAACGATCATATTTCTCCAAAAAACTCAGAGGGACTTGGACACGTGGCATCATAACGGTCATATTAAAACAGAAAGCACAACATCATTTTGATTAGTTTGTAACTAACTCAAGGACATCGTATTGGTTAAAACAAGATATATGTCAATGATAAGCAATAGTACGATTCATATGAAACAAGTGTTTTTGACTAAGTACTAAAACAAGTAATGAAAGTATGAATAGCAGAGTCAGTACGATACATTTGACAGAGTCAGTAAGATACGATTGATAGAGTCAGTACGATACGATTGACAGAGTCAGTACAATACGATTGACAGAGTCAGTACGATATGATTGACAAAGTTAGTACGATACGATTCACAGAGTCAGTACGATACGATTAACAGAGTCAGTACGATACGATTAAAAAGACATTTGTGATTTCCAAAGAAAAAAATAGAAGTCAAAAGAGAACTTTTGACTCAACATGAAAATCATTTACTTGCATAAGAAATTTAATTATACCCTTAGGGAAACTTCCACCATGTTTCCCTACACAACTTTAGTAAGAATTAAATATCATCTTAATTTATCAATGGTTTTTAGAGTTTTCTCTTAATTGTATATTTTTTTCTTATCAAAGTTATGCGATTAATGGGTTAATTCAATCTGTATTTCTACCTTGGTAACATAAAAAATGATTTCATCATTGCTATTATGGACAACAACTTTTAATGGCATGGTTTTATGACACTATAGAATTGATTAGTGTTTCTTTTATGTTGGATTATTATACTATAATCATGCACTACATATCTTGTTAAATTCAACTCATAGGTTCCAATAGATTCTTCATCCATATTCATTAACTCTAAAAATACCTTCTCCATTTTCATGTGACAAATATAAGGAAGTTATTTATGAAAAAAAATTATTAAACGTATCCCATTCCATGGAGTTAATTTCATATTTTAAACTCATATTCATGATATCGGAAAACTATTGATCAAAATTTATTTCAAAATAACAGAAAACCAAAATGACTTTTTCATTCCCTAATCACTATAGAAGATAAAATATGTTTTCATTGGTACTAATCTAATTCCAAAAAACTAGTGGATCGATAAAAATCAAAAAATAAGGTGGAAAGTTCCTCATGGACACGGTCGAATGTTTCCCCTCCTTTTCTCATTTAGACATTAATCATGCTATAAACCTTAAGAATTATTGTGTGATCATGGAAATGAAATTTTTCATTCCATATCCAATAAAATTTTGTTGATAAGAATGAAAAACATTAAAATATTCATCACAATCATCAATAACATGATTCATATGGGTTCCATACATTAATAGAATTGAAAAATCATATTTTATGCAAAAAATAATCATTTTATGGAAACAAATAATCTTGAAAAATCATTAATACTATTCCAAAATCATGAAAATTTATTTCCAACATTTGAAATTATTGATGTTATCTAGGTCATTCAAATTCATTATTAAAATCCTTTAGGATGGTTTATTAAGAGATTATGAATTTCCCAAATATAACTCATTAGAGTGTCAAACTATGTGTGTAGCAGGTGCTATTGTCATGCACCTGGTGATGCTCGAGTTAAGATAAATGAAATATTTTTGGAGTTATTACCCATAGTTATAATGGTTCAAGATCAAAATCTACTATTAGTATCTATATTGGGATGAAATTTCTCAGAAACCACTCATTGTATCCTTCACCAATATTCCAAGATATTTTCTGATACTTTTACTTATTCTTATGCTTATCAATAAATTTTTCTCATTCGAGTTTCCAAAGGGTTAACTAAACCATTATCTATTACCGAAAATAAGAACCCACCTCTTCCATATATATATATATATATTACATCTTTATAGATGAATATTCATTACATTACATAATGATCTTTGAAATAATCATATAGGACTAGTTCCATTGGCATCATGGATATATAAATAAATGGTTCAAAGGTTAAATATTTCATATCCAACTAATTTTCATCCTAAATATCACCCATATTACCTTTATTAATATCCTAGAAAATATAAAATAAGAAAGGGTGAGGTCAGATGCACATTCAGCATATACAAGGGAGATATGAGCATAATGTGACCATAAGTGTATGAAAAAAAAAGATAAAAATAATTAAAAATCAAACCACGCATATCATATATCTTGAAAGTGAGTCCAAGAATAAATCTTGTTAATTTATAAGAGATTTTAATTAAAGGAATAAAGGAACATGATCCATGAGAGCATAACATTTTCATAATACATGGATTTTTCACATACACATAATCTTTAAAAATAATTTCCTTAGTGGCCATGTATCTTTAGAAAAACATAAATGTGTAATGGGATTACTCCCCAAACCATTTTAGTAGACATAGTTCACTCCCCATACTATCACAGTGAAGAAATTATCATACTAAATTGAGATTATTCACAATTCAAATACTATTTATCTCATAAAGTAACTATCCTTACCCAATTCATTAAAGGGAGATATAGGTCCCAGTCCGCTAATAATTCATACATTTGGGATTCCGAAGATCATAAAAAATTCATAATATCACAACACATAGAAAAAATATGGTCCTCATAAACAATTAATCATAGTGTTACACATAGAAATGAAAGGGGTTTCAGAATCACCTCATCAATTCATCATAGCATAACACATGGAAAAATAATTTGCTTCAAAAAGAACAATTCATTATAATAATAGATCATATATAACGAATAAAAATATTATGCTTGAATCTAATCCCTAGTAATGATTATTTTACATAAATGGATGTCATCATATATAAAAAATGGGTTTCAATGATCATGTTGGACATATCGTGATGAATATATCCACTTCACATTAGAAATAACCTTTCTTGAAACGAAATATCAACAAAAAATTTTGAAAATTATTTTAATTGAAAATAATATATGAAAATTATAAATTAATCCTTAATACATTGTATTTCTGTGTGTATATAAAATATCATTCATGTAGGAAACTTTAAAACAAATATATCTTTGTTTTTTTTGGTAGAAAGTAAAAATGTTCATCGTTTGGAAAATCAATGAAGATTCCTTTTCAAAAATCTATAAAAATTTATACATATTTAATAATATAATAATTAAATAATTTAATATTAATAAAAGTAAATTTAATTCCATTTACGGAAACTTTTAGATGAAATAAAAACTATTTTCTATTAAAGAGAGAAATGTAGTTAGTTTTCCATCAAAACAATTGTTTAATATATTGAGTACACAAAGTGGGTAAAATGAAAGGAAATTTTTTTATAGTAATAATAATAGGATAATAGAATTCATGGGTTATTTTGAGAGATAGATCCAAATATATTAAAATTACAAGAATAATTAAAACAATCCCAAGAAAAAAAATTAAAATTAAGGAATTACCACGTTGGAATCTTTTGAATCATATTCCCTCTTAAGGAAACAACCTTAGATGTATATGAATATTTCATTACTTTCTTAGTAATAATAATAAAATATATACTTTGGCAGTATATACAAAACACAAATGAAACAAGTGGTGTATAAAGTAAGCGTCCCAAAAAATTAATGGTGAGATGAAATTCCTTTAGCTTCAGTTTTGACTTATTTTATACACATTTGAACTTACTGTACAATAAATATAGGATAATTATACATCTATTCTGGAACCATTATTATATATTCTATTTCATAAATGATTTAGCTATTACATTTTATTACCAATTAATGAAAAATTCCTTTTTAAAACCATGTTTTTTGTAATAAAAAATTTGTTTTCCATACATGATTTGATTTGGTATTTTTGGTTGGTTCTCTTTGATCATTGGTATATCTTATCCCCTTGAGATTCTGTGAAATATGTTTTTCCAAATAAATTTAATATTATATACATTTTAAATAACATGAACTGTCATGTTAAGCATGTTTTTCATGTAACATTGAGTCTAGATTATGTTATACATACCACTAATTTTATCATACGTTACACAAAACATTGAGTTTTAGTGAAATTTGACATATTATTATGATATTATTATTTGATTTGATAGGCATAACATAACTAATGTAATTGTGTGTAAGAATATTATTCAATAAATTATGAAAATATAATGTTTACAAATTGATTAAAAAAAATTCTTTGGTGACTGATGAATTAAAAATGAAAATAAAAACTTTTTTAAAATCAAGGGATTATATTTTATGAAAAAACTAAAATTTTGAAAAAAAGTATATTTTATATCTAAATAGTACAAAAAAATATTTTTGAATGAATTTATTGATATATTTATTCTACATATTTAAACAACTATTTGAAAATAATATTATGTGATTTCTAGATAAGATATAAAAATAAATCTAATTTTACGCTTGATGGTGTATTTTTGAAAAAAAAAAAATTCAACATTTGGAAAACTTTTTTTAAAAATATTTTTTGAAAACAAAAAAATATCTTCTAAAAAATAAAAATCATTTTTTGAAATAACCATTTCAAAATTATCATAGTACTACTTTTTTTATAATGTTTTGAATTGATGAATCCTTTGATATATTGTGGAAATGTTGAAATTTAATTGGGAACTGCATTTTCAATTAAATTATACATAAATTTGTTTTATATTTTAAATTTATTTCAATGTAAAAATAGATCTTTTATATGAATATTAATACAATTTAGGCTAATATAATTAATTAAATATTGAGATTTGTTTTAAAAACATTGCAAAATTTTTAACCTGTTCCATTTGAAATCTCGCTTTCTCATCACATATATAGAATAAATTTTTAATTAACCATTCCCATTTCCATTAATATAATTTTCAAAAATGTATTATAGTTATAGAATCTTCATAATTTATATTATCATATAGGGTAATCAAATTTTTGACCAAAATCGAATGTGAAAACAATAGAAATTAATTTTAATAGTGAATGTAGTAATGGGATTACACCAGGTGGGATAAAAAATATATGTGTTTAAATTACCTAAGAACTCTAATAAAATATATTATCCATCCAAATTTTTACCCATCATGTCAATGGATCTATAATACTCAATTTTGTATGCTTTTGAAAAATTCAAACGTGGGTACACCTTTTTTTAAAACATTAGAAGTGTGTAACTCACATTACTTATAAATGGAAAACCCTACTCCCCTTTTCTCCAGATGATAAAAAACATTTGGTTTATCAAATACTAAAAAAATCACTTCCCGACTTCCCTCATAAAATCTAATAAAACATAATTTACGAATAAATCCAATGAATGAATGATTTTTGTTCAAACATATTGATATTAAACGAAGAAGAGGAGGTTTAAACATATACGAAGGAATTTGAGGATTATTATAAGGGATTTATATTCTCTCTTTTATTTCTGGGACACATATTAAATATCACTAATTATTTATTTAGTGTGGCACATATATTTCACCTTTTACATTTTATATCGTGAATCTACCCCCTTTTCTAATCTTCAATGTTTAATTTTATATTAGGATTTATTTTGGTTATGATTTGAATGATTACTAATGGAGTTAGGGATTTACATCTCACTCTTTTCATATGTGAGACACATGCCACATTAACCACCTATTTATTTTATATTGTTTTTATAATACCAAATAATGTATTTTATGGGTATTATCTAAAATTTATTGGAATTTAGATATCCTTTTGAGGATCTCAATTTCAAGGGGTTTATGAATAAAAAATTCATCAAATTGGTATAGGATTTTGTCTCAATTTTCCTTCATTGGGACATAACTTATGTTGAGAACCTATTTTATTCTCTAATATTTATATTATTCCCTATATATTTTCTATATTAGGATTATATTTATTTTAATAATATTTTATGATTCATATAATTTTATCCTTTCTTTGGGATTATGATTCAATGTTACTAATGTTAGAGGAGTTATGTGTAACAATATCATTGATTATCAGGATGTTTTATGATTAATTTTTGAAATGTTGAAATATTATGATCTATCCATCAAGAAACTCATGAATTTATCCCCCTCTTCTTATGTCACGAGAAAACATTTTTCCCTTCTATTTTTACCCTTTAGGTGGTTATGAAGTAAAAATAAGGTTTTTAAGAAAAACCATCTTTTCATTCGAAAGATATTTATTCTAAAACTATGGTTTCTAAAAAGTGTCCAAAAATGTTTTTAAATGTTTTTTAATGATTTATTGTATACATTTTTTCCCAAGATTTAATTATAAAAAAATTATTTTGAAATGAATCATTGTTTCCCTTTACATATAATCTATAAGTTTCTTTTCATTAAAATATGAAAAAAAATAAATTTAACAAGTACAACATGAAAAAACATTTCCCACCATTATGAAAATTATTATCATTAAGGAATCCACTATAAATTTTCATTTATATTTTCAAATATAAGGGTTTTAAAAATATTTTATGTTTTACAAATTTATTTTCAATGAAATTATATTTTCCATAAGTATTGATCCATGTGATCTGTAAAAATTCTTTTCCATCTATGATAATATCCTTCAGTTTCACTTATTCTATACTTGGGATATGATCTATGGATAATATTTTTATTCTTTATCCATATGTTTTATGATGACAAAATTCTTATGAAACCTATTTCTCTTCCATGGATTACATTGTGATATAATGCTTATGACTCCATCTTCTTTTTCCATGGGCAATGATATGAAGAAATGATGAATTAATTATGAAACCTTTTTTTATCACAGGTTAATTTTTGATGTAATATTTATGAAACCCATTAAATTTATTGGGTTATAATAAGATTAATGTTTTATTATCTTGAGGTACACACATTTTTATTTTCATTATTTGGCAGTGGTTAAGTTATTACCGAGGGTGGTGGTAACGTTATAACGAAGACAGTTAGGACCTATATCCCTATGCAATGATTTGGGCAATTTTTAAGGTTATATGATATCAAATGGTGCATATAATGATATCCCTTTCCTAAAAGTGGATAAACTTGATGTTTTCCCAATCACAAAACAGGGTAAAGAGGAGGTTATCCCAAACCCAAAGCCAGTACATGGGTAGTTATCTAAGTGTACTGTGTTATGAATGTCTTGGTGGGTATCCTAAATTATTATTTCATATGTTTTTTATAAAATAATTCCATTTATTATGCCAATGTCATGTTCTCAAGTCCATGTTCATTAATTTTATTATTATGATTTTCTAATAAACTCCCATTATTTAGTCAGTGTCAAAATTTAGGATCGTTGAAATAGAGGGTCTAGTTTTGATATGTTATTTTCATGTTATAATTCCCTTACGCTCGTGTTGTGTTTATGTATTTCCATTTTTTACCCATACATATCAAATTTTCTGACCATTTCTTATGTTTCTTTTCCATAGGTTATGAATCATGGTTTTATGTTGAGTATGTTTGTAAAGGGTACTAATGAGAATGAAATTTACGGGATATGAGGATGATATTTGTCAAGATATGATTCTTTTTTTTCCAATTTTATAAATACACTAAACTATTACAGTCCCTGGGAATGTGTCGGTGTAATTTAATTAATATTCTTATAAAAAATATAATATCTAGGTATTGAAATCATGTATTAAACTAGTTTTTTTAATAGGAATTATTATTTAATGTGAGGAAACTATAAGGAGAAAAATTATTGAGTTACCTAGTGTTATTAAAGCAGATATGTCTAGGGATGTCCCTAGGATAATTCCATGATAGATTCAAAGTATAATAATATTTCCTTGAATTTTTTTATATGATTTAGAAAATTTATTTCTAATAAAATTCATCCACGTATTTATACTAGAAATGGATGTGTCTCTTTCAAATAGGTACATAGGTGTTATAACTCCCAAAATGCAACATTGTGATGGACTCAATCACCAAATGGTGCATGAAAACTAGCCTTATCTCCCACATGGTTTTAGACTCTCATGGTATATGATATGTAAATTTAAAAACTCTTTATGAACCATCCTAAATGATAGAAATAGATACTTACCAGTAATGACCAACATTAAACATTATGTGTCATAGATTGAAAATAAAGTGTTATTATTTTCCCACCGTATAATTTATTTTTCACGATTATGTGGTCCCATCTTCGATTAATGTTGCATAACCTATAATATTATTTTTATTCAATTAATTTAAATTTAAGGAACCATGTTATTTCTATGTATGATGAAAAATGAAATTTTTTTTCTCATGAAAAACCAATATTCATGATATATAGAATGAAAAATCATATCACTATTATGAAATGACCTTCTCGAGATATAAATTTTGATGGGTTTCTAAAGGAGAAAAGTAGGGAAAGAATTCTGATTAGTCCTTATGGAAATTTACAACATCTATAAGGGAGTCATATGATCCACTATTTATAATGTAATTGATAAAAACCACTAAAATTATATTTTCCACCATTAAGTGTTAGACGTTTGTGAATTTTTCTTTCATTCCATTTTGAATGTAAAGTAGATCAATGGTGGAATAGGTCAATAATACAAGAAAATAAAATGAAATTGACTATATGGATTGGGAGGAGTTAAATAAAATATTTTTCAATAGTAAATTTCCATGGATTCTTTGTATAAATATTGGGAATGGTTTACTTGAGATAAAAAAATGATGATGTTACGAGCCATCCCCTAGGGAATGTGCCGTGACTACCTCATTCTTGCCTTCCATAGGCTGGTGGTTGGAAACTAGCACTGGAATGGCGTATCCCTAAATGGGAAGTCATTTCCTTTAAAAATTTATAAACACATAGTCCAGAGAACACAACAAGATTCATCCACGCATTAGAACTACAATAGTGAAAGTGTGTACTGAATGTTAAGGGGATAGAATACAAGACCAAATAAAATATACAACAACAACAAAAAATAGTAAACAAATCATGTGATCATCCACAATGGATCTTAACTGAAGGGTAGATATAGCTCCTCTCCACAGCTATCCATATCCATCGTCACTGTCATCCACCGATAGGTCATAGATCCCCACATCTCAATCATGGTAGTCTTTCATCTTCACAAGACACAACAAGGTGCGGGAAAATCCCATGTATGGGTGAGTAAAAAAATACCGAGCAGGAACCCTGAGACCCCTGAAGGTATCTATGAATTCTAAAAAGGAAAACAAAAAATAATTATCTCAATCACAAAGCACAAAGAAAAAGACTCATCTCAAATCAGGAAATCAAATTAGAGTTCAGGAAGACATATGATTAACCATATTATATATAATTTTATTCTATTAGGATGTTTCCACAACTGAACAGTGGAAGAGTTGTTCCATTGTTGATCCACATAGGGTCGAATATTGCTGATCCACGAAAGACCGCTCTATGGCCAGTCCTCATAGGGTCATGCACTGCTGATCCACACAGGGTCGCTAGAATGATGATCCACCTAGGGTCACAATGATTCTGATCCACACAGGGTCACTAGATGCTGATCAACACAAGGTCGCTATTATTCAGATCCACACAGGGTCTCTAGATTCTGATCCACATAGGGTCACTATGATTCTATTCTATATGGGATTGCTATAATGTTGATCCAAATAGGATCTCTAGATGCTGATCCACAGAGGGTCGCGATGATGTGGATCCATGCATAGTCATTATGATGTTGATCCAAACAGGGTCACTATAATGCTAATCCATACTGTGTCTCTATGATTCTTATCAACATAGGTTCACTATGGTGCTGATCCACACAATGTCGCTACTCAGATGACATCCAGCCACATGAGTCTCCTCTCTTTGTGTGCTTGAGTTATGCAGTATCTGCTCCTATAGACATTAGTAATTCCACAACTACTATAAATTTCCATGAGGAGTAACCCATATGACAGTCTGATCGTAACGGTTCCAATACAATAGACGATGCTTCAACCAGACACCCGATCACTGAGTTATATGTATTTTAGTGATGAGGGACTGATTAGATTCGGGAAAGATCCAACCCTACCCGACCTGGTCTGACCATCCTGGGCTAGCCTGGTTGGGTCGGGCCACGGTGGGCTTGGCCCACTACGCCCTATACCGGCCCGCCCCACCCCGACCCACTGGCTGGCTCGACTCGAATGAGAGTCGAACGGTCCACCTCCAGAATGGATCCAAGAGCCATTCGACACTTAATTGGGGTCCCTAGGTGTCACCGCCCCACTACCCGCTGGACCCACAGGGCGCATGTCCCCTCCCATCACCGCGACTTCAAAGTTGTGGTCTGCCTCACTATGGCGTGCAACGGTGCACCACCTTCTGCCTCTGCGGCTGGCTAAAATCCGGCCGCCTATCCATCTGGAACAGTTCCAAGCGGGGCCACCCTCTTCAATATCTAGAAACCACCGATTTCCGGTGCTGCCTCACTAGTGGAACCTCTGCGGGCCACCAGGTGAGCTCCAGTGGTCCATTTTCCATTCTTCATATGCTTACGGGCCTCCCGAGATGCCGTCGTCACTGCATGCTTCCTGGTTTCATGTTTTTGTCAAGTTGAAATAATCATCCCCTAATAAATTTGATTATAAAGAAGCGGTGAAAGGTCTGAGCCTTGTTCTTTTAGCCCGCTCCCTCTACGTCAGCTTCATAAAAAATAGGCAACAATGAATTCACCATCATCTACTTAGAATTAAATCAAGTCAAAACCCCTACCACGTAAATGGAGGTGACATTGCGGTCGTGGCATGAAAAGAGACTTCATTAGATGTTGTTGCCGACATTCATCAATCATGGATTGTTTCCACCCATGCTTCTATTCTCCATCGGTGGATGTTTCCATAGTACATTGCTAGTGGCTCCTCACATGATGAAGCCATGTAAAAATCCATAACCTGAGCTCCCTTTAAATTGTTGTAGCATGAGAGTTTAATGCAATTTAGCTTTAATGAGGTTCATTAATAAGTAAATGAATTCACCACTCACCTCTCAACAGAGTGGTCATGAAAAAAGGGTCAAGCCATTAAATGTCTTGACAACTCAGCTCTCCCACCACCGCCACTCAACCGTTGAAGAAAAATAAAATATCAATTTATATGTTATTATATTATTCATTAAAAATTCCTAAAAACTATCTTTTTTCGTCCTACTATAGTTGAGGTGAGGCCTCCTTAAGGGAATCCCAGTGCTGTGGATTCAAAAGTGCCCCCAGATTTTTAATCCAAGCATCAGTTCAAATGATAGAAAATGTATCATGCACATTTATTGAACATACCTTAAAAAAGATCAAAATTATGTTCTATGAATTGGAGGCCCCCAAATCATGCACCATCAATTTTTTAAGACTTGTAGTAATTCCTAATAATTTACAACAAACTATATGGAATATATGGGTCTTTACATTCTCCCTACCTTAGGGATTTTCATCCCCAAAAGCAACAACAAAACTTGGGAAATAAAATGGTGTAATAAGCACGTATCTGAGCCACCTGCTCCCATGTGATCTCTTAGAGATTATCATGCTTTCAAAAACCTCACAAAAGTGTAATGGAGCCCCCATGAGGGATTCGATCCTGGGGATCCTATTCCTCCACTGAAAACTATGAAAATGTCACCCCATCATCGATGTCTAGCTCGCCCCAGTCGATAACGTGCGATGGATCATGCACGTACCTTCTCAGCTATGACACATGGAAAACATTATGCACCCACTGCATCTATGGGGGAAGATTCAGATGGTATACCACCTTGCCTACTCTGTTAAAGATATAGAATGGTCTGATGAACCTCAGAGATAGATTGCCGCCCCGGACGAACCTCCGTAATCCTCATCACTATGAGACCTATAGGAAGACATGGTCCCCTTACTTGACCTCCAAGTGTCTCTCTATCCTATAATCCTATGACTTCTTCCTTCTCTTTGTAATCTTCATCTACTTCTGGATGATCTACACCATCTTTGTGTTATCCTATACCAACTCTTGAACCATATGTGCTGACTCCCATGGGTATGTCCATCATAGAGGCGATCTGCAGGGTCACCTGTATAGGTCCTCAAAAGGAGCCATGCCGATGCTGGAGTGGTAACTTTTATTATATGAGAACTCCTCTAGTGGAAGGTGGTCATCCCATCTATGACCAAAATTGTGGACACTGGCACGAATCATGTCCTCGAGTGTCTGTATATTCCACTTCGTCTGAGCATCTTTCTGAGGCTGAAATGTTGTGCTCGAGCATAGCTATATCCTAAACACCTCCTAAAAACCCTTCAAACAATGGGATGTAAAATGAGTATCACAATCTTAGACGATCATATATGGAACCTCTTGAATTTTTATAATCTCCTATACATAGAGACGTCCCAAGATCTCTACTGATCCATGCTCTCAGATGGGTTGGAAGTGGGCAACTTGGTGAGTCGGTCAATGATCACCCATATAGAATCATGGAACCTGGACATACATGGTAGCCCTGCCATGAATTCCATGGATATATAATTCCACTTTCACTCTATTTCCCTAGGTTTCTACTCTAAGCCTACTGGTACCAGATGCTCTGCCTTCACTTGTTGATAAGTAAGGCATCAGGATGCAAACTCTACGACGACATTCTTTATCCCTTGCCACCAGTACTAACACTCAACATCCTGGTATATCTTCACCACTCCATGATTTACCACTAAAGAGGATGTATGGAACTCCCTAAACACCTCTTCTCGTAGAGTCACTAGTACCATGGTGCATCTTCTAAAGAGAACAAGATGCTTTTGACCTTTTTAAAATCAATCAGGAGACTTTCGTGAAGATATCTGAGCACGTCAGGCCTCGCAGTTCAGGTCCCAAAGCTATGCCTCCCTGACTCGTAGAAAGAGTGGGGGAGTAACTCTTATAGACTGGAGATAAGATTCTCTATATCTATTAACAATGTATATTTGAAATTCATCTAGCTGCTCTGTCACCTCAATAAGAAACTATAGACCAGACCTCCAACTGAGTGCATCGGCTACTACATTCCCCTTCCCAAGAGTTTAGACTATCTCAAGGTCAAAGTCCTATAGGAACCCTAGACATCACCTATATCTCAGGTTCAGGTTATTTTATGGGAATTTATACCTGAGTCACTTGTGATCAAAGTAAATAGTAAACCATTCACACATCAAGTATTTTCACCACATCTTCAGTGCAAAGACCCCTGCAACTAAATCCTGATCATGAGTGTCATAGTTCTTCTTGTTTTGTCTCAACTTCTTAGAGATATAGGCAATAAATTCTCACTCCTACCTCAGGACACAACCTATTCCAATACCCGACATGTCATAGAAGACTACATACCGAACGCCCTCTTCTGGTAGCCTCAAGATGGGGGAACTCGTCAAAGCAGAGCACCACGAAGCGATCAAGGTAAGGCTGGATGATCCTATTCATGAGCCCAATGAAAACTATAGGAGAGTTGGTCATGCCAAATTGAATCACCAAGAACTCATAATGTGCATAATAAAATTTGAGGGTTGTATTCGGCATGTCATCATTCTATAACCTGAGAAGGTGAATGCCTGATCTGAGTTATATCCTCAAAATCCATCGTGATCCCATTAGCGAGTCGAAGAGATCATCAATCCACATGAGTGCATACTTGTTCTTCATGATAACTTGGTTCAGTTGTTGATAGTCCACATAAAGCCTCATATTCCAATCCACCGTCATTTCAAAAAAAAATTGGGGATTCCCATGGAGAAACACTAGGCCTTATGAACCCCTTCCCCTGCCAGTCCTCTAACTATACCCACAACTCATGAAGCTCCGCGGGAGCCATCCTGTATGCTGGTGTAGATATTAGTGTCATCTCGGGGTATAGATCGATGTATAAGTCCCCATATCCTTGAGTACGTAGTCCTAGAACATCATCAAGAAAGACATCAACATACTGGTCCACCACTATAGGATAATTTAGACTCCTCACATAAACAGTTTCCATGGTAAGGCTATCCATATGATGAGGTATTGGATTCATCCTCCTCCAAGTAATTCCATCCTATGATGCAAAGGTTCCCTTCTCACCATTGAAAGAAAACCAGGTCCCATCTTCACAGACATAACTCACTTTCCACCTAAAACTATCAATTTATGTATGGACTGTGGATATGAGGTCCACACCCAAGGTGACATCATGAAGCCTCAACACCGCTACTAGAAGATCCCAGCTGAAGCTCCCTCCTCATAGAGTGATCTCAAACTGTCTAAACCAGTGTGTAATCATCATATCTTATCTTATAGGAGTCTCTAATGGTCAGGATTGAGCCAACGACTCCATTAGAATCTTAGAGATCAAAATAAGAGCCATGGTAATGAATGTGTGACTGGAACCTATGCCTACATGAACTGCAGCTGGGGTGGAAAAGACCTAGATATTACCTCTAAACATATCTAGAGCATCATTATCCTAGACTTCTACTTTCTGAAGCGAAGCTCATCTAGGTCCCCAGCTACCTGAGGTCGGGGTTCACCACCTAGAGGTAGTGGTGGAAGAACCTCAAATCGCCACCCACCGCCTGCTGCATGACCTACCCCCCTTCAACATATGCTACCTTGAAGACATGTTCAATGGATCCCCAATAATTGCCTCGATAGTCCCTCGATCGTCTAATGATCATCGGTATGGTGGGTCAAGTAGTTGTGAGCCATGTGAACTTACCCACTACACGTGACACACAATCCGCTTCCCAACTGACCCCCTCTGCCTCGTGAGCTCTGCACCTCTGACCATGCATCCTGGGTTCATCCACCATAGTGTCTGGCCAGCCTGGATGTCTGCATTATCTGCCTTCTGCCTACTACAAATGACTCGGCCACCTATCTTCTGGTGGTGGATCTCACCATCAGTTCCTTCTTGGATATGAGTCTCTCCCCCAATAATGCTCACTCGAGCACTCTCTCATGCATTGAGACATTCAGAGATATAATTGATTGTTTGATCCACCACCGGAGACCCTTCTCAAAAGTTCTAGGGGCCTAAAGAATGGGTCGTGTCTGTGAAGTAATGTGAGAGGTTAGTAAATCTCAATGAGTAGTGGGCCACGGATTGGCTGCCCTTTTATAAGTGCAAAAAATCCTGTAGATGCACTGAGCATAATGTTTTTGGTATGATATCTGCCTTAAAGAGGGTCTCAATGTCCAACCAGTTGAGTGTTACCTCCTCAAGCATCTGGAGTGTTAGAATCCACCACCTCCCTAAAGTTCCATAGAAAAGGCAAGTAGCTAGGATCACCATCTAAGAATCTAGTGTCCCAACTAGGTTGAAAAATCTAGCAACGGCCTCCATCCAGTCCTCATCTTCCTGGGGATCTGACTCACCACGAAACCTTGTAGGACATTGCCACTAAAGCTCATGTAACACACTCAGTCATCATGCCCCACCAGCTAGTGGGGTTGGTGGAAACTGATGTCCTCTGAGTGGTAGTGTTGCTAGTACACCACCCAAAGGTGAAAACACCATAAGAGGGACCTGCACCGAAGCCTTGGCACTCTGTGGGCTATCATTGTGCACTCTCTTAGAAATCCGGGATGGTTATCTATGAGGTGGAATCTTCAAAAGATATAGGTGCACCATTGTTAATATGTTATATCTTGCGAGATGACTCAAAGGAGATCAAAATTAAATCATTTTCAAAACACACACAATCACCATTTTCATGTATCGAGTTGCAAATCAGAATTCACGGTCATGTTGTATGGATACGTCAGCCACCACACCAATACTAGACTCCCCAAACGGAAATATGAAATCAAGACACTAAACACTAATTCTCCATTGAAAACATCAAAGTCCAATTTCTTTAGTAGAACTGACTCCTCTGATACAAATTTTTCATGACCCTTCCCCCGAGGCCCATGTTGTGACTACCCCAAGCCCTCCTTCCATTAGCCATGGGTTGGAAACTAGCACCAGAATGACATATATCTAAATGGGAAGGAATTTCCTTTAAACATATACAAAAACAGTGTCCAAGAACCCAACAGGATGAATCCAATAATTAGAACAGTAGTAGTAAAAGTGTGTACTGAAAGTAAATGAGGCCGAAATACAAGACCAACAGAAAGATATAACTAAAAAAATAGTAAACATCTCCTTGGATCTTCCACCAAGGAACCTACCTAAATTGTAGGTACAGATCATCTCCACACCTCTCCACATCAACCTTCACTTTGGTCCACCAACAAGTCCTTTCTTCCCTAGGCTCAGTCAGAGTTTCCCATCATCTGCACAATACACAACATCGTACATGAGAAGCCCAAGTAGGGGTGAGTATAAAAATTCCCACTAGGGACCCCAAGACCCCTGAAGGCCACTCATAATTCCACAATGGAAAACCACAAAGCATGATCTCAATCACAAATCATAACGCAAAAGACTTAGTTAAAACTAGTTTAACAACTCTGAGTTCCAGTATATAGATGATTAGCCCTAAGATATATCATTTTATACTATTAGGAAGATTCTAAAACTGAACCATGTGGAATTTGTTCCACTTTTGATCCACATGGGGTTGTATATCTCGGATCCATGATGGGCCGCTAAGGAAGGTCATCATTGGGTCCCCCACTACTGATCCACACAGGGTCGCTAGAATGCTAATCCACACAGGGTCGCTTTGATTTTGATCCATATGGGGTCGCTAGATAATGATCCAGAAAGTGTCACTATGATAGTGATCCACACAAGGTTTTAAGATGCTGATACACAAAGGGTCTCTATGATGCTGATCCATAGAGGGTTGCTATGATGCTGATCCACACCGGGTCGCTAGATGTTGATCTACACTAGGTCGCTATAATGATGATCCACAAAGGGTCGTTATGATGATGATTTGCACAGGGTCGATATGATGTTGATCCATGAAGGGTCACTATGATTCTGATCCGCACATGGTCTCTATGATTCTGATCCACATAGTGTTGCTAAATTCTTATCCAGACAGGGTCACTACTTAGATGAAAACCATCGATAGGATTCCCCACAACCTGTGCGCTTGAGTTCCGTAGTATCTGCTCCTCTGGACATTGGATATACATCAACTTCTACAAATATAAAAAATGGAGTATCCCAAATGTGCATCATATTGTATGGTTTACAACACAATAGACAGAATGTCACCCAGACTACCGGTCTAGGATTTATTTGTATTTTTTGCTGAGGTCCCAATTTGATTTGGGTATGATCAAACTTGATCATACTCTAACTTTCACGAAAAACCATGTGGGGTATCATAAAAGTACCATCTCACTCCAATGATCCCACCACTATCGATGGTTCATCAAATGTATGTTTGGTTCACAAAATAGGACTCTATAAGAGAAATTGGGCCTGAAAGGTGTCTAGGTCTGGTCCGACCCGGTCAGACCGACCCGGTTGGGTTGGGGCACAGTGGCTCAGACCACCGGCTAGTGTGACCCACATGAGGGTTGTGTAGCCCACCTCTTGAATGGATCAAAGAGACATTATGCTCTTAATTTGTGGTGCTAGGTGCCGCCACCTGAATGTCTACAGGACTCGCAGGGTGTAAAATCCCTTCCATCGCCACAGCTTTGAAGTCGTGCCCTACGTCACTCTGGCGCACAGCATCTTGATGCCTCCTGCCTCTACAGCCAGTCAATATCTGGACACCTGTTCGTATGCCATGGTGTTGCCACCTTCCACGACTAGTGAGGGCATGCCGTCACCATCGTTGTCGAGGCCGGTCGCCAGTGACGTTGTGCCAGAGATATCTCGGTGGGCCTCCGGGTGAGATCTGATGGTCTGTTTCCCCATTCTTATATGCCTAAAAGCCTCCCGGGATGCGCCATCACTAAATCCCTCACGGTTTGAAGGTTTTATCGATTTGAAAAATTGTCCACTGAAGAACTCGACAAGATCAAAGCGGTGGAGGGTCTGTGCCATGTTTTTTTGGCCTGCGCCCTCTGTGTTAGCATCATAACAGACATGCATTAATAAATTCATCATAATCCACTAAGAATTAACTCATTTCAAACCCCATACCTCGTAAATGTAGGTGAATTCATGGTTGTGGCGGGAGTAGTGTCTTTGTTGGATGATGTTTCTAGAATTTCTCGATCCAGGATCGTTGCCGCCCAAGATTCCAGCCTCCACCAATGGTAGTTGCCACAACACATTACCAGAGGATCCTCGCTTGATGAAACCATGCCAAAAGAACCAACCTGAGTCACATTAAAAAAGATGGAGGATGATATTTTAATGGAACACAGATTTATAGAGTTTCATTAATAAGTTAATTATGTCACCTCTCATCTCTCAGTAGAGTGGAGACAAAAACCAGGGTTCAAGCCATTAAATTGATTGACAATGCAGCGGTCCTACCACTACCACCCACCCATTTGAGAAAAATAAAATAACAATTTTATGTTAATTAATTATTCTTTAAATTATGAAAAACCTGCTTTTTACTACACAATTGAACATAGTTTATTGCATACACTTCAATTGATACAACATAGAAGAATGACAGTTCTAGTGTATTTGGGGTATATGATCATTTCATAATAACTTAAAACATGAAATACAACATATTTATTGAAAACTTCCTTTACATGACCATTACATTCCCTCGTACTTAGCATTGCGTGGGATAACCTGAGGATATGCTTAAAGAAAGGGTGAGTTGTGAAGCCCAGTAAGGGAATTATCATGTAATAACATGAGGAATACAATACATGTTAGAAAATAGTTATATTAATAGAGAACAAAAGAATCATAAATATAAAGGTGTGATAAATCATTATAATCATAACATGGAAATGTGGCGATAACACTTAACATGGAATTATCATGAGCCATGGTTCATTGCACATGGAGCATGAGTAAACACTTATTACACATGACGCACGAGTTTATCCTCGTTTCACGTGAATTAGAATGAGTAAAAACACATTTCACAGGACATATCATGACACTTTACTTTACCTGGTGCGTTGGAACGATATCAGGGTGCACCCTTCTTAAACATTTCATTTCATGCATAAGTGTTCCACATGGATAATAAAATGTTGAATCATTCAACATAATAAATTATTCCACGATAAAATAATGTGGAATAAATACATGAAACACTTTAGAAAAATAATTAAATGTGCATAAAGGTGAATAAACTTGATAGATAAATGGGAATGGTATTCACAACACAATGACCTTGGCGTGGAAAGGCGCTGGGAAATTTCGACAGCATAACGACATGACATAAGAACTCATAAAAATGGTTGATGAGAGAGAAAAGGGTGTATAATTATATTTATAGGACATGGAAATTAAGGGGTTCATATAGATATAAGTCCTAACAAATGTAATTGAATTTAGATTCAGGTTCAAACGAATTTCTTGAGTGTAAATGAGGAGGGAGAAATTCCTTTCAGAATTTTAGCATAGTAACGGGTCAACATGGGAGGAATTTAATGTGGGAGAAAGGGGTCTCATATCATTAAAAAATAAAGAGGGGAGTATGGGAGAGGTTCGAAACCGTACCCTAATAGTAATAACTGAAATTAAAAGGTATAAAAATTTAAAGAATATTGGACAAAAATGAGAAAGGATGAAAAACCCTTACTTGGATGTGTTCTTACAAAGGCTTGAGAGAGGATTGAGATAGGATTTTTGGGAGCTTGGAGACCTTGGGAGGACTCTAGAGAGAGGAGGGAAGAGGTTGGACGAACTCTAATGGCTTTGAGTGAGGAGGAAGTGGGATCTTGGGTGGGTTTATATAGGAAAGGTGAGAGAATTATTTATTATTTAGCTTTGGGACACCTCACATTAAACTAATCCAAACCACAAACCATCCCATGGTTTTTGCCCATGGTTTTTGGAAAAGGTAAGTAAAAAAATATTTTATGATTCCAAATACCGAACTTCTTATAATAAGTGGGTTTATTATGTGGAGGTGAGTTACACTCCCAAGGAAAACAATTTAAAAAGACATAATGTTTAATAAGTCGTGAAGGGTCCACTAAATCGTTGTAAAATGATTCAAAAAACCCAAAATCACATTATTTTAATAGTAAAACATATATTGGTGGAAAATAAAGTTTAAAGTATTTTATTACATCACTATTGGGTCATTATGATGTCATAAAAGACATTTTATATTTAAACGGTATTTAATTTTTACCCAAAAAATTGACTATCTCGGAAAATTATGAAAAATTCACCATTGGATAATTTCAAAGTCCAGATTACAGAAATAATATTCATTTTATCTAAATAATATTCTAAAAAATTTAATTTTCACTTTTAAAATAAAAAATGACTTTTATCGAAAATTCATGGGTTTTTGGAAAAAATGGCTTTCAAACATTAATAAAAAATTAAAGTTTCATGCATAAAATTATACAATTATTAATATTTATTAAAAAATAATTTAATAAAAAAAAATATTTTATAAAAATATTATTTAATTAAAAAATCTATTAATTCATCAAATTTGATTTCGTAGATGAACATTAACTAAAATTACTATTTATGCTTTAAAAACTATTTACAAGTTAAAAATAATAAAATGAAAGTATATTTATTATTATATGAAAAAATAATGTACATAACCATAGTGCTCAGGTATTGTTACATTACCCCTTATAACACCCACATAAGACTAAAGAGTAAGGTGTGTGATGGTGATAGACTCTTGGGGTGGCTCAGATAACATTACTCGGGTGGTAATCTCTATCAACTTCCACCTCTCTAGTAGGCGGTCCTGCTTGAGCTTAAAATATTCAAGATCGACATGGGTTTGATCAAGAGCGAATCTTAGAGATGAAAACATCCTTTTCGAGCTTTGACAAATGGGCTTCGTATGGGGCACGTCTACTAGATGAGTCCATCACTTCCATTGTCTGAGTAAATTGGATTTGTTAAAGCCCTGTATTTATACTAATCATGTGATCACTATTCAATGACTGTATTAGAAACTGTCACAATTGTTAACAATATTTTAAAATAAAAAAACAAAAAAGTTGACATTTTATATAATCATTTTACAGAAAGAGACATTTAATTAGATCAAGAGGTATTTCCATTAATGCAAGTTTGGGTCGTTACAATCTTCCCCCCTTATGAAATTTCTCACTTGAAATTTCCTTTTCCCACACTAAAACAGTTGTGGGTAACTCTACTTCATCATTTCCTCTGATTCCCCCATCTCTTCTTCAAAATTGTGGTTTCACCACAATACCTTGACAATGGGCATTGTCTTATTTCATAGAAATTTTTCTTCACGATATAAGATCTTCTCTGGTTTCTCCTCATAAGAAGGATCATCCTCTAACTATAACACCTCTAATGAAAGTACATGTTTTTGTCTGACATATACTTTCTTAAGAGGGATACATGAAAGACATCATGTAAATTTGCCATGGTAGGATGGAGTGCTAGTCAATAGGCCACAGCCCCTTCACGATCAAGAATATCAAAGGGGCCGATATACCTTGGACATAACATCCCTTTCTTTATAAACCTCATGACATTCTTCCACGGAGATATGCATAGAAATACCATGCCTCCGACTTTAAACATAAGGTCTTGTCGACGGTTATCTGCATAACTCTTCTATTAATTTTGTGCTGCCTTGATATGTTGCTAAATGGATTTCACCTTCTCCACCATTTCTTTGACCATTTCTGGTCCAAGAATCTTATGCTCACCGACCTCATCCCAACACGCCAGTGTTCTGCACCTTTTCCTATAAAGGGATTAATATGGTTCCATTTGGATGCTCGAGTGGAAACTATTATTATAAGAGAACACAACCATAGGAAGATGTTGATCCAATCCTAATTTAAAGTCCATTAAGATTGCTCTCAACATGTACTCAAGTGTTTGGATAGTCCACTCGGATTGGCCACCAGTTCGATGATGATAGGCCGTACTGATTTTCAGTTCATTATTCAGAGCATGTTGAATACTCTTCCAAAACATAGAGGTGAATCTTGGATCTCGATCGAAAAAAATATATAGTGGTAATCCATGCAGCCTTTCCACATCCCGGATATATATCTGTTTCTGTTGATCAAATGACAAATCCTCCATAATAGCAATGAAGTGAGTATCCTTTGTAAGATGATCTACAACAACCCAGATTACATTGTTTCTGTTGGATGTATTCGAATGTCCCATGACAAAGTCTATGGTGATGTTCTCCCTTTTCACAACTGGTATGGGAAATGGTTGCATCATCCCCTTGGACATTTTCCTCTATTCCATCACTTGCTGACACACTAGGCACTTTGATGTATTTTCCATGATCTTCTTCTTTATATTATCCCACCAATAATGCTCTCAAAGATCACAATTCATCTTTGTTTTTCCTAGGTGAATAGTGAAATTTGAACTATGTGCATCATCCAAAAGTTCCTTCTTTAGATCCGGACATGATAGAACACATAGTCTTTTCCCAAATATCACAATTCCTTCTTCATTAACATTAAACTCCAAGGATTTCCATTTTCCTATAGCTACAACTTTTTCCAGAATTCCCACAAAATTATTTTGAGCATCCTTTAACCTTTCTAAAAGTGACGTTTGAGAAATCATTTGTGAAAGGATTGATGATGTTCCCTTGTTTATGATTCCCATGTCCATATTCATCAAGTATAAGAAGATTTGATCCTTTTTAATTCTCATCAATGATAGAATCACTATGCCCTTTCTACTTAGGGCATCTTCCACCATGTTCGCTTTCCCAAGGTGGAAATCGATTGAGCAGTTATAGTCTTTGATCAACTCTAACAATCTTCTTTGGAGCATGTTCAAATCTTTCTATGTGAAAATATAATTGAGGCTTTTGTGGTCCGTATATATTTCACACTTCTCTCCCAAGAGATAATGCCACCAAATTTTCAAAGTGCAAATCACTACAGCCAACACGAGTTCATGTGTTAGATAGTTCTGTTCATGAAATTTCAATTGCCTTAAATCAAAGAAAATGAATTTTTCATTTTTCATCAACACACATCCCAGGACCTTCTTTGAAAATCACTAAATACCATAAAAAGTTCTCCACTTGTGGGTAAAGTGATCATGTGCGCAATGATAATCCTCCTTTTCAACTCCTTGAAGATTTATTCACATTCATCAGTACAAGAAAACAATACTCCTTTCTGAGTTATCTTGTTAAGAGGGTTGGTCAATCATGATAATTTTTTCACAAATCATCGATAATATCAAGCTAACCCCAAGAAGCTATAGATATTCGTTACCGATGTTGGCCTCATCCATCCATCAGTTGCATCTGGTTTGGAGGGATCCACAGATATCCCATTGGTTGTGATTATATGGCCCAAGAATGAGGCATCCTTCAACCATAACTCACACTTGTTGTACTTTTCATAGATATTCTCCTTTCTCAAGGTCTCTAGTATAGTTCTTAGTTGCTCCTCATGATCCTCCTTGGGTTTAGAGTATATCAGAATATCATCTATAAAGACTATTAAAAATTTTTCAAGGTAATCTCTAAATAATCTAATCATCAATACCATAAAGATGGCTATAAAATTAGTGAGTCCGAAAGGCATTACTATGAATTCATAGTGCTCGTATCTTGGACGAAAAGATGTCTTGGGGATATATTCCTTATTCAACCTTACTTAATAATATCCTGACTGCAAATACACCTTAGAGAAGTATTTTTCTCCATGAATATGATAGAACAATTCATCCATTCATGGGAGAGGATACTTTTTCTTTATTGTGATTTTTTGGAGATCACGATAATCGTTGCAAAGGTGCATTGACCCATCCTACTTCTTGACGAAGAGAACTGGTGCACCCCATGGTGAAGCAGTTGGGTGTATAAACCCTTTACCAAGATTCTCCTGTAGTTGTTTCTTTTTCTCCTCAAGCTCCATAATAGCCATTCTATATGATTTTGTGGATATTGACAATGCCCCAGGTTTAAGATCAATTCATCAATCAACATATCTTCTATGTGGAAGACCAGGAAATTCCTCGAGAAACACTTTAGCGAATTCCCTCACAGTTGGAATGTCTTCTAGGATGGTATCCTACTTAGACTCAATCATATGATCCAGATACATGTGATCATAGGGTAGTAATATCCATGTTTGTGATGATATATCTGAAGAAGATTCATCTTCCTCCTTCAACTTGTAAAGAATCGAGGGTGGATTCTCGACATAGAGAGTGATTTCCCTCTCATGACAATTTATGTTGGCTCTAAATATGGAATGCCAATCCATGCCAAGAATTGAATCAAATTCAACCATAGAGAGTGTGATGAGGTTCTACGGGAAGTTAAATCAACAGATTATGATAGGTGATGAGTTATATTCATGGGATGCAATGACTTCCCCATTTTCCATACTCACTGATATCATCACATCCATGATTTGTGGGGGTTCTAGGATTATTCTACAAAACTTTTGAGATATAAAAGAATGCATAGAACCTTAATCAAAATGTATGTTCTCTGTTATGGAATTAATAACTGGTATACTTGTCACCAATTTGTTTTCATGGTTCACTTCGGTAGTAGTGATAGAAAAATATCGCCCCTGCTACATTAGAGGTTGTTGGTTGCCTAAAAAAACCCTTGGCTTAAGGCACTGATTTCCATGATGACCTGATTCTTTGCAGTTATAGCAATGAACCACATGTTGAGGTTTTAATGGATCCTTCCTCTCCTCTTTCCCATCCACTGGTCATTCTTTGTGAAATTTAATAACCAGGTGCCCTTCTCCTCCACACCTAATGCATTTTCTTGTACCCTTCAGGCAATTTCTAGGGTTCTTCTTTCCACACCTTTGGAAAGTGGGGTGGTGGATATAATTAGAACCATTGGATTTATCCATCGGATGGACAACATTGAAGTCCACCTTATACTTATTATCTCCAAGATACCCCTGAGATTCTCTGATCACCATTTCATCCTTGAAGGAACATCAGACAATTTCCTCATAGCTATCGAAGTCACAGATCTCCAGTGCTTTTTGTAGGCTAGGTTTCAGCCCACCAAAGAAGCAGTCAACCTTGCATTCAAGGGTAATAACGAAGTCATAGGTGTATCATGCAATCTTTGTGAAATTTTCCTCATACGCTCCAACAAATTCGTCATCTTTTTTCATGAGGGAAAGGAAGCCCCTTTTTATCTCAAACCGGAGGGTGCACAGAAAATATTTATCGAAAAACATCTTCTGAAAATCATTCCATTCTAACACCTTGATCATCTCCTCAGGCTTTGTATTTTTGATCAACATCCACTTTTGATTATCTTCTCCCTCCTTAGGATAATAAGCTAGGATAACCTTCCCTTGTTCATAACATTTATGGATAAAGAAGACCTTTTCAATGGAGTTGATCCATTATTCAGCGATTGAGGGTTCATATGATCCATTAAAAGTATGAGGCCTTTGGCTCATGAAGCTCTCGATAGAAAATTGTTCATTCTTAGGGGGGGTTGAATGTTCCTCTTGACCCATGTTTCTATTCAATTCTTGAGTTATCTGAGAGATAAGAATGACAAAGATCGCGATTCCTACTTCCATTGGATTGGGATTCTCATTAGTACAGTCACCAAATTGATCTTCACATCGGTTGTTAGCACGAATCCTCCTATTACCAGCCATTGGCTAGAATAAAAAGAATATTAGGGGTAACACATAGTGGGTAATCCAAGGATAAAACTGAGGACTTATAAATGACTTTCATTTCCTTAACATTTGAATATATTAGCTTCAGTCTATGTTATCCATTATCTACTTTATAATATATATTGATAGGGAATTTTTTTGTCCTTTAAAAATGGTTCATACTAAGCTTGTGAATTTACAAAAGCATATCACCCAGTAGTGTCATAACCAAGAGTGTAGTATGGACTGTTGTCTTTCACTTGTTCCCCTTCAAGTCTATCTGAAAGAGGTTTTTTTCGGGTTTTACCCCAAGGATACATCTTTACCAGATCCTCCTCTAACTACATGTATCCAGACATGGATGTATTTGCTTGATAATCCACTTACTCAATACTCCCCAATAATTAGGGATTTTTTAATATACTTATTCTTGTCTCTAATTCTTCACTAGGGGTTTCTAAATCTAATCCCAAAAATAACTAAAACTATCCTCTAATACCAACTATGACAAACATGCTTTTTATTACACAATTATAAATAATTTATTACATAAACATCACATGATGTAATATATAAGATCGAGTATTCTAGTGTATTTGGGGCTTAGGATCATTAAATAACAACTTAATGCAAGAAATAAAGCATCTTTATTGATAAATTACTTTACATGGCCACTACATTCCCCTACATAGCATTGCATGGGATAACCTGAGGACATGCATAACAAAAGAGTGAGCTATAAAGCCCAGTAAGGGAATAATCATGGAATAACATGAGTAATATAATAAATATTATACAATAGTAATATCAAAAGAGCATAAGATAAGCATAAAAATATTGTCATGATAAATCATGATAATCCTGCATGGAAATGTGGAAACAACACTTATCATGGAATTAGCATGAGCCAAGGCTCATTGCACATGGAGCATGAGTAAACCCTCATTGGACATGAAGCATGAGTAAACCCTAATTTCACATGAGTTATCATGAGTAAAAACCCCTTTCAAATGATGTATCAATATACAATACTTTACCCAATTCATTGCAGTGCTATCAGGGTGCCCCCTTCTTAATCATTCCATTTCATGCATAAGTGTGCCACATGGATCATAAAACATTGAATCATTCCACATAATCATTTATTACACTATAAAAGAATGTGGAATAAATACATTACACTCTTTAAAACATAAATAAATTTGAATAAAGTTTAATACCCTTGATAGAGAAATGGGCATGGTATTCAATACACAATGACTTTGGCTTGGAAAATCATGATGCAATTTCGGCAGCTTAACGACGTGACATAATAACTCGTAAAAATGGTTGATTAGAGAGAAAGAGGTGTCACATCATGTTTCCATGACATTTACAGTATTTGGGTCATATAGATACATGTACCAACAAATGTAATGGAATTTAGATTCATGATACAAAATAATTTCTTGAATGTAAATGAGGAGAGAGAAATTCCTTTGGGAATTTCGGCATAGTAACAGGTGTAAATGAGAAGAATTTAATTAGAGATAAAGGGGTCTACCATCATTAAAACATAAATAAGGAAGTATGTGGGAGGTTCTAAACCAGCCTCCAACATTTATAATTGAAATTTAAAGGGAATAACAATTTAAAGAATATTGGACAAAAATGAGAAAGGAAGAAAAACACTTATTTGGAAGTGTGCTTCCAAAGGCTTGAGAGAGGCTTGAGAGGGGCTTCTTGGGAGTTTGGGGAACCTTGGAAAGATTATAGAGAGAGTAAGTAAGAGGTTGGACGAACTACAAAGGCTTTGAGTGAGGAGTAAGTGGGAGCTTGGGTGGGTTTATATAGGAAAGGTGAGGGAATTCTTAGTTATTTAGGTCTGGGGCACCTCACATTAAACTAATCCAAAAAATACCAGCCCATGGTTATTTACCATGGTTTTTGCAAAAGGTAAGTGGGAAAAAATATTTTATTAGGACAAAATTAGAACTTCTCAAAATAATGGGGTTGCTTATGTGGAGGTGACTCACCCTCCCACGAAAACAATTTAAAAAGTTAAAATGTTTAACAAGTCTTGAATGGTCCACTAAAGCATTGTAAAATAACTCAAACGAAACCAAAATCACATTATTTTAATGTTAAAAAATATATTGGACGAAAATAATGTTTATATTATTTTATTACCTCACTATTGTGTCATTATGATGTCATAAATCAGATTTTAAATTTAAATGGTATTTAATTTTTACCCAAAAATTTGACTGTCTCAGAATATTATGAAAAATTCACAGTTGGATAATTTCAACGTCATGATTCCAGAAATATTATTCATTTTATCTAAATAATTTTATAAATAATTTAATTTTAACTTTTAAAATAAAACCCGACATTTATCAAAAATTAAAGTGTTTCGAAATAATTGCTTTCAAACCTTAATAACATTTAAAATTGAATTCATAATATTATAAGATAATTTATATTTAATAAAAAGTAATTTAATAATATAAAAAATATTTTGTTAAAATATTATTTAATTCAAAAAATCCATTAATTCAACAAAATATATTTCTTAGTTGAACATTAACTAAAAATACTATTTGTGATTTATAAAAATTTACAAGGTAACAATAATAAAATGAAATTATTTTCATTTTTATATAAAAAAATAATGTACATAACCATAGTGATAAGGTCTTGTTACATAACCCCTTATAACACCCAGATAATATAGAATAGTAAGGTGTGCGATGGTGACAGACTCTTAGGGTGGCTTAGATAACATTTCTCGGGTGGTAATCTCTATCAACTTCCACTTCTCTCATAGGCGGTCCCGATCGAGCATAAAATATCCATGATTGGCTTGGGCTTGGTCCAGAGTAAGGCTAAAATATGCAAAATCCTTCATGAGCATTGAAAAAATGGGCTTCGTATGGGGCATGTCTACTAGATGAGGCCATCACATCCTTTGTCTTAGTAAATTTGATTTGTTAAAGCCCTATATTTATACTAATCATGTGATCAATGTTCAACGACTATATTAGTAATGGTCACAATTCATAACACTATTTTAAAATCCAAAAACATAAAACCAATGAAGATTACATTTTATATAAATATTTTACGTAAAGATAAATTTAATTAAATCAAGAGGGAATTCCATTAATTAATTTTTGGGTCGTTACATAAATAGTCTGAAAACAATATTTTTCTATTGAACTTCTACGGTCGAGGTGAATCCTCCCTTAAGTGAATCACGACACTGCAATCGTGCCCTTAGATTATTAATACAAAAACTAGTTCTAATGATAGAAAACGTCACCCACACGTTTACTGAATGTACCTTAAAAAAGTTCAAAATTCCATTCCGGGGACATCGGTCCTCAGAATGGAGAACCCTTAATTTTTGAAGACTTTTAATAGTCCCAAATAATTTTAAAAAAGTTATGTAATTTCTAATTCTTTACAGATGATGAATTTTTTTTGTCTGGGTTGAACATTTTAATGAATTTTGAGGTACACTTCTTGTACTGTCATCAAAAATGAATGTAAGGATGATGAATTATTTAGTGGCCTAAAACAAAAACTCTAAAAGGTTTTATATATAAAAGACTCAAATATTTATGAATATTTTATTTTTTATTCCATTGAGGTTGAAATCAAGGTGTTTTTAACAAATCATTCTCATGGATTTAATAATAATAGAGAAATTAAATTTGAATAATAATATAAAAATCATGGAAAATAGAAGATTATCATTAAATTATGCTCCAAGTCTGGGAAGAAATATGAACGATATTTTCCTGGGGGATGTAGTCAATGATTAATGTAGGTAAGGTAGGGTAATCAGGGAATTTATTTTCAAAGTGAAATGAATAAGTCAGATAATAATGTCAATAGATTGAAATTTTCACAAAATGCACAACCCAGACATTTCTGTTTCAAATGCAACGATTATGAGAATTTTGTGAATCAATTCCCAAATAAAATGGCCAATTAGGATGATATGGAACAAAAACCTATGAATATAAAAGGAAAATTGGAATTCTTATTAAATCATGATAGTTAATGTGATTCGTGATAATTTGGATACACAAATCCTCCCATACTTATTTTTAAATTTGATGTTTTATTTTTTATGAATGAACCCTATAAAGATAATATTATTCATACTTTAGAGAAATTTTATTTGATTATCTCATCGTACATGAATTTTGGAATAATGAAATCCCATTTTTAATCTATCCGTACAATATTGAACCCATTCAACTAATAGAAATGTTTTTGCCTATGATAAGAGATTAATTAAGTAATATAGTTTGAATTGTCATTAGTAATAATTTATCTCCCTAGGTACGATTGACATAAGAGTTATGGATACCATCATGGATTTATTATTTTCAGGTCGATAATATGTTAAATGTGATTGAAACCTCATTTGAGGTTTTATGTGGTGGGAGTTTATCAGTGATAAGGATATTTTAAGGGAAGTTTATAAAAATGAAACCATTTAATTTTATATATAGTAAAAAAACTATTTAAAGAGGAATTACTTTATAAATTGTGGAAAAATAATTAAAGGTACTTAAAACCATTATGTTTTATCTTCTAATTGATTGAGATTGTTATGGGGTATAATCATTCACCATATAAACTCATAACACTTCATTGGTATCATAGAATATTTTTATTTTGAATCTATTTTTATAATATAAATTAACGAAGTTGTATGGTTTCATGGAGTACCACATTAAATTTTGTTTTATTGAAATATAGATTTTATATTGATGTTCAAGAGAAGTATTCAATGAACTCTTGATATAGAGTTGAGTTTAATCACTATTAATCATCCTAAGAAATATGGTCAGTTTAATTGAATTATTCAAAGTATTAAGTATATGTTAAGGTCTTGTTCTATGAATTTCAAAGGTGGGTTGTATCAATAACTTAACCAAGATTAGTTTCTTTAAAAACATTCCTTCATATTGTGATTATTATGGATCCTTATGAATCCATTTATGGAATGAACTATTTAACTCCGAAGTACCATAATGAAGGTGTAGAATGAATGATATTGGGACCTGAGCATGTTGATGAGAGGGTAGAAAAGGTTAGATCCATTTAGAAATATGTAAGATGTTCACAATGATAATATAAATTTTAGGATGACACTCATTAATGTGATCTATAATTAGATGATTGTGACAAGGTCTTCCTATTAATTTACCTGAGGAAGAAATTACAAAAAACTAACCACTAGGTATATTGTCCCATTAAAATACTTGATTGTATCGAGGAAACAGTTTATCGTTTAGCACTTCCACTGATCTTATCTCAGGTTCACGATGTGTTCAATGTATATATATAGAGAATGAACATACATTATCCATAACATGTACTAAACATAGAGGTCATACCACTAGAGAATTATATTTCTTATGAGGAATATAGAAGGTTCTAAAAAGCATGACCTCTCACACGGTTAGTGTTTTGTGAAACAACTGCCAGCTTTAGGAAACTATGTTGGAACCTGAGGTTGTAAATAGCTGGAATTATCCTCAACTATTATTACAAAATTTATTGATTTTGAGGGTAAAATCCATTTGAAGGGGGTAAAATGTAACCCCATGAGATTTTATGATATGTTTTTTTTCAATTAAATCAAATCATTTATATATTTTTCATTACAAAAAATATAAACAATTTCATATTTTATTCATAGAACATAGTGTTTCTTACATTACACATAACACTGAGACTATCATGCATTACATGTATCACTATATTTAATTGTAATGTGACATATTATTTAAATTTTAATAGTTAATATGACAGTTATCACTTTATAGTTATAAAAGAGGGTAAGAATATGACTAAAAAATTATTAGAATATATTATTAAACATTTCATATAAATTTAATAATTTGGTGACCAATTAATTAAAAATTATAATAAAAACATTTCAAAATAACGAAAATATTTTCTGAATGTAACTATTTTTATGAAAAAAAATTGTTTTACCGAAATAAATTTCAAAAGATAGTTTTAGTGACTAATTTTAATGAAATTTATATATTAAATATTCAATAAAATATTTTTCATTAACTTATTTGTTTTCCAGATAATTGATAAAAAATAATCTAATTTTACGCTTGAAAAATTATTGGTCTAAAAATCAGGTTTTCCACCTTTATTTTGTTCTTAATTTTAAACATATTTTTTAAAACTTTCAAAAATATATTTTAAAAATAACATTTTTTTAGAAATAATAATATTATAATTATATTAGGGTTAATTTTTAGGAATTTTATGAAAAGAATAATTTTCAGATGAATATTACAGAGTAATGTTTTTTAATTGGAGAAAACTTTTCCATTTAAATTATTTATAATTTAAAATTATAAATTAAAATGATATTAAAATATAAATAGTAAAATTATATGTTTATATATCAAATATAGGTAATTTAAATCAATTACATATGGATATTTGATATAAAAACAATGCATGCTTTTGAACATTTTCTCTTTGAAAACCTATATTCCCATTTTATCGGTCTATTTAATTTTAAATTAAATAATTAAAACTCTATTTATAATGTTTTTAAAAAATGATTCCATATTGTTAAATATAATAATTTTTATTATTTATGAAGTTAAGCATAATTTTTTAATAAAATTATTAGTGAAAAAATTCAAAACAAATTCCAATAATTAAGGTAAAATGGGATTACTTATTGTTGAACTAAAAAGATAGTGGTTTAAATAACCTATAAACAAGACTAAAATATATTTTGTTAAGATTTGTAAACCTTATAATTTACATGGATAGATAATAATCCATTTTTTTCTTTTACAGTGATAAAAATGTGGGTGAATCTTTTTTCCTTTCAAAACATTACATGTGTGCCACTCACATCACTTATATATGGCCACCCTGTTACCTCTCATCTACACACCTTAAAACCATTTTTATTGAAAAGTAATTTCCCAAATAACATTATAAAATGCAAATTATAATAATAAAATACATTTTTGTGATTCAATAAAACCAAAGAATGAATTAGATGAAAACCTAAAGAGGTTTTCCCAAGAAGGGGGGGGGGGTGAACATGTATCAAGGTAGTTGAGACTTATGGTAAGTGATTTATATTATCTCTATTATTTCTAAAATAAATGTTAAATAAACCCACAAATTTATCTTTTCATTCATGTATACAACCGATTTTACTTGTTATATCATAAACCTCATTCTTTTCAAGATGTACAATGCTTAATTTGAGGTTATTCTTTATTATGACTTATAATTCTAAAGAGTACAACAGTAGTATTACCTTTCCATAAAAATTATTACATTAGTGAGACACATCCCATATTCACCACATATTTATTTTATGTTTTGTGTTTCATTAAAATTATTTTGTTTCTATCATTAATCTATTGAATATTATTTTTATTTACATATCAAATTAATGATATCTATTTCATGAGGATAATTGTTCCAAAGTTAACAAACTATTAAGGTATTTTTCTATCAAATTTTCTTTATTTGAGACAGAAGATATTTTATGGGTGTATAATATTCTATGAGGTATATATAATACCCATTTAGTTTTAATATCATGTATACCTTTATAATAATGGTAATCTATATTTCATCTATTTTTATATTCTAATGGAATTACAATTCAATTTTACCAATGTGGGATGAGTTTTATATTACAATCTCATTGCTTTTAAAGATTTTTTATGATTATGATTCTAATTGATGGAACATTATGTTCTATATCTAATTAAACTCATGAAATTTCATATACAATTTTTATGACTTGAGAATATAAATTTTCTATTCATATTCCCCTCATTATGTATTAAGATATCAAAAAGAATGTTTTTAGTAAAAACAATATTATCATTTGAAAAAAAAATTCTTCCAAAAACATGTTTTCTAAAAATTATTTGATTATTTTTAAAATTTATTGTTGAATATATATTTATATATATTTGGAATTTTAGAAATTATTTTCAAAAGAATCAATATGTCATTTTCTAAACAGTTCCTATTTGGATTTAACCATAAATGCGAAATAAACTATTTGTTTAATGTGGATGGAATGAAAAATAAATTCCCACCATCATGACTATTATTTTATTTTAGGATACCTTTATATGTTTTCAATTTTATTTTAAAAAATATATTTTCAAACTATTATATGTTTTAAAAAGTCATTTTAATGGAAGGTTTATTTTCCATTTGAAATTTTCTATGTGATGTTTCAAAATTATTTTCCATCTATGATAACATCCAATGATTTTACTTGTGAACTAATAAGGATATTACATGTGAATAAAATTATTATTCATTCACTGGATATATTATGATAAAAAAATATATGCATACCATTTATCTTCAAGGGTTATCCAATGATAAAAATATTATGAAACCCGATTATTTTCCAATTAGTTATATTTTGATCAAATAATGGAATGATAATGGAAACATTTACAATTACATAGGTTATTTTTTTATTGAAATATTTATGAACCCCATTTCATTTCAAGGGTTCCGATATGATGAATGTTTTATAATCTTAGGGGACATAGATATATGATTTTTCATTATATAATGGGGGTTAAATTATAACAAAGGATGTTGGTTATATTATAACTATGATAGTTGGGACCTATATTTCCCTCTAAATCATTGGGTAATGATTAATTTTATATGATCTCAATTTTTACATGGTAGGTTATTCTAATTGAAAAAGAGGTTATACAAGAGGTTACCCCAAGCCCAAACAAGGGTACATGGGTGGTTATCCCAGGTCTCATGCAGGTACATGGGTGTTTATCCCAATAATAACATGCTATGAATGTCTTCATGGGTGTACTTGACATATTATATTATATTTTTATGTTTATATCATAATTCATTGACTTAATCCATTATTATGATATCATATATATATATAATTTAAATTAATTATGATTTATTTCTATTAAAATTACAATCATCATACCATGACTTATGATATTTATAATTATTTTGTAGGGTTTGGTTTCATATATTATGCTTATGTTATCATAACCTTATGATAATTTTATGTTTACATATTTCCCTTGTTTACCATTACTAATTATATAAGGTCACCCTTTATTATGTTTTATTTCCCTAATATATGAATCAATGATTTTATATGGGTTGTGTTTATAAAGATTCTAAATTGGTAGATCATTATGTGGGAATTTGAATATATTTTACCAGATTAAGATATTTTTTTCCATTTTTCTAAAGACACTAAACAATTATGGTCCTTTTGTATGTGTTTTGGTAATGTATTGAATATTTATATAAAAATATTTGATATCTTTTTTTGAGAAGCCCAGGTCACTATATCCCTCATATCAATAATATTATTCCTTATATAAATATTATATATATTTATTACATTTTTTTGTAATACTATAAAATTTAGAGATAGAAAATGAATTACACAGTTCAAGGAGACGGTGGGATTATTATTTTCATGAATTTAGTTTCCATGTTCTCGATGGAATTAATGAATGGTATATAAATAATATATAACCTTTATAGATTAAATATGTTGTTATATATATCAAATATTTTCATTAAATATTTATTGTTTACCTTCTATTGCATTTCTTTGTGAGGCAGTTATTCTCCATACACATGAGTGACAATATCATATTATCATGAAATGGAATTTAAGACGATATATGTGATAAGACAATTATATATATGTAATTATATACTTAATATCATATAACTATAGTGACTCCTTCTTTATTTCCATTCATGAGAAGTGGTGATGGAAAATTAAATATATCTATTCAAGTGGTTGTTTTCTTTCAAATAGAAGATTGACTGTTTTGATTCCCATTTCATAGAATAATAGATGGATATAGGTTACTAAATTAACATGATAAATAAATAATTATATTTGAGATATAGGTATTATTGTATCATAATATTTGAAGAATATTTTAAGGAGGTGGATGAAGAAATTATACCAAAACACATGTTTAATTAATTTACCTCTTCTTTAGAGAACCTACTTGGTTTATCATTAAATCCTACATAAGAAGGTTTCATAATAAATATATGGAATCTATGATGTATGAGGGATGTAAGGATGTTATTTTGTAAGGTCTTGGATAAACAAAATGGTTTTTTAGTGTGATGTCGATAGGCTAGGGGTTCACTTCAATAAGTGTGGGAGATGACACACTTGGAATTTTGGAAATTAAAAAGTCATACCCATGTTTAAAACATGAGAAAAAGGATAATAAATCTAATATTAACAATCCTTAGATGATGAAAGGTCTAAATATGGATAAAAAGTGGGTGATGTATAAGTTTTTAAGTAATTTTAACTGTTATTGTTTTATTTTAACACAAGGTATTCCCATTTTAAACTAAACCACAATAATTAATCTTTACTTATTTTTCAATTATTTTTAACAAAAAAAATAATTTCATATTATTATATAAATCAAATTTTTATTATTATAAATATTATATAAATTTTTATAATTTTAATTCACAAAATTTGTAAAATTTAGTTATAATTTAACCATCATTCACCAGGGAAAGTTGTTTTCCAAAGAGAAATTTTCATAAGTATAGAAATTTTAAACATCAAAAATTGAACATAAATATGATTAAAATGAACTAAAATGGATTATTCATAAACAATTACATTTATTTTACATTTAAAAATTTATACAATATTATACATTTTAAATACTTCAAATTAAAATTATTATGTAAAGGAAAATTAACATTTTTAACTATTTATAAAAAATTATTCATTTATGAAAATTACCAAAAAATCACCCAATGATAAATTTGAAAAATTAATTAAAAAATGTAATATTTTAAAATAAATTTCCTAAAGGTGTAAATAATTTATTTCATTATTTATACACAAAATTTAATTCAAATTATTTTTAGGAAAAATAATTTTCATTGCATATAATGATTTTTATAAGAAACAAGTACTTATTTGTAATTTTTTTATTTTTATAAAACATTTATAATTGATTTCAAAAATAGAGTTATTATTATTCAAACTTCCAAATCTAAAATCTGGGATAATATATATATATTTAAATAAAAATATTAATAATAAATCAAGGTTTATTAAAACTCGATGTTTCATGTAACACAAGATATCAATGAAATTAAATTTATATGAAAAACAATTCATAATAACATGGGGTGTTGCATGTCATGGAATAAATATTAATATTTAATAATTATTTAAACATTAGAAAATATAATAAAATGAACCAGGAGAGGATAACTTTGCGATAGGTCATAGGTTTGGGGAATATACATAATCACATAAAATCATTTTCTTAGTGAAGGCTCACTTCCAAGATTATCATAGTGGATTGTGTTCACACCACATTCATGTCCTTAGTATCTCAAGAGATATCCATATTTACCAAATAAATTATAGGGCTATATAATTTAAATCATCCCCCTGAAATAATGAAAAACATACAAATTGGTCCCAAAATATCCTATATCATTCATCAAATATTATAATTGTGGAAATGAAATCTCTTTCAAAAGAATTGGAAAATTTCATAACCACATAACCCATAGAAAATAAATCGGTTTCATTAACATCTCATCATCCTAATCATTAACTATTTAAAGAAATAATAATGGTATTACTATAAAACCATATCATTATTAATTAATAACTAACATAATAGGATGTTATCATAGATTAAAATTGATTTATAACATCTCCGGGAAATTTCATGAGGAAAATACCCATTTGAAACTGAAATCACTTATTTGAATTATTAAAAATTAAAAAAAATATTATAAAAAAATTTTCTTTTAAAATCACCTTGTAAACATATAATATAGTCTTAAAATAATTTATTAGTTATTATAATGGGAAATTCCATTGGTGAATTCTATATTAAAATACATATTCCTTTCATATTGTTACAAAAAAGTTAAAATTACCTCGTTAAAAAATGAATAGAATATTATTAATTAATGATTTTTAATTATGTAAACAATTTATATAAATTACATTAAAAAATAATTGGATCATATTAAATGTATTCCTGAAAATATTTTTAGAAAACATCGACATGGAAGATAATATATTTTCGACCAAATATAGAAATATATTCTGATTTCCTTAAAAAAGATTTATTCAAGATCTTGATTATATAAATAGTGGGAAATGAAAATAAAAAATGTAATCTCTAAAAATTTATATAGGATAAGAAATTTTTTGGTATTATTTAGAGGCATATCATGAAATTCCATCTTTGGAAACATAATCATTAACGATCCCCGAAAACAATGAGATTATAATATAAAAACATTTACAAATTTGTTATATCTTATTCCGAACGAAATTAAAGAGATTAAAATAGATGGGTTTAAAATCCCAATATTATTCATGAGGATTATAACAAAATACAATCTTGAGTAGTATATACACAACACAAAAAGAAAAAAGTGTTGAATATAACACATGTTTCATTTTAATAAATGTGAGAAGAAAATACATTAGATTGAAATTAACTTTTTCTCGAAACTACTATCTCTACTTTTATAATAAATTTAAATTTATTATAATTAATTCAGAAAATTATTTAAAAACATATAATATATTCTATGATATAATTATAATATTTCAACACCCAATTATTATGAACTCATCAAAATTGATGTTCCCATGTGTTTAGTGTTTCATTTTTTTTGTAAATTTCAGTTAGTCAGTTATTCTCTTTCTATGTTGATCAGGGATACATAATCTATCAAATGGTAATAATCATATGAATATCATATAAATGAAATATATATATATACATATATATATATATATATTTAGATTCTCAAATAAAGGATAAATATTGAAATATCAATTAAATCATTCATGGAGAAGTTATGTCGCACGTATGCAAGAACAGTCTTTCCACATTTCATCATATGTAAGGAATGATAGGTAAATTATAATTGATCTTTTAAGAATAATTATTATATAATATATATATATTATATTATATTCATGAAATATATTATTATTACAATCTATGTAAAGTGAAAATTAAAAAAAAAAATCCCATCGCATTGTGGTGGTGGTTGCCACATACACACACACAAGAGAAATATAATTATTTTCCTTTCAACTGGAAGGTATGAATTGAGATACAAAATTATAATATTAGAAGACTAATTATATTATGAAAATGAAGTTGAATAACTGGTAGTTTCATAATCCGAATAAAATTTAAATATTATTAAGATACTTATGATATTATTTTATTATGAATACCATATATTTAGAGGATATAGAAGATGAAATAAACTGAAAGTGGTTATGTTGGGTGATTACCACTTCTCTGATAATAATCCAATAGTTACAATGTTAAATACCCTATGAATGGTCTAATAAAAAGAAATAAACAACTACTTCATAGGTAGGAAAATTTTGAATATAATTCCTAAGGTTTTATTCAAACAAGATGGATCATGTTTGTGTAAATATAATTGGGAAGGGGATTCCTTTTGTATGAGAGGGAAATGTAGAACTTTGAAATATCTTAAATATTAAAATAAAAGTGTTGTCATTATCTTATATAATGCCTATAAATATATATGAAGTCATGGAAAAAGATAATATTGTATCATTGTCATCATAAAATGAAGTTTATACAAGTTATTAGGTAACTATAATCATTTTATATTGTTTAAACCCCTCCATTATCCAATTTTATCATTAACTACATTAATATCCATTTCAAATTTTAATAGTCATTAGTTTACATATAAAGAAACAATTAGTTCATAAATGGAAAAGTGATAAAATAATACACTGTTTTTCATCATACAAGTCCTCTATAATAAGAATAAATATTTTTTAAAAAATTTAATAAGTCATTATTTTTATAAAATATTATTAATTTCATTTTTGACACTATTCACTAAATTAGACTTTTAAAACAACATGGCAATAATGAAATCAGAATATAAACCATTAAAAATTATAAATATGATAAATTATCTATTAAATTATTAAAACACTATAAACTACATAAAAATATTACACATATTGTTTTAAAAATATTTGTATTAATTTTTATACTTCATGTACAAGAATCGTATCATCATTAAGTAAAAATTTAAGGTAATTATTACATCCAAAAATTAACAATGAAAAACATAGGACAAAAACAATCATATTTCATATAAAAATTTACTGCTAAAGAGAATTTTTTTTATCTCTATCCCAAAATGTTATATATATTATAATAAATAATGTGTCATTTTTTACATAACATTCTACATAAATATTATAAAGGTTAAACCAAATTTCAATTCGGAAACGATCATTAATTTTATTTTTAGTTAAATATAGATGAAATAATTACATTTAATGAAATAATGTAAATATTTATAAGAAATATTAAGCATTATCACATTAGTTTAACAATAATAATCTAATTTTACTTTCAACATGGTAACAAAAATTTTCTACGACCATTATTCATATTGATCAAAAATAAAATGAAAAATTTAACATTTTTTAAAATTGTGATTCTAAATATGGAATCCATTTTCATGATTTATTTTCTTTTTTTGGGATGTTTTAATTTTAAAATTAACCCACAAAACATGATGAAAATATTTAATAATTTTTTTTCATTTCTAAACAATAATTGTTTTCCATGAAAATAAAAAATAAAATTCATTTTAATGATCTTTTTTGGATTATTAAAAATATTAGTGAAGTAATTTTTCATTTAATTTTTTTTAGATACAATTTTACTTTTAAAATTTTATAAATTAAAGGATTGTTTTTAATAATAAGCATTATTTTCATTTTTCATATGGAAGTCAGTCATTTCAATAAATTTCCAAAAATAAAACAGAAGATAATGTTGATAGGTAAATTAAAAAAATTAATTTTTTTTCCAAATAAATTTTCTAAATGTGAAAAAACTATTTATATTTTTCTCTCACAAAAAATAATAATGTTTCTAGAAAAAAATAATAAGATTATAAAGACACAAAAAAATAAATATTTGAGTATTAATAAGTTTAATTTATCTAAAAATTTTATACATAATTTTTAATATGTAGCTATTACTATTAACTCCACTAACTTAAGGACTATTTTATAATGTTTTACTATATTAATGTTCCTTTAAACAATGGGTGGTGAGTATCACAAGCTATCTAAAAAGTTTAATTAATTAAAAGATAAAAATATCATAGAATCTCAAGGTGTTCAATTATAACCTCGGTAAAATTAATTTTTCCATTAAAATTACATTACTATGATACAAAAAAATAAAATGTCACTACTTTATTATGTCCTCATGTACTTATGTTGGTTCATAGAATTTCATATTCCACTAGATAATTTCAAGATAACAAGTATTAATGTTCAATAGTACATTATATCTATGATACATGACTTAATATAGTATTTCATTATAATAAATACCATACTCCATCAGTATAACATTTGAATTTACTACATGTGAAGTATTAGGTATGTACTTCCTTAGTATAGTTATATGGAACACATCATATAGTTTAGAATGGTTTAGTTGAAGCACCAAGCAATATGGTGTCATCCCTCCTCGATCATGAATCTAGTACGGGCCTATATACATTTTATAATATTTTTTCATATATAGATATTATACCATTTTAGATGAATATTAATTATATAACATAATGATATATTACATAATCATATAGGTCTAGTGCATTTAGAATTTTGGACACATAAGAATCTTATTCACAAGTGAACTACATAATCTCACACTAAAATCATCATAATTAGATACCTTCATACACATTTCATACATAATTCATGTCATTATAAACTTGGGAAATGGATAATATTAAATGGTTAGCTTAGATGCTTAGAAATGGTAAACAAGGGAGATATCAACATGACATTCACTTAATGGTGTTATAATATGGTAATAAAAAATGATAACTAGAGATATTATTTTATAAATAATAATCTAGATTAATGGAATAAATATTGTATGCTCATAAGAAATGAATCATAAAAGAACCAACTAACAAAATCCATGATGTAATATCATTGGAATAAGACAAAGGTTTGTTGCATGAACAGAAGCATAGAAAATCATTTCCTTAGTTTTTATGCATCATTTAAAAATTTATTTTAGTGGAATTAATTCACTCCCAAAACCCTCATAGTATTCATGGTCCAATATCAAGACTATCATTGTGGACAATGTCTCCTTACTCAATTGTGATAAATCTCCAATCCAACCCCCTTTATATCATCAGATATCCATTATCACCCAGTTCGTTGAAGGACTATAAAATTCTAGTACCATCCATAAAAAATGAAAATAATACAAAAGTGTGACAAAATATCATAATACATTTATCATATTATAACCCATGTGAAATAAACTTGGTTAGTAATAAAATTTTTCAGTTTTTCATAGTATAACCCATATAAAAGGAATGGGTTTCATAATTTTTGTTATCATAATCATAAAATATATATGAAAAATTAATGATGATATAGTTAGTTCATATACCCTATAAATATTGTTAAATTTAAAATTATTCCATCTTAGATAGAAAATACTTTTAAAAGTTCACTTGGAACATTTATTGAGGAAAATAAATTTTTTAATTTGAAATATATAATTTGATATGAAAAATTTTACTATTATTGAAGGAAAATTTTTATACTAAAATAAAATTGATATCATTAACAAAATATTTTAAAAGATTGGTTTGTATAAAGGTGAGAATAATCATTCATATCGTAAAATTTAAAAAATGGTTTTATTTAGATTTTCTAATGAAAATTTAAAAATGAATCATCTGGAAAATGTCAAGAAGATTATTTTTAATTCATTATATGAATAGTAACAAATGGTAAAAATTATTTTATACCATAATTTAAAAATAATAAAAACATTAATTCAAACATTTTTAAAAACATGACCATAGAAGTGAAATGATTTTTGATCGAAGAGAGGAAAAATGTTAGTTTTGTTTAAGAAATTCAATGGGACACTGGTGTACATAAAGAGAGGAAACAAAATAAAAACTTTTAATTTATTTAAATAATTAGATAACAATAAATTTATTTAGTTATATGAGATATATATTAGATTATTTCATCATTAAAAACTTAATTATGAACAATCTCGATAAACAATGAGAATGTAACGTAAAACACATAACAATTTAGAAAATCTTGAATTGTAATACCAATGATAAAAATGACCTAAAATATATATTTATATCCCTTAATATTTTTAATAATAATCAAAAAATATTTCATGTTAATTATATGAAAAATAAAAATGAAACATGTTGTGAATATGGAACGTGTCCTATGAAAATAAAAGTGAGATGGAAATCCTTTAACTCAATTCTCGACATCCATTGTATGCATTAGAAATTATATATAATAAATTCTGTTTTATTATAAATCAATTCGTGAAACATAATCATATTTATATCACCATATATTATTTATATATAACATTTTATAACTTATCTGTAAAAAATTCCTTTTTAATTTCATTATTTTGTCTAATAACTACACTGTTTATCATGTATATTTTGGTAAAATAGTTTTGATCTTTTAAATTGATTATATTTATTCATAAAAAATATATTTAAACATGATTTAAATTTTATATACTAATTATATAACTATATATATTCATCCATAAAACATGTAGATAAAAAATAAATTACACCATTCATGGAAACTGTATGCAAATATTCTCCTGAACACTACATCAATTTGATTGAGTGATGAAATAAATTAAATGAAAATAAAAAATTAAATTAAAAGTGTAATTTTTGAATATTTATTTAATATAAACGTATCACCATACATTTTATAATGACAAGAATATCATATCACATCGCTTCATAGAGGAAGTAGTCAACACATATTCACAAGTGGTGATTTCTCTTTCAAACTGATTGGAAGGTAAAAAGGTCTAAGTGATATTATTGTCAATGAAGTATAATTATTTCTTAAATATTATAAATATACATAATATAAATCATAATATCCAGATATGAGAGGAGATGATGGAAAATTAATTAAAACATTTTCTGATGTGGTAGTTCACCGTACACATGAGTAATGGTTACATTTTACATTTGATGGAGGATGAGATAGATATAAGCTATATTGTTAGAATAATAAAATTTTATAATATTTGATATTTTTTTTATTTTTTCATATTTTTAGAATATTTTAATGATATGTTATATGAAATAAAATGACAACACACGGTTGAGAAATATACCTCATTTTCAGAGAACTTTTCTAGGATTATACCTAAAGCCTTTATTGGATGGCTTTGTGATAAAAAAAAGTGAATATAGGTAGTAAGGCTGGATTTATGGGAGGGATTTGTGTTATGTATATCGGAAACAATAATTTACAAATATTGTGGAGAGTATAGAATAACTGGTTTTCTTCTATAAGTATGGGAGGGAACCAAAATTTAAATTTCATAAAAGAATCCAAATTGATATTGTCATCCCCAATGAAAATTCATCAAAATAGTTATATATTCAACATTGGATTATGATTATGTCAAAATATTTTAATATAATATAATCTGGATGAGTTTAATTAGAAAAAAATAAACATATATTTTGTTTAGACCCTCCACCCCCTCGCGAACCAATGTTAACCCCAAATGAAGTAATGAATTTTTAAATTTTTTCAATTCATTATGCAGAGACATTAAGATGGATTTTCTACCAATTGTTAATTTTTTTATAATTCTGGAATCAATTTCAACAAATTCAATTCAAAAATTTGGATCATTTTTAATTAAAATTAAACCGACAGACTTAATGAATAATGGTTTTCCAATGTAAAAGTTTTCATAAGTATAAGACGTTTTTATGTGAATCTTAAACATAAAATTCTTCAAAATGAAATATGTTGGACTAATAATAATATTATTTCAATAATGATACTTATAATAGATTTTAAAATTTTTTATAATTAATTAAAGGAAAAGGTAGTTCTTAATAAAATTTAGTATTTTCAATTATTGATTGAAAACACAATCTTTTCAGAAAATAATCAAAAACTCACACTATAATAATTTTGAAATTTTGATTTAGAAAATTATGTTCATTTTTTCAAATATATTATTTTTATATTTGATAAATTAATTTAAAAATAAATTTTTAAAGGGAAAAATAAACATTTTTTTAAAGATATTGTTTTAAGCATAAAATTAGATTTATTATTCTCTAAATACATACCAAATATTAGATGAATGAAAAAAAGTTTTATTTATTATAATATATAAATTTATTTAAAATGATTCACCAATAGTGATTATTTTGTTTCTTTATATAAAAAAACTACGCACATAAAAATCATTTTTTCATAAAATATCTCTTTTATAGTCAAATGTTTTTTATTTTTATTTCTGATGAACTGAACAATTGAATTAATTTTATTCATATATAAACCAAATAATTTTCATAATTTTGTTAGCCCTATTCATACACACCAATTTAAATTCTATGATATTAAAATATAAAATATTATGTTTTGTTAAATCTTGGTGTTTCATGTAATGCATGCTATTTATGAAATTAAGTTTTTTTATAAAAATAGCTCATAAAATCAAAATTTGTCCCATGAAACCCCACTATAAAATGAATTTAACCATTCAAATACCATCAATAAATAAAATAAATAAGTACAATTCTACCTCATTGTGTCCTATAGTTCTCATGTTGCTTCCCTAAATTGGTTCTTTCACCACAAAAAATTGACCACGTGAGTGGTCTTGTTTTATATAACATTATATCTACGATCAACAATATTAATAGGTTGTTCCACATAAACGTGGCTCTATTCCAAGGGTATGACCTATGACATTAGAATATGTGAATGGTAAGATATTTACTTCCTTAGTTCAAATACGTTTAACATAGCATGTACTTTATAGTGGATCAATAATTGTTCCAAGGGATAAGCTGCTATCCATACTCGATAAAAAATACGGAGGTGTCCAACTTACCTAGCATCTATATTTCCACTCCTCCTAAATTTCCCAACCATATTTGATATAGGATTTTACATAAACAATATTTCACTACCTTTGAAATCTATATCTCGAAAATTATTTCTAGCTAAACATTACTATTGATTTTTTGTTTCTATTATTTTTTGTTGAATGAATCTAAACTTCTCTACAATTTCATTAGAATTATCAGGTCTCAATATATTTATTTATCGATAATTATTCAATAATGTTAGATTTTTACCATTTTTTCCATATAGAAACTTATAAGTATGCATATAAATGTTTCATTGAAAGATATTTTTGTTTGAAAACTCAACTCAAGGAAGGTGTTGATCCCAACCACCAATGAAAACCATGAAAAATATATTTTAATGTCATAAAGGATTTTAATTGTTCCCATATAATAACTATATTTGTATAAATGATACCCGATGCTGAATCCCAAATATATATCTTGTTCCTACTAAAGAATTTATCCAACATGTTAGTTAAAACACATTTACTAATTAGATATAATACAATGTGTCACTCCATGAAACCTTACAACTTCCATAAGGAATATACTATATATATTGTCATGAAAAGAATATTCTTAAATAGAATTGAAGTGTCCTGAAAAATTAAGGTTATCATCTAAAATTAAAATAATATTATGGCCTTTAAATGTTTTGGGGAGCGTGATAACATGACCCATAGTGTTGTTTTACCTGTTACTTTATTTAATGGGTAATGGCTGTAACATCCCCTTATAATTTCTCTTACCAACATTAACATGATGACGTACAATGAATTGAGATACATACTCATAAATAATTCTTATTATTTTGTCCATCCATAAATACTATTTTAAATATCTAAACATATTTATAATTCTAGGATAAATATAAAATGAATAACTACGAGTCTCATCCAAAAAAATAAATCGTTAAATAAAGTACGGATGGAACACATACATGCTTCATGAACCTTTTTATTTAATCATAATGAAGGATAAAATCTAGAGCATTTCTAAACATATTATGTATCTCAATATTTTCATTCTCTATCTCTTTAATCATCACTTGGATAGATGGGTGGACACTTATTTTAGAAAGATAATATTTCTCCCCTTACATAAATATTTTATGAAACTAATTTTTCAAATCCTTATATATTAGTTCATTTCTATTCATCTGCATAGGTAATCTATATGAATAATTTCAACTCAATACCTGGTATACCTTGTTCACTTTCTGAGTGACATAATTTATTAAGTAGTTAAAATATTTAATTAGCGCCAACAATATTGTCTACTATATGATTTAATCCCACAATGTAAATATATATTTTAAAATTTTATTATTATCATATATCTCTCACATATTGTAATAAATATAAATCCTCCATATCTTCTATGAATAAATCACATTAGGTTACACTAAATAATGAGTTGGTTATTGTTTCTCTTGTACATTCAATTTTCCTAAGGCGTAATAAATAAAACTTTTAGTATACATGAGAACACACACCAATACTATCTTTGATTTATCATTATTAATTATAAACAATTCTTCAATATAGGGAAACATTAGCACATATATACAGACTATCCTTCTCTTATGATACTTAAACTTTTCATCACATTCATTTCTCCAAAAGAACATGGATTTATTTTGAGTTAACACTATGAGTAGATTATATAGTTGTGATAAATTCCTTAACATATATCGATAAAATCCAAAAAAACCAAGAAAACATCCTAAATCAGTCATAATGGTTGTTCTTAGCCAATGTACCCAAAATGAAACCTTTTGTAGCCAAAATTTTCTAATTGGAAAACTTTCAATACAACATATCATTCCATTGGGACATCAACCTAACTATAGTGTAATCTACATGAATTTATTTTCAAATTGAAAATAAAAGAATATTATCTATAATGACTAAAAAAATAGTTCAAGGTAATCACTAATTACTATATTCATCAAAACCATGAATATAATAGGGGAATAAGTAAGAAAAAAATTTCATCACTATATATTGATAATTTAAATACCATGTACATACTATTAGGTATATAGTTATTTAAGAACCTCAAAAGGTGATATATAGAAAGATGTTTAATCATGGAAATGTTTTTCACTCCATTAAGTTTAAGGAACAAGTCATCAATATGTGATATATGATAATTTTTGTAGATTGTGATTTTTTAGTTCCTAAAAATATGTTAAGAGTTTCCTAACACAATTTATATTCTTAACACATGAACTAGTGTACCTAAGGTGAAAAACATGGTCCATCAAATAACTTTCCATGATTCTAATGAATTTTCATCCACAATTACCAAAACATAATAAAGGGAATTAAACAGAGAGTATTTGAAATAGTTTTGTCACTATATATGATTTATATTGAGAACTCAGCATAAAAATCAAGATAAATAATAATAAACATTTATAGAATAACACATAAAATCTATCTCATAATAGAAATATTATCCATTGTGAAATGATGCACACAAATATGAGATAAAACAACCCATTTTAATATTAAACAAGACCCTTAAATTGGATACAATTCCTATTTGATGCACAAACATATCTTCGAACTGATAGATGATCATATGTTTGATAGGAATATAAAAAAAATACTTCCCTTTATATTGTATTTATATTGGATTTATGAAGAGAAATATATTTTATTCCTAAGATAATATAAAATTAAAAATGTTTGAGAATAATAAAACTTGTAAGAAGATCATTCCCAAAAAATTCTACAGAAGAAGAATAATAGTCATGAGATGCAATCATAATTTCATTATGTTCCTTCAGTAATAATTCAATATATAATCATTGAAGACATGAATTATCATCCCAATATAATTTTACTCATATTTGGGAATATATATATGTATTATAATATAATATTCTTAAATAATTTTGTGTAATTTTAACCACCTTAACTTCATTATTTTGTCTTCAATCCCTTTCTAATACGAATTTTTTTATCATGACCGATATATTTTTTATGAAAGTGATCAATCATGAAAATTATTTCGTAGGATTTATAAATCATAAATCATTTTTTTAATATGTGAAAAAAATTTCTTAACAAATTATATTAATGATCATTATATATTTAAATTTTTAGTGATCGTTTTTAAAGTGTTTTTGAACTTCAAAAACAAATACATTGAGAGTATCAAACATTATGCACAAAAATGACTTTGTTTGTCAACCAGGTGATGATTATTTCAAAGCCACGTGAACCATTTTTTATGTTATTACCCCTATATAAAGTTTTTTTATAGAAACATACACCTATATCACTAAGACTATGATTTACTTTTTGGGAAACATGTATCTATATTCATCACCAAAATTCATTTACCATTTCAAATTCATTTACATATCCCAAAGGTTATCAGTAATCATTTATTATCATAATTTCTTGCGTATTAACTAATCCTTTCTCTAATTCCATGTATAGTGGTCCCAAAATTTCATACATTTATATTAAATTTTTTTATATGAATATTCATTACATAACATAATTATCCACAATGGAATAATACCAGTCTAATTCTTTTTGAAACTTTTACTCATACCAATTTTTCTCATTATTGAACTAAATAATCCCCCATATACATCTTCATAACTTTATATATCATTATATATATCATATATAATGAGAATCATAATAACCAGAGGGATGATAATATAATAAAGGGTGATCTCATATTCTCATTAAGAGTAAACAATGGAGATATCAACATGACTTGAGAAGTAGTGTATGAGAACAAGAGAATATAATTTTATAACCACACCATAAATATCATATATTATAAAAATGATTCATTACATAAATATTTTAAATTCAAAATACATGAATCATATTAGAATCTATGAATATAAGCCTTGAGAGTATAATATTTTCATATGACCTAAGCTTGTGGCATACACATAAGCATAGAAAATAATTTCTATAGTAGTCATGTATTATTTATAATACCATCATAGTTAAATTGGTTCACTCCCAAATAGATAATAATAGTCAAGGTTCACTCCCAAGACCATCATAGTGGACAAAGACCCTTATTTAACTAGGTTCATATCACATTTTAGTATTATTTTTCACATGATATATCCATATGCTGCCAATGCATTGGAGTGAAATATAATCATAGGCCTACCCATTACATAGTTAAAATCACATATAGTTTATCTATAGTATAATAGAACATTTTTTATATTATAACTCATGAGAATGAAATGGGTTTAATAATATTTTCATCAAATAATCATAGTATAACTCATACATAATTAATAAGTTTCATAAATATATTTTCATTATAATCATAGTCCATCCATAGAAATAACAATGATGGTATCACTACATTATATCCTTTGTAAATATTAGTAAATGACAATGGATTACATTTTATATGGAAAATGATTTAAATATCGCATGTAACGTTTTATTTGGAAAATAATATGTTAAACTTTGAAATCAATTATTTAAAATATTAAATTTTTTTCATGTATTCAAGAAAATATGTTCTCTTAAAATAAACCTGGAAACATATATTTTACAAATTAAATAATTGGGTAGTGATGACCTAGGGAAACACCCTTCATGTTATACAATTTAAAAAATATATTCCATTCATATTTCTAGTAAAAATTATGAAGTACCAAATTAAAAAATGACATGAATATACCTTTTTAAAAAATTTATAAATGTAAAACAAGGGTAAAATTTACAATAAATAATAATTGTATATTTATGTAAACATTATTTAATTCCAATTTATAAAAATTGTCCATGGATGTGAAATTACTTTCAAGTAAAGAGAGAAATAAAGTTAGATTTCTATGAGAATATTCATTTGGATTCCTTAGAAAAAAGAAAAAAGGAATGAAGAATAAGTAATTTATATAAATAATAATATTATATTTAAATTAATTATTTTATTGATATTAATAATATAAAATCACATCATCAAAAACTCAATCATAAATAATCCTGGTAAATAAGGATATTATAATGTAAAACCCTTACTATATTAGTAAATTTTATATTATAAGCCCCATGAAATAAAAAACCATAGATAGTTATGTATATACCATAATCATTATAATTATAGTCATAATATACATTCATGGGAAGTATATACACATCACAAAATAAATAGGTGGTGAATATGGTATGTGCCTCACATAAATTAATGTGAGATGAAAGTCCATTACCTCATGTATTGACTTCCATCATATATTGTTAAACCCTCTATATAATTAATATAATTTGTTTATAAAAATATTACAAAAGAATAATCATTTATATCATATTATATATGATATACTTTTAATCTTTTAACATATATTTGAAAACAATTCTTTGTTAAAATAATTATTTTGGGTAATAACTACTTGGTTTTTCATATATGTTTTTGGTTTAGTAGTTTTGATCCTAATAATTTAGTTATGGTTACATAATCTATATAATTTTAATTAGTATGTAAATATAATATATGTTCATTATGTACATATTTATAATCATCAAGAGAATTTAGATCTAGAAAAATGTATTAAACCATTCATGGAGACGGTAGACCATACATACAGATTAATTTTGATTTCATTTTCTCTACCGACGGAATAAAGGAAATGTAAATATTAATTTAAAAGTAAAAAAATAATATTTTTATAATATATATCATATATATTCATTAAATTTATAATTATTAGTATCCATTTAGAAATAAAATGAAAAAAATATCAGATCGCTTTGTGGATGCAGTAGTCCATACATATGAACGTGGAATGTTATAAATTTACAAATTATTTCAACGATAGAAGGTAGATAAAATAATATACTTTTACGGAGTATAATTATGTAATAAATATAATTCATATAAATTAATCCCATTACTATATCATGTTATGAGAGATGATGAGGGAGAATGGAATACATCGATTCGCGAGGTGTTAGTTTGTCTAACAAATCATCGACAATTTTGAATCCCATTTCACTGAGGAGGTTAGTTGTGAGGGATGTGTGTATGGGATTTTAGGAAGTATTATTGGAACAGAAATTATATTGATATGTGAATAGGATAGTAGAAGTGGAGTCCTTTTATAAATCGGTGAGGGAACCCACAAGGAAATTTAAAAAAAGAATCCAAAATGATAAAGTCATTACCAAGAAATATTCATCCTAAAGGAAATATACTCTAATGTGGGATATAAAAATTTTGATATATTCACATACAATAGAATTCTGAATATTTTATGTTTAAATTATTTTAACATCATTACACGAGAGTTGTAAAACTCATTTACTGGTCCAATTCACATCATGGCATATAACATGCATGTCCATTCACTAGTGGCTACCAGTTAGTTGCGAGGTTCTAAAGAGGAAAAATTTAGAGACTATACCCAATGAATCAGTACTACATATATTTGAGGCTGAGTAAATTAAATGAGGTGGTAGATTATATTTTTTCTCAATCAAGAATAAATAAAAAACATTGAAATTGCCAATAAAAAAACATGTATTGACATTATAATTTTAATAGAAGTATTAAAAAATAGGTAATAAATAAAATCAAGAAATACTATGAAAAAAATTTAAAAGACCTAACTCTAGTAGGTAGTATGTGTTAATGCTCAGATCCCATCCCCTTTCAATATATTATACTATTGAAAAGAAACAAATAATAAGAATTAACCAAAGCCCTAACCTGTAGTTAGGGGATATTTCCAGGTACGAAATGGAAGACCTAAAAGGTAATGAGTAAAACATAGTAATCCACCACCAATGGTGTATAATTAAACTCTTTTATATGAATATAAACAAATGTATTGTGTTGTTATATCTAACATAATATTTTATGTAAATAAAAACCTTGTTGTGCTCATGATCATTATAGGACACCTAACCAGTTCTAACCATATCAATCCAATATCATTGCCTCTAAACATAATTGATTTAATGACAATAAAAAGAATATGTATATAGGCCCAACTATCCTTATGTTACACTAGATAGTGGGACCCAAAGTGAACCCAATCGTCTATATATAATGATGATCATACAAGGTTCTATCAGTTTTTATGATATTAATGATTTTGAAAAATAATAATATAATACCATTTTAAATATGATCATATCCAAGTAATTTAGTTTTATTAATCCATGTATGGGTGAAGGATTTTAATAATGTCATTTTAGCTTACAAACATATCCATGGAATTTCAAATTTGGAATCTATGTATCATTAAATGTTTGTAATACATGCATTTATCTTATCGGCATGTTCAAGTACATTTTGATCAAGAAGACATGTGTCTATTAAATAATTAAATAATATCCCTTAAAAAATGAACCTAGACAATCCATTTCATATTAGGAAACAATTTATATATCATGTTGTATGAAATATCATTTCATATATGAACTCATCCAAAGAATTCTTGGTTGGGAATCTAGTTATCATTGAAGGTGAAATATAATCTGTTTGAAAATTTCATATATTAAATAATAATATTAAATGGTAATAACTATGTTTGTTTATAATTAATGGAAAATTAGAATAATCATAATTCAATTCACCTCTCCATTTACAATTTACTTAAATCAGTGAACTCACTTACGAGTGATATAAAGGGAATGTATGTAGAACTTATGTTTACAATTTATCTTAATTATTAATTGATAAAATAAATAGGGCCATAGGATTGAATTAATTAGTTATATATTCACTTAAATCATCAATACATCATTATAATGTGATAGTGAGGATGATCTCAAATAGTAATACAATGGTAACTGGAATATAATCCGTATAATTCAATCAATTCAACTCATCATTTCTAACAAATGACTAAAATGTAAATAGTGGGTCTAGGTGTACTTGCTTTCCCCCACCCCAATTTTTTTATTCATTTAGCTCTATCATTATGTAATTTAATATAGTAACTCAACCTTTATAAGTATTGCTTTTAATATAAGGTTAATTAATATTCAAATTTCATCGAACTGACCTTAAGTGGTGGATTGGGTATTGGTTGCAAACCTGAAACCCTTAAAAGGGGACTATGGGGCATCAAAGTTATGATCTATGAATCTTATTTAAGAAATTTCACTTTTTTGGTGGAGCATGCTAAATATTTGATCTGCGTCACCACAACACAGCTCTATAAATTGCATGAATTTAATGGAAAATTAATATATCGCCTACCTTACAGGTATGAATATTAATGTGTCCATTATTTCCATTTGATTTATGCTAAAAAATCAAAATAATATAAATAAATATAATTATTAAAAATAGGCTATATGAGATCACATGTAAGTAACATCCAATATGGTAAAAATACAATGAAAGGATCTAGAAAGAATCATAGAGTTACTATTGGATATCCTACACAAAAAATGGTGGTCAAATATTATGTCCTATGAAGAGAACCATAAAATACTATAGATATATGATAAAAGATATCAATTAGTTGATCCACATAGTATTAATAAACCTTGTCCCATAACCAAACATGGCACATGGTCGACCTGCATGATTAGTACTAACTATGCACCAATTGTGTGTCTAAGGCTATCCCTCCTCGAATATATCTTTCAAAGAGTAATGATTTTGAAAAACATCAGGCCTCTTAGACACCAATTTGGAATCTTACTCCACTAAAAGGTTTCATTTTGATGTTAACATACATTCAATCATCCACTCCAAATCTTGGTTTATAAATTTTCTACACCGCCAAAATGAAAATTCAATTTCCTTTGGATTTTCATCTCAATGTGAAGAATGAGAGGTTTAAACATCCTCACCATAGGACTTATCATCCCTGAGTATCCCTGGTGGACACTTGAAACAAGCACCAACCTACTTAAGTTAGTAATTCTCACTCCAATAGTTTCATTATATTTATGAATTTTAAAATTTATTCCAATATATACATTAATCACATGGAATAGAAATAGAAAAAACATGATACAATTCTAAAAACGATCAATTAATGATGTAATACTGAGAATACACGAGTCCTCCAAACCTGAGACCTGATCTACTATCACCTATTCCACAAATCGTCTTATGTTACTCCCCATATTATGTTCATACATTCAATAGAAAATTCCAAGACATGGACATTAAAAAGTTGTAATTTCTACTAAATGAAATCCTTATCATATTAATTATACTCGTATAATATTTCCTATCTCTCTATATCTGATAAAAATAAAATAAATTTATCCAACTCAATTATTTTATTAAAATGTTCGAACTCCAATCAACCAAACTTAACATATTGGTGCCTAATTTTCATAGGAAGGCCTTCAAAAAACATTATACTACACCCATTCCAAACCATGATGTGATGTATGCAGTTCCTACCCATCCTCATTAAACCCATTAAGAGAATGTAAATTGATCTACATCAGACTATATATTTTTGATAATTCCCATCATAAAAAACTACGGCATCCAAAACATCATCGAGTTTATTATAATTCTAGGTATTTTGAGATCTGATATATCTTTCTCATCAAATCCCACAATCGGATTCTAGTGGATTATTTATCCAAAAAAGTCATTTTTTACAACTGGAAAAGGAAACTACACCCATGGTTTTGAACTAAGCGAATTTCCCCCAAAACCATGGGTATTGGTTATACCCACAATTTTGGGAACCTTGGAGACTTTATTCATCGTTATAGCTCTAATATATACCAGCATTTTAAAAATTATATACCCACGGTTTAAAAACAATTAGGATAGGTCTCTTCCATCATGTCATTAACCCTATACCCATAGTTTCAAATCAATGTGTATAAGTTTTAAAAAATCACTGGTGATGGGTTTCAATCCCTGGACTGCCTGTATATAATTATCATGCCTAACCACTACACCATATTATCCATTAGGTATATATATGTATATATATATATAACTAAACCATGATTATAGATGGATATCCATGGTAATAGGATTTCCCTTGAATTTTTTTCCCATGAAAATATGTTATCCTCATCTTAATACGATAAAGTTATACCATCGGTATTGGAAAACTGTGGGTATTGGTATTCAGAAAACCCTATGCCAAAAGATTTTGATAATCCATGGGTATATGATACAATTTGAAACATATAACCATTATTTTCCTAAAACATGTGTATCGGTTCCCATCCAATCCCTCTACCCACAGTTTTAGAAAAACCATGGGTATAGGGTTATTTTTTAGTAGATTGTTTTGCCTTTTCACAATAACAATAACAATACAAGCTTGATCCAAAACCATTTGACTGTTATACTCTAACCATCCACTACACCAAACTATAATTCCAGGGTAACCTCAGAATCAAACTACTGGATTCTGAGGATCTCATCCAATGAAATATGTACGCTGGAATATTTCATGTCATATGTGGGTAGATACCGAGGATGAACACACCTCCAATTCATTGATAGATACCAAATGTGTTATATCACATATTTGTGGATTCAAAGAACATCCTAGTGTCCATGATACCATCCAACACATTCATACTCAGTAATCCAAATGTAACTAAGTAAATCAATGACAATGAAGAGATCCTAGTGGATGAAAATAATCATGAGTTAAATTACCAATACTTTTCCAAGTATTCATTGATACCTTTCCCAAAATTTACTATGTAATCCATCCTAACATGGTCTCATTGTCCAATGATATTGAAGATCCAAATGATGATCTAATATCATATCGTACGCTATCATAACACTTCCCCACATGACGGTTAAAAATCTATGACCAACAACCCACTCCACTACTTAGGATCATCCACATCATAACATCAATTAATCTATTTGTAATCACCATAACCCATGATACATTCATCATTGGTCTTAACAATTGAGATGGATAAGAATCTTCTCAATAATAAGAGACAATTTAAAACTCACCTATCATATGTTCCCCATTTCTGAGAATAGTTACCATGATATTCATTCAATGTAATATTCAAAATTAGGGTACCCTCCCACACATATAAAAAGGTGTTCTCTCATATTATGGCTTACCTTAATTCGTTCATCAAGAGAAACTCCCAAAGAGTCCATCTAGTATGCCATAAATATATTGAGGTATGTTTATGTATATCAAACACACATTTAGTGTACTTGATATGATTCTAATATATGGATGATTATTTCCTCTAAAATATGATTACTATAATATCTCATCAATAGAATTGTATTTCATTCCCCGAACCACACTCACATCAAACAAGCATTACATTCCTTTAATAACCTAGGAAGCCACATATTTTTACCATGTGTGTCGTGGTTGAAACATGGTTGATCCACCTCATGACACATATTTTGATTCCAAAAAATCTATATTCATTGGGGAACTCATTATATTTATCCATGGATCCTTGTTTCCATGCCTAAAGACTCTAAATTTTGAAAATTACAATTCTTATCCCAAATCCATATGCTCAACGATATTCTTTATCATCTAGATATCACATTCAATTATAATGAATTAAATATTCTATACACCTAGGATTTACATATCATTACACTTGGTTCAATATATAACTTATTCCATATGAGTATACTATCAAAAATACTGATGTAATTGAGCTACAAGGAATTTTAGTTCTTAACACGCCAATAACTCCCACTAAAAGTCTATTTAAAATCATAAACCTACCATTGTCATGAATTATAGAATGTCCTTCCACATCACAACATCATTTTTAGAGATTTAAAATATCATTTTTTAAACAAATGTCATTTTGACAAGACACTAGAACTATCCATCCCATTAAAAATAATCTCAATACCCAATCACCATAGCTGCTTTACAAAAAATGTAGTCATCATTAGGGGTATATTAGAAAATATAAGACCCTTCGATTCACTATTAAGTATGAAATTGTACAATTTTTTTATCACATTTAGGAAATTCATAACATTGTTCCATCCTTTTACATATGTTCCCCCGATGAAACCAATAATTTATAACTTACATTGATATAATTCATAACTAATAGTCTATAGGTCTCCCACAAATCCTTTATGATTAGGTATCAAAATAGGACCACTAGGTATTCTCACATATACATAAGGACTCGCACTCTTGAAACATAACTTATTTATTGGATTCTATTCCACATCATCAAATATGCCTTTGAATTCCCTCCAAAGAGGTAAAACATGATGTAGGTAAGAATTATGTCCTCTTATAAGGGTCAAAACATGTCAGCAAGGATGTAATGGAATCACATACAAATAATTACCCTACTAAGACAGGATTATATTCACAAATCATTATAAGAAACTACTCCATAGTGGATCATGATATATATTCTTTATTTATAAGGATTTGAAACTCACTGGGTATCTGCATTCGGTAATACCCCATTGGGGATCACTTGTCAAAAAATAACCTCCTACTAGGGGTATATTTGAATTTTATAAGATTTTTTACCATACTCAAAATAGTCTGTGAATTGTACTAAACATGACTATGAAATTTGCTCAAACATATGACAATTTAAAAATACTTAGTGTGTTACCACAATAGGCTAATCCACCACTTATACATCAAGAAAAAACTCTAAAACAGTAGTCTCACCTAAAGGGTTATTAAGATCTACCACCCAACCTCTAGGTCCAACATAAACTAAGAAGTCCACCATGACCAATGGGCAATTTTCACATCCCCGTTTATGGTGACAACTAAATAAAAAAACAAATCTAACCTTTATATTAGGGTGTCAATATTTTATCACCACTAAAGGTTTTATTTAATCTAAATCATCAATTAAATTTTATTTAAAAAATTAAAAGTCTCAAATAACTGAAATGTCTTGTATGATTCATGGATACTCTCTATTTTGAAATTTATTTAACTAAAATTCATATAATTTTAGTACAATTATCACATAATTTCCTTTTAAACCATTTCATTTTTTCCATAAATTCTAAAAACTAGATTATTTGATTAAAATGTTAGTTAAATTCTATTGAATAAAAAACACATTCAGTTGTAAATTTAATTTAAATTAACTAAAAAATCTTATTAGCGATGATAAAAACTAATAAGATAGTATTATAAAGCCTCCCGTAACTGGTTTAGTAAGATTATATACATTTATAAGTAATACTTTATTGGTGGAGAATTATGTATAGAATAACCATCCCAATTTATCATAAGTATACCCCCACTTGGTAAAGTACTAAATGAAAAATTAAATAATGGTGGACTATATGGGTTCAATCATATGAACCTCATTTCAGTTTTAATGGTAGTCATTCCAAATATGTGGATTCAAAACTCTATAAATTAATATTGGAATTCCATTTTAGTTATATCATTTTATAGTCAAGTCATCCAAGATTTAACACACCCTCGACATGGTTACCATACAGCAAAAAGATTCTTAAAATCACCATAATGTTTAGAGTGAATCATAAAGGACATAGTTATTATAGTAACTATTACCTGTTATAAAGATAAATTTCATTAAAAGTTTCAATTGGAACCTCAGTGAAATAATAACTCTTCAATTCATAAGTAAAATTTATCAAACATTATATTTATGAAATAGTTCATTTATATGAGTCTCTATTTCTATGTTTCAAATTCATATCTTCCAAAAGTTACAATTTTTAGTTCATTTAACAAGAACCAAACATTCATAATGTCTTAATTACATGTATTTAAATTTATCTTTTAAAAGAGGATTGGAAACCATATAAATTACAACATGAATTTATTTTATTAAATTCACTAATGTACCAACTCATATAATAAGTGCTACATAGATCAAACATATCATAATTTGTTATTTAAGACGTAACTATCAAGATAGGTGGTGAAACAACATTTTGGTAGACATAAATAGTTTAATTAACCAATTATTTTTCACAGTCACCGTACATAATAATTAGTGATGTTAACAATATAGAAATAAAAAAACATCCAATATGTATAAGGAAATGATCATAATAAAATAAAAATTACAAAGAATATGTACTGAATGTAAATATATATGTTCCAAAAATGATGCATGACTCGAAACCTACATGAAAAATCTATCCAAGGGTAAAAATTCTAAAATCATTGTCTTGTGGAAAATTAAACTAATTATGCAAGGTTAAATAATAATCAACTATAAAAATGAACATCATGAAAAATAGTTCTATCCCTTGGAACATTATCATTCCTTTATATTTGGGATTTATGTACTCAAAAACATTATATTTGCCATGTTTCAATACATTCTTAGTATTATATATACCAAACCAAAACAGCATGACAAAGAAAAAAATCACAGATAACACTTTTAATATCATTAACTAGTATCCAAAAATCTGGTTCCCCATTCCTCCTTTCCACATTGCCTCGAGTTTGTCTCCCCACAAGCCAGAGGCTAATAACCAGAAGAGAGGGTCAAAAGGTGGTACAATGGGGTGAATATAACCTCTATATTAGTAACAAATACAACATATGTTCTATAAACTAAATAAATCATAAGATAATAATAATAGTCATCTTGAAAAAAATAAACAACATAGATGTTTCTAGTAATCCAACAGTGAATGACCATACCATGTCATAAATTGAATAGTAAATAAACAGTTGGTAAGAAAAACTATAGGAAGAGAATACAAAAAATGAATTGATAAAAGACAAAACTCTAGTTGGAATCCTGAGTGCATTATCTATTTCCAGATCAATTTCATAGTGCCAATCCCTATTAAATAAACATAAAATCATCATGAACCTAATTACAAATATAATGTTAGTGGATCTAACCATGTTCCAAATGGTGGTCCGAATAGGGTTTGAGTAAAACTCATAAGTTTAATGCCAATAATTTCTAATATAAAATTATTCAAGGAATATAAAATAATGATGTGTGTAGGTATATCAAAAGTATAACTGTATATAAACAAAAATCATGTTATGCTCAGGATGCTCATGGGACACAAAATCCACTTTACCTACTTTTTCATAAACTTGTAGTATTTAAACATAAGATATGTGAATTTGAAAAATGACCCATGGATATAACATGAGGTGTCCCCCTATAAAACTAGACATAGGGACCCAAATTAAACCACTGAATATGTATATATTAATGATCATGTGAGGTTCTATATGGATTGTGGTATTAATGATTTAAAAATTAATTATAAAATACTATAATGTTACCTAGGATCATATCTAAGTAATTTCATTTCTGAAATCCATATACCGCTCATAGATTTCAATAATTACAATTTACATATTATGTCAATCCAGACATTCCATATCAGGAATCCAAGTATCTTTCAATGAGTAACTTGGACCCTTTTAGCCTATGATAATGTCAATGGATTTTCATATATAGAATACAAGGGTATCTCCAAGAATAACATAATATCTATCAACTTATTAACCGATCAAAGGAATTCAATATCATGAATCTAGTTATTGTTCTAGGTTTATATATGATTATTTAACATATGAACCCAAACAGTTTATTCTATCTCAGAAATAAAAGTATCATTAACTGTCTAACATTACGAGTAAGTGCAATTCATTAAATAACTAAACATCCATCCTTGTAATATTAATGCGAGTTCCCAATTAAAGTACCATTTACAGTCATCTTAATTAAATTCCCCAGTCCATTGAAAATTTCATTCTATTAGTAAAATGAAATAAGAGTGAAATAAAATCATTTAAGTATACATTCCATTCCCAATTTATCATAATCCATTTAAAAATTACTAAGCGATATATGAAGATATTTACTATTTAATAATTTATTTAATTCATCTATCTATCATTATACTAAGATTGGAAAGCTAAATTCAAATAGGGAGACATGGCACTAAGAAATGTATTCAATTTCATTTAATCAATTAAACTTATCCATCAAGACATATTACTGAACAATAAGTAGAAGGTCAACATGTCTTTACATTCCCTCCAAAAAATTATTTATCCAGTTATGTTTCTCATTCTATTATTGAAAACACAAACAATCCCATTGGGTGTTTTGGTTTTAAAGAAATAGTAATGAATATTCATGTTTAATCAAACTAACCACAATTTGCTGTTCATGTTGGGTTCATCATCCTCCAACCATGTTAATGGGTCTCTGGGGTATAAAAACATGATCTAATCATTCAATCTAAGGCATTTCCCATTTTTATACAACATGTATAATATCTATCATGGAACACAATAAAGAAAATAAGAAATGATGATACTTTAATGGAAAGGTTACCGAAAACCAAACTTACACTTAAGAATCTCCAATAATATATAATAACCCATTTATTTATGCTTGAATGAGAAAAATAGATGATACAAAATAAACTTTAATAATATATTATATGAGATCGCAAGGAAATAGATTCCACTATGTAGGAAGAATAGATAAATGAAGACTAAGGAATCATAGACATATGTTTGGATAACCAATGTGATGAAACATTCCCAAATTAGACATTGTATGAAGGATATCTGTCAAATCCAATAGGAGGATGAGTAGAGGGATTGAGAAGATTCTTTGCATGGTGAAATGATAGATAAATAATTTGGAATTAAAAATTAATAAGAAAGGGGGAAATATAAATTTCACCCATTTTTAATAGGGATTATGGTTTTGTCACTCGGTAATATGTACAATGGTTCAAACATGCACTAGAACTATCCAAAGGCACATAGTGTAACTTACCTATTATTTTAAAAGGAAATACAATGATTTATTATAAGGCCCCAGCCTTAAACCTTACTTAATCTTGAGTTATTACAAGATTACACATTGAGGATCTTTTCAGGTTTAGTGTTTTAGAGAATTAGATCATAAAACATTCATTACATTCCACATTTAAACAATGTTGTTACATAAAAGATAGTATTCATTTTTCCCATCAACGGAAACATATTTAAAATAAAACATGGATTCTTTCTTGACACTTCCATGACACTATCATCATATCATATACCATTCCCATGACCTGTCAAAAACATTTCAAAAATATGGGATGATCATAAAAAGATCAGTAAGGGTTATAAAAATATGGAATGGAAACATGAGTTCATATATACATAAGAATGAAATCATACTTTACCCATAAAACATAAGCACTTTAACAGACCACATCAAATCATGAATAAATCATAGAAATCATAAGACGTAAAGGTAACTTGAGGCATCCATAACATTCTTATGTAGGGAGTAACCCTCTTGGTTACGTTTGGAATACCCATCACAATGTATTACCTAATTCTCTTCGGAGAAACCTTAAGGTTTAACTCCTTTGTGTTACCCAATTCATTAGAGAGCTATATCGGGCTCACCACCCCTTAGTTTATCATGGAACCACGCATCTTCATAACAATGCCCAAGAACCATAACATAATTGTATCACATAAAACATGCATAAAGGAAACATAACATTTCCACTTTTCAATCACAAGATATCAATACAACACATTGATATAAAAACATTATGAAAACCATTTTCAACAACAAAATAAAAGAAAAGTAAAACATGGTATTTATTTTTCATTCAAAAAATATTATGGCTTGTAGAGGAAGCTGAAACTCAAATAATGGTCATGGCGGCGGAGAAGTCGTTGTCGCCACATACGTATGACAAAAAACATTCTTGTTTGTCATTTATTAAACGCTTCGTATAAAAAATATTCCTTTTTAATAAATGTAAAAGTCAAAGGGGTTTATACACAGGATAAAAGAAAGTTGTGTATAAAACAAAATCTCCCTCAACGAAAGGAGATTGAGACGAAATCCCATACAAAGATCATTTTTTAAATAAATAGATCTATTATGTGTATTCACTATATTTAAACATAATGAAAGTATAAATACAAGATAGTACATAATAATATCATTACATAATTTGAAAGTTGGAGATTAACCAAAAGAACAAAAATTGGGTTAAAAATTTCCCTTACCTCGTGTCTGACTTGACTCTATCATTATTTAACCTCCTGAATAATAAACTTGAGTTAATTTATAATTTCTTTAGAACCTTTTTCATGTTCATTATTCATTTTATATCACTTATTACCATGTCATGAAAACTATGTAATTATTTAAGTTAATAATGGCCGTTTTGTTGATCATTGGTACTCGAGTCAAAAATAAACTCTTTATAAATACAAGTTTGTTCATGGGGTAAAATATCCATCATATCCAGAATTATATTAATTATTTAGATATCATATATATCATATATATCATATATATCAATTATATACATGCATTTATAATATTACATAACATTTATAGGTATGAATTGAAATGCACCGTTCATGGAGACGGTAAGCCGTACGTACGCATGAACGCTACTTCCATTTCTATTTCATATTTAATGGAATTAAAACGTAATGATACAAATTAGAATTATAATTCCAGTATGGTATCATATATAATATCATTAAATCTATCCTTTATATATACCACATATGGTATTAATGAATCAAATCACTTTGAGGGGGCGGTAGTCCGCACTTTCTAAAATGAAGATATTGTGTTTACCCATAATGGAAACCATAAAGGTATGCCATAAATGAAAAATACAGAAGCTGAAGGAAACCATAAACATGTTATATATCATATATAAATATAGTTACATCTTAATGGTCACATTTTAAGGTGCTAAAAGATTATTGAACAATCATCGTTTTGTGAGGCAGAGATTCACCATCCATAGAAACAGTATGTTCTTTTACCATTAGGTGTAGGTGTGTGTAAGTTTAGCTCGAATCCTTATTATAACAATATCCTATTATATTTATGATACTGTTCTTGTTACAAAAGAAATGAATAAAAAGTGTTTAGGAGGTTGGAGATGCAAAATAAAACAAAAGAACACACGTGAAGACATTACCTTAAAATCAATTAATTCATTTTGATTTGAGCTCCAAAGATTCCTTGGGAAGGCTTCTGCCCAATGTGAGGATTATAGGAGTAAGATATGGATGTGGAGAGACAAAATGGGCAGGGTTTGGCCTAGCCAAAGGCTTTAGTGGTGTTGGTAAGGTGGTAGAGGTGGGGCCTTTTATAAGAGGAGAGGAGGGGCACTCTTGGAAAGGTATAAAATGTTACTTTATCTTCAAATGTGTTTCAGATTTCAAAGGTCCCAAATTGATGTATTTTGAGGATAGGGTGATAAGGGTTCTAAATATACCCATCCAATAGGTTTTTGACATGTGTAGGTCTTAGAGTTTACATTGCCTTTTCATTTTATTTAAATCATTAAATAATGAGGTAATCACTTCATCATCATGATTTCATACATAATTTAATTTATTTAATGTCTAAAAATTAAAAAAATACTATGATATAGGAAATATTTTTATCTTTACAATGAATATTTATAGTCAAATATATAACTTGTATAACCCCATGTATAAATTATTTTAGTAAATCAATACATGTTTGTGTCATTTTTACTTTTACTTTAAATTAAAGGCATTAATGTCATTATCTTACCCATGTGGCACCATGGGGTCCCAAAAATAGACCCATGGGTTTTCTTGGTCGGCCATGACACATCCCATAAGGGTATGACATGTTTCAAGGTCACTTCATATTATTAAAACATTATTTTTACCTTAAACTACACTAATTACCTCTAATCGTGATTAAAAACTTAAAAGTTACTATTCACCAAAACATTATTTTAATCCCATTAAACCACATTTTACTTCCTAATGACATCCACGTTTCTAGGATTTTTGAAAATCAAAACACAGTGGTGGTAAAATTTCATTTAAACGAAAAATCAGTTTTTTAAGTACCACATAGTGGTTTCACTATTCATCAAAAAATTGATGTTTTTCAGAAAAATATCAAAACTTCACCCTAAGAAATATTTGATCTTACGAATTCAAAAATGATATCTATTTTAAAAAATTCAAAACATATCAGTTACAATAATTAATTTAATAAATAATTTCCGCTGTCAGAACAAATAGCGTGTTTTTATGAAACAATATATATCAAAAGATTGACAGTAGTTTAAGTCCAATTTCAAAGTGAAATTAATTACAACGACCACTATTTGATTAAATGGTAAAAATATATTCTAATTTCAATTTAAAACCAATTTAAAAGATAACCTGATCATATAAATAAATTAGATTGAAATGTGGTTTTGAATTAAAATACAACATTTTTCATTATTCATTACAAAATGAACATTATCAGAAAAATACCAGAAATTTATCCAAGGTAAATTTTAATGTCCAAATCATAAAGAATAAGTTCATTTTGACAAATATAGCTTATAATATTTTCAAGTGATAGATTTAAAAATGGTTCACCATCAAAAGGTGGTAAAACAATCTTTTAAAAATATTAGAGTATTTCATACTTAAGGTTGGATTTATTCTCATTTTAAGCCTCTAAAACACTATCAAATTCATAAATAGACATAGATAACTATATCTATTATTTATTACATACTTTTGATGTTACATCCTTCCCCCTTTAGAAAATTGTTTCCTCGTAATTTATTTACTTATCGAATAAGAGGGGGTATTTATCCCTCAAAGCATTTTCAAATTCCCACGTTGCCTCTTCAAGCATATGGTTTTTCCACAAAAACATTACCTGGTGAATTACCTTATTTCACAACACTTGTTCCCTTCGGTCAAGAATCTGGACCGGTTGTTCTTCATAAGAGATATTCTCTTTTAACTGAAATACCTCTGGGCTTAAAACATGAGATGGATGTAGCATATAATTTCTCAACATCGAAACATGAAAAACATTGTTTACCTGAGATAAACTCGGAGGTAAAACCACTCGGTAAGCAACTGATCCAACTCTATTTAGAATTTCATATGGTCTACTGAACCTTGGACTCAACTTTACTTTCTTACCAAATTGCATCACACTTTTCCATAGTGAGACTTTGAGGAATACATGATCACCTACCTCAAAAGAGAGATCCTTACTCCTATTGTCTATATAACTCTTCTGCCTGCTCTGAGTTGTTCTCATGTGTCTCTGTATTAGCTGAACTTTTTCTGCCAACCCTTCTACAAATTCTGGTCCCATCAACTTCCTTTCACCCACTTCATCCCAAAAATCTGGAGTTCGACACTGTTTACCATATAATGGATCAAATGGTGCCATCTGTATACTAGAATGAAAACTGTTATTATATGAAAATTCAACCAAAGAAAGATGTTTGTCCCAACTTCCCTGATAATACATCGAACAAGCACGTAGAATATCTTCCAAATTCTGAATTATTCATTCTGACTGCCCATCTGATTGATGATGAAAAGATGTACTAAAATTTAATTTAGTACCCAACGACTTCTGAAGGCATTTCCAAAAGTTAGAAGTAAACTTGGGATCATGATCAGATACAATGGAGAGGGGAACTCCATGTAACCTGACGATCTCTTTAAGATACAAATGAGAAAGTTGATCTGGGGGAAAAGTATCTCGTATAGTAAGGAAATGAGCAGATTTAGTCAAGCAATCAACAATAACCCAGATTGCATTATTACCTCAAGGTGTATTCGGCAATCCCACACCGATTTCCATGGATATATTTTCACATTTCCACTATGGCACTGGTAAAGGATGAAGCATCCCTTTCGATAACTGCCGCTCTACTTTAACCTGTTGACATGTCAAACACTTCACAGTAAAATCAGCAATATCTCTTTTCATTCCATCCCACCAGTAATACTCCTGATGATCTCTATACATCTTAGTACTTCCTGGATGCACTGAAAATGGAGAACTATGAGCTTCACATAACAACTCTCTCTTCAACTGTGAATCAAAAGGCACACACAATCTATTCCCAAATCTCAAAACACAATCATTATCAATGTTAAATTTAGGAAAATTACACTTCTAAACCACCTCTACCTTTTTCGGCAACTCACTATCTTGCTTCTATGCTTGCTTTATTCTGTTTGAAAGAGAAGATTTCACTGATACCTGAAACAAAACAGGAGGACATCCTGCATGATCAAATTTTATTCCAATGTTCATCAAATCCTTAACCAAAGGATCACGTTCCAAACACAACATTGTTAATGAAGCATTACTTTTTCAACTCAAAGCATCATCCACTTTATTTTCTTTTCACGGATGGTAATGAATTGTACAATCATAATCCTTGATTAATTCTAGCCATCTTTTCTGTCTCATGTTCAATTCATTCGAAGTGAATATATACTTTAAACTTTTGTGATCGGAATATATTTCACACTTTACTCCATACAAATGATTCCTCTAAATTTTTAAAGTGAAAACAACAGCAGCTAATTCCAAATCATGTGTAGGTTAATTTAACTCATGAGTTTTCAACTGACGTGAAGCATAAGAAATTACCTGATCATTTTGCATTAGGAAACAACCAAGTCCATTCAATAAAGCATCACTATAGATAACAAACTCACCATTCCTGGAAGGTAGTGCCAAAACAGGAGCATTCACCAATCTTATTTTCAGTTTCTGAAAACAATCATCACATTATTTTGTCCAGATAAACATAAAACCATTCCGAGTTAGCTTAGTCATTGGACTTGATAACCAGGAAAACATTTCAACAAACCTTCGGTAGTAACCTTCCAAACCAAGAAAACTACAGATCTCAGTTATATTTGTAGGTATTGGACATTCTTCAAAAACTGTTGTTTTAGCAGGATCAATAGTTATTCCATCTTTAGAAACAATGTGACCAAGGAAAGAAATTTGTTGCAACCAAAACTCACACTTTCGGAATTTCCCATATAATTTCTATTCTTTTAAGGTTTTAAAATTACCCTTAAATGAATTTAATTCTCCTCTTTAATTTTAGAAAACACCAAAATATCATCAATAAACACAACCGCCATTTATCAACTGATTCAACTAAGCCATCAGTACAGTAAACTGCTCAATTTTGATTTCGTCCATCTATGATTGCTGATTCGATAGGTCATTATACTCTGTTTGAATTCCTAGAAATTCTGCTCTGTTTCCTCTGTGGAAAACCATTATTATCACAGAAATATCTTAGGCGAAGCAGCATGGTAATCCTTAAATGCTATATCATTTAAATTTGACCATAGAAAAAATATTTTTGGATATTCATTTAATAGAATTATAACTCCTAAATTTATCTAAACCGACCTTTGATACCAACTATAAGGCCCCAACCTTAAACCATACATAATCTTTAGTTATTACAAGATTATACATTGAGGATCTTTTCAGGTTTAGAGTTGTAGTGAATTAGATCATAAAACTTGCATTACATTCCAAATTTAAACAAAGTGGTTACATAAAAGATAGTATTCATTTTTCCCATCAAAGAAAACATAATTAAAATAAAACATGGATTCATTCTTGACCCTTCCTTGAAACTGTCATCATATCATGTACCATTCCCTTTACCTATGAAAAACATTTCAAAAACTTGGGATGAGCATAAAAAGCTCAGTAAGGGTTATAAAAATATGGAAAGGAAACATGAGTTCATATATACAAAAGAATGAAATCATACTTTTCCCATAAAACATAAGCACCTTAACATACCTCATCAAATCATGAATAAATCATAGAAATCATAAGACATAAAGGTAACATGATACATTTATAACATTCATACATAGGGATTAACCCTCCTGGTTACGTTTGGAATACCCATCACAGTATATTCCCTAGATATCTTTGGAGAAACCTTAACTTTTAACTCCTTCACGTTACCCAATGCATTGGAGAGCTATATCGGGCTCACCCTCCCTTAGTTTATCACACAACCACCGGTCTTCATAACAATGCCCAAGAACCATAACATAATCATATCTCATAAAACATGCATAAAGGAAACATAACATTTCCACTTTTCAATCACAAGATATCAATAGAAAACATTGATATAAAAACATTATGAAAACCATTTTCAACACCAAAATAAATGAAACATAAAACATGGTATTTATTTTTCATTCAAAAAAAGTTATGGCTTGTAGAAGAATCCAAAACTCAAATAATGGTCACGGCGGTGGAGAAGTCGTATTCACCGCATAAGTATGACAAAAAAACATTCCCTTTTTTCATTTAGTAAATGCTTCATATAAAAAAGATTCATTTTGAATAAATGTAAAATTCAAAGGGGTTTATACACCGTATAAAAGAAGGTTGTGTGTAAAACAAAATCTGCCTCAATAAAAGGAGATTGAGACGAAGTCCCATACAAAGATCATTTTTTAAATAAAGTAGACCTGTTATGTGTATTCACTATATTTACACATAAAGAAATTATAAATAAAAGATAGTACATAATAATATCATGACATAATTTGAAAGTAGGAGATTAACCCAAAGAACGGAAATTGGGTTAAGAAGTTCCCTTACCTCGTGTCTGACTTGACTCGATCGTTCTTTATCCTCCTGAATAATAAACTTGAGATAATTTCTACTTGCTTGGGAACCTTTTTCATGTTCAGTATTCCTTTTATATCACTTTTTACCATGTCATGAACACTATGTAATAATTCATGTTAATAATGGTCGTTTTGTTGATCATTGGTACTTGACTCAAAAAGAAACTCTTTATAATTACAAGTTTGTTCATTGGGTAAAATATCCATTATATATAGAATTATATTCATTATTTAGATATCATATATATCATATAAATCCATTATATACATTCATTTAAAATATTACATAACATTTAGAGGTAAGAAATGAAATGCACTGTTCATGGAGACGGTAAGCCGTACCTATGCATGAACGCTAGTTCCATTTCTATTTCATATTTAATGGAATTAAAACATAATGATACATAATAGTATTAAAAATCCAGTATGGTATCATATATAATATCATTAAATCTATCCTTTATACGTACCACATATGGTATTAACGAATCAAATCACTTTGAGGGGGCGGTAGTCCACACTTTCTAAAATGAAGATATTGCGTTTAACCATAATGGAAATCCTAAAGGTATGCCATAAATGAAAAATACAGAATATTAAGGAAAACATAAACATATTATATATCATATATAAATATAGTGACATCTTAATGGCCACCTTTTAATGTGTTAAAAGAATATTGAACAATCATCATTTCGTGAGGCAAAAATTCACCATCCACAGAAACAACATGTTCTTTAATCATTATGTGTAGGTGTGTGTAATTGTAGCACGAATACTTCTTATATCAACATCCTAGTATATTGAAGATACTGTAGTTGTTACAAAATAAATGAATAAAAAGAGTTTAGGGGGTTGGAGAAGCAAAACAAAACAAAATAACACAAGTGAAGACATTACCTTAAAATCGGGTAATTCGTTTTGATTTGAGCTCAAAGGCTTCCTTGGGAAGCCATCTACCCAATTTGAGGCTTCTAGGAGTAAGAGAGGGATGTGGAGAGGCAAAATGGGCTGGTTTTGTCCAAGCCAAAGGCTTGGGTTTTGTGGGTATGGAGGTAGAGGTGGGGGCCTTTTGTAAGAGGAGAGGAGGGGTACTCTTGGAAAGGTATAAAATGTTACTTTATTTTCAAATGTGTTTCGGATTTTAAAGGTCCCAAATTTATATATTTTGAGGATAAAGTGATAAGGGTTAGATATATACTCATCAAATAGGTTTTTGACATGTGTAGGTCTTATATTTTACATTATCTTTTCATTTTATTTAAATAGTTAAATAACGAGGTAATCACTGCATCATCATGATGTCATAAGTAATTTAATTTATTTAATGTCTAAAAATTATAAAAAAATACTATGATGTAGGAAATCGTTTTATCTTTCCAATGACTATTTATAGTCAAAAATCTGTCTTGTATAACCCCATGTAAAAATTGTTTTATTAAAACAATTCATGTTTGTGTCATTTTTACTTTTACTTTAAGTAAAAGGCATTAATGTCATTATCTTACCCAAGTGGCTCCATGGGGTCCAAAAAATCGACCCATGGGTTTTCTTGGTCGGCCATGACACATCCAATAAGGGTAAAAAATGTTTCATGGTCACTTAATATTATTAAAACATTATTTTTACCTTAAACTACACTAATTACCTCTAATGGCGATTAAAAACATAAAAGTTACTATTCCCCAAAAAATTATTTTAATCCCATTGAACCACATTTTACTTCCTAATTAAAACCATGTATATTGGATTTTTGAAATTCAAAACACAGAGGTGGTAAAATTTCATTTAAACAAAAAATCAGTTTTTTAAGTACCACTTAGTGGTTTCACTATTCATCAATCATTGAAGTTGTTCAGAAAAATAAAAAAACATCATCCTAAGATATATTTAATATTATGAATTCAAAAATGATATCTATTTTAAAAAATTAAAAACATATATGTTAATATAGTTAATTTATTAATTAATTCCCACTGTTAGAACAAATAGCGTGTTTTTATGAAACAATATACATCAAAACATTGACACTAGTTTAAGTCTAATTTCAAAGTGAAATTAATTTCAATGACAACTATTGGATTAAATGGTAAAAATATATTCTAATTTCAATTTAATACCAATTAAAAATATAATCTAATCATATAAATAAATTACATTAAAATGAGGTTTTGAATTAAAATACAACATTTTTCATTATTCATTAAAAAATGAACATTATCAGAAAAATACCAGAAATTTATCCAAGGTAAATTTTAATGTCCCAATCATAAAGAATAAGTTAACTTTGACAAATATAGCTAATAAATTTGTCAAGATATAGATTTAAAAATGGTTCACCATCAAAAGACGGTAAAACAATATTTTAAAAATATTAGAGTATTTCATGCCTAAGGTTGGATTTATTCTCATTTTAAGCCACTAAAACACTATCTAATTCATAAATAGACATAGATTACTATATCTATTATTCATTAATTACATGGGATGTTACATTGATAGTGTACATTGTAGACCACATCATTCTTAAAAAAACAACTAGAATTTATTATTTTTATTTTTTCCTTATAACCTAGCCTTTATAAAGGAAGATATGACCAATATTAACTGAATTATAATTTTTTTTAATGTTTATATAATTAATTATTTAGTGCCAATAAATTATATATTAAAATGTAACTTATTTTAAATTAAAAGGAAATGTTCTTCTAAAAATCTATTTAAGTGCCAAGAATTGTGTTTACAAAATAATAAAATAAATAATTTTTGGTTATATTAATGAGAGAGATATATATATATATATTATTTATTATAATGTTTAAATTTAATATTAAATGTTTTCTAGACATGATACGAGAAAAAAATTCAATTTTATACATAAAAGTATTATATAAAAAAAGGAAGTTCTACCACCTTTTGATGGGGAACCCATTTTAAATCTAGATTTTGTAAATTTTAAAAATTATATTTCACAAAATATACCTTTTCCTTAGAATAAACGGATCAAAATTTACTTTTTTGGCAATTTTTTTTAATTTTTTGAGAACTTTTATATTTTGATGAATAATGAATAATACAATTATTAGTTGAAAACGAAATTTTTCTTGAAATTTATTTATACTACTATGTTCTGTTTGTAAATATTTTTAAAGAGTAATTAAATCATGTGTATATAAGTTAATAAATTTTATCTCATTGGAATCAATTTAACTTTTAAATTTGATATAAAAACATTCTTATCTGTTCAATGTTTTTTAAATAAATCCCTGTTTTTTCTCAATCCGTCAACAAGCTTAATTTTAAATTAATTTTAGCCACTTATGTGTGTTGAATTTTAAAAAATGAACATCAAGTGTTTTAATCACTATGATCATTATTTTCTAATAGATAAACATAATTTTAGAAAAATATGAATAATATCTTTAGTAATTATTATTATTACCATGGTTAAGGGAAAATCAGGCATTTAAGGTGAAAATTGATATTATAAATTACCCAAATTGTTTTAATTTTATTGGATGAGTTATTCAGAACAAAAAATCTTCCCTGGTATTATTATACATCCACTTGGATCCACTTGGTTGAATTTATCCATTTTATAGTATATTATTAAATAAAAAGTCAATTATGTCACACATTTATTTTTAATGGCTGAAACATTTTTAATATGGGGTTATATATGTTCTATTATAAATAGTATTTAGAAATATTAAATTTTTATCTATATAATTACAATTTATTTTTAATTTTTTAGAAATAAATAATTAAAATATATGGTGACAAAATAATGATGCAGTAATTGCTTCATTAATGGAAGAATCAAATAAATGATATTGAAATAATTTAACTAAATAAAATTTAATATAATTTATTTGATACACAAATTTTATGTATTAATTTGAAATAATACTGATGTTATAGATGTTTTTATAAAAAATATAATGTTTTATGATATTTGTAAAAAGTCAAATACTGAATAGTGACAAAATTGATATTATTGATATTTTGAAATAAAAAATATTTTAGTAAATGTTATAAAATTTAAAATGTATAAATATCAGAAATATAATTGGGTTATGTCATTAATTATAATAAATGACTAATTTATTAATCTATTGGAATGATATAATAGTGATATTGATCATGATTTTGTAAATTACATTATAACATGGTATGAGTGAGAAGGGTAAAATAAGGGTTAAAACCAAAAGAAAAGAATTAAAAAAATATTCAAAACATATCTAATTTTTATTTTTTTAATTGTATTAGAGCCAAAATCACTCTATATTTGAAATTATTCACTTTTCAACCATTTTTAATAGAAAATTAATTTATACTAATATAATATTTTTGAAGAAATCCACAAGAGCCCCTTCCCATCCTAAAAAAACGCACCCCTTATTTTCATTTATTCACACCAAAAAACATTTTTAAATTAAACATGATCAACACAAATCCATTATAAGAATCCATCACCATATTCTTTAGGTCATCCATTATCCATAACACCCTCCTTTTTGGTGCTAAGGTGTTAATCAAAGGTGATCGTCTGAAGACAAATTATCGTTTTAAATTTTGTTCTGTTTTTTTTATTCTCAAACATCCTTCAAATATTTTCCATCCATGGTGAGATAATAAATATAGTATCATCAGCATACTAATATGTTATTATTTTAAAATCCCAACCTAAATCCATATCTTATTCTGTCAAATAGTAAATTAATTAATCATTTTTTTGTACGTGTGATCTATAACCTCCACGAACCAATATAATTCATTATCCATTACCATCTATAAATATTTTTTATAATGATGGAATTAATTTTTATATATTATATTAATAATTGTTTTTTATTTTAATGAAATAATATATCTATAACATTCTTACCATCCATGCACATAAAAATGATAAGGTCATTCGTGCAAATGTGTGAACTTTCACCTCCACGAAGCGATGTCATTCATTTTTAATCATCACATCACATTAATTATATATATAAGTATATTTAAAATTATTAATATGATATTAATTATATTAGTATTATTATTTAATGAAAAAATAATAGATGCCTTTTTTCTATATTGGTCAATGAAACATGGAAACGTTTCTCAACAGTAAGTACGACTTACTATCTCTATGATTGTATCATAGTTAATTTTTAATATCCATATGTAATGGATGAATATAAATGTAGAATTAATTCAAAAAAGTGATTATTATTTCAGGAATATTATTCTAGAGATGATATAATACTACCACTTTTACTATTGGCATCTTTCTAATGTTATTTTGGGCTCATTTACCGAATATTGACAAAACATCCAGCATGAACTTTAATAATTATGTACTTGTAATAACATGATATTATGTGATATAAAAGGAATAATAAACATGAAAATTTTAATTTATTATGTAAATAATAAAAATATTTATATTATTAATTTAACTAAATGATATACATGATGAATCCGATTGAAGGTAAGGGACTTTGTCTCAATATCCTTTAATTGAGGAATAGTTTGATATTATACACCCACCATCAAATATTAAGTGTATATAAAAGCCATTTAAGTGTAATTAATATATTTATTATCAAATTATTTATTGTGTTTTTTAATTTGATTCTATTATTGGGATCAATATTTAATTTTCAAAGTTGTATGAGACACCTTGAATGTATAATGATTTTATTATCTCATTTTTTTATCCATGTCAAAATTCATGATATTATTTTTCATATTTATTTGAATGGATATAAAATTAATATATTATATATTATATATCAATATTTTTAATTTCCTTCAATGGTTTCAAAAAGTAATTGTTTAATTTTTTATGTAGAATGTCTTGCCAAGTGAGAAAATGATTGCCCTTTTTATTGTATATAGAGACAAGAAATTCTCCAGATATATGACAATTATTTGATGTATGGACTACAATATAAGCCTTCATTTTCTAATAGGATCAAAAACCCCTTTAATCCATTTCCATGGTATTTTGATATTGACTTTTTTTTGAAAATTTATTTATTATTTCAATATTGTGAAATTATTTCTTATGAATTCAAATGAAATTTTATGAGTCAAATGATGAAAATTAAAATCCTTTATGTGTTACGGTTAAATATTGGTACATACAAATATGATTGATGGTTATTTGACAATGCAAGTATGGATGGTATTGTTACAACCTCCAATTAATTGGGTTTGGAAGTGTGCAATATGGATATTCTATTTTTAAAAGTGACATGTATGGATATCGACCGCATGGTAATTAAATTATTATATATTTGAGTCTCAAGTTACATTTATGTATTTTCTATTCATTAAATTGGTTTTATGGTAATATTTTGATGACATAAAAAATTATTAAATGGGTCCATTTTCCATAGATATTATATACTAAATATTATGGGTGAAAAGTATTATATTATGATAATGTTTTCAAGGGTTTTTATGGTTATTAATTGACTAATAGTTTCCTTATTTTTTATCACTTATGGATCTTTTTATTCTTATTATAGTTTTTTTAAAAAATAACAGGACTTAAGGAAGATTATTTATTTGGAGATGTAATATTGAAAATCATGAAGACTTTTCATAAGGTTTACCATTCTTTATTTTAAAAGATTTAGATTACAGAAATAATTGTTTCTATTGGGATGTGTACACCTTGAATTGTTATAGTTTTACTTTATTACATGTGTAATAATTCTATAAAAATATAAACCTGAATATATCCTCATTGTTAAATAAATTGTTTACCATTACTAAAACTCATGATTAGGTAATGTTTAAGGTTGGTTCCTTATAGTTGGTATCAAAAGAGAGGTTTAGAAAACATTGGGGAATTTAATTCATTCCTAAAAGATTAGTATCTCGTCATGGAATTGTAATGTTAAGGTAGATAATTAGTTCAATGTCCAAGAAACTACTTTTAATTTCCTATGATATGAAATTTTACGGTGATGAATAGTATTTTTATAGACATTTATTTTGAAGGAAATTATGGGTTACTACTTTATTGGATACAAAATGAAAGCAATAAGATATAATTTGAGGTGAAACATTTCATGGTTACTTTTGTGGTATTTATCATATCATTTTAATGTTATATGAATTGTATAGTTTTAGAAAAATGATTACCCATAGTATGGGTGACAACCATCCACATCAGGGAAGGCCAGGAGTTTTTAACACACAATTGAAGGGAGAAAAGGGTGCATAGGCTACCACAAGCATACATAAATTATTGAGTTTCTATGAATTTTTATTTTTAGTTAAATGATTTTATGGAATTAGAATATGTTTATTTTGGGAAAAAATTCATATAATATTGGAAAAATGATTTGGGGATTATGTGATGAATGATATTTAAGAAGATATCCACTATTTGAAGAAATCATATATAATAAAGTTAAATCACTACTATTGTATTTTATTTTAGGAATAAGGGTTTAGTAATAATATTGGAAGAATTAATGATTTAATTGTGAACTTAACTTGAATTATGTTATTCATAGAAATGGTTATCATATCTTGATGCTTTGTAGGGAAATTACATTTTGGTATGAAACTTCAAGAGTAATTGACGTTAGATGGAGATAGTTTGTAAAATTTGTCTTGGAAGGATATGTTATCAAATACATATATTTTTTTCATTTAAATATTTGTTATAATATTTTTGAGGAATTTTTAGGATAGTTCTATATTGAATGGTATATATTGAAAATTGGGTATTATAGCTGAATTGTGCAGATTAATGTAGTTTTAAATCATATATAGGACTATTCACTACAAGAATTTTTAGTTATAGCCACATATTTATAGCCATGTTTTATAAAAACCATGTCTTTATCCAACCTAAATCCACGATGGTCATGGATATACTCCACCCCCTCTCTCTTACTCTTCCTCATCTCCTTAACTCTCTTACGATTGTTCCCTACCCAGAAACCCTATTCTGCTACCCTCCATCGCGATTCATCCCATCAATATGGTGCTCCTCCTTTGAACCTCCTCAAACTTTTTTCCTCCCCCAAGCCTCCCCTTCAAGCATCTACATCTCCACCTCATCCTCACCTAACCCAGTCACCACATCCACCTCTACCTTCTGACTTCCCTGCCTCCCCTTTCTAGCATCTGCATCCACACAATCCCACATCCTCTTTCCTCTATCATTGTCTCTGCTGCCCCACCTCTTCACCTCTATCCGTTCTCCCCACCACTCATCACTCAATTTTTGACTACACCTCACCAATCATCAGTTTTGAGCCCCCTCACAGATCCCCTCACACATGGATTTCACATCAGCACCCTCATGGATCCCATTAACTGTAGCCACCTTCATCTTATATATTATTTTCCCAAAATAAACTGATTTACTGTATGTATTTAATTATCCCCAAATTTAATATTGATTTTGGACTTCTATATTTCTACAATTTTCAATACCCTCTCTCCTATATTAAATATTATCTTCATCGATGATGAAAAACTACAGAGATATAGTTCTATAATTTCAACAATTATATTACCTGATAATCATGTGGTTACATTAATGATGGAAATATATAATTCATTTATGATTATTTAATTTCATTAAAAAACTTTTGAGCTGTTTTAATTTTGATAAAATATTTTTTGTAATCATCTTCCTCCTCTTTCTTCTTCAATTATTAGCTTTTATTATTTTTTTTCCAATACTAAAAAGGCTTTATTTTATTATTGGTTTCAAAGATTATAATTATTAACAAGATTAGCGAGGTCTAAATTAACAATTTAGAAGTGTTTTGAAATGTTTTAAAGGGTAATACACATTGAAATACAAAGTGTATTATTAAATAAGTGTTTTGAAATAAATAATATCATTATGAATCTTGAGGTAATTTATTAGTTTAAAAACCTGTTATTGGGTTTTCATGAAGAGTTAATTCTTTTTGAAATTCCATAAAAAATGGGGATTTCTAAATGAATCATGTTGTTTTTTAATGGTTGATTTTTTTTTCAGGCACATGTTTCTAAAACAATAGTTTTTATTCAGTATGAAATATAGTGTTTTTATCAAGGAAGTGTGGATTTAGAATGTACTATTTTTAAAATGTGTTTTTATTTGATTAATGGGTGCTATTGAAATTTTTCCCTTGTTTATTGGGACTCATTCAATTGGTTTTATAAACTTAAATTTCTCGGATTAATGATTCTCATTGCTTTAGTCTGCTTCCTAGATAGGATCATAGGATTAACAATACTCAAGAACCTAGTTTAGTGACCTATAAGATGTTTTTTTGAGAACATTATTCTTTTAAGTATTTTAGATTCTCTTTCATAGATTACTATCGTTGGTGTAATCTTATCATTTCCTTGGACGATTAGTGGATATATGATTGTTTTGGTGATGTTCTCTCTAATGGATGTGTATATCCTTTGTTTCAATGTTTTTGATGAATTATAAATTGTGGAAATTCCTATGTTATGAATTCATCTTATTAAGTGATTCATGTCGTATGGTTGTGATTTAGATAATTCATGAAGTGGTTTGAGAATTCTTAATTGGCAATTCCAAGGATTTTGGGAAATAATGTTAAGGTTGATGTTCATTTTTATAAGAAGTTAATTATTTTTTCCCAAATTCCTTTTTCAGATTAATTTATGATTTAAGTAAGTTCTAATCAAGGGTTTTTGGTTTCCATGGGTTTTTATAGGTCATATCCATTCATGGTTTTTCTTCTCCTCTCGAAGGAAATGTGTTTGTACTTTCTTTATCTTTCATTGAGAAAGGTGTTTCTGTTTAGTTTATTTATATTGTATTACGTTACTAGATTTAATGTTTTAAAATGTTATTCTTTACGAAATGTACATATAAGAGATAACCATGAAGGATTTTAAATTGTTTTCAAATGGATTTTATAATTGGTAAGTAGTTATTTCATGCCAAGTGTTTGTGAAAATTCCTAATTGGATCTTTAAAATATATTTTAGTATTTCAAAATGGTGTTTGATTCCTATTATGTTTTTTAAGGGGGGGGGGTTTGGTTGGTTTAAAGGACTGATTTAAAAAAATAAGGGTTTTGTCCCTCACATTATGTTCTTTTTATACTTTCATGATCTTTTTTGGCTTTTGGGATTTTTTATGGAATTTTCTTGTGAAAATGTAATTGTCAAATGGTTTATAAAGAATTTATTATGTTTCGAAGTGGCATTAAATATAAAATATCATTTATTAGTTTAATTATTTGGTTGTGATACTCATTCATATTATTGTTTTTATCCATTAATTAAAATTATTTCCAAGGGTATACTTTCCTAAAATTAAATTACAGCCTCACCACTAGAAGGGAAACTCTTGTCTGTGAGGATACTCACATGAGGTTATGTGGCCCTTTGGCTCAGACCTGTAGGTTTGGGTTGGGTCATTATTATATATTATTAATGTATTGAGGTACCCTTTTTATTGATTTGTTTTGGGTTATAGTTAAAAAGATATTGGTTGTTTGGAACCTATTAGTGTATTTTCCATGTGCTTTGCTAGATCAAGTGTAAGGAACATCTAAGTTATTGGTGATTAGAATGTTGTTAACATATTTTGTTATTTTTTTCATTCACGCATCCTGAGTAGGAAGGTTTAATAATATACCATAAATATAACAATTATGTTCTCCATAAATATTCATTAATTCATTTCCATGATTCTACTATCTTTTTTAAATCCATCAATTTTATATATTAAGTGAAATATCAAAGACTAATTAACTTGTTTACCTCAATCATTTAATTATGTTTTCTATTTATGTGATTGTGACTAACATGCAATTATGTAAGACTACGATTGAGTATTGGGTTAAATTAATAGGGTTACATAATTTCTATATATATCTCATTGTATATGAATTCTGATAATAAATTCTATATATGTCCCGAAAAAGAGTGTTCATTTTCATATAGATGTTATTATATTAATTATAAATAATCATTTTATATTTTATAAAAATAAACCCCCTTAGGAAACATGATTTCTATAAATTGGTATGAAATACTAATTCCACCAAATGATATATAAGATGACACAACTAGGCGTTCTACCAAAACTATGTTGGTTGTGCATGCAATGAGCCTTTTTCTGAGAGAGAATCTTTCATTGGAAGGTTTTCAACTATGGTTGAGATGTTCAGATCAAGCATCCACTTCCCATAGAGGGATATTTTGTCACTTTTTATGGTGAGGATTTTATTTATATAATAGATGCATTATTTTTTATATACTTGAGAATAATGGTGATATAATATTAAATATTTTTCAAATTTATTTAAAACTAGAAAATACCCTTGATTAATATCAGATCATGCTATTAAATGATTATATTATGTTTAATGTTATTTTATAAGTCACACTCTCATGTAACTTCATTTCTAAATGAACATGACTATCATTAGTGAATTCATAAGTGTATCAAAGTCATCACAGACTATGGAAAACATTTTAATCTTATAATCCCAGAGAATACAAGAGTTGAAATGATATCTGGAACAGAATGGATGTCCAGTTATAATGATCATATCATATTTTATAACATACATATTACATTCACCATTTCTAGATGAAATTTGTATGTGTTTACTATCGATTGGGATCATGGAATTGGTAGGATGTGGTTAGGCAATTGTAAGATCATTGCAATAAAGTCACAAGTTAAAGGACTATCTCTTGCTGTAGAATTTATTGTGTCCCCAACTATAATTCATCCATTGGTATCTCATTATTTGGTTTATCTCTGATATTGTATTCCAATACTTCGTTAAAATAGCGAAATTCAGTTTGACATTGAGATAGATCATGTGGAATAACTAATATGGATTCATCCTCAATATATTCGACCAATTTTTTTAGATATGAATTTTTCGTAAGAATATCATGAGGTGAATGATTATTTAAAATATGAACAAAATCTTGGGGGATAAATTGTTGACTTCCATGATGGTTGATGGAAGTATATGTCTTTTTGTAGAGTATATGAATCAAAATTAGGTAACAATAAATAACTTATACCCTTTTGGAAGAGCTGTAAATATTATTATAAGTTAATAAGAGATTTTTGGTCTTCCATAGATAATAATTAGTAAATATACTAATAATATGTGGATGGGGGGTTGGGGTTTGGGGGGCTGGTGCAGGTGGTGGGGCTGTAGGATGGGGAGGGTGGGTGATGGTGTCTGGGGGTGTGGTGATAGTGTTGGTGGGTTGGTTGCTAGTCAACTGGGGGGGGATACTTTAGGGGGAGGGTGGGAGCGGGTGCAGGAGGGTGGTCTGGTATATGGGGGGTGTTGGGGTTTGGGGGATGGTGTAGGGGGGGCTATAGAAGGGGGAGGGTGGGGGCTGGGGTCGAGGGGTCGAGGGGTGGGGGTGCTAGTGTTGGGGGGTTGGGGACTAGAAAACTGGAGGATGCTTTAGGGGGGTGGGTTCTAGTGTTTAAGGGGGTCTATGTGAAGACCTAGAAATTTCATGGAAATTTTTTTCATAATTCTTTGGAACAGTCTGGTATGGGGTGGGGTGGTGAAAGGGGTTGGGGGATGGTGCATTTGGTGGTGGGGGTGCAGGTTGGGGGGAGGGGACTGATGTAGTGGGGATGGTGTTGTAGGGGTTGGTGGGGCTGGTGTAGGGGGTTCGTGGCCTAGTTCATTGGGGTTGCGGGTTAGGGGGTGATGCAGATGGAGGGTCTAGGCTAGTGAGCAGGGGGTGCAGGGGGTTGGCGGGGCTGGTTTTGGGTTGAGGGAGTGGGCTGGTGGGGGGGGGGGGGGCGCTGGTGGCGGTGATGTAGGGGGAGGGTGGGGTGAGGGTTGGGGGGTGATTCTTCTATAGGAGTGAACTATAGTGGATTTATAGAAACCCCCGCCTTTTTTATATATAATTTCAGGATTTTAAGAATAATTTTACATCAGAAAACATGCCAAGGATTGTTAAGTCTAGTGTATTGGAAGACTGGGTGCATATAACATAAAACATGGGGCTAAAAAAAACTTCTTCATTTAATCTCTATAATGAGATCCTAACTTAATTTGATCTCTTACATCTGCATAGGGTACCCTCGGGTACAAATGAACATAGGGATGAGCTAAAAATCTCAGTAAGGGAAGTAACATAATGATACATCTTAAGCACATGAGTTAGAAGGCATGACATGAACACACCTAAAGAATGGAAAATATTAAATCGTATCATATAAGAATTTGATTATATAAACATTGAATCATATAAATGTGGAATAATCATAAGACATTTCTTTAGTATGGGTCAAGGCTAACTGCCAATCCGGTTTCCCATCTTAGTACGTGTCAAGGCTAACTGCCAATCCTATTTCAAATCGCATCTCATGAGACATAACTATACCCAATGCATTGGACCACTATCTAGGTGCACCAATATCAATATTTTCATGATTATTATCTCCATATAAATATTCTAACCTCTTGAATAATCATACATAATCAACCATACATAAACATAAGGGCACCCATAGAAAGAATTGGGTACCACCATCCGAACATAAAGCATAACCAATGAGCGTGTCATGAATTATTCCTTTAAAGAAAGGTATTAGAACGTATATGGATGTTAATAGTGTAAAATTGGATTATAACATGGTATGTAATGTCAAATAGAAGTGAAAAGAAATAAAGAATTTATTTTAGAAACATTAGTATCAAAACATTTTTGTGCAGTTTTAAGGAAAATACTATAGAGCATTAAAAATATAAAAGAGGAAAATATTTTAAATAAAACCAGAATGGAACTAAGAATGTTTTCTCAATAAAGATATTGATAATATGAATACAATTGTGGCTTAAAACATTGGATATAGTGCATTTTAAATAGGGTAACATTTTTGGAAGTTCCCAAAAAATGAGTGTGCTTATTGGGAAGTACCGAGCTGGGATTCACTTAAAGGAAAGTTTATCCCCAAAAGAGAGTGAGATATGGATCTTAGAACACGAGTTTGGATGATATATTTATTATTTATATGCTTTACATAAAAATAAAATACAACTACATTTTGTTAAAAAGAATGATAGAGAAACCCGGATGAATAATGTAAGTTCGGGTAGAATTCATTACGATTTACCAGCAAGGTATTGGATGTAACTAAGAGGGTTTGAAGAGAGAGAAAATGGGTTTCTAATCACTTATAAATTGAGAGGTAATAATAGGGGTGGTCCATAAACAAACCCTATAATTTACTATTATACATAAAAAGGAAAATCAAAGAGGACAATCCTGATTAAGTGTGAAATAAGGACGATCCCTTACCTTAAATAAATTGGTGTTCTCCACTTGTTATTAGAGACCATAATAAACAAATTTGGAATATTAATTCATAATTAAAGAGCCTATTATATATTTAATTGATTTATTATAACCCTCTTTAGTTCATTCATGGTCTTTTTTATTAGTTATAAGGTTCAATTTCATTGTTCGAGCTCATTTTTTTCATGGTTTTAAAAGATCTGTTCACTTATATTAAGTTTAGATAATCATGAATGATGGAAGTGGTTGTTTAGAAATGAAGTTATATGATATTAGTGAACATCCAAGAGATTAATTTTTTGTAAATTTAATTTGGTTACTTATATTGATGTCAAACTATTATATAAAACCATAGTGACATTTATTTTTGATAATCGGTGGATTTGATTACTAAGAACATGTTTTGATTTATAAATTATTACCATTTGTACCGGAGGATTATAGAAATAAAAATATGAAATATTACATATATAATAATCTGGTTAAACCAAAATGGAAATGGTTTCATTACAAGAATTAAATATTAAAACAGAAATTGATAAACGGTTGTCCTTGAATGTGTTAATTAGCATATCTCAAAGAGTACTTTCATTTCATTCAAATAATTGGTGGGGAAAAGAGAGAAGATAATAAAATATACCAACAACATGAAAAAATTATAGTACATTTATGTTTCTATATTTATCGTACTATTATTTTTAATGTATGTGAGGATAGAAACAAAAAGAAAAGAACATAAAAGAAATGAAATAATTGGAATGTGGAATTTACCTCTTGAGACTTCATCCTTTCATGACCTCTTGAGTGGAAAGGTTTTGGTATTTTTAAGAGGATAGTAGCATTAAAAACTGGTGGAGGTATTGGAGGAGAGATTTGACAACAATATTTTCAAGGAACAAGGATTTAGAGGAGTGAGGGGAAGTGGGAGTGAATGGGGGGTTTAATAGTGGAGGAGAGAAGGGATTTCTCAATATAAAATTACTTAATTTATTGTTTCCCCACAATACAAGGAATAGTGTGTATTCCATGAACAAAAATAGTAATTTTATCATGTGATCCCAAAAAAATTGGTCTTACATCAGCAGAACATCATGAATGGCTCTATAATTTGTTTATTTATCTTATTTTGTAATTTATGGTATTTCACTATTCATCAAAAATTCAAGTAATTCAAAAAAATCTCAAAAATTCACCCTAACCATTTTTCAATGTGTAGTATCCAAAAATAAATTCCATTTTTCAGAAAAAAATTACATGAATAATTATTTTAATAATTAATTAAAATCAAAATTTATTATTGAAAACCAGTTTTAAAACATTCATTTACTTATTAAAAAATATAGGTATATTGTATTTTCAACATGAATATTATTTTTATACTATCATAGGTAAGGACACTATTCATTAGGGTATGTCACTATTCATAATGGTATGTTGCTATTCATAATGCTATGTTACTATTCACCCAAAATTATTTTTTTCTTATCTGACTCCAAATAACTTACTGATTGTAACTGTGTTTGTCAGATTTTTGAAATTCCAAATACAGAAGTGAAAAAATTATGTTTCAAGGTCTCTTAGAACATAGTGGTTCATTTGGTTTTATTTTCAAGTGATTTTATGACATATTTATATGAAGTGAATTTCCATTGAAAAACTCTTGGTCGTTATATTCTTCCCCCCTTATGAAATTTCACCCTCGAAATTTCATTTTATATTCTAAGACAAAAACAGTTGCAGGTACATTTCCTTCATTGCTTCCTCTAGTTCCAATGTTGCCTCTTCATACTTATGGTTTCTCCATAATACCATGTCCCAATGAGTAGTCTTGTTTCATAGAACTTTGTCTCTACAATCCAAGATCTTCATTGGATGATCCCCATAAGAGAGATCATCCTAAAACTTTACCACCTCTGAAGAGAGTACATATGAAGGGTCGGGTATGAACTTCTTTAAGATGGATACATTAAAGACATCATGTACTTTCAACCTGAAAGGTGGAAGTGACAGTAGATAGGCCACAACTCTGACTCGATCAAGGATCTTGAAGGGTCTCTAATGACCTTCCTAGAATCTTATGCTCACCGACTTCATCCCAACACGCTGGTGTTCTGCACCTTTTCCAAAAAGGGCTTCATATGTTGTTATTCAGATGTTTGATTGGAAACTATTTTTGTAGGTGAATTCAACCAATGGAAGCTATTTGTACCGTCTTCATTTGAATTCTATATAACATTCTCCCACCATGTCTTCTAGTGTCTAAATTGGTCACTCAGAGAGGCCATCGATGATAGACTATACTGAAGTTCAGTTCTGTGCTCAGTGCATGATATAAAATTTTCCAAAAGTTAGAGGTGAATCTAGGATCACGATTAGATATGATAGATAGTGGTACTCCATGTATCCATTCCACTTATTTGATGTAAATCCATGCATGTTGATCCAATGAGAAGTCCTCTCGAATTACATTATTGTGAGATGTTTTCGTAAGATGATCAATAATGACCCAAATAGCGTTGTTTACTCTGGATGTCCTTGGTTGTCCAGTGAAAAAGTCCATGGTAGTGTTCACCCACTTCCATGCTGGTATGGGTTGTGGTTTCCACATCCCCTTAGAATTTTGTCTCTCATATTTCACTTGCTGACATACCAGGCACTTTGAGGTATATTTAGCAATCTCCCTTTTCATATTGTCCCACCAAATCTTTTCTCAGAGATCTCGATACACCTTTGTCCTCCTTGGGTGGATAGAGAAGTTTGAGCTATGAGAATTATTAAATAGCTACTTCTTTATCTCTAGATTAGATGGTATATATTATCGTATCCCAAATCATAAAACTCTATCCTCCTAAATTTTGAAATCATAGGATTTCCCATTTTTAACATCTTTCACCATTTTCCGAAATTCCACATACTTTCTTTAAGAAACCTTTATTTTTTCTCCAAGAGGGATGGTTGAAAAATGATTTATGAAAGGATTGATTATGTTCCTCTCATAATGATTCCCATATCCATCCTTTTCAAATCTAAGAAGATCATATCCTTTTCAATTCTCATCATTGATATAAATACATGATCCTATCTACTTATAGCATCTACCACCTTATTTTCCATATCAGGATAGTAGTGGATTGGGAAGTCATAATCCTTGATGAGAACAATCCCTCTTCGCTGGTTCATATTTATATTTTTCTATGTGAATATATATTTGAGACTCTTGTGGTCATTATATATCTCACAATTCCCCCCATAGAGATAATGCTGCCATATTTTCAATGCAAAGATTATGGATGCCAACTCCAGATCATGTGTGGGATCGTTTTTCTCATGTATTTCATCTGCCATGATTCATAGGATATCACATTATCATTTTTCATTAGCATACATCCTAATAACTTTTAGAAGCATCCCTATACACCATGAAGAGTTATCTACTTATAGGGAGTGTGATTACTACCACAATGTTAAGCCTCTTTTTAAACTCTTTGAAACAGTCTTCACATTCATGTGTCTAGACATGCTTTACTCCCTTCCATTTTAGCTTGGTCATTAGGTTTGAAAATCATGAAATATAGAGACCTAAGCCTTTTACATGTAACATGACATGATTTTAAGCAATGTTTATCATCAGAGTACAAGCCAACGATCTTTAAGTCTAGTGTCTTTGAAGACTAGGTACATATAGCATAAAACATGGGGCTAAAAAACACTTCATTATTTAATCTCCATAGAGAGCTCATAATTTCCGTTGATCCCTTACATCTGCATAGGGTACCCTGTGGAACACATGAACAAAAGGGTGAGCTGAAAAGCCCAGTAAGAGAATAAACATAAGGATACATCTTAAGAACAAGAGTTAGGAGGCATGACATAAAGATATCCAAAGCATGAAACTTATGAAATCATATCATATAAGCAAGGGTTAATATAAACAATGAATCATATAAATGTGGCTTAATCATAAAATATTTCTTTAGTATGGTTCAAGGATAACAGCCAATATTGTTTCCCATTTTATTATAGGTCAAGGCTAACCACAAATCCCGTTTCACACCGCCACTCATGAGACCTAACTTTCCCCAATGTATTGGAGAATTATCTGGGCACACCCATCTCAAAATTTTCATGAATATTATTTCTACCTTAATATTCTTTCAACATAAATATTTATTCCACATAAATAATGATACATAATCATTCGTTCATAAACATAAGGATACACCTGGAAAGAATTGGGTACCACAATCATGATGTAAAGCATAACCAATGAGTATATCATGAAAGTATCCCTAAACAAAAGGGATTAGAACATACATGGTCACTAATAAGGTAATATAGCCACATAACATGATATTTGGTGTCAAACAGAAGTGAAAACATATAAATAATTTATTTGAGAAATATTAGCATCAAAACATTTTTGTATGGTTTTAAGGAAAATACTATCGATAATTTACAATAGAAAAAAGAACAGTATTTTATTTAAAACTTGAATTTAAACAATAATGTTTTCATAATAAAATGAATGATTTTATAAAAACGAAGTTGTCTTAATACGAAGGATAGAGTGCACCTGAAATTGGGTATAAATTTGAGGAGTTCTCTTAAAACAAGTGTGCTTATTGAGAAATATCGAGGAATGATTCACTAAAAAGAATGAATATCCCCTAATGATAATGAAAGATGGATCATGGAACACGAATTTGGAGCACATAAAACTTATTTAGAATTTTTACATAAAAATAAAAGACCAATACAGTTGGGTGAAAATAAAGATAGAGCAACCCGAAGGAATAAAGGATGTTCATGTAGAATCCAATATGGTTTATCGGCATGATATCAGTTGTAACTAAGAGGGATTTATGAGAGAGATAATGGGTTTCTCAACACCTGTAAAACATTAAGGCAGTATGGGGGAGGTGAGAAAACTTACCTCAACCTTTGGTATTACATAAAAAAGGCATAGCATAGAGAACAATCTTGATTAAGAGTGAAAAGAAGAGGTTCCCTTACCTTAAATCTATTGGTGTTATCCTCTTGTTATCCACGACATGAATAAAAAAATTATGAATATTAATTCATAAGTCCAAACCCTTTTGTATATGTAATTGATTTATTATATCACTTTTTAGTTCATTCAAGGCCTTCTGGATTATTTATAATGCTCAATTTCATAGTTTGGGCTTGTTTGTTTACTTGGTTTTAAAAGATCAGTTCACTTATATTCAATTTAGGATAAACATGAAATATGGAAGTGGTTGTCTAGAAATGATGTTATATGATATTAGTGAACATAAAAAAGATTTAATGGTTTTAAAATTTATTTTTTTACTTATATTGATTTCGAACTATTATATAAAAGCATAGTGATAACCGTTGTTTTAATCGGTGGGTTTGATTACAAAGAACAAGTTTTCATTTATAACTTAATACCAATTATAAAAAAGTGTTAAGGAACTAAAAATAGGATATATTACATATATATTAATCCAGTTCAACCATAACATAAGTGGTACCATGACCAAAATTAATTATTATAATAGAAATTGATAAACGTTTGTCCTTAAATGTGATAAATTAGCACTTCTCAAATGGTGCTTTCATTTCATTAAAATAAAAGGTGGGGAAAGTATATAAGATAATGAAATATACCATAAGTATGAAAATATTCCATTATATTTATGTCATTGGATTTATCATAATTTTTTTGTTAAGGGAGGTGAAGAAAATAAACCCAAAAAAAACATAAAAGAAATAATGGAATTGGAAACATGAATTTACCCCTTGAAACTTCATCCTTTGAGAACCTCTTAAGGGGAGAGGTTTTGGTATTTTGAAGTGGCTAGGTGCTCTTGTACTTGGGGGAGGATCTTGGGGAGAAATTTGGAAAGAATATTGGCAAGGCACAAGGTTTGATAAGAGTGAGGGGGGGGGGTGGGTTATAATGGAAGAGAGAGGGGATTTCTCAATATAAAATAAATTATTTAATTATTTCCCCACAAGACATAGAATAATTAGTCCTCCTTGACCATATCTAGTAATTTTATCATGGGATCCCAAACCAAGTGGGCTTACATACATATAACATCATACATGAGTCTATAATAATCTTTTTTAGCTTGTTTGGTAAATTATTGAATTTCACTATTCATAACAAATTCAAGTATTTCAGAAAAATCCCAAAAATAAATTCTATCCATTTATCAATGTATAGGATCTAAAATGAATTCCATTTTTTAAAAATAATTTTCTAAATATGAATATTTTAATATTTAATTAAAATTATAATTTGTTATCAAAAAACAGTTTTAAAACATTCATTTACTCATTATAAAGTATAGTTATATCATAATTTCATCATGAATATTATTTATATATTATCTTAGGTAATTTTACTTTTCATTAGGGCATATCACTATTAATAAGGGTATGTTACTGTTCAAAAGGGTAGGTTACTATTTAATAAAATTAAAGTTTTTCTTATCGGAATCTAAATAACATACTGATTTCAACTGTGTATGTCGGAATTTTGAAATTCCAATCAAAGAAGTGAAAAACTTTTGTTTAAAGGACACTTAGAACCTAGTATATAATTATGTTGTGTTTTCATGTGATTTTACAACATATTTATAAGAACAAAATTTCTATTGAAAAACATTGGGTCATTACATTCTTCCCCCCTTAAGAAATTTTGCTCAAGAAATTTTGTCTTACATTCTAAGATAATAACCAATGTGGGTACTTTTCCTTCATTGCTTCTTCTAGTTCCCATGTAACCTCTTCATACTTATGGTTTTGGAGTAGTACCTTGAGCAGATGAGTAGTGTTGTTGAGTAGAACTTTGTCTCTACGATCCAAGATCATTACTGGTTGCTCCTTGTAAGAGAGATCATCCTCCAACTGTACCACCTCGGAGGAGAGTACATGTGAAGGGTTTGGTATGTTCTTTCTAAAGTGGGATACATGAAATTCATCATGTACTTTCGACATAGTTGGTGGATGTACCTATCGATAGGCCACAGCTTCGACGTGATCAAGGATATCAAAGGGCCTATGTACGGAGGACTTAAATTTCCTTTCTTTCCGAACCTCATGACCTTGTTCCACGGAGATATGCATAAAAATACCATTTCTCCAACTTTGAACTCAATTTTTCGTCGACAGTTATCTGCATAACTCTTCTGTCAACATTGGTCTGCCTTGATATGCTGCTGAATGGGTTTTAAATTCACCAACATTTCTTCTACCATTTCATGTCCTAGAATCTTACACTCTCCAACTTCATCCCAATATGATCGTGTTCTACACATTTTCCCATAACGGGATTCATATTGTGTCATTCAGATGCTCGAGTGGAACTGTTGTTGTAGGAGAATTATACCAATTTAAGATGTTGGTCCCATCCTCTATTGAATTCCATAGATCATTCTCTCAACATATCTTCCAGTGTCTAAATTTTTCGCACATATTGGCCATCGGTTTCAGGATGATAGGCCCTAATGAATTTTAGATCAATTCTCAGAGCATTTTGGAGACTTTTCTAGAACTTTAAATTGAATCTCGGATCACGATCAGATATAATAGATAGTGGTACTCCATGTAGCCTTACCACTTATTTGATGTAAACTCGTGTAGGTTGATACAATGAGAAGTCCTCTCAAACCGAGATAAAGTGAGTTGTCTTTGTAAGATGATCCACAACGACCCATATAGCATTATTTCCTCTGGATATCCTTGGATGTTTAGTGAAAAAGTCCATGGTAATTTTCTCCCACTTCTATGCTGGTATGGGTAGTGGTTTCATCATCCCCTTAGACTTTTGTCTCTGAGCCTTCACTTGATGACATATTAAGCACTTCGATGTATATTCAGCAATCCCCCTTTTCATATTGTCCCACCAAAAGTTTTCTCAGAGATCTTGATACATATTTGTTCTCCCTTGGTGGATAGAGAAGGTTGATCTATGTGATTCACTTATAAGATCCTTCTTTATCTTTGGATCAAATGGTGCACATAATCATGTCTGAAATCTTACAACTCCTTCCTCATCAATTTTGAAATCAGATGATTTCCCATTTTTAAAAGCTTCCACCCATTTTAGAAGTTCCACATCTTTAATTTTCCATCCATTATTTTCTCAAAGAGGGATGGTATAGAAATCATTTGAGAATGGATTGATGATGTTACTCACTTAATGATTCTAATGTACGTCCTTTTCAAATATACAATGATTATATCCTTTTCAATATAACATCATTGATAAAGATGAAGGATCCTTTATACTTAGAGAATCCTCTACCTTGTTGGCCCTGCCAGGATGGAAGTGGATTGAGAGTCATAATCCTTGATGAGCTCTATCCATATTTGCTGAAATATATTATGATTTTTCTATGTGAATATATATTTGAGACTCTTGTGTTCAGTATATATATCAAACTTATCCCCATAGAGACAATGTTTCCGTATTTTCAACGCAATGATCACCGCCGCCAACTCCAGATCATGTGTTTGATTGTTTTTCTCATGGATTTTCACCTTCCATGAGGCATAGGATTTCACTTTATAATTATTCATTATCACACAACCTAACCATTTCTTAGAATCATCAATATACACCACAAAAAGTTCTCCACTTGAAGGGAATGTGAGTACTGGCATAGTGATAAGCCTCTTTTTAAACTCCATGAAACTGTCTTTACATTCTTATGTCTAAACAAGATTTATTCTCTTCCGTGTTAGCTTGGTCCATGGGTTTGAAAAAATGGAAACGTTCTTCAAAAATCGTCGATAATACCTAGCTAGACCCAAAATGCTACGGATCTCTGTTACAGAAGTTGTCCTAGGCCACTCTTCAATTGCTTTCATCCTGGAAGGGTCCACAGATATCCCTTTGCTGGTGATAAAATTCCCCAAGAATGATATATCCTCCATACAGAACTCACATTTATTGTACTTTTCATACATCTTCTCCCTTCGAAAAGTATTTAACACAGTATTCAAATTCTCATCATGTTCCTCCTTGCTCTTGGAGTATATCAGAATATCATCAATAAAGACTACCACAAATTTGTCATGTTAATCTCTAATGATTATATTCATTAAATTCAGGACATTTTCTGGAGCATTAGTGATTCCAAAGGGCATCACAATGAAATCATAATGTTTATACCTCATTCGAAAGGAGGTCTTGGGAATATCTTCCTTCCTCACCTTTTGTTGGTGATGTTCTAACTAGAGGTCCCCCATAGATAAATAACTGGCCCCACACAGTTGATCGAACAATTCATCTATATGTGGGAGGGGATAATTATTCTTTATCATGATTTTATTGAGCTTATGATAATCAATGGAGAGGCACATTGATCCGTCCTTCTTTTTGATGAAGAGGACTAGCACAACCCATAGTAAAGCACTCGGGCGTATAAAACCCTTCTATATATTCTCTTGTAACTACGTCTTCAGCTCTTCTAGATCTACAAATACCATTCTGTAAGATGTCTTTGAGAAAAGAAGAGATCCAGTGATAAGTTCAATTGAGAACTCAACATCACAGTTAGGAGGAAGACAAGGAAACTCTTCAGGGAATACATCAGTGTAATCCCTCACAATGGGAATGTCTTCATGCATGATTCTCTCCTTTTTCTCAATCATATGAGCTAGATATGCTTGCTCACAATGAAGCAATATCCAAACATGAGACGATGATTCTAAATGAAATTCATCTTCTTCTATACACTTGTAATGAATCGCAGGATGCATCTAGATGTGAAAAGCTATATCCCTTTCCTGACAGTTGATGTTGGTTTTGATGGATGATAGAAAATCCCTGCCCAAGATAGAATCAAACAACACTAAATCAAGTTTGATGAGATTTACTAGGTGGTTTAGTCCACAAAATTAACTAGGGAGGAGTTTTAAACCATAGATGCAATTATTTCCCCATTCACAGTTCTCATAGATTAATTTTCCTCTTAATTTTGATGTGGTGTTTGAATAGTTCAATAAAACATGCAAGATATGAAAGAATTCCTAGAACCCAAATCAAATTGTATGTTCACTATTCTTGAATGAATAACTAGCATACCTGTCACCACATCATGGTCTAGATCCACCTCATTATTATTGGTATCATAAGACCTTTCTTGATGCCTTGGAGGTGGTTTTTGATTTCCTCTGACAACCCTCGACTAAGGGAAATTGTTTGGATAATTCCCATGCTCCTTGAAGTTGTAACACTGCATTGGAGGTTGAGTGTTGACTTGAACCTTCCCTTATTATTCCACATTAATGGGATTATTTATATCCTAGTGGTAGTTCCTGGCCCGATGACAATACTTTCCACATTGGATGAAATTCTTGGTTCCCTTCAGATAGAAAACAGGACGTTTGTTCCCACAATTTTTGCAAGGGGAAAAGGCAGACTTCTTTCCATCATGAGATTTATTCAACGAACTACCCATGTTGTTGTCCATTTTTCTCTTCTTATCACTGGGCCCACAAGACCACTAAGAGTCGCCAATATCTATTTAATCATTGAGGGCACAATGGACTATCTCCTCATAAATGTCGAAGTCTCAAATTTCCAACGCTTTTCGTAGGCATGGAATTAGTCCACTAAAGAAGCGATCCACCTTGCATTCGGTGTTCACGACAATGCCACTGGAATTCCTTGTAATCCTTGTAATGTTTTCTTCATATGGCCCAATAGACTCATCATCCATATGCTTGAGTCTGAGGAACTCTATTTCTATTTTTAGGTGAATGGTTCAAGGAAAATATTTGCTAAAAAACATCCTATGAATTCCTCCCAATCCATGGAATCGATTTCCTCTTAGGACTTTGTATTCTTGATTAGTGTCAACCACTGATCATCTTCCCCATCAAAATGATAGACTGCCAATACAACATTATCCTCTATCGAGCACTAGAGGAAGAAGAATATATTTTAAATAGAGTTAATCCATTTCCATTCTATGGGGGGATCAGATGATCCACTAAACATGGGAGGCCTTTTTGCATGATGAATTCTACGATAACTTGCTCTTTCATGGGAGGAGGAGGGCATTCCGCCTGATCAAGTTATTATTCATAACTCGATCCAGCTGAGCAAGTACTTTCATGAAGTTTTTGGGCACTATCTCCCATCATATCAGACATATCATTTGGTAAATATTCACATTTCCTATCACATTGGTTATTGTAACATGTTCTTATATTTCCCTCCATTAAATATGGAAAATAACGTATTATTAGAGGTCCTTGTAATACCCCAAGATTTTAGGAAAAATATTCTTTTTAATTTCATTAAAGTCTTGTGTTGTATGCTACACCAAAAGGATCTTTCACAACAAGCATCCTTGACTTGCCTTGCATTACATGCAATCACGACCTTCCTCAATAGCGTGTGTAGTACGCAATACCGAGTTTCACTAAACAACGATATGCTATTAAAATATCATTAACCAGCTGTTATGAATAGTAATAACAACTTTTTGAAATTTTGTAAATTTTATTTTTCAAAATTTACTTCATTTTTGGATTCGGAATATCGAAATTAGCTTGGGGTGAAATTTTGGTACTTTTCGGATAACTTTTATTTTCCGATGAATAGTGAAAATTACTAAATTTTAATTAAAAACATCCTTTTTAATAGAAATAATTAATAGTGATAAATTATTAATTTGAGTGTTTTTAAAGTATATTTATAATATATTTTTACAATTTAATACAATATTGGTCATTGGATGTAATTTCACATTTAAAACAGACATAAACAAGTGTCAATCTTTTGATAGTTATTATCTCTTAAGAACACTCTATTTGTTTTGACGACGAGAATTAGTTTTTAAATTAAATAATGCAACTGATATGTTTTTAATTTGGTAAAATAGAAATCATTTTTGAGTTCATAATACCAAATATAGCTTAGGCCTAATTTTTGTTATTTTTTGGAAACTTTCATTTTTGATGAATAGTGACACCACTAAGTGGTAGTTAAAAAAAAGAATTTTTCATAAAACTTAATTTTACCACTTCTGTGAGTGGAATTTCAAAAATCCGAGAGACACGATTGATTTGAGTAAGTAAAATGTGGTTCAATGAGATGAAAATAATTTTGGGTGAATAATAACTTTTTACTTTTTTTACCATGGTTAAAAGTAAATAGGGTAATTAAGGGTAAAAATGATATTATTATTACCCTAACACATGTCCTAATTCTATTGGATAACTTTAATTTGACAAAAACAACCTTAGGAATCAAATATGACCATTTAGGACCACTTGGATTAGATTAGGACATTTATTATTAATTTATTTAAAGAATGGTTAAAATAGTTAAAATTGAAGTTTAATAAATAAATAATTTATAATATAAGGTTATACATAAGATAAATTCAACTATAAATATTAATTATAAATCTATAAATATTTCCTCCATAATGGTATTTTATTTGTAATTTTTAAACATTAAATAATTTAATTTATTTATGACACAAAGATGATGTAGTAATTATCTTATTAATGAAATATTGACATAATTGATGTTATAAATACCCAAATAAATGTAATTTGAGACTTTTTATGAATTCCACTAATTTTATAGGTCAATATGACATGTTATTATTGATTTAATTAACTTTTTTTTGAACTAATCATTTTGTTATGATTTTCACAAAAATCAATTACTAAATAGTTTTAAAATTGACATAAAATAGTTTTTAAAACAAATATTATATTATTAATTGTTATTTTATTCTTAAAAATATAAGGTTCGGCAAATGACTTATATAAGGTTATATATATTAATAATAAACAACTTGGGGTTCGTTTGGATTGATATAGTAAGTTTATTAACCTTATAGTGTAAGAACACAAGAAGACACGGTAAAAGTAAAATTATTTAACTTAATGTTAAATCTAAATGATAAGGTTAAAATGGGAACCTAAACTTGTATAAATTATATTGGATGAGAGGATTTAGACCCATCCCCACCTTAGAATCTAAAGAAATCCATTTGGAGCTATTTAAAACCGAATTTGGCTTTATAATAAAATAATAATTTTAGTTATTCCAAAGGCATCCCTCTCCTCCCTTATAAAAGGGCACCTCCTCCCTCTCTTCCTCACACCACTTTGAGCCTTCAATCTCGACCAAAACCTGCCAATTTCACCTCTCCACTTACCTAGAGATATACTAGAGGTCCTTGTTTTCTTCAAAGACCAATTTTAGTGCCCTAAAAGGAGGTCTCAAATAAGCACTTCAAAGAAGAGGTAATGTCTGTTACCGATTCTTTCATCTTTATTTCTTCTTCCACTTATTCTTATTTAGTTGTTTCATTATTAAGTAATAACATCAGTATCACTCATATACTGATATTTTATTATAATTATGAAACAACCCTATTTCACCATCTATCCATCCTACGGAAAATGAAATCACCGCGCGTGCGTACGTACGGAATACCTTCTCCACGCCGTGGTGTAATCTATTTTCCACCACCACCTTACTTGGATGGGTATAATGGTGTAAATAATGACTATATATGATTATTTTAAAGTGATATTGATTCTGAAATAGTACACATACACTCCAATACAATTCCATGATCATGGGAACGATATCACCGCTCGTGCGTACGTACGGAATACCGTCTCCACGATGTGATGCGACTCATTCTACATGATCTTCATTGAATAATGATTATATAAATGAATTGAATGAATGAATATGATATATATTACAATAATAACATTCTGGAAATGAGGTATCTATAACCTAAAGATAATAATAAGAATTTATTCGACAAAACACACATAAGAACAAAAAGTAATAAACACCCTAATAACAAGTTGTAATGAAATATTACTAATAAGAAGCTAAGAATATGACCATATGTGACATCATAACAATGAGTATGATTATGGAATAAGTCAATAACATTATTTAAATCATTATACAGGAGGTTCGTATACATACAAAGCGTATCGGACCTAAGGTATGGGATAATTGTGCAAATCTCATTTTTATCCGAGATTACTTATTCGTAAGTATTTACTGGGGTTATTTATATCATCCATGTCCATGTTTTATAAAAGTTTTTTCATGTATGTTTAAAGAACTTTTTAACCATTTTTGAATTTTACTACATGGTATATAAGGAATCTTTCTTTTGTTTACGTTACGAGGTACTTTTGGACTTTTTCGGCAAAAGTACGAGAAGAATGTTTTTTTTGACTTATACGGCACGAACAGATATTTACGGTTTTATAAAGCCTTATTTTCATGAAGATTCCTCTAAAATATTTCATGACTATTTACAAAAAAATCTCTCTCTTTTAAAAATGCATGAAATTTTGTGAAAAGAAAATGAATATAAAGAAGAGAGGATATTTTCCTCAAGAATTAATTTCAGGTGTTTTATCAAAACCACTTTCCATATAAGATGACATTATTTCATAAGTGTATGTTTCAAGTTTAATGTCTCTATGATTTACCTGGTTCACTATTATTATGATGAAATTCCCATTTGTTTTATATAGAATATGAAATGATGGGATGATGTTTATGAAATCCATTTTATTCTTTGGATTATGATGAATGTTTTAAGTATATTTTGTGGAAAAATTAAGAATGATTTCATTATGAGATTGGTGGGACCTATATCTCCCTCCAATTCATTGGGTAAAGATTTATATCTCATGAGATAGAAATGGATGGAACGACAAGTTAAACCAGTTCAGTAATACAGGACTGGAACGAAGAGTGAACTCGATTCAGAAAGGGACTTTGTCCACTAAGATGGTCTTGGCAGCAATGCCTTCGATACTATGGAAATAATATCATGTGCTTAATGGTTGCCACAATTACATGTTTTATTCCCAAGATATTTTATCATTCTTAATGTTTTTTTATGATCTATGCCTTACGTATTTCCCTGTTTTGTGTCATTTCTCAGGCTTTTGATGTTTAAACATTATGTTCATGTTTTTAAGTTCAAATGTATATGGTATGTTTTATTTTATCCATGCTTACCCTTATTGTGCATTTGAGATCACCCTTTTTATGTTTTCTTCTCCCTAGGAAATAAAGAATGGTTTTAGGTAAGAAAAAAAGGGAAGATCATTATGGGAGATATTGAAGATCTTTCACCACGATTAGAAGATTACGTTCCATGTTTCCAAAGACACTAAACTATTACGGTCCTTGTGTGTCTGTTTTTGTTATGTTTTAAGTATTCCGCTAAAGTAATGTAATGTCCATGTGCATCAAGCTTCAGGTCTCTACAGTTGGTATTATAGGAAAGGTTTAGTCAACCTTTGGAATCTAGGATGCGAAAATGTTAGTGAGATCCCTAGAGATATTTCTAAGTTATGTCTAGGGATGTCCCTAAGGATAAGTATACGTATAGGATATAGTCCTAGAATAATGGTAATGATATTAGAATTTAATCTAAGACGTTAGATATTGGGGGTGCTCCCCATTTACTATGTTGTTTTACCTAGAATGATTTTTTCCTCTCACACTATTCTTTTTGGGTTTTAGAAAATGGCTGGAAACAGGAAGATTCATGATAATGGAGGATATGACGGACAATGGAATGATATTCTTCCTGAGAAACCAAAGGAAACTGGATTTGAAAGTCCAAACATCGTTATTATACTTAATCAGCAATCTCATAATATGATCAATAATCTCAACTTTGGTAAGTTTCCTGACTCATATAATAAGAGAAAGATGGAGTCTCATGATGATCATAAAGAAAAGAAAGATCAATTTCCCTCATGTAAATCATGTGGGAAGAGGCATTGAGGAGATTGTTTCAAGGGAACTGGAAGATGCTTTGGGTGTGGAAAAGGACACAAAGCCAGTAAGTGAAAAGGAAAAGTTTTAGTTAACACCATGGATGAGGATAATGGTATTGCTACGACATCAACAATGGTTAAATGTTTTAAATGTGGAATGTACGGGCATTGTGCAAACCAATGCCCTAAGGGAAAGTCCCATGAAGAGAATCAGTACAGCCGTATGGGTAGTATTTATGTTGATGATGATGAAGAGACTACAAATGATATGTGAGATGAAAGAATTATTGAAGCTCAGTCAATGGTTTAAGAAGGTAGTGGAATGATTACATGTTTATCAAGTGTAATGTTATATAATTAATCTCATGGTACTATGGAATAAAGAGACAAAATGATTGTTACACTGTTGTCTTTCTGTGAGTTTTGAATGTGTTTGATTAATGGTACCAATATCCATTAAAGTTTATTCAGATATTTTTGGAATATAGATGATATGCGCATAATGAAGTGATGAGGATAAAAATAAATGTTTGATAGTATTCCTGAGCTCATGACTGATATAAGGACAAGTTTATATCATGGTTTGAGTATATAGAATTTTTAAATTTTGTTATGTGGAAAGAGTTAACTTTTGACAGCATTCATGTTTTCACTAAGGTTTAATGGGTATTCATTTTTCAATAGAATACATGATTAAGGTATTCACATGATTGGAATGTGACCAACAAGATATATGGGGGATAAATGATGGTATTCACATGCTTGGTTGATGATATTTCATGTAATAGTTTTATTTATACTATGAGCTTGGACCTAAGTATTTTTGATAAGCCTAAATATTGGAATGGATTATGTTGGACATAAGTTAGTATTGTTTAAGGATAGAACGTTTTTTTGATATTATTGATGGGATGTTATAGTAATGTAGTTTTATAAAAAGGACAACATGTAGGACGGGCGACAGCCCATCGCGTCGGACAAGGCTGTGGGAATCGAACCCACAACCGAAGTGCGACTAGCCTTTATCGCCTACCGCTGGCCTACAGGAAGTCCAGTTTAGTAGAAACTAGTTTTATTATATTAAGAAGTATAATATAAGAATTATAAGTCCATTTTAGGAACCATATATGATTATTCTCAATATAGATGGACTTATGTATTTTTTGATATCTTTTCTAACCTTTTGTTTGAGACAGATGGAATGACCCATCATACTATCACATGATCTGCTAACACATCACGAATGACAAATTCAACTTCATTTCACTAAGAGATGAAGTGGAAATTGTCCAAATTATGACCAATGGTGAGAATATACCAAAATCACGAATGTATTTCTTCTATTTCCAATTTCATCAACTTTAGGGAAATGATCTTGAAAACCAAAAATGTTGACCTAGTGCTCTTATATCTGATGAATCAGATGGTACCTTAGATCGTCACAAATTCAAGGCTTTATGATTTCTGGCTTTTCCATAGCCATGTTCTCTACCACTCTCCATCAGAACATGATGGTTAGATTTCTCTTCCATATCCATATTTTCACCTATGTGGAAACCCAATGATTAGTTTATTTGGGTAACCGTTAGGTTTCATACATTCTTTTTAAATATTGGTTGTGGTATTCCTTTTTACAATGTGGGTTTCTATTAGTGAAACTTTCGAGTAGTAAACCATTTATAACCCCGACGAATTTCGAGGGAAAAATTCATTTTAAGGGGGGTAGAATGTAACACCCCGAGATTTTATGAAAAATAATCTTTTCAATTTCATTAATGTCTTGTATTGTATGCTACACCAAAAGGAGCATGAACAACACGCATCCTTGACTTGCCTTTCATTACATGTAATCACGACCTTCCTCAATACCGTGTGTAGTACGTAATACCGAGTTTCACTAAACAATGATATGCTATTAAAATATTATTAACTAGCTGTTATGAATAGTACTAACCACTTTTTGAGATTTTGTATATTTTATTTTTCAAAATGGACTTCATTTTTGGATTCGGATTATTGAAATTAGCTTGGGGTGAAATTTTGGTACTTTTCGGATAACTTTCATTTTCCGATGAATAGTGAAAATTACTAAATTTTAATTAAAAATAACCTTTTTAATAAAAATAATTAATAGTGATAAATTATTAATTTGAGTGTTTTTAAAGTATATTTAGAATATATTTTTACAATTTAATACAATTTTGGTCATTGGATGTAATTTCGCATTTAAACAAGACATAAACAAGTGACAATCTTTTGATAGTTATTATCTCTTAAGAACACAATATTTGTTTTGACGACGAGAATTAGTTTTTAAATTTATTAATGAAACTGATATGTTTTTAATTTGGTAAAATAGATATCATTTTTGTGTTCATAATATCAAATATAGAATAGGCCTAATTTCTGGTATTTTTCTGGAAACTTTTATTTTTTGATGAATAGAAAAACCACTAAGTGGTAGTTAAAAAAATGAATTTTTCATAAATCTTAATTTTACCACTTCTGTGAGTGGAATTGCAAAAATCCGAGAGACACGGTTGTTGTTAGTATGTAAAATTTGGTTCAATGAGATGAAAATAATTCTTGGTGAATAGTAACTTTTTACTTTTTTTACCACGGTTAAAAGTAAATAGGGTAATTAAGGGTAAAAATGATATTATTATTACACTAACACATGTACAAATTCTATTGGATAAGTTTAATTCGACCAAAACTAACCTTAGGAATAAAATATGACCATTTTGGCCCACATGGATTAGATTAGGACATTTATTATTAATTTATTTAAAGAAGGGTTAAAGTAGTTAAAATCAATGTTTAATAAGTAAATAATTTTTAATATAAGGTTTTACATAAGATAAATTCAACAATAAATATTAATTAGAAAGATAAAAATATTTCCTACATAATGGTATTTTATTTTTAATTTTTAAACATTATATAATTTAATTTATTTATGACACAAAGATGATGCAGTAATTATCTTATTAATGAAATATTGACATAATTGATGTTATAAATACCCAAATAAATGTAATTTGAGACTTTTTATGAATTACACTAATAATATAGGTTAATATTACATATTATTATTTATTTATTTAACATTGTTCGAACTATTAATTCTGTTATGAGTTTCACAAAAATCAATTACTAAATTGTGTCAAAATTGACATAAAATAGTTTTTAAAACAAATATTATATTATTAATTGTTATTTTATTCCTAAAAATCTAAGGATCCGATAAATGACTTATATAAGGTTATATATATTAATAACAAACAACTTGGGGTTCGTTTGGATTGATATAGTAAGTTTATTAACCTTATAGTGTAAGAACACAAGAAGACACGGTAAAAGTAAAATTATTTAACTTAATGTTAAATCAAAATGATAAGGTCAAAATAGGAACCTAAACTTGTCTAAATTCTATTGGATGAGATTATTTCGACCCATCCCAACCTTATCTAAGAAATAATTCAATTTGGAGCTATTTAAAACCGAATTTGGCATTATAATAAAATAATATTTTTAGTTATTCCAAAGGTGTCCCTCTCCTCCCTTATAAAAGGGCACCTCCTCCCTCTCATCCTCACACCACTTTGAGCCTTCAAGCTCAGCCAAAACATACCACTTTCTCCTATCCACTTCCTTAGAGACATATTATAGGTCCTGGTCTTCTTCAAAGACCAATTTTAGTGCCCTAAAAGGAGGTCACAAAGAAGCACTTCAAAGAAGAGGTAATGTCTGTTACCGATTCTTTCATCTTTATTTCTTCTTCCACTTCTTCTTATAAAGTTTTTTGATTATGAAGTAATAACATAAGTATCACTCATTTAAGGATATTTTATTATAATTATGAAACAACCCTATTTCACCATCTATCCATCCTACAAGAAATTGAAATCACCGCGCGTGCGTACGTACGGAATACCATCTGCACGCCGTGGTGTAATCTATTTTCCACCACAACCTTAATTGGATGGGTATAATGGTGTAAATAATGACTATATATGATTATTGTAAAGTTATATTGATTATGAAATAGTATACATACACTCCAATACAATTCCATGATCATGGTAATGATATCATTGCTCGTGCGTATGTACGGAATACCGTCTCCACAATGTGATGCGACTCGATCTACATGATCTTCATTGAATAATGATTATATAAATGAATTTAATGAATGAATATGATATATATTACAATAATAATATTCTTTAAATGAGGTATCTATAACTTAAAGAGAAGAATAAGAATTTATTTGACAAAACACGCATAAGAACAAAAAGTAACAAACACCCGAATAACAAGTTGTAATGAAATATTACTAATAAGAAGCTAAGAATATGACCATATGTGACATCATAAATACAGGTGGTTCAGATACGTACAAAGCATATCGGACCTAAGGTAAGGGATAATTGTGCAAATCTCATTTTTATTCGAGATTGCTTATTCGTAAGTATTTACTGGGGTTATTTCTATCATCCATGTCCATGTTTTATAAAAGTGTTTTCATGTATGATTAAAGACCTTTTTACCCATTTTTGAATTTTACTACATGGTATGTAAGGAATATTTCTTTTGTTTACGTTATGAGATACTTTTTGACTTTTTCAGAAAAAGTACGAGAAGAATGTTTTTTTACTTATACGGCACGAACAGATTTTTACAGTTTTATAAAGCCTTATTTTCCTGAAGATTCCACTAAAATATTTCATGAGAATTTCCAAAAAAATATCTCTCTTTTAAAAATGCATGACATTTTGTGAAAAGAAAATGAATTTAAAGAAGAAAGGATATTTTCCTCAAGAATTCATTTCATGTGTTTTATCAAAACCACTTTCCATCTAACATGACATTATTTCATAAGTGTATGTTTCATGTTTAATGTCTCTATGATTTACATGGTTCACTTTTATTATGATTAAATTTCCATTTGTATTATATGGATTATTAAATGATGGGATGATGTTTATGAAACCCATTTTATTCTTTGGGTTTTGATGAATGTTTTAAGTTTATTTTGTGGCACAAGTAAGAATGATTTCATTATGAGATGGGTGGGACCTATATCTCCCTCCAATGCATTGGGTAAAGATTTATATCTCATGAGATATACATGGATGGAACGGCATGTTAAACCGGTTCAGTAATATAGGGCTGGAACGAGGAGTGAACTCGATTCAGAAAGGGACTTTGTCCACTATGATGGTCTTGGAAGCAATGCCTTGGCTACTATGGAAATCATATCATGTGCTTAATGGTTTCCAAAATTACATGTTTTATTTCAAAGCTATTTTATCATTCTTAATGTTTCTTTATGATCTATGCCTTACGTACTTCCATGTTTTGTGTCATTTCTCAAGCTTTTGATGTTTAAACAGTATGTTCATGTTTTTAAGTTCAAATGTATATGGTATGTTTTATTTTATCCATGCTTACCCTTACTAAGAATTTGAGCTCACCCTTTTTATGTTTTATTTTTCCCAGGATATAAAGATAGGTTTTAGGTAAGAAAAAAAAGGGAAGATCATTAAGGGATATGTTGAAGATCTTTCACCACGATTAGAAGAATAGGTTCCAAGTTTCCAAAGACACTAAACTATTACGGTCCTTGTGTGTCTATTTTTGTTATGTATTATGTATTCTGCTAAAGTAATGTAATGTCCATGTACGTCAAGCTTCGGGTCTCTACAGTCCTGAATACTTATTTATTGATCAAAAAAAGGAAACTTTCAAAATAAAAGGATAAACTTATAAATAAGAAGTATATCCTAACATTTTATAATTTAGGTTTATATCTAGGTTATGCTCAATCTATTTCGTAATATATATTATTATGGGATTTTTTTGTCCCTTAATAATGGTTTGTACTAAGATTGTGAATCTTCCAAAGCATATCCTCGAGGAGTGTTGTATCCAAGAGTGCAGCAAGACCTATTTTTGTGCAGCAGTTTCCATTTAAGTCTAGATCAAAGTGGTGTTTTTAGATTTTACCCATAGATATATCTCTCACAGATCCACCTCAACCTACTCGTATCCAGACATGGATGTATTATCTTGATAAACCACTTACTCAATACTCACCAAAATTTAGGAATGATTTTTAATACGCAATCTCATCCCAAAAGTTCTCACTAAGGTTTTCTATTCGTAATCATCAAAAATAGCTAGACCATCCTCTGATACCAAATATAGAAACCCAAGAATTTTTCATATAACATTACATTATTTAAATCCCTGTTAATCATCAGAGTATATTCCAAGGATCCTTAATTAAAGTTTCTTGGAATACTAGGTAAAAATAACATAAAAATGGGGCTAATAAAAAACTTCTTTATTTAATCACCATAAAGTGCTCCTAACTTCCATTTATCCCTTACATCTGAATAGGGTACCCTAGGGAACACATGAACAAAGTGGTGAGTTGAACATCCTAGTATGGGAGTGAACATAAGGATATATCTTAAGAACATGAGTAAGGAGGCATGACATAAAGATATCCAAAGCATTGAACTTATCAAATCATATCGTATAAGAATGGGTCCAAATAAAATGGAATCATATAAATGTTTAATAATCATAAAACATTTCTTTAGTATGGGTCAATGCTAACCTCTAATCCCATTTCCCATTTTTGTATAGGTGAAGGCTATTCGCCAATCCCGTTTCACATCGCTTCTCATGAGACCTAACATTACCCATTGCATTGGAGTGCTAACTAGGTGCAGCCATCTCATAATTTTCATGAATATTATTCCCACATAAATATTCTATCCATGTAAATAATCATACATAATCAATCATTCATATACCTAAGGATACCCATGGAAAGAATTGGGTACCACAATCATGATGTAAAGCGTAACCAATGTGTGTATCATGAATGTATCCTTGAAAAAAATGTATTAGAACATAAATGGATGTTAATAAGTTAATATTGGCATATAAAATGGTAGGATATTTAAAAAAGAAGTGAAAACATTTAAATAATGTATTTAAGAAACATTAGCGTTAAATAATTTTTGTGTGATTTTTAAGGAAAATAATAGAGCTTTTAAAATAGAAAAGAGGAAAATATTTTATATAAAACCGGAATTGAACCAAGGATGTTTTCATAATAAAAATAATTATTTTGTAAAAATAGTTGTGGCTTAAAACTTAGGATAGAGTGTACTTGAAATTGGGTAAAATTTTGGGAATTTCCCTTAAAATGAGTGTGCTTATTGGGAAGTATCAAGAAATGAACCACATAAAAGAATGTATATCCCTGAAAGAGAATGAGAGAATGATCTTGGAACATGAATTTTTATAATATAAACATAATTTATATGTTTTACATAAATAAAGACAACTACATTTTGGTAAAAATAACGATAGAGCAACAGGAATGAATAAAGGATGTTATGGTAGAATCCATTACGGTTTATTAGAATGGTTTCAGGTGTAACTAAGAGGGCTTGATGATAGAGATAAAGGGCTTATAATCACCTGTAAAACATTAGGGATTTATGTGGAAGGTTAGAAAAAATACCCAATTACATGTTATTACACAAAAAGGTATAGCAGAGAGAACAACCAAGATTAATAGTGAAAAGGAGAGGTTCCCTTACCTTAAATCTGTTGGTGTTCTCCTCTTTTTAACAAATAAATAAATAAACAAATTAGGCCAATTAATTCAAAAGTTCCATAACCTATTATATCTGTAATTTATTTATTATAACCCTTTTTAGTTCATTCAAGGCCTTATTGATTAGTTATAAGGCTCAATTTTATTGTTCGGGCTCGTTTGTTTACTTGGTTTTTAAAGATCTGTTCACTTATATTCAAGTTTGGATAAACATGAGAGATGGAAGTGGTTTCCCCTAAATGTTGATTTATGGTATTAGTTAGTATACAGGAGATTACATGGTTTTAAAATAATTTTGGATACTTTGATTGAATTCGCACTATTATATAAAACCATTGTGACAACCATTATTGTTAATCAGTGGGTTTGATTACAAAGAACATGTTCCGCTTTATAACATAATACCATTTGTAAAAAAGGATTACAGAACTAAAAATAGGATATATTACATATATAATAATATGGTTCAACCATAACACAAATTGTTTCATGGCCATAATTAATGATTATAATAGAAATTGGTAAACCATTGTCCTTGAATGTGCTAAATTCACACATTTCAAACGGTGCTTTCATTTCTTTCAAATAAAAGGTGGGGAAAGGAGAAAATATAAGGAAATATCCCATTACCATGAAAAAATTCCAGTACATGTATTTTAATGGATTTATCATACTATGTTGGTTAAGGGACGCGAGGAAATAAACTAAAAGAAATAAAATTAAAAGAAATGAAGAATTGGAAAGTGGAATTTACCTCTTCAGGATTCTTCCTTTGATAACCTATTTAGGGGTGAGATTTTTGTATTTTGAAGAGGGTAGGAGATTTTGGACATTAGGGAGGATCTTGGGGATATATTTGGGTACAATATTGGAAAGAAACAAGGCTTGTTAGGAGTGAAGAGAAGAGGGAGTGAAGGGGGGTTTTATAGTGGAGGAGAGAGTGGATTTTTCAATTTAAAATTCTTTAATTTGTTATTTCTCCAAAATACAAGGAATAGTGAGACTTCCTTGACCAAGAATAGTAATTTTATAATGTGATCCCGAACCAGGTTGGCTTACGTTAGATGAACATCATACATGACTCTATAATTATCTTATTTAGCTTATTTTGTAAATTATGGTATTTCAGTATTCATAAAAAATTCAAGTATTTCAGAAAAATCCCAAAAATTCACCATAACCATTTTTCAACATATTGAATCCAAATATGGAGTCCATTTTTATAAAAGAATTTTCTAAATATGGTTATTTTAATATTTAATTAAAATTATATTTTATTATCAAAAACCAATTTTAAAACATTCAATTACTCATTATAAAATATAGTTATATCATTATTTCAACATGAATATTATTTATATATTATCATAGGTAATGTTAATATTCATTATGTTATATCAATATTCATAAGGGTATGTCACAGTTCATAAGGTTATGCTACTATTCACAAAAAAAAATTATTTTTATATTGGACTCTAAATAATTTTTGGATTTCATCCTATATGTCAGATTTTCAAAATTACAAACACAGAAGGGACAAATATTTGTTTAAATGTAACTAATCACATAGTAGTTCATTATATTGTGTTTTCATGTTATTTTATGGCACATTTATAAGAATGAAATTTCTATTGAGAAAAATTGGGTCGTTGCAGGGTTCTTCAATCTCTATGTTTCTAAAAGACACTAAGTTTTTCATGTTCCTCAATGCTTCTGTGCATTACGATGCCCATTGATTATTTTATGATATGATTGGATATTTAATTTCATACTGAATTACCTTTTCTTTTTTATCTATTATTTGATATTTATAAACATAATGTTTTTTGTTGGACTAGTTTATTTCTTCTTAATGGGGGGACATCGATAAATTTTTCCAAAATTTTTCTTTAAATTGTCCAAGATTTTGAATAAAGACAATCATTGCACTCACATGTTATAAGGATGTAATGAAGCCATTATTTATTCCATCATTTTTGATGAAAAAGGTACCATTTGTATGAATCTTCTTATTTTAATGAAATTCATTGATATTATGTATTTCTTATTGGAAAATTAATTTATTACAGATATATTTATTGAAAATTTTCCTAAAAACACATGAATCATGAATCTATATAGCATATTAAATGCTATTAATTAATTTTTTTAATCGATGAAACATTTTTTAATTATGCAGTTCTTATTAAACAGAATGAATCATGATTAATTGTATTATCAAAACTTATTTATCCCATATGATTATTAGAGATTGTTTATGAATTTTACATATGAATTGTGTTTTTAAAATGAGATATTGAATTTAATACATTACTATGCTTAGTTAGAAGTGGTATATTGTTATTCGAGTACAACTTAATATTCTGTGGGATGATCCATTTGAAAATATTATTATTGATGATGAAGTTTATATTCTTTAATAGTGCATTTAAGATCGTTTTTCTGTCTCGGATGTTTCTAAAATAAAAAATCTTTATTCAACTTCTAATATTGTCTCATAAATGAAATTTTGTTTTGAATTGTAGGCCTTGCTTCCCAAAATATTAATTGATGTTCTTTTATAATCAGACATTGTCTCGTAAACATTTGTTTAATGTCCCACATATACATATATGACCATGCGAATATGTACATAGGTTATAGGTGTACATTAATATATGTGAAGCTTTATATGCATGAAAGCGGGAAAAAAGATTCAAGTTGTCATAATCAAAACAATCACTCCATGAGGTTGAGGTAGGTTCCATATGCCTAACCCTTTAATCTAAATCCTATAATTTCTTGATTATTTTAAAATTTGGATATCATTATTATATAATGTTTATATGCTTTGAAAAATGTTTTTGAATTTTTGAAATGATATTTTCACCTATTTTACTTGATTTTCTTAAGCCTTAAATGTGTACTGGTAGATAATTTCATCCAATATAATATTAGAAAATAAAAATTCCTTTACATAAGAGATGATAGTGTCTTAATTTTGAGAAAAAATGAACAAAAAATAATTATAAAAATATAAAACAAAAATAAAATACTTTTTTTTTCAATTAATCAAACACAAACAACCGTCCTTGGAAACTTTGGCACTTTCATCAGTAACATCACTATGATATTGAACATAATAAAATTGACTACCTTACCAGGAATATTTCACCAATTAGTACAGGTAATTAGTTTTTTTAACTTATTAAAGCACATTTACAAGTTTTATTTGATTTCCATACACTCAGTTGAAGGTTTAATGTTTAGGTGATAAAGGAATGGTGTCCAAAGGGTTTAGAATTGAGTGAGAAATACAATGAGCTCTGGTGTTTCTTCACCGTCTATCCTTTTATTTAATGAAATTTAATCTTATTCTAGAATAAATAATATCATTTTGATGTATTGAGATTCATGATAGATAAGCTCTCAATTGAGAACGATACAATGGACATTAAGGCATGACTAGTGTGGGGAGTTAATTAGTTTCATAGTGGGAATAGGTTACTTATTATCCTAAGGGTGGGTTGAGGGGTTGGTTTATTTATGGGAACACTAGTATTCATAGGTGACTGAGATTGTTTTGGGAATATGTAATTAGTTCATATCCACTATAGAAGTAGTACTAAATTAATGAGATAAGTAACATTCATAGTGGGTTGCGAAGGGTGGTGTGGCAGTGCATGGGAGGGGGGTGGCTGGGTGAGGGTTTGTGCACTTAAACATTAAAAATCCCATAAAAATGGTATCATAAGGGAAACATACCTCGATACTAATTTTAACCTATTTCCAAGATCTAGTATTACTCATCTAAGCCTCTATATCCACCAAAGATCCCATATCAAGCAATAAAATTTGTATAATTAATCATTAACAATTATGATTAATTATTTTTTAGAAGTTAAGAGGTATATTTGGATAAAGACTCAACGAGTGTCATCATCACACCAAAACATCTTATAACCATGTCCTACTACTCCCTAAATGTCCATATCATACCCCCAAGACCATGTTGACAAAAATGAATAAACACTAGTACTTGTACGACCATAAATTTCATCTATTTTCATCAGAAACACTAAATATATTAGGGTAGTGTCTTAAATCAACTGAAATAATGACAGAGAATGGGAAAACCCTAATCAAGTCCTCTTCTAGTGACCAAAAATTAATACCCCATAATACTTAGTCAATTACAATATGATCTGGGGGTATTTAAACTATAAACATAGATGAATCAGAATCAAAAGTATTATGAACCAAAGATAAAAATAAATAGAATAAGGAATATATGAAATTACCTAGAACATCCACTGAATTGCATCTAAAAATAGCCCATCCTGAAAGAGGGGTCGGATGTTGGAGGGGTGGAAGAACTTATAATTTCCCCACATAAGCTCTCCATATTTGCAATATTATGAAACAATTCACCCAGAAAAAGAAATAATTTCACTAGTTAAAATAAATCTACCTAGGAATGATTTATTGTTCGACCATGGATTTTACACCATAAATCCCTACCCCTAGGAATTTCAGGGCTTGAACTGTGGTTAACAACCATAAATAGTTGAGATAAGGGGTTCACCGCTTGACAAACCCCATTCAATGAATAAACCCATATGTTCACAACATGAAAGTATATGGTAAATTAAATATCAGTTATTTTTCACCTTAAACCTCCACCAACATTGAGCCAAATCCCAGAGGTACCAAAAGGAGACTCAAAACAAATCAAAAATACCATTTTAGAATGTATAATGTTTATAATCCTAATCCAACATCAAATTTAATAAATAACCACCAATTAATATTAAAAAAAATTCCTCCAAAAATATTTAATCGGAATCCTACATGGAATTACAAACACTACACCATCTGGATTCCCATATAGCATTACTCAACTGCTAATCCAAATAGATCCTATAAAAAATCCTCAAAAAAATACCCCTACCAAGGTTAAAAAACATAGGCTATTGGGGCTTCAATCATCTAACCATAGAATGACTATTGCATCACTACATAGTTTCATCCACAACCTGAACCTATCTCAATAATACCACAAAAAATCCCTTAACTAACCCACAACTAATCTAATGAATTCATGTAACCAGGTCACACCAACCCTCATACACCATTACCTTTCCTCATAAATCCACAATAAATCTCAGTCTACATCACAAAATGAAGATTGATCCACCAAGAACACTTTCATGGGTTCTTACCCATGATCCTACTCAATCTCACCAAAACCCTACAGTATACACTTCTATAAACCTTGTTATGTAGTAAGAATCATTAACTAATTAATTACATCACATAAAACCCATGATCATAGACTTAACCCACCAACCATGCCCCATTTCAGGCCATTTAAACCTTATAGACCAAGGGATCTCACCTGAAGATCCCATGCCCCATCTCATTTACACCCCCTCCCCCTTCCACAAACACACCTCTTTCGCCCTCAACCCCTCCCCCTCCACCTCTAACCCCAACCCCCAACCCACTTCCTAAATCCCCATCTAGGGTGACTCAATCTATTAAAGAGTTGATTAAATGCTTTTATAAAAAAATCTAATGCATTTTTACTACTCTATACTAATGTCACATGCTATCCAAAATATGCCCATGGATGTCAACATATCATTACAGTATAAAAAATTCTACTCTATCAACTAGTTAGTTGGTGATATACAAATGGTTTTTGATGCTACTAGCTACTAGGTTTGAAACTGCATCTACTAGTTTTTCTCGATCTGCTACTATTATTTGGTGATCTAATACTTTTTTTGGAGTTAGGAGTTGTTGTATTTTTTTGTGATATGCTACATTTTTGTTGGGTGATTTGATGGTGTTTTTAGGAGTTGGAAGTTACTATATTTTTTTATATAATCGTAACACATATAACCACCATTTTAAATCTTGGATATATACATATATCCATGGTTTAAAACTATGGAAATATACTTATAACCACTATTTATAATCATGGTTGAAGCTACTACCGCGATTTCAAACCATGGAAATTGATTTATTTCCATAGAGGAAACCATGGCTATAGGGTTTTACCTATATCCACACCAATACCATATATGGTTCATTAAACCATGTCAATTACCTATAGCCAAAGTTTTTGGGTTTATATCCACAGTTTTAATACATGGTTATCACCTTATTTTGTAGTTGTGATTATTTTTATGGAATTATATAATATTGTACTAAACATTTTGAATTCTATTAATTTAAAATGATTGAGGAAATGTATAGATAATATTTTATGGATTAGTTGACTCTTTAGAAGTTTATTCTAGTACAACAGGTGTGAAAAATTAACCTTGAATATTCATTATTTTGAAAAAAGATGAGTTTCTGGTGAAAATTTATCTTAGTATGAAAATGTACATGTAAAATAATTATATTTCATTATGTTCCTAGTAAAATTAGTAAAATAATTTAATAACAATATAAAAAAATTTCTTAAAATAAAAAATTTATGCATTTACTTTTCATAAATGGAGATCAATGTTCTATTAATGCATCACAAATTTTCAATTTTGGGATTGTTAAATTTTTTAAGAACATGTTCTCTACCACTATCCATCAGAACATGATGGTTAGTTTTACAATCCATTTCCATGTTTTACTACATGGAAATATTTTAAGTTTTATATTAGGTGATAATCATACATCCCTTTCTTTCTACAACGGTTGATGTTTTATTGAGCCTTATTCTAATGTTGGATTTCAACAATGGATTTTTGAAATAGAAAACCCATTATTTTAATTACAGATTTAAAATTTTGGGAACACAATTTCTTAAAGGGAGTAAATTTAACATACATATTTTTTGGAAAGGAAACACTATTTTTGATATCATACATGATACACCACATCAAACATAGTTGAAAAACTAGATTTATTTATTTAAATGTTATCATTATAATCTTGCCATTTGAATGAAATATATGGAATATATTAACTGAATTATGAAAACATGGTTTACTCGTGTATATATAATTAATTATTTCATGGATAATAAATTATAAATTAAAATAGAACATTTTTTAATTAAAAGGGAATATTTTTATGAAATAAAATATATGTGCAGTGAAGTATGTTTATAAAATAATAAAATCACCCATGTTGGGTTTTATTAAGGATATATATAATATTCATTATAATGTTTTAATTTCATATTACGTTTTTTCAATACATTTTATAATGAAAACCTCAATTTTATGGATAAAATAAGTGTCTTCCAAAAAAGGTAATCTTATTACCTTTTGATGGATAACCCATTTAATATCTAGTTTTTACCACATATATAGATTATATTTGAAAAAATAATCTTATTCTATTGAATTGAATTATCAATATTTAGTTTGTTTTTTTTGTTATTTTTAGGAGAAAAATCATATTGAAATGAACTGGGAATAATAAAAATATATGTTCAAAATAGTTTTTCATCAAATTTATTTTTAATGTTAAATTATATTTTTAATTAATATTATAGTAAAATTAAATATTGTTTTATAATTTAATATAAGGTATGTAATTGTAATAAATTTCAAAATGAAATTTGATATATATTTTTTTGAACTAATGATGTTTTTTACTTTGAAAAATCATTTTCATGATCTATAAAAGAGATTTATTTTAGATTAATTTAACCCAATTACGTGTGCTAAATTTTGAAATTATGAAATAAATGATTTTAATCAATGTGATAATTATGATATAATATGATACACATATTTTTTGAAAATTATGAACAATAAATTTAGTATTTATTTTTATTACTATAGTAAAATGTTATTAAAGTAATTAAGTGTACAAAAAATATAATAAAAAAACCTAAAACATGTGTAAATTTAATAAGACTAGTAGTTTCGACCAGAAACGCATTGGGAAAATTTTAAGTCCACTTGGAGACACTTGGATGACACTATAACTTTTTTATCATATTATTCAATAAAAATACAATTTTTTCATACTGTTGTTTTTAACATGTGACACTTTTTTATTATTGGGATATATATGGGATATGTTGGACTATAAATACTATTAAAAAATTTAAAATGATTATCTACATCAATGTAATTTATTTTTACATTTTTAAAAAAAATAATAAAAAAATTATTTGGTAAACAATGATGATGCAATAATTGTTTTATTAATGGAAGAATAAAATACATTATATTAAAAAATAAAATAAATATAATATTATATAATATATTTAGTAGAATAATTTTTTGAATTAATTTTCCATGTTAGTTATGTGTTCAAATATTTTTTTTCAAATATATAATTTTTGTGATATTTATACAAAGAAAATAATGAATAGTGTAAAAATTGACTTCATTAATATTTTAAAATAAATTATATTTTATTAAATGATATAAAATTATAAAAAGAAAAAATTCATAGAATAATTATTATATGTTATTAAAGATAATAAATTACTAATTTATATGTATTTTTTCATGTTATTGTAATTATAATATCCATCAATGTGTAACTTAGCTGATAACACGATAAGAGTTCAAAGGGTAAAATAGGAGTTAAAAAAAATGATAAGGATTAAAAAATATTCAAAAAAATTAATAATTTTCATTTTATTAAAGGGAATTAAATGAAATATAATTTTATCTTTGAAATAAATAGATTTTGATTCATATGGAATAGAAAATGAATTTATATTAATTTTATATTTTGAAAAATTATATGAGTTCCTCTACCGTCTCGTTTAAAAGCTGACCAATTATTCAATTTTCTACCCCCCCTAAAAACAATTTTTATTGAAAAATATCTACCCATATCCATTCCTATAATTCCATGCCACATTATAAAGGCCATATTTTAGTCATAACACCCTATTAAGTGGTGTTAAGGTGTTAGTCAAATGTGATCATCCCATAAAGAGGTATTATTTTTAATTAACATTTTCTATTTTTTTTTCTTCCACTTCCTTAAAATATTATTCAACTATGATAGGTAAAACACTATATTATTCTAAATATAATGTATTTTATTATGTAATATCATTAAATAAATAACTCTATGAATCCATTAAATTGGAAATGAATTAATCATGTAGGGCTTCATGAGAACTATCAGATCCACAAATCGATATAATTTATTATTGATTACTGTCAATAAAGACTATTTATATTGATGGAATTAATTTATTGAAATTATATTCCTAAAAATAGTATCATTATAATATTATATTAACTAAATTACATTATTACGTTCCATGTACATAAATATGATAACGATGTTCATACAAACGTGTAAATTGTCACCTCCACGATGTGATGTGATTATTTTTAACTCACCATATAATGTGAATAATATATATAAGTATATTAAAATGATTAAAATTATTTGATTATAATTTTTGAATTACTAAATAATTCTTATCTTCTTTTCATAATTATCATTGAAAAATATAAACATTACTCATGCATACATACGACTTACTATCTGAATGACATTGTCTTTGTTTATTTTTCATATAAATATGTAATGGATGGACGTAAATTTATAACTAATGTAATTTGTTTTATTATTTCAAGAATATTATTTTTTATATGATAAAATAATAACCCCTTTCACAATTTACATTTTACCAATGTCATTTTGGACTCAGGTACCATATAAAAAAACATTTGACAAGAACATAAATAATTATGTAATTGTTATAAAACGATATAAAGTGATATTGAATTAATAATATAATTTAAAAATGTTCTCCAAAAACTTAATAATTAAGATAAGTTTTTTATTAATGAATCTAATGTACATATGTCACAAGTTAGACTGAAGGTAAGAGGCATCATCTCAATATCCTTTCACTGCTATATAATTTGATGTTACACACCACCATTTTTTAATATGTGTATATACATACCATTTTATTAATATTAAATTTATTTATTAAAATAATATTTATTTTTTTTAATTATTATTATTTTATGTGGATTACAATTTAATTTTTCAATGTCGTATGGGACTCCTTGTCCTTTTATTGATTTAATTATCACATATTTTTTATTTATGTTAATAGTTTCGACATTGTTTTACATATTTATTTATATGGATATAAATGTAATATAATGTAATTTTTTTCTCTATTTTAATTTCATTAAAATTAAATAAAAAGAAATATTTTCATTTGTTTCTTATGGAATGTTTTGAAAAATGACAAAAGGAATGATCGTTTTATCACATTCAATGACAACAACATTTCTAAACTCAAGACCATTGTCTGATATATAGATTCCTCTATCAGTATTCATGTTTTTTAAATGAAAGAAGCCCCACTTATTCAATTTTTTTAATTTTTTTTATATTGAATTTTTTTTTAAATTTGATTGATTATTTCAATATCTTTAAATTATTTCTTGTGAGTGAAAATGAAATTTTTTGAGTAAAATACTGTAACTTTAAAGTCCATTATGTGTTATGAATGTATAATGGCACATCGAAATTTTAGGGGTGGTCAAGTGGTAAACGAAGGATAAGTGGTTACTTTATAACCTCCAATTCCTTGGATATTAATTTCATTCATATGGATCTTTCATTTATAAGAGTTACATGTGTGGATGTAGACTGCATGGTTATTCCATTTAAGAATAATTATGCCCAAAGTTAACATTATGTATTTTATATTATTAATATGGATTTTATTATAATCATGTGATAAAAAAAGGAATAAAATAATTTTAATTTTAATGTAAATTATTCACTACTTATTAAGGTTGTAAAATATTACATTATGGTAAAGTTATCATGAGCATTAATTTCTATAAATGGAAAAACAGTTTCGTTATTTTTATATCCCATTATGATCTATTTATAATCATCCAGTTTTTCTAATGTTGTTTAAATTATTTAAGTATGATTAAGGATTTATAAATTTAATGATGAATGTCAGGAAGAGTTTTCATAAAATGGATCTGAGTTTATTTTTGAAGAATTAATTTATAAAAAATGGATATTTTTCAGAAGTTTCCATTTTATATTTTTATGGTTTTGTTGTATGAATTATGAACTAATTATATAAAACTATAAAACTAAATTATATTTAACATGAAATATATTAATTTAATTGAGAAAACCATATGATTATATAATGTTTAATGTCAGGCCCATATAGTTGGTATCAAAGGAAAGGTTTTGAAAACATTGGAGATTAGGATGCCTTCAAAAGAGTTAGGTATATAATAATGGGTTTATAATTATATGGTTGATAATAAATTCAATGTATTAGAATACCCTTTTGAAGATTTTAGTTATGATATTTTTAATTGATTAATATAATTATTGGAGGCATTTATTTTTGAGGTAATTATGGTTTATTACTTTTCAGATGGAAAATGAAATGTAAAAAATAATATTTGATGTTAGAACATTATTTGTTTATTTTTAGGTATTTATCAAATTTTGTGTATTTAATATGAATTTAATAGTTTTTGAATAAGGATAACCTACATGATGGGTGAAAACATGTCATGTCCTGTAAGCCCATGTGATTTGAACCCACAACTGAAGTGAATGAATGGTGTATCACCTACCGCTAGATTATGTGAGCTCTCACGACAGTATAACATTTTAATTTATGGTAACATAGATAATAGAATAACAATAATATTTATTTTCGGATGAAAATTATTATCTTGTTGGGAAATGATTTGAGGATTATGTGATGACTGTTATTTGGGAAGACATTCGCTATTTTGGGAATCTGATGCAATCAAGGTAAATAGAATACTATGGTATATTATTTTAGGAATAATTATTTGATTATATTTTGGAAGAATATATTATTTAATTTTAGAATTATGTGGTTATTTATGGAAATGGATACCATATCAAAATGATTATAAGGTAAATTACTTTTTGGTATGAGAATTCAATAGTAATTGATGTTTTTTGGAGATAATTATTTAAATTTTTCTTGGAAGGATATGTGATAAAATAATTATACATTTTGGGATGTAATATTGGTTATTATATTATTTTGGAATAATAAGCATTGTTCTTTATTGAATCTTTTGTGTTGAACATCATGTTTTACTCTAGAATTTTGGAGATTAATGTAGATTTAAATCAGATAAAGGATAATTATTTTTGGGGAAGTATCATGCCTTGTACCAACCAATATGGATTTTGTTAATGTATATAGATATTGGAATTATATAGTTAATATTTTTTGGATTATTCTATTCTATTTAATATTATTCTCATGCACCAGTTATGAAAATTCTCCTTAAATAATTATCGTTTGGAGAAAAAGATGACTATATGGTGGAAATTTATTAAAGGATGAAACTATACATGTCATGTAAGTTTATTTCCATATTTTATTAGTAAATGTTGAAAAATTCTTTTCAACATTATAAAAATGGTCATAAAACAACATTATGTGTTTACTTTTCATACTGTGTGATCAATGGCCTGTTATCACATCACTTATTTACAGTTTTGTGATTGCTAACATTCTCATGACGAAGTTCTATACCACTATCTATAAAACCTTTATGGTCTGTTTTATCTTCCATGTCCATGTTTCGCTTGTAACACCCCAAGATTTCACGTTACAATTCCCTTTAAAGAACACAATAGCTTGTGTTGTACGCAGCACTGAGTTAAAACACACAACAACCAATCAAACTAGTCATCATGAATAGTAATACACACTTTTGAAAATTTTATAAATTTTATCTTTTAAAATGGAATTCATTTTTGGATTCGGAATATCAAAATTAAATTAAGGTGAATTATTGGTATTTTTCTGAAAACATTCCATTTGGGATGAATAGTGGAAAAACACTACGTTATTGGTTAAAAATGACTTTTTGTTTAAAAAATTAGTTATTTTATTTTAATTAATTTTTTGATAAAAATAGTTACATAATAAAAATATATGTTCAATGTAATTCATTGGAGTCATTTCATAATATGGAAAGATATATGAAATTTTACCAATCTTTTTACCATCTTTTACCCACCTTCTAAGAGCATTTGAAAATTTGCATAAAAAATAATTTTACCGCTTCTATGAGTGAAATTTAAAAAATTCGAGAGATATGGTTGATATCAGTAATTATTTTTTTTCAATAAGATGAAAATATTTTTTGGTGAATCATAACCTTTTACTTTTATTTACCACGGTTAAAAGTAAATAGGGCGATTAAGGGTAAAAATGATTTTGTTATTAACCGAACACATTTCCTAATTCTACTGGATAAGAGTAATTAGACCAAAAACAACCTTAGGAATAAAATATGTTCCTTTAGGTCCACTTGGAATGTATTAGGACATTTATTATTATCTTATTTAAAGAAGAGTTAAAAGAGATAAATTCAATGTTTAATAACTAAACAAATTTTAATATACCATTATACAAAAGATAATTTTGATTAAAAATATTAATTAGAAATATACAAATATTTCTGTTATAATGATATTTTATTTATTATTTTTAGACATTAAATAATTAAATTTAGTTATGACACATTGATGATGCATTAATTACATTATTAATAAAGGATTATAATAATTGATAATATAAATATCCAAATATATATAATTTTATACATTTAAAAAATTACAATAGTTTTCATTGTTAGTATGACATGTTAGGGTAAGTTAAATGAATTTATTTCTATGTAATAATTCTGTTATGAATTTAACAAAAACAAAATACCAAATATTGTCAAAATGGATATAAAATAGTTTTTAAAACAAATATTATATTATTAATTGATATTATATTCTTAAAAATCTAATTATTGGCCAAATAGATTAAATAATATTATATATTTCATTAATGAACCACTTGAGGTTCTCTAGGATGTTTATATTATTTTTATTAACCATATAATATAAAAATAAAAAGAGACATGGTAAATGTCAAAATTATTAAACTAGGAGTTAAATCTAAAAGATAAGGTTAATATGATGACCAAAACCTCTCTAAAAGCTATTGGTTAAGAGGTTTTCGACTGATACCAACCTTATCCTTTAAATAATTCATTTTTGTGGCATTATAAATATAAAATGAGTTTATTATAAAATAATATTTCAATATTTTCCTAAAGTGACCCCCCTCTCTTATAAAAGGGAACTTCCCCTTTTCTCGAATTTACACCTTCAAAGACATTTGGCTCTGCAAAACCCTACCCAAATGTCCTCCCCACTCTCTTCCATTCATCCTAGATACCTTATTTAAGTCATAAAGCCATCCTAGTGTTCCCTTTTGATCAAATCAAAAGGAAGAACCAGAAGAAGAGGTAAATATTTCATCACCACATTCAAGTTCCTTTCTTCTTCAACTTCCTCTTTTTTGTTGTTTCCATTATATAATAGAAAGACCTTTATATTCTATATACTCTGATTTTATTATAAAAATGGTTCAACCATATTCATTATTCTATCCATCCTATAAATGGAAAATTCACCATACTTGCATACATTCGGATTACCGTCTCCACGTCGTGGTGTAGTTTGTTATTCACACACTTCATCATTTGAATGTGTATAATAATGAGTATAAATGATGTAAATAATAAATATGAAATGATAATTAGTTTTTTATATATGATGTACCATACAATTACATATGATTTTGATATCAAAATAATGATATTGTCGCTCGTTCGTACGTACGGATTACTGTCTCCACTAACGTGATGAGATTAATTCCCCATCGTATCCATTCAAGATTAATTTTCATTTGATGATTAAAAAAATAATGTTTAAAGAATTAATATCATTCTGATTATGAATATGATACATGCTATCAATAACCTATATTACTTATATAACAATTCATATAATGGAAAATGAATCTGTTAACACCTGAAACGATGATAATTCTAAAATATTATTAAGAAAGTAATATTAGAAGATCCTATATGATATAATATTTACTTATCTGGTTCCTGTATAGTTAATTAAAAATGATTTAACTATTATACAGGAGATTAACGTACCCTCAACCAAGGAAAATTACAAGGTAAGGGTTAATTTCACAATCTCTTTATTATCAAATGTTGTTTTTACATAAGTATCAACTAGGACCTCTTTATCATCCACATCCATGTTTTCATAAAAATGTATTTCAAAACATTTTTTCTATTTACTAGAAACTGGGCTAATGTCATTTATACACTTATTTGACCATATCTGTTTTGAAAAGAATCTTTCCGTCATTTTCTAAACAATGTACTTTATGACCTTTTGGACAAAATTAAGGTAAGAATGTCTTTTTTAAACATATACGGCGGGTGTGGCTATTTTCTGCCATTTTATCATCGTTGAAGCTTCTCTTACATGCTTATAAGAATATTTTCAAAATAAATATTTTTTTTATTACTATATTACTTTTATTGGATCTCAAAATATAAAGACATATATTTCTATGAAAAAGTTTTGATTTTATCTATGCTAACATCCTTGGATGGATTTTAATCTTGTTTGATGTTGATTTATTATGATACAAAACCGTCATATTGTAATGAAGGTCCTGTGATATGTTTGATTGTAGATGTGTAATTTTTATACCATTCATGGTTTATGGATAAAGTATTGACATTTCGTATGCTAGTTTTATTAAGAATGTTTATGTTATGTATAAACCATTCCATATGAGGAATGAATTGGACTTAGTAAGTGACGGGTGGAGCCCGTTATAGGACCTCGATGCATCGGTAGGTCTGATGAGACGAACTAATGTATTAGAAAAAGGAATTGACAAAATCTTATTTGTATTCTTGGCACAAGGCCTTGACTATGTGGTTATAAAGTCTGGAATTATGCATTCCATCATTATGAAAGTGGCTATTGATATTGCATGTGATTATTCGTCTAGTAGAATATACATCTGAATAAGTATATGAAATTATTTGATTTTATCTTTTCCATATTATGCTTATGTTCATGTACGAAAGGATTTTGTTTTAGTCTGGCATTTCATTAAATTTATGTGCTTATTTATTAAAGTTTCTTCTATATTGTTATCCTTACTGAGCATCTGAGCTCACCCCTTTCTTTGTTTAATTTTTTCCAGGATGCGAAGAAGTATATTATGATTATCCTATAGGGATATTATAAGGGATATGAGTGTGGACTATAGAGACTATATTGTTCTAGTTTTTCATTTTATAATGTAATGTAAAACATATGAATGTATCCAGTATTTCCAAGGCTACTAAACTAAGCAGTCTTTAGAGACTTGATCTTTTGTGATCATACCAATGCTACGTAACAATGCACCAACTCATGTTAACTAGGGTCGAGGAATTACATAATTACATAGAACTCTAATAGTTTTTATATATGGTGACCATCATATATCTCATTCATTCTTTTAACATTATGTTTTATTAACCCTTTATTGGATGTGGGATTTCAAAAAATAAATTTTGAAAAGTCAAACACCTAGTTTTGAATCCCTAGTTAAAATTATGAGGAAAAAATATATTAATGGGTGGATAATGTAACATCCTGGGTTTTTTTTAAATGGAATCAATATTTTTGATAACAACATGATAAAACAAATCATGTTCAAACAAAAAATAGATATTATTATTTAAATTTCATCATTATAAGTTAGGTGTTAGAATGGATGATATGAACTATATTAAATAAATAATTAAAATACAGTTTACACATGTATATACAATTAATTAATTATTTACCAATTAATTATAAATTAATATAAATCATCATTTATAAAAAAATACAAGGAAATGTTTTTCTGAAGAACTATTTATGTGGGGAGAAGTGTGTTTATAAAATAATAAAATCACTCTTGTTGGATTATTTTAAATATAAATATAAATAATATTAATTAAACTATTTAAATGTCATATTATATATTTTATACACATTAGATAAGAATAAAAAGGTAAATTTATGCCAAAATGAAGTATTTTTCAAATATTGTAGTTTTACCACCTTTTAATGGAGAAACAATTTTAAATATATTTGTGTCACTTTTATAAATTTTATTTTAAAAATGAAGATATTATTTATAATAAGTGTAAAAATATTTACTTTGGTTGAATTTTTGGTTTTTTTCTGAGAACTTTTATATTTTGATGAATTGTTTGTAATACAAATATTAGCTCAAAATTTCTTTTTCATTAAATTTATTTATATAGTAAAATATTTTTTTAATTAGTTTAAGTTTATAATGAAATCAATTTTTAATAATTTAATATAATTTATGTCATTGGAGTCTAATTTAAATTGAAATTAGATTTAAAAGATTCATACAATTTTGAATTTTTTTAATTTAAAAATATATTTTCTCTATCCGTCAACAAGATTAATTTTAAATTGATTTTTTCTACTTCTAGGTTCTAAATTTTGAAAAATAGGGATAAAAAGTTTTAATTACTATGATATTTATTGTGTAATGGGATAAATTGATTTAAAAAATATGAAAAGAATCTTTAGTAATTATCCTTATAATTAAGGTAATGGGTAAATTGTGTAATAAAAGGTAAAAATAATATTATAAATTACCCTAACTCATGACCTAATCTAATTAGTTTATTTACATTCAGCTAAAATGTTCCTTTGGATTATTTAATATCCACATGGATCCCTTGTGAGGAATATAACCCTTTTATAATATATTATTCTAAGAAAATTCAATTTTGTGAAACTTTTCTGTTTAACAAGTGAATTATTTTTAATATGGGGGTTAAAAATGGGATACGTTTGACTATGCATTGTATGTATAAATCTAGTATATCTATCTACATCATGGTAATTTATTTTTAAATTTTAGGGAATAAATAATCATATTATATGGAGACATAATGATGATATATTTATTCTTCTATTTATAAATGAATCAATTAAAAGATATTAAAAATATTTAAATAAATAAAATTTCATATAATTAAAGTCATTCAGAAATTTGAGGGATTAGTTTCACATGTTAATGAGGTTTTTATAAGTGTTTTTTATGATACATCATGTCGTTATGATATTTTATAAATGTAAAATAATTAATTGTGTCAAAATTGACATTATAAATATTTTAAAATAAATAATATTTTTAAAATGATATAATTTTTTTAAAAAAATATATGAATTTAACAAAGATATTTTTAATATTCCATAAAATTTCATAAATGACTTATTTATTTATTTTTTTCTTTTTATGGTAATTATATTAATCCTCAAAGTGTAAATTACATGATAATATTGTAAGAGTTGAAAGGGTAAAATTCGGGTTAAAATTAAAAGATAAGGATTAAAAAATTGTCAGCAATACATAATTAAGGCGATTTGATTAAAAATTTAAAAATATTATAAGTAAAACCATTTGGATCTATTTATAATATAATATTAACTTATATTAATTTAATATTTATAAAAATTCGAAGAGTGCCACTTCCCTCAACTATAAAAGGGAACACATTCTTATCTTTTCTTCACTCCATAAAACCTAATTTTTCATCCAATATATATTACCCAATATATTAATAAAATATCTCTACACATTATTTTGGGCTAATTTTAGGCATAAAAATATCCTTGGTGGTGTTAAGGTGTTAATCCAAGGTGATCAACCAGAGAAGAGTCATTGAATTTAATAAAGTGTTTGTATTTTATTTCATCTTGAACTTACTTAAAATATTATCCAAAAACTTTATGACAATAAATAAATTATAATTAACATAATGAGAGCTTATTATATTAATATCATCACCTAAATCCATCTTTTGTTTTATAAATTTGGAAATTAATTATTAGTTTGTGTATATCTATGAACTGTCACCTCTATAAACTGATATAATTAGTTTTCCATTACAATCTCTCAAGACCAGTTATTGTGATAGAATAAATTTTTATATGTGATATTAAAATAATATTTATCATTATAATCAAATAACCTATCAGTTAATTGCATTCTTTCAGTGAACATAAAAATGATAACATCATTGGTATGTACGTGTGAAATATCAGCTCCACGAAGTGATGCGATTCATTTTTAATCTACACATCAATTTAATAATTTATATAAGTATATAGAAATTGTTAATATGATATTAATTATATTATTATAATTATAAGATTATAATATAACACACTCCTTATTAAGAGAACCTGATGTAATTTGTGGAATTTGTGTCTTTATATGATTATCATATAACCTACAAATAATACAAGTTTACATACTGTAACATAAATTATAAAATAAGTGATAGAAGCACTCATAGTACAAATGATATCATTTCTTCATAGTTGAGAAGAACATATTGATGAGCTCTGTGATGTTTATCATCTGAAATCCATTGTCCATGAACTCTACCGAAACCAAGATTTAGCTGATTAAAAATCAATAATTGATTGTCCATTTAATAATTACAATTTCCCTTATTTCGTCTCATGCAATATTGTTTTGAGGGATATTGAGATTCAAAATAAAGAGAGCTGAAAAAAGAAATTTCCTCTTGGAAATAAGCTTCAGCAATTGAGCCTTCAACTGATGCTTTGTTATATACTTTTTTCTTCAATATATGCATGTATCCCTTGAATGGGTACATCCATCGAAACTATGTTGGACCTACATATTTAGCATCATATGGAATATGTAATATCAGATATACTATTGAGTCAAAGAAAGCTAGAGGAATGATTTTTTCTAGTTTACATATAATTACAACAACATCTTATTCTAGTTTTCTTTGTGCATCATAGTCTATTGTCGCTGCAGAAATGTCTCGAATAAAATATGATATGTCTATTATCAAATCCCAAATAATGGAATTCAACAACACTTTGAATCCAATCGGCATAATTCTTTCCATTATAACATGACAATCATTACTTTTTAATCCGATAATATAACCATTCTTAACACATCTTCGAAAATTGTAATCATAGCCATCTGGAAGTCCTAAATATTCAATCCATTGAAAAAATAGTAATATAATCTTTTGGAGAATGTATATGCTTCTTTTGGATTTATTAACCTCTGTGATCTGATATTTTTTAATAGTTCATGTTTAGGTCTCCTGCAAATTTGGGAAAGATCTAATCATGCCTTTACAGTATCTTTGGTCTTACCTGGTGTATCCAAAATTGTACGAAATAAATTATCAATAAAAATCTTCTCAATGTGAATTAAATCCAACATGTGGCAGACCAACAAATCATACCAATATAGAAGCTCCCAAAAAATGCTTTGTTTTATCAAATTATGTTCTTTCCTGAAGAAAGTAATTTTCTGTTAGTTTACTGTTGGCCAAAATGTGATGGGGGATAATGAAAATAAAAATGATTTTAACTCTATACCTGAGATCATTTGAGGTGTCTCATCCCTTTCAATAGTAAATTTTCTAAAATGAGATTTCTTCCTCCGAAAAGGATGATCAGTTGGATGAAATATGCAGTGACAGTCAGAATAGAAAGGTTTTTTCTATTGACCAGCGTAAAGGCTTTATTGTCTTTCATATAGTAAGGACATGATTTAGAACCATGTGTAATACATCCAGATAACATGCCATATGCCGGAAAGTCACAAATAGTCCATATCAATGCATATTTTAATACGAATTTTTTTTTCACAGCAACATCATATGTACTAACATTATCACTCCATGATGCATTTAACTCATCAACATATAGTTTCGAATAAACATCAATATTATTTTTCAGATGTCGTGGGATTAATAAGGTCAAAACGATATAGGGATCCTTTATAAACATCTATAGAGGTAAATTGTATGGAGTTATAAAGACATTCTAACATGAATACTGACTACCATAAGAACCAAATGGACAGAAACCATCATTAGAAAGACTAAATAGCATGTTTCGGGCTTCTAAAGAAAAAGACTGATATAGAACATCAAAAAGATTCCATGAATAACCATCAGATTGATGATTCAAGATTTTATCAGTTGAAATCTGGGTTTTTTGCAATAAAATCATTGACGATGTGTTGTGAGACATAAATAAACACTACAACCTAGGTGTAAGGGGGAAATATCTCAACTGTTTTACTAGAATAGATTCAGACTTCCCTGGTTGAGCTTCTTTAAACTCGATTGTCCAGATGTGGGACAACAATCCAATGGATCATTTTCATCAGAATATAAGATTAAATCATTTGTACATGCATGAATCTTCAGATAACTAAGGCCCAGATAACAAACTAGCCTCTTTCTCTCAAAGTAATTTGCAGGAAACACATTTTCTTCAGGTAAAACTCATTTAACCAAAGAAAATATCTGATCAAAATAGTTGTTTGACATTTCATTATATTATTTAGTAGTCATAAAATGTTCAACTGCTTCAATTTTTATTATCTTTAAACCAAGATATAATGTGTCATGACCCGACCCTACCCGGGCTCGAGCCACAACTACCCCAAGCCCGCCTCTATAGGCCAGGGGCTGGCGACCAGCGCTGAAGGCACAACAACTCGGGGATGCCTTTGCCTAAGTACCTGTACACATAGACGTAACACACTCAATTCAACAGTTCAGAGTAAAACAAAAGACATGTAAAGAAAAGGGCAACTACTAAATATAAAAACCACAAATGTGCATCGACCTATAAACAGTACACACCAAGTGATGAAAGTAAACTGAAATCAAAAGGGGAAAAACACACGCCCTGTAACAGCCCGAGATTTTATGAAAAATATTCATTTTAATTTCATTAATGTCTTGTGTTGTACACTACAAGAAAAGGAGATTGCTCAACACACATCCTTGACTTGCCTTGCATTACACGCAATCGCGACCTTCCTCGATAGCGTTTGTATTACGCAATACCGAGTTTCACTAAACAATGATATGCTATTAAAATATTATTAAAACTAGTCGTTATGAATAGTAATAACAACTTTTTGAAATTTTGTAAATTTCATTTTTCAAAATGGTCTTCATTTTTGGGTTCGGAATATTGAAATTAGAATATGGTGAAATTTTGCTACTTTTCGGATAAATTTCATATTCTGATGAATAGTGAAAATTACTAAATTATAATTAAAAACAAATTTTTTAATCGAAATAATTAATAGTGACAAATTATTAATTTGAGTGGTTTTAAAGTATATTTGGAATATATTTTTACAATTTTATAAAATTTTGGTCATTGGATGTAATTTCACATTTAAACCAGTCATAAACAATTGTCAATCTTTTGATAGTTATTATCTCTTAAGAACAGGCAATTTGTTTTGACGATGGAAATTAATTTTTAAATTAATTAATGCAACTGATATGTTTTGAATTTGATAAAATAGACATCATTTCTGAATTCATAATATCAAATATTGCTTAGATCTAATTTTTTGTATTTTTCTGGGAACTTCATTTTTTGATGAATAGTGAAACCACTAAGTGGTAGTTAAAAAACTGATTTTTTCATAAAACATAATTTTACCGCTTCTGTGAGTGGAATTTCAAAAATCTGAGAGTCACGGTTGATGCCAGTAAGTAAAATGTGGTTCAATGAGATTAAAATAAATTTTTGGTGAATAGTAACTTTTTACTTTTTTTTACCACGGTTAAAAGTAAATAGGGTAATTAAGGGTAAAAATGATATTATTATTACCCTAACACATGTCCGAATTCTATTGGACTAGTGTAATTCGACCAAAAACAACCTTAGGAATAATCTATGACCATTTAGGCCCACTTGGATTTGATTAGGACATTTATTATTAATTTATTTAAAGAAGGGTTAAAATAGTTAAAATCAATGTTTAATAAGTAAATAAATTTTAATAATGGGTTATACATAAGATAAATTCGACTATAAATATTAATTAGAAAGCTAAAAAGATTTCCTACATAATGGTATTTTATTTGTAATTTTTAGACATTATATAATTTAATTTATTTATAACACAACGATGGTGTAGTAATTATCTTATTAATGAAATATTGACATAATTTATATTATAAATATCCAAATAAATAAAATTTGAGACTTTTTATGAACTAAAATATTTTTCTAGGTTAATATGACAATTGTTGATATATTTAATTAACTTTGGTCGAAGTAATCATTCTGTTATGAGTTTCAAAAAAATCAACTATTGAATAGTGTCAAAATTGACATAAAATAGCTTTTAAAACAAATATTATATTATTAATTGTTATTTTATTCCTAAAAATATATGTTTCGGCCAAATGACTTATATAAGGTATATATATTAATAAAACACAACATGGGGGTCGCTTGGATGTATATGGTATGTTTATTAACTATATAATATAAAAATACAAAGTGACATGCTAAATGTCAATCTAATTAACTAAAAGTTAAAACTAAAAGATAAGGTTAATATAATGACCTAAACTTGCTAAATTCTATTGGATGAGAGGATTTCGACCCATCACCACCTTATCTTATAAATAACTCAATTTGAAGCTATTTAAAACCGAACTTGACTTTATAATAAAATAATATATTTAGTTATTCCAAAGGTGCCCCTCTCCTCCCTTATAAAAGGGAACCTCCTCCCCCTCTTCCTCACACCACTTTGAGCCTTCAATCTTAGCCAAACCCTGACAATTACTTCTCTCCACTTCCCTAGAAACATCCTAGAGGTTATGGTCTTCTTCAAAGACCTATTTTAGTGCCCTAAAAAGAGGTCTCAAAGAAGCACTTCAAAGAAGAGGTAATGCCCGTTACTGATTCTTTCATCTTTATTTCTTCTTCCACTTCTTCTTCTTTAGTTGTTTCATTTTGAAGTAATAACATCAGTATCACCCATATACTTATATGTTATTATTAGTATGAAACAACCCTATTTCACCATCTATCCATCCTACGGAAAAAGAAATCACCGCGCGTACGTACGCACGGAATACCATCTCCACGTCGTGGTGTAATCTATTTTCCACCACCACCATACTTGGATGGGTATAATGGTGTAAATAATGACTATATATGACTATTATAAAGTGATATTGATTCTTAAATAGTATACATACACTCCAATACAATTCAACAATCATAGGAATGATATCATCACTCGTGCGTACGTACGGAATACCGTCTCCACGATGTGATGCGACTCGTTCTACATGATCTTCATTTCATAATGATTATATAAATGAATTGAATGAATGAATATGATATATATTACACTAATACCATTCTGGAAATGAGGTATCTATAACCTAAAGAGAAGAATAATAATTTATTCAACAAAACACGCATAAGAACAAAAAGTAATAAACACCAGAATAACAAGTAGTAATGAAATATTATTAATAATAAGCTAAGAATATGACCATATATGATATCATAAAAATATGTATGATTTTGTAATAAGTCAATAACATTATTTAAATCAATATACAGGAGGTTCGGACATGTACAAATCATATCGGACCAAAGTTAAGGGAAATATCACAATCTCATTTTTATCTGAGATTGTTTATACTTTGAAATTTACTGGGGTGTATTTTATCATCCACATCCATGTTTCCTCAATATGTAATATTATTTCCTTCCACCTACAATTGTTTAAATCCAATTTTACCCTTCGGTGAGTTTTTAGTAAAGGATATGAAAGGAATATTTTATCGTTTTTCGTACGAGGTACTTTTTGACTTTTCCGACAAAAGTATGAAGAATGTTTTTTTAACTTATACGGCCTGAATGGATTTTTAAAAAATTATTTCCAAGAAGCTTACTTTACAATTATTCAAGTTTATTTTTAATCAACTTCTTTTATTTTAGAATTTTATGACATTTTTAGAAAGGAAAATTATTTTTGAAGTAGAAAGGATATTTTCCTCAAGAATGGAGTTCAAGTGTTTTATCAAAATTATTTTCCATCTAAGAAAATAAAGGGTTTTGTTTCTATCCCTATTATTACATTGATTTGATAATGTTGTGATGGAATTATATTTATTAATTCCTTTATCTTATATGAATTGTTTTATGATGTCACGATGTTTAAGATTCCCATTTTTATTACATGGGTTATGAAATGATGTATGATTTAAGATTTTGTGGAACACATAAGAATTGTATCATTATGAGATGGGTGGGACCTATATCTCCCTCCAATGCATTGGGTAATGATTTTATATCTCATGAGATAGACAGTGCTGAAATGGTAGGTTATACCGGTTCATTGAAACATGACTGAAATGAGGGTGACTCGGTTTAGAAAGGGACTTTGTCTACTAAGATAGTCTTGGAAATGAGTCTTGACTAATAGGAAATGATTTCTATGATTATGTGTGTATTACAAAAAGTTTCATGTTTTAAGTTATGATTATTGGGATTATATTTCACTTCTATGATTTATCCCATGTTATAATATTATGATCTCTTTTGCAGGTTAAGATTTCCAAAAGTTATGTTCTTATGTATATGATGTGATTGATATTTCTTTTGTTTACCATTACTGAGAATTTTAGATCACCCCCTTTTATGTTTTCTTTTCCCTAGGATATAAAGAAAGGTTTTATGTTAAAAAAAGGAAGATCTTTATTGGAGATGTTGAAGATCTTTCACCACGATTAGAATATTATATTCCAAATTTCCAAAGACACAAAACTATTACGATCCTTGTGTGTGTGTTTTTGTTATGTACTAAGTATTCTGCAAAAGTAATGTAATTTCCATGTACGTCAAGTTTCTGGTCTCAACAGTTGGTAGTAGAGGAAAGGTTTAGTCAACTTTTGGAAACTAGGATTTGAGAAATTAGTGAGATCCCTAGAGATATTTCTAAGGTATGTCTAGGGATGTCCCTATGGATAAGTATACGTATAGGATATAATCCTAGAACTATGGTAACGATCTTATAATTTAACCTAAGATGTTAGATATTAAGGGTACTCCCACTTTATTATGTTGTTTTCCCTAGCATGATTTTTTCCTCTCACACTATTCTTTTTGGGTTTTAGACGATGGCAGGAACCAGAACGAACCGTGTTCATCAATGCAATGGAAAATACAATGATTTTCCTCCTGAACAAACAAATGTTATGGGAGATGGAGTGAAAAATATTATTGCTATACTTATACAAGCTATGAATCATTCTGGACTTCCAAATGAGCAGAGAAGGGAACAATATTCTATTGAGTCTTTCATGAGGCAATGTCCACCTTCTTTCAGTGGGTCTTATGATCCACTTGTTGCTGAACAATGGATCAGTACTACTGAAAAGATATTTTCAGTTCTTCAATGTTCTGAACATGATAAAGTCATCTTAGCAGTATATCGTTTGGAAGGTGAAAATGATCAATGGTGGAATCTTATCAAGAATATGATGCCAAGAGATGAAATTGAGTCCATGGAATGGGACGAGTTCAAGAACTTATTTTTCAATAATTACTTCCCTTGTATTCTTCGAACAAAGATGGAGAAGGAGTTTCTTGAACTAAAGCCAAAGGATGATGAATCTATTGGTATATACGAAGTGAATTTTACAAGGCTTGCAAGGTATGCATCTAGATTTATCATCCAACCTGAAAGTAAATTTGATCGATTCTTCAGTGGCTTAAAACCAAATCTTCGAGGGGAATTAGCTATAAGAGACTTAAGTAGCTATGAAGAAATTGTGCATTGTGCTATCAAGGTAGAAATGGAAGTTGGTGTTACTTATCCATATCATAGTTGTGACAAGAAACGAAAGATGGAGTTCAAGGAGAAATCTCAGAATAATGTTGAAAAGAAGATGAATGTTTCCTTATGCTCAAAGTGTGGAAAGAAGCATGGTGGAGATTGACTTAAAGGGACAAGTAAATGTTTCAAATGTGGAAAGGAAGGTCATCGGGCGTTTGAATGTCCCAGTGATGGGAAGAAGATGTCTAATGATGCAAACAAAGGAATGGATACACAGAATGAACCTACTACACTTCAATGCTTCAAGTGAAAGGAAATGGGGCATTATGCTAATAAAAGACCTAATCCAAGGGTTAGTGATGATCGACATGAGCAACCACTTATGGTATAGGACAAGGGGAAGTCACATGCGATCACCATTGGAGATGTTGAATATGACAATGATGTGGTGGAATGATTAAGTGTTTATGTAATGTGATTCCAAAATAATGATGTATATAGTATCATGGAATATTGGAATATTTATGTTTTGGTCTATTGTGGTTTTCAATAATTTTATTGCATCGGTAACCATGAAAAGTGATTGAAATATTTTGGAAAGAAGATGATATGCACATAATGAAGGGATAAAGATAATCTAATATGTTTGATAGTATTCATGAGCTCATGATTGATACAAGGACAAAGTGATATCATGGTTTGAGTATATATAATTTTGAGGATTTTGGTATGTGTAAAGTGTTAACTTTTAACTACATTCATGTTTTCACTAAGGTTCAATGGGTATTCAAGAGAACACATGATTAAGGCCTTAGAATGTTTGGAATGTGACCAAAAAGACATATCTTATGATATATGGGGATCAACGATGGTATTAAATCTCTGGTAATCGTTTTCACTATATTATGTGAATGGACTACAATATTATGGATAATCCTAAAGACTTGAATGGATTATGTTGGACATAAGTTAGTATTGTTTAAGGATAGAAGTTTTTTTTTCAATATTATTTATGGGATATTATAGTAATATAGTTTTAGAAAAAGGACAACCTGCAGGATGGGAGACAACCCATCACGTCGGACAAGGTCGTAGGAATCGAACCCACAACCGAAGTGCCACTGGCCTTTATCACCTACCACTAGCCTAAAGGAAGTCCCTGGTTAGTAGAAACTAGTTTTATTTTATTAAGCTGTATGATATATGAAGTATAATTTCATTTTAGGAACCATATATGATTAATATCACTATAGATGGACTTATGTATTTTTTGATAACTTTTCTAACCTTTTGTTTGAGACAGATTGAATGACCCATCATTCTATCACATGATCTGCTAACACGTCACGAATGACAAATTCAACATCATTTCTTTAAGAGATGAAGTGGAAATTGTCCAAAGAATTACAAACGGTGAGACTATACCAAAATCAAGAAAGTATTTCTTCTAATTCCAATTTCATCAACTTTAGGGAAATGATCTTGAAAACCAAAAATGTTGTCCTAGTGCTCTTATATCTGATGAATCAGACGGTACCTTAGATCATCACAAATTTATGGCTTTGTGATTGATGGCTTTTCCATAGCCATGTTCTCTACCACTCTCCATCAGAACATGATGGTTAGATTTCTCTTCCATATCCATATTTTCACCTATGTGGAAACCCAGTGATTAGTTTATTCGGGTAACCTTTACGTTTCATACTTTATTTTTAAAGATTGGTTTTGGTATTCCTTTTTATAATGTGGGTTTCTATTAAATAAACTTTTGAATAGTAAACCAATTATATCCCTGAAAAATTTCGAGGGCGAAATTCATTTTAAGGGGGGTAGAATGTAACAGCCCGAGATTTTATGAAAAATATTCTTTTTAATTTCATTAATGTCTTGTGTTGTACGCCTCACCAAAAGGAGCTTGCTCAACACGCATCCTTGACATGCCTTGCATTACACGCAATCGCGACCTTCCTCGATAGCGTTTTTAGTACGCAATACCGAGTTTCACTAAACAACGATATGCTATTAAAATATTATTAAAACTAGCCGTTATGAATAGTAATAACCACTTTTTGAAATTGTGTAAATTTTATTTTTCAAAATGGTCTTCATTTTTGGATTCGGAATATCGAAATTAGCATAGGGTGAAATTTTGGTACTTTTTGGATAACTTTCATATTCTGATGAATAGTGAAAATTACTAAATTATAATTAAAAACAACTTTTTTAATCGAAATAATTAATAGTGATAAATTATTAATTTGAGCGGTTTGAAAGTATATTTAGAATATATTTTTACAATTTAATACAATGTTTGTCATTGGATGTAATTTCACATTTAAACCAGTCATAAACAAGTGTCAATCTTTTAATAGTTATTATCTCATAAGAACACGCTATTTGTTTTGACGACGGGAATTAATTTTTAAATTAATTAATGCAACTGATATGTTTTGAATTTGATAAAATAGACATCATTTTTGAATTCATAATATCAAATATAGCTTAGATCTAATTTTTGGTATTTTTCTGGAAACATTCATTTTCCGATGAATAGTGAAACCACTAAGTGGTAGTTAAAAAACTGAATTTTTCATAAAACTTAATTTTACCGCTTCGGTGAGTGGAATTTCAAAAATCCTAGAGACACGGTTGATTTCAGTATGTAAAATGTGGTTTAATGAGATGAAAATAAATTTTTGGTAAATAGTAACTTTTTACTTTTTTTACTACGGTTAAAAGTAAATAGGGTAATTAAGGGTAAAAATGATATTATTATTACCCTAACACATGTCCTAATTCTGTTGGAAAAGTGTAATTCGACCAAAAACAACCTTATGAGTAAACTATGACCATTTAGGCCCCCTTGGATTAGATTAGGACATTTATTATTAATTTATTTAAAGAAGGGTTAAAATAGTTAAAATTGAAGTTTAATTAGTAAATAATTTTTAATATTGGGTTATAAATAAGATAAATTCTACTATAAATATTCATTAGAAAGATAAAAATATTTCCAACATAATTGTATTTTATTTGTAATTTTTAGACATTAAATTATTTAATTTATTTATGGCACAACGATGATGCAGTAATTATCTTATTAATGAAATATTGACATAACTGATGTTATAAATACCCAAATAAATATAACTTTAGACTTCATATGAACTAAACTAATTTTCTAGGTTAATATGACATGTTAGGATTGATTTATTTAACTTTGGTCGAACTAATAATTCTGTTATGAGTTTCAAAAAAATCAACTATTGAATAGTGTCAAAATTGACATAAAATAGTTTTTAAAACAAATATTATATTATTAATTGTTAATTTATTACTAAAAATCTAAGGCTCGGCCAAATGACTTAGATAAGGTTATATATATTAATAAAACACAACTTGGGGGTCGCTTGGATGTATATGGTATGTTTATTAACAATATAATATAAAAATACAAAGTGAAGTGTTAAATGTCAATCTAATAAACTAAGAGTTAAAACTAAAATATAAGGTTAATATAATGACCTAAACTTCTCTAAATTCTATTTTATGTGAGGAGTTCGACCCATCCCCAACGTATCTTCGAAATAACTCAATTTGGAGCTATTTAAAACTGAACTTGACTTTATAATAAAATAATATTTTTAGTTATTCAAAAGGTGCCCCTCTCCTCCCTTATAAAAGGGAACCTCCTCCCCCTCTTCCTCACACCACTTGGAGCCTTCAAGCTCAGCCAAACCCTGCCAATTTATTCTCTCCACTTCCCTAGAAACAACCTAGAGATTCTGGTATTCTTCAAAGACCTATTTTAGTTCCCTAAATGGAGGTCTCAAAGAAGAACTTCAAAGAAGAGGTAATGTCCGTTACCGATTCTTTCATCTTTATTTCTTCTTCCACTTCTTCTTCTTTAGTTGTTTCATTATGAATTAATAACATCAGTATCACTCATATAATGATATGTTATTATAAGTATGAAACAACCCTATTTCACCATCTATCCATCCTACAGAAAAAGAAATCACCGCGCGTACATACGTATGGAATACCGTCTTCATGCCGTGGTGTAATCTATTTTCCACCACCACCATACTTGGATGGGTATAATGGTGTAAATAATGACGATATATGACTATTATAAAGTGATATTAATTCTGAAATAGTATACATACACTCCAGTACAATTCCATGATCATAGGAACGATATCATCACTCGCGCGTACGTACGGAATACCGTCTCCACGATGTGATGCGACTCGTTCTACATGATCTTCATTTCATAATGATTATATAAATGAATTGAACGAATGAATATGATATATATTACACTAATACCATTCTGGAAATGAGGTATCTATAACCTAAAGAGAAGAAGAAGAATTTATTCGACAAAACACGCATAAGAACAAAAAGTAATAAACACCCGAATAACAAGTAGTAATGAAATATTACTAATAATATGCTAAGAATATGACCATATATGATATCATAAAAATAAGTATGATTCTGTAATAAGTTAATAACATTATTTAAATCATTATACAGGAGGTTCAGACATGTACAATGCATATCAGACCAAATGCAAGGGAAGTATCACAATCTCATTTTTATCCGAGATTATTTATACTTTGAAATTTACTAGGGTGTATTTTATCATCCACATCCATGTTTCCTAAATATGTAATATTATTTCCTTCCACCTACAATTTATTAAATCCAATTTTACCCTTCTTAGAGTTTTTAGTAATGGATATGAAAGGAATCTTTTATCGTTTTTCGTACGAGTTACTTTTTTACTTTTCCGACAAAAGTATGAAGAATGTTTTTTTTAACTTATACGGCATGAAGGGATTTTTAAAAAATTATTTCCAAGAATCTTACATTACAAGTTTTCAAGTTTATTTTTAATCAACATCTTTTATTTTAGAATTGTATGACATGTTTAGAAAGGAAAAGTATTTATGAAGTAGAAACGATATTTTCCTCAAGAATAGACTTCAAGTGTTTTATCAAAATTATTTTCCATATAAGAAAATAAAGGGTTCTATTTCTATCCCTATTATTACATTGATTTGATCATGTTGTGATGGAATTATATTTATGAATTCCTTTAACTTATATGAATTGTTTTATGATGTCATGATGTTTAAGATTCCCATTTTTATTACATGGGTTATGAAATGATGTATGATTTATAATTTTGTGGCACACATAAGAATGGTATAATTTTGAGATGGGTGGGACCTATATCTCCCTCCAATGCATTGGGTAATGATTTTATATCTCCTGAGATAGACATGGCTGAAATGGTAGGTTATACCGGTTCAGTGAAACAGGACTGAAACGAGGGTGACTCGGTTCAGAAAGGGACTTTGTCCACTAAGATAGTCTTGGAAATGAGTATTGACTAATAAGAAATGATTCTATATGATTATGTGTGTATGCCACAAAGGTTCATGTTTTATGTTATGATTATTGGGATTACATTTCACTTCTATGATTTATCCCATGTTATGATATTATTATCTCTTTTGCAGGTTAAGATTTCCAAAAGTTATGTTCTTATCTATATGATGTGATTGATATTTCTTTTGTTTACCCTTACTGAGCATTTGATCTCACCCCCTTTTATGTTTTATTTTCCCCAGGATATAAAGAAAGGTTTTAGGTAAAAAAAGGACGATCTTTATGGGAGATGTTGAAGATCATTCACCACGATTAGAAGATTATATTCTGAGTTTCCAAAGACACTAAACTATTACGATCCTTGTGTGTGTGTTTTTGTTATGTACTAAGTATTCCGCAAAAGTAATGTAATGTACATGTACGTCAAGCTTCGGGTCTCTACACGCCCAACCAGGAAAAGTGCCACAACCCGGCAACAGGTAAACAAAACAAACAGTTGGAAGGGTTCCCCACCTGGAAAATGACTACGACCACCGCATGTGGTCCAAGCTCCCTAACTCCTATACTCCACTGAAGTCACGACCATCTTTTCCATCGTCTGAAAGGGAACACCAAGTGCTGGCAAAGCCCAAGAAGGGTGAGTATAAAAATACTCAGTAGGATACCCCAAAATCTCGAGGGAGAAAAAAGGAGGTACTGTATGGTGAGCAGTAGAGAAAACAGAGAATAGTAGCGGAGTACAACTGAAAGTACAGTATAGAGTCCATATCAACCCAACAATAGGAAATAAGGTAGACTCACCGAGATACAAGGAGCTGCAATCAGTGAGAAGATGAACTTCCCATCGAGTCTTCGCTTCCTATAGCAGGAGAGTAGACCCGTCCAACAATGAGAAGATAGACATATAAAGAACGTGGCATACCCCGCGCACGTCTGCCCCAAACTACAAGTTGAGTGGCTCAAACCACCACACTTCGGCACTATACACTTTGGGCGGGACTGACTCGCCCACACGGTTTTAGGTCGTGTCACCAAGACACATCTCATTGGAGAAAGCGCTCCTCATAGTTGAGAGTTTTGGGGGAATGTCAAACCACAACTCGTCACTGCCCCGCAGTCGGGAGGTCTCCTCAAAGTCGGCAGGTGAACCCCTAACCAGCCCCACTGGAGGGTCCCTAGAAGTCAATGGGTTCCCAATATAGGAAGACCCTGTAAAAGTCGACAGGTGCCACAATGCCCAGCCCCGTAATAGGGTAATCCACTGGAGGGTGACCCGGTTAAAGATTCGGCGACGGAACCACTACCCAGCCCAGCTGAAGGTAACCCGGCATCGGGGACCACTGCCCAGTCCAGCTAGAGGTAAGCCCAACATCGGGGACCAATGCCCAGCCCAGCTAGAGGTAAGCCCAGCAACGGGGACCACTGCCCAGCCCCACTGTAGGTAAGCCCAGAACTACTCTGGCCATTCCTGCTGGATGGTACTGCTCGGTGAACACCGCTGTACTGGCCATCCCTGCTGGGTGTTATCCCACTGGCGAGCCCTGCTCGATATAACCTCAGCCCTGCTGGAAACAAGCTCAGCCCTACTGGAAACAATCTCAGCTCTACTGGTGACCACCTCAGCCCTACTGGTAACAATCTCAGCTGAGCTGGAAAAACAAATGAGCACCAATCTAGGGGAATACTCAACCCTGCTGGTCAACAAACAAGAATAGAGGAACCCTCTACATCGTGAGAGGTCAAAAGTATGTAAAGCAGGACATGAAATGCACATGGTTCCCACACAACTTTTGTCCCCAAGTCAACCCCAACTGAGCGCACAAACGTCCTCCCGTACAAACAACCACACGTACCTCCAAGCATTCCCGTATACTCCCAAATTATACAACGTTCCAGCTCAAAGGCTATCGTGCACACAGAACCCAACATCAACGCCAAGGGATGAAGTAACAACTCCATCCTGCCACCTCATCGGCTGAGGCACAACCAACAACATCTCATCACTCACATGGGGGTGCACGCGATCACACGCCAAGGGTTCTCTGCAAACACATTGAGAAGAACTGCTATCAAAGAGCCTTTCACATTTCCACATTTAATAATATCACGCAAGAGGCTCTGCACAATGAAACGGATCGCACCGTTGTAATCCTCGCAGAAAAATAGGTGAGATAGACTACTTAATCGCCTCAAAGAAATATCCGTTGGAAAAATCACCAACATCGCCTCACACCCGAACGTCGTCCCGTGTTCCCGAGCCTTGGCCCCGAAAATAGTCGGGCGCATCACACCATTGTGATCTCCTCGAGATAACATGTCAAAAAGACTGCTCACTTGAGACCAATAGATATCTGGAGAAAAAGATGCATTCTGGCGCACCGCATATGAGTAGTGCTATGTGGGACCCGCATTTCGGTCCCGAAACTCAACGGATGGATCACACCATTAAGATCCTCTAAAAAAAGTACATGAAATGGACTACTCACTTGTCCAGAATGGACCCCCGGTGATAAAGCTGAAATCACCGTCAACTTCCAAAATGGCACTCACGGGGCCCTCGCCATCGTGTGGAATTAAGGCAGGCAGACTTCATCAATGCAATTTCCTCGATAAAAACCCTAAAATCATCTTCTCGCGCCTCCCGAACGGACGTCCGACGAAAAAGTTACTAAACGCTACACGCAGCTCAAAAGACGGGCTGTGGGGCCCACACCTCAACTCTGGCTTTAGTGCCCAAAACCACCCTGGGAAGCTTCGCCCCGATGCAAGGGTCCCAACGCTGCTGACGACGCTCAAAACGGATGTCAGACGCGTCTGCGCCGTCCAAAACATGTTCCCCACAAAAACTTCAATTCGCTTAAAGACGCATCGCGCCTCTGAGGCCCCTCATTTCGGGAATTAAAATTTCAGAAAACCATCTCAAAATGACTGTCGCGACGTATTTTTTACACTGCCGCAGACGGAAAGCAAAACGGACGCCCGTAGCGAAAATTACAGGCGTTAGAAAACTGAGGGGCAAAGCCCCCTGGGCGGGACTGCCCTGGACCGGCCAGTCCTCCCGGCCTGGGCCAGCCTGCGCCTGCCGGCCTGGTTCACTACGTTGGCACGCGGCCTGGCCGCGCAGACCGGCCACGAGGGCCAGTCGCGGCAGTAGCGTGAAGACCCACGTCCTGCGGGTCTTGTCGCCGCACGGGGGTCGCGCGCCACGACCCCGCGGTCGCCGCTCCCTGGCGACCCGCCACCACGCCGAGGCGCTCCGCCTGGCCTTGACCTCCTCTGCTGAAGGTTCGCCGCGCCCCAGCCTCTCCTGGTCATCCACTGCTGCCGAATCCACCGCCTCCGCGAGGACTGCCGCCCTGGCTCACCGGAACGCCCCAAAACACCTGAATTTCCCACAAGATTTGCCGGACATTTGTGAGTTCTTCAGAACTCGGAATTCAAATCCAAATGATGCATTGGATGGGGAATAAGATCTACTACGCAATAATGGGATTTTCTCTATTATTCAATAGAGGTTCGGCACAAAAATCCAAGCAAAAAGTGGGTGTGTGGAAAAAAAATGAAAACGACAAATCCTACCTCGTGGGACTAAGCCCGTCGCTTCGCGACGATCCGCCGACCATGCACCACCTTGTAGAGGAGAGGAGATGGAGATGGAGAACTCTCCTTTGGTTGCTGCCTTCCACCAGATGGTGAAAAGGAAGAGAAGGGTGAGGGGTTTACTTAAATAGAAAAATTAATTTTAATTAATTAATTTCAAAACACCCCAAAATAACCCGTAAACAAAACTCCTGACGGGGTCGAGGTTAAGCCTCCCATAGGGTAAAAACCACCTCCCGAGCATAATGGTGGTCTCGTAATATTAATCCGAGACACCGTTCAAATTTTATAAAACATAGCACCCGAGGCCACCAACTTACGAAAACCCCCCTCGGGGCCTTTTTTTCAGAAACGACTCGCACCTGCGAAACATAAACCCCTCCTAGGGTAAACGGCAAATTCCGAACTCGACGGTGCCCTTGGTTTTCAAATCCAAGCAACTGTTTACGAGATAATAGAGTTAAGTCGTTAAACAAATAAATAAATTATTTTATTTATCTGTTCCTTGCTCTGAAAGCGAGCGATGGGTCCGAACGTCCCGCGCCGACAAGTTTTATGTCACTCCTAGGGTAAACACCCCATTCCGGACCCATTCATACACTCAGATCTCTTATCCAGATCACCATTTAGGAGTTATCGCATTTATTTGGCATTCCCAATGTGAACACACTGAATACATAATTCCAGCCACATCGGGGCTCAGAATCGAACATCGTCTGATGGCACTGCTCTGGAATATCATCAGGAATATTCCAAAGTCTTTTACAAAAAAAACTGTGTTCTTACATCATTCCCAAATTCAATATTTTCGTCCCTGAAAAGAAAAACCAGGGAACAACTCAGTGTACTAAGCCCACACCTGGCTCACCCCTACCCAGAAGAACTCTTGCACAATTCTGTGCCACTACGCACAGACCAAAGGATTGATATGTTCACGCGAGGTCTCCACTAGCTGATGACATGCATAGGAGCACACACCCATCTCCTCTGGTGAGTCACGTGGGAGACGTCATGCACCCAATCCAGCGATTGGGGTTTGGGAAAGGTGGTAGGGAACCCCGCCATCCCACTGCACGGTCTCAAATGTCCCAAGTGGTACCTCACATCCCCGACCAAACCTCTACATCGCATGTCGTGACTGGAATATCTGCCCGCACCTCGAACAAGGACCAATGATTCCCTTCTTCAAAATATCCATCTAGTGAAACACCCAAGGACATCTGGTCACACAAGATTTGACAGACGATGTCCCACAACCATGACCCTCTTAAACGCTCAGAAGCGAAGGAGTCAACACCTTCGACTAGGGAAAAAGGGCTCATGCCTTTTTACCTTACCAACACAGGGTTACACCAACGCCTCGCGTAACCCTGTTAACACCTCAAGAAAGGAGCAGGGAGAAAAAAAATTCACACGCAGAGTCTAACAATTATACATCAAAAAGTAGAAGAGCTGTAGAGCATACCTCTTATCACCTCATGCTCTACAGGATCGTAGACATCCAAAGCTTGCGGCTGTCTGTGATCCCAGCTGACAGCTCCCGGAGCCTAACGTGGACTGCCTAGTGGTGATGGGAAGACCTCGTAAAGTTGTCCCCCACTACCATATCCTCCCGCTCCTCTTCTAGCACCACCTCTATTGCCGGTACTCTGATCACGACACTGCCTTTGTTGTGGTTGCGCACATGCTACCTGTCCGAAGCTCTCCGCATGCCGGGTCAGGCAGTCTCGTGCCAGGTGACCTCGCACATCACAAAAATAGCACCGACTCTCTCTGGGCTGCACTAGTGCACTCCGGTGCCACTGTGGTGTACGACCACACCCCTGACTCTGGTTTTTAGAAAGCCACCTGTGTCGAGGTTCTGCTTGTCGATGCCCACTAGCTACGACAGATGTCTCGGCTCCAACATGCCTACTGCCACTACCAACTCTAAAATATGATAGGAAGCTCTATGTCACTAGCGCCTGCTCTAGAACCCTGAAATATGTGGAAATTCCCAAGGGTACTATGACAACATAAATCTCTCGGCACAGAACCTAGTCAAACTTTAGTGCCAGATGTTGTCGTCAATGACCAAGTCCGGGTAAAATCATGCACAGTCTACGAAACTAGCAGCGTACTCGGCCACCGTCATCCCTCCCTACTGAAACTAAAGGAGCTCCTGAATACGAAAGGAGTTCAAGAAATAGGGGAAAAATCCTCATGGAACAACAACTGAATGTATCCCCATGGAAGTGACGAATCATCAAGAAACTGAGTCACCAGACTCCACCAACGCCATGATGCTCCACAAAAAAGGTTTGCTGCCAAAGCCACTCTATGATCTGTTGTCATCTGCACAAGCCGGAAAAGGGTAACCTCTGTCTCTAACCAAACCTCTGCTGCCTGAGGGTCTAGCTAACCACTAAACCTTAGAGGTCTTTGCCGCTGGAACTCACGGAGCATGCTCAACCTGCGCTCAAGCCCCGTCGTCTCTGCTGAAGCTGTCTGCTGCTCAACGGGTGGGGGTACTGCTACCGGCCCACCCGGAGAAAGAGGCTCGCTTGATGGATCCTAGACTGTGGCCTCGTAGCTCACAGGGTCGTCATCACGAACCAAAGCTGGTATCCTGGATGGATGTCTTCGCGGAGAAATCCTGAAAATTATCAAGGAGTTCCGCAGTCAGATGAGCATATATGTATGTACCAATAACAACGATGGGGAGCTGACTCAAGAGAGATAGTCAAAGACTCAATACTAAGTGATTCACAAAAATATTTTCCCTGCAACAAGTGTCTCAGCATGCCGAGTCGACAAGCGGGTTATCAAGGTCCTGGTGAATGGATATGTCGGCCACCGTACCATCACTGGACTCCCTGTCCTGAGAGATGCTCTCGAGACATGTTGAAACCGTTTCCCTAAATCCCAACCAATTCCTTTTTAGGGACGTCCACACAATCCCCCAAGGAATGAACCACCTCTGATACCAATTTTTCCCGACCCGACCCTACCCGGGCTCGACCTGCAACTACCTCAAGCCCGCCTGCATAGGCCAGGGGCTGGCGACCATCACTGAAGGCACAACAACTCTGGGAGGCCTTTGCCTAAGTACCTATACACACACACACGCAGCAAACTCAATGCAACAGTGATGAGTAAAAGAAAAGACAAGTAAAGAAAAGGGAAACTGCTATATATAAAGACCACAAATGTGCATCGACCTCTAAACAGTACAAACCAAGGTCTAGAAAGTAAATTGAAATGAAAAGGGGAAAAACATGTGCCCAACCAGGAAAAGTGCCACAACCCGGAAATAGGTATACAAAACAAACAGCTGGAAGGGTTCCCCACCCGAAACCCGACTACGACCACTGCACGCAGTCCAAGCTTTCGAACTCCTATGCTCCATTGAAGTCACGACCAACTTGTCCGTCGTCTGCAATTGCACACCAAGTTCAGGAAAAGTCCAAGCAGGGGTGAGTATAAAAATACTCAGTAGGATACCCCAAAGGCTTGAGGGAGCAACAAAGGAGGTACTGAAGGGTGAGATTTAGAGAAAACAGGGAATAGTAGAGGAGTATAACTGAAAGTGCAGTAAAGAGTCCAGCTCAACCCAACAAGAGGAATGAAGGCAGACTCAACCAAACACAAGGAGCTGGAAACGGTGAGAAGATGAACTTCCTGTCGAGTCTTTGCTACCTATAGTAGGGGAGTAGACTCGTCCAACCATGAGAAGATAGACATAGAAAGCACGTGGCATACCCCGTGTGTCTTCGCCTCTCCTGGAAGGAGATTAACCAAACCCCAGAAGTGGGTACCAGAACATGGTATATAAATATTCATATGATCACTAAGAAGCTTGAACAAGGTTGTAAGGGGATCTCCATCCCGTAGCTCAGCCGAAGAAAGTTATTAGCCAACAGTCCCAGAAGAAAACACAATCGATGCCCATCATCCCGCACGTCTGCCCCGAACTACAAGTCAAGGGGCTCAAACCACCACACCTCGGGACTATCCGCTTTGGGCGGAACTGACTCGCCTGCACGATTTTAGGTCGCGTCACAAGGACGCGTCTCGGTGGGTAAATTGCTCCTTGTACGTGCACTACCACAAAACTGGGCAAGGCCAGCGCCACACCTTTATCAGCGCTAATGAAAAAGTGTTGATAATGGGGGGGGGGCTTTATCAGCACTCAAAAAAGCGCTGATAATGGTACCCCTTTATCAGCGCTTGTTTAGTAGTGCTGATAAAGGGGGGGGGGGGCTTTATCAGTTCTTTTTTTAAAAGCGCTGATAAAGGGTCGACTTCAAAAAAAATTTAAAAAAAATATTAATATATAAATATAGTTATATAGTTATATTGATATAAATATAATATATAAATTTTAAATATATTTTAGATACGTATAAATGAAAATTTACACTTAATATACTTAATATATATGATATTTGGTGAAAATGGATTCTTAAAAAATTAAAAAAATAATTTTAATTAATAATTTGATAATTATTATGGACTAATAGTCATTTAATAACAATTTTAAGAATAAAACAATAAAAAAATGAAAAAAATATCCAAAATATGATGAAAACACAACTCCAACTTCGAACGGTCATAACTTTTGATTCGGGTGTCCGTTTGAGCTGTACCACATATCAAATCCAATCTTGCGACGCGATATACGTCACTCTGACAGGGGAAACCCCGGTCAAGCGTTTTTGAGGCCAATAGAGGCCCAGAAGGCCTACAAAACTGAGTTTTTAGTCGGGTACCCAGATTTTCTAACATTTTTTGGATTGTCAGCCTCGTTTATGGGGGTATTATTGGATTTTTTTGGTGGGGACTGAATTTATTCCAAGGTATTACATTAATATTTATATTATGACTCTGACATTTTTTTATTTTTTATAATGAACTGCTATTTATAATCAAATATATAACTATATGTACATATTTTTTTATATATTCACAACTAAAAATTAAATTTTTTAAATCAATAATTAAACATATTTACAAATAAAATATACTACCATTATCTAAATAATAACTAATATTCATTTTATTTAAAATACTAATATATGAGTATTTATATAACTACTATATATTAATATAACTATATATATTAATATAACTATATATATACTAATATAACTATATATATTAATATAACTATATATATTAATATAAATATATATTACTGTACGAATAAATATAATGAAATATATATATAAATAAATAGATATATCATGAATAAGAGAACAAATCAATATAGGGTAGTGGAAAATGCTATAGGTGCGCATGGGGGAGGTCTCGAGATCAAATTCGGGTGGAGGAAAGGGCGCGCATACAAGGGTGATTTAAAGGGCTAGCACTGATAAATGGTGTAGGTGGTGTTGGTGGGCGCTGGATGTGTGGGAAAGTGCTGATATAGGGGGTGCTCAAGCATAGTAAACCCCCCCCCCCCACGGGATTGGTAGTATTTTTTTTATCAGCGCTAAAAAAAGCGTTGATAAAATACCCTTTTTCAGCGCTTCATTTTAGAGCTGATAAAGGGGACCCCCCCACTTTATCTTCGCCGACATTATTAGCACTTTTTCTAGCACTATTAATGGACATTTTTAGCGCTGATAAAACCCATATTTATGGTAGTGTTGAGAGTTCTGGGGGAATGTCACCCCACAACTCGTCACTGCCCCGCATTCGACAGGTCTCCTCAAAGTCGACAGGTGACCCCCTACCCTGCCCCGCTGGAGGGTCCCAGGAAGTCAACGAGTTTCCACTATAGGAAGAACCAGTAAGAGTCGACGGGTGCCACACTACCCAGTCCCGTAACGGGGTAATCCACTAGAGGGAGACACGAATAAGAGTCGGCGACAGGACCACTGCCCAGCCCAGCTGGAGGTAACCCAGCATCGGGGACCACTGCCCACCCCATCTGGAGGTAAGCTTGATATCGGGGACCACTTCCCAGCCCAGATGGAGGTAAGCCCGACATCGGGGACCACTACCCAGCCCCACTGGAGGTAAGCCCAGAACTGCTCTGGCCATCCCTGCTAGATGGTACTGCTCGGTGAACACCGCGGTACTGGCCATCCCTGTTAGATGATATCCCACTAGTGAGCCCTGCTCGATACAACCTTAGCCCTCCTGGAAACATCCTCACCCTACTGGAAACACCCTCAGCTCTTCTAGTGACAAGCTCAGCCCAGCTGGTAACAACCTCAGCTCTGTTGGCCAAACAAACGAGCACCAAGCTAGGGAAGGACTCAACCCTACTGGTCAAAAAACAAGAACAGAGGAACCCTCTACGTCGCGATTGGTCAAACGTACGCAAAGAATGACATGGAACATACATGGGGCCTACACGACATTTTTTCCCAAGTCAACCCCAACTGAGCGCACAAACGTCCTCAGGTACAAACAACTACATGTACCTCCAAGTGTTCCCATATACTCCCAGAGTATACCACATTCTAGCCCAAATACTATCGTGCACATGGCCCCCAACGTCAATGCGGAGGCGTGACATGACAACTCCAACTTGCCACCTCATCAGATGAGGCACAGCCAACCACATCTCTTCACTCACACGAGAGTGCACGCGATCACATGCCAAGGTTTCTCTGCAAACACAGCGAAAAAAACCGCTACCAGAGCGCCTTTCACATTTCCACATTTAATAAGATCGCACAAAAGGCTCTGCATAACCAAACGGATCGCACCGTTGTAATCCTCATGGAAAAACATGCAAGATAGACTAATTGCTTTCCTCAAACGGATATCCAACAGAAAATTCTCCAACACCGCCTCACGCTCAAACAGAGTCCCATGATCCCGAGCCTCGGCCTCGAAAACAGTCGGGATCATTGCACCATTGCGATCCCCTCGGGAAAACACAACAAAAAGACTGCTCACTTGAGGAAAACAAATATCCGAAGAAAAATATGCATTCTGGCGCACCGCACACGAGCGGTGCTACGTAGGACCCATATTCCGGTCCTGAAACTCAACGGATAGATCGCACCATTGCGATCCTATTGGAAAATTATACGAAATGGACTAATCACTTGTCTAAAACGGATACCCGGTGATAAAGCTGGAAATCACCGTCAACTCCCAAAATGGCCCTCACTGGGCCCGCACCATCATGCGGAATTAAGGCGGGCATACTACACCAATGAAATTCCCTCGAAAAAACACCCAAAATCCACTGTTCGCGTGTCTCGAATGGACGTCTAATGAAAAAGTTACAAAATGCTGCACTCAGCTCAAAAGATGGGTTGTGGGGCCCACGCCACAACTCCAGCTTCAGCACTAGAAACCACCCTGGGAAGCTTTTCCCTAGCTCCAGGGTCCTAACACTGCTGACGGTGCTCCAAACCGACGTCAGACGCGTCCATGCTGTCCAAAAATAGTTCCCTGAAAAAACGTCAATTCGCTTTAAGAAGCTTCGCGCCTCCGAGTCCCCTCGTTTCAGGAATTAAAATTTCCCGAAACCATCTCAAGAAGTCTGTCACGATGTCTAGAGTACACTGCCATATACTGAAAGAAAAATAGATGCTCGTAGCGAAAATTACAGGCGTTTGAAAACTGAGGGGCAGAGCCCCCTGGGCAGGACCGACCGATCCGCTCAGCCGGCGCCGGCCTGTGCCGGCAGGCCAGGCTCGCTGCGCCGGCCTGTGCCGGCCGGCCAGGCTCGCTGCACCGACCTGCGGCTTGGCTGAGCAGAATGACCATGAGGTCCGGTCATGGCATCCACGTGAAGACCCGCTTCCCACAGGTCTTGTTGCCGAACAAGGGCCGCGCGCCGCGACCTTGCGGTCGCCGCTCCCTAGCGACCTGCCGCCTCGCTGAGGCGCTCCGCCTGGCCCCGGCCTCCTCAGCGGAAGGCTCACCGTGCCCCAACCTCGCCTAGCTGTCCACCGCTCCCAAAGCCACCACCTCCACCAGGACCGCCTGCCACTCGCCGGACCGCCGCCGTGGCTGTCGGAACGCCCCAAAACACCTGAATTTCCCGTATGCTTCGCCGGACATTTGTGAGTTCATCGAAACTTGGAATTCAAATAAGAAATATGCGTTGGACAGGTCATAAAATCTAATACGCAGTAATGGGATTTCCATGATAATTCAACAGAGGTTCGACATAAAATTCTGAGCTCAAATTGGGTGCGGGAAAACAAAATGAAAACAACAAATCCTACCTCGTAGGACTTATCCCATCGCTTCGCGACAATCCGCTGGTCGTGCACCACCTTGGAGAGGAGAGGAGATGGAGATGGATAACACTCCTTTGGTTTCTGCCTTTCACCAGAGGGTGATGAAGGGGAGGAGGGTGAAGGGTTTACTTAAATAGAAAAATTAATTTTAATAAATTAATTTCAAAACATCCCAAATTATCCCGCATCCAAAACTCCCGACAGGGTCGAGGTTAAACCTACCCTAGGGTAAACACCATCTTCTGAGAATAATGGAGGTCTCTGAATTTTAATCGGAGACCCCATTTAAATGTTATAGAACATAGCTTCTGAGGCCGCCAAATTATGAAAACACCCCTATGGCATTTTTTTCATAAACGGCCCGCGCCCGTGGAACTTACACCCCTTCTAGGGTAAACGACACATTCCAAACTCAACTGTGCCCTCAGTTTTCCAATCTGAGCCTTCGTTTAAGAGATACTCTAGTTAATCTGTTAAACGAATAAACTAATTATTTAATTTATACGTTCCTTACTCCGAAAGTGAGAGAGGGGTCCAAACGTCCCATTTCGAAAAGTTTTATGTTGCTCCTAGGGTAAACACCACATTCTGAACCCATTTGTACACTCGGATCTCTATTCTGGATCACCGTTTAGTAATTATCCCATTTATTTGGCGTTTCTAGTGTGAACGAACTGAAAACTTAATTTCGGCCACATCGGGGCTCAGAATCGCACACCGTCTGAAGGCGCTGCTCTAAAATATCATCAGGAATATTCCAAATTCTTTTGCCGAAAAAACTGGGTTCTTACATAATGCATCCGTAGCAGACCTCAAAATGTCATAAAATTCAGATGGTGCCAACTCAGGAGTTAAATCAATATCATATTAAGTTTCAGTTTGCTGAACAGATGGACCTACAACATCATGTACTAAATTTTGAAACTGTGATGGATCCAAAATTAAGTTATTAGTATCTTATATGGAATTGCATTCTCTGTGTTGATACCAAAAAACATAATCTGGTTGAGAACCAAAAAACAATGAGATGTCCCCCAACTTTTTCTAACATCTCAAACGTTCTCAGAGTACATTTTTTACAAGGAAAATTTATTAGGCCTTCTGAAACTTATTCTGGTGTTGATGATGCAAAAGATAATAAAGCTTCAACACCCTCAAAATATACAAGATTTAATCCAGAACCATTTGGATTTCTACACTGATTTATCCATGCGTGGTCATCTAATAATGATTGTTGATGACTTCCATGTTCCAAATTTTTCTACAAAACATAAAATCATGACTATTTTAGAATAATTTGTAATAATAAAAATAGTATCTAAAAAAGATAAATAATTACAAATACATCATAATAATTACTATTACTTACGGGCGACACAATTTCCAGTGGATTGATGACTACGTTTTTGTGGGAGGACTCATTTACTTGCAACATTCTCACAGAGAAATCAAAATGATGAATCTTCCCAGAGGTACTCATATTCATTCTCCTATGGACAAGAATGAATATGCGTACCTACGATGAGATTATTTATTGTTATTTCTGTGTCATAAAGTGTCAAGTTAATGAGCTGTCGGACAATAGAGCCACCATTTCGTCGATGAATTATCTTTTTGAAACTATCACCTCCTAAACACATTATAAAAAATGTGGTCCTACGAATGCATATTCAAACTCCTGCATATGAGATTGGTAATGCTTACGTAGAAGCATACTTTTCATAATGTTTTGAGTCGGTGAAAGTTGAAAGGAGAAGAGACATTGACTGAAAGGATTACTGTCAATCCACTACAAATTGTGCCATGTTATTACAAGTTATTATAATTTATTACAATTGATTTACTTCCTAATTATTACTAATTGATACTAATTGTTTATAATTGTTACAATTTCTTAATATTTCTTACTTTTTCTTACTATTTCTTACCATTTCTTACTATTTCTTACCATTTATTACTGTTTCATAATATTCCGTACTATTTACAACTATTTATAACTATTTCTTACTATTTCAAACTATTTCATACTATTTCTAACTATTTATAACTATTTACAACTATTTATTACTAATTCATAATATTTAAAACTAATTATTACTAATTATTACTAATTATTACTATTTATAACTATTTATTAATATTTATTACTATTTCATACTATTTCATACTATTTATAACTATTTATAACTATTTATAACTAATTCATTCAGTAAACTAGTTGTTACTAATTATTATTAATTCTTACTAATTATTACTAATTGTTAATAATTGTTACTAATTGTTACTAATTGTTACTAATTGTTACTTTTTATTACCCTTTCTTACTATTTCTTACTATTTCTTACTATTTCTTACTATTTCTTACTATTTATTACTATTTATTACTATTTCATACAATTTCTTACTATTTTTTATTATTTCTTACTATTTCTTAATATTTCTTACTATTTCTTACTATTTCTAACTATTTATAACTAATTCCTACCATTTATAAATATTTGTGACTAATTATTAATATTTATAACTATTTCTTACTATTTATAACTATTTCTTACTATTTCTTGCTATCTTACTATTTCTTACTATTTCTTATGATTTATTTCTATTTATAACTATTTATAAAAAATTCTTACTATTTACAAATTATTACTATTTACTAATTTTTACTATTTACTAATTGTTACTATTTACTAATTGTAACTAATAATTACTAATTGTTACTAATTTTTAATATTTCTTAATATTTCTTACTAATTAATTTTATTTCTTACTATTTCTTACTATTTATTACTATTTCATACTAATTATTACATATTCTTAACAATTCATCCCAATTCTTACTAATTCTTACTAATTATTACTAACTCTTACTAATCACTACTAGAAATATGATCTATACTAATGGTCTTGGGAAAACTATTGGTATATATCACTAATTTGGACCTAGACCAAAAGTATGGCCAAAATTGTTGGTGTAGGTCACTTATATGGACCTATACGAATGGTTTTGGACAAACTGTTTGTATAGGGGGGGCCTTATTTCAACAGTTTGGCCAAACTGTTGGTATAGGTCCATTATAGAGGACCTATACATACAGTTTGGCCAAAACCGTTGGTATAGTTCCATTATAGAGACCATATACCAATGGTATTGGCCAAACTGTTGGTATAATTCCCCCCTATACCAATAGTTTGTCCAAAACTGTTAGTATGGGTCCCCAAATCAAATAACATATTCCAACGGTTCTCAAAACCATTGGTATAGGTACATGTATTTTTAATGGAATCTTCTTATGGAGAACATTAAATAAATCAAAATTTAAAATATTTATGATAATACATATATATATTTTTCAAATTATGTTCACAAAAATCATGTTAGGTTAGTGGTTAGGTCGTTCAATCATAAACTGGAGGTCCTGGGATCCAATCCCACCGAATGTTTCTTTTTTTGAAATACTTATACTGACGGTTTTATGGAACCGTTGGTATAGATTTTCATATTACTTATACCAACGGTTTTCGCAAAACCGTTGGTATAGACATATCCTCACGACTTACTTGGCCACGGTTCTCAAAACCGTTGGTTTAGGCTATACGAACGGTTTAGAGGCCAATACAAATGGTTCCAAACCGTCGGTATAGGATATTTTTACAGTAGTGAATTATTAATAATTATTACTAATTATTACTAATTATTCCAATTTATTACTAATTTTTTACTAATTATTATAATTATTTTTATTTATTTGTAATTATTACTAATTATTGCTAATTATTACTAATTATTACTAATTATTCTTATTTATTACTATTTATTACTAATTATTATTAGTTATTCGTATTTATTATAATTTCTTACTAATTATTATTAATTATTACTAATTATTACTAATTATTACTGTTTGTTACAATTTATTACAATTTATTACTATTTATAACTATTAATTCATATTTATTCCTATTTATTACTAATACTATTTATTCCTATTTATTATTATTTATTACTATTTATTACTAATTCTATTTATTCCAATTGACTACAAATACTATTTATTCCTATTTATTAGTATTTATTAGTATTTATTACTATTTATTATTACTAATTTATTACTATTTATTATTACTAATTATTACTTTTTATTATAAATTATTACCCATTATTAATAATTATTACAAATTAATTCCAATTATTACGAATTTTGTACAATTATTACGAATTATTACGAATTATTACGATTTATTTTTAATTATTACTATTTATTACTATTTATTACTATTTATTCCTATTTATTCCTATTTATTCATAATTATTACTAATTATTACTACTTATTACTAATTATTACAAATTATTACATATTGTTCTTAATTATTCCTAATTATTACTAATTATTCCTAATTATTCCTAATTATTACAAATTATAATATTTATTCCTAATTATTCTTAATTATTCCTAATTATTCCTAATTATTCATAGTTATGACTAATTATTACGAAATATTACAAATTGTTACTAATTATTTATATTTATTACTATTTATTACAATTAATTCGTATTTATTTATATTTATTACTTTTTATTACTATTTATTGCTATCTATTACTATTTATTATTAATTATTACTAATTATTACAAATTATTACTATTCATTACTATTTATTACTATTTATTCGTATTTATTCCTATTTATTGCTAATTATTACTATATATTCCTATTTATTGCTAATTATTACTATTTATTCCTATTTATTCTTAATTATTTCTATTTCTTATTATTTATTACTTTTTATTACTAATTAGTACTATTTATTACTAATTCCTACTATTTATTACTAATTACTACTATTTATTACTAATTTCTACAATTTATTATTTATTATTACTAATTATTCTTATTTATTACTAATTATATTTATTTCCTCCTATTTATTAATAATTATTACTATTTATTACTATTTATTCCTAATTATTACTTTTTATTTGTAATTATTACTATTTATTCCCAATTATTACTATTTATTACTAATTACTACTAATTATTACTAATTATTACAATTTATTACAATTTATTTCTATTTATTACTAAAATACAGATAACAAAACTTTTTAAAAATAATTTAATTACAACTAATCCACAATAATTAAAATTAACTGAAAAAATTAAATAAGTATTAAATTAAATATAATATAAATACCTTTAAACATGATCTCTGATTGATGTAAGCGCTTTGATAACTTCTCCGTAAAAAAAATTATCTGAGAGAAATTTTAACTCTAAAATTCATGTTTAGAGAGAGAGAGTGGAAGTGAGAAATGAGAGGAAGAGAATGAAAAACGAATGGGGGAGGGGTATATATAGGTTAGATTAGTTGCAAGAGGACTAGTTGTGATGGGTTTACCATCTAATAAGATACTTTCTGTGACGTGGCCCTTCGTATATAATTTTTCCTGAATTAATTTTTGTCGATAGTTAAAAGGGTAATTGTGACGGGGCCCATACTAAAGGTGTCCTGCCGACACTCCTTTTGCGACGGGACGACATCATGTCGCAAAAACTCATTTACCGCTGCCGGTATTTGCGACAGGACCCATCATAAATATCCTTTGACTGACACCTTATTTGCGAGGGGGACCCCCCCTGTCGCAAATAATGATCCCACGCTTTCACGCGCATCTCGTGCCAAAGCATGCATTACCTTTTGCAATGGGATGAACCCCCCATCACAAATAAATCTTGCGATAGACTATTTGCAATGGAAACTAATCCCGTCGCAAATACCTCGTCGCAAAATAGTGTTTTTCATGGAGTGTTTCTACTTTGCATAGAGATATATAAAATCATAAAATATGAAATATATTAGTTAATTTTTTTTAAAAAATATTCTAAACCTATAAAATAATATGTGAATCATTTCTTGGTCTTGATATAAAAAATTATAATTCATTCCATACAAGTTTCAAAAAATATTCCTTTCGCATTTTTAATAAAAAATCAAGGGGTCCTAATTCAATAAATGATAATAATATTCCATTTAAACCATTTTTTAAAACTAAATCATTTTAAAAAATATATCAACACAATTATTTTATATTAGTAAAAACATTCAATGAATTATTATTAGAAAAAAATATATGACCAATAATTTTTGACTAAATATTGAACTTGTCAATTATTATTAAAATCATTATTTTGGTATTTTATGTACATACAGAGCTGAAAATTTGTAGTTGGCATTTAATTTCTAGAAATAACTACAGAATAAATAATTCTAAAAATTTTGTGGGAGATATATAAAAATATTTCATCATTATATACTTAATTGTGACCTATCCCGATAAACACATATATTATAACATTAATCCTTTACTACTATGGTTACTTTTGAATTGTAATGCCCCTAAAATAAGTGTCCTTACATGGATATATAAATATTCATCAAAATCATAAGGATAATCTTGAAAAAAAATTATGGGTATTATATAAATAATAATAATAAAGGGTTGAATTTTGAATGTGTCTCATAAATATTAATGTGAGGAAAAAAATGTCATTCCTCAATTTTGACACCCATTAAATGTGTTTGATCCTACTCTTAATCATAGGTAATATTTATTTTTCATCAAATTAAATATAAGTAAGGCTTAATATTGAATCTATGTTCTCTAGGACATGTTATGGGATGTAAATAATGTTTTTTAGTATTTTTTGAACCAAATGGCTTTTGATTTGTGAAAAAAGGAGACAAGGTGCTATATTATAATTGAGGAGTGCAACATATCTAAATACCCAGAACTTTTAAATAATGGTAATTCAATATAAATATACATACCTAAAATATTGATAATTAATGTATTAGATTTAAAATAATGTTTATCTACACCTTTAACAGTAATAAAGACACATGTTTTAAATGTTTTATTCCATTAAACTCATCGTTTAATATGTTTTACAATTTTTTTTCACCACAGTAACTTGTTTTTTTAACCTAGGAAATGTATCCTATGATAATCTAAATATAATAATACTTATAATAAAATTAGGACCCCTAATTTTAGTAATAAAACATTACTTATCATAGAAAAATATTTTATTTTTGAAAAGTCATTTTAACACAAGCAGATGTAATGCAAAAAAACCCCATTTTATCGTTAACAATAACAACTAATTTTTACTATTTTTATTGTTCATTATAAAAAAAATTATGTTTATCATATAAAATAATATTAATATTGATTAATCTAATTATCTAATTCATTTTATAAAATTCAATTCACATAAATGTTAGAAAAAAATTTTAAATTAAACCCACTAACAAGATGAAAATATAGTTTTCCAAAGAAAATGATTTCATAAGTATAAAATTGATTTATAGAGAAATTTTTAATAAAATGGTTTAAAATGACTTAAATTTGATTATTAATATTGTAATTTCTCTAATTTAAATCTTAAAACCAATTTTAAAAAAAACTAAACTTCGTAAATTCTTTAACAAAATAGAGCATCATAATAAAAATTTGTAATTTCCACAAGTTATCAAAAAATATTCTTTCTTATTTTTTTTAAAAAAAACTAGTATAATTAAATTTGGATATGTTGATTTCAAAAAAATAGTTTCTTATGATCGAAAATGTTCTAAATCTGGTGGATATTTTTTTTAATATAACTCCAAAAAACATGATGAAGTAACTTTTTATAAAAATATATTTTTAATCTAAAATTGGATTTATTCTTTTCACAAGCCAAGAAAAAATATTTGATGAATGATAAATTTTTTATCAAATATGTAATATATTAATTTAATTAAAATTATTCACTAATATAAAATAATTTAATTTATTATAATAAGAACACATTAAGCATAATAAAAAAAAAATTCAGAAAAAACTATTTCTTTACTTTTAGGGATTTTTTTATATTTCTACAACTAATAACCATTAAATTATTTTATATAGGTTTAAAGCATCCATATTTCTTAAATTAATTAGTCATATTCATACAAGCTAACCCAAAAGCATGACAAAACCTATCACATTAAATAAAACTATTTCAATAGCATCTCTTTGTCCATTTAAACTCAATATTTCATGTAATTCAATCTATCTATGAAGTTATTTTTTTTGTGAAAAAAATTATTTCTTAAAATTTTAGGGTGTTACAATTATCATTTGGTTTAACCCCTCATAAATGTGATTTAACATTAACTTTAGTAATTAAATTTTATTTTATTTATTATTCATTATAAAAAACTTTAAATTGGAAAAAATATATATTAATAATTATTATGGTTAAAATTGTAGAATTAATTTTAGCAAATTTAAATCACAGAAGTGGAATAATTTAAATTAAATTTAAACATATAGGCGTGATGAATAAAGGGTTTTACAAATACACCATTTTCACAAGTATAACATATATTTATATCAAAATTAATTAAAAAATTGTTTTAAATAACTTAAATTTGATATTTCCTAACATAATTGAACTAAGGATAATTTTGAAATATTTTAATATTGAATGTAAATTTTTCAATTCTAAAAATGAAAAAATATTTTTTTAATAAAAAATTGTATTGTTCACTATTCATAGAAATATTTATTCTTTCCTAAAATTATCATAAAAATAACTATAATGTCATTTTAATATTTTGATTAAAAATATTAATTTTAATTTTTCAATTTGTTTCTAAAATTGAAAAACTTATATATAAAATATGTCAGAAAAACATAAAGCAATGAATTTTCAGAAAAGAAAATCATAAAAATGGATTTAATTTTAACCCATTCCTAAAAAATATGAGATGAATGATAATTTTTTATTGAATATAATATATAAATTTCTTTATAATCATTCAATTATAGTCTTTAATTTAATTTTTTATGATAAAAACACATTAAACACATAAAAAGAGTTTTTTAGAAAAATATATCTTTTACATTCAATGGATTATTATTTTCATTTATAATAAATTTATAAAAAATGATTTTATATTATTCATGTGTAATCCATATAATTTTAATTATTTATTTAACCCATTTCAAAAACATAAATTTATAATCTAGCTTCTCATGGCATATTATATTACAACACATTAAATTTCCGTGTTGTGAGTAATAATATCTATTGATGAAATTAAATGATAAAAATTTATATATTTTATAAAATCTTAGGGTGTTACTCCTTGTGATTATATATCAATTATTTAATATGGTCATAACCATTTTACATAAAGAAGTTCTTAGGTATACCTCCTCACAAAATTTAAATTCATGATTTCATTAATTAATAGAAACACAACATTGCAACCAAATATGATCAACCGTGATGCGATAATGAATATATACAACATTATCTATCATTTCCTAATCTATAACAGTTCCCAATAGCATTATTTATAAAACATCATCCATGAAGATTTCATTTCAATACCTCATGTTGTACCCCATGTAACCTTTCAACTTTCATAATTTATAATCATGTTTGATTATATAGATTTAAACATTCTATTAAAGTAGTGAGTTTTTTCTTTGTATGATGATCATCTTCCGCCCAAATATAATTATACCCTTTAAAAGTTTAGGGAATTATGAGGAAAAAATCCATTGAGGTGTTTTTACATTTCCATTTCGGTTTGGTGAAATGCTATTACATACCCATAGAATTTTGTTTCTAATCCATTACATTCAAAAATGTTAATCAATGAAACACATACACTTCAATATATCTCTTTATTATTTCCCACCATATGTACTTATTTTAATCATTATACTTCTTGATACATCCATGATGTATAGAGAATGAAAAACTTTGTGCTTTATCAAACAACTCCTTTATTAGAATATGGTATGAAACAAACTAATAAATTTTTCTGAAACCGTATCTTTATATAAAAATAATTTTTTTACTTACAATCATTTCTTATTTTATTTTTCAACTCTAAATGTTCCAATTTTTCCCATTTAAACATATATTAGATATATTTCTAAACACTTATTTGATCATGATAATATTTTACCATTCCTTCATTATTTCCCGATCCATCATTTTAAAATATATATATTGTATATTTTTTGATCCTGAACATTGATAATCCAACATGATCCTTTTAACTCAATGAATTGACCACTATGTCCTCCTTAAAAAGGTGGTAATGAGTGGATTATTCATAATCTTTTATAGACTCCAATCATATTCTCTCACTCATATCCGTGTTGTTCTGGCTGAAGATACACATTAAAATGTTATGATCAGTATATATACCGCACCTTTACTAGTAAATATAATACTTAATATCATTTATGAAATAATTACCATATAAAAATACAAGTCACTAGTATGAAATATTTTCCCAATAAACCATAAATTTATAAGAGGCAAGGGATACCACCATATAACTCTATATAATGATTCATTATAGTACATTATTCAGTGTATAATGAAAGATAACAAAATTTAATCTATTATAGGGTTATGTAAGAATACATTCACTCACTTACCATTTCTTAGTTTCTTTAAAATATCCCTCAAATTATTTATCCAAACCAACATGTATCCCTTCTGAGTTAACATAGTGAGTGGATTCGACATCCATGAAAATGTTCCCCAATATTTTTATGTTATTATTTAAAAAGAATAAAATTATAAAACTAGGACATAATTGATGGTCTATCCTGGTATTTAATAGCATATATATTTTATAGATCATTTACTATAAAATTTCATGAGATTTTGTCACACATAAATGAATCATTTTGTAAGAAAAAATTACACATGTTAAATATTTCAAGGAAAAACCCCCTTTATCCAAGAATTCAGTGTAATTGTATTATGGTATTAAATATATTCATTGATAATATAATATATGAAAATATTTTATTTAAATAATTCAAAAAATGATCCAACTAATTTTGAATGATGTTACTCATTAAATTAATTAAGATAACATGGGAATTAATATTACTGAATAAAATCCCTTAAAACATGGTTTCCATACCCTATATAAATATTTTCATGTGTATATCCACCTTATTCTCCCTCGAATAATGATATACATAAATATGTTTAATATTGTAAATTTATTGAATGTCACATAGTTAATCAAATATATTTTGATAATAAGAGATAAATGATACTTGTTAATAATTGTGATCTTATTTAGTTTATGATAATCATTCCAAACTCTCATCAATTCAAATTTCATATGAAGAAAATGAATATGTGCACCCCATGCTGATTGACATGTATGAATAAATCTATTAAGATGAATCTTTTGGGGTTTCTTATTTTTTTTACAAAAACTCAATGGTGGACATTCTATATAGTTTCATTGAAATTGGTGTAGACATATGAAAGGGTTTTATTGAAAACTAATGTCCCCAATTTGTAGTAAGTCTATGAAACTATTATAGAAAGATATCAAAATTATCCCATAGAATAGGAATATCTTCAATGTTTAGATTCTCCCAAAACATCTAAGATAAACACACATTTGAATTGAAATAAAAGCCCATATATTGGATTCCATTTCCATTGGGAGTCAACGCTTTTCATCACACTGATAGTTGATTATTGGATTGTAGGGAATATCATATTTGAATTACCTTCCATGATAGTTAAAATTGTATTTTTATAATGAATTCCAATATATTTCTCTATTTTAGTGAGACTAAACTCATATTTAAGAAGCATATCCCCAGAAACATTAATCAGAGAAGAATCAAAGATATGAGATAAAATCATCATACCATAAGAAGTTTCATTTATGACACATATTTTAATTATTTAGTATAATAACTAACATTGTATGAGGCTTTTAATAATACAATGTAACTCAGATTAAAATGATAAAATAGTGATATTCAATATTTTTCCATAGCTATTACCACCTTAACATTATCAGTTTATCATCAATACCATTATAAAATTAAAATTGATTGCAAGAACATCAAAAATCATTAATCATTTACATCGTTCTTATAGTCTTGATAAATAATTCATAATATTTATAGATAAATAAACATTCTTTCCAATCAATATAACATTAGTTTTAACAAAGGTTATCTATTGTTATTACTAGTACACTAAAATTTAATCATATACATAGACATATCCTCATAATTTTTCCTAATGTTCTCCAATATTATTCTATGAAATTATCTAAATACTAATCTAATACAAACTATAGAATAAAATAATTTTTGTATATACATATTATATCTTTTTTGATGAATATTCATTACAAAACATAATTTTCCACACTAGGAACATACTGGTTTTGTGTCTTTGTAAAATTGGACACATATAAAAGTTGTTTACAATGGATCTATGTCATCTCCTACTATGTTTATCATAACTAGAACCCTTGATAGTCATATCATACTTTAAACCATTCTTTATAACATGGGGGAAAATATAATAAAGGGTGATATTAGTTGATCAATAAGAGTATACAATGTATATATCAGTAATCACATAAGAATAAAATTGGAATAAGGGCATGAAGTCATTATTTTAGAATTCGACATAAACACACCCTACATATCATTGATAAAATTATTATGCCATTGTATGAATATTTATATTTCATTAAACATGTGTAATAAAGGAATCCATGAACATGAGGCATGATATCATAACATTGGAATATGAAATAGTTTTTTGGAATACACATAATCATAGAAATTCATTTTCATAATTAAGGATCACATACATGAATATCATTATTGAATGGTTCAACTATAAAATATATATTATCCTTAGTCCATCTTCACTCCCAATACTATTATAGTGGATAGACACTCCAACTGAACTAGGTTCACTCCCCATTATACATCTTATTAACTAACGAGATATATATGTTTACCTAATGAAATAGAGTTATATATAATTATTGTAACTACCTTCACATAAGGAAAATTATCCTTTTGTGTGTCCATGAGAACATATATCATTAATAATTTTCCATAACCCATTGAAATGATTTCATATTTATTAAAAATTTTATAATTATAGAGAGTGTATCACATGGAAAATAAATAGGGTTCAATAATATATAATCATATAAATTATAGACCATATTGGTAGAGAATAAGTATTGTTAATATAGATAGTACTATTAGTAAAACAAAATTAAAAAATGTGTTATCATAGATGGAAATTTTGTTAAAGGATATCGGTGAAATTTTGGGTGTAAAATAGCCTTCCAATATTTATATAATCTATTTCAAATATATTAATTTAAAAAATAAAAATTATAATATTTTTTTCAAAAGAAACATGAATGGTTTTAATGTAATCTTTAAAAAATTCACTATTCATAATGGTGTTAAATTATATTCATACCATGTATATTAAAACTATGATATCATTAGTATTTTTTGAAAAAATTAAATATTATGTTGTATTGAATATTAAAAGAGGAATCATTTAAAAAAAACTCACTATATAAAAAATGGGTGAAATTGAATTTAATAAAACATTTGATATTAGTAAATACATTTTTGAATTTTTTTTAAAAACATGTATTTGTCAGAAAAAGGGATTCACAACTGAAATGGGAAATAATTCATATTTACTTAAATATAATTTTGATCTCTCGAGTGCATAAAGAGAGAAAAATGAAAGGAAAACATGTATTATCTAAAAACAACTAGAAATGAAGAGAAATCATAGAATTATTGAGAGTTATATTTTGAAATCTAATCATCAAAAACCTAAACACAATCATGCCTAGTAAATAGTGATATTATAACATAATATAGTTTCCTCTTTGGTAACATATAATTAAAAACCACATAAATGGTAGAACAGTTCATGTATTTTTTATTCCCACATATTTATCTATGTATAACAATAAAATAGATTCAGGGTAACTATATACACCATATTAAAAAAATATGTGGTGAACATGAAATGTTTATCATAATAATAAATATGAGAAAAAAATCCCTCACCTCGAGTTTGACTGGTTTAGAATCTTGTAAAACCTACTTTATAATAAGTTTTAATATATTATAATCATATAAAATTTACATTTACATTCTTACAATATATTATGAAATCCAATTTTAACATTTTAAAAACCATATATTTATAATTCCTTATTAAAATAACAGTTTCTGGGTATTGACTATTACATTTTTTGTGGGAATTTTGATATGATAGTTTTGGTACTTGTACATTGAACATTATTTCTTATTCTATAGAATTTTAATCTTAATTTCAATAATATATTACATACACACACACACACACATATATATATATATATATATAGAGTTATCCATAAATTATAGAGATATAAGACTTAATTACAATATTCAACAAGACGGTTGACTGTATATATGCTTGAAAGTTGTTTACAAATTTCAAAGGAAGAAATAAATGAATGAAAAAATAATTCAGATTCCCAGAATAATTATTCGATAATTTATGTCATATATATTCATTAAATCATTCCGTATTAAAATCTATTTAAGTAATAAATTAAAAAATAATCCTATTACTTCGTAGAGGTGCTCGTCCACACATACACATGATCAATATTATCATTTTCCAAAGGATAATAAGGTAATAATGTAGATATAATATTATATTTATATAATAATAATTATATTATAAATATAATATATAAACAGTAAAAAAATCACAGTAAAAATACATTAATGATTGATATTGAATATTAATTGTATCACTATATGGAATTTTTAGCCTACACATATGAATAAGCGATCCATTCACATCGAATTCATTGGAAAATATGGTGTATAAAGGTGGTTCCATAATAATAATAAAATTTATATATTATTACAACAATTAAGTTATTTTTTATTATAGATACCGTATATTTATAAGAGGAATAAGAAGAAATAAATTGAATGTGGGTGGGTAGGATGATTAAAACTTCTTCGGTAGACCATATTAGCTTATTTCTTAAGGACCTTTAGAATGATATTTTAGGAAGAAAATAACCTATAATTAATTGATTTAGAAGTTGAAAACAAAATTTTATATTGGTTTATTAATATATATTGACTAACAAGGTGTAGATAAAATACGGTAGGAATGTCCTTTCATAAGGGATAAAAATAAAAACTTCAAATTAAAAAAACTATTTGAATATAAATATTGTATTTCTCTTGTATAGTGAATCAAAATAGCCATGAATTTTATGAAACAATCTATGTGGTCAATATAAAATCATCAAATGAAATTTATATTTGTGTTGGTATCATTCTAAACAAAATATTTGGGTCTTACTCCTTCACTAACCTATTTTAACATTAACTATCGTAACGATTGTTTCAATCGTAATGGGTTATAATATTAGTTATAAGGTAAAAAATATTTAATAAATGGGAAATTGATGAAATTTTAAACAATGTATCATCATACATCTCCCATTTCAGTATGTCTATTATTTTAAAATATTTTAAAAAACATTATATTTTAAGAAAATCAATCATATTTTTTATTCTATTCATTTAATTAGACATTGAAAACAACATGAATTCAATGGAATTCAAATTCAAACCTATTAAATATTTTTATTATGTTATATTTATCTATAAAAATCATTAAGAACAATATAATAGTAAAAATTGTTAATTTTAGAGTTATCAAAACAATCTAATTTATTCTTCTACTATTTCATTAAGTTTTGTGTAATCATTGAATAAGAATTTGTGGAAAATATTTCAACAAAATAATTAAATATAAACTCGATTGATATGAAAATTCATCAATATTTCTAATATACCTTAATAAAAGACTAAATTTGTATTTATCTAGCTGAAAAAAATTATTAATACTAAAAATATGAAATTTACATATTTGATATCTTCTTTTAGATAAATGTTATATATGTCAAAATAAATGATAATAAAAAAATGTCATATATATAAATTTTAGTTGATTGTGGATGAAATATAATCCTCCAATGGAGTAAAGTATCCAAAATTTGTTTTATGCCAAATCATAGTCGATTTAATCCGAAATGACCCATTTTACCCATATAATGTTAATAAAAATTTACTCAGGTTACTATTTATATTGATAAGAAGGTATCATTTACCCAAAATTGGACTTGTAATTACAAATACGAAATCCAATTTTAAAAAGTAAATTTTTGTAAGTGGTTGAAATTAATTTTAAAATTATCCCATAAAATGCGATGAAAAAAAGTTTTCTATAAAAATGTTTCATGAAGTATAAAAAAATATACCAAGATAAAAAAAATTATTTATAATTACATTAATTTTATTATTTATAATGAAAATAATATAATTATGCATTAAAAGGAATTTGATAATTAAATTTACATTTTATAATTACTAAAATGAAATACATTTTTAATAACAATAATAAATGCTCACTATTCATTATGATATCAATGATTTTATAAAATAACCAAAAAATAATTCAAATCAATGATTTGTATGAAAATTTAAAATATGAAGTTAATGTTTTCAAATTAACTTATCAAAAGTATAAAGTTTTCTTTAATTCATTTTCTCTCGAAAATTAACAAATTTATTTTGAGAAAACCATATTTTTTATAAATATGAAGACATTATTAAAAATTGAATAATTATTTTTCAATATAATTACTTTATTTGAATGTTATATATATAATTTTCAAAAGGTAGTTAATATTATTCACTTTATAAGTTTAACACCTCAGTTATATCAATATAGGTCATTTTAGTTCATTTAGAATCAAGGTTGTGCGTATCCCAAGATACCAAAGTAATTGAATATATTGAATAAGACATATATCATACAATATCATGGTGATACATTGGAGACCATGCAATCTACCAAAATATTGATTCTGATTCATTAGTACAACAGTGGGAATAGAGTTCTAAAAAATAGTCCCACACATGTAGTTTTTTAGATCTACCTTCACTGTATATATTGTCTAACTCCTATATAACTAATCTAATTTTGACTAATATATATAGCTAGGCTTGATTATCCATTCATCTCTGTACTATGTTAATCTCTATGTAGTCTTATCTATTATATAAAAAATTCATATTTTACATTATCTAAATGACTAAAAACATATCATAACATTCTTGAAAATTGAGAAACTATTAGATAAAAGAAACTATCTACACTAATTACCCATTATGGTTTTGAGTTTGGATGATTAGAAGACCATGGACCATATCATTCCATCATTTGTGTTGGTCTTTAAGAAATTTATACTCCCTCTATTATAATATTTTTCATGATCATGTCCTCAACCAAAAAAATCTATTATCTATACATTTTCCCATCCATCAAAAAGAGAAACCAATTCATAATCAAGACACTCTCTACATGCTTTATATAAGGAATCATGTATAAGACCCCTACCCTATTTTTTATATTAGGTCCTAAAGAGACCGTAAATTTCAGGTCTAATAAATTTTTTTCTCTACAATATCAGAAGAATATAATTCATTTTAGGAAAATAGGGTAGAAAAATTTTTTATAATAGAACACCCCACTCATAATGTCATAAGATCACATTATATATCTATAAAGTATCCTTTAATGAAACACTATAACAAAATTTTATATCATTAATATTATTTATTTAATTAATTTTTTGTTATTTTATGTTCCGATTATAGTTATAATGGATTTGAAAATAATAAGGATTTTTTGGGATGTGTACTAGTCAAAAATGGTTAGGATTAATCATACTGTAAACTTTTATTTAGGTTTGAAACTTGATAGAGTCATTTAAAATGGTTAGCACATGGTTAATGAAACTATGTTTCACCGCATGGTATGTCTTGAGATATTATTTATTTGTTTCAATGGCCTATAAATAGTAGGTGAACTATCTGGTAAACCAAATAACCAAACCTTGTGGGTCACCCATAATGTTTTTTGAGAAATTATAAATTTATCCTTCTAAATTATATATACCCAATTATTATTTCTCTTTCCCGTTCCATTACATGACCCCTAGCTAATACCCCATCATTGGTGTGCCTAATTTACTCTATTATCCATTCATTTTGGATAATCTATTGGAAATCATCAGGATTTTGGACTAAATACATGTTTGGGACTCCACATTCCAGTCGTCTTCCATTACTCTCAATATAATAATATCCCCCATTGTGTTTTGTTAGGTATAACCCTAGGATTATGGAAATGACACATATTTTTAATATCCATCTTTTTGGGGTATTTTATCCCACCATAAGGTCCTCTAAAGATATTATTAATATATTTTAACCATTCAATATAGATTTTAAGTAACTTTTCTCCATTTCATAATTTAGAATTTTTGAAGTAATGATGAAATTAGTTTTGACCTTTTTTTAATTTTATAATTTTAAAATTTCTTGAATTTAGTATATTTCTAAGAATGAAATTCTATTTTATCATTATTATCATGTAAACAAAATGGTGTTCAGACTTTAGGGGGGGGGGTTGAATTTTTTTAAAATAATTGTACAAACCGTGTGTTCTTTTATTTTCGGAATGAAGTTTATGAGTTTTCATTGAGATTTCAAAAGCTGTTTAGTTTTCAAAGTGTAATATTAGAGTTTATATATGGTATATTAAGGCTAAATTGAAAATTAAAAGGGTCAATAATTTTGTAAATTAATTATTTTAAATAAAATATTTTTTTTACAAGTTATTTTACCCCCTTTTGGGTCATGAGATAAAATGAATTATTTTTTCCTAGATATTAATAACTTTTTAATGAAAGTGGTAATATATGAAAATTAGTGTTAAAACGGTTTTTAGAAATTTACATTAGATAATTGTGTGAAATTACTTAAAAATTGAAATTAAATGATTTTTTTCTTCTAATTTTATTGGTTTAAGGGAAATTTAAATCCAATGAAAGAGATGACTATTTATCTAGTGCCCATTTAATAAAGGCTTGTTTGGAACATTGAATGATTTTAAAATAGTGTGGGTTTGTGTGAGAACATAATGAGCCCACATTGTTTAGTTTTGACCCTCTAGGTTTATTTTTATTTTCTCATGTCTATTATATCTTGAGGACCTCATCATATATTTCATGTGATGTGAATTAAAGAAAAATGGGATGTTTCTCATCAATATAAAGTGGTTGAGGTGTGAGTTATTTTATAATTAATTATATTGTTTTTTCTAATTATTGATTTCTATCCACCATTAGATATAGGAAAAAGGATTTCCCCGTAGAATTGGCTATGTTATGTTTAATTGAAATTCTTATTGTAGATGGTGCTTCATATATGGAGACTGGATTTCTAGGATTATTCATCTAGGAGAACATAGTGTTTTTATATTATGGAGGTAGTTAAGGAGAGAGATTTTATTATGACTAGTGGTTGTGGTGAGATTTAGGGACGATTAATTTGTTGATAGTTTGATAGGAAAATCAGGGAATTGAGTGGTCTATTAGTGAAAATCAGGATTTCATGTCATCAACTGAGATCATGTTATATGAAACCTAAGATATTTTTGTTGGAGCTTATATTATATCAATGATGATTTAAGTGATCCATATTTGTGTGATTCATTGGTATCTTGTATTACTTATTTAGTGACTAAAATACATTTTTTGTTTATTAGAATTATTATTTATTAAATAATTTTTCTCATACATGAATTTTCTTTATTCTTGATATTTATTTAAAAAAGTATTATAAAATTATCTTATGGGATTATTTAATTTTAAAACATTTATGCTTTATCAACCCCTTAAACATTCTCTAGATTACATTATAAATTGTTTTTAATATTTTTTTGAAAAAAAATTATAATAAAAGAAATAATTGTTACTTGTTTAAGTGATTACATGGAAGGGTTCTGGATAAAATTGACTTGTAAAAGGAAATTCATTTAATGTGTTTTTTTAATATAAAGAAAAAATTATTTTTATATAATTTATATCGATCTAGTATCATTTTTTCCTTAACATAATTCAAAAAAATCTACAATATAAATATATTTCATACAAAATAATATAGATTTATAATTATATTTTGGGCATGTGGAAATGTTGTTAGTGTCATATTGATAATTTTTGTGACCACACATATATTATAAATTCCATGATTATGTCTCTTTTATCTCTAGATTGTCCTTAGAATTTTCTCAATAATGGTAGTAGTTACTGTGGCTTTAGGGGTTACTTTGATATTATTAGTTAAAAATATTTTTTTGGATTTTTTATTCCAAATTATCCACCCCTATTTTACATAAATTAGTGTTTCTTCATATATTTAGAGACGAGGTGAAAAATCGTAAGGTTAATTTATATAATTAGAGATAGAGGTGAGGTAATCCGTTACTATGTTATTTTTTTGAACACTATTAAATGCTTCATTCCACTTATTATTTTTGGGGTGGACATATGACTTACATTTGTGTCATGTAGAAATTATAGAGAAATAACATTTATTATTTAGTCTAATTTATTTGGGAAAAATAATTCACAATGATTTTTTATTTGATTCCCATGAAAAATATTATAGCTCTTAAGGATCCGTAATTCCCTTCTTGATAGTGGCAGACTAGGTCTGCTGCTACATTAGTTGGAAACTCGAGTAGTTACATTAGAAATGATGTTAAATCCTAGGTTCTATAGTGGGTGCCTTGTTTTATGTGAATCCAACCTATTATGTTTTTGGTATTTTAGTATAATAAAGGATTTGATAGTCTCCAAAAATTAAGTCATTGATCATGAGTGGTTTTTAATCCCCACATATAATAATGATTATAGAACATCCATGGGTAGTGGGAATTTGAATGTTGTATTTTGGAATTTTTATTAGTTATTGATGATGATGTCTTTGTATACCTAGGAATATGAGAGTTTTTAAGGAATAATCTAGTATTTAGATGGTAATAGGGAATGAACAAATAATACATGGTTATCTCACACATCCTAAAATACCTTGTTAATACCTAGAGTTTGGTTCAATAAAATTTTGAGGGGTTGATTATTGATTTGTAAATTGTCTACCAAAAAAGTGTCTATGTCACTAATGTTTCAATATTATACATGGATTGATATGTATCATTCCATTAATTAATTCACAGTATTTGTGAAAAACTTTATTTATCTCCTTTTGATATGATGAGGTTGTTAGATGATGTTTTTCATTCGAACTATGATATCAGTTTGTTTATTTGTGAGCTCTGAAGAAGAAATTTTTCATGGATGGGAATAATTTTATAAAAATTTGGTTGTTACCCAAGATTGGGTTTTTCGTTTTAAATGGAATTAAATATGAAGAAATAATTTTTAACTATTTACCAAAGAGAATAAAATCGTTTTTACAAGATGTGATATTTTTATAATGGTATTCCATTGTATAAGAAAGAAATGGGTTTTAGAAAATTTTCTATTGTGAAATTGAAAATTTAATTTATAGAAATCTGGGAAATAATTTTAGTTTTCTTGAAAAAATGATGTTGGTTGTTTTACATAAAATTTATTTCATGTTTTTGTTTTGGTGAAATTCATTTTTTGATCATTTAGATTATTTTATTCATTTTAAAGGATATATAAATCCATATAAGGTGTAAATGATTGGTTGTGTGTTGTTACATTATAGATTGGTTTTTGTGATACTTCATGATTTAATGTTCAGGACATGAAATATTTAAATTCCGGAACTGTATTATATTGTTATTTCCTCCAAAGAAATTCATGCAAAATGATGGTTGGTCTATCTAAAGGAATGAAACTCAGGGTGATTACATTCATCAATCAAACATGGTTTCTCTTGTTGGTGGCTCCACACATATTCTGTATCAAGTGGTAATGAGGGGTTATTTATTATTCAGGAACCATACATGGTAATCCTTGAAGATGCCTATTCATTAGCATTCTGTTTAGGGTCTCTAGAGTGAGTATCTCTGCTGTGATTTGGGGTTGAATTATTTATTTCTTTTTTTTTACATTTGGTTTACTTGGGTTTGTATATAGATTTTTTAATTTATTACTCTCAATATATTTAATGGTTAGGTTTTAGAAAATTTGACATTTTGGTTTCTATTTTGGTTTCTTGTGATTTTGACATTTTTTAATAATACTTATATTATCCATGTGGGGGGGGGGGTTAGAATATCATCATTTGTTATCCAGGTCCTGGGGATTTATCATGGGAACCACGGGTCACTGCTTTGGGGTCCAAAAAATATTTTCCCATGATTTTGTTTTCCTGGTATATTTCATTTATTTTTTTGGACCTATCGGGGTTTATATTCGACAAGTGAGGTTTAAGGTTACCATATATTTATGTTTCTTTACTGTAGGATAGTTCTACGTTGTGACTTTTTTTTTGTATATTATCGGTGCGTTAATATCTTAATTTGCAGGATTCCCCCTTTTTCACTATTGGTTTCATTTTCTTAGTGATTATTGTTTTTCCTCATGTGAGTTGAGGTATATTTTATTCATTTGACTTTAGGATTTAAGTGTATTTATTGATATTTTTTATGGTTATTTTATATTATTGTGGATGATTATTATGGATCATGGACCCTAGGTAGATGATATATGAGAGACCTTTTTATTCATTATCAAGTGGATTGGACCTGTTTTTTTGATGGTGATAACCTAAGGGTCCTATATCTTTTGTATTATTCTATTGATTGTTTCATTGTGTGCTAGAACCTTGTTTTTCCTCAAGGGGAATGGAGAAATGAGTTATACCTATGTTAGTTTTGTTAAGGCTTATTTTTAGGGTTTTTTAACCTTGATCTTTTTTACTCGGTTCATTTCAAGGAGTTATGCATTATAGTGGTTTATGGTTTTTGAATTTTTTGAGGAATTATGGGTTTTAGTAGTTTTTATCTCTATTATTTTAGCGTAATTATTTATTAACACTTTTTAAAATTTTACAAATGTTAGTGAGGCCAATGTTATATGGATATTAGAAAGAAAATCTATCCATGTGGTGATGATGGCTAGTAGTTCCCTATGGATTCCATTACATATAATTTACTAAGAATCTTTTTTATCTATATTTAGTTATCATGGAACTTATAGGGGATAAAATTATCACAGTGGGGAGGTTTTAACAACATGCATTTAAATTATTGTTATTTATTTAATTCAATTTTATTGATTTTTTCAAGTAGTTTTTAGCTAGTAATTTTTAATTTTATGTGAATTTTGTGTGTCGGAGGGGTTAAACATTGTTTAGAGAAACTTTTTGATAGAATTCTAGTTGGTTTTTCTACTTGAAAGAGATTTTTTTCAGGGTTAGTTTAATTTTATTAATAATATTCATTGTATAAGGGGAAAAATGTAACATTTTTGGGGGTTCCAGTGGCCTCCACACTGTTGGCACACTGTTTGGTAAATTTTTCAACAAAACACTATTTATCACCATTTTTTTTTTCAATTTAAAAATTTTAAACCCACTAATTTATAAACCATAATTCATATTCATCTCATCTTTGTATCATATGACACCATAGGTGAGACCCCTACTGGGTTGAACTCAACTCTAACGATCTCCATTCATTTTTAGGGATTTGATCTGTGATATTCTTGATTTTTTAATAATACTATGAGGTAGGAACTATGTTTTCTTTATATTCTCATTGTTTTATTAATTTATTCTTCACCACTATTGTTTTGGTTTATTAAAACCCTAGAGGAATCATTTTGTTATTTTTTTATTTTCTTACATCAAGGATCTAGGTTCCCTCAATAAAGACTTGGATATCAAGTATTCAGTTTTTTTACAATTAATCAAAAACTTGTGTAGCTTTTTTCCTTGGTCTAATATAAAATTTTAAATAATTTTAGGTATTGGGGTCTTAATGATAATATTTATTTTATATTGTTTCTATTGTACGGGGTTTTTGAATTTTAAATATACAAATTTCCTTTCATTATAATTTTAATTGATGGATAATATTATTTATAATTTAATGGGTAGGTTTTAATTTTTTTAACAAATCATTCATACCATGTGTTTGTTAAATTTCCCGAATTACCTTTGTGTGTGGATTTTGAGATTTCAAAGTGTTTTTATTTTTAATGTTACCTATGAATGGTTTTACATAGAAATTCTATTCAAACATGGAAATCTAAATTTTTGATAATGTGTTTCATTAATTAATTTGTATAAACTTTATGTTTTACAAGCGGTTTTACCCCAGATGGGTTTTTTGATAAATTGATATTCAGTGTTTTTGACCCTGAACAGATTTTAATGAAAGTTGTTGGTAAATTAAATTAATTTCTAAATGGTTTTTATAATGTTTCATTATTAAAGTGTTTTAAATTATTTCAAGATTGATTTTAAATGATTAAAATTGGAATGAATGTTATGAAATCAAGTTCTAAAATAGTTAATGAGGTGAATTATCATCTAATGTCCATTTAATGAAGGCCTTTTTGACACATTTAACGGGTTTAAAATGGTGTGGGTATGTGTGAGGGCCTCTAGAGAAATTTTTCCCATAAAGTTTCAATGATGGGGATATTTTTGTTAGAATATGGGGTTTTGGCCTGATGTACATGTTATATATTTCTTTTGATGTTAACAAAAGTATTTATTTAATGATTGAGGGTGATACAGGTGAGGTGTGAGTTTTTTGAAATGCTTTATATTGTATCCTAAAATAACAAATTTATTACCTCTATTTGATATATTTAATGGGAATTAATAGTATACTAGGATGTTATTTTAGTATTTCAATAACCTAGTTGTGATAGTGTTCCATCGTGGGAGAGTTTCATTTTAGATTAAGTTATTTTGAGAAATTAAGTAAATCCATTAGGCCATTGGAGTTTATGTGATAGATTCACTATTGGATTAGGGTGTTTGTGAGATCCTAGGAGGTTTTATTCTGAGGTATCTTAAAAATACTGATAAGGAGTTGAAATTTACATTAGTGATGACTATGTGTCTCTGAATATAGTTTGAATCTTCTTACATGATACCTATGTGATTTACCATGAGGATTAGATTAGTTTAAGGATGATTCAGGGGATTTTAATTTCTAGGATCCATTTTCTTCATTAATCACATATTTCAAGGCACCACTTCTTGATTGGTTCATTTGAATATTTATTTAGATATTAATGTCATGCATGTTTATAATTGACCATTCTTTTAGTATTTTTCTTATATAATTTTTTTGATAACATATTTGAAAGGTGTATTATTATTGAAATATTTAATGCATGGACTTCCCTATAGCTTTGGTATGTTTTCTATATAAATTATTTTCCATAATTTTTAGATACTTTTCTCAGATTAAAAGACTTAAATGTGTATTTATAAATTTCCTTCAATTATTGTATGTTCAATTTTACTGTCTTGAGGAAATTTAATTATTGTGATTATTTTAATTTAAGGAAACTACGAGAAGAAATTTAAAAAATTTATACCAATTTGGAATTATTTTTTATTAACATATTTTTGAGAGACCATATTTATAAATATATTTTAAACAATCAAAAAATGGAATTACTATTATAATTTGGGAATTTGGAATGGAAGGTGGTGACATAATGAGAATTTATATGATCATAACATTATTATATATTCTAGTTTCAGGTTTCCTTCAACTATTGAATTATATTAGTGTGTGTATTGTTATGAAATTAATTAGTACGACTTGAGGAGTCAATCATTGGTTACTAGTATATAATATTTGGGTTGGATTTATTTTTATTCCTGAAAAATCATACACCCATGTATTACCTAAATTTCTGGTGTATCAAATTTTAATAGTGTACGTGATAATTATCTTGGGGACATTATGTGGAAATAGTTAGTTATGAAAAGAGGGACTTCATTATTTAAATTTGATAAAAAATTAATAGTACATCATTATGAATATTTTTTTAATTAGAATTTGATTTATTGATGGGTTATGTTATAATTTTGGTTAGATTCCTTTTATTGTTTTTGTTGTTTATTTTTCTGAAATCATTATCAATGTGTTGTTCTTTGACACCAATGAACAAGTTTTTTGCCTCTGGAGACCTAGAGTGCCCTTACAGCTTGTGGAAGACTGGTTCTAGTGCTATTTCAGATGAAAATTATAGTTGGTTCATTATAAAAAAAAATTAATTGGATTATATAACTCATCCCAAGTAAATACAGACTCATCCCTATCTCTAAAATCAGCTAACTACAAATACAACACTATATCATAATGTAAATTGGATATAAACTTTTGATAATAATCTATTATTTCATGCACTAGTAAAATTGAAATATCAACATTCTATATCCATTTAAAATTCATTATATCTTTCTCAAATCCTATAATCTAAAGATCATTCCCTAATGTAATAGAGTAAGCATTGATTTCTATAAATCTCCACAACGTTGATCATCCCTCACTATCTCACTCACTTAGCTACCCAATATTACTCACATATTTCCTCTCTTCTATAAGGGTTTTGTTCAACTCTTCATAATGTTCTTGAACTCTAACTATATGTGAATATTCTATTAACCACCCCAATTAGGTACTTCTCTAATCCTACATGGCTGAATATCGGTAACTATACATGATTAAAATGTGAAAATATAATAATGTTCAATCTTATGATATATGGTAATAAATTACAATTACTCCAAAAAATATCCCATATAAAAAAAAATTAAAATAATTATGTCATTTAAAATCTTGACCTAAAACTATATTATACAAGTCTTAATTATATTTATTAAATGAATGTGGAACCAAAGACCCTAGTAAAATTATCAGCATAGAGAGTCCAACAAAAATACTTTAGTCACCTACATCCATTTCAAATTCCACTAATATACTTAAATCAATCCTTTCCCCTTTTGTAAAATCATTACATGTCATCATAATTAATATTCATATATTACATACTCTAAACTCTAACATTTCATTCAAATAATTTTTTTATATCTTGCTATTCTTGTATGTGAACTGTACAAGCCATGTTCTACAAGGCCATATCCCATATATTCCAATTGGGGATGTGGTTTTTAGCACAAACCACATACTTTACACTACCATGAAGTTTGTATTAACTTCTTTCATATGATTCTAAAAGATTCATAGATTATAAGGCATGTATTCTCATGACTTGAAATGTTTTGGAAACTACACTCACCCATACTTCTTATCTAGTCATTGAAACAAAGAAGTTACACAAAATATGCATAGATCATCCCCATACTTTCCTCTAATGATTAAGGGTCCTCTGTAACTCAACTTCCAATATATGGTTGATGATCTAATAAAATCAATTGTCCTCTTCCAAGTAAATAACATAACATTAGACAATATCTTCTACTACCCTTGTAAATCCAAGAATATCCTATCATAAATTACTACAAAATATTGAAATCATTTTTATCATAGTGAAAGGATCACACAAATATACGGTTCGCCGCAGGAATGAAACACTAATGATTCTTTTTTTTTTGAAAAATATTGAATTAAATAAATTATATCTCTAAGATAGTTTTTGGTATTTGATATCGATTATAATGTACATACTGTCATTAGATTATTATATTTTACACCAATTCATTGACTTACATAATGATTCAAATTGAAGATAATCTTACGACATTATGATGAATGATCATTGTAAAACTCCTCTTCAAAATATCTCAAGAACAAAAAATCAGATCTTCCTATTTTTTAACAATGTTTTCATCTCATTGGTATATATTAATTGATTTATAGTGGAGTATATAAATTCAAATACTTATAATTATTTACAACCTAAATTTTTAACAATGTATTGAAGATATAGAATAAGATTTGACAAAAAAACCATACGTTATTCAAATGAATTCTCTTAAATTTTTTGTCTTCATCCTCCCCCATAGGCTTTCTCCCCTCGAAATAACTTATATTAGCGATAATTTTCTGAAATAAAATTTCAAGAGCATATAAATAATTATTTATAGATAAAAATACTGTTATAATTTATTTAATTTAATTATTTTAATTTATTTAAATATATATACTATAATATCCTATCATAAAAAGTTATAAATTCTAGTTATTTCAACTAGATTTCAAATCTTAACATTCCAAAATATATTTTTGGTTTTGTGTTTTAGAATATTATAACAAAAATCTTACATATAAACCCACAAGAATAAAGAGTGGGTTCCATTAAAACAATATCAATTTCTTCCAAAACAAAAATTTTAAACTCAAAATAACAACTTGATTTCTTTGAAAATTATATATAATATTAAACTTTATTTCCTTATTTTTGTTACAAAATATTATAATCTATTTAAATCATTTCAATATGTTGTTTGAGAAAAAAATATCTTTATGGGTTATAAAAATAAGGTTTGAAAAAATTAGTCCATGAATACTTGTAAATGATTGAAGCCATTTTCAAAAAGACATACTTGACACCCATATATTCAGACATTGTTAAACATTATATTATCATGAGAGATCCAAAAAACATAAAAAATATAAATAGAAACATAAAGGTATCTTGGGTCATTACTTCCATAATATTGTTACCCTCTCAGCCACCTTATGATTTGTAACCCTCACAACTACCTTTCAATGTAACCCTCCGGGATACATTATTATGTAACTGTCACAACTACACTTAGAGTAACCATATGGAAACTTCCAACATACACATACCCAATGAATTGGATGTAGATATAGGTAAAACTGATCATCTTAAATAATTCCTAATAACAAAAAAATAATCATACAACATGAATAATTTTATAAAAGCATTTCTTTTGAATTTTGAAAAACTATATTTTAAAAGGGGATTTTAAAATAAAATACACTTATAAATATCATATAATTGAATTGAGACATAATATAGTTGATGTAATATGTATATAAAATATAAAAACTAATAATTCAACATTATATAAAAATAATTCACTACTCAAAAATTGTTAATAACACATAAATAATTATGTAAAAGGGAAACACAAATAACGAAAATTGGGTTAATAATTCCCCTACCTCGGGTTTGTATTAAATCAAACATTTTTATACCACCTGTAAAATTGATAAAATATTGTTATTAATATGTTAAATAATGTTCATAACACTATATTTTATAACATTATTCCACTCATTAATTATTTCTATTTGTTTCCTTCCATTATTTCAATTGTGTTCTTTATGTGATTTCCATAGTCATTTTTTGTATGTGATTTCCTTTTCGTTAGGAAAAAGATCCTCGAAGTGGAATTAAATGGTATTAATATATTTATATATTATTAAATTATTCCAGAAATTATTTTTTTATATGGTATGAGGATGAATCATTAGATAAATATTTTGTGATATCTGTTTGGATCATTTTGGTTGTTCGTAGATAATCACAAACTAGTTTCATTATATAATATAATATAATATATATTTGTTAACTAAAGAACTTGAAAGAGGATATATAAAACAATTTAATGTATTTTTCAACCATTAAAATGGTATGATAACCTTTTTTACTTAGTTAATGGAAATTTAAAACACATTGTCCACGATTTTGGTAATTCAACACATCACGAATGATGTTTTTTTAGAATAAGAGTAAGAATAGAAAAAGATTGATGATGATTTTTTCCAATAAAAAAGATAAAATACAGAATATATATTATTCTAGAGCTTTCATACCTCTTGGATAATGGTAGAGTAAGGGAGTATATGAAAATAAAAGTAATTGAAAAGAAAAAATAAGAAATTGAATGTGGATTCTTACATCTTGATCTATTCTACTTGAGATTTGTCTTAAGGCCATTGATTTTGGAATCCTGGTGATAGGAGAAGGTATTGGATGTGGGTAATACCCTTCGTAATGGGTTTGTATTGAATAAATAAAATTCAAAAAATATTGAGAGGTTTGATAGGAAGAGGGGGTGAGGGTGGTATTTATATGGGAGGAGAGGGGGGGTTACATTATTTTAATCATTAGTTTAAGTTTTTTCTCAAGAATATTAATTGTGCAGATTCAAATAACCCAAAACAGAAATAAATATTTGTGTGTTTGATCCAGTTTCTAGTTACTTCATCCATGGCTCAAGAGTGATGTAGAAACACATTAATTTATCATATTTCTTAATTATCGAATTTCACTTTTCACAAAAAAAATCATGTATTTCAGAAATGTCCAAAAAAATCACCTGAACTATCTTTCTACTTTTAGAATTAAAAAATTATCTCTATTTTTTGAATTTTTTTTAAATATGATTATTTTTTTATATAAAATCATATTTTAATCCAAAAATAACAATTTGAAAATTAAAACTAAATTTATATCAGCTTTAAAAATTAATCAGGTTATCATTATTTTATATACATATGAAAATAAAATTATAAAATGATTTACTATTCATAATGGAAATATTAATTTTAAAATTACTATTAATATTGGTATGTTACTATTCACCAAAAATTTGGTTATATTAGACTCTGAATAAATTATTGATCACAACCATAGATGTCCATTTTTTGAAATTCCAATCATAGAAGTAGAACAATTAATTTCAATGGCTAGTTTAAATCTATCACATTTAAAAAATGGTCATTATTTGGAAAATCAATGTTTCATTCAGTAAATTTTTTTAAACCATGGGGTGTAAAAATTTCCCCACCATCATGAAATTGAATCCTCACAATTTTAGTTTCTTATTAAAAAATGAGGGTAATATTCCCTTATATAATTTTCAGATTCCCATGTTTCTCCTTCAACCATGTGGTTTCTCCATAAAATTGTTACCTAGTGCATTACCTTATTCCACAATACTTGTTCTCTTCAATCAAGTATAAGAACTGGTTTCTCTTCATTAGAATGGTTCTCTTATAATTTAACTTCTTATGGGATCTAAACCTAAGAATAATCTAGAACCTAATTTCTCAATATCAATATAGGAAAAACTTTGTGTACCTCAGATAAAAATTGTGGCAAAGAAACTTGAGAGGCAATTCGTCTAAATTCCTGAAAGATTTCATAAGGTATAATGAACCATGGACTCATTATTCCTTTATTAGCAAAACATATAAAAATTTTCCATAGTGAGATTCTACAAAATAAATAATCTCCTACCTCAAAAGAAAATTATTTAATTTTATTATCTACATAACAGTTATTCTTTCTCTAAGATATCCACTTTTTTTACTAGGCCATCATCACTTTCTCAACCACTACCTCTACTAATTTTGGTCCCATCAACAGCCATTCTATAACTTCACCCCCAGAATATGGAGTTCAACACCACTTCCCATAAAATTCCTCGGAAGCTTCCATCAATATAATAGACTGAAAATTATTATTATAAAAGAAATCAACTAAAAAAATATTTTGATCCCAAATTCCCAAGTTATCCATTGGACAAGCTCTAAGAATAACATCCAATGTATGAATCATTTGTTATGACTACATATCTTCTTGAGGATGGGAAGCTATACTGAAATTTAATTCCATTTTAAATGACTTTTGATGTCCTTTACAAATTTTGGAAGTGAAACTAGGATCACGGTCAGATACAATGGAAAGAGGAACTACATGTAACATGCATTCTGTTTGAGTTATAGTTGAGAATGTTGATCTAAAAACATAATAAATCAAATAGGAAGTAAATGAGTAGATTTAGTCAGTCGATAAATAATAACCCAGATTGTATTTTTACCTAGATAAGTCTTTGGAATCCTTATAATGAAGTCCATGGATATATTTTCCCATTTCCTCTTTGGAACTAGTAAAGTCTGAAGCACCCCTTCGGTAACTGCTTCTCTACTTTAACTTGTCGACAAGTCATGAATTTTCAGGATAAATATGAAATATTTCATTTCATTCCATTCCAATAGTAATACTCCCAATGGTCTATGAACATCTATATGCTACTAGGATGAACATAAAATGGTGATCTATGAGCTTCACACAAAAACTATTTCATCAGTTGAGAATCATAAGGAACACACAATCTTCTTCTAAATCTCAAAACACAATCTTGATCAATGTTAAATTCGGGGAACATACCAATTTTAACAAATTATACCTTTTTATATAGCACCCCATCTTCCTTCTTCTCTTGCATTATTCTATCTAAAAAAGTTGACTTCACTAATACCTCGAACAAAACTGAAGAATTTCCAGCACCAATGATTTCAAATCCAAAATTTATAAAACCATTAACTAAGGGGCTTGTTCCAAATGTAACATTTCTAATTATTCATTATTTTTTCCAATCACGGGATCCACCACATTGATTTCTTTTTCCCGTATGGTAATTGATCATGAAATGATAATCCTTTATCAATTCATGACATCTTATTTATCTCATTTATAGTTACATATGATTGAATATATACATCATAGTTTTATGGTCAATATATATTTCACTTTTTCTAATGTATAAATGATGACTCCAAATTGTCAGAGATAAAAACTACAGATGATTATTCCAAATCATGTGTAGGGTAATTGAACAAATGAGGTTTTAATTATCTTCATGAATAAGAAATTACTTGACCATTTTTCATCATAACATAAACACCTCACGTCAATTAAGCATAACTATTGATGAATAACATAACATTTCTAGAAAGAAGGGACAAATCTAGAGCATTGACAAATCTCTTGTTCTGATCTTCAAAAACAACTTCAAATTCATTTTTCCAAACAAAATTAACCCCTTTTGTGTTTTCATAGATAGTAGGCTAAATAACCATGCATTGTAGTTAACAAACTGCCGATAATAACCTTATTGTCCAACAAAACTATGAATCTGTGTAACATTTGTAGGACTTGGGAATTAATCTACAACTTTTTTTGGTTTTATCATCAGTTATTCCGTCAATATATTTAATATTCCCCAAAAAATAAATTATTCACATCCAAAATTCACACTTTCTGAATTTTCCATATAGATTATTTTTCGTTAAGGTTTGAAAAACATCATTTAGATATTTTTCTTTATCATGTTTACTTATAGAAAATACTATAATATCATCCATAAAAATAGCTAAAAATATATCCATGAACTCATGAAATATTCTATTCATAATATCCATGAATAAAAAAGGTCCTTTAGTTAACCAAAACTACATAACAAAAAATTCTTAATTTCAATATCTAGTGTGGAATGCATTCTTAGGGATGTTTTCTTCCATTAAATTCAACTGATGGTACCCCAAACTTTGGTCAACCTTCAAAAAACACTATTCTCCCTGGAGCTAATCAAATAATTCATTGATATGAGGCAAATAAAATTTTTTAACAGTGATATTATTAAATTCTCTATAATCAATTCAAATTTTCATGGAACCATATTTATTTTTAAAAAACAAAATAGGAGAACCCCATGCTGAATTGTAAAGATGAATTCTATATTTATCAAGAAACTTATGTACCTGATTTTTCAATTCAAAAAATTCCATTTGATCCATTCAATAAGGGGTTATAGAAATATGATTAGGATCAGGAACCTTTCCAATTGTGAATTCAAATTCATGATTAGGTTTAACACTGAGTAAATCATCTGAAAAGACATCATGATATCTATTTAACACTATCACATCATTAATATAAATAACTTTTATGTTTTTAACAATATGTGAATGATAAGTCTCATTTCAATCATTAAATAGTTTCTCAGGTTCCTGATATGTTATGAAATTTTTGAGATCATTCTTGTATTAAAACTAAAAATATTTCTGAAAACCAACTTCTATAGCTACACAATCAATATTAACATGATAAACATAAAGAAAATCTATAATTAGAATGACACTAGAGTCTAATAAGGAAAAAACACCATTATTAAGTATTTTATTTCCACAGATAAGTATATGAAGAATCATAAAATTTGTCCTCGTTGTAAAATCTCCCTACAATGTTTTAAAAATATGTTTTGGTCTCAATTTTTGAGGTGATAATTCTAATTTTCATGAAAATTAATCATAAATAATGGGATGTGTAATGCTTGTATCAAACAATATTTTATTAAAAACTGAGTAAACAAACAAATTACATATCAAAACTTAATTGGATAGACCAAAATCTGCTGATGTAGTTGCAATAGATCTCACTACACCTTTCTTATTATAGTCTAGCTACTTCACATCATTCAGATCATTCCTTGGGATGGAATTTTCATAATGAGCCACCTCACAACATTTGAAACAACTTATATTTTTCTTATCAAGATTATTATTATGATCATTTTAATGACAATATTATGCCATTTGTCCAACCTCACCTCATCTAAATATTATCCATGTTTTTTAAGGAATTCACCTGGGTTATTTTTACCACATTTTCAAAAATTTGAACCTAAACATTCTTACCATCATTTTTTTTATATATTCTTATACATCATTTTTAATCTGGAACTCTACTTATCATCATTCTCAATGAAATTGAGATAATCAGCAGACTCCATTTCCTTCTTCCGGTAAGATTTTAAAAGTTTCTTATATATTTTTAACTATCAGGTAGCCAATATCATTCAATATCATAGCATCAATCCTATGTAAAAATGTTTAATTTTTCTATAAAAATCCCAAATAGAATATAGTGCATACATTTCTAGTAGGGTGAAGTTTTCTTTATAAATAGGTAGTGAATGTTCCTCCTTCTTCATCAATTCATGGAATTTATTCTTTAATCTATGTCAAACCACCTTTGGAAAATATTTTTCATGGAAAAGGACTTTATATTCATCCCACCCTAAGGAACCAATATCATTTCTATCGATGATAATTCAGACCATTGAATGACACTGAAAATTTTCACCATTAAACGATAAATGGAACGTCTAACCTTTTTATTATCTAAACATCCCATAGCATAGAATATCGTTTCAAGGGATTTAATCCATCCTTTAGCCACTACTATGTCAGAAGATCCCCTGAAAGAAGGAGGGTGTTGCCTCATAAAATGATCCACTATCATCATGTTCCATTATGGTAGCTCTTATTATTCTCTTAAATGGATTCCAACACCATTTATTTCATTAATCAATAGATCCATTACCATCACAAACTTCTCAATTCCTATTCTCAAAATTTCTGGTTGTGGATTTTGAATGATATACACTTCTTGATCCCTTCCAACTTCTTCTTCCCTCTTAATTATATAGAAATATATAATAAATAGACATTTCTTAGATGAAGAAACATGGTAATCTTTAAATACAATACCATTTCAACAAAATAATATGTTAAACATCATATATATAATTCCATCACTATCAGACTAACTCTTAATGTTATCTAAATCATTATTTGATACCAACTCTAAGTTCTAATCTGTAAACATTACATAATCTAGTTATTTCAACTATATTTCACATTATTAAATTCTCAAATATGTTTTTGGTTCATAGTTTTAGAAAATTAGAACATAAATTATACATATAAACCCACATTTATATTAAGTGGTTACTATTAAAAAAAAAAAATTTCTTCCAAAACATAAAATTTAAAACACCAAACAAGAACATGATTTTGTTGAAAAATCTTCATAACATTTCACATGACCTGCTCCTTTATCTTAAACAAAATTATAACATGTGATTTTTTTTAAAACATGGAATGACCACAAATATCATAGTAAGGTATATACAAACAAGTGATGAAAACATTAGTCCATGAATTCATGTAAATTAATGAAATCAATTTCAAGAAGACATTCTCGTCACCCATATACTATTACATTGTAAAAGTTGATATTTCAATGAGATTTACACAATAAATAAAGAATAAAAATAGAACCATAATGGTATATTGGGAATTAGTTTCATTATCTTGTAACCCTCCTGTATAACATAAAATTTGTAACCTTTATGGAAACCATATAATGTAACCCTCATGACTACCATATTGTGTAACCATCACAGTTAAATTTGGAGTAACCATATAGTTGACCTCAAACATACACAAACTCGATGCATTGGATGGATATATAGGTCCCGAAATTCATCATAAAAAATTCCTCATAACTAGTACATAATAATAAAACATGAATAATTTAATAAGAACATTTCTTTCGAATATTGTAAAACAAAATTTTAAAAGACGATTTTAATAAAAAAAATCCCCTTAAAAATATCATATAATTGAATTGGGACATACTAGAGTGGAAGGAAAATTTATTTACACTATAAATAAATATAATTAAACAGATTATAAAAAAAATTAATCACACAAACAATTTTAATACCACATAAACAATGAAGTAAAAGGATAACCAAAAGAATGGAATTTGTGTTAAAAATTCCCTTACCTCAGGCGTGTTTGACTTCAAACGTGTTTAAAACTCCTGTAAAATTTTTTAAAGAGTGTTATAAATTTCATATAGAAACATATTCATTTTTATAACACCTTATTTCCTAACATTATTTCACCCTTTAATTTTTGTATATTTTGTTCTTTCCATTGTTTCGGGTGTATTCTTTACGTGATTTCCATGGCCATTTTGGTTATTGATTTCCATGTTGTATGGTAATGTAATTATAGAAGGGGAATGGAAGTGTATTCATATGGTTCCAGAATATTAAATTATTACATAAATCATTTTGGTAATTTATAATGAATATGTGTCATTAGATAAATCTTTAGTGATATCTGTTTAGATCATTTTCACGATTCTTTAATAATCAAAAACAGGTTTCATTATATAACATAACATAATTTATATATCTTAACTCTAGAACATAAAAGAGGATATATAATACACTTTAAAATATGTTTCAACCATTAAAATGGGTTTATAACTAGTTTTGAATGATGAAAAGTATATTGAAAACACGTCATCCACAATTTTGTTAACTCATCACATCACAAACATTGTTTTTTTAGAATAAGTGTAAGAGAAGTGTATGAATGAAGATGAATTTTTTCCCACAATCATGATAACATCAAAAATATATAATATTATGGATCTTTAATACCTCTTGGATATGGTAAGTGTAATGGATTATTTTAATAGAAAATGAATTGAAAATAAATCAAATGAAAATGAAATAGGATTCTTACCTCTGGATCTATTCTCCTTAAGATCCTCCTTAAGGCCACTGGTTTTGGCCATTGGGTGAGACCATAAGTTCTTGGACATTGGTAAGAGACTTGTAAAGGGGATTGGGAAGAACATACACAATTCACAATGCGTGATACGTGTGAGAGGAATATGGGGTGAGGGTGGTATTTATTTTGGAGGAGAGGATGGTTTTTACATTATTTTAATCATTAGTTTAATTGTTTTACTCTAGAATATGAATATTATTGATTCATTTGACCCAATATAGTAATAAGTTAATTTCATTTTGAACTGATGTCCATTTACATCATCCACAACTCATGCATGATATATAAATTCAATTACATATCATTTTTTTTGTAATTATAAAATTTCACTATTAACAAAATTCATGTATTTCCAAAAAAATCTAAACACCACCCCCAAATGTTATTATAATTTTATAATTCCAAAATGAAATCCCTATGTTGAAAATAATTTTCTAAATATGAATATTTAAATTTTAAAATAAAATCATATTTTATTCCAAATACAACAAATATAAAACAATAATTGACTTTATATCACCTTGAAAAATTAATCAATATCTCATTATTTTATTACCATAAAAAATAGAATATTATTATTATTTACTATTAAAAAGGGTCAAATTACTATACATAATGGTATGTTACTTGACCCACACCTATCATGGGGCATGGATGAAAACAAAAATATTTTTTCTAGTGCACTATAGTGGTTGACTAGGGTCATGTCTCTTGAGGAGCCTTATAAATGTAGTTCACTTACATTATCTAATTCACCAATGTTATCTATTTTTGTGTGTTTTAAATAATTTAAAATAATGAAATGCAAAGATAGAATTCCAAATTAATACATATATGAAATTCTACATATAATGAAGTTAGGAAGACATGACTTGGTTTTGGGGTTCAAATAGGGATTCAATCATTAATCTCCTTTATATGATTGTTAATAGTTTGATAACATAAACATGAAATCTAAATTTTGAATCACGATTATTTTCCAGAATAGAAATTGAATGAGTTTCCTAAAAATGTGGACCATCACACAATCAGTACATTATTTTTTCCCAAGAATACTACTCTAGTCTATAACAAATTTGGAGTAAATTTTAATAGAAATTCAAGAACACCTTGACCTTCCCCAGGGCCAAGCCTCAGGGTTAGCCTCTTATTTATGAAATTAAGAGATCCGAATGGTGTATACATTGCATAGAGAGAGAGGAGAGGGTGTGAGGAAGAATAATTAATTTATAATGATTTTTAAAATAATAATAATGTTATTATTAACTATTAATAATATTTTTTTTATTAAGAAAATAGTTTTTGAAAAAGGATGGGGAGAAAATAAAATAGATTTAAAATAAAAAAATGATAATTATAGTAATTATAATTAAAATAATATTAATATTAATAATAATATTATTGTTAATATTAATACAACAAATAATGATAATAATACTAATTTTTAAAATTAGAGAATAGAAAAAAAAAAGAATTGTGTGATGGTTGGTGAAACACAAATGCATGGATTAATAAAAAAATAAAAATAAAATTACAATTTAAAATAAAACTAAAATAAAAATAAAATAAAAAGAACAAATGAGTGGGGAAGAGGGGATAAGCATCATACTATTCCCTCGTGGGGTCCCTCCCTGGCAGTGAGTGTCGAGCTGATCATTTGAGAAGGAGGCCAGGGTCTCCTATTATAGGAAGAATTCTATCCTCTGAAGGATGGTGATTTATTAGTCCATTTAGTTGTCTATTAATGAATATAAACCTACTTCATATTCGTTCATAAATATTGTGGCCATTCAACCTCCTAATATCTGCTCATTTGGACCCCGAAAAAATGGGCTATGAATTTTTCATTGGCGGTTTCATTTTATGAACACCGGTTACAGGAAGCTTCTTTTAAAAATATAAACTCCAATGGTATCATTGATGACTTAAAAAATCCCCCAAATTTTATATAGACTCAGCCCTCTATTTCCTCGAGCTATCCCGGGTGGAAGCACCTCAATTTGATATGTGAAGGCCGAGTTGTGGTTCTGTAATGGTGGTGTAGTCCATGCTGTCCTCCTGGAAACGTTTCAAAATTCAAGGAATTTTTCAGGCTACTAGATGTTCAAATTAGCTCAAGGTCCTGCAGATAAATTTAGAGAAAATAAAATCAAGATTCTAACAAAAAAAAATACTAAATTTCTAATTATATGTTTTTACAAGATGACAATAATAGCGTTGTCGTAAAAATCTGTCCAAAATCCAGAATTATTCACTTTTCACAATTTTGATCATTTTCATTATAAAATTCAAATTACACAGAATTTTTATAAAACCATTAAATACCTGGGTTTTATCATTGAAAAAAACTAAAAAATACTCATTATTTTATTAAAAATATGCACATAGATTTTCTCTATCATTACTATTAACAAAAAACAACTAGGTTCAATTAGAACCCAAATAACATAATGATCACAATGGTAGATGCTCATTCTTCAAAATTCTGGTCATAAAAGTGATAAAAGTATGTTTAATGTCTAGTTTACAACTATATCCTTAAACACAATTTCATTATGTGGTGAAGAAATGTTTCATAAAATTAAATTTATTTTTAAAACCTGGGTGTATTACACATATGATATTATAAATTTTAACTAAATAAAATTAATACCATAGAAACATGTAATATTAATATCATTATTTTTAAAATGGGAAAATAATTATCATGTATAAATAATTAATAGATGTTAAATCAAAATAACTATATCTACCATCCAAAAAAAATCTTGGATACATAGTTATGATGAAAAAATTCACAATTAGAAAAATAAATTAATTAATGAAGTAAAAATAATGATAAAATATAAATATAAATAATGTAACTTCCAAATAAAACCTAAGATACTACATTAATATTTAACACTAATTAAATGGATGGTCAATGTCCTTCATCTTTAATACAAAAATTAATTCTAAAATTTAAGAAATATCCATATGGTTCACATTCTTAATGAATATTAAACTCTTTTTGTATATGTGTTATGATAATATGAAATAAAATTGTTACTCAAGTGAATATATAGTGTAAAATATATTTAGAATCACCTTTCTAAATTGAGGTGAAATCTAAAATCAATTGGAAATATGAATTTAACCCAAATATTCACAATATTACATAAAATGGAATTAAATTTGAATAATATCATATACAATAATTCGAAAAAATAATTATAATATCCCCCATATTTTAAAATATGAAAAAGAAATCATTAATTTGGTTTGACCAATATTAAAACATATATTTTTCGTATAATTAAATTCATTAAATACATGAGCTAATGTTTACTGTGAATTTTAACACTTTAATATATATAATTAATATATTGAAAATATAAACACATTATAAACATTAAATTTAAATTTTGGAATCAAATAAATAAAGAAAAATTTCCTTTTTTCTTTTAATGTTAAAAGACTAAATTATTTAAATTATATCACAATTCAAAGTGAATATTTTATATATTATATTATAAATACTATGAAATTAGTATTTTATTCATGGAATATTTAAATTTTAAATAAAAAAATTCAGTAATTTTAATTATTATATGCTAAAATTATTCAAGGATTTTGAATGCTTAGCTAAATGTGTATTTTTAAATCATTTTGGAAAATAAATGAAATATAAAAAAGATATTATTATTTTTTAGTTAAAAAAAATATTTTTTATATTAGAAATATTTTGATAATGTTTTTAATATTTTATTTAAATAATGGGACAAGACATGGCTACTCCTCATTGAAAAATCATGTTACATAGCCTGTGATTGGGGAAACCACAAATCCATAAAGAATTTCAAATTTTTTTTCTGATATATGTTGTGGATTTCCTTCATATGGGAGTATATGACACACAAAATATGGAATTTCATTCTGGAATTTTGATTATAACATCACCAGTGTAGGGTTACATCGACGATATTTGGGGTTCTCTAACCACTATTTAACTTAAATGCATGATGATGTGAGAAAAATAATTTATTTAAGAGAATTTTAAACCTAATATTTTATAATGGATTCATATTAATGAATTAAATCTATTAAAATTATAAAATATTTGAAGTCTCGTTCTTACAAACATGAATCCTCCCAACTTAGAAATTTACTAGACACAAACTCCACTACCCATACTCATTAGACCAAAATTCTTATACACTTAATGTTCCATGGAATAAAATTCCAATATCAACCTCAATCCAACACGTACATTTGAAACCATAATCATCTTGGAATACCATTGGGAACCCATAATGGCCACCATGATGTTGAACAGGTGAAGAAGTGACCTTGTTTGAAGTGAATGATGATATGACCAAAACAAAATCATAGTGATGTTCATCCATGTAATAAATGGAGGTCCAGATATTTTAATAGGTAGTGATATTCCCAATGAATATAATGTTCATGTTATGTTTTAGGGAAAATGTCTATTTTATTTCCACAATGTTGTATATAATGAACCCGTGGTTGGTTTTAGCTTTCATTAGAACAAGAAATTCCCTTTTCTAAGGCAAGGTATTATCTATTTAGGTGAATACAAATTAATGACTGATGAAAAAAATCATGAAAATTCTTTTAGAGATAATTATATGATAGTGTGAAGTGTGTCTAAATATTTTATTTTGATCCATCTCACCATAATATGATATTAAAAATATATTTTTAGGGGATATATATGTGATACAACTACATGGATTTAAAATTATATATCTACACGATATATGTAAGACTATAATCGTAAAAGTTTAATAATAATTATTCCATGATAAGTGGGAGTACATGGTATATATTTGGAAGGAATTTATCTAAATATATAGGATACCATGCACACCATTAAGGGATTTAATAATATTAGGGACCAAACATCAAAGGAGACATATTGTATAGGAGTCTACCCATGCAGCTCTGAATAGAAATTTATTTCTCCTACATTCTTATGTGTAGTATGATAATGTTTTTTATTGGGTTTTACCAAATAATGGGTGATTGAATTTAACTATAAATTTAATATTCATATAATATCATGTTTAATTATCACTCAAATAATTCAAATTATATCTCTACTTATTTCCCTTTTCCTGATCAAATGTGAGAGTTGGGCGATGGAGTATATTTAATATCTTAATTTTTTAAATTTATCATTTCATTTGAGTGTTTTAATACCTTTATATTTTGGGATCCACTATGAGGATTTCAACCATGATCAATGGGTTAGTTCTCTATTTATGATTAAACAATGTTTTTTGTTTGCTAAATCTTAGTTATTTGATATACAATTTCTATCGAGAAAAGTTGATTAAAGAGTGTGGATGTTGTCTTCTATTACTACTAAATTCACCAAAACATTCAGATGATTTCATGAACATAATCATACATATTTTTATTTCATTGGAATTTCATTATATGAAGAATGATAATTCAAGGTAAAAACTCATCCAATATCACTTTATAATTTTTCAAAATATTTCATTTTAAATTATCATCAACATAATTAAAGATTTTTATTTTTGAATAATGATATTATCTATCATGTATCAAGGGTTTCAAAATATAATCACTATTAATATAAAATTTTTTTAGTTTTAGGATGTCTGGATTCATTTTATTATAATTATTTTATGGATTGATCATATTCAGATGTATCAATAAATTTTATCCCTATAATTTTTTTCCATCATTTACAAGAAAAGAAAAGAGGAAAAATTTATTTAATATAAATTAAATTTCCCCCAATTTTAAATTTTTTCATCCATCCATGGGTCTTATTTATTTTTACATTATTAATTATATACACCTGGGTGTTTTTCATTGTGCACATTGGAAAAAAGTATGAAGGCCCACATCTGACATGAAATCCATCCATTATGACATTCAAAATAAATTCGTGTAGTCAAATGAAAAATCCAAAGAATAAAAGGATGGAAGGAACATATTAAATAATGGAAACCACAGCTACACTTGACAACAGATGAGAAATAACATTAGATATTGGAGGAAGGGTTTAAAGGGGGTTTCTACTATTGGAGATCTTGGAGAATAATGATGATAATCAAAAGAAGAACCCATGTAAGACTTCTATAATGAATAAATGCTCAAAGAGGACTCTGAGATGGATGTTAAGATGGTGTTTTAATCGAAGGAGTATTACACTGATGATTACAAATATTATTTTTCCATAGAATGAAACTATAAATATACATATTTGGGATGAAATATTAATAATAATAGAGGGGATGTTCCATGAACATGATACTCAAGTGGAACCTCTAACACTAAAAAACGTTTATCCAAAATATTATAGTGATGATAAGTAAAAAGGTACCATATTTAGATATGTGTTAATTTTTTATATACTAAACACTATTTGTGTATATGTCACCTCTTCTAATTGAAGGATATGATTAAATGGTGGATGAAATTGAAAATTTCATTGCATAATTATACATGAATCCAAAAGAAAATAAATAAAAAATTAATTCTATGTAGGGTTGAAAACCCATAAAATTTTGATCAAATCCTTAGAGATGAACATTATGTGGTTTTCTTATCAAATTGAGAAAAAGGGTGGAAACTGAAAAAATAAGAAGAGTTTTTTAGGATTCCCAAAAAATCAAATATTATATCAACCTTAGATAGTTAACTATTTATGAAACTATTATTACATGATCTTAATAAGTCTGGTTGATCTAAAAACTAGCACCCAAGATAGAAATGTTGGTAGACAATTGATTTTTCATCTTTCATAGAATTAAGTTTCGGAATTTAGTTTATGAATTTATTTTTTGAGTTAAATTTAGAATAAAGATTCTATCCACATATATTTTATATTTTTTATTGAATATTGTTTTAAACATTTCACAGGATGTTTTTTATTGTAGGACCATCATAGAGGAAGAATATGAATTAGTTAAACTAAGAAAAAACACGATAAATAATAAAGTTCTATTTCAAAGAGACTTCAATTTTAAAATCATGTATCATTAATATACATATATATATATATTTAAATGTATATTTTAACATAGAAGAAATTACATACCAAAAATTCATAGTGTGCGGAATCACTGGCGGTGGTTGGGGTCTTTTCCCCCCCTTTATGGCTTTAGAAAGAGGTGAAGGGGGTAATATATTATTAAGAAGTGAGTTGGAAATATTTTTTTATGGGGTGATGAATTATAAACTTTTGTGATGAAATGATAATAATGGTGGTGGATAAGTACAAGTATCATGACACTATACAATGTTCATTGACACCAACTGAATATCATACAAAATTTTAAGAATAACAAGGGGAAGATTCAAACATGATTTGGATTGATTTTCATTGGTTTCTTATAAGGTAATTTTTTTCTAGATTTTTTTACCTCCATTATGTGAATATTATGATTAAGTGTTAGAAAAAATGAAAGAGTTCGTTGATGAATTATAGATGCATCTATAATAAGAAATGAAAAACAGATCCAATTGAAGTGTGATCTCCCCATGGTTATCTAATCAAAATTTTAGTGTAGTACAATACATTTTGACCTCTTCAATTTGTAAAGAACTATACACTACTAAAAATATGTCTTATAATAGCGCTAAAAATCTCCTTTAACAGTGCCAAAAAATCTCTGTTAATCTCGGCGAAGATAAAGGGGGGTCCCCTTTATCAGCGCTAAAAATAGCATTGATAAAGGGGGACCTTTATTAGCGCTCAAAAAAGTGATGATAAAAGTGCTACTTTATCAGAGATAAGAAAGCATTGATGAATTTATAATATATCAGTGCTAAAAATAACACTGATAAACACGACCTTTATCGGCGATATTTTGAGCGCTGATAAAAACTACCTTTATCAGCGCTCAAAATAGTGTTGATATATTATTCGTTTATTAGCACTTAACTAGTGCTGATAAAGGCCAATGATCCTGTGCAAAACCAAAACATGCACAGAACATGCACAGAACCTGCACACATTACAGCACCTCTGCACCTGCACATAGCACAAAAAACACCTACACACAGCAAAAACAACACCCACACACAAAGAACAGAAGAACAGAAATTCTACATACATTTACATGAAATCATGAATAAAAAACAACAAACTGCTATATACATTTCAAACAATTTTTAATTTGGTTAAAATTACAATTATCCAATAATCAGTTAAAAAACTTTGGTGTTCCATCCTTTTTTCATCCATCCGCTCTAACAAATTGTCTTCCATGGTGGCGGTTTCCGAACAAAGCATTCAAACAAAGGAAAAAAGATTTCACTTACATAAGAAACCAAATATTATGTTAGTAATACAATAATGAAATAAATTAAATATTAATATGAAATAATACAATAATAAAATGTCAATTGGTACTTGTTACAACATTTATTTTCATTAGTTCATAGGTCTAGGATAGATAACTATAGAGCGAGAGTTCCTTCCCCATTGTGATGTGATGACCTGGGTAGGTAAATATTTGTGGGATGGTTTGTGGATTGTCGAGACTTTCATGAGGATTTCAGGCTATGATAACACACAGGGGACCCAAGAACATTCCCAAGATATATGCGCTCATGTTAATCTATATAATAAATGAAAAACACTCATTAAATGGGACCCAGATTTACTCAGATTTCTAGAATACTACCAAAATGCCTAGATAGTAGAAGTGGACTCACACTAGTTATACCAAGACGATGGTTTCATCCTTCATTTATATAATTTTGGTATATGTACATCCTATTATATTCAAAAACAGATTCTATTCTGAAAGAGATCATATAAAAAGAGTGGTGGATACTAGGGTAGAAAACCTACAAAGGAAATTCACTAATGAATGCCTATAATAGATAACATAGAGATTTAAGAACCAGGAATCTTACGAAATCATTTTAGTACTCAGATCGGTTGGTAGGGAAAGACCTCCACAGCCAGATTCCTAGATAATAGAAAGGTAAGCACTTAGCACACATACATGATTCACCACATTTTATTCCTGACTAGCGGTATGAGAGGGAGGACTTGGGGAGCTCAGTTGGTATCAGAGGGGAAATACCTCTTCTGGTAAACAAATAGTTATGGACTCAGATATAATTCTCGTACTGATATTGATATTTCCCTCTGGAAGAGACTCCTTCTTGTAAATATACTCGATCGGGATACCTATCTAGAAAATGACTCCATTTATTCCTTTTGTAAGGCCTACCCCTTATAGAAGGAAGAGGTCTTTTAGAACCTGATTATTGACTAACCATAGGAGGGATTGAAAGAGAGAAACCTTTTTAATCTTCTTATAGGATGTAAAAACTACCTAACCTAATGAGGATATAAAAAATTATATTTTCAATGTATAAAAGAGGCCTTCAGGAACTATAAAAGAGAAGGCTACTAGAGGGAGGATGATAGGTTGCTATTGTTGATCTCTTCTAGGTATAAAAATAAACAAAGACACTAGGCCTCAAGATATTTATGTTGTAATTAATGTATGTTTATGTTAAAAATAATCTAATAATATGTTTTAAAGAAAGGGGTTGCTAAATTGAATTATACTAGTGACGCACAAAACATAAAATAACCAATTAACCAAGAGACACAATTAGGTCAATGCCCTTACCTCAACCAAAAGTCCAATAAACTATTTTCAGTTCATACCAACAAAAACTGAGTCCATGATCACATGTATTAATGTAAAACAACATTAAATTACATAATTAGTTAATTTCAACCAAAAATCCAGCATGGTATAATAGGCACCAAACTCATTGTGTAATCCAACAAATCCAGAATGCTGAGAAACTAGGTGTGATCCACTCCATCGCACCCCTAATCCTAGAAAACACTAAATCCCCAATCTATATTACTAAATTTATGATAAATTAAGCCTAAATTTTTGAGAACCCCTAAATAAATCTTCCATAAAATATAATCTGCATCAAAAAATTATTGATTACTTGTTTATGAAATTTTTAGACAAGCTCTAAGAGTCATATATAAAAGTCCCATGATGAAAAATGATTTATCCATACTATGGTAAATAATTACACCTAGAACCATAAGAAATCGGTGCCCAAACGAAGAAACATGAGGAGGTTTATACTTTATAAACCCATCACCAACATAAAAAGAAGTTTTATATCATGTTACATGAAATGAACCAAGTTGTGACATCACTATATTTTGGGTCAAAAACTTTACATCACCCCTTTTGCCCATTCACAACAATTATCACCCGATTAAATGCATTCATGTTGTGAATTACCCTTTCAAACCATGAGTAGCATAATGCTACTACATTTCAATATAATGATTACCCAAATCATCCTTGATATCCTCCCAAAACCAAATGATATCCCTCTACCCCATTACATGTCTAAAACACCAATTAGAGACATTAAAACTCTTAATAACCCAACCCGGGACCTGGTTCAAAAAATGAAACCATCAATAAATGACAATTCAATTTCCCTTGGTAATTTCTAACCCACAATGATGAGGGTCATTACACTCTTGGGTTATAAACAAGCTTGTTCTTTTATCCACAGTTCTACAGAGTATCATGGCCACATCACATTAAATCTAATGCATGAGAAAACTAGTGAATGAAATTCAATTATTTTAAATAGGGTACTCAATTTCATATTCTTAAATCTGGTTCAATGTACACACATTACCCCCACACTCATAATTGGAATAAATAGATATTATTTAGTGACTTAGTTTATTTTAATGATCACTTCATCAACAAAAACTCATGTGAGTGTTTATCCACACTCTATGGCATAACATAATAATCTTGGTCAAGATTTTGTTTTCAATCTTATTTTTAGCAACAATAAGATCATTTTAAAGGTAAAAAACAACCTATCATCCTCGCATTCCATAAATAGGTGCTCAAATAGGGTTTTTACTCTATATAGGAGTTTAATGTCCTTTCTTTCTATTGTGTATATCTATGTAGACAACCCCTATGTAAGTACGGAGTGACATGGGTATCCCTATTAGAAGATCATCTCCCAGGGGAAGAAACTCCCTATGATATTTAGGTAGTGAACCACCTCGATCATAATAAATGATTTATGATGGTTCAAACTTGATGCCTAAAGGGATAAAAGTCCTGGCTGATATATCCATACCTCTAGCCCCCCTGTCTCAGTTTGAACTGGAGTCACCTCCCCCTCACAGTGTTCCTCGAAGTGATACCCTTCAGCAACCAGCACTGGCCTTTCCACGGAAATCACCCTGCCATAAATCGCAACAGTTACCTGGCCATCCTCAACCAACTCTCTAATGACCTCTTCTCCTCTCTCTGATCAGCCACCACTGTAGGTTGATCCTCCCTACCACTTCCTTTTGGTATTTCTTCCTCTTGAATAGGTACCTCCCTTGCCCCAACCTCCAACGCCTTACTTAGGATCTCTCCTTCTCCTCAAACAGAGACAAGACCAGCCACATCCTTCATTATATAGTCCTCAACCAGTTGTCATTCCTGGTCCCTCCCTTACTACAAAATACCACTAAATTACCCAAGCGGTGACAAACAGAACAATAATCCATCCTGTCCACATAAAACACCTGAGTTTGCATCTATACTCCTCCAATTGTAATCCTTACGTGATCAAAAGGTTTCCTGGAATCATCAAATTCCACAAAAACCTGGGGATTAACTGGGTGACACACAGCTTCCATTCAAGAATCAGAACATAAATACCTTCCTATGAGATTTCCTAGCATTTGAATAACAGCCGGATTCATGAAAAGGCAATGGAATACACCACACATCTTCACCTCCAAAGGTAAGAGAGTAACCAAATCCAATATATGGATATAGATAATATATATATATACATAGTTAGAATAATCCCAAATGAGATGGTAACAGAAGTGTTGTAAAAGGCACATGCATCTCCAAGCAGCCTTTGCGCCTTATTGAACCACACGCCCTTGACAACAATGGGTGAGGGGCTATCCATCTTACAGCTCATTCAAGGAAGACGAGTAGCCAATAGTTCCAAAAGTCCCTCAACAATACCCATTATGTCATGCATCTATCTAGAAATAATTGTGCATGTCAAACAACAACACATGTGCTCAAATAGAAGTTCAAACAAATGAGCTACAGAACATTGAAATTTCTTAAAAATGAACCAAGGGGTACACAACGTGTGAGAGAAACCCAACAGTGTCTAGTACCACTCCACCTATGGACCATGTCGATGGGGCTACATGGACCCAACTACACACCGTATGTTCATCCTTGTACACAACGTGTAGTCAGGTTTTCTCCAGATTCTCAAATACTATGTCTGCATGTTGAATCTGATCCCTCAACTTTAATTTCTGCAATATTTATATTTAGGCCTTATATCTAACTGAAATTTTTTTTACGTCAATATTGATTTTTTCAATGATCAATAATATGAATCTGGGGATAAAAAACATTGAGTAATAAATTAATATTTCAATACATCAGAGCATTCTCAACCAACAATTGGTACATATCCATCCAAGGGATTGATCTGCTCATGCTATTTAATCAACAATGGTGTAAACATAAAATTTAAGATTCCTACTCAGATATTGTATCATTTTTCACCAAAAATCATACTATCTAATGATTGAAGGAAGTCATTGTCTTCATTGTATCTTGATCTACTCTAGTATTTCATTTCTTCATCATCCAAGGTTATTCACCAATGAAGGTTGGAGGATTATCAATGATCATATATAGATAACATAAGTAGTAGGAATTCACCATTATCTTGTTTGTGTACAATCTGCCATTAGGTATGCTGCCCATTCATTTCTAAACACATCTATATCATCTTCTGAATATGAGTTTTTGTGACAATCATGGTAGTACTGAGAAAATATAAATACACAAGGATTAATAAATATTTTAAATGAACCCGTAATTATCTTCTAAAATAGATCGTCAGGGATGCATGTTTTTTGTGAAATACGATCTCTTTCATAAATTTACAAAGATAATAACCACAGTACTTTCCGTTTGTTTGTTTTGAACACTGCAGAAACATCAAAAAAAAATAAGTAATTTGTTTTGATATGTATTTGGATAGTGCAATGTTATTATATATACCATGATACTTTTCTAGTTTTAGATCTTGTAGGTGTTCATATCCTTAGGCCTTGGATTCATTCCATGCATTAGACGATATTGATTCACCGCCCTATCATAACTGAATCCTCATTAAAATATAACAGAAATTGTATAACTAGATGTTTATTTTTAAAATGTTCCATTTAGTGTGTTAAAGATTTACAAATTCCAACATGCGTGGTTTTTTTTTCGATATCCATGCATTGAATTCAGAAAATAAATCCTCGGAGTATCCAAATTGACTGCAATCAGCATCCAATGGATCCTAAAAATACAAAAAGTAATAAGTAAAGATTGAAATGAAAATATAGTTAATATGATTAATTTTAGAGTTTTACCTCTGCATCATTTGTATTAAAAAGAGTCTGTTATCCGTAATTTTTTTTATGAAATATTAGCAGGGATGACATTATTGTAGCCTCTTTATCAAAATCTATTTCATCTTTTGAAGAGGTGATGTGAGGACCAATGAGTCCAAATTTGTTTTTGGGGAAATCCATTCAATTTTTTTCATGTATATGCCTGCAACACATATAAAATGTATTTAGTCATAATTATCAGAGTATATAAGCTTTTGTAATATCAAATCATGAAAGCATACCTCATGTATACATTTACAACTGAGGTGCCTATCCATTAATACTTAAGGAGTTCATTTACATTTTCAGCACTAATGGAATATGATGTTTCCTCTACATAAATATTTTTTTAAAATCAACTTTGTGAGTATTTTCATATTTCAACTTTGTATCCACATGAGCCTGCAATGATATGAACTGTGGATATAGAACGGGTGGGGTGAAGGTGCACTTAGTAGATCGTTTCAATCGGTTGGTTGATCCTTCAGATAGATTTGAGATGATATTTCATTTCACCCCATAGTCTTTATTGTTCTTTAATAACATTCAATGGTTCAGACCTTTTTTCATTAAATGTTAATGGTACAACTTGAAAAATAAATTGGATATGGATACATTTTTGGCAACATGATTTTTTACAAGAACTATCAGCCATTCGAGGAATGTTCCAACAGCTTGTTCAACCATATGAATGTCTTCATCATCATTTGGAGTAGGTATATCAGCACTCGGCTCATTAGCAACATTAATCGACACTCTGAGATGATCATTTGGAAGCTGTCTATTGCATAGCATGTCGTTTTGCATATTGAACATTGTAGCCCTCGCTACAAGGAGATAGGTGGGAGCTGATAGATACAAATCATAGTCATTTTCACCCTGTGGAATATTAGTATAGGAAAGGTATCACTGACTATGTAAATCACATTTTATAGAAACAATTATTAAAACATTGATTACCTCATCTAATTCAGGTTTGTTAGGGGAATGGCTCACCTCAAATCTGGTTGGGGGTGAGGTGGGATCGTCACACACGGGTTGTTGTTTAGTTGTTTCTTCTCTTTGCCTCTCCCCCATCAATTTTTCTATCATATCTCTCTAGTATTATAATTCTTATTGAAAAATAGATAATTGTTATTGCAGCTTTTCCATTTTTTCATTTTGATCCTCAACTTATTTTTTTTATGAAAATATGTTCGAGGTGTCACCCCAAAACCCGCACCTCTGATGCGGCCATACTGTTCTTTCTGCTTCAAGGCTGTTGAAAGTATGTCTGCATCTGGTGCGGTTGATTTTGATTCATGTGACTGTGTTAGATAGAAAATATAGAAAAATAAGTTGTTATTGTAATGTAATATCTATTTAATGAAAATTAAATTTATATTATGTCATACTTACACATGTTTCCCACACTTTTTGTGTGTTTTCATCTATCAGTATCCCCTCTTTATTTACGCGAGCCTCTTCCATAGCACATGGCATGGGATGGATATGGATTTCGATTTTGATTCATCAATCTGCATATAAACAGAGAAACATGGTTATGGTGTTGTTTTATGTCACATACATGTAGTAGGGTAGATTTAAAATACAAACCAATTTTTTCTCAGGTGCAGCGTACCCCATCCTTGCTTTACGGTAATGGTATGCTGGTTTTGGTGCACGTTCTTCATTTTCAGCACTCAATTACTGTTTCATAAATAAAAAACTGTCAATTAGAGTGATGAATACAAGAAAATTTCAAACAACATATTGCCCCACACAATGTACCTGAAAAGACTGCTCCCCACAACGGTTGCTAAATGCATCCCACACTCCTTGGGATATCAAGTGTGCATAAAGAGGAGGTGGGTGCGGCTTGATTTTTCCTTATACATAATTTAGATGATATTTCATTAAAATTGTGTAGAAACCCTATGAATACTTCTTGAAACTCTAAATAAATATTCCTTGTGTGAGGGATCTACTATAAATGCACTCTGCAATGATTGATAAAGTGTAAGTCAATGTTTTGGTATTTTATTTCTTATAATAAATTTAAAAAATGATATCATAATATTACTGTAATGTCTTCCCACATTAGTGTCTTCAAACCAGTGACAACATGGTGCCATGACTGTACATCAATCGGCATGCGTTTCCGAGAGACGATTCCAATGTAGCTACTAAATATGGCTATGTTCGGTTTAACATGTTGGCCTTGCTTATTCCATCCCACATCCAATTTTATTCATTTTTCTTTTGCCTTAATGATTTTTCCGAACACTATCAATCTTGTTTTTTTGCTTACAGGGTTTCATTACCTACCATTTCCTCCAAAGTATCATCAAAATATTCCCCTTGGGTGCTAGCATCGACACTAGGACCAGTTGAAATAGGTTGAGAAACTTATTGTACCTCAGCACTGGGAACAGAAACAAGATTTTGAGAAAACTGTTGTTGCTCTGTAATGGGACCACCATCATCTGGTTGGGAAACATATTGTTGCTCTGCAGTGGGACCACCAGGTACTAGTTGAGATACCTTTTGTGCCTTGGGATTAGGCACATCAGTAGGTGAAGAAGTCATTATCTACAGAAGTGGTTTAATATTTATTTTAGATTACATAAAAACAGAAACGAACAAATAATAACATAACATAACACAATTTGTATCAAAATAAACAAATAACCTGATTATTGTACTCTCTTTTTTTTTCTTTAAAGGCAGAAGAGATTTAACTCCTCTATCGACACTGCAAATACCTTCATTGTGGTCTCCTTTGACATACAAAACTCCATCTACATTAGAACTACTGTGAAATGATTGTGAAGTCCCTATAAAAGGGTCAACCTCCATTGAACATTCATCTGACCCTTCAGTTGTTTTGTTCGATAATAGAACAATTGAGCAATTTAGGTTTGCGGGGTCTAGAACATAAAATACTTGTACTGCCTGTGATGCCATTATAAATTGTTCTTCTTTCTCCACTTCCTTAATGAAATCATCTTTCACGAATCATAATTCATCTATTTTAACTGAACTCCTATTATCAACCCAATTTCATTGAAAAATCAGCACTTTAAATTTCATATAATACAACTCCCAAATTTTTTTGATGATTTCAAAGTTTGACATATTGGCATAAATTGGATTTTTCCCATAGAAACATAAACATGCATCGCCTCAACCACAAGGGTAAGCCCACTATTCTGTACGTTACTGTCTTCATCATGTTCATTATTATAGAATGTATAACCATTAACTGCATAAGCATTGTAAGATAATACTTACACACTTGCTCCTCCGACTAGCAATCAAAGTCGTTCTGAAATTGAGTCTATATTTTAATCAAACTACTTAAAAATATGGTCTCAAAACCATCCTATAAACGTTTGATTATGTGTATTTGATATCCATTTTTCATCCCTAGAAGGATTCAAAAGCCTAATAATTTCATTGTTGGTTTGAACATATGGGTCAACATCGAAACTTTTATGAAAAATGTAAAGGTGGGCCTGCTCCCAATCTGTAATATTGATTGTGAAAAACTCTCATCCAGAAAATACTTCACCCTAAAGCCGCTCAGTGTGATGAGAATTTGGTAGGCCAACGATTTCCACACCAAAGAGGTATTCAGTAAAAAATTCAACGGCCTCCTCAACAATATATTACTCTGCAACACAACCATCTCGATGACTTTGGTTTTGGACATACCGTTTCAAAATCTTCACAAATCGTTCAATGGGGTACATCCATCTATAATGTACAAGATCACATAATATAATCTCTCTCACAAAATGAACCATCAAATAAACCATAAAATCAAAAAATGTTGGTAGGATAAACATTTACAATTCACATAATATGACGGAAATTTCTCCTTCCATAGTTGGTAATTTCGCTGGGTCTATAACTTTAGTGCATATAGCTTTTAAGAAGAAACAAAGCTTTGTTATTGTATGGCAGACATTCTTGGGAGAAATTCAAGGTAAAGATATAGTAATTAGATCTTTCATCAAAACAAGGAAGTCATGTGATTTTAGACCCTTTAATTTTAAATTTCCCATTAACACGATGTTCTTGATATTTGATGAATACCACTCTGGAACATTTACGTCATTCAAGAAGTTGCAAAACTGATATCTCTTCTGCCTGGAAAGAGTGTAAGCAGTAGGAGGAAGAAGTGTTCGTTTTTCACCCTTCACTGGTGCCAATTCTTCTCGTATTCTCATCTCAACCATGTCCAATCTTTCCTTAATTACATTCTTTGTATTTACGGGTGCATTTAGAAACGTGCCGATGACACTATCACATGCATTTTTTTCAACATGCATAACATCAAGAAAATGTCTGACATACAGACAATTCCAGTATAGTAATTAAAAAAAACTTATCTCTTTTTGCAACCAGTTTTCATAAGGTTTTTCGAAATTGGTATACCAAAAGTAGTGTCCAAATCTTTTACGTTCTCAAAGAATATATCACATGTTAGTGGAGATGGTGTTGTATGTTCTTTTGAACTTTCGTCGAATGATGTCGTCCAAGATCAGTACCTATTTCGTCGGGGTAGAAATCTGTTATGTCCTAGAAACAAAGTTTTCGATGAATATTTCAACCTAATTGACTGTATACCTTGTTCTCAAATGGGACACCCTTGAGTTCCTTTAATGCTACATCCTGACAAATTTCCATAAGTAGGGAAGTCATTTATCATCTCGTACAACATGGCTTTCAATGTAAAATATTCATTTTTGTATGCGTCATACAACGTAACACTTGAATCCCACAATATTTTCAAATCCTCGGTCAATGGGGCCAAATAAACATCAATATCATTACTCGGTTGTTTTGGTCCTGATATAATCATATATAACATGATTTATTTTCGTTTCATGCATAACCATGGTGGTATGTTATAATTTACCAACATAACCGGCCATGTACTATGACTGCAACTTTGAAAATCAAAAGGATTCACCCCATCTATAGATAATACCATATGAATGTTTCTCGGCTCATTCCAAAATTCAGGATACTCATGATCAATTCTCTTCCACTGAGGAGATTCTTCCGGGTGATGTAGTTTCCCATATTTAATTCATGTATCTGCATGCCATGTCAATTTCCTTGTAGTCTCCTCACTTCCATATAGGCACCTAAACCTAGGAATGATTGGAAAGTACCATACAACTTTCGTAGGACAATAATAATCTTTTTTGTATCAAGAAGCACCACACTTTGGGAATTCCTTAAGTGATTTGTGGTCCTAGAGAAAAAATATACAATCGTTCGAGTAGAAATGTATTCCTTCAGAGATCATACCCATCGATCATATCATTCATTTGGCATCGTATGTTCGGATTGGGAGTTCATTATCTTCTGAGAGCATGTCATTCAGGAGAGCCAATAGTTTCGTAACTCTGGCATCAATCCACCCATTTCCTGATTTCAAATTATACAGCTTCAATACGGCTGACAATGCTATATATTTAGTGTAACCAGCATACAATGGCATTTTTTCACAACTCTTTATATTCTCAAAAAATTTTGGGCAATCACAAATTTTATCTTCAACTGTCCTTGTCATTTCCTCAATACAATCTTCATCATCATTCACATCTGTAGTCACACCCTCCATATGATCGTCTTCACTATTGAAGATTCTAATTATATCAGATGATCTATAAAATGTCGTGTTATCTGATCCACTACATGAATTCATTTTTTCCCCATGTTTATTCCAACATGTATGACTTCGATCTATCCCGTGACAGATCAGGTGCTCTTCCAACTCCTCTGGACTAATTTGTCATGAATAACAATATTGTAAACACGTACAAAGGATTTGAGAAGGGTCACATGCATGATCTTCTTCAAACATGATAAACTATTTCACTCCATCTTCATACTCTTTTGTCAACTGATTGGCATTCATCCATTCTTTATTCATATTCATTGTCATTATTGCTTCAATCTCAAACTTTCCTAATATTATGTTTTAATTAATCAGTTAGCATTGTTGGGGTTTTATAAAAACAAATCATGGTAAAAATGCCTTTAAACTCATGTGAAATCCATAAACATGCTGTTTCCTATAGGGTGAACATCGTGTATGTATAAGATACCTGATTTAATCTGACATATATGAAATTTATTCCAAGTTAGTCTTACAAAGTCTGAATGATGCCTTTGAAAATAAATGACATTTAGAACAACTTGAGCTAAAGGCGCGTACTTTAGATACATATTGAGTCACCTCACCATCTATGCCTCACATTTTTTTGGAATACACTATGTGTAGTCCTTACATGACCACTAGGGGTGTATAGACTATACACATCAAGTTTATATGGTCTCTATACATGGTGTGAGTGAAGTAAAACACATGTCATATGGGTCTACCATTATTTCATGGCATGTACATGGTTTCATGCTGAAGAATATGTCTTGGAGATACATTGTGTTTGTGACCTAGGTTCACATGACATGAAACATTTAAAATGAAACTTATTCCAAGTTTGAGTTAGAATATTAGTCATGTGGTGTAAATTTTGGAGATAAATGTTGTATGTCATTAAAATCAATATGAAATCCAAATATAGTGAGGCATGTTCCATTTAACAAGACTAAATACCATATATTTTTAAGGGAATCATAGAGTCCTCTAGAAGTGGTTTTCTAGGAATCAGTGGAGTTGCACTAGTAACAAAGTGGTGGTGCCATTTAAATGGGTAATGTTTGGATTGATATTTAATTGTGGAAGAACTACAACAAGGAATAAAATGGCATATTAATCATGCCATCAACTGAAACACCATACAAAAACACAATCTTCATCACAATCACAACACCATACAAACCAAACAATCAAAATTTTAGATTTTAAAAAGCGTCCCTTATTGAATTTTGTTTTTTAATTCAGGGGTTATCAGATATGTTTTATCATCCTGGGGTATTCATTCATAATTCAAGTATACGTAAATTACGAATTTATATATTCCAATGTTCAACAAGAACTAACAAACATTCAATTCAATTATTGTGCAAGAAAGGACCACCAACAGCCATGATTTTCAGTGGGGCATTTAACCCATACATTTCACATTATAACCATCAATATAAAACATTAATAACCTGAGAAAAGGAGGGAACCAATGAGTAACAGGAGAAAACTCACCACGAAGGTGTCGTTAAGAACACGATAGAGGTGTGTTCATGGTAGAGGAGAGGCACATAGTAGAAGAGATTTCCAACTGAAAAGAAAACATAGAATAGGGGAAACCCATGAGAATAACGTAATCTAAAACTGAGTACACCATTTATCACATCCCACAAACCCCAAAATACAATGCATGTAAATAAATTTAAATTTATTGATTAAAATCCCTATTTGATCACTAATTTTTATCCAAACCATAGGTACAAACAAATCCAAATAGGAATCATAAGGATCACATACCTCGAGAAAATAAATCCCACCATAATAGTGATCAAGAATAGAACAATGTGAACGAGATGGGAGGGAGTGACCCAAAATATCATCATGATAAAGATCAATCCAAGAGGATAATTTAGTAAAAATTATGTAGCCTCAAGAACTCTATGTATCCCAAAAAACCTTTTCTGTGACATTGAGACTGCATGTAATACATTTACATGTCATGTAATCCTCTGGACTTAGATACACTAAAAAACAAGTCACTTTTTATTTAAAACATTATATTTTTTATTTAAATGATATGTAACCATTATAATGTTTTTAAAATTGTCACATTGTGCATACAATTAATGTTTCATTTTTGGTTGTCATTACATGTCATGAACTCCATTTAAAAATCGCACAATTTCTCAGAATATAGTAAAAAATGTTGTTTTGTTTCTAAAAAATTACCTAAAGATCACTAAATTTACCAATACATGTGTCATCCAAATCCTTTCTTAGTATTCCTCAACAAAATAAAATCCAAAAAATGTTAAAACACACCTCACATAAAATGAAATGAGACTTTATAATCTCCTGACCATAAATTATTTTCCCCAAGAAATCCCTCAAGATCATGTATCCACTAATGAAGAAGGAAACTACTACCTCATCAATGAGTCATTCCCACAAGTATCATGGATATATTTTTTTAACTACCACATTAACTAGACTCGGGGTCATTTAACCATGTAGTACCTTATACTCTAGATTCATAATCTGAATTGTCCAGGGAAGAAAAGTATTATCGGGATCAAGATCAAAATCACCTGTCTAATCGCATGTAAATGATCTAGTATATACATACTCAAATGGAAAATATTAAACATATCATGGATAGATATCAAACCAGATGGAAACTGAAACCAATAATAAATATTCCCTTGTGACCAAAAGTCACTATGTTTATCCCATTACTCAGTGAAAATAGTCATTCATAACATAGTCGTCGATGTCCCAAGTTATGTGAAACTACGATAAAGACCTAATCGCTAAATTAAAACACCAACAGTTGATTCCAATGGTTCATATTGAATTTATTATGAATATTTGTAATGATTAATTTCTTCCTGATCAACATCACCATCTCTTTCATCTCTTGAACAACAATCAAACCAACTATGGACCACTCTCCCAACTCTTTCCAGTACGAGGGAGATCTATATGGATTCCGATATAAAGAAATGTAGGGATTCGTCTTTATCACATACTGATAACAATTGTTATAGGGGAAATCAACAAAAGGAAAATTAATTTCCCAATATCCAATGAAATCGTGTGCATGATTCTGGAGAGTAACCTCTAGAACATTGACTTCCCTCTCTGTATATATATCCATCTATAGATGATAATGTGTTCATAATTTACCCTGGAAAACTAGTGAAACCTATAATGATTTCCAAAAAACTAGATTTCAACCTCAGATCACTTTCTAAAACAATTATAGAGGGAACTTTATGAAGTCTCAAAAGATCGAAAACATACAAGTCTGTGATTTGTTCCACTTTCATCACCTCATTAATATGAATTAAGTGCACATATTTTTTGAGTTGATCAACAAACACCCAAATCATAACATTCTTGCAAGTATTTTTTGTCAAACTAATAAAAAATTAATGAAAATATAATCCAACTTCTATACTGTAATATTTAATTGCTAAAACAACCACACATGTCTCTAGTACTGCTCTATAATTCTACAATATGTAAGGAAACTTGAATCCAAAACCGTTATAACCTATATCATCCATTGACTCTTGTAATAACACCTCATTATAGGATTTTAGATGTTCAATTCAAATGGTAGAAAAAAAATTTCCTGGAAATTTTTATCAATAATGGATGTGGTGGAGGTGGAGACAGCACCAGAGGCAGAGGTAGCGGCGACGGCGGAGGCAGCGGCGGTGACAGAGGCGCCAGTGGTCATGGTAGCGGGGGAAGAGGAAGTGGCGGCGGCAGCAGAGGAAGCGCCAGTCACGGTAGTGGGGGAGGAGGTTGATGCGGCGACAGTGGCGGAGGAGGAGTAAAACGAGGAGGAAGGACGGGGAGGAGGAGAATGAGGGGGAGGAGGACAAGGTCGCGGTAGATGAGGGGCCTAGTTCAGCGTCGGTGAAATCTTGACCACGTGCGAGCGAGGATGGCCTGTTAGGGTTATTAAATAAATACTGATGGAACCTTTATCAACACTCGTTAAAAGTGCTGATAAAGTTATGTTTTATCATCACTAAAGCAAAAGAGCTGAGAAAACGTTCATTTATCAGAGCTTTTTTAGCGCTGATAAAGAGATACCTTTATCAGTGCTAAAAAACGTGCTGATAAATGTTACCTTTAATCAGCGCTAAAATAAGTGATGATATAGGGTACACCTTTATCAGTACTTATTTTAGGGCTTATAAATGTAACATTTATCTGGGCTTTTAGATAGGGATGACAAAGGAACACCCCTTTATCAGCGATTTCTATTTAGCGCTGATAAAGGTCAGCACTTCCCTTGCCCTATTTTGTGGTAGTGATATCATGATGAAAAATAGAGAATACTTTTTTGGTATGAATTTTTTTTTTCATCCCAATATAGTTAGCTCTTTATGACACTCATATTACATGATCTTAATAGTTAAGGTTATGAAAAATGACTGTAAAGAAGGGCTTAATTGTGAGAGGTATCCTATGTTTTTTTATTTCTTAGAATTAATTTTATAAATATGGTTTTCTAAATTATATTAGGTTTTAACTTCAATCCAATAATATTTTTTAGAATTAATGAATGTGGTTCTAAAACATTTATTAAATTATTTGGTTGTGGGATCATCATAGAGAAATACTAATAATAATGGGAACCAAGATGTAATGATAATGAGAATTATATATATATATTTCAAGGGGAGTTTAATTTTATGACCATTTATCCCAAAAACATGATTATTTTTGGGAAATATATATTTTATTTTACAAGATATTTCATGATTCAATTATAATCATTTTCTACAATTATGTTATATGAGAAAAAAATTATTTTTTATGAATACTATATTCCATGGATTATGTTTCAATGATAATGATATTTACGAGGTAATATTCAATTTAATTAAAAGAGTTATTTATTGGTATTAATTTAATTAATCAATATTTTTAGAGGCTAGTTGATTCATGGAGATGAGACATCCCAACCATTTATCATGCTCCAAAGTTATAAAATTTATGTGTAATATATTTTTATATTTTTTTAATTCAAGCAGTGATTTTATAATAAATATATGTATTTTTATTAACAATAGGACTTATAGTAAAATAAATTCCATCATTCAATGTAGATTTATTTTGATATTTTGATACTTAATTTCATCCAAAAAATAATTTTCTATTATCAAATAAATTATTGTTCTAAGGAACATATAATATATTTTATATGTCCTTATCCATGATACATAACATTAAATTAATACTTCTTTTAATCACATACAATGAATGAATGATTTTATTGGAAAAAACTATATCACATGATAATTTTATCCATTTCTGCCATTAATCTATTATTTTAATGATATTCAATGTTTTAAGTGTTGGGGAGATGTGGTTTAGGATATAACGGTTCTACTTAAATGACTTTAACATTTTTGATATTAATTTCATTGGTTTTTGGAAAGGTGTTTGGTTGAATTTTACTATATATATATATACCCCTCTCAAAAAATATAGAAAAATGGGTTTTTATTTTTAAGGGTCAAGAAAACCATTTAATTTTCTATATTTTATTATCCTTTAGGGTTGGGTCGTGTATGTGAGACATTTTTAAACTCAAAATTTATAAGATATAAAATATTATTTTGAAAAAATTGAAAATAAGAAAATGAATACATTCAATAAGGATTATATCATTCAATGTTATTTAATTATTTCATTGAATTTACATTGAGATTGGTAAGGGGTTCTCATCACAATGAAGTGAATATTAATATTAAAATTTAATTATTATTGAATTTATTGTCCTTAAGAGTTTTAATCTCAATTTTGAGTTAAAAACATTTCACATAAATAGAAATATATATTAAACTGTATCATTGTATGATCTATAATGATAACCAATAATTGTTATTTGGGGTCATTTTCATTACAATTTTAAATTTTTCTTTCATTTTAAATATTTTGGGAGGTGCATTTATACGATTTATGAGAAATAATCTTGTTCAAATATTTACCTTGAGTGATTAGAAAAAACAATTAACGGCCAAGTATTTAAAAAGGTAACATGATGGATAATAAATAATAATGATGCCTAAATAAATTAAATGAAAATGTGTACTAATTTTCAATGGGATAAAGTAAGATAATTTTGTTAATTATTTGTTTAAAAATATTGAAGTTGAATTGATATTCTCTGTGGAGAATAAATATCTAGTATTTCATTGATAATTTTTTAATTTTCTTTCATTTAAATTTTAATATCAGTAAAAAATGTGGTACTCTTTAGTTTCTGTAAATATTTTATTCTTTAGAAAGATTACTGAATTATGTGTTGGGTTAATTAATATTAGAATAAGTTTTTTTTTGAAAATATTTTTAACAAAATACTCAATTAATACTCAGAAGGGTTTTTTAACACACTATGATGTTCAATTATTTCCATGTATTTGTACCCATATAGTAGTCAATCCAATATCAAATTACATAATTTAATATTTTTATTCTTGTTAATATGGATTGTGATATCCCATACCACTACTAGTGATAAAACCAATAATATTTTTCATTATATCACGATTCATCCCCTTAGACATAATGGGTTTAAAAAATAGTGATATGTTTGTGTTTTTCTATGGGTATATTCCTTCATGAAATAAAGAAACATCTGGAAAAATTAATTATATTTTATATAATAATATTTTCATGCTAATTAATAATTGTTGTGTTTAGTTTTGGATCATGCGATCAAAAAAATAGTATTGATTGTGATATCCCATATCACTATCTGTGTTACCACGATGAATTTCTAAGATCTAGCTATGTCATACCAAGTATGATAATATATATATATATAACTACAGATACATAATATATAATTCAACCTATGATATCAATTGATCAATACATTCTACTATTATCAACATACTAGAACTACTTTACCCTTCAAATAAGATGCATATGATACTGTAAATTGGTTTTATAAATATAAAATATTTATTATTTAAATGAGAATTCAACTCATTAATTTAATATAATTATTATTATAGATAAAAATAATAATAAAGAATAAAAATAAGAGACCATATAATTTTTATAATTATATCATATGTTGTTAGTGATAATAACTTAACTAAAAGCTACTTTATTTGTTCTCTGAAGGAGATATGGTTCATATAGAATCTATAAATAACATTGGAAGGACATTTTTTAATTTGATGAAATATTATAGTGTCCCATTATTATTTAAGTATGAATGAAAACATATGTAAATTCTAAAATAATGTTTCTCACAGCCATGACATAACATGTAATGCCAATGACGACTTAATATCCTTTTAAAAAAATACATCATCAAAGAATGAACCTATAAAATTAGTATTCTTTTTATAATGATTATCCAATTATTTGGGAATTTATATTATACAATGGTAACGTATCTCTTATTTATCACATATTTTCAGACAACACTTCAATAGTAACAATTCTATTAATATAATCTAACATGATTGAATGGCACAAGTTAATGGTAGTTTATTTTCAAAAAAGTATATAAATGACATGGAATATATCATATGGATTTTATATAACCTTTTATGATATATCAAAAAAGTTAAATTGTATGTCTAACTTTTTTTTCAGTTGTGAGGACCCTACCCCATTGGGACTCCACCAATGCCAACAATGATATAGAGTGTGACCCTTAATGTTGAACTTTAATTGTATATGAGTTGTTGACTAGACTCAAGGATATCCCATCACATCTCTATGGAACGAGATATATCATTAAAATCAGTCCCTACCAATCTATATGTAATATTAATGAATAACCCATAAAATGTATAAAAATAATATATATTCGAATTAAAGACTTGTTGAATTATCTAGAAATGAAATTTCTATGAATTATAATACCAAAAAACATATCTATAACTATATATATGTATAATCCAACATATAAACACCAATCCCCCATGCAGATGGCTTATGTTTATTTAAACACCTCCAAATCTATTTCTACTATATTAAAAATAGTATATATTAATTATGATTAGACAAATAGATTTACACATCTGGTTCCTAAATATAATTTTCATGTGTTCTTATATATAAATCATACTAGAATTCATAATAGATGTAAATAGAAATATATAATAACTATTCATTCCAAAGTTAAATCACGAATCTACATCAGTCTCTTGTATCATCTTCAATACAACTTGTATTTAGTAACATTACATTACTCCTACCATATAAAATTACCAATACAAACATATTAGATAATTCCATAATACAATCCTCCCGCTGGGACCTCAAATTCTTTGATATTGGTTGGGAGAGAATCCACCCGCAGGGACTATCCGAATTACATGGGTTCTACCTTCAAGTAATGCCCTATCTTAAACCCACTTCCTTTTGTCAATAAATATTATAGTATAATTTTTGGGTATCTCTCTAACTGTGGGGACCAATATTATTATTGAATATCCACCAATAGGGAATCTATCCACCAAAATTATTCTCCCATATAACATGATTGGTGGGAAACATTACACCCATTGGGACTCTTACTAGTTTTAAATGTCCACCAATATAGACAATCTCTATATCAATGTGATTCATTGTCACTAAATTTTCACTATATTGAGACATAATTACCCATAAAAATATCCACTACAAAAAAAATGGTTTGGTAGTTTTCCACCCATATAGAATATATTTTCTAAAAACATTCAACTATTCGGGAATCTCAATACCTCAACCAAATTAATCACCACCACATAATTATAGTATGTTATAAACCAATACAACACATATACATATAAATTGGTCCCATGGAGTAAACATAAATATTAAACATTCAAACCACACTCCGACCTTGGTATACCACGATCTACATCATATGGAGTAAACTATTTTATCACACATTAATAACACACTCAAACATAGATATACCATTATCTGGATCCTTGGTAGGTAATTGACCTTATCACACATTTATACCACACTCCCACCTGTGTTTACTATAATCTATACCAGACATAATTAATAAATTCCAACATAACATTAATAATATCCTTGATATATACAGGTTCCAAAATATCATTACATTTCATATCATACCATGAAACACCATTCACACTTATTCTCTCTATCTAGAAATTACTTACCCATTTACTATTATCACATAGAATGTAAGAGAATAAAATTTAATTGATTATTATAGTTTTAATATAGAATTCATCCTCCCAAATTAAATTATGTTAGAAATACCCAGATATCTCTATGCTCAATAACCGTGCATCACAGAAGGATTCCATATAGTATATCAAAAATTACATAAAAAATATATGATCAACATTAGTGAAAAATGAAATAAGATACACACATAACTACAAGAAAATTAATTTATACGGTTTATTAAATTTTATAATTCCATTGTTATGCATTTCCTTCCACATGAAGAGAGAGGCTTGATAATATTTTGAGTTAAATGTGATTTAAAATTACAATGCATAATGTTATTTTTAATCCATTGAATTATCTTTTTGGTTAATTGTTATTTATATGATTAATGAATAACCTCATTCCATTCCATATTTAGGGAATAAAAAATTTTCACGCAATATTATTTTATTAATAGCCACTACATGAAAAAGTTACATGAGATTTTTTGTCAATAATAATGAAAAAAAAATTTACCACTCAATTATACCCAACTCTTGATCATGTCTTCTTCTACCACCTCAAAATTTACCACTGTTGATATTTCATTGTGGAAAGATTACCAAAAATGATTACTCTACCATCCCCCTAGTTGTCCATCAAACACAGTATAAACAAATCACGAGCTCTGAAATTAGTTTCACACCCAAATAATTTTTTATTTAAATATTGTATCAATGGAATCTATTAAACTGCAATCTAAAATTATCTACCTTAGTATTCACTGTTGTTATGATCATCCAATCACCAAAAAACCATCCACATTATACAATGAAAAAGAACCACCCCATTAACACATAGATTACAAAAAATAGTCAACACGTCATTAAAATTTATACTTACACAAAACATTTATAGTTTTATAATTTTCCAGTACATAAGGCTATGTGTAATGTAATATTTTATATGAATATAATTTTTCATTCAAGTAAAAATCATATTATTTTAAATATTCATTTCAAAATTATTATCAAAAAATAATATTCCATTACCTTGATTCGACAAGATATCCCCCAATAAAACCATAATCTACATTAGCCAGTTTTCACCTCCATTGTTTCTATATACTATAGTTCTCCGATTGGTAGTGAAATTATCAATTGTAATCAATAAATTATACTCACTTCCACAACACAATAATTGAACAAATATTTTGTGGTACCTCTTTACCAATATAAAAATTTTCTAATGTCTACATCGATGTATCTCTAAAAGGGATCAAATATCCTAAATATAGATATAATATGATAATCACATTAAGATATTAGAATATAAACATCACAACATCCCACTACACTAGAAAAAAAATGATATGAGGATGCTAAAATATATTGATAAAATGAAATCTCATTACCTATACAATATATGACAATAGTATTGTATAAACATATAGAAGAAGAATCATGACACACCTTTAATCAAACACTATGATGCAAAAATAATGATTGGTAGTGTACCTGATGAATTATTCCTCTTCTATGTAAAACAATAAAATCTCATGTTATAATTTTTTGGGTTCTATTTTTAGCCAATAATTTTCTTAAACCATTTCTCCAGATTCTCGTTTCTATAATATTGGAAAATTATAAGTTTTTCAAAGAAATATTCCTTCTTTAAATCACCAATAAGAAATCTTATATTATCATATAACATCCCTAGATATAGATATTTCCTTGAATAAATTTTAATGATAATTTTTAGAGTTTAATACCACACTAGTGGAGGGAATATTTTTAATAAAATAAGTCCCATATTTTTTTTAAATCCTTCCACAACCAAGCTATAATAATACAGTTTCTTTCTATATTCTTATTACTTCATATGGTAGATCTATTTATCTTATAATAAATTCTCCCTAGTAGTAGATGCACCATCTTTTATGTTACATTTTTATAAAATAATTGAATTATTTAATGATTTATGAATCTTTTGTTTTAGAGTTACATATCCTATTTTCCACCTATGGTATTTGGGGTTATCCACCATTAAGGAGATAAAAGTTGTGAATGTTTTAGTTAAAACTTGATTTAGATATTTTCATTCTAGTAGGCATTATAAACTCAATATTTTGACCTAAATTATTCACTAATTAATCTTAACTGCATTTCTATAATTTCTTTGGATTTTGTAACATCTCGCTATTGTAGGATATCTAAATAAATACCTTACAATGGTCTTAAAAACTTTTTATTGTATATTTTCAATGTGAATGATTTGAGGCCTTATTTTTATTCCTAAAAATATATTTATATTAACTTGTAAATTATTTATTGATTCATTATTTTATGCAGATTCTTCTGTGATGTGGGTATCCTTGTACAACATATCTTCTATAAAGATGACATTTTTAATTCTAATGACCATATATTTATCAATTTAAATAATCTAAAATACAATGTTCATAAAGTCTTAATCAATAGTATAACATGTTTTATAATTATATTTTATTATATCAGTTTAAATTTCTATAGGAATAACATTCCCAATTAGTATGGATGGAATCCTATAAATTTTGTGCATCATGATATTCACTTATTTTTCAAAAAATTATATTATAAAACTATAATTAATTTTCATTATATATGTTTTATTATAATGTTTCATTTAATTATTCTCTGCAATTCTAATCTATTATGGTTTCTGAGTTGATGACTTATCAAGGATTATTCATTTCATCTAGAAAAATTTCTAGAATTATTTATAGTTTTACTCAGCACTAATGAAATATATAATTTATTATAGATTTTAATAAGTATAACTTTACTCCATGTATATGTACCAAAGGATTTTTTTTGAAAGCATATAACTTATTCCTAAAAATTAATATCCATACTTGTTTATGACATCATAAATATTGGTCACATAACAAAAAAACCATTTTAATAATATATGGTATTTGTTACCCATAGATCTAAATAGACAAGATCTATATTTATTGGCTTGGGTGAGGAACATTATATTGTAAAAGGAATGTTTTTTTCTTTTAATGATGCACTATTCTAATGTTTTTCTCTCTATGTTTTTATTGTTTATTACTCCTTTATAATCATATATTTTAATCGAAATTTCACTGATAAGGAAAATTATTCAATTGACTTTTATATATGATTGATGATGGTACAAAACTATTATCCTATCTAATATCCTTTTTAGATATAATGTATCACATTTCACACCTTTTCCCACTACCATAGATTGATGTGTAATTTTCAATAAAAAATAAAAAATGATATACAATATTCCATAATATCAATTTAGCGTACTAAAAATAAATTATCTCATAGTGAAATAAATTTTTTATCTGCTTAAAAAATCCATGGGTATTTTGTTAGCATTTAGAAAAATCACACCACCATTTTCTATAATACTGAGAGCCCAAAAATTAATAATATAAACTATACTGAAATATTAAGACACATAATTCACTATGCTTCTTTTCTTCCATGTATAGTGAATAAATTATATTGAGTCAATAACTTATGACGCAAATGGAATATTGAAACCCATTAAAAATATATTTGAATCTAAATGTAACACCCCGACCCTAATTACCTAGAGTCGGTGCATTATTACATAACATTGGCATGATCACGAGAAAGATCAAGTCTCGAAAGACCGATTAGTTTAGTAGCCTTGGAATAACTAGATACATCCATAAATTTTACATTACATCATAAAAAAACATCTTGTCTTCATATCCCCTCATACTATCCCTGCAGGTCATTCATAAATTACATCTTCATAATCCTGGGAAAAAATAAAACATTGAAAGGGGTGAGCTCAGATGCTCAGTAAGGATAACATTATAGCATAAGCTTTCATAAATAAGCATAAACACTTAAGGCAATTTATAACTAAAACAAAATCCTTTTAAACTTGAACTTCAGCATAAAATAGCAAAGTTAAAATGAAATAATGCCATTTACTTACTCACATGGATATTCTACTAGTCGATTGATCACATGAAATATCAATAACCACTTTCATTATGATGGAATGCATAATGCCAGACTATCATAACCACATAGCCAAGGCCTCGTGGCAAGACTACAAATAAGATTTTGCCAAGTCCTTGTGCCAAGACACTAGTTTGTCTCATGAGACCTACCGATGCATCGGGGAGCTATAGAGGGCTCCACCCGTCACATATTAAGTCCAATGCATTCCTCATATGAACAGGTTTAAACATAACATAAACATTCGTATTAAAAATAGCATACGAAATGTCAATACTTCTACCACAAACCATGAATGGTATAAAAATAGAACATCCACAGTCAAATATAACTCATTTGATACAATATGGAAGATTGTATTGTATCACATTAACCTCAATCATGAATAATGAAGGATGTTGACATAGATGAAAATAATCATCAAAACTATTTGAGGGAAATATCCCCCTTTTCTTGAAATCATTTAAAACTCACACTATTTGTCAAGAAGCCATTTAAAAACAGATTTTTGAATCAAACTGTCCCATACAACTTTGAAATTTTTAAAAGGATTTTTGATTTTAAAACTTAAATTTCCATATAAATAAAACCTTAAAACCATTTTTTAAAACATGGACATTAACGAGCAAGATTTAGAAGAATAAGTCTTTAAAACATTTTAAAATGGTATTTTGGTTAGAGATTCTAAGCAAAAGAGATACACTTGAGTACAAATAATTGAGGTAATCAAAACATTGTAATATCATGAGAATTAAGGGATTCATGATATACTATGTCAAAGTACATTATATACACCACATAAAAGTGATTTGGTGTATATCAACAAAGAAGTCCCAATTGAATGTAAATTGAGATGAAATCTCTCATAAAGGCCGTATCCTTAGGGTAAGGATAAATCAACGACATAATTATGTGTGAAAATATAAATACACTAAATATGATTGAATATTCAGTGTAAAACAATCAAAGGATATTCACACATATTCTTGTAGAAACAACACCAACGAATTGGATGTTTAACTCAACAAATGGTGAAAGAGTTAAAATTACTCTTATCAAATTCATATTAATGACTTGAGAATTATCAATAGAGTGATTATGTGTATAAAAAGTATATCCATATGAAGGGGAGTGGAAATTATGACATAATCAAATGAATAGTGATTCCACACATAATCTTGGAGTAATATAATCAATGAAATATGCGTAAAGCCGAATGAGTGGAAATTGAAATCTAAAATTCCCTTATCGATTTGGTAACTTACGAAACAATCAACCATGAAATAAGGATCATACCATGACTATGTAAATACCCATAAATTAAATTATATTTCACAATGAATACAATCATGGGAAGTACGCATACACCACATGTAATAATTAAGTGGTGAACATGGAATTCTCGCGAAATTAAGAGCGAGATAAGAAACTCTTACCACGTTAATCAACTAAGTCGTATGGACAAAAGTTAATAACCACCAAATGATTTACAGAATAACATGAATATAAAGAGAATCATGATAATATATATCAAATGGCAGTACACAATACACCACTTTCAATAATTTAGTGGCGAACAATGGAAATCTCACGGAATTGAAAGTGAGATAAGAAAATCCCTTACTTGTACTTTTTCCTTGGTCGATGGTAGGTTTACCTCCTGTATAATGGCAAAATAATTGTTATTGAATAATACAAGAATCATTTAGTTTAATATGATATCATATATGATCTTTTAACATTGATTTGTTAATAATATCTTAGAATTATCATCATTTCGGGTGTTAACAGGTTCATTTTACTTTATATTCTTTGTTATGTGAGCCATATTCATTACTAATGGGATGTATATTATTCATATCCAGAATGATATCAAGTCCTTAGATACTATTTTTAAATCATCAAATTATAATTATACTTGAATGGATATGATGGACAATGAATCTCATTGCATTCGTGGAGACGGTAGTCCGTACATACGCACGAGCGACAATATCATTCTTTTGATATTAAAATAATATATAATTGGATTTTATATCATATATAAAGAATAATTATCATGTTATATTTATTATTTACATGAGTTACACATCATTATTATACCCATCCAAATAATAATATATTGAATAACAATTACACCACGACGTGGAGACGGTAAGCCGTACGTACGCACGTATGGTGACATGTTATTCAAAGGATGGATAGAATACTGAATATGGTTGTACCATATTTATAATAACATCACAGTATATATATGATACTGGAGTTATTATTTTATAATGGTAATAACAAAGAAAGAGGAAGTGGAAGAAGAAAGGAACTTAAAAAGGGGTGGTGAAAACATTACCTCTTCTTCGGGTTCTTCCTTTTGATTTGATCAAAAGGGCTCCTTAGGTTGGCTTTCTGATCAAAATAAGGCCTCTAGGTTGTAGTGAGGGAAGTTGGGAGAGTATTTGGGCAGAGTTTGGACGAACCAAAAGGCTTTGAAGGTGTGAAGAAATGAGAAGGAGGAGTGCCCTTTTATAAGAGGGGTGAGGGGCACCCTTGGAAAAGCTAGAAATATTAATTTATAATAAATTCATATTCGGTTTCTAATGGCTCCAATGTAGATTATTTAAATTTTAAGGTGGTGATGGGTCGAATAAAACTCAAAAAATAGAATTTATACAGGTTTGGGTACTTATATTAACCTTATCTTTAAGTATTAACTCTAAGTTAATTAGTTTCACTTTTACAATGTCTCTTTGTATTTTTATATTATATGGTTAATAAACTTACCATATACATACAAGCGACCCCCAAGTGGTCCATTAATGATACAACTATCATGATATAAGTCTGTTGTCCGAACCTTAGATTTGTAGGAATTTAATATCAATTAATAATATAATATTTGTTTTAAAAACTCTTTTATGTCAATTTTGACACTATTCAATAGTTGATTTTTGTGAAACTCATAACAGATTGATTACTTCGAAAAAAGTCAATTAAATCAATACTAATATATCATATTATCCTAGAAAATTATTTTAATTCATTAAAAGTTTCATATTATATTTATTTGGGTATTTATAATATCAATTATATTGATTTTTCACTATTATAGTAATTACTGCATCATCATTGTGTCATAAATAAATTTAATTATTTAATGTCTAAAAATTATAAATAAAATATAATTATGTAGGAAATCTTTTTATATTTATAAGTAATGTTTATAATCTAAAATTCAACATATATAACCCTATGTAACAATTGTTTTGTTAAAAGATATATGCTTTTGTCATTTTTGTATTTATTTTAACTTAATTAAAATAAAGTGTCCCTATCACCTACAAGTGGCACCATGGGGTCCACAAATTGACCCAAAGATGCCTATGGGCGAACATGTATCAACCAATAGGGTTAAGTCACGTTTTAGGGTAATTTAGTATTATTATAATATTATTTTTTAACCCTTAATTACCAGATTTACCCTTAACCATGGTAAATAAAATATTTACCGCAGTAATTATTCAAAATGTCTAAAAATAAAAGTTACCTATTTACACAATTTGAACATCCTGGTTCCAAATATGGAATCCATTTTCCTAAATACAAAACACAGAAGTGGCAGAAATTAATTTAAAATTAATTTCCGCTGTCAAAACAAAAAGCGTGTTTTTAAGAGATAATAACTATCAAAAGATTGACACTTATTTATGTTCGGTTTATTTGTAAAATTATGTCCAATGACCAAAATTATATTAAATGGTAAAAATATATTCTAAATATACTTTAAAACTACTAAAATTCATAATTTATCACTATTAATTATTTTGATTAAAAAAGTTGTTTTTAATTAAAATTTAGTAATTTTCACTATTCATCAAAATATGAAAGTTATCCGAAAAGTACCAAAGTTTCACCTTAGGCGAAATTAGATATTCCGAATCCAAAAATGAAGTCCATTTTGAAATATAAAATATATATAATTTTAAAAAGTAGGTATTACTATTCATAACAGCTAGTTTGATTGGTTGTTAGAACTCGGTGTTGCGTACAACACACGCTATCAGATTATTCAAAGAGAAGCATACCATAGAAGCTTGGGGTGTTACACTAAAACTCAATAATAATTGGAAAATATATGATTATTGGGTGACAACAATCGCAATCTCTACATTGATAGCTTGTTGGCTGATTTATTCAAAGTTACCAATTTCTATAATGGATAAATCCCTTTAGAGACATGGTTTCAAATTTATGATAAACCAATGAATATTAAATTCCAATTAAATGATAATTATATAACCCTACCATTCATGTCTTCAAAAATATTCCTCATACATACCAATAAATTCACCATAATTATGCTTTAGATCATGGAATACCTTTTTCATTTTTATATGATGAATATAGAGAATGTGAATATTCTCAAATAAGCTCCTAATCCCAACCCCTCTATGGATTATATTTTTCCATATTCCCTCATATTGATGATAAGATTCCATAGACGATCTGTTTCTCTTTAAAAATGTAAAACAATTAAGAGAACAATTCAAAGATATAAGAACTAGATAATGTAAAATATGTTTTATATGGTAGTAATCCATTTATCAGGAATTAGATGATCAGTGGACCCACTAAATGGTTTTTGAAGTTTCCTCATTATGTTGTAAAAAAATAATTTCCCCTCCTATTATCATTGGTATGTTTAACATGATTTATGACTTAAGAATTTTTTTTAATCGTATGAATAATAATTTTCATTTTATTTGAACAAATTTTAGTTTCTCAAAAGGAAAATCATTTCATTTTACATAACATTATGTGTCAGCATAATTACTTCTTGTTATATCCATTGAATTAAACCCACACTCATATTATTAGAAAAACAAATCCTTTTGGGAAATCATATAATCATAAAAAATCATTCTTAGGATATCTAAATAATGACATGTTATTTTCAATACTTGGAACCTTAGTTTTAAACTAGGTCAACAATTATCATTATATAACTAAATAATTAATAATGATCTATAAATAAAATACAATTTAAACAAATAAAATCCCATATAAGTGTTAAATCAGGTGTTTATGAAGGTTCTGTTCACCATTAATCAAAATGATAAATGACATATACTCAATTTTTTTTTCAAGATTATTACCCTTATATAAATCTATGCCACCACCATATCCAGTTTTAGTATCTTAAATGGAAATCATTTTTTAGGAAAACCAAACCCATTTATTTAATTAAATAATGTATGTTATTATATAACTAGGCTTATCCTAATGGTATTCAAAAAATGTTTATCATGTAAGATTCTAAATAAACAACCATTCATTTATACAAAGTAAATAGACCCAAAACATTCATACAAAAATTCTATATCTTATTATAAAATATTTAATACATATCAATACCATACACAATAGAAATCTAGTGTTTTAGTGTGTTTCGAATCATTAAAACATAACCAACTAGAAAATAAAATATTTTCATCACTTACCAATAAGCTATTCTAAAAAATATCCCTTATTCGATATATAACACCAAAAACCATTCATTATAACGCATGAAAATGAAACAAAATAAAGGGTGATCTTAGATTCCTAATAAAAGTAAACATAATATATATCAATCATTTATCATAGTTGATAATATGATATTTATAAGGGTATAAAAACATCTTCAAATAATATAAAAACCATACCAAATAATTCAAAGATCGTTACTCATGAATCATAGAATAATAGGTTTTCCAAAAATAATAGATAAGAAAAAAGAGTGATGAATCCAAAAAATAATTAATCATAACCCCGGAGAAAATAACATAATAATATGGAATAATTTTTCAGTCTTCACATAAGTGTATAAAATAACTACCTGATAGTGTGGAAATCAATTAAAGCGGTGTATTACAGAAAAAACATTCCTTTTAAATTTTTATTGAAAAGTCTGAAGTACCTCATTTGGAAGATGATAAGGAGACTTTATTAGATTTTTTTATAAAATAATAAATATGTGAACTAAAACATTTAAAAGTATTTTTGATAATATTAAAAATATTATTTAAACTATTTTTAATAAAGTATGTAAATGAAGGAAAATATAACCGACCAAAGAGCTAATTACTTCAGTTTTCCATGAAATCATTTTTTTGGAGTATTTTTTAATTAATGAGTTTAGAATTAAAGGAAAAAAATATTGATATAACATTAATAAATTATAAGATTTTTTTGATAGATTGATTTTATTATTTCATGATCACAATAGGTATGTGTAATACATCAGGGTAATCTTGTGATTTCGACATAAAATTCTTATCAAAAGTCCTCTATTCTTCTTAAGCACTCTAACCTCCTGTATAATAAGTTATTATTTATTAATAATATATTTCATAAAGATATAAATAACTAAAAAAACACAAAATGTTAACTTACAAAATCTTATCATAGGTTCATTACCTATCATTCATTATCATCTACATTTCAGGTGTTAATTGATTCATTTTTAATGTATATTTTTTTCATAGATGTTATGATAGTTGAAAATTGATAATATTTTTTTCATATCAATAAATATAATAATGATACAAATATAATATATATATAATATGTCAATATTTTTAACCATTAATTTAAAATAGGTTATAAAAAATGTATTAAATAGCTTTAAGGAGACAACAGTTCATACGTATACTTGAGTGAAATCTAGGGATATTACAAAATAAAGGTAACTATTAATTATCAATTCCATATTAAATATAATAACATAAATATATATTAAAATAAATTAAATTATCATAATTACCATCCATGAATGACGGTGGTGGAAAACTAGTAGTATCACTACATTGAGGTGTTTGTCCACATGTATTAATGAATAATACATTAATATCTAATTTGACTGAGCAGTTACTGTGAATGGTTATTCCATAATAATAATAGTATATAATTATATTTAAGATACTTATGTCATCATTTTTTAATGATACAACATTATTTTATGATTTATAACGACAAATAATTTTGAAATTGTTTTATTAATATCTACACCACTTCATTGATAGACATCCTTTGGATTAAACATTAATACATGAAGTAATTTTCATAAGAGAATAAGATATGAACAGTGATTATGATAGAAATCATTTGGATTAAACATTAATACTTAACATTCTTACCATCATATTTTTTTGATATATTCTTACACATCATTTTTAATTTGGACCTCTTCTTATCATTATTCTCAATGTACTTGAGATAATCAGCAAACTCCATTTCCACCCTCTCATAAGATTTGAAAAGTTTCTCATATCATTTTATCTATTAGGAAGCCAATATCATTAAATATCTTGGCATCAATCCTACGTAAAAATGTTTGATTTTTCTATAAATATCCCAAATTATATATAGAGCATACATTTCCAGTAGGGTGAAGTTTTCTTCATAAACAGGTAGTGAATCTTCCTCCTTTTTCCTCAATTCATGGAATTTCATCTTTAATCTATGTCAGACCAACTTTGGAAAATATTTTTCATGGAAAAGGCATTTATATTCATCCCACCCTAAGGAACCCATCTCATTTCTATTGATGATATTTCGAACCATTGAATAACACTAAATGGTTTCACCATTAAACAATAAATGGAATGTCTAACATTTTTATTATCTGAACATCACATAGCATAGAATATCATTTCAAGGGATTTAATCCATCCTTCAGCCGCTACTAGGTCAGAAGATCCACTGAAAGAAGGACGATGTTGCCTCATAAAATGATCCAATATCATCATGTTCCATTTTGGTACCTCTTTTTGTTCTCTTACATGGATTCCAACACCATTTATTTCATGAATCAGTAGATCCATTACCATCACAAACTTCTCAATTCCTATTCTAACCATTTTTGGTTGCATATTTAGAATGATAGACACTTCTCGATTCCTTCCAACATCATCTTCCCTCTTAATTATATAGATATATATAATGAAGTGACATTTCTTAGATGATGTTACATGGTAATCTTTAAATACAATACCATTTCCACAAAATCATATGGTAAACAACATATATAGAATTCTATCATTATCAAACTAACTCCTAATTTTATCTAAACTGTTCTTTGTTACCAACTATAAAGTCTAATCCTTAAACAATAGATAATCTAGTTATTTCAACTATATTTCACTTCATTAAATTCCCAATGACGTTTTTGGTTCAGAGTTTTATAAAATTAGAACATAAATCATACATATCAACCCACATGTATATGAAGTGGGTACTATAAAAAAATATCCATTTCTTTCGAAACATAAAATTTAAAACACCAAACAAGAACATGATTTTGTTGAAAAATCTTCATAACATTTCACTTGACCTGATCCTTTCTCATACACAAAATTATAACATGTGAAAATTATTTAAAAAAAGGAATGAGCACAAATATCATAGTAAGGGATATAAAAATAAGTGAAGAAAACATTAGTTCATGAATTCATGTAAATGAATGAAATCAATTTCAAAAAGACATTCTTGACACCCATATACTATTAGATTGTGAAATTTGATATTTCTAAAGAGATTTACACAAGACATAAAGAATATAAATAGAAACATAATGGTATATTGGGAATTAGTTACATTATCTTGTAACCCTCTTACCTAACATAAAATTTCTTTCCTTCATAGAAACCATACAATGTAACCCTCATGACTACCATATTATGTAACCATCACAGTTAAATTTGGAGTAACCATATAGTTGACCTCAAACTTACACAAACCCAATTAATTGGATGGAGATATAGGTCCCAACCTTCATTATAAAAAAATTCATCATAACTAGTGCCTAATCATAAAACATGAAGAATTTCATAAGAACATTTCTTTTGAATATTGTAAATCAGAATTTTAAAAGAGGTTTTTAATAGAAAATCCCCTTAAAAATATCATATAATTGAAGTGAGACCAATTATAGAGGAAAGAATATGTATTTACACTATAAATACATATGATTAAAAATAATATAAAAAAATTAATCATACAAACGATTGTAATACCCCGTAAACAATGATGTACAAGGTTAACCTAAATAATGGAATTTGTGTTTAGAATTCCCTTACCTCAGGTGTATCTGACTTCAAACGTGTTAAAACATCCTGTATAATTTTTAAAAGAGTGTTATAAATTTCATATAGAAATATATTAATTATTATAAAAACTTATTTCCTAACATTATATCACCCTTTAATTATCCATATTTTGTTCCTTCCATTGTTTCAAGTGTATTCTTTAAATGATTTCCATGCCTAGTTTAGTTATTGACTTCCTTGTTGTATGATAAATTAATTATAGAAGTGGAATGAAAGGCTATTAATATGGTTCCAGAATATTAAATGATTACATAAATAATTTTCGTCATTTTTAATGAATATGTGTCATTAGAAAAATCTTTAGTGATATTTGTTTAGATCATTTTCACGATTCTTTAATAATCAAAACAAGTTTCATTATAAAACATAACATAATGTATATATGTTAACTATAGAACATAAATTAGGATATATAATACACATTAAAATATGCTTCAACCATTAAAATGGATTTATAACTAGTCTTTAATGATGAAAAGGATATTTAAAACACGTCATCCACAATTTTGTTAAGTCATCACATCACAGACATTGTTTTTTTATTAGAATAATAGTAAGAGAAGAGTATGAATAAAGATGAACTTTTCCCCATAATCATGATAACTTTCTAAATATATAATATTATGGATCCTTCATACCTCTTGGATATGATAAGTGTAATGGATTATTTTAATAGAAAATTAATTGAAAATAAATCAAATTAAAATGAAAGAGGATTCTTACCTCCTGATCTATTCTCCTTAATATCGTCCTTAAGGCCACTGGTTTTGGCCTTTTGGTGAGACCATAAGTTATTGGACATTGGTAAGAGACTTGGGAAGGGGATTGGGAATAACATACACAATGCATGATACGTGTGAGATGAATATGGTGTGAGGAATGTATTTGTTGTGGAGGAGAGGATGGGATTTACATTATTTTAATCATTAGTTTAATTATTTTACTCCAGAATATGAATAGTATTTTTTCAGTGACCCAAAATAGTAAAAATTTAATTTCAGTCTAAATCGATGTCCATTTACATCATCCACAACTCATGCATGATTTATAAATTCAATTACATATCATTTTACGTAATTATCAAATTTCACTATTAACAAAAATTTAAGTATTTCCAAAAAAATCCAAAAAACACACCACAAATATTATTCGAATGTTATAATTCAAAAATGAAATACCTATTTTGAAAATAATTTTCTAAATATGAATACCATAAATTTTAAATAATATCATATTTTATTCCAGATATAACAATTTTAAAACAATAATTGACGTTATATCAACTTGAAAAATTAATCAATATCTCCTTGTTTTATTACCTTAAGAAAATAGAATGTTATTAATATTTAATATTAATAATGGTCATATTACAATTCATAATGGAATTTTACTTGGTGCACGCCTATCATGGGGCATGTATAAAATCAATTATATTTTTCCTAGTGCAGTATAGTGGTTGACCAAGGTCATCTCTCTTGAGGAGCCTTATCAATGTAGTTCACTTAAATTATCTAATTCACCTATGTTATCTCTTTTTGTGGGTTTTTAAATAATTTTAAACAATTACATACAAAGAAATAATTATAAATTAATACATAGATGAAATTATAAACATAATGAAGTTAGGAAGAAAGGACTTGGTTTTGGGGTTCAATTAGGGATTCGATTATTATTCCCCTTTATATGATTGTTTATATATTGATAAAATAAACATGAAATATAATTTTTGAATCACAATTATTTTCCAGAATATAAATAGCATGAGTTGCGTAACAATGTGGACCATCACCCAATCAGGACATTCTTCTTTCCCAAGAATACTACTCTAGTCTATCACAAATTTAGATTGAATTTTAAGGGAAATTCAAGAACACCTTGACCTTCCCTAGGGCCAAGACTCGGGGTTATCCTCTTATAATAAAAACATGATTGTTAAAATAATAATAATGTTATTATTAACAAAATATTTTTTTAAAAAAGGATGGGGAGAACATAAAATAGCTTTAAAATAAAAATGCGATAATTATAGTAATTATAATTCAAATTATATTAATAATAATATTATTATTAATATTATTATTAATACTAATAATAATTATAATAATAATTATTATTAAAATTAGAGTATAGAAGAAAAAAGAATTGTGTGACGGTTGGTGAAACACAAATGCATGGATTAATAAAAAATAAAAATAAAATTATAATTGAAAAAAAAACTAAAATAAAACTAAAATGAAAATAAAATAAAAAGAACAAATGAGGGGGGAAGAGGGGAGGAACATCGGCATGTGCCCTCATTGGTTTCCTCCTTGGATGTGAGTGTCGAGATGATCATCTGAGAAGGAGGCGAGGGTATCCTATTATAGGAAGAATTCACACCTCCAAACGATAGTGCATTGTTAGTACATTTAATTGTCGATTAATGCATGGAATACAACTTCAAAGTTGTTCATAAATATGTTTCCCGTTCAACCTCCAAATTTCAGCTCATTTGGACCCCGAATGAATGGGTTTTGAAATTTTCATTGGCGGTTTATTTTTATGGACACAGGTTCTAGGAAGCTTCTTTAAAAAATATAAACTTTAATGGTATCATTGATGACTTAAATACTCCCCCAAATTTTATGTAGAGTTGACCATCTATTTCATCGTGCTATCCCAGGTGGAAGCACCTCAATTTTATGTGTGAATCCCGAGTTGTGGTTCCATAATGGTGGTGCAGTCCACGATGTACTCTTGGAAATGTTTCAAAATTCAAGGAATTTTTCAGGCTACTAGATGTTCGAATCAGCTCAAGGTCCTGCAGAGAAACTTATATAAAATAAATTCAAGATTATAAAAAAAATCAATTACTAAATTTTTAATTATATGTTTTTAAGAGATGATAATAATGCCCTTGTTATAAAAATTTGTCCAAAATCCAGAATTATGCACTTTTCACAATTTTTTTCAATTTCATTCTAAAATTCAAATTACACAAAATTTTTATAAAAAAATTAAATTCCTGGGATTTACCATTGAAAAAAATAAAAAATACTCATTATTTTATTAAAAATATGCAAATAAATTTTATCTATCATTACTATTAACAAAAAAAAACTAGTTTCAATTAGAACCCAAAAAACATAATGATCACATTGGTAGATGCTCATATTTCAAAATTATAGTCATAGAATTGACAAAATTATGTTTAATGTCTAGTTTACAACTATATCCTTAAATACAATTTCATTATGTAGAGAATACACATTTCATCAATTTAAATTTATTTTTAAAACCTGGGTGTATAACACATATGATATTAGAAATTTTAACTAAATGAAATTAATACCATAAAAACATTTAATATTAATATCATTGTTTCTAAAACGGGAAAATCATTATCATGTTTAAATTATTAATAGTTGTTAAATCCAAATTACTATACCTACCATCCAAAAAATTCTTGATAAATAGTTATGATGAAAAAAATTCACAATTAGAAAAATGAAGTTATTAATGTAGTAAAAAATGATAAACTATAAACATAAATAATTAAATTTCCAAAGAAAACATAATATACTACATTAATATTTACCACTAATTAAATGGACGGTCAATGTCAATAATCTTTAATACAAAAATATATTTTAAATTTAATAAATATCTATATACATAACATTCATAATGAATATGAAACTCTTTTGGTATATGTGTTAGGATCATATGAAATAAAATAGTTACTCAAGAGAGTGTATAGTGTAAATTTATTTATAATCACCTTTCAAAATTGAGATGAAATGTAAAATCAATTAGAAATATGAATTTAACACATTGATTCACGATATTACATAAAATGGAATTAAATTCCAATAAAATCATATACAATAATTCAATATAATTATTATAATATCTCCCATATATTAAAATATGAAAAGGAAATCATTAATTTCATTTGGCCAATATTAAAACATATATTTTAATTATAATGAAATTCTTTAAATACATGAGATAATGTTTACTATGTACTTTAAAACTTTAATATTGATAATTAATATATTGAAAATATAAACACCTTATAGACATTAAATTTAAATTTTGGAATCAAATAAATAAATAAAAATGTCCTTTTTTAATGTTAAATGATTAAATTATTTAAATTATATCACAATTAAATGTGTATTTTTAAATCATTTTTGAAAATAAAAGAAATAGAAAAACGTTTTTATTATTTTTTAGTTAAAAAATATATTTTCTATATTAGAAGTTTTATGATTTTTTTTATTATTTTATTTAAATAATGGGACAAGACATGGATACTTTTTATTGAAAAATCATGTTACAAAGCCTGTGATTGGGGAAACCACAAATCCATAAAGAATTTCAATATTTATTGTGATATATGTTGGGAATTTCGATCATATGGGAGTATATGGAACAAAAAATATGGAATTTCATTGTGGAATTTTGAAGATAGAATCACCGGTGTTAGGATACATCGGCGATGGTTCGGGATCTCTAACCACTATTTAACTTCAATGAATGATTATGTGAGAAAAATCAGTTATTAAAGAGAGTTTTAAACCTAATTTTTTATATGGGATTCATATTAATGAATTGAATGTATTACAATGATAAAATATTTGTTGTCTTGTTCTTAGAAAAATGAATCCTCCCAACTCAAACATTTACTAGACACAAACTCCACTACTCATACTCATTAGACCAAAATTCTTATACACTTAATGTTCCACAGAATAAAATTAAAATCAAAACCTCAATCCAACATGTACATTTGAAACCATAATAATCTTGGAATACAACTGGGAAACTGCAATGGCCACCATGATGTTGAACAGGTTAGGAAAATCACTTGTTTGAAGTGAATTATTATATGACCCAAACAACATCATAGTGATGTTCATCCATGTAATAAATAGAGGTACAAATATTTTAATAGGTAGTGATATTCCCAATGAATAAAAATGTTAATGTATTGTTTTAGGAAAAAAGACTATTTAATTTCCACAAAATTGTATATAATGAACCTGTGGTTGGTTTTAGCTTTCATTAGAACATGTAATTCCCTTGTCTAAGGTAAGGTATCATCTATGTAGGTGAATATGAATTAATGAATGACGAAAAAAATCATGAAAATACATTTAGAGATAATTCTATGATAGTGTGAAGTGTGTCTAAATATTTTATTTTGATCTACCTCACCACAACTTGATAATAAAAATATATTTGTACGGGATATATATGTGATAATGTTACATGGATTAATAATTTTATATCTACATGATATAAGTAATATTGTATTTGTGAAAGTTTAATAATCATTATTCCTTGATAAGTGTAGGTACATGGTATATATTTGGAAGGAATTTATCTAAATATATTGGATACCATGCACAAAATAAAGGGATTCAATAATATTGGGAACCAAACATCAATGGAGATATATTGTACAGGATTCTACCCATACAACATTGATTAGAAATTTTATTCTCCTACATTCTTATGTGTAGCATGAAAATGTTTTTTATTGGGGATTACCAAATAATGGAGGATTTAATTTATCTATAAATTTTATATTTATATAATTTCATGTTTAATTATCATTAAAATACTTCAATTTCTATCTCTACTTATTTCCCTTTTCATGATTAAATGTGAGAGTTGGGTGATGGAGTATATTTAATTTCTTATTTTTTATATTTATCATTTCATTTGAGTGTTTTAATAACTTTTATTTTTGGATCCACAATGAGGATTTCAACCATGATCAATGGGTTAGTTGTTTATTTATGATTAAAAAATGTTTTGGGTTAGCTAACTCATAGTTATTTTATATACCATGTCTATCGAGAAAAGGTTATTAAAGAGTGTGGATGTTGTCTTCTATAACTACTACATTCACCAAAACATTCATATTCTTTCATGAATATCATGGTATCTATTTTTATTTCATCGGAATTTCATTATATTATGAATGATAATTCAAGGTAAAAACTCATCCAATATCAAATTATACTTTTTCAATATATTTCATTTTAAACCATCATCAATGTAATTAAATATTTCTTTTTTTTTGAATAATGTTATTATATAACATGTATCACGGGTTTCAAAATAGAATCACTATTAATATAGTATTTTTTATTTTTATGATGTGTGGATTAATTTCATTATAATTATTTTATTGATTGATCATATTCAGATGTATCAATAAATTATATCCTTAGAATGTTTTCCCCATCATTTCCATGAAAGGAAAAGATGAAACATTTATTTAATATAAATTAAATTTCCCCCAATTTTTTATTTTTTCATCTATCCATGGATCTTATTTATTTTTACTTTATTAATTATATACACTTGGGTGTTTTTGTTTGTGCAAATTGGAAAAACAAATGAAGGCTCACACCTGACATGAAATCCATCCATTATTACTTTCAAAATAAATTGGTATAATCAAATGAGAAATCTAAAGAATCAAAGGATGGAAGGAACATATTAAATAATGGAAACCACAACTGCACTTGATAATAGATGAGAAATAACATTAGATATTGGTGGATGGGTTTAAAGGGGGTTTCTACTATTGGAGATCATGGAGAATAATGATGATATTCAAAAGAACAACTGATGTAAGATTTCTATAATGAAGAAAATCTCAAAGAGGACTCTGAGATTAATGTTTAGATGGTGTTTGAATCAAAGGAGTATTACATTGATGATTACAAATATTATTTTTCCAGAGAATGAAACTACATATATACTTATTTGGGATGAAATATAAATATTAATAGAGGGGATGTTCCATGAACATGATAGTCAAGAGGAACCTCTAACACTAGAAAAAGTGTATCCAAAATATTATAGAGAATATGAGTAATAAGGTACCATATTTAGATATGTTTTAAATTTTTTATATACTAACCACTTTTTGGGTATTGGTCACCTCCTCTAAGTGAAAGATATGATTAAATGGTGGATGAAATTGAAAATTTCACTGCATAATTATACATGAATCCAGAAGACAATAAATAAAAAAGTAATTTTATATAGGTTTGAAAACCCATAAAATTTGAATCCAATCCTTAGAGATGACCATTATGTTGTTTTACTATCAAATTGAGAAAAAGGGTGGACACTAAAAAAAAGAAGAGTTTTTCAGGATGCAAACAATTACAATATTATATTAACTTTATGTAGTTAACTAATTATGAAACTATTATTACATGATCTTAATAAGTATGGTTGATCTAAAAACTAACACCGAAGATAAGAATTTTGGAAGACAAATGATTTTTCATCTTTCTTAGAATTATGTTTTGGAATTTAGTTTATGAATTTTGTTTTGGAGTAAAATTTACTATAATCATTCAATCCCCATATATTTTATATTTTATATTGAATATTGTTTTAAACATTTCATGGGATGTTTTTTATTTTAAGACCATCATAGTAGAAGAATATGAATTAGTAAAACTAAGAAAAAACACAATATGTATTCAAGCTCTATTTAAAAGAGACTTCATTTTTAAAATAATGTATCATTAATATATATATATATTGAAATATATTTTTTAACATAGAAGAAATTAAACACAAAAAATTCATAGTGTGTGGAATCACTGGAGGTGGTTGGGGTATTTTTGCCCCTTTATGGCTTCAGAAAGAGGTGAAGGAGGTAATATATTATTTAGAAGGGAGTTGGGAATATTGTTTTTATGGGGTGATGAATTATAAACTTTTGTGATGAAATGATAATAATGGTTGTAGAGAAGTACAAGTAAAATGAAGCTATACAGGAACCATTGACACCAAATGTAGAGCATACAAAAGGTTAAGAATAACAAGAGGAAGATTCATACAAGATTTGGATATTTTCATCAATTTCTTATAGGGTAATTTTTTTTCTAGATTTTTGTTACCTCTTTTATGTGAAGATGATGATTAAGTGGTGAAAAAATTGAAAGAGTTCATTAATGAATTATAGATGAATCTATAATAAGAGATGAAAAATAGATCCAATTGAAGGGTGATATCCCCTTGGTCATCTAATCAAATTTTTGGTGTATTAAAATACATGTTGACCTCGTAAATTTCTAAAGAACTATATAATGATGAAAAATGGAGAATACTTTTTTGTTATGTACACAAAAAAAATTATCATCACAATATAGTTATCTCTTTATGACACTCATATTACATGATCTTAATAGGTAAGGTAATGAAAAATGACTATAAAGAAGGGTTTCATTGTGAGAGGTATCCTATGTTTTTTTATTTCTAAGAATTAATATTATAAATATGGTTTTCTAAATTATATTAGGTTTTAACTTCAATCCAATAATATTTTTTAGAATTAATGAATATGGTTCTAAAAATTTTATTTAATTTTTTGGTTGTAGGACCGTCAAAGAGGAATACTAATAATAAAGGGAACCTAGATGCAATTATAATGATAATTATATATATATTACAAGGGGAGTTTAATTATAGGACCATTCATCCCAAAAACATGATTATTTTTGGGAAATATATTTTGGATTTTATAAGATATTGTGGGATAAAAATATAATCGTTTTCTACAATTATGTTATAAGAGGAAAAGTGATTTATTATGAATACTATGATTCCATGTATGATGTTTCAATGATAATGATATTTCTGAGGTAATATGAAATTAAATTAGAAGGGTTATTTATAGGTATTAATTTAATTAATCAAGATTTGGAGAGGCTAGTTGATTCATGTAGATGAACCCTCCCTAAAATTTATCTTGCTACGAATTTCTAAAATTTATGTGTAATATTGTTTTATATTTTTAAATTCTAGGAGTGATTTTATGGTAAATATATATATTTTTATTGAGAATAGAACTTATAGTAAAATAAATTCCATCATTAAATGTAAATTTATTTTGATATTTTGATAGTTAATTTCAACCAGAAAATTATTTTCTATAATCAAATCGATTATTGTTCTAAGGAACATATAATATAATTTATATGTCCTTATCCATGATTCGTAACATTAAATTATTCCTTCCTTTAATCAATTACAATACTTGAATGATTTTATCGGAAAAAACCATATTACATGACAATTTTATCCATTTCTGTCATTAATATATTATTTTCATGGTATTCAATGTTTTAAGTGTAGGGGAGAGCTGTTTTAGGATATAAGGGTTCCACTTTAATGAGGTTAACATTTTGGATATTAATTTCATAGTTTTTTGGAAAGGTGATTCTTTGAATTTTACTATATATATATATTTAACCCTCCTGAAAAATATAGAAAAAACGGTTTGTATTTTTAAGGGTCAAGCTAACCATTTACTTTCCCATGTTTTATTATCCTTCAGGGTTGGGTCATGTTTGTGAGACATTTTTAAAGTCAAAATTTATAAAATATACAATATTATTTTGAAGAAAAGTAAAAATAAGAAAATGAATACTTTTAAGAGGGGTTACATCATTCAATTTTATTTAATTATTTCATTGAATTTACCTTGATATTGGGAAGGGGGTCTCATCACAATGAAGTAAATATTAATACTAAAATTTAATTATCATAGAATTTATTTTCCTTAATAGATTTAAACTAAATTTTTAGTTAAAAAAATATCACATAAATAGAAATAAAAATTAAACTGTATCATTGTTTGATCTATAATGATAACCAATCATTGTTATTTGGGGTCATTGTCATTAAAATTTTGAAATTATTTGTCATTTTAAATCTTTTGGGAGGTGCATATATACGATTTACGAGAAAAAATACTGTTCAAATATTTACCTTGAGGGATTACAGAAAAAATTCACGGTCATGTATTTAAAAAGTTAAAATGATGGATAATAAATAATAATGATTCCTAAATAAATTAAATGAATATTCTCACTGATTTTCAACGGGATAAAGTAAGATACTATTGTTGATTATTTGATAAAAAATATTGAAGTTGAATTGATATTCTTTGTGGAACATAAATATCTAGTATTTCATTGATAATTTTTTAATTTTGTTTCATTTAAATTTTAATATAAGTACAAATGTGGTACTCTTTAACTTATGTTAATATATTACTCTTTAGGAACATTTCCGATTTATGTGCTGGTTTAATTAATATTAGAATATGTTTTTATAAAAAATATTTTTTACAAAATACTCAATTAATACTCAAAAGGGTTTTTAAAACATTATGATTTTCCATTATATATGTGTATTTCTACCCATATAGTAGTCAATCCAATATCAAATTAAATTATTTAATATTTTTATTCCTATTAATATGGATTGAGATATACAATACCACTACTAGTGATAATATCAATAATATTTATCATTATATAATGATTCATCCCTGTAGACATGATTGGTTTCAAAAATAGTGATATGTTTGTGTTTCTCTGTGGGTATATTTCTTCATGAAATAACGAAAAATCTGGATAAATTAACTATATTTTATATAATAATATTTTCATGCTAATTAATAATTCTGTTGTTTAGTTTTGGATCATGCGATCAAAAAGTCGTATTGGCTGTGATTTTCCATATCATTGTGTGTGCTTCCACAATGAATGTCTATGATCTAGCTATGTCATACCATGTAGGATAATATAGATATATAACTACAGATACAATATATATAATTCAACCTGTGATATCAATTGATCGACACATTCTACTATTTTCAACATACTAGAACTACTTTACTCTTCTATAAAGATGTATATGATACTGCTAATTGGTTTTTGAAATATAAAATTTTTATTATTTCAATTAAAATTCAAAACTCAGTAATTTAATATAATTATTATGATAGGGAAAAATAAAAAAACATAAAAATAAGAGACCATATAATTTTTATAAATATATCATATGTCGTTAGTGATAATATCTTAACTAAAACCTACTTGATTTGGTCTTTGAAGGAGGTATGGTTCATATAGAATCTATAAATAACATTGGAATGATTTTTTTTAATTTGATGAAATATTATAGTTTACCATTATTAGTAAAGGATGAATGAAAACATATGTAAATTCTAATAGAATGTTTCTCATAGACATGAAATCACGAGTAATGCCAATGAAGACTTAATATCCTCTTAAATAAATACTTCATCATAGAATGAACCTATAAAATTAGTATTCTTTTTATAATTATTATCCAATTATTTGGTAATTTATATTATACAATGGTAACATATCTCTTATTTATCATGAGTTATCATATAACACTTCATTAGTCACAATTCTATTAATATAATGCAACAAGATGCAAAGGCACAAGTTAATGGTAGTTTCATTTAAAAAATATATATAAATGACATGAAATATATCATACTGATTTTATATAACCCTTTATGATATATCAAAAAAAGGTAAATTGTATGTCTAACTTTTTTGTCAGTTGTGAGGTCCCTAACCCATTGGGACACCACCAAAGCCAACAATGATATATAGTGTGACCCTTAATGTTGACCTTCAATAGAATATGATCTGGTGACTAGAAAGAAGGATATCCCATCACATCAATATTGAATGAGATACAACATTAAAAAAATTGCTACCAATCTATATGTAATATTCATGAATAAACCATAAAAGTATATAAAAAATATATATTCAAATGAAAGACTTGTTGCATTAACTAGAAAATAAATTTCTATTAATTATAATACCAAAATACAAATATATACCTCTATATAGGTATAATACAACATATAGACACCAATCCACCATGCAGATGGATTATATTTATTTAAACACCTCCAAATCATTTTTTACTATATTAAAAATAGTGTATATAAATCATGATTTGATAAATAGATATACACATCTGGTTCCTAAATATAATTTTCATGTGTTATTATATATAAGTCATACTAGAATTCATATTTGATGTAAATAGAAATATATAATAACTATTCATTCCAATGTTAAATCACTAATCAACATCAGTCTCATGCATCATCTCCAATACATCTAATAGTCTATAACCTTAAATAACTCCTACCATAAAAAATGACCAATCCAAATATATTAGCTAATTCCATACAACTGTCCTCCCACTAGAAACTGAAATTCTATGCTATTGGTTGGGAGAGAATCCACCAGTAGGGACTATCACTATTACATGGTTTCCACCTTCAAGTAATGTCCTATCTGAAACCCACTTCCTTTTCTCAATAAATATTATTGGATAATTTCTGGGTATCATTATAACTATGGGGACCAATATTATTATTGAATGTCCACCTATAGGGAATCTATCAACCTAAATTATTCTCCCATATAACATAATTTATGGGAAACATTACACCCATTGGGACTCTTACTAGTTTTAAATGTCCACCTATATAGACCATCTCTATATCAACTTGAATCCTTGTCACTAAATTCTCACTATATTAAGACATCATTACCCACAAAAATATCCACTACAACAAAATGGTTTTGTATTTTTGCACCCATATAAAATATCTTTTCTAAAAACGTTCCACTATTATGGAATCTCCACAGCTCAACCAAATTAATCACCACCACATAATTATAGTATGGTATAAACCACTATAATACATATACATATAAAATGGTCTTAGGGAGTAAACATCAATATTAAACATTAAAATCACACTCCAACCTTGGTATACCATGATATAAATCATATGGAGTAAACTATTATATCACACATTAATATCACACTCAATCCTAGTTATACCATTATCTAGATCCTTGGTAGGTAATTGACCTTATCACACATTTATACCAAACTCCCACAAAGGTTTACTATAAGCTATATTAGAGTTAATTAATAAATACCCAACTAACATTAGTCATATCCTTGATATATACAATTTCAAAAACATCATTACATTTCATATCTTACCATGAAACACCATTCACACTTATCCTCTCTATCTAGAAATTTCATTCCCATTTACTATTATCACATAAAATGTAAGAGAATAAAATTTAATTGATTATTATAGTTTGAATATAAAATTCCTCCTCCCAAATTAAATTATCTTAAAAAAACCAAAATATCTCTATGCACAATAATAGTGCATCACAAAATGATTCCATATACTATATCAAAAATTACATAATAAAATACATGATCAACATTAGTGAAAAAATGAAATAAGATACACGCATAACCACAAGAAAATTAATTTATCTGGTTTATTAAATTTTATAATTCTGTTTCTAAACATTTCCTTCCACATGAAGAGAGAGGCGGGATAATATTTTTAGTTATATGTGATTTAAAATTACAACTCATAATGTAATTTTAAATCCATTAAATTATCTTTTTGGTTAATTTTTATTTATATGATTACATAATAACCTCATTCCATTCAATATGTAGGGAATAAATAATTTTCACACAATATTATTTTATTACTAGCTACTACATGAAACAGTTACACCAGATTTGTTATCAATAATAAGGTAACAAAAATTTACCACTCAATTATACCAAACTCTTGATCATATCTTCTTCTACAACCTCAAAATTTTCCACTATGGATCTTTCAGTGAAGACAGATTACTAACCATGATTACTCTACCATCACCATAGTTGACCATGAAACACACTATAAATAAATCACGAGCTCTGAAATTAGTTTCACACCCCAATATTTTTTTATTTAAATATTGTATCAAAGGAATATATTAAACCACTATCTAAAAGTATCTACCTTAGGATTCATTATTGCTCTGATCATCCAATCTCAAAACAACCGTTCAAATTTTACAATGCAAAATAACCACCCCATTAACACATAGATTACGAAAATGATCAACATGTATTTCAAATTTCTACTTACACAAAACCATTATAGTTATATTATTTTCGAGTACATAAGGCTATATGTAATGTGTTATTTTAGATGAATATTATTTTTCATTCTATTAAGCATCATATTATTTTAAATATGCATTTCAAAATGATTATCAAAAAATAATATTTTATTACCATGATTCGACAAGATATCCCCCAATATAAGATTAATCTACATTAGACAGTTTTCACCACCATTGTTTCTATATACTATAGTTCTCTGATTGGTAGTAAAATTAACAATTGTAATCAATACATTAAACTCACTTCCATTACAAAATAATTGAACATATATTTTGTGGTACCCCTTTACCAATATATTAATTTTCTAATGTCTACATCGATATATCTCTCAATAAGATCATATATCCTAAATATAGATATAATTTGATATTCACTTTAACATACTAGAATATACACATCACAACATCCCACTATACTAGACAAAAAATGATATGAAGATGCTAAAATATATCGATAAAATAAAATATCCTTACCAATACAATCTATGAAAATAGTACTGTATCAACTTATAGGAGAATAATCATGACACACCCTTAATCAAATTCTATGATACAAAAATAATGATTGGCATTGTACTATATGAATTATACTTCTTCAATGTAATAAAAAATCAAATTTAATGTTCTTTTTTTGGTTCCATTTTTAGCCAATAAATTTCTTAAACCATTTCCCCCGATTCTCATCTCTATAATATTGGAAAATTATAAGTTTTTAAAATAAATATTCCTTCTTCAAATCACCAATAATAAATCCTATATTCTCATATAACATCCCAAGATATAGATATTTCATTGAATAAATTTTAATAATAATCTTGAGATTTTAATACCACACTATTGGAGGGAATTTTTTTAATAAAATAAGTCCCATAATTTTTTTAAAATCCTTCCACAACCAAGAAATTAAAATATAGTTTCCTTCCATATTATTATTCCTTCATCTGGTAGATCTATTTGTCTTGTAATAAATTCTCCCTAGTAGTAGATGCACCATCTTTTATATTACATTTTTATAAAATAATTGAATTATTTAATGACTTATTAATCTTTTGTTTTGGAGTTACATATACTATTTTCCACCTCTGGTATTTGGGGTTATCCACCATTAAGAAGATAAAGGTTGTGAACATTTTAATTAAAACTCGATTCAGATATTTTCAATCTAGTAGGCATTATAAACTCAATATTTTGACCTAAATTATTCATTAATTAATCTTATCTACATTTCTATAATTTCTTTGGATTTTGTAACATCTCGTTGTTGTAGGATATCTAAATAATGACCTTCCAATGGTCTTCCAAAATTTTTATTGTATATTTTCAATGTGAATGATCTGAGGCCTTATCGTTTTTGATAAAAATATATTTATATTAACTTGTACATTCTTTATTGATTCATTATTTTATGTAGATTCTTCTTTGAAGTGAGTATCCCTGTACAACATCTCTTCCATAAAGATTACATTTTTTACTTCTAATGACCATATATTTAACAATTTAGATAATTTAAAATAAAATGTTCATAAAGTCTTAATCAATAGTATAACATGATTTATAATTATATATTATTATATCATTTCCAATTTCTATAGGAATAACATTTCCAATTACTATGGATGGACTCCTATTAATTTTGTGCCTCATGTGATTCACTTATTTTTCAAAAACTTATATTATAAAACAAGAATTAATTTTCATTATTTATTTTTTATTATAATGTTTTATTTAATTATACTCCCCAATTCCAATCTATAGTGGTTTTACAATTGATGACTTGTCAAGGATTATTCATTTCCTCTAGAAAAAGTTCTATAATTATTTATATTTTTACTCAGCACTAATGACATACATAATTTATTTTATATTTTAATAAGTACAACTTTCCTCCACGTATATGTACCAAAGGAATTTTTTTGAAAACCTATTTTTTATTCCCAAAAATTAACATCCATAATTTTTTATTAAATCCTAAATATTGGTGACATAACACAATAAACCATTGTAATAATATATGGTATTTCTTACCCCTAGATCTAAATAGACAAGATCTATATTTATCATCTTGGGTGAGGAACTATATAGAGTATAAGGAATATTTTTTCTTTTTAAGGATGCACTATTCTAATGTTTTTCTCTGTATGTTTTTTATGTTTATTACTCCTTTAGAATCATATATTTTAATCATTATTTCACTGACAAGGACAATTATTCCATTGTTTTTTATATATGATTGATGATGGTACAAAACTATTATCCTATCTAATATCCTTTTTAGATATATTGTATCATATTTCACACATTTTCCCACTAATATAGAATGATGTGTGATTTTCAATACAAAATTAAAAATGATATACATGATTCCATAATATCAATTTAGCATACTAAAAATAAATTATCCCATAGTGACATAAATTTTTTATCCGCTTAACACATCCATAGGTATTTTATTAGCATTTAGAAAAAATCACATTACCATTTTTATAATTCTGAGACCCTAAAAAACAACAAGATAAACTATACTGAAACATTAAGACACATAATTCAGTATGCTTCTTTTCTCCCAAGTATAGTGACGAAATTATATAGAGTGAATAATTCATGACCCAAATGGAATATTGAAACACATTAAAAAATATATTTGAATCTTAAACTCAATAAAAATCAAATAATATATGATTATTGGGTGACAACAGTCCCAATCTCTACATTGATTGCTTGTTGGCCTATTTATTCACAATTACCAATTTCAATTATGGATTAATCCCATTGGAGACATGGTTTCAAATTTATGAAAAACTAATGAATCTTACATTCCAATTAAATGAAATTCTATAACCCAATATTTCATGTCTTCAAAAATATTCCTCATTCATACCAATAAATTCAACATAATTATTCTTTAGCTCATGGAATACATTTTTCATTATTATGTGATGAATATAGAGAATATAAATATTCTCAAATAAGATCTTAAACCCAACCCCTCCATTTATTACATTTTTCCATATTCCCTAATATTATTGATAAGAGTCCATCGATGATCTGCTTCTCTTTAAAAATGAAAAACAAATAAGATAACTATTCATTGATCAAAGAACTAGAGAATGGAAAATATAGTTTATATGGTAGTAATCCATTTATCAGCAATTGGATGATCATTGGACCCACTAAATTATTTTTGAAGTTTCCTCATTATGTAGTAAAAAAATCATTTCCCCTCCTATTATCATTTGTATTTTCATCATGACTCATGACTTGAGAATTTGTTGTAATCATATGAATAATATTTTTCATATATTTGACACAATTTTTAGTTTATAAAAAGGAAAATCATTTCATTTTACATCACATTATGTGTCAACATAATTAATTCTAGTTATATCCATCGAATTAAACCCACAATAATATTATGAGAAACAAAAATCATTGTAGTAAATCATATAATCATCAAGAATCATTCACAGGATATCTAAATAATGACACATTATTTTCAATAGTTGGAACCTTAGGTTTAAACTAGGTCATCCAAGGTCATCATATAACCAAATAACTAATAATGGTCTATAAATAAAATACAATTAAAACAAATAAAATCCCATATAAGTGTTAAATCAGGTGTATAAGAAGGTTTTATTCACCATTAATCAAAATGATAACTGATATATACTCAAAAAATGTTTTCAAGATTATTACCCCTAGATGCATCTATGCCACCACCATATCCACTTTTAGTATCCTAAATGGAATTCATTTTATAGGAAAACCAAACTCATTTATTTAATTTAATAATGTATGTTATTATATAATTAGGCTTATTCTAATGGTTCTCAAAAAATGTTTGTCATCTAAGATTATAAATAAATAACCATTCATTTATACAAACTAAATAGACCCAAAACATTCATACAAAAATTCTATATCTTATTGCCAAATATTTAATACATATCAATACCATCCTAAATAGAAATCTACTGTTTTAGTGTGTTTCAAATCATTAATACATAACCAACTTCTAAATAAAATATTTTCATCACTTACCAATAATATATTCACAAAAATATCCCTTATTAGACATATAACACCTAAAACAATTCATTATAACATATGAAAATGAAAAAAATAAAGGGTGATTTCAGATTCCTTGTAGAGGTAAACATAATATATATCAATCATTTATCATAATTGATAATACGATACTCATAAGGGTATAAGAACATGTTCAAATACTATAAAACCCATACACAGAAATTCAATGATCATTACTCATGAATCATGGAATAATAGGATTTCCAAAATAATAGATAAGAAAAAAGGCTGATGAATCCAAAAAATAATTAATCATAACCCCTGAGAAAATAACATAACAATATTGAACAATTTTTCATTCTTCACATAAGTGTAGAAAATAACTTCCTCATGTAATGTTCACCAGGATGAATATCATTATTGAAAAATTCCCATAATAAATTCTCCCACCCGATCATTTATAAGATTATCATAGGAGTTAATTACATCAATTTTTCTCTGTTATCTATTTAGTTCTTATTAACTAGATCATATAATAGGTATTTATATCTTATACCATCATTTTCAAGTGCATTAGAGGGAAATAAAAAATTTAACTGTCAATGGATTATAAAATAACCTCTCTACAATGGTTTATAATTGATCCACCCATGAAATATTCATAATAAATTCCAATTTATTCCACAATATCATGAAAAGTTTTATCATTACATATAGTATTAACCCATGGAAAAAATATATTTTCTAAACATTTCATTATCATCAAAATATTCCATAAAAATAAGTATAAATTTGGTGACATTGTATTATATCTCAAATATAGTATATTAAACATCCAATTATTTTCTTATACATGAGAAATATATTTTAAAGACATATAAGACATTTCATATAGAAAATAGCCTATTAATTTCGAAATAAATTTTCTATAATATATAAATTTCCAAAATATTTAGGAATTTTTTATTCAAATTTATAAATGGAAAATTATAAGTTAAGCTTCATGTAAAATAGTATTCCTAATAGTGTGGAAATCATTTAAAGCGGTGTATTACAGAAAAAACATTCCATTCAAATTTTTATTAAAAAGACTGAAGTACCTCATTTAGAAAACGATAAGGATACGTTTTTAGAATTTTCATATAAAATAATAAACATGTGAAATAATAAATAATAAATTATTTTTGATTATATTATAAATATTCTTTAACCTGTTTTTGAATAAATTATGTAAATGATGGAACAAATAACCGACCAAAGAGCAAAATTACTTCAGTTTTCCTTGTAATCATTTTTTTGGAGTATTTTGTAATTAAATAGTTTAGAATTAATAGAAAAAATATAATGATATAACATTAATAAATTATAAAAAAACAATATTTTTTTTGATATATTTATCTTATTATTTGATGATCATAATAGTTAAGTGTAATATATCATGGTAAAATTGTGATTTCGACATAAAATCTGTACCTCAAGTCCTCCATTCTTCTTCAACACTCTAACCTCCTGTATAATAAATTAATATTTATTAATAAAATATTTATTAAAGATATAAATAACTACAAAAACATAAATTGTTAACTTATGAATTATTATCATAGGTTCATTACCTATCATTCATTGTCATCTTCATTTCAGGTGTTAATTGATTCATTTTTAATGTATATTTTTCTCAATGATGTTATGATAGTTTCAAATTGATAATATATTTTTCATATCAATAAATATAATAATGATATAAATATAATATATATATATAAAATATATAAATATTATTAATCATTAATGTAAAATAGGTTACAAAAAATCTATTACATTACTTGGAGGAGACAACAGTTCGTACGTATGCTTGAGTGAAATCTATGGATATTACAAAATAAAGGTAACTATTAATTATCAATTCCATCTTCAATATAATAACATAATTATATTTTTAAATGAAATTAAATTATCATAATTACCATCCATGAATGACGGTGGTGGAAAATTAGTAGTATCACTACATTGAGGTGTTAGTCCACGCGTATTGATGAATAATACATTAATCTCCAATTTGATTGAGGAGTAGTGGTAAATGGTTCTTCCATAATAATAATAGTATTTAATTATATTTAAGATACTTATGTCATCATGTTTTTATAGATACAACATTATTTTATTATTTATAATAAAAAATAACTTTGAAATCGTTTTATTAAGATCTATACCTCTTCATTAAAAGACATCTTTTAGATTAAACTTTAATACATGAAGGATAGTTCATAGCAGAATAAGATATGAACTTTGATTATGATAATGAATATTTTATGGTTTTTGTATAAATAGTTTTTCATTCTATAATGCTCAAATGGTGTTAATAAATGAGGTGCATAGGTTTCTCTTTTATTTTTCAATCAAGGGACACACATACAATTACTTAAAATATATCTACGATAGTAGGTCCCATTCATGGGAAAGTAGATCCAAATGGATATGGATTACATTTTATGAAATTATAATGTCAATATATATTTATCCAAGAATATTATACATCTTTGTGTGGGGATACTACCTATACCTATTGGTTCAATCCTCACATAAACTCGTTATAACCTTAATGGTGGTAATGAAATTTTAATATTTTTACTATTCGCTAAGAAAAAAATTAAACTAAACATATTAAATTATAAAATTGTTGTTATTCCTTATATATAATCCATTTAAATTGATTTAAATACTATATTTGGTTGAAATTAATTTTATACAATCAGAAGAACCTCAATGAAAACCAATTTTAGAAAAACAACTTTTAAGAATAAAATAAAACCCACATCAAACCCATTCCATGTAAAAAAAATAAAATGGAATTTAAAATATGATATTGAATATAAAATATATAAATTTAAATAAAAAAACCTAGAAATAGTTTTTAATTAAATTTATTTCTATAAAAAGACATTACAGGTTATTTTTATTAGAGAAATGTACTTTTAAGACTACAAATGATGTCATATAAAATTTCTGTATAATTACCACTACTAAATAATTAATTAGATTTTTTATAATTAAAAGTGTATTATGTTAATTTAATATAAAATTCAATAAAAAATCAAACAATTACTTGAAAATAAATGATTTTTTTTAAAAACATGATATTTTCATTATCCATTGAAAGATAAATTTGTTTAAAAAATACTAAAAAAATAACAGTAATATAATATTGAGATGAGGATATTAATAATTATATTCATTTCATCAAATTAAATTTATATAAATGATAAAAATAAATTATAAAATTTTTATGGAAAAAATTCTACACAACCATTTTCATATAAAAAAGTATTGTAACGAATTAAATAAAAATATTTAAAATTGAGTAATTATTTTTTATGAGATAATGAATACTATAGTACTATTTGAAACCATTATATATATTTTTCATATTTTTATTATAACTATTCATATATATTAATTTAATGAACTGTTTATAATGTTTTACTATATCATTATTTATATAGAGTCATTTTTTAGGGTAACGTACGATATTAAATAACTCAAATTTATTTATAAGGAAATACATATAAAATATTGGTATATTATAGGGTCAACCTATATGCTCTATAATATATAATTTTCCCATAGTATTCTAGTATTCTTTCTATATGATCTATTTATTGAGAATAAAACTCAAGTAGTCCTAAAACAATAAGTTATACTTTTTCTTATTACTTATTATAGTTATAACTATAATAGCCAATGTGTTGGGGTAATAATGAAACAAGGATAAAGTTTCACAATCTACTCTAGGTTATCATATTCATTGAATCCTAATAAATATTAATATTTTATAAATCAAACACATTATTAGAGGGAATCATTTCATTACTCTATAACTAAGTGTCTCCATATTAAAATCACCTTATTCAAAGAAGTGGGATTGAAATTTATGAATATGAGTGTTGAAATAAACTCAAGAGAGGTATTGTTCTATGCTATATTGAATCAAACATTATATAAAAATTTTAAACATATAAAACCTTGATCATTTCAATCAAACTTATGCTATTTAATTTTATACTTTATATATATATATATAAACTAGAAAAGTAATTATAATGATTTATATTAATAATATTATACTCTATCTAATTCTTTTGAAACAAAATTCACACATCCTACCTGTAAAGCCATTATTTTTTCCCAGTAGTACAATAGTATCTAAAACAACACACTGAATATAACATAACATTATAAATAAAAAACATAATCACATTATGAATTTATTTTACTCTTTATAAAATTAAATGTTCTCTTGCAAAAATTATAGATATAGAAACATTAATTAAACCCTATATACATTAAAATTAATGACTAGAATATTTATTGGCACTCAATTATGGCATTCCCACAGAATATTTTAGACACTATACTAAACAAGATACTAGAAATGAAATTTATGGTCAACAAGTGATAGATAATAGAATAATTCACATACACCACCAACACTAGAATAATATATTCGGTTCAACAATTTACCTATGAATATAGAGAAACATTGTTTTAAACTAGATGTGGAGAGTAGAGATTAACCATTTATATTTAAGAGATTAATATTCACTTATCATAAAGTAACAATATATTAATTCAATTATCCTCATATATATATAAAATTAATATTTATACCAAGGACCCTTTGGATAGTCATTATTATACACATTAATTAAATATTTTTATATATTTCCCCATAACGAGATACTATATCAAATAGTTGTACCCTCTTTCAGGTTAAAAAATGGAAAATCAAACTTTTTTATCCACCAATAGCATATAATTAAAAAAATTACTATATAACTCAACATTACATCATTGTTAATCCTATTTTAGATACACATCCCCATTTTAATATCTCTACTAGTGATCTAGCTAACTAGTAGGTTCCCTTTAAATAATTCTTGGGATGAAATAAAGTCATCATATATCAATATAGAGCCACATGACACATATCTTGATATATATTATTCAAATTAATATGTGGCATGACTATTTTGATACCATAATCACCCATTTATGTCAATTTTTAAAATTTAATCTCAATCATTATGTGACATGACAACCACACTTCTTATATAAATGTTTGGAGTAAAATAAGATATAATTTTTAGGCATTCCTCAATCAAAATTTATCATAACCAGTTTTTTTTGATATATACATTATGTAAAACTACATTTAAATGAAATTTATTCAATGATTAATTTGATAGTTAACATAAAAAAATTAAGCATCATCACTTAACAACAAATAATTGAATTTTGTACTTATACATTACCATTTGATTAATTATTTTTTCATTGATGAATCTTAATATGTATATATTTCTTACTATTTACTCATTATTGGAATAAAATATAGATTCTATCTGGTGATGATTTATATATCCACCATATACCCCAATGATATTCTATATGAAACTCTAATTAAATTCTCAGAAGATCCTTATGTTTCCATAGTTAATCATTGATTGTCATCAGAATTACTTAAAAGAAGGACCCTCATTATTCACTCTTGAATTGAGTGGGGTATAGGTGGATGATTTCTCTATGAACCTAAAAGATTTCATGGAGACTATATCTCTAGGTTTTGATAGTATTCTATATATTTCGGTGTGAAAAAATAAATTAATGGCTAGAGCTATGATCATAAATAATAAAAATTGGTGTAAATAATATTACTCTTATAAAATAATAATTGCACATTAACCCAAATTTTATATTTAATAAACATTATATTACCAAGTTAATACAAAAACAAAAATAATAGAAAAAATTACTACTTTTTATTAAGAAATGTAGAACCAACCAATTAACTAAATATTATTTGTTGAATAACTTATTTAATTTTTTTAAAATAATATTAAATATATATTATTTTTCATCGAACCTTGATCCTTAGTCTCCCGTTCCTCAAATTTATTTAGTGAGCACTAATTTTTTTTATTTAAAAAAAATATCCTAATATTTTTTTTCAAAAAGGAAATAATATATTAATTATATACAATGTAAAAAAATGAAAGTTTTTCTCACAAAAATTTCCATTGGAATAACATGGGATTGAATATATATGATTAATTAAACAATAGTAAAATTTAAACCACATATATAAATAATATTTATTAAACATGTTAAAAAATAAATAATATTTATCCTTTAACTAAGGATCTGGATATACTTATTGTGTCAACCTATATGCCTCATTCTCCGTGTAATATAGAAAAACCACCTAATGTCCATGGTTATAAAAAACTAACACTCCAATGTTCTCGTAGAGAAGGAAGTCAAATGTGAAAATAATATAAAACCTAAAATAGACACTTACAGTGTAATATAATCCTTTTATCATGATATTCCATATTAAGAAGATTTAATGATAGTTTCATCAGCATATATTCTCCTTAGTTATCTCATTTTCATTATTTTATTGAACATTAAATTGATCAACATGAATATTGATATAGTTAGGATATTACATTCCCATCATAGAACTTATGATATCCACATCCATTTAAGAATTGATGGAATATTTCTCTCATTTTTCATTAATATAGTGTTATTCCTGGTGCTCAAAATGTATCCTTCTTCATTATGAGAATATTTCATCATTTAATTAATTAATATATTAATGAACATGTCTCTTAGTATTCATTTATAATAATCATAATTTAAAGGGTCTATTACCAAAATATAAAAATAGAATCATTAAATAACAAATGTAAATGTATTTTTTTTATAGGGTCATTTTACTCTAATATTATATTGTGGAAGTTACCCTTAGTGTGGATAATAAAAAAATTCCTCAATGTCATATGAGTATCCACCCAAGATATCCACTAAAATTTATTCCATGTAAAATGATTTCATATATCGATAGAATTTACTAATTGTAAGAATGCTATTGTGTTACTTCAAGGTTATCATCATAATGAATAGATTTTATGGCCTTTTAGTGAAACATTTGATTTTAAAAATCATCACATAATATTTCATATAGATGAAAAAACATTATTTAATAATATTTTTATTAATATTAAAATTAATAAATATGGGTAATATTGTTGTAATTAAAAATTGGTTATTGGGTACCAACTCCATCAAAATTCCTCTTATACTGGAGAAAACTAACAATAAAATTTCATCCACTTGTCAATTTTTTTAACTATTTTAAATGTTTTTAGCATCATCCAAATGTTTCATGTACAGGTAATATTATTACTCACTACAAACAAGGAAAATTCTTTCATGAATGAGGTTATATATCATATAATGTTTCTTTTCATGGTGTAAAATAACATGCAAGTGACTTTTCTATTCATGTAAATTAGTTTTAGTGATATTCTTAATCATATCAAGTAGGAATAATAGTGATATAGTTGATGTCATATGGTTTGTTGTTTCTATATTTAATAAGAGTTTCATTTTTGAACTAATTCTGATAAACTATTTAAAAATAAATATGTAATTTCCTCTAACTATTTTATTGAAACCCAAAAGACTTAACCATGGGATTCATATTAACTAGTTTTAATGATATTATATTGGAAATGATCCATACTTCCCTTCCAATGACCAATATAGACATATTTTGATCTCATGAAATGTATTTTGGTAGTCTTAACATTCCAAATTTATTAACTAGTTTCATAATTTTATTAGAGGACTCCCCAATACTAAAATTCTGCAAAATAACGTACCCAAAACTTTTCCTCATAATTGAACAATTCTTCACAAAAGTGATGAAAAACTAACACGAACAAGGTTATGTAGACCCCCTGTTGTGAATAGTATTGCAATAGTACCTTCCAATTGATAAAATATTTTCTATTGTAACCACCACAATCTTAGTCTTTCCCCTACTAAAACTCCACTATAGTGATTGATATATAATTTAAACAGTAAACTATAAAGTTCCCCTCATATGAGGGGCCATAGGGGTTCGAACCATTGACCTCATATTGTCTTACGGGGTTACCCTACTAATCTGCCAACACCCCCGCTTTCTATAAAAAATTAATAAAAATAATTGACTTATTTTTACCTTTATTCATAAATTTGAAATTTTTTATTACGATATGATTATCAGTAATAATTGTATTTAATTAAGTGGTTACCCATGATTTAGATACTATTATGAATTATCCAATTTATTTAAGTTTCAACTTACATGTAGGTTGATTCATTTATTTACACGATTACAACAAAACAAATAAATTCTAAAAATATCAAAGAAACTTGAAATAAATGAAATAATAATAGAGGTATGAAAATGTAGCCTTCTATCGTTATTTTATCTATCATATGATATACTGACCCTCAACCTCGGTGAAAAACACCATCAAACGTGACATGGTTAATGTTGAATCTTTCCTGCTATCCTCTCATGTATTTATTAGATTTTTTTCTCCTTACATCCAAACCTAAACCCCCTCTAATATCTTGTTATATATCTCCATTAAATAATATTTTACTCACACCCTAGTGAGGGGAACAAAATATTGGTTTAGGAATGTTTAATAAATGGGAACTATGGGAACACATTCTGTTACATAATGTATGGATGTATGAAATGAATGCCAAAAATTAAATTTAATATTACTAATAAATTTTATTAAATCCAATCTATTAAAGATCCTTAGCCTATTCCCATGACCACCCATATACGTGGGAGAAATTATACATTTTTCGAACAAGTATTCATTAAAATGTTTCTTTCTTATGAAATATCATGCCTGAATCCACTAATTATTTTCATTGAATAATTAATTAATTCATCGCAATTATCATCCAATATTTATTTATAATCTCGTGCATAATAATTTTTAAAAATAAAAAAAAATTATTTTAAATTGGCTAGGTATAAAACATATAACATAATGGAATCTCGAAGTGTACCCATCCAAACTATCAAACATGCATGATCTTCGTATAATGTTTACTCAAAAATAATGTGAATAAAAATCAAATCACATAATTTCATGGAGTGTAATTATAAATAAATGACACATAGAAGTATTTTATTTATATATCATGATATGTTCTAATGTGGGTAGAATAATCAATGTATTATGACATATATAGGAAATTAAATTCTAAATATTATGTATTTATTAATTATAAATTTAATATATATATATTTATATATATATATAACACTTCAAATAGAATATATGAGTTAAATAAATGACAAGGTTATAAAATGTAAACAAGGATTGATAATTATATAAAAATAATTTTTGTTTTTCAATAATTAGGTCATATATACATAGAATACTATCCTCTTAAATGTAACATATAGTCATTCTCTATAAATCTATGAAACATGCCAAGGGAATGTTCAATTTTTTATACCAAAAATATTAATGGATAAAATATATTTTTAATTTCCTATATTTCATGTGGTCTTATAATTACATGGTTACCAGTGACACATGTTGTGTAATAAATACAAAAATATTATTTTACTAACATAAGCCATGTAGTCATGATAACGGTTCTCCATAATAGATTAGTCAACAATAAGTTTTTATTAATTATACATTATTAGAAAAAATGGAATGATGAATTTAATTATTTTTTGGAGTCATTATCATACATTAAAAATTGTTACATAATGTGTTCATATAGGCTGCAAGAAATTTATTGTTGTGAAAGACAACTTGATTCATTGGAACCACTTGATGATTTCATTAAATGTTTTTTATTTATAAATAATTATTTATTTTGTTTATATTTTCCAGTATTAATGTTAAAAATAACCGATATTGTGATTTTGTAAAGTAAAATTGAACCAGAATTGAAAATGAACAATAAATTCAACAATTAATCAGGAAAATTTAAATAACTAAAACAATTTATGTTGCCCCAATGATTCAACTTTAATGGTTTTAGGAACAATAGAAGCATGTTTCTAGGATTTCCAGATATGATATTTATTTTAATTGATCAATATTCCTAGATGTACGTGATATAGAATATTACGAACAAAGAAATTAATTCATGGATAAGTTGATGAAAAAATTTCAAAACAAAAAAAAGACTGTCACATTATATTTTATGATTAATATTATTAATTGAAGAATTAACATGTGAATAATTATTTCATTATAGAAAAATTTGAAAAAAAAACATATACATTATACAATCATTTCATCACATGAATCAATTTTAAATTCATTTTAGTAGTGATCTACTAGTACACGAAGAACCTTTGAGAAAAATCCTTGGAATATATTAATGTTATGCCTAAATATCATAACAATTGTGTAACTTTTCTTTATACTACATGTGATTCTTTTCAATGAAAAATATTATTCTTTTTTTATCTATAATCGAGTGTGGTGGTGTAGAAGGACCACTCAATATTTTTGAGAGCATAATTGGAGATGTTCTCTTCTTGGTTTGGGAGAATTCTCATTATTTCATTATATAGAGCAAAACAAATGGATATAACTAGGGTTGAAAATTTGATAGTTTATTTTAAATAGTGATTGGATTGTAAAATAATAATTGAACACATTCCCTTATTATTACTTTAACAATCGTAGAACCCCCCGACTACAATGATTTTATTATTATTATTTGCCAAAAAATTGAATACCAATGAATTATTTAAAAATTATTTCATGAATAAATTTTTAAAATTTAATTAAAATTATATTTAATATATTTCATTTCTCAAAGGACCTTTAAGCCAAGTCGTCCCTTAATCCACCATATATTTCAAGAGTGGAATAATAAATTATTAATTAATAAATAAATATAACTGCCTTATTCTTTAATAAATAAATAAATATTTCACTATGTAAATAAAAAATAAATTATTATATTATATTTTTCAAATAACTTTTGATTGAATAACTAGTGACTGACTATATAAGATCAATAAAAATTGAATAAATATTAATCCAAATATGGGAATAATAATTGTTCGACATGTTAAAAACTAAATATATTTAATATTTAACTGATTTTTTGGATACACTCATTATGTGACCCTATCGACCCCTTTTACTATTGAATCAGTCCTAATCACCTTATTTAAAAAAGATATTATAATATAAATATATTAAAAGCATCCTATGGAGAATGAATTTAAATTTCACAATATCATAAAATATCATGTGGATTCATATTTTCTAATATAATCCATTTATCATGATATCACATATAGACCATTTTAAATGTTGGTGGTGATCAACCAATGTGCTCATTATCTCCTTCTATGACATTCTAAAAATGAAAAATTATTTCCTCACCAAGGACATGTATTATGTTATACTATTACATTCTAATCACAAGGCTTGAGATATCAACTATAATTTATAAACCTACTTATAAATCCATGGCTCACCAAATATATCCTAATTTTTCATGAGAATATATCATATTTATTTTGATTAATACAGTGATTAAAATGACTCCTCATATAGATTAATAATAATATAAATTTCAAAGGACCATTTTACATGTCCCAATATAGGAACAACTTTTAACACCTATAAATGTGGATAACTTATTTATTTATCATGTATCAATAATATTATGAAGCTAAAATTACTGAAGGTATACACCATGAAAAAATTCCTAATTTTGACTTAATTCTCTAACCTTGATATAGAATATGATTTTTTCTCATCAGAATATATCATCTTTCTAAAAAAATATATATATTATGAATTATGTTGTAACACATTTTGGTTCTTATCATAGTGGTGAACTACTCTGACTTATCATTTTGATAGTTACAAATAATAAATTAAGAACAATAATTTCACATAGACAAAAAATGATGTGATATGTTTTTTCCAATATTCAAAATAATGAATAATGATAATTATAATGTATATAGAAGATGGTTTTAGGTAACGAACTCCAATAAAATATTCTCAAACACTTGATCTAATAGAAATCGAACATCATTCCACTAGCTATTAAATGATATTCATTCTTATAGTGAAATAAGGGTAGAAATATAGGTTTCATCATGTTTTATTCCTTTGAAAATATAACAACTAAAACTTATCCACTCTGAGAAAAACATCTCAATTGTTGATAGTTCTATAGTATGATATTTTTTACATTATTGTTGTAACATCCCAAGTAAACAAAGAATATGAACGTTTTATGTTTTTTAATATTTTTGATTTCAATATTAATTTTACTTTAAATAGGATTCTATGTTCGATGGAATACCCAAAAAACACAATGGGTTTCTCTAAAATCTTTTTTTTCACACAAGGCTGAGTCACAATAAAAATAATAATAATAATATAATATTATTTGAAATAATAGTTAACGCATAACCACTTTATTGTTAGGAATTCACATATCTAACCATATTATGAATAAACAATATTGTTAATTGTTTTTACATTTATCTACTAAAATTTACAGGGCTAAAATGATAATGAATCTGATTTTAAGCATAAATATTCTAATATTTTTAAATTGTAGTTTTACCACAATTTGATGGAAAACCACTATTAAATCTTTTTGTGCCACTTTTATATGTTCCATTATACAAAAGAAACTTCTTATTTAGAATAGGGAAATCAAAGTTTACTTTGGGTAAATCATTGGTATTTTTTTGGTAAAGATAATTTTTTAATGAATAAGGAAAAATATTATGTTTTTTTGTCAAAATCACCTTTTCATCTAATTTATTTATATGATATTCTTATCTATTAATTGGTTTTTAAAGTTTTATTAGATTATTGTAATAATATTTAATCCAAATTTATTTATTTTATGTAATTTCAATTTTTCAATTAGACAAAAACAAATGCAAAAATATTTATAGTCATTATTTATTAAAAACACGCTTTTTTGGGTTTGACCACATGAATTAATTTTAATTTACATTCTAACACATATTTGTTTTGAATTTGGAGAAATGGATTCCATATTTTGAATCAAGAAGTCCAATTTTTTTAAATATGTATCTTTTATTTTCAGACATTATGAATAGTAACTTTTGTAAATATTTTATTTATCATGGTTAAAGGGTAAATTTCTAAAATAAAGATAAAATATAATATTATAATAACATTAAATTTCCCTAACACCTACTATAAACTTATTGTATGATAACCGTACAACCATGGGATTCCTTGGTTTGTTTTTGGGACCCCATGAAGCAACATGTATGTGAAAATGACATTTTATTAAAATTAATTTAAAGTAATGGAAAATGTCACATAAACATATATTTTTTTTTAGTTTCTTATATATATGGATATATAAGTGATCTCTTAAACTATAAATATTCATTATAAATTTAAATTGATTTTTTATATCATTGTATTTTATTTATAAATTTTTGGAATTAAATAAATAAATTAAATTATGACAAAATGATTGGGATGTGATTGATCCATTAATAAAGGATTCAAATAAGTTATATTATAAATGTTAGAAAAAATGTAATTTGGTTATTATGATGTCATCCATGAATTTTATGTATTATAGTTACATTTTATAATTTTACTATTGTATATATTTGATATAAATCAAGTTGTTATGGATTTTATAAAAAGTAAATATATGAATAGTGTCAAAATTGAAAAAATTCATATTTTAAAATATAAAATATTTTATTAAATATTATAAAATTTCAAAAAAATATACTTTTCTAACAAATAGTTTTCATGAGTATAAAATTTTATTATTTACTCTTTAATTAGTTTTTTTCATGTTTTGGTAATTATTGTGATTCTCAATGTGTTAAATGCATGATAAAATGGTAAGAGTAAAAAGGGTTAATTAAAATAGATAAGGATTAAAAAATATACAAAAAATATCCATTTATTATTGTAGATTTTATTTAAATAATTCATCTTAAATTTGAATATAATGTGTTTTGGACCATTCGAAACCTCTGTAATTTTATAATGAAATTGTACATTCAAACATTCCTAAAGAACTCACCCACCCCTTATAAAAGCCCATCAAATCTATCCCATTACTCACACCTCTCTAGCCCCTTGGTACATCCACAAAATTGACTAAAGAAGCACCCAACCACCCTCTATTACTCCTAGAAGACTTCCCATAGTTAGAATGGAATTCAAGAGAGCCCTTTGGCTCAAATCAGAAAGAGTTACCCGATTTGAGGTAACTTCTTCTCTCAAGTTTATTTCAATTGTGTTTCCTTGTCCACTCCTTATGCAATAATTATTATTATTTTATATTAGCAAACCAGTATCCTCAATATACTAGGTTGTTTTTATGATAAGGATTCTAACAACACTTACACACACCTCCGTCTAATGGTTATAGAACGTACTATTTATGTGGACGTGGAACTACTGCCTCAGGAAACAATCACCGTCCAATCATCTCCTACAACCTCTTGTGGTTGACATTATGATGGAAATGTAATTATAAATTTTGTTATTGATTTTTACTTTATCTCAATTCTTATTTAATTCTCAATTATAACCTTACTTTTTTTCTTTTCATGTTGTATAAATATGATAATATCATTTGAGGAAGTGCGGACTATCTCCCCCTTAAATGATGGAATTAATGAAATTATGTAACATAAATAACATATATATTATAATTTAATTATAATATACTTTTGTATCATTTAGTGTTATTTCCTCTATAATACTTAATTTTTTTAAAAGGAAAATAAATCACTTATTCATTTTTGGGTGTTTTTGTATTGAAAATGGTTTTTTAAATGGATTGGGTATTTTAAATACATGAAATGATATCTTGTGATGGAAATTTAAATTTTCTTAATGAAATATTGATATTTGATATATTTTATGTGTTTTGAATATGTAATTATACATGGACATTTGGCGGGTGGTAACGTGATAAATCAAATGAAGGGTAGATCCGTGATAATCCATCGGTAGGTGAATACACTATATCCTCTAATTAATTGGGTACGAAAGCTGACCGTATTTCTATTTCATTTACTGGTATGTGTTGAATTTGACCGTATGGTTATTACACTTAGGTATGTTTTCTCCCAAATTACCTTTATATGAAATATATTTTATTCATTGTTAATTACAATAATCATATGGTGACAAAATAAATGTAAGTAATGAGTTATATTATGTAAAGTGTTTTTATACTTATTTAAGGTGGAAATTATTACATTATGATAATTTATTCTTGGTTTACATGTTTTTTTTGAAAAATAACCGTTTTGCATCTTTGTGTATAACTTCATGATATTTTTATGCTCATCCAAAGTTTTTAAAATGTTTTTTATAGGACATAAGGTGGAATAAGGTAAAGGATGGGGTCATATAAAAGTCATGATGTTTAATACATAAAGTTAAACATGTTTCTATTCTATTAAGAGTTTTTATTTTATGAAAAAATCGATACTGAGTAGAAGTGTATACATGTAATATTCATAATTTTTTTATAAGTTATGACCTAATTCTACAAATCCCTAAACATGAAATGATCCTCAATTTGAATTATAAACATAATTCAAGATTATCTAATTATTAATTTTGGGTCCTTAGTATTGGTATCAGCAGTCAGTTTAGAAAACATATGGAGTTATAATTTTGTTAATAGAATATCTATAAAGTACTTTTACATTATGGTAAAATTGAAGCGATATAGAATTTGAAGGTTACTATGATTTTTATTATAATATATGTTTTTTCAAAATGGTTTTCCACTGAGGAAATAAGACTGCTATGTTAGGAAGGCATACAGAGAAGAATAAACATCCTAATAAAAAAGTAGATATGGTCTGAATTGGAATAGAACATTTTTTTGTAGTGATGGGTCAATTGACTCAGGTGATAAATGGTGGTGGTATAAACTCATGAGATAAACCCCATATGAACATGTTTATTGTAAATAATTTTAGGAGGAAACTTCCCCCATCATTCATAGGTTCATCTGAACTTGTTCAAGCTGAATGGTTGATCAAAGCACTAGATATGTTTTTGATGTCAATGGTTATAAAAGAAATAAAAAGGATAGTCTTAATGCTTATCATTTTAACAGAGAAGATGATCAGTGGTGGTCTAAGGTTAAAAATATTAGGAACATTGAGGATATTTATGCAGTAGGTTGGGAAAAATTCAAAGGTATGTTTCTTGAGAAATATTTTTTTAAGTATGTTCAAACTATGATAGAAAAATATTCTGCGAATTGAGTCTCGAGGATGAGTCAATGGCTGCATACGAAAAAAAGTTCACTAGATTTGAAATGTATTCTCCAACATTCACTTGATATCTTGATTTTAATATAAATCAATTTTACTCAGGACTGAAGCAACAATATCAAAGAGAATTAGCATCTTGTAAATTAAAAATCTATGAGAAACTTGTAATATGTGCTGAGATTGTAGAAATGGTGTCGTCTGATGACCAGGTATTTTAAGAGAGAAAGAAATAGGAGAGGACAATTTTCCATGAAATGCGTAAGAATTCATCAAATAATCTTGGTGGTATGAAAATGAAATTTCCATCTTATGAGAATTGTGGTAAAAAGCATATTGGAGAATGTCTCTTAAAATATCGAAAATGTTTTCAGTGTGGTAATATTAGACATATTTCTTATTACAATAAGGAATCTGATCATGTAGGCAATGAAAATCTAGGGGCATGATGTTTTAGTTTCAATGATTTTTGATATTATTCCAATATGTTTCCAAAGATGATTACCCAGGGTGTAAACTAGATAGACATAAAGAAAAATGTTTCAAAAAATTATTTTTATACTACTATGGTTGATGTGGGACCATAAAATAAAGTGGTATCATGTACTTTTTTGGCCTTTTCTTATTATGAAAATGTGTTGTTTGATTCATGATCTAGACATTATTTCATTTTTGAGAAATTTTCTAGAAAATTGGGAATTCCATGTCAAGAAATGAATACTGAACTTGTGGTAGAATAACCCGGGGGAAATGTTGAGTAAAAAAGAAATTATAATAATATTTTCTATCCATATTTAATGAAAGAATTTACCTTCAAACCTTATTGTTTGGCATCTATTGTAGTTTGATGTTATTTTTGGAATGGATTAGATTACTATTTACTATGCTATGATTGACTATAAAGATAAAGATGCTTATATTCAGCAAGTCAATCAGTTTCTGTAAAAGAATGATATTTTATCTATGATTACATTTTGTGAAGCTAAGAATCTACTGAATGATGGGAATAAATGTTACCTTTCATATGTTGCTTAAAACAAAGGAACTATTTAGATTAATGATATGCCAGTATTAAATGAGTATCTTGATGTTTTCATGATTATTTTTTTATTATTATACCTGACAGGGAAGTTGAATTTACTTTTGAATTATTTATTTGTCCTGATTTAATTTCAAAACACCCATATAGAATTTCTCAAATTGAACTTTTATTGTTTAAGAAACAATTGCAGGATTTGTTAGATAAATGATTCATTCTACCTAGCACATCACTCTAGGGTGCTCTAGTCTAGTTTGTGAAAAATAAGTATGGCTCAATGAGACTATGCATTGATTATAGCTCCTTAAATAAAATCATTATTAAGAACAAGTATTATTTTCCCCATATCGATGATTTGATTTAGTAACTCCCATAAGCTTAGTAGTTTTCAAATATTGACATGAGGTCGGGGTACCATAAGTTAAATGTAAAAGAATGAACCTTTCTTGAGACAGTGTTTCATACTTTATATGGATATTATGTATTTTTTGTTATGACTTTTGGGTTAACCAATACAAAAAAATTATTCAAGGATCTTATTAATAGAATTTTTCATTTGATCTTGGATATGTTATTGGTTGTGTGATTTTTGGATACAAAAAATATCTTTTTTTGATCACATTTAAAAAAAACTGTTGATAATGCCAAAACAAATGTTATTGAAGAATGGCCAAATAAATATTACTGAGATTCATTGTTTTCTTTGTTTGGATGTCTATTATAAAAGGTTTGTTGAGATTTTTTCTTGGTTTTCTATCCTACTAACTATGTTACCTCGAAAAGCTGTTAAGATTATCTGGAAAAAAGATTGTAATGATTGTTTTCAGGAATTGAATTGATTATTAATGAATGCTCCAGTATTGGAATTACCTTTCAGAAATGGTGAGTTTGTTGTCTACAGTGATGCTTTGTTGAAAGGACGTTATTGGGTCCTAATGCATAATGATCAGGTTATTGGTTATGTTTCACATCATATGAAACCTCATGAGATAAATTAACCTACACATGATTTGGAATTAGCTGCAGTTGTTTTGGTACAAAAAATTTGGAGGCATCATTTGTATGGTGTAAAGTGTGAAATATATACTGATAAAAAAATTTCGAAGTATATATATTCACTAATAAGGGATTAAGCATGAGATAGAAGATATGGTTATAATTAATCAAGTATTAGGATTTCAAGGTCCATTACCATCCAGGAACAGAAAATAAAGTGTTTGATGCTTTAATCCGAAAGTGTAATGTAACATTAAACATGATGTATTTTGGAATAAGATCCATTGATTAACGATTTGATGAAGTTTTTCATAGAATTTGTTGGTTCATGAAATTATATTATTTTGTTTCAAGTTACAGTGAAATCGTCTCTTGAAGACTAAATAAAGAAAGCACAAAAAGAAGACAGTGAGTTGTAGAAAAATGTAGAGTCGGTTAATATCTGAAAGTTACATGAATTTAACATTGATAAGGATTGTGTTTTGAGGTCTGGGAAGAGTTTATGTCTGCCTTTTGATTCATAGTTGAAGGATGAGTTGTTATATGAAGCTTATAGTTCACTATTTTCAATTCATTTGGGATGTACTATGATGTACAAAGATCTTCGGGTGTATTACTGGTGGTATTTAATGAAAAGAGATATTGTTGACTTCATTGTGAAGTGTTTTTCTAGTCAAAAGGTTAAAGCAGAGTGGATGTTACCGAAAGGGATGCATTAGCCATTATTGGTTCTAGAGTGGATATGGGAAAATATATCCATGGAATTTGTTGTGGGATTACAAAAGACATATCTAGGTAATAATGAAATCTGGTTTATTATTGATCGATTGACTAAATTTTCTCATTTCCTTTCTATTCGTGATACTCAGTCTCTAGATCAACTTTCTTGGTTGTATGTTAAAGAGATTGTCAGTTTTCATGAAGTTTATATCTCTATTGTATCTGATCATGATCATATGTTCACTTATAACATTTGTAAGGGCTTTCAGAAGTAATTGGATCCTGAAATAAATTTCAGTACAACATTTATTCCTCCATCAGAAGGGTTGTTAGAACAAATAATTCAGATGTTGCATGATAATCTATTTTCATCATCAATGGATTACTAGGGAAGTTGGGGAAAATATATTTCTTTAGATGAGTTTTGTTATAAAAAAATTTTCATTCCAGTATAAAAATGGCTCTATTTGAGGCATTATATGGGAATCACATTCTAACACAAGCTTTTTGGGATAAAGTAGGTGAAAGGAAACTGATGGGATCAGATTTGGTAGAAGATATGGAAGTGAATTGTATGTTGATAAATAAATAAATGAGTATATCATGGAGTAAGTGGAAAATTACTGTGGATAAATGGAGGAAAGATATTTCTTTCGAGCTAAGTGATTGTTTCTTTCTCAGTGTTTCTCCACAGAAAAGATTCATGTGTTTTGGTAAGAATGAAAATCTCAGTCTGAAATTAATTAGATCCTATAAAATCATTGATAAAGTTGGATCTGTATCCTACACATAGACATTACTCACAAGTTTATCCAAAGTATAAATTTTTTTTCCATGTTTCAATGTTGAGAAAGTATATTCTAGATCTATCTTATGGTTTGAGTCTAGAGGTAGTTCAGTTGGAATAGAATCTCACTTATGAGAAATAACCAATCAAGATTTGAGGACGAATAGAGAATGTTTTACAAAATATGATAATTAATCCGATAACGGTTTTGTGAAAAAATCATATGGTTGAAGAGGAAAAATGGGCATCTAAAAATTCTATGAGGTATAAATACTCCCACTTATTTGAAAAGAGAATAAAATTGTAAGGACACAATTTCCAAAAGGGGGGAAGGATGTAACATCACAGGTGAATATAGAATATGACTTTTTTATATTTATTAATATTTTTGAATTGAATAATTGTTTTTCTTTAAATGGTATACTATGATCAATGATGAACCCGACACACCCCAATGGGTTTCTCTAAAATCTTATGTTTCACACATGGTTCAGTCATAATGAGAAAAATAATAATAATATAATATTATTTTAAATGGTAGTTAACTCCTAGCCGTTGTATTGGAGGAAATGAAAAAAATAATATTATTATTAAACATGTTTTCTATATGTTTCTACATTTATCTAATAAAATTTAGTTTCTTAAAATAAGAATAAATCCAGTTTTAATCATAAATACTCTAATATTTTTAAAAATAAGATTTACTGCCATTTTTGGGTAAATGACTTTTAAATCTAGTTTTTTTCACTTTTATATGTTCTATTTTAAAAAATAAACTTTTTTATTAGAATACGGACAAAAAATTTAAATTGGGTAAATTTCGGTATTTTTCTGTTAATGTTCAATTTTTAATGAATAGTAAAATAATTCTACGTTTCATGGAAAAACTATCCCTTCATCTGATTTTTTATATGGTTAGATTATCATTTAATTGGTTTTTAAAGATTAATTAGATTATGTTTTTTCTGTTTAATACAATGTGTTTCATTAGAAGTAATTTCAATTTTTAACTAGACGTAAACATATGCCAATCTTTTGATAGTTATTATTTCTTAAAAACACCCCTTTTGGTTTTGACAACATAAATTAATTTTAAATTAATTTATTCAATATATGTGTTTTTAATTTGGAAAAATGGATTCCAAATTTGTAATCTACAGTTATAAATTATTTAAATATGCAACATTTATTTTTAGACATTATGAATAGTAACATCAGTAAATATTTTACTCACCATGGTTAAAGGGTAAATATGGTAAATAAGGGTAAAATATAATATAATCATAATATTAAATTACACAAACATGTTCCCTAACCCTAGTGGATTATACTCTTCTGACCATGGGAATCATTGGTCAGTTTTGGTACCCCATTAAAGCCACTTGTAAGTGAAAATGACATTTTTAAAAAATTAATTTAATATTAAGGAAAATGTAACATAAGCATATATATTTTACTAAAACAATTTTCATAATGTGTTATATAAGTGATCTCTTTAATTATAAATAGTCATTAGAAATATAAAAATATTGTATACATCATGGTAGTTTATTTAAAATTTTAGATATTATATAAATACATTTAATTATGTCACAATTATGATGTAGTGATTTCTTCATAAATAAACGATTCAAATAAATGATATTATAAATGTTAAAATAAATTTAATTTGGTTATTTTGATGTCATACACTAATTTTATGGATTATAGTTACATGTTATATTTTTATTAATGATGTTTTTTGAATTAATCAAGTTGTTATGGATTTTAAAAAAAATCATGATATGAATAGTGTCAAAATTGACATAATTCATATTGTAAAATATAAAATATTTATTAAAATGTTATAAAATTCCAAAAAATAAATGACTCACCCAAATAGATATCAGAAGTCTAAAAGTTTTTTATTGACTCTTTAATTAGATATTTGTCATGTTTTGGTAACTATGTTGATTCTCAATGTGTTAAATGCATGATAAAATGGTAAGAGTAAAAAAATGTTAAATAAATAAGATAACGATTAAAAAATATCCAAAATCTCTCCAATTATTATTGGATTGTTTTATTTTTAACAAAATTCATCTTATAATATAATTTAATGAGTTTCGAGAATATTTAACTGAAATTCATTTTATAATAAAATAATACAATCGAACATTCCAAAAGAACCCCTCGTCCCCCTAATAAAAGGTCATCATATATAACCAATTACTCACACCTCTCAAGCCCCTTGAATCATGAAAACTCTGGCACAACGAGATTCTAATATCTCAATATTAGTCCGACAATCCTTAATCTAGGCATAATTAAATTTAAGATATCCCTTAGGCTCAAATCAAAAAGAGTTACCCAATTTTTGTAACGTCTTCTCTCATGTTTCTTTCCATTATTATTAATTCTCCACTCTCTATACTAATCTTTTTATTTTTAAAAATAAAAACACCCATATCCTCATTATATTAGGTTGTTTTTATGAGATGTATTCTAACTACACTTACACATGCATCCGTCTAATGGGTATAGAACACACTATTTCTGTGGATGATGAACTACTGCCTCATGAAATGATGATTGTTCAATATTCTCCTACCACCCCTTCTGGTAGAAATAATGAAAGAAAATTAATTATATATGATATTTTTTTATTTATTTTTATCTATATTCTTGTATTATTCTCTTTTATAACACAACTTTATTCTTTTCATGTTGTATAAATATGATAATTTCAATTGAGGAAGTGCGGATAACCGCCCCCTCAAAGTGATATGACTCATTCATGATCTACATGGAATATATAAAAGAAATAATTAAGATATTATGTTACATATATAACATAGATATTATAAATTAATTATAATATACCTATGTATTATTTAGTTATCTTTCCTTCAAATATGAAAAAAAATAAATGTAGCGCTCATGCGTATGTACGGCTTACCATCTCCATGAATGGTATAATTAATTTCTTCTATCCAAATGATATGGACTATTCTAAATAAATATATATTTGATATATATTATATATGTGATATCCAAATTATAAACAACATTATTTAGATAATTTAATTTTGACCACATGGTCAATTTTTAATTATAAGAAGTTTGTTTTTGACTCATGTTCTGAACATCAACAAAATGTCTGATATGAACACAAATAATTACCTAATTGTTATAGAAAGGTAATAAGAGATATAAAAGGAATAATAAAAATTAAAAATGTTCTAAATCAAGTCAAAATTAACATAATATAATTATTATGGAAATTAAATAATGAACATGTCATGTTGGACACGATGTAAGGGAACCTTATTACCAAATTTCCATTATTTCGGTTGATCTTATACTTCTTGTTTATGTTGTTCTATGATTATGTGGGAAATGAATCTTGATATATTATCATGTATTTATACTTTATTTATGTGTACTTATATTGAATACACATAATTGACCTATTTTATTTTCAAAATTTCTTTGTAAGGGACTTTGTCTCAATCTCCTTTTATTGATGCATATTTTTATAATATATACCTTTTTCTTTTATATGGTGTATAATAAAACCCTCTAACTCTGAATTTCATTTAAAGGGAATCTTTTTTATACAAATCATTTTACTAAACAAAAAAAAAGGAATGTTTTCAACATAAGGGGGTAAAATGTACTATCTTCTGTAATAATTGTTATTTGGATTCCTCTATTACCCTTAATGTTTTTTTAAAGAAAATGAAATACCTTATTCCCTTTTGGGTGTTTTTGTATTGAAAATTTTTTTGGAAATGGATTGAATATCATACTTTCATTAAATGACATCCTGTGATTGAAAATTTAATTTTATTAGTAAAATGTTGATATTCACAATATTTTAAGATTTATGATTATATAATGGGACATTAACGTTTCACAGGTGGTTACACAATAAACCAACTTATAGATGGTTTTGTGATAAACCATGGACGGTTGGTTACATTATAACCTCTAATGCAATATTTATGGAAGTCGCCCATATGAATTTTCCATTTAGTGACATGTGTGGTAGTCGACTAGAAGGTTATTCCATTTCAATATGTTATGTACCTTGTTACCTTTATATTATATATTTTGGTTAATATTGGTTTTACGGTAATATTTTTGTTACAAAATATGTGTAAAAAATGAGCTTATATTCAGTGAAGTGTTTCGCAACATCTTTAAGGTGAAAAGTATTACTTTTTTATAAAGTATTCATGGTTTAAATGTATTTTTTTAAAGCAAACAGTTTTCCTTCATTGTGTAAACCATACTATTCTTTTTATGCTCATTCCATGTTTTGGAATGGTTTTTTCACAAGGATTAGGGTGGAATAGGGTAAAGGAAGAGATCACAAAAGAGTCATTATATTTAAAATATGGACCTAAACATGTTTCTTTTCTTTAAAGATTTCTTAATTTATGAAAAAATGGATACTGAGTATATGTTTCTACATGTAGTATTCATGATTTTTTTAATTTAAGACCTAATTATCTAAAGATTTAAACCTGAAAAGATCCTCATTGTTAGTTATTAACTTAATTAAAGTGTTTGTAATGTTTTAAGGCTGGGTCCCTATAGGTGTGACTATTCCTACTTATGGAGAGCCACAAGTATTTTATTATCAAAAAAGTATTTGGTGGGGTCCTTAATTTAATTTCATAAATTTGGATATTGGAAAAATTTACATATCCCGACAGCGTCTTTAGATTCATTTGAAGCCTCCAAAAACTGAAGATCTACTATATAATCAATGAAAACTGGATTATTTGAACTCTTACAAATCCCATATCATTAGTTGAGGATGAATAAGTATTTTTAGAATGACATTAAATCAATTTGATAATTTTAAAATATAGAATTATTGAAAACCTTGATAAATATCTCCTTCTGTCTCCCATATATATTAATATGTACTTATTTGTCCTTATATACATATGGATATCCTGTACACGAGTCCAATTTTGTTCAATGAGATTAACATGATATCTTATTATCCTTTTTTTGGTGTATAAAACACTAATCCAAGAATATATCAGGGAATACATGATTAATTCTACCAAATATGCATAGGTTGTCATACTCATTCTCCCCCCTCTCTCCTATTATGTCCACGAGATCATTTTTAGGGATAGATATATACCATCTGACATTGGAAACAATCCTTACATGGATTGTTACATTATAATTATCTGTAGTTTTTGTTGAATTTATATACATTCAGTTAACACAAGATTCGACATTAATCTGTCACAAATGATCTTCATCCAGATAATATCATCTATCACACCAAATTCCATTACGAAGAACCACTTATTTGACCTATTCATAACTGATTGTAAGATTTGAAAATTGTTTCCAAAAAGTAATATGCCATAGAAATATATTACCATGAAAATGAATAAACTACACTAAATATATTGTAAAAACATGGTTCAATGTTTTATTAATGAAACTAAATTCTGTTAAAGCATCATCAAACAGAATATATGATGGTATTAATTATTTTTTCAATCAACAACTAGATCTCCGCGATATGATTTTTTTTTAATTTCATGGTGTCCCAAACCCATTTCATTAGGTAATCTAGACAATTTCAAAATGAATTTTTTTAAAGAAATATATTTTTACATATATCTAAAAAATTTAATTTTCATGTTAATATGCTATAAAAAGTAAAAATCTGATGGATTTCAATCTAGAAGATAGAGAAACGGTTTACAGATTTGTAATTTCTCAACATTGGTAAATCCATTTTCCACTATTTTTTAAATATTGGCGTTTAATTTTTTTTGATGTCTAGTTTTTTATTGTATTTCTATTTAAAAGATATATTATTTTTACAAATTGTTGTATTGAATCCAATATAATGTTTATTGTGTAACATGTTATCTATCTTATAATTCCAGGTCGTAATTCATTGGACCCACCCTCATATATCCGGTTCCATAAACACATACCTTACATATTTTTATGAATACCAATTGTAGATTAAATATCAAATCTATATCAAAAAAATTATCATAATGAAAATGAGTAATTTTACATAATTCCTTAACTATTTTTGTATATATATTTATAGAATTAATAAAAATTGAAAACTAATAAATCCAATGTCTTTCCTATGAAATTGATTTTTTCCACTATATAATATATTACATAATCCATAATAGTTATTCAACATCTCTTATAATATATCCTATTAGACATCCCATTTAAAATATATTTCTCCATATCATATAGAAATGGAAGCATAAGAAGTTTGGATCATATATTATCACCATGGAGAAAATCCAACTACAAAAATCATGCAATAAATACGGAATAAAACTATATAATGATGAATTAATCATTAAAATTCAATAATTTATAGAAACTGAGTGCATAATATATATCTGGGTAGTACATTCCATATAACTATAATGATTTAGTGTGTTTTGATACTTGGAACACAATCTTTGAATACAGTGAAGATCATCAATGTTTCCCCAAAAATATATTCTCATGTAATAATACTACTTAAATCCTTTATTCATAAACAAGGTAATGGGATAAATTGAAAGGTTGAGATGATATTAACATTAATTATATATAATAGATACAAGTATTCATAACTCGAGCATATGTGTATGAGAACATTGGAATCACAATTGAATATCATTACATTCATGTCAATATTCACATACAAGAGTCATGGAATAAAGATTGGATATTCATAAGACAAGAATTATTAGGGAATTTATAGTAGAATCCATAAAATAATTAAAAATGAATAATACTTACAGTTTTTTTATTATAAATAATAATATATAAAAAAATTAATATTATTTAAGGTACACTCCCTAGACCATCATAGTGGACATTGGAATTTAGTAGTCCGAGTTTACTCCTTGTTCGGCAACTGTATTTTTGAACCGGGTACAATCCTTGTTCTAACATTGTGTTACTAAACTAAGTTCACTCTTCATTCTATTCCTATATTATTGAACCGAGTTCACTACATGTTACAACTAAGTTTTACTCAACTGAGTTCTCTATTTTTTCCTTCCTTGTATTATCAAACCCAATTCACTCCCGGTTCTAGCCCTGTATTATAGAATCATGTCAAATTTTATTTAAATTCCTATATATATCTTATTTTTTATAAATATTTACCAAATTAATTGAAGGTAGATATATGTAGCACCCATCACATAATCAATTCAGTCATATGTGATCCCTAATATAATTAAACATTCATCTCATCAAGACCCATAAAACAAGATAGGTTTCATAAACCAATATCATAACCCGTGAAATTAAAAGGGTATTATAAACATTTTTTCATATAATAACATTGGAATAAGACAAAGGCTTTATATTAATTTCATAATATAAAAATATGTGAATGAAAGTGGTACTAATATATTTTTTTTGATGGTATAACCGATGGGAGAGAAATGGGTTTCATAAATAACATGTCTTCATAAACATAAACCATTCATATAAAGTGTAATTATGATGACCACAGATCACATCCCCACTAAATAATAAAATAAAAATGGACATCAACTTCGGTGAAAAATTATTTTGAAATATATATTATACACATTTCTTAATGATAGTATCCCGTTATCTTTGAATAATTTATTTTCAATCACAAAACCTATAGAATAACGCGTTCTTTAAAATTAACCATTAATACTAATAAAAGAATATTGGGAAACTGTTTAATTTTTATAAAATTAACTTTTCGTAAATACAATTTCCTTGAAAATTAAAATAAAATATAATTTATTAATTTTTTATTAATTTTTTTAAAAAAAATTGTTTTGAATTAACAATGATATCTAAATGAAGAGATGGATAATGTTAGATTCCATTAAAATCATTTTCATAATTTTATTAAGTATCAAAGAGTTAGAAAATGATACCATTAAATGTATAATTCATGAATAATTATAGAATAACAAAATACATGAGTATTATTTAGATATTGATTATAATATATCCTCAATGGAAGCATAATCACAAAAAACCTCTATAAAGGATGATACTAAAGCAATAAACCTTTTTAGCATTGGTATCTCCGAATCTTAAAACCCAAGAAATAATTACAATAAAAGTAGCATAAAATTTGATGAAATAAGTTATTTTCATGATATAAAATTTGAAATGGAATAATATATACAACATAAAAAAAATTATTGCATAACATATCATGTTTCTCAAAGAAGGAAAATTGAGGAAAACTTGCCTTATTGATTTAGTAACATTTGAACCCTAAAACCCATGGAAGATTGATCATAAAATAGATATGTAAATATAGATAAATTTAAGGATAATAATAAAATATTTCATTAACATTAGGTATATAAACCAAAAAAAAAGAAGCATTTTGTGAATAAGGCATAAGTCTCACAAAAATTAAAGTGTCATGACAAATCCCCTTACACCTGAGGAACATTAGATTCATGATATTAATGAGATTCATGAAAGAGTTACCTAAAAATAAAGCTTTAATATTATTATATAAATTTAATTCCTAATATAAAACGTTATATGGAAGTATAAAATCCACTTCACAAGAATATGTAGTGAATATAAGATATATCTTAAAGAAATAATAGGTAGATGGGAAAATGATTACCTAAAGTCTTGAATTTCTTTCTTCAAATTCAATCCTATCAAATAATAAATATATATTTTTTATAAATATAAAACATAAACATATTATTATATATAATACAATATATTATTTAATAATTACTTTATATTACATTTTTATTAACGATTCTATGTTAATGTTTATTTTCTAGTAATTTATGCTTTGATTTTCATATACGTTTTGAATTGTAATTAAAAATCCTAATAATTAGATCATGATATACTTATTCCAAAAAAATTTAAAAAAATATGTTAAATTAATATATATTAATTATAGAATAATTTAAAATAATTTATAAAAGACTAATGTATCACATGAAATACACCATTCACAGAGACAATCGTCCATTCGAACACATGAACAATGTTCCCATTTTCTAGTCATATTTTGAAAGAAATTAAACTAAATGTCATATAAAAATGTATATATATTAATTTTTAATTATTATTTCATATATATCATATCAATTTATATAACCTATCAATTATAAATTCCATTTATAGTATGAATGAATCGCCTCTCCTTGAGGAGGCGGAAGTCTACACATCAAAAAACAATGTAATCATATTAACACAAAATGGAAAGCATGAAGTTGGTTATTAGATAATAGTTGAATAATAATAAATACTAAATAAATATCATATATATCATATAATAATTCAAATTAATTCATTAATCCTATAATTGAGATGTAGTAATTGGAAGAATGATCGACATCGGTTTGTGAGGTTGAAGTCTACCTCACACCCGAAAAATGATTGCATACCCTATTTGATAGAAGTATGTGTTTGTGTAGGTTATAACATTATCATAAAATAATATCATTATATTTAGGATATTGATGTGGTTATACAATCATCTAGTAAATCATTTCATAATGAATGAATCCCAATTTTCTTGTTGAATTATATTACCTCTTTTTCTCATTTTGGATTTCTCCAAATGAATTATTTGGTTATATTTAATCCACATGTAGGGATACTAGGATGAGTGTTGGGATGTTGAGAAATTATTTTGGCAGATTATGGATGAGAAAAATGGTTCTAGATGTTTTAATATGTGAGTGGGTGAGTTCCATTTTATAAATGGGGGAAAGGACACACCTAGAATTGTTGAAAATAATTTATGTGATCCCCAAATTTTTACATACCAAGAAGATTAAATGGAGATAAAATTACAAAATTAATGTTTTAAATCATTAATATTTCATCAAATAGGATTCTCACAATTTTAGGGTCATTTTTTCATAAATTATTATTTTTTAATTTTTAAGAAAAATCATTTTTCCCTTAATCACAATAATTAATTTTAATTACGGTCACTAAAATATTTGGTAAAAAACAAATTTAAAAATATTATAAAATTTAAATTATTCTGATTTGAATTATTTAATTTAATTTTTGTATATAATAATAAAACAAGGGAAATAAGTTAATTTAAAATTTATCCCACATATGGGACGAGACAACGGGTTTTAAAAGTAAAATTGTTAAAACCTTTGAAATGTTTTTATATCCAATTTCTATGTGAAATTGGTTCCACTAAAATAGATTGTATTTATTTAGGTACATATTATCTAAATTTACATTAAAACTACATTAAAATATCACTTTTTACTATTGAAATAAATTAGATGAAAAATAATTTTTAAAATAAAAGTCTGTATTTGGAAAAATTCATCCAAAAATAAAACTTCTCATAAAATTAACATAATTTTTCCCAAATTAAATTTTGATATTTTTATTTCAAAAATTAGTTTAATATTGTTAAATAAAATTTATAAAATATCCAAAAATAGTATTCAAATTAGGCATGCTATTAAATGAAGGTTATATTACCTTTTAGATAAATATTTATCTTTATGTGTAAAATTTGATTTATTCTTATCTATTTTCTAGAAACACATAAGATATACATTAAATAGTTGAAAAAAATAACATATATATAAATATAAATAAAATAATTTATAATTTTTTATTAAGTCATTAAGGTAAAATTTGTTTTATTTAATAAATATTGTATTATGATAAAATATTTCCAATATAATCAAAATGGTTTTATTTTAATTTCTAGTTAAGTGGACACCAAATAAGTATTCTTATATACATGTATATTCAAAAATTTCATAATTTATTTAATCATATTCATAACCCTCATTCCAATATATTGGTGAGTGATATAATAATATCTTTATAATAATATTATTAGTACATTAACGGTTTGAAAAACATGGTTTCACATGTGACACAACTTATCAATGTAACTGGGAATTGTGTGTAACATAAGAAAAACATAGTGTTTCACGTACTTCTAGCTAATCTATGTGTTGCGTGTTGTGATATATTAAATTGGAGATGCATAAAAAGAATTTTTTTTCAAATAACAGAAGCTATATTAAGTGTTGAGTATAATAGAAAATATCAAAAATATTTAACTAACTAAAAAAATATTTCAAAAATATATCTAGGTGTAAAATTATAACCCCATAAAAAGGAATTTCTCCCTCAAAATATTTCTATGTGATCAAAACAAGTGAATAAAAAGACTTCCTTTGTAAATAATTTAATAAATTTAATGGTTACCCATTTTAATTAATAACTATGTTTCAACATGGGGGAGCATAGGTGGGAACGAAATATTTTACAAGGATGAAAACAGTATAAAATTAATGGGCATGATTGAGTCCATTTATCACAACAAGTGAATGATCATTAAAATTATAAGTGTCTCAAGACTATGTATCTGTGTTCATTTCTGATACCATTAGTTCAATATAAATGAAGGTAATATGATAAATGTTTTTCAACCTCCTTTTCCAAGAGTTTAGTAATTATTTTCTTTCCTTAGAAAATAATGAAATACATATTCTTTATTTCATTCATTTTTATATTAACAATCTCACCCTTTGGTTATTCCTTACATGATTTCTAATTCAATTCTTACTCGAAAAAAGGAATGTGAAGTTTTAATTCCATACATAATTACAGATCATGATGTAGAGTGATAATTCATTCCATATATCATTAGTTTACATCATATGAAAATGGTTATCATAAGTCTTCCAATATAAATATATCCTTATATAGTGATATTATACTTTAATATCTGAATCCTAATTTTTGTTTGACTTAAACCATTAAATAAATGGACATACATGTGTCCCTTCCAAAAATTTGTAATTCTAAAAAAATAGGAATACAGTCAATAATTTATTCAAAATAACCATAACATTGATCTCCCATATACATAAATTTGATCATGGTTTTCATATTCAAAAACTAGTGAATAACTTCATTAAGTATTCTCTAAAAACATGGTCATTAATTGAATTATCATAAATCCTTATTGAAAACATTCATTTTTCTTATTCCAATGATTATTAGATATATTTAATAAATCCTAAAATTCCATACAATTCATCAATGATAGTATAAAAAACTTTTTTCAACCAATTCATTATCAAATCTAGGGTCATAAATACTATACAATTTACATTATCCATATCATCATATCCTTTTCTATACTAAATATCATTTTTTCATCATGAGAAACATGCTATGGGTTACCTTCCCATATTGTAACTTTTTTAATTATATAACATTTCTTGGTAATTAGTATCTTTTATCATATTCATGAAAATAATTAAATAATTTGTTCATTGGAAAATATTTGTATATTTTATGATTCATATAAAATAATACCTAGTGTCAGACACATCACTACATCAATCATTCCACCTATTCAATAAGGTATTAACTTATATTCATCATATTATTCATTAAAATTTATTTCATGAAATAAAAAATATGAATCATCCATACTCAGTTTAATTAAATTTATAAAAAATACTATTGGGAATGAAAACACCTTTCATATGTCACTCTTGATATCTTCATCATTATCAGCAAGACTATTACTCAAACAACCCTAGGGTGGCCATTATTCTCACACATTGTGTTAAATGAACTTATGAATTTCCATTTCCAGTTACATTATTTATGTCCTTTTCTACAGTCATTACATCTTAAATTTTCCCTAAAAAATCAACATTTAGTATCAACATATGGATATAATTTCATAGAAACCACTTTTTCAATCCTTACCAAACATATAGGAAATTTTCATAAACTTTTACACATCCTAAGATTTATAATTAAATACATCCCTAGAAATATACTTTGAAATATACTTAGGGATATCATTAAATATTTCTCATCCTATATTATAAATTGTGAATAAATGATTATTTTAATACCATTTATATAAACCTGGAATTAGCATTCACGGATATCACATTATTTTAGATGAATAATAAAAAATTATAAAGGAAGATGTCCAAGGAGAATAATAGAGCCTTGTATTTGGAATCATAGAATATAATCATCTAGTATGAATAAATATCTTTAATGGTTCATACAAATTCCTCCATATTTATTACTCATAATTAAAATCATTATTCATATCCAGAGTAAATGAAGCTTAAGAAATGTAATCTCAGATGCTCAGTAAGGGTAAATAATGGAGATATGAAATCCTAAAATCAAAATAAGTGTAATATGAAATAATAATAACATTTAATGTTAATACCGAATATATTAAAGTTCATATACATGAGTGATGGAATAAATAATGGTAGTTCATAAGACCTGAATCATAAAGTAATAAATACTAAAATCCATTAAATCATAACATATTAATAAGGAATGAAATTTTTGGTATATAAATACAAATATAAAATAATTTAATTTTAGTCAAAGATCACTGCCAAAACCATCATAGAGAACAAAGCCCTTTTCTGAACTGGGTGGACTCTCCATTCCAGCCCTGTATTACTGAACCGAGTTCACACCATTTTTCATCCCTATATTACTGAATAGAGTTCCCTCCTCATTCTAGTATTTTATTATTTAACTAATTTTTCACCACATTATAGAACTATTTTAATAATATATGTTTTCTCCCAATTCTATCCAGGTATTATTGAACCGATTCTACACCCATTTTCAGCCATATATTACAAAACTGAGTTCATTCCTCATTCAATCCCTATGTAACTTAATTGATTTTACTTCATGTTCTAGTCCAATATATCTCATTAGATTTAAAAATCCATACACAATGAATAATAGGGAGATATAGGTGCTTCACCACATAATGAAACCCTAAATACGTGTGCCATAAGATACTAAAAAATTCATCATATCATAACCCATAAAAGTAGATTGGTTTCATAAACATCATATCATAACCCATGAATTAAAATAGGAATTATATACATTTTATCATATCATAACATGGGGAGAAGAAATATATTTCATCGTCATTTCAAAATATAATAACCCATGAAATTATGACGGTTTGATAATCTTTTTATCATGGTATAACATGTGGAAGAGAGATGGGTTTCATAAAGAATGTGTAATCTTAATCATAAACCATTCAAAAAAAGGGTAATAATGGTTTCTAGGGATAATATCCCCAGTAAATCATTAAAAAAATAATGGTTGTCATATTATTTGAAAAAATAAGTTTAAATTATTTTATTGGAACATTGTATAAAGAAAATTTCATTTTTGTAATGAAAAATGTTTTCATAAACATAAAACAAATTTTAAACCATTTTTATTAAATATATAATTTAAAATTCAAAAATTAATAATTGAAAACCCAATTATTTTCTAAATAAAATATTATAAAAATGATTTTCATGAAAATTATCTTAAAATATCATTTTAAACCATTTTAAAACAAATTTTATAAATCATTATTTGAAGGAACTAGGATTTCCGACTAGAGAGTGTGGTAATGTCAAATTCCATTAAAAAGTATTGTTAATAATATTAACTACCAAAGTGTTGAAAAATTGTACCTTTATATTAATATAACATGAATTAACAAAGGATAAGATAATCCATTAATATTCTGGAGATAGTAATCACAATATTTCATAAGTGGGAGAATAATCCTAAAAAATCTCGATAAACGATGAGATTTTAGAAATAAAATTATACCACATTTGTAACCTTAAATAATAATCCCCAAGAAATTATAAAATTACATGATTAATTAGGTATCATGAAAAAAATTAGTTTCATGATAAAAAATTTAAAAGGTTAGTATATACACCACGTAAAAAAAGATATATGAATAAGAAAACATGTGTCTCAATGAAATAAAATTGTGAAAACTTTACCTTAATGATTTGGTTTCTTTTGAACTGTAATACACATGAAAGATATATAATTAAATGGATATTTAAATAAAAAATAATTTAATGATTACAATAATATAAAAAATTCTAGGAAATTATGAATACTAGAAAAATAAAATGAGTGGTGAATTAGGATAAGTCTCACTAAAATAAAAGTGAAGTTAGGAATCCCATTACTTGTTCATTTACGTTTGAATAATGAGATCCATATATGAATAAAATAAATTGACACATTAGATATCATTAAATAATTTAATTTAATAGTATTACATATTAGAGGGAATCATGTGCACCATGACAAAGAACAAGTGGTGAATAAAGTATATATCTCAGAGAGATGAAGTTGTGATGAGAAAACACATAACCTAAGAGTTGACATTCCATGTACACATTAAAGAAACCTAAAAAATAAATATATTTTTGAAATTAATCAAAAAAAGAATCATATTATTATATACCCTACCGTATATTATTTTATTATGAATTTATTTTACCAATTTATGAATAATTCAATGTTAAATTCATATTATTTTGTAATATCTGCTTTGTTATTCATATATGTTTTGATAGGTTATTCATGATCCGCTGACATAGATAATTATTTAATTAATTCGATGGTATCATGAGTGCCGCTGAAAGCGCCTATGGGTGAGCACTAAAGAAACCCTAATGATGCTTCTCAATCCTTTGCGGATGTGGTTGCCGGTCAAGCTATTGAGCCAAAGGAGCCTCCTAGAAAACTGAATGTTGATCCTTATATTGCACCGAAAATAGTTCTGACATTGAGGCTACTCTTCAATATCATTATCACCGAATGAGGTTCTTCTACACTCCTCGGATCTTCATTTCATGCCTATTGGAAATTTCATTAATCGTATGCACTCTTTGAATTACTTGAGAAAGATGCTGGAAGCTATTGGGTTCGTTAATTGTCATATTGGTTTGTTGAACTCCTCAAATGTTATTTTTCGATTTTCTTCTGAAGATGATTATGTCGTTTCTGGATGAGGAATTTGTGGGTTTTTGGGGGATGCCACATCAAAGTTATTAAATGGACCCCATATATTGATCCTAACTTCGAACCACTCATCAACCAAATCTAGTTAGGATTTGCTGGCCTTCCGCTTCATCTGTTCAAATGAGCAGCCCTTTTTCCAATTTCTAGCCTTATTGGCCATCCTCTTAAAATGGACTATGCTACCAAAAATCTTTCTAAACCTTCAGTTGCGAGGGTTCGCACTGATTTTTACATCTCTCAACCTCTTCCATCTGTTGTTTGGATACAAAATGGTGAGTCGGGATTTTAACAAGAGACAAATTATGGAAACCTACCAGTCTATTGTTACAAATTTCATAATATTGGTCATTCTTCTAAAGATTGAAACAATGAATTCACTGTTCCACACCATCTCACCCACAAAAAGTGTGAATGGGTGGAAATGGGTAAGCAGAAGTTATCTCCTGAGGAATTTAATGATTGTGCTAACAGGTCCTTAGGGATAATGGCCCATTATGGATCTGTTGATACCCAACCCCCCAGGAGACTGTTTTGATGGATAATGCAAAAACAAACCCTACATTGGTGGATTAGGAGGCCCCGATGAGGCTCACATCAAATAGGGATGTGGCCACTCTTTCTAAATAGCCCCAGATTGTGTACCCTACTTTTGATGATTCCTATGGCTTTGTGGATGTTGTTAATAATGCTCAGCCCACCTTTGTCACCTCAAAACTCACACCTTCTTTTCAGATGGAAAGACATATAACAACATCTGAATCTAGCGAACCTAATCAAGATGAACTTGATCATGTATATCAAATTGAGGATGCGTATCTGAAATCGAGTGCTAAAAAAGGGAAGAAGACGATTGTTGACCCGGATGGATTTTTTATTCCACCATCCAAGAAGACTTAGAAATGCATCGATTATTCTAAGCTATCGAGAACTGTTTTCACCAAATCCTCAAGGATTCAATTGGAAAAACCTATGATCCTTCATCAGCCAGAAGTTCTTGCAAATCCCTCCTCCTCATCAGATGAAGAGGATTCCTCCTCGCCTTCAGATTTTGAGGGGTTGGAGGATGCTATTAAGATCAGAAACTACACTCGTGTTATCAAGGAAGGTTATAAGGAGGAATTTTACCCCTTGATCGAGGAAAAAGGGATATAATCCTTTGGAAGATATAGTAACAAATAGATAACCATATATGAGTATTTGAGTATGAGAGAGAGGATGTTTGATAGGGTGGAATTTGATGGAGACCCTGAATTTGATTTTCTACATCTTTCTTGGGAATATATATATGTGGATTAGTCTCTACAAGGATGTTTATCCATAGATGTGATTCTGATTTCTGTCCTTGAGAAGTTGTGGTTGTGCAATTTCTAGCTTCTTTCTGTTTTTTGTGTGATCTGTGAAGTAGTATGATCAAACAAAGGATCAAATTATTAGGCACTCACCAAGATGGTTCACCTGCTTCAGGGGGATATCATCTGGATACTCTTCTTTCACAGAATCATGTATCTTGCGAAGTATCTGACATTCTTCTTTAATTTCCAGCTGTGGTTATGTCTGGCATCCAGTGAAATTTATCATGATGTTCTTGGTCATGTTATCCTTTCTGAGGAGGAATATTTTCAATCAAGAGCCAAAAGGCTACAATTCTGAAGTATTTTTATTTTTATTTCACCATTTCATTTTCACGATTAATTCTATTGATCTTCATGATCAATTTTGGTTTTCATTATGATTTCACTAGTGTCATGTGAAGCCACTGACTGCAGTTTTGCGTAGACTTGGATCCTGTAATTTTCTTTTAGGTTGTTCCATACACCATCATGTTCTGGTGGATGGATTTACCTCATGCTGCTTGAGGATAACACAGGATGCATGAGGTCATTTAATCTAGTGTTATAGACTACCAAATCCATTATCAAATTGAAGGAAAATTTATGACCCTGCACTGGAAACGTGAACTAGACTGTGCGTAGTTGAAGTATTCAATTCAAGATTTGAAAGTGCAACTAAATCCTCCATCAATTCATGCATGAAGTATTGTTTCTTAATCCGGAATTTCAGGAAGAATCTACACCTGGCAAACTTCTGTTGTTGCTGTCAATTCTTCCAGACAAACACAAGTATGATTGCATGCCATTAGATTTTGCAAGAAAATTGCAATAGTTACCCTGACATTGGGGTTGATGGTTGCTAATCTCTGTATCCCTCTCAGGGATGACTTATAGGTTTTTCTTGGAACCTTATCTTCCTATTCATTTTTCTCTTGGTGGTATAAACTCATTGTATATAACACCCCAATCTTATATGGTATGCTTCTCTTTGAATAATGTGATAGCGTGTGTTGTACGCAACACCGAGTTCTAACACACCATAACCAATAAAACTAGCCGTTATGAATAGTAATACCTACTTTTTGAAATTATATATATTTTATATTTCAAAATGGACTTCATTTTTTGATTCAGAATATTGAATTTAGCCTAAGGTGAAGTTTTGGTACTTTTAAGATAACTTTAATATCTTGATGAATAGTGAAAATTACTAAATTTTAATTAAAAACAACTTTTTTAATCAAAATAATTAATAGTGATAAATTATAAATTTGAGTGGTTTTAAAGTATATTTAGAATATATTTTTACCATTTAATATAATGTTGGTCATTGGACATAATTTTACAATTATACCAAACATAAACAAGGGTCAATCTTTTGATAGTTAATATCTCTTAAAAACACGCTTTTTGTTTTGACAGCAGGAATTAATTTTAAATTAATTTCTGCCACTTCTGTGTTTTGAATTTAGAAAAATGGATTCCATATTTGGAATCATAATGTTTAAATTGTGTAAATAGGTAACTTTTATTTTTAGACATTTTGAATAATTACTGCCGTAAATATTTTATTTACCATGGTTAAGGGTAAATCCGGTAAATAAGGGTTAAAAAATAATATTATAATAATGATAAATTACCCTAAAACGTGTCCTATCCTTATTGGTTGATACATGATCGTCCGTAGGCATCTTTGGGTATATTTTGGGACCCCATGGTGCCACTTGTAGGTGATAGGGACACTTTATTTTAATTAAGTTAAAATGAATACAAAAATGACACAAGCATATATCCTTTAGAAAAAAATTTTTAAGTAGGGTTATATATGTTGGATTTTAGATTATAAATATTCATTATAAATAAAAAAATATTTCCTACATAATGATATTTTATTTATAATTTTTAGACATTATTAATTTAATTTATTTATGACACAATGATGATGCAGTTGTTACTATAATTGTGAAAAATTAAAATAATTGATATTATAAATACACAAATAAATATAATTTGATACTTTTAATGAATTAAACTAATTTTATAGGATACTATGATATATTAGTATTGATATTATTACTTTGTTCGAAGTAATCAATCTGTTATGAGTTTCAAAAAAATCAACTATTGAATAGTGTGAAAATTGACATAAAAGAGTTCTTAAAACAAATATTATATTATTGATTGATATTAAATTCCTAAAAATCTATGTTTCGGCCAAGAGACTTATATCATGATTGGTTCATCATTAATGGACCACTTGGGGGTCGCGTGGATGTATATATTAATGTTTATTAACCATATTATATAAAAATACAAAGAGACACTGTAAAAGTGAAACTAATTAACCTAGAGTTAATACTTAAAGATAAGGTTAATATAAGTACCCAAACCTGTATAAATTCTATTGGTTGAGTGGTTTTCGACCTATCCCTAGCTTAACCTTTTAATAATCATCTTTGGAGCCATTAGAAACCGAATATGAATTTATTATAAATTAATATTTCTAGCTTTTCCAAAGGTGCCCCTCACCCCTCTTATAAAAGGGCACTCCTCCTTCTCATTTCTTTACACCGTAAAAGCCTTTTGGTTCGGCCAAACTCTACCCAAATACTCTCCCAACATCCATCAATACAACCTAGAGGAATTAGTTTGATCGGAAAGCCAACCTAAGGAGCCCTTTTGATCAAATCAAAAGGAAGAAACCGAAGAAGAGGTAATGATTTCCCCACCCTTTTCCAAGTTCCTTTCTTCTTCCACTTCTTCTTCCTTTGTTGTTACCATTGTAAAATAATAACTCTAGTATCATATATATACTGTGATGTTATTATAAATATGGTACAACCATAATCAGTATTCTATCTGCCCTTTGAATAACATGTCACCATACGTGCGTACGTACGGCTTACCGTCTCCACGTCGTGGTGTAATTGTTATTCAATATATTATTATTAGGATGGGTATAATAATGATGTGTAACTCATGTAAATAATAAATATAACATGTTAATGATTCTTTATATGTGATATAACATCCATTTATATATTATTTTTATATCAAAAGAATGATATTTTCGCTCGTCCGTACGTACGGACTACCGTCTCCCAGAACGTGATGAGATTCATTATTCATCGAATCCATTCAAGTATAATTATAATTTGATGATTTAAAAATTATGTTTAAGGACTTGATATCATTCTGGATATGAATAATATACAACCTATCCATGACAAACAAGGCTTATGTAACAAAACATATAAAATAAAATGAGTAAGTTAACACCCGAAACGACGATAATTCTAAGATATTATTAACAAAGCAATGTTAAAAGATCATATATGATATCATATTAATATATATTATTCTTGTATAATTTAATAACAATTATTTCACTATTATACATGGGGTTAACCTACTCCAACCAAGGAAAAGTAAAAGGTAAGGGTTATTTCACAATCTCTTCATTATCCGAGGTTGTTTATACGTAATAATATACTGGGATCTCTTTATCATCCACATCCATGTTTCTTAAAAATGTATTTCAAAACATTTTTACTATTCACAAGAATATGGGTTAAAGTCATTTATACCCTTGTTTGACTTTTTATAAGAAGTTTATAAAGTAATCTTTCCGTCGTTTTCCAAACAAGGTGTTTTTTAACATTTTCGACAAAATCAAGGTAAGAATGTTTTTTTAACTTATACGGCGGGTGCGGCTATTTTCCGCCGTTATAAAATCGTCAAAGATTCCCTTACAAGCTTATAAGAATATTTTCAAAGAAAATTTTTTCTTTTATATGGATCTTAAATGATTTCAAAATAAAAGTGATATTTCTCTAAAAAGAGTTTTGATTTCATCTATGTCAACATCCTTTGTTGGATTTTACGCTTATGTGAAGTTTATTTATTATTATACAAAACTTCTATGTTGTATTGAAGGTTTTGTGATATGTTTGACTATGTTTGTGCTATTTTTATACCATTCATGGTTTATGGTGAAAGTATTGACATTTCTTATCCTAGTTTTAATACGAATGCTTATGTTATGTTTAAACCTTTTTATATGGGAATGCATTGGACTTAATATGTGACGGGTGGAGCCCGCTATAGCTCCTCGATGCATCGGTAGGTCTCATGTGACAAACTAGTGTCTTGGCACAAGGCCTTGGCAAAATCTTATTTATAGTCTTGGCACGAGGCCTTGTCTATGTGGTTATGATAGTCTGGAATTATGCATTCCATCATTATGAAAGTGGTTATTGGTTTTGCATGTGATTATTCGATTAGTAGAATATCCATGTAAATAAGTAAATGGAATTATTTCATTTTATTTATGCCATATTATATTGAAAGTTCAAGTTTGAAAGGCTTTTGTTTTAGTTATACAATGCCTTAAATATTTATTCTTATTTATAAAAGTTTCCTCTATATTGTTATCCTTACTGGGCATTTGAGCTCACCCCTTCACTATGTTTTATTTTTCCCAGGAAGTGAAGAAGTAAATTATGAATGACCTGCAAGGATATTATGTGGGGATATGAGTGTGGATTATGGAGACAATATGTTGTTGTAGTAGTTTTTCATTTTATGATGTAATGTAAGACTTATGAATATATCTAGTGTTTCCAAGGCTACTAAATCAATCGGTATTTCGAGATTTGATCTTTCTTGTGATCATGCCAATGTTATGTAATAATGCACCGACTCTGGGTATCTAGGGTCGGGGCATTACAGTTGGTACCAGAGGAAGTTTAGTACAAACCTTGGAAGCTAGATTTAGATAAACTCTGATTAGAGCACGTAGACCTAAGATGAACTTTCAGGATTAGTATAGAAGAACTTCCTAGAATTTTTGTATTGTAGAGATTTTGTGAGTTTTCCAAGAAATACATCCCTGTCTGGATATGAGTAGGTAGAGGCGGCTCTGGCACAGATGTACCTAGGGGTAAAACCCGAAAACACCGCTTTGAGCTAGACTCGAACGAGAACTGGTGCACGACAACGGGCCTTGATGCACTATTGGTTACAACACTCCCGTGGGATATACTTAGGATAACTCTCATTTTCTTTACAAAGCATTATGAATGGTTTATGAGAATATACTTCCTCAAAGAAAACATTTTTATTTATATGGATTATATCCATAAATAGTTCAATTTGTGTTAAGTGTTTTATAAGTTTGAGATTATGTATTTTGATTCATAAACTGATCTAGTTTATGCCATTGTTTAGAAATGGCACCTAGTGGAAGAAATGGAAACCGTATCAATACACACACTCTATATAGGGATTTCCCTCCTACTCAAGATAATTATAGTGGAGCTTGTGATGCAACTGGTGCCGATCAGCTAATCACCATACTGGGACAACATACTCAGGTTAGGAATAATAACCATACCCTTATGGAGCACCTTGATCCATAGCGTGGAGGATCAATGTTTGATCGATTCATGAGGCAACAACCACCAACGTTCAATGGGAGTACAAATCCCTTAGTAGCTGAGCAATGGATAAATTCCCTAGAGAAAATATTTCAGGCTTTGGGGAGCAGTGAAAGGGAAAAAGTTATCATGGAAGTTTATCGCCTCACTGGAGATGCTGATCAATTGTGGTCATTGATTAAAAACATGAAGGAAGATGATGAAGTATCTAATATGGAATGGAGGGAGTTCAAAGATCTGTTTTTAGAAAAATACATTCCTCGTGACCATCGAGCAGATATGGAAAGGCAATTTCTGAGTCTGAGACAGAAGGAGGATGAGAATGTCGCAATGTATGAGGCTAATTTTACAAGGTTAGCAAGGTATGCTGGATATTATTTACGTTACCCAAGAAGTACGATTGATCATTTCTTTGATGGTTTAAAACCATTTCTTCATCGAGCATTAGTATCACAATTTTTTTCCTCATACGAAGACATTGTCTCATGTGCTATCAAGACCGAAAAGGAATTCTCTAAGTCTTATGACTTTAAAGAAAAGCAAGAGAAAAAGAGACCTGCTGATCAATCTGGGAATGGAAATAAGGGGAATAAGGGAAAGGTTGAATATCCATCCTGGGGTAAATACGGGAAGAAACATTCTGGTACTTGCTTGAAGGGAATGGGACTTTGTTACAAGTGTGGTGAAAAAGGCCACCAAGCTCGTGATTGTAAGGGGAAGAAGGAAGCTACCAACGTTTAGTGCTACAATTTTAGGGAGATGGGGCATTATGCAAATGAATGTCCTAAGCGTCAGGAGAACTTACCTCAGAAAAGGCCAAGGGATCAAGGCCAGGCTTATGCTATCACTACTGCTGAGGTAGAAGCTCCGAAAGACATGGTGGCAGGTAATCTAATGGTTTCCTCAAGTTTAGCAAATGCATTATTTGATTCTGGATCATCGCATTGTTTCATATCATCCCAGTTTGCTAAGAAAATTAGATATTTCCAATTTGATTTAACAAGGGAGTTGTCGATTAAAACTCCTAAGGGAAGTATCATTGCAACAAAGTTTTGCGAATCAGTCCCCATTAGAGCACATAAATGTTCTTTATCTACTGATCTCATCATCATACCTATGATTGAGTTTGATATAATCCTTGGTATGGACTAGCTTTCGGACTATGATGTGAAGATTTATTGTAAGAAGAAAGAGGTTACGATTCTTGATGATAATGATAAGGAACACCTTATCTTTAGAGCAGAATCATCACCACCTAATTCTTATTTAGATCCACCCCCAATAGCTCAACTAAATTCAATTATTGGGGAGTAAGAGAATGAAATGACTTTCGGTGAGGAAAGGAATGTTCAAATAGAGGATGTACATGTTGTGAAAGAATTTGTAGATGTATTTCTGGAAGATTTACCTAGACATCCTCCAGAATGAGAATTTGAGTTTTCCATTGATTTAATTCCTGGATCAAGGCCTATATCAAAGACCCCTTATAGAATGGCCACTGTAGAATTAGTTGAACTAAAGAAACAAATAGAGGAATTGCATAATAAAGGATTTATTCAACCTAGTGTTTCTCCATGGGGAGCCCCTATTCTTTTTGTTAAAAAGAAAGACGGATATATGAGGTTATGTATCGACTACAGGGAGAACAATGCTATAACAATAAAGAACAAGTATCCCATACCTTGTATTGATAATTTATTTGACCAACAGCATGGAGATCAATACTTTTCAAAGATTTACCTTCGATCTGGATACCACCAGTTGTTTGTAAAGAAGGAAGACATTCCAAAGACAGCATTTCTAACCAGGTACAAGCATTACGAGTTTACTGTAATGCCTTTTGGATTGACTAATGCACCCTCTGTATTCATGGATCTGCTGAATAGAGTTTTCAAGGAGTATCATGATGAATTTGTGGTGGTATTTATTGATGATATCTAGGTATAATCCAAAAGCTACAAAGATCATGAAAATCACTTGTGCATTATCTTGATGACTCTAAGAAGACATGAATTATATAGAAAGTTTAGCATGAGTGAATTCTGGATTCATGAGATTTCTTTTCATGGCCATATTGTCTCTAAATATGGAATCTCTGTTGATCCTTCTAAGACCAAGGCAATCCAAGAATGGCCAGCACCTATGAGTATAACTGAGGTACGCAGTTTTATTGGTTTGGCAGGTTATTATCGACGTTTCGTCCAGAATTTTGCCTGATTGGCTAACCCATTAATGAAGGTCACACGTAAAGGGGTTAAATTTGTTTGGACAAAAGAGTGTGAAGAATGTTTTGAAGAACTGAAGAGAAGATTAATCAATGGTCCTATATTGACTCTACCATCGGGGAATGATGGGTTCGTTATTTATAGTGATGCATCAATGAAAGGACTTGGTTGTGTCCTTCTGGAGAATGATGGAGTTATTGCCTATGCATCACGACAGTTGAAAATTCATGAACAAAACTATCCTACTCATGATCTCGAGTTAGCATCTGTGATCTTTGTTTTGAATATATAGAGGCACTACCTCTATGGTGAAAAATGTGAGATTTATACTGATCACAAGAGTTTGAAGTATATTTTCTCACAAAAAGAACTCAACATGAGGCAAAGGAGGTGGCTTGAATTACTCAAGTATTATGATTGCACGATACACTACCACCCGGGGAAAGCAAAAAAGGTGGCAGATTCTTTGAGTAGAAAAGACCATGGAGTTTTGAACAATATGAGAATTGAAAGGGATCCAATTTTCATGGATCTAGTGAAGATGGACATGGGAATAACCAGGGAAGGTGAAACATCAATGCTTTTTCAGATTGTTTCCAAACCATCTTTACGAGAAAGGATTAAGAGTTCCCAGACCGATGATGAAGAATTTAAAAATAAGATTAAAGCTGTGAATGATGGGATATTGAGAGACTTTGTGTATGAAGATGGAATTTTGAAATTTGGGAAGAGACTTTGTGTTCCTGATATACCTGATCTAAAAAGGGAATTGCAGGATGATGCTCATAGTTCCAATTTTTCTATACACCCTGGGGGCACCAAAATGTATAGATATTTGAAGGAACATTTTTGGTGGGACAACATGAAGAGGGAGATTGCTGATTTTGTGTCAAGATGTATGGTTTGTCAACAAGTGAAAGCTGGAAGGAAACATCCTGGAGGAGTCATGCAACCTCTTCCCATACCAGAGTGGAAATGGGACAATATTACGATGGACTTTGTCATGGGGCTACCAATGACTCCTAGAAGGAATGATGCAATATGGGTTACTATTGATCGTCATAACAAGTCAGCACATTTTCTTGATATAAGAGATGATCTACCCCTGGAACATCTAGCAAGACTATATATTAATGATGTTGTGAGACTTCAGGGAGTACCCCTATCGATTGTTTCTGATCGTGATCCCCATTTTACTTCAAGATTCTGGAAAAGTCTTCAGAAATCCCTGGATAATGAACTTCATATGAGCATTGCATACCACCCTCAGATAGACGGACAATTAGAATGGACCATTCAGACCTTAGAAGACATGTTGAGATCATTCTCACTTGACTTTCAGGGTATGTGGGATCAATATTTACCTCTGGTAGAATTTTCCTATAACAATAGCTTCCATTCGTGTATTCAGATGCCACCATATGAAGCGTTATATGGGAAGAGATGTCGTACACCATCCTGTTGGGATGACGTTGGTGAAAGAAAACTTTTAGGTCCAGAACTGGTGGAGGAAATGATGGAAAAGGTGAAGGTATTCCAAAATCACATCCAAGCAGCTCAATGTCGGCAGAAGAGCTATGCCGATAATCGAAGGAAGGATTTGGAATTTCAAGTCGGTGATTATGTTTTCCTGAAGGTATCTCTATGGAAGGGAGTCATACATTTTGGTAAGAAAGGTAAATTGAGTCCCAGGTACATTAGACCTTTCGAAATTCTAGAACGAATTGGGGCTGTAGCTTACCGATTAGCAATGCCGCCAAGTCTCTCTAATGTTCACGATGTGTTCCATGTATCTCTGTTGAGGAAAAACATGCCTGACCCAATGCATGTACTCACCTATGAAGAATTATAACTGGAACCCGATCTTTCTTATTGAGAAGAGCCCATCAGGATTCTTGATACGAGAGAACAAGTACTGAGAAACCGGACGACGCGACTGGTAAAAGTTTTGTGGAGAAACTATAAGATGGAGGAGGCAACATGGGAACCCAAGGAACTTATGATGAAGAACCACCTGAGTCTTTTCATGTGATATGTATTCTAGAAATTTTGTGGATGAAATTATTTGAAGGAGGGGAGAATGTAACACCCCAAGCTTCTACGGTACGCTTCTCTTTAAATAATGTGATAGTGTGTGTTGTACGCAACACCGAGTTCTAACACACCATAACCAATCAAACTAGCCGTTATGAACAGTAATACCTACTTTTTGAAATTATATATATTGTATATTTCAAAATGGACTTCATTTTTTGATTCGAAATATCGAATTTAGCCTAAGGTGAAATTTTGGTACTTTTCAGATAACTTTAATATCTTGATGAATAGTGAAAATTACTAAATTTTAATTAAAAACAACTTTTTTAATCAAAATAATTAATAGTGATAAATTATAAATTTGAGTAGTTTTAAAGTATATTTAGAATATATTTTTACCATTTAATATAATGTTGGTCATTGGACATAATTTTACAATTAAACCGAACATAAACAAGTGTCAATATTTTGATAGTTAATATCTCTTAAAGACACGCTTTTTGTTTTGACAGCGGGAATTAATTTTAAATTAATTTCTTCCACTTATGTGTTTTGAATTTAGAAAACTGGATTCCATATTTGGAATCAGAATGTTCAAATTGTGTAAATAGGTAACTTTTATTTTTATACATTTTGAATAATTACTGCGGTAAATATTTTATTTACCATGGTTAAGGGTAAATCCGGTAAATAAGGGTTAGAAAATAATATTATAATAATACTAAATTACCCTAAAATGTGTCCTAGCCTTATTGGTTGATACATTTTCGACCATAGTCATCTTTGGGTCGATTTGGGGACCCCATGGTGCCACTTGTAGGTGATAGGGACACTTTATTTTAATTAAGTTAAAATGAATACAAAAATGACACAAGCATATATCTTTTAGAAAAACAATTTTTACATAGGGTTATATATGTTGGATTTTATATTATAAATATTCATTAGAAATACAGAACGATTTACTCCATAATGATATTTTATTTATAATTTTGAGACATTATATAATTTAATTTAATTATGACACAATGATGATGCAGTAATTACCATAATAGTGAAAAATTAAAATAATTGATATTATAAATACCCAAATAAATATAATTTGATACTTTTAATGAATTAAACTAATTTTCTAGGATAATATGATATATTAGGATTTATTTAATTGTCTTTTTACGAAGTAATCAATCTGTTATGAGTTTCACAAAAATCAACTATTCAATAGTGTCAAAATAGACATAAAAGAGTTCTTAAAAAAATATCATATTATTACTTGATATTAAATTCCTAAAAATCTAAGGTTCGGCCAAGAGACTTATATCATGATAGGTTCATCATTAATGGACCACTTGGGGGTCTCTTGTATGAATATAGTATGTTTATTAACCATGTTATATAAAAATAAAAAGAGACATTGCAAAAGTGAAACTAATTAACCTAGAGTTAATACTTAAAGATAAGGTTAATATAAGTACCCAGACCTGTCTAAATTATATTGTTTGAGTGGTTTTCGACCTATACCCACCTTAAACTTTTAATAATCATCTTTGGAGCCATTATAAACAGAATATGAATTTATTATAAATTACTATTTCTAGCTTTTCCAAAGGTGCCTCTCACCCCTCTTAAAAAAGGGCACTCCTCCTTCTAATTTCTTCACACCTTCAAAGCCTTTTGGTTCGGCCAAACTCTGCCCACATACCCTCCCAACATCCCTCACTACAACCTAGAGGCCTTAGTTTGATCATAAAGACAACATAAGGAGCCATTTTGATCAAATCAAAAGGAAAAAACCGAAGAAGAGGCAATGATTTCACCACCCTTTTCCAAGTTCCTTTATTCTTCCACTTCGTCTTCCTTTGTTGTTACCATTGTAAAATAATAACTCCAGTATCATATATATAATATGATGTTATTATAAATATGGTACAACCATAATCATTATTCTATCCACCCTTTGAATAACATGTCACCATACGTGCGTACGTACGGCTTACCGTCTCCACGTCGTGGTGTAATTGTTATTCAATATATTATTATTTGGACGGGTATAATAATGATGTGTAACTCATGTAAATAATAAATATAACATGTTAATTATTCTGTATATATGATATAACATCCATTTATACATTATTTTTATATCAAAATAATGATATTGTCGCCCGTGCGTACGTACGGACTACCGTCTCCACGAACGCGAAAAGATTCATTCTCCATCATATCAATTCAAGTATAATTATAATTTTATGATTTAAAAATGATGTTTAAGGACTTTATATCATTTAGGATATGAATAATATACAACCTATCCATGAAAAACATGGCTTATGTAACAAAACATATAAAATAAAACGAGTAAGTTAACACCCGAAACGACGATAATTCTAAGATATTATTAACAAATCAATGTTAAAAGATCATATATGATATCATATTAATATATATGATTCTTGTATAATTTAATAACAATTATTTCACTATTATACAGGAGTTTAACCTACCCCATCCAAGGAAAAGTACAAGGTAAGGGTTATTTCACAATCTCTTCATTATCCGAGGTTGTTTATACGTAATAATCTACTGGAATCTCTTTATCATCCACATCAATGTTTCTTAAAAATGTATTTCAAAACATTTTTACTATTCACAAGAATCTCGGTTAAAGTCATTTATACCCTTATTTGACTTTTTATAAGAGGTTTACAAAGGAATCTTTCCGTCATTTTCTAAACACGGTGCTTTTTAACCTTTTTGACAAAATTAAGGTAAGAATGTTTTTTTAAATTATACGGTGGGTGCGGCTATTTTCCGCCGTTATAAAATCGTCGAAGCTTCCCTTACAATTTTATAAGAATATTTTCAATGAAAATGTTTTATTTTATATGGATCTTAAATGATTTCAAAATAAAAGATATATTTCTCTAAAAAGAGTTTTGATTTCATCTATGTCAATATCCTTTGTTGGATTTTACGCTTATGTGAAGTTAATTTATCATGATACAAAACTTCTATGTTGTATTGAACGTTTTGTGAAATGTTTGACTATGGATGTGCTATTTTTATACCATTCATGGTTTATGGTGAATGTATTGACATTTCGTATGCTAGTTTTAATACGAATGTTTATGTTATGTTTAAACCTTTTCATATGGGAATGCATTGGACTTAATATTTGATGAGTGGAGCCCGCTATAGCTCCTCGATGCATCGGTTGGTCTCATGAGACAAACTAGTGTCTTGTCACAAGGCCTTGGCAAAATCTTATTTATAGTCTTGGAACGAGGCCTTGGCTATCTGGTTATGATAGTCTGGCATTATGTATTCCATCATTATGAAAGTGGTTATTGATTTTTCATGTTATTATTCGATTAGTAGAATATCCATGTGAATATATAAATGGCATTATTTCATTTTATTTATGCCATACTATATTGAATGTTCAAGTTTGAAAGGCTTTTGTTTTAGTTATACATTGCCTTAAATGTTTATTCTTATTTATGAAAGTTTCTGCTATATTGCTATCCTTACTGGGCATTTGAGCTCACCCCTTTACTATGTTTTATTTTTCCCAGGAAGTGAAGAAGTAAATTATGAATGACCTGAAGGGATATTATGTGGGGATATGAGTGTGGATTATGGAGACAATATGTTGTTGTAGTAGTTTTTCATTTTATGATGTAATGTAAGACTTATGAATACATCTAGTGTTTCCAAGGCTACTAAACCAATCGGTCTTTCGTGATTTGATCTTTCTTGTGATCATGCCAATGTTATGTAATAATTCACCGACTTTGGGTATCTAGGGTCGTGGCAATACATTTTACCTTGTTTAATAACCTGACCTTTACTTTTTGTAAATAAATTTTGGGGAGCATGGGTTTTAACTCATGCTCCGAGCCTTTATGAGTAATTATTTAATTATTTAAATAATGTTAAATATTATATAAATAACATATATATTCATTAACTAATAATTTATTATAATCTATTAATGATATAAGTATGAAATGAAATACCCCAATCATGGAGAACGTAGGTTGTATGTACACAGGAATGTAGTTTCCATTTTCTTATTTTATTTTGTAATAATGAATAGTAAATGATATATATAGTGTCTTTATAGTTTCATTATTATTTCATATATATCACATATTTTTATTTAACCCATCTTTAATAAATTCCATGTAATTAATGAACGAATCACTTCACTTGGAGGTGACGATAGTCCATACATCCACAAAAAATGTTACCGTATTCCAACAAAATATAAATAATGATTGTATTGGATAATATTATTTAAATAAGAAAAAATTAATCATATATATCATATATATCCTATTAAAATGTTACTTCCATCATTATTCACAACCATGAAGTGTGGTCATGGATGAAAAAAATATTTTGGTTATCGAGGCGGTAGTCCCCCTTAAACACGATCAATGATTGTGTATCCAATTTGATAGAAGTACATGTTAGTGTAGGTCATAATCATTAAATAATAAATACAATTAAAATTAATGTAATTATTTTATTATATAATAATTTATTAATCAGAATTTAGGGGATGGTGAAAGAAATAAAACAAAAGTTCTTGTAAAAGGATGTTACTTATTTATTTGGAAAATCCATGTTGTTTTCACCAAAAGACTTATTTTTATGGTTTATACCCATATTTAGGATTCTAGGATTATTTTTAGGATTTGATAACTTTTTTTGATATATTTTTAAGGATACAAATGTATTTAGAGGTATGATTATGTGAATTAAGTGGGTGCCCTTTTATAAGTGGAGAAATGAACACACACGGCATTTTTGAACATAATTTGTATGCTCCCCACTTTTTTACATACCAAGAGGCTTGAATAAAAAATAAAATTATAGATATGAAATATAAATGTCTATATATAGACATAAATTGTGTTTTTGAATAGTGTAGGGTCATTTTTAGTCCATATATTCTAAGATTAGATATTATGTAAGCTTGAATTTCCTTTATCACTAAAGTTAATTTTAATTACCTTCACTAATATTTTTTTTAAAAACTACGTTCATCAACTTTTAAATGATAAATTATTATCATTAAAAATTTGGAATCCTTCTAAATAAATTATAATCATGTAATTTTAATAAACTAATTTAAAATTAGTCACACAGATAAGATGAGATGACGAGTTTTTAGTGTTAAAAAGTTTGAAAGATTAAAATAGTTTTATATCCATTTTCCAAGTGAATTTGGTTACAATGACCTAAATTGTATTAAGTTATGTATAATCGATCAAATTGTACTTTAAATCCCAATTAAAATATAATTTTAATATATAAATAAATTATATGAAAACATCATTTTCAACTGAAATTGAGGGATTTTTTATATTTATCCAAAAAATGAATCTTCTCAGAAAAGATCCATAAATAAAATGAAAGTAAATTTTAATATTCAAATTTAAAAAATGATTATTTTACCCAATTATGAAATTAAAATGTATAAAATTTTAAATTTAAAATTGGTTTTCTGTTAAAGGGTGGAGGATGAACATTGGAGAAAGTATATATCTTTATGAATAGTAATTGGTATATTCATAACTCATTTCTAAAAAAAATATGGTGGAAGTAAATTTGTTGAATAAAAATTATATATACATTCAATTAACATAATTTGAAATTTTTTTAATTAATTTATTGAGGTAAAACGTTTTTTATTTAAAAAATATAGTTTTCTAGAAAAATAATTCCTATATTTTGATTTGGTTTTTAATTTCATTTATGGTTAATTCATCAGAAAATAATTCTTATTATATTAATATGTAAATCATATTATCATAATTTAATTAATCAACTTTATCAATTCCATTTCAATAGAAAGGTGACATCTATAATAATATTTTAATAATAATGATATTATTACATTGTAGTTTGGTAAAACCTGGTCTTATGTTTAACACATGTTATCTATAGAACATGGAATTATTTTAAACACCAGAACAACATAGTGTTGCATCTACTGAAAGATGATTGACATGTTGTGTATAGTGTAATCACACTATTGTGTTATGTAAAAAGAAATAATACCTCAGGGATTTCATATAACACAATCTATATTAATTAATGAATGAAATAATCAATATCGAAAACATTATATTATTTAAAAAAAAATCAAAAAAAAATCGAGTATTAAAGTATCAAGAAAACATTATTAACAAATATAATTACCTAATTCCCTAGAGATAAATAAAGGAATAACTTGTCACCAATTTCATGGTCTAAATATCATCGATGATTTTATACATATATATTTACAAGGTGAAATTGTCATATACAATTGAATAAGGTGAACAATATTTGTTATCTATTAGTGAATCCAAGTACCTATCATCTATCGTTATCTAATTTTTTTTCACAGCATATTGGATTCCTAAAAATCATGCTATACATAGACTCAGATAGATTCATCTGAATACTATACTGTAAACTATTTTTTATGATAATTTTAACTTGGGAAGGTGATGATTCCAATGTCCATGGAATTCCATAAAAGAAGATATCATCATTTATTCAATTGTTTGAAGGGCCCTCTTAGACATAGAGTTTTTATGAGGGTGATAAGTAGTGATTAAACTAAACTCATTCACCAATTATTTATAAATAATTATTAGGACCCTTAGGAAAATTCCAGATGTGAATCAAATATAATATAGAGTTGCACCCAAATAATTCTTACCACTAACTATTATAACAACCATAGAGATTACTTCAAAATATAAATATTTTTAAGAAATATAAATTTATCAATGAAATTTAAAAAATAAAGTACAAAAAATGACATAATGACCTTTATATTTTCAGGGGATTCGTACAAAGAAATCCATGTTATTTTTTCCCACTTCCAATATCGTATGGGTAATGGTATCAAAATTCACTCAGACTATATTAATTTATTCTTAACATTATGGCATTCCCATAATCGAGAAGTGTATATCCTGATTTCATTATTCATTTAATTCCAGATAATATTTTAATTTATATATCTATAAATCATTCTGATTATGGGATAAGTAGAGAATGATGAGTTATGAAATTCTTTAAAAATATTACATTTCATTTTTTTGATAGAGGGAAAAGATATTATGATTCGAAATAATCAAACTTTAAAATTATGAAGGATGAAATTAATATTACTCTATACCTTCACTATAGTTGTACATCAACATTATAGTTATCATTAATTTTAATATGAATTGATGTTTCAAAAATGATTTTTTTATGATATTATTTCTCTCAATCCCATATGATGTAATTATTAATAAATTAAAATTTAAAGACTATTTAGTCTTTTTCAGGCCAAAACATGTTTATGGTAAATTGATATATCCTACTCGAGGAATTAGATACCTTGTTTTACATCCCAGGGTGATAATTTATTGAGAACATATAATAATTTTTGTACTATATCCATATCATTTTGCACATATTCATATTATATTCTAGGAATGAATACAATGGTATCTAATAAATAGTATAAATATCACTCTTCGCACCATATAGATTTTTCTTCCAAATATTCCTTAATAATAATACTATATAAATATCATGATCATGGGATGGTTTTTATCTACACATTTTTATTAATTTATTTAATACATAATTAATTACCTTCTCATTCAATATAATAATGAAACATAAAATATTCAAGGAAAAATAAATATATATCACAAACCCCCTTTCATTATAGAATAGAGTATGTATAAGAATAATAACCAATCTATTCTTAATGTCCATGACTATTTCCTAAAATTCAACTACCCATAGTAAATTCACTCCCCTCCATGTTCCCTTGGTCAGTTTATTGGATGTTAATGTGATCTATCTCATCAAAAACTATTAGATTCTAGTTAATCAAATAAAACTCCATAACTCTATCAAAAATGTTGGTTTTAGTAACTATTAGATTATGTGTATATTTGAAATGTCTACAAATATACCCTCACTAGTGATAACATGACCTAACAAAGAAAAGTTTTTTATCCAAAATTCACACTTATGAAACATGGTATGTAATTTATCCATTTGTTAGGCCCTTAACATTAATCAATAATGATCTTCGTGGTATTACATGTTCATTGAATAAGTTATAATATCATAAATAAGGATACTATGAATTCTTCATGACAATTAATACTAACACTATTAATAATATCCAAAAGGATAACTATCTAATTCATCAAACCAAATGAAAAAAAAATTAATTCATTATGTCCATATCATTTGTAGAAATGTGTCTTGGGTATACCTTTTCTTCTTACCCTCAATAGTTTATATCCATATAAAAGGCCAATATTTGAGAATTATTGATATCCTTGTATTTGATCAAATAGACCATCAATAACTGTTATAGGATATTAGTACATGACCATGATCTTGTAAATTTTATTATATTCAAATAAATGATAAATTTATCCATCCTTATTCATTTAGAAAACACATGTGGAATCAAATATAATGAACTAATTCATAATAATACCTTATTTATATTCTCTTGAGGTTTCTTCAGTAATACATATTACTCAACCCGATATATTCTATAAGAACTATTTTAGATAAAAACATTACCATGTGTGATTTAAATTGAAAAAATTACCTTACAATAATGTGTAATACTGGAAAATTCTTCGGGAAATACATTTTTATTAACCATAAAGAAGTCCTCTCATCAACTGTAACATCATCCATGATTATTTATGCTAGGATTCCCTCATTTATAAGTACCATAATCAATATTATAAATGTTTTCTTCTAAAGGGATATCATTATAATCCTTGAATAGATACATGATCAAAGGATTGTAAGAGATATGAACTGATATATTGTAATCCTTATTATATATATATGATCTATATTGGAATAGCTAATCTATACCCAAAATTACATAAAATTAATCCAAGTATAGATGAAATATATGTTCAAGAAAAATCATCCCACAAATCCTAATCGAATAAAAATTATATATATATATATTATTTTATTATCATAACATCATGAGTTTTCATTGAAATAAATTTATCCAATGAATGAGGGGGTGAATCTGCATTATTAGAAAACATTATTGATATAAAAGAAATTAATTAACAAGAATCAAATATGGTATATCAATACATATAGTTTAGTTTTTTTATACCATGCACCACTTAATTTTTGTGTTAATCAACAGAAGTAGCGATAACATACAATATTTTTTCCCCATTGGTTTAGGAGGTTGTTGAGTAATATCATAATCAATTTCCAATTGTTTAGGGTAGTAATTTATTTATTGCACAAAATATTTTCACTTGAATAATTGGAGTGTGGGAAAAAAGTTGGTGTCATGACCACCTCCCCTCAAGGTGTAACCTTCCTGGGCCGAGAATGGGTGATGAGAGATAATTACCCATGATTCCCACCTCGAGGAGGCCCTAGGATGGAGACTAGCACAGAGGGTGTGGTAAAAACAAAGATGGTAGGTGTTACCCTCTAAGAGAATGCATGAAAAAGAGATATATAAGATAGACACATAAAAACACCTATTCAAAACAAAAATTAAAATAAACCCAATTTCACATATGTATTTCTATTCAAAAACTAATACAAATAAAAGGGAAACCGACAAGTACCAAAAGAATGTGAAATGACAACGACCACAAAGCTCAAACATATCCTACAATACCCTGAGGTATTAGTTACAATCCTATGATCTAAAAAATAGTTTATATTACATAGGTTGAGTATAATTTTATACTTTGTACAATCGTTATCGGATCGTCTCATGCAAATGTAAAGAAAGCTTGCTAAATCACTGTGAACAACATGGGAAACTAACTCATCACCAAAACATGTATATTAAGATTCCTACATCACCATGGATACTCTCAACAAGTATCACATAAAAGAGTATTTAATATAATAATTAATATCAATGGTACCCCTCTACCACTTCCCATTATTTTTATACTTTTCCCCAAGAATGCACATCCACAGCAACTCCCTCCAAAAATAATAGCCTGAAGACACCTAGGTGAAGCACTACAACCTACACCTCGTGTAACACACCACCACCACAACCACATATCCAAAAGAATTTTGGTAGTCCCTAGGAGACACCCTATCCTGCATAACATGTATAAAACATTATATATTATTCCTTAAGCCATTACAAACCATAAACTGAGTAATGGTCATCAATAAATTAGAGCCTATACATGTTATACCTATATTTGTATGTAAGAAACTACATCTACAATTCATGTGTGTAAAATAAGCAGAAGCCATTACAGCCTTCTAAACACATATAGGGGAAAACATAACCATCTTACAAAGCAGAAAAAGTAACTAAAAAGAGATAAAATAGGTGCTAATGGGGGTTGTCCTAAACCCATCCCCCAGCAAGATGTTTGGGAAAACAACCCACAGGGCTCAGAATCACCATGGTGTCAATCATCCTAACCCTCTGGGGGGAGTAGCGTATAAAAAAATATAGGATATAATATAACTCATAACCTCATAATGGGAAACACCTATTTTCAATCTCAACTACATCTAACATCTCTTAGACTCTTGACAATCGTTTCTAAGACAAAATATTCTAAAATAACACAACCATTTAATGTGATGTATTACATTACTATATCATTTTTATCAGTTTCGATTTACATTATTATATTATTTAAATATTAATTAAAAATAAAAAATTATAAATTATAAATAGTTACATTATAATAAAGATCCATTCCCTCCAGGCATATGAAAATCGAATCCATATATTCTCAGAGACATATCCTTAGCATTTCATCCCAGAAAGCTCAATTCCAATGTGTTGAACATTTATTCATTCATTAACATCATTAATACATTTCATATTTCTATATTTTGAATTATTCTAGGAAAATACTCTAACATTCAAAACACAAGGGGATCAACATGGTGAGTAGATGAATTACCCATCGAGTATTTACCGCCTATAGTAGGAGAGTAGACCCATTCATCCTTGAGAAGTCAAAAAATGAAATTAGGTGGGATACCTCACACATCAGAACCACTTTTGGATGGAGGTTCAAAATTTCTAGCTACCAAAGCCGGTGGTGATATTATATCAGATAAATACATATAGGTTCAACTAGCATCCAATGGTCACATAAATGGGTATGAACATCTTCATCTCATTCCATCATCTTTGATGTCCACCCTAACACCCACAAACCTAATCCGATGAATCTCACCACTCTAGGAATAAACAACTACCATATAAACTGGACAACCCTACCCCACATATCACAACATCCCTCTAGTATCAACTATCCCAAGCTCATCTCACATCACAAGAAAAAAGAAACAAACAATCATAGAAACTGGAATCATGGCCCAAAACAATTCATCCAGCCTTCCCACACAATGAGCTCTCACGGATCCCAACAATACAGAACCTTCCATTCACATGAAATCAGAAAATAAATCCCCAAAAATGAATTATATTTTTATTCATACAACTATTTCTTATCCAATTCAATTAAACACACATATCTTCACCAATATGTTTATAATAAAAAATAGAACAACAACTACCAGATTCATTAAACATTCCTCTTTATCATTATCCAAATAATAATAAATTAATTTCTCCTTTATGTTCTATAAACATTTCCCTAAATAACTACATGATAATTGAGAAATTAATACTTATTACATGATCTAGAAAAACTATGGGTAACCATTAACATGGTATAAATAAACAAAACATTATGCGACCAATACCAATTCTTTAATCCCCATAAAATAATAATTATGTCAATTTAATTAAGATCCAAATAGTTATAAAATGATATATCTATAATTTCATGTAAATAAATAGAAAAGAAATGAATCCCATACATTAAATTTTTTCTGATGTTCTTTTCTTGAGAATCGTCAACACAATAGATCGTGATCACCTCTCCTACCATGAATCAATCCACCCGGGGATGCCGCAACACCACTGCGACATCCAACAAACAAAAAATATCCATTAGAAATATGGAGATCAAATTCCAACACATGACTAGGTGAAACAAGAGGAAACAAAAAAAAGAAACTAGAATAATGGAAGTAGAACGTTCCTCATATCAAATATGGATAAAAAATTACTAGTTACACGTAAACATGTGGAGCACATGCAGCTGAAAAACTCAAAGTAGAACAAGTTCCAAGGATTCAAGTTCAATCGCTTGAACCCTGTGGGTGGAATAACTATGTTCATCCTATACCAAGGAGAAACAATAAGGAAGAAAAATAGTGGAAGATATCTCGACCTTTTTAAAATATAACTGGAGAAGTGGTTTATATGCATTTTAGATTTTCTGTTAAATTATGATATTGTCAAGATTAAGCATTTTCACCATGTAAAGGCGTTCAAACCCTTAGGAAAATTTAGATAGGAGGTACAAGCCTTGAATCAGACTTGATTTCTTTAAAACAATGCTCTGAATTAATTTTACGTCAACGATAACATCGATGTGGTGAAGCTGGAAGCACTTTTTGTAACCCACTATTGGATGACCCACTAGTCATGGAAACACTATTACAACTACCATTAGATGAATCCCAAGTCCTAACTCACCATTCTAGAAACACACTTCAATCTACCGTTGTATGACTCACATTTCTTGAAAAAATATTCAATCTGCCATTGGATAAATCACCATTTTGGAAACACTATTCAACCTACTATTGGACGACTTGCCATTCTGGAAATAATGTTCAACCTATTTAGAGAGGAATCACTATTTTGGAAACCCTATTCTACCTTCTGTTGGATGAATCAGTGTTTTGGAAACATTGTTCATCCTACTATTGGATGACTCACTATTCTTGAAACAATATTCATCCTACCATTAGACAACTCATAGTTCTGGAAACACTCATCAAAAAAGTGTTGGATGAGTTACCATTCTGGAAACACTATCCAATATATCGTTGAATGACTCTCCATTTAGGGAAGGCTTTTCAACTTACTATTGGTCGAATCAACATTTTGGAAACACTGTTCAACCTATCATTGGATGACTCACTATTCTGGAAACATTTGGTAACCATCCGTTGGACAACTCACCATTTGGGAAACACTGTTTGAACTTTAATTTGATGGCTCTCCATTTTAGAAATTATGTTCTTCTTATCATTGGAGGAATCATTGTTTTGGGAACACTATTCAACATACCATTCGATGAACCACCATTCTAGAAACACTGTTTAACATACCATTGGACGACTCACCATTCTAAGGACACTATTAAACCTACCATTAGACGAATCACTATTCTAGAAACACTTTTAAACCTACTATTAGATGACTCACTATTCATGAAACACTTTTCAACATACCATTGGATGACTCACCATTCTGAATATAGTGTTCAACCCACTGTTGGATGAATCAACAGTCTGGAAAAAATGTTCATCATACAGTTTGACAACTCACCATTCCGGAAACATTGTTCAACCTACAAATGGAAAACTCCCCATTCTGCAAATACTATTCACCAAAATGGAAATTTTTGAAGAGTTGAAATAAGTCACCTTGACCTCCAAGGACACCTCAAACACTAGTTTTCTCAAAATTTGATATAGTATAGAGATCCATGACAATACAACATATACCTATCAAACTATTATCACCATTAATATTCCAAAACCATACGTAAGAGGAAACAAAAAAATGGTTCTGAATAACCACCATAAAAGATACCTCTCAATGATCTTTCCTCTATAGGAGCTCAACCACTTCATAAATGGAGCACAAAGGAAACACATGACAACCAAAACCAGCTCCAAACACTCTCCCAGGGGAGACACATCTAAAAAGAGATAAAGACACAACAAGAAAAAAGATAAATCTATCTCATTAATTCAAAAGGTATATAACAACCAAATCATAAATGTTACAATGGAATAGGTAATGATTAATCAACTTGCAGGTACTGAGAATATATCTATGAATTATATTTCCATGTACTCTCCTACATGCAATCATTCCTCCATAAGACATGAACCAAGGGGATAGAACTCCCTCACAACACATTCTCTTTGTGGACCTGGATCTTTACAGGAAAATCCTCAAAGGTTTCTTCATCATCAACATCAATATCAATCCATTTTATGAAAGAAGAGACGTCATGAAGATAAGAGTGAGGTTGTGAAACATTGAAAACAATGCGTATCAAAATCATTGGTGAGGGATGTTCTACCTGATACACCATGACTCAAGCATAAACCAACACCTCAAAAGGCACAAAAAACCAGGGAGAAAGACTACTCCCATGACCAAACCATCGCATCCCATGATGGAGAGTCATCTTAAAAAAAGATCCCCAATGTTAGACAACAAAGTTTTTCTAGGATTGGAATTGGACTTTAGATGATCTTCTACTGCCTTCATCCTCTCATGAATCACCAAAACCATCTTTATCAAATTCTGTACTAGTTTTGGCCTCATAATTTCAAACTCTCCGACCCTAGTTCAACAAAATGGAGAATAGTAAGGTCCACCATACACATCTCAAAAAGGAACCATACTGATTGAGGAGGGAAATCTATTGTTTTATGATAACTCTACCAAGGAAAAGCGAGTCATCCATGAACCTCTAAAATCTAGTACCCATGAGTGCAACATGCCTTCAGTAGTCTAATCGGTCTATTTTATTTGACCATCCTTTTTCAGATGAAAAGTAGTTATAAGAAATTACTAAGAACTGAAATCATGTTGGAGACCTATCCAAACCCTAGAGGTAAAATGTGGATCACAATGATAAATTATCATCCTGGGACTCCATGGAGTCATACCACTTCCTCCAAATATGTCCTCATCAAAATCTCCAGAGTGCTCGACTCCATAACTACTATGAAGTGGGATTATTTTTTCAAACGATCCACTACTACCAATATAGTGTCATAACAACCCTAGGGTAAATTTATATAGGTAAAAAAAATATCAGCTTGTCCTCCCACTACCACTAAGGAACATAAAATGGCTTGAAAAAACCACCAAGAATACGGTTCTCGACCTTTACTATCTTACTAAACAAACATCGAGACCCAAAATATTAAAGGGATCACTTCAATGCTGGTATCCAAAACCGAATCCTCAAAATCTCAGTACATCATTGTCAAGCCAGTATGTAGCACAATGGGTGAACTATGAAACTATCTATGAACCATCTCATACATCTCCAAATGAACGCAAATACTTCCCTAAAATAACAACTGATGTTTTTCATCCACAGACCAACCGTCACAGTCCTCACCACAAACAACTCGGTATGTACAGAAATCTATGTCAAGATCCACCAACTGGGACTCTTCTACCTACTTCAATTGATATTACTGTAATATCATCTTAAAAAGTCACCATCTACTCCAAATTCTTTCAAATAAAGATGTAATGCTGAATTTTCTTTCATCGCTCCCCACGAATCACCCAATTAACACAATGCATCACTACACAAATTCTTTATCAGATAATTGGATAAGAAATTCCCCTTTCTAGGTGTATAAAAATTATTGAAGTTGTAATCCTATAAGAACTCCATCCACCGACGTTGTTGCATGTTCATGTAAAGATGGGGGAAAACCTACCTCATGATGTTTTTATCTGTGAAGACCACAAAATGATATTCAACGAGGTAATGTATCAAAATATTTAGGGTGAACACAACTCCTATAAACATGAGATTGTGTGTGTCATAGTTATGTTCATTAGGACGTAACTACCGAGTCCTAGAAGAAATGACTAATCTCTAATACATCCTAACATAGCCCAACCACAAATGAAAAGTATCACAGAAAACCTAAAAATAAACTCCTTCTACTAAAAGAGAATGTACAGTAGAACTGACCAACTTATCCATGAGATACATGAATTCTTCCTAATATTAGTCAGTCCACATAAATGCCTAATCCTTTATAGTCATCAAAATCATTAAAGTCACAACATGAGAGAAATTTGTTATGACCCGCCTGTAATATCCTATGATACTAAGGAAACACTTCCACTCTTACATTATCTTGGGGGATACCAATGAAAAAACAAAATTTATATTTGAAAGAACCAAAACAACTCTCAACCGGGATAATACATTCCATAAGAAATATAATCCTTGAGACAAAATGTCACACTTCGACATATTCCCAAACAACTTCTCATAGTGAAGAACTCCCAAAACAACATGCAGATGCTCTTCATTCTCCTCCTCAGACATAGAGTACACAAGGATTTGTTTAAAGAACACCCCCATGGACTTATCTAGGAACTAATGTAACATAGCATTCATTAACCCCATTATCATATATAGAGCATTTTTTCCCCATCGAACGACTTCCCAACAAACTTGTAATGCCGATGACGATAATAAAACGTAGGCTTCAAAATATCCTCCAACTTTACATTCATAAGATGATATCATATCCATAAATCAATCATAGAGAATCAACATTAACCCTTTAGTTGATTGAATAAATCATCAATACATGGAAGAGGATAACAGTTCTTCATTTTCACTTAGTTAAAGTGATGATAATCGATACAAAATCGCAAACTAATCTTATTCTTAATCATGAACAAAAGTGATGCTCCCCATAGTGAAATGCTTAGATGATTGAAGACACACTCCAATAGACCATAAATATATATATGTAGCTCCCACAACTGATACGTTTCCACCCAAGATAGATAAATTTAGATAGGATATATGCCTAGTTATAGCTCAATCCCGGACATGATTTTGCATCGAGTGTGTAACACTAGAACATCCTCTAGGAAGACATGAGGGTAATATTCCATGACCCTAGGAAAAACCGACTGTGGAACCTCTAATGAACTTAATATCAGCTCAACCATCAAGGATGATAAGGAAGGAACAAGTACCTAACCTTTATAAGGGCCTTACATGAAAAAAATAGTGATAGATCTCCATAAACATCAAATAATCCCACCTGCCTCAGGAAGCAATCAATGATATCCTACACCAAATATAACCAATAAATTTTGAGGATGACATCATATGGTTGTATTCATAAACATAGGAAATCACCCTAGGATTAGTGTTGTCCCATTACTAGTTCCTAGTCTCTACATACTTCAAAATATTCATCTCAACCTCTAACTAGCATTGTCAACACCATGGGAAATAAAAGGCTCTCTATCTCAAGTCCCAAGGCATGGAAAAGGGAAGATGATATAAAGGAATTTGTTACTCTTAAATCAAATAATTCATTCACCCAAGTAGAAAACAATCAAAGGGTACCACGAATAACGTGTGACTCCCCTGGTGCTAGGAACACTAACTTATAAAGCTGACCATAACATGACCCATGACCTCTGTAACCTTGATGAAGACAAACCTCCATAGTCCCACTCTTCTCTCCAAGGATAATGAAAAATAAAGGCGATGTCCTCTACATTCCCCATATACATTCTATTAATTTAAAGATGGTGGAACCTACTATTGTTTCCTTGGATGGAACTTCCTCAATAGAGGAACTCATAGCAGAACACCTGGCACACAATGATTGCATAGAATGGTTGGGCACCAATTCCTCTAATGATCATTGAATCCCAAATAGAAACAAGTGATAGATCCCTTATCATAGGATCAAGACCCACTACCCCTGGAGAATTTTTACGTTGATTCCTAGGACCTACCCCCAGCTGAATGAATATTATTCTGTCCAAAAAACAAAGAACCATAGACCATTGCATTTCTCTATGAGGAATCATGATATCTCAACTCCCATATTGATCCGATTCTCGATAGCATCCTCCCAATGAACTCTACCCCCGCCAGTAGATCCAGATTTTTCACCAACATTAATGGGACAACCTAGCACTAGATATATTGATGAAAAGCCTCTTAGAAATGCCTTTTCTTTGGCCTCCTTATATGGAAATATGTCTGAATCATATAGCATAAGGTTCCTGAAATTGATCCCGAACTCTCACACATTAGAGATTCTCTACCGATGTGTTAGAAGCACATAGCAACTTGCAGCATTCGTGGTCAAAGAAAGAAACACATCCCTAGACTACTCTCAAAAAATCCCCCTTGATACTGATAACACCTCATGATCCTTGATTACCAATAACCACCACTTCCTCATTTCCCCATGCAGGTTTGTGAAAACCAACGATAAACAGTGCTATTTCCGAGCATGGATCAAACTAAATTCCATATCAACATCCTCAAACCTATCATCTGTGACTACATCAGAAATGGTTCCCTTCTACTTCATTAGAATCTGGAACTAAAACTCTAAAATTTTCCTCCATTATGATTTTTCATCATCAATCTATACTCTACAGTGATCTCCTAGAGAAACCAGTTGAACATCTTCTATGCAAAACTAACGTAGGTGTCATCCTTTAGCCATACCTTCCAAAGAAAAAAATAGAACTCCTTAACAATGAATATGGAAGACTTTAACATTAATAATTTCTTTATTTTATTTATTTTATGTTAACCTATCCCATGTTCATCCCATTCTAACATCGGCACTAAGTATAATGGTGTGTGATCCTTTCCTTAGTTTCTACCTATAACCAGTATCACCTCATTTTTAGCCACTATAAGCTTAATGGACCATGAAACAAATTATAAGGGGACTAAATTCTCATGTTTGATCCAGTATCCCATGTTTACATTTAGTTATAAAGTCATAATACACTATTTTCATATCAACAAATGTAACCTCATCTTTTCCTAACTCCAAATTCCATCGCATCCCTCAACCTGACCTTTGATATAGCTTTTTCATGCCCCCTACCCTCACGGTGTCCCCCTCTTGGTACACCAATGCAATAAGAGAGATAATGCCACATGAGTCCTGCCTCTAGTAGGCCCCTGGATGGAGACTAGCATCATGGGTGTAGAAAACACACATATGGGAGGAGTTATCCTCTAAGAGAACACATGATAAAGTGAGAGATAAGATAGATACCAACCAACTCATTCTCAGACGAAAAAGTAAAATATACCAAATTATATATATGTAATGTAATTCAAGAACTAATATATTTGAATGTGAAAATTTCAATACCCAAAATAATGTAAAATGATAGTGACTACAAAACCCAAGAAAGTCATCCAGAACCACCTACTAGTAGTAACCATCCAGATATCAAACATTATATAAGTTCCCCATAAAATTTATATATAACATAAGGTGAGTATAACTATATACTCAGTAGAACCCCCAAGAGCCTCTCATAAAAAATTAAAGAAAGCATGCTAATGAAAACTGAACCATAGGTGAATCTAAATCATCACCTAAAAAACAATACTAAATTCCAAACCTCACTATCGATACTATCACCAATTATCCCATACCAGTGTATATAATATAACAATGAATATAAAGGGTACCCTGCTACCACTTCCCCACTAGTTTTTCTCTTTGACCCAGCATCTTATGTCCTGAGCATGTATCTCCTAAAGGCCAGCCTGAAGACACCTTGGAGAATCCCCACTACCTGCTTCTCGTGCAACAATCCACCACCACAACCACATATCCAAAATTAACCCAATAGTTTTTGAAATCCACCACAGCCTGCATAATGTGCATCAAACAACAAGAATTATTCCCCTATACATTACAGCCCATATAGAGAGTAAAGTTCATCAGGAAAACATTGCCTATAAATGTTATACCAATAGTAGTTCACATGAAACTATATCCATAATACATGTGTGTGAAATAAACACTAGCCTTTATATACCTCTAAAAATATATATGTGAAAAACTAACCATCATGCATACCATCACATGTAACTACAATAAGAAGAGAAAAGGGCCAATGGGGGTAGTCATTCATCCATCCACCCAGCGAGATGTTTTGGAAAACACCCCCAGGGATCAGAATCCCCATGGTGTCACTCGCCCTAAATGAAATTCTGTAGTATAATATAGAAATACAAAAGTACATAATAAAATATATCTCAATACCACATTATGGATAATACATAGTCTCAAACATAACTATAGCTAATGTCTCTCAGTCTCCTAGCTGATAGTGCTATGACTAGATATATTATAAGCACAAAACCCTTTTATAATCTATATTAAGTTAATTTAACATTTTTATCAGTTGAAAATTACTTTAATTAATTAATAAAAAATTAGTTTACTGTTATCAAAAAAAATTTACATTTAATTATCATTCCAACAAAGACCCATTCCCTATAGGCGTAACCAAAACGAGTCCACAACTTCTTGGAGACATAAACTCAACATGGCTTCCCAGCACGCTCCAACCCCATGGGTTACACATTTATTCATTCATTAAAAACATTAAAAATTTTATATTTCTATATTTCCATGTATTCTTGGAAAAAATTTAAGCTCCAAAAAACAACAGTCTCACCACTTTGTGTAGATTTTTTACTTATTGTTCCTTCGCCTCATATAACCGGAGTGTAGACTCATCAATCCTTGAAAGTTGAAAAATGGAAAGAACATGGAATACCCCGTGCATATTCACCTATTTTTGAAGGTTGTTAAGAAAGACCATATTCCTCAAGAAGTGGTGAAATTAAAGATGATAAAAAACAATAGGTTCAATAAGAATCCAACATTCACATGAATTGGAAAGCCCACATTTAATCCATTCCATGATCTTTGGTGCCCCCCCTGATAACCACCTGCATAAATGGATGCATCTTACCACACTATAGAAAATTACTGCCACAATAACCAGACCTCCATACCCACATACCACAACACCCTTCCAGCCTCAGATATCCCATGATGACATAAAATAGCAATCAATATGAAAATAAAAACATAACAATTGGGCTCTTGGCCCTCAAAAAGGCATTCTTCCTTCCCACACAATGAGCTCTCACAGCTCCAAATAATAACACCCTTGGCCTTCACATGTAAGTCAGAAAATAATTCCCCCCAAAAAATAATTATCTTTTTATTCATGCATTCTTTTATAACCAATTCATTATAACATGCATATCTTCATCAATTAGATTATCATAAAAAATACCACATCAACTGGATTCTTTAAAAAAACTCTTTATCATTAGCCAATTAATTATAAATTAATTATAATATATTCTCTTTATCAATTTCTATAAATAAATACTTACTAAATTATTAATGTATACATATCACATTATCTATAGAAATAAGGGGAAACTGTTAACGTGGTACAAATAAAAAACATCACTATGAAATCGATACCAATTCATTAATCTTATTCAAATAATTATTATGTCAAATTCATTGTGATCCAAATGGATAAATCATGCTATCTATAAAATTTCAAATAAATAAATAGAGAAGAAATGAATCCACTACCTTACAAGGGTTCCAACAATTTGTTAATGAGAAAAACCAATAAATTAGATCATGATCACCTCTCCCACAATGACTATATCCACCAGAGGAGGCCGTAACACCATTATGCCAACCCAAAAATGAGAAATCTCTTTTAAAAACATAGAGATCACATTCCATCACATAGAAAGGTGAAACAGGAAGAGAAATATTGAGGAACCAAGAAGAACAGAGTTAAATCATAACTTATTTTGAAGATAGATCGACACTTTCTGGTTTCACCAAAACATGGAGTGGACATGTAGTTAAAAAAACTCCAAGGGGAGCCGGATCCAATGATTTTTGTTTGATCATATGACTCTTGTGGGAATAAGAACTCTTGGTGTATCATACCATGGAAAAAAATGAACCAAAAATAGTTGTTGGTATCTCTCCCTTTTTAAAATCTTAAAGGCGAAGTGGTTTAGATACAGTTTTGATTTTCCATTAAAGGTGGATCTAGTCAATCTTACATGTTTTGACCAAGTAAGGTACTAGGACCCTTAGTAAAATTAATATATGAGTTATGGGAATTGAATAATAATTAAATCCATTAAAAAATGTTGAATGTGTTGTACGTCAAAGATTACATCAAAGGGGAAAAATTTTAAGAAGTGGGAAACACTATTCAAAACCCACCATTGGATGAATCAACAGTTTTGACTCACTAGCCTGGAAACACTATTCGACATATCATAGGATGACTCAACAATCTTGGATTACCGTTCTGGAAATACTATTCAACCAAACATTAGATGAATTACTGTTTTTGAAACAATGTTCAACCTATTGTTGGGAAACTCGTCATTCTGAAAACCCTGTTCAACCTATCGTTGGATAAATCACTATTTTGGTAACACTGTTCATCTTATTTTTTAGTGACAGCCCATTTTGGAAACACTGTTAAGCCTACCATTAGTCGACTCATGGTTATGGAAACACTATTCAACATACTGTTGGATGAATCACTATTCTAGAAACACTATTTAACCTACTATTGGATGACTAACCATTTTAGAAACTGTATTCAACCTTCCATTGGACGACTAACCATTCAAGAAACACTATTCAATGTACTATAAGATGACTCACTATTCTGGAAAAACTGTTCATCATACCTTTGGACGAGTCACCATTCTAGAAACATTGTACAACCTATAATCAGCTGACTCATAGTTCTAGAAACATTGTTCAACCGACTATTGGACTACTCACCATTCTAGAAAAACAGTATAACCTAATATTAGAAAACTATCCATTTTGTAAACATTTTTCAACCTACCATTAAGTGACTCAGAATTCTGGAAACATTGTTTAACCTACTATTGGATGACTCACTATTCTTGAAACATTATTCATCATATCGTTTGATGACTCCCAATTCTAGAAACACTATTCATCCAATAGTTGTATGAATCACCATTCTGGAAACATAGATCAATATACTATTTGATTACTTTCTATTTTGGAAACATTGTTCAACCTACCATTGGATGAATCACCATTCTAGAAACATTGTTCAACCTACTATTGGATAAATCACTATTTTGGAAAAATTGTCCAACATTCCGTTAGACAATACACTATTCTCGAAAGAATGTTCTACCTATAGTTGGATGAATCACTGATTTGGATAGAATGTTCCCAAAACAGGAAATTTTGGGAATGTGGTAAAATTAGTTGACTTGACCTCCCAGAACTCCTCAAACACCAGATATTGACAATATAATACATTATAAAGGTCTGATTCAAAATAATTAGTTAGAGACTTCTTCTCCATTATTGTTTTATATAGATTCTTACCATTAATATGTATTTTTTTCATCATTCCCTACACATCGATAATTAAAAACACATACTTGACCCTTGAGGAAATTAACAGGGTACTTTCTCCAAAATTTCGGAAATGTAGGTTGTAACCTGCTGGGTTTTTATCATATCATCAATGATACTCCAAAATTATTTTCATATCACTGAGATAAATATAGTTCGAAATTTGTATCTATAGCTTAAATTCATATTGATAAATATATTCATGTTGTCCAATGTCCTTTAAGGATAATGATCTTCGAATATATGGTCTTAATCCAGCAATGAAATTTTCTATCATTCTATCATGGTTAGAGATATAAATATAGTGTTTTTTCAAGCCTTATGATGTTCACATTATATGTTAGAATAGATTCATTATACTTTTTTCATCACTTTATGTTGCAATGCCATCTTAATGTGAGGAGTTTTAGGATTTTTCTTTATGAATAATACATTATGAAACACCAACCATTACATATATTATAATTCCTCTATTTCCAATATATTCATAATCAGATTATACTATTGGTCAGCCTCTCCTTCTTGAAGTTGATTATTAAAAATGACCATCTCATGCACTACTAATATGACAATGAAAAATATCTTTTCAATTGAATTGATCTATTACTCAGCAATCATTGGATTATAGGAGAAACTGAAGGATGGTGTATATTAAAAAATGTAAGACAATATATGAATATTTTCTTTGATTAGTAAATTTGGGATCTCAATTCGATTTTCATTATTATTATTAGGATATGAATTTTGGTTGAGCATTTTTATGGGGTTTTGACACTATCTCTCATCATATGTGGTTGTTCAATTAGAGAATTGTTATATTTTCCCTCAAACTCCTAATTTTCATGATTCTTCAATGTACCAACCGTTATATCCTATAAACCAATATTGAGGGATGTATGTTATTAAATGTTAGGAGGGTTAATTATGACTTTATAATTAATAATTTATAAATAATGTTCATATCTGAATATAAAAACCATTAGGATTCAATATAGGTTATCAATGGTAATTTTTATATTAGATTTTTTACCCTAATTAGTAATATGACACTCAAACATTTTATTATTCTTTATAATGATACATTGTTTATCAAATTCATATCCTAATGAATTTAAAAACTATATGTAAAGTTAATTGTCGATGTCATGCACTAGTAGTTGATTCTGTTAATACATAAAAAATCCTTTTCTATGTTATTACATGTACGACATAAATTATAGAGCTAGAATCCTATTATTGTATCTAAAAATGAATATAATTTTTAGGATAACTAAAAGATCTATAAATTTCTGAAATTTTAGTATTTCATACAATAATAATAACAATCCATTTGACATATCCCTAGGGTTTTCCTTGAGTATTTCAAAACTAATACCTAAGAACCTAAAACCTACTCTGATACTAACTATAGTAACCCTTAATAAATATAAAAAAATAATATACACACTCCATGGTTTATCTAATGAAACTTAAAAATATTCATACAACTCAAGGGATTAATTTATTAGTTTTTTATACTATATACAAGTATATCTAACATTACATCACTTGTTAAAATTTATCCAGAACAACATTACTATTAAGACTCTTCTAGACATCTCATATGATACGATCATATTAATATCAAGGAGAATTGAAACATAATAAAGGGTTGATATTGATTACTTAAAAAGGGTTACCTTGTAAACTAGTAATATGTTTTGGTCATAAAAAGGACAGAAATACTGAATGATGGACAAATATTAAAAAAACAATTCATAGGTTAAAATATGTCCATCATAAAATTTAATTGTTCATTATTTATCATTAAATTGAATGATAAGACCCCTTAAATGTATAAATAATTAATAAAAGTTATATAATGGGAATTAGTTAAAACTTGACATTAGAACATAAGAAAAAGGAATATTTTCATAATAAGTAATATCATAAATATTTTTCAAATAATGAAAATGAGGCGTAAATTTAAAAATAATAATTGGTACATACCTAATAATATATTATCATATCATAGTGGATCATATATCACCACCTGATTCTGACAACATGGTGGAGTTGTCATCTTTCACAGCTTACATATTGGAGAAAACACTCTATTCGATTCCTGTTGTGAATCATGCAATCCACACTCAATTCCAAAAATTACCCCATAGGATAAAAATCTTAATAAATGCATTAGATGATTATATATGAGACTATTCATCATCATCCATACATATGAGTGACATTATAAATAAAAATTATTTATCTATAAAAAATAACCCTTTGGATGAAAATATGATTTACAATTTTTATAAATATTATCACATAAAAAAGTTGATCACTGGATTCCAAAAACATTAAGAGAAAAAAAGATTCTTTAAAATGGGATAATTTAGAGTGACTTATCAACCATTACTCAATTAAAGAATAATCCTTTGAAAATGTAAGTGAAATCAAAATATTAATTTTCGTTAAGAAACATTATTCGAAAAAACATAATAAGAAGTGATTTTCTAGCCACTATCATTTTTAAAAAAAAATTAAGATGATATTTATTACACCACTACATCAATAAAAATTCCATTATATTTTCGTTGATAATAAATTGAATATATTTCATAATATGGAGTATATGGGAAGAATATAATATTAGGGTAAGGAATACCCCTAATATATTTCATAATTACATTATCAAAAACTGAAAACATGAAAAGGTTATAAAAATATTATTTTAAATTAAAATAAGGCAAATATAATGATCAATTGGGGTAAAAACAATTTTAATTTATACTAGCTTAAGTAGAACAACAGAGTTTTGTAATAACATGGACATGGAAAAAAATCCATTTAATGAGATGGAAGTTATTTTAAACAAAATTAGTTTTTTATGAAATAATATATTCATCTAGGAAGATGAATTGGAATTAATATTGATTTATGGAGATAATAAAATTGAAATAAAACATAACATTATAATATTGTTATATATTCCAATTGTGAAATATTATAATTCATGTGGGATGATTATGAGTTAAGAAAAAGATTTGACTAATGAAAACCCCAAATATTTATCCCTACATAGTCAAACATGATTTACTATAAAAAAACATAACTATAATATTAATATTTTTTGGAAACTTATTCATATATATTACTATAGTTACCCTTTTTTTATACATATTATTACATTTTTAATAAAAAAAATATATATTAAATATAACCCCAATGATCATAAGGCCTGTTATCTTTGGAAGACAAGGCTCATGATAAATCAAATGAAAACATAAAATATGAATACATATTTAAATATCCACAATGATCCTAAAAAGTTATTATATAACATTTGTAATTCATAAAAACAGTGTTGAGATGAAACCCAATAAAAAATACACAAGCTAAAGAAACATAATATGTGAGTCAAAGGTATGACATGTTATCATAGTATATAAGGCTCATGAGTAATCGCATTGAAGCATAAAATAATGAACATGGTATCATAGGGTCTTGCTAACATATGAAATGTGGTAGGAAGACAGAAAATGGTAAAAATTTATTCATGGTTAACTTCCATGGAAATATCACGTGATGAAAAATGTCCCAAAATAGATTCGATAAACTCCCTAATCACATACATAATATCGCATATGACTAAATATATACCCTATGAATTGATGTGATATCTTATCTCAAGCAACGTAACATGTTAATGGCTTCTGTGCACCACAAAATGGAAATCAAGCATATGTAAAACATAATAATTAACCGAGGAATGAAAATGGATTCCTTAATCTTACCACATATCAAAATCAAGGGAATTTTTATAATGAAGGAATATGAGAAATGAAAATAATTAATGTGTTATTCCAAAAAAAATATAGCGATAATAGGATAGATAAATATGTGATAAACATTTATATAGAATTAGAATCGTTTGATAAAATTAAAGGGAGGGAAAGTTTATAAGATAGAAAATGGTCATAACCCAATGTATATGGTTTTTTAGAGAGATCCCTTACCTCAATATTGATTCATCTAATATATTCTTGATATTCTAGAATAATAAAATCATGTTAATTATTTACATTCATTGTAACCATTTTCTTTTTTATTATTTAATTTATTTTAATTATTGTTTTATATTAAATTATATATTTTTTTCTCTTCAAGTTTGCTGTTTTGACAATGTTCGCCTCATTTGTCCAAATTCACATTGGAAATTAAGTTGAGGTCAAATAGATTATAATTTAAAATATTTATAATAATAATAATGGAAAAATTATAATTCATATAGATCAATTATACATTTACATCCAATGACATAGGATTGTTATGGAAAACGAAGAATGTTACAATCATAGAGACGGTAGGTCTTTCGTACACATGCGTAACGTTAAACTTTTTTCAATGATCGTAATTAAAATTAGGTAAGTATTATTTTGACATTCCATAATAATAAATATATAATTCATATAATATAATTTCTTTAAAAATACATATATATACCATCCATGGAATGTTGTAGTTAAAAATGAATCACAATGATTCCTGGAGGTGGTAATCCACAAATACACATGAAAGACATTATCATTTTATTATGATGGGTATGGAAATAAAATATAGGATATATTAAATTTTATTAACGATAAATATGTGATTAATTTAATATATATATTGATATATATTAAATTTATAATCATACCCTATTACGACCGGACATGATGGAAAATAAATTACATCTGTTTGTGATACGATAATCCATCGTACAGATGAATGATGGTTTCCTAGCCAATTTTAGAGATTTTGAGTGAGAATTATATTATTACATTAAAATTAAAATACATTATTATTCTGATATAAATTTATTAATAATTAATCATTTATTAATAAAATTTAAAGGATGTGGGAAAATAAATAAAACCAAACATTCGATTAAGAACAATACATCTTCTTTTCAAAATCAAGTTAGGGTTTTTAAAAATCCTTCCAAGAAGGATTTTCAGAAAAAAATACATGGAATCAAGGAGATGGGTTTAGAAGCATGGAATAGATTTGGTTATAACTTGAAAAAAATGGCTTTTTTAAGTGTGAAGATAATAAGAGAGAAGGTTCCCTTTTATAAGTGAGGAGTAACATTTTTGTAAAAACCCCAAAATATTATATAATTGGTGGACGCTATCAATAAATGTTCCTAAAAAGATTTATAATAATGTATTTTAGTGAATATGTGGTCACGAAACACCTCCACCATAAAAAAATATTTTTTGAAACATGTTATTCACTTTACATCTAATGTTACCCAATTTTTTCATTTTGCTTTTCACCAAGATAATGAGTTTGTTAGTTAGGTAACTCATCTCTTAAGAAAACAATTAAACTGGGAATTAATAAATTATTTTTACCAGTGGGTTATAAATATAAAATTCAATGTATAAATTTATTTAAAATTCTTTGTGTAAAGTTAATTAAACATATTAATATATAATAGTAAAAACATCTTTTTAAAGTTTAACATAATATTTAATACATTTAATATTTAATAATTATTATTAAAAAATGATATAGAAATTATTATGTAATATTGATAATTTTAATTATAAATATTGACAATATTATATGATATTTAATTCATATATGTCTAATAATTTAATTTTAAATTAAACATATAAAATTTGTCGAAAAATGCTTTTTTATTACATTCATTTTTAAGAAATAATTGATCTAGTATGTATACTATAAAAAAAAATCACAATTATGTGAATTAAATTTCATAGTAATATATATAAAATATTTACATTTAATTCAAATATATCTTTAATATGGTTATTTTAGTTAACAAATATGGATAATCATCAGGAACCTTAAAAATAGTTTTCCGAAAACCACATTTTTAAGCATAAAAATAAAGATATATCAAAATTAGGAACCATTATTAATAGAATGAGTTTATTTATTTTATTATTAATAAAATGTAACATATTTAAATTTAAAAAAAAAATAAAAAATATAATTTTACATTTAAATTACTTTATTTAATAAAAAATTGATAGTATTTGAAAAATTTGTAATTTTTGTTGTTCACTGAAAAATCAATCATTTTAGAAAAATACCAGAATTTAACCGTAAATAAATTTTGATATTATGGTTTATAAAATGATTTTAATATTATATAATTACAATTATAAAATTGAAATACATTATTTGTAATATTATATCATAAAAATATAAAGAATTTTTAAAGAATTTTTTTAAGCATAAAATGTATTCATTAATATTTAACTTCTTATTTACTATGAATTAATCAATAAATTTTTATAAATTATTTACATTATATATATTTAAAAAATTATTCAACACAATTCATACCTCTGATGAAAATTTTTATTCTATTACAATCATAAATAATCATTCTTTATTTTGGGTAAATTTTCCGTATTATATAAATAATCGACGATATGTTTATTTAAAAAAACATATGGTGTTAAATTTGTTCCTCCTCATATAATATCACCATATAAATTTCAAATAAACTAATTATTGAAAAATATAATGGGAACAATTTCTTCATTGTTACTTCTAGTTCTCATATTTTACTTTGTATTTATGTTTTCTCTCTAGTTTTAACGGCCAAACCCTAGATGCCCAGAGCCGGTGCTTTAAATTATTACATTATCATGTTTACAAGGAATAAGATCCCAAAAGACCTAAAAATTTATAAATTTTTGAAATCCATATTACATTCATGATAACTAAATTACATCGGTACGAAAATAAATCATAACAAAAGTAAAATCTCAGTAACCACGAAACTCATTCAAATAAGACATCATATTATCACATGAAGGGGATAAAAAATAATGGTAAGATTAAATTATTAGTAAGGGATAAGTAAAGAGGATTAAATATTGAATCAATGATCATAATCAATATATAAATGTAAATAACTCAGTACACATTCCATTTATATAAATGGATAAGTAAAAGTCAATATTGAATGGTAAATAACTAAAACACATTTCATTTGATCAAAAAACACGGAATGAATTGCATCCATATATAGAGTTAAAATAAAATATAATTTATAAATATAAATAACAAATTAATAATAAAATTAACGAAATTAATAATTATTATTTTTCATGTTTCCTAGGTACATGATTCCATTATAGACAAGACATTTCAAAAGATGGTTTATAATGTATTGGGTCAAAACCCTTATAATGGGCTAAATGAGTCATCTCATGAGTCCAATGATTCATCCTGATGGATAAATATAACCAAGAAATAACCACATCATTCCAATCCAAATCCTTCCTCAAATACCTATTTTTTTTGTTAATTTCTGAATAATGTTCCTTATAAAATATCTATGTTGAGTAAAAGATATAAACTTATCAATATTTCACATGAAAATAAAATATAACTAAAAGTGTAAAATATATGTAAAAAATTTATATATGTTTTGTGAAATAACTATAACCATAATGTAAGAGTATTATTATTTAATATAAGTTTATTTTCCATGGAAATATGACCATAAGTGAATCTTTAAAGAAAAATTAATCAATCACAAAAAATGAAATATTTCAAAGAAAACATTTATAACTTAGAATTTCTAGGTAAACCCACATAGATGATATAATTTAAAGTGAAACTTAAAACACCAAGAATTATGGGTGAATTATGATATTAAATTAAAATGGGGTAGTATATACCCCACATTAATGTGAATTGGTTCATAATAAAAAAATATTTCTTAAAGGAATGTAAATTGAGATAAAATCTATTTATACTTGAGTAACTTTTGAATCATGAACACAATGAATTAATGACATAAATTGAAACATTTAATATCATGAGATAAATAAAATTCATGATATAAATCTTCATATTGTAGTATTTACATCATAGAAAATAAACATGTAGTGAATAACACATAAATCTTGCAAAAATAGAAGTGAGAGTATAAATCCACATTCCTTTAACTTCCATTTGGTTGAAAACTCAATAAACTCCTATATAATGGTTATATTTATTTTATTAATGTTTTAAATAACCATATTAATATTTATTTTATCATATGTTATCTAATTATAATATCTTATTAACCATTATTTAAAAATAATTAATTATTTCTGTAATTTTGAGTGTCAATTACCTAGTTTTTTAGTTTGTTTTGATTTGTTATTTTTGTTATTTTTTTAATCATGTTTCAATACTATACATAATTTAAAAAATTATTTTATTATAATATATTTTCAATAGATAATTATTTATATTAATTCATAATATTTAGTTATTGGAGATTAAGGTCAATATTTGTGGAGATAGTAGGCCGTATGTACGCAAGAACACTGCTCCCATTTTCTTATCGTATTAAAATAAAAATACTAAATAAAAAATATTTATATTACTAGTATAGTATAATTATTATTTAATATATATCACATATTTTTATTAAACAAATCCTTAAGATATTATATGTAAAGCATGAAAGAATCACAGTGCCTTGAGGAGGCGGTAGTCAACATATCCAGAAATGATGATATCATTTTCCAACAAAATATAATGAATCGAGGAATGTATTATATAAAAATTTGATAAGAATAAAAAAATATAAAGATTATATATATCATATTTAAACTATTTATCCATCATTAATCCTAATATTGATTGATAATGGCATATTGGATGACATTGGTTCGCATGGTGGTAGTCCGATGTACACACTAATGATGATGTAAAATCCCATTTGATGGACATGTGTGAAGTTTTAGTTCATTAACATATCATTAAATCATATAATTATACTTAATAAACTATGGTGACAATATAATCCTGATATGAAAATCATTTAATAGTTTTGGAATGAAACAAAAAAAGTGTTCATCGAAGAACATTACATCTTCTTTGGGTAAATCCATTTGGTTTTCACCAAATGATTACATGGGATTAATCTATTAAAAAATCAGGGCTTATAGGATTAGGTAATGGATTTAGGTATTTTACTATTTAAATTTTTTAATTATAGAAAAGACTTTATCGGTGAGTCTAGTGGGGGAGAGTGAATAACAATTTTTATGGGAGGAGTGGAATTCGTGTAAAACCCATCGAGAAAACACTGTTGGGAAGTATCCCTTACATAATATGCCAAAATTAATTAAAAAAGTTATCAAAAATATTTTATATGGTCTAAATATGTCCATAAAATGTGTTTTTACAAGTTTCAATGTCATTTGGGCCCTTAAGATTAATGCTTCCCCATTGAATAAACTCATTTTTAAATTATTGATCATAATTATTTTGAATTTATTACACTAGTTTTCTTTTGTAAAAAACTATGTTTAAAGTAATATAAATTATATATTATTCTTATTAAAAAATTTAATCCATTTATCAAAATTAAAATCATGGATGTGGAAGAAATTAATTTAAAATTAATCCCGTAGATAGGACGAGAATATAGGTCATCAAAAATTAAAATGCACAAAATTTCACTATGCTTTTATAACAAATTATATATAAAAATGATTATAATGACCTAAATTGGAATATTAGCTCAATAATTTATCTAATTATAATTTACAACTTCTTAAAAATATAATTTAGCTTTATAAATGATTTAGATGAAAAGTATGTTTTTAATTAAATTTTTTATTTTTCAGTATTTATAATAAAACAAAACTTCTTAAAAATATACTGAATGTTATTCCTATGAAAATTTTTACCTTAATATTTAAAACATTATGTTATTATTTCATATAAAATTTATAAAAGTGTCAATATTAAGATTTAAAAAATTGTGAAATTAAAATTTGGAAAAATTCATTAGGAAAATAAATCTTGTTAAGTGTGAAATGAAATTTATTCTTATCATACGACTATAAAATATATTGGTTGAATTTTATAAAATTTTATGGAGTATATAATATATATTATTCTTTAATATTATCCACAAATAGTAATTAATTTTTCATATTATTATTATATTTCTTCAATGAAAAAAATTGTTTTTGAAAAAAATATTTCCTTTATATTCAATAGGTTTTCATATTTATTTATATTTTATTTGATGATAATTAATTAAAAACTATATATTAATAATTCAATAATTATTTTTAATTAAATAAAAACTAAATTTCGAGGCGATAATTATCATTTTAAATAAAAATATTATTAATATTTAGTAAAAATAGGTTTTGTGTGTAATATAAGCTATCGAAGAAAATCGATTGTGTATGATAGGAAAGATAAATAAACAATGAATTCACTGAAAGCAATATGATAGATAAAATTCACCTAAAAAGTAAATATATCATAATGTATCAATATTTTATTTTTCATTCTATATTGCATATTTCATTTAATACTAGATATTGAATAAAGATTTATTTATTTTTAAATATTTGATGTATTACATCTCCCCAATATAAATAAAATGTGTCCGAAAAATATAAACATAATATTAATATTATAATATTTTATATTTTTAAATAACAATATTGAAATCCCAAATCATTAGATAATTCATAAAATAACATCTTAACAAGAGAGAATAAGAAGTAAAATGTTACATTAAAAAATATATAATATGGTTTCTATATAGTAGACCAATAGTAAAAGGTGAATATAAAAAAATGGTGGGAAATTGTATATAATTATAGGGATTGGTTGATAGAATTGAGAAAAAATAAGTGAATGTTCAATGGAAAATTTAGGGGCTTAAAACTGTAAAAAGTTTATGACATAAAAGACCACCAGGTCAACACAAATTATTTTTTTAAGATAATATTTAATTTCAATATCATTTTTTAATGATGCGTAATTAATTTACATAATATGAATATAAATAAATATACACAAATGATATATTTTTATAAAAAAAATTCATCCATTGATTTTACTTATTTAAATTTTAAATTTATCCATCTACTCAAAGAAATTAATACCGGAGGTTGAATTGTTTATGCATGTATCACTAAAATTTACTGTTGACATGTCATATGTTCCATTAAAGAGTGAACAATATTTTTTTAATTATTTTAAAAAATTAGTATGGTTTATAAATTAATCTCTATACAAAAATTTTATACTACCAGTTCATCATTTAAATTTATTTTTCAAATATTTTACCTAAAAATAATCAAATATTAACCCAATAAATGTGTATGTTAGTGGTAGTAATGAATCCCTTTTCATCATTTGATGAGGGGTATAAGAGCCACTGCTTTTCCAAATGGGATGAGTTTTCACCAACCATGGGGGTTTTTCTTTTTTATAAAATATATTTATATAATTATTAAAACAATCCATAAATATATATGACCAACATCTTGGAATTTATATTAATTTTTAAATAACCTTTCCACTAATGTTTTTAATAACTATTATTTTGTTCAAATTATGATCATAATGTATGTCTATAATAATTATATTAACCCTAATGGTTATCAATAACAATATAATAATGTATATTAAATGTAATTTCATTAGTCCTTAAATAAATTTTCAACTAAAACATATTCTTTACATAAAAGTGTTAAATATTTCATCAATATTGGTAGACTCTATTTATATAAAACCAGAATTTTTTTGTGTATTCGAACTTAAATTTAATCATAAACTCCTAAACACATGTAACTATTTTAAATGGTATGTATTCCTAGGAAGGACAACATAATCTAAACATTTCAAAAACATTATGATGTTATTCTATACTTATCCTAAATGTCTATCACAGGGTAGTGTTTGAAAATATATTTTTTTCCTAAATCTAGTTTCCAATGTTTGTGCTCAACATTGTTTGATACCAACTATAATGCCATGATCTCATAACCAATGATATGATGACTTAATTTATTATTTTTGCATGATTATAAGGAAACACATCTCAATGGACTGATCTATTTAGCAGCTTTGGAAAAAACATATTTTAGGTTCCTAGAACACCAGAAGAGTGAGATGCATTATTACCAACATTGATTTATTCCATTATCAATGATAAATCCTATATTTACACAACAATAAACTTCACGATATAATAAATTAAATTAAATAATATAAACGAGGGAGAGAACACTAGAACCCGAGAGAAGATCATCGCCTGTTATTTATAATAAATTTAATTAATTAAAGACTCTCCTTATAGGAATTTGAATATCATTGATGGATTTTACAATATATCTGTTTTGTAAAATTATTGAATTGTAGTATTCTAGTTAAAATTCCCTCTAGTGGTGGTCCACATGTGTTCTAAAAATCTCTTAATGACACTATAGGAATAAATAGATGATAGCATGATAGATCATATCACTTATATCGTCTTCCTTTGATCTCCAAGAGAAAAATTTCTAAAGAGTTCCCATTGATCTCTCTTTACTTGAGAGGGGTAAGTGTAAGAAGATCACTCTACATTCTTGGGAGAGTTCATAGAGATGGGATCTCACTATGGCCAGATAGGATTCCCCAAATACATTTTTCTAGACATAAAAAATGAATTATCTTTTACAGAAAAAAAATAATTTGGAGTATATATCACTAGTGTTAGAATTTAATAATTAAAAACGTTCCATTTTTATTTATTTAATCCTTTTGACACCCCAGGAAAAATTATAATAATAATATTATTATTTTTCAATATTCATTTAAATTTTTTATTAATTATATTTTAATTAATAATATAATATTCAGTATATATTATTCATCCCCAAACTATTAAAATCCATCTAATATTCATCCAAAATATTTTTCAGCCCTTGAATAATGACTATTTCTTTATTAAATAAATATCAATTCATTGTTCCCTAATAAATAAATAAATTTTATATTTAACAAAAAGATAATTAATATTAATTAAAAATTGTGATCACATCATATTCACAAAAATAACTTGTAATGGAATATATGCGATCAAGAAAACATGAAAAATTATTAAAGCATGTGTAGAAATGATATTTATTATAATTGTTAAAAAATAAATAACAATAATAATATTTTTTAACTGTGATTTTTGATACACTCAGTCTGTGATCGTCTATGCTTCATTCTCAGTGGTATTAGGTGAAGTAGCCTAAAGTATTAGGTTAATGTCTAAAAACAATCCCTAACACCCATAGAGAAATATGTTAATTTAATGTGGAAATAATACCCCACACAGAAGATTATTATGAAACATAATCCCTTTTTACTGATATATCTAATCAAGAAGGTTTCATATTGACGCCATCAAACTATGTTCTCGATGTCTCTTTCTTTAACACACTGAAAGTTGAACATGAAAATAGACCACTATGGACATGGATATATTTAGGATATATCATTCTAATCAAAGGGAATTTGATATAAATTTCTGTTATATAATATAAGGGATATATCCATTATTTCATTATTCATTAGTTCAATATAACTCTTGATACACCCAACGTATCCTACCACGTCGTGAACATTTTTCGTCATATTTTTTATGAATACATCACAGTACGTGACTCATAATACTCATTAATAGTAATATTGAATTATAAGTACAAATACATTTTTTCATAGATAGTAACATCAATTGAAACATATAAATGGGTATTTTCTACTAATAGGTATCATTCTCTTAATATCATACGCTGGATATTACCAAGGGTGCACACTATAAGATGGTGTCTCAAATTCCTTTCAGTCTAGCGATGAACTGTTATGACCCTTTAGAGTGATTTCTACTATAGAGACATTATAACATACTATGTTACAGTTAAGAAAATTCATGATGTGATAATAAGTTTATTAATATTCATAACTACAAGTTTATGTTATTATAAAGTACATGTATTTTTTTTTCAAGGGAACAAACTCCAATTATTATACATACACTATTCCTATATTTCATTGGGAAAATAATATTATGCATAAAAAAGTAAAATATATGCATCTTTGAAACTCATTAAAAAAATTCATCTTCATATGCTTAGGAGAGTGAAAAAATAAGGCTGATATCAAATGTTATATTAATGTTAAGTATAGCATAATAAAAAATTAATCAATTTGAATAATAAACATGGAAAGGTAAATAACTACGAACACATGACATTTATACAACTAGATAAGGAAAAATAAATTTAAAAAGTAATTAACTAAAACACACACCAATAAGTCAAAAAAATAAAAATGAAAAGCTCCCATAGATAATGTGAAAGTCAAAAATATCATAAGTAAATATTAATAATAAATTAATTATCAAATTAATTAAATTATTAATTATTGGATTTCATGTTTTTTATGTACATGATACATTTACCCTGAAGATCATACAAGAGGTATTTTATAAAATACTTGTTAGAATCCCATCTATTTGGCAAAATGATAAATTCCATGAGACTATAAATATATTGAGGGGATATCAATATATAGTAACAACACATGTCACACCTCTCCAAATATTTAATTGTATATTAAATAATCTCATTATTTCATGAATAATATTCCTTATCAAATATCGGTATTCTGTAAACTATATAGATTAATTATTATTTATACATCGAATAAAATATATTCCAAAGTGTAAAATATATGTAAAAATTTTATACGGTTTATAAAAAAACATGACACATAACAAAAGAGATTTTATTTGTAAGGTAAATTTAATTTATAAGGTAAAATGGTCATAAAGATGTGATTGTTTCAATGGAAATGTAACAATAAAAAAAGTTATATTTCAAAGATAAATTTCACCACTTGGTTATTTTTATGAAAATCCACTTGGATGATATAATTCAAATTGAAACATAAACATCATGAATTTTTAGTTAATCTTGAAATGAAATTAAAACGAGTAATTTTATAAACTACATTAAAGTGAATTGGTGAAAAATAAAAAATAAATATCAATGAAATGTAAATTTAGATGAAATACCTTACTACATGAGTAACTTTTGAAGATTGTGAAACATTAAGGAATAAGATATATTGAAACATTTATTGTTAAAAAATAATTTAAATTAATGAAATTACAGGACATATAGTAATATATACGCAAAAAAATAGATCTTAAATAAGGAATATGTGTTAATGAAATTAAAATGTGACTAGAAATCCAAATACCTTACACTTACATTTGCTTGAACAAATTTTAACCTCCTATATAATAATTATAATTTTTTTTGCTTAAAATAGAAATATAATGAAATTTATGATATTCTTAAAAATATCTTATTACCCCTTTGTTACTAAGGACTCATTTTTCACTATTTTATGTGTTAATAGGTTAGATTTTCAATTATGATTTTAATTGTTATTTTTGTTCCACGTACATCAATCATGATTTCATAATCTACATAATTTAAAACATGAGGTATATATCATTCTTATTTGGTAAATATGTATTTATAGTAAACCATTACCATTTGTGATAGGAGATGAAATGCACTGTCACTAGAGATGGTAGGCACATCTTATGCATGAACTGTGATTCCATTTTATTGTAATATTAAATTAAATAAAATTAAATAATATATATTTTTTAATTACAATATAATTTTTATTTCATATTGATTACATAAATCTTTTAAACCCTTTTTAATACATTCTCTGTAAATCATGAACGAATCACAACTCTTTGAGGAGGCGGTGGTCCAAACATCCACAAAAGATGTTATCGTATTATAAAAAATTGAAAACATGAAGTTTTATGTTATATAATTGTTATATAATCATAAATATATTAAAACTATATTATATATGATATTAAATCAATAAATATATCATTACTCTTGACCATGAATAGTTGTAATAAAAGAACGAACACTGTCAGTTTTGAAGGTGGTAGTCTATCATACACAATAATGATGATTGTCTATCCCATTTGATGGAAGTGTCTATGTTTGTATGTATTACCATTAATATAAAAAAATAATTATATTTACTAATATTTATTCTATTATATAATATTTATATTTTAATAGTTTAAGGGGTTTGGAAATAAATAAAACAGAAGTGTTTGTATAATAACACTTCCACTTCTTCTGGTAACTCTTTCATTTGAACCAAAGGACATCCTCAGATTTATTTATTAACAAAATGATTATTTTAGGATGAGTTGAAGTATTCATAGAGATTATTTGTGTTTTTTTTGTATAAAAATTTCTTTTGATGTGTGTAGAACCGGGAGAGAGAATTCCCTTTAATAGAGGTGGGATAGTGGAATTCATTAAAATACAAAAAAGAAAACAATATTGGAATGTATCCATTACATATTATTCCTATAAAATGAATAATATCTAAAATAATATGGTATATCATTGAAATAGGGACTGAATATTTGGTTTGAAAAGTTTTCGATGTCATTTTCACTTGTATGATTAATGTTAACAACTACGTAAACTCATTTTTAACATAATCATCGTAATTAATTATTATTGAATTTAGTAATATTATTGTTCAAAAACAAAGTATAACATGATATAAATTATAAATTCGTAATATTTAAAATATGGAATCTATTTTTAAAAATACAAATAACATAATTGGATGATATTAATTCACGTTAAATCCAACAAAGCGGATGAGAATCCATGTCTTTAAATTTAAAATTCTCAAAAGAGCACTAAGTTATTATATATACATTCTATAAAAAAATTAATCCAATTAGCAAATTTTGATTAATATATTTAAAATTTATATAAATTTACTTTATAACCTATTAGAAATATAATTTAATGTTAAAATGTATTCTAAGAAAATGACAATTTTCATTTAAATGCAATATTTTTCAATTTTCAACAAAAAATGAAACACATCATAAAAATACTAAAAAAATAACCATAAAAAAATTTTGACCTTAATTTTTCAATAAGTAAGATTATTTTACCGTATAAAATTTTAAAAATGTTAATAATTTTGTTATAAAATAAGTCGCTATTTAAAATATGGAAAATTCCTTGTAGAAAAATATATTCTTTTAGTCATAAAATTAAATTTAAGATTATTCTATGACTAAAAATATTATTTGATGAATGTCAATAAATTATATTTAATATATAATATATATAATAATTTAATATCTTCTACTAATAGTATTTAATTTCATTTTATATTATTATACACCTTTGGCACCTAAAAATAGTGTCAAAAAACAATTCCATTATATGAAATAAAATTTATAATTCATTTGTAATGAATTTTTAACCAATTAATTAATCAGTATATTTTTATAAGTTATTTAATCATATTTATTACTATTAATTTAATGGAAAGGAGTGAAATTTAATTTTAAACAAAAAATTTAATAGTATTCCGTAAAACGCTTCCTTGCATGTAGCACATGCTATCGATGAAACTCATTATCACATGCGACAATAGATAACTAATAATTACATGAATTTAAAGGGATATAATGGATAATATTATTTAAAATTTTAAATATATAATTATATTATAATATTTTATATTCCATTCTACCCTTTTTTAGTGTGTAATACAAGTTATTGAATAAAAAGTTATACTTTTATAAACGTTCTGTTGTTCAATTGAACTTCGACTAGATTATTTGTATTATTGTGTATAACATTATCTCTATGGGCCAAGATATTGAAGAGATTCTCCTCATAAGGGATATAATTTTATAACTATACCAATTATAAAATCAGAATATGAGAGGGTTTGTTTATTTAAAAACTCCAGATAGTTACAAGGAATAAAATATATACATGAGAAATAGTTGGTGGGTGTGTTTTTTAACAATTAACAACTATTATGTGATCAAGAATCACAATAGTGATTATGTACCTAGGTATGATATTTTACTTCTTCAAAAATATCATGGATCTCTTCCATGGATATATAAATTTAAAAACATTATCTCATTCAACAAACTCTAGGACTCGTTTAATATTTTCTCTAAAACTCTTTTGTTGAGTATAAAAATGTGAAATTTATTTCTAAATATTCATTAAAATTTTCACCATTAAGTCAAACATTTCATGTCCCTACATCTTATATTAAAAAACATCATCCATACACACTGGTTTTCTATATATCTTCCCAAAAAGGGATTCGTAATAAACTATTTGGATTGTTGAGTGAATTCTATTATTGTACGAGTACTCAATGAAGGAATATATTTATCCTATACTCCTAAAAATTATATTGAACATGTTCTAAAAAAATAATTTAGTATTTTAATATTATTATTAGATTGGTAAATCATTTGGGGTGATAAACTATAATAATGTTCGAGATAATATTTAGATATTGTTAGTGTATCTTATAAAACATTAATGTAAATATTGGTTTCTAGATATAGAGAATTGATTGTGGTGTTCCATGCAGGCTCAATTCCAATATGATTTATATTCCCAAATTTTGATCAATTGATATATCCTCTTTAATTTCAATGCAATGAACAATCTTTATGTGATGACCAAACACAACCCACATGGAACTAGTTCATCTTGATTCATTGGGATGGACAGTGATAATGTCCTTTGTGATGTTTCCCCTTATCAATATATGTATGGGTAATGGTTGAATCATATTTATATATATATATATATTAAATTATATCTCCATGTCACGACCCCTCCCTGGGGCCCGTGTCGTGACTACCCAATGCCCACCTTCCATAGGCCAGGGGCTGGCGACTAGCACCAAAGGCGTAAATACCTAAAAATGGGAAGGCATTGCCTTTATAAACTCCAATCACACACAACAGAGTACGAGATGGAATTAAACACTAAGTAAAGATGTATACAAAAGAATTGATGAAAAGTAAAACAGACCAGAAATACAATCCCAATAGGAATGAACAGGTACAACTGAAAAGCAATTACAAATAAATAAATGTAAAGAAACTACTTGGTCATCCCTAGGAGATTCCTAACTGAAGGGTAGGTACAAATAGCCTCCTCAAAACTCCACCCTTGTCAGTATCCTCTGTGTACGGACTCATCGTGTCTTTAATCTCTAGGTACAGTCCAGTCTAGCTACTCTGATCCTCAGTGAGTGCTCTCCGTCGTCTGTATCTAATAGAGTGAGTTGTGGAAAATGCCCGTGTAGGGGTGAGTGTAATGATACTATATAGGGACCCTGAGACCCACAAGGTCAGTCAAATCCAACAAGGATAAATAAAAAATTATGAAATCAACAGATAACCCCACTTAGGTATAAGCCCATACATATACCTAATTTATCAAATAATGCATCTCAATCATGAGGTAAATGAAAAATTTTATGACTCAGCTCAACCATGATTTTTATTATTGAAACCATGGCTGTGGGAGAACACCTCCTCTGTCAATTACAGTGGGCCTTCCACCACAACCAGGAGCTTCCCACTGACCATGGACTACTAAGGAACTCGTCCTATTGATTACCTTGGGTCTATCACGCTCACACAGAGGCTCTCCCCGCTATGGGTATGCCACCAACTACTAGGAACTCCCCATAATAGCCGGTAGAGGTACACCTCTTGTCCAGTACCATGGGTCTGCTGCCAACTACCAAGCGATCCTCCACTATGGGTATACCTCCAACTTCCAAGCACTCCCCACTAGGCTAGTCCAATAACTCTGAGTCAAATCAGTCCAGCAGTCATCAGGTCTTAGGCAACTACTAGGTCTCCGTACTCTGCTCGCTCGTCTTTGAGAGGGTCTGCTCCATGACCTATAGGTATATAATCCAACTGAAATGAAGTACCACGTATATGTATCTCAATGTTCCATTGTTTCATAGGGGTCTCAACGCAACAGATGGTGTGTCAATTGGACGCCTGGTCTGTGAGTTATTAACCTTTTAGTCCCAGGGGCACAGTTGGATTCGTGTAAGATCAAACCTGATAGTATCTCAACACTAAACCGAACCCTAGTAGGGTATACTCTAAAGGACCATCTTGATACATGAAATTAGCACCACTGACGGTTCATCAAACAGACTTTCGGTGACAAAGACATGGCCAAATAATGTAAAGGGGTTGGTAGTGGGCCCGAGTCCGGTCCGACCCAGTCGGACCGACTCGGCCCAACCCAGTCTAGGCCGACCAGGTCTGGGTCGACCCAATTAGAACCACTGGGTCTCACCCGGTTCGTTGGGTGGGTCAGCCCACTAGGTTCGGCCTGGTTTCCTAGGCCCGACCTAGGGGACTGTGGGGCAGTTCTGCCCTGAGGTCGACGCGTAGGCGGCTCAGCCTGGAGGCCGGGGGCGGTTCAGTCAGGGCCACGAGGTGCGCAGCTCGGCAACTCATCCTGGGAGGTTAGTAGGGTTTTGGGAGGCCGCGTGGGGCGCAGCTAGGCCATTGGGGCTCTGGGTAGGGTGTGGGCAGGCCATGTGGGGTGCGGGGAAGGCCGTCAGGGCATCGGGCAGACCAGCAGAGCATCGGGGCAGGCCGGCTGGGCACTGTGAAGGGTGAGCGGTAGGCCGCGCTAGGCTTGGGTATGGCATTGGAGGCCTGTGGCCAGGTCGGCTGGGAGCACGGGCAGGACGCATGCAGGTTGGAGGGGCGTGCGGGTAGGTCGGTGGGGCATGGGCCGGCGCAGGCCAGTGGTGTTCGGCTGAAAGCATCCGTGCACCGCGGGGGAGGCGTGATCCGTGGAGGCCACGGTTAGCATGTCCTTTGTCATTTCCACCAATGTCTCATGGTTTCTGCTTTGTCGATGTGCCAAATAATTCCACAAAAAGGTGAAATCAATGGAGGATGTCCGGCCATGTTAGGTTGGCCCGTATCCTCTGAGTTTATGGAGGTATCAAATGGATCATCAAGAAAAGTAGATGAACAATGAAACATCCGCAAACAAATCCTTTCTAACCGTTGAAGAGGATAAGAAAATTTATAACATCATCATGTAAATAGACCCCCTACCTTTCGATTGTTGGTCTTCCTTCATTGACGGTGTTGCAGAAATGGAAACAAGGAGTATGTATTTCGTCGCATTCATCAGGTACTCCCAATCCCGAGCTGTGTTGGCTATGGAAGACACTCCACGTTGGTAGGATCCGAGAGAGGAAGTCAAAGAAGGTTTTGGTCGGCATTCTTCATTGGAAGAACTTTTCTCTCAAGCTCCTCTCTTCCCAAGCTCCACCAAAAGAGAAAATCCCAACCAAAGAATTATGTTCAACAAAAATAATAGTTTGTCTATTATTTTAGAATGTTGGATTTAAAATTCAAAAGATAGAATTAATTAAATAACTCATCTACCCTAATTAGTGCTTGAGAGGTGGCACAAATTAAATTAAAGGAGAGTTGGCTCCTTTAAGGTGGAGAAGGTCATGGGCGTTTCTCCCCAATTTATGGGGAGTTGAGGAGGTTCTACCCTCCTCCATTAGAATGGTTTAATCCTCGTGTGGTCCCCACATCATAACCTCTCACGGGAGGTTATGCTCGGGCGGCCCCACCACCATAACCTCCCAAGGGATGTTAAAGTGATAGTCTTTTTGAGAGAATATGGGCAATGTGAGTTCAACTGTGCCCTCTGATTTCAATTCCGAGTACTAGTTCAAATGTTATAAAATCTTTCTCGTATGTTTTCTAAACGTATCCGAACAAAAATACAAAATTGATTCAGGGAACATTGGGTCTCGGAATTACGCACCATCAGTTTTAGAGGGCTCTTAAAATTTAATAGTATTTAAGAAAATAAATTTCCATGTAAATTCTAGGTCTTTAAATTCTCCCCACTTCAGGGCTTTACGTTCCCATAAGATACAACTCGAACTAAGGGAACAAATGGGGGTACTGAGCACGCATCTGATCCTCCCGCCCCCATGTGCTCTCTTGGAGGTTACCATGTTTCCATCGAACACGCACTAGAGGTATCGACCGTCCACATAGGACCTGATCATGTTGATCCTCAATCACCACGGGAACCTCCGTGAATGTAACCCCGTCATCGACATCCAGCTCTCCATGGTTGATGATGTGAGAAGGGTCATGCACGTACCATCTCATTTGAGATATGTGGAATACATCATGCACCCTGTGTAACTGAGGTGGAAGATCCAAGCAGTAATCCACCTCACCTACTCTTCTGAGGACCTAGAAAGGTCCAATGAACCTTGTAGATAACTTGTTTCCTCGACCAAATCATCGTAGACCTCGTCGAGGTGGGACCCGTATAAAGGCATGGTCGCCATCCACGAACTCCAGAGGTCCTTGTCTCCAGTCTGCATACGACTTGTGCCTACTATGTATAGTCTTCATCCTCTCTTTGATGATCTGCAGCATCTCTGTGGTATCCCATACTATCTCTAGTCCTAATAGTGTTGACTCCCCTGGGTCTGTCCAGCACAAGGTTGATCTTCCAGGTCGACCGTACAATGCCTCAAAAGGTTCTATCACTATGGTGGAGTGATAGATGTTGTTTTATGAATAATATACCAAAGGTACGTGGTCCACCTAACTACGACCGAAGTCGAGGACACAAGCACGTAGCATATCCTAGAGAGACTGAATGTTCCTCTCAGTCTGAACATCTGTCTGAGGATGGAAGGTGGTGCTCGGATGAAGATGCATCCCGAAAGACTCCATCAACCCCTTCCAAAGCTGTGAAGTAAACCATGCATCACAATCGGAGGCAATCTTAGAAGTTATACCATGTAAATGCACAATCTTCTACACATTGAGGTGTCCCAAGCTCTATACTGAACCCTTCTCTCTGATCAATAAGAAGTGGGATGACATGATGAGTCATTCGACGATCACCCAAATCGAGTCGTGACCCCTAGATGTACGTGGAAGACCCATCCCAAAGTCCATGGATATCCCATCCCACTTCAAATCTGGGACCTCTAAAGTCAAAACCAAGCCTTCTGGTACTTGGTGCTTTACCTTCACTATCTAACAAGTGAGGCATCATGAAACAAATTTTGTTACCGCATTCTTCATACCTGGCCACGAGTTCTATCGCTGAAGGTCCTAGTACATATTTTCCACTCCTGGATGTACTGCTAGAGGGGAAGTGTGGAACTCACTTAAAACATTCTCCAGATGTTCCAATGGTACAATGGTATATCCTCTAAAGTGGATGAAGTGCTCCCCACCTTTAGAGAACCCATTAGGTGTCTGCCCTGTGGATATCTGAGAACATCGCATCTCGCAGTCAGTGCCTCCACACTGTGATTCACCAACTCACTGATGAAGTGGGGGAGTCACTATAAGAGACTATAGAAAGGTTTCTCCATACATATCCACAAAGGAAATCTATAAGGTAACCATCTTCTTTGTTGCCTCTCCTTGCGGATGTATACCAGATCTCATGCTGAGACGATCTGCAACATCATTCCCCTTCCCAGGTGTATAGACTATCTCGAAGTCATAGTCCTGGAGGAACTCCTGATAACATCACTGTCTCAAGTTCAGGTCCTTTTGAAAGAAGATATACTTGAGACTCTTGTAATCAGAGTACATGGTAAAATGTTCACCCATAAGGTGGTGTCACCACATATTCAAGGCGAAGACCACCACAGCTAATTCTAGGTCATGGGTAGCGTAGTTCTTCTCATGATGTCTTAGCAAACAAGAACCATAAGGGATCACTACTCTTTCATGCATTAGGACACACTTGAGTTTTATCCCTGATACTTCACAGAAGACTACGTACCCTAAGCATTCCTCTAGAATCCTAAAGATGGGGGCACTATTCAGCCTCTCCCTCAGCTCCTAAAATCTCTACTGGCATCTCTCTAACCACATAAAGTGTTGACCCTTCTTCTTCAAGGCTGATAGTGGTGTTGTAACTCTGGAGAAGTCTGGAAAGAATCTCTGTAAGTAACCAGCGAAACCTAGGAATCTCCGAACCTCTATCACACTCATGTGTGGCTCCAAAGAAAGTACCAAATCAATATTCGCTGGATCCACTGCAACTCTAGCCTCCGAGATGACATGAACAAGAAAGCGAACCTCTCGTATCCAGAACGGGCACTTCGAGAGCTTACCATAAAGCTGTTTCTCTCGGAGTGTGTCTAGTACAACCTGAAAATGGTATACTTTCTCATCCTCAGCAGTCGAGTAGATCATAATTTTGCCGATGAAGACTACGAAAAAGCAATCGAGGTATGGCTAGAAGATCCTATTCATGAGTCCCATGAACACTGTTGGAGCGTTGGTTATGCCGAAAGGAATAACCAAGAACTTTTAGTGGTCATACCGACATCTGAAGGCCATCTTTTTCACATCCTTGTCTTGAACTCTGAGAGGGTGAGAGCCTAATCTGAGGTCTATCTTTGAAAACCACCATGCTCCCTTCAGCTGATCAAAGAGGTCATCAATCCTTGGGAGTGGGTACTTGTCCTTCACAGTCACCTGGTATAGGCGATGTTAGTGGACACAAAGCATCAAGATTCCATATTCCTTCTTAGAAAAGAGAGTCGGGGATTCCCAGAGGGAAACAGTAGGCTAGATGGACCCCTTCCACTGAAAATCTTCCAACTGTACCTACAGCTCATGAAAATCAAAGGTAGACATCCGATATGCTGGAGTAGATATCAGTTTTGTCTCGGGGTATATGAAAATGTAGAATTCCACCTCTTTACATGGAGGTAGTCCTGGAACATCGTTAGGGAAAACATCTTTGTTCTAGTCCACCACTACAGGATAGATTTGACTCTCAGCATCAACTTCTTTGAGGGTAAGGCAGGCCAACTGATGAGTGATCGACGACAACCTGCTCCGAGTTAGTCTGTCATGCACTATAAAGGCTCCCTTCTCACTGGTGAAGGTGATCCTTATCCCATATGTGTGGAAAAACCAAACTTTGTGACTAATAAAGTCGATCTGAGCATGGAGTGTAGATAACCAGGAATACACAAGATGACATCGTAAGGCCTCAATGCCTCTAACAGTTGATCCCATCTGAAACTCCTGCCTCCTAGAGTAAGATCACACTTCTGTTAGGAGTTCGTAATCGTCGAGTCTACTCTTGTAGGAGTCTATAGCCTTCAGGATTGAGCCAAAGGATCTGTCAGAATCTCCGAGCTCCGAATGAGGGTAGTGGCAATGAAAGAGTGACTGGAACCTGTGTCTATAAGAACTGTAGCTATGGTGGAGTAGACACAGATCATATATCAAATAATCTTTGGAGTTCCATGATCTTAAGACTCAGAAACCTGGAGCTGAGCTCTCCCATGTCAACATGATCCATGTGGTCGGGGTGGACCTCCTAACGGTGGTGGCAGTAACACCTCTAATCATCACCCACCGCCTGCTACACGACCAGCTCCTCTGCCAGGTCTACCTGCTCCTTGAAGACTGCCTCGATCAAGTCTCTATCTCTACCTGGGTGGTAGTTAAACCATCTACTAATCATCCAAATGGCGGGTCAGACAGTCACGAGCCATGTGACCATGCCCGCCGCATGAGTATCATTGTCCACTCCTGGAATTTCTGGCTATATCTCCACTCCGGGTGCGCCACACAACCGATCCTAAATCGTGCGGTCGTCCACCTGTAGGTATGGTCCTCTTGGACCTTTGCATAATCTCTCTTCTGCCAGCTACAGAAGACTTCACTACATGTCAACTAGCGGTTGGTCTCACTGCTGGAGGCTGATAAGCAAGGAAGCTCTCCACTAAGAGGGCTCGCTCTAACACCCCTGCATGTGTTGGGATGCTAAGGGAAATCATCGAAACCCTGATCTCTCACACGAGTTGCTGCTGGAAGGTACGGGCCCTAAAAAATGGGTCTCTCACCATATCAATAGAGTAGCACAAGAGGTCTGTGAACCTCATAGAGTATTGAGATACAGTCATGATACCCTACTGTAGATGCAGTAGCTCATAAATATGCACCGCACGTAGGGTGGCTGGGGAAAACTCCACCCGAAACAGGATCTCAATGTCTGCCCAAAGAAGTGTCTCCTTGTCATGCATTGGGAGCATATGGCTCCACCAACTGCATGTTTATGCCTGATGGGGACTCGTGGAAAGGATCACCAAGAAGTCGTCTGGTGTCCCTACCAGTCTAAAGACTCTCACCATAGCCTCTAGTCAATCCTCAACTGCTTGTGGGTCTGTCTCTCCCCAGAACCTGGGAGGCCTCTAGCGCTGGAACTCATGCAATGTTATTAAGCGGTGTGCATCGTCTACTGCTGGGGATACTGGAATCAGTGACCCAATGGGGAGTGGTACTACTAGCACCTATATTGGGAAAGTGCCCTACACAGAGGTCTCGCGCTCGGTGGGTTATCTAAGCATATGACTCTCGGAGCTCTAACTGGTCGTCAATGGGAAGGCATCCGAAAAGAAACAGATGTGAAATGGTCAAAAGATTATACCTGGTGAGCTGACCTGGTTGAGCTGAGTTAATGAAATCCATTTAAAAGGACAAACGTAATCAGTGTTTTCATGCAGTGATTCAGAAATCAGAAGTCATGGTCCTTGTGTATGGATACGGTGGTCGCAGCCCCAATACTAGACTCCCTAAATAGAAAACCACACTCAGTAACCTAAACACTATTACTTCACAGAAAATAATGAGCAGAGCCCTATGTTCTGCGGTAGAACCGACTCCTCTGATACCAATTTTTCATGACCTGTCCCCCAGGGCCCATGCTGTGACAACCCCAAGCCGGCTTCCATAGGCCAGGGGCTGGCCACTAGCACCAAAGGCATAAATCACCAAAACTGCGAAGGCATTGCCTTTATAAACCCTAAAACACACAGAACAGAGTACGAGCTAGAAGTAGACAATAAGTAAAGATGTATACAAAAGAAGTTATGGAATGTAAAAGGGGACGGAAATAAAAGCCCAATAGGAATGTATAGGTAAAACTGAAAAGCAACTATAACTGATGAAAAGTAAATCATCTACTGTGTCATCCTCTGGAGATTCCTACCTGAAGGGTAGGTATAGACAACCTCCTCAACACTCCACGCCCATCAGTCTCCTCCGCGTACCAACTTGTCGTATGGTCCATCTCTAGGTACCGTCTACTTCGACTACTCTGATCCTCAGGCAGTGTTGTCTATCCTCTACAACCAACACAACGAGGTGCGGGCAAAGCCCATGTAGGGGTGAGTATAATGATACTCAGTAGGGACCCCAAGACCCTCAAGGTCTCTCAAATCCAACATTGATAAATCAAAAAGTATAAAATCGATAGATAACCCCACTTAGGTATAGGCCCATACATATGCCTAAGTTATCAAATAATCCATCTCAATCATGAGGTAAACACAAATGTTACTGACTCAGCTCAACCAGGATTTTTATTATCAAAACTATGGCTATTGGAGAACTCCTCCTCTGTTGAGTACTATGGGCATGCTGCCATAACCAGGCACTTCCCACTAACCTTGGACTGCTGAGGTACTCCTCCTATCGAGTATCGTTGGTCTGTCATGCTCACACAAAGGCGTTTCCCACTGTGGGTAAGTCACAAACTACCAGGCGCTCTCCCTAATAGCCTGCAGAGGTACTCCTCCTGTCATGTACCATAGGTCTGCCGCCAAATACCCGGTGCTCCTCCACCGTGGGTCTGCCACCAACTACGAGGCGCTCCCCACTGGGCTAGTCGAATCAAACGGAGTCGATTAGGTCCAAAAATAGTCAGGTCTCCGCCAACCACTGGGTCTCCGTACTCCACTCGCTCGTATCCAGGTGGGTCCGCTCCATGACCTACAGGTCGATACTCCAACTAACACGAAGTCCCATGTAGAAGTATCTAAAAGTTCCTCCTCATCATAGGGGTCTCAACGCAACAGATGACACGTCAATCAGATGCCCAGTCTGTGAGTTATTAGCCTTTTAGTCCTAGGGGCCCAGTTGGATTCGTGTATGATCCAACCTAACCATATCTCAACACTACCCAGAACTCCAATGGCGTTTAATCTAAGGGACCTTCGTACTCCAAGAAAACCATCACAGCTGACGGTTCATCAAACAGACGTCCCGTGCCAAATATATGTCCAATGATAGTAAAGGGTTCGGTAGTGGGACCGGGTCCGGTCCGACCCGGTCAGACGGACTTGGCCAAACCCAGTTTGGGCCTACCTGGTCTGGGTCAACCCAGTCAGACCCATTGGGGCTCAACCGGCCCGTTGGGCATGTCAGCCTGCTAGGTTCGGCCCAGTCCGCTGGGCCCGGCGCAGCGGACTACGGGGGCGGTTCGGCTCGGAGTTCACCACGTAGGCAGCTCGGCCCAAAGGCTGGGGCATGTTCGGTTAGCGCTGTGAGGGAAGTGGCTCTGCTGCACAGCCTGGGAGGTCTAATGGGAGATGAGAGGTCACGTGTTGCGCGGGATGGCTGACGGGCAATGGGCTGGTCGCGCAGGATGCCTGGTAGGTTGCGCGGGAGGCCGTGCGAGGCACATGTAGGGCGCAGGAAGGATTCTTGGAGTGTAGGCTATGCGCGAATAGGCCGGTTGGGTGCACGGGCAGCGGACGGTCGGGGCGGTGGGGCACACGGGCAGTGTGCGGGCTGGCCACGGGCCGAATGCAGTGGCATGCGGGAGGCTGCGGGCCAGCTACGATGGCCGGTTCGATGCGGCATGGGCCGATGGTGTTCTGATAAAAGCATCGGTGTGTCGTGGTAGCGGCACGATCCCCAAATGCCACAGGTAGCATGTGCTTTGCCATTGCTGCCATCGTCACCTCGTTTCCGCTTCATCGATGTGCAGAAGAACACCACAAGGAGAAATTGACAGAGGATGTCGGGCCATGTTAGGTTGGCCTGTATCCTCTGCATTTATGGAGGTATCAATTGGCTAATCAAGAAATGCAGATGAACAATAACACATCCCCAAACAAATCCTTTCTAACCATTGAAGAGGATAAGGAATGGTATAACATCATCATGTAAATAAACCCATACCATTTAATTGGAAGTCGTTGTTTGTTGACAGTGTTGCGGAAAGGGAACGAAGGAGTTCTCCGTTCATCGCGTTCATCACGAACTACCAATCCCGAGCTATGTTGGCTATGGAAGACACACCACGTCGGTAGGACTGAGGGAGGAAGTCGAAGAAGGTTTTTGCAGGTGTACATCATTGGATGAACTTTTCCCTCAAGCTCCTCTCTTCCCAAGCTCCACCAAAGGAGAAAATTCCAACCAAAGAACTATGTCCAACAAAAAAATAGTTTCTCTATTACTTTAGAACAATGGATTTAAAATTCAAAAGAGAGAATTAATTAAATAACTCATCTACCATAATTAATGTTTGATAGGTGGCACAAATTAAATTAAAGGGGAGTTGGATACATTAAGGTAGAGAAGGTCATGGGGGTTTCTCCCCATTTAATGGGGAGTTGAGGTGTTTTTACCCTCCTCCAGTAACAAGGGATAAGCCTCATGTCATCCCCACGTCATAACCTCTCACGGGAGGTTATGCTTGGGTAGACCCCACAACAATAACCTCCCAAGGGAGGTTATGGTGTGGTGGTCATACCTCCAACTCCCATGATGAGGTTTTAACCACCCAACCCCCACATGGAGGTTAAAAATAAAATCAAGTGAGCATACTTTATTTTATTACATCCCACGAAAACCCAAAAAAAACAACTTTTATTCTCGACTCACTACCGTCGAAGTGAATATATTCTTAAGAGAATACCATCACTGAGAGTTAGGCAGTACCCTTATATTTCAATTTTGTGTAACAGTTCAAAAGTTATAAAATCCCACTCATATGTTTAATGAACTTACCCGAACAAAATTTGAGAAATTGCTTTCGGTCACACCAGGCCTCAAGAACACGCACCGTCAGTTTTCATGGACTCATAAAATTCCCAAGGATTTTACAAAAAACCTTTCCACAGAAATTCCGTTTCATTACACTCCACATGTTTACATACTAGAAGAAGTGATGTATAATCTAGAATATATTTCATCATATCATCCTTCCAATAGTTTTCTTAGTCATGTAGACATATCTTCGTGCTCTATGGGTGGATGGAGAAGGTCTAACTATGTGAATAATTCAACTTTTTTCTCTTCACATATGGATTTTATTGTACATTTTGTCATGAATAATATATTACAACTACTTCTTCATCAATTTCGTTCTTTGAGTAATTCCCTTTTCCTAAATCTTCCATCAATTAATTTAATATCAACATTATCTTTTTAGCATCATTTATCATATACATAAGTCATGATTGTGAAATAATTTGAGAAATGAATTATGATGTTCTTTATTTATGATCCCCATGTCGATACATTTCATGCATTGAGGACTATATCCTTCATGATTCAAATCATTGATACAGTTGTAAAAACCTTTATAGATAGAGAATCCTCCACTTTGTTTTATTTCCCAATATGGTAATGGATTGAGCTGTCATTTTCCTTGATTATATGTAACCATATTTTGTTTTCAATGTTGTATGTATTCTATGGGAATATAGATTTTTTTGGTCCAAGTGGATACTCAAGAGGGGGGTGAATTGAGTTCCAATAAAAATTTCTGTTTAAAAATTCTTCTCTTAAAATCCCCAAATTTAAAAACAAAGTAAATCTATAGTGAATCTATATAGATTGTAAATGTTGAATCAATTTCTCAAAGATTGATTAGGTCCCATTTGACGTAATATAAAGATTAAATTAACTTTTGAAACTAACTTACTAGTTTACAATAATTCTAAAAACTATCTAATTTAAAAATAAAAGTATCTTTAAAATAGTTTTGTATTCTAATGTAAAAACAGCGGAATATGAAATAAATATATAGTATACTTATAGACTTAAATTAAAATGCACAGAAGAGTTAACCAAGAGGTTTAGTCTCAAGGCGAGACTTAGTCCTCTCAATAATTTATATAAATTGATCCACACCTTGGATCGGGGTAAACAACATTACACTATTGTCCAGGTCCAAAGACCTCTACCACAGTTCTTCGTGGGAAAAGAAAAAAACAGCACATGGGCAGTCCAGGTCTTACTCGACCTCTACCACTATACACAGTGGCAAATAAAGGGTTATGAATTTTGAGTGAGGATTTAAGAATCCTCCAGTTTAGCATAGGAGTCAGTATGTGTGCAAAATAAACAGGGTACATACACTGCTCGAAATGAAAATAAAAGAATCACTATGATAAGTATGAATGAGTTTAGAAATGCATTAGTCATTAGCAGTGTAGCTTAGGACTCTTCTGGTTAAACAAAAAAGATTCTGAGTCCCTCTCTGGTTTCGTGTTTAGAAAACAGAGTGTAGTTTTCTTCCTTGGTTCTAGGTCCAGCATAGCAGCCTGAGTGCATGAAATGTTTGTTGTAGTTCTTCACTCAAGATGCATCTTGTGTTCTCCTCTAGAATAAATTTCTTCGGGTATGTCCATGATTCTTGTAGTATGGATATAGACTTGTGAAAAATGATCCACATTTGAATGATGTAAGGATCTTATCTCTTTCACACTTCGTGTGCCTTCTTAGTTCCTTGATTCTCTCTCTTTCAAAAAGTGTGTATTGCACAATATTTTTCTTTACCTTTACAGCTTTCATCTTCGGCCGAAAAGAATAATTATTTTTTTCATGGGTACTAGGTACGGTTCTCTGACATGGAAACAAAGATCATTAAATAACATTAACTGCATTAAAAACATCAAATGTAACCATTAGCTTAATAAGTAAATAGTATGAAGAGAATAGGGTTTGACTGGTTGGTCAATCATTAGTTTCTCATGTTGGTAAATGTGTTCGATGGACTTTGTGTAGTAGGTCCTTCAATCGGTAGCTCTTTGAACTTGAATTGGTAGCTTGATGGTATCGGTAGCTCTATGTATTAGTAACTACTTCTATCGGTAGACTTTCTCTATCAGTGGCTCGGTAGACTAGTTCTATCAGTATCTCTTGATCCATCAGTAGTTGTTGCTCCATCGGTAGCTATTTTCACTCGTATCGGTAGACTTATACTATTAGAAGACTTCTATCGGTAGCTATCTGTGAACTGGTTATATTAGTAGCTATCTGTCTATCGTTAGCTCTGATCTGTCTGTCGGTAGTTCTAGTTATCGGTGATTGTCTGCACTCGTATCAGTAGGATTACTCTATCGGTAACTACTGGTAGACATACATGTTAGTATCTCTATACATATCGGTGACCATTGTGTATCGGTGTCTCTATAAATCGGTAGAATAATCCTATCTGTAGACTGAGTACCGATAGCTCTATATCAGTAGTTATACGCAGATCAGTGACTCAACACTTGTCTGTTTTATGAAAAACATATCAGAATGGGTTAGAAGAACACCAGAACTCATATAAACATAGATAGACATGGATTAACATATCTCTGGGATTATTTTAATACTATTATCATCTTGATCATATAATCTCATAGGTTTGATGGAATTAATATATAGATAAGAATTAATTGGGATTATCAATGAATATGAATGCATTATTGGGATTATCAAAACAGGTGTGGTCAACAATCTCCCCCATTTTGATAATTAGAACTTGTAAAATTATAGTTTTAAAATTATGAGAAATTGTATTAAAGGATATATAATTAAATTCAATTTTCTCAGAGAAAACAGAATGTTATAGAACATGATTTATCAGAGGTAGAATTAAATGTTATAGTATCCGAGATAAAATAAAATGCAATGATATCAGAGGTAAAATTCAGTGGTATCAGATAATTAAATGAAATGGTATCAAAGGATGAAAGTAAAAGAACTAGTATCAAAAGGGCAAAGCATGATAAAGAAAATGTATCCCCCTTTGATACTCTCTCCCCTTCTGTAAAATCCTGGTACACTATTTCTCCCCTTAATATCCATGTAGAACATTCTTGTAGAACATTTAACCCCTTTTTGATAATAAAAAGTGGGAAACATTAAGAAATTGAAAAGGTAGCAGAATGAGAAAGAAAGGAAATCCAATTGTATTAGATGTTTGAAAAAATGTACAGAGACATAACACAAAATATAGTGGATTCCTATCAAATAGTCTAGCCACTTGTTCAATCCACATCCTCAATGTGATATATTCAGTATGGTTCAGAAGAGGATTCATGTGAAGTGGAAGCAGGTGAAGGCATATGAATTCTGGAAATGACCATTGGAGGCTAAGCAAGTGACACTATGCCTGGCCTGTACTGAGCAGTTCTTTAAGTGATCATCAGTGTGAGGCTTTGAATTTCTTGGACAAGAGTCATATGAACTGGAGAAGCAACAGAAGAAGAGGAATGCAAAGCAGGAGGTACAATTACTGGCCTAGCATCAACATGCATAAAAGGCAGCAATAGATTTTTGAAGTCTATAATTATTCCTCGTCCTCTCTCCATGGTAGATATGAAGTCATATTTGTTCTCCATAAATTTTTCCAATTCTGGAGTCAATACTCTTAGCTTGTTAACTTGTTCTCAGAAGGCTTGATTGACAAGAGGCAGCTTCATATTTTCTATCAGAATCTTGAAGTGACTGGTCATTTGATTCATTATGTAAATCTTTTGGAAATAGGATTCCACTTTTTCATTCACTTCTTTCTGAGAGGAAGAAGCTTCTCTCATATAGTCTTGTACTATCTTAATTATCTCTCGAGCTGAATCTCTAGTAGAAAGTACAACTCATATCAGCTCAGATGAGTCCACATAGCCACTGGTTGAAGCTAAACCAAGCTCCTCCTTCACCATAGCTCGAATTTAATTCAAATATAATGAGGGTTTAGAGGAAATTGAACCAACAGAAAAGGTTAATGTTTCCTTGAAGTTCTTGGTCAACCCACTAATAAGATTTTTAACTTGAGCATCTGGGGTTTTAACATGATATTTCATGGAGGTTTTAATGCTTTCAAATACTGAAACCATCTGGCTTACAACACTTTTCACCTATGCTATGTCCTTATCTTCTTGGGATTTTGAGCTCATGTAAGAGTCTAGAGAAACAACAGATTCCTTTAGAGCTTCAAGATCTTCTTCAAGTCTAGAAACTTGAGCCTGGAAGACTTTAACTTCCTCCACTATCTCACTCATAAGGGATGAAAAATTACATGCAAGAGAATGTTCAAAAGATCTTTCCAACATACTAATATCTTTAGTAAAACTGTGCTTCATCTCAGCAACTGAGGAACTAAAAGATTCTTTCAGCTCATCCTTGAAGGATTCCTGATCAGCCCTTGTGATCATATCAGCATGTGAAACTGTAGTGGGTACTCTTTCAGATGCTAAACCGACCACTGATCCAGTTATAACTGATTGAATTGAAGATACCAGAGAAAATTTCATCTTCTTTACCTCTTCCACAATGTTGTCCTTAATATTTTTCTTCAAAGTATCCAGGCCATGCATTCTGACCACATCTTCAGGAAACAACTCAGATTCAATATTATAAACAATATTTGGTCTATTGTGAGATGCCTCATTATCTGAAAGTGGATAGTCTAAACCGAATACTACAAAACCTGGGTCTTCTTCCCAATCTTCAATTATAGTAGCCACTGTAACACTTCCAACATTGGTTTGATGCTCCTCTTCAACGGGTGCATCCTCAAGTAAAACAACAGCATTTTCAGCAACATTCTCAACTGGTCTTCCATTCTGAGGAGAATCTTCTATTATTATTTCCATCTCTGCTGGAGCAAGAGTTTCTTCCAAAATAGGCAAGGGAATGTCAAATTAATTTTCATCATTAGCAGGAATTAAATATGGTCCAATCACTGGACTAAGACTCAAATAAGCTGACAGAGTTACTTCACTCTCATGAACATCTTCTTCATTCTGTACAGCAGCCTCTTCAACAACCTCTTCAACAGCCTCTAAAGCGGCTTCTTCCTTATCTAATTTCTGTTGATCATGATTTTCAGGATCTCGGCTAGGAGGTAAGTCAGGGTCTCCTCCTTCATCAGTAGAGGACGATTCACAGGATTGAATTTTTCATACACCTTCTGGTCATCATTGAACCATTCTCCTCTCTCAGGGTTCCAATAGATCCTCATGTAATTACAGTCTATAGATGTAATACAAAAGTTAATCTTTACTACTACTATATCATATTGAGACTCATATACCCCTTTTACTTTAATCATCACATAGAACAACATAGCAAATAATAGGGCATTTTTCTTTGATTTAGGCTTTGTCATATCTTCCATTTGGATCATTAGAAATCTCCACAAATTCACCTTTACACAATTTATTAAGAGGTGCAGGAGATAGATATCATGATATCTCAAATTGGAAAAGTATCCTCTCCTCGGTTCAAGACATGTTGAAAAAATTTGACCAGCAATCTGTTCTCTCCATCCATTTCTGCAGAAACTACTTGTCTTTGACTTCCATCACCAGTTAGCTCTTCCAAAGCAGTCTCATAATCAAGAATATCACTGGTAGGTGGCATGGATCTCGAGACATATCCAGATACACATTCATGTGGAACTTTTAATCACTCATCCGACTCAATATATGAAAACGACATCTCCTTTCCATTCACAAAAGTGGTTAATCGGTTTAATTCTTAGATTTTTCAAAGGTCAAAAACTCGTAAAATTGTTTCACTAATTTTGGAAAGTAAGGACCATTTTTGTTAGAATAACACTCTAACCATTTTTTATCTTCAAGTACTTCGAGTACTAAGGATTTTTCTGGGTATCATCCAATCTACACACAACTCCTTTTCAATCACAATAACACGATTTTGCAGATGAGGATTCACTAGTCGTCTCCCCGACCTAGTTCTAGAAACACTACCACTTTCTTCTTGATCGGTCCTCTACTTCATTGCTCTAGGTTCATTGGAAACATCTCTAACAGAAGGGAGTTTGGTTTTTTCCATCTCGGATTCGATGGATTTAGGGTTCTATAAGGATTCAGGGGCTAAAGTTTGAGGGTCAAGGTTTTGAGGCTCTGTGGATTGAGAAGTATCTCAGACTTTAGTTTTATCATTTATGAATCATAAAATAAATAAATAAAATGAAATAAATTAAACATGATTCGGATTCTGGTGGCAGATAGAAGTTTTATAACTGCACACTCGTTGGTGAGAATTCATATCAGTGAGGTTACGTCGGTGAGAATTTTACATCGGTGAGAATTTCATATCGGTGAGAATTTCACATCGGTGTGGATTGAGGATAGCTACCAAATGAGGATAAACATTCCTAACTCATGTCTAATGTAACTTAACCTATCCAAACTCAAAGGTTTAGTGATAATTTCCTCTAATTGATGTTATGTTCGTATAAACTCAAGAGTAATATCACCATTTTATTAATGATCTCTCATGAAATGGTGCCTTACATCAATGTGCTTTCCCCTCGAGGGAGACACAGGGTTCTTGGAGATATTTATTGCACTAGTGTTGTTATAGTTGATTGAAACGTGCCTAAATTCATATATATTGTCCAAAAGAGTGTGTTTCATCCACAGAATTTGTGCACAGCAACTACTAGCAGCTATATACTCTACTTCGACAGTGGAAAATGCTATAGATTTCGACTTCTTACTACACCTAGATAATAAGGACTTTCCCAATAAATGACATGTTCTAGAAGTGCTTTTTCTATCCAACTTGCAACCAAAAAAGTTAGAATCTGAATAACTCATCAAATCAAAGAACTATCCTTTTGGGTAAAACAAACCTATGTTTACAATATGTTTAAGACACTTAAAAATTCATTTAACAGCAAGTAAATGAGATTCATTTGGGTTATCTTGAAATCTTGCACACGTACACACACTAAACATAATGTCTGGCCGACTAGCAGTAAGGTAATGTAAGATTCCAATCACACTTCTATAATTGGTTTGATCCACCGGTTTCCCAGTTTCATCTGCATCCAATTTACAGACAGTACTCATAGGAGTATCACTTTCCTTAATACTATCCAAACCAAAACGTTTTAAAATATCCTTTTTATATTTACATTGATTCAAAATAATACGATTTTCATTTTGAAACACTTGAAATCCAAGAAAATATTTATGTTCTCCTATTAAACACCTTTCAAACTCATTTTGCATAGTTTTTTAAAAATATGTACATAAAGAGTGTTTAGAAGATCCAAAAATGATATCATCAACATAGATTTGTTATATTAAAACATATTTAGAAATTATTCTAATAAAAAGAGTTGGATCGGAAATCCCTTTAGTAAAACATTCTGAAATAATAAAATTACTAAGTCTATCATACCAATCTCTTGGAGCTTGTTTTAAACCATATAACACTTTATAATGTTTATAAAGATGATTTTGAAAATGAGGATTAGTAAATCCAGGTGGTTGTTCAACAAAAACATCTTCAAAAATAAAACCATTTAGAAAATCTCTTTTGATATCCATTTGATATAACTTGAAATTCAGATGAGCAACATACACAAGTAAGATACTAATGGATTCTAATCTGGCTACAGGTGCAAAGGTTTCCTCATAGTCTATACCTTCTTCTTGACTATATCCTTGTGAAACTAATCTAGTTTTGTTTCTAACTATGTTTCCAGACTCATCAACTTTTTTTCTAAAAACCCATTTGTGCCTATTGTTAAAGTGTCCTTAGGTCTCTCAACAAATTCCCAGACATTGTTTCTTTCAGATTGATTTAACTCTTCTTGCATAGCCATTACCCAAAATTCATCATTGATAGCATCATTGACATTTTTAGGTTATATCTATGAAGGAAAGTCTTGATGTTTAACCTGTTCTCTTAGAGAAGCTCTAGTCTGTATCCCTCTATCAAGATCACCAACAACAACATCCAAAGGATGATTCTTTAGAATCCTTGTTTATCTAGTAAAGGTAGAAATAAAAATTTAAGGTTCATCTATAGTTTCTGGTTCCATAGAATCAGATTCCGGAATATTTCCAAAACTGGACGTTTTTTCAGCAGGTTCTTTAGATTTATCAATAAGGTTATGAACACTCAAATCTTCTTCAAGATTTTCAATAGAGGATTTAGGATCATGTGGATCAGTTTCATCAAACTTGATGTGAACAGATTCTTCCACACATTTGGTTATTTTATTAAAGACTATAGGCGTTTCTAGTTAAAGAATTACCAAGAAAAGTTCCTTTATCACTCTTAGAAGCAAACTTGTCCAGATTATCCTTTGTATTAAGAATAAAAACACTACAGCCAAATACTCTAAAGTAACTAACATTAGGTTTTATATTATTCCACAAATCATATAGGGTATTATTAAGAACTGGTCTAATTAAGACACTATTAATAATATAACAAGATGTATTCACAGCTTCAGCAAAAAAGTAATTTGGAAGGTCATATTCATTAAGCATGATTCTAGCTATTTCTTGAAGGGTTATATTCCTTCTTTCTACCACACCATTCTGATGAGGTGTTCTAGGAGTAGAAAAGTTGTTACTATAGCCATTGTGTGATCAATAATATTCAAAGTCTTTATTTTCAGACTCATGGCCATGTTTACTTCTCAATGATTTAATATTAAGTTCACTATGGTTTTATACAGATTTGGAGTATTTAACAATGTAAGAACAAGATTCACTTTTGTGAGAAAAGAAGTATACCCAAGAATATCTAGAAAAGTCATCTACCAAGACATAGACATATTTGTTGAGATTTAAAATAAAAAATCTAGAAGGTCCAAACAAGCCCATGTGAACAAACTCGAGAGGTTGATAAGTAGAAACTTATTTCTTTGATTTAAAATAAATTTATGTTTCTTTCCCTTTTGACAGGGATTAAAAACATTGTCATTTGGGAATTCATGATTAGGTAGGTCTCGAACTAAATTATTCCTAGTCAATTTTCTATGAGAATATATATTGCAGTGTCCTAATCTTCTATTCCAATGCCAAGTCTCTTTATGAAAATAATTTAGGCAAGTAAAATTTTTCTTAGCTAAAGAATTTAAATCAACTGCATAAACATTTTCATTTATTAATGCAGAAAAAACTAAAACATTTTTAGAATTAAAAACATTACATGAATCATTTTAAAATTTCTCATTAAATACATCATCACATAATTGATAAATACTTATATGATTATACTTATGTCTATCAACAAATAAAACGTTAGAAATTAAAATTGAATCAGTGTTACCAATCTGGCCTAGGCCGATGATCTTTCATATAGAATTATCACCAAAGGTGAAATAACCTCCATTTGACATCTTTAATCTCTTTATGCATGATTATTATTCAGACATATGCCTTGAACATCCACTGACCAAGTACCATACCTTCTTGTGAGTTCACTTTAAGCATGGTTCCTACAAAACAGATTTAGATAGAAAATGATTTTGGTACCCAAATCTTCTTAGGTCCAGATAGGTTAGCAATCAAAGCTTTATGTACCCATATTTGTCTTATGGTATCATATAATTTATAGAATAAATTTATTTTGAAATATAAACTATATTTTATCTATAACCATATGAATAAATAGTTGAAGCATAGGAATTTCTAGAACTAGAATAAGCAGAATTTTGTCCAGACTTAGAGATAAATCGAGTTTTAGTAAGCTGTCTCTGTCCAGGTTGGTATCCCAAACCAGTAGTGTATTTAGGTTCAAATTTATTACCTAACATTTGAGTTATAGTATCTTTTCCCATTGTGAATTTTTCTAAGTCCTTTCTACGTTTCTAGTTAGACATTTTCAGTTCGGTATTTTCCTTTAACAGTTGAGCATTCTTTTCTTTTTCTATATCAAAGGTAGATTTAGCACTAACAGTGATAGCATGCTATTTCTTTAGTGACTTATAATTTTCATTACGTTCAATACATGTTTATTCTATCATATTACAGTATTCAAATATTTCATCCTTAGACATATTTTTATCATTATCTAAATTACTATTATTTCCAAAAATAATAATCATTTAGAGCTGGGGAAACAGGTAACTCAGAGGTATTGGTCATGAAACACATGTTGGCATGATTCTTTTCAGAATCAGAAACATCAGATTCACTTGTGTTTTCCTCCGAAGAACTCTATTTTTCTTTCATAGATTTCTTGTACTTCTTGTCCTTAAAATCATATTTCTTTTAAATTTTAATTTTGGATAATCAGACTTGATGTGTCCTTTCCTTTTACACCCATAGAAGACTATATAGTCATCCTTTTTAGCTATTCCCCATTCCTTTTTCCAGTGTCCCTTGTTGTCATACATTCCTTTATAGTTAGATTTCCTGAAGAATTTATTCTTCCTACAAAAATTCTTGAATCTCCTGGCTATTTGAGCCATCTCAGCATCACTATCTGAATCAGAATCTTCACTGGTTGAACTCTCAGTAGGTATTTGCATTTTCTCCATTTCTTTACTCTTAGAAGAAGTAGACATAAATGATACGGATTTTCTCTTGGGTTCATCATATTCCTCCTTGTTTACCTTGAGTTCTTCCTCATACATCATAATATTACCAATAAGCTCTTTTACAGGCAGTACTCCAATGTGACATGACTCTCAGATTGAAACAGAGGTGCCTCTCCATCGGTCCGGAAAACATCTCAGTATCCTCATAATTTGTTCCTTACCTGGAAAAACATTTCCAAGTGAACTCATTGTATTGACTATCTCATTGATCCTAGGATACATATCAAAAATAGGTTCTCCAGTCTTCATTTTAAAATTTTCATATTTAATAGTATAAGTATTCAATCGCATTTCGTTAACATTGGTTGTTCCTTCATGAGAAACACCCAATTTATCCCATATTTCGTAAGAAGTTTTGCAAGAAGATATTCTATTAAACTCTTCATCTCCTAAAAAAAATACAGAGCATTCACAGATTTACAGTTATTATTGTAAGCAGTCTTTTTTAGGTTCATCCCAAGTTGTTCTTTAAGTTTCTAGAATTTTATATTGAGATTCTATAGCAGTCCAGATATCAAAATCCATACTTTCTAAATGAATTTTAATTTTCTGTTTCCATTGGGCATAGTTGGTGCTATTTATGAAAGGTGGTTGTTTAGTAGTAGCACCCTCTAATCTACTATACATAGATCGATTTTCGAAAAACATTTTAAGGAGATAAAATTTAGAACTAAGAGAAATTTATGATCTTTAAAGATGAAACTAAAATCACAGTTGAAAAATAGAGTATTTAAAAAATCCTTTAACAAAAACAAAACCTGTGATACCAAATGTTGGTTAGAGTGGATTCTCAAGAGGGGGGGGGGGTGAATTGAGTTCAAATAAAAATTTCTGTTTAAAAATGTTTCTCTTAAAATCTCCCAATTTAAAAACGAAGTTAAACTGTAGTGAATCTATACAGAGTGTAAATGTTCAATCAGTTTCTCAAAGATTGATTAGGTCTTAGTTGACTTAATCTGAAGATCAAATTAACATTTTAAACTAACATACTGGTTTCCAATAAGTATAAACACTTTCTAATTTAACGATCAAAGTAGCTTTAAAATAGTTTTGTATTTCAAAGTAACAACATTAGAAAATGAAATAAATATATAATATACTTATATACTTAAATTAAAATGCATAGAAGAGTTAACCAAGAGGTTCAGTCTCAAGATGATACTTATTCCTCTCAACAATTTATATAAATTGATCCACACCATGGATCGGGGGTAAACAACAGTACACTACTATCCAGGACCAAAGACCTCTACCACAGTTCTTCCTGGGAAAAGAAAACAACAGCACATAGTCATTCCAGGACATACTCGACCTCTACCACTATCCACTGTGGGAAACAAAGGGTTATGAAGTTTGAGTGAGGATTTAAGAATACTCCAGCTTAGCACAGGATTCAGTATGTGTGTAAAATAAACATGGTACACACACTGCTCGAAATCTAAATAAAACAATCACTAAGATACGTAAGAATGAATTTAGAAATGCTTTAGTAATTAGCAGTGAATCTCTGGACTTGTTTGGCTTATCAAAAAAGCATGTGAGTCCTTCTTTGGTTTCTTGTTCAGAAAACAGAGTTTCATTTTCTTCCATCGTTCTTTGTCCAACATAGCAGCTTGAGTGCATGAAATGTTTGTTGTAGTTTTTCACTCAAGATGCAGCTTGTGTTATCCTCTAGAATAAGTTTCTTCATGTATGTCAAGGATTCTTGGAGTATGGAAGTAGACTAGTGAAAAATGCACCGCATTTGAATGATGTTCTGCTCTTGGCTCTTTCACCCTTAGTGTGTCTTCTTTAGTTCCTTGATTCTCTCTCTTTCAAAAAGTGTGTATTTCACGATATTTTTCTTTCCCTTTATAGCTTTCAGCTTCGGCAGAAAAGAATAATTACTTTTTTCATGGGTAATAGGTACGGTTCCCTGACATGGAAACAAAAATCATTAAATATCATTAACTGCATTAAAAACATCAAATGTAACTATTTGCTTAATAAATAAATAGTATGAAGAGAATAAGTTTTGACTGGTTGGTCAATCATTATTAGCTCTTGTTGGAAAATGTGTTTGATGGACTTTTTGTAGCAGGTCCTTCCATCGGAAGATCTTTGAACTTGTATCGGTAGCTTGTTAGTATCAATAGCTCTATGTATCAGTAACTTCTTCTATCAGTAGAATTTCTCTATCGGTGGCTCAGTAGACTGGTTCTATCAGTATCTCTTGATCCATCAGTAGCTGTTGCTCTATCGGTAGATCCTTGTATCAGTAGATGTTTGTACTCGCATCGGTAGACTTATACTATCAGCAGACATATATCGGTAGATATCTGTGAACTGGTTCTATTGGTAGCTATCTATTTATCGGTAGCTCTGATCTATCTGTCGGTAGCTCTAGTTATCGATTACTGTCTGTACTCGTATCAGCAGGCTTAATCTATCAGAAACTACTGGTAGACATGCACGTTGGTAGCTCTATACATATCGGTGACCTTTGTATATCGGTGAATCTATCTATCGGTATACTAATTCTATCTGTAGACTGAGTACCGGTAGCTCTTTATTAGTATCTATACACAAATCAATGACTCAACAATTGTCTGTTTTATGCAAAACATATCAGAAGGGGTTAGAAGAACTTCATAACTCATATAAACATAGATATACATGGATTAACATATCTCAGGGATTATTTTAATACTATTATCATCTTGATCATAGAATCTCATAGGTTTGAAAGAATTAATATATATATATAAGCATTAATTGGGATTATCAAAGTATATGAAATCATGATTGGGATTATCAAAACAGGTGAGGTCAACATATTTGATTCTATTATGTACTATATATATTTTATACTCCTCACTAGAGTGATAATGTCACTATATTTTCAATGACAATATCCCTGCATCCCACTCTAGAGTATGAATAGTTTTGATCTTCTCTTAAACATTCAAATTCCTTTTGGTGTAGGCTATTATTATTACATTTTTCATCAATAAAAATCTTAATACAATATACAAAACATAATTATATAGTATGAAATGTTCCTCAATTGAGGGTAGTGCGAGGCTATGTGAAATGAAAAGCCTATTTTCAACACCTTAAATCTTTCATCTAATTCATTGGTCTAGAAAAACATCATTCCCATTTGTGATATCTTGGAATAGTGGGTTACATAATTGTGTGGTGTTTCAAAAAATATTTATTAAGACCAAGAGAGTCCAAGGAAACTATGGATCTCCATTTCAAATATATTTCTATGATAGTGCTCAATTGCATTTATCATATAATGGTTCACACATATCCCTTTTCTGGTGATAATATTACCTAATAATGATACTTTTTTAATCTCAAACTCACATTTACTTCACTTTTAATATATTTTCCCCTTTCTTAATTCCTTTAGTACAATATCCAAATTCACCCCATGACCCTCCATTGTTTTTATATAAATCCAAATATCATCAATAAATACTACATAATATTTTTTATGTAATCTAAAACAAATATAATAATTAAGTACAAAAATATTAATGTAGAATTAGTATGTGTGGAGGAAGAACTATAAAATTATTATTTCCATATCTTTTTTAAAAGCGGTTTGTGGATTATCTCTCTTATTAATCATTAATAGGAGACATCCTGATAGAATTTCCACCATAGAGAAATATCGATTCCCATATAGATGATCTAATAAGTCTACCACCCCTATAAGTTGATACTTGATCTTTAAGATGAATTTATGGTGTTCAATATAACAAACAAAGGGGAATATTTACCTATCCTTCTTCTTTACAAAGTGACTGACCTAACCCATATTAAATAAATCAGATTTATGAAACACCTTTACAGATTCCCTTCTATCCTCTTCATCATCTCTTCCCTGAAAATATGGTACATTCTATAAGTATATATTGATATGGGTATTGATCTTGGAATATGTTTTATTTTGAAAAAATATTCTATGTTCTGGTTAAGACTAGAAAATAATTTGGGAATATGTCAGTAGAAACCTTCACAGTGGGTATTTCTTCAAGATTGAAACTCTCCATTATCTCATTCATTTTTTCTAGATATTATTACTCATAAAGAAATAATATTGTGCTTGAATAGATGATTTTAAGTTAGATGCATCCACCCCTATACACTTTTATAAAATTGGTGAATGACTTGGGATGTGGAGAGTGACTTCCCTCTCTAGAAATTTTCTGTCTTATTTATAAATGTAAATAAAATAAATACCCAATATACCATAAAATACTACTAAAGGATGTAATAGTAGGTCTTTTGGAGGATTCACCCTATGAACAAAAATTCGGGAGGAGATATGTACAAGTGACGAAAAAAATCTATTTTATATTGTCATATATAACTCAACCCCCATGTTCTGATGTGGCGATTGAATTATTTTACAAAATATTAATGATGTGAAAAAATTTGTAGAATAAAAAAAAGTATGTTTGGTATTATTTAATGAAAAAATTGTGTAACAGTCACCACATCACTGTAAGGATCTTCCATAATTTTATTTATAACATATCATGTTCCTTTCTCTCTAATCCTTAGAGTATTTGTTTGTTATTTTTTTCAAACTACCCATATATTAGGATATTTTCTTGCTTAATTTCAATATTCAATACAGTTGAAATATTTCACCACAATATATTTGTTAATCTAAATATTATTTTTATGTTCCATGTCAGTATTTTTATTTATTATCTTTTAGAATTACCTAAACTAAAACCCTTCTTTTCTACAAATTAAATATCTCATGGTTCCCATGATATTGTTTCTAGGATGCTTCTTCCCACAATTTTGAGAACTGAGATGTTGGGATTTCTTTCCTAAACTGGATTTATCTAATGATACTCCCAAAGAAAACCCTATTTTACATTTTTCCCAATAATATGAAATCATTTGGAGTCATCAATCTCCATCTAAAAATTTATTTTTTAATGGAAAATCTACTTCATCTATCAAAAAACTGAATCTATAATTATTTTCATCGACTAAACATTATCCCACTAAAGATATGGTCTATGTTACATATAGTTTGGATTAGAAATATACTAGAATACCATAAAAAGATTGTGATATTTTCCTCATACTATCTGATAGATTCAATTAATTTTCTATAAAACATAGGAACACCCTCTCCATTTTATACAATGTGTACGTCAAAAAGAATTACTGAAAAATATTTTCTACAAGTCCTCTCATTTATTTAAATTAATATACTCTTTAGACTTTACGATTTGGATCAGTGTGCACCATTAACAAATTTATCCCTTATTTTGAAAAAAATATTGAAAAAAATCATTATTTCTATTAGCATTGAATGAAAAAATATCTTCTAACAATATTTAATTTATTATTCCACAATTAGGAGATAAGAATATCATCTTATTTTAGGAGTCCTTTTATTTTATAAAATATTCAACTCGAACATGTTCTTTATTTCATAGAAGAGTTCATTCTGCCTGATTAATGTTATTATCTGTAACATGAGATAGTTGATCCAGTACATCTAAGAAGTTTTCATCTAAAAATCCAAAAAGGTTAAGCATTTCATTAGGGAAATAGTCTAATTTACTCTCATTTTGGTATTTGGAATAACATCTCATTTTTCATTCCATTAATAAAAAATAAAAAATATCAATATCCAAATAAGTTAATACCCGAAAGAGAATCATATAAAAATCGATCGAATATCATAAAATTGGTAACTATATTCTAAAAAATAAGACTATATGTTTAAATATATGTTATCTGTGGTAATGTTTCTTATTCTGTTTCCTATTATTCTAATTTCTTCAACTTCTTAATATTTATTCATAAATAGTTTTTTGAATTTTCGATGAATATACCTCAGGAGTATCAAACCCAGGGTGAAGTAAAGCCCTTTATTTTCCAGTAGGTTATTATTGAGTCAAATTCAATGGTCCCTTTTTAGGGGTTTTAACCATAGGTAAAACTATGCCGTAGGAACGTCCCCTTTTAGTATAAGGATGGGGATTTATATTCATTAAAACAACATATTGTATTCATTATAAAAATTTAGTGGTATTTTTGATGCTCATTCTTATCCCATCAAGTAACATAATTGTTTTAAATCCCAATAAAACAAAAATATATATAACTTTGACTAATAAAAACTATAGAGAAACATTCCCTTTATACAAATTATTACATGATTTTTAAAAATAAATATCCAGTAAGTATGAAACGAAAGATTAATATGCCATGGGTAGTTTTAATTCTTGGTTCATGATACATAAAAAGGAATTTTAAAACAGGAATTCCATATTTTATTCTCAATAATGTGATATGGAATCTATTTTAGGTCATAAAACTATGTAGGATATCATGGGGGGGGAAAAATAAAGGGGTGAGCTAAAAATCCTTGAAAGGGATTAAACAAGATAATGAAACAAAATGTGTGAGTCAAAAGTAATAATTTCATAAAATAAAAGAGTAGGATCAAGAGTAATAACATATAATAATAACCTTCAAATCATTTAAATATAATCATATCATGGTACAAATGTGGAATAAACAGAGATCATGCACAATGATGAGTCAAGGATAACAACCAATTTAATATCACATGATTGACAAAGTCTCATAATGGATTAGGTTTACTCTATATTTCCCAATATTATATCTCATGAGACTAAATCATTTACCAATGCATTGTATCCCTATCTGGGTGCAGCCAACATAACATGTTCCCTATATATTTGTGAAATAAAAATTAATCTATGAAAAACCATAACATAAGAATTACCCTTGCAATGACAATTCAATTCAGAATCATGCTTCATAACCAAAGGTAATTTTATAGTAAAGGAATTCTAAAAAGGAATATAAAAAATGTATTACCACATAAAAGTATGGGATTTAAATGGTGTTATATAAGTTAGATATGTATATATATATAAATAGTAGACACAAACTCTATAACATTTAAGAGATGTAGAGAGTGTTAGATATAGAACAACCACAAACCTAATAAAAGGGTGGTTTAGGGATACCCCTTATATCAAGTGTGATTCATCATATTGATGAATAATAAACATATGATAATTTTTTAATTTTTTAATAACAATTTTATCTTTTATTTTTCAGTTTATGTTAATTAATATCATGTATTATGTAATTACATAATCATTATGGTTAGAGTTGGATGTTTTGATGTCATCAGGCTGATATAACCAAAATTAATTTGGAATGTTGGATAAGGCTCAAAATATTATTATTTAATAATAATAATAATAATTAAATAATTATTATACTTTCAAAACCAATCAATAATGATGGTTATGAAAGATGAACTATGTTATAATTATGGTGATGGTAGGTTATTTGTACGCATGCATACCATTTCATTTTTTTCAATGATCATGATGTAAATAAGGTAAGTATTATTTTTATATTATATATTGATACATATATCCAAAATATCATATTATATCATATTATATTATTATATATACCATTGATGTTATGTGGTAATTAAAAATAAATCACATCGCTTTGCGGTTGTGGCAGTCCACACACACACAAGAACGATGTTATCATTTTATATGTACAGAAGACTAAGTAACTGTAACGCCCCGACCCTAGATACCCAGATTCGGTGCATTATTACATAACATTGGCATGATCACAAGAAAGATCAAATCTCGAAAGACCAATTGGTTTAGTAGCCTTAGAAACACTAGATATATTCATAAGACTTACATTACATCATAAAATGAAAAACTACTACAACAACATATTGTCTCCATAATCCACACTCATATCCCCACATAATATCCCTGCAGGTCTTTCATAATTTACTACTTCACTTCCTGGGAAAAATAATACATAGTAAAGGGGTGAGCTCAAATGCCCAGTAAGGATAACAATATAGCAGAAACTTTCATAAATAAGAATAAAAATTTAAGGCAATGTATAACTAAAACAAAATCTTTTCAAACTTGAACTTTCAATATAGTATGGCATAAATAAAATAAAATAATTCCATTTACTTATTCACATGGATATTCTACTAATCGAATAATCACATGCAAAATCAATAACCACTTTCATAATGATGGAATGCATAATGCCGGACTATCATAACCACATAGCCAAGTCCTCGTTCCAAGACTATAAATAAGATTTTTCCAAGGCCTTGTGCCAAGACACTAGTTTGTATCATGAGACCTACCGATGCATCGAGGAGCTATAGCGGGCTCCACCCGTCACATATTAAGTCCAATGCATTCCCCTATGAAAAGGCTTAAACATAACATAAACATTCGTATTAAAACTATCATACTAAATGTCAATACTTTCACCATAAACCATGAATGGTATAAAAATATAACATCCACAGTCAAACATATCACAAAACCTTCAATACAACATAGAAGTTTTGTATCATAATAAATAAACTTCACATAAGCGTAAAATCCAACAAAGGATGTTGACATAGATGAAATTGAAACTCTTTTTAGAGAAATATCTCTTTTATTTTGAAATAATTTAAGATACATATAAAATAAAACATTTTCATTGAAAATATTCTTATAATCTTGTAAGGGAAGCTTCGACGATTTTATAACGGCAGATAATAGCCGCACCCACCGTATAAGTTAAAAAAACAATCTTCCCTTAATTTTGTCGAAAATGTTAAAAAGCACCTTGTTTGGAAAATGATGGAAATATTCCTTTATAAACCTCTTATAAAAAGTCAAACAAGGGTATAAATGACTTTAACCCATATTCTTGTGAATAGTAAAAATGTTTTGAAATACATTTTTAAGAAACATGGATGTGGATGATAAAGAGATCCCAGTAGATTATTACGTATAAACAACCTCGGATAATGAAGAGATTGTGAAATATCCCTTACCTTGTACTTTTCTTTGGTTGGGGTAGGTTAAAATCTTGTATAATAGTGAAATAATTGTTATTAAATTATACAAGAATCATATATATTAATATGATATCATATATGATCTTTTGACGTTGATTTGTTAATAATATCTTAGAATTATCGTCGTTTCGAGTGTTAACTTACTCATTTTCTTTTATATTTTTTTGTTACATAAGCCATGTTTGTCATGGATAGGTTGTATATTATTCGTATCCATAATGATATCAAGTCTCTAAACATCATTTTTAAATCATCAAATGATAATTATACTTGAATGGATATGATGGAGAATGAATCTCATCGCGTTCGTGGAGACGGTAGTCTGTACGTATGCACGTGGGACAATATCATTCTTTTGATATAAAAATAATATATAAATGGATGTTATATCATATATAAATAATAATTAACATGTTATATTTATTATTTACATGAGTTACACATCATTATTATACCCATCCACATAATAATATATTGAATAACAATTACACCACGACGTGGAGACGGTAAGCCGTACGTACGCACGTATGGTGACATGTTATTCAAAGGGTGGATAGAATACTGATTATGGTTGTACCATATTTATAATAACATCACAGTATATATATGATACTGGAGTTATTATTTTACAATGGTAACAACAAAGGAAGAAGAAGTGGAAGAAGAAAGGAACTAGGAAAAGGGTGGTGAAATCATTACCTCTTCTTCGGTTTCTTCCTTTTGATTTGATCAAAAGGGCTCCATAGGTTGGATTTCGGATCAAAATAAGGCCTCTAGGTTGTATTGAGGGATGTTGGGAGAGTATTTGGATAGAGTTTGGATGAACTAGAAGGCTTTGAAGGTGTGAATAAATGAGAAGGAGGAGTCCCCTTTTATAAGAGGGGTGAGGGGCACCTTTGGAAAAGCTAGAAATATTAATTTATAATAAATTCATATTCGGTTTCTAATGGCTCCAAAGTTGATTATTCAAATGTTAAGGTGGGGATAGGTTGAAAACCACTCAACCAATAGAATTTATACAGGTTTGGGTACTTATATGAACCTTATCTTTAAGTATTAACTCTAGGTTAATTAGTTTTACTTTTACAATGTCTCTTTGTATTTTTATATAATATGGTTCATAAACTTACTATATACATCCAAACGACCCCCAAGTGGTCCATTAATGATGAAACAATCATGATATAAGTCTCTTGGCCGAACCATAGATTTTTAGTAATTTAATATCAATTAATAATATAATATTTGTTTTAAGAACTCTTTTATGTCAATTATGACACTATTCAATAGTTGATTTTTGTGGAACTCATAACAGATTGATTACTTCGAAAAAAGTCAATTAAATAAATCCTAATATATCATATTATCCTATAAAATTATTTTACTTCATTAAAAGTATCAAATTACATTTATTTGGGTATTTATAATATCAATTATTTTAATTTTTTACTATTATGGTAACTACTGCGTCATCATTGTGTCATAAATAAATTAAATTATTTAATGTCTACACTTTATTAATAAAATATAATTATGTAGTAAATATTTTAGCTTTATAATGAATATTTATAATCTAAAATCAAAGATATATTACCCTATGTAAAAATTGTTTTTCTAAAAGATATATGCTTGTGTCATTTTTGTATTCATTTTAACTTAATTAAAATAAAGTGTCCCTATCACCTACAAGTGGCACCATGGGGTCCCCAAATCGACCCAAAGATGACTATGGTCGAACCTGTCTTAACCAATAAGGCTAGGACACGTTTTAGGGTAATTTATTATTATTATAATATTATTTTTTAACTCTTATTTACCGGATTTACCCTTAACCATGGTAAAGAAAATATTTACCGCAGTAATTATTCAAAATGTCTAAAAATAAAAGTTACCTATTTACAAAATTTTAACATTCTGATTCCAAATATGGAATCCATTTTTCTAAATTCAAAACACGGAAATGGCAGAAATTAATTTAAAATTAATTCCCTCTGTCAAAACAAAACGCATGTGTTTAAGAGATATTAACTATCAAAAGATTGACACTTGTTTATGTTTGTTTTAATTGTAAAATATTGTCCAATGACCAACATTATATTAAATGGTAAAAATATATTCTAAATATACTTTAAAACCACTAAAATTTATAATTTATCACTATTAATTATTTTGATTAAAAAAGATGTTTTTAATTAAAATTTAGTAATTTTCACTATTCATCAAGATATTAAAGTTATCCGAAAAGTACCAAAATTTCACCTTAGGCTAAATTCGATATTCCGAATCCAAAAATGAAGTACATTTTGAAATATAAAATATATATATAATTTCAAAATGTAGGTATTACTATTCATAATGGCTAGTTTGATTGGTTATGGTGTGTTAGAACTCGGTGTTGCGTACAACACACGCTATCACATTATTCAATGAGAAGCGTACCATAGAAACTTGGGGTGTTACATTCTCCCCTCCTTCAAATAATTTCATCCTCGAAATTTCTAGAATACTTATCACATGAAAAGAATCGGGTGGTTCTTCATCATAAGTTCCTCAGGTTCCCACGTTGCCTCCTCCATCTTATGGTTTCTCCACAAAACTTTTACCAGACGCGTCGTCCGGTTTCTCAGTACTTGTTCTCTAGTATCAAGAATCCTGACGGGCTCTTCGCAATAAGACAGATCGGGTTCCAGTTCTAATTCTTCATAGGTGAGTACATGCGTCGGGTCAGGCATGTATTTCCTCATCAGAGATACGTGGAACACATCGTGAACTTTAGAGAGACTTGGCGGCATTGCCAATCGGTAAGCTACAACCCCAATTTGTTCTAGAATTTCGAAAGGTCCGATGTACCTGGGACTCAATTTACCTTTCTTACCAAAACAAATGACTCCCTTCCATGGAGATACCTTCAGGAAAACATGATCACCGACTTGAAATTCCAAATCCTTCCTTTGATTATCGGCATAGCTCTTCTGCCTACTTTGAGCTGCTTTGATGTGATTTTGGATTATCTTCACCTTTTCCATCGTTTCCTCCACCATTTCTGGACCTAAAAGTTTTCTTTCACCAACGTCATCCCAACAGGTTGGTGTACGACATCTCATCCCATATAACGCTTCATATGGTGGCATCTGAATACTCGAATGGAAGCTATTGTTATAGGAAAATTCTACCAGAGGTAAATATTGATCCCACATACATTGAAAGTCAAGTGATCAAGATCACAACATGTCTTCTAAGGTCTGAATGGTCCATTCTGATTGTCCGTCTGTCTGAGGGTGGTAAGCAGTGCTCAGATGAAGTTTAGTATCCAGGGATTTCTGAAGACTTTTCCAGAATCTTGAAGTAAAACGGGGATCACGATCAGAAACAATCGATAGGGGTACTCCATGAAGTCTCACAACTTCATTAATATATAGTCTTGATAGATGTTCCAGGGTTAGATCATCTCTTATATCACGAAAATGTGCTGACATGGTATGACGATCAACAATAACCCATATTGCATCATTCCTTATAGGAGTCTTTGGTAGCCCCATGACAAAGTCCATCGTAATATTGTCCCATTTCCACTCCGGTATGGGAAGAGGTTGCATGACTCCTCCAGGCTGTTGCCTTCCAGCATTCACTTATTGACAAACCATAAATCTTGACACAAAATCAGCAATCTCCCCCTTCATGTTGTCCCACCAAAAATGTTCCTTCAAATCTCTATACATTTTGGTGCTCCCATGGTGTATAGAGAAATTAGAACTATGAGCATCATCCAACAATTCCCTTTTTAGATCAGGTATATCGGGAACACAAAGTCTCTTCCCAAATTTCAAAATTCCATCTTCATATACAAAGTCTCTCAATCTCCCATCATTCACAGCTTTAATCTTCTTTTGAAATTCTTCATCATCGGTCTGAGAACTCTTAATCCTTTCTCGTAATGATGGTTTGGCAACAATCTGAAAAAGCATTGATGTTTCACCTTCCCTAGATATTCCCATGTCCATCTTCACTAGATCCATGAAAATTGGATCCCTTTCAATTCTCATATTGTTCAAAACTCCATGGTCATTTCTACTCAAAGCATCTGCCACCTTGTTTGCTTTCCCCGGGTGGTATTGTATCGTGTAATCATAATCCTTGAGTAATTCAAGCCATCTCCTTTGCCTCATGTTGAGTTCTTTTTGTGAGAAAATATACTTCAAACTCTTGTGATCAGTATAAATCTCACATTTTTCACCATAGAGGTAGTTCCTCCATATCTTCAAAGCAAAGATCATAGCTGCTAACTCGAGATCATGAGTAGGATATTTTTTTCATGAATTTTCAACTGTCGTGATGCATAGGCAATAACTCCATCATTCTTCATAAGAAAACAACCAAGTCCTTTCTTTGATGCATCACTATAAATAACGAACCCATCATTCCACAATGGTAGAGTCAATATAGGAGAATTGACTAATATTCTCTTCAGTTCTTCAAAACATTCTTCACACTCTTTTGTACAAACAAATTTAACCCCTTTACGTGTGAGCTTCATTAATGGGTTAGCCAATCGGGCAAAATTCTGGACGAAACGTTGATAATAACCTGCCAAACCAATAAAACTGCGTACCTCAGTTATACTCGTAGGTCCTGGAAAGTCTTGGATTGCCTTGGTCTTAGAAGGATCAACATAGATTCCATCTTTAGAGACAATATGGCCATGAAAAGAAATCTCATGAAGCCATAATTCACACTTTCTAAACTTTCCATATAATTCATGTCTTCTCAGAGTCTTCAAGATAATGCGCAAGTGATTTTCATGATCTTCGTAGATTTTGGATTATACCAAGATATCATCAATAAATACCACCAAAAATTCATCAAGATACTCATTGAAAACTCTATTCATCAGATCCATGAATACAGAGGGTGCATTAGTCAATCCAAAAGGCATTACAGTAAACTCGTAATGCCCGTACCTGGTTCGAAATGCTGTCTTTGGAATTTCTTCCTTCTTTACACACAACTGATGGTATCCAGATCGAAGTTTAATCTTTGAAAAGTATTGAGCTCCATGCAGTTGGTCAAATAAATCATTAATACGACATAAGGGATACTTGTTCTTTATTGTTATATCATTGATCTCCCTGTAGTCGATACATAACCTCATAGATCCGTCTTTCTTTGTAACAAAAAGAATAGGGGCTCCCCATGGAGAAACACTAGGGCAAATAAATCCTTTATTACTCAATTCCTCTATTTGTTTCATTAGTTCAACTAATTCTACAGTGGCCATTCTATAAGGGGTCTTTGATATAGGCCTTGATCGAGGAATTAAATCAATGGAAAACTCAACTTCTCGTTCTGGAGGATGTCCAGGTAAATCTTCCGGAAATACATCTACAAATTCTTTCACAACAGGTACATCCTCTATTTGAACATTCATTTCCTCACCGAAAGTTATTTCATTCTCTTCCTCCCCAATAATTGAATTTAGTGGAGCTACTGGGGGTGGATCTAAATAAGAAATAGGTGGTGAAGATTCTGCTCTAAAGATAAGGTGTTCTTTATCATTATCATCAAGAATCGTAACCGCTTTCTTCTTACAATAAATCATCGCATCATAGTCTGAAAGCTAGTCCATACCAAGGATTATATCAAACTCAATCATAGGTATGACAATGAGATCAGCAGATAAAGAACATTTATGTTCTCTAATGGGGACTGATTCGCAAAACTTTGTTGCAATGATACTTCCCTTAGGAGTTTTAATCGACAACTCCCTTGTTAAATAAAATTTGAAATATCTAATTTTCTTAGAAAACTAGGAAGATATGAAACAATGCGATGATCCAGAATCAAATAATGCATTTTCTAAACTTGAGGAAACCATTAAATTACCTGCCACCCCATCTTTCGGAGCTTCTACCTCAGTAGTAGTGATAGCATAAGCCTGGCCTTGATCCCTTGGCCTTTTCTGAGGTAAGTTCTCCTGACGCTTAGGACATTCATTTGCATAATTCCCCATCTCCCTGCAATTGTAGCACTGAACGATGGTAGCTTCCCTCTACCCCTTACAATCACGAGCTTGGTGGCCTTTTTCACCACACTTGTAACAGACTCCCATTCCCTTCAAGCAAGTACCAGGATGTTTCTTCCTGCATTTACCACAGGATGGATATTCAAACTTTCCCTTCTTCCCCTTATTTCCATTCCCAGATTGATCAGCAGTCTCTTTTTCTCTTGCTTTGCTTTAAATTCATAAGTCTTAGAGAATTACTTTTCGGTCTTGATAGCACATGAGACAATGTCTTCGTACGATGAAAAGGATTGTGAGACTAATGCTTAATGAAGAAATGGTTTTAACCCATCAAAGAAACGATCAATCTTACTTCTTGGGTTACGTATATAATCTCCAGCATACCTTGCTAACCTTGTAAAATTAGCCTTATACATTGCGACATTCTCATCCTCCTTCTGTCTCAAACTCAGAAATTTCCTTTCCTTATCTACTCGATGGTCGCGAGGAATGTATTTTTCTAAAAATAGATCTTTGAACTCCCTCTATTCCATATTTGATACATCATCATCTTCCTTCATGTTTTGAATCAATTACCACAATTGATCAGCATCTCCAGTGAGGTGGTAAACTGCCATGATAACTTTTTCCCTTTCACTGCTCCCCAAAGCCTGAAATATTTTCTCCAGGGAATTTATCCATTGCTCAGCTACTAAGGGATTTGTACTCCCATTGAACGTTGGTGGTTGTTGCCTCATGAATCGATCGAACATTGATCCTCCATGCTATGGATCAGGGTGCTCCATAAGGGTAAGGTTGTTATTCATAACTTGAGTCAGTTGTCCCAGTATGGTGATTAGCTGATCGGCACCAGTTGCATCACCTACTCCACTATAATTATCTTGAGAAGGAGGGAAATCCCTACATGGAGTGCGTGCATTGATACAGTTTCCATTTCTTCCACTAGGCACCATTTCTAAACAATGGCATAAACTAGATAAGTTTATGAATCAAAATACATAATCCCATACTTATAAAACACTTAACATAAATTGAACTATTTATGGATATAATCCATAATCATAAAAAAAATTTCTTTGATGAAGTATATCCTCATAAACCCTTCATAATGATTTGAAAAGAAAATGAGAGTTATCCTAAGGATATCCCCCGGGAGTGTTGTAACCAAGAGTGCATCAAGGCCCATTGTCGTGCACCAGTTCCCGTTCGAGTCTAGCTCAAAGCGGTGTTTTCGGGTTTTACCCATAGGTACATCTGTGCCAGAGCCGCCTCTACCTGCTCGTATCCAGATAGGGATGTATTGCTCAGAAAACTCACAAAATATCTACAATACCAAAATTCTATGAAGTTCATCTATACTAATCCTCAAAGTTCATCTTAGGTCTACGTGCTCTAATCCGAGTTTAACTAAATATAGCTTCCATGGTTTGTACTAAACTTCCTCTGATACCAACTGTAACGCCTCGACACTAGATACCCAGAGTCGGTGCATTATTACATAACATTGGCATGATCACAAGAAAGATCAAATCTCGAAAGACCGATTGGTTTAGTAGCCTTGGAAACACTAGATATATTCATAACTCTTACATTACATCATAAAATGAAAAACTACTACAACAACATATTGTCTCCATAATCCACACTCATATCCCCACATAATATCCTTGCAGGTCATTCATAATTTATTTCTTCACTTCCGGGGAAAAATAAAACATAGTAAAGGGGTGAGCTCAAATGCCCAGTAAGGATAACAATATAGCAGAAACTTTCATAAATAAGAATAAATATTTAAGGCATTGTATAACAAAAACAAAAGCCTTTTAGACTTGAACTTTCAATATAGTATGGCATAAATAAAATGAAATAATTCCATTTACTTATTTACATGGATATTCTACTAATCGAATAATCACATGCAAAATCAATAACCACTTTTGTAATGATGGAATGCATAATGACGGACTATCATAAACACATAGCCAAGGCCTCGTGCCAAAACTATAAATAAGATTTTGACAAGGCCTTGTGCCAAGACACTAGTTTGTCTCATGAGACCTACTGATGCATCAAGGAGCTATAGCGGGCTCCACCCGTCACATATTAAGTCCAATGCATTCCCATATAAAAAGGTTTAAACATAACATAAACATTCATATTAAAACTAGCATACGAATTGTCAATACTTTCACCATAAACCATGAATGGTATAAAAATAGCACATACATAGTCAAACATATCACAAAACCTTCAATACAACATAGAAGTTTTGTATAATAATAAATATACTTCACATAAGCGTAAAATCCAACAAAGGATGTTGACATAGATGAAATCAAAACTCTTTTTAGAGAAATATCTCTTTTATTTTGAAATCATTTAAGATCCATATAAAATAAAACATTTTCTTTGAAAATATTCTTATAATCTTGTAAGGGAAGCTTTGACAATTTTATAAAGGCGGAAGATAGCCGCACCCGCCGTATAAGTTAAAAAAAATATTCTTACCTTAATTTTGTCGAAAAGGTTAAAAAGCACCTTGTTTTGAAAATGACGGAAATATTCCTTTATAAACCTCTTATAAAAAGTAAAAAAAGGGTATAAATGACTTTAACCCATATTCTTGTGTATAGTAAAAATGTTTTTAAATACATTTTTAAGAAACATGGATGTGGATGATAAAGAGATCCCAGTAGATTATTACGTATAAACAACCTCGGATAACGAAGAGATTGTGAAATAACCCTTACCTTGTACTTTTTCTTGGTTGGGGTAGGTTAACCTCTTGTATAATAGTGAAATAATTGTTATTAAATTATACAAGAATCATATATATTAATATTATATCATATATGTTATTTTAACATTGCTTTGTTAATAATATCTTAGAATTATCGTCGTTTCGGGTGTTAACATACTCATTTTCTTTTATATGTTTTGTTACATAAGCCATGTTTGTCATGGATAGGTTGTATATTATTCATATACAGAATGATATCAAGTCCTTAAACATCATTTTTAGATCATCAAATGATAATTATACTTGAATGGATACGATGAAGAATGAATCTCATCACGTTCGTGGAGACGGTAGTCTGTACGTACGCACGAGCGACAATATCATTCTTTTGATATAAAAATAATATATAAATGGATGTTATATCATATATACAGAATCATTAACAGTTTATATTTATTATTTACATGAGTTACACATCATTATTATACCCATCCAAATAATAATATATTGAATAACAATTACACCACGACGTGGAGACGGTAAGCCGTACGTACGCACGTATAGTGACATGTTATTCAAAGGGTGGATAGAATACTGATTATGGTTGTACCATATTTATAATAACATCACAGTATATATATGATACTGGAGTTATTATTTTACAATGGTAACAACAAAGGAAGAAGAAGTGGAAGAAGAAAGGAACTTGGAAAAGGGTGGTGAAATCGTTTCCTCTTCTTCAGTTTCTTCCTTTTGATTTGATCAAAAGGGCTCATTAGGTTGGCTTTCAGATCAAACTAAGGACTCTAGGTTGTAGTGAGGGATGTTGGGAGAGTATTTGGGTAGAGTTTGGCCGATCAAAAAGGCTTTTATGGTGTGAAGAAATGAGAAGGAGGAGTGCCCTTTTATAAGAGGGGTGAGGGGCACCTTTGGAAAAGCTAGAAATATTAATTTATAATAAATTTATATTCGGTTTCTAATGGATCCAAAGTTGATTATTCAAAGGTTAGGGTGGGGATAGGTCGAAAAACACTCAACAAATAGAATTTAGACAGGTTTGGGTACTTATATTAACCTTATCTTTAAGTATTAACTCTAGGATAATTAGTTTCTCTTTTACAGTGTCTCTTTGTATTTCTATATAATATTGTTAATAAACATAATATATACATCCACGCGACCCCCAAGTGGTACATTAATGATTAAACAATCATGATATAAGTATCTTGGCCGAACCTTAGATTTTTAGGAATTTAATATCAATTAATAATATAAAGTTTTTTTAAGAACTCTTTTATGTCAATTTTCCCACTATTCAATAGTTGCTTTTTCTGAAACTGATAAAAGATTTATTACTTCAAAAAAAGTCATTAATATCAATAATAATATATCATAGTATCCTAGAAAATTAGTTAATTCATTAAAAGTATCAAATTATATTTATTTGTGTATTTATAATATCAATTATTTTAATTTTTCACTATTATGGTAACTACTGCATCATCACTGTGTCTTAAATAAATTAAATTATTTAATATATAAAAATTATAAATAAAATATAATTATGTAGGGAATCTTTTTATCTTTCTAATGAATATTTATAATCTAAACTCCAACATATATAGCCCTATTTAAAAATTGTTTTGCTAAAGGATATATGCTTGTGTCATTTTTGTATTCATTTTAACTTAATTAAAATAAAGTGTCCCTATCACCTACAAGTGGCACCATGGGGTCCCAAAATAGACCCAAAGATGCCTACGGTCGAACATGTATCAACTAATAAGTCTAGGACACGTTTTAGGGTAATTTAGTATTATTATAATATTATTTTTTAACCCTTATTTACCGGATTTACCCTTAACCATGGTAAATAAAATATTTACCGCAGTAATTATTCAAAATGTCTACAAATAAAAGTTACCTATTTACACAATTTAAACATTATGATTCCAAATATGGAATCCATTTTTCTAAATTCAAAACACAGAAGTGGATGAAATTAATTTAAAATTAATTCCCGCTGTTAAAATAAAAAGCATGTTTTTAAGAGATATTAACTATCAAAAGATTGACCCTTGTTTATGTTCGGTTTAATTGTAAAATTATGTCCAATGACCAACTTTATATTAAATGGTAAAAATATATTCTTAATATAATTTAAAACCACTCAAATTTATAATTTATCACTATTAATTATTTTTATTAAAAAAGTTGTTTTTAATTAAAATTTAGTAATTTTCACTATTCATCAAGATATTAATGTTATCTGAAAAGTACCAAAATTTCACCTTAGGATAAATTCGATATTCTGAATCCAAAAATGAAGTCAATTTTGAAATATAAAATATATATAATTTCAAAAATTAGGTATTACTATTCATAATGGCTAGTTTGATTGGTTATGGTGTGTTAGAACTCAGTGTTGCATACAACACACTCTATCACATTATTCAAAGAGAAGCGTACCGTAGAAGCTTGGGGTGTTACAGTAACTATAAGATATGTTGGTTAAAAATAATTATGAATATATGATGAATATCATATATATAAATTTACACAATCATCATCTAAATTTGTTTGAGGTTGTGACAGAAAATGAATTACAATAGTTATTGGGGAGGAAGTTTTCCACACACAGGAACAGTGGTTTCATTTCCCATTTTATTGAAGTAGAGATGGATTATGGTTATCCCATTGAAAAAATAACATATTGGAATATGTGATATAATGGTGTTATTATATCTTCATGTTAAAATAATATTTTAAGGAGATAGAAGCAGAAATAAAACAAAATGCTCAGTTTAGAATGATACATCTTAATTAGAATACCTCATTAGAACTACAACAAATGCATTCTATTGAGGGTTTTATTAAAAAATGGCCTCAGATACATGGGTAGGGAATTAAAGATGGTCTGTTTTTATGTTCTGGATAAAAAAATTGTTTTTATCTCTAAAGGAAATAGGATAGGATGTTCCATATTATAAGTTAGAATGAGAGACATTTTGGTAAATACCAAAAACAATTCAATTATTAGAATTCAACCTCAATAAAAGTGTATAAAATTATATAAATAATGTTTTAAATGCATGATATTGTTGCGAAAAACCTCAAATATACATAAATATATATTTTAAACTAGTTATTAACATTATATATAGGATTACTCACTTTTTCCATTTTAGTTTTAACAGCGATGACTATTTTTTCAAATATGTAAATCCTCGATTAAGTATAAAAATATATTTTTAAAAAATTAAATAATTTGGACCTAATTTTTAAATATATTTAACAAAATCTATTAAATTAAAATTATATGTGTGTGTAAAATTATTTGTAACACATCCACAAGTAATGCGTGAAACCTCAATTTAATCTTAAACACAGAATTTATTTATTAATGTTCTCTCAAATCATTATGACCTAAAAAATGTAGAAATTATTACCTAATATTAATTATTATGATTAAAAATATGGTATAAATTTTAGTAAATTCAAATCGTATATTTTTGAGAATTTATTTTGAAATTAAACCATTATAACATGTTGAGAAATCGGTTTTTAGGAAATGTATTCCTCGTGAAATAAGATATCGTATATTAAATGTATGACTAGAAATTATCATTATATTAATTTATATTCATATGAGAATATATATATATTAAATATAAATTAAATATAAATATTTTATTATTTGATATTTTTTAATTAATTAATATTACTAATCATTATGCACTTTAAAATAAGTTTGTAGTAAACCAATTTTTTTGCATAAAAGTAGTTTTATACAATAATCATAAAAATTGATGATTAATAAGAAATTAATTTGTTTAAAATAACTAATTATTTAAAAATTTCATGTCATTAAATAATTAATAATATAGTGGTTAATTAAAATTATATATTTAATTAAAATAATGGGGGTATACTTGATGTATAAGTAATTTTCACTATTAACAAAAAAAGAAATGAATTCTTAAAAATACAAAAAAATTATCCCATGTGAGATTTGATATGTTGATTTTAAAAGTGATATTCATTTTATAAAATACAATTTATAAATTTTAATTTAATTAATATTAATATTTTCTCTCAGAATGTAACTAAAATAATTTTCAAAGTAAACATATTTTTTAAAGAATAAAGTGTCCTCATTGAAAATTGAGTGCTTATTTTCATGGAATTTATCAAAAAACATATATCAATTTTTACATGTATATATATATATATCATTATGTATTTAATATTATTCATTCTCTCTAATTTAATTTCTATGTTATGATTGTCATCAATAATTAGGATTCGTTTAGGCTCAAGGTTGTTTTTCAGATATGTTATCATGAATATTTTTCATTTTCAGAATATCTGGGTGATAATATTAAACATTTGTATACTTCATTTATTATCATTCATTAATAATATGTAATTTAGTGGAAGTTTATTTTTTAGATCAGGTTTTAGAATCATTAAATTTTTCATACATACTTTATGATGTTGTTTTCAAAAATCATTCATTGATACAAATTTTATCATTTCTAGGAATTATAAAAAAATATGATTTATATTTTTTAATTTCATATAAAATTATTATCACATGATATTAGAGGCTTCTAATGTTTCATGATTATGAAATAAGTGATCAATATGTTTTGGGGAATTTATCGATATCGTGTAATTTCCTAAAAAGGAAATATTTTTTATGTTATCAATAATGAACCATATTGATGATATTTATTAATCAAATATGTTAAAAACACTCATCAATTTAAATTTATTACCATCCTTGAATTTTGTAGTGAAAAAGAAGAATATATCATTTCACGGAGGTGGTAGTCTGCACATACACATTGATAATGATTCTACTTCAATAGAATGAGAAATGCTGTAATATTGTTTAATATTATAAAAACCTAAAACATTTCTTAAATATCAAACATATAAATTAAATTCATTATTAGGAAATAACTATTATGGTGGTTAAGGAAAATGAATCAAATTATGTCATGAAGGTGATAGTGTGTACATATAAATGATTGATGTTATCTCTTTTATTAAGGGGATGGGGGGTGGTTATTAATGATTTCTTTGAAAAAAAACATAATTATGTGTAATATATAAATTTAATTCTAAATATAGGATTTGGGTTAAAAAAGGAAAATATAATTGTGAAAATATTTAACATTCATTGAGAAACATTGGTTTCTGTTGGAGTATTACCATTAAAGGATGGGAATATATTTATATACAATTATCATAAGAGTATAAGAGTGAAATTGGATACATGGTAAATGAAATAGGGATGAATTTCTAGAATAAATTCAATTTTTATAGTTTTATTGACGTGGGGTCTAGAGGTCCATTTTATTGGTGGTGAGAATAGATTTTTTTGTAAATATTACAACTTAATATAAAGTAACACAATGTTAAACATGTCATGTTTCCCTAAAATAGTCAATAATTAATTTAATGTTATATAAAATAAATATATATCTAAAAATATTTTATAAACATTTTTTTAACAAATATAAATCATTTTGTAAATTGAATTATTATTTTTATGTTCAAGCCTTTACTATGATAACTACATTTCTAATTAATGAAACTTAACAATTATGACTAAAAAAATGTTTTCATCATTAAATAATTAGGACCCACTAATTTAATATATATATATATATAACTTTGATATCAGTTTCTAAAATTGATACAAATTAATTTTATTATATTCAATGTTAAATGAATAGAAATACTTTTTGGAAAAATTATTGATTGATTTTTAAAATAACAAAATTTGTTTTGTAAACTATAAATAAAATAATTTCTTCAATAGAATATATATTTCGTAATAAAATATATTCAAACATTTTTATGTCATACATATATATTAACAATTGTATAAATTTCGCCTTATTTGTGTAGTAAAATTTTATTCTTAAAGACATATTTTTTTGAAAAAACACAAAAACTGAAGCTAAAATAATTTTTAAATTCTAATTCCATAAATGAAGTTATTTTTATCTCCTCCAGATTCCAATATTTATATAATTATTTTTAATATGGATGTTAATAATTAAACCAAAATCATCTATTATTAAGAATGTTTCATTTTTAATCATTTAGTGTTTTTAATATTAGTTCATACTAATTTTAAATTTTAATAATACTAATGTATTAGAGTATATTTATAATTTAAAATAATTATTTGATATTTGTATTAAATAATTAATATTTCTAAAAAAATGAATTTTAAGAAAATACAATTCATTTAAATATTATATTTCATTTATTTTTTATATTATAAATGTAATAATTTTTTGTTGATTAATATTGTTTTCATTACTAGAGGTTTCTATTTATCTTATATTTTTTTTCAATAATATAAATTCATTTTGACTTGAATCATTTTTTATTATTGTTGCATATGAAAAAATCAATCAATGGTTATATTAATCTTGAGAAAAATAACAATTTCAAAAATATTGTTTTGTTATATTTACGTTAATATAATCAAATATAAATATACTTATGATACATAGTTCATTATATAACTTTGGTTTTGATATGTTTGTAAGAGAAATATGATGATGAAATGATAACGATTAAGTAATAATCAATTTGGTTCCATGAACTTTCTCAATATTGTAACCCCATAAATTATGTGATTAAGATAATTTATGTGAACTATGGGATTTTGTACCAAATAGTGGAAACTAGGATAATTTTAATTCAATTATTTTAGGATGGAATTCAGTTTAATGTGTGTGTCATGAATGGGTGTATGTTTCCCATTTTATAAGTGATGAAAAGTTATCTTTTGAGAAAACCCATTTCTATCCAATGATATCATTTAACTATTAACATGTTAAAGAAACCAATGTTTTAAATAATTGAGTTTTGGGTGATCTTGGTTCATCAAAACCTCATAAAAGTATTTAAACACATGTTTTAAACTAGATGAATGAAATTTATTCTACGGTTTTTTTTCTTTTTCATATTTTACGCAGAAACTATTTTTTTACTATTTCGTTTTTGTTTTACAAAAAATAAAACATTTCCGACATTTTAAAATTTTGTTTCAAGAAACTCTTTTTAATTTAATTAATTCAATTTCAAAATAATTTTATGTAAAATTTTAAATAAATTCATTTTACAATGGGGCATATATAGTTTTCCTAATAAATTTTTGTTTTAATATATATCTATTATTAATATTTGTTAGAATTTTTTAAATATACAACTCATGTTTATATAATTATATATGTTTATTTGAATAATTTTCGTGTAGTAATTTATGTTTATTAATTTAATTTATTATGTAAAAATCATGTAATATTAATAAAATGAATCATTTAAAATTACAATTTTTTTCATTATCATTATAATTAATAATTATCATAGAAATTATAGATTTTTGTATAAAATTGAAATTTTTTTTATTACATTATATTATTATTTTTGTATAAATTATGGAATCTATTTTTATAGAATTAATTTCTATAAGTGATGATAATTGGATTTTAATAAAAGTGAGTAAAAATAGTTTTAAGATTAGAAAATTACATATATATATATATAAATAAATTGATTCAAAATATGTTATGACATTCTTTTGTTAAGATAATTTGGTAAAAATGATAGTTTTAGGAAATATTTTATTTATTACACCATTCATCAGAATATATTATTTTAGAAATAATATAAAATTATTATTTTGAAAATACTATTATTCTAAAAATATATTTATTAATTTTGTAAATTTAAAAGTAAATAAATATTAAAATCAATTTTTTAATAGAAAAATAGAATATATTAAAAAAAATTCTTCTGGGAAATGGAATTTTCAAATATGAAAATCATTATTATTAATTCATATGATTGACTAACTAAATCAGTGTTAATATATTATTAGTTTAAAATGTAATTTATCACCATTAATCATTAGATTCATTAAATTGACATTCATATCACATAAAAATGATATTTCTAGAAAATTTATTTTCTATATTATAGCATAACTTATTTTTTATTATAGGAATATTAATTAAATTTAATTCACATTAAAAGTATCATTTATATATATAACATAATAATTGTTTAATAAATTTCATTCCCTTTATTTAATTAATATGGTTTTATCAACTGTATGCATTTATTTATATTTTAACATAATAAGTATAATTGTTTTAGGGTCAGTGTTGAATTTGGAGAATGAAATGGAACATGGTGACTTTTTTATAAGTAATTGTATATATTAAAATAAATATGGGTAACATTCTACAACCATAAATAAATATCATACATAAAATATTAATTATTACATAATAAAAAATTATTCAATGGAATCTCTAATATATATATATCTAAGTATATATTTTGGAATGATGTATCCTACATAAAATCATATGTATGATAAGGCAACATAATTATACATCCACTATGTCAACCTAAAACTTATTTTTTATATTTACTATGATACCCTAACCTTGTATACTCAATATTTTTAAACTTTTATTAGTTTCAAATATATTAGTTAAGGCTTGGGTATAAATCCTCATCATGAATTGGAATATTTGGAGTTTTTGGGAAGTTTTATGAAGGTAATATGGTTACCCCACTATTAGTTGTATCCATGCAGTCTAAATGTGGCAGGTGTTGGATAGATAAAATAAATTGCACGAACTATACATAACCATGGAATACGTCTTAGTTAACAATGATACTTTCTTTCTACATACATAGGGGTCAGGACGGTTATCGCATGGTTTGGGAAACTATGCATCCAAACCATGAAAAATTTCGAGGTCATTTATAATTTTCACTATTCTTTCTCTCTCTCTCTGTCTCCTATTATTATCCCAAACTCGGTATCCCTCATTCTTGTCTAACATAGTCACACTTGGTGGTGTTCCCCATCCCATCTACTTTCTATCCTTCATCCCTTGATAACCGTTGAATGTTTTATGTAATGTATTCTATGATTTTAGACATTTTTCGCTATTTATTTTTTCTATCTTTGTTTCTGGAGTTTTTTATTTCGGGGATTTTATCATGGTTGAACCCCAGGGTTTGGGTTGGATAATTTTTGGGTGATCTCTTATGGATTGGTCATGTAGATTGTTTGTGAGGATTGGTTCTTCAACCCCTTGGAGTTTTATCCCATTCGCACAAATCTATGGTAGGTGTTTCCAAGGTCTTCATTTATAATTCATTTCCATTGATTCATGATGCCTTTAATAAATTTATAAACTTTCAATGCACCAATGTGATTCATATATTAAGCTTTTTTTGATGTTTTCAATTTGTTATATTTTCCTAAAAATAAATTTTCTATGAATCATTGTTTAATCCCATGTGTATTAGTTCTATAAGTGTTTGATAAAATGTATATTGAATATTTTGGGTGAAATTGGATGGTTGTGTGAGGATTTCCAATTTGAAATGTTTGGTTATATTTTTTTGGTCATGTTTTAGATATTATATGTGAATCAAGGTGTTTTCTTTTGATGTAGTTTGGAACATGATTTGAGAAGAGCCTCATTTTATTTGAACATGTGTTGTATTTTATAAATGGGTGTAATAGTTGTATTTAGGTAGAAATAAAATGGTGGTTTAATGAAAAATGGGTTCCAAATTATATGATTTGAATAAGGGTGTTACATTTGTTTAAGGGACATCCATGGGTGAACTAGGTGGACACATAGATATGTAATCAAGTTAAAATGACACTCTATGGAAAGTCCCTCTTAAGAATACCTCTTCTCCCCATCCTACTATTTTCCCTAAAAGTGTTCCATAATTTCCAAAAATGGGGAAGTGTTACTGGTTAGGATTTAAAGGTGATTCCAAATGTGTTCCTCATTGTTTGATAGGATTTTCCTTGAAACATTCTTGGGTGATTTGTTAGAAGAGCAAAGTCCCCTTGGCAGTTGAGATGTGTGTGGGTGAAAGTTGAAACCTAGGGTCTGTTTGGCATTTTTTTAAATTATAGTTGGCTTTTATGTGTTGTGAATGACCTTTAGGCACTTCTGTAGGTTTTTTGTTTTTTATATTGGCTATAAAATATAGTTGGGAATTACTATAGTGAATATTTTTTCTAAGGGACTACTTATAAACATTAGTAAAGATGAGGTTTCAGGTAATTTTCAAACAATTTTCTGATTTTTTTTTCGTAAATGGTTGAATGTTGTGAAGAATAAGGCCCAGTTGGATGTTTTAAATGGTAATTTGAAAAACCCTTATTTAGATTTGTCTCCATCTTAGTTATTTAATTGTGAGATAGGAGGTTCCTATCTATGGGACCAACTTTGTATAATAACTATCTAAAGGCAAGGGACCCACCTTGAGGTGGCCTGGAGGGTGCCAAATTGTGTGGTGTGTATGATTTTATATATGTTTTCGGTTGTTTGAATTTAATGGCACACTCCCTTGTGAAACATAACATGGGAACCTAACATAGGAAAGAGGTAATCTGAGAATGATTGTTGCACTAGTCTATGTTACTGTACTATATATTTTCCCCTAGTAAGTGGATACTTGGGTTTGTTAGTATGGGATCAGGACCCTTGGCCAGGACATGTTGGAAGAAGTTTAAGCATTAGGGCCTTATGATTCCATTGAGTAGCGCATTCCTTTTGGATGAGTCACATGTGTAATGTGTTCTGTTTTTCCTCTATGTTCCTAACATTTCACTTGTTTTCTATTATGAGAACTATTTGTACCATTTCAATTGTTTTTTGGAATCATAACCTTGTACTTATTTTTGGGTTTCTTGGGAATTTGTGAGTATGTGGTTGTTTGGATGAATTTTAATGTAAATTTGTTAAATAAAATATCAACCCCATATTTTTCCATGATTCCAAATTTAAAAGGAAATAGATCATGATTTTTTGTTTTACGAATGAAATATATTTGGAAACATTGTGTTTATAAATGTACTTCAGACTAGTGTTATTGGATTTTGTTTGAAAATGAATATATATGAATTATTTTGTTGTTGCCTACTGATCTTGTTTAGATGACACCCTATTTATACTTTTCTGTGTCACTAGACCAGATATGCTTTGTAGGGTTTCACCTAGGCCAAGTTTTATTGTTTGAGTCGGAACATGGAGCAATCTTTTCTTGAGGTTGGAGGTGAAAAATAAGTCACAAGAAGAGTTTTTCTATACGAATATATTTAATTTAATTTCCAGTTTGTTCTGTTTAGTTGTATTTTGTAGTTGAATTTGTATGTATTTTTTATATGAGGTTCAGTTTACTCAATTTATTTTATCTATTCTTGTTCATTATTTTGGGATTAAATAATCCCCTCTTGTGTTTCCTGATTCCCAACACTAGTTTCCATATCATGGGGATCAGGAACACCCATCGGGACAAGCCACATACTTGATCATGTGACCGCTTGATTTTCTACCTTGGTTGGTTTGTGAGAAAGTGGAATTAGAGGAAGTTATTATTATTTGGGGTGTCTGTATATGGATATTAGGATTATTGGGACTCGGAATATTGATACAGGAAAGGGCGTCATGAACCCTTTCAAATTATGGACCTCGAGTTTCTTCATTTTTTTTGTGGATAGCGTATATTTTTCCTTGTTCAGGATTGAGGGATGACAATGGAGGGGATTCGAGGTCATGTTGTGATCCTACATTGACTAGTAACACTTGTGGAGTCTAGGTTCACTGTTATGGTACCTCTTAGTATTATGATACACTTGGGGGTATATCCCACTACCATGTCACTGATGTAGGAATAGATGCTAGTACCTCATTTAGGAATTTCAATGTTAGCAGTTGTTTTACTAGGTTTCATTCCATGTATGTGAACTTTTATAGATGAAAATGTGTTTCAAATGAAAATTATTCTCTAAAATGAATAAAAATTGGTAAATTGTATTTTCAAATTGGATGTTTTTTGGTTTTAATTGTCTTTAAATATGGGTGTCTTGGTGAGGAAAAGATTGATGTTACCCATGGTAATCCTTATGGAGGATCACATGTGTGTGGGTATGAATGAAAAGTATTTTAGGAACATCTTCATGGTATATGTGGATGGATATGGATAGACACACATGTGATGATTCATAGGATTCCATGGGTGGGTTTTTGATATATAATGGTTTTGGAAATTGATCATTCCATGAGGAGTGAATTTTGTCTTGTGAAAAGTGGTTTTTGTACTTGGAAAATGGCCTTGGGATAAGAACATATAGAAATATAAATGAAAATAGTGTGTTTTGAAGATAATTTTTTTATTCAATTGTAATTTTTTAGTCATCTGAGATAGTTTTCTAGGATCATGTAGTTCTTTTGAAATTTTATTTCAGCTTGATATCGGTTTTGGGTTATGTTCTTAATGTTGTTTGTATTATGCCACCCAGAAATGTTCCTTATGATACAAGTTAGTCATGCATAGTTTTGGGTTCTTTTGAGTATTGCCTATTTATCTAGGTAATCAAAGGATGTTAGAGGTAGTTTTGTGGTTTTTCAAAATATCGTCTGTCTTTGGGTTGTGGGGATCATATAATTTTCTTAAGGTTCTTTCCCTGTCAGGATTATTTGAGTGTCCTGTTTTGGACAGGTGGAGGCTGGAAGAATCATTGTCTTTAGAGTTTGGGGTGTACTTTGTGGTGGTCACCATTCATAAGGGTTCTCATCTATTGGGGAGTGGCTTCCAAAGGAACCTATCTCCAAGAAGCTATCTTTGTCAATTTTGGCTTCTAGTATGTTGGATTATTACCTTTTTTGGCCCCAGTATGGAATTTTTAGGAATTTAAATTGGTAATGTTGAATACATTTGAAAACATACCACCATGTTGATCATTTGAATCATTAGGATGGATAATTTGTTGGGGATCCGATGATGTAAATGCTTGACTGTGAGGCTGTAGATACTTAAACTATTAGGGCCCCATCCATAGGTCTCAGGGTGAATCTCGCTCACAATTAGGAGTTGTCATGATTTCATGGAACCTTAGTAATAATCTTGTTTTCATCATTGGGATAAATATTTACATAGTTTCCTTATTCTATTATTTTATCTAATGTATATTTATCCTTGATGTGGTGTTTTGATGAACTCATTCTTCCACAATTCAAGAATTATAGTCTACACTAAGTGTAAATTTTAAATCGTTCAAATTAAATCAAGTGTATTGGGCCCATGAGTGAATGGAAAAATTATGATTTTGGGTCTAGTTTCATATATACTTGTTTGGGAATGGTTTAGTTCTAGGGGTGGATGGTGCTTTGGTTCCACCGCTACAATTGGGTTTTCTTAGGGGTTTCCCCTAGTGCTGTGCAACATAGTATAGTTTGATAATGGGAATTACTTAGTTTCCAGTTGTGGTAAGTAAGATGCTTGGTCTGTGAGAGAATGTTGGGTATGATGGGTTTGGAATTTCCACATTTCCCCCATGGGGGTGGTATGCTATGGTTTTTAGGTCTTCAAACTAATTGAGTTGTTTTGGATGAGAGATCCCTCTATTGTTATCCCACAATCAAGGTCTTCCAATTATTCTAGAGTTGGTTAGGTGTGACTTGTGGAGAGTAATGTCAACCTAGGATACATTGTTCTTCCTCGGTTTTGGTTCTTCATCGACTCAAGTCATGGTTAACGATCATCTTGGTGAAAGTATTGGTGCAGAAAGTATCAGGGGGGGTTATCACACACCATCCTCAGATACTCATTATTTTTATCTTTTTCTTAGTATTATATCTTTGGGTTAATTTTGGGGGTTGAATATCGATCAAATCATTGATTTTTGGGAAGTCTATAAAATTTTCTATGGTGATCACAGTTATAACATGGTTAGTAGTTAATGTGATGATGTTGTGTGGCCGGTGCAAGCTAGACAGCACTGACCGCATGACCTACACATGGTTGTATGGTAAGTCCAAAGTAACCTGGTGGATTTTTTTCCATGGATACAGGGGTCTGCGTGGTTACCTCAAGGTTTTCCAAACCATGTGTCCAAACCCTATGGACATTCCATTTCATTAAAAATTTGTTTCTCTCTCTTCATATCACCTAATTTTATCCCAAATTCGGGCTTATCAATCCTTGTAAAACCTATGATCACCATAGGGTGTTCTCCAACCCCTCTTGGTTCCCCTCCTTCCTCCCTTGATGTCCCTAGATGGTTAAAAATTATGGATTCATTGATTTTTAGACATTTTATTCCCTCACTCTATTTCCCTATGGGTTTCTATGGTTTTCATTGGGGGATTTATTCTTGTCCAAACACTAGGGATATGGTTTGATAATTATTGGTTGATCTCTTGTGGCTAGGACATGTTGATCATCCATGAGGTTTGTTTCTTCATCATCAATGACTTTTATCCCATTCCCACATATCTAAGGTAGGTTTTTCCTTGACCATCATTTCCAAAATGTTTTTTATGCATGATCCCTTTAATAAATATCTAACCCTATTACGCAAAAATGTGATACTTCTATTAAGCTTTATTATGTTTTTATGTTGATATATGTTTCAAAATATTGGTTTTACTTGAATTTTGGTTTATGACCGTGCCTATATAAGCCATAGGTTTTTGATAAAATGTCAACTAAACTTTTTTGGGCTAAAACGGATGGTTATGTGAGACTTTATAACAAGAAATATTTTGTTAAATTGATTTGGTTCATGTTTTGGATTTTATATTTGATACATTGTGATTTACTTTGATGTGGTTTGGAACATTATTTGAGATGTGCCTATTTGTTTGCGAACCTATGTGGTTTTTTATGAATTGGTTAGATAGATGGATTTGGGGTGAAAGAAATTATTGGTTTAATGAAAAATGGGTTTTGAAATTTTCTTATTAGCTTTATTGTATTACATTAGATAAAAGCACATCCATGGGTGAACTAGGTGAACACAAGAACACTCATGTGGAGATTACACACTAACGCTAGTCCCTCTCAATACCACAACTTCTCCCATTTCTCTTATTTACCCTCAATTAGTTCCAAATTTTTTCAAAAAGGGGGAAGTTGTACTTTTTATTAAATGTGATTCCAAATTTGTTCCTTATGGTTTGGCCTGGTTGGCCGTGAAAAATTCTTGGGTGAGTGGTTAGAAAAGATAAGTCTCATTTGGAATTTGAGATGTCAGTGGGTGAAAGTTAGAACCTATGGTCCATTTGGTATAATGTAATTTAAAGTTGGCATGTAAGTGTCGTGAAATCCTATTTGACAGTTATATTTTTTTTGTGTTTTATCATTGTTTTAAAATAAAACTGGTGAACTTTTTTTGAATTTTTTTCTAAGGGACTATTTGGACACATTTTAAAAGATGTTGATTAGGGTTTTTTTAGAACTATTTTTTAATTTTTTTTGGAAAATGTTTGAATATTGTGAATCGTAAGGCCTAGTTGGAATTTTGAAATGTCAATTTGGAAATACCTTCTATTGTGATGTATCTTTCCTAGTTAGTCAGTCATGATATGGGAGGGTCCTTAGTACAAGACCTCCTTCACATGGTGTTTATCCTAAGGAAAGGGACTAACCTATATGTGGTCTGGGTGGTGTCAGATTATGTCGTGTGTTTGGTTATATTTAATTGGTCGCTTGATTGAATTGTATGGTTCACCCCCCCTTCTAAAACATAACATGGTAACCTAGAATAGTAAAGAGTTTTATAGATAACACTTGTTTCACTGGTCTTGGTTATTATAACAGGTAGTTACCAATAAAAGGTCGATATATGGGTTTATTGTTTTGGGATATGGCCCCTCGACTTGGCCTGGTAGGGAGATGGTTAGGTATTAGGGTGTTATAACATCATTGAGTAGGGATTACCATCAGGATGAGTTTCATGTATAGTATGTTATGGTTATCCTTAGAGTTCTAAGAATTTAATGTGTTTTACCATTACAAGAACTATTTGTACAATTTCTCTTTTTGTGTATAGTCATAACCTTGTAATTGGTTTTGGTGTTTTTTGGAATATAGTGAATGTGTGGCTGATTTGAATGAATTTTACAGTAAATGTTTTAATGGGAACAATAACCATATCTTCCATCTTTTTCCAGGTTTCAAAAATTAAAAGTGAAATTGATAATGATTATTGGTTTTAGAAATGAATTATGTATGTAGAATGCCTTTCATTATAAATGTATTTCAAACTATTATTTTAGGATTGTCATGAAAAATGAAGATACATGGATTCTTTAGTGGTTTCCTACCGAGCTTGTTTGGATCACACCTTACATGTCCTTCTCAGTCTCGGTAGACTTGATCTATTTCACAGGTTCTCATCCCATTCATGTTTCTGGGTTTGATCCATCTTATTGAGTTGATTAGTCATGTTGTTAGTGGTTACCAAGAGGTCACATGGAGGTCTAGTTAAAGCAGTATAGTTTGTTTTAATTTTCATATTGTTCAATTAAGATGTATTGTGGAGCTGAAGTTGTTTTTATTTATTATATGAGGTTCATCTTACTCAGTTTATTTTATATAGTAATTGTTGTTGTTTTGGGTTTAAATCATTCCCTATTGTGTTTTTGATTCCTCATAGTATTTACCATCCTAGGGGGATTGGGAACTCACCTTGGGACATGCCGAAGACTGGATCAAGTTACTAGTTCATGGTCGACCCTAGTTGGTTTATGACAAATACTCATTTTCCTTAAAACAAAAACATCTAGTATATTGAAAATGATTACCCCATATCAACTTCCAATATTTTTACATGATAGATATTGTATGTTCATTCCATCATCATCTCTATCACCTAAACATATAAGTGACTGCATATTTCTCTTTTTTTGTTTATTTTAGATATAAACTCTATTCATATTGTTAATCATAATTTTATTATTAGAGGTTCGTTTATAATAATAACGTGAATTCCTATTTCTCCTATCACAGTTTGTCTCTTATTGCAAAAATATCTATATCTCCCCTGAAATATAGTGTTAACATGGTTCATTCATGATTAAACCATTAATAAAACCAAATGAAGTTAATCACTATTTATGAATAATTTACACTACAATAGAATTATATGAAGATAACTACATAAATTTTTTATCTTAATTGAATTACTCCTCAAAATTATTACATTATCATTTTGCTCAACCTAAATAACCCTTGTTTCAATCTTAGATTCTATATATTTGGATCTCTTATACTACATAACCTAATTCCATAAAATAATAAATCCTTAGAAATCAATTATAATGGAGTTTTTATTAACAAATTAATATACCCTAAGAGTATAAACAAGGTGTTTATGTGGGCCTCCTTTTCATGTACTGTGTAAAGATATAGTTAGTACCCAATCCACCCTTTCTGAGGTTATTACACCTAGGTAAATCAATTCCAGATCCTACATACACTAGTAGTATCATGAAATGGATGTAATTTCTTAGAGAATAACACAATATTTACTTTACCAAAACATTATTATGTTAACATATATTTATAATTCTATATGAGACTTATTTATTGGGTTTTTACTATAGTTCTCTTATCCAAATACACAAATAAAATTTACAATATTACCTTAACATTAAATCATATACTGTATGAGAGGTTAATTAGTACCTTTTACATTTTTATCAACCATTACTTATCAAAAATTATATTATTATAAATAAAAATTCTATTCATTATAGTTTTCTAAAACCTATTATGATAGAAACTATGGTTCCCCTGACACTCACAATCGGATCTGGTGCCATATGCAAATACATTACACTCTATATTTGATAAAAACATTAGATTCCAAGACATAAATATCCCAAACATAAATGTAATACCTAAAATATTTCGTCACATACATTTTGAATACATTTTTTGTTAATATATTTATACAATTAAGACAAATCACAAACTAATAAAGCATATTATTTTCTAAAATATTTGAAATTGTTTCACAATATAAGAAAATATTTAATCCAAAAAATGTCTTTAAAATCTCCCATAAGTTATCTTGTTTGGAATGTCAATTTTAATACATTTCTTCATAACCTGGGGAAATGGAAACATAAGAAGGGGTGAGATTAAACACTCTTTATTGGAAAACATAAAACTGATAACGTCATTGGAAAATGTGGAATTAATATTATAGTGTTAATAAATAATCATCATAATTATATAATCAATTGAAACATGGAGTATAATATATACATAGATTATAATGAGAATAAATAGATCAGATGGATAACAATTTTGGAATGTACAGTGATGTAATCCATAATGATGAACATTTTGATCAAATAATCATGGCATCACCTATGAAAAGAATTTTTCCCTCAATGTTGTAACCAAAAATTTATTATAATTATAAAGAACATAGTCTAAACATGTTTCTTAATTGAGCATGAGTTCTACTAATATTAAAGCATACTTGTCTCGTGAGACCCACTGATGCATCAAAGTGATATAGAATACCATGCCCTTCCTATCAGTTGTTTAAGTACATTTCATTTATTATATGATATATTGAGTAAAAAATACATAATAAAATATTCTATTAATAATCCATATTATAAGAATAATATATGGAATAAAACTACTTTTCCCCATGTTAATAAAAGGCATTACATGATCGTAATACATTCTTAGAAAGATTGGGGATGATTAAAAAATAAATTATAAACCAAAAAAATCCATTTTGGATTAATATAATATATACAAAAAGTAATTTCCCCCATGTTAATAAAAGGGGATACCATTTTATCACTCATCCATATAAAAAGGGATGATAGTTAAAATATATAAGTTCAAATTGAAAATAATAATTCATCTTGAATAACATCATACATAATGTGATTCGTTTTCCACATGTTAATAAAAGAGAGATCATGATAATAAAACTTCTTGAGAAATAAGGTGGATGGTTTAAAATAAATTGATCCAAATTTAATAAAGGATAATTAGTTGAATTTTTAAATTATTTAAAAAAACTCCTTGAAAAAATAATGCTTTGAATCTTATCCCAAAATAAGGGATCAAGTATCAATTTATTTGAAACTATAAATACAATACCATAATTGATAAATATATATTAGAGAATAATTAGTGAAACTTGAACCCAATTAGTGTAAACCATTTTGGAAATTAAAATAAAATTGATGTGGAAATATAAAAGTCGTTTTTGAGATAATTTTTAACATTGATCTAAAATACATGATTATATGGTGAATTTAAAGGTAAATTTTGAAAAGGTTACTTGAAATCATTAGAGAACCATTTCATAAAATGAGGCTTTAGCCCCAACCTTTTAAAAAATGGGGCATATGTACTATTGTAGAACTGTAGTGGTACTGTAGCAGTGGTGGTACTGTTGATCGGTGGGTTCTCTAGTGGCGGCAGGATACTCTAGCGGCGGCAGGATAATGTAGCTAATGCGGGCACTATTGCAGTTGTGTTACTATTCACAGAATGGGCCTTAGGCCAAAAATTTGGGCCTACAGGCTATGTAATGGGTGACAAGCCCACTGGGCCTTCGGGATCTATAATGGGTCTCCCTCATCCCAGTAAAATGAGGTCTCTGATTTTCTTTAATAATAAAATGAGGCTTCGGCCCCATACTATTAAAAAAAATTAGAGAAAATTTCATTAAAAGAAAATATACCAAAAATAGATCCTTGAAATGAAATAAGTATTATCATATAAAAATAGGAGAGGAAGGGAAAGAATATGAAAGTGAAAGGAAATCCAATTTATTAGTATGCACAAAAAATGGATCAAAACTCATATTTTAAATAACTAAAAATAGTCTTTTGTATCTAAATCACCTTTTCCCATTAGAGAAATGGAAATTAAAAATAAAGAAAGTTATGGTTGGAGAACCCAATAAGAGATGAAATAATTTCATGAAAAATTAATATGACTCAAAGAAAGAAGATTTGAGTTATCAATACCATTCTCCAGAAACATAATCATTGAAATATGAATAATTTCAAAAAATCGATTATTTTTTAGAAAATTAAATTCATAGAAAAAAATATTACAAAATGATATAAATACTTTTTATAATGTACCTAAATTTTTAGTCCACAAGGAAATCAATAATTGCAATTTATTCAAAAAATAATAACACGAAGATCAGGGTGTTCTAAAGATATTCAACCCAATGGAATCTTACCCAAAAATAAAATTAAAATCATGGGGGCAGGGGGCTCCAATGATATAATAAAGAATATGACTATCATATTTTTTTCCCTTTTCTGGTAATAATGTCATCATTGAATATTAACACCCATAATGTGTGAGTGAATTTATTCCATTACCAGTATTTTCCTTACACTTTCAAGTTAAATAAGTGAGATAACACATAGTAATATTTTTATCCAAAATGAATCCAAAATATAACTTAGAAATAGATTCAATCCCTACAATATTGTAGTTGTAATGAATTCCCAAGGGGATTACATTGAATAGGGATAAAGTCTCTAACCTGATCATATTTACTAGTCTATAAAAAATGATGAAACCAATGACCATTGACCCTTGGGTGTTAGGAATAAGGCCTTATCTAATCATAAATCCATAAATTCACGACCCATTCAAATTATGTTCATACCTAAAAATATTTATGCTTCACTTGATCCATATCCAAATATAATCAATCCCCCTGGAGCATGAGAGTCTGTGAATGATGGCTCTATAATTATCATAGGTCTCACATAAATGATTAAGAAATTAACATTTAGATGCTAAGGAAATAACTCAAATCCTTAGTTATTGAAGTCAATAGTGATGTCCTTTACAACAATTTTTACCCATTTACTATATATCCCCAAAAAATAAGTCAAATACCAACCCTGAACGAAATAATTGTGGTTCTTGAATGTCTACTCCCTCAAACCAAATGAAGATTAAATCGTACATGTACCTATCCTTTTTTTGATTCCCCAACCTCTATTTGACTAGCTCGCTGGAGAAAAAATCCAAAAAAAAGTTCTTAACCGATTTAGAATTTGGATTTTCACAACATAATCACCTCAAAGCTATTTTATCCAATTTCATTAAACATTTCAATCTATTGGGAAAACATTATTTCGGAATCACAAGACTATAAAATGAATGTTTCTAAGGATTTATTTGAACCAAATTTCTTTCCTACATGTAAACCTATTATATGGGTCATATAATCTTGATAATTTCTAGATAACTAAAAAATGCAGGAGTTGACTCTATAAAGATTTATCTATCTAATTTTTCTATAAGATTAATAATTTCCTATAGGTATTTGTAACATCATCAAGTGTGCATGAGATGAGCCTTGTATACAGGCTTAACTTGTAAAATAAATTATTCATAACCAACCATCCTAGGAAGAAGAGTCTCTAGCCCACTGAATAATCTTTGAAATAAATGATGTGACATCACCCTATCATCCACTACACCTTACCGACCAAACATCCACGATTATTTCTATTCACCATGCTAGCTATAATATTTTTCTAGTTAACTCATACAAGATACTAATGTAATCCCTATATCTACTCCTCATGAATGTTTCCCAAAATGATTTACCATTGATAACATCCCAATCCAGTCTCACATTCCCAGATAACATATAATTGATAATTCTCCCCTGTTGGATCAACCCTTTGTAAGAGTTATCATTAATTTCATCCATTGAGAAAAATATTATTTCAATTATAATTTATGGTATCAAATGAAATCATTAATAATTTTTTCAATTATATTAATTGTATCCTTTGGTTGATATATAACATAGGACATATGCATGGATATATCTGTAAGCATGTTGTTCAACAAGGTGATCATACAACTGAATTTTGTTAATATTTTTTCATTTTATGAACTGACCCATTAGCCGATTGAATTAATTATCCAATTAAAAATTTTTACTCTTCAAAAAGATATTAAATCTCTAATGTATTCCATTAGAAGGTTACTCTTCTAAATAAATAGTTTTTCATAAATAATCCTTCCATGGAGATCCAATCATTTTTAGGTGATACACATTACTATTATCAACGATTATTCATTATCCACCCCAATATCTATATATCTCTATCGTTATTTTAATCATATTAATTTATCTTTCTGTACCATTAATTAAGAATATACTATCATCCAAATTCCTAAAATGAGACATTGTAACCTCCCTAGTTTTTCCTCCAAGAATGAATAGATACTCTATCAAATTCACTTTTAATATCTCTTAAAAGGACCTCCTATAGAAGGATAAATTATTAGGTGATAAAGGTCCTCCATACCTTAGACCCTAAGAAAATTTGATTATGTTGAAGCATATCCCCATTAATGACACCAAGATCCAAGGTGAAGTAAGGAACCAAAAAATCATATCATGGGTTAAGACATTAAAATCCAAACTTCTCTATTTCTATTGTAATGAAACTCCCATCAATATAGTTATACCCCTTTTCCATATCCACATAGATCATTATGTTATAAACAAGACTCTTATTTTTAATTTCATTCACTATCTCCATGATAATCCCAATTTCAACCTAAATTAGACACTACATTATGAAGCCAACTTTTTAATTTAAAAATATTTGAGGAAGCTCGTGATTAATAAAATTAGAACTATAGTTAAAAAGGATTAATAACCCCTTTGATGAAATATAGTTGATATTTCATATTATTTGACCCCAATTAGAAATATACATGGTAATGATTCATCCATGGGTACTAAATAAACAACGCATAGGAATACATGTTGTATAACATTAACATGTCTCCAGAAGGTACGAATTTAGAAAAAGAATTCATACTACATGAATAATGTTTCAATCAAAAGTAATTGAAAGAGAGGGATAGATCATGAAATAGAACAAGAATTACTATGTATAAAATATATATAATTTAACATTGAGTAAAAAACATATTATATCAGACATGTAATGTATATTCTTTTACGTCAAAATATGCCTCAAAGAAAAGTATTTAAGACACAAACCCCATACGACATTAGAAACATACAAATATAAACTTACTGAAGGATATGATTTCAAATTAAACCCTAAAATTGGTTATGGTTGAAAGGATCATGATACAAAATATTAAATGGGATTTATATGAATCATTAAAATAAAATATTCTATATAATAAGTAACATGTCTCATGAAATTAAAATTGAAATAAGAAACGCTTTCTTTACTCCAGACTCATCATGCAAATGTGGTAAAAATCCTAAACAATAAAATTATTTTTTCTTATAAAACATGGTATTATATTTAATAACAAAAATATGATTTAATATTGCTAATATATTTTCACATTATATTTACCTATTTTATTGTTTTTTCTTATGTTATGGTGATTGTTGAATTTGTGTTGTATTATTTTAGAGAATCTAGAAATAAAAATTTATATTTTAATTATAATTTAAATAAAAACTCTTTCCAATCCACAAAAAGAGAAATAACTATTTTACAATCATCATAGATTAATTTTATTATTTAATTTACTATATTCATCCATGGGATATTTTAAATATCATTTATCTATTATGTGGTTACATAAACCCACAACATGGACACGATATGCCCCGATGGGTGAGTATGGTTATGAAAGTGTGTAACATATATTTTTTATAATAATTATGATATTATTTTTTTATTTATTTGTTTTAATAATATTTTTAGTAGTTTTGATAAATAACTTAACAAAATATTAAAAATTAAAAGCATAACTTCATAGAGGTGATAGTATGTAAAATGAAAGGTTATCATTATATTATTTTTCTAATTGGATAAAAATAATTGATAATGGATTTTTCATTTATATAATAACAATTCAATATATGTATGATAATTAAATAATTGTATATCAATTTTTGGGATATTTTTGGTTGAGAAATAAATATATGAAATGATAAGGACTAAATAATACTCACCTTGCTACCTTGAACTTCATCTTCAAATAATCCATGTAAATGAATGGATTATTCTAACATTTGGCTTCCATTGGATTATGAGAACAAGATATGATTATATTATAGGATAATTTTTATAGTTTTAGGAAGTAATTTGAATTAATGGTTGTTGAATGAAGGGTTGGAAGTGTCCCCTTTTATAAATGATGAAAACTAATGTTTGTGAATACTTATTACTTTTCAATGATATCATTAAAAAATTCAGGGTTCAATGACTTAAAAGGTAAGAAATTATGGAATTACATATGGGATTTGGTTTATTAATATTAAATAATGTATTTGATCAGATTTATTTAACATTTGGGTATCCTATTATTCTTAGGGATTTACTTTTAAATTTTTCCATAGTATTTAGTTTTTACCCATGTAATTTATTTTCTATAAGAAATATGAATTAACCCAATTTAAAAAAATTGTGATAGAAAAATCATTATAATCTCCATTAAATATAATTATTTTTCTAAATTAGTGAAAATTATCTCTTAAATTAAAAAAAAACCATCTAAATAATAATAGTTTTTTTAGAAAATTGTTGATTTAAAAATTATTTTTTAATCATATTTTGTATTGGGTAGTAAAGAGTTATTTTTAAATATAAATAGATATGTGTTGAAACATCATATTATATCAATAATTAAAAATATTTTCATTTAATTTATTAGGAAAAAATTACATAATAATAATAAAATAATTATTTGTGAATATTAGTTTAACCATTATCCAGGTCATTGAATTTTATCTTTAAAATCATATATTGAAAGAAAAAAACTAAAATTAACCTTACAAAATAATATGATCATTTTGAACTGAAATATTAAGACCATTTTAATTTATTTAATTTATTAAAGTGATGAAAAGTAATGTTTAATAATGAATAAAAATAGATTTTTAGTGTAAAATATTACTCAAGTTTCTAAAACATTAGTAATCGGTTTAATATAGTCATCATGGTATTTTTAAATTATATTTATATATCGTTTAAAATAAATTTTATCCATTATTTTGTTAATATAATGTTATTAAATTTTATTGTTTTATGGGAAATCTGTAATTTTTCATGTATTCACAAAAAAACCCAATTGTTATTGAAAAATATGAAAAATAAATATTAATAAAATATTATTATTATAAATTAAAAATACATTTTAATTTTTAAAAATTAATAATTAAAAATATATACATTCAATTTTTTAATAAATTCATAATATATGATGAAAATATATTTTTATTAGTTAATGGAATTTTAAAATATTAACTATAATTATTCATGTTTTATATCACTTACCAACTAAATTTTGGAAAACCTATTACTAATATAAAATATAAATTGTCATCAATAATCACACATTTCTTGAAATATAATTGAATTTTTCATAAAAAAATTTATTCTATAGAGAAATAATTTTCTAAATTATAAATGATCTAATTCATCAATTTTGGTAAAATATTTTTCCTTCCATTCATTTGAAATGTAGCCATTTTTGAGATATATATTTGATAATGTGGTTAGTATTATTAATTCAAGGAAATTTAGTGTCTATGTTTTAATGGAAATAGAGAAATATTTATATTTTATCTAAATATATCATTATTTCAATTATGTTCCATTTGGTATATTAAGTATGCTATCGAACACAAATTTTTATTTATAGTGAATCATATAATAAAATGATGGGAAATTATATTGGATTCTAAACATATTTTTTATTCTGATCTCTCTATTTCCTATTGGTTGGAGAGTGGTTCATAATTGTCAATCAATAACGAGTCACTGTATTCAATGACTAATAAATGGTGTCTTTATTGTTCTCTTAATTATGCGTAGATCCTTCACAATACTTATGATTCATTATCCAGTAATTTTACAAGGTAAAAATAAAATTATTTCCCATACCCACCTGTGGGAATTTAGAGCATCAACGTCATCGAAGTAAATCTCATTCCCACTCTCCATCTTGAGGATGTTCAACCTCACATAAAATAAAATATGTCATATAATGGATATATTCTTAAATGAGAGATAATATATATATTATGTTTTTGTATCCTTATGATGGCCTAAAAAGACACACTTGATAAATTATGGGGATCATTTATTTTATAGAGATAGACTTGAAAAATAGCTTGCAACCCCATACACAATAGTGAGAAAACACTTATTTAATTCTATTCGATAACTCATACTATATTTTTTTTCTTCCATAGATGGAACTATAATTACATTTTGTGATATTTTATGATGTTTATATCCTGAAATAGAAAATAAATTATCTACATGGATCATCATTGACCTCACCATGCCATGTAAGGTACGAATCCACATTTCACTAACAACATTAAACGATGTAGTATCTGGTTTTCGGAGATGAGATAGAATCACTTAATCCCACTATGTAATAATTGGGCCTTGCATACATCTGAGATAGAAAGAAGACATGTTTTTCCCCTCCCCATGACCCAAAAATTTTCTCCAATGGGTCTTCATACTAATGACTATCCCAGCATTCCAACACATGTTTTTTTAGATTCCTTTATCCATAGTGAAACGTACCCTAGGAAACAACCTAGAAGGTGATCCATCCTTATAACTAATCTAGGCCAATAATTCACAACTATGGATTTATAACCTGGTAGTCTCCTATAAATAATGTATCACCATTTTAACATGGTTATTGACATTAATGGATTTTAGAAGCCAACATCTAGGGTTGTTACATTAACCCATCCACTATAGAGAAAAACAACCTCATTGTGGACACCATATATAAAACAAGGTAGTGACACCGCACATCTGATATGGTTCCTTATATGGTAACAATGCAACATTTAGGTGTCCCAAGAACCATAATTTCTCCATAGACATGTATTTTCCCTTCAGAGGGCCCACCCACATGTCCTAACTAGTTGCCAGAAAAATGACTATCTCCACAAACCAATACATATTCTTCCACTGTTATTTTTCCTCATGCACACACACCTAAGAAAGAATCCTTGAAGTTCACCAATCATGATCACTACTCTTCTCTATGTATGAATAATATTGGAGTTTAAATCTAGTAGGCTCTTGAAAATAAAGTCACACCTTATTGAAATGGTTAGTAACATTTTCCCTTTTAACCCTTTAACATTTATAGGTGTTGTATTAATTAATTAGATAAACTCTTTTTTATGTTATCAACCACCTCATACATATTCAGGTTCATTTATTTACATAGAATTTTTATCTATTTCATTATATAATTAATTGAATTTTATAATAGAAACATTATTTTACCTCATCATGTAGACATAACGTCAACATATTAATTTTGTAACAATTCAAGTTGATTCACTCACATTTTTTATTCCCTTTTCAATGTACTCTCCCTTAATCATTGACATTTTCAAATGAATCACAAAAATTGAATAAATTATTCATTCATAAACATCTCCCTATAATTTTAACATAAATATCATGGAATCCAAAAGTAGTTATGCATAATGGTAGTGAAATGAACTTGGGTGAGCTACCCCAAACACTAGAGTATACTAAATTACCATGAATTGATATCAGTATCATTCACTGACAAATTTTTTTTATTAGGTAACTATAAGTTTCACTAGGGTTATCAATAAATTAGGAATAATAATGAATACAATTACAGAAGAATTTTCTGGACATGAAAACATGAGATAAATAAATAATATTCAAATTATATAATAAAATTTTGTACATTTTAGAATGATAAGAACATGCATTAAAAGTTTGATTGACCATAGGAAAATCATGTATGACATTGTAAAGAAGAGGAAAATGAAAGGAGATAGCCAAAAATACCCCAGGATCTTCTTTATCATATCTTCCAATCCAACCCACATCCTCTATCAACCATTGATTGCATGGCCATTCCACTTATTTAAATCCCTAATAATGTAATTCATATATAATTTATTATTCTTATGCTAGGTGTTAGTAAACCATTATAAACCACCACTAAGGGTTTTCCTAAATGAATGTAGAATATATGAGTGTCTACTCAATATGAAATTATAATAAATCAATATTAAAATAAAACTAATATCTCAAGGAGTTTTAAATAACATTATAAATAATCAAAATACATTATTTGTGTATCATTACTCTCGAAAATGGTTCAGTGGTCTAAAAAACATTGTTCAAGATGATCCAAGATAATTCATATCTATCATCAAGGTGAATGATATTTCAGTAATTAATCTTCGAATGTGAATGAGGCATCACAATTATAAAACATAATATGAATGACATATTTAAATCCCATATCACCTAATTTGATTAATGTGCCCCTAAATCATTTATCTAAGGTGGATGATATGTAACTGAAATACAATCCCAATGGAAAACCTTATATCGCTGAACAATTTCCCAAAATTTGTCTTATAAATCAAGAATACCCCCATGAGGTGAAAGAGTAATTTTGAAATAAAATATAAAATTGGAATGATTTATTAATAAATTAATCATCTAAGGTGATTTATTTAGTTAAAAACTATCATTAAGGTGGGTGATATGTCATTTAGTCTAGAAACTATAGTAATTTATCTTTCTAAAATAGACTATACTAGGTGAATGATGAATGATATATTAATAATACCATGGGGAATGTAGTTTCCAAATACTCACTGAAAAGGCCAGATGATCTAAAACTCTGACCATATGTTGTTTGAATGACATGTGATACATTTTTTATAGAGGGGAAAAATTTATCACTTTTCAAAAAATATATGTTTGTTTCATATATAAAATAATATATTTAATGTGAATGATACACTAATATTTATATAATTTATGGAAACAATCGATGATATATCCTTTTAAACATAAGTGGACAAGATATAATGTATTACCAAATGATTATGATTTTATAAAATAAACCAATATCCCATGGGTCCTGTAAATATTACCAAAAACATTCCCAACATCCTCTATCAATGATATTTTAGCACAAGAATAACATATACCTAATATTTCCTCCATCAAGGGATATTTTCATACACCTCACATTATCAAAGGATTATAAACCAATCACAGAAACCCCTTCCAACTCACATTCTAAAATTCCACAAGATATTATATTGGGAGAAAGGTGTTCAATTTTCAAAGAATAAATGAAATATATTTAATTCACCACTCATGAAAAATATCAACCTTACCCACCCACTAATAGACCATGAATCTATTTCAAATTTGTTTTGGGGATGCCCATAGATTCTCAACTAGCCACATATTAGAAATAAATAACAATGTTACAAAAAAAATGAAATAATGTAGGTAGAAGTTATAATTTCATCACAATACCACTGCCATTTTTTAATAGAAGATAAATAAAAATAAATCAGAAAAATAAAAATTATAAGAAAAAAAATTATTTTATGGATTAGAGATCAAAACTACAAAATGATAAAAAAAATCCATGAATATATATAAGATGAAAAATTTCACCTCAGGATATATGGAATAAAAATCCATACTCAATGGAGGTATATATATAATTTTTAAGAGGTAAAATCGTGATATTTCTGTTTTTGGTTTTAAAGAGTAATGAGAATGTATGATTTTTATAGTTTTATTAAAAAATTAATTTCATTAATATTTTAATATATTTCCCAACATTCCATTGGATACTGGATATCCATTTGGGGTATCTCCCTGATCTAGAGAAAACTAATCCTGATAATTAGTACACTTCCACTTGTTATTATGTATTCCTTTTTCCATTTTTTGTCAATGTGGTTTCTCCCACTAGGTAATAATTATGAAAAAGAAACCATAACAACAACCTAGTATAAACCAGAACTTATACCAACTACCCATTACATACCAATAAATTATAAAATATATATAGTGTTGGACCTAGAGGAATTCTCTATTACTGGCGGGGGAGAGGGAATTGAGTTTTCATTGTATAAATATTAATTTTAGAAATGTATAACTATTAAACACATCACTTAAATTTATAACCTAGTTTGTTGAAAAATAGATTACATATATAATTTTTTACATTGAATTAGTTTCACAATATATTTATACAAACCACGTAAAAAGAATTTAGATTAATTTAACATTTAAATAAATATTAATGACACTAATAACAATATATATCAACTATTTTTATAATCAGTCAATGTATATTTTACATTCATAGTTTGAAATCCACTTATTTATAAATAAAATATTCATAGATTAATGTAAAACATGTAGAGAAAATAAATATTAAACCATAATGTGGATTTTTATATAGAGGTTATCACTAAGATAGTTCTTAGTACTCTCTACTTGATAATAATCATCATCAAATAAAATTTATTAAAACTTATTAAAAACTAATATTGATTAGATTTTACAAAAAACAATTTCACACTTTAAAGTTAAAGATATACATATGATGTTCTATATTTATACTTTGGATAAAGGGGATAAAGAAATAAATTATTATAGAAGTCAAAATAATTATAGTATATAATATGTAAATGATGTACCTATCTCAATTAATTGTGAATTGGTTCTTTTTTTTGAAATGTATCCATGAAAATAGAGATTCATAATTTTATATAAATAAATATTCAGAGAAGGAGAATAGTAATGTCCATGAATTATTTGGTATTATAATTTTATGTAGGGTGTCTTCTCTAAATAGTCACTAGAAGATAATTAAAATACAACCCTTTGATTGGGATTGATATCAACAATTCATCATATACTATAATAATTCAATAAATGATACAAAATATAGTCATTGAATTTTTTAAATGAATTTTTATTTTTAAATATACATGACCAGTTTAATATATGAAGTGGAACTTATACATAGATACAATATCCATAATGTTTCTATTAGTTTTCTTTCATAATGTCGATCTGAGGATTGGTTGATAATAAAATGTGTTTGATCAAATTTTTTGTTACATCACTACATCCTTCCATAGTTGTTCAATTTCAATTGTTAAAAAATTTGGCATAATATATATTGTTAAATGAATATTTTACACTATCAATCATATCTAGTCACAAGATTACATTTATTTGATTCTATAGAACAATTTATGATTATTCGATTAAAATTTATTCATTTGGTAGATGTAATAATTTTAAATATTTTGGGTATCTAGAGTGGTCAGTTGAAATTTTTTTATAGATGATTTAACACATCCCATAGTTTCTTCATGGTCACTTCATAATTCATGTGGTAAATCAATTATCATATGAACTCAATTTAGAATGATTTTTGTTCATATCTACAAAAACGTGAAGTATATCAGGTATATAGTAAATTTTCATATTTTGATTAGAAAAAGTGTTAACTATCAAAAGAAAAATATTTCATTTTAATGATGGGAATCCTGAATTTGGATACTTAAACTAGGGAATTTTTTCAATAAGACCACAATATCCAAATTTTTTTCATAATAAATTTAAAAAGTATAAAATAATATATGTAAAAATCCCGAAAATTATATAATGTGTAAAGAATTTAAATTAGGTTGAATTAGATTCAATTATTTCAATTTCTATTTCCAAACATTGAATCCCTATCTTGGGATTTTAAAAAAGTTATAAGTTTTAAAAATTAATATTCAATAGCTTTTTGGTAAAGAAAAAACAACCAATATAATGCATTGAAAATAATTTCAACCAAAATCACAGGTACCCTATTATAATTTTTAATCATAATATAAATTAGAATATTAATATATTTGTGTTTTAGAATCTACATGTCCTTTTTCTTTCTTATGAGAAGATTGAAAGGAACTATAAGGTGAAATATCAGCCTGGGAAGAGGAAGGTCTGGTTATGATAACCCAACTTGATATTTTTATGAAATGTTAAACATATGAAACAAGATGAAAACAAAATGTTACAACACTGATGAATGTTATGGTAGGAACTATAGTGGTTGAGGTACTATAAAATTACTGTATTGGTAGTTATATGAGTGAAATAATGGATGTTTGAGAACTATTTATTTATGGATTCTTAATCCATGTCATGTCTGTCATGGTCAATGATCCTTATTCCAAAATCCCATTAAAGGAATTTTTTTTTCTAGAAACTGATCCAAAAGAGGTAAAAAGGGATTTATCAAATCCAATTGAGAATTTAAACTATAGGATGGTGGTGGAATTATTATATCTCTACATAAAGATCTAATAAGACTATACATGTCCTTTATAGGGAATATTATTAACAAATAATGACCAAAGGCCCTCTTAATAACCTCATTGTCTCTTCCAATATGCTAGTCACAATCTCCTAAAAACTGATCGATATTAGATGCGTGGTTTTAAAAAAATAAACAATATTATTTGTAGTTTGTTAAATACCATCTGCTAGAACATTGATTTATTTTGGTAAAATATAACCTAAAAACTGCTCATCAGTAGTAATAGGGTCATTTAGATTAGTAGAAGGATCACCGAAACCCAAATATTTTATTACGTAGTTCATGTATACATCATTATGACTTCTCATCATGTCACATAATATTTCTTTTAGGTATCCCACATATCCTCTTAAAATCTTATTCACATTATCCATATTGTCAATTTTACGAAATATTTTATAATGAATATCTCTAATAACAAGGGAAAACATCCAAGATAATTCTTTTCTCTAGAAGGATCTATTAGGGATTAAAATTATATAAATAATTCCTTGACATTAGTTACAAGATCATATTTAAAATAACATAAATAATATTTACTTAAAATTGTTTTGGAATATGTAAGAGTTGAAGGTGTAATTGGGCTAAGTGTTTTACTAATTCCATCAAATTCTTCCAACCAATAATATTTTTCTCAAAAAGGATACATTATACCGGTTGACCCAAAATCGTTCATCAAAAATTTCATTTCCCTTTTTCTTTTCTATGACTCAATAATTGCAATCAATTGCTTCTCACATGATCCAATTGATTTTCTATCTCCACATACAATAGGTTCTCTAATAAATTTCATAGATATATAGGTAATCATGTTTCACATAAATTATTTAAATGTTAGATTGGTATCACAATATAGTAATATAAGCTTTGAAGAACATGGGTCAATTATTTTTTAATGGTGTATAAGAGACACTAGAGATCCTAAAAAACATTAAATAAATCTAAGATTTTTTTCCACCATGTAATGTTAGGATTAATCCATTATGATCATCACCACTACCATATTTTGATTTATCCCTCTCGGTAGATAACCTGACATTATTATTCCTTGAATTACTCAATATCTCCAGAATTTTGTACCATTAAATGATTGAGGAATATGAACCCTCAATAGTTAAATCATAATCAGACTGATAATATATCTAATTTAGATAATCAAAAGGCTATTCATAATCCATAATATCTTCATTAATTAAGTATAATTTTTCTGTTGGTATTGAAAGATTATTTTTAAGAGATCGAAGTGGAAAACCCTTATGAGTGGGGACTCCTGGACCCACTTGATCATGTGATTATCCATATTAATAATATTATATTTTAGATTTTTTCTTCCAAAGAGACCATATAATCATAATTTTAATTAAATGTTATTTAAATAACTTCATGAGGTTACAAACCTAGATATATTTTCTCCTTTGGTGTTATTTTATTATTCATAGAATTAAATTTTATTACGATTTATCACTTTTATTGATCCACATTTTTCAATATATGTTCCAATTGATTCTAATTATTTTTTAAATATTATGGTTTCCAAAAATTCCACAGGAAAATAAAAAAAATTTCTTCTTAATGAGCCAAAATTATTTGGAGTTCTAATAAGACTGAGATAAATTTTGGAACAATAAAATAAATAATCATATAATAGGTTTTACATTGTTCATACTTATGTCATATCAAAAAACTATGGAGACTATTATTCTCCCCATTCTTCCTTGAAGGTATAATGATATATCCATGGTACGAACCATTCTAAAATAAACTATTTGTATAAATGTTTTTTAAATGAACTTATCCAATAATCTGTACTCACTATCTATCTATACATTAATTGGCCTTATGGGGTATGGAATCACAGTTAGCTCCCCAAATATTATTTTAATTTTGAAATCTGAATGGTCAATAAGATAATAGCTCCAGAAGTATTAAAAATATGTTTCATATATGATATAGCTAACCATTCTCTATTTAAGAAGGTCCGTATAATATCCTTTTTTTCAAAAACATCTAGTTATATATTCTCATAAAAATATTTAACTAAAATCTAATTAAAGGTAATTTTGTTCTTACTGATCTACACAAACAAACCATGCTATAATATATATTTCAAGAGTAGTGGTTTTTTAGCCTACATCAATTTAAAGGCAAATTATTTCATAGGAATTAATTATACATCTTAATAAATGATACATGAGAGGTTTTAATAATCCAGTGGGGAAAATTTTAATTTTAATTTTTGGAGGATATTCAATTTAAAATGTGAATACAAAAGGACTCTTCATCCTAAATATATTTTTCATAGAGTCAATGTTCTAAAGGATGTGATTTTTTGTATAAAAAAAATAAAAAAAGGATTCAAAATCGAGATGGTTCAATGTTTTTAGGGGGAGATGAATCAATTAGAATTCCAAATTTGGGTTTTTGTAAGAAATTTAAGGATTTAAAACAGTAACATTTAGAATGTATAAAATAGAAATTTAAGCTCAAATAGATATAGTTCCTTGATTAGTAGTGAGCCTTTCAGAAGCTCGAGACATCACAATAGAATGACCCACGACATGAAGTAATAGATAAAATATCCCAATGTATTTTCACCAAACCTATAGGATCTAAAATTTATTTGCTTTCCAAACATTGAAATTTCAATAGATTTTTATTTTACCTTAAACATGGACAAGAATATTTTTAATAAAAAGTAAATCCTTTCAAAAACACTTATTCATATGATCACGTGTGACCTTTATAAAATAGAATCCACTATATTTGTATTAAAGTATATACAAAAAACAAAATAATAAGAGATATCATATAAAAATAAAAAGAATGATTAATTTAATATAATATATTAAATCTTAGAAAATTAATAAATTATTTTATCATAGAATATAAAATATTAATAAACTAGTAATTAAATAAAATTGTTAATAAATCATAATTACTTTATGATATTATTCATTATCTCAATGTATAATGGAATTATGAAAATATTAGTGATTTTTTTCTCTATTCGTATAAATTCAAGAGTGATAAATTCTTTTTAAGAATGGTCTCTCAAATAGTTATTTCATTTATTAATGTGTTCAGTCTTGTAATGTGTGAATTAACTCTATAAATGTTTATAAATCTCTTGTATGACAATTTATTTGTATACGTATGAATTAATAACCATATTACAACAAAATTAATTTTATTGTTAAAATATTTTCACAACAACCATCAATATGTATGCACTTAGATTCAGAAGTAGATAATGTAGATAATTTATTTTATTTAAAACACCAAGTCACTATATACATGTTTTATATGTGACATAGATTAGAGGTGAATATTATATTCTTCATATAGGCCCAAATGTCATCATTGGAATAATTATCCAACTCAAATCATTATCTTTTAGAGTAAAATAATCTATAATTTTTTATAATTTTTTGGTATTTTTTAAAAATATTCACTACAATTTAAATGATAATATTTTAGGTTTTCAAGAAAAAATGAAAACCTGACCACACAAAAGAAAATATCATTTAAACTATAATCAAATTATATTAAACAGTATATCATAAATATTTAAATAGTTTTTTAAACTGGTGTTCTAGTTTGATCCATGTATTTTTTAAATGTTATACTCATTGGATTTCAACTTCCATTAGATCCATTTACAAAAATATTATTTAGAATATATTTTTTACACATTATTTTTCAAAACAAATTCTATATTTGTAATGAAAATTCTGAAATCCATGGAATAATTATAATTCAACCATTAAACATCTTTTAAATTCATGATGTACCAACTTAGAATATTCATTACCCAAATAATTTTTATATGAACCCGAAATAATATCATCAACCTATATTTATGAAAACATTGCAAAATTTTATATTATTTTAACAAATCGTTTGTGATCAAATATATAATTTGAAAATATATTTGAAATTAAGAAAATTTTATTCATATCATATGATTATCTATAATATTTAAACCATAATGTTATTTTGAATGTTTTAAAACAATAATGTGTAAAAGAGGGTTTGAAAACAAATGGTTTTAAATGAAATATTCCTAAATAATATTATTAGTTAACAATTAATTGTTAATATCCCTTTTATATTTTTTTTATATTACTATGTTCTATATAAACAAGTAGTATTCAATTGGTTCTTATCTAACCACTTGATAAAATGAATCTTCATTATAAAAACACTCCTAATGACTATAATATTATGAAATACATAAATTTTTTTATAAAAATTCTTCAAAACTCATCAACAATATGATAATATGTTTTTTGACTTGGAAATATTAAAAGGTGTTTGAATATTTAATTATTATATGGGCCAATTTTTTAATGGAGACTGAAAATAGAAATTTGAATTTTGGGATTCAACACAATAATGTTTTTAAATATACATTAATGCTCAATGAGTAGTTCATATGTTTCAAGAATGTTCCATAGGTTCAGTTCACAAAGTAATATTTTTGTAAAATTACAACGTAGGGCTCATGGTTGGTTCACAGTTAGTGAAAACCATGCTTCATAAACGCACTATCTGGTTTCCACAGGCACGTAGTGGGTGGTACTATGTGAAAATCCATAGATAACCTTGCACGTGTCTTCAATAATATAAAAAATTATAGCACATATGGTGCACAATCTATCAAATAATATTTCATGCCCACCAATGGGATGTGTTTTTTGGGTAGTTCCAACAGAATTGTCTATTCGTGGTTTAGATACAAATATGACCAAACTATGTGGTCAAATAAAAAGGGTGAAATTACCTTTTCACGTACAATATTTAATATATAACCCTCCAATATTTATTTATTTCCTACACTTATGTGATCCATAACTATTATCCTCTCTTTACCTTCTTCAAAAACGATTAAAGGGGGTGTTATGTACTTCCTTCCATAGTTTATTTGTGTTATGAAATCTCTACTGATGGACTCTCTTTCGTACCACCCATGTTTATTATAAATTTTTAGCTTTATTGGTTATGGAATTTATTACCAATTCCACTGAAACACAGTGGAATTATATAATTATGATAGGTATTTTTCTCATTCTAGGAAGAGTACATCCCAGGAGGTCTTCCACACTTCACTTCGTGTCATCTAATAGAGCTATTTTTTAACAGTTAATTTTTAAATCTTAAAATATTAAATTAAATTTTTTGATGTCTTTTTTGATGTTTCTTCTTGATTATTCTGAGTCAAATATTTTGATGTCTCACATGTTTTTAAAATGTGTTTTTTATGGATATGGTGTAATGTGATTGATTAGTGAGGTTTTGATATTTCTTCCATTAAAATTTCACTTGATTATTTGTTTATATATTGTTGATTTTTTTAATTAATTATAATGTGACTATATATAGTTATTTACTAGTATTTGGATGTGATAAAATATTTCGTTACATCATTGGTGATCTAGGGAAGGCCATGTCATCTTCTACTAACCCATGGAAATAAATGGAATGCTTCATAAAAGGATAGTGGTATATCATACATTACCTATGGTATTTATGCATGTTTATGGTATAATATTAAATCATGTGATCTCCCCTGAGGGTGAATGTAGAAAGTAATTTATACCAATTGTTGTTTAGTTAATTAAAATAGATACTTTTAATCAATTAATGCCATATGGAACTAACAACAAATGTTTCCTATCCAAATACCTTGGATTGTGGTGGCTAAGACCTAATACCTTGAGAAATAGAGAATTTTACAAACCTATATGGTAGTGGGATTTTACGTGGTAAGACAATCGTGCCTTGTACAGTCTTCGGTGGATAATCCTTAGGTAGAATTGGATATGGCTATGAGTATAGACTGTCCTAGAGATACCTTATTAGCAAGAAGGGTTCATGACCCATCTCCATACGATTTCCTTAGGGACATAAACATGTATAGTTAGAAAATCCATGATAACTTATTTATAATGGAATGAAATGTGGAAAAATGGTGCATGTGGTGTTAACCTAGGATTGTGATACTAAGATAGGTGATTTAAAAAGTGATAACACTATATATGATTGGTAATAGATTATCACGATTACAATTCCACTCTAGTGTTTGACCTGATGGACCTAGTGGGTTCCTCAGAGTTGGACCAACAATTATATTGTTTGTTATGGGTTTTGGTAGAGATGGTAGTGTTTTCACTATAGAATATGAACTAAACAAGTAAGATTAAGGGGTTTTAATAATAGTTATGAGTTTAGGCATTCAGCCCATGTCACCCTTTAATTAATCCATTCACTCCATTAAAAATGTTGTTTTTTATGATTCAATATATTTTTCCAAGAACATGGAATGTGGGACTGATATGATTTGATTATATGATTGGTTTGACCTGAGGAACATCATGGAATTTATATTATGAGATATTTTGTTTTCTAATTACATTATTTTGTTTTCTAGAGGTACTTATTTAATAAAATATTATTATGTCTTTAGTGATAAATGGATTCTATATAAGAAATTCCTTGGGTGGTATCACAGGTCATATGGAAAATATATTATTCCATGAAAATTCATTGCATCAATATACCATATTTAAGGGAAAATATTATTGGGGAATTGATTTTTATTACACATTGAGAGATACTTGGGTTTAGATGACCCCTCACTCGATTGGGTTATCCCGTTCTCTCGGCCTTGTCTTCCTCTCCTAGGGTTTTGACTTCTCCCTGTAGCGGCTCTCTCGCTCGGGGTGACGTTCTTGCTTGATCTTTTGTTTCCCTCTTTCCCTTCTCTCACCCTATATGCTAGAGTTCCAGTCCTCTTCTCGTTCGCCTCTATGCGCTCTGATCTTATGTTCCTCATCTTCTCTTGAGGTTGGATTGGGAGCATGGGATATGCTAATTTTTTGGGTAAGTGGATTGGTGGGTGACAGAGTTCCAGGTGCTACCGAGGGTTGTCCTTATTCCTAGGGTTCAGTCCCTCTTCCTTTCTGGTTTTTTTCCATTTTCTTTCTTTTCTCCTAGTGGTGAATTTCATTCTCTCTCGATCTCCTTCCATTATTTGTGTTAGCATCCAGATTTCCATCCTATTTTTATATCTGCACTCTGATCTTAAATTACTAATCTTCTCTCTAGGGAGGTTTTAGAGCTCAGGATTCTCCGAGGTTTTGGGCATGTGGCTTGGTGGGAAAAATATTTCCTAGCGCTCTGGAGTTGGTCCTTCCTTATAGGGTTTCAATCCCTTCCCCTTTATTTGGGTTTGGTCCCTCTTTCTCCTTTCTTGTTCAGGAGACTGTTTCCAATGGTGGTTTTTGGTGTAAGTGGCGGTGTGGGGCTACGTTGGATGATTTTTGACAGCGTATTGACGACCGCAGTCATCGGTGTCTATTTCAAGTTTTCGGTCATGGTTTGGCGAATCGAAGATGGTTTTCGGGGGTCCTGTTTGTAGGTGTTCCATATATGGTGTGTGGTCTGGTGATGGGGAATGATGACATATTTTTGTTGGGGGTATTCAATGTTATGGAGTGTTATTGAATAGCGATGATGATGGCATGACGGGGGAGGCACTATGAGACGGAGATGACGGTAAGTAGGCGGTGTTCGTCGCTAAAGAGGTCTGCGAGGACGATGACTCTGGTGATGTGATGACACGATGAGGGTGATGGTGCTTTGATGATGGACTATGAGGTGATGGTGGCGGTTCTTCATGGGGTTTCTCGGGATGCTCGCTACTCGTGTTTCCAGTTTGAATTTTAATTTTGAAATTTAAATCTGGTTTTGGGATACATTTTTTATGTAATGATTTATGCGGGTGATGTTTGAAATTGTATCTACTTTTCTATGACATTCCCACTAACCAAAAAGTGGAATTTGAAAATGAAAAAAAGAGATTTGGAGGAGAGATACTTGGGTTTCTTATATGGAATACGTTTGATAGGATCATAGGGAAAATTGAATTATATTTTTAATTGAGCAACACATGGGTTCCAGATCGGAACACTAAAGATGTGACCATAAGATAAATAGAATTATGTTATGTTTGATTACCATCATTCATTGATAACCTAGTCATATATCTTGAATCTATGTTTTAGATGAGTAAAATAAAGTTTTGTAAGAAAATTTAATAGCTGGATGAATCAATTATGGATGATGAGCTATATGTTCTATGGATTGAATTTTTATACATTGTTTGAGTTGTATGGTATCCATATTAATTCCTTTTTTAATCTATGTCTAGTAGATCAGATTCAAAATACCATGTAATGATATAGATTTTACATTATTCATTAATTTTTATCTCATCCTCAGTTATACTGAGGAAATTTTATGAGAATGTACTTATAAATATAATTCTTTGTTCGACATCAATTATCATGTTTCATTTTTCATGTATTTATTATTATTATTTTTATCCTAATCATTATCTCATATATACATACAGTTCATATTTCTATCTTGGAATGATATAAAACTAATGGTTCCCTACAATGTTTTGTACTCACACACTGGTCAGGATGCCATTGCACTGGGGTACCTAAGAGTACATTCACTTGGTTATAGACATAATATTGGATGAGGCATGAGATTGATTGAGAAGGAATGCTCAAATATGTATGTAGATATCAGTTACGTATTACTAATTTGTTTGAGCAGTAGATCCATGTAATTTTATTTTAGTTCATTTTATTTACACCAATAAATATGGTCAGCCTAGTGGAAAAATAATGCTATATATATGAAATAGAAATTTATGTCATTACTTAATTTCATTCATTATTACATCCTTTGTTATATTTACCACATTCAAATTCTTATTATTGATTAAAATATTTCATGGATGGTTATTTTTTATTTTTTATTACTTCGATATAAGGGTATTGTCTCTCCAAGGATTCCCGAGGATATCATTGCTTGTCAGAATCTTCTGGTGTATGGGGAGGTGTTGTTGAGGTCTTATCCCCAACCAGTATGAGTACTGTTAATTGGGTGAGAAATTTCATGAAGTGATAATGATGTATTAGTGTGTTCCATTTCATTTATTATACTATTTTGGAGAGGGTATCAATTATTATTTGGAATGTGTTAGAACATATTATAGATATCAAAATAGTACACTGAGGACCCATGTTGTGATAAAAAAGTGATGATTTCTTGGGATACAGGATTACAATTATTGATATATTATGTTATATTTTTTTTATGATTTTCCTTTTCAGAAATTCACATTCCTTATGGACTATATGAATTAATATTAATTTATGGATCTCATCCCATTGGCAAGAGGCCGATGATAGATTTTGACACTTGGCCAGCAAAACTAGATGAATCTTATCCATCATATTTGGCTGTAGGGTACAAATACTGTAGGCCTTCTAGTGTGTGATTTTAATACTGATGATGGGGTAAATGATTTAAAGTGTCAAAAAAAGTTAATGTTTTTCCCCATATAGGTACTTGGTAAAATTATACTAATTTAGATCGACATATACATGTATTTACTTATGGTGGAAGGTCATTTTGATCTATGATGATACGTTTGATAGGTTGGATGATGAGTTAGATCTCATGAACAAGAGGTATAGAGAAATTTTTAGGTCAATAGGGTACACAGATACCATGTGTTTGACCACTCATTGGGTGTTTTTAAATAGGTTATGTTATTTAAAATTTCATTAACAAAAAATATTGTGATTTAATTCATAGAATGGAATGACCTTCTATATAAGTAATCCATGTGTGTGGATAGACATAGAAAATTTGATATGATGCTGCACACATAATTTTGACCCTTGTAGATTAGAGATATCATTTTATGCTTTTATAGTAGATCATTTTTAAGGATTATTTATTTCATCTCAAGATAAATAAAGGTTTGTATTAACCTACATGGACTTTTCCCATACATTATGCTATGATATTTTTCATAGCTAGGATTTTTTATAGATTTCTAGTAGTATCCTCTAGTAAGATGCTGATATGTTCTTAAATGTTATAGTGAATTGGTACAATGAGTGGGTTTTACCATATAAAGATCCAGGTTGAGGGTTATTTATTATCTTACAAATGTTTATATCATGAATGTTTGAAAATAAGTCATATAAAAGATTCCTGAAGAGGAGTAGGTCCCAGAAGGCCAATGCATGGATGGCTAATCCATTAGAGTTAATTAATTCAGAAACATGATACCAATTAGTTATAATTAAATGGGGTTTTTATCACAGATTGAATGGGGTTTCCCACTATAACATGGAATTGAGAAATTGTATTATTTCAACCATAATTAAATGTTTTTGTATTTTAGTTTGATATTAGCCTTACCCCTACAAATGGTTGAATGGTGCATTATATGCCTTCAATTGAGGATGATGTGTTGATGAATCCCCATGGGATGTGATCTTGGTTAGTGGATGATAATTATTTTATAGGAGGTAATATGTAGTGACCTATATTGAGACATGATCAGTTGGTCTATTTTGGAGACCTATAGGCCCTTAATTATGACTCAGACCCTTGTATGTCGAATTTTAGTTTGATTAATGGAATATTATTAGAGAGGTTATCATTGGTTCTTATGAATGTTATTGAAGGTAATGAGATTGGTTTTTCACTCATTTTTATATTGATGCATCGAAGGATCATGAGATTTATGATATAGTCAATATGATGCCTTTGATTTTACAAGAAGACCTTGGGGTTCTTCGATATTAATGCTGACATTGATAGACAAGATGGTTCATGTGCCGAAACCTTTTAACTTTTGGTTTTTTGGAAGTTTTTTTAATTTCATAAAATGAAATTTTTTAATGGGTGGTTGAGGAATAAAACTTGGAAAAGGTAAGGTTTTCAATTATGAAGAGGTGTTACAGTTTAGATTCTATATTAATGAGACTAATGTTTCATGTTTCAATATCACCATATCCTTATGATGGGTGAATAATGGGTGACTGAGAAATGTGATAATGGTAAATTTTATTTTTTTGGGATTATTTTAAATAACTAATCAGTGAGTGTCCTTGTGTAAGGTGATATTCAATAGTTTTTCTAAAATGATGTAGGAATTGTTTCCCATGATATGGTACAAATTGAGGAATATCCCTCCGTGTTAGAGGAGGCATCGATAATAAATCAGATTCCATGAGATATTTGATCCATTTCTAGGCCTCGAAATAAATTATCTAGTGATGTGGTGTCAGGAATATATTAATAAAATGATTGATTTGACACTGTCCTGGGGATTGTGATACAATATTATTTATATCGTAATAGTGAAATTTTATCCTAGAGGTGATGATTCCCTAAATCTAGACATCGTTCTATGTACAATGATAGAGTGTTATGTATTATCCTATATATCTATTTATATTTTAAGGATTAATGGAGGAAATCATTGGGAGTTTCACTCAAGGAGTGGTATAAAGTTATCATTTTTTGGGAAGTGCACCATTTACTATTGGTTGGTGGCATCCGTCGTTATGAGTTGAAGCTTATGTAATTCAACAAGAACCATTATCAATAAGAAAAAACTAGTGATGGATCATGTATCCATTAACACTCAAAAATTATCAGTTTATTATCAAAGATATTAATTTTATCTAGAAATGGTCGGTGGATTGTATTTAATAATATTGTAATTATTTCAAAGATATAACTACAAGTGTAATCCTATGTTAGGGAGTAGGGATGTAGTCTCCATATTTTACCCTTCACTTGAGCAGGGTGCTTCCAGGATGAGAGAAGTTCTTATATTGTAATTTTGGATTTTGGACTCCATTTTAAATTGTACTATTTTAATATGAAATGAAACCATATGTTGTTTGTGGTATTCCGTGAGTGTTCTCAGAATGATCTCAATGTTCCTTGGCATATAGACATCAAAATTGGGTTTTAGTGATGCATAAGATATTGAAGTCGAGCTGTTTTGAGAATGTCCATCCATTGGTTATTATTATGACCCAGAATTAAGATACATGGATATTACAAAAATTTTAGATGAGTATTCATAATTTTACAAAATTCCAATCTCGAGCATCATAATAGTTTAGTGCCATTGAAAACATGGAATAGAATATTCTAGCTTGGTGAAAGAAATTCAATTTTTACCACAGTTTTACTACCATTTATTACGCATACATAAAAAATTATTCATAATATGGGGAAGGGAAGCATATGAATGGGTTAGATCAGATTCTCAATAAGGTTAAATAAGGGGGATAATTAATTATAACAAGAGAATAATGGCATGACAACATCATAATAAAATTTTTATATCATACCCTCATATTATATATCATATACATGATTCATGGTATAAATATTAGTAGTTCATAAGACATGAATCATAATGTAATCAAGATCATAAACTGACAAATCTTAATATAGGAGTTACCCTAGGAATTTTTTCATATACAATAGAATTGGAAATTATTTATTATTAATCAAGTCCCACTATCAAGACCATTATATTAGAAAACTTCCTTTAATGAATTGGGTTCACCCCCCTTTCCAGAATTGTATTACTGAACCAAGCTCACTCCTCGTTCATGTCCCATATTACGGAACTGATCTCACTATATATTCTAACACTATAGCACTAAACTAATTCCACTCCTTGTTCCATCCCTACATTACTGAACCGAGATCACTCCTCATTATATACATGTATTATAGAACCATGTCAACTAAACATTCTATCCATTCATTACTAAACCAAGTTCACTCCTCATTCTAGTCTCACAGGCCTCATGAAATTTATCAATCTGTACATAATATATTGAAGGGAGATAAAAGTCCCACCTTTAATATAATGAAATAATACCCATTTGTTCTATAATGTAATAAAATATTCATCATATATAAAAAGGGATAGGTTTCATAAAAATTATATAACAACCAAAGATATTAAATGGGTATTATAAAAGTTTAATTATATCATAACTAGGTTTTAAGACATTGGTTATAGAATCATTTCATATAAGAATAACCCTTGAAGGGAATCTGGATTCAAAAAAGGTTTATAATTGAATAACCTAGGAATGGGAAATTTATTTTATGCCAACGAGCCTCTACCTAAGGGGTACAGGCTCCTACATGGCATCCAAAAGACACATGATCAAATCCGGGTAGGGATAAATTTATGTGGGGTACTGTAGCAGTCTGTAGCAGGGCACTATAGTAGTACTGTAGTAGTGGAGGAACTGTAGTAGCGACGACACTGTAGTGGCAGAAGAACTGTAGTAGGTACTGTAGCGGTGTGGGTATTATAGCAGTATTGTTCACCGAGGGGTCCATTGGATAAAAAATGCGCTTTCAAGCCTTGTTTTCATGACACTAGGCCTTGGGCCTTCAGGCTATGTAATGGGTGTGCCTCTACCCACACTAAATATGTCTTTTATTTAATAATAAATTGAGGTCTCGACCCCAACCATTAAAAAAATGGGAAATTTATTTTATTAACAACCTACCATATTAAACATTTAACATTCAATGAAAGGGTACGAATTATTTCATTGGATCATATCCAAAAGAAAGAATAAACTATACCAAATAATTTCATCTATGATAAAAAATAATTTTGAGATATATTTTAGAAAAATTTAATGAGGAAAATATCCTTTATTCTATGAAAATTTCTTTCCAAATAATAATTAATTTTGGAAAACCGTATCTTTTCCAATAAACATAAAAAATTTACAAGGAATATTTGAAACCCCTTTTTGAAATTTTTTAAACATATTACATTTTGAAAACAATGTTCCATGAAAAATATCTTGAAATATCAATAAAAAACATTTTTTGAATCAATTTGTTTGAAAGAAACATATTAATCACTAGAAGAGAGATATAAAATGAGATTACCTTAAAAAAATTAATTTTAATATGTACTAAAGTTATGAAAAATGGATACAATACTTGAATATATCATGATTAACCATAGGATAAGAAAATTAATAGATATTCTGGAGAAATGGATCATAATATTTCACCAATAGAAGCGTAATCATAAACAACCCCAATAAATGATGAGATTGTTGAAATAATTTCATACCACTTTGGAAACATTGAATCATAATCCCCTGGGGTGAATATCAGTTCAAAAAGAAATAAATATAATGAAAAGATATTTTTTATTATATGTCATATCAAATGGATGTGTATACACCGTGTAAAATATTATAGGTCCATATCATAATAATTTTATCAAAGAGATAAATTCGGGGAAAAAATTACCTTACAGATTTGGTATCATTTTATCTGTAAGCCCCAGGAAGGAGAGATAATAAAATGGATGTGTTAATACACATAAAATTAAGTATATTAATCATATAAAAAATTCATGGGTATTATATAAACCCCACAGAATAAATGAGTGTTGGAACAAGTTCAATCCATGTTTTAGACATATATTGTATAATTGAGTTCACTTATCATTACAGCCATGTATTACGGAAAGACATTCACACCTTTTCCTATCAATATATTAATAAATGAGATCACTCAAAATCCCAATAGCTTATTACTAAAATATGTTAACTCATCATTCTAGGAAAATATTACTAAACCAAACTCACTTCTCGTTAGAACACTGTATTGGTGAATTGTGTTCACTCCCCATTCCATCACTCTATTACATAAGAAAGTTCACATATCATTCCACTCTAATATATCTCATGATATTTATAAATATTTGGACAATTAATTTTATGTAAATTTGGTTCCCACTCCTCACATAATGAAATCACACATATTGTTTCCATTAGACAATAATACATTTTTCATATATTGACCCTTAAAAAGATATGGATTTCATAAATATCATATCAAAACCATTGATATGAAATGGGAATTTTAAAAAGTTTATCATATCATAACCTAGTGAGCTGAAATATTTTTAATAATAATTTCATTAAATAATATTCCATGATAGGAAACGGTTTTTTTAAACTTATCATGGTATAACCCATGGAATTGAAATAAGGTTCCTAAATAACATGCAATCTTAAACAAAAACCATTCAAAGAAAGTTTCATAATGATATTCAGCGATCGTTTCCATATTAATTACTCAACTATATAAATGGATATTGTATTACATGATGAATAACATTGAAACTTCAATTAAAATTTTTTTTGAGGAAAATATCCTTTCTTATTTTAAAAATAATTCTTAAATCATAAAAAATATTTAAAACCATTTTCATTAAATATCACTTCAATAAAATATAAATAAAGAATTTAAAACACTTTAAAATTCATTTTATGCATTTCATATTTTCAAAATAATTTTTCCTACATATGATTCAAAAATATCTCTTAAAAAAATTGTGATTTTTTTAGAAAACATGTTTTGAAAGAAAATAAATTTTTGACTGAAGATAGAGATATAGTGATATTCACTTGGTGTTTTTAATTATATTATGTTATAATGAGTTGAAAAATGTTACCATTACTTATAGATATCATGAATAATCTTATTCTAAGAAAATTCATGATTATTATTGGGATATGGATTATACTTTTTCTTTAATAGATAAATAATCATAAATAATCCAGATAAATGATGATATTTTAGAAATAAATATTACTAATTTGGTATCATTGAATCATAATTAAAAATAAATAATAACATTACATTAATCATATAATATATTTAGAAGAATTAGTTTCGTTATAAAACATGTAAAAAGGATGTATATAGACCATGTAAAATCATATAAGTCCTTATCAAAACATGTGTCTCAAAGGAGAAAAATTGGGACAAAATTACCTTACCGATTTGAAAACATAGGAAACATAGACCCCATAGAAGATAGATAACAAAACGGAGATATAAATATTGATAAATATTATTATAATAATCCTATAATACATTTATATTAAGTATATACAATGCAATAAATAAACAAGAAGGTAATAATGTAGAAGTCTCCCAAAAATTAAAGTGTGACTTGAAATCCCATTACTACTTGAGGAATGTTTGAATCATGAGATTCAAGAGAGTATAACAGATATGGTAATATTTTATACAATTAAATAAATTAATTTAGGGATATAACTATAAATACCCATGAATTTAAAGGAAATGTTTTTTCGTAAATTCTTTGGGATTATACGAGTAAGTAGTTTGTGACCGCACCAGATTTCAAGGCCTGGTGTGCGCGGAATGAATTTCCGAATTTTAGCTTGGGTATGTTTAGTGAACGAAGGAGCAGGTTTTTCTATCTTTTGAACCGGTGCTCGGAATTGAAATCTGAGGGCACCAATGAAACCGCAGTGCTGGTAATTGCTTAAGAGGACCTTTACAGAAGATGAATCTGCTCGGGAGGAGTTGTTAAAAAAAGTGTGGATTAAATGAAAAGTAAAATAAAATTGTGTTACAATTTTATTTCTTTTTATAAAGTGGTTTTAACCTACATGGGGAAGTTGGGGTAAGACCCACAATTTCCTAAGTACTCATGATAGGATATTTTTGAGGTGGGGCCCACACGAGCCCCGACCATTCACATTCCCTAACCCCTTAACTCTCCCCTTTTAAACATGGTAACACCCTTTTTATTTATGTAACTCTTCTACTTCCAATTTAATTTTCCAACCTACCTCTTAATTAAATTAAAAAAACTCAACATTTAATTAATTAAGAGGATTTGATTTTTGTAATTTTGAAATTCGTGGCATGAGTAAATAAAATAAGGAGGAACCTTATTTTGATTTGGTTGGAAATTGTTGTGTTGAGGGTAAGGGAAGAGAGCTCTTGGGTTTTGGAATATTGGTTCATCTTCTTTTTGAATAACTTCTTCTTCAACGAAGAACACAAACTCTTTGATAAAGAACGTCGACTCGGCAGCTCGGTTTCTCCATCCTCCTCTTCCTCTATGACAAGGGAGGAGACACCGATGACGTAGGAAACGACGCCATCATCTGTGGCGCTTGAAAACTGGGGACTTCATTTGAGGTAGGGGTTATCTTTGTTCATGTTTTATTTACCAATCTTTGTTGTTTAATGATTTTCCACCTGTTATCATCATAAAGGGAGGATATCAGACCGTGCAAACACGGCCGATCCTCCTCCCCTTTTTATTGTTAATCATCGATGATGTTTGAGGCCAAGGTGGCGCGGTGTTGTTGCACCGCGTGGGAACAAAAAGGACTACGGCTAGAGCAGGCCGCGGTGGCGGTGCACGGTGCAGACGCGCCGCGCTGGTGAGGTCGAAGGAGGCCGCGGCCAGGAGCGGGCCGCGGCGTGGGTGTGCGGCACTGATGCGCGGTGCCGGAGAGGACAAAGGGACGGCGGCCAGAGCCGGCCACGGCAGAGGGGTGCAGCACCGCCGCGCAGTGCCAGTCGGACAAGAGCCACAGCCAAAGGCCGCCGCGGACACCCAAGGGAGGCCGACTGTGCTGGCCACTGGCGCTCAAGGAGGCGGGACCCCTGTGGGTCCCGAGGTAGCTCACAATAGACCATCCACTAAGGTCGGCCATTACCGGAATAGGGTGGTGTGTAACCCCCCTGACTGAACCAAAGGGTGAACCCCACGGGTCCGCCATTTCAGAAACAAGGGGGTGACACCCCCTTCACACCCCGCTCGGTACACAGCCGAGCCGCGACCGGCTTCCGAGCCGGGCCGCAGGCCGCCCCGGGCTGGGCCGCCAGCGCCGGGCCGGGCTTCCAGCGCCGGGCCGGGCAGCACCCAATCGGGTTGGACCCAGACCAGGGTGGGTTCGACCCGGTTCGGGCCGACCCAGGGGCTATTGGACCGGGTCGGACCCCTATTTTCGGGCTTGGTTTGTTCAAACGCCCATATCTTGGGCTGCAGACCTCCGATCAATGCACTGTCATTTGTGTAGGGATCCATGGATCGAGATGGTCATTTCGGTATATTACAATAAATCTTTTGGCAATGTTTGGTTACGGCCAGGTTGGTTCGAACCCAAAACCAAACGGGCCCTTGGAGTAGAAACACTTATAACTTAAGGACCGGATGTCCGAATGACGTTCCATCAATTAAGTTGAATTCCCCTTGGTGAGAAGGTTCTTTTGTCTTACTCCACTTGATTTTTGGATGCATCTGGAGTATATTCGTGTTATTTTAGCTTAAAAACAAACCGGGCCCCTAGGACGGAAAAGCCAATATCTCTCAGACCGGGCGTCCGATTGATGCGTCGTCTGTTGCTTTGATATCCTTTTGATGAGACGGAACATTGTGATACATCAACTTTGGACTTCGTGAAATTTTATGTATCAACCCCTTGGATTGTGGAGAGGACCCTCCTGGAATCGAGTGTGCTGTGTGTGGGAACCCTAGAGCTGGATGCGACCGCGACGACGATGACGACTGTACTTGGATCCTACATGGGTTCGGCAGCGAGGACGACTGTACTTGGATCCTACGTGGATTCAGTAGTGAGGATGAACGTACCTGGATCCTACGTGGGTTCGACATTGATGGTTACTATAGTAGGATTCTACGTGGGTTTGAAAGTGATGACTTCTGTACTTGGATCCTACGTGGGTTCAGCAGGGGAGATGATTCAGAGGCGACATCTAACATCTCCACCCCACTTCGTGAGTAGTATAGCTGTGTGAGCTGTGTCTTGACTTTCAATCATTATCATCGATGTGATTGACTTAATTTCCTATGTGGACTAGATTTTGCTTTCCTATGTGGACTGGGTTGTAGTTGGGATCATGATTTGGAGCCGAACTGGAATTGAGGACTTAGGTATTTGTATGGGCATTTACCTAATTAGAATTGGTTTATACTTCGTATTTGTATCTTTCCTTTTTGGTTTATCCTCTGTGGATTTTTGAGAACATCAGGGGTCTCGGGGTCCCTACTGAGTATCGTATACTCATCAATTCATGGGCTATGCCCGCACTACGTTGTGTTGGATGCAGACTACAGAAAGTGCTGATTGTGGTTGAGACTTGTGGAGTGGGATGGTACCTGGAGGTGGACCACTTGACGGGACGTACACGGAGTGGATAGTCGGACCCGAGGAGATGAGGAGACCATCTGTACCCACCCATTAGGTGGGATAGCGGGAGGACTACTCAGTGGTTTTTGATTTACTTTACTGCTTCTATACATTCTTTTCAATTGTACTATACTTTTAGTTGGGTTTATATTCTTGCCCATTTACTTTTTAGCACTTAATTTTGTACTCAGTTTACATAGAGTTTACTTCAGCTTGCGTACTCTATTGTGTATGTTTACTTATATAAAGGCAATGCCTTCCCTTTTATCGTGATTTACACCTTTGGTGATTATCGCCAGCCCCGGGCCTATGGAATGCGAGCTTGGGGTAGTCACGGCATGGGCCCTGAGGATGGGTCGTGACAAATTGGTATCAGTGGAGTCAGTTCTACCACAGAACTAAGGACTCTGATAATTTCTTCTCTGTGAAACAATAATTGTTAGAGTATTGAGTGTGGTTATCAGTCCAGGGAGTCCAGTGTTAGTGCGGTGGCCAACGTATTCATACAAAAGGACCCTGAATTCTGATTTCCGACTTAGTGCACGAAAACATTGATTGCATGTGTGTTTCAAATGTTTTCTCTGGGATTACTTGTGTCAGCTCACCAGGTATACGATATTAACCGCAGTGCACCTGTTACTTTTTAGGATGGACCCACGATGGCAGCCAGCTAGGGTTCCGAGCGTTGTGCATGATGGAAGTCCACCGAGCGATGAGGCCTCAGTGCAGGGCCCCATTACAGCGGAGGCTCCGGCGGTACCTCTATCCGTCGAGCCACCGATGCCACCAGCCGTAGTAGTTGAGAGTGGACGTCACCTGAGTGCACTTCACGAGTTTCAGCGTCAGAGGCCACCCAGGTTCTGTGGAGAGACAGACCCTCAGGGAGCCGAGTACTGGATGGAGGCTATTGTTCGAGTCTTCAGATTGGAAGGGACACCAGCAGACCTCATGGTGATCCTTGCGGCGAGTCTCCTGCATGAAGAAGCAGAAAGATGGTGGAGCCTAATGCTCTAGGTTCATGATGAGGCATCACTACTTTGTACGGACTTCGAGAGCCTCTTTCGCTCAGAGTTCGTTCCAGCCACCCTTCGTGCGGTGTGCATCCATGAGTTACTATAGCAGCGACATGGAAGCATGATAGTATCCCAGTACTCAGCAAGATTTACTGATCTCTTGCGCTACTCCAGGGACACGGTATGAGACCCATTCATTCAGGCCAAGAACTTTGAGAAGGGGATGAGGCATGAGATTAGTTCATCGATGATCTCCCTCAGTATTCCGACCCAGGCAGGAGTACTAGAGCAAGCCCTTCTATAGGAGATCTTCCTTTCTGAGCCAATGCCAGCAGCGTGGCCTACCGCAGGGCGACATGTAGTGGAGTCTTATGCATTCTGCAGTAGAGAGATGACACAGTGGTCCAAGAGGACTAGGCCATTAGGTGGGAGACCTCAGGATACTGGTTCGGAGGTGCGGGACACACGCAGTAGAGCCAGTCATACGATAGGCAGGCGGTGCGATGCATGCAGCGGGCAGGGCCACATGGCTCGTGACTGTTCGACCCTCCACGCAGAGGAGCAGAAGACGATTGAAGGACCACCTAGGTAGAGGAAGAGGTTCACCCATGTTAGTCCACATGGAGCAGGCGGACGAGGTAGAGGAGTTGGCCGAGCAGCAGGTGGTGGACGACGCTTCGGGGCTCTACCACCACTACCACCACCAGGAGGTCCACCCCCGACCACAGGGAGTGGGCAGACAGAGGCAGGCTCAGCTTTAGGCAGTGGATGTTTTCGACCACGGAGCACCTGATATGATTTGAGGTATTATCTGTGTTTACTCCACCCTTACTGTAGTTCTTATAGACATAGGAGAGAGTCATTTTTTATTGCCACTGCCCTTGTTCGGAGCTCGGAGATTCTGACGGAGCTTTTGGCTCGATCTGTATGGCTAGAGACTCATATGAGAGTAGAATCGAGGATTACGCACTTGTGTCGACAGTATGAGCTTACTCTAGGAGGCGAGAGCTTATGTTGGGATCTTATTGTAGCAGCGTCGAGGACTTACAACGTCGTCTTGGTCATTGATTGGTTATCTACAGTTCATGCTCAGATCAACTTTATTAGGCACAAGGTGTGGTGTGTCCGCACCGATGGGAGCAGGTTCACCTTCACTGGCGAGAAGGGAGCCTTTACAATGTAGGATGGACTCACACAGAGGAGAGGACAGCCGATCACCCATCAGTTGGCTAGTCTCATCCTCAGAGCGATTGATGTGAGGAGTCCGTGTTTTCTTGTTGTGGTGGATCAGTATGCCGATGTTTTTTTTATGACGTTCCAGGACTACCTCCTCATAGATAGGTATGATTCTACATTGACCTGTACCCTGGGACAGCCCCGATATCTACTCCATCATATCGGATGGCTCCCACTGAGCTTCATGAGCTACAGGTACAACTGGAGGTCATGTAGGCAAAGGGATTCATCTGACCCAGTGTTTCACCCTAGGATTCTCTAATTTTGTTCACCAAGAAGGCGGACGAGATCTTACGACTATGTTTCGACTACCGTCGCCTAAATCAGGGGACCGTAAATAACAAGTATCCGCTTTCAAGGATCGACAACCTCTTTGATCAGCTAAAGGGAGCACGTTGGTTCTCGAAGATAGACCACATGTCAGGCTATCATCAGCTCAGAGTTAGAGATGAGGATGTGCAGATGACGGGCTTCAGGTGTCTTTATGGCCTCATTGAGTTATTGGTTATGCCTTTTGGCATATCCAATGCTCTAGCAGTGTTCATGAGTCTCATGAATAGGATCTTCTAGCCTTACCTCGATCGTTTTGTCATGGTATTCATCGACGACATACTGATTTACTCAACTTCTGAGGAGGAGCACGCTTACCACTTATTGGTTGTACTGGACACACTCTGAGAGCACCAACTTTATGGTAAGCTCTCAAAGTGTCAGTTATGAATTCAAGAGGTCCACTTCATGGGGCACGTCATCTCGGAGGTGGGAGTTGCGGTGGATCCTATAAAGATCGAGGCAGTACTAGCTTGGGAGCCACCCAGGAGTGTAACTGAGATGCGGATTTTCCTAGGTCTAGCTGGATACTATCGATGATTTGTGCCAGACTTATCCAGAGTTGCAACACCACTTTCAGCTATGAAGAAGAAGGGGAAACCCTTTGTGTGGTCAGATAGATGTCAGCAGAGCTTCCAGGAGATGAGACAAATATTGAATAGTGCACCCATCTTGAGGTTACCGGAGGAGGGAGTATGGTACATAGTTTACTGTGATGCATCAGGGACCGGACTCGGGTGTGTCCTGATGCAAGACCAGGTAGTGATCGCTTATGGTTCACGACAGTTGAGGCAGCAGGAGCAGAACTACACTACCCATGACCTGGAGTTAGCAGTAGTGGTTTTCGCCTTGAAGATGTGGCGGGACTATCTTATAGGAGAACTCTTTACAGTCTACTCTGACCACCAGAGTCTCAGGTATATCTTCTCCCAGAAGGACGGGAACCTGACATAGTGGCGATGGTTCGAGTTCCTCCAAGACTATGACTTTGAGATCGTCTATGCTCTTGGGAAGGGGAACGTAGTAGCTGATGCTCTCAGCAAGAGATCGGGTATTCAGCTACATAGAGAGGCGACATAGAAGAAAGCCGTGTTGCAGATTTCCTTCATGGATAGAGATGGGAAATCCTTTATACAGTCGCTCAAAGTCACTCCTCCACTACATCAGCGGGTCAGAGAGGCACAGTGTGGGGACGTTGATTATGAGACACGATGTGCACAGATATCCACAAGACAGGCACCTGATGGATTTTCTGTAGGAGGAGAGCACGTAATCCTTTTTAGAGGACGTACCATGGTATCAGTTGCATTACAGGATGAGGTGCTGATTGAATTTCAGATATTCCCATTAGCGGTACATCTAGGAGTTGCGAAGATGTACCCGGATCTCAGATGACAGAACTGGTGGTCGAGTATGAAGAACGTTGTGGCAGAGTTCGTTTCATGATGCCTCACCTGCTAGTAGGTGAAGGCGGAGCACCAGGTACCAACAGGCTTGGTACATCCCTTAGAGGTCCCAGAGTGGAATTGGGATTGGATATCCATGGATTTTGTGATGGGACTTCCACGTACTTCCAGAGGACACAACTCTATCTGGGTGATCGTCGATCGACTCACCAAGTCGGCCAAATTCATACCTATTAGAGAGCAAGGCTCAGTAGATATCTTGGGACTCCTCTATGTTCAGGAGATCATATGACTTCAATGTGTGTCATCGTCTATAGTCTCCGATCGAGATGCTCGGTTTACTTCCCATCTTTGGAAGGGGTTTCCGGAGGCATGTGCGACACAGCTATGCCTGAGAACCGCCTTTCACCCTCAGATGGATGGCCATATGGAGAGGACCATTCAGACACTCAAGGACATGCTCAATGCATGTGTCCTTGAATTTGGTCGCATATAAGAGGATCACCTACCCTTGGTGGTGTTTTCATACAACAACAGCTACCACTCCTCCATCGGGATGGCACCATACGCAGCATTGTACAACTGACCTTGCAGATCACATCTGTGCTGGATAGACCCTGGGGAGTCAGTACTAATAGGACCAGAGATGGTCTAGGCTATGACAGAGAAGGGTAAGATCATCCAGGAGCGGATGAGTACTGCACATATCCGGCAGAAGTCCTATGCTGATGGGAGGCGAAGACCACTAGAGTTCGATGATGGCGACCACGTTTTCTTGCAAGTAACACCTCGACGTGGATTATAGAGATTTGGATGGGTTGGTAAGTTATCTCTGCAGTTCATCGAACCATTCCAGGTTCTCAAAAGAATAGGTGAGGTGGCTTATCTCCTGGTTCTTCCACCTCAGTTGCTTTGAGTGCACGACGTCTTCCACATATCTCAACTTATGAGATACGTGCATGACCCGACATATATAATTGATCATGGGGAGCTGGACATTGATTAAGGGGAAATTTTTGTAGAGTTCTTGGTGGAGATCGAGGATCAATAGGATCTGGTCCTACGTGGACGTTCGCTTCCTCTAGTGCAAATTAGGTGGCGGCACAGGAACCTCCAAGAGAGCACATGAACCTCCAAGACAGCACATAGGATCGGGTCCTACGTGGACGTTCACTAGTTTTTGATGTATCATTACGAGGATGTAAATCCCTGAGGTGGGAGTAATGTAAATACCCGTAAATTTACATGGAATTTTTTTCTTAAATTCTTTGGGATTTTACAAGTATGCAGTTTCTGACGGCACCTGATTTCGAGGCCCGGTGTGCCAAAAATAAATTTCTGAAGTTTAGCTCGGGTACGTTTATTGAATGAATGAGCGGGTTTTTCTGTCTTCTGAACCGGTGTTCAGAATTGAAATCTGAGGGCACTGATGAAACCACAGCGCCAATAATTACATAAGAGGACCTTTATAGAAGAGGCGTCTGCTTGGGAGGAGTTGTTAAAAAAAGTGTGGATTGAATGAAAATTAAAATAAAATTGTGTTATAATTTTATTTCTTTTTCTAAAGTGGTCTTAATCTACATGGGGATGTTGGGGTGGTACCCACAAGTTCTTAACTACTCATGTTAAGATATTTGTGAGGTGGGGCCCACACGAGCCCCAACCATTCATATTCCATAACCCCTTAGCTATCCACCTTTAAACATGTAAACCCCCTTTTTATTTATGTAACTCTTCCACTTCCAATTTAATATTACAACCTACCTCTTAATTAAATTAAACAACTCAACATTTAATTAATTATTAGGATTTGTTTTTTGTAATTTTTAAATGCATGGCACGAGTAAATAAAATAAGGAGGAACATTATTTTGTTTTGGTTGGAAATTTTTGTGTTGAGGGTAAGGGAAGAGAGCTCTTGAGTTTTGGAAGATTGGTTCGTCTTCTTTTTGAAGAACTTATTCTTCAACGAAGAATTCCAACTATCCGACGAAGAACGTCAACTCGGTGGCTTGGATTCTCCATCCACCTCTTCCACCACGACAAGGGAGGAGACACCAAACGATGGAAATGACACCATCATCTGTGATGCTTAACAACTGTGTACTTCCTTCAAGGTAGGGGTTATCTTCATTAAAGTTTTATTTACCGATCTTCATTACTTAAAGATTGTCCACCTGTTATCTTCATAATGGGAGGATATCCGACCACGAAAACATGGACGATCCTCCTCCACTTTTATTGATGATCATCGATGATGTTCTAGGAAAAGCCGGCATGGTGTCGTTGCACTGCGTGGGAACGAAGAGGACTGCGGTCGGAGAGGGCCACAGTGGTGGTGCGCGGCACCGACGCACCATGCCGGTGAGGCGGAACGAGGCCGCGGACAGGAGTGGTCGGCAACGGTGGTGGGCGGCACCGATGCGCCGCGCTGGGGAGGCTGATGGGGCCGTGGCTGGAGCGGGCCACAGAGGAGGGGCGCAGAGCTCTCGTGTCGCGCCGGTCGTACAAGAGATGCGGCCAAAGGCCGTGACGAATACCCAAGGTCGGTGAACTGTGCCGGCCGCCGTCGCTCCATGAGGCGGGACCCCCGTGGGTCCCGCAGCATTTCACAACCATCTGGCCATTAAGGGCAACCGTTGCCCGAAATAGGGCGGTGTGTAACCCCCTCGACAAAACCCTAGGGTGGACCCCACGTGTCCACCGTTTCGGAAACAAGGGGGCGGTGCCCCCTTCGCACCCCGCTTGACCGACAGTCGAGCCACGACCGGCTTCCGAGCCGGGCCACCGGCCGTGCCGGGATGGGCCTCCTGCGCCGGGCCGGGCCGTGCCCTATTAGGCCGGGCCTGGAACTGGGTCGGTTCATCCCAGTTCGGGCCGACCTAGGGGGTATTGGGTTAGGTCTGACCAGGCCCGAAACCCCTATTTTCGGGCCAGTTTTGTTCAAATGCCCATATCTTAGGCAACAGACCTCCGATCGATTAACCTTCAGTTTCATAGGGATACTTAGATCGAGACGGTCATTTCGTTATATTACACTCATGCTTTTGGTGAAGTTTGGGTATGGTCAATTGGTTTGAATTTGAAACCAACAGGGCCCTTGGAGTGGAAACACTTATAACAAAATGACCGGACGTCCTAATGACGAGCCATCAATTACATTGAATTACTCTTTGTGAGACGGTTCTTTCGGCTTACTCAAATGGATATTTGGATGCAGCTGGAGTATGGTCAATTGTTTTAGCTTAAATACGAACCAGACCCCTGGGACAGAAAAGCCAATATCTCTCAGACCGGGTGTCAGATTGACACGCCGTCTGTTGCGCTGATTTCCTTTTGATGAGACTAAACTTTGTGATACATCAAATTTGTTCTTCATGACAGTTGATGTATCTACCCCTTGTCTTGTGGAGCATACCCTCTCCGAATAGAGCGTGTTGTGTGCGGGAACCCTAGAGATGGATGCGACCACGATGACGATGACGAATGTACTGGGATCCTATGTGGGTTCGACAGTGAGGAAGAATGTACTTGGATCCTACGTGCGTTGGGCAGCGTGGTTGACTGTACATGGATCTGACGTGTGTTCGACAGTGATGGTTACTATACTAGGACACTATGTTGGTTTGGCAGTGACGACATCTGTACTTGGATCCTACGTGGGTTCAACAGAGGAGATGATTTAGAGGCTACATATAACATATCCACCACTCTTCATGAGTAGTATACCTGTGTGAGCTGAGTCTTGACATTCAATCATTATCATTGATGTGATTGACTTACTTCCCAGTGTGGACTGGGTTGTGCTTTTTTTTTGTTGACTGGGTTGTACGTGGGCTCGTGAGTTGGAGCCAAACAGTAATTGATGACTTAGGTATATGAATGGGAATATACCTAAGTATAATTGGTTGATACTTTATATTTGTATCTTTCCTTTTTGGTTTATCCTTTGTGAATGTGTGAGACCTTCCGGGGTCTCGGGGTCCCTACCGAGTATCGTATACTCACCCCTGCATGGGCTATGCCCGCACTACGTTTTGATGGATGCAGATGACATACATCGCTGATCGTGGTAGAGTCTTTTGGAGTGGGACGGTACCTGTAGGTGGACCACTTGGCGAGACGTACACGTAGCGGATATCCAGACCCGAGGAGCCGAGGAGACCATCTGTACCCACACATCAGGTGGGATAGCTAGAGGACAACTCAATGGTTACTGATTTACTTTACTACAGCTGTACTTTCTTTTCAGTTGTAATGTACTTTTAGTTGGGTTTGTATTCTTTCCCATTTACTTCTCAACACTTACTTTTTTACTCACTTTACTTAGTGTCTACTTCATCTTGCGTACCCTGTTGTGTTTTTTACTTATATAAAGGCAATTCCTTCCCTTTATCGGGATTTACGCCTTTGGTGCTAGTCGCCAGCCCCAGGCCTATGGAAGGCGGGCTTGGGGTAGTCATGGCATAGGCCCCGAGGATGGGTCATGACAATAACATTTCATGGGAATTATATTCACCACTCCATAACAATTAATGGTGAATTTAAAAAATAATGCACAGAAATAAATGGGAGATGAGAAAACCCTCACCTTTAGTCTTGACATTCTTTATGCATGTTCCGAACTCACATATAAAAAATATGAGTTTATTATATATCTACCATAAAACCATATTTTTATATCTCATAACATATGTTAATTTATTATGACTTTAAATTTTTTATTTATTAACAATTACATGTTAATGTTTTGTTTTGGGTAATATTCTCTTTTTTTATATATGTTTTGACTTTGTATTCATGATCAATTTTAATAGATCATGATTTATTTATTTCTATAATTCAAAAAATTATAAATATATGAAATATATATCAATAGTATTATTATTTATAATAATTTATTAATTATATACGTACAAAATGTAACACACTATTCATGGAGAAAGTTGGTTGCATGTATGCATGAACGATGTTTTCAATTTCCTATAATATTTTGAGGGAAAGAAAAGTAAATGATATATATATATATATATATTATTTGAATTAGAATTATTATTTATTATATATCACATATTTTTAGTTAACTCATCTTTAATATATTCTTTATCATGTGTGAACGAATAACATCGCTTTGGGGATGCAGTAGTCCTCACATCCTCCAAAAAAGTTGTTATATTCTAAAAAAATGAACTGCATGAAGGTATTTGTAATATAAAATTTCAATAAAAATAATTACACAATATATATAATATATATAATATAAATATAGTATTTACATCATTATCTCTAACATTTAATGTTTGTAATGGAAGAATGAATGACATACGTTCACGAGGCGGTAGTCTGCCGTACACACGAATGCTGATTGTGTATCCCATTTGATTGATGGGTGTGTGAGTGTAGGTTGTTCCCTTAAAATAAAATCACATAATTATATTTATGATTCTTAGATTATTATATATTCTATTGACAATAATAATGTAGTGGGTATAGAATGAAAAAAACTGATTGTTGAAGGATGTTAGATCCTCTTTTGGTAAATCATTTTGGTTCTGACTAAGAGAGTTTTTTGGTAAGAATTATTCCAAAATTTAGGATTATTGTATTGGGATAGAGAGTTTTTATATTATTTGGTCTAGTTCTTGATTATATTTATAGTTGTTAATGAGTGATGGGTGAGTTCCCTTTCATAAGTTAGGGAAAGGACAAACATGGAATTTTTAAAATGAAGTTTTGTGCTCCCAAAATTTTAACATAAAACGAGTCTTACAAGGAAAAATATTATATCCACAAAGAGGTTATGTCTAAATAATTCCATTAAATGTGTGCTCATAATGTCTATGGTCCTTTTTAAAGCATATATTCTTTATTTAGTTATTATGTAAAAACCATTTTACATGAATCACTATAATTATTTTTAATAATGATCCTTGATATTTTTGGTAAAATGTATGTTTTAATAATTAGACACTATAAATTATACTTTTCCAAAACATGGAATCCATTTTAATAAATTATAATGTCAAAATATTTAGGAATTAATTTAAAATTAATTTCATAGTTTAGTTGAGAAGATTAGTTTTTAAAGAAAAAAATTCCATATGTTAAATAATTTTTATATCCAATATCAATGTTAAATTGGTTCCAATGACATATATAGGATTAATTTATTTATAATTGAAATAATTATAATTTAAAACCAAATTAAAATATAATTTAACTATATGAATAAATTATATGAAACAAAATTCAATTAAAATTTAGTATTTTTCATCGATTATCCAAACATGATATATCTAAGAAATGAAAAAAAATTACCTAAGGAAAATTTTGTTATAAATATTTAATATTTCATGGTTATAATGTAATATAAATTTTTTGATTTTATCCCACATTAGTATTAAAATATTATCCTTATTACAATGGGTTAAAATTACGTTTTTGAAAAATATATATCATTATACATAATATTAAATTTATTCTTATACCATTCATAAAAAACAAATAAGATGAATGTTAAATATTTGGATTAATATAATATATTAATACATTTCTATAAAATATTTTTTCCATTATTTATTAATTAAAATATTGAGGTAAAATGTTTTTTGTAGTATAAATATAGTTTTATAGAAAAATATTACCTATATATTCTAAGTGCTTTTATTTTAATTTATTGTTAATTTTTTAATAAATAATTCCTCTTATATACATGTGTAAACTATATTTTCATGATATAATTAATATAATTCATAACATCCATTATAATTTCTAGGTGACCTCTACAATAATATTTTAATAATAATATTAATTTTACTTTATAGTTTGGAAAAAATTGTCCTTGTATGTGACATAAGTTATTGATGGATGTTGTCATTTTGTGTAAAAACCCAAATTTTTTTCATGTACTGAAAGATAATTTATATGTTTTATATAGTGGAAATTTTACTTGATATTTCATAAAAAGAAATAATAACTTTGTGTTTTCATATAATAATAATTATATTGACTATTTTGTGAAATAAAAAACATTTAAAAGAATAAATTAATTTGGAAAATAATATTTCAAAAAATATCAGGTTGTTATAGTGATTCAGTTTGAATTCTATTATAGGGTTTATATGTTCAATGAGGAACTACATCAATTATATGGTTGGATGATGCTAGTTCAGTGATAAATTTAGATCAGGATCTTTCAGAAAATCTGACACAACCAGGTTATGTGTAGTCAACTTAAATCATCCACTTTATATCAAATAGTGTGTCAAGTGACACTGAATAATATGTGATCTAAATAACTGAATTGGAAAAATATTTAGGGGTGTAATTATGATGCTAGGGGTGTGTTCTATTTGTTATTTACAATAGTGTAAGTGTTTTGGATCAGAATTGATTGTTAAATATGGGAACCTAGGGTTTCATGTGCCACATGCTGGTTGTTGAAAGAGATGAATAAATGATCTTGTATTATGCTAGATGGTCTCATGTAAGAAAAATATATATTTTCTGCAAATTTTTGCAAGATTGGGATCTATTTTACGAAATTTAGGAATTTTATGTTTAATGGGTCTTTAAATTCACTTTGTGAATTCTGAAATAGAACATGATCATTTCAGTGGAGTTCATTATACATATAGGTCTTGTTATTATCTTCATTCCATTGAGACATCTAGGTGATTAGATTCTTTTATTGTGTGTAGGATGTATGATATTGTACTTTTATTTGTTGTAAATTTTATAAGGAATTTGAGTTTTAAATTTATAGAGGTGTAACATTTTATTTAGAGATTTTGAAGGGAAGTATAACGCATGGGATGAATTTGAATAATTTTTATAAATGATTTTTGAGCCTCAGAATATATTTTCGATATTTCTGGAGCGATTCGTGGGTTCAAGTCCCTATATTGGTGTTTTGAAAAAAAATGTATTATAGAGTACATGAGTGGAGCATAGTTAGTGAAAGCCATGTGTCCTAGCCATGAATCCCAAATTGTATAGAAACCTACTTGGGGAAACTATGCAATAGGTTAGGCCTAACCATGAATCTATCAACAATAAACTGTAGACATGTCACATGGATGGTACACATCCCATTTATATATTTTCTATTTCCTATGCCTAGAGTATGGAGTTTAGGTAATACAAGTAATCTGATTAATGCACTACATGGGCAATCGAATGGATAAACCATCTGGCCCATTGCAAATAGATAAATTACCCATTCCCATAGTATTTTAAAGGGTTTCCCCAAATATTATTCTATTTTCCTCCCATGAATTATTATACCCTCTTATCTAATAATTTCTTTCATCAAATCCCATCAAAGTTGGTGTTATTAGTGACCTTAAATATCATTGTGAGGTATGATTTCACAACTAGTGGTACCTCCTTCATTCTTCCCCAGTTAAATAATTATTGTTGGTTAAGGTTTTTACTCTTGGTTCCCCCATATCAGGGTGTCATTTTATAATGATGATAAGTATTTTTCATTTCATAATATTTTGATAACATAGGAGGTTATATGAACAACACCTTATTTCTTTTCACTGAGGAATTTCACCAAACAATATTTAAAAATATTTTATGTTGAAAATAAATTATTGGTTAGTTTTTATGTTTATGGTTATAGATTTTCTCAGATACAAATATGAATATGTGTCACTCGTTGGTGAGTGTAATTTCATAATTTCGGTGTGATGAGATCGATATACATGGGATTGAGATATGTTTTTTATTACATTTCGTTATTGTTTTTATATCATGAATCAGTTTTTAAATTAATTATAGTTTTATTATAATTAAATAATTATTTGGAGTTGACTATGGGAAAAGACTTCATTATTCCTTGAGTGAAAGAAGATGTAGGAAGAAAGATATTACCGACCCATGGATATAAATTGAATCCTCTATGTAATTGAGTTATTCTATTATTCTTACATATGATATTTATGAATTTTTAGGCCTTTATATTAATTATTTGTCTCAACCCAATGGGACAAAACTACATTTGAATTTGTAAAAATGTATATTTAATTAATTAAATTGGATAATTATAATTGCTGAATTCTAGGGGTCACCAATAACCCTTGGGTGCTAGGTTAATGCCTTGAATCTTGTTTTACAAGTAATAGTCCCTTGAGACATCAATCAAACTCTAGACCTATTATTAGGTGAGACCGTTATTTGTATGGTATTTCCTCCATGTAAATATATAGGGGGAAAAGTCATAGGGAATCATGGAATTTTTTATGTGTGTAGACCATCTAAGAGAAATCTTGGAAATGATATGGGTTCATGATCTATATCTTGAATGTTTCATTAGTGACATTGGCCTGTATTGCTCAAAAATATAGGTTGTCGTATTCATAATGCCCTGCATAGTGACATCCTGGTTCGTTAGTTATTGAATTTATATAGAGATAATGATTTATAGGATTTAAATAGTTTCACCTTTTCTTATCTATATACCTCAATGATACAATATATGATGTCTCCAAGTGTTTTATCCTAAGTTACTTAGTGGGTTCCCCACAGTTTGACAGATTCAATGATTGTGAATTATGGGTTTTGGTAGAGATGGTAGCGGGTATCACATTATATCCCATAACAACCATGTATTCCAAATGGGTATATGTAATTTTAATGGGGTTTGGAATTTTTATAACATCATTTTTTATTTATTTATTCACTCAATTACTATTGATGAAATTGTTATTCTAGGTTTTCTTCTCAGAACATGGTCTATGGGTCCCAAAATGACGTGTTTATATGACTGGGGTGCATACAGACCATTCAGGGGATATAAATATAATTCCAATTTTCTAACTATTTTATTATTGGGAAGCCCATGTGTACTTCTTAGGACATGCCATATTATGACTTGTGCGGTACTTGGATTATATATATATATATATAATTAATAGGATGGGATCATAGGTAAAATGGAAAATATTCTATAACTTGAGTGATACTTGAATTCCTTTTATATAATTCTTTGGACAGGTTCATGGGTAAAATAGAATTACTTTATACCTTGAGTGATACGAGGTTTATATATAAAGAAAGCATTGAAAGGGCTCATAAGGATTATATAATAATATTATTCCTTGACTGATAATTTAGTTATGTATTGAAACTCTATCTATGGAATAATAGTATAAATAGAATTATATTTCATTTTATTAACATTATTCAAGAGCATATTGGTTTCAAACCTCAAATCTAAGTGTTAATTGGTCAATATAAAATGCACAAAGACAATTTTAGTATTTTCCAAAGGATGTATGGTCTATCAAGATTATGAACCTAGTACTCAACTTGATTATACAAGGATTGAGTACCATTAAATAAAGATCAATTCCCTTTTCCAAGTATTTTTAATCCATTAGGTTCACATGACCAAGGATAAACTACAATTTTACAATATTAATTTATTTAAAGTTGATTTTTGGCTATACAGATCACATTTCCTTAACATGAAATTATAAATGAAGGCTTAAATATTAATTCTATTATCTAGTTTATTTATATATTTTACAATTACTATTGTTTTTATCATGATGAGTATCTCAAATATACATAGGATATATGTTAAAATCATTGTGTGATTCTACAATGGTGGTTCCCTATTGAGTATTGTACTCAGACCCCACTCGGTGAACCATTTTAGTGAGGTAGATGAGTATACATTCACTCTATTATAGGAACATGGTATTATATGATCAAATAAATATATATAATGATGAATCTAATATGTATGTGAAAACTGAGTATGCGATATTTATCATTGTGGGCATTAGATCCAATAACTATTATTCTTATTTACATTATATAGTCATATATACATGGTTGACTTTGTGGGTGGTCTGTGTTGAATATACGACAGGTTCATTTAGGTCCTTATTTCATTACATTTTTTACAATATCCATGGCAATGTTTAATAATTACAAACTCTGATTATATAGTTCTACATATGATGTTTTGTTATTTTTGTGAATTTCTAACTCTGTTATATGATAATAGTGTCCCCATAAACACACCCATGGACCTCACTTCTAGGTGAAAACCATTTCTCTGTGGGGAGGTAAACAGATGGCCTTATCACATGATGAACTGATTGATATTTATTATGTGATTTGGGTTTAGGAATGGTGTCATCATTTTTTATTTATAGACATTTATTTCTGATATTTATATATTATTTAGTTCTTTCACTGAGTGCTATGACTATAAATTTCAAACTCATTCAACTCTTATAGAAAAACTATTACCTAGTGTGATGTCCCAGACCCAAATGCCTCTCGATGGGTGCACTGAGCCTAGTGGGCCACATAGAATTAAGCTCATCCCCCAAACACTAGAAGCTACTGACAAGAATATTGGGAATATGGTGTGTCAATTGGGATACTATGACCGAATTAGTAGAGTGTATAAAAGTGGAGGGGACATAAATAAATTGTTATCATTTGAAGAAATATTTTTAAATTGTAGAAGCAAACAAATGCACTAGATAAATGAGAATAAAAATTAATGAATCAACTAGAATAATGATGATGTAAGGTCATGTCACTAGAAAATTAGAAATCATGGATTCAAGACAATAGGCATAACATGTTCTACAAAGTGAAAGAAAAAAGGCTAATTTAGGCATATCGAGATCCAACTTAGTCATCTTTTATCATGGTCCATCGTAAATTGAATTAAAGAAAGTGTGCAATGTGTTATGGATCCATTTGTCAACACTTGTAACCATGTAATTAACTCCAGGTACCAAATGGCTCCCGGAGAGGGTGTGAGATAAATCCTAGTGGGATACCACTAATAATGAATATAACATCCAGCCTGTATAATGGAATATAGGAGTGTGCTGACAAGAATATATAAAGTAAATCAAGTTGTACAATATAACTAAATACCATAGTACCTGCTTCACCCCTCGGATGGTGTCTAAACATGTATCCAGTACATTAATAATGTAATTAACATTTAGTATTAATAGGCCATGTGAGGCATATCCAGTACTGACAACACCCCGTGATAGTTAGAGTAGTGAAGGGCCCCAAACATAACAAGTAAAAATGAAAATTATATCTAGTGAGGGAGTACCAGGGTAACGACGAAGGTAATATAGACCTCATAGATTTCTAACTTAGTAGTATCTCAGTCTAGCTATGGGGTAAGAGTTCAATCCATAGAGAAAAAACCATGGAATTCCATGATAAGGTGCCTATCGAGTCCATTGTGATCGAACAAGGTAAAACATGGAAAATCAAGGATAGGGCCCAATGGGATTTCACCATGGAACTTACTAGTCAATGTTGGATCCAAGGAGTGTATCTGAGGTATCATGTAATAATGTGAAGAACCCTATGGTAGTATACCAATCTTCAAAGGAATATTCAAGAAACAGATTCTAGGTGGGTATCAAACTAAGAAAACTATATCCATGAATTAGAATGGGGTTCCTAATACCCAAGGTATTCTCATATCAAAATCCAAGGAGAAATTGATTCAATCCATTATTATTTGATATTGTAATCTTCTAATAATTCCTTAGGTTCTAGCCTTGTCTTCCATTAGTGTGGATATTCAATGTAGGATTGCAACAATTTAATAAATTATTAATTAACCATTATGGCATATTCAATTACTGAGGTCCACTCTACTTCCTTCTATCAATATGGGAAGTAGTGCTACATACAGGAAACATTTATTCAATCTTATTTGATAAGGCCATGATATATATATAGTATTCTTTCTATTTCACAATTCTCCTCCACTAATCAATTTGAAGCAATTACTGTAGTCAGGTCATGTGGTGAGAATATATAATATATTCCAATATCTAATTATAATTATTAACAAGACATTTTTTATAGGAAGTCTCAACTTTAGGAAGTTCAAGCAAAGGCCCACCCGAACAGTGGGTCAAACGTGTAAAAACACTGAAACTAAAATATGTAATAATAGTTGACCTAGGGTAGATTGAGTTCTTGCTGTAACCACTAACAAGTAATCAAATATTTGGAACAATCATACCCATACGATTCTAATAAATTTAACCATGGAATGTAAATTTTAGAAGTTGATTCCATTGAAATCGGCAGGCCTGACACAAATATTCCAAAATCAACAAACATTAGGGATGAGTTATAGACCACCCACCTTAGGGTGGTATGAATATCCTCCACTAGTATCATCCATTTATTTTCCTTGGATCATATTTTATCTATGAAATGTTGAAAATTTATCACATGAAGACATCTAGTTCATATGAAATAGAGAAAAAGAACATCTAAAGAGGACTCGAGTACTTACCATTGTGCATCCATCGTGAAAAACAGAAGCTTGATTGGATTTTAGATGATGGAGATCACTGGATCCCTATATTTGGCCTTCAAAATGCTCAATAATGTGTGGAAAATTGATAAATCTATATGGTTCTTAGATTAGGGAAGAAGAGTGGTTAAATAGATCATTAAGGGCATTTTGGACATTTTACTCATAATTTTAGCCAGTGCACAGTTTGTAGGCATGGTTCATCAAACCGTAAAAAACCGTGTGAGACGGTTCTACATGAAATAACATCCTGGAAATGATTTCGATCAACAAGGAATGGAAAGACGCCCCTCCCTTACCATGCATCCAGGGGTCTGTGTCACATCCTCCTCCCTCATCCGCTGGACCATTCGATAAATGGATCAGATGGATTCCCCCTGCCTCAAGCTATAAACTCAACACTAATGGGTCCATTTCTGAAGGGGTGATTTCAGGAGGGGGTGTTTTGAGAGGAATAGGGGGAGGTGTGGTGTTGGACTTCTCATCCTCCTTCGGTATCAGTACTGCAATCCAGGCTGAGGCCCAGGCCCTTCTCATTGGGCTTTCCGTATGCATCCAGGAGAATGTGGTCATTTCTGAGGTGGAGGTGGTCTCCTTTATTCTCCTTGATTCCTTGAAAGGTAATTGTTCAATACCTTGGTCTATAGAATACAATTTTAGGAAATTAATTGGGATTCTTCGACACAATATTCAAGTGTCCCTCACCTGCCACGAGCAGAACAAGGTTGCGGATTTTTTGGCATCCGTGGCCAATCATAGGTCTACCAATTGTTGTCTTTTTCAACTTTACATCATAAAGTAAGAATGTGTTAACTTGATCAGAAGGGATTCCCTTGGTTTTCATTATTATAGTCCCCCTAGTTTGTCTTGTTGTATTGTTTCTCTGTTTAATAAAAAAAATTTCATTTGGATGGATGGATGCATGGTTTGGAAAACTATGTGGAATTTATACATAGTTTACTCTCAACTATGCACCAAGCATTTTTCTCCCCAAAAATGTGTTATGATCTTTGAACAATCCTAAGACCCCCTTTGAACCATTACTAAATCATTAGGGATCCATATTTGGTAAAAAGTAAAGGAATAGAACAAAAAGAAAGGATCCACAACTGATTCAAAATGTGTTCTTATAGTCTACCCCATAAAAAGAACTCCCCATTCGAGTTATGATTTCAAGGGTAATAAAAAACAATTTGAGAAGAAATCTATCCATTGGGAACATACATTGGCTTCCATCCTCTATGTCTTGTCCTGATATCGATTGTGCATCTATAACACCCGTACATGAGAGGCAGACTTCCTTAGAGTGCCTTCATGCTCCGGTCAACGATGTGTACTAGATATTCCCCAAAGGTAGCAATGGAATCTTACTCAACTTCCCCAATACCAATGTTATGAGATGGGTTGGGATGATATTGGTGAAGTTGTGGGAAATCAAAGACATCATTCATGGAATGATACCGCTGAGATAGTAGTAACTGATAGGTTACCATCTCAACTCTCTCTAAGATATCAAATGACCTAATGCTATGAGAAAAAATTATTCCATACTTCCTTAACTATATATTCCCTAGATGGATAATACCCAATGATAAACAAGATACCCAAAATCTAACTCATGAGGTCATCCACACTAATCGACATTATATTTTTTTCTAGACTGAGCAATAGTCATATGCTTCATGAACAGTTAAACTTGTATTTACATCTCTTGATAAATATGAGGACCTAGTAGGGCTGCCTCACCTGCCTCTATCCAGCACAAGGGTGAATGGGATTGCCGACCATATAAGTCCTGATAAGGATCCATTTAAATCTTCACCTCAAAAATGATAATATAAGAGAACATGATGAGAGGGATATGATTCTAGTAAGAAACTCTAAAATAAAGGAAACATGCTCAGATCATATCCTCTATAACCTATATTGTCCATTCTAATTGTCCCTCGGTCCGAGGGTGAAAATTTATTCTTAGAATTAGTTTTTTCCCCATAGATTTCTATAAACCTTTCTTGAACCGTGATGTGAAACGAGAACCCCTATCTAAAAAAATATTACATGAAACCCCATGTGGTCATAAGATCTCATGAACATATAGTCTTCCAACACATCAATAATGAATTACTCATGTATATGAATCATGTGGGATGATTTCATTAAATGGTTAATTACTACCCATATAACTTCACTACCACATGACGAACTAGGTAAGAAGACTACCAAATCCCTAAAAACATTTTCCCATTTCCATTCTGGGACTAGAAGTTGCTGTAACATGAATGCAGGTCAATGGTGATATGCATTCAACTATTGTCAAGAAGAACACCTATTAATGAATCCAACAATATGATGTTTCATTCCAGTCCACCAATAATGGTGTCACATATCTCGATACACCATCGAGATTCTTAGATGAACTACCCACTAAGACACATGGGACTCGTTCATCAACTTTTATCTAATATCTCCAAGAGCCCAGATACGTCCACATTGATGCAGGATGTTGTATTTATCCACCGACCAATCCATAGGTGGGTTATCTACGGGTATACTATCATTGAGAATAAAAAATTCATGATTTGAAAACTCCCGACTCTTCACCGTGTCAAGTAGGGAAGAGATCACTGATAAGGCTGAGAGGTAAGACTGCTCATGACTATCATTGAAACTCTATATGAAGTCTATAAAGGAGGTCCATTAACTACAATTCCTCACTATATTCATGTACAACATGTGTTTGTGTTTTTTTATAGAGTGCATCAACGACCACATTTCCATTTCTAGGTGTTCAGGTAATCTCAATATCAATATATAGTAGATACTCAATCCATCCCTATTGTCTAAAGTTCACGTAACACTGAGAACATATATATTTGTGTCCCTCGTGTTCTGTGTACAAAACAATGTTATCACCCAATATATAGTGTCTTTAGAAACTTAAAGCATGGAAAACTACTGCTAGCTCAAGGTCATGTATCTGATATTTTATCTCAGGATGCCTCAACTAATGAGATATGTATGAAACGACTTTGTCTTCCTATATCAGCACTTCTCGTATTCCAATTCATAATGCATCATAGAAGAAGATATAACATTTAATAGGTTCTGGAAGAATCCAAATCATTGTGGAGTAAAGCCTTCATTTCTGTTCCTAAAAGGATTTCTTGCATTCATATACCAACAGTAACTTAACTCCCTACATTTTAATTTCAGTAAGGGTTGAAGAATATTGTGAGAATTCATATATAAAATGAATTTAATATTCAATGATCCATAAAAAACTCATGATATCAAACACATTATTGGGATTCTCCTAGTAAAATACAATAATAAAATTTTGAGGGGAAACATATACTTGTGATTCTCAAATAATATGACTCATGATGTAGACTTTGTCAATCCTGAAGTTGCACATATCATGCTTAATATAAAGATGCTGCAATATCAGTGTACTCAGAATGATCTCATTATTTTTGGCATGTTCGTTATGAGTCATAGAATATATAAATATGTCATCCACAAATTTAATGAACAAAGAGTCTAATTAGGGGTGTAAAACACTATTTCTCAAATCCATGAAAATGAATGGTGCATTAATATGACCGAATGACATTACAAGATATCATAAAGACTATACCTAATATGGAATAATGTACGATTTATGTTATATGGTTTGACTCACACATGATGATAATTATATCTCAGGTCAAACTTAAAGAACATCATTTCTCCTTAGATTTGGTCAAATTGGTCTTCTATTCAAGGAAGGGGCTACCGATTATTGATGGTAAGCTAGTTCAACATTCTTTAATCCACATATATACATATGGTTCCATCTACCTTCATGAAAATATGCATAGGATAACCCCAAGATGATGTACTAGTCCATATAAATACTTTGGCCTCTTGGACCTCAATCTGTTGTTTGTGCTCCTGAAGCTCAGTTGGTGCCATCTTGTACGGAGGAATGCACAATGGATATACTCTAACAAAAATCTCAATTATAAACTCTACCACTATCTTTTGAGGTAAGCCCATAAAGTCCTTGGGAAATATTTCCCTGAAAATATGAACTACTAGAGGGAAATCAGTTTGATTCAAACCATGATCCTTTATGAAAATATTTTAAATCTGGGCAGTCACTTTACCCATCCCATGTGGCTTCTATCCAGCTCTCCCATCCTTCACATCCCACTCACCTTTGAAAAGATATCTTCTTCCGTTTGGTGATGTAATGGAAACCTAATGGTGATCTCAGTCTAAACTTTCGTGATAATGGACTGACCAGTACAACCCAATAATGACGTTAAAGCCCATCATCATGAGAACAAATAGATTACACAAGAAAAGGGAATCTTCCTACCTCCAGTGGGAAGTACCTGCAATTTCATATACATCAATCCATATTCCCAATGGTGCATCAATGTCCATTACACCATAGTGATAATATATCTCTAATATGAGACTTTCCATGACAATTACAAAAAAATGAGTTTGAATCACTTTTATCAAACAAAGAAGTGAAAATTCTGGAAGCTACAAGAGTAGTACCTCGCACTGTAGATGGTCATGTAGCATGATCCTTGGGTATCGGTTGTAAATCATGCAACTGACCTGATCCACGACCATGTGAAATAGATGAACAACCACAATCATGATTTCTCTACTGGCACAAAAGGTGATCAGGGTTCTAACTACCATAACCACGAACTCCTCCTCGGCCAGACCTATTGGTGCTATTCCAAATCCCTATCTTAAGAGGTGAAAAACGAAGTGGAGTTGATAATGATCCTTTTCCCCATGAAGTTGATGTAAGGGTTCTACATATACACTGAAGATGACCCATATGACTGAAATCCCAACTGTTTGGAAAAAATATTTCAAAGTACCATTGAAGAATTTTTGAGGTGATTGTGTTTGACGAAAAAGTAGACCTCCATGTTGTGTTTGTTGAAAACGAAGACCACAATGTTCAATTTTTTGACAAATAGAATTTTATTGGTGAGTTTTCAGCTTCAAGATCTGTTGCTGATAATCCATGATTTATAGAAGATCCCCAATAATGGAATGGACAATCTGGAGGTGGTACAAAATGAACAGATATAAGGTTTATGATCCTATGACGTATCCCGGTGAGTGTGAACTATGTATAAATCTTTTTTTTCAATGAATGATTTAATTTCTGTTTATACTTTCATACAGGAAAGAGAGATAAAAGAGTATTGATTAATAAAAAAACAAGATAAATATGGGTATTAATTTTAATCTGTCATACCCTAATTCACCCCTTCTAAAGACATATAACCTAGTGGAACTAACACTGAAACTCAATAGGATGTCTATCACTTTAGGGATTTTTATTCCCTGGTGTTCCACAATGATGAAAAACCAATGATCTATCAAACTGGATACTCATTCTGCCATTTGGCTAACGATAATCCTCAAGGGAACATTTTCTCCCACTGGAAGAACCACTAGTATGATGCGACACTTATCCATTAAACCCAGTACTTGTGTAATCCATCAAGTTACACTGAGTGATAAGGTAATAATCAAATATTGTCGAAAATTTTTGAAGGAGAAATACATTCAACTATGTTTGGATGGCATAATCGATCCCATCCTTATAACGTCTAGCACACGAATGATCATCACATGATAGAAGCGGTGAAAAAGAACTGTAAAATAGTGAAACATGATGTATATTCCATCATTGACATAGAATCCTATTCGAGATGCATTATTGTTCTATCTATTTCATCTCTTAGTGCTTGAGGAAAGAAAAAATTATAGAAGGTTGTCTGGAAATCAAGCCATAACATGCCATGATAATGATCGGCATGGGCAATTACATCCCACCAAAGCATTAATAAATCTCTAAGTTTGTATCTTTCATTCTTGACTATCTACTCTATAGGTTTTTACATATGCTCAAAGATAGAAATCATGGACTATAGCCAAGACTCAGCATCCTGAGAACTGTCAGCCCCTAAAAAAAGTAGAAGGATGCTGATGTTGGATGTCATGGGTCATATCAGCCATCAAAGGTGTAACCCATGGAGCACCTAGAATATATTGAATCGGACGTAGGAAAAGTTCACAAAAATAGGAATCAATTCCCAAATCATGTACACAAGGTGAATCCTCAAGTGTGACTCCTGGATGTAATTTTAGTGGCTTAGGGCACACAATGTCTAATGCATGGTCGTCATGACCATCTTGGCGAATGACACAAGGACGTCAGGGTGGCATTGGTCTTCAAATGACAAGAACATGACTCAAAACAAACATAGAAGCATAAGATAACCTCACTAATTAAAAATGATCCTATAAAAAGTCACTAACCAAGGCATACTACCCCAAACTACCCACTCAGATAGTTAAGTATTGGTAAGTTCCCAAGTATATGTTTCATGTCATTTTGTACATAATTTACAGGTTAACTACATTACCATTAGTAGACATGACAATGCAGAATAAGGATGTAAAACCAATTAATTTTAGATTTTAGGATTCACTTCATAATGGATAGCCATTTCAAATGAATTAGTACCCTTACACCTATCAATAAATACAACACCCACATACTTAAAACATAATGGATTGACTCGGTAAATTACTCATCCCGACCAATGAGGGCCCATACACCACATGAATTAGGATAGCAAATAACTCAATCTAATCCAATGTAATATAAGTACAAGTATACTATGAAAACATATCTCAAAATTCACAAGCATATTAAGAAATGAAAATCAGTAAAATGCACCTATATGGCATCGAAATATGCATGACATGTGAACATTAGGTGCCTATAATGATTCATGTAACGATTCTATTTGCCCACATATCAGTGGGAAAGGGATGAATTAAATTATACAACATATTATTAATCAAAAACACCACACAACATGTATGTCACCCAATAGTGAAATAAGATCAACTGTAAAAGAAACAAGTAAACTAAAAATTATAATTAAGGAAAGTTTTTTACGCCAGAAATGGGTTTAAAAAACACAATAATGGATTTATGACCATGTCCCACGCATTAATATTCTACTATATACTTTCCAAAAATAGTAATGAGAGAAATGAAACCACCTCTAATACCACTTTGTGATGTCCCAAACCCAAATGCCTTTCAAACGGTGCCCCGAGCCCAATGGGTCGTATGACCTTAAACACATCTCCCCAAATTCCAAAGGTTGTGGGCTAGAAGCGAGGACCTAGGGTGTCTCTGATGGGAGACTATTCCATCATTAGAAGGGTATATCATAGTGGAATGAATATAAATAAATAGTAAATAGAAGAAGCAATATAAATAAAAAACTGAAGCAAACTGATGAACTAGATAAATGAGAATAATTATAACTGTATCAACTGGAAAAATGATGATGTAATATCATGTCAATAGAAAAATAGAAAACATGGATACAAAGAAATAGGCATTACATTTTCCCAAAAGTAAAAATATAACGGCAATTACAGGCATACTGAGATCTAACTCGGCCATTTTCTATCAAGATCTATCCTAAACAGCAAGAAATCAAGTGTTTGAAGCTGTATGGTTCCCATTGTCAACACCAACAACTATGTAGTCTTCTTTGGGTACCAAACATCATATAGAGAGGGTGTGAAATAAATCTTAGTAGTCCACCACTAGTGGTGTCTTTATCCTCCAGCCCGTGTAATGGAATATAGAAGTGTGCAGGCATGCACATATAAAGTAATGTGTGCAGTAAAATATAATTAAACACCCTAGTACCTGATTCAGCCCTCACCTGGTGTCTGAACATGTAACCAGTTCAATAATAATGTAATTAAAATTTAATGTTAATATATCAAATGACGAATATCCATCTCAGATATCACTCCGTGATAGTATATGTAGTGAAGGTACCTAATACATAACAAGGAATCCTGAAAATGATATCCAATGAGGGTTATCTAGGGAAATGACTAGGGTGAGGTTGAGCTCACTGATTGCTATCATAGTAGTATCTGAGTCTAGATAAGGTTTAATAGTGTAATACAAGGATCTTAATCCAAATAATTACATGATAGGGTGCCTACTAAGTCTAAGGTGATCGACCAATGTAAAACGGGTCTAATCAAGGATAGGGCCCAATGGTCTTTCACCATGGAACCTAATAGTCAATGCTAGATCCAAGGAGTGTATCTGAGGTATCATATAATAATGAGAAGGAACCTATAGTTGTATACAAGGAATCATAGGAATAAAATTGAACCTGAGTCTAGATGGGTATCAACCAAAGAAAACCACTTTCTTGAATTAGAATGGGGTTCCCAAGTTCCAAGGTATTGTCCTCTCAGAATCTAAGTAAATCTCGAGTCTGTCCATTCCTATTTGATATTTTAATCACAAAATCATTCCTTATGTCAATGCCATGTCTTCTATTACTATTGATAAGACACGTAGTGTTACAACAATTTAATTAAGTCTTAATTAACCATTATGGCATATTCAATTATTCAGGATCACTCAACTACCGTCCATCAATATGGAAAGGGGTGATACGTACATGAATCCTTTATTCAATATTATTTGATAAGGCCAAGTTATATACTTATTATACATTCCATTTCACATTTCACATTTAATAATCAATTTGAAGCACTTACCTTTGGAGGGAAAAGTGGGGAGAATACATGGTACATTCCATCAAAAAATTATCATTAATAATTTCCTATTTATTATAAAAAGGCTCAACATTAAGAAGGTCATGAAATGGAACACTTGAAGAGTGTCTCAAATGTGCTGGAACACTAAAACCCAATTACAGTATTACAATTGACAATGGGAGGATTGAGTTGTGGCTGTAACTGCTAACAACTAATCACATATTTTGAATTTTCATAACCATATGATTCTAACTAGTGTAATCAAGGAATGTAAATTTAAGAAATGGATTTCGATGAAATCATTGGTTCCCACAAAAATATTCCAAAATAAACAGACATTAGGGATGAGTTACAGACCACCAACTATGTGATTTAAAACACTCCTCCTCTAGTATCGGCCCTTGATTTTTCCGAGATCACTGTAGATCTATGAAAAGTGAAGAAACAATGAGATGAAATTAACTAGTTCAAGAGAAGGAGTGAAGAAGAATGGATAAGGAGGACTCTAGTAATTACCATTATGAATCCAACATGATGAATGAAAGCTCGATTGGAGGCTAGATAAGGAGATCTATTGATCACTATCACTGGCCTTACAAAAGCTCCAAATTAGGATGAAAAGGGATTAATCACAATGGTTCTTGGATTAGGGAAGAAGAGTGGGATAAATAGATTCTTATGGGAATTTTGAATATTTTACCTAGAATTTTATCCTGCACATAGTTTTTCTACATGGTTTGTCAAACCGTACACATACCGTGTGTGGCAGTTCAACCCAAAATCAAATCCACTGCACTATTTGATCGAACTATGCACAAACCATGCACGGGTAGCTGGGAAATGGGGTGTTCAGACAATTAGGACACATAGCCTTGTGCCATCCGTGATAGGTGTCTATGCCTATGAAAACACAATCTGCACGGTTAGGTAATGAATGCAGAATTCCTGAGTGGTTTACTCTAAACCATGCACCAAACCTGTTTTCCACAAAAAGATGTGTTCGAAGCTCCAAACAGGCCCCATAAACCCTCAAAACATTTTCTAACTCATTAGGTATACTTATTAGGTCAAAAGTAAAGGTTTAAACGAAAATTTAAAGGATCCATACCTATGTGAAAAACTAGGTTCTTACACCCATGTTTAGTCATTGATTGCATCAATACATTTTTTAGGTTTTTGATGAGACCTGAATGATTGATGTTAAAACTTATTTAGATGATAATAGTAGGTTTGAGTTCCACTTTCATGATCACCTAAAACAATATTAATGTGATTATATTTATGGATTCTAACAGTAATATGAATTGACATGAATCTGTCTTCCATGTATTCTTCAAGGTAAGGATAGATAGTATGATCTCTATAGGATTATTTATCTGGTAAATCCACATTATGTTCAGAGGATATTTAGGTATTATTGAAATTCATATTTGAAATATCATTCCAATGTATTATTATTATATGTTTTTTAAGGTGGATATGTCTCATAAATTTAGATATGTAATGATTCTTCCAAAAATATAGATTATTTGATAATGAATATATATGATTTACTTGAGGATAAATAAAATAGAAAATATATTTCATAACTCTTGGATGAAAATTTTTCTACATTCCCTTTTAGTTTTATAATAAAATCATTACATTAAAAAACCCTAATATAATTTATCTTTAGTTTCATACAATTACTTAACTAGATGGCAGTCTATTTTAAAAAACATCACATAAATAATATATCAATAAAATTAAATATGTATTCATATCTCCTTGAAAAAAATATTAATTTTTTATCTATAATCAATTAACCAATCATAGAACTTTATTAAAAGTGTTCTGTTTCTCATTTCATCAAGCCCACTTTTTTGAGTTGTTCATGGTGTAGAGAAATTGCTCTTATTGACATGTATGTCTTGAATAATAATCAACAATCACAGAAGAATAATGTTTTCAACATAAGATAGAAATTATTAAAGGTCTAAATATTTCCTTGACTCTTAATTCTAGTGGTTGAGATGTAGACACCTATTTGTTTGGCCTAAATGATATTTGTGTGTGTTTCCATTTTTCATGGATTGGTCGCTATGCCCTTTTTGGAATTCAAGTTTGAGTACATCCTTCAAAACAATATTCATCACAACTTCTTATGAGACTTTATATTATAGTGACCTATTCTCCTATGACACAACTGTGAATCACTATGATTGAAACATAAATAGGAAATGTTTTGAAAAAATATTGAATCTAAATTAACAATATAAAAATTACCATTACTTTATGTAGTTAATACAAATGAAATATTTCAGAGAAAATTTAATCATTACCATCTAATACTGTTTTATAACCACTATAAAACAATTGAGATACACTATATGGGGTTAATTTTTATGAATCAATAGATAACACTTTAGAAATAAAAACAATTTCATTGTTACAAATCAATCTGATTCCAAATATTTTTATTTTTTCATTATCACAAAAACTGAAATATCCAACATCCACATTTAGAAATATCTTGAAATGTATGTATTTTCCCACAAAATGCCTTCAATTTCCACATCTCGGATACCATATATATTATCATGATCTCATTAAGAATATTACCAATAAAAATAGAGGAATTATTTTGGTAAGAATATTTGCATTAGTCTATAAAGTTTATACATTATTAATTTTAAAATATATTTATATATTACTAGTTTTTTTGCTATAGAATTAATAGATTTTGTAAAAAAATGTGGTTTCTAATGATTAGATATATTTTTATAATTTAATATTATTTTACTCTTATAAGTTAGATTTTAATTTGTATAATAAGACCCCAAGTAATGTTTCTACAACATTCTTTTATATCCATAATTATTACTTTAAAAATAATAAATTTAGGAGGTTTTTGACTTCCACAAATCATATTAATTTTATTATTTCCATTGGTAAATTATTGACAATCTTTATAAAGTATTTCATTGGCCATTTTCAAATCATAATGTTCCATTAATAAAATTTAACTCGTATCATTTTGAAATGTGAGAAAAATTTTATCATTAGAATGTAAAGTATGATGGTCTTAATGAATCATGTATTTATCCACATGATCATTCATAGTGTTTTCCATCAAAGACTTCTACTTAAATATATCATCATTTTTTATTTCAAATTCCTCTAAAACATCATTACAAGAATAATTATGAGTTAGAATTTGTTATTTATGTGTAGTAGACCTAAAACATAGGTTTAATTTTTCTCTTTTATCTTCTATAATATAGTGAGTATTAATTGAGATGTCCTATGAAGGACTGTAGGTTAATTTAATTTATTTAGTTGGATATATTTATCTATCACCAAAAACATTTTTATTTTAAATTAAGAAAATCATCTTTTATGTGTCGTTTAATTTTACAATTATAATAAGTAATGTCATCAATGAAATAATCCATTTTGAAAATTTATTCAAATTTTTATTCATATCATAAATTTACTTGTAATTTTTGTTTCTAAAAAATTACTTCTTTTTGAATATTTTTTTTGAATCATCTAGCTCGATGAGATATCACCCCATAATTGTCTGAATCATTTTTAAGGAAACTTAAATCACCTTAAATCTCTTATTTTTATTTTTAATTAGATTGAATAAAGGCTGTGGTTTTCTCCATAAGTTGATAATCTTAAACTGTTTGACAATCACCATATTCTAGTTCCTTAACCCATTATAATTGCCCTTTGATCCATCAGTGTTAGTTATACGAATAGTTACATTAAATTTGGGGTGGTTTTGTGTCTGGATAGGGATATACAAATGGTTTTGTGGAAAATTAGTGGATAAACCTACTAGAATTACATTATATAAATATTTATGGTAAATTGTGGCTATAGAGGTACACTAATGGTTTTCTATAACTATTGGTATAAGGTAATTTTCCCACCTTGTATGTTAATCCCAAATATAATTTTATTAAATATAATATAACAATGATAAAAAAACAACCACAACACACATGAAATATAGGGAATATACACTATATTTTACATTTAATTAGGTTATAAGTTAAAAAGTAAATCATAACAGATATATACAAACACCTTTAGTCATAATTTAAAATGTATTTTTTATTTTTAATAAATATTTCCAGATTTTGATAATAGTTCTGTTTTTTATCACAATGAATAGTAACAATATTTAATCTCTTTTACTATGATAAATGTGAAATTGGTTTTTTAGTTTTAAAAATAATGTGGTAAGGCCTAAATTTCATTAAAATAATTGAATTTATTTCATTGGTTGACTATATATCATTTATAATCATCTAAAAATATAAAATATAACTTTTTGTTTCTATTTATATTTGATTGTCAGATTTATAATATTTATGTAAATGAAAAAGTTAAAAACTGAAATCTATTTATTTTTCAATTTATTATATTTTAGAAAGGGTTTAATAAAACTTATGTTATAGGATAAATTGTTTTTGAAAAAATGAATAATTTTTTTAAATTTTTAATTTATATGAAATTTATTTATTGAAATAATTACCTTAAATTATAATAAATTTCTAGCTCAATGATTATGTAGGTAGTAGAAAACTCATGTAAATGACTTAAAAAAAAAACAAAACAATTGGTTATTTATATTTTCCCTTTTAATTATATAGATAAAAATAAATTTAATTTGGGAACGTATGGATTATATTATTATTCTATTTTTTCATGATGTTATATAAGTGAAATATAATTAATAGTTACAAAAATAAAATTAATGATTTTCTATGGTAAATAATATATTATTAAATAATTAAAAAATATTAAGAATACTATAATAATCAATTTTGTTGGTATATGGATGATGATATCTACCATTATGTATTTATTGAAAACTTTTCCTTTTATAGTATGTTTCATTTCCCCTAAATAGTAAGAAAACTCTATATCACAGTAATTATCTATAGGGTTAAATGAGTTTAAAATATTTATATAAAGGTGAAATTAGAAGATAAACCTATCAAAATTTTATTTGATGAGAGTATTTGGACTCATCATCATCAAATATTTTAAATAATCAATCTAGATATGTTTTTTATTGAAAATTAGTATATATTATTTTATAACATTATGTTATTCAATGAATTCCCTCCCCTCACTTATAAAAAAAGAAATATCCTCTCTTTTCCAACCATCTATTGGGAACTATATATCCGTAAATATCTTCCACTATTCCTTCATAACATCCCTCTCCACATCATAGAATCCATTTTATAATAATAAAACTATCATGGGATGGATTTAGGAATAAATAAAAAGAGGTTGCACAGCGATGAGTTATAGTTAATAACCTAATAATTTTGTTTTATTTACTCATATATCTATATAAAATATTCTTAAACCGTGATTAAATAAGAAAATAAGTACCATGAAAAAATTTATATTTTATTATTTTAATGTAATAAAATATATCCATCATGTCTTCCATCAAATGGGAAACAAAACTATCATTTCTGTGTATGATTGACTACCTCCACAGAAACATATGTAATTCATTTTCCATCACCCAATCTCATAGATGGTTATAATGATTTATTTAAGGCATATGTTAGATATTCCTAAAATATTTATAATTTTTAAAGTATATAATATCATATCATTTATTACCTTTTAAAACATTAAAAACTATAATTTTGTTTATGTGTTTGTATAGATTACTACCTCTCAGAAGCGATGTGATTTGTTAGTTGTGAAAACATCACATGGATACTATATAAAATTATATTTGATGAAACATTAAAATATTTATGACATAATAATAATTTTTGAAACATAAAATTATATTTAATTTCATGTCATGGCCCAACCTGATGTGAACCATGATGCAACTATCCAATGCTTTCCTCCAATAGGCAATGGAAAAAAGACTGTCACCAAGAAGGCATATGACACTCATGTGGATCATTGGACTAATGTACCTATACAAATGGACACATATATAAGCCTATAAATTGATAAATTTTAAAATAGTGAATAATAATTTCTTCATATATTTATGATTCCCCAATTTGTGTTTGTCTTAAATTACTGAAAAGAAAGAAAGTGAAAAATATAAGCTCATCCAAAAATGGATAGTAATGCTTGACCTTATCAAAAGAAGGGGACTTGTATAAAACAAATCACCAGTATACAACTCTATTTTAACTTTTCAAACTAGAATCCACCTACTCATAGTCCACAAATGAGTTCTTAAAGATATATATCTTCTGTATAAGTCACGACATGTATTGGTAGATCACTTGTAGGGGTTTTTATATCAATACTAAGTTGGACACTCCAAAATAACCAAAAATAAAGCATAAATAATAGTTATATCATCATATAATTTTTCATTAATAATGTGATAGAAATAATAAATCATCTAGATATTCACAAAAATTACTCATCTTCTCAAAGGACGCAACTACTTTGAGCCATATGTCCACTCTGAGGTTTCAAGGTAACACCCTGATAGGAGATCTCATGCCACAAACCCTTTTCCCCTAATGAAACTCAATAGAGAGATATAATTCATTTGGTATCACTATGAATATGGAACATACTTCCCTTAAAAGAGCTCACACTCATCGATTCTGGCCAAGAATAATCACACTGGAAACTGAGAGGGTTTATCCGAGATACACAGTCCATCTAACTAATACCCCATAAGAATGATTAGATATTTGTTCATGGGTAGAGGTTCAACTCCAAGGGAACATTGAGAGACATGGGATGCAACTAGAAACAACCTCTTATATAGGGGATCTATAAGAATTTAAATATTGGTAATTCCAATCCAATCAACACCAAATCTAAGGAAACATGATAGAAGTTAGGATTGATTCTGGAATCTTGGAGAAACACAAGATCCATGCCACTAAGAAATTATTTGAATAATACTATGAATTCTAACCATATAATTAGGGAACTATCCCACAATTTACCTTCCTATAATAATCTGAAGAGGGGATTCCCTCTATTATATGAATTTGATGCCACACCAAACCCAAATGTGAATGAAGTAAGAGAACACACTATATTGATATGTGTTGTGAATTTCTAAAAGAATATTATCACAAACATTACCTTGTTTTGTATCTCTAATTCCAAAAAAATTAATCATTAAATTATATGATGAATAATACTCAGCAAGGACTATCTGAGCTCCCACCTATAAGTGAGAAAAAAAGACAAAAGAGCCCATGAGGATCGTTATCAGTTCCATGTAATTATATGTAAATCCATTTATATTTCACCACCAATGGCCATGAATGGAAAAGTTTGATTAAAATGTATCAATCCCTGAAGAAAAATACCTATGAAAGATAATTTAAGTTCCCCAAAATGACAGATAGTGAAAAAGTCACATTTCACTATATAACACACGGTCAGTGCTTCATGAACCTGATATATGAATCAAAATTATGTTGTTAATATTGATATCAAAGAATCCAATTAAATATCAGGGTCACTATTCAATAGATGTTTCATCAATATTGTAATGGGACACACCTTTTAGGTCATTACATTTTGGGAAATCTGGTGTTTTAGGTGTCCTTATTAGTAAAAGTGACTCTTATCAACTCTTCTCAAAATTACTAGTTTACCATTTTATCCAAAAAACCTCATTAAAACAATGTCTAACCTTGATGTTGTCACAATATTGGTGTCTCTCTCTGGCCATATCACCCTAGAGATGTCTCACCCTGATGATTTTTCACTGGTAGTGTCTCACCCGAGTGGTGCATCGCTAAAGAATGGTCACATTGATGGTCAATAACTGATAGTGGACAATGGATCAATATTGGTTTCTCCCTTACAACAACTATCTAGGGGTATCTCATCGAGTGGGGCCTCGTTTGGAGGTGTCTTTCCTGGAGGTATCTTTCCTGGTCGTCGACCACTGATGGTGTTAGGATAATCAACCTTATGTAACCTCTTCTAGTGGTTCCTCATCTAATAGTGCCTCATTTGGTGGTGCCTTGCCCAGTTATTCCTCTTATGGTGGTGTCTCATGAATAGTATTCTCAATTCTTCATGTTTTTTCTCTTTTGACATCTTTATTTGATGTAAAATGATTTTAAGGAATAATTTTATAGGTTTTAATACTAATTAAAATCCCATAAATAATATATTTAATTACTTAAGGGTACATAGTCTTTTGTATGGTCCAAAATTGGTCTTGACTATACCTTCATTTATTGGAAATTCAAAATGGTATCTAAAATCACACCTCAGTTCAGATTTTAAAAAATCTATGATATCATTTCCCTTTCCATTATTTATTTCTTCTCCTTTCTAGGGGAATCTTCTAAACAATATTCTTTTAGGTGTCATTTAAAATACTACAATAATGGGATCATGTTTCCCTATAGATTCACCTATTTTATGTATACCTTTATTTTTTGTGAAACTTGGAAGCACGGATAATTCTTCATCCATAATGGATTTCAATTGCCTTTACTAATTTTGCATCATACTGGATGGGTATCTAAATTTTTCCTTGTGAATATAGTTTTTAACAAAATTAATAATGATAATATAATTTGTTTATAATCAGTAAGTATGAGGTTGGGAAATTGTTTCAGGATTTTTTATGTTATTTTTTATGATATTTTGATTTGTATGGTCTAACTATGAAATAAAAATCATTTTTGTTGGGGGTAATTGTTTTCACAAAGGATAGTTTGTATAATTATTGTTGTTTGTTTTTTTAATCACATATTTATGAATGTTGGCTAACCATGTGTATTCGGAAAATAGATGCATTCCCTAAGACCTTATAGTTTCTGTGATAACAAAAAAATTAACAAGTGGAATTAAATAAGGTGTTACTTATTAAATCTGAAAATGTGTTTTCCTTGGTTTGTGAGGTAATGTGATGTATGTAATTTTAGTAGTTTGTGTGTATGGATGGAGAGGATGGATTTTGGTTGTGTAGTGGGGTAGTGATGGGTGTCGTGTAAATATACAGGCGGGATTTAATATTTGTTTTTGTTTTATTAAGATGTCGAGTGTGGTTGTGAGTTGGTGGTTTATTTTGTATAGTATAGTGGTTGTGGGAGGGTTATATGGAAGAATGAAATTAGTGGTTTTTATGGTTAATTTTCCCATATTTTATCCGATAATGTCATAAAAAATGATCCACCCCATACCTAGAGTTCATTGTATGATGTGTCGTTAATGTGAACATATTTAATTTATCGTGGTTCATCATCACTTTAATGGATAAGAATGATTGTTTATATATTTCTTATTATATGGCGTGCCTGATAATTTCCCAGGTAGTGATTTAATAAATAGATATTTATTTGATATTGTTTGGAGTGACTTGGGATAATTTGGTTAATGAAATGGAAGTGTTAATAAAATATTAAACTATGGTCATGTTGTTAAATATGGTTGAATCTCAATGATGAATTGAATGGGGTGTTGAATATAGTGGTAATTTTAAACTTCCTAAATTTATCAGGATTCTTCACCTTTTTAAATCTCTATTGAAATAATTTGTTGATGCATTTAGAGGTGATGACAATGGTGACCATGTGGTGAGTTGGTTGATTATTTGGGAACCCATACGTTGTGATGGTGTGTCTGATACAATACATATATTTTTATATTCTACTGATTTATATACACACTCCACCAATGTTGAGCTCTATATTTCGAACACCGACATCATCACGTGGGGGTGGGGTTTCCCAATATCTGGTGTGGAGTACCTATGGACGGGTACACACTCTTTTCTTCTCCCTCTTCTAGGTGAGATAGGTATGGAATATTTTTTGATGATCGGAAGGATTCTATTGGATTATATGGTGGGTGTGAATTCCTAGGTTTCTTTATGAGAAATGTAATAGCCTAGGTGTTTACAGGTGAGGTGGTTTGTGTAGTCTCATGAGTCTCCGGGATGATATGTGATGTTCTTTCCCAAGTGTCTTTAGGTGAGATATGATGTGAGGTATTGTGAGACCTAGGGGTTTGTGGGTGGGACGAGTTGTTAGGCTCTTTTGTGTGTGGGCAAGATGTGTTGTGAGGCCCAGGTGTGTGTGGGCATGATGTGAGATATAAAATAGATTGGAGTATCTAGACATACGAAGTTTGTAAATAATTATATTCTAGTGGTAATATGGTGTGGATTACCCTATAACCGATGTTCATTATAACATATTATATTATTTTACGTGTGTTACATATGGGGAATTCCTTTGTGAGGTTGGACTTGGTTAGTATACTAGTTTGGGTGCTGTTTTGTTGTTTTGTTCTCTCATTGGAGAATTAGTATGCTTCTTTCACATATGAATGAGAGACATTGGTTTTCCAACTAATTATACTTGTATTATCACCCTACATATATAAGATTTCTTCTAGGTTTATTTGATGATTTAGGGCACCATACTTTCTGTTACTAGCTCATAACATTGGAAAGTTGTTTAGTCACTTCTTAGCGTTACAAATGGGTATTTACTTTGGAGACATTCCTTTTTTGGTATCAATTATTATTTTTGCATACATGAGAGTTGGTTATTAGATATATCTTTTATATTATGTCTTGGAGTTGTTGTGGAAGATTCATTTTATCTTAGGATTTCTTTTCATATAAAGGGTAATGCCTCCCATATTGGGATATGTGTACACCTTTGGTTCAAGTTTCCAGTATAGGGCCTATTGGAGGAGAAAATAAGGGTTCATTATCTACCTTTATTTATTTCCATCCAAGAGGGGAGTTTTTAGAGTTAGTGGGTTGTGAAATTGTGGAATAAAATATGATGGTTGACAGTTAGGGTGGAGTTTGGATTTCAGCACAGTGAGGATTACATTGGGTTTTTGGAAATATTTCTAGTAGACCTTGGATCATGAAATTACCTAGAGAGACTATCTAGGACAGGTAGTTTAGGCCCCCCTCATGATGTAGTGCATAAAAATAGAGATTATTGAATGGATGATTTTTATATGCCTATTTTAGGATAGAGCCATAGGAAAGCTACATGCAACACAATTACTCATGTTCTTGTTTTAATTGGACTGTTTTGTGACTGTGAAAATTGATAAAATGAATTAAATTAATTAAAAAAAGTTACTTAAAATTTCAGGCATCTCAAGAATATAAAATCATTTTTTACCTTTTAGTTATGGCCCCTAGTCGTCCTCCATGTGTCGCTCAGGCAATTTAGGTTTAGCAGGTCAATATGGTTGATCGCCATATGGTTGATCCAGATGAGGAGTTTCATCAGTGGCAAAGGGTGTTTCATGCATTCAATATCTATAAATTGTTTAAGTATAAGTGAAGTGTTTTAGATATGGAGATAGAGGGATTGTTGGAGTATTTTAAGGTAACTTTTAGTATGATCTAGTCTTAGAAGGAGTATTGGGTCCCTTTGGAAATCAGTTAGATACGGGGAGTTTCATGTAAGTGGAGGAATTTTAATCAAGGGAAGTATAAAGTGGGGGATATGTTTTGGTTTCAATTATTGATGGAGTTTATTTTATTTTTCCTTTCATCGGTCCTGAAGTATTTGAATATACATGAGATACTCTCCCTTCAGTAGGTGAGTATGTCAGGGACTGAGTTGGGAATCTTGTTTAGGGACCTTCTGTATTTTCCCCAAAACATTTTACAGATGATGAGTCTCATTCAACATGTCAGTAGAAGGTTATAGTAAATTCTATTCATGATCATATTGTCCATGATGATTCAATAGAGGGTTGTTTGGAATATGGTAGAAACCATATATTGTTTTGGGGAATGTTGTTGTCCTAGTAGTAGTGCAAAAGGATTTCTCCATGAGTTTCGTTACTCACCTATTGTGCAACATTCAGAAGAATCCAATACATACTCTGGATTAGGAACATAGTTTGGGTGGACAATGATGAAATTGGTGTGGAAGAGTTTTTTGGAAAATGTATTTGTTTTCCTATTGGTAAATGATATGTATCCAATCTTGGTGGTTTGTTCTAGCCCATAGATGTTCTTGAGTGGAAATGAGATGACACATTGATGGATTTCATCACACGGTTACAAAGATCTCAAGGAGATTTTGATGTTATCTTGGTGGTCGTGGATAAATTTATGACATTAGCTCACTTTTTTGAAATCCCAGAGTATTGTACAGTATATGCCTTTGGAACGTGGTACATTGATGATGTAGTATAGTTGATTGGAGTTATGTGGTCCATTTTCTTGGATTAGGATGCACAATTTAACTCTTCAGTCTGGAGTGGACTGCAATATGATTTTTGAAATCAGTTATTCCTTATCACTACATTCTATCCACAGAATGATCAGAAAATGGAACGGAAAATACTTTTGCATCATTTGTTGTGGAGGAATGATGGCCAAGAGTATATTACATAGAAATGAGAGATTAAAATTTATTCCCAATAACTTGTGTTGTTTTATTATTTATCTTTTTCATTTTTCCTTCTGATTAGTCCTATAAACCTTTTTTATTTTGGGAGGATTTGTTTTCCCTTGGTTTTGGGTTTGGGGTAATTTCCTGAAATATGAAGAGGAGTGGACCTACTTCCTAATCGAGATTCATTAATTGGGATGTTATTAAATCCTTGTTGGTGAGTCATTGCAGCCTAGAGTGAATATTATCCTAACATAGAAGAAAATATTTCGTAATTTGTGTGTCTAAGATGGTGTGGTCTGTTTCAGTTTAGAAAACATGTTTAGTGGCTTTTTGGGTTGATGGGTTAACAACTTTGATGATAGTCCAAGTTGGTAGATTTTTTAGGAGGTTTTCATGGGTGTATAGGATTCCAATCCAGATTTCAAACAAAAAAGGTGGTTTATCATTGATCATTGATGAATTTATGTGACAATAGTGTTTCAATAATGATGATATCATTGAGAGTTATGTCTAGGGATGGTTGTTCATACCCTTCCTCTCTTTCCCTTAGTGTTGATTTTTAACTTTCAAGGGAGATAATAGTTTGAGTGGTATCTTTTTAAATGTCCCAGAACATTCTAGTCCACTACATTGTGGGAAATATAGTGTTCGAGGTATCCTAGAAGTCATAGTGAGTCATTTCAAAAAAAGTGAAAATTCCATTTTTTTTGGTTTTCCATCGTTACCTCATCAAACGATGTCTCACCCAACTGGTGTCACCCCAGTTATATCTTACCCTGGTTATGTAACCATGGTGGTGTTTCCCTCATGAGATATCACCCCTCTAGTATCTTTCCATACTGGGGCCTCACAGATGCTAGGTCACCATGGTGGTCAATCACTAGTAGTTACTCAATGGAGGTGGCTTGCTGAAGTAGGTTGTTGGAAGTGGATTGCTAGTAGTCACTCGTCTAGCAGTACCTCATCTAGTAGTTTCTCTTCTCATAGTGAATCAATTATGGTGGATGTAAGTTCATACTAATGGTGCCTCATCCAGCGGTCCCTTCTCCAATGGTGCCTTGTTCGGCATTACCTTGTCTGTTAGTGCCTCACTGGCGGTTTCTCATGAACAATGTTCTTAGTTCATCTAATTTTTCCTTTTTTAAATCTTCATATGTAGTAAAATGTGTTTAAGGAAAATTTTAAAAGGTTTTAAGACCTATTCAACACTCATAAATCAAATCTTTAATTCCCCATTGGTCCGTATAATTTTAAATGGTCAAAACATGTCATCTTCACTATATCCACCTAAATTAGAAAATTCAAATGATATCTAAACCCAATTATCTATTTATATTTTCCTAAAGTTGAGATATCATTCACCTTATACATTCATTCTTGCTTAAACATGCTACGTGACACCTCAAATCCTTCTTCCTGAAGGAGATGTGTATAATATTGTAGTAGTTGGTTTTTCTTTCTCTCAAGAGTTACCTTCTGTATGTGCACCCCTATTTTAGACACAACTTGGAAGTGGAGATCGTTATTCTTCCAAGTAGGTTTTACTCCTCTTTTATTATTCTGCATCCTGCAACATAGGTATATATATGTTTTCATTATGAAGATAGTTGTTTCCAAATCAATAACGTGTATCAAATTTTTTAAACTAAAATGCAATAGGATGGGAATATGACACATGATCTTTTTGTGTTATTTGTTTTTGAAGATACTCTGAGTTGTATGGGATAACTACCTTATGAAAATAATGTCTCTTGGGCTTCCTATTTATCACATTGGATAGTTTTTCAGTTTTATGTAGTTATATTTTTGTAAACACATATTTATGAAAGTTATTTAACCATGTTTGTTTGTATAATCAATAGATTCTCTAGGATCATATAATTTCATTAGAAACACTGAAATTTACAAGTGGAATTAAATAAGGGATTAATTGTTAAATATAAATTTGTGTTTATCCTTTGTATATGGTGTGATGTGATGTATGTAACTATTATCGTCAGTGTGTATGGGGGTCATGGATGACATATGGCTATGTAGTGGGGATGGGATGGGTGTGGTGTAATTATACAATTAGGCTATGGATTTTCATTGTGCTATAATAATTATCTGGATGTGGTTGTGAGTAGGGGGTGTTGTTGGTTAGTATGGTGGTTTAGGTATAATGAGTTTCGAGAAGGAAATTAGTTTTTGTATGGGTAATTTTCCTTGAGTTTTACTATTAATAACACGAAGAAGGAATCTTCTTGTATGATGTGTAATTAATGATAAGTGTATTAATTTACCATGTATCTTCATACCATGGTTAACTACGAATAACTATTACTATTTTTCTTGTTATGTGTCATTACAGTTAGTATCTTGGATAATTATGGAATAAATAAATATTTGTTTGATAATGATTGGGGTGATATTGGTAGGTTTTGTTAATGAAATGGATGTGGTTAATGAAATGATAAAATTGTGGTAGTTTGATTAAATATGGTTGATGAAAAATGATTAAAATAATAGGTCGTGAACATATAGGTAATGTGAATCCACAATAATTTTTAAGGGCACCTAACCTTTTGAAATTACTATTATTTTTAATAACAATTTCATTCAGGGGGTGAAGCAATAGTGATTATGCTGTGATTTTTTAATTTATTAGGAAAGCCATACGTTTGGTTAGAGTGTCTAATAAAATTCATTTATTTTTATATTCTTGCGATTTCAATATTCAACCCACCCATGTTATGAAATATGTGCCAAACAACAGCATCGTCTTATAGGGGATTTTTTTCCCATCATCCGATAAGGAGTACAAATAAAAATTTACTCGATCATCTCTTATCTCTATTATAATTGATACACATATGGTAGATGTTGTGATTTTCATTGAATTTTAGTGCTTTAGATTGTGGTTGTGATGGCCTAGGTGTCTTCAGGTGAGATGTGATAGCCCGTGTGTTTGGGGGTGAGGTGGTTTGTATTATACCAATTGTCTTTAGTATGAGATGTGATGTGATTTCCCATGTGTCTTCAAAATTTTATTTGATCTGATGAGTTTTATGGACTATTTTTGTGAAGGTAGGATGTGTTGTGAGGCCTTGGTTTATACTGGAAGGATGAGATATGGTATACAGAAGGGATATGTGTGACATGGTATATGACGTTCAGAAATAGGTACATATGAGTGCGAAAGTGGTGTGGGGTACCCTATCATCATTTTTAGTTATAAAACATTATAATATTTCATTTGTGTTACTTTGTGAGTGTTAATTGGTGAGGTTGAGTTTGGTTATAATACATATTTAGGGGATGTTTGGTTCTACTGTTTTCTCAGAGGTTCATTAGTATGCTTCATTCACATGGGCACAACATAATGTTTTTATCCTACTGAGTGTACTTGTATGCTCAACCTATGTAATAAATTTACTTTTAGGTATCCCAGAGGACTTGGTGACCCTTCTTGGAGTTACCGTCTTAGTGTTTTGGAGTGTTGTTTTGTTGTAGAATAGATTTACTTTTTGTTATTAACTTTCGAGACATTGTTGTTTTCATATGTTTGCTACTTTTTTCATGCATGTGGGGTGGTTTTTTATTAACCTTTTATATAATGTCTTGTATATGTTTTGGATGATTCATTTTATATCCAGATCTTGTTTCAAAAAATTATAATTCCACCCATATTATGATATTATTATACCCTTTGTGCTTGCTACCAACATAGGGCCTACAGGAGGCAAGACTTGGGGGCCATTATCTCATTTTATTCATTTCCAACCAAAGAGGGGTGTCTTTTTTGGAGGGGTTCATTGACAATATGAAGGCATATAAAAAATGAATTCCGGAAATAATAATCCACAATAATAACAGTAATAATAATAATATTTTAATTTGGTGTTTGATGAGTCTAATCCATGAGACCAAATTAAGTATCCACCATTTTTCATGAAATTAATTTATTGATGTTAGGTTTGTGATGTCATAAACACTCATTTATCTGATATTTAATGAAAAGTTACATCTAAAACATCTTTTAATGATAATAATAAAATTATAAACATTAATATTACTACTAAATTTATTTTATGATATTAGGTGACGACTCTTTCTCCAATCAAAATTTTGAGCCATAATTTTCTGTTCCACTTTATTGAAATTCACACACAACACATCCAAGAAATGTCATTAGTTTTATTTTATTGTATATATCAAATTATTATCATTATAATAATAATTATCAACATAGTGGGATGAGATTTCAATGCTCTTACTCACCCACCTACACTCAGTAGTGGAGTCGGAATCCCACCCCATGCTTCCCCATTTTTTAATTTTAATTATTAATCATATGAATACTACTTGTTATTAATTACCTACATTTAGTTAATGGGATGAATTCCATTTACTGGAACCTCCCCTTATCTCACACAGCCTCCCAACATCACATGACATTCCCTATTCATTTATATTATTTAATATATTGTTATTATCCTTTGATCATTCTTCTCACACTGAAACCACCTAGTTTTTTAATGTATTCAAACTTCACCACACAAGTGAACGTACGATCCACTAAACACCATAACATATTATATCTTCTATTACCCAATCCATTTTTGGGATCCTTTAATCATTTTCATAGCATGTTCATGTCTCTAAATCCCAATACTAATCTCATGACTATTATCCTTTGTGCCAGAAGACAAACACATAATGATTAGTGAACCTAGATATCAATGAATCACAGTCTAACTGATTACAGATCACAAGCACTAGGAATAGAGACAGATAGTCACATAACTGAAACGAAGTCACAATCGATGGCCAGGTTTTTTTCCCATCATTGATGGAATCCAAAAAATTTATAATTATTAAATTGCAATAATAATCATAGATTAATAAATCATAAATAAAAAGAACTTTGAAGAGGAAATAGATGTTGAACATACTAATGGAGAGGGATCCATGAATTAATTTAGGAGATGATTAATCAGCATTCATATAAAATTTAAAATGGGGGAAAACCATGAAGAAAAAAACTAAATCATTTTGGACCAATCATTGGTGATGAAAAAATTCACATCATTATCATTGGAGAGATCATCCATTTCTTTTGGCTCACTAATTGTCAAAGATTGATTTTTTGATGTTATTAATTAAAATATACTCCCCCGACTCCACTCTCTAACACTGAGGTTATGAGGATGGCACTGTAAATTGGTTATATATAGAATAATATATAATTTTATTAGGTTGATGTGATATCCAAAAAAAATTAATATCATTATTCCCTCTTTTATTTTCACTATTGATGAAATTTTCAAAAAGAATTCAATGTGACAAAGATTTTATTGTTGCTAAGGTAAAACATGCTCTCCAAAAACAACAGTGTAATGAAATTTTTAATTTGAGACTCTATTTTGGATTTATTCCGCTATTTAAAAAAAAATTAAGTCCATGCTATTTAATATTTTTAAAATAAATATTTCTAGAAAAACTGGCCTCAGAATCTTTTGTCGTATCAATTCCTAGCTATGAATGTATTCTTATATAATTTATAATTTTTACACAAAAATAACATCATCACTAAATAATTCCTCTATATAGGGTTATTCATTCTTAAAAAGAATAATCAAATAAAAAATGTTGAGATACTGATCTCTTAATAGGGATCCCACTATGTTGAGATCCCTCGATGGTTTCATGTGTTGCCAATAAATATACACCAATGTAAAACAATTTTGGACAATGTTCCTTTCTCCAAAAATCCAACAATGCTGCTGAAATCTAATAAAATGGAACCCCACTTTCATTGTCCAATATACCCATGTAGAAAATGTACGATGATTCATGTGAATAACTCATCATCTGTGAAAATTTGAGAACACCATGAAACCAAAAATCTTGTTGTATGGTGGATAATTGGTACACCACCTCACATACCTGATGCAATAGAAGAAAATGAAAAGGGCTTAAAAACACTATATATAGCCACATTCTATGGATAGAAATCCTTAATTATAAAAATAAAAATGCCAATGTTTTTGGTTTATCATGAACTCTCTACATTTTAGGGGTACTCTACATTTATCTATGGATGAACTCTACCCTTCAAACCCTTTACAAGAACCCACATCTGGTTTCACGTGTGGTCCATCTCTAATGCTGAGTACATGAGGATACAATACAAAAGGAATACCTAGAATTGACCATAGAAAAGATAATAATATTGGTTAGAAGCCTCACAAACTCTGATAAGGTGTTTATCATGCAAAAGTATATCACCAAGAAATCAAATAAACTACATCACCTCTAGTAAGACACACAAGTATCATCCACCTCTCAAACATGGAGCTTGTGATAACCCATCATGAGTTCAAACTATAATAACCACATGGCCGAAATCCATATGTTTAGGAAGTCAATGATTGTATTTTGCAGATAATATTCCCTACATTACGATGTTCTAGGGAAAGTTAACCATACTTGACCATAGGCTCCCATCCACCTCTTAAGAAAACGACACGTGATGGGTTAAAATACTTATTACACCCCCATATCTCCCAGCTACATTAGGTTATCTAATATTCTAGAGTATATATCGAGTAATACCTAGTGAATTTCTATATAGAAAATACTCTATATATGGAGGCAAACCTGACACATCCTAAAGATTGATTTTATTATACTCCTCCACTATCATAAGAATTTGAAAGCTCATAAAATTAACTTTACCAAGGGTAATACTAGAAAATATTAATAGAAAGCTGTTATAACCTCCTTCAAATGATCTCATACATCCCGTCATGGATATCACTCCATATTAAATTAAGAAAATTTCGAACCAAAAAAATAGACAATGTACTACATGTACTTGTAGCAACCAACAAAACATTGATGGTTGGAAACTAGTCTATACCAAGGGAAAATCCAAGGGTCTCTCCACCACTATGGAGAGATTCCATGTGATTATATATATATATATATATATATATATATATATATCTCATCCCAGAGATAGGTCAAACTGTCAGAAGAGGCATGTAATCACTGATCCAATCTGGATCGGCCTCCAATATATAGGATGATAAAAAAGGACCCACTTGTATCACTATGTCTCCAACAAAGAATATACTCAAGGAAATGAGGCTCATAAAAATAGGGTCAAAATTCAACTAGGATAGTGATGATAGACTTCACACATTAAAACACATTTTAACCCCCTATAATCATCTACAATATAAAAAACATTCTTCATATTATCTCTTATTTGACATAGATAATAAATTCTCTGAAATCTTAACCCTACAAAAAAACACAAACACACATGTTATAAGAACTCATCCTTAAAACCTCAAAACTATCCTCTTTTGGTGGAACTGACTGGCCCAAATCATTTTAGATGACATATCAGGAATGAATCTCGGTGGGGGAGCATTCCTTCTTCCATGAATTTTCAAAGTAACATGAAAAATCACCAAAAAGGATCTTCTAAATCACCACATTTCCCTAGATAAGTATCACCATCAGGACCACCATTAAGAGGGGCCCGATCCTAGTGTGAAATTATAACCGCAGGTTACAATGGTCCTCTAAAATTTATGGAGGGGGTATGGACCATTAGGTGAACTAGAGATCTATAACTATGGAAGCCGGGAAGCAAAGTCAATATAGGTGTGTCATTTACCAGTACCGCTGCTCAACATGTGGTACCACATCAACATTCCCAACAAGAGTAAGTAAAAAAAATGTGTGTCCATGAACTAAATCAATGAAAATAATGTTGATTTCATTTTGAACAATATCAAAATCCAAGATGGATATCATCGTAGTGGAATCTCAAATTTTATCAAAATATACCATGTCAAATGAGTATGTCTACAATGTTTAATAACAAAGGGTGTAGAAATCATAACCCATTCAGATATGGTGATTGTATGGATGTTATCCCTACATCATGTTCCCACATTTACTTAGTTAGTAAAGAGATTATTGGGGTCCTTATTAATGGATATGTCAGTCATCACACCAATACTGGACACCCTGTCCTAAGATCCAAACCTAAAACTCATTAACACTATTTACATGGTTCCCTAAAAAATCATCAAATATAGAATAAATAAAATATGATCCTAGACAGAGGTAGTTCCATAACATTTTAGGATGAGATTTAACTGGGATTTCATTATTTGATGACCTGACCAGATGTGTCCCGTGACACAAATACCCCAAGACCACCACCAATGGGAAAGGGGACGATGCCTAATGCTAAGAATGAATACTCTAATACAAATTATCCCTCTAAAATCACATAAAAAGAACATTAGAAGTTCTAAAAAAGACATTATTGTCCTCAACACCATTAAAGTGGGGGGGGGGTTCCCTTTATTAGTGATAAAAAAGCCCTGATAAAGCCACCCATTTATCACCACTGGTTTAGCATTGATAATGGCCCCTCTTTATCAGTGAAATTATTAGCACCACTAAACTAGGGCCTTTACCAGTGCTAAACTACTACTGATAATTGAACACTTGCAAAAGTGTGATTTTTGACTAAATGTACACCAATGAAAAAACACATGTAACCTATATGAAAATATAACTATATGAAAATATATAATCTAACTGAAAAAAATTTAAATCACCATTACAAAAAAATACTATATATATTTCAAAAAACGTTTTCTGTTATTTCATATAAAATTACTATCCACACACTTTAAAAAAATAATGGTTCATTATATTTTACACCAAAAAACACATATCAAAAACACCAGACCACAGTACCAGTTTATACAAAACTACACAACCCATGATAGATAATCCACCTATAAAAGAAAAAAATTTTGTGAGTAATAATATATAGAAATATATTACACATAAATAAGAAAACGTATATTAATAAAATGGTCATTTAAAATAAAAATACTCACTTGTGGGAAAACATAACACATTGAGAGTCATAAAGATGTGTGGTTGATTCAAACACATATCAACTGTCTTATGGAACATTTTACTACAATATCAAATCAATCTGAGTTTATTCCCTTTTTTAATTTGTCAATTTTTATATTTACTAAAATTAATGTCCATTTTAAATAAAAACACACACTTGGAGTTATATAGGTCCCAACACGAATTATATTGATCTTTTAAGGATTCTTATGAATCACAAATTACATATGGATGGTGTTTCTAAAGTACCAAAATAGTCAAAAATCATTTTTTAGTGTTGAGTATGTCATAACTGTTTTTCGTAAAATTTCATTAAAATTGGAAACATACACATTGAATCATAATGATAACAATGTGTGCTGGATTGAAATGATAATACTTACTACATGTTAAAATAGATATCTTATTTGTTTTCATAAATTATCAAGAAAATAAGATAATATTTTGTCAGGATTCAGTGAGTGACACACGTTTTGAACTAAAATGGAAATTTTAAACAGATAATAGAACCATTGAATCATAAAAAACCAAACTATGAACTGGATTGAGTTTTGGATGATCACTACATATCAAAAATGCTATATGGATCAATTTAATAATGTATTAAAATGTTTTTAAATCATTTTCATCTGTTTTAAAGACATAACATATTCTTTTTTAAAAACATTAAGGCCAATTATAAATAACAAGTCTAACTTAGAGTCATTTTGATCATTCCACAAGTCATATAGAGGTATGGTTGATCCCAAAATTTCTAAAATGATATTTGCATCTTTTTTTATAATCTATCAAAATAATATGAATTAATTTTCTTGGTAATCAGTAAGATACTTTTTATTTTTAATTAAATTATTTTTAGTTTTAAATAAAATCTAACACTTAGAATTATACTGATCACACTGTGCATTTAATTAATGTGGGGTTTATTCCTAAACATAAAAATTAATTAATTATTTTTTACTAATATATGAAAAAATATGAATGTATTTTCATGGTTTATAGTATATTAAATTTCATTTTTATTAGTATTATTATTAATTTTAAATAATATAATACACATGAGGTCATATCAATCACACCATGAATCATGTTGAATTGAATATGATTCATTGTAACTCCCCAAACCTAGTTTCCCAGAGTCGATGAATTATTACATAACATTGGAATGATGACAATACAGATCAAGTCTCGAAAGACCGATTAGTTCAATAGCCTTAGAATAACTAGACACATTCATAAAGATTACATTACATCATAAAATGAAAACTACAACAATATGGTCTCCATAGTCCCACTCTTATCCTCTCATAGTATCGCTGCAATTCATTCATAATATACTTCTTCACATCCTGGGAAAAATAAAGAATTTAATGGGGTGAGATCAGATGCTTAGTAAGGATAACAATATAGCGGAAACATTCATAAATAAGCATAAACATTTAAGGAAATGTATAGATAAAACAAAAGCCGTTTAAACTTGAACTTCAGTATAATATGGGAAAGATAAAATGCAATAATTCCATTTACATATTCACATTGATATTATACTAGTCTAATAATTACATGATATATCAATAACTACTTTCATAATGATGGAATGTATAATGCCAGACTATCATAACCAGATAGCCAAGGCCTCATTCCAAGACTACAAATAAGATTATGTCAAGGCCTCATCCCAAGACACTAGTTTGTCTCATGAGACCTACCGATGCATCTAGGAGCTATAGCGGGCTCCACCCATCACTTATTAAGTCCAATGCATTCCTCATATGAACAGTTTTAAACATAACATAAACATTCGTATTAAAACTAGCATAAAAAATGTCAATACATTCTTCATAAACCACGAATGGTATAAAAATAACACATCTACAGTCAAACATATCACAAAACCATGAATACAATATGGAAGTTTTCTATCATAATAAATCAACTCCAAATAAACATAAAATCAATCAAAGGATGTTGACATTGATGAAATCAAATCTCTTTTTAGAGAAATATCTCTTTCTATTTTGAAATCATTTAAGAGTCATATATTTATAAAATAAAACATTTTCTTTGAAAACATTCTTATAAGCTTCTAAGGGAAGCTTCGATGACTTTATAATGGCGGAATATAGCTGCATCTGCCGTATAAGTTAAAAAGACATTCTTACCTTAATTCTATCGAAAAGGTTAAAAAGGACCTTGATTGGAAAACAACGGAAAGTTTCCATTATAAACATATTATAAAAAGTCAAACAAGGGTATAAATGACATTAAACCATATTCTGTAAAATAGTAAGAATGGTTTGAAATATATTTTTAAGAAACATGGATGTTGAGGATAAAGAGGTCCCAGTATAAACATCCTCGGATAATGAAGAGATTGTGAAATAACCCTTACCTTGTACTCTTCCTTGGTTGATAGTTGGTTAACCTCCTGTATAATGGTGAAATAATTTTTATTGAATTATACAATAATCATATATATTAATATGATATCATATATGATATTTTAACATCGATTTGTTAATAAAATCTTAGTATTATCGTCGTTTTGGGTGTTAACTTACTCGATTTCTTTTATATTTTTTGTTACATAAGCTGTGTTTTTAAAGGATATGTTGTATAAAATTCATATCCAAAATGATATTAAGTATTTAAACATTATTTTTAACCATCAAATTAAAATCATTCTTGAATGGATACAATGGGGAATCAATCTTATCGCGTTCATGGAGACGGTAGTCCGTACGTACGCACAAGTGAAAATATCAATCTTTTGAAATTAAAATAATATATAATTGGATGGTATATCATATATAAAGAATCATTATCATGTTATATTTATTATTTATATGAATTAAACATCATTATTATAATCATCTAAATAATAATATTTTTAATAACAATTACACCACGATGTGGAGACGGTAAGTCATATGTAAGCACGTATGGTGACATGTCATTCAAAGGATAGATATAATACTGAATATGGTTGTACTATATGTAAAATAACATCATACTATATATAAGATAATTGAGTTATTATTTCATAATTGTAATAACAAATAAAGAAGATGTTGAAGAAGAAAGGAACTTGAAAGAGGGTGGTGAAAACATTACCTCTTCTTCGTGTTCTTCCTTTTTATTTGATCAAAAGGGATCCTTAGGATGGATTTATGATCAAAATAAAGCCTCGAAATTTATGTGAGGGAAGATTAGAGATTATTTGGGCAGGGTTTGGTAGATACAAAAGGCTTTTAATGTGTGAATTTATGAGAAGGGGGAGTGCCCTTTTATAAGAGGGGTGAGGGGCACCTTTGGAAAAGATAGAAATATTATTTAATAATAAATTCATATTCGGTTTCTAATGGCTCCAAAGTGTTTTATTTAAATTTTAAGGTGGGTATGGTTCTAAAACCACTCAACCAATATAATTTAGATATGTTTGGATCATTATATTAACGTTATCTTTTAGTATTAACTCTTAGTTTATTAGTTTGACACTTACCATGTCACTTTTTATTTTTTTATTATATAGTTAATAAACTTATTATATACCTCCAAGATACCCTCATGTGGTCCATTAATTATCCAACTATCATTATATAAGTCTCTTTTTCAAACCTTATATTTTTAGGAATTGAATATTAATTAATAATATAATATGTTTTTTTAAAACTGTTATATGTCAATTTTGGCACTATTCAATAATTGATTTTTTTAAATTTATAAAAACTTTATTAATTAGAAACAAATTCTTTTATGAAATACTATAATGACATATTAACCAATAAAATTCATGGATGTCGTCGAAAATTTCATGATATATTTATTTTAACATTTATAATACCAATTATTTGATTCTTTTATTAATAAGGAAAATACTGCATCATTATTATTTCATAAATAATATTAATTATTAAATTTCTAAAAATTATAAATAAAATACCATTATGTAGTAAATCTCTTTATATTTATAATGAATATTTATAGTTTAAAATACAACATATATAACCCTATGTAAATCTTGTTTCTCTAAAAGATATATGCTTTTGTAATTTTTCTATTTATTAATATAAAGTGTCCCTATCACCTACATGTGGCTCCATGGGGTCCCAAAATCGACCCAAATATGCCCATGGTCGGAAATGTATCCACCAATAAGGTTAGGAAACGTTTTAGGGTAATTTACTAATATTATTATATTATGTTTTACCCTTATTTACCGGATTTACCCTTTATCCATGGTAAATAAAATATTTACCAATGAAATTATTTAAAATGTCTAAAAATGGAAGTTACCTATTTACACAATTTCAAAATCTTGATTCCAAATAGGGAATCCATTTTTCCAAATTCAAAACATTGAATTGGTCGAAATTAATTTAATATTAATTTCCAATGTCAAAACAAAAAGTTTGTTTTTAAGAAATAATAACAATCAAAATATTGATACTTGTTTATGTCCGGTTTAATTGTGAAATTATGTCCAATTACCAAAATTGTTTTAAATAGTAAAAATATATTCTAAATATACTTTAAAACCACTCATATACATAATTTATCACTATTAGTTATTTTGATTAAAAAAGTTGTTTTTAATAAAAATTTGGTAATTTTCACTATTCATAAAAAATATAAAAGTTATCCGAAAAGTACCAAAATTTCATAATAGGATACTTTTGATATTCCGAATCCAAAAATGAAGTCCATTTTGAATGAGAAAATTTATAAAATGTCCAAAAGTGGGTAGTAATATTCATAACGGCTACTTTGATTGGTCGCGACGTGTTAGAATCTCGAAGTTGCGTACAACACATGCTACTGTATTATTCAAAGAGAAGCATACCGTTGAATCATGGGGTGCTACATTCTCCCATTTTTAAAATAATTTCATCCTCGAAATTTCTATAATATTATTGCATAAAAAGACTCAGGTGGTTCTTCATCACAAGTTCACCGGGTTCCCACATTGCCTCTTCCATTTTATGGTTTCTCCATAGTACTTTTACCGGACGATTCGTCCAGTTTCATAGCACTTGTTCTCTCATATCAAGAATCTTGACGGGCCCTTCGCAATAATAAAGATCTGGTTCTAGTTCTAATTCCTCATAGGTGAGTACATTTGTTGGGGCAGGCATGTATTTCCTCAACAGTGATACGTGGAACACATCGTGAACTTTGGAGAGACTTGGCAGCATTTCCAAACAGTAAGCTACAGCCCCAATTCGTTCTAGAATTTCGAAAGGTCCGATATACCTAGGACTCAATTTAACCTTCTTAGAGAAATTTATAATTCCCTTCCATGGAGATACCTTCAAGAAAACATGATCTCCTACTTGAAATTCCAAATCCTTCAGTTATTGACATAGCTCTTCTGCCTACTTTGAGCTTCTTTAATGTGATTTGGGATTACCTTCACCTTTTCTATCCTTTCCTCCACCAGTTCTAGACCTACAAGTTTTCTTTCACCAACGTCATCCCAACAGGTCGGTGTGTGACATCTCTTTCCGTATAAAGCTTCATATGGTGCCATCTGAATACTTGAATGGAAGCTATTGTTATAGAAAAATTCCACCAGAGGTAAATATTGATCCCACATACCCTGAAAGTCATGTGATCATGATCTCAACATTTCTTCAAAGGTTTGAATAGTCCGTTCTGATTGTCCATCTATTTGAGGGTGGTAGGCAGTGCTCAAACGAAGTTCAGTATCCTGGGCTTTCTGAAGACTCTTCCAGAAACATTATGTAAAATGGGGATCACGATCAGAAACAATCAATATGGGTACTAAATGAAGTCTCATTACTTCATTAATATATAGTTTTACAAGCTGTTCAACTGGTAAATCTTCACTTATAGCAAGAAAATGTGCTGACTTGGTAAGACGATCAACAATGACCCATATTGCATCATTCCTTCTAGGATTATTTGGTACCCCATGATGAAGTCCATCGTAATATTATCCCATTTCCACTCAGGTATGGGAAAAGGTTGCAATACTCCACCAGGCTGTTACCTTCCAGCTTTAACTTGTTGAAAAACCATACATCTTGACACAAAATCAACAATCTCTCTCTTCATGTTGTCCCACCAAAAATTTTCCTTCAAGTCTCTATACATTTTGGTTCTCCTAGGGTGTATAGAGAAATTGGAACTATGAGCGTTTTCCAACAATTCACTTTTTAGATCAGGAATATTTGGAACACAAAGTCTCTTCCCAAATTTCAAAATTCCATCTTTATACCCAACGTCATTCAATCTCCCATCATTCACTGCTTGAATCTTATTTTGAAACTCTTCATCACCGGTCTGATAATGCTTTATCCGTTCTAGTAATGTTGGTTTGGCAAACATTTGAAAACGTATTGATGTTTCACCTTTCATGGTAATTCCCATATCCATCTTCACTAGGTCCATGAAAATGGGATTCCTTTCAATTCTCATCATTTTCAAAACTCCATGGTCTTTTATGATCAAAGCATCTACTACCTTATTTTCCTTCCCCGGGTGGTATTGTATCGTGAAAACATAATCCATGATTAGTTCTAGCCGTCTCCATTACCTCATGTTGATTTCTTTTAGTGAAAAATATACTTTAAACTCTTTTGATCAGTATAAATCTCACATTTTTCACCATATAGGTAGTGCCTCTATATCTTCAAACAAAATATCACTGATGCTAACTCGAGATCATGAGTAGGATAGTTTTTCTCAAGAATTTTTAACTATTGTGACGAATAGGCAATAACGCTATCATTCTGCATATGGACACAACAAAGTCCATTCTTTGATGCATCACTATAAATAACAGACCCATCATTCCTCGATGGTAGAGTCAATATAAGAGCATTGGCTAATCTTCTCTCCAGTTCTTCAAAACATTCTTCACAATATTTTTTCCAAATAAATTTTACCCCCCTAAGTGTGTGATTTGTTAATGTGTTAGCCAATTGGGAAAAATTCTGGACGAACCGTTGATAATAACCTACTAAACCAATAAAACTGCATACCTCAGTTATACTCATAGGTGCTGGCCATTCTTGGATTGCCATGGTCTTAGAACGATCAACAGAGATTCCATCATTAGAGAAAATATGGACAAGAAAAGAAATCTCTTCAAGCCATAATTCACACTTGCTAAACATCCCAAATAATTCATGTCTTCTCAGAGTCTTCAGGATAATGCACAAGTGATTTTCAGGATCTTCGTAGCTTTTTGAGTATACCAAGATATCATCAATAAATACCACCAAAAATATATCTAGATATTCCTTGAAAACTCTATTCATTAGATCCATGAATACAGAGGGCACATTAGTCATCCCAAAAGGCATTATTGTAAACTCGTAATGCCCGTACCTGGTTCGATATGATGTCTTCGAAATATCTTCCTTCTTCACAAACAACTGATGGTATACAAATCAAAGTTCAATATTTGAAAAGTATTGAGCTCCATGCAGTTGGTCAAATAAATCATCAATGCGAGGTAGGGGATACTTGTTCTTTATTGTTATAGAAATTATCTCCCTGTAGTTGATACATAACCTCATAAATCCATCTTTCTTTTTAACAAAAATAACAGAGGATCCCCATGGAGAAACACTAGGGAGAATAAATCCATTATTAAACAATTCATCTTGTTGTTTCATTAGTTCAACTAATTTTATAGAGGCCATTATATAAGGGGTCTTCAATATAGGCCTTGATCCAGGAATTAAATCAATGGAAAACTCAACATCTCGTTCTAGAGGATGTACCGATAAATGTTCCAGAAACACATCTACATATTCTCTCACAATAGGTATATCTTCTATTCGAATATTCCTTTCCTCACCCATAGTTATTTCATTCTCTTACTCCTTGATAATTGAATTTACTTGATCTACTGGGGGTGGATCTTGATAAGAATTAGGTAGTGACGATTCTGCTCTAAAAATAAGGTGGTCTTTATCATCATCATCAAAAATCATAACTTCCTTATTCTCTTTCTTTTCTTTAAATTCATAAGACATAGAGAATTCATATTCTATTTTGATAGCACATGAGCCAATGTCTTCATGTGACGAGAAGGATTGTGAGACTAATGCTCGATGAAGAGATGGGTTAATCCCCTCAAAGAAACGATAAATCTTACTTCTTTGGTTTTGTATATAATCTCCAGCATACCGTTCTAACCTTGTAAAGTTAGCCTCATACTTTGCAACATTATCATCCTCCTTTTGTCTCAGACTCAAAATTTTACTTTCCATATCTGCTCGATGGTCACGAGGAAAATATTTTTCTATGAAAAGATCTTTGAAGTCTCTCCTTTCCATATTTGATACTTCATCATCTTCCTTCGTCATTTGAATCAATGACCACTATTGATCAACATCTCCAGTGCGGCAATAAACTGACATGACAACTTTTTCCCTTTTATTACTCCCCAAAGCCTGAAATATTTTCTCCAGGGAACTTATCCATTTCTTAGCCACCAATGGATTTATACTCCCATTGAAGGTTGGTGGTTATTTCTTCATGAAGCGATCTAACATTGATCCTCCACGCTATGGATCAGGGTGCTCCATACGAGTAAGGTTATTATTCATAACCTGATTGAGTTTTCCCAGAATAGTGATAAGCTGATCAGCACCAGTTACATCACCATCTCCAGTATAATTTTCTTGAGTAGAAGGGAAATACCTACCTGGAGTGCGTGCATTGATACAGTTTCCATTACTTCCACTAGGTGTCATTCCTAAGCAATGGAATATAATAGATCATTTTATGAATCAAAATACATAATTCCATACTTGTAAAACACTTAACATAAATTGAACAGTTTATGGATATAATCCATAATCATAAAAATGTTTTCTTTGAGGAAGTATATACTCATAAACCCTTCAAAATGGTTCCGAAAGAAAATGAGAATTATCCTAAGCATATCCCCTGGGAGTGTCGTAACCAAGAGTGCAGCAAGGCCCATTTTCGTGCACTAGTTCCCATTCGAGTCTAGCTCCAAGCGGTGTTTTTGGGTTTCACCACTAGGTACATCTATGCCAGAGCCGGCTCTACCTGCTCATATCCAGATAAGGATGTAATGCTCGGAAAACCCACAAAATCTCTACAATACCAAAATGCTAGGAAGTTCATTTATACTAATCCTCAAAGTCCATCATAGGTCTATGTTCTCTAATCAGAGTTAATCTAAATCTAGCTTCCAAGGTTTGTACTAAACTCCCTATGATATCAACTGTAAAGCCCCAAACCCAGTAACCGAGAGTTAGTGCATTATTTGAATACATTGGCATGATTACAAGGAATCATGCCCCAAAGGACCGATCAGTTTAGCAGTCTTGGAAAATAGATTACATACATGAATGTTACATTATAAATTAAGACATACAAAACAACATAAATAATCTTTATGGACACCATTATTCCCATGGATTAACCCTGAATATAAATCACAATACACATCCTGGCATCCTGGGAAAAATAAAAATTTAAAGGGGTGAGCTCATATGCTCAGTAAGGATAACAATATAGCAGAAACGTTAATAAATAAGCATAAACATTTAAGGCAATGTATATCTAAAACAAAATCCTTTTAAACATGAACTTCAGCATAATATGCCAAAGATAAACTGAAATAATTCCATTTACTTATTCACATGGATATTATACTAGTCGAATAATCACATGAAATATCAATAACTACTTTCATAATGATGGAATGCATAATGCTAGACTATCATAACCACGTAGTCAAGGCCTCATGCCAAGACTAAAAATAAGTTTATGTAAAGGCCTCGTTCCAAGACACTAGTTTGTCTCATGAGACCTACCGATTCATCGAGGAGCTATAGCGGGCTCCCCCCATCACGTATTAAGTCCAATGATTCCTCATATGAACAGGTTTAAGCATAACATAAACATTCGTATTAAAACCAGCATACAAAATTTCAATACATTATTCATAAACAATGAATGGTATAAAAATAACACTTCTACAGTCAAACATATCAAAAAACCATCTATAAAATATTTATGTTTTGTATCATAATAAATCAACTCCAAATAAACTTAAAATCCATCAAAGGATGTTGACGTAGATGAAATCAAAACTCTTTTTAGAGAAATGTCTCTTTTTATTATGAAATAATTTTAGAGTCATATATTTATAAAATAAAACATTTTATTTGAAAACATTCATATAAGATTGTGAGGGAAGCTTTGACAACTTTATAACGGCGGAAAATATCTGCATCCACCGTATAAGTTAAAAAGACATTCTTACCTTAATTTTGTCGAAAGGTTAAAAAGGACCATGTTTAGAAAAGAACGGAAAGATTCCTTTATAACATCTTATAAAAATTAAAACAAGGGTACAAATGACATTAACCCATATTCTGTAAAATAATAAGAATGCTTTGAAATACATTTTTACGAAACATGGATGTGGAGGATAAAGAGGTCCCAGTATAAACAACCTCGGATAATGAAGAGATTGTGAAATAACCCTTATCTTGTAATTTTACTTGGTTTATGTTAGGTTAACCTCCAGTATATTTGTGAAATAATTTTTATTTAATTATACAATAATCATATATATTAATATGATATCTTATATGATCTTTTATCATCGCTTTGTTAATAAAATCTTAGTATTATCATCGTTTTGGGTGTTAACTTACTCATTTTATTTTTTATGTTTTGTTACATAAGCCATGTTTTTTATGGATATTTTGTATCATATAAATATCCAAAATGATATCAAGTATTTAAAAATTCTATTTAACCATCAAATGAAAATCATTCTTGAATGGATACGATGGGGAATGAATCTTATCGCGTTCGTGGAGACGGTAGTCCGTACATACGCACAAGCGACAATATCATTTTTTGATATTAAAATAATATATAATTGGATGTTATATCAAATATACAGAATAATTATCTTGTTATATTTATTATTTATATAAATTACACACCATTATCATATGCATCTAAATAATTATATTTTGAATAACAATTACACCATGATGTGGAGACGGTAAGCCATACGTACACACGTATGGTGACATGTCATTCAAAGGATGGATATAATACTGAATATGGTTGTACTATATTTAAAATAACATCCTAGTATATAGAAGATAATAGAGTTGTTAATATATAATTGTAATAACAAAGAAATATGAAGTTGAAGAAGAAAGGAACTTGAAAGAGGGTGGTGAAAACATTACCTTTTCTTCGGGTTCTTCCATTTGATTTGATCAGAAGGGATCCTTAGGTTGGCTTTCTGATCAAAATAAGGCCTCTAGGTTTAAGTGAGGGAAGTTTAGAGAGTATTTGGGTAGGGATTTTAAGATACAAAAGGAATTTAATGTGTGAATTTGTGAGAAGGGTGAGTTCCCTTTTATAAGAGGGGTGAGGGGCACCTTTGGAAAAGCTAGAAATATTATTTAATAATAAATTCATATTCGGTTTATAATGGCTCAAAAGTGAATTATTTATATTTTAATGAGGGTATGGGTCTAAAACCACTCAACCAATATAATTTAGACAGGTTTGGGTCATTATATTAACCTTATCATTTAGTTTTAACTCTTAGTTAATTAGTTTGACACTTACTATGTCACTTTGTAATTTTTTATTATATAGTTAATAAAGTTACTATATACCTCCAAGATACCCCCATGTGGTACATTAATGATCTACCTATCATTATATAAGTCTCTTTTCCAAACGTTATATTTTTAGGAATTGAATATTTATTAATAATAAAATATGTTTTTTTAAAACTCTTATATGTCAATTTTGACACTATTCAATAATTGATTTTTATTTAAATTTTTAAAAACATTATTGATTCAAACCAAATTCATTTATGAAATCCTATAATGTCATATTAACCATTAAAATTCATGTATTTCATCAAAACGTTTATATTATATTTATTTTAACATTTATAATACCAATTATTTGATTCATTCATTAATAAGGAAAATACTGCATCATTATTGTGTCATAAATAATATTAATTATTAAATTTCTAAAAATTATAAATAAAATACCATTATGTAGGGAATATTTTTATCTTTCTAATTAATATTTCTAGTTGAAAATCAAACATATATAACCCTATGTAAAACATGTTTCTCTAAAATATATATGCTTCTGTAATTTTTGTATTTATTAATATAAAGTGTCCCTATCACCTAAAAGTGGATCCATGGGGTTCCAAAATCGACCCAATGATGCACATGGTTGGAAATGTAACCATAAAAATGTTAAGAAACATTTTAGGGTAATTTATTATTATTATTATATTATTTTTTTCCCTTATTTACCAGATTTACCTTTTAACCATGGTAAATAAAATATTTACCGAAGTAATTATTCAAAATATCTAAAAATGAAAGTTACCTATTTAAAAAAATTGGAAATATTGATTCCAAATATGGAATCAATTTTTCCAAATTCAAAACATAGGCATAAATTAATTTAAAATTAATTCCCGGTGTCAAAACAAAAAGTGTGTTTTTAAGAAATAATATCTATCAAAAGATTGATACTTGTTTACGTCTGGTTTAATTGTGAAATTATGTCCAATTAACAAAATTGTATTAAATGGTAAAAATATATTCTAACTATACTTTAAAACCACTCATATTCATAATTTATAACTATTAATTATTTCGATTAAAAAAGTTGTTTTTTAATAAAAATTTAATAATTTTCACTATTCATCAAAATGTAAAAGTTACCCAAAAAGTACCAAAATTTCATCCTAGGATAATTTCGATATTCCAAATCAAAAAAATGAAGTCCATTTTGAAAGATAAAATTTATAAAATTTCAAAAATTGGGTATTATTATTCATAACAGCTACTTTGATTGGTCGCGGCATGTTAGAATCTCGAAGTTGCGTACAACACATGCTACTGTATTATTCAAAGAGATGCATACCATGGAAACTTGGGGCGTTACATTTTTCCCTCCTTCAAATAATTTCATCCTCGAAATTTCTAGAATATTACTGCATAAAAAGACTCAGGTGGTTCTTCATCATAAGTTCCTCCTGTTCCCAAGTCGCCTCTTCCATTTAATGGTTTCTCCATAAAACTTTTACCAAACGATTCATCCGGTTTCTAAGCACTTGTTCTCTCATATCAAGAATCCTGATGGGATCTTCTCAATAAGAGAGATTGGGTTCTAGTTCTAATTCTTCATATGTGATTACATGCGTTGGGTCAGACATTTATTTCCTCAACAATGATACATGGAACACATCATGAATTTGGAGAGACTTGGCGGCATTTCCAAATGTTAAGCTACATCCCCAATTCTTTCTAGAATTTCGAAAGGTTTGATGTACATAGGATACAATTCACCCTTCTTACAGAAATGTATAATTCCCTTCCATGGAGATACCTTCATGAAAACATGATCTCCGACTTGAAATTCCAAATCCTTCGATTATCGGCATAGATCTTCTGCCTACTTTGAGCTGCTTTGATGTGACTTTAGATTAACTTCACATTTTCCATCATTTCCTCCACTAGTTTTGGACATAAAAGTTTTCTTTCACCAACATCATCCCAAAAGGTCGGTGTGCGACATCTCTTTCCATATAACGCTTAATATTTTTCCATCTAAATACTCGGAAGGAAGATATTGTTATAGGAAAATTACAGAAGAGGTAAATATTGATCCCACATACCCTGAAAGTCAAGTGTGCATGATCTCAACATGTCTTCTAAGGTTTGACTAGTCCGTTCTGATTGTCCATATTTTTTAGGGTGGTAGGCAGTGCTCAAATGATGTTTACTATCCATGGATTTCTGAAGAATCTTCCAGAATCTTGAAGTAAAATGGGGATCACGATCAGAAACAATCAATAGGGGTACTCCATGAAGTCTCACAACTTCATTAATATATAGTCTTTCAATCCATTCAAGTGTTAAATATTCCCTTATAGAAATAAAATATGCTGACTTGGTAAGATGATCAACAATGAACCATATTGCATCATTCCTTCTAGGAGTCTTTGGTAGCCCCATGACGAAGTCCATCGTAATATGATCCCATTTCCTCTCAGGTATTGGAAGAGGATGCAATACTCCACCAGGGTGTTGCCTTCCATCTTTCACTTACTGACAAACCATACATCTTGACACAAAATCAGAAATCTCTCTTTTCATGTTGTCCCACCAAAAATGTTCCTTCATGTCACTATACATATTGGTGCTCCTTGGGTTTATAGAGAAATGTGAACTATGAGAATCTTCCAACAATTCCATTTTTAGATCAGTTATATTGGGAACACAATGTCGCTTCCCAAATTTCAAAATTTCATCTTCATACCCAATGTCATTCATTCTCCCATCATTCAAAGCTTTAATCTTCTTGTGAAACTCTTCATCACCGGTCTGAGAACTCATTATCCTTTCTAGTAAAGTTGGTTTGGAAACCAATTGAAAATGTATTGATGTTTCACCTTTCATGGTAATTCCCATATCCATTTTCACTAGATCCAGGAAAATAGGATCCCTTTCAATTCACATCATGTTCAAAACTCCATGATCCTTTCTGCTCAAAGAATCTGCCACCATATTTTCCTTCCCCAAGTGGTAGTGTATCGTGCAATCATACTCCTTGTTTAGTTCAAGACATCCCATTTACCTCATTTTGGGTTCTTTTTGTGAGAAAATATACTTAAAACTCTTGTGATCAGTATAAATCTCACATTTTTCACCATAGAGGTAGTTCCTCTATATCATCAAAGAAAATATCACAGCTGCTAACTCTAGATCATGAGTAGAATTATTTTTCTCATGAATTTTCAACTGTCTTGATGCGTAGGCAATATACCTATCATTATGCATAAGGAAAAAACCAAGTCCTTTCTTCGATGCTTCACTATAAATAACGAACCCATCATTCCACGATGGTAGAGTCAATATAAGAGCATTGACTAATATTCTATTCAGTTCTTCAAAACATTCTTCACACTCTTTTTTTCAATCACATTTAACCCCGTTACGTGTGATCTTTGTTAATGGGTTAGCCAATCGGGAAAAATTCTGGATGAAACGTCGATAATAACCTGCTAAACCAATAAAACTGTGTACCTCAGTTATACTCCTAGGTGCTGGCTATTCATGGGTTTCCTTGCTCTTAGAAGGATCAACAGATTTTCCATCATTAGAGACAATATGGACAAAAAAAGAAATCTCCTCAAGCCATAATTCACACTTGCTAAACATCCCATATAAATCATGTCTTCTCAGAGTCTTTAGGATAATGCGCAAGTGATTTTCATGATCTTAGTATCTTTTTGAGTATACCAAGATATAATCAATAAATACCACCAAAAATTCATCTAGATATTCCTTAAAAACTCTATTAATTAGATCCAGGAATATAGAGAGTGCATTAGTCAGCCCAAAAGGGATTTCTGTAAACTCATAATTCCCGTACCTGGTTCAAAATGATGTCTTCGGAATGTCTTCCTTCTTCACACACAACTGAAGGTATACAGATCAAAGGTTAATCTTTGAAAAGTATTGATCTCCATGAAGTTTGTCAAATAAATCATCAATGCGAGGTAGGGGATACTTGTTCTTTATTATTATAGCATTGATCTCCCTATAGTCGATACATAACCTCATAAATCCATCTTTCTTTTTAACAAAAATAATAGAGGATCCCCATGGAGAAACACTTGGGCGAATAATTACCTTATTACTCAATTCATCTAGTTGTTTCTTTAGTTCCACTAATTCTACGTTGGCTAATCTATAAGGGTTTTTCGATATAGGCCTTGATCCAGGAATTAAATTAATGGAAAACTCAACTTCTCATTCTGGAGGATGTACCGATAAATCTCCCAAAAACACATATACATATTCTTTCACAATAGGTATGTACTCTATTTGAACATTCCTTTCCTCACCCATAGATATTTCATTCTCTTACTCCCCGATAATTGAATTTATTTGAGCTACCTGGAGTGGATCTAGATAAGAATTAGGTGGTGACGATTCTTCTCTAAAAATAAGGTGTTCTTTATCATCATCATCAAAAATCATAACCTACTTCTTCTATTGATTTTCATTAAAGTCATAATACTTAGAGAATTCCTTTTCTGTTTTGATAGCACATGAGACAATGTCTTCGTATGACGAGAAGGATTGTGGGACTAATTCTCGATGAAGAAATGGTTTTAACCCATCAATGAAAAGATCAATCTTACTTCTTGGGTTATGTATATAATCTCCAGCATACCTTGATAACCTTAAAAAATTATCCCAATAATTTGAAACATTCTCATCCTCCTTTTGTCTCAGACTCAAAAAATTCCTTTCCATATATGCTCAATGGTCACGAGGAATATATTTTTTTACGAAAATATCTTTTAACTCCCTCTATTCCATATTTGATACTTCATCATCTTCCTTCATTATTTGAATCAATGACCACCATTGATCAACAACTCTAGTGAGGTGATAAACTCCCATGACAACTTTTTTTCTTTCGGTACTCCCCAAAGCCTAAAATATTTTCTCTAGGTAACTTATCCATTGCTCAGCCACCAATGGATTAGTACTTCCATTGAATGTTGGTTGTTGTTGCCTCATGAAGAAATCTAGCATTGATCCTCCACACTGTGGATCAGGGTGCTCCATATGAGTAAGGTTATTATTCATAACCTGAGTGAGTTTTCCCAGTATGGTGATAAGCTGATCAGCACCAGTTACATCACCAGCTCCACTATAATTATCTTGAGAAGGATGGAAATCCCTACATGGAGTGTGTGCATTGATACATTTTCCTTTTCTTCCACTAGGCGCCATTCCTAAACAATGGCATAAACTAGATCAATTTATGAATAAAAATACATAATTCCATACATGTAGAAAACTTAACATAAATTGAACAGTTTATGGATACAATCCATAATCATAAAAATGTTTTCTTTGAGGAAGTATATACTAATAAACCCTTCATAATGGTTCGTAAAGAAAATGAGAATTATCTTAATCATATCCCCTAGGAGTGTCGTAACCAGGAGTGCATCAAGGCTCATGTTCGTGCACCAGTTCCCGTTCGAGTCTAGATCAAACCAGTGTTTTCGGGTTTTAACCCTTGGTTCATATGTACCAGAGCCGCCTCTACCTGCTCGTATCCATAAAAGGATGTATTGCTCGGAAAACTCACAAAATCTCTATAATACCAAAATTCTAGGAAGTTCTTCTATACTAATCCTCAAAGTCCATCTTAGGTCTATGTTCTCTAATCATAGTTTATCTAAATCTAGCTTCCAAGGATTGTACTAAACTCCCTCTGATACAAACTGTAATGCCCTGACCCTAGTTACCCAGAGTCGGTGAATTACATTAATACATTTTCTTGATTACAAGGAATCAGGTCCCAAAGGACCGATCAGTTTAGCAGTCTTGGAAAATAGATTACATAAATGAATGTTACATTGTACTTTAAGACATACAAAACAACATAAATAATAATTATAAACGCCATTATTACCCTAGAATAACCCTACATATCAATCAGAATACACTTATTAGAATCCTGGGAAAAATGAAACATTTAAAGGGGTGAGCTTCGATGCTCAATAAGGATAACAATATAACAGAAACATTCATAAATAAGCATAAACATTTAAGGAAATGTATAGCTAAAACAAAATCCTTTTAATCATGAACTTCAACATAATATGGAAAAGATAAAATGAAATATTGCAATTTAATTATTCATATGCATATTCTACTAGTCGAATAATCACATGAAATATCAATAACTACTTTCATAATGATGCAATGCATAATGCCAGACTATCATAACCACGTAGCCAAGGCCTCATGCAAAGACTACAAACAAAATTTTGTCAAGGCCTCATTCCAAGACACTAGTTTGTCTTATGAGTCCTATTGATTCATCGAGGAGCTATAGCCGGCTCCACCCGTCATTTATTAAGTTCAATGCATTCCTCATATGAACAGGTTTAAACATAACATAAACATTCATATTAAAACTAGAATAAGAAATGTCAATACTTTATTCATAAACCATGAATGGTATAAAAATAACACATCTACTGTCAAACATATCACAAAACCAACAATACAATATAGATGTTTTGTATCATAATAAATCAACTCCAAATAAACTCCAAATCCATTAAAGGATGTTGACATAGATGAATTGAAAACTCTTTTTAGTGAAATATTTATTTCTATTTTGAAATAATTTAAGAGTCATATATTTATAAAATAAAACATTTTATTTGAAAATATTCTTATAATCTTGTAAGGGTAGCTTCGACGACTTTATAATTGCGGAAAATAGCTGCATCCACCCTATAATTTAAAAAGACATTCTTACCTTAATTCTGTCGAAAAGGTTAAAAAACCATGTTTGGAAAACAATGGAAAGATTCCTTTATAAACATCTTTAAAAAGTAAAAAAGGGTATAAATGACTTTAACCCATATTCTGTAAAATAGTATGAATGTTTTGGAATACATTTTTATGAAACATTGTGGTGGAGGATAAAGAGGTCCCAATATAAACAACGTCGGATAATGAAGAGATTGTGAAATAACCCTTACCTTGTACTTTTCCTTGGTTGATGGTAGGTTAAACTCCTATATAATGGTGAAATAATTGTTATTGAATTATACAGTAATCATATATATTAATATGATATCATATATGATATTTTAACATTATTTTGTTAATAAAATCTTATTATTATCGTCGTTTTGCGGGTTAACATACTCATTTTCTTTTATATGTTTTGTTACATAAGCCATGTTTTTTATGGACATGTTGTATCATATTCATATCCAGATTGATATTAAGTATATAGAAATTATTTTTATCCATAAAATGAAAATAATTTTTCAATGGATACGATGGGGAATGAATCTTATCGCGTTCGTGGAGACGGTAGTCCATACGTACGCACGAGCGATAATATCAATCTTTTGATATTAAAATAATATATAATTGGATGTTATATCATATATACGAAATCATTATAATGTTATTATTATTATTTATATGAATTACTCATCATTGTTATATGCATCCAAATAACAATATTTTTAATAACAATTACACCACAACGTGGAGACGGTAAGCCGTGCGTACGCACGTAAGGTGACATGTCATTCAAAGGATGGATATAATACTGAATATGGTTGTACCATATTTAAAATAACATCATAGTATATTGAAGATATTGGATTTATTGTTTTATAATACGAATAAAAAAGAAATAAGATGTTGAAGAAGAAAGGAAATTGAAAGAGTGTGGTGAAAACATTACCTCTTCTTCGGGTTCTTCCTTTTGATTTGATCAAAAGAGCTCCATAGGTTGACTTTATGATCAAAATAAGGCATCTAGGTTGAAGTGAGGGATTTTTAGAGAGTATTTGGGCAGGGTTAGGCCATTCCAAAAGGCTTTGAATCTGTGAATTAGTGAGAAGGGAGAGTGCCCTTTTATAAGAGGGGTGGATGGAACCTTTGGAAAAGATAGAAATATTATTTTATAATAAATTCATACTCGGTTTTTAATGGATCCAAAGTGTATTATTTAAAGTTTAAGGTGTTTATGGGTTGAAAAACACTCAACCAATAGTATTTAGACAGGTTGAGGTCATTATATTAACCTTATCTTTTAGTTTTAACTCTTAGTTAATTAGTTTGACACTTACCATGTCACTTTGTATTTTTATATTATATAGTTAATAAACATACTATATACCTCCAAGATACCCCCAAGTGGTCCAGTTATGATCCAAATATCATTATATAGGTCTCTTGGCTGATACTTATCTTTTTAGGACTTGAATGTTAAATAATAATAAAATATGTTTTTTAAAAACTCTTATATGTCAATTTTTACAATATTCAATAATAGATTTTTGTTAAATTCTTAAAAAAATTATTATTTAGAACCAAATTCATTTAATCCATACTATAATTTCATATTAACCAATAAAATTTATTTATGTCATCAAAACATTCATATTATATTCATTTTAACATTTATAATAACAGTTTTTTGATTATATCATTAATAAGGAAAATACTGCATCATTATTGTGTCATAAATAATATTAACTATTAAATGTATAAAAAATATAAATAAAATACCATTATGTAGGAAATATTTTTATCTTTCCAATTATTATTTATAGTCGGAAATCCAACATATATAACTCTATGTAAAACTAGTTTTTCTAAAAGATATATGCTTTTGTAATTTTTGTATTTATTAATATAAAGCGTCCCTATCACCTACAAGTGGCTCCACGGGGTTCCAAAATCGACCCAAAGATGCCCATGGTTGGAAATGTATCCATTAATATGGTTAAGACATGTTTTACGGTGATTGAGTTTTATTATTATATTATTTTTTACCCTTATTTACCAGATTTACCCTTTAACCATGGTAAATAAAATATTTATCAAAATAATTATTCAAAATGTCTAAAAATGAAAGTTACCTATTTATACAACTTGGAAATCTTGATTCCAAATATGGAATCCATTTTTCCAAATTCAAAACATAGAATTGGTATAAATTAATTTAAAATTAATTCCTGGTGTCAAAACAAAAAGCATGTTTTTAAGAAATAATAACTATCAAAAGATTGATACTTGTTTATGTCCAGTTTAATTGTGAAATTATTACCAATTAAAAAAATTGTATTAAATGGTAAAAATATATTCTAAATATAATTTAAAATAACTCAAATTAATAATTTATCATTATTAAATTATTTTGATTAAAAATATTGTTTTTAATAAAAATTTAGTAATTTTCACTATCCATCAAAATATAAAAGTTCTCCGAAAAGTACCAAAATTTCATCCTAGGATAATTTCAATAATCCAAATCCAAAAATGAAGTCCATTTTGAATGATAAAATGTATAAAATTTCAAAAAGTGGGTATTAATATTCATTACAACTACTTTGATTGGTCACAGTGTGTTAGAATCTCGAACTTGCATACACCACACGCTACTGTATTATTCAAAGAGAAGCATACCGTAGAAGCTTGGGGTGTTACATTCATACCAAAATGAAATTATGTATATATAGTTTTAAAAATATATTGAAACAATATTAATGCATTTTCTCGGTTTATATTATTTGACTTTTGTTTTTTCCCTAAAATGTCATTTCGAACTAGAAACATTCACTTTGAGTCATATAAATTACATCATGTTTTTTGTTGATCCGAGACTACTTTTCCATGTTAAAAATTTAATAGTAATCAATTTACAAAATAATAAATCCGATGAGAGTTCTTTTTCTTATTTTTCTGTGAGTGAGGCTTGTTTGGAACAAAAATATTAATTTTAATATGATAATGGACACTTTGATTCATACAGGTCACATCGTGCATCAGATTGAAAATTAGTTGATTCATAATTATCACAAATGACATTTGGATACATTTTCTAAATAATTAAATCAATATGACTGTGTTTTATTATTTATCATTATGTCATAATTTTTTTTACTAATACTACTGCCAATTTTAAATAAAAATACACACATGGAGTTATAATGGTCACACCATGAATCAGATTGAGGTGAGTTTGATTCATAAATTTCAAAAATGAATTATGTATCATTTTTCTAATATATACCCCAATATGAATTGTTTTCACAGTTTTTAGTCTGTCCCTTATTCTTTTTAAAAATATTAATGTCAATTTTTAATAAAAAAATACACACATTGAGTTATACCTGTTACAATTTTTGTCAGATTGAGGTGTGGTTGATTCCTTCATGACATATATTACCTATGGGTCATGATTCCAATGTATAAATACAACAGGAATGTGTTTTCCATGTTTTCATCATGTCACTAGCTCTATTTACTAAAATTAAGGTAAATTTTAAATAAAAATTCACACCTATTTTTCTAATGGTCATACTATGCATCATATTAAGGTGTAGTTGATTCCTACATGACAAAAACTGTGTACTAATCATTTCCCAAAAATATCAAAATATTTTGAATTTTTTTTTAGTTTTTTTGTCACTTCTTATTTTTAATAAAATTAATGTAAATTTTAAATAAGAATACATGACAAGAGTTATACCCAACACACTAGGAATCATATTATGGTAAGGTTTGTTTCTACACATCAAAAATGAATTAAGGATAATTTTATTAAATTATCAAAATAATATGAATGTTTTTTATCGGTTTTGAGTATTTCACATGTTATTATTAATATAAATAATTTCAATTTTAAAAAAAAAGTCACACATGGAAATATATTGGTCACACTCTGCATCAGATTAAGGTTGAGATTATTAATAAATGTTACAAATGAATTATGGATCATATTATGAAATTATAAAATCAATATGAATGTGTTTCCTTATTTATCAATATTTAAGTTTTTTTATAAAAATTAATTTCAATTATAAATACAAACACACACTCCGAGTCATATCAGCCATACTTTTCTTTATATTGAGGTTTAATTGATTCCAATACATCAAAAAATGACTTACGCATAATTTTTAAAAATTATAAAAATAATCGGATTTCTTTTTCTTGGTTTTCAGTATGAAACATATTCTTTTTAGTAAAATTAATGTCAATTTTAAATCAAAATACACACATGGAGTAACATAGGTCACACTATGTATCATATTGAGGTTTTGATGATTCTTACATGTCCAAAATGACTTACAATTTGTTTTCCTAATTAATCAAATTAATATGAATGTGTTTTATTAGTTTTCAATATTTCATTTGTTCTTTTTACTAAAATTAATATCAATATTAAATTTAAAGACATCCATGGAGTTATACCATCCACACCATGTGTTATATTGAATGGAGGGTAATTTATACATGTCAATAATGATTAATGGATTGATTTCCAAAACTATCAAAAAAACATATTTCATTTTTTCAGTTTTGAGTATGATTAGTGTGTTTTGATCTAAAATATAAATAATGAACTAAAAACATACAGTCTGATTCAAACCGAGAACACTTTGTATTTTATTATGGTGCGCCTAATATAGTATGTGATACATATTTTATTTCAACTATCTTTATAAAGGTATAAAATTTAGAGCTTATTCACTTTTTAAGCAAGAAAAATCTCATGCTCCTTGAAACACTTCATGTTTCAGGCAACGTGGGGTTTCCTCATCTATCAGAAAGGAAAATGTACTATCTTTCTGGACTTTTATATATAATTTAAAACATAATACGACTTCCATAAATATTTGAGTAAGAAATAACTAATTATTAGATAAAAATGATAAGTTAATTATTTTATAAATATTAGATATAATGACGAAACAAATAATTACATATGTAGTTTTAATTCTCCATTTCATGATGGTTGTATTAAATCTTGACCCATTTCCTTGTTTTTTTATCTTAATTATAGCCTCAAATCCAATGCCACGCAAGTATGAGTATTTATGAACAAACCACCCATACCAAAGAAAAGGAATCCACCGACACAAGAGATAAATCCTTACACTAGTAATACCTTAAAGAAATATATTAAAAATTAATATAAAATAATACATTAAAATAATATCAATTTTAAACTGTAACCATACTAATTTAGTCTTACCAGGTATATTGTTTATAAAATTGAGTTTATGGTTATAACACAAGTTTGAATCATCGTTGCTGATGAAATTATTTCCTTAAAATCTCTTTGAAAATTATGAAAATATGTATCAGATAGAAATAATAATGAAATTAAACAAATAAAGTAGAAATAATGATTAAAAATCAACTAAATAAGTGGTGTGAAGTCACATTATAGTGATATATGTGTACCTTTTGACTTTAGGTATGTTTAACATTAATTTCTAAAGAATTGTGAATATTCTTGTGAATATGTGTATTTTCGATAGTCAATGTTTTACTGGAAAAATATAAATAAAAAAATTATTATTAAATATTTTATATTAATTAGTAATTATCATCATATTTAACTCTTGATGGATAATAGTTTTTTATGTTATATAATATGATTTCTCAATTTACAAACAGAATTATGAAATTATTTTCTATTAGTCTATTTTAGATAGTGGAGAAATATTAAGAAAAATAATTAATTAGTTTTGGTTTGTATTTTCGTAGTAAAATGTTATTATATATTTCCAAATTCTTATCTACCTTTATAATTCAACACAATTCTTATAATGATGGATATCCCTCGTTCCCTGATTTTCATGATATATAAACAATTCCCAATAACAAATGAATTATCATTAAAACATAATATTAAATATATAACATGATGTTTAGTTCTAAAATAATAAATAAAGTTTATTACTAATTTAAAATCATCATCACAAGTGGTTAGTTTCTTGGGTATCCATGCAGGGAATCTAGATAATAAATCATAGGATTATCCCTATTGTCTGAATTGAGTAACTATGGTTTCCTAGAAAACAAAAAAATGAGTAATGAAATAAATGAAAATATATTTGATAAGATTAAATTTTAGAGTTTTAACACTATGTCATTGGTATTAAGGATATTCTTTCATCCATATGTTTTCATTAGAATAATTTTTCCATATTTGACACTATTGCATTAGTTTGAACTGATTCTATTTTGTATTTTATTTTAAAATTGATCTGAGGACTAATGGGTCTATATTTATGTTTATGATGTAGTCGCTTCAATTTTTACTCATATATACACATTTAAAAAATATGAATTCTTAATATTCATTATTAAAATAGAATATTACATATTGGAAAATAAAATCATGAAAACACACCTGATGTATAAATTTACAATTGAGACTCATAGACATTAATACTTGGGTATTTCATTTACTTTAATAATATAAAAGAACTATATAATGTCCTCTAATAATTTTTTCTGTAAAAGAAACTAAATTATTTTGTATAATTTATAAATTTGAATAAGACAGATCATCAAATGTTATAAAATGATGATATTGAATGGGTGGGGTAAAGGTACATTATAACAACTTGTTTGATTAGTCAGTTGATCCTTTAGATTTATTTGATTTACCCTTTTGATTCACCCCCAAACCATTCTCTATTTGTATTAACATTCTTATTTTCAAAACATTTTCATTAATTGTTAAATGTTATGAATATAAAATAAATTTGTAATGAATAAATCCATGATGATGTATTTTTTCAAAAGATCCTAAAGACATTCTGTGAAATCTAAATTAACCCAATCAACCATATAAATATCTGATTCATCAAGTGGATTATGTATTTTAGTTCTTAGATAATGAGCTATGGTAATCCTTACTCTTGCATGACCTATTGGATGTAGTCTATTTTGTATAGGTTCACCTTGGATATTGAAGATGGTATCCCACATAACATGAATATAGGTGGGTGTTGATATATATAAATCATAGTCATTTTAACCATATAAAATATTAGTATATAATAGTTATCCATGTCTAATTAATTGAATTTTCAATGAAAAAAATATAATAATATTGATTACCTTATCTAAGAAAGGTGTTTAATGGGAGGGTGGGGGTGAGATCTTCATGTAGTGGTTATTCGTAAGTAGTTGATTCCCTTTTCATCATCCCATTAAATTATCTATAATACCAAACTATCAAATAATGTGTTATTCTTGGTAATATAATAATACTTGCATCTCTTCCTTTTTTTTAACTTTATCCTTATTTTATTTTATTTTCTCAACATATGTTCATGGTGTCACCCCAAAACAATCACCTCTGACGCATCCATATTGTTCTGTCTCCATAAAGGCCACTAATAGTAGGTGTTAATCAGGTAAAACTATTTTTTATTCATTTTTCTAATTATGAATGAATATATAGGTTGAAAAGTAATAATTTTTATGTAATAAAGATTATTATTATTTTAATAATTTTATACTTACACATCCTTCCCAAATTTTTTTTGTTTTTATCAGTTAGTATCCCAAATTAATTTACAGGTGACTCCTTCCATAGAACATGATGTTTTATAGAGGTAGAAATAGATTTTTATTCCCCAATATGTATATAAATAGTGGAATATAAACATGTTTATAAAAGTATTATGATATATTTAAAATAAATACAATTATTCTCTATTGAATCTTACCTTCTCAATGCATTTTGGTGATGATACATTGGATTTACAACCCATTCATTAATTTAGGTACATAGATTCTATTTCATAAATTAAAAATTATCAATCCAATCTATTAATAAACATATTTTAATATATTTCATTACCATCCATAAATTAACAGAAATTATGTCACCCCATAACGTCCGGAAAACACATTCCATAGTTCTTATCTTATCAAGTGTGCATACATATGTTTTGGGTGTAGGTTAATTTTTCATTCATCATCATTAAGATTAACTTATATTGGAATTTTAAAAAAACATCTTTGCCCTGTTATATCATGAATTAACATAAATTTAACTTCAGATTCATGTATTATAAATTCACTCTATAATTAATAATGAAGAGTACCTCAATGTTACATAATCATATTTGTTACTAAAATTAAGAAAAGTATATTATAATGTTTCTCAAATATATTTTTAAATCAATGTCTTAATCTTGGGAACAAATTGGATACATGAAGCTACATCAATTTTCACACCCTAATGCATAATGATCCTAATAAAGCTACTAAACGTGGAATTCATGGGGTTAATTGGTTGGTCACTCACATTTTATTGGACCTGGAATTTAATGCAATGTATTTTTTCATGAATAATTTTTCCAAGATAGTCATATTTTGACACTTCTATTTTTTATAGGACCTTGGTTCTTCACCATTTACCATTTCCTTGGGTTAATAATCATCAATAGGTTGTTCATATGGATTGGTAGCATTATCTTGTGTAGAAATTCATTATTCCTCTCTACTTGGAGAAATATTCGATTGAGAAACCTGTTGTTCCTCAGTATTGGGAGCATCAACATGTGTAGAAGATCATTATCCCTCTACAATAAGAGAACCCAAATGATGAGAAACTCATTTTTCTTAAGGATTTGGGGAACAAGAACATGGAAAAGTCCCTATATGATGAAGTGGTTCAACATTTAATTTAGATTACTCAAATTCACCACACAAAAAATAATTATATGAGGTAACATAATGGATATTATAAAAACATATAACATGATTATTGATCATTATATTTTTATTAAAATGAGTAATGGATTTTAACCCTTTATAGTGTAACTAATTCTCCTCATTGTGTTCTCCTCTAGCATAAAATACCTCATCAATATTTGGACCCCTATGAAATTATTTTCACATCCACATAAAAGTGTCGTCCTCTATAGAATCTTGATCTGAATTATCCATGGTTTTAGTCAACAAGAAAACAATTGAATAATTTTTCTTTGTGGGATATGGAATATAAAATATATTTAAAACTTGGATTCCATTTTTCTTGGATTATAGTTTTACCCTTCCTCTATGAAATCGATTTTCATTGATCCCTATTCATTTATTAGAAAAATAGTCATGTTATCAAATAATTTTCAATAAAAAATTGTGTATATGAATGTTTTATAACAAAATTACCATTGTTTTATTATGATTCCACGATTTAAAATATTTTTACAAATTGGATTTACAACCTTGGTACCATATACATGAATCGTTTCATGCACAAGTGTAAGTCCACTATTTTTCCTGGTAGTTTTTTACCATGTTCAGTTGTATTGATTGTATAACCATAAACTATATAACCTTTGAATGATAATACGGGAAAACTTATTCCTCCAGATATCCATCAAATTAATTTTGATATTGAATCAATATTTTCATCTAACTCTACCATAATAAGGTCTTGATACCGTCGTATAAACTATTTAATATTTTTATTTTATATCCATGTTTCAGACCTTAATGGATCAAAATGCCTATGAATGTTTTTATGGGTTTCAACATATGGGGATACCTATAAACATTTATGAAAAAGATAAAGGTGGTTCTAGTCCCAATCTATAATATTGGTTGTGGCAACATCTATTCCAGAAATCCCTTCACTTACAAGCCACCCAATGTGATGATATATTAATAGACCAATTCTATCCACCTAAGACAAGTAGTCTGTACTGAATTTAATGGATTCTTCAACAATATATAATTATAATATACAAACTTCCTACTAACTTATATTTTTTACATTCAATTTTAAAATATTCATACAATGTTCAATGGGGTACAACTATCACTATTTTACATGACCACATAATCATATCTCTCCCACAAGGTGAACCATCAAGTGAACCATCATATAAAATAATAACAGTTGAATTTTTTTTCCAATCTACATATTATGATAGAAATTTATTTTTCTATAGTTGGAATTTTTTTAGGTATATATCATTTATATATAATGATTCGAAAATGAAAAAGATCATGGTTATTAGATTTAGTACATTGTAAGAAAAAATGATAAATAAATCTACTTGAATTAGATCTTTCATCAAAATAAAAAAGTCATGTGATTTCAGACACTTTACCAATAACTCAATCATATAAATGATATTCTGGATATTTTATGAATATCCATATGGAATCATTAAATCAATAAATATGTGAAAAAACTAATATCTCGCATGCATGGAGAGTGTATAAGAAGATGGAGGAAGTAATGTATGTTTTTCACCCTTCACTAGTGCTAACACATCCAATATTCACATGTTAATCAGGTCCAACCTAGCATAATTTCCATAAATTGTTCTTTTTGGTGAATTTAGTAACATTTCAATGACACCGTCATATTTTTTTTCAACATGCATATCATCAAGAAAATGTCTGACATATAGAAAACTATAATATGATAATTCAAATAAAAGTGATATATTTTTCCAACCAGTTTTCGTAATAATTTTGAATAAGGTTTACCAAAATAAGTGTCAATATATTTTACATTCTCAAAGTGCTAACTATATGTTAGTTGAGATATTGTTATACATTATTCTATTATCCCAACTAATGTTTTTTTCCAAGATCCGTACTTATGTCACAATGGAAGAACTCTATGATCTCCTATAAATAGAGTCTTTGATGAATGATTCAACTTAATTGATTGTGTAACTTTTTAAAAATGTAATCCCATTGAGTTATATTAATTCTATATCCCGAATAATTTTTATAACAAGTAATGTCATTTATCATCTTATATAACATGGATCTCAACATGAAATATATATTTATGTAGGCATCATACAACAAAAGCTCGTAATCCCACATTAATTTTAAATCATAATTCAATGGATCCAAATATAAATCAAAATAATTACCATGTTATTTGGTCCTAATATAATTATTGATAATATATTGTAATATTATTTCACATAGAATGGTGGTGTGAGGTTATAATTTACCAACATAACCAGACATGTACCGTGAGTGATGATTTGAAATACAAATGTATTCACTTCATCTATAGATATCAGAACTCAAATGTTTCATCACATTTAGTATTTTATGAATCTAGTGATCAATTACCATTTATTAAGAGAGTCTATATAGTGATGAAATTTTCCATCATTATATTTTGAATCAATTTTCCATGAAAATTTCCTTGAAGTATCCACACATACATATTGGAACATATACCATGGATTGATTTGAAATTAAAATACAACATTCATAGGGCCTGATTCATTTTTATTATATTGAGAGGCACTACAATTTAGGAAATTTTAAACTAATTTGTACACATTGAGAAAAAATTATGCATTTATTTGGATTGGATGGTATTGTTTGAGAGATCATACCCATAAAACAAAGAATTATTTTAACATAAAATCATCATCTTGGATGCTCATTATCTTCTAGGAGAATATCATTTAAGAGATAATTTTTTATTATTAAAACTAGTAACAATCAATATATTTCAATATTTTAAATTTCATATCTTCATTATGTCTCAAAATACTATATATTGTGTTCCTCCATTATACAATGATTCCTTTTAACAAATATTTAACATATCAAACAACTTTGGACATCACGAAGTTTATCTTCAACAATAATTTTCATTTCCTTAATAATATAACAATCATCATTCACACCTATAATCACAACCATGCTATGATATTCTTCATTTTACAAACTTTTAATCAAATCTGATGATCCATATAATGAATTTTTATCCATGTCACATGATTCATTTACCTTTTCCCTTGTGTTATTTAAAACATTTATAATTTGAATATATTTAGGGACATGATGAACTATTTCACAAAATCCTCATAATATTATTTCTTATGATTGGTGTCCCTCAATTATCTATTCACAACATTTATATACGATTGAATTATATTAAAATATTCAATAAATTATTTAATACAAAAATGTCCCTTTTATGTATAGGGGCCCCAATATTTGAATGTTTCTAATAATTTAATCATGCTTTGAAGGAAGTAGGTAATTGAATTTTAGAAAAGAATTACTCCACTGGTGGTAGGTGTTATCCATGGAATATAAGAAACATAGGTTCATGTAAAAAACATAAGGGGATTGTGTCTATAGAATTAAACTATAATAATAACTGTTTATGGGATGAAGTTAAAGACTGTGATAATTATTATTTTATTTTTTCAAGAGACTCATCCCCTTAGATGATAACACAAAATTAGTGAGAATATGTAGTAACAGACGAGTCCACTAATTTAAACAATGAATGAGATGTTGGTTGAAAAGTTGTTTTAGGAGTATCACTGAGGTTAGACATTAATTCACCATTTATATGAGTCAGGTCAGGATAGATATTTTAGGGTTTAGAGATTTTTATTGAAATTCCCTTTCCATGGTGTTTTTCTTCAATGTGTAATTTTTTGGGGTTGAGATATTGAGGGTCATAGATGGATTTGAAAGTTAATATGAACATATAAATATAGATAACAACATTTTCCTTATATATGTTTTCATTTATAAATATAGATACCACTCACCCATTTGGTAGAGCATAATATATTATAAAACCCCTATGAAACTATTCAATCAAATTTAAAAACAATAAGTCATTTTTAATGTTTCTTGAAAAATAAATGATCATTTATTTAGACCATTATTGAAATAATAAATATCACCCTGATATTGGAATATCATATAAGTCCAATTTATTAACATTAAAATCCATTATTTACCATCAAAATCACATTTACATTATAAAAAACCAATGAAAATATGATTGTTGAATTTAATATTGAAATATAAAATTGAAAATATATATTATTTGAAATAATTTTTCTTAATAGATAATACATGCATTGAATATAATAATTATTTCACAATAAAAAATTAATATTTTTATATTTATTAAAATATTTTCAATAATTACCTTTCATTTTGAATTATTAAGTTTATAATAAGATTTTCAAAGAAAAAATGTTGATCAACTATCGTATCATTCATCTCACACCTATTAGGTCTCTCATCATTTTCATGTTGTTGAATTGTTTCTATGTTATAATTTATTAACATATAGTTTTTCTAATGCCATTCTCATGTGATGTTATAACGTACTTATTTATAAGTAAACCATGGTCTATCAATGAAATTATATGTGGGAATCTAACAAGTACCCACATAGATAAATTTGTTCAAATGGAATAAAAAAAAATTCTCTTTTTGAAACTCATTCATCACTCATTTAATAAAATACATCCAAATCCTATCCATTATGATTTAAACCGTAAAATATTACATATAATAAAATATAATTCAATTATATAAATGAATTTTTTTAAAAAATAGTAATCATAATACAATGTTATAAAAATATAAAAGTATAAATTATAGAAATAAAATTTATCAAAGTATGAAAGTATTAAACTATTGATAAATTGGAAAAATATGTGTATAAATATATAAATCACAAATGCTTATAAATTTATATTTTTATATAAATTATATAATTATATATATATATAAAATTACACATAATTTAAAAATTGAAATATATTTTAATGAAATATTTATAATTTATAAATGTAAATAAAATTATAAAACCATATAAAAATACAAATATGTTAAAAAGTATTTATAAATAAAGGATGGTATATGATGGGAATGGATGATAGAGAAGGTGCCAAGAATGGTTCTGTAGTGATGCAAGAATGTCGAGATAAGAATCAAGTTGTGGCAGGCATGGGGGTTGGGTTCAACAGTTCTGGAAAAGATATTGTTTGGGAGTAGGTACGAGGCATGGTAGATGTTGTGGGGATGCAGGTGGTGCTAAAAAACACATATAGAGGGTGGGTTGATGGGTTGGGCAGGGAATTGATGTTGAATAAGGTTATATGGATCATATTTTTAGGGCCTTCCATGCCATATATAATAAATAAAATAGGTCTCGATGGATGGGTTCTCCCTTTTGGGGGATATTATCTAATTGGTTAATACTATGGGTGTGAGTTGTGTGAGTGTGTGGGGTACGATACCCATTGTAGTCGTGTAAAGACCCAGAAATTCCATGTAATTTTTTTAATTATATAGGAATTTTATGTGTCCTCCAAAACATAGGGCACATGATTATGAAGCCTAGAGTTCCCAAAATGAATTTATGAACTTTTGTTAAGTACATTTAGTAAGCCTGCTAGCGGGTTTTTATAACTTTTGAACTGGTTCTCGAAATTGAATTACAAGGACACTATTGATCTCATAGCACCGATATTCACTTAAATAGACATTCTCCTTGACCGCAGTAGGTCTAGGGTGGAATACTGTTTTAAATTTTTCGTAAAAGAAGAAAAATAAAATAATTAACATGTTATTTTTCTTTTTAAACCTATCATTTGAAATTATAGAGGTGGGGACCACACGAGCAAGAAAATCCTCCAAATTTGAATTCATGGTGGTGGGGACCACCAGAACCACTCTTAATGGGGTAAAACCTCTCAACAATCGTATTAATTAATTGTGCAAAAATTAATTTTTCCAAAGTAAATTAATTTGATAAACCTATTTTAATTTGTTGGCTTCTCATTTACTTAGATAAATCATTTGAAAAGGGGAGAACTTTGGAGAAACTCTTCCTCCAATGAAGAATGCCCACTCCAATGAAGAACGGGGAACTGAACTGATCCCATATCTGAAGCACTTTGAAGAATCAACCAATGCTAAAGTTCATCAAAGAATTCATCTTCTACCTCTCGACTCCTCCAACAAACGATAAAGTAGGGTTGTGTTTGGAATGATATTAATTAATTTAGTTGAATCTCTCCCCATGAGCTGCTTGCTACTGCTCTAATTCAGAGGTGTGGGCCAAACGAACATGCCCCAACCACTCTACAACCTCTGTGGTATTTGATGCGTTCTTAGGGATGGAGGAGGAAAAAAACTCGTATCAGTGACTTGCATCAATAGGAATTGGGAGCGGCGGCAGGGACACCGGCCGTCCACGATGATTACCGCGGTGAAATGAAATTGCTGGTGGAGGGCCACGACCCGTCAGCCACGACATAATAGAGGTGGATACTGCCTCATGGATGGCCACGTGAAGGGGAGGCGGCGGTGTGAATCCACGCTGCCAGCATGGAAGAGCTGCAGCACAAGGCTGCAGCGGCGAAAAAGGGTGGACGGCTCGCTGCCGGATGCCGGTGTTGGCGGGGCGCACGACCAAGCTGAGGAGGTGGGATGGCCGCCCAACTGGACTGGTCACACCCAGTGGCTTGGGCCCGACCTTGGGGGCCCAGTCAAACCCAGGGACGAAACGGGGTCGGGCGAGGCTAACCTGAACCAGGTCGGGTTGGCCCCGACTGGGACGGGCTGGGTCGGTCCGACCCGGTCGGAACGGGCCAAGACTAGCTTCGACCCTTTTTCTATTTTAGCCAAAACATGATCTACATGCATCCATTCGACGAACCATCTATAGTGCCAGAAACCCTGAATTGAGACGGTCCTTTTGGTATACCCTACATGAGTTTTGGATAAGGTTGGGGTATGGATGGGATGTATTGAACACGAATACAACAGGGCCCTCAGGACTAAAATTCCAATAACATAAAAATCGGGCATCTGATTGACACACCATCTCATGTGTTGATACCCCTATCACATGGCTGTCCATTCAGATATTTCTTTGTGGGACTTCATGGTAGTTAGAGTATCGACCTATGGCTTGTGGAGTTGGAAGTCCTGGAATCAAGAGAGCTTAGTGCGGGAACACTATGGCTGGCTGTAACATGATAAAGGGATCCTATGTGGGTATGTTCTTTGGGATCCTATGTGGGTCTATGTTTGAGAGTCCCACTTGGACCACTCTAGGAAATCCACATGGGACAATTATAGGATCCTATGTGGGTTTACTATGCTAGGATCCTACGTGGGTCAAATGATTTAGGATCCTATATTGTTCTGCCTCTTAATAGAGAAAGATGAGTCAATAGTTACATCTAATCATCTTTAATACCAGACCTATGTTATATCTGGTTTGAACTAAGTCTTTAACATTGGGTTAATCCCCTGTGTGGCATGCCATTATTGTACTTACCTTAGTGGTGATATCTTTGTGATATTCTTCTTTGTGGAATAGATTTGTGGTACTTTCCTTCATGGTGGTTAACATTGTGGTATTATTTCCTTCGTGGAATAGTTGTACATTGGATAAGGATTGGGGCCTTGTGTTTCACCATGAAAAAGATGTGTATACTTGATAACTTAGTTTTATGTATGGGCATATACCAATGTATGGATTTCAGTTGTTTTTATGCTTTTTGGTTTAAACATTTTGGATTTTTTGAGACCTTTGAGGGTCTCTATGTCCATACTGAGTATAATGACATCCACTCCTGCATGAGCTACGCCCGAACCTTTTTGTGTATGGTGTAGACGATAGATAGAACTGACTAAGGATGAGAATACCATGACTGGAGGCAGCTTGTATGTTGAATTTAGACAAGTCATGCCACAATGACGACCATTCGAGAGCAGTACATACCCTTCATGTAGGATCCTTTGCAGGTGTTCACAAGAGATGTTTTAGTTTACATGTACTTTTCAGTTTTCTTGTACTTTCCTATTGGGCTGTATTCTGACCCCATCTTCTTACTATACACATACTGTTTACTATACAGTTTACTTGTTTTCATATCTTGATGTGTGCATTTTTTGTGTGTGTTTACATGTTATAATGGAAATCCCTTCTTGGTTTTATGGAATACGGCTTTCGGTGCTAGTCGTTATCCCATGGCCAATGCAAGGCGGGCATGGGGTAGCCATGGCACGGGCCCCGGGGGACGGGTTGTGACAAATTTCTATCAGAGGAGTCAGTTTAACTATAGAATATTGGACTCTGATCTTTTTAAAAGAAACAATGTTAAGTGTAGTGAGTGTGATTAATAGTTTTGAGAGTACAGTTTTGGTTTGGTAGCCGATGTATACATACAAAAGTACACGGACTTCTGATTTCTGACTCTGTGCAAGAACACATAGATTGCGTGTGTGTTTTGAAAATTTTTCTTTATTATGATTTTGAGTTAGCTCACTAGATATAACATATTGACAGTGGCTTACCTATTTGTTTTTAGGATGCCTCCATGCAGACAGTCGCGTATGGTTCCGGGTATATTACATGATGATAGTCCACTGAGCAATGAGGCCTCGATGTAGGGCCATTTTTCAGTAGTGGCTCCAGTGGTACCATTAACTATTGGGCCAACGATGCCACCAGCCCCGACATTAGAGGGTGCATGACTCTTGAGCTCGTTGCATGAATTCCAGCGCCAGAGGCCACATTGGTTCAAGGTTGAGATGGACCCACAGGCGGCTGTCGATTAACTAGAGGGCATGGTGATAGTCTTTCGACTGGTTGGGATAGCAGTTGATCTCATGGTGATCCATACTTCTAGTATTCCTTAGGTAGCAGTAGGTAGATGTTAGAGCATGATTCTCCAAGTTCATGACGAGGTGACACTTCTCTAGGAAGACTTTGAGAGCCTATTTTGGGCAGAGTTTGTCCCATCGACCCTTCGCACAGTGCGCATATAAAAGTTTCTTCATCTATAGCAGGGAAACATGATAGTGGCTAAGTACTCCATGAGGCTCACCGACCTGTCAAGCTACTCCACTGATATGGGTCGGGACCCATTCTATAGGGCCCGAACCTTCGACCAGGGACTTAGGTGAGAGATCAGGGCTTCAATGATTTCTCTCTACATCCCGACTCCGGAAGGGGTGTTAGAGTAAGCCCTCTTAGTGATGAGATATCTTGCTGAGAAGTCACCAGCAGTGATAACCACCACCAGGAATCATGTGGAAGAGTCTTCTATAGCTAGTAGTAGACAAATACTGGAGAGGTCAAAGAGGACCAGACTTATAGGTGGATGATCACAAGATTCAGGGTCGGTTGTGTGGGGCACCGGAGATAGATACAGTCATGCGCGGATCAGGTAGTGTTACACATGCGGTGTGCATGGTTACATGGCTCAAGATGACCTGACCTACCATATGTATGATCAGATGACGGTCGAAGGACCTCCCAGGTAGAGACAAAGGTTCGACCGAGGAGGTCCACATGGATTAAGCAGACGTGGGAGAAGAGATGGTCGTGCAACCAGTGGTGGGTGGCGATTGGATATGTTACCACCACCACCACCAGGTGATCCGCTTAAACAATAGAGAGGAGGTGGACTAGGGCAAGCTCAGCTCCAGGCTGCTAAGGCCTATGATCACCGCGCTCTGGAGATGATATGAAGTACGATCTGTGTTTACTCCACCTTAGCTGCAGTACTTATATACACAGGTGGTTGTCATTCTGTTATTCCCACAACCCTTGTTTGGATTTTGGAGATTCTAATGGAGTTGTTGACTATATTCTTGTAGCTAGAGACTCCTACAGGAGGGGATTCGATGACTACACACTGGTGTCGGTAGTGTGAGCTTAATCTAGGAGGCAAGAACATCAGCTAGTATATCCAAGTAGCAGCGTCGAGGCCTTACGACATCATATTGGGTATGGACTGGTTATCTACATTCCATGATTAGATTGAATTTATTAGGTGAAACGTGCGGTGCATCTGCAAGGATGGGACTAGGTTTACCTTCATCGACGAGAAGGGAGCCTTTACAGCACATGATGGTTATACACATCACTCAAATATGTATAGGATGGTTACACACTTCACTCAAATATGTATGAACATGTCATCTATAAAAATATTTCGCTAAAAAGGAATAGAGAAAAAATTATGATTTTGGGCATAATAAAATGAAATAAAATTATTGAGGTATAATTTAATCCACCTATGAACATCTTCTTAATCTCTTGTGATAATTATGATTATATAGATATATGTACTGGTTAGGAAATAGTATCCTATGAATTATGTACATGCTCTAATACATTATATGTGTCATTTGAATATTGTGTAGTATAAGTAGATGTAATGGTAAATAGATGCAGCTTTAAAGTGGAATAAAAAGGATAAAAGAGATACATGTCTATCATAAGATAAAAAATGCTATATGGGAATTAAATCCTAGCTAAAATGATGATTAATTCACTAGTGGGAACTTTCATGGAGACTGTTGTGGGGGGTAGAGGCTGGAAACTTACAGTAGATGGAAAATGTAATGGTGAGTTAGTGTGTGAATGGTTAATAAGTGTTCTCTGAGTAACTATATTTTCATCCCAACAGGATTATCCGTGCTGATGACCCCTATCAGTAGTCTAATAATATATCATCTATGGCCCTGATTAATGTACATACAAAAAATGGTATAAATTATTAAGAAAGGAAATTTAATGTTTAGTTTTTTATAATAATTAGAATTAATGTTCTCATAAAGGGACCCATATGAGGCATGCCTCTCTATAACATGTATCGATACTTTTCCAACAATTTAAACTAGTGTTATTCTTTAATATCATTCATATCCAACATAGAAATGAATGTAATTTATTTATGTCATTAAATATTAAAGATAGCTACTAATAAGAATGAAAAGATGATTGCAAATATTTGAGATGTACTAATTGGAAAGGAAAAAAAATTAAAAAAGGTGACTTGGTCTGACTAAAGTAAAAAATTTTGATGTAAAATAAGGAATAATAGATTTCATAACATATTTAAATATAATAAATTATTTATATATTTTTTGTTAATCTATTTCATTTTAAAATATATAATAGTTAAGATATAAATTGGGTTAATAAAGTATTTAAAACTACAAAAAACAAGTTTTAATTGTCTTTTTAAACAACAGAAAACATGTTTAAAATAGTATATATAATTTTTAAATGATTTTAAAAAAATTTAAAACCATTTAATGTAATTTAAACTAGTTATTTTAATGTATGTTTATAACAATTTTAAAACAACCTGAATGTAGTTTTTATAAATTATTTTAAACTTTTTCAATGTCATTTTTTAAAACTATATTAAACCATTTTTTTAAAATATGTTAAAAAAATCAACTAGTTTATTAGATGTATTAAATGTTTTTTGAACTTGGTTAAAACAATTTAATCTATTTAAAAAATTAAATTTAAATTACTTTTTTCAAAATCATTATATTTAAAATTATATATATATCTTTTTCCTTTTTAGAAACAATTTTTAACTGGATTTTAAAAAAACAGATGAATTTTTTAAAACATCTTTAATTAATTTTTTAAAACTATTTCTTCAACATTTAAAAGAAAATTTAATCAAATTTTCAGAACAAAAAATTGAATTATTTTATTCAAAAAAATCTATTCCAAATTAAATTTTATAAATCTAGATCCAATTTGATTTTATAAATTAATTTAAACATATTTTTAAGAAAAATATATTAAATATATTCTATTATATGTATGGTACTCTGTGAAACTGGTTTGGGTATAATTTAGTGAATATATTACAATGGTTATACCATTATTAATTTTTTTTTGGATTACTTCTCTTATAATTTATATTATTATGTCATGATTGAAATTAAATTATTGTTCTAGTGTTTTTATTTTTAAGATAGATTTTTTGAGGTAAAATATAATTAATATAATGTAATAAAATAAAATAAAAAAAAATCAAACATTCCTATAAAAAATGATTTAAATTTTATTAGTATCAACTAGAAATACCAAATTTTAAAAAAACTAAACTAATTGAGTAGATATATGGCTTCTTATTTATATTACCTACCATTATTTTATGTTCACAATATACACAAAAAAATTTGACTCTTTGAGAAATAATATGAAATATTTAGATCAAGAATAATGTGTTTGGTTATGGTTTTCATTTCATCAACACTGGAAACAAATATATGTCTTAGTATTACATAAATAATGAAACAAAATTTTGTTTTCAGGTGATCATTCACAAAAAACACTAGTTTCTCTATTGATACGAAAATATATATCTCATAAACTAAAAAGAGGTAATTCATGTCAATAAATATAAATAAATAATCAGAAATATAGGTTCCATGTCACATGTAAGATCCTCATGAGACAAAAACATAACATAATGCATTAGAGTGCAATTTGGGTGAACATGTCATAACAATTTCATGTACATGCTTAAGTGTGTAACATTGATTACACATATGAGAAAATATGAAATCATATTTCATACCATGATAATGAGGTTTGTAATAGATATATATAGATCCCTAATCAAATAATTATTACTTAATACAATTGAAAAATATTGATTGAGAATTCATATGAGTGTTAATTACACAATAGTTGGAACAAAACATCACAAGGACGTTTCTAAAAATAACCGGGAATGAAAAATTTCATTGGATAGATTAATGATTTTGAGGGGTATATCCTCATTTATAAATCATTAGTGTAATAAGGGTGATAGTTATGAATATACTCAAAAATTAGTACTTGGGGATAGAAGTATTACATTAATGATGATGGTAGAATAAAAAAGAGAAGGGGAGGATCCCTTACCTTGACAGGGAGATACCAAAAGCATGGTGAAGCTTCGTGGGTGATTGGAAACTTTAGGGGGACTCAAGAGAATGGATATTAGAGTAATTATTATCTAAAATGTTTGTATTAAAGTGGAATAAGATCATGGGTAGGTTTATATATGAAAAGATATAGGAGTTCATTATTTTTTACCAAACATAGGTTTCATACTCTATATAATAAAGAAATAAAACAAAATAAACAAACCATTTGTTCACAAAGATTCATAAAAATAGGTGTGGTTCTAATTATTTGAAAATTCAGGGGGCCAAATATTTTAAAATATTACCCCAGTTGATTTTAAAGTGATTCATGTACACAAGGAAATGATTTTAAATCCATAAAATATAATATTGGTTTTGGAGGATTCATAAAGCATTTATAAAATCTATAATAAAAACCAAACAATACATTAATATACATGAGAATATTATATTGTTTCTCTCATACCTTTATCATAGTTTCTTACATTACTTTTTTGTCATTATGATCTCATAATACACACCATATATTTATACAGTAATTAATTTTTACCTTAATATTAAACTGTGTAAATAAATTATGAAAAATTAAATAATTTATGATTTTAAAATGCGTATTCAAAATATATAATTTATTTTATAAAAAAAATATTCTAAATATAAAAACATTCATTTTTAAAAAAATATCTGTATTTGATGAGAAATATTATGTTTTTGACAATAACGGTTTTTGAACCCTTATAAATGTTAAATTTGACATTAGAAAATTTATATGATCTTTTATATTTAATAAGAGTTATTTATTTATAAAATTTTATATAAATTTTATTTATTTGAAAAATACATTAATTCAACCAAATTAAATTTTTTATATAAATAGAAAATTAACAAAAAATAAAATATGTGTCTTGTTGTATGAAAATAAAAATTATTTATAAAGTAGAAATAATAACAGGAATATATATTAATTATTATATAAAATAAAAAAAATCATATTATTATGTTATTGATAGAAATAAGATTATTATACTAGAAAACTCTATAAGGGTAACATTCTCCGGGGTGATATTTTCATGTCATGGTTCATCATTTTTTGTTTTGTCCTAGATCTCGATGATCATAAAAATATCCCTTAAATGTTTTTTAATGATTTTTATTTATAGGATCTTATATTTGAGTGGGTCACTATGAAATATCAGTGAAACTATCTCCATCAAAATCTCTTAGAAATTAGAATCATATAGTATAATATTATTGGTCGAGGTCATCATTTCCCTTATAAATAATAATTAGATTTGTCCAAAACCTATATGTATATTAATAACATGATAAAAATTCAATGATTATATTATGCAAGGATATTACTGTGAATAATCTTTTAAATCAAATAGGATATAATAAAACTACATAATATCATGTTTTTCTATAACCATAAAAATAATATAACATTTAATTAAATATAAAAGTGATTATTTTGTATGAATGTTTGGATCATTAAAATCATCTCCCATTCATAAATCTCACACTCAAAATTTTCATTTAAAACTCTAAAATATATAAGTGTGATTCTATTTCATTGACTAATCCAGTTCACAAATATCTTCTTCAATATTTTTGTTTATCTATATCACCTGACCAAGTGTATTATATTATTTTAATGAACTTTTTCTCTACGATCTAATATCATCACCGACTTATCCTCATATGAATGATAATTTTTCAATGGTATCAGCTCTATATTAAGAAAACATTAAGGGTATAGTATGTATTACTTTAACAAGGAAACGTGTAACTCCTCATGTAGCTGAGATAGTTTAGGTGGGTATTCTATTTGATTATACAACACTCTTATGTGATCAATGATCTCAGTGTGACTGATGTTTCTTGGACTACTATTTCCCTTCATTCCAAATATACTGACGATATTCCATGGAGTTTTTTAGAGTAAAACCTTATACCCTACTTCAAACATAGGGTCTCGTCAATCATTGGGATTATAGATCATCTATCAACTCTAATCACCCATAATGTTCTTTAGAATGGTATTGAAAATTTCCAACATTTCGTTGACCATTTCTTGACATACGAATATGTGTCCCCCAACTTCATCCAAATATGAATGTGTTATACCCCTGTTCCCATAAAGGGATTCATATGGTTCCATTTAGGTGGATCAGTTGAAACTATTATTATATTAGCAGTCATCCGGAGTAAGATATTTATCCCATCCTTCTACTAAGACAATTGAGGATTCTTTCAACATGAAATCTAGTGTCTAAAAATCATACTCATATTATCCATTAGTTTGAGGGAGATAATCCATGATAATGTTAATCAAATTACTTAGATCAGGTTGGAGAATATTTTAGATCATAGAGGTAAAAATTGGGTATCAATCAGACACAATAGATTGTTTTGTTCCATGATGCATCACTGGGTCACTAATTTATATCATTCGAATTTGATCGAGTGAGAATTCATATTGTATTGAAATGAAGAGTGTGTAAATTGTTATATAATATACCAAAACCCATTGAAAATTATTTCCCCTAGATGTATCTGGAAGACCATTAAAAAATTCAATGGTTATGTTCTCCCATTTCCATATTGGTATAGATAGTCATAACATCATCACCTTGTATTTTTTTAATTCATCATTCACTTACTGACATGAAAGATACCTTGATGTATATTCTATGATCCCGTTAATCATATTGTCTCATTAATAGAATTCTTCAGGTTCTTGGAACATCCCCCCCTAATTGATAGAGAAGGTTGAGATATGTGCATCATCAAATAAATGAATCATTAATATAGGATTTGATGGTACACATATCCATAACCAAATATTAAACCCCATATTAATTTATTTTGAACAGAGTGGATTTCCATGTTCTTATAAGGTCCCCTATCTTTTTAATTTCAAAATCATCTCTTTGAGCATCCTTTATCTTCTCCAAAATTGTTTTGGGGGAATCATATATGAAAGTATTGATGATGTTACTTCATTTATGATTCCCATCTCTATACATTTAAAGTCTAAAAAGATTGTAACCTTATCAAATATCTCCAATTATACAGTTGTTGGATACATTCTACATAGATCATATGAAACATTATTTTCAATTTGATTATGGTATTCGATTGAGAAGTTATACTCATTCATTTTCTCTAACCATAATCTTTTCCACATAATCATCTCTTTCTATGTGAATATATAGTTGAGGTTATTATGACCCATATATATTTCAAACATCTATATAAGAAGTTAATTCCACCCTATATTCAATGAAATGATTACTACTACCAACTACAAATCAAGTGGTGGGTAGTTAAATTCATAAACATTCAACTTCCATGAGCCACATGTGATCTATTTTTCATTCTATATTTACAAAATTCTAAATACCTTCATTGAAAAATAAATATATTCCATTAAAATTTCCCCACTACTGTATAGAATAAGTAATAGTGTAATGATAATCCTTTTTTTAAATCCCTGATGTTTTCTTTACATCTATTATAAAAAAAACTTCCTTCGAAGTTTTCTTGGTTATAGGGTTTCAAAATTGTGATATATTTTCATAAATTTATGATAGTACCCCCACCAATATAAGAGTACTATATATTTAAATCATAATGGTTAGTTTAGGCCATCCTCTACTTTATTCAGTACTTGTATTATCCATATATTTCCCATTATATGTGATAATATTACCCATGAATGAGTCATCCATCTAAAATAAATCATATTTTCTATATTTTTCATGAATATTATCCTTTTAAAAAGTGTCTACCAAAATTCATAAATCATACCTTTCCTCACCATTATTTTGGATTATATTAGAATATAATCTATAAATAATACCTAATTTTTTTGATTTAATATCCAAAGCCTCTATAAATCAGGTCCATAGATATTTTTTTTGAGTATTGGAGAGTCCAAGTGGAATTAGAATGAAATCATAGTTCCTTGACCATTTTCGAATTGTTAACGTGGGGATATCTGTAACATCCCAAGTAAGTAAGAAATAATAGATATAGTTATCTATGTCTATTTGTTAATTAGATAGTGTTTTAGAGGCTTAAAATGAGAATAAATCCAACATAAAGCATGAAATACTCTAATATTTTGAAAAGATTTTTTTACCGCCTTTTAATGGAGAACCATTTTTAAATCTATTTTTTGACAATTTTATAAGATATATTTTTCAAAATAAACTTATTATTTATGATTCGGACATTGATATTTACTTTTGATAAATTTCTGGTATTTTTCTGATAATGTTGTTTTTTTAATGAATAGTGAAAAATGTTGTATTTTAATTCAAACCCACTTTTTAATAAAATTTATTTATATGATTAGATTATATTTTTAATTGGTTTTAAAGTTAAATTATAATATATTTTTACCATTTAATCCAATAGTGGTTATTGGAATTAATTTCACTTTGAAATTGGACTTAAACTAGTGTCAATCTTTTGATATATATTGTTTCATAAAAACACGCTATTTGTTCTGACAACAGGAATTAATTATTAAATTAATTATTTTAACTTATATGTTTTGAATTTTATAAATAGACATCATTTTTTAATTCTTAATATCAAATATATCTTAGGGTGATGTTTTTGTATTTTTCTAAAAAACATCAATTTTTTATGAATAGTGAAACCACTAAGTGGTACTTAAAAAACTAATTTTTCATTTAAATGAAATTTTACCACCTCTGTGTTTTGAATTTCAAAAATCCAATAGACATGGTTGTCATTAGGAATTAAAATTTGGTTCAATGGGATTAAAATAATTTTTTGGTGAATAGTAATTTTTAAGTTTTTAATCGCAATTAGAGGTAATTAGTGTTGTATAAGGTAAAAATAATGTTTTAATAATATTAAATGACCTTAATACCGTTATTGGATGTGTAATGAATGACCAAGACAACCTATGGGTCGATTTGTTAGACCCTATGGAGCCACTTGGGTAAGATAATGACATTAATGGCTTTTATTTAAAGTAAAAGTAAAAATGACACAAACATGTATTGTTTTACTAAAACAATTTTTAAATGGGGTAATATGATTCTTATTTTGGACTATAAATAGTCATTGGAAAGATAAAACGATTTTCTACAACATAGTATTTTTTTTATAATTTTTAGACATTAAATAAATAAAATTATTTATGACATCATGATGATGCAGCGATTACCTCATTATTTAACGATTTAAATAAAATGAAAAGATAATGTAAAATCTAAAACCTACACATGTAAAAAAAATATTGTATAGGTGAATTTCTACCCCTTATCACCTTATCGTCAAAATAAATCAATTTGGGACCTTTATAATTCGAAACGCATTTGAAAATAAAGTAACATTTTATACCTTTCCAATAGTGCCCCTCCTCTCCTCTTATAAAAGGCCCCCACCTCTACCTCCTTACCCACACCTCTAAAGACTTTGGATAATCCAATATCTGATCATTTTGTTTCTCCAAATCCCTATACTAATCCTAGAAGCCTTATTTTAGGCATAACTCTCTTCAAGAAACCATTTAGGCTCAAACTAAGGGCAGTTACCCGATTTTAAGGTAATGTCTTCACCTGTGTTCTTTTGTTTAATTTTTCTTTTTCAACCCACTAAACTATTTTTATTCATTTATTTTGTAACAACTCCAGTATATTCAATATACTAGGAGGTTTTAATAATAATTATTCTAGCTACACTTACACACTCCTACATCTAATGGTTAAAGAACATACTGTTTATGTGGATGGTGAATTTCTGCCTCACGAAACGACGATTGTTCAATATTCATTTAACGCCTTCAAAGGTGTCCATTAAGATGTAAATATATTTATATATGAAATATAATATTTTTATGTTTTCATTAATCTTATTTATTTTTCATTTATGATATACCTTTATGGTTTCTATTATGGGTAAATGTGATATCTTCATTTTAGTAAGTGCGGACTACCGCCCCCTCAAAGTGATTTGATTCATTAATTCCATATGTGGTATGTATAAAGGATAGATTTAATGATATTATATATGATAACATACTAAAATTATAATAATATTATTTATCATTATGTTTTAATTCCATTAAATATGAAATAGAAATGGAAGTAGCATTCATGCGTACGTACGGCTTACTGTCTCCATGAACGGTGCATTTCATTTCTTACCTCTAAATGTTATGTAATATTATAAATGCATGTATATAATGGATATATATGATATATATGATATCTAAATAATGAATATAATTCTGTATATAATGGATATTTTACCCCATGAACAAACTTGTAATTATAAAGAGTTTTTTTTTGACTCAAGTACCAATGATCAACAAAACGACCATTATTAACTTAAATAATTACATAGTGTTCATGACATGGTAATAAGTGATATAAAAGGAATAATGAACTTTAAAAAGGTTCTTATGCACGTATAAATTAACTCAAGTTTATTATTCAAGATATTATAGAGCAATCGAGTCCTGTCAGACACGAGGTAAGGGAACTTCTTAAACCAATTTCCGTTCCTTGGAATAATATCCTACTTTCAAATTATGTCATGATATTATTATGTACTATCTTGTATTTATACATTATTTATGTGTAAATATAGCTAATACACATAATAGATATACTTTATTTAAAAAATGATCTTTATATAGGACTTCGTCTCAATCTCCATTCATTGAGACATATTTTGTTTTATACACAACTTTCTTTTATATGGTGTATAAACCCCTTTGACATTTACGCTTATTCAAAAAGAAATATTTTTATACTAAGTGTTTTACTAAACGTCAAAAGGAATGTTTTTTGTCGTATGTATGTGTCGACAACGACTTCTCCGCCGCCGTGACCATTATTTGAGTTTCGGCTTCTTCTACAAGCCATAACCTAACATTTTTTGAAAATGAAAAATAAATAGAATGTATTAATTTCCTTTTATATTGGTATTGAAAATTGTTTTCATAATTTTTTTATTATATAAATTTGTTTTATTGATATCTTGTCATTGAAATGTGGAAATTTTATGATTCCTTTAGGCATGTTTTACATGATACGATTATGTTATGGTTCTTGGGCATTGTTATGAAGATGGGTGGATCCGTGATAAACTAAGGGTGGGTGAGCCTGATATAGCTCACAAATGCATTGGGTAATGCGAAGGAGTTAAATGTTAAGGTTTCTCAGAAGAGATTTAGGGAATATACTGTGATGGGTATTCCAAACGGAACTAAGAGGGTCACTCCCTACGTAAGAATGTAATGAATGCCTCAATTTACCTTTATGTCTTATTATTTCTATGATTTATTCATGATTTTATGATGTATGTAAAAGTTTTTATGTTTTATGGGTAACGTATAAATTCATTCTTATGTATATATATACTCATGTTTCCTTTCCATATTTTTATAACCATTACTGAGCTTTTTATACTCATCCCATGTTATTGAAATGTTTTTCTCAAGTCATGGGAATGGTACATGATATGATGATAGTGTCATGGAAGTGTCAAGAAAGAATCCATGTTTTATTTGAAATATGTTTCTATTGATGGGAAGAACTGAATACTATCTTTTATGTAACCACTTTGTTTAAATGTGGAATGTAATGCAAGTTTTATGATCTAATTCTCTAAAACTCTAAACCTGAAAAGATCCTCTATGTGTAATCTTGTAATAACTCAAGATTAAGTAAGGTTTAAGGTTGGGGCCTTATAGTTGGTCTCAAAGGTAGGTTTAGACAACTTTAGGAGTTAGAAATTTGTTAAATTATAAATTAATTTATGGTATGATTGAAATGATATAGAATTTAAATATTACCATGTTGCTTCGCCTAAGAAATTTCTGTGTTAAGAATTGTTTTTCATAGATGAAACAGAACAGATTTTCTGGGATGGCATACAGAGGGAAATGACCTTTCAAATTAGTATCATGAGATGGTCAGAATCAGAACAAAATAGTTTGTTGGAGTGATGGCTCAGTTGACTCAGGTGAAAAATGTTGGTTGTTTTTATTGATGATATTTTGTTGTTTTATAAAAGTAAAGAGGAGCATGAAAGACATTTAAGGGTTATCTTTCAAACCATAAATGAAAATAAACTATATGGAAAATTCAGCAAGTGTGAGTTTTGGTTGTAACAAATTTCATTCCTTGGTCACATTATTTCAAAAAATGATATAACTCTTGATCCTGCTAAAACAAAAGTTGTTTAAGAATGGCCATGATCCAAAATTGTTACCGAGATCCATAGTTTTCTTGATTTGGCAGGTTACTACCGAAAGTTTGTTGAAATTTTTTCCTGGTTATCTAGTCCAATGACTAAGCTAACTCGGAAGGGTGTTAAGTTTATTTGGAAAAAATAATGTGATGATTGTTTTCAGGAATTGAAAAGAAGATTTGTGAATGCTACAATTTTGCCACTTCCTTCCAGGAATGGTGAGTTTGTTATATACAGTGATGCTTCATTGAAGGGGCATGGTTGTGTCCTTATGCAGAATGATCAGGTAATTTCATATGCTTCACGTCAGTTAAAAACTCATGAGGTAAATTACCCTACACATGATTTGGAATTAGCTGCGGTTGTTTTTTGCTTTAAAATTTTGGAGGCAGCATTTGTATGGATTAAAGTGTGAAATATATACTGATCATAATAGTTTAAAGTATATATTCACTCATAAGGAAGTGAACATGAGACATAGGAGATGGCTAGAATTAATCAAGGATTATGATTGTACAATTCATTACCATCCGGGAAAAGCAAATAAAGCGGATGATGCTTTTAGTCAAAAATGTAATGCTTCATTAACAATGTTGTGTTAGGAACGTGATCCTTTGGTTAAAGATTTGATGAACTTTGGCATAGAAGTTGTTGGTGCAGGATTTACTTCTGTTTTGTTTTAGATATCAGTGAAATCTTCTCTATCATATTGAATTAAGCAAGAACAGAAGCAAGACAGTGAGTTACAGAAAAAGGTAGAGCTGGTTTAGAAGGGTAAGTTTCCTGAATTCGACATTGATAGTGATTGTGTTTTGAGATTTGGGAAGAGGTTGTGTGTGCCTTGTGATTTACAGTTGAAGAGTGAGTTGTTATATGAAGCTCCTAGTTTTCCGTTTTCAGTTCATCCAGGAAGTACTAATATGTATAGATATCTTCATGAGTATTACTTTTGGGATGGAATGAAAAGAGATATTGCTTATTTTAATGTGAAGTGTTTGACTTTTCAGCAGGTTAAAGTAGGGCGGCAGTTACCGAAAGGGATGCTTCAGCCTTTACCAGTGCCAGAGTGGAAATGGGAGAATATATCAATGGACTTCGTTGTGGGATTTTGCAAAACACCTCGAGGTAATAATGCAATCTAGGTTATTGTTGATCGCTTGACTAAATATGCTCATTTCCTTGCTATACGAGATACTTTTTCCCTAGATCAACTTTCTCATTTGTATCTTAAAGAGATAGTCAGGTTACATGGAGTTCCCCTCTCCATTGTATCTTATCGTGATCCCAGTTTTACTTCTAACTTTTGGAAAGGACTTTAGAAGTCGTTGGGTACTGAATAAAATTTTACTACATCTTTTCATCCTCAATCAGATGGACAGTCAGAACGAACAATTCAGACTTTTTAAGATATGCTACGTGCTTGTTAGATAGATTATCAAGAAATTTGGGACCAACATCTTTCTTTGGTTGTATTATCATATAATATCAGTTTTCATTCTAGTATACAGATGGCACAATTTGAGGAATTATATTGGAAGCAGTGTCGAACTCTAGCTTTTTGGGATGAAGTGGGTGAAAGGAAGCTGATGGGACTAGAATTGGTAGAAGAGATGGTGGGAAAAGTTCAGTCTATTCAAAAACCCATGACAACAGCTCAGAGCAGGAAGAAAAGTAATGCGGATAACCGGAGGAAGGATCTATCTTTCGAGGTAGGTGATCATGTTTTTCTCAATGTTTCACCATGGAAAAGTGTGATAAGATTTGGTATGAATGGAAAGCTGAATCCAAGGTTCATTGGACCATATGAAATTCTGGAGGTAGTTGGATCAGTTTCATACTGAGTGGATTTACCTCTGAGTTTATCTCAGGTACACAATGTCTTTCTTGTTTCAATGTTAAGGAAGTACATGCCAGATCAATCTCATGTTTTGAGTACGGAGGTAGTTCAGCTGGAAGATAATATATCTTATGAGAAACAACCAGTCCAGATTCTTGACCATAGGGAGCAAGTGTTACTGAATAAGTTGGTTCATCAAGTAAAGGTTTTGTGGAAGAACAACATTATTGAAGAGGAAACATGGTAATCTGAAAATGAAATGAGGGATAAATACCCCCACTTATTCGATAAGTAAATAAATTACAGGGATGCAATTTTCTAAAGGGGGAAGGATGTAACATCCCAAGTAAGTAATGAATAAAAGATATAGTTATCTATGTCTATTTATTAATTAGATAGTGTTTTAGAGGCTTTTTATGAGAATAAATTCATCCTAAAGCATGAAATACTCTAATATTTTTAAAAGATTGTTTTACCTACTTTTGATGGTGAACCATTTTTAAATCTATCATTTGATAATTTTATAAGATATATTTGTCAAAATAAACTTATTCTTTATGATTGGGACATTGAAATTTACATTTGATAAATTTATGGTATTTTTCTGATAATGTTCAATTTTTTAATGAATAGTGAAAAATGTTGTATTTTAATTCAAAACCTCCTTTCAATCTAATTTATTTATATGATTAGATTATATTTTTAATTTGTTTTAAATTTAAATTAGAATTTATCTTTAACATTTAATCGAATAGTGGTCGTTGGAATTAATTTCACATTGAAATTAGACTTAAACTAGTGCCAATATTTTGATATATATTGTTTCATAAAAACATGCTATTTGTTCTGACAGAGGGAATTAATTATTAAATTATTATTGTTACTTATATGTTTTTAATTTTGTTAAATAGACATCATTTTTGAATCCGGAATATCAAATATAGCTTAGGGTGATGTTTTGGTATTTTTCGGAAAAAATTCAATTTTTGATGAATAGTGAAACCACTAAGTGGAACATGAAAAACTGATTTTTCATTTAAATGAAGTTTTACCACCTATGTGTTTTGAATTTCAAAAATCTGACATACATGGTTTTCATTAGGAAGTAAAATTTGGTTCAATGGGATTCAAATAAATTTTTTTTGTGAATAGTAACTTTAATGTTTTTAATCACGATTAGAGGTAATTAGTGTAGTTTAAGGTAAAAATAATATTTTAATAGTATGAAATGACCTTGACACATGTCCTACCCTTATTGGATGTGTCATGGCCGTCCAAAAAAACCCATGGGTCTATTTTTGGGACCCCATGGAGCCACTTGGGTAAGCTAATGACATTAATGCCTTTTATTTAAAGTAAAAGTAAAAATGACACAAACATGTATTGTTTTACTAAAACAATTTTTAAATGGGGTTATAGTAGTCATATTTTTGACTATAAATAGTAATTAAAAAGATAAAAAGATTTTTTACATCATAGTAGTTTTTTATAATTTTTAGAAATTAAATAAATTAAATTATTTATGAAATCAGGATGATGCAGCGATTACCTCATTATTTAACGATTTAAATAAAATGAAAAGATAATGTAAAATATAAAACCTAAACATGTCAAAAACATATTGTATGGGTGAATTTAGAACCCTTGTCACCTTATCCTCAAAATAAATCAATTTGGGACCTTTAAAATACGAAACTCATTTGAAAATAAAGTAACATTTTATACCTTTCCAAGAGTGCCCCTCCTCTCCTCTTATAAAAGGCCCCCACCTCTACCTCCTTACCCACACCTCTCAAGCCTTTGGATCGGCCAAGCTCTTTTCATTTTGTCCCTCCACATCCCTATCCTCAGCCTAGAAGCCTTAACTTAGTCATAAATCTCTTCAAGAAACCCTTTAGGCTCAAACCAAGGGGATTTACCCGATTTTAAGGTAATGTCTTCACTTGTGTTCTTTTGTATTATTTTTCTTCTCCAACCCCATAAACTCTTTTTATTCATTTATTTTGTGACAAATCCAGTATCTTTAATATACTAGGATGTTTTTATAATAATTATTAGAGCTACACTTACACACACCTACATCTAATGGTTAAAGAACATACTATTTCTGTGGATGGTGAATTTCTGCCTCACGAAATGATGATTATTCAATATTCATTTAACACCTTGAAAGGTGGACATTAAGATGTAAAAATATTTATATATGATATATAATATGTTTATGTTTTCCTTAAGATTCTGTATTTTCCATTTATTGCATACCTTTATGGTTTCCATTATGGGTAAATGTGATATCTTCATTTTAGGAAGTGCGGACTACCGCCCCCTCAAAGTGATTTGATTCGTTAATACCATATGTGGTACATATAAAGGATATATTTAATGATATTATATATCATACCATACTATAATTATAATACTATTATGTATCGTTATGTTTTAATTCCATTAAATATGAAATAGAAATGGAAGTAGCGGTCAGGCGTACGTACGGCTTACCGTCTCCCTGAACGGTGCATTTCATTTATTACCACTAAATGTTATGTAATATTATAAATGCATGTATATAATGGAAATATATGATATATATGATATCTACATAATGAATATAATTCTGGATATAATGTATATATTACCCCATGAGCAAACTTGTAATTATAAAGAGTTTATATTTGACTCAAGTACCAATGATCAACAAAACGACCATTATTAACTTAAATAATTACATAGTGTTCATGACCTGGTAATAAGTGATATAAAAGGAATAATGAACTTGAAAAAGGTTCTTAAGCAAGTAGAAATTAACTCAAGTTTATTATTCAGGAGATTAAAGAGCAATCGAGTCAAGTCGGACATGAGGTAAGGGAACTTCTTAACCAAATTTCTGTTCTTTCGGTTAATCTCCTACTTTCAAATTATGTCATGATATTATTATGTACTATCTTGTATTTATACTTTCTTTATGTGTAAATATAGTGAATACAAATAATATATCTACTTTATTTAAAAAATGATCTTTGTATGGGACTTCGTTTCAATCTCCATTCATTGAGGCATATTTTGTTTTATACACAACTTTCTTTTATACGGTGTATAAACCCCTTTTACTTTTACGCTTATTCAAAAGGAATCTTTTTTTATACGAAGTGTTTTACTAAACGAAAAAAGGAATGTTTTTTGTTGTACTTATGCGGCGACAATGACTTCTCCACCGCCGTGACCATTATTTGAGTTTCGACTTCCTCTACAATCCATAACATAACTATTTTTTAAAATTAAAAATAAATAACATGTATTACTTTTCTTTTATTTTGGTATTTAAAATGGTGTTCATAATTTTTTTATTATATTAATGTGTTTTATTGATATCTTGTGATTGAAATGTGGAAATATTATGTTTCCTTTAGGTATGTTTTACGTGATACGATTATGTTATGGTTTTTGGGAATTGTTATGAAGACTGGTGGTTCCATGATAAACTAAGGGCGGGTGAGCCCTATATATCTCTTCAATGCATTGGGTAACACAGAGGAGTTAAACGTTAAGGTTTCTCCGAAGAGATTTATGGAATATACTATGATGGGTATTCCAAACGTAACCAATAGGGTTACTCCCTACGTAAGAATGTTAGGAATACCTCAAGTTACCTTTATGTCGTATGATTTATATGATTTATTCATGATTTTATGAGGTTTGTTAAAGTGCTTATGTTTTATGGGTAATGTATGATTTCATTCTTATGTATATATGTACTCATGTTTCCTTTCCATATTTTTATAACCCTTACTGAGATTTTTATGCTCATCCAAAGTTTTTGAAATGTTTTTCATAGGTCAAGTGAATGGTACATAATATGATGATAGTGTCAAGGAAATGTCAAGAAAGAATCCATGTTTTATTTTAAATATGTTTACGTTTATGGGAAAAATGAATACTATATTTTATGTAACCACTTTGTTTAAATGTGGAATGTAATGCATGTTTTATGATCTAATTCTCTAAAACTCTAAACCTGAAAAGACCCTCTATGTGTAATCTTGTAATAACTCAAGATTAAGTAAGGTTTAAGGCTGGGGCCTTATAATATCTACCTTCATCACCGTTAACTCATAATACCATGACCAAAGATTCACCATTGCGATGTATTGGGCTCTATGTAGCTAATTGAAAAAGTCATTGGATCATGGATGAGGATACATGTTTTTTATCATGATCTTGTTTAGATCATTATAATAAATGGAAATGTTTCTTAAACTATCATCCTTGTTGATAAAGAGGATTGGTGCACCCCAAGAGGAAGATTTTAGGAATATAAAACTGTTATCTATATTACTTGTAGTTACTTCATGAACACATCATGTTATAAAATAGTAATTCTACATAGATAGTTGGAATATTGAAATTTTCTTTATATAAGATCAATTGAAAATTCATCCCCTTGAATAAGAGAAACACCATGATATTTTTCCCAATACACATCAGTATATTACTTCATAATGGGAATGTATATGAGGATGATCTTTTCCTTATATACAATCATTTGATCAATATAGGATTTCTCTTAGTAGAAAAATATTCATTATTGAGATGTTGGTTCTAAAGAAGATTCAACCTCCTCCTTTCACTATTACAGAATTAGGGGCTAATTTGTGATACAGAGAGTGATTTCCTTATCATGGAATTTTTTCTTGGATATATATTGGGAAAACTGATCCAAACCCATAATAACATCAAAATATACTAAAGTGAGAATAATAAGTATGACTAGTAATTTCATCCCCCGATTGTTTTATAAGGGACGAGTTGTATACTTGCAATGAAATAATTTCACCATTTCTCATTTTCACTAACTCATCCCTTAATAATATTGTGCGACATAAAATAATGTATTGAACTATGGATGATAAACCAACCATAATCTTTACTATTTAGGTTATAACCATTTGCTTCCTCAAATATAGACTTAGGGATTATAATATTCATCATATTAATCACATAAATGGGACAATAATAACATTAAGGTCATAATTTAAAAATGACAAGTATTTTCATAAATTATGAATTCATATGATGAAATATATGTTACCAATGATCAATTTTTTAAAATATACTCTTATAGAAATTTTCCCTTTAATAATGGTTCGATATGATATTTTTAATTTAATAAAATTTATATCACTTGAGTGTCAAAACAAGTGTACATCATGGACTATTTTCATTCAAAAATACCCAATCATTTATATCTAAATGTGGTGGATTTATATGTTACACATAGGAAAATATATGATAGAGACACATCCACTAGTATTTTTCTTAAAAATATTTATATTATTGGAAACTAATTACACTATAAATTTCCAAAACATAGGTAGTTTTACTTATTTTTATTCTTATCCCAATATATTTTTATAGTCTTCTAATTATATTAACAAAAATTACTAAATATATATTTGATACCAACTATGACAACCCTTGAAATTATTTTACATTAATTAATGTCCAGTTTCATAATAATAGACATAATAAGTCCAACAAAATATATAATTCTAGATTACTAGGGAATTAGGTATATAACAAAAAAACATAAAAAAGGGGATACATCTGAATTTTTGAAAATATCCTTATCAAACTCATATTATTCCATTGGTCTTAAAACTACATGGGATAACCTGGAGTGATACATAATAAAGGTTTTATCTGTAAATCCCAATAATGTGATATGAAAAGAAAATCATGATGAAGGTATTACATTTTAAAAATAGTCATATTATTGGAAAATTAAAGGGGTGTGAATCATAAACATGAACAATAATAGATGATTTGACAATATAACATAAAACCAACATGGGAATGTAGAATATTTTTTATAAATTTCATAATAATAATATGTAATGGATTAAAAATAAAAAATAAAATAGATTGATTAAGATAAAATATTGTGAACCCTGAATGAAAAATCTGATAAAAAACATTACCCATTGCATTGGAGAACTATCTGGGTGCACCCATAATAATCATACCAGACACATTCATAAGTGTGTCACATAAATAATATATGAAATAACTTATTTAATTAGATTTTATCTCATCAAAATTTAGTCTGAATTATATATATTTAATTACCAAAAAAATCATTATATGTTTATAAAAGTGAACACCCTTGATAGGAAATGGATACATGTATTCATTACCCAATTGTTTGGAATAGAAAATCACAGTGACATTTCAAAAACATAATGAGGGAAAAAAACATTATTGGGAGAAACAAAGGATGTTGAAATTAGATTATAATAAATTATAAATTATGTGGGGAACATGGTTAATATGTAATAAAATAACTCATTCTTAGGGGTTGGAGATAAAAGTCAAAAGTAATTGAAGATGCTATAATAAAAAGATGGAGTGGATCTCTAACCTTGAATGGTTGATTCCAAAATCATGGGTGGAGATTTTTTAGAGATTAGAGGAACCATGGTAGGACTCTATAGAGTTGAGGAAAGAGTAAATAAGTGCTCCAGTTATTTTTAATGAAGAGGAATCACAAACTGGAAGGGTTTATGATAGAAATGATAGGACATTTCATTATTATTTCCAAATCATAGGGTTTTCACTCTTTTTAACAATGTAATCAAATTCAAAAATCATTCCATGGTTATTATATATATTTTAGTCCAAATATGAGTGGATTTAATTATTTTACAATCCCACATTATGAAAATGTTAAAATATTAACCTTGGTTATGTGGAAGTGTTCTAGGTTCCCAAAAAAATGATTATAAAAATATAAAAAATAATATATGATTTGAAGGATTCATTATAGAATTATATAAATAATAAAATAATATTAATAACCCATCAATTTTTTTTAGAAAAAAATATCTATCCTTATATACCTTTTATATCAATTATTACATTACGTTTGGTTCATTACAATGTCATAATACACACCATATTTTTATACCGTATTTAGTTTTCAACTACAAATTCAGCTATCTAAGAAAATAATGAGAAATTATTCATTTGATAATTTAAACATGAAAATCCCAAAAAATAAAAGTTATTTTATAGAATTAATTTTCTAAATATATTAATTTTTAATTTTAAAATAGAATCTATTTTTTAGAAATTCTAGGTTATTGAGAATAGAAAATTTTTCACCGTTATAAAAATTACACTTCACTTCATAAAAATTATTCAAAAATTTTATTTAATTATAATATTTAATAAAATAAAATTATATTAATATATTTTTATTTCAATATTCCATTAATTCATCAAAATAAGTGTCTTAATTGAAATTAAATATTAACAGAAAATACTTTGTTGTTTCACTCTATAAAAATCAAAATAATTTTTAATGTAATAACAATTAGAAGAAAATATATCCACTATTATATAAAATATATATATTTATATTTTTTCAATCGTGATAAATATCAATTTATCAGAAAATAAAACTACACATGGGTATTGTGAGAAATCGTGACATTTTTATGGGGTCGTTTAATGTACATGGTTTGGGTTGTGATCTTTGTTAGGTTAAACATATACTGTAATTGATTTCTCTCCCACTTTATTTGATTAGTATCATCTTGGGCATAGTCAAGGGGAGATTCATGTGATTATATCCCCTTTTGATGTTCATATAAATGGGATTCATAGGGTAGGACCCCACTGGTTGGAGGAATCCCTTCCTTTGTCTTTATCAGCTGGATTTTTCGAAAAACATTATTTGTAAAAATTATATTATCACTTTTAAATAGATAGGTTATCAATTGTTATGATTTATAAAGAAAGATTTAATCTAATTGGATATAAAAAAAATGATATAAGTTGGTACGTTTTCTCTAATCATAATAAATAATAATACATTAAATTTAAATAGAAAAGTAATTTTATTTATAAATGTGCATGACATTATATAGATTGCTATACTCAGTGGTACAAGGAACTCCATGATGTATTAAATGTTTCTTAGCTCTTCCATATTTATTATAAACCAGATAATATCATTAATAATGATTATGTTTAGTTTGAGGTTGATGCTTATTTATTGGAGTATCAAGTTCATGTCAATGATTATATCATGATATCTATAAAATGAAAAACAATTATTATAGTTTGGGTGTTATAGATGAATGGACATGAATATGATAAAACATAGAAAATAGATATTGATATATATGATTAGTGGATATATTTATTATTGTATATCGTTAAACCACCCTCGGATAGGATACTTAGGGACAAATTTATTTTATGGATATTTTGAAAGATCTTTATTTCAATTGGTATAAAGATCCTCTAATTTAAAAAGGAATTTATTTTATCAAAATAGGAGACCCCAATGGGGTTATGAAATAATTGGAAGTATTAATTTATGGTTTTAGGATCAATGTTTTGGTTTTTGGGGATATAGGGTGGAGAACATGGTTATTGAATTGTTTATACTAACTCGGAACTTCAACTGTTTGGCCTTGGAGTGCTGGAAAATGGTTTAGAAAGCTATATAACATGGTAAATATGATTGTGCGAAACCTAAAATTTATTGTAAGTGCACCGTGGATAATTTTTTTCATGGTATGTAAAACAATGTGACTAAACCATTAATGGTTTTAGTTCATTGATGGTGGAAATTTCACAGTTGTGGCACTATTTTTTCAACCATGTGAAAAAACATTCACCCTATTTGAAATATATAAATGAAAATTTTATTCTATTTTCCTTCATAACTAATAACCATCATTTCCCTTATTCATTTCCATTATGGTCCTTAAATTTATCACTATTCTTCCATCTTCTATGATTTTTTTATCTCCAACATTTGTTTTATGATTTGATTGTCATTTACCACATTTGATCCTCCTCAATAATTAATGCACTCATCTTACTTATTTTCCATATTTTTTTCTTTCTCCATGTGATATTATATGCCATTTTTGGGAACTTTTATTTTGTTAAATATTCTCACTTTCCATACAAAATTTGTAGCCAATACTAGATGAGGAGTTTACCATAATGATAATGCAGTTTTTCAAATAATTTTCCTTCATGGTCTCCACATTTATAAGATTCGAATGTTTCTTAGTGGAATAATTTTCATAATTTTCATCGGTTTTTTAAATTAAATTCCTAGACCTTGATTATTATGTGTTATGAGAACCATTAAAACTATTGAAGGATGAAAAATTAAACCCAATCCTCCCTGATGGATTTATTTGACTATATTTCCTTGATGTATATTCTTTAACATGTTACCCACAAATAATATTTCATGTGTTTTGTTTGGATTCAATGATAATATCCATCTTCTTTATCCAAAGAACCCCACAACTATGTTGAGATGTCACATAAAGCAATGGTTGGAAATAATTAATTATTTAATAGATATGACTCTATTTATGAAAATTTTAATTCAATTATCACATAGTCATTTATCATTGATTAAAATAATTATTCACACCCCTATAGGTGTGGCATGAATAATGTAAGGCTTGAATTTCTTAGTAGGAATCATTTCAGAAAACTCTTTTGATGTTACCTGATTCATTGATGTGAATTATATGTTGACTATAAACATGGATTTATTTTGTGTCATACATTTTGTATACCTCAACTTAGTGTCACATTATTATTATATATTTTATAGAAAACATAGAATGTCTGGGATGATATCCAAAGGTTCTCCCAATATATTAAGAAATATAATGGTTCCAGTCATACCCCTGGATTCCAATTGTGTCATGAAGAAACCAAAAGGTTATATTTCCATGATTTAGAGATAATCTAGTTCAAGTGAAATGAAAATGAATCACCCATTGGATTATAATAAAACCAACTAGGAGAACCACATTTTTATATCACCATGAGCTATCTTTATATTGATAGGTCATGAATTTAATGTTTCTTCCATGTATTTAAATAGTGTGTGTTGTGTGGGAATTACTAGACATTATTTATGAATTGATCAGAGTTATTATTACAATGAATTATAGGTTATATTTCACAGCCTTATTTAGTATTTTTGGGATACATTTGAGAGACATTCTGATTAAGATGAAGAACATTTGGTCGAATGGGTATCCCCAATGTATCAAAAGATTGATATAATTTCAATTTTAGTTAACATTTAAAATATAATTTAACCACACACCATTACTGTTTACAATCATAAACTGGATTTTCATTATACCTCATTGGTGGTATCAAATTTATTTTAGAAGACACATTGTTCAGGCCACTTTTTTGTACCATGATTGAGTACATTGATGTACGAAATGACATGGGGAAGCATATAGGTTTATATTCTTCATATAGTTCTATATTGAGTTATTATAGAAGAGGACCGAGATCATTCTTTTGATTCCCATAGAATTTTGATTTTATTCTTTTTTATTTTTTATTTTGAAAAGTACAATTGTAGTCATTTTTTTAGGCTTTTCCTGCTCACAATTTATATATATACAAGACATCATCTATACATGATACCATTTACAACATTATAACTATTATTATTATTTGGATATTAAATTTCCATTTCCTTGTTATTATAATCTTCCACCTTTCAGTTATTTCTTATATATTATTATTTTATATTATGAATCATTCTAAAAAAGAGGGTATAATATCCTCATCATACCATCAAACACCATTGTCTCTTAAAAAAATCTTCTAGAATATAGGGAGGAATTCTTGAGGCTATGGGGCCATTCAGGTTCAGTTTTTTATGAGTGAACTAGGATCTAGATATCACATCATTTCATTTTTTCAAAAACATGAATTTCATCACTATGACTTGAAATTGGGAGTATTAACTCAATATCATTATTTTTTCAACAAATCCATATTAAGAGAAACTTTCATGTCAGGTCTTATTATCTAATGAAATATAAGTACAAACCATTATTATATAAAATAAAACATTATCATATTAAATTACTATTTTCATTGTATAAAAAATTATAAAAATTATTAATGATTTATATTCATGAAGCAAATATTTTGGACAAAAAACCAAAACAATTAATTCTTGAGATATATACTAAAAAGGTGAACTGAATATGAAAAATATATATGAATATTAAAATGAAATGTATATTTAATATTTTACAATATTAATGATATTTTCTTACCATCGATTTAATATAAACATGAAACACTTTTCATTGGAATGTTTTCTCATTCTCAATGGTATGAAACGTTGCATTCTAATAATAATTTTTTATATACCATATATGAAATATTAATAAATGGTTATGATACATGAAACAATATGTTATATATGATAACACATAGATGATAAATTTTTATACTTGATACATCAATCGATCAAATCATTGTTTAAGAAGACTGTATGATGTTCTTTAGCCAATGTATATGACCAAAAAATTCCCCTTTTGGGGAAGAGATAAATCTCTGGGCTCAAGTTTATCATATATATCATCATTATATCTCATTTTCGAGTAATTTTTCATTCTCAAAATATCCAATTAAGTTGACTAAACATCTAATAATCCATATTATAGATAACCGTTTCAAATTAGATGTTATAAATGATTATTTTTCCTAACATAGGTGTTTATTGTGTAAATATTTATTTTGGAAGGATTAATCCACCAAAATTAAATATTCCCCCATAGAATTTTTTTAGTTTCAATACAGATTTTTTGTTGAAATAACTGTGAAAAAAGGAATCCTAATTTTTTAATCTTTCTCACCCAAAAATAATTGTTCATATTTCTTATTTCTTTAAAAATAAATTTGTGGAAAAACATTTTTCTTAGCATTTAGTATAAAGATGTATATACCAAATTACCACAAATATAAAATTACTAGATTGTAAATGATAAATTTCAATTGGAAAAAATTACAGTTGAAGGATTTTATATTCATGTTTTAGGTATTTCGTGTTTAAATTATTTATAATGACTCATTTAGATATGTGTCATAAATATCCCTAAACAACATTTATAGTCTATATTAGATGAAAAATTGATTTCCCATTAAATGTTTCAATATAAAAAAGAATAATGAAATATAAATTTATTTTTATAGATAAAAAATAATATATTTATTATGTAATACCCTAAAAGAGTTCCATTTTGAGATAATAAATAAACTCCCCACCCAAGATAGTTATATGGATTATTATTCCTTTTTCATGAATTTATTTAATAATTCCATATATAAAAACACATTATTTTCTAGTTTATTGTGCACCTCAGGTCTATAAATCTTCTAATTTTTCATTCAATCTCAACAATATTGACAAAATTTTAATGATTATTTTTATATAGATGATCTCTTAGAACAAATCATCAATTTCCAATGGAAATAAAACCACTATGATATTTATGTACCATATATCATGTAATATACATTAAAATGGGGCGTCTCTTTTCCATTATTTATCTAATAAGGCATCATTAAATAAGTATAAAAATAATATAAGATCATCATTGTTGTAACACACATCAAAAAACAATTCTTATAATCATTGTGTGATCTTCTTAAAACATTAAAATGTTTCTTCAACACCTTTATTAGAGGTTACTACTACATATTTATTATTTTTCTATAATATAATGGGAAATATATGCATATATTTAGGAATGAGAACACACTTTTCATTCCCATCCATAAAGTATTTTTATTGATGTGATGAAAACTAGAAATGTTCTAAGAGAAGTAATCATATGACCAAACATACTGAATCCATCACATGATAATCCCAACATGATACTACACACCTCAACGGAAAAATTTGTATACCATGTATCAAATTTATACTATATAATTAAATCAACTGGATGAAACAAATCATCATTATCATTATGTCAATTAAATTTATTTCATTACATAATTTTTTTAGATTTTATCAGACATGAAACTACTTTTGATCCCATGATTCAATATATAGTCCCCAATTATATTTGGTGTCACATGTGATTGTGTACCATCTATAGTATGATTCAATAGAGACATTATACGTTAACTAAAACAGTTTTCTTTTAATTTTCAATTAAAATAATATACAATATTTTTAGGAACGTTAAATTTCAGATGAATAAAATTTAAGACTGATAATTAACATTAATTCCACATAAAGATTTGAAGGAATTTCTACCTTACCCAGAAGAATGTCTTCCGAAAATTTATGAATATAATCAATGGAAACATTAGAAATTCCTTACAAGGATTTATGACTATACAACCACAAAATTAATTAAATCTTTTTTCAATATCCTATATTTCTCATATATTAGAGTTTATGCATCATCTGTTCATTTTTTCATTACCTCGATATCTTCATTTTCATTATTTACTGATTTTGTACTAGTATCATTGCCTTATTTCATTATAATCTAACCTTTTCATTTATTATTAATAAAAATAAACTAATAAAATATAAATTATTTCTAAATTTCTTTTCATTTCATTAATGAATAATCTTAGATTGTTTTTTCCCACCATTATGATACAAGACATAACAGTTAATTTTAAAACAAAAATTTCATATATCATGGCCAACATCAACCCTATTCAATAATTGTTTTGAATCATAATTATAATGAGGGAGAAAAATATGAACTCTATCCAAAGCATCGTTAAATTAAAAATCATTAAAAATCCAATTTCTCATAAAAATCCACTATGATCCAATCATTTTTATATATCCAAATATTATCCTTTGGATTACATATAAATTATTTTAATAATATCATGTAATTAATAATTATTATAATTTTTTTAAATTCTAGATAATCCGTATAAAAATTATAATCATTTGAGTTATTTAATATTGGTTTTTATATTATTTTAATCACTTTTTCTTTATTTTAAATTGGATCTCTATTGATTGGATAGAAATAAATCCAATTATATAGATATTTATTTATGATGAAATTATTCTTAAAAAAATTACTTATTATCAATGTTTAATAAATTTAATTCAAATGTTGTGTATTTATTATAAAAGTATTTATTTACGAATAATCAATAATTTTTCTAGTATATAATTTTTTAGGTTGGGAGGTATTAATATTCACATTTATGTTACTTTTTTCTCAAACCACTTTATGATGGATTTCTAAATTTAAATTAAATTTTAAGAGATTTTTTCTATCATCAAATAGTTCATAATTCAAGGTTATTATATTTATTTTCCTCTATAAAATACAATTAATTAATTTTTGGGTGTTTCAATGTATGAATTTATACAAAACATACACATCCTTTATCAACAATTTGAATGCAATACTAATAATCATTCAATAATTTCAATATAATTATGAAATCCTTCATTCTGAATATAAAATATCATATAATTATTTTAACAAACATTTAGTAATAATGTACATGGAAAATTATTGTTCTTAAACAAAATATCATTACCTAATACTAACTTTATTTAGGTAATTATGTATTTTCATGTTATTTTAATCACATTAAAATGTCATGATAGTTGATTAAAGTTAAATCAATTTTAAATAAATAATTACTTAATTATAAAATAACCCAATTTCAAATCAATTTATAAATACTTATAAAATTTAAACAACTTAGTTTATCATGAAAACAATAAATTTATAATATAAAAAGGCCTTTAGAATTAATTCAAACTTAATATTTATCAACGGTATTGCTAATTAAAAAACAATATCCCATGATATAACCCAATACCATATATATATATGAATGTAGTATTAAAATAATGTATATAAATGATTAATATTTATTATTAATTCCCCAAAAATAGTAATTTAGTTATAAAATTAACACAATTACTAATTAATAATGTGAATTTAATATCGTATTATATCATTATAACATAATGAATAACAATGTTCTTTAATAATTCTATATAAATAATTATTCTTTTTCTAAACAAAAATTTAAAAATAGTAATATATTAAAATAAAGATAAATATTATTAAATTAAATGTATGAAAAATAAAAAAATAATTCCAATTTTGTTACAACAAAATTTAAAAATAACAAATACATTCATAGAATAAATCATTATAATGTGGATTTATAAACTGTAATAAAAATATATTAAAAAACTAACACACAATAAATTATTCAACTTATATGGATATCATGACCATTTCATGTTTTAAAACAAAATTAGAAAAAAATGATAAAATTAAAATTTTTCTTTGAAAATATGGATTTAATGTATTTATTTTTTTTCAAAAATAAAGATAATAAAACCTCTAAAAACTATATATTATAAATAAATTTGTGACACTTTTCAAATTTATCTAATATATGTCTTTTAACATTCAAATAAAATCCCATGATATTCAAAAAATGTCATTATAGAAAATGCTATTTAAAATATTCTTGTTTTTTTATAACCAAACACATCGCAATTAAATTATATTTTAGGCCATTCTAAGTCATGGGAGTGAATGAATAAATATAATAGGAATAAATATGATTGAAGGGGAACATAATTATCCTACAATTTAAATTACACCAAATAATGATTACATGAATTATGCATTTTAGGATAATACAGTGAAAATCATAGTTTCCCTTGTAACCAAATCCAATAACAAAAGTAAATATACAGGTTAACTATTATGGTAGGGGAAAATGGGAAAGCATGACATGGTATATACACGATGGTAAATAATATTTTTAAAATATTATATATATCACATCTAAAACCTTGTTACACAATTGGTTATTACAAAATATTATTATTGACCCTAAAAAATCATCATATACTGTTTGATAGTTTAAACCTTTGGTACAATTCAATGGGTATAGATAGAAATTATATTTGTTTTCACTGTCTCTATTTTATTTTTGTTTATACATATTTGGAAATCTAATTAGTTCCTTTAATTTAATTTTAATAATTCCACATGAATGAATCATTTCTAAAAAAATAATACTTCAACGTTCTAAAAACAATTTCAGTAATCAAAGAACCTGATTCTTGTATTCATTAATTTCTCAAGGAGGATTCATAATATTGATGGGTTAATTGAATCTTTAAATAGTTATGAAATGGATTCAATATGTTTCATCATAAAATAAGAATAAATCAAAGAATATATGTCCAATATCATTTCACATGATTAGATATTCATTCATGTAAATAACTAGTGTATCCCAGATTTCATAAAGTGTAACATGAGATGAAATTTTGTTAAACTTTTCATCACCTAAAGAACAAAATAATTCTTCCATATCATTTCAATAATAGTCATATGAATAATTATATTTAGCATTTGAATATTTATTTCAATTTTTCATATTTATTTTTTATAGTTACCCAAATATCTCATCCCATACCTTTTAGATAAATTTTTATTATAATTTTCCATTAAGGATATTATGTTCCTTCAAAAAATGGAGGATGATGTATATCATGATCATCATGTCCAATTTCAATCACAATTGAGTAAACAAATAGAAAGTAAATATCTCGTTGCAAAAATAGGATAAGGGTTGAGTAATTTTTTATTACAGAAATTGGTCCCTAGTATCAGGTATTAATCCCATAGGCAGAAACAAGAGGGGGGGGGGGGTGAAATGATAGTAAAATGTAAAAAATATTTCTTTATATTTATAAATTAAATCCCCATTAATTATTGATGAAACCCAGTTTACATATATAGTATATATATAATTTGTTTTTATTGGAATAGTTTCTCTCAGAATCAATAAAAACTAAGTTGAAAACATTAAACTATAATGAAATTTAAATATAACTTTCTCACATAAAACATAGTATAGATGTTACCTTTAATTGAGATCTATCAAAGTATACCTTTCCCATATAGTTTAAAATCCAATTACCTAATATAAAAAAAAAGGTAATTTTAAAATATAAAATGAAACTAATTTTTAAAATAAACAATATAATTTAATAAAGAGGTTATTTTTAAATTGGATCATCATCCACTCCACATGATAGTATGTAAGTGTGAATCCCCATACCCACATTCTCGAGTTTAGTGTTAATATACACATAATTTATAAATATTCATTGACGCAAGTTGTATAATCCTTTATATAACTATTACTAATTTAAAAATAAATAACAATTATTGAATCAATTATCTCTAAATAAACATTTTATTTTTATAGTTTTTATAATAAATACATATCATTATATAATTAATCCCATAACTTTCCCAACTAATGGGAAATTTTTTCATTATATATATGAACAAAACTGTTTAATTCATGAAAATTATTTATCATCCAAAATATATTCTTCCACAATTTCTATCCTATCAATCATGTTACATGCATTAATTTTCATCATTCCTAAGGAAATGGAAAAATAAAAAATGGGTGATCTCAAAAGATTTATCAGTTAATCATGAAACTAATGTAGTCATGGAATAAAAATGTCATAAATATAATGATAACAATCTGTTGAAAAAATGAATCCATAATGAAATTGAATCTAGGATCATGTTATATCAATGAAAGTAAATAAATAAATTGATATCGATAACATTTATCTCCTACTATTGGCATTGATAATGCCATATAACAAAAAATGATGTCAAGGCCATTTCTGAAGACTCATAACTTATCATTGAGACAAAAATCGCGTCATCTTGGGAAATTGTGATGGTATACACCAAATACTATGAACTATTTTTTTAATAGGATTTAAATTATTTTATTAAGGGGATATTTAAATTTTAAGGTCACCCACCACCAAATAATATCCAATCGAATCCCTATTAGAGTCACTAAGACCTTTCATATCACTACTTGAGTAAAAACCTACTAAATAAAACATTGATATCTATATAATTAGAAATATTAATATAAAATACATAATGAAAGTTTGTTAATATTCAGTAATCATTGAGAATGATAAATTATTTCTGCATTATAATAAAATAAAATTTTACACGTTTAAAATGATCAGAAATGAAATTTTTTAATAGGTGATGTTAAAACTTTAAAGAGAAATGAGTATATGGTTATTAAAATATTTTAAAAAATGATTAGAATAAATATATGAGAAGGATGTGTATTATTTAAAAATAAAATATTCCTAGTGTATCAATGTAATCCTATAAGGATGCTGACTAGATGAAAAAGATCCATACTGTAGAATGATTGAATGATACCACCCAAGAAAGGATCATGAATTGGAATGTTTGGTATAACGATTTCATTCAACCAAATGATATATATATACATATTAGTATATATAGTGAATCAAAAACCCTATTATTGTAAATAATTATAGAATAGAAAAAAACAATGTATGTTGAAACATAAAATGAATTTTTTTTAAAATATCCATAAAAATAGTAGTTAATAGTAAATTCCAAAACTATTTTTTTTGAAGTGAAATATCATTGGAACAATTTTAAATTCAATACAATATCTAAAAATGAAACAATGAAAATGAAATTATGTATGATAAAAAATGAAAATGTAATGTACCTTTTCATACATGAAATTACAATTTTTGAAAACTAAAAGTATATATACGTGATAAATATTCTTTTTATTGAAAATAAATTCCCAAAAATAAGATCACAAAATAACATATCAGAAAATAATAAGGAGGTAGAACCCAATAATATAAGAAAAATTTTCATGATAAAAAATTATAACTAAAAGGAAATTATTTTGTAGACCCTAAACCCATACTACTAAGGATAAAAATTATATCAATGATAAATTATTTATTGGGAAATTATTTTCCAATTAAATAACATTAAATACTTGTTTTAGGATTAAAATATATATAATGGAGTCAAATACACCATATAATGGAAACACATGGCACAACATGTAACATGTCTCAAAGAATCAAAATTCAAACAAAGAAAGTGCTATATTCTTGAGTAAAATATTAATAAAAACTCTTTCAAATCATGGGAATGTAATAAGAATAAAAAAATTATTAAATTATGTTTCTTGTTATTAAATGTATAATAGTTTGTATAAAATCTTGAAAAATAAAATTTTGGGGAAAATACAAAAATGTATCAGTAAGATGTTTTGGGATGAAAATAACTACCACTTGTTCATTGGTTCCACAAACATAACTTTCCATATTATATCACAAAAATATCCCTTAATGAATCATAAAAAAAATTAATCACTTCAATTATCATTCATCCTTTTCAAGAATAGTTTTTCTCTTTAGTAATTCATTTTACTTTCCACATAAATTTTTATGGTCTTGATCTTTTATAGTAGTTTCATAATATCATTGTCTGTATACATTATTCATCTATATTTAATCATTTATTGGTAGTAATTGATACATACATACATGTTTTATATTCATTTATTTCATTCCAAAATTGTTTTTAGTTTTAAAGTATATATCCTTGAAGTTATAATATATAAGAAGCATGTTTCATTGATTCCATTGAAAACATGTGGTGGTTTATAATTAATGAATTAAATGTTGATATAACATATTAAAAAATGAAAAATACTTTATTTACTAGTATTTATAAGGTTATATTAGTAATAATATACCAATATACATTCATGAAATAAATTCATTTTATAGTTAATGTAGGAGGTCAAAATGACCCAAAGATGAACATACCCTAATTTAAAGAATAAATATTTCATGATTTTTTATAATATAATTATACCTAATTCATAATTATATTACCGAGTTTTTATTTTTATTATATATAATAATCTAATGTCATTATATTGATATATAATGGATATGAAAATCTTACATAATTTGATTAATGATTATCTTATTAATAGGCATATTTTAAAATATTTAAATATTGATGATCATTTTTTAATCATTTAATAAATAGGTTATTTTGTTTTCTTTAAAATATCCTCAATGATATAATAAATATTATATTTATACTTTGATACCATCATTTTATCCATCATATTTAGGTATTGACGAGAAAAAAAATTTATTTCTTTGAGGTGATCGTCTGCCCAACACCTGAGAAACATTGTTTTTCACAAAATGGATGTGGTACAAGAATAAATAATCAAAATACCATTATCATAGTAATATTAAAGTTTTTATATAAAAATAATATTAGTAAAATAGTGTATATTGAATAATTTTAAATGAATATAATTAATTAGAAAACTATGAATTTGATAATAGTCATGATAGGGACTTCATTTTTTCTTTCAAAGTATCCTTGGAAATAATTTTATTATCGAAACTAATGGTGGAATAAAATTTTAAAATAATAATGTTGTTCTAGGAGTTAAAATATTTTAGAATTTATGGTATGTATTTAGAGGATATGAGTGTCTTGATGTAGTTAATATGTTACATGTTAATAATTACATGGAATTATATATTTGGAAATGCCCATTAAATTCCAATATTTTAATGTCACTATTAGGTGGTCAAGGGTTTCAAAATGAAAAAAATGATAAATGGGGGAGTCTGGGTTGATCCACCTATCAATGGTCTAGTTAGGAATGTTTTTAAAATAATATGTCATTTCCAATAGGAAAATACCATTTACAGTGTTTAGTTTTTATCTTGGTACCTAATTTTTTTATCATTATAATTATTTTTAATTATAAAAATAAAATTTTACATGATGAAATAAATTGAACATTATGATTCGATAATTTAAAACCAATATATCAAATCATATTTATAATGGTATTAATTTTAAAATAAAATATATAATCACATTGATTCATAAATACATTTTTAGAGAAATAATTTTTTAAAAATTAAATATCTATATATATAAGGTAAAATAGTGTTTCATAATGATTATATTGACAAAGTTTATTTTCATTGAAACAATAAATTATGAAGAGGAATCTTTGGAAATCCAAAATAAAATATACCTTTATAATGAAATGTGTAATATAAATACTGAAAAATTATATTAATATTACATTTTAGTTGTTTATAAAAATATTGTACATTAGTTTTTTATGTTAAAATAATATTTTATAATGAATATTTTTATTACTAAAATTCATATTTTATCACATAAATTGTTTTCTAAAATTCTATTTCAGAATTATATAAGGACAAATTCCTTTAAATTACATATTTCATGAATACTATATTTCTTGACTAAAAACATATTAATTTAGAAAAAGTTTAAAACATCATATAAAGACATTATTTAGCTGGGGTGTTCAATTATTTTTATTATTTTAATTCCTATTAAAATATTTATAAATTTAGTACATGATTAAAATGATGAAATATAATTGACAAACAAATTTAAAATGAAAATCACATTTTGAAAAAATTACATTGATTATTATTATTATTTTATATCATCTACCAACTAATTTGGGGTTAAAAAATAATTAATATCCAAAACAATTTATCATTTTTGATATGTTTATTGAAATAGAAATATTTACCACAAAAAATATTAAATGAATAGGTTATATATTTTAGATAAACTAATTGAATTTCAATCCTATTAATTATAGCCTTTTTAGATTAAATATAATTAATAAATAGTGTACTATATTTCTCTCATACTAATCTAAGATCTATTTTTTCAATGGTTAAACTTGAATATTAATATTTTATATTAACATGGTATGATTTCTTTTATGTTATATGAAGCATGGTAAAAAGGATGTGGAACCAATTGACTTATTTATAGCTAATCATATAATATTATTTTTGAAAATTAAATTCTACCACACTCAAATAAAATAGACCCTCATAATTAAATCATAATAATTTTTATAGGGAACTCATAAGTAATCCATTTTATACTAGATGATAATGAATTTATTTAATATGTTCCATTTGTTTAATATATATGAAATTATTATTATAATTACTTATATAGTGAATTAACCCATTCCTAATTTCACATGTAATTATATAAAGGTTGGAATATCTTGATTGATTAGAAATATCTACCCACAAACCCAAAATAGGATTTATATAGTATTCTTACAACTATGGTTTTTATAACCCTATATCATGAAGATGGGAAAAACATACATGAAAAATGATACTATAATATATAGTTTGAGAACTCACTATTTGGTTTATTAGTAGTAGTTTCATTAGATTTTCATTGTTCTCAAGGTTCGTAGTGACTATATCACTAATTTTCCTTTAGATTGCGAAAATGAGTAATATAGTTCACTACACACGTTCAATTATATAATAAAAATTTATAGCCACTATATATCCCATACTCTTGTGAGTATGGTATAATTTATCTCCACCCTTATAACATTTACATGTCCTTTTATATAAAATTTCCCCATCATCTTCACATATTTCGTACATAGAGTAAAATGAATCATTTTTCTATAATTATATTCATATCATTATCTTTCATGATACTACATCACAATATTAATAAATGTGATTTGGAATTTTACTATTTTGAATATTTTATTCACATTTAATGAAAGATGGTATGGTATAATCATATGATTTCTCACACCAGATCTCAATATGATGGGATGTTTTTCAAGGTAATTTGTGTGTTATCCCCCATTCCTATTATGTATTATTGTACCATCTATTACCTAATTTAATAGAGTTAACACAATTGATGATCATTATAACTGAATGATCTAAAAAACAATATAAATATTTAACCACAAGATGCCTATCTTTATAACACTGTCATATAACTATAGTTCATACAACTCAACCTATAGCAGACATAGTTCATCCTATATCAATCACATAATAAAATATATCCTTATTGGATTACCCAAGGTTTGGTTGAGTTGTATTTAATTATATTTTATGACATATTCCTCAAATAGAAATAATAAATTACTATAAAAATTCATAAGATATTCTAAAACCAATAGTCATTGAAATATATCATCTTAAAATCAATCTAATCTTCATCCAACAAAATAATAATTCCCTACATTTATATACCCAATAAATTATATTCCCAGATGAAACAATATCAATTACATACATCCCCCAAACCATTTTAATCCCCAAGACATTAAACCACAACATGATGATATATTACTAAAAATTCAATCCGTTAACCTAAAATATATTAATTAGTATTTAATAAATTAAAAATATAGTAATTATATATCATAATAAAAAAATTAGATTAATAAGTAAAAAATATAGTGGACGATTAAGAAATAATCAATTCCAATGCTATGGAAATCAGGTAACTAACATTTTACTTCAGAATGGGAACATTTTAAAATACATAATCATTATTGTATTATTACATTTTCTGTTATAAATCATAGCGATTTCTAGTAATATACATTTCTTAGCTAAAGTTTTTATCCTTTATCAACAAAATACTAAAACCAAAATGGTAATGATAGTGTCTGAAAAATTAATCTGAAAACATCAATAAAAATATTTCTTCCCTTATGAATCCCTTGTTTTTAGATATAATAATTTCATATCAACATATTAATACCTTGTTCAATAGTTATTTATCAAGGGAAATTTAAAAAATATGTTATATAAATAAATTAGTTAATATATTGGTTATATATATACTATTTCTTTTTAAAGATAATGTGATTAACTATTTATTATCCATTAGGAGTGTCAAACCATGTGTGATATTAGGTCTTTTTTAGTACACCATATGAGGATCTATTAAATAAAAAATGAATTATTTATGGTCTATAAAACCAAGATATAATATAGATATATTTTACATCAATTTTTCGTATCTGGACACAGATTTATTTTATTTAAAAATAAAATAATTTATATTTTATAAAAAATTAATGATGTAATCTAATACATTTGATTTTTCATAGGTTTATCACTAAAGTTCACTTATCCTAACCACTAAATAAAATTTGAATTTTTTTCATTTTCAATAAATCATTTACGCACCCCAAATGTTTTTTATACCATTGAAAATATGATCAACCTTATCTTATAATCCCTTAATTTATCATTAGAAAAAAATCCAAATCTCCAATGTTATCTAATCCTTTCCTTTGATACAAAATGTGACACCCTATACCCACACACATGAATCATGTTCATGTAGACGTAATAATAACGTAATTTACTAGATACAAATTTTAAAACCAAGGACTTGAACATCTATAATTAAAAAATAAAAAAAACTTATAGAATTTGTTAAATAAAAGATTTGATATTTAGTGACTTATACAACATCGTAAACTAATGAATCCCATGTCTTTGTTAAACAAAGTATCTTTTTTATTATATATAATAAACTACTTAATTGATGATATGTATTCAATATCTCTTATAAATTCATCCATATCTTCCATCCTTTTATGCATGTAAAGTGTAATATATTACAACATATCTTAAAAAAATTGATGCATAAGAATTTTGTGATATTCAATACTAAGTAAGGGGAATATATTACTTAAGTAATCATTTAATAAACATGTAATAGAAATAATCAAAGGAAAATTTAAATAACATAAAAAATAGATAAAAGGAATATTTCCATAGTTTTAATCCATGTAAATGGGCCCTCAAACCATGGTCGTATGCTACGACCATGGTTTTGGCCAACCATGGCCACTATCACCATGTGAGTAGGTCCTGACCTAATGCCACAGTTTTGTTAATTGTGGAAATTGGCCTGAAATTGTTTCTCCCTCATAGGTGAGCTATTGCCATAGTTTATAACTTGGTTATAGGAAGATATTTCAACAATTTCAACCAGGGCTATGGACTTGGTAATCAAGAATAATAACCTAAATAAAAAATGTTTTAGTGAGTTTCGATCCCTACAACTCCCATTTTCCAACCCGTGACGCATACCATGACACCACCAAATTGTTAATGTACATATGTATATAATATGATATATTTATATAAATATATATATATATATATTGTGGTAATATCCACCAAACCATTTAATTAGTCCTTCTTGTCGAATTTTTGGTGGGAATTATGTCCCCCACTAAAGCACTGGAATAGAATATCCATGGATTTGGAAAATCATGTCTATATGACTTTGAAAAAATGGTATATAAGCACATATTTGAAATTTGTGTCTATAGGCCTCATAAATGTGGCTATAACACACATATATGGTCGCAATTATGAAAATTATGGCTATAGTCCAAAGAAAACAGACTTATAGCCACAGTTTTAAAACCATGGATATAAGATATAAAATGACAGCTATAGATCTGTGGAAGTAGATTAATTTTCTAGTAGTGAATGAATCCTTAATTATCATGATACTTGAAGAAATATATATCAATGATAGTAAATGATAAAATTATATATCAATAGTAATGATATCATAATAATAGAAATCATAATGTAGTATGTAAAAAACATGATGTCAAGGCCTTATGAAAGTCCCTCTACTTGTCACTAAGACTGAAATTAATACATTTTTATAAATTGGGTTGGAATACACCTAATAAACAATCTAGTTTTGTATCATGACAACACTTAGTTATTCGAGTGGATATATAATTATAGTCCCCACCTATCACCTAATTATTTCTAATGTATTCACTATAAGTGTTATCATGTCATTTCATATAACTTTAAAAGGAATATCTTACACATTAAAACTTATACATAGTTAACATGCCCAAAAAGTATCATTAATTTCTCTGGGCATGAGTCAAATTAAAATTTCAAAATGTACAAATCCATAATATCTATAATTGTGCAGCATAGTAGAAGTGTAGGGTTGTACCAACAGAGAGCGGGAAGCACAAAAATGAGATCTCTTAAAAAAAGGTCAGGTCGATCCAATTTTAGTTTTACATTATTAAACTAATACTGAAATTAAAATAAATTAATTTTAGAAGAGAAAAAGAAGATAAGGGAATCAGATTCCAGGTGTGGGTTTAAAAAATAAATTAATTCCTCCTTACACATAAACCAATCATATTAATTAGATACGTAACCAACTAGTTTCATCGAAAGAAAATTTTTTATTCCCTATCAAAATACCCAAGAATCTGTATTTATACTCAAAGTTGAATAAAAATATATAAAGGTAATTTAGTTAATATTTCAATAATCATGAGAGTAATTAGATTCATTTTTCATGAACATATCAGCTCAATCATGTTGGGGATCGTTCAATAATCAAAACATATCATCAATGTTTCAATGATGAATAAATTAGACATGCAGAAGCAACATAATACTATTGAATTCAATCATATTTATGAGAAAATGTAAAAATAAATGATGTTACACACCCCCTTAAATTTATCCCACTCCCACTTAGGGGTTTAGCTAATCATAATAGGGTGGTCACCAATAATGAATAAACCAATACCCATAAAGGAGATAATAGAAAAGAGTGATGGATAAGGATATAAAAGAAAAAGAGATGTTGGAATTAAAATATAAATCATTCAACTATTATGTAAATGAAAGGAATGAAAAGAAAAAAAACTATATAAGAAGAAATCCATGTTGGGACCCTATATACCCCTCCTGGTGGTTGTGCTTTCTCCCCAGGTGCAGAGTGTATAGGAAGGCCATCCAGAGGACTCTTTTCATAGGAACATTATGAAGTGTGGCATGTCAGGTCAATTTTAAATTTCATGTATCATCGTCTTCATGAAGTGTACCTAAGGTTCATTTCCAATACTTAATATCTGATTTATCCTCTATCGTGTTGAATCTGAAGAAAATTCATATAATGGTTTGACTTTGGTCACATCGTGTACCTGAGGTAAATGTCGTGTACTTTTTGTTCACAACATGTTTTGTTATCACGAATTATCTAGCAAGAAACTCTCTACATTATGAATTCATGATGTTTAACGATAGTACATGAAATTTACTAATATTACATGACATGTACTCTGTGTTTTACTTATATTTCACCTCTACTTCACCATTGAATTTCGGGTGTGGCACTGCTTTTCCTACGGCATGAAGTGTCATTTTGTTCCACATTTATCTTATTTTTTATTTTACCACAAAACTCAATGCTACATAAAAACATCATAAAAATTAATATCAGGAACATAATTTATATCAATGTAATTAATATTCAATGAATTTATATGTAAAAAGCTATTAAAATTTGTGTACAAAATAGAGAAAACATTTAACCCCACATTAAAACTTTTTCTCATCCCAAAGAAAACCTCACCATCAAATTATCTAGCATTAATACATCATAAAGGGAATTTTTAAATTATGATTCTTATAAATCAATTTATAACTGAATAAACCACATCATATACCTAGAAAAGAATAAAAAATATTACATAATTTAGAAATATCAATACAAAATATATTTCCCTTTTGACACACAGTTTTCAATATTTCATCAATCCCCATTCCATTTATGATATAACTAACCAATTAATTATTCCACACATCACTTATAAAATATGCCCAAAATAATAGGATTTTTTTTCTAGAATCCACTTAGTAATGGGAGTAGAATATTAGTCAATCATGTCATTGCATGAAAATCAATAATCAGTTTACTCAATGTTTGATTCTAGGAATCAACATCATGAAAAGTAGTCATATAAAAATTAATTTTCATGAAATTACAAATTAAGGTAACCATGTGACTTTTAAAACTTCCATTTATATATTTTTCCTTTATGTATATAATATTTTATATTTTCCAACATTTGAAAAAAATTCACCTTGATGACGATTTCTCATAGATTAGTGAGTGAACGATAAAAAGTTCAAGCATTTTTGGGAGAATATGAATCAATTCAGTTCGTGAAACATTTTTATTAATTTTTTTATGTAGTTGTAGAAAAAACTAGGGGTGCAATGATATTAAAATATAAGAGAAGAACTCTCCTTCCATTTCTTTTTTTGAATGATTATTTCAGGTTATGTCTGGCCAGGATCTGACATGTATTGTGATTAGAGGGTGTGTAATGTTATAATTTCCATCTATTTAGTTTCTTCATGCTCCTTCCTTCTGGGGACCTAAAATGTAAAAATAAAAAGTGAATTTAAATTTCATTAAGCATTTAAAATATTTAGATTAAATAGGGAAAGAGGATGAACACTAGGATATTTATTTAAACTAACAAAATAAAATAAATTTATTTCCTGGTAAGAAGTTCTAAAATCCATGTTTCCACCTGAAAGCTACTCTTTTTAGGGTCCTTTAGATCGACCTTTTACCTTTGTTATCTGATTGGATCATGGTACAAAGGTAAACAGCATTGATTTAACCACTTATGGATTTGTTGTGAATCTGGGGTTGTTTTTTACTCCTCTTCGCTTGGTTCATCTAGAATAGTGGTGTGATGTAATTTGAGGACATGTGTAATTAAAATAATAGGTCATCAAAATTTATCTAGAATTTGAATTTTTCTTGCTCAACCACTTCTTCTTATTTAACATTCTTTGGTTCACTTGTTAGAAATAATTCTTTATCTAGACCCTCCTTGTTCTTATATTCTTATTGAAATGATAGGAGGGAGTCTCATTCATCTTCAGTCTCAAGAATAAAAATGAGGTTGATGGATGTTTTCTCATTATCCTCTTCATTAAATTTTTTTATTCTATTAAAAATTCACTGGATTGTAGCTCCATGACCTCATGATGGTCCATATTTACCACTTCTTCTTCATCTTATTCTATATATTGTATTACATTGACCATATCTTCTTCTTCCTCATCAACCATCTAATCACTAATTTCTATCATTTTACATACATCTTCTTCACACATTTTCAAAAGAAATTATCTTTTTTATTCATGGTATTTTTTATGTATATAAGGGATGCCTCCAGAAATGATACATCTTCATGATCTGGAGGTTTATCTTTTTCCATGATTCCAACATACTCTAGGTAATGGTATTTGTTCTCTACCAATGATTTTTCTTTCTTTTTCGTTAATGAAGTATTAACTTATTCCACCATTTGATCTTCTTGGTCTTCAAAAAAATAAATCCTTGAATTATATTTTATTGGTATGATGAATGCTAAGGAATTTAAATTTTAAATAAAATGGAAAAAATGAGTAATTAATTCTCTATGTACACTGATTTGGGCTTTGTGTTCATCCATTCGCATATCCATCCCTGGAATGAATTTGGTGAGGAATGTTGCAAGTCTGTTATAAGGAACCGACCTTAAAACAGACATAATATTGAATTAAGATAATATTTCACATTGAGGATCTTTTCATGTTTAGAGTTTTAGATAATTAGGCCATAACTATTACATCTCAAAAGATTACAAAGTAGACACTTCTACCCAGTATCCATATTTTTCATAAAATAAAAACTCTTGGAAAAAAGAGTCATGTATAGTTCCATGTTTAACATAGCATGACTTTTCCTTCATCCAATCCTTGACCCTAATCCACATTATGTCCTGTGAAAAACATTTCAAAAACTAGGGATGAGCATAAAAATCTTTGTAAGGGATACACAAAGAAGGAAACCTGTTAGTTTTTCAAAACAATAAGTAAACCATGAATACTTCAACATAAGTAATACTTTTCACCTTTATGAAGTATTAAATACTCTTCACTGAATAAAAGATCATTATATAGCCTTTTGAAACCAAAATATTACCATAAAACATATAAAAAACACATAATATAAAAAGGAAACATGGAACACAAACATACCTAAATGGAATAACCATACGGTCGACTTCGACACATATCACTTAATGGAATATCCATATGGACGACTTCCATTCCCAATGAATTGGAGGTTATAACATAACCACTGGTCCTAGTATTCACGGCACAACCCGTCATTTGGTTTATCACGTAACCACCCATAAAATGTCAAAGTACCCTTATAAAATCATAACTAATAAAATATTAAAAATATAAACATTTCAATAATAAAATTTAATTTTCAATGACATGAAATAATTTCAAGATATTGAAATAAACAATCCATTTTTGAAACCATTTTCAATACCAAAACACCCAAAAACAGAATAACAGATTTCCTTTTCATTTTAGAAATCATTGAGGCTTAAAGTGGAAGCCAAATAACGATTACGGTGGTGCAAAGGTCATTGTCGCCGCAAAATTTAATCACATTCCATTTTTCATTTAGTAAAACTCTTTGTAGAAAAAGTTTACAGTTGAATGAAAGTAAAAGTCAAAGGGTTTTTCTAAACACCATGTAAAAGAAGAAGGTATATATATTATCTAATTGTTCCCCAATGAAAGGAGATTGAGACAAAGAACCTTAAAAACATCATTTTGTAAATAAAATAGATCTAGAATGTGTATTCAATATAATCACACATAAAGAAATTATAAATAAATAAAAATTCATTTCTCACATAATCAATGAATGACATAAATAAGAAAGAGGAGATCAACCCAAAGAACGGAAATTGGGTTAAGAAGTTCTTTACCTCGTGTCTGACATGACCCGTTTATTATTTAATCTCCAGAATAATATAATTAAGTTAATATATACTTTCTTAAGAACCTTATTCATATTTATTATTCCTTTTATATCAGTTATTACCATGTTATAAAAATTATGTAATCATTTAAGTTAATAATGTTCGTTTTGTCGATATTTGGTACTAGAGTCCAAAGTAGTCTTCTTATAATTACATGTTGTTAATGTGGTCAAAGGATAGTTATATCCAAAAAGATATTCATGATTTGGATATCATATATATCTGGCATATACATGTATTTATAATAGTACATAACATGTAGAGGTAAGAAATGAAATGCACCGTTCAAGGAGACGGTAAGTCATACGTACGCATGAACGCTACTCCCATTTCTATTTCATATTTAATGAAATTAAAACCTAATGATACATAGTAGTATTATAATTATAGTATTTTATCATATATAATATAATTAAATCTAACCTTTATACATACCACATATGGTATGAATGAGTCATATCACTTTGAGGGGGCGGTAGTCCGCACATCCTAAAATGAAATTATCGTGTTTACCCATAATGGAAACCATAAAGTTATGCTATAAATGGAAATTAAAGTGTCATAAAGAAAACATATAAATAATATATATCATATATAAATACATTTCCATCATAATGGCCTCCATGAGAAGCAGTTGGAGATATTTGAACAATTATCGTTTCGTGAGGCAATAGTTTCCCATCCATAGAATCATTATGTTCTTCATCCATTAGATAGAGGTGTGTGTAAGTGTAGTTATAATAAATCTCATAAAAATATCATAGTATATTGAGGATATAGGTGTTGTTACAAAATAAAGGAATAAAAATAGTTTAGGGGTTTGAGATGTAAAATAAATGAAATCAATTTAAGAGAAACTATTACCTTTAATTTGGGAAACTCCATTTGGTTTGAGCCAAAGGACTTCTTGAACTTCCTTCTGCCTACGGTAAGGCTTCTATGTTTAATATAGGGATCTGGAGATCTTAATTTGGTAGATTTTGGACGAGACAAAAGGCTTGAGAGGTGTGAGTAATTGGTTATAAATTGTCTTCTTTTATAATGGGGAGGAGGGGCTCTTTAGGAAAGTGCGACAATATTATTTTATTTTATATTGATATTCGGTTTCTAAAGGTCCAAAAATAATTAAAGACGAATATAATATGACTCATATTCGAAATAATTTTATCCAATAGGAATTGGACTGGTTTTGGATCTTATTTTAATATTTAAAATCTTATTTAATTAAATGATTTATTAATGAGGTAAACACTGCATCATTATTGTGTCATAAATAATTTTAATTATTTGATGTCTAAAAATTATAAATAAAATATCATGATCTATTAAATGTTTTTATATTTACAATGAATATTTATAGTCTAAAATATAAATAAATAACACAATATAAAAATTAATTTACTGAAAGATATTTGTTTTTGTCATTTTTGCCTTTACATTAAATTAATTAATCTAATGTGTCATTTTCATTCATAAGTGGCTCCATGGGGTCCCAAAATAGACCCAAATATGCCCATCGTCGGCCATTACTCATCCAATAAGTTTAGGACAAGGGTTAAGGTAATTTTTAATTATTAAAATATTCTTTTAACCTTTAATTACCCTATTTATCTTTTACTGCGGTAAATAAAAGTAAAAGGCTAATATTCACCAAAATTTATTTCAATCTTATTGAACAGAATTTTACAACCTAATAACAACCATGTATGTTGTATTTTCAAAATTCAATTCACATTAGTGGTAAAATTTCATTTAAATGAAAAAATCAGTTTTTTAACTACTACTATGTGGTTTCTCTATTCATCCAAAATTGATGTTTTTCAGAAAAATATCAAAAATTCAGCCTAAGATATATTTGATATTATGATTTAAAAATTAATGTTTATTTTTCCAAAATAAAAACTTAAAAGTGTCATTAATTAATTTTAAAATTTATTTCTCTTGTTAAAACAAATACCGCGTTTTTAAGAAACAATAACTATCAATAGATTGACACTTGTTTATGTCCAATTTCAAAGAGAAATTAATTACAATGACCAACCATGAATTAAATGTTAAAAATATATTTTAATTATACTATAAAATCAATTAAAAAGACAATATATCCATTTACATAAATTAGATTAAAATTCAATTTTGAATTAAAATACAGTATTTTACAATATTCATTAAAAATGAGCTTTATCAGAAAAATACCAAAAATTACCCAAAGTAAAATTTGATTTCCCCATTCTAAATAAGGATTTTATTTTGTAAAATATAATGTATTAATGTGAGAAAAAAAATATTCAAAGAGGTTTCTCCATTAATAGGCAGTAAATCGGCCTTTTAATATAAATTATTCTTAAAATTAGAATCATTCAAAATTTAAGCCTCTAACTTTTATTGGATAAATGTAAATAAATTTAACAATCATTTATTATCATATTTTAGTTTTATTTCTTCATTACCACCATTATAATGGCTAGGAGATAACTAAAATTTAAAATAATAATATTATATTATTAGAGTGCAACGTAATATTTCAATGAAACCCGTTGTTGCGTATCGGGTACACTATCGAACATAGAATATGCTTTAATGTAAAATTTATATTTAATTCAAAAATATTAATAAATATGAAAATCTTGTATTCTTCATTTACCTAGGATGTTACATCCTTCCCCCTTTTGGAAATTGCATCCTCACAATTTTTATTCACCTATGACAATAAGTGGGGGTATTTATCCCTCATAGAATTTTCAGATTCCCACGTTGCCTCTTCAATTATATGGTTTTTCAACAAAAACAATACCTAGTGAATTACCTTATTCAGCAAGACTTACTCTCTATGGTCAAGAATCTGAACTGGTTGTTCTTCATAAGAGAGATTCTCTTCCAACTGAACTACCTCTGGTCTCAAAACATGAGATGGATCTAGAATATACTTTCCTAACATCGAAACAAGGAAAACATTGTGTACCTGGGATAAACTTGGAGGTAAATCCACTTTTTACACCACTAATACAACATTATCCAAAATTTCATAAGGTCCAATGAACATCGGACTCATCTTTCCGTTCTTACCAAAATGCATCACACTTTTCCATAGAGAAACTTTTAGAATGACATGATCACCTACCTCAAAAGAAACATCCTTCGGTAATCTGCATAACTTTTCTGTCTGCTCTGAGATATTCCCATGTGCCCTTGAATCAACTGAACTTTTTTTTCTCTCTCTTCTACCAATTCTAGTCCAATCAGCTTCCTTTCACCTACTTCATCCCAAAAATCTGGTGTTCGACAATGCTTTCCATATAAATCCTCAAATGGAGCCATCTGTATACTGGAATGAAAACTGTTATTATATGAAAATTCAACCTAAAAAAGATGTTGGTTCCAACATCCCTGATAATCTAGTGAACAAGCACGTAGCATATCCCACAAGGTCTGAATTTTTCGTTCTGATTGACCATTTTATTGAAGATAAAAAACTATACTAAAATTTAATTTAGTACCCAATGACTTCTGAAGGCCTTTGCAGAAGTTAAAAGTAAACTTAGGTTCACGATCATAAACAATGGAGAGGGGAACACCATGCAACTTGACTATCTCTTTAACATACAACCGATAAAGTTTATCTAGAGAAAAATTATCTCAAATATGAATAAAATGAGGAAATTTAGTCAATCAATCAACAATAACCCTGATTGCATTATTACCTCGATATGTCTTTCGTAATCCTAGAACAAATTCCCTTGATATATTTTCCCATTTCCACTCTGGCACCGGTAAAGGATAAAGAATTCCTTTTGGTAACTGTCACTCTTCTTTAACCTACTGACTAGTCAAACACTTCACAGTAAAATCAGAAATATCACATTTCATTCCATCCCACCAATAATACTCTCGAAGACCTATGTACATCTTAGTAATACCAGGATGAACTGAAAATGGAGAAATATGAGCTTCACATAACAACTCATTCTTCAACCTTGAATCACAAGGCACACATAATATCTCTCCAAACCTCAAAACACATGGTTAATGAAGCATTACTTTTTCTACTCAAAGCATCATCCACTTTATTTTCTTTTCCAGGATGGTAATGGATAGAGAAATCAAAATCCATGATTAATTCTAGCCATCCCCTTTGTCTGATGTTCAATTTTTTCTGAGTGAATATATACATTAAACTATTTTTATTAGTTTATAATTCACATTTTACTTCATAAAATTGATGCCTCCAAAATTATAAAGAGAAATAAACAACTTCTAATTGTAAATAATATGTAGGGTAATTTAACTCATGTGGTTTCAACTAACGTGAAGCATAAGAAATTACATGATAATTCTGCATTAGGACACAACCAAGTCCTTTCAACGAAGCATAACTGTAGATAACAAAGTCACCATTTCTAGATGGAAGTTCCAAAATAAGAGCATTCACCAATATCCTTTTCAATTCCATAAAACAATCATCACATTCTTCTGTCCAGATGAACTTAACACCTTTTTTTAGTTAACTTAATCATTGGACTATATAACGGTGAAAATTTTCAAAAAACCTCTGGTAATAATCTTCCAAACCCAGATAAATATGAATCTTAGTTATATTTGTGGGTATTGGCCACTCTTTATCATATTTTGTTGTAGAATGATTTACAGTTATGCCATTTTTTAAAACAATGTGACCATGGAATGAAATTTGATGTAACCAAAACTCACACATCCTGAATTTCCCATAAAGCTTCATTTCTTTTATGGTTTTCAAGATGACCCTCAAGTGACTTTCATGCTCCTCTTTAAATTTAGAATAAACTAAAATATCATCAATGAACACAACCAAAAACTTATCCAAGAACCCATAGAAAATTCTATTCATAAGATCCATGAATACAGAAGGTGCATTTGTTAACACAAAAGGCATAACTAAAAATTCATAATGGCCATATCTAGTACCAAACGTGGTCTTTGGAATATCTACTTCCTTTAAATTCAAATTATGGTACCCTGATCTCAAATCAATCTTCGAAAAATACTGAGCTCCCTGGAGCTGATCAAACAATTTATCAATTTGAAAAAAAGGATACTTATTCTTAATAGAGATATTATTCAATTCTATATAATCATTGAAAAGTCTCATTGAACCATATTTATTTTTAACAAACAAAACATGAGCACCCCATGGTGATGTGCTAGGTCTAATGAAACCTTTATCTAATAACTCCTATAATTTCTTCTTTGGCTATAAATGTTCAATTTGAACCATTCGATAAGGGGGTTTTGAAATTGGCTAAGCATCAGGAACTAAGTCAACAATAAATTCAACTTCCCAATTAGTTATTATACCAGAAAACTCATTAGCAAAAACATCAAGGTACTCATTTTCCAATGGCACATCATTAATCAGAATAGTCCCTTTTATTTCAACAATATGTGCAAGGTAACATTCAATCCCATATTTTACCAGTTTTTCAACTTCCTCATATATTATCCAAAGTAAGGGTTCATTCTTGTACACAAACTGAAAATATTTCTAAAAAGAAACCCATATAGCTCTGTAGTCAATCATAACATGATAAACAGAAATCCATTCTATGACCAAAATAACATCAAACATCTACTAGAGGCATAACTATAAGGTTTGCAGGTAGATTCATTCTGCACACAAGGACATGAAGGTTCTAATAATTTCTTTTTGTCTCAACATTTCCTCCAGGTGTTTTTACCTTAAGTTTAGTATTCATATCATGAGATAGAATTACAAATTTACTTGAAAAATTATCAAAAATTAAAGAGTGTGTAGACCCTGAATCAAACAACACATTGGAATAATCTAAAAAAACAAATAGTGTACCTGATACTACTTCATTCAATGTCCCAACATCTGGTGAAGTAGTTTCAAAGGATTTCACCACCCTTTTCTGCTTGTAGTCTTGATGCTTTCCCTCAGTTGAGTTCTTATCTGGACACTAATTTTCATAATGAACCTTTTCATTACACTTAAAAAAACATACTGATGGCTTTTCAATACCTTCTTGATCATCTTCCTTACAGTTATAATCAATATGACCAGACTTACCACAGCGGAAGCACTTTCCAGACATTAATAAAAATTCTCCGAGATTATTTTTACTACACTTCTCACAAGATAGATATTTAGTTTTCTTACCTTCAGGCCTCTTTGATGAATTCATACCCTTTTCCAGCCAACTGGACCTCTTATTCTGTTGTTTGTCAAAGAACACCTAATAATCTGCAAACTCCATTTCCACCTTCTCCACACATCGAACATGTTTTTCATAAATTTTGAACTCACGAGTGGATAACGCTCATCGATATCATGGATTCAGTCCAGATTAAAATCGATTTATCTTACTATCAAGATCTCAGATGAAATTTGGTGCATACCTTTCTAGTCGAGTGAACATTTCTTCATAAGAGCCAGTGAGTCATCCTCCCTCCTCAATTCTAGGAATTGTTTTTTCCATCCTATGATGAACCACCTTAGGAATATATTTTTCTAGAAACATACCTTTCAAATCATCCCAATCAAGCACATAAATCTCCTCACTATCCCTGATATTTTTCACCATCGACCACCACTAATCAGCTTCAACTTAAAAATGATAAACAACAAGACTAACCTTTTGATGTTCCGAACTCCCTATGACATCGAAAATATTTTCCACTGCTTTAATCGACCCATCTACTAGCACCAGATCAGATGGTCCCCTGAATGATGAGGGATTTTGCCTCATGAAATGCTCAACTACTGACATGTTACTCTGTGGTTGATCTGGCTGATCTTGTTCATGGATACCACCACTATTTATAGCCTGAGTAAACTATGCCATCACTAAAACAAACATTTCAGTTCTGATTCTGACCTTCTCATGTTTTTGATTTGGATGGTTTTCTTTCTCTTGATGTCGTCCTGACATATCTTCCCTGTTTCCTCTGCGAAAAACCATTCTGAACATAGAAATATATTAGGCGATGAAAAATGGAAATCATTAAATGCTATATCATTTAAATATTAACATAAATTATTTTATGTTCATTAATTTAACAATATTCTAACTCCTAAAGTTGTCTAACCCATCCTTTAATACCATCTATAAGGACACAACCTTAAAACATACATAATATTGAATTATATGAATAATTCACATTGAGGATCTTTTCAGGTATAGAGTTTTAGAGAATTAGGACATTACTATTACATCTCAAAAGATTACAAAGTAGACACTTATACCATGTATCCATTTTTTTCATAAAATAAAAACTCTTAAAAAATAGTCATGTCTAGTTCCATGTTTAAGACAACATGCCTTTTCCTTGATCGCATCCTTGACCCTAATCCACATTATGTCCTGTGAAAAACATGTCAAAAACATGGGATGAGCATAAAATGCTCTATAAAGGATACACAAAGAAGGAAAACCATTAGTTTATCAAAACATCTAGTAAACCATGAGTACTTTAACATAAGTAATACTTTTCATCTCTATAAAGTAGTAAATACTATTTACTGAATAAAATATCATTACATACCCTTTTTTATCCAAAATATTATCATAAAACCCATATAAAAAACACATAACATATAAAGGTAACTTGGTACATAAACATAGATAAAAGGAATAACCATACGGTCCACTTCCACACATATCACTAAATGGAACAGTCATACAACAGACTTCCATACCCAATGCATTGGAGGTTATAACATAACCACCCATCCTGGTATTCACAACACCACCCATCATTTGATTTATCGCGTAACCACCCATCAAATGTCCAAGTACCATTATAAAATCATAACACCTAAAATCTGCCAAATATAAAAATTTCACTTATAACATTTTATTTGAAATAACCAGAAATAATTACATGATATTCAAATAATCAATCCATTTCAAAAACAATTTTAAATACCAAAACACCCAAAAACAGAATAAGGGATTTCATTTTTATTTTAGAAAACATTAAGGCTTATAGAGGAAGGCAAATTACAATTATGGTGGCGGAGAGGTCATTATCTCTGAAAATGTTAAAAACATTCCATTTTTCTTTTAGTAAAAATATTTGTAGAAAAATATTACCTTTCAATGAAAGTAAAAGTCAATGGGTTTTTCTATACACCATGTAAAAGAATATGGTATATATATTATCAAAATATGCCTCAATGAAAGTAGATTGAGACGAAGTCCCTTAGAAAGATCATTTTTTAAATAAAATAGATCTATTATGTGTATTATTTATATGAACAAATAAATAATGTATAAATAAATAAAAATTCATTTCTCACAGAATCAAATAATGACATAAAAAATAAAGAGAAGATCAACCCAATGAAATAATTTGGGTTAAGAAGTTCCCTTACCTCATGTCCGACTTGACATGTTCAATCATTAAACTCCTGAATAATACACTTAAGTTAATTTATACTTTCTTAAGAACCCTTTTCAAGTTTATTAGTCCTTTTATATCAATTATTACCTTGTTATAAACATTATGTAATCATTTATATTAATAATGTATGTTTTATCGATATTTGGAACATGAGTCAAAAATGGACTTCTTATAATTACATATTATCCATGTGGTCAAAGGATCATTATATCCAGAAATATATTCATGATTTTTATATCATATATTTCAAATATATCCATAATATACTTGTATTTATAATAGTACATAACATGTAGAGGTAAGAAATAAAATGCATCGTTCATGGAGAGGGTAATCCGTACGTACGCATGAACGCTACTTCCATTTCTATTTCATATTTAATGGTATTAATACATAATGATACTTAGTTTTATTATAATTACAGTATTTTATCATATATGATATCATTAAATCTATCCTTTATACTTACCACAAATGGGATGAATGAGTCATATCACTTTGAAGGGGCGGTAGTCCGCACTCCCTCAAATGAAATTTGTGCGTTTTATCATAATGGGAACCATAAAGGTATGCTATAAATGGAAATTAAAGAAGAATAAAAAACATAAATATAATATATATCATATATAAATATAGTTCCATCATAATGGCCACTATGAGAGGTGGTTGGAGATATTTGAACAATCATCGTTTTGTGAGGCGTTAGTTTTCGATCCACAGAAACATTATGTTTATCATCCATTAGATGGAAGTGTGTGTAAGTGTAGTTTTAATCCTTATCATAACAAAATTATATTATATAGAGTATTCTGGGGTTGTTACAAAATAAAGGAATAAAAATAATTTCGTGGTTGGAGAATTAAAATAAAAAAAAACAATTAAAGAGAAACTGTTACCTTTAATTTGGGTAACTCCATTTGGTTGGAACCATGGGACTTCTTGAAGATCCTTATGCCTAAGGTAAGGCATCTAGGTGGAAGTGAGGGATGTATGGATCTTAATTGAGAAGAGTTTGGATGAACCAAAAGGGTTGAGAGGAGTTAGTAATTGGTTAGAAATGGTCTCCTTTTATAGGGGGCTCTTTAGGAAAGTGTGATAATATTATTTTATTATATAATGAAATTCAGTTTCTAAATGTTACAAAATAAATAAATACGTAGATAAGATGACTCATAGAAAAAATAATATCATCCGATAATAATTGGACAGGTTTTGGATGTTATTTTAATATTTATAATCTTATTTAATAAAATGATTTATTAATGAGGTAAACATTGCATCATTATTGTGTCATAAATAATTTAAATTATTTGATGTCTAAAAATTATTAAAAAATAACATGTTTTAAGAAATATTTTTATCTTTTTAAATAATATTTATAGTCTAAAATATAATTAAATAACACCATATAAATTTAATTTACTAAAATATATTTGTTTTTTTCATTTTTGCCTTTACATTAAATTAATTAATCTAATGTGTCATTTTATATCATAAGTTGATCCATGGGGTCCCAAAATATACCCAAAGATATCCATGATCGAACATTACTCTACCAATAAGGTTAGGACAGGTGTTAAGGTAATTTTGAATTATTACAATATTTATTTAACCTTTAATTACCCTATTTACCATTAACTATGGTTAATAAAAGTCAAAAGTTAATATTCACCAAAAATTATTTCCATATTGTTAAACAAAATTTTACTATTTAATAAAAACCATGTATTTCATATTTTCTAAATTCATTTCATAGAAGTGGTAAAATTCTATTTAAATGAAAAAGTCAGTTTTTAAATACTACTAAGTGGGTTCACTATTCATCAAAAATTAACGTTTTTCATATAAATACCAAAAATTCAGCCTAAGCTATATTTGTTATTCCGAATTAAAAAATGATTTTTATTTTGAATAATTAAAAACATAAAAGTTTGATTAATTAATTTTGAAATTAATTCCCATTGTTAAAACAAATAGCATGTTTTTAAGAAACAATAACTATCAAAATATTGACAGTTGTTTTAGTCCAATTTCAAAGTGAAATTAATTCAAATAACCAACATTGGATTAAATGGTAAAAATATATTTTAATTAAACTTTAAAACCAATTAAAATGTTAATCTATCCATATACATAAATTAGATTAAAAGGCATTTTTTAATTAAAATACATCATTTTTCCCTATTCATTAAAAATGAACTTTATCAGAAAAATACCAAAAAATTACCCGAAGTAAAATTTGATGTCCCCATTCTAATGAAGGATTTTATATGGTAATATATAATGTATTAATGTGACCAAAACTAAATTTAATTAGGGTTCTCGATTAATATGCTGCAAATCGACCTTTTAATATAAATTATTCTTAAAATTATATTCATTCACAATTTAATCCTATGAATTTTATTGGATAAATGTAAATACATTTAACAATAATGTATAATCATATTGTAGTTTGTTTTGTTTATTCCCTCCAATACAATGGCTATGAGTTACCTACCATTTAAATTATAATATTATATTTTAGTGTGCAACGTAAGATTTTAAAGAAACCCGTGGTTGTGTATCAGGTACGCTATCGAACATAGAAACCCCTTTAAAGTAAAATTAATATTTAATTGACAAATTTTAATATATATGAAAATCTTTTATTCTTCATTTACCTGGTATGTTACATATTCCATCTAAATTATGGTTCTAATATTTTTGGGTGGAATGATATTCTTAAAAAACTATCTCTTGAGGTTCCATTATTTCAATCACATGATCGTCATCCAAGTAATGATGTTTATATTATTTAATGAAACATGTATATAAATTAGATACTATATGCACGAAATTAACATGATATTGAAAATTTGAAATTATTTGAGTGTGGTGGTTGTTCAATTCTCCATACATGTTGAATTCAGTCTAATTATAGTCTATCCCCATTTCTGTCACATCAATTCACTTGGAGAGGAATCATGTTAGTCTTTCTTTCGGATGTTACCCGTGAGTTTGCTGACTGTTGTAGTGATCATGAGTGTATTTCATTGCCCATCAATGGTCTTGGTAACTATTATAGTTGGGAGATTTATTATTAGGCTTAATGTATGTGACTTTCCATAGTTGAGGATGTAATTAATTATTCATAAGAAAATAATAATAATTCCAACTATTTCCCTTTCCGTTTCCATCCATATAAATTCAGTGCTTCCCATGTCGTATGATACCCTCGATATTATATGTATTCTTATTTTGTAGAGGCATAATTTTGAATCATATGAAAACTCATCTAAAACTCCATAAAAGACAAAAAATATAATGATATATGATAAAAAAATTGGCTACAAAATTATGTAAACTAAAACTAGTAAATAAAAATGGGATACTAATGGAAACTGACCAAAAAAATCCCTCTCGAGATGTCTACAATTCTATGATGGTCCCCGGAAAAGGTGCAACCATTTGACACACCATAAAGGCATCTTTAATTCTTCCAGGAGTGATTCAAAATATAAAATTTTAATATCTTGAAACATAGTATCTAAAAAGGTGTTTTTTATAATAATTTTAGGGTTTTACCCATAGATACCAGGGAATAGAGTGATGAAAAATCTTTACTAATTGTTGGATCAGTGTAATTTTAGTTTTTTTTAATAATTATTCATTAATAAAAACAAATTAATTTCAAAAGAGAAATAGATGACCATGGAATAATCCTCCATGGAAGGTTTTCTAAATAAATTAATTCACCATTCTCACAAAATAATCATTGTAAATTTTTTCACAAGAAACTAATTTCAACGATATACGAAATGTTAATTTTCTATTCAACTATAATAGAATCTCAATTTATCCTTATTATATAAATAAAAAAATCTAAATTTCGTTTAGTTTAGATTTACAAATTCATAAGAGTAATTTTAATCAATTTTTAAGAACAAATCATCTATATAATTTTGGGGATAGTTCATTAATGGAAACCATAGATCAATGGTTCACTAAAGAATAAATTAGGCATGCACGCACAACATAATACTATAAAAGGAAATCATATTTATGAGAATAAGAAACTAAAACTATGATGGTAGACACCCCCTTTAACCAATACCTCTCTCCCCTATGGGGTTTAGCTAATCATCATAGGGTGGTTGCCAATGATGAATAAACCAATAACCATAGATGATATATTTGAAAAGTTTGAAGGAGAAGGAGAGAGAAGGAAGAGAGAAGTAAAATATAAATCATACAATGATTTAATAAATGAAAGGAAGGAAAACACAACTAAATCAATCGATGAAGAAATCTGGGCTGGCTCTCTCTGGTAGCCTCCCATTGGTTGTGCTTACTCCCTTAGGTCTATAGTGTGTTGGAATGGCATCCACAGGCCTATTTTTATAGGAAAATTATGAATCATGGCTTGAAACTTTGATTTTAATCATCATGAATCATCATAGTCATGACATGTACAAGAGGTACACGTCGTGTACTTCATATCTGAATTCTCCTACACCCAATTGAATATGTGTAAAATTCATACACTATTTTAACATCGGTCACTTTGTTTACCTGAGGTACATGTAGTGTACTTTCTGTTCACAGTGTGTTTCATTATCACGACTTGTCCAACAAAAATCTTTACTCTCAATAAATCCATGATTTTTACTGATAGTATATGGTGTGTACTTAATGTTTTTCTAGTATTTCAGCTTCTCATTATCATTAAAATTCTAGTGTCGTACTGTTTCGATTACGGTGTGAAGTGTCATTTTGTTACACATTTTCCACCTTTTTTGTATTTTACTACACAACTGAATACAATATAAGAACTTCAAAAACATTAATATCAGTCACATAAATTATATCACAGTAATTAATATGAAATTAATTCTTATGTATATACCTATGAAAATGTGTATACAAAATAGAGGTATCAATATTTGTAATGAAAAATTTGAGAATCATATACATAATGGATCAATTTTAGTAGTACATAATTATCAATATTTCTTATACATTTCTCCATTTTAATAAAATAACATGATTTTTAAGTTAATGTCATACAATATGAATTATGTTAGATGTGATGATAAAAACATATGAATAAATTAGTATATTGTTAAGTCAATATTTTAAACAAATTACCAAACACCATCCATAGTATGAAGGTGGATAGTTTCCAAAAAGTATATCCCCAATATAATAATGAAAACCCAGAAGGATATTGTAATATATTAAAAAAACCTTTCAAAAACATTTCTTGAAAGATACCACCCACGAATTGATCTTGAATTGGATTTTTTGATTTTTGAGTTCGTCACCGAAAAATGGATCTATATATATATATATGTATATATATTAGAGTATAAATTGTGAAACAAAAAACTAATATTGATAAATTATTTTGTAAATGAAATTTTAAATTGATGACAACACATACTGGATATTTTAGGATATATTTATATAATTAATGAAAATAATATGTTTCTGGTAACATCTAAAATTATATTCCATGATTTTAGGTGAAAACTACTTCAAAATTTTTACATTGAAAATAAACTCCCGTAATGATTGCATGAAAATATTAGGAATTATGATTTTAAAAAATGTGTTATGAAATTATCATTTTAATACATGAAATTAACATTTTTGAAAAAACTCATTGAAAAAATTATGATAATATATTTTTTTATCAAAACATAATGTTTACTAAATATGATCCTGAAATACCTTATCATAAAATATTATGGTGTGATATGTCAATTTTTTAGGAACAATATTTTAGATAAATCATTATAACTCAATGAAGAATATTGGAGTAACCAAAAATACATACAATTGTGGAAAATAATACTAGTATCCATATGAATAAATGAACATGATTTAGCTAGTAAATATTCTTAAAAGGAAGTAGTATGAGAATAATTTTTACATGGGGAGACAATACACTATAAAAAAGAAACATGAGTTATAACATCTTACATATATCATAGAATTAATCTTGGGAAAAAGAAAATTCTTGCACTGTGATAAAATATTTAAATAAAACCCCTTGAATGAAAAGTCTTATAACGGATCATAAATATCAATATTAAATGATAATTCTAGATATGATATTTCAAATGGGATAAACATAAAAGACCTAAAGTAATTTTTCTGCATTAACTTATACATGTCTCAAAGAGTGGTCTAAGACCAAATCCATTACCTCTTATTACTAAAATCCAAGGATGTACTTCAAACTTATATATCCCAATCATTTCTATCGTAATCTCCTAACCCATAACCATATTCATATCCATTTTAGTAAAAACTAACGAATAAAGAATCCTTCAAAAAACATATTATGTTCCATAATATATTTCACAATCAAAAAATCAAAAAGAAATGTTTTTTAGAAAATATTATTAATGAATTTATAAAAAACACTATAATAGTAGACCATTAGTAACTATTACCATTAGCTGATAAATAATTAATAAGAGTTAATATTTTCAAAAATATATTATAAATGATATTTTATTTATATAATACCATCATTAAAAATATGAATTCATAAATTTTAAATATAAATTTGGAAAACTTAAATTCATTATTTTGACTCATCTCGTGAAAATTTACGTAGTATGTATTTTTTAGTTTTAGAAAAAAAGACGTATTTTTAGACCGAAATACCTATTTTGTGATTTTATCATTATACAAGCATATCCAATACATTTAAAAAACATTTTAAGAAATCAAAATTTATATTTAACGAATATAATAATTTATTTTTGTACATTAATTGTGGTTAAAAATTCTATTTCGATCATTTTTCGAACTAGATAAAAATATAATTTTAATAAAAAAAATTTGGTGTTTTCTTTGAATGAAGTATTCTAAAGGTTATATTTTATTGTGGAAATCCATAAAATCCTATTAAATTTCATATTTTATAATAAATTTTTTACAAAATTAAAATTATTAATTATGATAGGTTTTCATATTTTTTAATTCAAATATTAAAGCCATCATTTTTCAAAAAAAAATTTCTAACATTATTAATTGTGTAGGATTTTAAATTTACTTTTGAATCTTTTCGAAATTAGATATGATAAATTTATTTTCAATGTTTAAATCATATTGTTTTTGTTATGTAATAAATTGATTTCTAATATTATTTATCAAAATTAAATACTCTAAACAAAAAAAATTTCCCTTGTAAAATATCAAAATTCTAATAAAAGAGTTTCAAATATTGAAAATGACCAAAAAATTATAAAACATGAATTCAAAAAAAAATTAGGTAATTTTTTTATAAATCTGTTCTAAAATTCTATTTTTAAAACTATTAATTTATTGAACGTTTAATACCATAATAGAATTATTGAAAATGATGTTTGTTTCCAAATGATCCCTTTTCTCCTAATATAAAAGTTTATCACATCCAATACTAAAAAAATCATTACAAAATATAATTCTTATATAAAAATAATTCCTTTTACTCTCACTATAACCATCTTCTAATAACAAGAACCCATAATAACTAATTGTTAGCCAAATACCTACAAATTAAGAGTAATTTCCAAGGAAAAATCAACTCTTTAACTTCATTGTTATATCACTCCGATATTTTTATTCTTAATATGACTTATCAAAATATAAAATCAGCTTAACAATATATTGAATTATGTATATTTAGTATATTTTTATATATTTTGATTAATTTTATTATACATATTAATTCATTTGCATCGACTTATAAAAAATCAAAGAACATAATTTCTCCATCACATTATGAACCACTTCCATGAAGCGACATAATTTTTTACAAAACCAACATTCATGGATGGAATTAATAGTGGTAATAAGTAATAAATTTTATTTATCTCCTATAATTATGATTCATAATTTATAATTTAAAATCTACTCATCTCCCACTAACATGTTGAGAATGAGTAACACTAATCACAAGTAAGTGCAACTTATCAGTAGTATAATGAATGAATATCAATTTTCATTTATATTTTAATATATTTTATAGTGTTCCTTAAATATGGATCAACCTAATATAAAAATTAAAATAATATTGGTTTTGATCTATTATAATGATATTATGTCGAATGAATCACCTCCTTAATTGTACTTTCCAACTGAGTAAAAGAATTTTAATTTTTGTTCCCTTTAACCTCTTACCTGAACAATGCTTTAAAATATGATTATGGTTTACTGTTGGAAAATTAAAAATAATGACATTATTATTTTTTATATATTCTAAGAAATATTATATTAAGTATTCATTTAATTGTGAAAGAAACATTTTCTTTCAATAAAATTTCTATAATAAGTCGTTATCTATTAGGTTTTAAGATAACACAACCAAATAACATATGTAATAAAATTAGAATATTTTAAATAATCATTATTTATATATTACAGACTCAAAATTATATTTCAATAATGATCTCTGTAGGTAATGATGGGTTATGATATCAAAATTATTCAACATGTTCATAAAAGTTAATGTTATTAACCCTCAATGGTCCTAATAGACTATACAAAATTTATTTACTCGTGATAAATAATTATAAAAATAATTATAAAAGAGTAATATTATGGAATAAGGATATAAAATTGGTCATTATATTTTCTTATCATAATTTATATTGGGTTATAATGTGATAAAAAAATAGGTAAACAAAGTAACTATTTTATTATATCAAGTTTTAATTTATTGAGACAAAATTATGTCATACAACATTTTTATTTTAAGGATTATAAATAATTACATGTTATTTGAATGTATCATTTTATTGTATTATTTAATGATATTTAATGATTTATTTAATATTAAACCTATCATGGGGTTTTGCTGAAAAATTTAAAATAATGGAAGGGTTTTTAGTCACTCGAATATTTTATTTGGGAATTATTAATTTTTTTACTATATTATTTCATTTTTTAATCATATCATATGGTGATGTTATGTTTAGTTTTCAGTTTATATTCTGGGGAATTCATGTTTCACATAATATTTTTATTTATTTGGTATTTTAATGTTTTATCAAAATACCATTTTTTTGAACAATTGAAATTCTTTTCAATGTATTTTTTGTTCCATATTCATGTAATTACAACAAAAAAGTATTATTTAATCCCTAGTTATAAATAAAATGATGTTATCACTCTTTATCATTTTGTACCCCTTATTATAATTTAGATAAAATGTGCATTATCTCTATAATGTTGTGGGATTTCAAAAAATGTATTTTCAAAAAAATTTATAATTATTTTCTATCCATTAAATATAATTATGTTTTATCATCCACTCCAAAAAAATTTCTTTTATTTTTTATTTTTTATAGGTCACATTAAAAAAATTATTTTTAAAATAAAAAAATTTCATATTTTTTTCACAATTTATTGGTTAAAAATTTATTACTTTTTCAAACCTCCATTATTACTGCATTCATTTAATAATAATAATTTTCAATTAATTTTCATTTTTCATTTTGAAACCATATTTCATTTTCGAGGTTCTTTATAAGGAAAGAGACTAACAAATTACCAAACATTTTGATCTATAAAGAATTATTCATTCATTCCCAATGTGGATATTTTTAGGTTTAGAGTTTTAAGAAATTATTCGATAACTCGTACATAAAAAACCAAAAAAAATGTTGAATATTCCAAAGAGTATCAATTATTCCAGAAATTAAAAAATTTAAAGTAAATAATGATTACAATTATTTAAGCACTACTTGATATTCAAATGAAATCTCCAAATCCTTACTCATCCTTAAGTCCTCTGAACAACATTTAAAACATGATATGAGTATAAAAATATATATATATTTGGGATATAAAATGAATAAAACCATTAGAATATTGATAAAAATTAAATCCCATGAAAATTTTATCATAAAGTAATACTTTTCACCAATAATAATTAGAAAATACATTCCACTAAATGTTATATTATTTAATACCTATTTTTATTCACAATATTTCCATAAAACACATAGAAATAATAAAAAATATTTAAAGGTAAAATTTGAATTAATTATAATTAAATGGAGTAACCATGTGGTTGAAATCCATACATGTCTCTCTTACAAATGGAATAGCCACACAGATCACTTCCACACCTAACGAATTGGAGGATATAATGTAACTAACTTTCCTTAGTTTATCACACAACCACCCTTAAAATGTCCATGCACCACTATATAATCAAAATACATAAAGGTTTTCATTTTATTTAATTTAAATAATAAAATTTCATTTTAATAACAATAATCCATTTCAAGATATTGAAATAATAAATCCATTTTAAAAAACATTATTAATATCAAAATACACAAAATATGTAATTAATGTTTTCATTTTCCATTTTAAAACTATAATCCTTATAAAGGAAGTCATATTTCAAATTATGGTCATGGTGGAGGTGAATTTGTCATCATATATGTTAAAAAGAACATTCCTTATTTTATTAGAGAAATAATTCCATATAAAATATGTAAAAAGTTCTGATTTTAAAACATTTGAATGAAATTAAAAATATACAGAAAATGATATTTATGTTAATTTTATATCTTTATCAAAAAATATTTAAAATAATATCAAGAATACTGACATGGTGAAAATAATGTGATAATAAAATATTTAAACATTCCAAGTGTCGCATAACAATTTGAACATTTAAATTTTGATCCACAGATAAGAATAAAATTTTACAACATGTTAAATAATTTAATAATAAATAAATTAATGAATTTTCAAAGGGGTTTCATATACAACTAATAAAAGAATGTGTGTGTATAACATCAAACTACGCCACAATTAAAGGAGATAGAGATGAATTACCTTACCTCAAGTCATATTTTTCATATATGTTATTTATCAAACATAATAAAAGCATAGGTTATTTTTTTTACTTTCATGAGATCCTTTTCCAAGTTTATTTTTCAATTATTATCGTGTTGTAACATTTACATAAATTCTTAGGTTCACATAGGACCTTTTGATGATAATTAATTATATGATTCTAAAAAAATTTTTATATAATTAATATATAAAATTTAATCATAAGTAAATCATATCTAGAATAATAATAATTACATAATAAATATGTCACTTTTAAATCCATCAATTACATATGGGTTTGAAGGATGAATTATGTTATAATCATGGAGATAGTGAACCATACATACACATGTGTAACATTTCCATTTTTTAATGATCTTTATGGATATATTGTATGCATTATTTTAAATTATCTGAATGATCATAATATCAATAATATCATATTAATTATTAAAATAAACTTATATATATTATTCATGTGATTTTGTGATAAAAACTGAATCACATCACTTCTTCATCGGGGTAATAGTTCATATATACAAATGATTGATGTTATCATATTTATGTGAATGGATTTTAATAAATAAATTTATATATTTTTCTCATATAATGACAAATATTTCATTAATATCATATATATGAATTTATTACATCATTATTACTTGTCTTGAGAGATATTAATGAAAAAAATTATATCAGTTTGTGGAGGGGATAGTTTAAACATAAGAAAAAACTATTATTTAGTTTTCCATTTGATGGAATCAGAGATGAATTTGGGTGATGATGTTAACATAATTAAATATCAGAATATTTAAGAGTATTTTTTAATATATTATCATGGCTAGGGAGTATTTTAATAATGTGGAAGAAGAAAAAATACAAATACTTGTTTAAAACAATACCTCTTCTTCAGACAATATTAATTTATTAACACCTTATCACCTCCAAGGAGGGTCTTATGCCTAATATTGAGTGCCGATAATGTGAGTAGGTATTCTAGGAATGATTTTTATAAAATATTGGGTTAATAAATATTAATTTATTTGTAATGAAAAGATATGAATGGGAGACCATTTATAGGAGAGTGAATGAACACTCTTATGATTTTTCAAAATATTAAAATAATATAAATTAATATTCTATTCTAAATGGATCAAATGTGATTTATTTTGAATATAAGAAACATATTTCAAAAATAACCTTCATAAAATGAAAATTATATTTGTTTTGACAAATTTTTAATCCATATCCTTTTGATTTAACACATAGTTCACCTATTAACTCTAATTGTGTTACCAGTTAATTTAAACTTTTAGGGTTAATATAATTACTATAACATGGAAAAAGCAAAATGAATGACTAATTTATGAATTTTTTGGACATATCTTAAATATTTGGCCAGGCGATAGATTTTTTTAATTTTAATTCATTTAATAACAGATTTTTCATTTTAAAATATAAATAATGTCAAATTGGACACTATTCATTTTTTGAATTTTTAAGAATATCATAAAAACCTGATATATTTGTACCACAAATTTTAATACATCGCTAACTTGTTAAAATAATTCATAGAATTAATGGTTACATTTATTATTTAAAATAATATCTATTTTTAGATTTTTATTAACATTTTTTCGTTTATTCCATTAATGAAGCAATTACTACATCATCATTTTTCACAATATAATGTAATTATTTCATTCATAAAAATGAAAAATAAATTCATATGCTGTATGTAAACAATTTTTATTTATAAATACAAATTATAGACTAACATATCACTTATATTTCCCCATATTCACTACAAGAAAACGGTCGTTTAGCGGCGGTTTTTTCGAGGCGGTTTTTAAAACCGCTGCTATATGCGTTTCGGGCCGCCATTTCGCAGCGGGTTTTAACCGCCGCGAAATGCCAAAAAAAAATTATATATTATTTATTTATTATTTATTTTTTTAAATTTTATTCGAGGATTAGCGGCGGTTTTTTAAAAAACCACCCTGAAATAGCGGCGGTTACGGTAAAACCGTCGTGAAATTAAATGAAAAAATAAAAAAACACGAGAAACCTCGCCATCACTAAAACGAACATAACTTTTGATCTGAGATTCCATTGAAGTGCCACTACCAGTCAAATCGAAGCGAATGAAGAGATCTAGAGGCACATATAATCAAAACCGTGAGACGGTCTACGGTGCAGAAGATATTAGAGTTATGAAAAAGTTGAAAAAAGTTCTCCAACTTCAAACGTCCATAACTTTCGCTCCGGCTGTCCGTTTGGGCTCTAACACACATCAAATCGAAGCCAGCGAAGAGATCTACACACCAAATTGACACAATCATGCTTCTGTCTTTTTATGCGACCCCAAAAATCACTCTGAAGGCCTCCAAAACCACATTTCCTTCACGAGTGTCTCGTCGAACTTGTCTTCAAACGTACCTAACTTTCGATACGCGTGTCAGTTCGGCCGCCTACACCTGCCAGATCATAGCTCATTCTATGAGCTTCAGTTTGACTAGTCGTGGTGCCCACATGCACTCCTATATCATATGTTATGGCCTTTTAGTGGGTATCGGATTTGTTATGTTTTTCAATGCCACGTTTCTAGCACCCGTTCCATGTCAGCTTTTTTTTTTAAATAGACGTAACTTCTGATCTGCCTGTCCATTCGGACTCTTTCACCTTTCAGGTCGAGGATCATTTTAGGATCTTTGATTTGACAGGACGCGGATCTAAAACGGACTCTCGGATCATAAGTTATCTCTATTAATGTGAGTCCAATGTTTTTGTCTCTTTACGACAATTTTGACGGGTTTTAATGGTTGCTCCATTTATTACTGTTTATCTGGGTTTCCATGACTTGTTATCTTTATCAATGGTTTTTTGTGGGTTATTATGATGATTATGTTGAATTATTAAGGAGTTTTCCAGAGTTTTCACGAGTTTTCATGCGTTCTCATTTTTTCTAATGCCTCATTCTTCATATGCTTCTCCATCATTTTTCATGCGTTTTCATGATTTTTAATCCCTTATCACGCCTTTTCATACTTTTTCATGTGTTTCCTTTATTATTAATTATTTATTATTTATTATTTATAATATACTTTAATTTATTTATTATCTATTATTTATAACTGGTTATTTATTATTTATTAATTATTATTTATATTTATTTGTTATTTATTATTTATTATTTATATTTATTATTTTTTAATTATTATTTATATTTATTATTTATATTTATTATTTATATTTATTAATTATATTTATTAATTATATTTATTATTTATATTTATTATTTATATCTATTAATTATTTATTATATATTATTTATATTTATATATCATTTATATTTATATATTATTTATTATTTATTATTTATTATTTATTTATTATTTATATTTAATTATTAAATATTAATGATTAATTATTAACTATTAATTATTAATTATTAATTATTATTTATTATTTATTATTAATTATTTATTATTTATTATTTATTATTACTAATAATAAAATATTAATAATAATAATAATATTTGTTACTGGTTATTTATTATTTGTTATTTATAATTTATAATTTATAATTTATAATTTATTATTTATTATTTATTATTTATTAATTATTAATTATTAATGATTAATTATTAATTATTAATTATTAATTATTAATTATTAATTATTAATTATTATTTATTATTAATATATATTATTTATATTTATTATTTATTATTTATTATTAATATATATTATTTATATTTATTATTTATTATTAATTATGAATTATTATTTATTAATTATTATTTATATTTATTTATTATTTATTATTTATATTTATTTATTATTTATATTTATTTATTATTTATTATTTATTATTTACATTTATTTATTATTTATAATTTATATTTATTTATTATTAATTAATTATTATTTATATTTATTTATTTATTTATTATGTATTATGTATTATGTATTATTTATTATTTATTATTTATTATTTATTATTTATTATTTATATCTATTATTTATTTATTATTTATTATTTATTATTTATTTTTTATTATTTATTATTTATATTTATTATTTATTTATGTTTATTTATTATTTATTATTTATTATTTATATTAATTTACTAGTTATTATTTATTATTTATTATTTATTATTTATATTTATTTATTATTTATATTTATTTATTATTTCTATTTATTTATTATTTATTATTTATTTTTTTTATTTATTTATTATTTATTATTTATATTTATATATTATTTATTATTTTTATTTATTTATTATTATTATTTATTATTTATTATTTATTATTTATATTTATTTTTATATTATATATTATATATTATTTATTATATATTATTTATTATTTATTATTTATTATTCATTATTTATTATTTATTATTTATCATTTATTCATTATTCATTATTTATTTATTTATTATTTATTAATTATAATTTAATATTTCTTTTCGTATTTCTTTTATTTATATTTATTTATTAATTATTAATTATTATTTATTATTCCTTATTTATTATTTATTATTTATTATTTATTATTTATTATTTATTATTATTGAGTTTATATCTATTATTTATCTAATATTTATTTTTTCAATTAATATATATAAGTATATTAAATTTTGTTTATAAACCACATGGTGAGTTTGCTAGAGTGGTAAAGTCTTTGGAAAATATGCAAGAGGTTAGGGGTTCAAATCTCACCAAATGCAGAATTTCTTTATTTTGCATGGGCATGTGTGTGCATGTGCATGTGCATGGGATGTGCATGCATGGATAAATTAAGTAAATAAAATATTACGAAATAAATAAATTAATAAAATAAATACGAAATAGAAAAAATAAAAAAAATACGAAATAAAATAAATAACCAATAAATACGAACAAAATAAAAAATAAATACGAAATAAAAAAAGTAAAATAAATAAATAAAATAAATAAATAAATAAATAAATAAAATAAATAAATAAAATAAATAAATACGAAAAATAAATAAATAAATTAATTAATTAATTAATTAATATATAAATAAATATATAAAATAAAAAATAAAAAAATTAAAAAAAATAACAAACATAAAAAAAATAAAAAAAATAAAAAAAATAAAATAAAAATTAAAAAACCGCCGCTAAATCATTTAGAGGATGTTTAAACCACCGTTAAAAAACCACCGCGAAACGTTCTGTGACGGTTTTGAAAACCGCCGCGAATAGTTTCCCGACGCACCATTTCGCGGCGGTTTTTCAAAACCACCGCTAAATGCCTTTTTGCCGTAGTGATTAATAATGTTTCTCCAGTTAGAAAAAAAAGTGGGACAAATTTTCATATTCTTTAAATAAAAGACTATAAAAGGTTTAAAGGACCCCATCTAGATGCAAGTGGGAAAACTATCACTAGGGAATATTTTGGTCTGAACTTATTATTCCCATGAAATTATATAAAAATTTAGGGAAATATATAATTTTTTTTACCCTTAATTTCTTTATTTTCAATTATCCTTTTTAATAAAAAATATTACTATTGTTACTATTCATATTTTTCAATAAGTGTGTTAACAATATTGGATTTTAAAGATATTGATGATTAAATTCACTTATGTATATTTTTCAAAATAAAAAAAATAGAACTGCATAAATTTTTTTTAAATTTAATCTCGTTGACGGGTCCATAAAAATGATTTTAAAGTAAAAATATTCAAATGTTCGTAATTTCATTACATTGAATTTCAATGTGTAATTGATTAGAGTGAAAAAAATTGGATTTAATGGGAAAAAATATAGCAAATTATACTTTAAATCTGACTAAAAACATCATTTTACTGTATTAATAAATTTGATGAAATAATTGTTTTGAACTAATATTTGTATTATTCACTATTCAAAAAAATATAAAATTTCCCAAAAAATTGACAAAAATTAATCCAAAGTAAATTTGCATACTCCTCTTAGAAATAATAATTCTATTTTAACCAATATGATTTATATAATTTAATGAACATCATTTAAAATGTGTTCTTCTTGAAAAGGCTGTAAAAGTTGTTCTTTTTTAAAAATACTATTTTTATACAAAAGATTGATATTCTTACATTATTTTTTATAGAAAAAATATCTTGAATTTTTTAAATGAAATTAAATATTATATATATGTCATTAATATAATCTAACAAGTGGGATATGCCTATTTTTTGTAGTAAAAACATAATTTTTCTAATTTAAAAAGTTTTAATAAAACAATTTCATTTACTTAAGAAAGGGTTTTAAAATCATTTATAAATAATTTGTTAAAGAATTAATTCGATATATGTGTGTAAAAAATATTTTTATAATTCAACAAATACAATTTGTTTCTTCCATTCTAACTATAAGGTCATAAAGATGAATTTTAAATAATAATATATAGTTGTTCTTTTAAGCTTGATGTATCATTTCATGTACAATATTGGACACATTGTTTCCTTTTAAAAACAATTGATATTAAATTATACCCCCTTTTATAAATATCATCCTTGTAATTTCAACTCAGGATTGAAAACTAGGGCTTTTACATATCAAAATTCCTTTCTTAAAATCACATATTGGAAAAATAATTAATAAAAAATCCATATTGAATAATGGAATTAAAATACAATGGTCACCAGAGAAAGTAAATACTAGGGTCCCATATATGGAAAAATTGTAATGGAAAAGAAAACTAAGTATTATGTTTTTTTGGAGAGAGGTAAAGGAAATGAAAATGTTATATTTAACAATCACAAACCCATTGTCATGTGATGGGATAAGAGGTCAATTATTTGTTAGAAAGAAATGTATAAAAGAAAAAAATTTTGCTTTAGGATACTTTTCATAGAGTTTAAGAATTATTTTACTCTCTATGAATATAATGAAATATATATAAATTATATATTTCCATTTTATATACAACAATTCATCCTCACATGATGAAAACCCCTAAAAACAACCTTAATCCAAACTATTATATAATCCCTAACTTTTATTAATACTTTAAAAACCATGAACAAAAGTAGAGGAACACTTCTGAATAATTTAATGCCGTATATAAACATAAAAAACCTAAAAGAAATATTTTACTATGGTCCTTAATAACTTATTATCACATCACATAAAACCTCACAAAGAGTGTCTAAAAACATCCAAATAGAGATAACCATTGGAAAATATCTAGCTTTCTCGAGCTTCCATAACTTCACCAGGTCTGTTAACATAAATTGTAGTAGCAACAAAATATTTTACTACACCTTTTTTTCGGATCATGATGATTACCAACCTAATTAGGTAACCATGGAAAGAAGTATGAACAACAACCTAACCCATTTCAACTTAATCATCTTACCATTCTCTTCTCTTTTAATTCTAGATAATATCCTGAATTGTCACGAGCCATATGACCAATATTACCACATCGGACGAACATCACAATATTTATAAGAATTATTCTAGAATTATTTTTTATACACTTCTCATAGGATGGGAATTATTTTTTCATTCCTACAATAACCATAGATTAATCCTTTCTCAATTCATACAAACTATAATTCTTTTTTTTTTGTTTTCATGGGCCACAAAATCATCAGAAAACTCTATTTCTACCTTCTCGTAAAACTAAAAATGTTTCCCATAGCTTTTGAACTCATGAGATACTAATTCCATTTAATATATCAACATTAATACTAAATAAAAAAAATATTTTTTTCTTATCTTTATACAACAAAAATTGGGTAATAACCCCTAAAATGGATGATGTTTTCTTCATTCAAAAACACAAAATATTCTTCCTTTCTATCAATTCCATGAATCTCTTTTCCATTCTATGTCGAGTAGCCTTCAAAAAAATTTATGAAGGATGATATTCTCAAATTTATACCATTCTATGGAATCAATATGTACACATCCTATGATATTATAATCCATTTACCACCACTAATAAACTTCACTTTCACAACAATAAATTTTAAGATTTTCATGCTGGTTATCCAAACATCCAATGACATCAAATAAGTTTTCTAGGGATTTAATCCATCCTTCAGCTAGCATGAGAATATATGATCCTATAAATAATGGGGGGATTTTTCAAATGAAATTTTCCTCCATATACATATTCATTCATGGTAAATAATGTTCCTCTCTAGAATAGACATCACCACTATTTATTGCATGATTCAACTGATCCCTCACTACAATAAAATGTTTTGTTTCAATAAAATCCATCTGTGGATGATAATTTTAATGGATGTTTTCCTCTCGATTACTACCAACTACAGATCCTTGTTTCCTCTATGAAAAATCATTTCTAATAGACATATATTCGGTATAAAAAATTTATATTAAAATTCTACATCATTTCAAATTAAATATAAATATAAATATTACAAAGGAATTCTATTAATAGTATTATAACATATAATGTTTTCTAAACCATTCCTTTGATACCAACTATATGGACCCCATATTATTCATTTCATAATAGTGAGTTAAATAAAAAATTTATTTCATTAACTTTTATGAGGATATTATATTTATAGTTTTAGTGAACTGTTATATAACACATTCATAAAAGGATTACAATAATACAAAGTGGAAACTTCCAAACAGTATAAATTTTATTCAATGCCAAAAACATTTAAAATAAGTCCTGATCGATTTTCAGCACTCTTCATGGAATTCAACATGATATATCCAAATCCTAACTCATCTGTAAGTCTTGGGACCAATATGAAAAACATGTTATGAGTGTAAGATGATCATTAAGGGATATGAAATGAAGTAAACCATTAGTCCATTGATAAAAATTTAAACCCATGAAAATTTAACATAAAGTAATACTTTTCTCCAATAAAAAGTAGTAAATAATTTAATATTTAAATAATCATATTTAATACATTTTTTATAATCACATTATTACCATAATACCCATATATAAAAAAATAAATACATAATGCTGACTCGGTATATAGTTATACATAAGTTGAGTGACAATGCGATCGACCTCCAAACATGTCACTCATAAAAATGGAATTGACTTATAACTGAATTCCATAACCAATGCATTTGAGGGTAAAATGTGACCACCCATCCATGATTTATCACTTAACAACCCATATAATGTCTAAGTACCATTATATGATCATTAAAAATAAGGTATTGTTATTTTCAGTATTTCACTACTAGAGGAATCCATATTTCAAATAATTGTCATGGTGGTACAGAAAATGTTTTCGTCGTATATGATAAAAATATCATTAAATTTTTCATTTGGAAAAAAATATCCACATAAAACCCATAAAATATTCAATTTGAAAACATTTTAATGAAAATAAAAATTATCATAAAATATTTTTTATATGTATTTTTAATCCTTATAAATAATGTTGTAAAATAATATACCTAATATTGACTTCGAGAAGAAGACTTGATAATTAAATATTTAAACATTCAAGGATTCCCATACCAAATTAAACATTCAAATATTATTACCCATATAATAATGACATATAACAACAAATAATGTAATATGATATTATATAAATTAATGATAAGCTGTAGGGTCTATATGTACACCTAATAAAGTATGGTGAATGTATAATATCAAACTATGTATCAATAAAAAGAGATTAAGATAATGTCCCTTATCTCAAGCATTATTCTTCATGTCTGTTTTTATCTTCTTTAATTATAAACATTGGTTATTTACTTACATTCTTGATATAAATATTTAAGATTATTATTCCTTTATTATCATGTTATAATAATTACATAACTATTTATGTTCATATCTAGTGTTTTGATGATATTCAGTACTTGAGTATGAAATTAATTTGGTATGATTTCAATTGTTATAAATCCAAAATATATATTACAATATTCATTATATAATAATAATCTTTTGTTTTAAATCCAACCATTACATATGGATATGATAAATGAACTGCGTTACAATCATGGAGATGGTAAATCGTATATTCACATGAGTAGCATTTCCATTTTTCAACGATCATTATGTAAAAAGGTATGTATTATTTTATAATTCAATACAAATAATAATAACATTAATATAATACTAATCATTTAAATTTACTTATATACATTATTCATGTGATGTGCTGATAAAAAAGAAATCACAACCCTTCGTAGTGGTGATAGTTTACATGAATATACCAATGACATTGTCAATTTTTTCATATAATGTAACATTTTAATTGATATATTTGTGTATTATAATGATATATATGTCATGAATATCATATATAAACATTAATTCGAATATTATATCTTGTCTTGAGAGTTGGTAATGGAAAATAAATTATATCAGTTTGTGGAGGTAATAGTTAACATGTATGCACAATCAATTAATTCAATTCCTATTAGGTGGAATTAGAGATGGATTTCAGAGATGATATTAAAAAAATAAAATGTCATTTTATTTAGGATACTATATTTTTTATATCATTAACATAGGAAAATATTCTTAGGATGTTGGAGAATCAATAAAATAGCAATACATTGTTAAAACAATACCTCTTTTTCAGATGGTCTTCCTCGATTAACACCTTTACACCTTTAAGGTGGGTATTATGGAAAAATAAAGGCATCTATACTGCGGTGAAATATTTCAGGGATGGATTAAATTAGATATTTGATGATACCAATAGGTTTTTATGTGTGAAGAATAGAGAAGAATTTGTACCCTTCAACAGGAGTGGGAAGGGGATCTATTGGAATTAATAAAAATAATAAATTAATATAATTTAATTTTAATTAACAAAAGGGTAAAAATTTATTTATTTAGAATATTGGATCCTTTTAGGATTAATAATCTTCATTAAATTAAATATATATATATATATATAGATAATTTTTTAATCCATATCTTTTTATTGTAACCCTTATTTTACCATTTTAACTCTTACTATGTTATTTTTTAATTTACACTTTGACTGTTTATATAATTACAATAACAAGACAAAATAGAAATGAACATGCCATTTATTTCATTTAATGACTTATCCAAAAAAAAATTAAGGAAGGATATATGTTTTTGATTTTTATATAATTCAATAGATTATTATTTATTTTAAAATATAAATAATTTCCATTTTGACACTATTCATTATTTAACCTTTCTAAAATGTAAAAACATCATTTTATATTAGAAATAAATCTTTAAAAAAAATGAAAATCCAAAGTCATCAATAAATTTTTGGATGACATTATTTATTTTTCATTTTATTCATTTTCATATTTTTAATATCATTTATTTGGTTCTTCCATAAATTAATCAATTACTCCATCGTCAATATTTCACCATATAATCCAATATTTTATTATTAAAAATGAAAAATATATATCCTTGATGTAGATAATAATTTTATCATTCTAAATAATTTTTATATAATAAAAGATCAACTATATTACCCCATATTAAATAGATAAACTTGTCATAGTCAAAACAATGTCAAAATTGTCTTTTTCATTCAATAAAATACAATTAAAGTGTTAATGTACTCAAAGAATGTCTTATAGGTCATAAAATACTAACAGGTATTATTTTGTACATCCATAACAAATCTAATTAAATTAGGTAAAGTGTTATGATAATTTATAATTTTATTTTTATACTTAGTTACCTGATTTACCCATATCTATGGTAATAAAAATAATTACCAATATTTTTATCCACATTCATAAAAAAATTATGTTTATCATTATATAAGCATATCCAATACATTCAAAAAACCTTTAAAGAAATAAAAATTTATTTTTAATGAATATAATAATTTAATTATGTACAATAATTGTGGTTATAAATTCTATTTCCATCATTTTTCGAACTAGATAAAAATATAATTTTAATAAAAATGTTTTTTGGTGTCATCATTGAATGAAATATTTTAAAGGTGATATTTTATTGTGGAAATCCATACAATCCTATTAAATTTTAAATTTTATTATAATTGTTTTACATAATTGAAATTATTAATTATGATAGGTTTTCATATTTTTTAATTCAAATAATAAAACCATCATTTTTAAAAAAATGATTAACATTATTAATTGTGTAGGATTTTAAATTTACTTTTGAATATTTTAGAAATTAGATATGATCAAATTATTTTCAATGTTTATATCATATTGTTTTTGTTATGTAATAAATTAATATCTAATATTATTTATCAAAATTAAATACTATAAACAAAAAAATTCCCTTGTAAAATATCAAAATGCTAATAAAAGAGTTTCAATTATTGGAAATGACCAAAACATTTTAAAACATGAATTCAACAAATTATTTAAGTAAATTTTTATAAAAATCTGTTCTAACATTCCATTTTTAGAACTATTAATTCATTGAACATTGAATACTATAACAGAATTATTGAAAACGATGTGTGTTTCCAAAAGATCCCTTTTCTTATAATATGAAAAGTTATCACATCCACTATTAAAAAAATAATTACAAAATATAATTCTTACATAAAAATAATTCCTTTTACTCTAACTATTACCATTTTCCACTAACAAGATCCCTCATTAACTAATTTATAGCCAAATACCTAAATATTAAAGGTAATTTCCAAGGAAAAATCAACTCTTTAACTTCATTGTTATATCATTCCTATGCTTTTATTATTAATATGACTTACCAAAATATAAAATCTATTTAATAATATGCTGAATTCTGTATATTTAGTGTATTTTTATATATTTTGTTAAATTTTATTTTACATATTAAATCATTTGCATCGACTTATAAAAAATCAAAGAACAAAATTTCTCCATCACATTGAGAACCACCTCCATGAAGCGATATAATTTTTTACAATACCAACATTCATGGATGGAATTAATAGTGGTAATAATTAATAAATTCTATTTATCTCCTATAATTATGATTCATAAATTATAATTTAACATCTAATCATCGCCCTCTAACGTGTGGAGAATGAGTAACACTAATCATATGTAAGTGAAAATTATCAGTAGTAAAATGAATGATCATCAATTATTCATTTATATTTTAATATATTTTATAGTGTTCCCTAAATGTGGTTCAACATAATATAAAAATTAAAATAATATTGTTATTCATCAATTATAATGATATTAGGTCGAATGAATCACCTCCTTAATTGTACTTGACAACAGAGAAAAAGAATTTTAATTTTTGTTCCCTTTAACCTCCTACCTGAACAATGCTTTAAAATATGATTATAGTTTAAAATTGGAAAATTAAAAATAATGACATTATTATTATTTATATATTCTATGAAATATTATATTAAGTATTCATGTAATTATGAAAGAAACATTTTCTTTTAATAAAACTTCTATAATAAGTTGTTATCTATTAGGTTTTAAGATAACATAACCAAATAAAATATGTAATAAAATTAGAATATTTTAAATAATCATTATTTATATATTATAGACTCAAAATAATATTTCAATAATGATCTCTGTAGGTAATTATGGGTAATGATATCAAAATTATTCAACATGTTCATAACAGTTAATGGTAATGGTCCTAATACACTATACAAAATTCATGTACTCGTGATAAATAATTATAATAAGAATTATAAAAGAGTAATATTAAGGAATAAGGTTATAAAAGAGGTAATTATATTTTCTTATCTTAATTTATATTAGGTTATAATGTGATAAAAAAATAAGGAAACAAAGTAACTATTTTATTATATCAAGTTTTAATTTATTGAGACTAAATTATGTCATATAACATTTTTATTTAAATAATTATAAATAATTACATGTTATATAAATGTATCATTTTATTTTATTATTTAATGATATTTAATGACTTATTTAATAGTAAACCTGTCAAAGGGTTTCGATGAAATAATTCAAAATAAAAGAAGGGTTTTTAGTCACTCGAATATTTTCTTTGGGAATTAATTAATTTTTTGACTATATTATTTCTTATTTTTCATCATATCATATGATGATGTTATGTTTAATTATAAATTTATATACTAGGATATTCATGTTTCACATAATATTATTATTTATTTGGTATTTTAATGTTTTAGCCAAATACCAATTTTTTGAACAATTGAAATCATGTTCAATGTATTTTTTGTTCCATTTTCTTGTTATTACATCAAAAAAGTATTATTTAGTCCCTAGTTGTAAATAAAATGATCATATCACTCTTTATCATTTTGTACCCCTTATTATAATTTATATAAAATGTTTCATTGTCTCTATAATGTTGTGGGATTTCAAAAAATGTATTTTCCAAAAAAAATTATAATTATTTTCCATTCATTAAATATAAGTATTTTTTATCATCCACTCTAAATTTTTTTCTATTATTTTTTTTTTTTAATAATTCACATTAAAAAATATTATTTTTAAAATAAAAAAATTTTAAATTGCTTTCACAATTTTTTGTTAAAAAATTACGACTTTTTCAAACCTCCATTATTACTGCATTCATTTAATAATAATAATTTTCAATTAATTTTCATTTGTCATTTAAAAACCATATTTTATTTTCGAGGTTCTTTATAAGGACATAGACTAACAAATTACGAAATATTTCGATCTATAAAGAATTATTCATTCATTCCCAATGTGGATATTTTTAGGTTTAGAGTTTTAAGAAATTATTCGATAACTTGTACATAAAAAAATTTAAAAAATGTGGAATATTCCAAAGAGTATCAATTATTCAATAAATTAAAAAATTTAAAGAAAATAATGGTTACAATTATTTATGCACTACTTGATATTCAAAAAGACATCTCCAAATCCTTACTCATCCTTAAGTCCTCTGAAAAACATTTAAAACATGATATTAGTATAAAAATATATTTATTCGGGATATACAATGAATAAAACCATTAGAATATTGATAAACATTAAAACCCATGAAAAATTCATCATAATGTAATACTTTTCACCCATAATAATTAGAAAATACATTCCACTGAATGTTATATTATTTAATACCTATTTTTATTTACAATATTTCCATAAAACACATAGAAAGAATAGAAAATATTTAATGCTAAAATTTGAAATAATTATAAATAAATGGAGTAACCATGTGGTTGAAATCCATACATATGTCTGTTACAAATGGAATAGCCATGCAGATCACTTCCACACCTAATGAATTGTAGGATATAATGTAACTAACGTTCCTTAGTTTATCACACAACCACCCTTAAAATGTCCATGTACCACTACATAATCAAAATACATAAAGGTTTTCATTTTATTTAATTTAAATACTAAAATTTTATTTTAATGACAATAATCCATTTCAAGATATTGAAATAATAAATCCATTTTAAAAACAATTTTTAATATCAAAATACAAAAAATATGGAATAAATGTTTTCATTCTCCATGTTAAAACTATAATCATTTTTAAGGAAGTCACATTTCAAATTATGGTCATGGTGGAGGTGAATTTGTCATCATATATGTTAAAAATAACATTCCTTATTTTATTAGTGAAATCATTCCATATAAAATATGAAAAATGTTTTCATTTTAAAACATTTGAATGAAATTAAAAATATACAGAAAATGATATTTACGTTAATTTTATATCTTTATAAAAAAATATATAAAATAATATCAAGAATACTGACGTGGTGAAAATAATGTGATAATAAAATATTTAAACATTCTAAGTGTCCCATAACAATTTGAACATTTAAATTTTGATCCACATATAAGAATAAAATTTCACAAAATGTTAAATAATTTCATAATAAAAAAATTAATGAATTTTCAAAGGGGTTTCATATACAACTAATAAAAGAATGTGTGTGTATAACATCAAACTACGCCACAAATAATGTAGATAGAGATTAATTCCCTTACCTCAAGTCATATTTTTCAAATATGATATTTATCAAACATAATAAAAACATAGGTTATTTTTTTCTTGACATCCTTCTTCAAGTTTATTTTTCCATTATTATCGTGTTGTAACATTTACTTAAATATTTAGGTTCACATAGGAATTTTTGATGATATTAATTATATTATTCTAGAACAAATTTTATATAATGAAAATATAAAATTTAATCATAAGTAAATCATATCTAGAATAATAATAATTACATAATAAATATGTTACTTTTAAATCCATCAATTACATATGGTTTTGAAGGATGAATTATGTTACAATCACGGAGATATTAAACCATACATACACATGTGTAACATTTCCATTTTTTAATGATCTTTACGGATAGATGGTATACATTATTTTAAATTATCTGAATGATCGTAATATCAATAATATCTTATTAATTATTAAAATAAACTTATATATATTATTCATGTGATTTTGTGATTAAAAAAGAATCACATCACTTCATCGGGGTAATAGTTCACATATATGAATGATCGATGTTATCATTTTTATGTGAATGTATTTTAATAAATTAATTTATATATTTTTCTCATATAATTATAAATATGACATTAATATAATATATACGAATTTATTCCATAATTATTACTTTTCTTGAGAGATATTAATGAAAAAAATTATATCCGTTTGTGGAGGCAATAGTTTACACATAAGCAAATACGATTATTTCATTTTCCATTTTATGGAATCAGAGATGAATTTTGGTGATTATGTTAACATAATTAAATATCAGAATATTTAAGAGTAATTTTTTAATATATTATCATGGTTAGAGAGTATTTTGATAATGTAGAAGAAGAAAAAAATACAAATACTTGTTTAAAACAATACTTCTTCTTCAGACAATATTCATTTATTAACAGCTTATCACCTCTGAGGAGGGTCTTATGCCAAAAAGTGGGAGCCTATAATGTGAGTAGGTATTCTAGGAATGATTTTTATAAAATATTGGGTCAATAAATATTAATTTATTTGTAATGAAAATATATGAATGGGAGACCTTTTATAGGAGAGTGAATGAACACTCTTATGATTTTTCAAAATATTAAAATAATATTAATTAATATTCTATTATAAATGGATCAAATGTGATTTATTTGGAATATAAGAAACATATTTCAAAAATAACCTCATAAATTGAAAATTATATTTGTTTTGACGAATTTTTAATCCATATCCTTTTGATTTAAAACTTAGTTTACCAATTAACTATAATTGTGTTACCATTTAATATAAACATTTAGGGTTGATATAATTACTATAACATGGAATAAGGAAAACAAAGGACTAATTTATGATTTTTTTGGACATATCTTAAATATTTGGCTGGAGGATAGATTTTTTTTAATTTTATTTCATTTAATAACATATTATTCATATTAAAATATAAATAATGTCAAATTGGACACTATTCATTTTTTGAATTTTTAAAAATATCATAAAAACCTGATATATTTGTACCACCAATTTTAATACATCAGTAACTTGTAAAATTAATACATATAATTCATGGATTACATAAATTATTTAAAATAATATCTGTTTTTATATTTTAATTTACATTTTTTCGTTTCTTCCATTAATGAAGCAATTACTACATCATCAATTTTCACAATATAATTTAATTATTTATTTCATAAAAAATAAAAATAAATTCATATGATGTATGTAAACATTTATTATTTATAAATACTAATTATAGTCTAACATATCACTTATATTTCCCCATATTAATAATGTTTCTCCGGTTAGAAAAAAAAGTGGGACAAATTTTTATTTTCTTTGAATAAAAGACTATAAAAGGTTTAAAGGCCCCCATCTAGATGCATGTGGGAAAAATTATCACCAGGGAATATTTTGGTCTGAAATTATTATTCCCATGAAATTATATAAAAATTTAGGGAAATATATAATTTGTTTTACCCTTAATTTCTTTATTTTCAATTATCCATTTTAATAAAAATTATTATTATTGTTACTATTCATATTTTTCAAAAATTATGTTAACAATATTGGTTATTAAATATAATGATGATTAAATTCATTTATGTATATTTTTCAAAATAAAAATAATAGAACTGGATAAAATTAGTTTAAAATTAATCTCGTTGACGGGTCCATAAATTTTTTTTAAAGAAAAAACATTCAAATGTTCGTAATTTCTTTACATATAATTTCAATGTGTAATTGATTAGAGTGAAAAAAAATTTTATTTAATGGGAAAAATAGATCATATTATACTTTAAATCTGACTGGAAACATAATTTTAGTATATTAATAAATTTGATGAAATAACTGTTTTGAACTAATATTTGTATTATTCACTATTCATAAAAATGTAAAATTTCCATAAAATTGCCAAAAATTAATCCAAAGTAAATTTTCATAATCCTATTAGAAATAAGAATTTTATTTTAACAAATATGATTTATATAATTGAAAAAACATCATTTAAAATGTGTTCTTCTTTAAAAGGTTGTAAAATTTGTTCTTTTTGAAAAATACTTCTTTTATAAAAAAATTGATATTCTTAAAATTATTTTTTCAAGAAAAAAATAGTATGAATTTTAAAAATGAAAGTAAATGTTGTATATATGTCATTAATATAATCTAACAAGTGGGATATGCTTATTTTTTGTCGTAAAAACATAATTTTTCAAATTTAGAAAGTTTTAATAAAAAAATTTCATTTACATAAGATAGGGTTTTAAAATAATTTATAATTTATTAGTTAGCGAATTAATTAGATATATGTGTGTAAAAAATATTTTTATAATTCAACAAATACAATTTGTTCATTTCATTATGACTATAAGGTCATAAGTATGACTTTTAAATAACAATATATAGTTTTTCTTTCAATCTTGATGTATCATTTCATGTACAACATTGGACATATTTTTTCCTTTTAAAAACAATTGATATTAAATTATACCCCCTTTTATAAATATCATCCTTGTAATTTCAACTCAGGATTGAAAACTAGGGCTTTTACATATCAAAATTCCTTTCTTGATATCACATATTGAAAAAATAATTAATAAAACATCCACATTAAATAATGGAATTAAATTATAATGGTCACCAGGGAAAGTAATTACTAGGGTCCCATATAGGGAAAAATTGTAATTGAAAAGAAAACTAACTATAATGTTTTTTTAGAGAGTGGTAAAGGAAATGAAAATGTTAAGGAAAAAAATCACAAACCCATAGTCATGTGATGGGTTAAAAGGTAAAATTTTTGTTAGAAAGAAAAATATAAAAGATAAAAATTTTGTTTTAGGATACTTTTCATAGAGTTTAGGAATTATTTTACACTCTATGAATATAATGAAATATATATAAATTATATATTTCCACTTTAAATACACCACTTCATCCTCACATGATGAAAAATCCTAAAAATAACCTTAATCCAAACTATTATATAATCCCTAACTTTTATTAATACTTTAAAAAAAATGTACAAAAGTAAAGGAACACTTCTCTATAATTTAATACATTATATAAACATAAAACACATAAATGAAATATTTCACTATTGTCCTTAATAACTTATTATCACATCACATATATTTTCACAAAGAGTGTCTAAAAACATCAAAATGGGGATAACAATTGGAGAATATGTAGCTCCCTCAAGCTTCCATCACTTCACCAGATCTGTTAACATCAAATGTAGTAGAAACAAAATATTTTACTACACCTTTTTGTTTCGGATCATGATGTTTATCAACCTAATTAGGTAACCATGGAAAGAAGTATAAACAACAGCCTAACCCATTTCAAATTAATCATCTTATCATTGTCTTCTCTTTTAATTCTAGATAATATCATGAATAGTCACGAGCCATATAACCAATATTACCACATCGGATGAACATCACAATATTTATAAGAAATTTTGTAGAATTATTTTTTATACACTTCTCATAGGATGGGAATTATTTTTTCATTCCTACAATAACTTTGGATTAATACTTTCTCAATTCATACAAACTATAGTTCTTTTTTTCATGGGACACAGAATCATCAGAAAACTCCATTTGTACCTTCTCATAAAACTGAAAATGTTTCCCATAGATTTTGAACTCATGGAAACCTAATTCAATTTAATATATCAACATTAATACTAAATAAAAAAATATTTTATTACTATCATTATACAATAAAAATTAGGTCATAACCCCCAAAATGGATGAAGTTTTCTTCATTCAAAAACACAAAATATTCATCATTTCTATCTATTCCAAGAATTTCTTTTCCTTCCTATGTCGAGTAGCCTTAAAAAAATTTATGAAGGATGATATTCTGAAATTAATACAATTCTATGGAATCAATATGTACACATCCTATGATATTGTAATCCATTTACCACCAATAATTAATTTCACTTCAAAAACAATAAATTTTATGATTTTCATGTTGGTTATCCAAACATCCAATGACATCAAATATGCTTTATAGGGATTTAATCCACCCTTCAGCTAGCATGAGAATATATGACCCTATAAATAATGGGCGGATTTTTCCAATGAAATTTTCCTGTATATACATATTCATTCATGGTAAATCATGTTCCTCTCTAGAATATACATCACCACTATTTATTGCATGTTTCAACTGATACCTCACTGCAATAAGATGTTTTGTTTCAATAAAATCCATCTATGGATGATAATTTTAAAGGATGTTTCCTCTCGATTAATTCAACTACATATTCCTTGTTTCCTCTACAAAAAACCATTTCTAATAGACATATATTCGGTATAAAAAATTTATATAAAAATTCTACATAATTTCAAATTAAAAATAAATAAAAATATTATAAAGGAATTCTATTATTAGAATCATAACCTATAATTTTTTCTAAACCATTCCTTTGATACCAACTATAAGGACCCCACATTAAACATTTAATAATATTGAGTTGAATTAAAAAAAATCATTAAATTTTATGGGGATATTATATTTATAGTTTTAGTGAACTATTATATAACACATACATAAAAGGATGATAATAATACAAAGTAGAAACTTACAAACAGTTTAAATTTTATTCAATGCCAAAAACATTTAAAATATATCATGATCTATTTTTAGCTCTCTACATGGAATTAAACACGATATCGCAAAATCCTAACTCATATGTAAGTCTTGCGACCAACATGAAAAACTTGTGATGAGTGCAAGATGATCATTAAGGGATATGAAATAAAGAAAACCATCAGATCATTGATAAAAATTAAAACCCATGAAAATTTATCATGATGTAATACTTTCTCCAATAAAAAGTAGGAAATAATTTAATATTTAAATAATCACATTGAATAAATGTTTTATAATCACATTATTACCATAATAACCATATATACAAAAAGAAATACATAATGCTGACTCGGTATAAAATTATAAATAAATTGAGTAACCATCCGATCGACCTCTATACATGTGACTCTTTAAAATGGAATAGCCTTATAACTGAATTCCATAACCAATGAATTTGAGGGTAAAATGTGACCACCCATCCATGATTTATCACTGAACAACCCATATAATGTCTAAGTACCATTATATGATCATTAAACAAAAGGTATTGTAATTTTCAGTATTTCACAAATAGAGGAATCCATATTTCAAATAATTGTCATGGTGGTATTAAACATAATTTCGTCGTATATGATAAAAATATCATTAAATTTTTCATTTGAAAAAAATATCCACATAAAACCCATAAAATATGCAATTTGTAAACATTTTAATGGAAAAAAAAATTCGCATAAAATATTTTTTATATAAATTTTTAATCCGTATAAAAAATGTTGTAAAATAATATCACTAACATTGACTTAGAGAAGAATACTTGATAATTAAATATTTTAACATTAAAGGATTCCCATACCAAATTAAACATTCAAATATTATTACCCATATAATAATAACATATAACAAAAAAAATGTAATATGATATTATATAAATTAATGATAAGTTGTAGGGTCTATATATACACCTATTAAAGTAAGGTGGATCTATAATATCAAACTATATATCAATAAAAGGAGATTAAGATAAAGTCGCTTATCTCAAGTATTATTATTCATGTATGTTATTATCTCTTTTAATTATAAACATTGGTTATTTACTTACATTCTTGATATAAATATTTAAGATTATTATTATTTTATTATCATGTTATAATAATAACATAACTATTTATGTTCACATATAGTGTTTTGATGATATTCAGTACTTGAGTACGAAATTAATTTGGTATGATTTCAATTGTCATAAATCCGAAATATGTAGTACAATATACATTATATAATAATAATTTTTAGTTTTAAATCCAACCATTACATATGGATATGATAAATGAACTGTGTTACAATCATGGATATGGTAAGTTGTATATTCACATGAGTAACATTTCCATTTTTCAATGATCATTATGTAAAAAAGGTATGTATTATTTTATAATTCAATAAAAATAATAATAACATTAATATAATACTTATCATTTAAATTTAACTATATACATTATTCAAGTGATGTGCTGATAAAAAAGAAATCACATCCCTTCGTAGTGGTGATAGTTTACACGAACATACCAATGACATTGTCGATTTTTTCATATAATGTAACATTTCTATTGATATATTTATGTATTATAATGATATATATGTCATGAATATCATATATAAACATTAATTTGAACATTATATCTTTTCTGGAGAGTTGGTACTGGAAAATAAACTATATCAGTTTGTGGAGGTAATAGTTCACATGTATGCACAATCAATTAATTCATTTCCTATTAGGTGGAATTAGAGATGGATTTCAGAGATGATATTAAAATAATAAAATTTCATTTTATTTAGGATAATATATTTTTTATATCATTAACATAGGAAAATATTCTTAGGATGTTGGAGAATCTATAAAATAGCAACACATTGTTAAAACAATACCTCTTTTTCAGATGGTCTTCCTCGATTAACACCTTTACACCTTTAAGGTGGGTATTATGGAAAAATAAAGGAATCTATACTGTAGGGAAAGCTTTCAGTGATGTATTATGTTAAATATTTTATGATACCAATAAGTTTTTATATGTGAAGAATAGAGAAGAATTTGTACCCTTCTACAAGAGTGGGAAGGGGATCTCTTGGAATTAATAAAGATAATAATTTAATATAATTTAATTTTAATTAACAAAAGGATAAAAATTTATTTATTTAGAATATTGGATCATTTTTGTATTAATAATCTTCATAAAATTAAATTTATATATTTTTTGATAATTTTTTAATCCATATCGTTTTATTTTAACCCTTATTTTACCTTTTTAACTCTTACTATGTTATTTTTTAATTTACACTTTGAGTGTTTATATAATTACAATAACAAGCCAAAATAGAAATAAAAATGCCATTTATTTCATTAAATGACTTATCCAAATTTTTTTAAGGAAGGATATATATTTTTTATTTTTATATAATTTAACAAAATATTATTATTTTTTAAAATATCAATAATGTCCATTTTGACACTATTCATTATTTAAACTTTTAAAAATATCATAACAATATTATATATTAAAACAAACACTTTTAATAAATAAATGAAAATCCGAAGTCATCCATAAAATTTTGGATGACATTATTTATTTTTAATTTTGTTCATTTTCATATTTTTAATATCATTTATTTGGTTCTTCCATAAATTAATCAATTACTCCATCATCATTATGTCACCATATAATCCAATATTTTATTATTAAGAATGAAAAATAAATATCCTTGATGTATAAAATAGTTTTATCATTCTAAATAATTTTTATAGAATAAAATATCAATTATTTTACCCTATATTAAAAAGATAAACTTGTCAAAATCAAAACAATGACAAAATTGTCTTTTTCATTGAATAAAATACAATTAAAGGGTTAATGTACTCAATGTTTGTCATATAGGTCATAAAATACTAACAAGGATTATTTTGTACATCCATAACATATCTAATTAAATTAGGTAAAGTGTTAGGATAATTTACTGTTTTATTTTTATACTTAATTATCTGATTTACCCATATCCATGGTAATAAAAATAATTATCAATATTATTATCCACATTCATAAAAAAATTATGTTTATTATATTATATCAAAATTATAATAGTGATTAAAATAGTGTTTATAAATTTTTAAAAATAAAAAACACATAAGTTGATTAAATTAATTTCAAATATATTCCATTTACAGAATGAGAAAATGGTGTTTTAAAGTAAATTTTTTTGATAGTTTAAAAAAAATTGACATTCCTTTTCAGTGTGAAATTGATAAAAATGAAAAAATTTAGATTAATTTTTTAAAATAATTTCAATATACTTAAAAATTTAATAAAATATATATTAACAATATAAATAAATTTGAGGAAAATGCAGTTTGAACTAATTTTTATAAGAATCACTATTTATCTAAATATGAATTTTCTTAGAAAAATACCAAAAACTCCACTAATGTTATTTTTTATATTAAAATTCTATATAGGAATTTTATTTTGTCAAATATAATTTATAAAATTGATAAAATGTTTATTAGAAATGTTTTCTCTAATAAAATGTGAAAAAAACACCTTTTTTTAAAAAATACATTTTTTATATATAAACATGAATTTGTTCTTATATTTTTTCTAGAAGACACAAAAGATATATGATAAAAATTAAATTAAATATTATATATATATTTACTTAATATAATCCAGAAAGTGTGATTTTATATTTATTAGTATTAAAACATAATTTTTAATATATTATGTTTTTTTCAAAAAAAAAATTCTTTTATTTTACAATGGGATATACATTAATTTATAATTAATTGGTAAAATAATTAATTATATATATGTTTGAGAAACCAATATTTGCATTATTCAATTAATACTATTTATTCCTCCAATTCTAATAGATAGGTTGAAATGATAACATTTAAATAATAATATTACCTTTTTTATTTTACCATGTTGTGGTGTATCATATACACTATCGAACATAGTGTTTACTTTTAAAAATATTAGATGTTACATTCTTTCCTTTGGAACACATTATAAAAAGGTTTGAAAAATCAATCTTTTTTCCTTGATCTATGAGTTAGGACACATCCATTAGGGACGTGGTAACTCAAAATCCTATTATTAAGTAATAATATTTCGTATATGAACATTATTTTTCAATTACATCCCCTCTTAATTGATGTTATAATTATTAATTATAGGAAAAAGTTTTTTTGAACAAATTATATTTCTAGAAATTCTTTTCTGTCATTTTTTAGTAAAGGAGGATAATTTTTTTTAAAGAGACCTATAAATATTAATTTTACCATGAGGAATACAAAATGTTTCCAAAACCCAATATTCATTATTTGGTTTTAATTATATTTTAATGTAATATATATATATAATATATTTATGTTTCATGTTTCACAAAATATTTTTTTTATAATGTGATTATTTTTAGTTATCGCATTTTCGGTGAAATGTAATTTAATTCATGTTGTTATTTATATTTTTTGTGAACCCATTTTCTTTATAAACATTTGATGTATTATTATTTAAAAATTTCATAATGATTTTTTCTTTTAATAGGTAATTTTTTCATGCGATGATTATATTCTAGTGTCACATAAATGTATGTATTAAAATAATGTTGAGGCATATATCCCCATTTATGAAGTTGGTTAAAGGAATATAAGTCATGTGATATAAATTTAATGTGAAGTAGTTATCATGTACCTATGATCAAAAAGGGAGAGTGTGATGGAGTTTTTCTATACAAAAAATTTTATGAGTGAATAGGTCAGCATGTTTTTGGGTTCCTGATGATAATAATTACTATATATATGATTTTTCTTCTTTCAATCTTTTATTCCATGTCCCATGTTATATTTATCATTATTTATTCTTTAATTCTATAGAGAAAGTGTTATACTATGTGAATTTATGGATATATTTCTTGTTTATGGTGAACACTTCTTATTTTATATTCATTTAAATCGCATATTTGTCTTTTTAGTGCCTTTATACATGTTTACAATCTAAACATTATGGATTTTGTTAAGTTATCCCTTACTAAGAAATTTAGATAAATAATATCTTATGTTTATATTCCACTAGTTATGGGGATTATTATATCTTGAGTGATATATATGATATTGTTTAATGGTTCATAGTTATATATAAATGTTGAGAAGTGTTGTAAAAAAGGTTTCTATATAGGTAATCTCCAAGGACCTAAATATTTCAGTATTTGGGATGTCCTACTATTTAGGTTATATATTATTTAAATCATGATATTAATTTAGTATTTATGAAAAAAATTCTTGGGTTTACTTATTTATAATATATGTAGGGTGTAATAATTATGGATATTTATTTAGCTATTTTTAAAGACAAATTAAGTAAACGATGTAGTTAGGGTAAAAGAATCATATTAAAAATAAAAGAAATGAGCCTATGCAGATGTTGATATCATGAGATTTTGGTTTGTTCGTTATGATATTATTTTCTAAAGAAATAAAATCTTTTATTGGGTACTACAACAGAATTAGTCTCTAGAAAAAATGTGCATAGGGGTAATAACCAAAAAATGGTGAATTGGATACTAACATAGTCATCAACTGGTGAATTAAAAAGAGTCACAGTTGGACACCTAGTTTTACATTCTCATATCATATTCATTGGTTTATCATATGATCAATACAAACCACAATTATGTAATGATTTAAAATTTTCCTTAAAGGATTAGGTTTAGAATAATGAGAAAACATAACCTAAATTAACCTATTTTAAACAAATAGAATTATTAGATTAACTATGTGCCATGAAATTAAAAAGATACTATTACAGTATAAGAAATGTTTCATTAGAGAATTAATATTTAGATTGACATTAAGTATTCATGAAATCATTTACTATGAAATTTTTGGACATTATCATATTTTTTAGGTGTAGTATTTGGTTGGAAACAAGATCATCAATATGAGATTGAGAATGGTTTGTCCTTATTAAAACCTAAGACTCAAATTTGGGATAAATTATTTCCATGTGATAGTAAGGATAATGTGGTTGATATCTAAATATTGGAAAAAATATATTTTCTTAGGGTTCATTTATGAACTTCTTTATATTAAATGACAATTATGTTCTAAGGGCACAATTTATTTTAGTGTGATAGAATGTTATAACCCATGATTTTTTAGTCTATTAAATTACATACAATTTTCCAAAACATGTGTCACATTATAAATTTTAAAGAAACCAAAAAAATACTATAATGAAATTATTAATAATTATATAATAAAATTTAAGATGTCAGACCATAAATTTCTATATGTTGTTATTGGTAAGTAATTAATATGTGTTAACATTAAAAAGGGATATAGTAAAATATATTTTACAAATATATGTACCTTATATCAAAAAAATAATTTAATCATATTAAAATTTATATTATATAAAATAAAAAATATTTTTTGACTCCTCCAAATAAAATTTACTCAGTATATTTTTTTATATGTTTTCTTAAAGTATTTATATTTCAGTCTAAAATACGGTTTTGTAATTTTATTACTATGTATGACTATCATATAAAATTAAAAACATGTTATATAAGAAAATATTTTTTTATGAAAAAACAATACGAATTTTAAAATATTATTTTTTCTTAAAAATACAATTTTGGACATTTTTATAATTAAATAAAAAAAATTAATAAAAATTGTTTTCGTTCTTTTCTTTGAATGTAATATTTTCATGCTTGGTATTTTTTGGTCAAACCATGATAAAACAATACATTTATTTACATTTAAAATAAATAAATTTCTCTCAATAAAATAACTAGAAATGATATTTCCATCTTTTATATAAATTTTATTAATAATTATTAATTATTTATACCAAATATTTATTTTTTTCATTATAAATTTTTATTAATGTTTTTGTTAATGTTGTTGTTGAATGTTTATTAAGAAAATTTTTTCAAAAAAAATTAGTGAGAATATTTTTTAGTGAATATTATGGAAGTGTGGAAGTTATGATATTTTCCTAAAAAATTTTAGAATATTTTTGTACACATTCAAATGTTGTTCTGTTGTTCATTAAATGCATCCAAAACCCTGAGTTTTTTAATACAAGATGAATTTTTTATAAGGTAAGAGAAGTAAAAAATGAATTTTCTATGATCTTTTCTAAAAAACCTACTAGTCTAGGTCTCTGTAAGAAAATGTAGCATATAACATTCATGATTTTGTACAAATGGATGTTTAAAAAGTGTTTATCAGATATAAAAATGGAATAACACTAAATAGAACATCCAGAAATATAATGTTAAATAAGTGATCAAAGAGGATGTTTTAAAAAATGATTCTAGATTAACCTGATGTAGATCATAAAAAAATAATTATATGGAAGAAAAGAAGTTGGTTTTGAGTTTTAATAATTTCTCAAAATTTGATTTTAAGAAGAAAAAGAAAGAATAAGTAATAAAGGTGGAAAAGTTAATAAAACTATATAATTACCAATTGGTAATGGTAACCAATGTCTAGTGGCTTATGAAAATACATGTATTATTTATTATGATGTCATATGTTGATATTTATTCATGTTTAGTGGGACAAAACAAATAGGGGAAATAAATATAGTGTATTGGATGAAGATATTTTTGTGTGACTAATGTATTTAGAAGTGATAAGAGCTCATTTAACCATATCCAAGGGGTGAATAGAAAAATAAAGAGAGATATGATTTTTTGGAAAAATATATTTAATGATGTTTTAAGAGAGTAATATTTAATATACCATGAGTATATATTTAATTAGTAACGTAATGATGACAAATAGATGATTAAAGGATTAACGGTTGATGATAGATCAGATGGATGAGCATCAATTAAAAAATTTTAGGCTTAAATAATTTACTCGTATATGAAGAGTATACCATGTTGTGAGGAAAAATTGGAGTATATGGATAAATTATAATTTAATGGAAAATAGTTTTTATGTTTATCAGCCAAAGAATAACTAAATAAATAAATTAAATATTAGATAATTTCAAATAGGTATATCAATATTATGTTTTCCTAATGAAGTCTATAAATAACTATTTCATCAGGATGAAAATAAGTTGAGAAGTGTAATTTATAGATCATATGAAATTTTATTAAATGGTTTAAAAAAATCAGGATATAGGTATTTGAGATTCATTACATATTTTGGAATACCCCTTTAGTTTAATAATGGTATACTAGGCTTTCCAAGTATAATATATCATTCCAAATTCATAGATGTTTAAAGAGTCATAAGACATCTAATGTTATGTAAATTATATGAAGGATATAAATATAGAATAATTAATGAATATTATTGAATAATTTTGATGATTTGATAAGTGTCAAAGTTGTTTTTTAAAGGGAATGATTTATTTTGGAATCATATGGTGTGGTAAAATGAAAATGACTTTCTGTGTATTCCTCCATACAAATACCATTATTAGTGGTGAAAAATTATAATCATACATAAGAATTTTCATATGTGGGAAATGATATAACACTATTGTATTTTTTTTCCAAACAAAATTTCAAACAGATGTTCAATTTAGTATTAAAGAACATCAATGGAAAGACATATATTTTATCAAAATAATAAGACCATGTTTCTATTAAGAAAAAATATATATCAAAATAAAATATAGTTTTAATGTATTGTTATTAGATTCATTGTTCTTGATAATATAATAGTGTTTATGTTAATATATAACATGTGGTTTTAGTCAGGTGCACTAGATGGACCTTTATTGGAAATATCAAAAGAGCACACCAAAAAAACCATTCAAACATAGGAAATTAAAAGTAATTTCTATATGAACATTATGGGGATGATTTAAAAACGATTATATATTTTTTGGGGCCATATAGTTATATGATAATCATTTTAACATGATGATAGTTTATATAATCAAACCTATATGGTAAAAGAAGGAGTCTACAGATAGTTGGATTAAAAATCTATTAATTTCATTTAGTATTTAATTTTCTGGGACCTATGAGAGGGTCCATCGAATGGTTGTATATTATCACACAAATGATATACCTAATAAAAAATATTCATGCCCTATATACTCACTAATAAATTCATTCCTTTGATCTTTTGAAAATGTCGATAAGGAATTATAATAAAATTTTTCTAAGGTTAGGTTTCAAAATGTCTGAAATATTTATGTATTACCCATTTATTCAATGCCACCTTTTAAGTGGTTCAATGATCTTTAACAACATAAATTTTTGTTTCAGTGACAATTCCAATATTAAATCCTCATCATGAAAAATCTCAATTAACTAAACACTAGCATAATTCATAAATTTTATTGTATTTTTTTTAATTGATAGAAAAATATATTGAATCACTATCTTTTCTCACATGGGTTGGAGGTTAATGATATAGAAAATATTAAGCTAACAACCATTGAAAAATTCTCCAATGAATTTTAATTACAATATAAACATTAATACTGGTGGTAAATATGGAAATTATATTTTTTTAATTTTTCATAAAAATTATTTATGATGTTGATGGGTCTCAAAACAAATTTGGAAATTTGGTACAAGTTCAAAGTTATCTTCAATAGGGACAGAAAGTAAAAGGTGGAAGACAGAAAAATGTAAATCAATGTTCGATGTTATTTAAAGGTGAAATGAAGAGACAATTGATGATTATTTTACCCTAGTTAATTATTTTTTGTGTTAAATAGGAAGATTTAAGAATTTTATTGAATAATATATTGTTTAATGAAACTCATTAGAAACATCCTTAATAGTTTTTATAATAAAATTTATTCTATTTGAGAAAATCATGATTTATTTCACGATATATTACATAAATTTCTTATTTCTTATTAAATGAGGAAATATAAATAATTCTGAAATAATTTTGAGGTTGAAATGTATTAAGAATTTATTAGAATGTACAAAAATCCCCAATAATTGGAATATAGAAGGAATTTATGTAGAGTAAATAAATGATTATGTAATTGAAAAAAAACACGTATCTTATATCAAAAACCCTCAAATAAATAGGGATCATTTAGCATAAAAATCTGACAACAAAATTTTTAGTGTTGAAGAATTGGCCATTTTTCTATGAATTTCCCAGAGAATAATTTTGGTTATTATGAATTTCATTCTGATAATAAAATCAATATATGAATGGGAACCAAGAAACTATAGAAGAATAGAAGTACACATTTCATAAGAAAACAATAACATTAAATAAATGAATTATGAGTATTATGAAATTAAAATAGAATAATAATAAAAATATTTCTTCAAAAGATGAAAATTATGAAATAATTTGAATCTTTTTTGAATATTTTTAGAAAGAGGGATATTCCTCAAATAGGAAAGAAGAATAAGGGGATAAGATTCATAAAAAACCGAGATCTAAACAAGAAGCATGTCATGAAAAAACACAAAACAAAAGAAATAATAATGACTAATATATAATCTATAAATGTTATTAAAGGAAGAAACGATGTCAATAAAAAATAATTTATATATTTAGGAGATGATAAACATCAAATTGAGATTTTAAAAATAAGGAAATATAGTGGAATTTCTCAGTATGAAACTTACAGTTATGGAAAAAAGGTTTGTATAAGCCAATAAAAAAATCATGCGGATAAAAATATCATATGAAATATAACTGAAAATTTCCATAAGGATTTAGTGTGAATGATGAATCATCTGATGTTTTATATAAATCTTATTCTAAAAATCAGGTGAATTCCCCATGAACACAATTTAATATTTAATATGATTTCACCAGTAATGAAGGCATTAGAAAAAATTTGGGATATCATGGATTGAAAAGAGATGTGAGAAACATGAAACATCAACAAAAGATAATAAAAAACACTATATAAAATATTTCACTTTCCATGATGAAATTAAAATAGAAATATTTTGTGAACATTATAATACTTGTTATGGGTAATGATAGTATTTCTAGAAAATGTCAATATTCAATTGATATAGTTATATAGTAGAATTTGTGGAAATTAAATCCTGAAATTTTTTGAGACAACATGTGTCTTTATAGATGTAGGTATCGATTTAGGGGTAATAATAATATATAAAAAGAGAGTAAAATTCTAAGGCCAGTATAATTTGGAGAATAAAATCTAAAATATGTTTGTAAATTTCAAACAAAATGATTTTTTCCATGGAGAATGGTTATAGAATATGTTATCAAGATATGAACATGGTTGATGAATGTATGAAAACTACTCTAGGAATGTTTCCGTATAAAAGGAATAAAAAATAATCACAAATGTATAAAGTTGGTTAATGAGCATTTTTTCAAAAAACACACAAAAAATGAAAAAGAAATCATAAATTCATGATAGTGGGTTTTACTGATTTTTGAAAACTTTTTTAGTGATATTTAAATAATTTTGAAAACCATAAAGGATTATTATTTATAATTAAAATTAATAGTTCAATGAAAATCATTGGAATAGGGATAGTTGAGTTTGAATCTCAAAAAAAGAAATCAAAAGATGTTTTGTTTATTGATGGGATTAAAAACATCACATTGAGTGTAATAAATCATTGTGATATTGCAAAGGATGTGATATGAAATAAAGAATCATTTATCATTTATAGATTAGTTCTTATAAATGTTAGCAACAAGGGAGAAAGAACTAAAAGGAATATCTTTTATTTTGGAGAAAATTACAACTCTTATGAATTGGGTGATTAAGATGATAAAAGGAATGAGATTCCATGTTCAGGTACATTTTCCAAAATATATAAACAATAATTAGCAATTAAATATTGAGAGAAACATTAAATTGTCAAAAAAGAAAATATGAATTTTTTTACAATATGTTATAAATGAAAAATGATTGTTAAAAACAATATAAAGGTTGAAATACAATCAGTTGGACCTATTGAAGTTATTTAAATAGATTATAATGGGATGAAAATAAATATATGAAAAAATTTGAATATTAATTTATCACTTTTATTGATTACTTCCCTCAGATGGAAAACAAATTATTTTTGTATCATAAATCAGAATTAATGTTTTTATTTATTTTTAATTAAAAATAGAGATAGATCATTGATTTTAAATAACAATATTGAGAATAATGATTTTAAATTTGTACACATTAAATGATTGAAAATATTATCTAAATATGTACCAAATAAAATATCAATACATTTCCTTATACTCCACAAAAATGGATAGGTACAGTGGAAAATATGAATCATAGGGTAAATGAAAATAATTATAGTAGATTAGTAAAAAAATATTTGTTTTTCTTAAGATAATATATCACCATTGTTACAAATTCTCAAAACAAATATCTATTAATACCAAAATCTATCACGAATTCCTAAGAAATTTTGTATAAAAAACCTTCAATTAATCATTTTTGGATTTTTGGTATTTCCTATTTAATACTAATCAAATCTCTATATCATGGAAAATTTGATTATAAAGATAAGGAATAAATTTTCATAGGATATTCACAAAATCAAAGAAGATATAAATATTGGAAAAATTATTTACAAATTTTGGTGGGTTACTATGATGTTAGTGTTAGTGAACATCAAAATTATATAATAAAGGATAATGAAAATTTTGTGGATGATAAATAAAAAATGTACAATGAGTGTTGTATACATAAAGAGCAATGTGAGAAAAAAAAATTACTGATGATTTAGTAGAATCATTCAGTGAGGAAAGAGAAGTAAGAAGAAAAAATATGATATTTTATACCATATTGAAATAGTTTGAAAGTTGACAAAAAAATGGAAAGGACAATGTTCTTGTTCAAACTAGAAGAAAGTTTATTATAGGAAATAAAACTACATTTATGTCATAGTTTAAACCAGAATTAATTGTAGAATAATTTGATAATAAATAATGGGTTCATTCAATTAACTAAGAGTTTTCTTAGATTGAGAAAAATGAATCTTGGAACATGTTCCTCTTATAGTAGGAAATAATTTTATTGGAACAAATTTCGTGTATATGAACAAGGTGAATGAACAAGGGGATGTATGAAGGGAAACTCCTTAATTATCATTAATGGTCATTTATAGGTTTAATGGGGATTTGGAAAAAAATTCCCCTATTTCAAGATTGGAACCTATAAGAACGTTCTTGGTAGTTTTTACACAATGTTGTCACAAAGTGTATTAGATTAATGTGAAGTAAACATTATTAATGTGATAGATTGAGGATGAATTATAAATTAATATAATTTTTTTATACCTGATAAATATGGATCCATGTTATGTAATTTATATAAATATTAGTGTAGGTTGAGACAATCTCTATAATCATGGTACACAAAAAATTATGGTTGGTGTAAAAAGGTGAAATTTTCTAAAGGTAAAGATGATAATAACTTATATTAGAGGGAGATAAACATAGGTACCCTAATTTTTATTTTTGATGTTTATGACATAATTTTTACTGGTTTAAGAAAAAATTATTATAATGTTTTTTTTTTTGAAAAAATGATGTTGAATTTTTAAAATTTAATGTTTGGAGAATAAAATTTCATTCTAGGTTTACAAGTATAAAAAAAAGAGATAAATTTTCATATCATAATAAAATGATTCCAAATATTTTTACTAAATGTTGGAATTGAATATTATGAAAATGTTTCTAATCTTATTTTGGCTCGGATGATGATGATTAAAGACAAAGAGGGAAAAGTTTTCATTAAAATAATTTTCAAATTGTTACAAATAGTTTTCTATATCCTATAGCTTTATATCCTTGTATATTATATTACTTAATGTTAAAGATAACAGTGTGATAAAAAGGAATCATATATTATAGAAGAAAAGAGAATCATAAGATATGACAAAGGAATATATTATTAATGTTTCTTGTACAAATGTAGTATAAGTATAAACATTAATGGAGTTACAGATACTGATTTGGATGGAGATTGAAATTATACGTGTTCAAAATTTGGAGGTTAATTTTTATTTGGATAATGTAATTCTATTTGTGATATTAATAAAAAACAATTCAATAACCATCAAAACAAAAGATATACAATTTGTTTCTTCCGCCCATGAATGCAATAAAATGAACTAGATGAATGTTTTGTTTTATGATTTGATGGTGAATGTTTCTACACCATTGATGAATCTTTATGATAATCATTATTCCATCCATATTTTGGAAAATAATATAAATAATTCAATATAAAATAGAATTTAAATAATGAATCACTACAAAAAAAGATAATTATGTTGGTAGATATGGTATTCTTGAGTACATCTCTAATGAATAATAAATTGATGGGTTTTCCAAAAAATATATGAAGAAATAATGATTCGTTGAATTTAGTCTAAAAAATAATGTTTATACTACACGAAATAATTAATATAGAATTTTAATGATGTATTCCACTATCCATTGTATTAAGATTACAAATTTGGAAAATATATAACTTTTACTAAGAATAAATTGTAGAGTAATTATAATTCCTTCAAAAATAAATATGAATATGTTGTTACCAAAAATAATGGAACGTCAATATTTCATAGAATAATAGAGAACATAAATGTGAGTTGTATATATCCAATCTTCTCATTTATATATATTATATATTTTTAGATTTGTATCAAATACATTTCACAAATTCATGCCCAAAGAACGTATAGGTTTTTTTAATTTTGATACCAGACACCAAATATTCATATTTCATGAATGATATTTGACAAATCCCATAGTGATCATCCTATATAGTAATATTCATACACACGCCCTACTTACAACATTTACTCATGGCATTGTGAAATGATACTTAAGAAAGGGTGAGCTCAGAAGAACAATAATGATAAAAATGGAGATATCAGTATAACATGATTATATGGGTATGAGAGATGAGAATAAAATTATCAAACCAAACCCTATATATTATAGAACATAAATTTGAGTCCTGGAATAAATAATTTGACATAATAATGTGCTAATAATTGTTTAATCAATGAATATTAACCATGAGAATAGAACATTGGAATAATTCATATATTTTGGTAATACACATAATCATATAAAATAATTTCTTTAGTAGTCAATGATAATTACCCTAAAAATAATAGTGGAATGGGTTTACATTCCAAACTAGTGTAGTAGTAAAGGGCCACTAACAAGCCTATCATATTAGATAAAGTCCCTAACTGAACTGGGTCCACTCTTTATACGAGACTAGTTTATCTCATCAATTATGGGGGTGATATATGTCATACCCATCTTGGATATAATATAAGAACCTTCATTAGATATAATGTGACCAAAATCACATGATGAAAATCATATGTATCTAAGCCACCATATCATAACACACTAATCATTTCAAAACCCATGATGGTAAATGAGTTTCATAAAAATTTTATTGTAATATAACCTATGGCAATGAAATAGTTATGAAAATAATATAATCATTTCATAAATGTTTAAACTATTGAATAAGAAGCTTATTTCATATGAAATTTATCATGGTATTACCATTCATAGAGAAATGGGCTTTATAAATTATTTTTCATCATAAAATTAACCATTTAGATAAAGAATACTAATTTTTTTCTTGGATCATATCCCTAGTAGATAATATGTTACTTTAAAGAATGGCATATTATACTGAAAATTAAATTTAATATTTATTTGAAAAAACCAATAAGAAAATATTTATTCGAAGTTGAATAACTATTTTTGAACAATAACATATTTTCAAAACAATTTTATTTTAAAATAAATTATGAAAATCAAAATATAAGATTGAAAAACACTTTAAAACAATTCATGAAGAAAATATATGTTATTTTATAATAATAATATATAATAATATAATCATAACCCATTTTTAAAATACATTAATAATAAAATAATACATTAAATTTATAGATTAATCATAAAAAAAATTAGTGGTTATGATGGTAGAAAATACTTCACATATTATACACATAAAAAAATATTTATTCCACATTTGTAGTAAAATCAAAATATGAATTATTTAGAAGAAAACATAAATATTTCTATAATTTATTATGTAAAATGTAAAAAAGGGTTAAAGTTTTAATAATAAATACATTTTTTAATTTTATAAACATTATTTAATTTTTTTAATCCCATGGTTTTGGATGAAAAAAGTATTTCAACTTAATAGATGAATGAATATGATATTTTGTAAAAATATTTTTTTGACCACATCAGTAAATAAATATTGGAAAATTAAGGTTAAATATTTATTCATAAGAAATATACACAGGTGAATAAAACTAATTTTTTCCTTGATATATAGGTCATAATACTTTATCATTCAAAAAACCCGTAAAAAATCCTGATAAATGATGTGAATATATCATACAAATAGTACCACATTGGAATATTTGGAATCATATGCCACATTAAAGTATAAAATAAAATGAAACATTTAATATAATTATTTATAGGGTATTAATGATATAAAATTTAAATTATCTATTATATTAACATCTTAGAAGATGATAGGATCAAAATATAACATATACCACAATGAAGGAAATTGGAGATAATATTTTGTTACCGGTTTCAGTACTTTTGAATCGCAAACACCCTAAAAGAGGGACCATAAAAGGAATGTGAAAATCCTAATAATTTTCATGTGAATATTCATAAAATAATTTTATTTTATTTATATGTTCCACATAAAATAATCATGTGGTGAATATGGTATGTGTCTCACTGAATGTAAAAGCGAAACAAAAATTCCTTACCTTACGTCACAACTCCCTTTGTATAATTTTTCCTAGTTAACAAATGTAATATATGTAAAATATATTACAGAACCATAATCATGTGAATAATAGAATATATTATTTTCTTATAAATATGTTTTACCCAGTTGTTAACAATTTTTTGTCAAACAAATGTTTTGGGTGAAGACTGCTTTTATTTTCTTGTATATCTTTGTTCATTATTTGAGGTAATCTTACATTATTCATGGTTACAACATATATATAATTATAAATATGATATAAATATATAATAAAATATATATAGTAATTATTAAAATTTAGTGATAAAAAATTCAACACACCGTTTAGGGAGACGGTAGGCCATATGCCCACATGATCTTTGTTTCCATTTTAACATTTAATTGAAATAATGATTTGTAAACAATAAATTACTACTACCAAATCATTTTTATATAATATATATATATATATAGTATTTAAACCTGTATTTATTACAGTCCATGAAAATATTTCTTCAATAACAAATTACGTCACTTCATGAGGCAATTTTCCCCCATACGAATGAGATAATACTGATTTTGTATGTATTTCTATAGAGGAGTAGATGGAAATATGTTATAACCAGAAAATTAATTTTATTTCGTATATTTATGAAATTTTTTATATTATATATTCACATTATATTAATAATTCAATGAGGAAGTGGAAGTAATAAAATAAAACTCCCTATAAGTTAAATAAGATATTATCTAGAAAACTCATACTAGTTTAAAATAAAGGACCTACTAGGATGGATTTATGATCCAAATTATGAAATTTGTTTTAGAGGAGGTAATTAACGAAATTGTTTGAGTAGGTCTTCGTGGAACCAAATTTTTTTTAATGTATGAAGAGAATAATAGAGTTGATGGCCTTTTATAAGTGTGGGGAGTGGAACAAAAGTAATTTTTGAATGAAAAATGTGTACTTTTGTTTTTCACCTGAAAATGGATAAAAATGTCTATTATAAAATTATGATGATATGAGGCATATATATTGCCATAAATATTATTGGACATTTATTAGGTCATTTTTAACCCTTATATTTTAATATTAACCCATGGTAATCACATTTATACCATTAACCGTGATAATTATTTTTTACATCATTTAGTATTAATAATGAAAATGAATGAAGATGAAATTAATTTAAATTATAAATTATTCTAATTAAATTTACGGTATCATTATTTCCATTATCCATTCATCGAAGATGCAAAATTTAATTTAATATTAATCACATAGATGTGGTGTAGAAGTTGTTTTCCAAAGGGAAAATATTTAAAAGTTTAAAAATAATTACATAAAAATTAAAAAATAAATTAATTCAAATTAACTATATTAGATTAACATATATTCAATTGAAATAATTTTAATTTTATAAAAATCTGAAAAATATTTTTGATTTAATAAATGATTTAAAATAAATGTCAATTCTTAATAAAAAAGTATTTTCATTATTAATAAAAGTATTATCTTTTCAAAAAATTATCAAAAAATTAAATCATGATGATTTTGATATGTTGATTGATGTAATGATATTTAATTTCTCAAAAAAATATTTCTAATATAAAGAAAATTAATTTTAATATAATTTTGGAAAAGGCAGCAAAACATGTTTGAGATAAATATAATTTTAATCGAAAAAATTAATTTATTATTATGTTCTGTTTAAAACTAATATAATATAAATGTTAAATATTTTTATTAATATATAATAAATAAATTTTCATAAAATAAGTAACCAAAAGTGATATTTTGTAATTATTTTTGTAAAACATGTCCTTGCACTTAAAAGTAGTTTTTTCTAAAAATGATTCCATTATTTTATAATGGTTTTTATTTTTATTTATAATTATTTAGTCACAAAGGAACTAATTATATATAAATTATTAAACAAATATATTTTCATAATTCAATTAATTTTACTTATACCCATCATTTTATCGATTAGGTAATAATTACCACATTAAATAATTATATATTAATAGTACATCATAGTTTCATAAAATATGGTGTTACACGTAACACAAGATATATTCATCATTGCATGTAATGTAATCTCAACCTAGTGTTCAGTGTAATGAATGATAATCCTTGTTTTTCATTGGAAACAAAATATCAAAAAGAATAAATTTATTATAAAAAATATTTCACAAAATCATAGGGTGTTACAGTATAAACCAATAAAAAAATTACATCATCACTATAGGAAATTTTTATTAGAAATAAAGGGTTTAGCATTTAAAAACTATATAATAGGAACCCCACATTAGAATAATGTTTAATAAAAATTCCCCTTAAAAAGGGAGAATGGTATGTGTTAATGTCATCTAAAATAAAACCTATCATGGTTTCCATGTGTGGTAGTATTGGTGAAAAGAGGAAACATGGAAATTGAAGAGAAAACTAACACCTAAATATTTATGGAGTGTGATAGAAAACATAGTGAAGATAATTTTTAAAACAAAAAATCCCATAAATATGTGATTGGTGAAAATACCATTAATTCCTAAAAAATGAAGGTCAATGTATCATATTATATTTAAACATACATTTTCTAATTTTAGATAATTATTATTAGAAGTTACAATTACTTGATTTCAAACCATTTCACAATCTCATTCTCATCCTTTTATTTTTACTTGATATATTTTACATTCATCTCCTTACTCTACAGGATTAATTCATCATGAATGTAGCACTGAAAGACCACAATATCCAATAATGAATTATAATTCATTCCTTATATCTCAATAAATTATCAAATATATAATAATAGTCATATCTTATCAAATAACATCTAAAGTTTATCTTAATATATTTCATGAATCATTAACCATAAGTATCCACTATTTTTTAAAAGATTCAAGTAAAAAAATTTATAAATAAATTCACAAAATTTACAATATAAACATATAATTTCTGCTAAAAAAATAATGATATAGTTCTTAATGTGAAATAATGAATATGTGAATACATTGATCATATATTTTCTTTTAACATGAAAATTTCTAAATTTCTTAAAATCCATAATAAAAGAATCATTTTTTTCAAAAATTATTTTAGTAAAAATTTATTAAATAAAATCATAAATTATTTAATACATTACATAAATCCAAATATGTATTAATCATTATCAATGACATCATAAAAAAATTTCACCAAATCAATAATGAGTTCCAAGGTAATCAATATTATCTTATTTAGTTTCTCTATATCAGTCATCTCTTTTTTAAGCTAAACAAAAATTTATCAGTAGAAAAAACATATTAAGGTTTATCTTCCTTTAATCCCAACATAATCTTTAAATTAAATTAATTTTATAGGACATCATTAAAATTAAAATATTTCTTTAAAATACTTTACAAAAAACTATTGTGGAATAATCTATTCATGATTCATGATTCTAATAACCCAAATTGTACTAACAAAAAGGAAATTATTTGAAATCCCTCTACATAAACACAAAATTCATTATACATTGATTTTAAATCATTAACTATTATTTTTCATCTTATTCATTTACAATTTGTTCATTTCATATATCATTTTTAGTATCTTCATCATCAACAATATAACCATTACTCATGAAAATTTTTAGTTCTCTATATGATCTGTCCCTGTAGGACCTGTAATTTTATAGTGACCATTATTTTAACATTCGAAACCTTAAATATTCAATGATATCATTGTAAAAAATCCTTAACATCTATTTTTTAACCAACCATTTTATTTTTCATAAATAATTACAATGTTTTTTTCTTCATTTCTAATCAAAAATAATTTTTTCCTTTGATATATTCCATGAAGTTCTTCTTACCAAACTCCCAAAAAATATCATACTGAATCTTCCTTCCGCTAGGTTCTCCATCACCTAAACACGCAATGAACATTAAACTTCTTTTAATTAGTGAATCTTTTAGTTGGATGAGGTGTATGTAGTTAATAATATATTGTTATAACTAACATGAAATAATCACATTATCATCCACTTTGTTATCTTCCAATTAGGTTTCATATTAACACATTTTATATCACATACAACATTAATTGAATTTCTTTCTGGTTCCCATTATTGATGAAAATATCATTGTGTGAGCCATAAAAATCATAATGTGGAACATTAAAATCATGAGATATGAATTATTAGATATCTAAATAATGATACATTATTTTCAATAAATGAATTGTTAGGGATAACCTTGGATATTCACAGTCAATATTTAAATACATACCACTACCAATGGAAACAACATCTACCAAGATGTTGAAATCTAGGATGATGTACAATCAGTCTAAGTCTCCCAGTAAGTCTATTCCGGGTGAGATGGCAGTAAATGGGGGATTTTCCCCCATGTCTCCTTTAACTGGACCACAACTGTAGCTAGGTTAAGATCACGATCATCATATAGAAAAAAATATTGGCTTCGATGAAGAAATGGTATAATTTTCTAAAGTGATTAAAGCTATTTAGGATGAAGCATAAATGATGATAGAAAGGATGATACGTGTGATTATCAATGATGAACAGAGTAACTGGATTGAAAATATATACCATATATTGATAAGGGGATTCAAAATAGGGAATATTAATAAAGATGAGTACATATAGACCTTGTACAAGCTATCATTTTGATTTGAATACACTTTAAAAAATGGTCCATATATTCAAGTTAGCACTATATCTAAGAAATTATGTAGGTAACCTAGTTCTGGTAGACTGAAGTTATTTTTAGTGGATTTGTTATATCCATTATTACATGAACCATTCATTTTCACAATTTTCCCTTAAAGAAAATTTAATAAAAAATATTAATTTTCAATTAAATAATATAATGTTTGAGTGTCAAGCATGATGTGGATCAATGCCCATTTTTTACACTGGGGGACTATCTAGTCCATCTCAATGCACCCTTTTTCATAGTTATTACACTATTAACCTTATTTAATGATCCATACCTAATTCTAGTATCTATAGTGTGATGTAATTTTCCATAATCCAATCACTATACCCTTTTCCAAAATGATTCTAAATTTTCCTATACTCCTCCAATGGCCTGAAGAAATTCATTTTTTATTGATTTTTGATAATACACCTTTCAAGGGGTGAGTTGGAACCCTTACAAGGCCCGTAGGAAAAATTATTACATGGCCCATAGGCCTTAGAATAATTCATTGCCCGTAGGCTTGAAACATTACATACAACCTAGAAAAACTACTTAGAACTGCACCTCCCCAGCATCTTCATCGTGAAATCATCTCTCCACCTTCGCATGGTCGTTCGGCTAGGCATTTCCGTGCATGCACAGGCTTTTACCGATGAAAAGTTCCATACCCTCTCATTCTTGCAATCCGTTTAGATTCTGCTGTGGTGAAATCTACTTTCTCATCCTCCTTGTTGAGCTTGTTCCTTGTAGGTTTTCTGGTTTTCATCTGTACTTAAGGTGGCCCGAAGGCCTTATGGTTGTCCAAAGGCCTTACAGACCTGATGGCCTGGGTGGCCCAAAGGCCTTACAGGACTTGAAGACCAAATCAGTTGCCTGAATGCCTAAACATGGGCATTTTACCGGATGCTACAGTGCCAAACAGTGCCTGCTACAGTTCCCGCAACATTCCCTGCTACAGTATCTGCTACAGTACTGCTATAGTAGCCCAGAAATTCTACTTCTGCCTGGATTTTATCCCTAGTCATTTGGATGCACTTACAGAGTATTTACCAACCGTGCTAAAGTTCATGTGCTTCCTATACATTAACTCATCCATATAATTATTATTAACCATATACCCATATATTTAAATAGAGATATGTGATGGGATCCTAGTTTTCAATGGTTAACTAAACCAATCCTCTGATATCAGATAAAAATTCCCAATTTTCTCAAACATTGGAATTACATATTTTTATATGAATAGTCAATAAATTTTACAAAGACACCCATATAGACTATATAGGATTAGTGACATTAGAAAATAGACATGAATTATTATTATCTATTAAATGATCTACAATATCACCCATCATGATCTTCCCACACAGTACAATTCTTATAAAAACCCTACTAAAAACCATTGTTCATATCCTAGGGAAAAGAAATACAATAAAGGGTGATCTCAGATTTCCAATTATGGTACATCTGGGATATACATAATTATAACATGATAATAATGTTATGATAACAAGGTAATAACATTTAAAACCAATAACCTACATATAATAGATCCTAAACATGAGGCTAGGATTAAATTAAATAGTTTATAAGACTTGAATCATAATAAAATAAAATAACATGAACCACAGGAACATATCACTAGGAAATGACATAAATTTGTCGTATACACCGAATCATAGATACTCATTTCCATTATAGTAAAGAATAGTATCCAAAACTATTATAGTGTAATGGGTTGATTCCCCAAACCACTATATATGTCATGGTTCACTCCCAAGACTATCAAAGGGGGAAAAGCATCTTACTAAACATAATTAACTTCACATTCCAGCCTTATTTATCTCATAAGAAATGAATTGTTACCCAATTCATCAGAGGGAGATATAGGTCCTACACATCATGGTTTTAATATAACCACCACGCTTCGTTATAACATTTCCATCTTCATATGTTAAAAATGAATAGTATGTGTTCCATAGTTTTATAAATATTTCATCAGATTAGAACCAATGAAAATAAATGGGATTAAAAAATCATCACTACATTACATGTAGTAAAAAAAATTTGTTTCTTAATAATTTCATCAATTCATAAAAACATATAATGGGAAAAAGAAGCAGGTTTCATAAGTATTTCAACATGTTATAACCAATGGAAGAGATACAGGTTCTAGAATATATTTTCATTATTAAGATAGAATATTTATAGAAGCAATACAAATTATTTCCTTGGATCAAATATTTTTTAAATAATAGATTAAATCAAAAGAATTTCATTATATATGGAAAATTATTTTTAATTATTATATGTAATATTTCTAGAGGAAATGAATTAAAATTTGAAAAAATTGAAACATTTTCATAAAGATTTTCTCTGATAATAAATTAACAATAATTTAAAGGGATATATGAAAATATTTTTTTTCATTTCTTGAGGATAATATCCTTATCTTGAAAATAATTTTTTAAATTTAAAATTAATAATTTCATTGAATGTATACTTATTTGAATTTGAATAGTGAATTTTATAATGAAAACAAAAAACATTTTGTGGTCAATATAGTGTAAAATACCACTCATTTAATAAACATTAAAATAGTGATTCCATACAAATTATTGGTAAATGATGAACAAGAATTGTCAAAAAATGATATAATGATTACTTTTAAAGATGTTTGAAAAAATAAATTATATCTAAATATTTCTTTTCCCAATCATTTTGATAATTTTGAAGACATTTTTTAAAACATTTATAGCTAAAATGGATTTTGAATAAAAAGGTTTTTTTGCGAAGATTCAAATAAAGTTGATTTAAAAAAATGTAATTTTTTCCTCTTGAGTACAATAGGATAGAAAAAAAAATGAAAAATATTTATTCTCATGCAATAATCCAAGGATAAGAATATTCCTGATCTTATTTTAAAATGTATCTTAAGACGTTTTCTTAAGAAACATAACAATAAACGATTATGATTAACATTAAGATTGTTTCATAAACACCCATAAAACTTATATATATTTTTTGAATCATATAACCCATTAAAGTATAAAAAAACTCAATTATTAAATATCATAAAAAAATTATATTCAAGATATAAAATGTCAAATTGGTAGTATATATCCCTAATAGGAGAAGATAGGTTCTTGATATTCCTTTTGGCCAAAATAAGGAAATTTGATTATAAAATGCCTACCCAATTTGGTATCTTTTGAACCGTAAAACCCATAAAAGATATATCATAGAATGGAAATGTAAATCCTAATAATCTCAATGATAAGAATCATAAAATACAATCATATAATGTATATACACTACAAAAAAGAAATGAAAATTCCATACCTTTAGTCTCGACTTCCGTTTCACATGTATGAACCTATTATATGATAAATATATGTTTATTATACATATATTATATTATAATATTAATATGTATCATAAAGTTTCTGATTTAATTATTATCTTTTAATACATTTTATCAACAATATATTTGTAAAATCATTTTTCTAGATATAACTTCTTTATTTTTCATGTATGTTTTGGTATTTATATTCAATCTCATTACATTGATCATGCTGCAATCATCTACAGAATGATAATAATGATATAAATTTAATATTTATTCATTTAATATTTATTTAAATTAAGCAATATAATATATAGATAGAATAAGAAATACACAATTCGTGATGGTAGTTGGTTTTATGTATGTATAAACATTATTTTCATTTTCTCTAAAGATTAAAAGAATGAAAAATAATTAATATATTAAAATTCATGAAACATTTTTATATAATATAAATATTTAATTTTATATTTAAAATTATTCTTATTTCCTTCCATTTAATGTGTTTGTGATGAAAAAATCACATCGATTTGTGTAGCGGTACTATATCGCACACACGAGTGACATTATCAGATTCCCGTGAAATGGAAATAATGGAGGTATATTTGATATAATTATTAAATAATAATTAATATGATAAAAATATAAATTTCTATATAATACACCCTTGTTATAATCAATGTAAAATATTAATAAAAAATACATCACATCAGCTTATGAGAGGGTAGCCCGCTATACACACTAGTAACGTATTGTATTCCTAATGAGAATGGAGAAATAATTTAGGGGTTTTATTAAAATTAAAGTGGTATATTAATATAATTATAAACATATATAAACATTAAATACATAATTATATCAATCCATTAGGTATGGAAATGGAAAATGAATAACATATGTTTATGAAGTTGTAGTTTGATATATACACAAAAAATGATTTCATATACCATTGGATGGAAGAAGAGATTGATAAGACAACAACCTAATAAACATAATTATATTTAATTTAATATATATGTTATGTTATCTTAGATTAATAATAATTTATTTCTTTTGAGGAATAAATAAAATAAAATTCATTTCTAGATAAAATACCTCTTCTTTAGACCACTTCATTTGGTTTTCACAAAATGAATTAATTGGATGGATTTATTTAAAAAATAAGACATATAATTTTTTTAAAACATTATGGAATGTATTTTGGTAGTTAATGGATAAATCCAATGGTTTTGAGTGTTTAGTGATTAGAGGAGAGGGGCTGGACATTTATAACTAAGGTGAGTGGTAAATATGTAATTTTTTAAATTAAAATTGGGTACCCAAAATTTACACGTTGAAAAATTACATAAAATGGTCCATAGTAAAAATTTTATGTTATTGGGTCTATCTCTTTATATAAAATCATTTGGGGTTAATATTTGGTTCATTTTTACCGTTATAGTTTTAGTTTAACTCTACATAAGCCAATTTTTACCTTAACTACAGTAAGTATTTTTTTTATTTTTTTAAATTAAATATGGTCAAAAAATATGGTCACATTATTAGATAATATAAATTATCCTAAATCCAAATCCGGAATACCTTTTTCTGTGATCCCTTCATAGATGTGTAAAAATATAATTAAAATTAATCGCATGGATGTGCTGAAAAAGTGGGTTTCTAAATGTAAAACTGTCAAAACGATAACATGTTTTTATATCCAAAATCAATATAGAATTGATTATAATGATTTAAACTGGATTTATAGATATAAAAATTTATCTCTTTTTTATTTAAAAACAATCTTAAAATAATTATATTTTGTTTTTAAATTCATTAAAATAAAATAATATTCTTTATAAAAATCAGATTTTTTAATATTCATAAAAAATATATGTTTTCAAAAAATTATATAAAATTTAATACCAAATAATTTGGAAATTATGATTTAAAAAATTAACTATATTTTGTTAAATAAAAATAGTAAAATTAGAAAAAATAATTTTAAAATAAGGTTCCAAACATTAAAAAACTCCTTTTTAAACATTACATTTGTAATCATAAATTTAAAATTAATCATATATCATCAATAAAAACCCATTAAGATTAATATTAAATATATTATTAAATAAATAATTTTATAACTTCATAAAATTAATTTACTAAATTTTATTTTTCTTCATTTATTGTGGTAAAACAAGAATGAGTGCATAAACATAGGTTTTTAGGAAAACATCTCCTTTTTCCAAATTATATTAATTTTAATTTATAATTAATTATTCACCAAATAATTTATTATATATACATGTTGAAATATTATTTTTTCATATTTCTTTATTCATATTCATATCATCCATTCTAATGGCTAGGTGATAACTGTGATACTAAGTAATAATATATTAGAAGTATATCATGTCTCCTTTAAAATAGTTTTTTGATGTACCACATTCTAAACATTGTGATCCATGTAAAACAAGTTAAAATAAGTGTTTAATGAAACTAATGATAAAACAGGTGTTTTAGGTAATAATGTTTTTGGAAATACAATATTTATTTGAAATATTATGTATAATATAATCTTGGAGTGTGTGTGAGGATTACTAGATAATAACATGAAATTTATTTTTACAAAGAGGTATAGTATTATTTTAAATAAATCACTTTATCAAGTAGTGTGGCATCATGAAATTCACTATGTTTAAGGTTTTAGTTTATAAAAAAATGAAAAAATCCTAATTTTTTAAATTATATTTTTAACAAAAAATGATGAGTTTAAGAAGATGTTAGTGAATTTCTTAAGAAAATCCAAAGGGGATAATTGAATATACTTTGTGAATATTTCAAAAAATATATTTTTTTTAATATCAAAGGAATTTTTTATGAATTCGTTTTTGAAAAATATTACATGTGGTTTTTTAATAAACATTGTTTTATGAATTTTTTGATTGAATGTTTTGATATAGAGATTATGGGGAATGAAAGGAATATCTGATGTTTCCTTAACATTATTAAGAAACATTCCTTATAGAGTCATTTGATGATATATTGTTCATTCAATGTTTCTATAATCATGAGTTCGTTAGGAATATAATGTTTCTAAAAGATAATGGAAGTATAACTAATTTGTAAATGATTTTTTTTATTAAAACCATCCACATAGTGTTTCTATATGAAAAATAGGCATGTAAATTTTATAATTCTGTACAAAGAAGTTTTTTCAAAACTTTTACCTAATGTATAAAATGAAAATAACCAGAATAAACATCTAAAAAAAGAATTCTTTTAGAAGTTTTAATAATGGTATGATTTCTAAAATTTCACTAAAATAAAAAGATATAAATAATTATAGAAATATTATTATATTAAGGGAATGAAGAGATTGTCACTACATTTTTTATGTTTCTAAAAATGATATAATAAATATAAATTGGAAAAACTGGTGTAAATTTGCATACGCTAGTGAAGGTGAAGAATTATTAGTGAGTAAATGGAACATACGTTAAATAAGTGAAGAAAAATGTTTTTCTATTTATTAATAAGTCATGTTTATTATAAATTCGTATTCAGAAGGAATAAATGGAAAATTAGATAATTTTTATGGATGAAAAATTTACAAATTTAAAATTGTAATTAGAAATTGCAAATATAAATGTAACTATAATTAGTGTGTCAAAAGTAATAGAAATACATGGTTGAGTTTTTAAAAAACATGATTTTATGATGTTTTCATAGAAGAATATTTTTTATAGGATAAGTGAAACTCTAATTTGTGATGTCAATAAGAATATGTACCAATTAAATGTTTTTGAGTTGAATATTATTCTTATAGATGATTATCAGACATATATTTTTGGTATCACTAGATGAATTTTTTTAACAAGATTAATCAATGTTATTTTTACATATTTAAGTGTGTGAAGAAAACCAATCAATTAGAGAACTTGTTTTGTTCATTATTTAATGAAGAACTAAATTATGAAATATAGTGTGAGATAAATTGGGAAAAGTGGTTTCGAAATATGTTTTTAGTTTTTAAGTAATGTTTAGAACTGATGTTTCGTAATAATAAAAAATGATATAAAATTTTATCATGAAATATATATTTTAGATGTAGATTTTGAGATGATTTACAATACGTTATAAATAGACAAAATCATGATTATGATGTATGAATATTTTCAATATTTAGTTATATATCTAAATTCATTTATTTTTGTAGAGTTATTTAACATCTATGTAAATGCAAATTTGTATATGGATGGAGACACATGAGAAATAAACAATAATTATAAATATGATCAATAAGTTGATAACTATCCAATATATTTTAATTTAATAGGGAATAATTTAATATGGAATTAGTTTAATAAGGAAAGTGAAAATGGGTTCCCTCCGATTCCTCTTTGGAAAAAACTATATAAAGGGGTGAAATAATAAATTCTTAATTAACACAATCCACATGTGAAAAAAGATGAAGCATATTACGATTTTTGTAAAAATTGAGCTTCATACTAATTTCCACTATGATGTTAAAAAAATTATGATAATGAGAGAGCATTTCTAAGAAGAATTGAAAAGTGTTTTAGTTCAAAAACACTAGATGGATAAATCAATTAGAGCTTCTTAATAGAGTTATGGGAAACAACGTTTTTGATAAAATCACAAAGTTTGAGTAATATATATCATGTTTAATTTTAAATTAGACAAACTAAAAAGATAACTTCCAGAAGTAAAAAAGGTAACAATAGATGGTAATTTTTATTGAATAAAATTAGATTTATTTTCTTGAAAATAATGGGGGATTTTATTTATAAAGTGTCATATTTTTTACAATGTCTCTATTTTATAGGCCAATCATTTAAAATTTAATGGATTCTATATAGTAATACATACAGAGATATATACTGATTCAAGTAGGAATTGGATCGATTTTTTTAAATTCTTTTATAATCTAAATTTCCATGGATCCACAAATGTTTACATTGGAATGTTTTTGGTTATCAAACTGATGTTGAACCCTTTAAATCATTCCTTCCTAGATATAATTCTTTTAATTTCAGGATTATAAGTTTTTTAAGTAGAAGATAAGTAAATAAATATAACATGTTAAAGGAATTAAGTTTCATAGATTCTGATATTTTTAAAACGTCACCATTGATTTAACATATCATCACAGTTGTTCAATTAGACTTAAGAATAGTAAATTTAAATGTAAAAATAAATAATTTACCAAAAAAATGTTTTACATTAATATGTGTTTTTATTTAGTAAATATTTTTTCAATTATTTAAAATTTAGATATGATATAATAGTTTTAAAATTTAAAATTTTTATGTTTAAATTAGAAAATAAGTTTTATTTTATTTTTAGTTTTCAAAACTATTGGCTAAAATTAAAAAGAAGTTTCCATAGTAAAAAGGAAAAATTTTGAAAATCAGTTTTATATAGAGGAAATGGATTCAATATGGTAAAAAATGAAGGAAAACAATATTTGATGAATTATTAGACCTTATCATATCCTAAAATAAAATTTTTTATATTTCTGAACCATTGAACCCTGAATAAAATAATGGAATTAATGCATAATAATGCATGTTTCCAAAATTTCTCTTCTTCCCCTCATAATATAATGCAACATCAACCGTTTTAAAGATTTAACACATTATGGAATTAATCCTTGAAACAGTGCCCTTTTATTCTATCTAGAATCCTATAATACAAACATAAGTTCCTAGATTGTCATATTTTTCATATGTCCTTCAATTTTATGTTTACTTCTAAGAAAAAATCAAGTCTACCACATAAGAATTATCTCATACTTAATAATTTTTTCATAATATTACTCCTTCCTATATCTTATAACAATAATAGTATGATTAATTCAGTATCATTAATATATAGATATATTTTATATAAATGGCATAACCCTTAGTTCTTAATTTCCATCCACTTATGAAAAAGGCAAAAAAACATCGTCATAGCGTTGTGTGGACCACCGCCTCCATGAAGTAAAGAATTGTATATTTAATTATCTAAATTCATGTCCATGTTTGTGGTGGAAATTTTTAATTTATATGATTTATATCATATAATTATTATTTTTATATATTTAATTGACTATAAACCATTAACCCCTCTCACATATTCATAAACATGAACATTAATAGAGGGTGTGTATAGATTACTACATTCACTATGATTTTTTTCTATTTCCATACAATATTTAATCAAATTAAATTTGGGTTCTCCATAAAAAAATGTCATTATTAATCTATTATAATTATATTAAATTGAAATAAACACATCCTGAACTATACTCCCCAACCATGATGTGTGGAAATGAGTGTGTCTGTTTAACCACTTATATGTAAAATGATTTAAAATATGACTATTTTGTGGTTATGAAAAATAAAATATTGTAATAGTATTATTAATTAAGTAAATAATTAATAATATAATTTCTCAGAATATTATATTAGTTATTAAAGTTATTATTAATGTAAAAAATTTATTTAAAAATATATTTAAATAAGTAGTTATTAATTAAGTTTTTACCTAACATAACCAAAACACATATTGAATGAAATTAAAAAATAATAATTAAATATAATTTATATATTACTAAAAAATAAATGATATATTAGTAATGAATATTATATCAATTTATATATAATGTAATCAAAATTAATAAATGCACAAAAATATTTAACATTATTAACAACGAATGATCATAAAACGCTTAACTAATTATGGGACTCAAGATAGAGAATTACAATATGTATTATAAAGGGTAATAATAAAGATTAATTTTTCGAAATAATTTATTATGTTATTGATGATTGTTTGTTAGTAGTTTATACTATGAGGGGTATTGAGGCATATTCTCTAACATTATATAATGAAATGTCAAGAAATTGACATATTTCCTGGTCTATTGAATGCTCCATCTGAAGATAAAAGTTTCTTATAAGCAATAGAAAGAACAATATTCATTCTTGGTATGATTTTAATACTATGACATCAATTCATTTTTCTAAGGTGTCTAAAATGACTAGATCATTATCTTGTTTAGCCTCGGTTCCTCCCCCCTGAGGGTACGATCTTTTTTCGAGCGGATACACTTGGTCTCCATTACATTAGTCACCCATAATTGTAACTTTTTAGGCTCTTCATCAATTTATCCATCTAATATAATAAAAATCATTTTGGTGGTGGTATTCTTTTACAACCAGATAAATCTAGGCCCCTTAAATCCATCATTGGTAGAAAACATCACCAAGACCCATTCTGGGTCTTCCATTTGAACCAGTACTGACATTACACAAGCTTATATAAAAATTAGGGTTATAATAAAGAGTATTAAATAGGTTTACCGATCGCCACTAGATTTCCATTACCACACATTCCAAGGGAATTAAACATTTTAGTGAAAAACAGTACTAAGTTATTATCTACAATATTCAAGCTCACCATAACCATATCAAAAAACCCCAAAATCATTATATTGGTTTTATTATCATAAAATAATAACATAGGAATAACATAAGATAACCATGAAACCCTTACCGTCATTTCATATGGTTTTTTGATGTTACACTTCCATCTCAGATAGTGAAAATGAAAATCTTATCCTAAAACTAGAATTCCTACATACATATAATCATTAAATAAATAAATTCAAAAATTAGTTCCCTTCTGTTGGTATTATTGATCTCATGTCATCTCTGATATGGTCTCATTACAAATGAACGACAATTTTTTTAATATACACTTTTTTCCTTAAACCCTGTCATTTTTTATATTTCCAATCATAATGTTCTTATACATTCCCTATCCGTAGTCACAAGAAACTATCCAATGATAACATTCCACTGCAAATATAATTCTAACTAGAATAAAATCTAACATTTTGGTCATCTTATATCTTATATATTGTATTGATTCTCTTATCATGAAGAAGAAATAATGTTTCTACCATTAATAATAAATAATTCTTAACTTCATAGAATTTGGATTCAAGGAATAAATATACAATAGAAACTCAAAATCGATAATCTAGACCCCTATGAAAATAGAAATCCACCATGAATTCAAATCCATATAATTACAATACAACTATTAATGGAATGTTTAATTTAAAATTATACATGGATGATGATTTTCCTGGTATCCAGTGCTTTGTAAAATCATTAAATATAAAACCCTGAAATGTACATAGAAGAACATTTTATAGAAAAGGGAATGAAACTAAAAATATGTTTCCCTTCTACTATTAATATCTGACCACAAATAAATCAACCATTCTTTATAATCAATAACAAAATTTGAAATTTTAGTGATCATATAAAACTCACTAGTGTCACCCATATTCTTAAAATTTATTCAAATGTACAATATATAATTCATTATATATTTTCATAAAAAAGACCACCAATAGTTCCATAAGAATTATTTTTAATGCCTTGTGTGACCCTAGATACCAGTTTCAATACCCCTTTCTAAATTCATTCAATCGAATAAAAAAATTAAACATGCTAGTTTGAAATGTAACATCCATTTCAATAACTCCACCTAGAAATATCTTCATCGTGTCATTTTTTAACTTAATAAATGACTAATTCATAGACATTGTCCCATACGATGTTGATCACCAATTAGTAAACACCACACATTGAATCTAACATGAATATTTTAATTTATATTAAATTATTCATACAATGAACACTAAAAAACATTAGGATAAACATTCTTATTCACAAATAATGTATTACTGTAAGGGGAATCTAATCTATAAAATCTATGAAACCCTTCCCCCTTTAATTTTAATTTAACTGATAATGAGCCATGATCACTCATAAAATCAATGTATTTGATGAAACTGGATCATTAAACAATGTACACATCAATATTATAATTATAATTCTATTCAACCAAGACTGATACCCAACATGACTATCCTAAACACACAAACCATCTCAGGTGAAAATTACCCCGGCTTATTTTAACACACAAACATGTAACTCATATATCATGATCAAATATTGGACATCGTGGTCTTATATTTCAAATGATATTATCACCATTATTGGATCCCTAATCAAATCCTACATCATAGACACACAGTACAACTGTACTATCATACTCACTCAGGGAGACCTAATTAACATCTCAAAGAATTCACCAATAAATAAATATAACATATATTTATTGATCAATATACCTGTATCACCCACTTTTGGGTTATTCATATCTAATATCAACACATGAACCTATCTTATATCAATCATGTATATTCATCACTGGAATATAGGATTACACATTCCAAGTAACTATATATCCATGGAATTATTATAATCAATGTACTCAGACATTGGTCTATGTTTTAAATATACCTCAACCATATAGTAATAATCAGATATGAATAAAACAAATTATGAAAAATATGAAACTTGATAAGCAGAGTTTTCAAAAATATTTTTAAATCACTATATATGTTATATTTATCACATTAAATAACTGAAACTCCGAACATAGCTAGGTGAGAAATAAAATACAGTCACACAAATATCGTGTGAATCCAATGATCTAGTGATTATTACTAAACGCATTCAACTCATTCTAATAGAATGCACAAGGAAAATAAAACATAAATCTATAAAATAACTCATCGCAATAAAAATGATTTAACAAAACCATTATTAATAAATTCTATTACAATTATTCCATCACTAGAATCATCGGATATCACTATACATGGATTAAATAATCCCATAAAGAAGGTGTATACCATGTTTTCAAAAATATATACCTTCAAATTACAAGAAAAAACAATTAAATAATTTAAAATATTTCTCTAATACGACTTTTTAACTTTCTATATCAATCAGACAAAATTTCTCCATGACTGACTGTGTACATGACATTAGGTACACCACTCATTTTATTAGGGGTTGTTAACATATTGTAAGATTATATCAATAACATGGGGAGACTATAAACACCAAATAAAATAATAACGAATAATTAAAATAGAAAATGAAAATAGCTTGTTGAATAATATATAAAAACCTGGATGTTATAATGATAGGAATGTGACCAATATATCAACAATAAGAACATGAAATGAATAAATGAGATGAACTATACTTTAATACATACATACATAAAAATTAATACTATATGGTGTCCAAAAATGGAAAATTGATATAAATGATACCAAATAATAGAGATAATAAAAAAAAATTTGAAGATCCACTTAGGACTCTATGTTACAGGGACTTGTATCCCTAATAATGCCTCAATTGTTTTGGAACATAACCTTACTTCCATCTCAAATCATTTTATATAAATGTGAACCATGACTTTATTGTAGGTGATGAGTACAAAATAGTATTCTAATATAAAAATGTACATAAAAACAACCATAATATTTGATTCTATGCTAAATATGAAATTTATACAAATTATTATAAAAATATTATTAGACCACTATTAAATTATCAACACCTTATACTATAATGATTATAAATATTGAACTAGTTATAAGATGGGATAATACTCCATTGTTATAGTAGCAACCTTGTGGTGGATGATCTATCACCAATAATATCAAATATCCTTCTAAATAATATATCACAAATAATTTTTTATTGTGAATATGGAATCAATATTACAACATAAAATATAAATGAAATATCATTATACTATATTTGAAAAAGTAAAATATGTAACACAATAATTTATAACAATGGTAAATAATATATCACCATAATAACATCCCCGCAGTGAATAATATATAATCAAATAACCCCCCCCTAGTCGAATGATATATTAGGAAGGGTCGCTCACATGTTGATTGATTTATCATGAATCCTAGCCCATTATTTAAATTTTATGTCAAAAAATAAAACCCTTAAGGAAAAAATTATTTTCTGTGATTGGTAACTCCCATGAAGAATGATGTATTAAAAAATATATCCCCTACTTTTAGTGATTTATCACATAATCATGAAACAAGTGTGAATGATATATTAAAAATTTAGTAGCCTTGGTGAATTATATATAATAATATCGTAACCACAATGTGAATGAAGTTTCAAAACTATCAATAGATAGGGTATATGACCTACAAACAAAGATATATCTATAATGAATCATAGATAACGAACATTATTACCCAAGGTGAACTATTTATCTCTAATAAAAAAATTCAAATGGGCGTTATATCATTAATAAAATTTTCAATGTGACTGATAAATCAGTTTCTAAATAATTTAAATTAATGATTTCTGATTGATCATGTTTTCAATAGGTGAATAGGGTATAATTAATTTTCGTGGGACCTCAATCTTATAAAACCAAACTATTTCTTTAGGGTAAATTTAATGTGTCCACTAACAAGCCTAAAATCCCATTCCAATGAAATTTAATCACTAGCTTAACACATGTCAATGACTTCCCCTATCAAGGGGAATTTCAGGATGCCTAAATTTTCTCCTAAAAGACATAAAATGTAATTTAAATTCATTTTTTCTCATACCCAGACAATTTCCACAACATCGACATTAAAAATAGTGAAAATACTCTTATAAACTGATGATATAGTTTAGGGTCCACAAACATTGTGATTGTATGATACCACAAATAATATATTGAAATCACAATCATCATTAATCAACTAAAATCTTCAATGTTCAAAAAAAAACTAATATTAGGTATCAGTTAAAGAACGATATGTTTTAAAAGAATAATCTATGAGTAGTTCAATGAGAAAACAAATTTTACCCATTATTTTATATAGGTATAGGAAACATGATAATATATGCTAAAAAGGATTTATCTACTTTAGGATGGATAAATTAAAAAAATAGAGGCATTAGGATGAAGGGCTCAATGGGATGGTATGGTTTTAATTTTTTTCATTAAATACTATCTTCATTAAAACATTTAAAATAATTATCAGGATATTAACCATATGACCAATTAATGGCTCTTCGATACCTTGTGGACACCTTGGGGTTTTTAAAATTATCTATAAAACTCCCCTAGTGTAATGTCCCTTGATATATTATCAGTTCAATTTAAATAAAACATAATGAATTTGATTTCTTTTTTTACACATAACCTTGAATCTAAATAAACCATGTAATACTATTACCATTATAACATTGTCATTATATTTAATGTTATAACTAAGATTATTTACATAATGATATAAATATAGAGATAGTTTTTCCTAATTCAAATGTTTTTATTTATACCAATGAAATAATCAATCAATTTAAATAAAATTAATGAATGATTAAAATATAGATTTTTCAAGCTAATGTATTTTTCTACTGGTATCATAGTTTTTTATAAAAATTGTATTTTTATAACTATTAAAACAAAATTGAAATAGAATATATTTAATTTGAGTACTAATGAAAAAACTATCATAAATATATAGGTTATTAAATGGATTATAATAAATAAAAAATAATTTAAATAACAAAATATTTTTTCTTAAAAAAAATCAAGTTTGAAAAGTATGATTACTTTTATAAATTATATAAATCATTATTGAGTATTTATTTTAATAAAATTTATATATTATATTTTAAATAAAATATTTATAGATTTATTTAAAAGTGTTCAGCAGTGATGTAATGAATGTATATTTAGATTTACGCTTAAAGGTTCGTTTTATCAAAAAAATATAGGGTTTCATATCATTTTCATGCTTATTTTAAAATATAAATTATCCAAAAATATAAATTTAATATCATAAATAGAATTTAAAATATAAAACCTTAATTTAGAATATTTTCAATGAGGAAGAATTAATTTTATATTGTAATGAAAAGTTAAAACATTATAAATTTGTTACTATGGTTAAATTTAAAACAGGTTTACTGAAGGTTAAACTAATAGATGAGGGTGTGAATTCCACATTAAAATTTTGAATTTTAATTTTATTGAGATATTTAGAAATTATTTATTATTTCTTTCATAAAATTGTAAATTTTCAATCACATTCCAATGAAAATGAATTTATATTAGTTAAATCTATTATATAATTCCATATGTTGACTCTGCTTCACTTATAAAAGGGTGCACGATCTCTTTTACAGTTAATGAATTTTTAGCCTTATATATATAAATATACCAATATATAAATCTTTAGATCTTTATTATAATTTTCTTGGGGCGAATTTTCTTCTCTAAATACAAATAATTCAATCCTTAAGGCATTATCTAAGAGAATACTCTCGAATAAGTCATATAAATCATAATTGAGGTATTTGATTTTTAATTATTCTTAAACCATATCTAAACTATTTTTATACATTATAAAATAATTAATAAATTATTAAAACTATTATTTGATGTTCTGATGAGTATTTCATAACCACTTCAACCCCCATTCCATCTAATAGGAAATGAAAGTGTTGCTTAGGATTATATGTGGACAACAACATCCATGTAGTGATGTGATTCATTTTTCATCAACATCTCACATTGATAGAAATAATGAATTATTTAATTAATATATATTATATTTATAATTTAATTATGCATATTTGATGATAAAATATTTTTTATCTTGCATTTCTTCTTTTAATTAAAAAATGAAACCATGTTTACGTGTATGTACAAACTACCATCTCCATGAAAAAATCAATTCATTATTCATTATCTAATTTATATGGACAGTTATAAATATATTTAAAATTAATATATATAGTATTTATATCATTATATAAAGTCTTTAAACAGTGTAACTATAATAAATTTTGAAGGGTCATAACTACAAAAACAAAACATTGAAGAAAAAATAAAATATTTATCACTCAGAACAATGACTTTAATAATGAATTATTAATGAAATAGTGATATTAGTTTATTAGTGAAACCTATATGTTATAAAAATTATTAATATATTTTTTAATAGAGTTAATGAAAATTTACCTTTATTATATATTTTGATATAACACTTACAAATCAATTTGAACTTGAGGTAAGTGTTTTATATTATAATGTCAATTTTTACCAAAGTTATTTATAATTAAATATTATGTTAATGTAATTATATGATATATAAATGAAAAATAATAATTAATTTATTATTGTGTTGTTAATGTTTTTAAATGTTAGGTTTCCTTATCATTTTCCACCCGCTATATACTCAATTGTCAAAAATTTTTATAGAAAAATTATTTTGTTTTCTATTCAGTCGGGAATATTTTTTCCAAGAACATATTTTCATTAAAAACAATTCAGTAATGTGTTTAGTTTTATCCATATATTTATTAATTAATCATGTTTAAAATATTTTACTTTATAAACAAATGAGGAAATAGAATTGTTTTTTCATTTTCAGGATTTGGTACTTTTTACAAAAGGTGTGGACTGAATAATTTCTTAACACACACCATAGAAATGACTTTTAAAGCTATTCAGACTACTCTTTTTATTTATTCCTCATTTAAATGATTCCATGGATTGTTATAAATAATATTATATAATTTATATTTTCTAATTTTATGATTTTATATAAATTATTTTGAAATGAATATGGTATCTTCCCCAAAAAATATTTCATTTACCTTTTAATGGCATTTTTCATCAATGATAACATCATTTGATGATACATATAATTAACTAGGTATAAGATCCAATGATATTATAATTTATTCTTACACTATATGGATTGTTATTAGGATGAAGAAATATTGATAAAATCTATTGTTTTTCTATGGGATGATCTGTTATGAAATAATAAATGTATTCATGATCTTATGTCATAAAAATGAATCGATTGAAATTATGATATGGGAATTTCTATTATTGAACACTAATTAATTATTTAATATTATTGTTTTATGAAATAAAATGGTATATTAGGGGTTATAAAATGAAAAAAAATATGGTATATTTTAAATTATCAAAATACCGAAGATGTTACATTGGTGGTTATATAAAGCATACTATGTGATGAATAACTTTCTGTATTGACCTAGCCTATTATTTCTATGATTATTATTATTCCAAAAGTTAAGAAATTATTTTATATTAATATCATATTTCATTGTCATTCTCACATGTATCATGTACTTTGATCCTAATATGATTTATATTTCATTATTTTCCAAGACTTATACCAGGATTATGTATAATAAATTATGAGTTTTTGGGTTTGATTGTCAAATTTAGAGCTTAGATTATCATAACCATATGTTCATGTTACACTAAAAATTGATATTGGATTAATATCATCCTTTTATAACATTACATAGAATATAATATTAACCTTTATTAAGTTTAATTTTCTATAGGATATGAAAAACTATTTATATAAAATATATCTATATAATGATTCTAGTTGTGAGGATATTAGTAGGATATTATATAGTTCTTTTAAGTACATGTTGTTTATGTATACAATATTCCAAATATTATTAACATTTATAGTTTTGTCATAGATAGAAATGATATGAAATCAATATTTATCCAATAAGATTTCAAGCTTTTGTCTGTATCATTTGGATCACCGTATTTTTTTACCAGAGAACTGATTTTTGATTTTTTGAAACTAGGATGAGAAATATATTACCTGATCCACTTCTATAGCCAATAAAAAACACTTCCATAAATATAATAGAACAAAAACACTAAAGAAACACTATAAATGAGTATATTTAAAAGATGGATTAATTAATTTTTTAAAATAAATTAAAAATAAAAATCAAAAGGAGGTGGCATGTGGAGAGCGTTTTTATGGTGTGGTCCACAAAATCCGGGTGTAAAGAAATACCCTCAAATATGATTTTCCTCATTTGGTGCATTTAAAATAATGATTTACCCATAGATGAAAACATTAAGAGGAGGGGTATTCACTTAGCCTCTCAGTTATTCATTTTTTTAAACCTATGGAGGGAATCAGTGAATCATCTCTTCACATAGAGTGGATGGGTGGTTGATATTTTTTCACTTTTCTCCCCACATCCTTAGATTGGCAAGTAGTATCCCTTCTTCAAAGGGATCATGACTTCATGGCTCTGGGGTGTTGAAAACAAGATCAGGGAATGCAAGGTCTGGTACATGATTCTAGAATCCATCTACTGGATTATATGGGAGGTAAGGAACAAATCATGGCTGGGCTCTCAGATGCCTATTTCACTTTTTCATCTAAGGGTGAAGTCCCATATTTTCAATCACATCTCACTACTCAATGGGAGTCATTAATCGACCTTGGTTTATAATATTACTGACATACCTATCTTTAAGGAAGGTTTGAGGGGATGATGGATTGGATGGAGTCCTCCTCCTAGCAGGTTTAATTTCAATGTGGACGGTTCCCTTAGCAACAGAGTCCTGGGAGGTGGGGGAGTCCTTTGAAAACCGATATCTTCTTTCCCTGTGGAATTTTACATCTTTTATGGTCCGGTAAATTCCATGGGGGTGGATGTTCGGGCACAACTCATGCGGCTTCGGGTGTGTTGAGAGTGCAGATTCTAAGTGTCGGAAAAGGAATCTAATTCTGAGATCTTGGTTAAAATGATCTATTAGAGGTATGAAACTACCTGGGATATAACCCCCATTATCTGAAAGTGTGTTATAGAGGCACTTTTGGGTCAATGTTTATATCTCAGTTGGATAGAATCCAATTTTGTTGCTGACTCAATTTCAAGTTTTGGATGTTCAGAAGAGGGGTTGATCATTTTTTAAAGTCTGGGATCTCTTCTATAGTAGTTTAATATATTTTCAAAAAGGGATACCCCTGGTTTTCATTTTTTTCAACCTACATGAGGCATTTTTGATTGGAAGGGGCTAGGTCCCTTTCAAAAGATTATATTAAAAAAATTATCTATTCAGTATAAAGGTTAAATTACTATGTCAATGTCTATTCATCATGATATAATTTAAAATAGAAAAAATAACAATACAAGTGGTATATTGATTTAATCATTATAAAATAATATCAATGATTGTGAGGATTAGGTGGGTATCGATGAAAAATCATACACATTACATTATATATAAATTTATGATCAATATTAAATAAGACTGACATCCCATTATTGAAAATTATTTAGTATTTATGAAAATTACATCCCACTTTGTAACACCTCAAGTTTTTATGAAATTATATTTTAAAAATAATTTAAAATTATTTTATTTATTTATTTTAATGATTAAACAATTAATGATATAATTATAAAAAGAAATTCATCACACAAAAAAATAGTTTTGATTTTCATACTTAATGACAAATTTTTTCCTGTGTAACATGAAATAATAAGATCCTTCGATAGCTTGGGATACACACAAGAATGATTTCTTCCAAATGAAAATATAATATTTATCATGATAGTTTTTATGTATCCATTAGAACTCTAGGGAAGAATAAACTTAATTTTATTATGAAATATCATTTATACATATCTATTAAATGAATTATTTTGGAACCAAATAATTAAAATTAAAGATAAAAACTAATTTAAAAATAAAGGATGTGTTTTTATGAAAACTATTTTTATTCCCACATTATATTTCTATTTTAATAAATTAATTTAATCACTATTGGGGAATCATATTAGTAAAACTTTTTTTTAATTAAATGAATGTTTTTTAATTCTTAAATTATGTTTGATATGCCCAAAATAATAATAAACCAAGTTTTAATTATAAAAAGAGTTATTATTCTAAAATGGTCTTTTACCTCATTTTAATATAATTCAAATTTTAAAATAAAATTTGAAACATTAATAAATTTTATTTGACCTCATAAACTTATTATTTGAAATTGTGTTGTCAAAATTTTCTAAGGGTAAATTTTTGGGTTTTTTTCTAAAAAAGATTCATCTTTTAATGAATACTGATAGTAATGATTTTCAATTCAAATTAGTCCATTAATATAAATGATTTTTAATGTTATAAATTGTTTTTAATGTAAAAATAGATAAATTATACATCCATTAATCAAATTTAACTAATTTTATTTTTTTATATATTGAATTTATAAATAAAAACGTAGTTAAATTTAGAAATTTTCACTTTCAAAACCATATTCCACTCATCATCTATGGTATTAATGAAATTAATTTTATGGTATTATGTTTTATGAATTTTGAAAATTATATTATATATATTGAATAAGAGGGTAAAAAATTGTAAAATATGTTCCTTTTATTTTTGTACAATGTGAATAATCAACATAGTAATTTTATTAAAAATGTTATGGGTAAATCCAGTAATTAAGTGAAAAATTAATATTATAAATATTATGAAATTACCCTAACACATTAAAAAATATCTTTTGAAGACGTTAATTATATTATTGACACATACCATTTGAAATTTATATATTTAATTAAAATTTCTAGTGAAAATGTCTTAGATATTATTAAATTCAATGAGAGTGAGAAAGTGTCACACTCTTATTTTAATTAGAATAATATTCTTGATATAGAGTAAAATAGAAGATATTATTAACAATAAACGTTATTTGAAAATATAAATGGATTATCTAAATCAAGGATGTTTACTTTTAACTTTTTTTAAAGAAATAATTATCATATGTAATTATACAATGATAATGTTGTAGTTATTCAACTAATGAAACAATTAATTTAAGGATATTATAAATATTAAAAAAAATATAATGTGACATAATTAAGGTGATAAATGAATTTTACACATTATCATGATATATTTGGGGTGTCTTAAATGTTATTTTTTCTAATATATTAGTATTGAGTTTCTTCAAGTCAATGTAATGAATAGTTTCAAATACTGACCAATGGGATATTTTGTTAAATTATTATATTATTAAATTGTTTCTATATAATGAATATATTAAATAATGAAAAACTCGATTATATATTGTTTAAAATATCATAAATATTAAATTAATTTTCCAATTTACACTTTATAAGTAAATACGACATCCCATTAATATTGAAATATATATTATTCTTGTTAAAATTAAAATTGGTTAACTTAGGTTTAATCAAAATGATAATGTTTCAAATAACCCCCAAAATTGTCTAAATTAATTTTTTTGATGTTATTACTACCTTATATTATATTATATTATAATAAATTTAGTTTTTGAAGTATTTTTATATATATTAAATTTATTATAACTTAATCATTTCATAAATTCCAAAATTTCCCTTCCCCACTCTTACAACAGGGCACCTCTTCTTCTCTTTTCTTCCCATATCAAATCCTTTTTAGATTACAAAAAAAATATGTTTTAATATCCCTAATAATCCACTAAATGAATCCTATAATTCTTACTTTAGGTATTAATAAAACCATAGAAGTCCATTTGGTGCAACACATAATGAGGTATCGGAAGAAGAGGTGACATTAATCAATGATCATTTTAGTTTTATTTATTCTTAAAACCTATTTAATAATTCATATGTAATGTATACATAATAAAAGTATAATATTAAATATAATTATTATTTTTTTCTAAAACCTTTAAATACACACACTTCCATCAAATGTGAAACAAAATAATTATTTTTGTGTATGCAAATATATCACCTCGCGAACTAATGTCATTCATTCATACATTATGACTTTTAATTGATGGGAATAATGATGTATCACTACTGGAAATCATGGTTTTCCCAACATTTGTATACCAACAGTTCAAAAGAACCGTTGGTATAGGTGATTTTTTCCAACGAATTGATGAAACCGTTGGGAATGATTGGAATAAAATTAGTTTTTCCAAAGGTTTCATCAAACAATTGGGAAAAATGGGGAAAATATGTTTTCCCCATGGTTTCATGAAACTGTTGGGAAAACTCTATCATTCCCAACGGTTTTTAAAAACCGTTGGGAATAATTTCCCCCAAATACAGACCAGCCGAACCCCTACCCAGCCTGATTGTAGACCGATTGTAGAGAGAACCTAATCGACCTCCTCAATTCTTCTCGGGTGCGACAGTCTTTCCAACCAACATCCATATTCAATCAAACAAAATCTTATTTCACACTTCAAATTAGTATGGGTTACCTTAGTTTTAGTGTTATTTCTCTATTTTTTTGGTGTTTGATGTTTTGATTTAGGGTAAATTAGGGTTGTAGTCTATGGAACCCTTGGATTTGATTTATGTTTTTTGTTCTACACTTCAAACATGGTAAATGGTTTGAATAGTGGGGTGATATGGTAATTTTTTTGGAATTTATTTTAGGTGAAAATTGGATTTTGATTTGGATGGATTTTTGTTTCAATTTGAGTTGGGGGAGGGTGTGCAGATGGGGTGGGGTGGATGTTGAGGGATATCTATGTGGGGTGGGGAGGGGCTGTCTAGGTAGGGTGGGGGAGGGACCTGTCTAGGTAGGGTGAGGGAGGGTGCTCGGTTGTCCAAATATGGTGGTGGTAGGGCTGTTTGGGGTGGGGGAGGGGTTGTCTAGGTAGGGCGGGGGAGGGGGCTATCTAGGTAGGGTGGGGGAGGGGGCTGGGTTGTCCAAATGGGGTGGGGTAGGGCTATTTGGGGTGGGGAGGGGAAGTCTAGGTAGGTGGGGGAGGGGGCTATCTAGGTAGGGTGGGGTAGGGGGACGTGTTGTCCAAATGGGGTGGGGGTAGGTTTGTTTGGGGTGGGGGAGGGTGTGTAGGTTGGGTGGGGGAGGGTGTCCAGGTATGGTAGTCCAAGTGGGATGGGGAGGGTGTGCAGGTGGGGTGGGGGAGGGGCTATCTAGGTAGGGTGGGGGGATGGGTTGTCTATGTGGGGTGATGGTAGGGCTGTCCAGGTGGGGTGGGGTGGGGGGTTCCAAGTGGGTTATGGGGGGTAGGGGTGTCTAGGTTTCGTGGGGGGGGGATGGGTTTTTCATGTTGGGTGGGGGTAGGTTTGTCTACGTGGGGTGGGGGTGTTGGGTTGTCCAAGTGTGGTTGGGGTTGGGTTGTCCATGTGGGGTGGGTGGGGTGGGGTTAGGGCTGTCTAAGTGGGGTGGAAACACTAAATTCAATGTTTTAATTGTATATTTGGTTTGTTTTATGAGGTATTAGGTGTATGAGGCATTCTCATTCCAATTATGGGTGGTTTTAATCAAAATTTATGATGTTGGAACCATTTATGATGTTGTTGTCTCTATTTAATCTCATTTCCCCAAACTTAACATTAAATTCTATATCACATTTGGTTTCTGTTTTTTTAATTTCCAGTGAGGTTATTTGTGGTCGATGATTGTCTCATGTTAATTGTATTCAATGGTTTGGTGTTGAAATTTGGAATTTAATGTTACTTTTCCAAATTGGGGTTCCTTGAGAATACTCCAAATATTTGTTAAAAATGATCAGAGGGATTTTATTATTTTAAATGGATTTCGAAAGATATTATCTATTAAAGTTAAATCCTATTGAATTTTTTATTACAAAATGACTTATATATATTCTTTTTACATAATGGACAGAAGTTGGATGTATGAAACCAATCGGATCTCAAGTGATTTTCAAAAAAAATTGGAGAGATTTATAGATTTTGAATTTCACAATGCTTCATATAGTGGTTGCATACACTACCCATGTTCCAATTGTGTTGGTAGACCTTGGTTGATCCATGAAGAAGTCAGTTACCACATAACTAAAAATGGTTTTCAAGCAAACTACTTTTTCTAGTATCAAAATGGGGAGAAAATGAAATTTCAAATTTGTGATGATCGAAATGAAAGGACTGGAATTGAGAATTTGTTAGATGATCTGTGTGTATTTATTCATCATCATGAAAAAGAAAAGATTTTTACTCAAGAAGACTTTGATATTAGGAAAACTGATGCATCTCGTGAAAATTATGATATTGATAGGGTGAAAAAATTGAATGATGCTGCCATGACTCCAGTATATCGGCAATTCCATAAAATGAAAAAGTTGGAATTTTTAATCTGATTGTTTCATGGGAAATACATTTATGGGATTTCTAATATAGTAATTGATTAAATTATTACCCTCTTGAAGGGTTTACTTTCAGATGATGCAGATATTACCTCAAACCACTATATGGAATGGAAGTTAGTTGAGGAACTTGGATTTTCTAGAAGCAAAATTCATGCTTTCCCGAAAGATTGCAGTTTATTCTGGGAGGAAACCGCTGAACGAAATTATTGTATAAAATGTGGCACATCACGGTGGAAGTCAAAATCTGATGGAACACCATCCCGCATTCCACAGAAAGTAATGTGGCACATTCCATTGATCCCTAGACACCATAATATTTTTATGTATGATGAAATATCAATTAAAATGAGACGGCATCATACCAAGAGAAAGAAGACTAATGATGAGTCGGTTCATCCTGCAGATGGATTTTCATTGCAGAGATTTGTTGCTTGACATCCTGATTTTTTAGCTGATGTGCGTAATGTGATGTTTGATCATTCATGCAACGTTTTTAATTTATTTGGGCAGATGCTTACTTCACACAACACATGGCCAGTTTTTATACACATTTATAATCTTCCCCCATGGTTGTGTATGAAAAAACCTTTCACTTTCATGAGTATACTCATATCTGGTCCTTCTGATCCAGGTATTAATATTTATGTATACATGCATCCTTTAATAAAAGAGTTGAACATTCATTTGGATGTTGCTATGCGCACATACGATGCATGTTCTAAAGACATATTTCAGATGCGTGATGTGCTTATGTGGATGATCAATGATTTTCCGGCTTATGCAATGATGTCTGGATAGAGCACGAAAGGAAAATTGTCATGTCTAGTTTTTATGAAGAATACATGTTCCTGAAGACTGAAACATCACTGTATTTTCAGTTTTATGGGACATCGACGATTCTTTCCAAAGGATCATCCATATAGAATGAATCGTAGAAGATTTGATAATACCATAGAGATCGATGATCCACCTCAGTGTATATCTGGAACTGACTCGCTTAATGAATTGAATGATTTCATTTTTTCATTCGGGAAGGGTCAAATGAAATCCAGAAAGAGAAAAAACGTTTCCACTGAAACCTATTACAATTGGAGGATGAGGAGTATCTTTTTTTATTTTCCATATTGGTCAACCAATTTGATACGTCATTTCTTAGAAGTAATTCATATTGAATAGAATATATGCCATATGTTGCTTTTGGTTCTTCTAAATGTCAAGGGGAAGACAAAAGATGATTTATGATCTCAGTGTGACTTGGTGGATTGGGGCATCAGACTAGAATTACATCATGTGTGTATGAGTGAAAATAAATGGAAACTTCCATGTGCTTCTTATGTGATGAGAGCTACGAAAAAAAATTCTGGAAGTATTAGTCACTATTTGAGTTCCAGATTGCAATTCAAGCAACATATTTAAATGGGTCAACAGAAGAGAGTTGAAGCTAAAATCTTTGATGACTTATGATTATCACGTTCTACTTCATGAGTTGCTTCCAATAGCAATCCGTCATCTTTTTTCCAATAATATAAGGGTGGCTATTATTCAGTTGTTCCATTTGTTTAGAGATCTTTGTGATAAGAAATTGTCCATGTTTTTCTTGCAATAAATGTTGACAAATGCCCCGTTAATTTTGTGTGAGTTGGAGAAAATATTTCCTCCATCATTTTTCACATGCATGCTACATCTAACTATCCATATTCCCACTGAAATACTTCTCGGGGGACCTATTTCTTTTTGTTGGATGTATCCAACTGAAAGAAATATGTTCACATTAAATTCTTATGTCCAAAACAGAAATCATCCCTAAGGTTCTATCGTTCACTGTTACTTTTCTCAAAAATGTATGGATTTCTACTCGATGTATTTGTCTGATCTTACTACAAGAGTAAACAGACCAATGAGAAATGAAGAAGAACAGTAAGAGAAAATTGAACCCAGTTTTCCATTACTTCCTCAAACAGGAAGAATTCCTAGATCATATACATTGAATACATTAAGCCATGAAGAGCGGGAGATGGAAAATCGCACAGTTCTGTTCAACTGTGATTTGTTCGATGACTATATCAGGTAACTAAATTGTTTATGTATATCTTACATATATATCTATTAAACTATTCATATTTTTTATCTATAGGGAACATAAAACAATGATAAATAGGAAGCATCATTCTTTATCTTTGAGAAGGAGAGAGACTTTCCATAGAAAAGAGTTTTCTGCTTGGTTAAAATTGAAGGTAAAAAAATTAATGTTTAAAATAATTATATCAATATTTAATTAAGTTTAATAGTCATTTATATTTCAGGTTTTGAGATTGTCTGCTGACTCTGTCTCTAAGGAAATAAGAGCTTTGGATTTTGGTCCTAATACCATGGTTCGTGACTATAAATCAATTATTATCAATGGGTACAAATTTATTTTCACTGAACAAGAAAAGAACATGAGAACACAACATGATGGTGTTATGGTTACTACAACAACATATTATTATGCTAGTGCATCAGATAGTAGACCTTGATTTGAAAATGTGGGTTACTATGGAGTTGTTGAGAAAATAATAATATTAGATTATTACACTCATGGACGAGTCACAATGATGAAATGCCATTGGTTTGATTCGATGGCCATACATGGCACATTTATTGATGATTGTGGATTTTGAGTAATTAATATGACTCACACTCTTGCTACCGAAGAACCATATGTGTTGGCATCAATGGATAAACAAGTTTTTTTATGTCAAAGACTAACTTCAACCTGAATTTCTTGACATAGTAGAAGTAATTCCAAGGCATATTTTTGACGATGGTGATAATGGAATTGATATTGTCCCTAGTGCCATTGGAACCAATCTATTTATTTCTTTTGATGACTCCAATAGATCAATTGTCAAAGTTGATTGTGAACCTGAAGTTGGGGTTGAAAATATATAGAATCTTTCATCCATGTTCTCAATTCTTTTGGTTTACCTAGAGTTGGGTAGTTAAGGATTGTAATATTTAAATTGATTTAGTATTGATCACAAATATATTTTAGCTGACTTGACTGTTATGTGAATTTTCAATGTTTATTGGTTGCAGTTTTATTTGAATTACATTTTCTAATTTGGAATTGAACTGTATTCAAACATAGTCAAATAATATTTCTAACTTGGTGAACATTACATCTTTTATGATTTATTAAATCCATTCAAGCTCTTCTAAAACAATTTATAACTGGCTTGACCATTATGTGAATTTTCAATGTTTATTGGTTGCATTTTTATTTGAATTGCATTTTCTAATTTGGAATTGAACTTTATTCAAACATTGTAAAACAATATTTCTAACTTGGTGAAAATTACATCTTTTGTGATTTAATAAATCCATTCAAGCTCTTCTAAAACAATTGATAGCTGACTTGACCGTTATATGAATTTTAAATGTTTATTGGTTGTAGTTTTATTTGAATTGCATTTTTTAATTTGGAATTGAACTTTATTCAAAAAGAGTCGAAAAATATTTCTATCTTGGTGAACATTACAAATTGTATGATTTATTAAATCCATTCAAGATCTTCTAAAACAATTGATAGCTTAATTACCAATGAATCTCCCTATTACCTCATATATTTAGTTTTTTGGGTTACACATTAGTTTTCCTTTTCTAATTTATTACACATTTTTCTCAAAAGCAAGAAATGAATCCAATTGAAGAGAGATGAAGGAAAAAAATGATGGAGGACAATCGTCGAATGAGGGAGTTGGGAATTCCATCATTAGCGCCTGTAGTGAGTACATTATTTCAAATTAATAAATTTAAAGAATATATAATGTCATGTGATTAATTTCTTTGTAAAAATTTTAGTCGGATCCACCTATACATCGAATGTTATTCGACGAGGAGCCTAGTACTGGTCCTCGTACTCAGTCCTGTGGTACAAGAGGGTTCGTACCAGAGGTGGACGAGTAGCTACGCGTACCCGACTAGACCCTGCCCCTCCCACTAACATGTCATCCTTCGCACATTATAATCCCGATGTGTCGTTAGGGACACATGAGATATTTAGGCCTCCCATGTTTTCACTACCTTCTGCATCTTCTGGACCATCATTTTCACATCCCATGATGATTCCCACTCCCCAATCAACATCCGGTCAGACAGTAATCCCATATTCATTTCCTTCTACTTATGTCTCTCTGAGATTCTATATAACATTGTATTCAACTCCTGTTCCACCACAGGGTGTTCCATCAGTTTCTTTGGATCTAGCGGCGCTCAGCGATCAGACGGACACATGTATATTTATAGAACCCTGACATATTTTGATAGAAATATTTATTTTCATTATAACATGTTTTGATAAAATATTTGTTTTTGTTTCACGATAAATACATATAATGACAGGAGGTGTGGGTTGGGGCGTACACACATGCGTTCGATGTGGAACCGCCGCACACAGGTTATGGTGGATTATAATTAAGACAACCAAATTGCTGAGAAAACAGGGCAGCAATGTCGGAGTTTTTTGGTGACGCTAGCAAAATACTCCAACATCATTCCCATCAACCCACAATCATGGAGACATTTTCCACATGAGGTCAATGATAGATCTTGGGCAGAGATATGGTTAAAAAACCTACTCTATTTAATGCCATGAATTATTTTTGTATTTATATGAATTAATATTTTGATGCCAGCTTCGATTTAATTTTCCCAATGGTGAGGGTGAACGACCAGAATGTCTAAAGGATTTAGGTGAGCATTGGAGAGACTACATGCATGAGTTGTATATTGGCTGGGTTTCTAGAGTTGGCACTGAGTTAGAGGCGGTACCAGCGGTGGATGATTTTCCTATAGAGCAGTATCGTCAGATGATTACTCAATGGATGAGTACCCAATTTAAGGTATTAAAAACATTTGAGGTATTTAAATAATTACATTCATGTTTTTAATAATACTATATATTGAATTTTCGAATTTTATTTAGGAATCATCTTGAAAAAAAAGAACATTGATGCAAAAAAATACCTCCACACACTGGGACACACTATGATGCCTGATCCTGAGAAGAAGTAAGTATCACAATTGTTTATAAGTTTTCTTTATGAATAACACTTTCTTTTGTTTCCTCAATTATTTAATAGTTTGATAATGTTTTCATATAAATTTAGATTTCAATGTCATTATAGAGTAAAATAAAAAATATTGAAGCATGTGTGCCTCGAACAAAACTGTTTTACTAGAGTAGACGGAAAAATGATGGAAGTCCAGTCATCAAAGCGACTCAGCAGCAGATTGTAAGTTTTAATCTATTGAATTTATACTTTAATATCTATGTTGTAACTTAATGATATATTTATATTTGTAACATGATTCTTCAGAGTCCCACAATGCCCAATAACTAGACAATATTTGGCCAAAAGATCACTTACATCAGGTGTTGGGAGAAGAGCATTCTGGCAGAGTATGCTGCCGACCTAGGATAGCCCTGACGAGGTATTGGCCCTCCTTATGTACGAGCTGTAGTGCCACTGAGCTGTAGCAAGTTAGGGAACATGCAGAAAAGGATGAGAAAGGGGCCACAGAGATGGAATAATAGTCTTCTAGGAAAAACATTGCATTTATGAAATTTATTTACATTCTACATCCAACACTTCCAGAAGAGGCCAGCCCAGCTTTTGATGAATATATGTCGTCGATACATTCTATATATGGTGCACCAGGTGGCAGTTCTAGTGGTGGTCAGGATGATATACAGCTTGATGATGATGATGGATAGGAGTTTGATGTAGAAGAGGAGGGAGAGGAGGAGGGCGAGGTGGGTGGCGAGGGTGAGGAAGAGGGTGGGGGCGAGGAGGATGGCGCTGAGGAGGGCGAGGACGATGATGGGGACGATGACGAGGGTGATGATGATGGTGATGGTGTTGTGGGATAAATTGATCCATTACATTTTTGACTAATATTACTGAGATTTGATATTTAATCTATTCTCGTTGTTGGTTTTATCTAGACTCATAGTATTGTATTGGAGTTGAGTTATTTTTATATATTATCTGTTTTTATGGATGTTGTTGTCTTTTAGTGGTTGTGTGTTTGGGAACCCCCCCTCCTTCCAGGACCCTGGGAAACCCCCCACCGTCCTCGATGGACCCTGGACACCCCCACCCCCCCCCCCCCGGACAGCCCCCGTACAGCCCCCCCCCCCCCCCCCGACAGCACCCCCACCCTCCTCCATGGAACCCAGACAGCCCCCCCCCCCGGACAGCCCCCCGTACAGCCCCCCAGACAACCCCCGGACAGCCCCCCCCCCCCACCCACATCTTCCTTGGTCCCCGAACAACCCCCCGAACACCCCTCGGATAGTCCCCGGACAGCTCCACGAACAGCCCCCAGACACCCCCACCCACCCTCCTCCCTGGACCCCAGACAGCCCCCCAGACAGCCCCCCAGATAGCCCCACCCTCTTCCTTGGACCTCGGACAACCCCCCGAACACCCCCCGGACACCCCACGAACAGCCCCTCGAACACCCCCCCCCACCCTCCTCCCTGGACCCTGGCCGGACATCCCCCCAGATAGCCCTCCGTACAGCCCCCCCCCCCCCCCCCCTCTTACTTGTACCCTAGATATACCCCCGACCCCCCCCCCCGGACAGCCCCTGGACAGCCCCCGGATAGTCCCCCAAACAGCCCCCCCCCGGACAGACCCCCACCCTCCTCCCTGGACCCCGGATAGCCCCCCAGACATCCCCCCAGATAGCCCCCCAGACATCCCCCCCACCCTCCTCCTTGGACCCCGGACAACCCCCCGAACACCCAACGGACATCCCCCCGTATAGCCCCACCACCCTCCTCCTTGGTCCCCGGACAGCCCCCCGGACACCTACTGGACAGCCCCCCACCATCCTTGATTTTATTTAATACAAGAAAATCTATAATATATATTTTATTTATTTTCATCATGATAATCAATTTAAATCACATTTACACACCTAATAAATATCATAGATTCTTGGTGTGTTATAAAAGAGATTTATTCATTGGGAATGACATTATTAGCTCCGAAATTTTTCATAGCATTATAAACTAAAATCTAATCCATACTAAGAATGATATAAAATTATTTTATATGATTGTCCACAAGATTTTAAGTAAATACCATTCCACTAAAAGACACATGAGGATTCTCATCAAATGGACAACATTTTAAATACATACGGAAAACCAACCAAACACTTTATATTTCTATTGAAACTTTAGGAAAACGATCCATGGGTCATATGTGTTGTGTACAAATCAAACTCATCTCAATATAAGAAGTGGTGTGGCTGGCACCACTCAAAGTGTTTGTCTTCTATTTCAAAAGAACGTCATTTTAATTGAAAAACATCAACTGGCATACAGAAAACCAACCAAACACAATAGGTTTCCATTGAAACATTAGGAGAACGATTTGTGGATCATATGTGACATTTAAAAGTCAACCTCGCCTCAATCTGAGAGGTGGTGTGGCTGGCACTACTCAAAGTGTATGTCTTTTGTTTCAAAAGGACGTCATTTTAAGTGAAAAACATAAACTGGCATATGGAAAACCAACAAAACGCATTTGAATTGTGTCGATACGTTATCACAACGATCTATGGGTCATTTGTGATGTGTACGAGTCAACCCCACCTTATTCTGCGGAACGGTGTGGCTGGAATCACTCTAAGTGGATCTCATTTGTTTAAAATGGACATCTTTTTAAGTACATATGGAAAATCAACCAAACACATTCAATTTCCATTGAAACATTAGGAGAACGATTCATTGGTCATATGTGATGTGTACGAATCAACCCCAGATAAATCTGAGATGCGGTCTAGCCGGCACCACTCAAAGTGTCTGTCTTTTGTTTCAAAAGGTCATCATTTTATTTGAAAAACATCAAATGGCATACAGAAAACCGACCAAACGCATTCGGATTGTGTTGATACTTTAGAAAAATTATCCATGTGTCATATTTGATGAGTACGAGTCAACCCCGCCTCAATCCGAGGCATGGTGTGGCCGCCACCACTCAAAGTGCCTGTCTTTTGTTTCAAAAGGACGTCATTTTAAGTGAAAAACAACAACTGGCATACGGAAAACTGAACAAATTCATTCTAATTGTGCTGATACATTAGAAAAACGATCCATGGGTCCTATGTGACGTGTACTAGTCAACCCCTCCTTAATTTTTGGAACGGTTTGGATGGAATTACTCTAAGTGGCTCTCTTTTGTTTAAAATGGACAACATTTTAAGTACATACAGAAAACCGACCAAACGCATTCAGTTTCAGTTGAAACTTTAGGAGAACGATTCAAGGGTCATATGTGATGTGTACAAATCAACCCCACTCCAATATGAGATGCGGTGTGGCCGGAACCACTCAATGTGTCTGTCTTTTGTTTCAAAAGGACGTCATTTTAATTGAAAAACATCATCTGGCATACGGAAAATCGACCAAACGCATTCAGATTTTGTCGATATTTTAGAAAAACGATTCATGGATCATATGTGACATGTACGAGTAAATCTTGCCTCAATATGAGGTGCGGTGTGGCCGCCGCCACTCAAAGAGTCTGTCATTTATTTCAAAAGGACGTCATTTTAGGTGAAAAACATCAACTGGAATACAGAAAACCGACCAAATGCATTCAGATTGTGCCAATACATTATCACAACGATCCATGGTTCATATGTGACTTTTACGAGTCAAGACTGCCTTAATATGAGGCATGGTGTGTCCATAATCACTCTAAGTATCTCTCTTTTGTTTAAAATGGACAACATATTAAGTACATATGGAAAACCAACCAAACACAATCAGTTTTCGTTGAAACTTTAGGAGAACGATTCATGGGTCACATGTGACGTCTATGAATCATCCCCGCCTTTATTTGAGACGTGGTGTGGCCAGAACCACTAAACGTGTATGCCTTTTTTTCAAAAGGATGTCATTTTAATTGGAAAACATTAACCCGCATAAGGAAAACGAACCAAACACATTCGACATGTGTCGATACATTATCAAAACAATCCATGGGTCATATGTGACGTGTATGAGTCAACCCCTCCACAATCCAAGGCGTGGTGTGGCTGAAACCGTTAAAAGTGTCCCACTTTTGCTTAAATTGGACAAGATTATAAGTGAAAAGAACAACTGACATACGAAAAACTGACCAAACATATTTGAAATGTGTTAATGATTTAGGAGAATGATCCATGGGTCATATGTGATGTGCATGAGTCAAAACCACCTTAATTTGAGACACAGTGTGGTCAAAATCACTCTAAGTGGCTCTCTTTTGTTTAAAATGGACAACATTTTAAGTAAATATGGGAAATCGACGAAACACATTCGGTTTCCATTTAAACATTAGGAGAATGATCCATGGGTCATAGGAGACCTGTACGAGCCAACCCGAGCTCTATCCGAGTTGCGGTGTGGCTGATATCAGTCTAAGTGTCTCCCTTTTGTTTAATATGAACACCATTTTAAGTATATACGGAAAAATGACCAAACACATTTGGTTTCCGTTGAAACATTAAGAGAATGATCCATGGGTCATATGTGATTTGTACGAATCAACCCAGCCTAAATCTGAGATGTGGTGTGGCTGGCACCACTCAAAGTGTCCATCTTTTGTTTCAAAAGGATGTCATTTTAATTGAAAAACATCAAATCGCATACGGAAAACCGAAAAAATGCATTCGTATTGTGTCGATACTTTATCTCAATGATCCATGGGTCATATGTGATGTGTACGAGTCAACCCTGCCTCAATCCGAGGTGCAGTGTGGCTGCCACCACTCAAAGTGCATGCCTTTTGTTTCAAAAGGACGTCATTTTAATTGAAAAACATCAACTGGAATACAAAAAACTAACCAAACACATTCGGAATGTGTCTATACTTTAGCACAACGATACATGGGTCATATGTGACGTGTAAGAGTCAACCCCGCCTTAATCTGCGGCACAGTGTGGCCGGAATCACTCTATGTGGCTCTCCTTTGTTAAAAATGGACACCATTTTATGTACATACGGAAAACCGAAAAAACGCATTCGGTTTCTATTGAATCATTAGAAGAACGATTCATGGGTCATATGTGACGGGTACGAATCAACCCCACCTCAATCTGAGACGCGGTGTGACCGGCCCCACTCAATGTGTCTGTCTTTTGTTTTAAAGGGACGTCATTTTAATTGAAAAACATCTAATGGCATACGGAAAATAGATGAAACACATTCGGATTTTGTCGATACTTTAGAAAAATTATCCTTGGGTAATATGTGACATGTACGAGTCAACCCCGCCTCAATCTCAGGTACAGTGTGGCTGGAACCACTCAATGTGTCCGTCTTTTGTTTCAAAAGGACGTCATATTAAGTGAAAAACATCAACTAGCATAAGGAAAACCAACCAAACGCATTCAAATTATGTTGATACTTTAGCACAACGATCCATGGGTCATATTTGATGTGTATGAGTCAAACCCTCATTAATCTGAAGCATGGTGTGGCCGTAATCACTCTAAGTGGATCTCTTTTGTTTAAAATGGATAACATTTTAAGTACATACGGAAAACCAACCAAACACATTTATTTTATATTGAAACTTTAGAATAATGATTCATGGGTCATATATGACATGTACGAATAAACCCCGCCTCAATCTGAGACGCGGTGTGGCTGGAACCACTCAAAGTGTCTGTCTTTTGTTTCAAAAGTACGTCATTTTAATTGAAAAACATCAACTTCCATACGGAAAACAGACCAAACGCATTCAGATTATATCGATACTTTAGAACAATGATCCATGGGTCATATGTGATGTGTACGAGTCAACCTCAACTCAATCTGAGGCACGGTGTGGCCGAAACCATTCATAGTGTCTCTCTTTCGTTTAAAATGGACAGGATTATAAGTGAAAAGAACAACTAACATACACAAAACTAACCAAAAGTATTTGAAATGTGTTTATTCTTTAGGTCAACGATCCATGGGTGATATGTGATGTGTATGAGTCAACCCCACCTTAATCTGAGGCACGGTGTAGTCGGAATCACTCTAAGTGGTTCTCTTTTGTTTAAAAGTGACAATATTTTAAGTAAATACGGAAAACCAACCAAACACATTCGCTTTCCATTGAAATTTAGGAGAATGATCCATGGGTCATATGTGACTTTTATGAGCCATCCCGGGCTCAATCCGAGTCACGGTGTCGTTGGGATTAGTCTAAGTGTCTCTCTTTTGTTTAAAATGGAGACCAATTTAAGTACATACTGAAAACTGACCACACACATTCAGTTTCCATTGAAACATTAGGAGAACAATCCATGGGTCATATGTGACGTGTATGAATCAACCCCGCCCTAATCTGAGACGCGGTGTGCCCGACACCACTCAAAGTCTCTGTCTTTTGTTTCAAAAGGACGTCATTTTAATTGAAAAACATCAAATGGAATACGAAAAACATAGAAAATTCTTTCAGAATATGTTGATACATTAGGAAAATGATCGATGGGTCATTTGTGACGTGTACGAGTTAATCTAGAGTCAATATGAGGCATGATGTGGTAGGGTCACTACTTGTGTATGTATTTTGTATAAAATGGATAGGATTATAAGTCAAAAGAACAACTGACATATGGAAAACTGACCAAACGCATTCGAAATGTGTTGATTAGTTAGGACAATGATTCATGGGTCATATGTGATGTGTACGAGTCAACCCGGCCTTAATCTGAGGAACGGTGTGGCCTGCATCACTCTAAATGGCTCTCTTTTGTTTAAAATGGACAACATTTTAAGTACATACAGAAAACCGACCAAACAGATTCTGATTGTGTTGATACATTAGCACAATGATCCATGGGTCATATGTGACCTGTTTGAGTCAACCTTGCCTCAATCCTAGGGATGATGTGGCTGAAACCATTCATAGTGTCTCTCTTTTCTTTAGAATGGACATGATTATAAGTGAAAAGATCAACTGGCATACGAAAAACCAACCAAACTCATTTGAAATGTGTTGATGCTTTAAGAAAAAGATCCATGGATCATGTGTGATGTGTACGAGTCAACCCCGCCTCATTCTGATGGGCGGTGTGGCCGAAACCATTCACATTGTCTCTCTTTTGTTTAAAATGGACATGATTATAAGTGAAAAGAACAACTGACAAATGAAAAATTGACCAAACGCATTCGGATTTTGTTGATTATTTAGGTCAATAATCCATGGGTAATATGTGACATGTACAAGTCAACCTTGGCCCAATGTGAGGCACGGTGCGGCCGAGATCACTCTAAGTGTATCCCTTTTGTTTAAAATGGACATCATTTTATGTACATACGGAAAACCGACCAAACACATTCTTTTTCCATTGAAAATTTAGGAGAACGATCCATGGGTCATATGTGACGTGTACGAGTCAACCATGCCTCAATACGATGCATAGTGTAGCCGCCACCACTCAAAGTGTCTGTCTTTTGTTTTAAAAGGATGTCATTTTAAGTGAAAAACATCAACTTGCATACAAAAAACTGACCAAACGCATTCGGATTGTGTCGATATTTTATAAAAACGATCCATGGGTCATATGTGACGTGTATGAGTCAACCCCTCCTTAGATTGAGGAGCGGTGTGGCTGAACCCACTCTAACTATTTCTCTTTTGTTTAAAATGGACAGGATTATAAGTGAAAAGAACAACTGGCATATAGAAAACTGACCAAACGCATTCGGAATCTGTTGATAATTTATCACAACGATTAATGGGTCATATGTGAACTGTACGAGACAACCCGGGATCAATCCAAGTCGCGGTGTGGCCAGGATTAGTCTAAGTGTCTCTCTATTGTTTAAAATGGACAACATTTTAAGTACATACGGAAAACCGACCAAATGCATTTGGTTTCCGTTGAAAATTTAGGAGAAAGATACATGTGTGATATGTGACGTGTACCAATTAACCCCGCCTCAATATGAGACGCGGTGTGGCTGGAACCACTCAATGTGTCTGTCTTTTGTTTCGAAAGGACATCATTTTAAGTAATAAACATCAACTGACATACGTAAAACCAAGAAAACGCTTTTGGAATATGTTGATACTTTATGAAAACGATTGATGGCTCATTTGTGACGTGTAGGAGTTAACATCGCCTCAATTCGAGGCATGGTGTGGCCGGTATAACTCCAGGTGTATGTATTTTGTTTAAAATGGACATCAATTTAGGTAAAAATATATGGTAAACAAAAAAACGATCAAATAATGATTTGAATTTCAGATTCCACATACAATTGTCATCTCAATTTTAAATTGAATTCTAAATGAATTATATAGGTTTATAATTATGTAATTAATTATAATTTATTTATGGATGTGTATAGTTCCATGATGAATTATATGTTAAATGTGTATGAATTTTTTTTCTATATGTATGTTTTAGTTGGTTATTGTAGGTAAAATAATTGTATATGTATGTGTTAGTTTATTGCAGGTATAATAATTGGATTGAAAATGGGAGGGAATGCACAAAATGAGGCCTGCTGTCCAAATTGCTAAGCTGCTGTGCAAATTGCAGGCTACTGTGCAATTTTCATAGCATAGGCTATGCCAACAGTTTCAAACCGTTGGTATAGCATCTCTGATGCTTTTTTACCAACGTCTCAATGAACCATTGGAAAAAACAATTCCCAATGGTTTAGAAACCGTTGGGAAAGAGGAGATTCCTTGGGATTTCCCCAAGGTTCAAGCCAAACCATTGGGAAAAACTATCCCAACGGTTTGGCACAACTGTTGGGATAGGTTATGCTTTTCCCACCCTATCCCAATGGTTCATTGTAAACCGTTGGGAAAATCTTTTCCAACGGCTTACTTCCCTAATGTTTTCAGAACCGTTGGTATAACATATACCAATAGTTCTGCGGCCTTTCCCAACAGTTCAGAACCATTGGGAAAGACTGTATTTTGAGTGGTGTATTAAAATTATATATAAGGTTTATATTATTTTAATGATATTATTATTATCATTTAATTGTTATATCACATATATCATCATTCTTTCATATTTTTGGGAATATAATAACATCATTCGGGTGTACTGTAGACTATGTCCTCCGGAAGTATTGTGACTCATTCAAATTTAAAATGGAATATATTAAGGATTGTATTAATAAAAATATGTGATATATTTTCCTTATAAATTATTATTTAATGAAAATATATCATTTAATATTTTCTAATTTAAACTAAAAAAATTACAAATTACGTACATGCCTATTTACGGCCTATCATCTCCATGAAACCATTTTTTTATTTTCTACATCTATATTTTATGAATCTCCATACTCTAATATATAAGAAATATAAATTATATATATACAACATTTATCATTATATATATGATTTAATTATTACATAAAAAATAGGAAAATGAACAACAAGTTCAGACAAGTACGAAAAATAAAATGTTTATTAACTAATACATAACGTTCACATGGAATTATTAATAACTGAGAAATATAATGTCATAATTAAATAATATATGGTATTATATAGCTTTTATGGTTATTTATAATATTTTTAATAAAATTATATTTATTATAGAGGAGGTTCGAACATATATGAAGGAATTCAAGACTAAAGGTAAGGGGATATATAATTTCACTTTTATTTCTAAAAAACAAATTCCATAATCACCAATTATTTCATTTTCCTTATCTATATAATTCATAGTAATGTAATATAACATACTTATACTTAAATTTATGGGTATTTACATATACATTTTATGATCTCCATTTCATGGGGTTTACGGTTCAAATGTTAACAAATTAGTAATGTATTTTTGTCTCACTTTTATTAATGTAGGACACATGCCTTATAAACTAAATTTTTCATTTGGGTGTTTTATATACTAATATTGGATGTAATATATTATCCACATAATTAAATTTCTGTTTATTTACATATAAATTTTATCATCTTTCTTTCATGTGGTTTACAAATTTAAATTTACCAAATTTATAAGTCAAATTTGTATCAATTTTTGTCCCTTAAGACACAAGTTATTTTATGAACTATATTATTTTGTGATATTTTTATATATATCCATTTTAAATTTTTCATCACGAATCTATATATTTTCCTGAAATTTTTCATTTCAAGTAAATTTATTCTCAGTACGGATGATAATTTATTTTATTAAAAACCATATTTTCTAAATATGTTTTAAAAAATATTATAAATTATATTTAATGAATTTTTGAAATAAAAACTATTTAATATAATTTTCAAATATATTTAAAATATTAACAAAAATTCAAGGGTTTATTCAGATAAAATATTTTTCTAAATGGTTTTTTAATTTCAAATAAATTATCAAAGTGGAAATGATATTTTACTCAAGAATTATTTTGAATGATAATTCCAAACCATTATTCATTTAAGATAATATTGTTTTATGATTTTTATTCATTAATAGGGTAATGATTCATGGAAAAATTAATTATTCTCTCTATGGTCTGTTTTGTTTTATGAGGAATTATTTATGTTATTATGGCACACATATGTGTGGTTTTAATTATGTGGTGGGTGAAAAATGTATCTACCTCCAATGAATTGGGTAATGATAAATGTTCTATTATATAAAAGGGTGTTAGGGAGGTCATCCTAAGCCCCAAACAACCGGGAACGCATGAAGAAATACTAAGCCTTCCTCAAATATGGTACGTGGGAGTTCGTCCAATGCCTAATATTTTATGGTACAAGGGAGGTCATCCCAGGCCCAAAGTAGGTACACTGATGATTATCCTAAACCTAACATACTATGAATATCATGGTCGGTATCATTGACATACGATTTTCTAATATTATGTGAATGCAAAAAATTCTTGGTTTTATGTCATTCTTGTACCCTCATTTCCCATGTTATTTTTTTATCTTACGATTCATGACTTACAAAATACAAATATTTATTCCATTAATCATGAATATGATCTTTGATATTCATTCTTTTATTTTCAGATGTTATGCTTATTTTCACATACCCTTTTTTCATGTTACGCTTATGTATATCCCATGTTTACACAGATTGGCAATATTATCTCACACATTATTAAAAAAATTTATAAAGAAAGGTTTTAATTATGATATTTCAAAATAGATCTAGTTATGTGCATATAGATTGGAAAATATTTAGATGTTTTTCGAACCAATTTCTTATGTTTCCATGTTTCCAAAGAAACTATTTTAATAAGGAAATAAACATCCACCTTCCAATTTTATCATGTATTGTAATGGATTATATATACCTTGATAATAAGGAATACATATCATATTCTTCTTTGTGGGGAATTTCTTATTTTATTTTTAATGAATATGAACTATGAAAATATTATTGTTCATCCAATAGTGAATTTTAATTTGATTATATACTTGGATTATGGAATAATCAAAAAAACATATTCAATCAGTACAAGAATACACCCAAGATTTTAATCAAAAAAATTTCATATAAGAAAAGTTATTATAAAAGTAACAAAGAATCATGTGTGTATTCAATATGGGATTCCATGTTATTAACATGTTTCAAGAGAATTAATGATGATGGTCATTACATGTTTGGTATGTTATGATAAAGAGCTACATCATGTTTTTTGGGGGATTAATTATAAGATCGTTTTTTAAATTTAGTAAACTTATTTAAAACGTTTTGGATTTTACACATTTGTAAGGTTCATAGAGGGTAATAATTTATTAATTTTATTATGTTAAAATTTTGAACCGGTTTTATAGATTACTATTTTACATGACCATATATGGATTTATACATATTTGAAAATCTAACCAAACAATTTTGTTTTGATGATAACTATAGATATAGGTAATGACTTATCATCCCTTTATAGATCGTATGATCCACGTGATATTAATGAATTAAAAAAGAAAATTCATATCTATGAGCAATAGATAAAGAAGAATTTGGTCATGGAATAACTAATGGAAGATCTTGTTTATAAAAAATGTAATGAAATGAAGTAAGTATATCTTTTTTTGAAAGGATTAATCTTTTCGAAAATCTTCTTCTAAAAAATTATCCTTTTATCTTTATTTTTGATACAATAAATGGTCCCATAGAAAATAATTGATTTATCATTTCACTATGTATATCTTTATAATAAATAAGTTATTTATCACTCTCTATCATTACATGATTATTAGTTTCCTCTTCTATGTCCACATTTTCACTTTAAACATATGTTCTCAAATGTGGAATCTTGGTAATGATTTTATTTTAGTAACCATTATGTTTCCAAAATTAATATTTTAAGGGAAATTTTAGAATTAATTTATATGATGTAGGTTTCTCGTAATGAAATTATAAAAAATCAACATTCAATTTTCAAAGTTCACTTTTAATTTCCAAGGATAGTACTTGTTTTAATTTCTTTCATTCATGAGAGTATCGTAACAGTATCTTATCGATGGGTGATTGAAATAAATATACCTAAGGTTCATGATGTGTATCATGTATCTCTTCTGAATAATTACATACCTGATATTTTAAATTTACTAAACTCAGAGGTCATATCGTTGGAGAATGATCATTCTTATGAAGATAAACTGATAGAAATTATAGATTATTGAGATAAAGTTATAGAATATTAGGCTACTCACATGGTTAAAGATTTTTAGAGAAACTAGAAGTATAAATAAGATATTTTAAAACATGAATAAATTATAAGGATGTGGTATCAACATTTTTTGGTATAATATTAATAAATTTTGGGGCTAAATTAATTTTAATGGATGTAGAATGTAACACCTGATGTTTTTATGAACTATTTTTTATAAACAAATTAAAATTATTCGATGTATGGTATTTACTAAAACATCAAAACAATATTGATTTATAAACAATATTTCATTATGTGAAATAAAAAAAATTGGCATGAGGTAAATGCAAGAGTAATTATTGATATTGTAACACACAAAAATGAGTACCTTCAATAGCTTTTCTTATATGTAAGACTGATATTCAACAAAAAAATATACATATTTTCATAGTTATCACCTAGAAATTGGAATAGTGAGAATAAATGTTATTATTTACACCATTAAATGATAGTTTACCTATGGTTATAAAAATTATTATTTTGTAACCAAATAATTATAAGTGATAATAAAAACAAATTGAAAATAAAGGATACATTTTTATAAAAAAACTACCAAAAAAGTTTTTTATCACAATAGATTAAATTAATAAATATTGGTGAATTATAGTAATTAAATTTGTATGTTTTTTATTAAATTAATTTTTTTTTTCAAATCTATGAAATTTTATACTAGCATAAAATAAAAACAAACCTACTTTAAGCATAAAAATTTTATTTTTCTAAAACATTGTTTTGTTATCATTTAATAGAAGAATTGTTTTAAAAATATTATGTGACACTGTTATATATTTTATTTGAGATAATAATCTTACTTATTGAAATTGTAATTTCAAAATTATCGTACATTTATTTTTTGGGTTTTTTCTAAAAAATGATCATCTTTTGATGAGTAATGAAAATAATAAATTTAAATTCGAAATGGTATTCTCATATAAATAATTTCTAAGGATAAATTATTTTTTAAATTATTTTTAATGAATTATTAGTTCAATTATAAATACACTAATCCCATTTATGTAATTTGAGTGATTTTTTATATTAAATTAATATATAAAGACATAGTAAACATTTGAACATTTTCACATTAAAAACACACTTTCCCACAAAATTTATGTGATTAATTTTATTTTAATTTTAACCACATGTGTGATTATTATTTTGAAAAATGGATTCAATATTAGTATACATATTTTCCAAATTTTTTAATTATTTTCCATTTTTTGAAAAACATGAATTGTAAATTTATTATTTTTATTACCAAGGATAAGGGAAATTCTGGTAATTAAGTGAACAAAAAATATTATAAATTTTATAATATTACCCGAAAACAATATAAAATATTATGGGATGAATTTAATTATACCAATATTAGCTAATTTTAAAAATTGAATTATTTAATGGATACTTTCCCATGAAAATAACATAGATATTATTAACATAAAATGGAGAGACAAAATATCACACTCATAGTTTTAATACGAAAAATATCTTTCATATAGAGTTAAATAAAATATATTATTTACCGTATGTATTATAAATAAATATATAAATTTTATCTATATCATATATATTTATTTTAAGTTTTTAGTGGATAAATTATTATCAAAATAATTACAAAATCATGATGTAGTAATTATTCAATTAATAAAACATCCAATTAAATTGTTATAATAATATTAAAATAAATATAATTTGACTTTATTAATATGGTGTACAAATTTATTATTTTTTAATGAAATATTAGGGGTCAATTAAATTAATTTTTTGTGATTATATATTATTTATAATTGTTTCTTAAAGTCAATGTAATGAAAAATGTAAAAATGAAACATACAATATTTTAGGCCAATAATATTTCAATAATATTTTTAGAAATAATAAAGAAATATAATAAAGAAAAATGTGATGGTATATGGTCTAAAATATCATCAATATATCATTTATGGATAAATTGACACTTTATATGTTAAAATAACATCCTCTTCATTTTGAAAGTTTTGTTCCTTTAATTAAACATAAAATTAGTTCACTAACGGTTAATCAAAATGATAATTACTAAAATTTAAAATTTAATATCTAAAATATGTTTTATGAGGATAATAAAAAATTATATTATATTTTAATAGTATATCTGGCCTTTTGGATGAATATTTATACAGAAAAAAACATATTAAAATCTAATCTTTTGAGAATTTGAAAAGTGCCCCACCCTTCTCTTATAAAAGGGAACATATTCTTCTATTTTCATCATACATAAAAACCAATTTGTTTCAGAAAAAAACTGACCAAATATACTACCTTTTCCACTAAAATTATAATATAACCCTTCTATTGGGTCTAAATCCCTCCAAGGAATTTCTATGTTGAAAATAATAAGGATATATCTGAAGAATATATTACATTAATCAATAAATGTTTTCTGATTTATTTATTCCTTAAACCACCTAAAATAATTTTATTGAATGTTCATATAAAAACCTATTAATATTAAATAAAATAATACGATTTTATATAATGTTTACAACTTAAAATCTACACACTTCTATCAATTGGGATAGACAATCATCATTCATGTGTATGGCAGAATACTACCACGTGAATCGATGCCATTAAATCATCAATTACATCATTTATTGGCCTGTAATAATGATTTATATATATTTTATAAATGATATATATTATATTACTTAATTTATTATTATTTTATAATTTTTATATCACTGATACATTCATGATTTATATTATGTGGGAATATGGTAACATCATTTGTGTGTATGACAGATAATAGTGTCACGAAGCAGTGGGATTTGTTCACACTCCTCATGTAATGTATTTAGGAGGATTTTTAAAAAAATAATGTGATTTATATAATGAAAGTATTATTTAATGATAATATATCATATAATTAAAATTATTTTAATCTAACAATAAAATGAAAACAATATTCATGTGTACGTATGACCATCTATCTCAATGAATGATGCATTTTATTTTATACCTATAACATTTATGAGTCTCCATAAATACATTTATACATAATATATGTGATATTTATATAGTTATAATAATTATTTTTATGGTTAAATTATGATATATGTATCAATACCAAGAATAAAAAATCATAACATATATAAAAAACAATGTGTTTATTAACTGAAATAGGATGTTAACAAGGAATTATTAGTAAGAGAGTATTATTTATTAGATAAGTAAATCCTATATGGATATATATATATATATATATATATATGAATATATTTATGTGGTATATTTATAATAATCTTATATTAATTATAATATAAGTTTGAATGTATACGAAAGAAGTCAAGACTTTAGGTAAAGGGAATCCAAGTATCACTTTTACTTTTACATGAATTATGACATATTCATCGCTTGTTTATTTTGAATTTTGTATATAATTTCAATTAATGTAAAATTTGATAATTATAATTATAATTTTCTATTTTATATATCGATATCATGATCACTTTTTCTTGAGGTTTATAGTTCAAATTTTTCCAATTCAGTAAGGGAATTTTCAACAGTTTTATTTCTTGGGGATACATGCCTTTTACATTACATGTTTATTTTTTGTGGGGAATATAATTTTAATTAATTTAATATTTGATCCTTAACATTAAATTTTTTTTATTTACATATAAATATTTTTATATCTCTTAAATGGGATTTAATGTTCAAAAGATTAGATTTTAGTAATGTAATTTTGTATCAAATTTATTTCAGTGAGACACATGTAATGTTACCATCATATATTCTTTTAGGAGGTTTATATAATTACTTTCGACATGTTTTATCATTAATATACTTCTACGATATATATTATATTTTTCATGTTATTTTATTCACTCTTCAGCCTTGGATTTATTTTATTCAAAAATCATTTCTTTAAGAATTGTTTTTAATTTTTTAAAATTATATTTTAAAAATATTAGAGAGTAAGGATTTAAAAATGGTAAAAATAGTTTTCAAATATTATTTTTTATGTTTTATAGGTTATTTAAAATGAAAATATGGTTTTAAATGTTTTATAACATGAAAATAATTCTTAAAGAAGAAATGATATTTTCATCAAAAATTATTTCAATTGATCTTTCAAAAACAATTCCATTTAATTAAAAATCATTTGGTGTTATTTATGATGTACTAGACTTATTATTCAATGATACAGTCCTTATTATATCAATGGTTATTTTATATTTATGATTAATGTTTAATTATCTTATGGGACACATATGTATGGTTTTTATTAGGTGACAGATGGGTCTTATATCTTCCGCTAATGAAATGGGAAATGATAAACAATCCATGCTTCCAAAGGGTTGATGAGAGGTCATCCTAACCATGAATGAATATGGTATATTTGAGTTCATCCTAATAATAAAATAAGATGGTAAAAAGGAGGTCATCCTAAGCATCAAAATTGAAGGTACAGATGATGTCATCCCAAAGTCATCATAGGTACACAAGTAATTATTCCAATCCTATCATACTATGAATGTCTTGGTAGGTATCACTATCATAATATATTCGTTGATTTTTTTTATTCAACAAATTCCATGTTTTATTCCATTTTTATACTCTCATGACTAATTTCATTTGATTTTATTATGATTCATACATTATTAAATTCAAATCATTATAACATTACTCATGTATATTAACATTTATACATAGAGTATGATATTTAATGGTCATGGTTATGTTTTCATACCTTTATGTTCATATTATATATATGTGTCTCTCTTTTTTATAGTGAATGATCATCTAAGCTCACCCTTTATTATATTTCTTTTAACCCATTATATGAAAAATGGTATTAAGTATGATGTGTCAAAAATGGTTCTAGTTAGGAATATAAAGGCCCGAGAACATGTTGATTTATTATGAATAAGTTTTCTATGATTCAATGTTTCCAAATTCAATAAAATAATTATGTATTTGGGAGCTTTTTATATTAATATATGAAATATTTTGAGGAAATGATGTTATTTCTATGTTTAATAATCCTATGTCATTATAATTTTCATTTAAAAAATGTGAACACCTATCCTCAGTTAACCTTAAAAGAAAACCCCATTATTTCCACCACAAATATACCCAACCCTCTTCTAAAAACTTCTAGTCACCCTATGTTGGTTCTTTTATTATCATAGGAGTATCCCTCAATTGTTTAAAGACATTTTCAGATGATATAATCTATGTAGTAAAGTATTGATTTCTTACATCTCATCCCCCTTTTCTAGTTTTTATGCTTTATTCCATAGAAAATAACAACTCAACATTTTAAAATTATAACATCATTATTATTTATATATATAAGAAATTTATAATTATTATAATTGTATAATAATTTACCACCCACCCACATTCCCGTTACAAAAATAAAAACATGAATTTTTCATTTGGCAGACTACCACCGTTCTAATATATGATGTTTTAAATTACTTCATCACCTTTACAGGATGGTCCTAAAATAGAAATTGAAATATAATTATTATTTCTAAAAACTATTTTACACTTTATGACAATGAACTGTATTTCCTTGATCCTACATTTCAAAAATATGAAATCATTTTCCATTCGTACATGTAGACTATCATATAATTGGAACAATTGATTTCTTTATTTTATTTTATCACCAACTAACATGGATGATAATGAGAATAGTGTTACAAGATATGCGTTTTTTTAATTCCACAATAATGTTTTTGGGATGAAAAATTGAATAACCAATTAATGATATAAACGGTAAACAATAATTAACAAAATAACCTTTATAAACAAGCATAAACACCATGAAATATTTTATTCATATTATATAATATTTTCATTTTAATTAATAATTATTTTAATTATTATTAACTAATGATATATATAACACTATCAAATAGTAAATAATATTATTATGGTACTTGTTCAATAATATTTCCCCAAAAATTGCCTCAAAATCCTCAATTAGTCTTATTATTTTAATGTTATAGTTGTTTGGAACACATAGTTGAACAATTGAATGAATTTATTCCACAAAAGTCAATGGTAATATAAATAGTGTAATAATATATTAGAAGTGAGTAAATAAGCCTTTTTTAGGGAGTGTTTCTATAAATATTTATATAATTAATTAATAAAACAACATTCGATGCTAAAGAATCACCAAAACATGATTTTTATAGATTTCTCATTTAAAAAATGGATAAAACCCATGAAAATAATTGGAAAAATCATAAATACTAATAAATAATAAATAATAATATTATTAATTCCTTATTAATAATGTATTTTTAGGATTAATAAATATATTAACCATTCTTATGAAATAAGTAAAATTAAATCAATACAAAAAACACATCATGTGGAAAATATATAGTATTGTTATAGTGTATGATTATTTATAAAAAAAATAAGTTAAACATATATGATTAATATTTAAACATAATTGATTATGATTAATATGTATGTGACATAAGAGCTTAATTTATGTTCATATATTCTGGGATGACATGAATGGTTTTTTGATCTCAAATTGCTCTCATTAAAACATGTTTAGTATTATGAAACGAATTTCATTTATGATGATTATATACATCCAATATGAGATGTAATATAATAAAAATATTTTATGCATTATTTTTTGAGATCAATTTTTTTCTATTTGTTTTATTATGTTTGGATAAATTTAATTCCCAATAAGTAAGTGGGTTTTCAGACAGAATTTTCATTCTTTGGGATCATGATATATTCACCACCTATTTCCTTTTCTATAAGGTATAAAATTCCATGGGGGGATTTTTAATATATATTAGTAATAATATTTATGGGATATAAAATTATATGTTATTAACCCACATGAAAAATATGTTAATTCAATATTTTTCACATCCGGGGTAAAAATCAATCGCTTCCAGTATTGAAAAACAATAATTTTTTTAATAAAAAGTGTGTTTAGTTTCCTAGAAAATAATCCTTGATATGGATACTAGAAATTATACATGGTTATGAAATAAATGATATTTTTCATAGTAATAGAATATGGTCTGGTTGATCATCGAGTCAATTACTAACTTAACGCATGATGAGTGTTGTTGCATGCATGACTAGAATCTACTAAGTGGATCCCCGTGACAGTCAGCCACATAAACTCAAGTGCACAACCATATATTCTAGAGGTATCCAAATATTAGTGAGGACCTAGGGTGTTTTCATTAGGATATGATTTTTAATGGGCTATAGTGTAGCACAATTGTAATATATATACATATATTGTGAAAAAAGTTCTGAAATAAGACGCATAATAGTATAGATAATCAATCATGAATAAATAATAGGAAGATGGTGATTAAAAAAATAATAAGAAATTATAGAAATGAACCGGAAATATTGTGATAAAAACTATGAAACATGGGATTCAAAATAACCAGACATATAACACATACTATAAAAATATTAAAAAGTCAAAAAAAAATTATTCCTAGACTAGAATCATGAGCATAGGCTCCGTCCTCTTCCCCCGTACTCCATCATGGACTGCAAATCAATAATCAGGATCTAGATGCTACCATTTATCTAAACCTAGAATCATAATGTCTTCTTCGATACCAATGGAATCCTGAGAAAGGTGTGACATATGATTAGTATGCACCCTCCAATAATGTAATGATCAATCCCAAAAGAGAATATAAAATTATTTTTTGACAATAGTAATAATTATAATGGAATACATAAATATATAAAACATGATAGTACAACTTCCTCCTAGACACATGAAAAATACTATCTAATTCAACCAAAGATGCATATATTAACCAATGGAAAACATATAAAATTATAATATTATTCATCATAAATAAAGTTATATGAGTGAAGAAAGACCAATATTTTTATTTTTCTTAGAGGAAAGGTCTTGGGTATAATATGTATAATTCACAATTCTTTTAAATCTAGTTATTATTTGAATTTAGTATGAGGATACTTGAGCTCAAATATAACAATCCATAAATGAAATCCCAAACATAATTCTAAGTACATTTTATAAAACAAATTTCATGGGATTCCATCCATGGTGAACAATAAATGAGATTCCATGTATCACACGTGACATAGTGCAAAAACAAAAAATAATTCCTAGTCCATCCTTAGTATCTCACATAGGGAATAGAGTATTTCCCATGGAATGGTTACACAATCTCCCTATCAATCCTGTGTTTGGGGTATTCACTAGGGAATCAATAACACTCCACTGGAGGTTGAGTAAACACATAATGATCTCATACAAGGCATACTTAGTATCACCCCTGATCTATATACAATTCATTAACAAGTTCAATATATGAAGAACAATTATCCCATCCAAGGTGTCATTATGTCTGTAAACTTATATCTCCCATTGCATGGATTATCATATGGATTAATATAGACCACATAACACTTCAACATGAAATTTCTTATATAATATTTAAATCATGTTAGCCAATTCTCTTCATATATATAATTTTCATTATGGTATTACAATAGGTCATATGTCTTTTGGAACAGGTAATACCTCATGGCTAATAAATTATATCATTAAAATTAAACACATTTCATTTCTCACAACGTGATCAACCCAAACAAAATGGTGGTCTATAAATTTATGGTGAGATGAAATAGGATGTTTAAGAAGGGACCTCCCAAGGGGGTGGCTCTTGTTAAGGAGAATAACCAACAATGTTTATTCACCACTAGTTAGAACAATAAAAGTCATTGGAATGACATTTAATAAAATTATATAAAATATTGGATAATCTGATATATAATTCATGATAATGGAACATGAAACAAAATATACAAGTGAATAAACATAATGAAGAATAATTAAACCCTAAGACTTAGTTTTATAGTGCTCTACGCATCAAGTTACATCCCTTGAATCGAGCCAGAATGAGAGACACTAGACAAATCCTCCAATGTCCTAAAAATGAAGAAAATGATCCATCACATAAATAGAGAAACATATGGGAAGATACATTTTAAAAATGATAAATATTAATAAATATATAACACTAATCTTTGAAACGCATATACTGACGATGGAAATAGATGAGAAATGGAGTAGATACAAAAATCCTTGGTTGAGGAGAGGATGTGAGTTTACATGTGGTGGAATCCATATGGGGAGAATGAAATGTTTAATTAGGTATTAATATATAAAAGAGTAAAATTTCATTCACTCATTAAAATTTGGGTCACACCATTTTTTCTCATAATTGGACAAACCATGATCCAACCATTCAGAATCAATTTCACGGGAAACCCCCTCCCATGGGATTTCCACATGATTTGACTAACAATGTCCATCACATGTGACATGGATCAGTGACTTGTCTAATTAAAGTGGAATTGTTTTGCACACTCTTCTATATGGTTTTATAGAGACTGTAGACCTTCTCTAGAGAATATAGTTCCAACATGGTTAAGTTATATTGTTTTCACTTATAGTGTGGCTAACGTGTCCTTCCAAATCATATAAAATTAGGATCTAAACGTGGCATAGAATCTCCCATACCATTATATTTACTTTAGATAACCTTATAAGAACCAAATGAGTGGTTTAAATAGTAACATACAATTTTTTACTCTCTCAAAAGACAACAAAATAAAAATGCTTCTACTTAAAAAAAACTCTTCCTTGAGTTTCTCTTCTGAGGGTGTTATAGAGTCATAGGAGAAAAGATCAATTAACTTCAAATTTACATCATCCACATGATCTCATGTATTATCTCGTACACATACTTATGTCCAAATCACCTAGAATAATTGAATATACCATCATCAGATAGCCTTAGGTCTCTGATCAATGATACATATTGGAAGCTACTCAAAGGACTCATCTTCATCTAGCTCAATGTCCTCAGGGACAAATGAATATTATGGGTTATCAGGATATATGAAAATAATTGATATATAGAAGAAATAGTGCATAAAATGATACCTATGATGTAACTAAAAATGATAGTTTATCTGCCCAACTCACTTCACTATTTTGAATGACCCTATATAATGAGGTGATAAATTTTCATGTAAAAGAATTCATCCGTGGCCCAATCTTGGTGATAACCACATATTAACCAAATATCCCACGTTGAACTCATGAGGTTGATGATGAAGATCATTCTAAGGCTACAATCTAGACCATGTTGTAGAAATATTCTTCATAATCAATTGTATGTTTTCTGAATTCTCTATCAAGATATAAGATCAAATATTACTACCACACCCACTTCTAACTAGCATAATGATGAACCAAATGAAAAACCATAAGGATCCTCACAAGGAACCACCTGAATCATTTTGTGAAAACTATTATTATAGGAAACACAAAAAGAGATATATGTTTTCCCCATGAACCACCAAAATCATGGAAGCAGTCTTGAAGAATATACTCTAAAACCCGTACATTTCACATGGACTACCCATTAACTAGATGGTGGTATGTTGTACCTCAAAGAAACTATTAACCTCATACATTCTATAATCCCTTCCATAACTATGATGTTATGCAAGAATATAAGTTTGATATGATAGAATGGGGATGTAAAAGATGGTTCAAAATCACTCATACATAAAACCTTTCATGCTCATCAATTGGGAAGTTCTCCTCTATTGGTATGGACAATGTGATTTTGGTTAACCTATTGATGGTCACCCACAATTAATTTCTTCTTTTAGTGTATCTCAAAAATATCATCATTAAATCCATGGTGACATCATGTAAAATCATCTTAGGAATGGATTGATGTCGTAGAGGTCCAAAAGGTCACTCATGATCCACCTTCACCTTATAATAGGTGGAAGAGATATCGATTTAAACTATAATTTTACTCATCCTAACTGGCCAGGAGTACTAATGACATACTCCTCATTATGTCTATGTAAGGCCAGGGTGAACTTCCCAAAAAAGTGGCATGATATTCCTGCATTAACATTTCATGTATACCTAAAAGAACTCAAAAACATCTGTAGAAGATAAATATATAACTCTCATCCAAAACCCAACCATATTGTGGGATATAATCATAGGTACTCTCTCTCGAGAAGGGTATCTTGATATATGATAGATGTTTCATCGTCACATACTCCATAAGTGAGTATTTTATTGCTAGATCTTCTAAAATAGGCTTATTTTGAGATTACTAAACCACTAGAAGAAACGTATGGAATAGTGTTATCTACATACAGTCACTACTGGCCTCTAGGAAGTCCTATTTTTGAGTCTTCCATCTAAAAGAATCATCCAATTTATTTCCCTTATTGGGTGTATAATAGAGATTTATTATGAATAACTATAGGTATTCTAAACATTTGTGGTACTTGTTATTCAAGGAATTCAATCTGGAGATGAATTTTAGACTTTTGTGATCCATTTAAAAAAACAAACTCCACCCCACAATAATTATTGTCTACAACAATGTCTATTTTGAATCATTATTTTCAAATCAAGGTAGGGGATAGGGTAGTTCAACTCATGATGTCTTAGCTTGTGGGTCCCATGTAATATAACATGTTCCCCTACAACAAAACTAATCCTATAACAATTCATAAAGAATCACTATATAAAATATTCTCCTTCCCTTATTTTGGTAGAATCTAGATTGATATTGATGATAGTATACCATTGAAGCCCTGAAATGTTATCTCACAAGCTTATGATAATTAAATATTTCACTCCCTTCATTTTTAAGAGTGTAAGAGGATCTTCTAATTATTAGAAATACTAAATAAACCACTTATAATATATGGATACTACTAGTAATTTTTGTATAATAATTACATTCACGGGCTGCTCCCAGGAAACCAATAAACATATGTTCTCTTAGTCAACAGATACACCTACCATAGAAATGATATGACCAATGAAGTGAATCTAATTGACCCAAAATCTAAATTTTACAATATTAACATATATTTGATTATATATAAATTTATTTATCATGATATTAATATAATTAGCAATGTCTTTTCTAGTGAGATGATACAATTAGATTTTTCCTATAAAGTCCACCATAATAGAATCTAGATACTGGTTTAATACACAATTAATTTGGGATATAATGTCTTATGGGAAATTTGTATGGCCAAAATTTATGATTAGATACTAGTACATGCCTTATATACTCTATAAAACTATATTTGGTATGTATGTTGTCCTGAAACACACCTAATTATTGCTCAACCTCAAATCGTGCTTAGAGAGAACAATATCTCCTTCAAGTTGACCAATGATGTTTTCTACAGGTAGCAATGGATACTGGTTCTTTACAATTTTATGATTCAACAATTATCAATCCACACAATACCTAAGGGTACCATCCCTTTTCTTGGATGAAAGGAAAGGTGAACCGCTTGATGAGTTGTTAGGTGGTATAAATCCCATTCCCTATAGATCTTCTATCATCATGTTATGATCATGAATCTCTATTGTATTCAAGCTATAGGGAGGAATATATACTGGTACCACACCAAGAACTATATTTATTGTGTACTCCCCCTCTCTCATATGAGTTTTGACTAAAACAATTAGGGAATAAGTCCTCAAAATGATATGTAATCGGAGGGAATTCCACTAGTCTCATTCCACGATCAGTTATGAAGTTACTATTCCTATGGGAATTAATCCTACGATGCCCCTGAAAATCGAGCCTTGATCAATATTCCTAGATATCCCACTCTACCACTTGAACATATATTCTATCCTTGAGTTATGTAAATGACACCCATTGGTGATATCGGTCAACATGGGCATGGTATGGTAATAGGCAATCCATTTTAGAATTATTTCAAACCCGGAAATCATTGGATGATGAAATGAAAAATAAATGGTAACCAGGTAACTCCTTGAACTATTTTATACCATCTAATCGAATATCTAATGAGGTGTCAAGAGTCATAACTCTTCAAAAGTACTCAATATCTAAGACCAATCATTCTGTAGTCACAATAGAAATAATTGAATGGGATGAACATATATCCAATATGGAATTAACTAAAGTAGAGACTACAATAATAGTACCTCATATAGAATAATGCCTCAATCTCCTCCCATCAGATGTAGGTAGTACTGCATAAAAATTACCCAAACAATATTTGAGAGATGTAATATAAAAAACCATGGAATGTCCAATCTATAGTCTCTAAAACATTGCGACCTATAATCTGTGAGACCCCACTAGGTTGATCAGCCAGTGGACGATAAACTCATAGACTGATATGGAGTTTCTAATATTTTTCCTGAATGTGTAATTAGTATATATCCATTCTCACTAGATAAAAAATTAATGGATAAATTGAAATGCTATAGGTAACCCATCACACATCAATCTCAGCACTCGACCTGGTTTCTTATGCACTGGGTATATTCATTCCATGCCCGACCTCATTTGTCACACACCACATATCAATCAGTGCATTCTATTTGGTTGGTACTACTAATGTTTTCACCCTCAAGACAACATTTCTTTCCTCTAGTCAAAAAACCACCATTCCTAGAAGCCTCACATCCCTGGATCACTTCTCCATATTCCCACAGGTTCCACATAGTGATGAGGGCCTGATTGACTATGCAAGAAATATTGGTCAAAATAATATGTTCCCCTATGATTGAATGGCATAAGAAATCCCAGCCTAAAACCATATCTTATTTTTCATAAAGTCATCATACATGGTTAATGCAAAAACTTTATAATTTAGTAATGCGATCTGAATAATCCATCACTAACACGACACCATGTTATAGGTGTGTGAACTCCTGGATGTGGTACGTTCTAAATTTTTGTGGAAATAATTAGTTGAAATTTTTTTGGAAATATTCCCATCTCATATACTAATTTTGATCATCATGTGTGAGAATATCCCACCAATGTATAGAGGATTCATGAATCGTATTGGTAAAATGAATAACCCTTCACGTTGTAGGAATATCCTGATGATCCAATATAGAAAAAATGGCCTCTATCCCTGACATACTAGACTAAGGAAGTCCATTCACTGTGAAGGATTGAGGATTATACTTATTGAATTCCAAAATCATCTCTACTGCTGAAGGGGTGGGGGTGTAGTGTATATAAACTATATGAAATAGAGAAAACTATCTCTGAAATGAGCATTGACAACATATGGAAGATAATAGGAGGTGCCTCCAATATCAATATATGATGTGTCCCTTCTATATTTGGTACCACCACCTATAGATCATAGACATCACCAATCTCATGGAATACTAATCCTGGACATCATGGTAGTATATGGTTGAAATTTCTATGTTCACACATTAGAAACAGTTCAACAATAGAACAATAATAATAGAGAATTTTGCAATAGAAGTGAATATAACCTTCCTATAATGAGTAAAACCCCCCATTCTTGTCATAAATCCATGTATAGGTGATATGTAAAAAATATCCAAAGATCACAAGAGGCATGACATACATCAAACCACTAAGGTTATTTCAGGTTTAGGGTCTCATACGCCAGAAATGAGGTTCCAGAATTTGGAGTTTCAATTACACTGTATAGTAGAAAAACATACATTTCAATTGAAATATCATACAATGGTAACCATTTCATTTAAAGAAAATAACATTATTGAAATTAATTATTATTTATATGGATATTGATATCTTATTATTTTAATTACATCACCGTTTCCAAATTTCTAAATTCACATACTCTTTATAAATTGTTATCGACAAATGATGTAATTAAATCTAACTTGTACATCTAGTAAAATAGTGTTACTAGTCATTTATATGGTTATTATTAGTAAATTACCATTCCCAAATTCATATAATTAATTTCTTCCTGAATCAATAGTAACATTCATCAATTAAATGAATTAATATTTCATCCCGTAGAACTAGTGGTACATGACTGAATTGTGGAATAATCCATTAATTAAGGTTTCATTATAAATATATGTAAATAAAAAACTATTTATATTTTTGTAGGAACATAAATAATCCAATTATGTTACAAATTAAAGTGATGTCAGTATACTTCATTAAATATCAACCAAGGAACACACAACATGAACGTACAATGGAGCCAATGCATAGATTAATATAAATATTTCTTAGAATAATTTAGGAAATTTTAATTGTATGATTCATAATATGATTCAAGAATTAATATTCCCTTGTATCATTAGGTTAAAGAAAAATGGGTCCCGTTATAATAATAATATAAATATTAAAAAAAATGAGTGTTCCACCCATTGGTGAAACACCTAATGTTGTAACTAGTGGAACTAATAATTGAATATACCTATCCTAGTTAATTTGTGATTCCACTATATATAGTCTAGATACTAATAGGAAAAAGCTCATTATACATACCCATTACATCCATGTCTCCCTTTCTAATAACAAAATTGTAAAACAAAAGAAAAAAACTCTTATACCACTTTACAACATCCCTCCCTAGAATACACTTTGTGGTGGCCCATAAAAGTCAACCACATGACCTCAAGTATACATCCCCTTAAGCTAGATGATTATGAGTAGTATCAAGGTCCTAGGGTGTGTCCATGTTGAGTATATCCCCTCATGAGTCAGAGTGTAAAACAACTGTAATACATAAACTCAAACAACAAAAAGGAGAAGAAACAAGAAGAAGAATATTATGAATAATCAATAAAGAATAATAAATAAAAGAAAATATGAATTATTAATATTAATATAATGATGGTGATGATCATGAAATATAGTGATACGAAAAAAGGATACAAGGGATACAGAGGAACTGGACATATATCCCATGGCATATAAAAATATAAAATATGTTCAGTGCTTCCACTAATAGTTTCTTGACCATAGGATTAGTCTCTTGTGCCTGTAATCCATCCTAAATGATCAATAGGGAGTTGGGATATTGTCACATCCATTCATATAAACCTACAATCATAAGGTCTTATTGTGTACCAATGGTGGCCCATTTAGGGTGTGAGATATAATTTTTAGGAAATCAACAACAGTGTTAAAAGCAGTCTAAAATGTTTCCATAAAATGGGAAGTGTTCTACTCGTATTGAATTCAATGAAATAAAAAAATAAATAAAACAAGATAATATGGGATACCCTTGGACACTTTATTAAAAATAAATGCTTTCACTTTAACCATATATCTTATCGAAGGGAAATATTATATAGGAAGAAGATAATTCCTCTTAAATTATGTGTTCGGAGTGAATCTACCCAAAGCATATTTTTTTTATTTTCAAGCACAACCTGTGTATTGTGGGTATACATATGAATCCTTAATAATCATGTTATTATTTGATGTTAGTATAAGGAACCCTGATCCCATCCATGTACATCCATTAATGGAATCCCAGGTATCAATCTAGGTTCATTATATAGAACCAATACCATGGGAGTCTATCCAAGGTGACACAAATATGTTATTCCATGTATCAGTATTAACATGGTGGGAAAACAAAAGATAACTCTAAGTCAATCCTTTGTATCTCACATTGGGGTTTGATTCTTTCTCATGGAGTGGTGCAATTATCTCTCCACCTAGATCATCCATAGGATCTCCCCTAGGGTACTAGTATTACTCATTAGGATGTAGAGAAAATGGATAGTGTGCCCAACAATTAGATACCTTGAATCACCCTTGGTATGTTTAAAATTCATTAACAATGTCATTTTATAATGAAAAATGAGCCCATACAAGGAATCCTTAAATCATGGCCCTTGTATCACCTAAGGGTTGAAATAAGGTTTGGCTTACTAATGGACACAATCCACTAAACCTAAAATTTCATATATATATATATATATATATATATATATATCACATAATTCAATTAGTACAAGTCTCTTAATACATGTAATTTCAATTATAGCACAAGCGACGAAAATATGGTATGAGGAACATACAATATCTCATGTCTAATCTTTCACTTATGAAAATTGAACTGATTTCACCTATCATAAGGTGATCTCACCTAAATTAGTGTGTTTTAAAATTTTAATGCATGGAAAAATAGTCTATTTAAGAAGTTAATGCCCAAGGGTGTGTCTCTCATCAAGGAGAACTACAGGCATTGTTGATTCACAACATTCTATGAGGATAAATGGAATGATAATATAATTTAATTCAAATTTTTTGACCTTTTTCATCAGTCCATAGAGAATTATAGAATGTAGAATACATATCATAATATAAATGTGATGAAACATGATGAATTAGTACAAGAACAACCTAAATTAGGTTCGAAGAGCTCTATTCATCACATTTCAATCGTTGAATCATGTTAAAATGGGATATATCATATGAAGCATCAAAGTAACTATATATGAGGAAAATGTGGTCTCACCAAAATTGAAATATATATGGTAATATCAACTAGAAATATAAAGAATAAGATTAAAAATAATACTCTTAGTTATCAAACACATCTAGTAGAGAAGGAAACAGATGATAGATGAGGGAGATACAAAAATCCATACTCCAGGAGAGGAGGGGTGTTCATGTGCGGTGTAGTCCACTAGAGGAGGAAGAAAAGTTGAATGGGGCATTAAAACATTATTGTGTATGAATAGAAATTTTAACTATAAAATATGGATGCAGATATTCTCTACACAATTTCCCAATCCTTGTGCTAATAATGTGATATATGTTGTCCAAGGAACCCCCTCACAAGGGATTTCTACATTGATTGACTAACAGTGTACAACCCATGCGATTTAGATTTATGAATTTTTTTAGGCAAGATTTGTGATCATTATCCGATAACTGAAAAGTTATAAAGATATCGGCATGGGTCCCCCTACCCATAGAGTTCACATAGGTTTAAGTCACAGGGTTATCCCTAACCATTTGCGAACAGTGAAACTGAACCTTTCCTTCAAAATCCAAGAGCTTTGGGATTTGAATAAGACAAAAAATCCCCGATACCATTCCATATCCATTTTATCACCTTATTAAACCAAAATGAAAAGTCTTAAATAGGATAATAAAATTTCATACCACAATAAAAACTCATAATTTTATAAGTGGGCCTAAGGCTATACACATGGGTATAAATGTTTGGGGATATTCTTTTGAATATTAATAGCCTCTTTAAAAACTTTTATGATGTATTTTTTCTATCATTTAATTTTTCTCCTATATATTAATATTATTGAACCCTGTTACTATCTTCAATATAAAACTAATCACATAGAATACACCAAAACTACTAGATTTATTTGTTTATTATACATCATGTTAACTTTAGTGTACCTCGCTGTTCCTAGGATTATTAAGATATGATCTAATTGACAACCACATTATTCATTAAAATGTGATATTAATTATGTTATATATTACTTATTATATATATATCCATGTTTTTATTTATCCATTAATTCTATATGTAATTGTATGAATTGTCTTGCTGACTGTTATGGAAAATGTATTTAATTTAACAAGTTGTTGGGTGAAGCCCATAATTATACAGACCCTCTATGTGTCAATAGTTCTTATGAGAACAAAATACATGGGTATGTGGTGTATCCCTCTCCCCATATTAGTATAGTGTCTTTTAGAAACTCATTACCACACGTTTTGATGTCTAAAATTATTTATTCAAACACTGTGAAATTAATGATTATTTTTATCCATCATTTAATTTATTATTATGGATATAGAATTCCCTCAGTTCCAGTTGTGTCCTCATTCCTAATATTTATTTATTCCTTTGATGTTTATTATGAAATGTTTATTTTATGGTATATTATACTGTATTATACTTCTTTTGTGATTATCTGATATCACCCTTATTTATGTTTCTTTCCCTATGAAACAAATATTAGATCTATATATATTTATCAAGGATGTGATGAATGGGATAATAATGTTCACTCAATCTATTTATGTTCAATCAAATGTTTTCAAAATTAATGTTTGTATATATCTTATATTAAAAGTATATAAATTTATTAGACCCTACATGGATCATCATAATTCTATACCATTAATGAAATATAACTTCCAGCGTAGGGTTTCAGTAATATAGGTTGTTAATGTTGGTATCAAGGAATTATTAGAAGGAATCATTGGGACATTATTTGGGGTAACTATTTAGATAAAATAACTACAATTTTAAAAAATAATATCTATTCATAACAATCTAGAAATCCTAATCTTTATTATATTTTTCTATTAAATACCATGACCTAATTATGTGTATTCCATTTTAAAAAGGTAGAGTGTAATGAGAATAATGAAAATGGGATCAACACCTATAGTTAATGATAGGATGTTCCTTATGAACAAGTCAATTAAGCTATATTTTACAATAATAAAATCATAAAAATTTTAGAGTAATTTCCCATGGTTATAAAAAATCATATCATGTACATAGAGTGTTATCCTAAAACAAAACATGGTGAAACTTTATTGTATCTATTTATATAACTCAAATAATTATCATTTAGTAGAAAAAATAATACATTTGTATCTAAATAGTCGATCATATACCAAGAGAAGAACATTCTCCCTTAAAAAAGTAGTGAAAAAGAAAATAGTAATCATTGTACTCTATCATAAAGAGTGTTTTTTTGGACCAATTGTGGTCTCTAATTCAACACAATAAAGAGTAATATGATATACATTTTGTGTAATGATGCACTTTTAGTGAGTTATTCTATGAAACATAAATTCATCTAGAGTGAATAGCTAAAATGGAATGTTTGTTCCTCAATAATATAAAATACGAGTAAAAAAAATTTGTATGATTCTAGGTTTATATGGATATATTTGAATGTTTTTGACTATATAAATTTATTATAAAACAATATTGACCATTTTATGATGGGGTAAAGTTGTAACTTTTAATGTATTTGTTCTATTAGACCATTTCTATGTCTGTTAATATAGTCTCCAGGACCATTATTATAATAAAAATGTCTTCATAGAACTTTTATTATAGTTAAATATGATGAATGTGAGATTATATGATTATCAAGGGATTCTTAGTGTTGAAATGTGGATGAAAAAAAGTCAATTATTTACCTCATATGATAACTAATGGACGAAACACCCTAGTAATTCCACGAATGGATATGGGGTTTTTTAAAAATGAAAAGAAAATTTACATCAATAACAGAAATAAAATGGAATGGTATAAAATTTCTATGTTATTTTATATTACTATAATGAGAAGAGACAATTTGAGAACACATTCAAAAAATTTCATGGGAATAAACCTTATAAGAAAACAACAGAGAATGTCCAGTATTATGTTATTAACCTTTATGAAGTGGATGTCTATAATGATGTGGTGGTAGGAACATTAATCTTACCCACATGGTGGATATTTTTTTATTATATTCATGATATTGATAATATTTTCTATCATCCATGTTTTAAAAAAATAATAATTATCTCTCTATCTCCTACGTAAGGAAGTTATTAATTAAAAAATTGAGAGGAAAGTTATTGGAAACAGGATATCTCTGGAAGTTATAGCTATAAGTCATAAACATAGCATATTTTCATTCGAGGCTTATATATATATCTTTTACATTGAAATAGTCTTATGTATAAATGTGATGTAACATATTAATGAAAAAATTAAGTTACAAAAGAATAATAGTATGATGTAAGAAGGCTTAGTTGAGTTTTTTTCCATTAGAGGGGAAACATAAATATATTAGTCATATCTGGATCCTCTTATAGTATCTCAAAATAATAAAATTTTTGGAATATAGGAATATAAAGCACGATATATGGACATGGTAGATGACTTGAGGATAGAGGATTTATATACAATATAATTATTCAATGATAACTTTCTAACAGAAGTACATTTTCATCCACCAGACTGTGACTTTTAGCTCTCTAGTGAACTCATTCCAGTTGAAAGATCAAAATTATTATCACCCTATAAAATTGGACTAATAGATTTAGTGGAGTCAATGTAATTGCTTCATGAGTTATGTGATAATGGAATTATACTCCATAGTGTTTCATAATGGTGATATATCGTTTTATTAAGTAAATAAAAGGATGGGTAATTGAGATTTTAAATAGATTATATGTTGATAAAATACATTACTATAAATAATATATATAATTTCAATTATTTTATGAGTTTTTATTAAATTAAAGGATCCCTATATTTTAGAATGGTTTATCATTGCTCCGGTTATCATTAACTATCCATGAAGAAACATGATATATCATTTAATACATTTTGATTAAGGTAGGGAAATTAGGATTTTATTATAATTCCTTTTGGATAAACTTATTCACCATCTATATTGATGAATTTTATAAATATAGCCTTCAATGATTATCGTGACATCATTGTGGCGGTATTGATTGAAGATATCATGATATACACTATGGAATTTGAAGAGCATAAGTAAATTGAAATTATTTATGGATACCCTCATAAAAATTAATTATATTAGAAATATACCGGTTTTGAATATTTGGTAAATAAAGTTACATTAATTTTCTACAACATCCCAAAAGATAAAATAGCCATTGAACCTTAAAATAAAATGATCGTTAAAAAATTTCCAAAATTGATGGAAATTACAAAGATAGGATGTTTCCCAGTTTTATCAGGTTACTCTCGGTGCATTGATAAATATATTTCCCCATTCCCCAAACCATTCATCTTGTTAAAATTTAATGAGGTTAAAATCACATATTTATTGGAATATGAGGAATGTTTTATAGTGATGTAGAGGATACTAATTAATGACGGTATATTATCATTACCATTAGTTAATGAATTATTTTTAATATATATTGATTCATTGAATAAGGTACATGGTTGTTTATGTAAATAGAATGATAGAGTGAATTCAAACACAATAAGATAAATGAAAATACATGAACCAAACTATCTAAATCTTGATCTTGAGTTAACGGCCATAATCAATTCATTGATCTTTTTTATAAAATACATCAAAGGTAAAATATATGATATACATATATACTTATAATATGAGTTTGAAGTGTATATTTTCTCAAAAGGACTTCATTATGATTCAATGAAAATAGTTTGTCTACTCAAGGACCATGACATCTTGATACACAACTATCCTTAGATGAAAAATAAGTCACTTGATATATTGAGTATGAGGGACCATGCAGTTATGGCCATGATGAAGAAAATGAATGATATAATATATATTGATATAGTAAATATGGATATATTTATTTTTATGCATGGGAAGTGATCAATCATTTTCTAAGAAATTTCCCTAAAATATATACTAAAGAAGAAAGAGACGATCCAATTGAATGATGAGGTATTAAATATTACTTTAGTAAACTAAAGGATGGTAAATTAATAGAACTCATATATAGAGATGCAATGTAAAAGATTGGGAACAGGTTATATCTTCCATAAAAAAATAATTTAATGATTTAACTATCTGATGAATCACATACCTAAAATTAATCAATACAACCTATTATAAAAATAAATTATAAGAATTTCAGAAAAAATTTCTCATGGGTTGGTATGAGGTGGGAAATTGTGGATTATTTGTCAAGATTCTTATTTCTCTAACAGATAATGGATTATATTAAACAAACTATGGGTGGAATGATACTTATTCCCATACCAATATAAAAGTAGAAAAATAATTTAATGTAATTTTTCAATGGAATCCTAGAGAAAAAGAATATATGTGTTTTCATTGATCATCCTAATAAGCCTTCTAATTTATTTTTCTTAAGAGAATAGTTTCCCCTAGAATTGATTTCCCATATCTATATCAATGAAATAATAAGGAATCATTATCATCCTATATAATATCCTGGTTAATTATAAAATAAAACTATGTAATATTTATTAATATTTATGAAGTAGAGAGTAAGTTTATATTCAAATGCAGGTTATGTTTGATAGTGTACCAAACACACAATAATGGGTTTTTTTAAATCTTATTGTCTACTCAAGAAAGAGTTACACTGTAAAATAATATATTATTAATATTACTATATTAATTTATAGTTATCAAATATGAATTTTAAGGAATGTAATGAAAGATATTAATTATATTATGAAAATAGTTTTTACACATATTTATATAACGATTCATTAGTTATAAAATTAATTAGAAATGAAAATAAAGACAAATTGAAAAAAAAAGGATGTGTTTTTATGATTTTTTAAGTGGGTATAATTGTATTTAAAAAATAATAAATTCAATATTTTATATTATATAAACGAAATATAATTTAAATATATTTTTCCAAGTCAATAACATATGTTTTCTTGAAATTATTTTAGAATCAATAGAATTTTATGCATAAAAAGAGTAATTAAAAAAACAATTTTTACCACCTTTTGATGTAGAACTATTTTTAATTATATATTTGTTTAAATTTTATATTATCTATTGGAAAAAAACTTCTTTTCTGGAATCAGGAATTCAAAATTTAATTTGTTTGATTTTTTGTATTTGTTTGATAAAATTCATACTTTAATAAATATTGAAATATACTACATTTTAATTCAAAACTACCCTTCAATATAATCTATTTATATTTTTAACATATCAGTTTACATGGTTTAAAAGAATATATAAATAATGATTTTTCTGTTACTCAAATATAGTTCATTTGATGCTTTTTAATAAAAAATTATATTGAAAAACTATTTATACTTTTGAACGTTTTATATAAAAAAATTTGTTTTCTCGATCCGTCAATGGGATTAATATTAAACCAAATTTGAACACTTCTATGAATAGAATATAAAAAAATGGAAATACATGGGTTTAATTAGAAATAAAAATGATGTTCAATACGATAAAAATGATTTTTCTGAATAGTAACTTTAGTATTTTATTTAACACCGTTAATGGTAAATAGGGTAATTACATGTGAAATTAATATTATAATATTTCAAAATGACCCTAAATCATGTTTTAATATTATTTAATGAGTTTTTATTTACCCTGATCATCCATGGGGAGAAATGTTTCCCTTTGGAACCCACCTTTTTGTTATTAAGATATTTATAACATTAAATTTTAATTGAAGGAAAATGTATAATAAATGTGAATATTCTTACAAAAAATATTTTAATAAATGGTTATATATGTGATATATTAGAATATAAATATTATGTATAAATATAAAAATATTATATAAAGAACCAGAACTTCCCAGTAATTATTTTAATTATTTGGGATTATTATGAGTCTGTGAAAATTTACATCGTGTGATTCTGTGGCCCAGTGTGCCCAAAATGGAATTTTGAACTTTTTTTAAGGTACGTTCAGTAAATGTATGAAAATAATTTTATATCTTTTCAAATAGTGCTTGAAAATGAAATATGAGAGTACCGTTGAATCCATAGCACTGAGATTCTCTTAAAGAAGGCTTCACATCAACCTCAGTTGGTTGGGAGAAAAAGTTAGATTTTGGTGTTTACAAAAAATAATAAAATAACTTGACAAAGTAATTTTATTTTTCATCCACAGATGAGCAGTGGTTGTGGGGCCCCTGATTTTTCAATCCTTTAATGAATTGACCATTTGTTTTTGTAACCACTTCGTTGAGAGATGAGAGGTGCATTAATTAACTTATTAGTGAAACTCATTAATTCATTAATACATAGAACTCTCATCCTGCTTCTATTTAAGTGAGGTTTGGGTTGGAATTTTAACATGATGTCATCAACCGAGGAACCTTTGATGAAGTGATGCGATGTCTTCCACTAATGAGGAACTGATTTTTGGACGTCATTGGAGGGATCAACGATGAATGATGGTGGCTTCCACATACTAGGATTCTCAATCTGTCAACGCGATGTCCCCAATGAATCTCAAGGTATGGGATTATGTTTGAAGTAGGGATTATCATTATTTTAAAGTAACGTATAAATTACTCCCACATGTTATAATGCTAACGTAGAGGATGCAGTCCGAACAAACAAGGCTCGGACCCTCTGCCATAGATTTAAACACCGTTCTTCATGGAGTGATTTTCAACTCTACGGAAAGCCGAAATCGGGGGGCACAAAAATATGGAGGCATCACGAGAGGGACATAGGCACGTCATGAAGGAAGAAAAACCATCAGAGATCACCCGGTGCCCGGTGAAAGCTATAAAGGCACAGAACTAGTGAGATGCCACTGGTGACTGGCCCTATCTTTTATGGAGGCAGTCGGCGCTCTCCATCCGGGGATGAAAGGCAGAACCTGAAGGCGTTGTGGAAAAACCAAGGTGTGGGATGTGTAGGCCGGTTGCGGTGATGGTGAGGCAGCGCACAATCACACACCATGGTTGTGCAGGCAGTAGTTTCGATGTTGTGGTGAAGTGAGTGGACCCTTTCCATGTGGGACATGTAAACAACCAGATGACACCCAATGGGACTGCCAATCAAAGAGTGGAATGGATAAATGATTCGTTCGGGTGGCAGACCCAGCGACCCCCCCATTGTTTCCCCAGCTGGTGGCCCGAGCCACCACGGCGTGGCCTAGCTAGGGTGGGCCGGGGCGGTCTGCCTGCCACTCCCATCGGGGCCCCGGCCGGCCTAGGTGCACCAGGTCGGCCCTGGCCAGTTCAGTTCAGGCCTTGTCAGACACAGACCGGGTGGGTCAACCCGAACCCTTTTAGGACCTGTTTTGCATAAAGGCTTGTATCATGTGAATACGATGTCTGTCTAAAGTACCATCTTTGACATTGGGATCCATGGAGCGACACAGTCCTTTTTATATAATTCACCTTAGTTATAGAGAATGTTGGAGTACGGCCAGGTTGGATCGACCCAGAATCCTATCGGGCCCTCTACACTAAATTTCTAACAACATACAAAGTGGTTATCTGATTATCACACCATCTATTTAATTTGAAGCCCTATATCATGAAAAATATTTGGGTAAATTCACTGTTTGAATTCATTCTAGTTAAAAAAATATCATTTTCTTAAGGAGTAGTTTCTCCTAGAATCATCTTCATTTTGAGCTAGAATCAAGTGGCTAGTTTTGAGATGGAAATTGGAGATAGATAATACAGAGGTAAGTACCGATAAATCTTGTGTGGGTCAGCACCTAGCAATCCTGTGTGGATCTTCACATAGATATCATGTGTGGATAAACACCTAGTGATCCTATACGGATCAGCACCAAGATAACCTATGTGGATCAGCAGTTAGCAATCTTGTGTGGATAAATATTCATGTGACCTTTTGTGGATCAACACTTAGAGATCCTATGTGGATTATCACCTAGCGAGCCTATGTCGATCAGCACTGAGTGATCTTGTGGGGATTATCACCAACCGACCAAGTGGGGAACATCACTCCAACAACCCTGTGTGAGTCATCATTCTACTGGTCTTTTGGGAATTATCATTCTAGTGACCTTGTATAGATCTATAGTGTGCAACCTAACAAGGACTAGCCTTGTAGTTTTCCATATTGTTTCAGTGACATTCTGATCCCATGTGGGTTAGTTCTAATGTTGGTCTTGTAGGGTATAGTTCATATAGATCTTGGGCGGGTCGGTTTCTGTGTGGGTAAGCGGGTGTTAGTACATGTCAATCCTTGGTGGGTCAGATCCTTTGTGGGTTAACAAGGGTTAGTACTTATTGAGTCTATGTGGGTCATTATTTTTTTCTTCTGATGTAGTGTTGATTGACATAATAAGCTGATCAGGATTTATGACTAATCATAAGTACTTCTGTACTTTAGTTATACATATTTTTTTAGATGAGTCATTTTCATTGGGAATTTTGATTGAGATCAGGATTTGTTGTTTTACTTTGTGGAATTCTGAGAGACCTTTGGGGGTCTCGAGTTCCCTACTGTATATTTTTATGCTCACCCCTGCACGGGCATCGCCTGCACCTTATTGTGTCCTGTGCAGATGATGAGCATCCTTGAATGAGATTAGTGGGGAAAGGACATGAAGGTGGATGGAGATGATGGTTTATGTGGACTTATTTGGATATGAGTTATACCTACCATTTAGGTAGGATCATTGGTGGATTTTCTTAGGAGCAATTTTTTGTTTTCAGTTGAAGTTGTATAATTTCATTTGGGTTGTAATCGGGTCACTTTACTTTCAGAACACACATTTACTACAGTATTTTTACTTCATGGTTATTTAATCTTGGGTTCTTGGAAATTGTTTTGTATAGTTATAAAGGAAACACCTTCCTGTTTTAGGGGATATTCCTTTTCGATGCTAGTCACCAACCCCTGGACTATGGAAGATGGTTTTGGGAGAGTCACGGCTCAAGACCCAGCAGTCATGTTGTGAAAACGTTATATCAGAGGATTAAGTTCTACCTAAGAAATAGGAATCTGATATTTTTATTATTTCTATAGTGTTAAGTGTTTTGAGTTTGGTTTTTAGTTCAGGGAGTCCAGTGTTGGTGCAGCGACTGATATATCCATACACCAGGAACCTGAATTCTGATTTCTGAATGGGTGCACAAAAACCTAGATTGTGTGTTTGTTTTTGAAATTTTTAACTTTTGATCTCTTTTAAATCAGCTCACTTGTTATAACTTATTGACCATGATGCACTTTTTTTTAGGATGCCTCCGTGTAGACAACCATCCAAGATTTTAGATAGTACACAATAACATCCCACTGAGCGACAAGGCCTCGGTGCAGGACCATCTTACTATGTTAGCAACTTCAAGTGGTACACCACTAGAACCACCACCTGTTGGGCAGCAGTTTCCACCAGCCTCCCTATTGGATGGTTCATGCTGACTCAGTATGTTTCAAGAGTTCATGTGATAGAGGAACTTATGGTATTGTGGAGAGGCAGATCCCCAGGTATCTGAGGACTTGCTATAGGTTATGGAACAAATTTTCCACCTAGTTCAAACACTAGAAAAGTAGATGGTGATCCTAGTTGCTAGTCGTTTCTTGGGCATGACAGGAGGATGGTGGAGCCCGACGATCTAGTTACATGATGAGGAGACCCTCACCTGGATGGACTTTGAGAGCCTATTCCGCATAGATTTCGTCCTAACGACACTACACTCAATGCGTATTCAAGAGTTGGTGCACTTACAGCAAGTCAGCTTATCAGTAGCCCAGTACATGGCGAGATTCACTGACCTCTAATGCTACCCCACCGATATGGTACGAGACCCATTTTTCAGGGCCGTGAACTTTGAGCATGGTCTCTGGCATGAGATTAAAATATCAATGATTTCACTCAATATCATGATGAATGTTGGACTGCTTGAGAGATCATTGTTGGTAGAGAGTTTCTTAGCTGAGCGAACACTGATGGTGAGAGCCACCACCAGATGACTGGTAACCGAGTGAACTGCAAAAGGCAGTAGGAAGATGATGCAGAGGTCAATGTGGGCCAAACCCTCTAGTGGACGACCCCATGACGCATGGTCGGAGGTACGGAGTTCGCAATACAGAAGAGGTTAGCTGGGAGGTATACTATGCTTCACGTGCAGTGGGTAGGGCCACATGGCTCGCGACTACCCGAACCGTCGTACTGATGATCAACAGATGGTCGAGGAACCACTAAGGTAGAGGAAAAGATTCATGTGAGGAGTTCTATAGTGTAGAGGATGTGGTAGAGGAGCAGGTCTTGCATGAGGAAGTTGGTGGCAATTGGAGGTTCTGTCACCACCACCACCAGGTGACCCCCCCCCCCCCCCCCCCCCCGACAATAGGGAGCAGGTGGACATGGGAGAACATAGCTACAGGTAGTAGAGACCCACAACCAAATCGATCTAGAGATTATTAGATATATGATATGTGCATATTCTGCCATAGCTGAAGTAATTATAGACATAGGATCTAGTCACTCATTCATTTCCACAACACTCGTTCAAAGCTCAAGAATTCTGATAGAGCTGTTGGATTGATCCTTGTGATTAGAGACTCCTACGGGAAAATATTTGACCATTACACACTGGTATAAGCTGTTTGAGCTCACTCTAGTAGGTGAGAGATTCGTCTAGGATATCCTAGTAGGAGCGTTGAGGCCTTATTACATTATCTTGTGCGTGGACTGGCTCTTCTCATCCATACTCAGATTTAAGCACAATTTTTGGTTTGTCTGCAATTATGGGATTAGGTTTACCTTCACCGATGAGGTGGAAACCTTTGCAGCACTCGATGGACTATCTCAGAGGAGGGTGTAGTCGATTACTCATCAGTTGGCTAGCCTCACCCTCAAAACAGTTGATTTGAGGATTCTGAGTTATCCAATAGTGATGGACCAGTATGCTGATGTCTTCCATGATGAGGTTCTAGGACATCCTTGTTGGAGATAGGTAGAATTTCACATTGAAAAATACCCTATGACGACATGGATATCTACACCAGCAAATTGAATGGCTCCTATAGAGCTTCGTGGTCTTAGGGTATATTTGTAAGAAAGGGAGATAAAGGGGTTCGTAAGGCCTAGTGTTTTTCTGTGGGAATCCTTGATATTGTTAGCCAAGAAGGATATTAGGAGTCTAAGGATTTCTGTGTACTGTCAGTGCATGAACATGGTGACAGTAAGGAACAAATATCCTCTACTGATGATTAATGATCTCTTCAACCAGTTGAAGGGATCTCATTGGTTTTCAAAGATAGACCTCAGATTAGGATATCACCATCTCAGGGTATGGGATGAGTATGTACTGAAGATCGCCTTCATATATCGTTATGGTCATTACTATTTCATTATGATGCCTTTTCGCATGAACAACGCTAATTCACTATTCATGGGGCTCATGAACATGATCTTATTTCAATACCTAGATTTCTTCATTGCGGTCTTCATTGATGACATCATGATATACTTGACACTGGAGAAGAAGCACACCACACTCCTGTAGATAGTTCTGGATACAGTCCGAGAGCACCAACTTTATAGAAGGCTCTCGAAGTGCCAGTTTAGGATACAAGATTTTAACATCATGGGGAACGTTGTCTCAAAGGCTGGAGCTGTAGGGAATCCAATGAACATAGAGGTAGTTCTTTATTGGGATCCACCCAGGATTGTGACTGAGGTGCGGTGTTTCCTAGGATTGGTTGGGTACTATCGGAGATTCATACCTGAATTTTCAAAAGATGTGTCACCATTTTATTCCTTGACGAAGTTGGGGTAGGCATTATTGGGTATGAGGAAGTGAAAAAAATGTTTTCCAAAGCTAAGGTAGGGACTGATGAGTGCCCCAATCTTGAGGAAACCATAAGAGAGTGTTCGGAATGTAGTCTACTACGACGCATCAGGGACTAGACTAGGTTGTCTACTGGTGTAGGAGTGAGAGGTGATCGCCTATGGCACATGATAGTTGAGACAACATAAGAAAAACTATGTTGTCCATGACCTGGAGTAAGTAGTAGTGGTATTTTCCTAGAAGATGTGGCATCACTACTTTATGGGTGAACAGTTTATTGTTTACTATGATCACAAGAGTCTCAGGTATATCTTCTCAAAAAATGACCTAAAACTTGAGACAACAACGATGGCTAGAGTTCCACCAAGACTATGAATTTGTGATATTATATACTACAAGGAAGGGGAATGTCATAGAATACACAATCAGTAGGAGGTCTAGTCTAGAGGTGCTGAGTGAGGTGACATAGCAGCTAGCTACATTTTTGACATCCTTCAAGGATAAAAGTGGAGCAGCTTACCTCCAATCTATAACTGTCACACCCCCACTACACAAGTGAACTAGGGAGGCACATCCTGGGGGTGTTGAGTGGGAGTCAGGAAATGCTCAGATATCCTTAGGAAATAATCTTAAAGGATTTTTGTAAGGTGGTGATGATGCCATCTTCTTCAAGGGATGCGCCATCGTACAAGTGACTCTACGAGAGGAGGTGTTGAGGGCGTTCCATACATCCACATTAGCAGTACATCCTGGAGTGGTGAAGATGTACCAAGGCATTTGACATCAGAACTGGTGGGAAGAGATGAAGAACATAGTGGTAGAGTTTGTATCATGATGCCTCAATTGTCAGCAAGTGAAGGTTTATCATCGGGTACCAGATGTCTTAGCTCAACCACTTTTGGTACTGGAGTGGAAGTGAGATTGTACATCCATGAACTTCGTGATGGGGCCACCATGAACATATAAGGGCCAAAATTCCATCTATTTTATCGTTGGCCGACTCACTGTGTCAGCCCGCTTCCTACCCATCTAAGAGTAGGGATCAGTATAGGGATTGGTATGTCTCTATGTGGAAGAGATTGTGCGACTACACGAGGTTTAATTGACGATCGTCTTAGATCACGACAATTGTTTTACATCTCACTTGTAGAAGGGACTACTAGAGGAATTTGGGACTCGGCTATGCTTGAGCACCTCCATCCATCCTCAGACAGATGGTCATGCAGAGTGGACCATACAGACATTCATAGACACAATTTGTACTTCTGTCCTCGATTTTGGCAATAGTTGGGAGGACGACATACCCTTGGTGGAGTTCACACAAAACAATAGTTATCACTCCACCATTGGCCTATCTTTATTTTAGGCCTTGTATCGATGACCTTGAAGATCACCTCGTTTCTAGATAGACCCAAGGGAGTCAGCACTTATGGGCCTATAGTTGGTACATGAAACCACATAGAAGGTGTAGATCAACCTGGAGCGAATAAATACTACACACATCCGACATTAGACTTATACTGATAGGAGGTATAAACCCTTGGAGTTTTAGGAGGGAGACCATGTCTTCCTATGGGTCTCACCTTGTCGAGGATTATAGAGGTTTTTCTAGGGAATCAAGCTATCTCTAAGGCTCATCAGTGCATTCCAGATCCTCATCATAGTAGGCGACATTGAGTACCATCTAGATCTTCCCTCATAGATACACTAGGTGCACAATGTATTCCATGTGTAGCAGCTGAGAAGATAAATTCATGATCCAACCCTTGTTTTTGACTAGGGAAAGCTGGACATGAATTATGGGGTTACGTTTACAGATCTCATGATGGTGATAGTGGGTCAATAGGGGCATATCCTTTGTAGAGGTCGATTCCTTTGGTGAGAGTTTTTTTGGTAGCACAAGAATCTCTAGGAGAGCACATTGGAGAAGGAGGCTATGATATGTTCTTAGTACCCCCATTTGGTTACCTAGTTTTTTGTAGTATTTTGAGGGAAAATCCCTCTGGTGGGGATAAGGTAATGACCCGGACATTACATGTATTTTTTGAAATTTATTTGGGATTATTAAGAGTCTGCGGAAAATAAGGGCGCATGATTCTGAGGCCCAGTGTGCCTGGAATGGATATTTTGAAATTTCCTTAAGGAATATTCAGTAAACATAGAGGAAACATTTTTTTACTTTTTAACTGGTGCTCTGAATTGAAATATGAGAGAACTATTGAATCCATAGTGCCATGATTCGCTGATGGAAGGCTTCACTTAGACTGTAGTAGGTCAGAAGAGAATGATAAATTATGGACTTTACAAAAAATAATAAAATAATGTAATAATGATATATTATTTTTCTCAAGTGGATGACTGCCAGTGGTGGGGTCGCTTGGTTGTCAAGTAATTAATGGTTTTACCCTTCGGTTTCCTAACCAATCTGTAAAGAGATGATAGGTGCATTAATTATCTTATTAATGAACCCCGTTAAATCTTCTTTGCGTTAAAATCTCAACCTCTGTTTATTTAAGTGAGGATCATGTTGGTGTTTTGACATATCTTAATCACGTGAGGAACCTATGATGAAGTGACTTGACGTCCTCCACCAACGGGGAACGAAATTATGGATTTTATTTGAGGGATCAATGAAGAACGCTGGCTGCATCCATAAAGAAGAATTCTTCATCCACAACTGCAACGTCCACAGAAAATCTTGAGGTAGAGGGTTTATGATTGGAATAAGGTTTCTCATTATTTTAATGTGAATTATAAATTACTCCAACTAGTTATAATGCTGATGTGGAGGGCGTAGGGAAAACAAAAAAGGTTCGGACCCTCCGCCGCTTGATTTCGTTTCATTCTTAGTGGGATGATTTTCAACTCGACAACAAGTGGAAATTGGGAGGCATGAAATGATGAATAAATCCCTGGAGGGTCATAGGCTTGTTTGGAAGGAAGAACAGACCACAGAGCTCATCTAGTGGCCTATGAAAGCTCTGTCAGCGTCACACCAGCGTGCAAGGACCTGCGACTAGAACTGGGGGCGGCCAGTGCTCCCCAACCATGGAAGTGAGTCGGCACCCGATGATGCCACATGGAACCAATGGGGAGTCAAGAGTGGTCTGGCCATGGTGACAGTGAGGCGGCACACCGTTACTCTCTACGGTGGTGTAGGCCATAGCTTTTATGCCAGTGTGAGGGAGAGGACCCGCTCCTGTAGGGTCCCACAGACAACTAGGTGGTGCCACCTAGAGACATAAATCAAAGAGTCGAATAGAACTTTGAGTCGTTCAAGTGGTGGACCATGTGACCCCCATGTAGGTTGCACCAGCTAGAGTGACGAGCTGCTGCGGCTCAGCCCAGGCCAGTTTGGGTCTGGCCGGATCAGACCAGACCCTGACCATTTCGGACCCAGTTTCTCTTAAGGAGTTCTTTCTTGAGAACTAGATGTATGTTTGACGAACCTTCTATGGTTCTAGGAAACACGGACAGAGATGTTCCATTTTAGATAATCCACCTGATCTTTTGATAATGTTATAGTTCGGCCATCTTATATTGACCCCGAATCTGACCAGGCCCTCCGTAGTAAAATTCCAATAACATACAGACTGGGCATCCAGTTGACGCACTTTCTGTTGCATTGGAACCCTTATATAAGGATATATTTTTGGGTTAATTAATTTTGGGACAAATTACTAGTTTAAAATGACATCTGGAATGAGGAGTAGTTTCTCCTAGAATTATGAATGTTTTGAGCAGGAATCCAGTGGCTGACAGAGATATTGAAGCTGGAGGTAAATCTTACATAGGTTAGTACCGAGAGATTCTATGTGGGTCATCACCTAGTAATCATGTGTGGCATAGAAACTAGATATCTAGTGGGGATAAAAACCTATCCATCCTCTGTAGATCAACACCTAATGATCCTATGTGGCTGAGAAATTAGATACCCTATGTCAATCATAATTCTAGAAACCCTGTGTGGATTAGAAGATTGTGATTCTATGTGGATCAACAGTTAGAGATCACGTGCAACACCTTGAGATAATTTGTGGATAATCACCTAGAGACCCTCGGTGGATCAGCATTCTAGAAACCCAGTTTAGATCAACATTCTGGAAACCCTATGTGGATCCTCATTCTAGCGACTCTATGCAGATCAGTAGTGTACAACATAGAAAGGAATACCCTTTGAGTGGCTCGTCATGGATCAACAACAGACTGATCTTATGTGGGTAAGATATAGTGTGGATATTGCGGGGTTTAGTACATATTGACCTTGGGTGGGTCGGATCTGGTGTGGGTCAATGGGGGTTAGTACCTATCGATTTTGGGTGGGTCGGATCCTATGTATGTTAGTGAGTATTAGTACCTATGGATCCTCTATGGGTCAGACTAATTATAGTCTGTAGTAGTGCCTCTTGATATAATAAGATAATCAACCTTTACGAATAATCATCTGTACTTATGTACTTTAGTTATACCTATTTTTTGAGTTTAGTCTTTTTATTTGTTCTTTGTGATTGAGATCATACTTTTTGGTTTTAGTTTGAGGAATTCTGAGAGACTTTTGGGGTTCTCAGGGTCCCAAATGTGTATTATTATACTCACCCCTCCCCGGGCATCACCTTCACTTTGTTGTTTTAATGTGAAAACAACGAGAAACCTATATTGAGACACGGGGAGCTAGAACTTGATGGTGTACGATGGTGGTGGATGACATGGAGAGATGTGGAGACGAGATGTACCTACCCTTCTGGTTGGATCCTCAATGGGATATCTAAGTAGTTGTTTTTGGTTTTCATTTTTATTTGTATCATTTCAGTTGAGATTATATTCTGGCCCCTTTAATTTCAGTGCACACCTATACTACTGTAGTTTTACTTCATGGTAACATCATTTTGTGTTCTTCGACTGTGTGATTGTACAGGTTTAAAGGTAATGCCTTCCTATTTTTAGGGATATGACTTTCTAGTGATAGTGGACATCCCCATGCATATGGAAGGTGAGAATGGGGTAGTCATGTCACGGGCCCCAGGGGATGGCTTGAGACATTTTACCTACATCATGATAATTTATTTATAAATTTTATGAAATAAATAAATATATTCAATTTTGTTATAATGATGATGCAGTAATAGATTTATTAAAGGATAAATCATATAAATAATATTAATAATTTTAAAATAAATATAATTTTAACTATTTTATGTCATCCAATAATTTTATTGATTATTATGAAAAGTTATGAATGTTTTATTGTAGTTTTTCGAATGAATCAAGTTTTTATGAAATTTTTAAATGTAATGTAATGAATAGTGTCAACATTGACATAATTTATATTTGAAAATATATAATATTTAAATAAATGACATTAAATTTATAAAAATCATTGGTTTTTCCAAAATAATTATAAAATAATAAATATTTCATCATATAATCATTCATGGGTTGTTTGGTTGATTTGGTATATAGTTCAGATCTCTATGTGCAAATTACAAGATAAAATAGAAAGTGTTGAAAGTGGTTAAAACAAAAACAGAAGGATTTATAAAGAAATAAAACATGACTGATTTTAATTAAATAAATACATTTCAACCCATACACACCTTATATTATAAATAATTGATCTTCGAACCATTTTGAATCTAAATTTATTTTAAATTAATTTAATACATTTAATAATTATAAGGGTGCCCCACCCTTCCCCTATAAAGAGGAACTTGTTTTCCATTATTACTAAAATATATAAAAACATTTGGTTTCACCTTGAACAGCCAAAAACTATTCCTAGTATCCCTCCCCAAATTAATGAAGCATTATTTTGGCAATTCAGACTCAAGGTAAGGGACTTCATTTTATTCACGTTTAATTGTGGAATTTTTCAATAATATACAACAACTTAGTTCATATGGTGTATAATTAACCCCTTTTACTTTTCATTTTATTAAAAGGTTGTCTAATGGAATATTTTTCTACAAATAATTTTACTGAATGAAAAATGGAATATTTTTTTTATACCCGGTGAAAAATAACATTCTACTAAATTGACCATTATTTTATATTTATATTTCTCTATATGCCTTAATATTTTATACATGAAAAAAATAACATATTCCATTTCAATTTAAATTAGTATTTAAAATTATTTTTAGAATGAATTGATTATATTAATATCTTGAAAATAAATATTATGATTGAAATGACCAAATATTAGTTTTCACTTTATCCATCTTAATGTGTTAAAACATTTTATGGTTCTAGGAAATTAGTTATGTATATGGGTGGTTCATTAATAAAATGATATTCGGTGAGCCTACAACAGCTATCTAATTCATTGGGAAACGATATTGAGTTAAAGTATACGGATTCTCCTAAAAGATTTAAAAAATATACTATGATGGGTATTCCAAATGTAACCATGAAGGTTACCCCCTATGTAGAATTGAAAGATACTATCTATGTATCTTGTAGATGTGACAAGAAACATGTATGACTTATGAGTGCTAATAATTTTTTCATGGATCTTATGGTTTCAAGAGTTTATATTATTGAAGGATTAATGGGTTCATTAGTTATTTTATATTTCTTGTTGAGATTTTTGTTCTTAAATAGCGTTTCTGAAATGTTTTTCCACATCATATAATTATGGGTAGGGGAATGGAGGATGTCTAGATAAATGTGTTGAAATTTTTTATCAAGAAAATGAAATAATTATTTATTTTAAAATGTTTTTTATTATAAAAAATTTACTAGACTTGTATATTTTAAAATATTAGTGTTTTTATATAATAGTTATGCCGTAATTACATAAAACACTATATCTAAAAATATCCTCAATTGGGAAATAATGATATAACACAGGATTATATAATGTTTTCATCCAGGGACTTATAGTTTGTATCAGAGGATGGTTTTGATAAAATTTGATTATAGGGAGATATTTATCGATAATTTACAAGTTACATATAAAAAAAGGATAGAATAATATAACGATTCATAGTTAATTTGGATAAACTGATTGATTTTGAGATAAAATTATGAAGTATATCTTAGTGTTCATCTTCCTCATATAATGTATTTACTAATATTATCATACTAACATGTTTTGTTTTAGTAAATGGATTGATCTAGAATGCCCCAAAGTAACAATTTATGTGAATAAAAATGTGGTGGCTCTATTAATATTCAACTAAAAGAAATAAAAGAAACAATGAGAACCCTCTTGGTTATTCTAAACCAAATATTTGTAATTTTGATTAACTACTTGAACATTTGGGATATTTCTAACGCATATGAGTGAAATGAATTCATATGGAAGTTCAGGTAAAAATGATCCAAAAGTTAAGAATATTATTCAAAATATGTGTCCATAATGTGTAATGAAACATCTTCTAAAATGTTCATATTGGACATGAAAGTGTCTTATATATGGTAATGAAATTCATAAATCAATTACCATTAATGGAAAATGAATGAATTCAGTTTACTCAAGGAAATAGAAATAAGATATTTCTATAGAATAAATTAAATGTTTTAAATATAAGGAGTATGGTTTTTATGAATATAGATGTCCAATAAATAATGGTAGATAATTCGATATACAGGTATATAAAAATATATTTTGGTAAATACATAATTAAATTTAAATTGAAGAAGGTAAAAATGAAAATGACTTATGAATGTTATGGATTATTTCTTGACACGTGTTTTGATATTATTGAATTATAGTACCTAATTCATGATATTGTTTATAGGAAATAATTATTAAAGAATAAGATAAAAAATCTTGGTTGAGGAATCATTGAGAATTTTGAATTATTCTGATGTATACATATAAGAGATTGGAGAGTTATGTTAGATCTATAGATGATGAAATTTTTAAAATTATTAATTCTCTTTGGATGATTTGATTACATTGGAAGAATATTTCTAGTATATGTAACCCTATTGTTTTTAGGTGAAAAATTCTAGTCAATTAAGAATAATAATGTCTTATTTGGACATAATTATATATGCATGAATAACCTTTAGGGTTTATATGATCATGATTTTGAGGTAATTATTGGATATTTCAATTTGGGATGAAAATTGAATGGTATGAGATAACCTTTAAGGTTTTCATATGTAATAGTTATTTTTGCAGATTATATCTTAATTTGCAAATGATATTAAAATTATATAGTTTCAGAAAAAGGATAACCCCTAGGAAGGTTGAAAACCCATCACGTCGGACTAGGTTCCCGAAATTAAACTAACAACTAAATGGTGATAACGATTTATCTCCTACCACATGCCGATGTAAAGTCCATGGTTATTAAGACCATTTATTTGTAGTTAAAAAATTTATGGAATGAGAATTAGTTGTTATTGATACCTTTTTTATCAAATCAATATCCTTGGTATTGGATAATAATGCGGTGATTCAGTGATAATTGTTATTTGGAAGGAATTAACTATTTAATGAGATTTATATGATTAAGGTAAATAGAATAATATGTAATTTTATTTGAGTTGTAATGGTCAAATTATATTTTATAAGAAACTATGATTTTATTTATGGGATGATGGGGAATTGGTTTCTTATTAAAATGAGTATCCTATAATGGATAATATGGGAATAGGTAAGTTACATTTTGGTATGAGACATTAATATTGGTTGATGTTATATAGAGATAAATATTAAAATTTATCATCGAAGAATTGGTAATTGAATTCATTTGTGTTTTTGGTTCCAAACATAGTTTGAATATTTTGGTGTATTTTATGAAAATTTAATTTTTGAGTGACCTATGTTTATCTTTTAGTATTTTAGATTAATATTTATGATTAAAAGTTTTTTTTAATTATATAATGGTTTATTTTATTTGAAAAGTTTTCACTATTTTGGTTTCAGATAACATTTTATAATAGTTAAAAATAGATAGTTCATCTTTTAGGGACCGTATGAATCTCTAAATGTTGATTCTAACCTGAAAACGTCATCTTAAATACTCATCACTCTGTGAGAAAATTAGAGTTTATGGTATAAATTCACTTAAGGATGAAACTATACTTCTTATGTAAGTATGTTTCTTTATGTTCTTTGTTAGTCAATTAAATAAATTATACAACTCAGTTAAAATGATCGTATAAAAAATAATTATCCATTTAATTTCCCACTATTAAATCTGTCATAGTTTAACCCTTCTAAAGTTTTTTGTTTTTTATTGTTATCTTTCTTCTCATCAAGTTTTCTATCAATCTCAATCAGAAAATGATGGTTCGTTTTCCTTCTATATCTATGTTTTCATAAAAGGAAACCTAGTTTGTGTTATCTCATGTGACATATGTATTTCTAATTTTTTTCTTTTAATGTTGAAGTTTGATTGAATATTGGTCCATTGTGGTATTTCAAAGAAGTAATTTTTGAAATTGAAACCTTACTTACAGATCCCAAATTTAAAATTGCAAGGATACAATATCCCAAAGGGGGAAGGATGTAACAACCCCGGTAATTATACAATAACAATATATTTCATATTTATTAATATATAGGGATTGGATTTTAATTTTACATAATAGGGAGGCTATGTCTGATAGCATACCTGACACCTATCAATGGGTTTCTCCGAAATATTATGTTGCACACAAGACTGCGTTCTACCGAAAAATAATATATTATTAATATTATTATTTTATTTTTTAGTTATCTCATAAAAATTATAATGGTAGCAATGATCAACAACAACTATATTATGAAAATAGGGTTTACACATGTTTATATAAGGATTCATTCATTATAAAATTAATTAGAAATGAAAATAGAAACAAATTGAATATAAAGGAAATGTTTTTATGAAGAAACGATTTAAGTGTGAATAATTGTGTTTATAAATTAATAAAATCGCACTTTGTTGGATTATATTATTAAATTATAAATTAAAAATGATATTAAAATTTCTCTTATATGTTTTTGAGTTATGATTTAAAATGAAATTCTATTTGATGGGTAAAAATAGTATTTATAAAAAAATGCATTTTTATAGACTTTTAATGTAAAACCCATTCTAAATGTTTTTTATACCCATTAATGTGACATAATAATTTATACAATGTATGATTAACCACATTTATTATTAATTTCATTCAATGTTTTTTGAATGAAATATTTTTCTATGTTGTTTTTATTAAAAGACAATATAAATTTTTTTATAAGTGAGAACAATGAGTTTTACCCAACTATGACCATTATTTAATATTTTGATTCCTCTATAATACCATATTATTCCTAAATGTATTTTGATGTTGAATATGATTTTATGTGTGGATTTATTATATAAAATATCTTGAAATGATATCTTGTGATTGAAATGTGGAAATGTTATTTTTTTACTATAAGCTAGTTAATTAATTATGATTATGTTATACTTCATTGGAATAGCTTATCTAAATTGGTGGTCCCATGATTAACTGAGGGTGGGAGATCCTATGATATGTCTCTAATGCAATGGGTAATCATATGAGGATAAATGAAATGGGTTCTCCTAAGAGATTTAGTTAATATACTAGGATGGGTATTCAAAAAGTTATCATGAAAGTTACACCCCATGTAACATTGAATACTGCAATGTATGTATGATATAGATTCCAAATGTTTCCTTTATTATTTATGTTTGACAATAATTTTTCGTTAATAATATTATTCCATGAGGTGTGTTAAAGTAATTATGTTTTATGGGTGAAAAGAATGATTTCGTGAAAATGTTTTCATGATATTAAAGTATTGATAGACCAATGGTTTCATTACTTATTTTTTATTCCTTATTGAAATTTTTCTACTCATCCAATGGTTTCAGAATTTTATTCAATATCTTATAATGATGGGTATGTGAGAATAAGAATTCGAGATGAATTTTATGAAGACTTTTACAAATAAATAGAAATCATGATTTTTTTAAATTATGTTAGATTATGAAAAAATGGATATTGAGTAGACTTGTCTACATTGTAATATTTGATTTGTTATGTAACAGTAATGGATTAATTCTCATGAACTCTAAAACTACAAATATCATCAATATAAATTTTTGATTTAACTAAATATTATGTAATGATTAAGGATGGGGCCTTATGTCATCTTTCAATTTCATCGGAATATATCCCTTAGTTATCATTGAATTTTTGGATGATTTTTCAATTGTCTCAGGACATTGAGATACATTTATGAACATCATATCATCCCAAAACATATGGGTAGTCTAAAAGGACTATCCAAAATTTTGAATATATACTAGGATCATGAAATCTTGACATCCAGGTTATGTTGGATTATTATCTACATTATGTTGATTTTTATATCTTTATAACTTCCATTCAAGTAACTATTCAAAAACATATGAAAAATTATAATTGAAAAGGTTTAATACTCCAACCTTCAGGGTAAAAGTTTGAGAAATAAATTCTTTTATCCTAGATATTTTGCTTGGAGACAACTACTATTGTACCAACTATGTTGTATGATATTAAAGAATCCCAGAGATGAAAAATGTTGTGGGGGCCAAAATTATATATCCCCAAGATACAACTACTTGTCTCCTAAGACAAAAAATATTGTTTTTCTTATTTAACTATCACAATATCTGTATTTTGTTAAGGAATAAGGCATTGAAAACATTTGTTGATGTCTAACATTATTCATTCCAACATTATGAGCTTAATGATTTTTCTCATTAATATTTTCAATTATTGTCATGGAATTAGTATGTCCCAAGTTTTTGATGATTATAATCATGTTTTTCCTATTTATTTAGTCCAGATCACTTATACCATGGTTCGTTAATGATAGATTTTGTTTTATGATACTATATAATAATAATATTAGTTCACCATATTTTTTTTCCTTTCCCCAGAAAACATAGAGGAAAAATATGTGTAATTTTAAAGGATATGATGGAATTTATAATAAAATTCCTGTAATGTTTTAATTATGTATTTCATTGTTAAAATATATTTAACATAACTAGTATTCCATGAATAATATTTTGTTGGATCCTATGGTACCTCTTGTATTTTATTTAAATTATTAAATATAACTTTGGGATTTTTGTTTCTTGAATCCATATTTTTATAAGAAAAATATAGTGATAAAAAATGGATATTCCTACATATAGAAAAATATCATAAAATGTTTTAAGGAAATAAGTGTGGTTTTCCAAGAAAATTCATTCCCAGCATGATACAACCATAAAATTATAGCTATACCAAATATTTATCCAGGAGTATTAATACTCAATGAGTATGATTGTGTATTAACTTTATCGACGATACATTATGATGTGTGGGACTAAGACTACACAACCTTCCATAAAATATTATAAGATATTATTTTTTTAACTCTCATTTTGGTTATGATCTGTTATAAAGTATTTGAATATATTATAACTATGGCTGACCAATTGTTATGATATTTTGTCAAGAAAAATATTGAAGGTTTCATTTTTCAGACAACCTATGAATACATTTTTTGGATAATATTATTTCCCAAAATGATTATTGTTTCTGACACTTTTATTTTTATTTAGTCAATAGTTTAAAATAAAAAATTATGTTAATGAAAAATGTAATAGACTATGAAATGATATTCCAGTTTAGGGAAAAATTTTATTTTAGACAGAATGAAAAATATCCATAATATGGTCTCACCTGTATATAAATTCCTAAATCATAATGTTATTTCAAAAAAGAAAAGAAAAGAAAATGTTTTGTTGAGTACCTTATGGGGAGAAACCACTTTATTTTAGTGGGTCTCTTGCTCTTCTAATTACTAGGTAATGGATCCCTACTCCTGAAAATAGATTCTCCATTATCCTTTTATTGGAGTATGAAAATTCATTTTATTTATTTATCATATGAAATTAGAAGTACATCCATGTTGGACTCTTATAAAAAAATTAATGAAATTGGAATATATTTACTCTATTGAGGGGAATGAGTTTAGAAAGTATTTTTTCAATAATCAATTTTATCATATTATTTATAAAATTATGTATATGTAATTCTTAGATACAATGTAGATGGATGATGAATCCATTATTACTACTGTGGGTATTTTAAAATACACGATGGATATGATTTTTTTATTTTCATCCAACATGAATCCGAGATTAGTTGATTATTCAATGATCTGAAGCTAATTAATAAATCGGATATAGGAAAAATAATCATCAATATTTATATTGAATTTTTTATTGTATATAAATTTGTAAATAGATATTGGAGTCATCCAAAAATCCAATAGTTTGTATAAGAAAATATATACTGTTGTTAAAATAAATTTTCATAATATAAACCATGGTGGGAAGAATTTTAGTTATATTTCATGTCAAATGTTCGGAATGGAACATGATTGAAATTTCCTATCAGGGAATAATAAAATCATAAAATTTTGTAATGAATTTCATTATTCAATAAAATTCTAATATGATGGGAATATAAATAATGATGTGAATAAACAGTGTGGTCCACATAATGATCTAACCACACTATAATGACCCATAAATTTTATACCATGATATTACATTTAAATATAGGAATATTCATTAGGAAATATTTTGATTTAGGCTAGATTAGATTACAACGTTTGTCTTTGCAAACACAGGACCATAAAAAACTAGTTCAAAAATATCTATATCATTTACCACATAGATCATAATAAATGTCACCCTTATTTAGGAATATCAAACTTAATACCGTTATTCCTAACCAAGGTAATGCAAATGTTAGAAAAGTTTTATCTGAGATGATTAGTATGGGTAAATAAGGGATATTTCAACAAACTTATAAGAATGACATGAGAAAAAGGGTATCAAAATTCAAGAATAATATTTGAAAACAATACCCTATATATCATAGATCAAAAAAATTAGTCATTGAATAAATATTGGTAGTTTATATCACATGAATCATAAATGAAATCAAATAATATGATCCATGATATAATGACATAGATATAAGACCTGATATATATGCATACACATAATCATAGAGAAATCTTTTTGAAGTTGATAAGTATTATATCCAAGGATTTTATAATGGAATGTATTCACTCCACAAACCATAAGTGTAGTCAAGGTTACCTCCCTTGAATATCATTGTAAATTATGTCACTTTCGTAACTGAGTTCACGCCCCATTCCAGTATTATTTTTCCCATGTGATAATAATACTTTCTTAATGCATTAGATGAAGACATAGGTCCTACCCATAAATTAATTTAAATCATACCTATGTGTTCCACATGATCATTATGAATTCATCATGTCATTAACCATGAACTGAAATGGGTTTTATAATCATTTAATCATTTACTTACCATTTAAATACAAATGGTATTCATAAACATTTCACCAGTTCATCACAAAATTACCAATGGATAATAAATGAGTTTCATAAACATTGTGTAATGATAATTATAAACCAAAGAGAAAAATAATAAGGATAGTATCCATGGATCATATCTTTGGTAACTCAGAAGTGAAATGATGAGTTTTTTTGTTTTTTGAATTGAAATATCATTAAAATATAATTAAATATCATTTAGTGAAATCAAAATTCTTATATGAAAACAATTATTTAAAATTATTGTATATATATAGATGAAATAATTTCAGTAAAACACTTTCAACAATTTAAGGAACATTAATATATAAAAAATAATCATGATATTTAATATAAATATTCTTTCTAAATAATAAAAAAAATTATCCTTCCATAATTTTTTCCAGAAATTCAAAAAGTACACCTTGTTGAAAACAACAAGAGAATTCCTTTCAAAGAATTCTATAAAAATTGAAATGTTGAAAAAAAGGACATTAAAAATAAAATTAAATAGAAAAATCCTATATAAAACCATTTTTTAGGAAACATTGATATGATAGAATGAAATTTATCGATCGATGAGAGAAATAATTATTGTTTCCCTCCAACACATATTTTTAGTCTCTGGAGTACCTATAATGAAAAAAATGATATGAAAATTTGTATTTTCAATAAATAACCATATTATATTAAAATTAGGAATTTATTGGGATATATATTATTATATTTCATCATTGTAAACTTAATCAAAAAAATCCTAATAAATAACTATATTGTAACATACGACCTCTTAGTTTGAGTTCGCCTTATATAGAAAAAAATAAATCTGTAAATGAAATAAATTTTAATTTATTATATTAATTAAAATATTCATATACATACTTATAATATTATATATATTCCCTTTATACTATTTCAACACCCCATTTTATCAATGATTACTTTTAAAATTATCATTTACAGGTGGTAATGACAACGTTTATCACGAGTATTTTCATCCAGTAGTCCTGGTCCTTTCACATTTATCTTGGATCTATAATATATAGAACATAAATAATTATATTAATAACATACGTACCCCTTATATAAATATTTAGAGCCGTCCATATTATTTCATGAAATAAAAATCATTCACACTATTCATTGAGAACGATTTCCAAAATAATGTATGAGCACAGTATTTATTTTTCAACAGATGGAACAAAAATATGGTTAATATTAATTTATCATTAAAATATAATAATTATTTCATATATATATATATATATATAATTTATATTAATAAAATTAATCCTCAGTACCATATAATAAAAATATAAATGAAAATGGATCACATCACATTAGGAGGTTGTAGTCCACACAAACACATGAGTGACATTGTCATTTCACAAAGGATTGGATAGTAAGAATTTAGAAAAGATATTATCATTCCTGAATTATAATTTGAAAATTGTTATCATATATAAACATTAAAACCAAGAAAATAATCATCCCTAAAAGAGGGTGAAAAAAAATGAATTGTATCTCTACATGGTGACTGTAAGATGTACATACGCACCAGTGATACATTTACATCTAATTTGATGGGAAAGGGTGTATATCGGTGTTTTAATATTTTTTAAAAAATGTAATCATGTTTAAGATACTAATTACATAATATTATGATAAATACCTTATATTTTTTTGTTTTAAATAACAATATGAACAAATTATATTTGATGAGGTGATTCCCTCCTCTACAAAACGATTCCTGTAGATATCCATAAAAGATATCACGAGTTGATATTTTGTGAATAAATAAAACAAATGAATATGGATAGGGAATTTTAGAATATAATTTGATAGTGTTTTTATCTAGATTGTATAATGTAGTGTCATTAAGAGAGGGATTATGTTCCCTATTATAATTGAGGATAGGAAACATTGGGAATTTCTCAAAATATAAAATTTTCATTAATTCGTTTTTAGGAAATTTGATTCCAAATGGATAGGGATTCAAATATAAGGGATTATAATGTTTTAATACCATCATCCATAATATTTGTTACCAATTTTGGTGTCATTATAAAACATATCATTTTTATTAACCCTTAGCAAACCAATTTTTTTTTAAACTAGGGAAAAAATTCAATACTGATGAATTATAATTTTCATATATAATGTAAAAATTGTCCCATAAATATATAGGTTAGGAAATTTTGGAAAATTTCATAATCACTATGTACCCAGCAAGTTCAGTCAGAGGATAACCCCAGACCATTTGTTAAACAACTGAAATGGTACAGTAAACAGAAAAAAAAGAATGCAGGCGAACATAAAGCCCACATCCAACCCATTCCAACCAAAACAAGAAAACTACACATCATAATAATCATACCCTTGGACATATCCATAATAATATTCTTCCTCTATTGTAGCTGATTCCTATTATGAAGACATTTCAGGATGCTTCAATATATTATCATACTTATTTATAATCTTCTACTTCTCCAACGATGATTTCTCTATACAATATGGCACAAGCGACACTAGGGTGGCCCCAATTTCCCTCTTAGATGAAGCCCTGGTGGCCACTGGCTTAGGTAATGTAGAATAATCCTTCCTGGGTTTTCTCCTTAGTGGAGCAGTCATAACGACATCATTTTTAGAGACCTTCCTTCTTACACTCTGAAAAATATCACTGAAATAGGGTATGAAAGAACCAAAAATTTTCTTCTCACTTTCAGAAATATCTCCCCATTTTCCAGGGACCATCACAGAGACAATATCATTGCATCTATCATCCATCCGCACCATGGAATCGACTGCAACAACTAATCTCCCTCCTTTTGACATCTGATATTTCCTGTTCTGATCAATTGGGGAATGACATTGAGGTTTTGAAGTGATGCCAAGACCATCACATAACACCCTCTCCAATTCACCCTCATCATCCTCTGTTTCCTTGGAAGCAATATGGACATCTTAAACTGAGTGAAATCCTTCAATCACAAGGGGTACCTCCTCAACTTCCAATCCTTCAAACTAATTGCATGTGGTTACAACCTGTATTTTCTATTCCTTAGATGCTTTGAAATCAATAGTTTTAACAGATCCAGTTCATTATTGACATAAACCAGTAGTGTTCTCCAGCAAGGGATATTCCCAACACCCAAATCACTACTCAATTTATCAAAAATATTCCTCACTAATGGATTTGGGGGCACCAGCATCAACTTCAAACTAGAATAGCATGTAGTAGCCATTGTAAAAAGATCCCAGTTCACCCTATAAAATTTAAATTGAGCCAATTACTCCTCCATCACTACACTACTAGTTGGAGAAACTCCCACCCAAGCATTATCCTCTATCTCATCCCTACTCACTGTCAAACCATATTTAGTGAGGTATGTCTTAAGGCCTTATCGAAACCAGTAGCAACACCACCTCCACCGAATCTCTTCTTCACCACTTTTGAGAATCCACCCACCCTACCACTACGACAAACCGATTCTAGATGACCAAAACTGCCGTAGAACACACAATACGGCATCCATGACTAAAAAACAACCTCATGTTTCCACTGAAACTCTTGTTCATCTGTCACCCAAATACAATGGACCGATGACCTTGCAACGTTATTTTTTATATTTTCAAAATAAATTATTTTATTATCTTGTTAATTGAATAAATACTTTTTTGGGGTTGTTTATGAATTTAATGTAATTTTATAATACAAAAAATTGAAATAATGTTAATAAATCATTATAATTCATGAATTCACACAATTTGAAATTATATTCTTTCATTAATAGTTATTGTCTTAATGTGAAAAGAAAATGGATATTTATAACTAATCGAGTGATATTTTTTGACTTTTTTTATTTCAATAATATTGAAGTTATTCTCATATAAAAGTGTACAATAATGTAATAAAATTAATGAATGATGTGATGAGGTTCTAATTAACTACATCCAATAAGAATTGGGGTGAATAATTAATGTTTTATATCTTTTTAAATCATTATTAAGAATATTTACACTTTACTGAGGTTATAAATGATTTGAAGGTTACTATTAATATTGAAAAATTATTAGGGGAATATTTAAAAAATTTGAACCATCTGATTTAGAATATTAAATTGATTTTCACTAATTTAGTACCAATAAATGAAAAAAATTAATAAATGTTCACATATTGAAACAAAAACAAATTCATAAAATTATATATTTTTAGGAATATACATACATCTATTCTTTCCTAATGGGTTGAAAAATAGTTTTGAATGATTGAAGATGTTGACCAACTAAATAATATGTATATTAATTTAATATAATTCCCCAAATGTTATTAATTTGATTTATTGATATAAAATACATTTCATTCCTAATTTTTTTCAATGTTATCCATTTTATTTTCAAATAATTTAGGTTTTATTTTCAAATATTTTTTTGACTAATGAATTCATTTTATAAATGTGTGGATCATATATTTTTTAAAATTTAGATATTAGTATTTAAAATTTATAATGGAATGAATTGGTTATAATAGACCCATAATATACCTATAATGATATATTGTTTGACTAGACAAATAATTTCATGTAATGCAAGACGTCGAAGAAATAAAATTATTTATAGATGAATACATCGTATAATTTTCATGTTGTAAATTAGACTACCAATAAAATGAATTATCAACTCATAATTATTTACTCTAATGCAAATAGAAAAGGATAATTTTCCATCATCACACCCTAAGGTACCCACGTACCATCTTAAAATTGATGTTTACACCAAAAAACATTGACATTGTGAGTGGTATTATATAGTCAGACTTGCTATCAACTATCTCAAATTTATACTCAGATTACATAATAAGAATTACCATTCTCTAGTGGTATGAAATATGTGTTTAGTGCATGCGAGGGATCTAGTATGTAATTCCTCAAGAGTGATTCTTGGAACATGTCATGAACTTTATATATATTCATTGGATGCACCAATCGATAAGCTACCATCCTGATATGATCATGAATTTGAAAAGAACCAACATACTGAGGGATTAATATTCCTTAGTTCTGAAATCATATTAGAAATGCACGAACCTGTTTCTTTATTCTGGTATAAAATCTTTTAATTTCTAGAAATTTTTAATTTAAATACATAAATATGACCCTTGTGAATTCCATTTGCGATCCTTGAGGTATCATAGTTGTGTGAGGATTGTACAGATCCTTAAAACAAAAAAATATTTAGAAAAAGGAATGTCACATGGTTAGTATAAATTGTGTGTGGAAGGAATCAAGGTCACATATACCTCTGTGAGGTTGAATAGTGGAGTTCCACTAGTGGCACTATTATACCAACTATGTGATTTGAGGCCCACGACCATGCAGGTACATCTATAGTTTTTGAAAGAGGGATGATACATGGTTTTTAGATATTTAGTCAAACACTGCAAGAAAAATGTTTGTTGTATCCATTCCATTAGAAAAGGGTGCATGTTGGGTCCACATTTTGTATAACCCTATTGCCAAAATATGTGAGCCAAAAATGTGGGTGAATTGATGATTTTTTTATCATTTAATCTATTAATCCAATTTTTATTTCACTTTTATTCTTACAAACAATAACAAATTTGATGGGGGATAACTTTTAATCCCTTTGAGGGCCTTGACCCACTCCTCTATGTAATATCATAATTGAGCACTTTTCAGTCTAGTTGGATCCATATCAGTGAGAATGCAATTTATTTATATTTTTTCTACATTCTTATGCATATCGACTGCTATATTTATGTGAAATCAAATTTCCCCTATATTTATGTTCTTCACCAGTTAATCGATTTTCTCTCAATTTTCCTTCAATTAGGAGCCAATACTTGATGAGAAATATAGTACGAATTAGGATAGAGGGTCTCAGGCTTCTCTATAAATGATGAAGTGTTTATATAAATTTTGTTGTGTCGGGCACTTAATTTTCATAGTGAAACATTTAAATGGATTTTAAGCCATCATTTTATGTGATAGGTAGGACACATGTAATAAAAATAACCCTTATATAGTCATTTAAAGGTCATGAACCCCAAATTGGAACCACCACATGGTTGTGTTGTTACGTAATTATACCACAATGGGTGGAATGAACAGAAATTACCATTGTGTTTTGGTGTTACCCAATACCATTTGATGGTTAATGTAGAATTTTCAATTGTAACTGTATTTTTAATTTATTAAAGGATTTAGATGGATCCCCACGACACTAGGATATTCTTAGGTAATGGCTAGTCTAACCCTAAATTTAATTTACTATGAAATTACCTCATCAAAAAAATAAGAGGTTATGCCTTAAAATATTTGCTCTTTCCTTTAGCTAACATTTTATGTGTGGATTAATAGAAATGATCATGTTGTTAAATTCTACATAGTTAAATATAATAGACTGAGAACTATTTGGGGATGCGCCGGTAAGGGGCTCTACGACGATTAGGTTTTCCATCCGCCGCTGCCTTCCTCCCTTGCCAGCTGCTCTTCCCTTGGCCCTGAGCTTTGTGCGCTCACGGTGTGGCTTCTTTTAGCTTACGCATACTCGTTATCATCCTCGGTTGTCCGCATAATTTCTTGTCCTCTTCCAGCTTTTTGATGCGTGATGATGCCCCAGGGTGCGGGATCTGTGTTGAGTTATGGGGTTGTCATCGTGTTCCGCCGCAGGTGTTTGTGCTTTGGGCAGAGCTAGTCATAGGATGCATTTTTGAAGGCGGTGATGGGTTTTGCTTCAATCAATTTTTGTTTGGTGTTGTATTTGGTGTTTATTCTGTTAGAGTGGCGATGGGGCATGTGTGGCTCCTGAACATTTTTTCTCAAAGGAGGTGATTTCATTCAGGTTTTTAGTTCTGTTTTAGTGTTTCTTTTCATGTTGGCATACCTAGCGACGGACTGGGATTTCATCGAGCGGAGTCGTTTCTCCATGTTGATCTGTGGTTTTCTTTTTGATGTGCGGTGGTGATGATTTCTGTGTTTTTGGATCTGTGGTGTATTTCCAATTTTTCTTCATTGTACTGGAAATGTTTCTTCTGTTATGGCATTTGAGCTTGCTGATGTGAGGCCGGTGGTTCTTTCTTGCCGACGATGTAAGATTTGTGACAGTGTTTTTTAACGGTGCTGTTCTGTGGAGGAGGTTCTGGCGACGACGCTTCTAATGGTCTCGCCGGCGACCGACAATGATGAAGTGCGTGGTTCGAGTATATGTGATGGCGTTCGACCTGCAATTGTGAATGTGACGGGTGATGATGGGTTCATGTCTTGATGTGTGGTGCATGGCGTTTGATGGTTGTGTTTAAGTTTGAATTTGAAATTTGAATTCAGAATTTTGGGGTCTGTTTGTTCGGGTACCAGGAACCCTAAAATTTCTTTGAAAAATTGAAAAAATGTTTCAGTCCTCAAAATGGAATAGACTGATTGATTAATATGTGACTTTTTTGAAATGTGTATTTTAATAGAAATTCAAGGGATGAACTCATTTGTCTTTTACCATGCTTGTTCCCGAGTGATACTTGGACTCCCTAGTGGACTTCCCAGGATGGACTCATGGGAGATGACTGTTACATGCTTGAGTGATACATGGAATCCTTATTGATTTCCTCATACCGACGCTGTGTTCAATTGATCATCTATTCCAGGGGTGAAACTTGGATTCCCTTAGTCAAAATCCATGGAGATAATCGATTTGAAATAATTTTATAGCATACCCAGAGTGATACTACGATTGCCATGACAAATTCCATGGATATACAAGCAAGGTTATTGTTTTATGATACACCTAGAGCATACATAGATTCAAAATGAGTAATGATACTTAGGATCTCAGGATCTTAAAATATTTAGTAATGAAATTATTTATACAAATCTTCTACCGTGCCAATGCACATGATTATATTTGGTCATCATCTAAAATTTTTTTGATGGCCAATTTAGGAATATTCTAATCACATATTTTTGTGATGAAAAATGGGAAACATTATATGTCTCGAGGAATACATATTAATTGATAAGGATTAATTAAATAAAATTCATTATAAATAACATGGTTCTCATTAATTATTTATATACATTCTAGATAGGCTGATGGAGAGAGGAGAGGATGGGTGTTTGTTGGAACCCGAACCATTATGGGTTGTTTACTTTCATCACTTCTTTGTATATTTGATTACATCCTAAAAATTTATGTTATATATCCATAGAATTTATGGCATAATAATTTTCAGTGGTTCCCTACTAGGATTATATTTCACACACTCTTTGGGTTGGTGATGGTAGCCAAAAAGGTTATATGATTGCAAGTATGGATTAAGGAAGGTTCCCTAATAATGTTTCTTGATTGCTACTTAGGAGAAGTAGATCATGGAACCAAGATGTGGCTTTTGATTATAGATGAATTATTTATAGTCTTTTTGGTATTTTCAAATATATATTTTACATATCCTAAGTATATCTGTTCTTGATGTTTTGTATACACATGACCAGTATCATCATGTTTTTATATATCAGATTTCAATAAGTTATTGTTTGTGTATAATGATTCGTATTGTTCACCTATTGAATGGTTGATTTAATTATTCGACATACTATACCATATTGAATATGAACTATGCTACACTCTTATAATTAGAGTATTGTCTTCCAATAGACACACTGTAGGCCCTTACTGCTGGTTAGGAGCCCCTGGTATTTGGGGAGATGCAGATGAGGCCAAGTGGCTAAACTGGCTCTGGGAACCATTAGTAGAGTCCAGGTTTGAGTTGTTACAAAGTGGTATTAGATTTTATATTTTTCTATTTGATTAAATTGTTGAAATAGAGAGTAAAAGTAAAAAAATGAAATTTTTTAATGATTTTTAATGGTGTGTAGTTATCCAACATACACAAAAAATCCATATTACCTCAAATGAAAACATTATTTTCAGGATATTGACTATTATAGTTTATTTGAGTACACCATTTGGTGATGAACTTCAATTATAATGTAATTATTGATATTATCATGGGTTCAATTTTGTTGCAACCTAATTAGATGAGGGGATTCTATATTAGGAATATTTTTTGGAACCTTCTAGGAATTAGATTCCATGAATTATGAAATGTCGTACATGACACATTACCTCATTACATGCTTTCGTGACATGTTCAGTTATGGTTATATATACTATTTCATAAATATTTGGTGTAGGGAATTGGAAAACATGTTGGGTACATAGATTTGATACCATAACCTTTGTAGTTTTTTCTTGATTCGGATATAGCGGACACGCTATGATACCAATTGTGGTATTTTGAGTCATGGACCTTGAGTATAATGTATTGGAACATGTCTTGTTGTTGACTTGGTGGACACCATATTTGTCTCATAAGGGGCAATAGACAATATGGGTCAGAAATTGGTGAACCATTTGGTTTAACCATTTATAATAAATTGTTATAAAATTTACATAAATATGAAAGTAAAATGAATACTAAAATTTTGTAATGCAGAGAATATAACCTAAAACTGCCCTTAATAGTGGAAATTAGGAAGTATCTCATACTTTTTTATATGATTTGTATGTCGCCCATACATGAAATAAGGAGTAGTTAGTTGGGTGTATTCTTACATAGGAGGTCTTGAACATATACATTTTCTATATAGATTCTCTTAGTTGTGAATTTTTATGAGGAACATTGATGAGTTGTGTGATTGGAATTATAGATACATTCCATAGTGATAACATGTTGTAATACAGTAGGAAGGTGGAATATACCACACTCTAGAGGTGGTGGCCCATGGGATGCTGGTGGATCCTCCTTTAATTCCAGCTGCAAGACCGGTTATTGTACAAGACATAAGTGTGGATTTATAGTTACTGAAGGATTTATGCATTTAATATAGATGATTCTGGGATCATAACGACCTACCATATCTATGGATGAGTTCATGAGTTAGTTTCAGAAGTATCATCTGCCAATGTTTTTGGTGAATGGTGGACCATAGGTCATGAAATCATAGATAGATGCAATTATCTCTATCTTAGAGCATCTATATTATCCTATCGATAGGAGGGTACAGATCCCTATATATATATATTACATTTTTTTCCACCAAGAGATGTTGGGATTTCATTACTCATATGGATTGTCATTGGGAGATGTCTTGGAAGGATGTTATTACTACCTTTTATTATTAATTATATACTTAAATGTTGATAACTAAAATATCATGAGTGTTCACACACTTCAATAAGGTCACATTATCAATCAATGATTATTCAGCCTATTTTATTGAGATCTAGTGATTCACACGTTTTTTAATGGATGAATAGTTATCTAAATCCAGGATATTTTTGGTTGTTCACTTGTACAACTTATGATCGTAGTTTCATTTCTTTTAGTAGAATGTCATTTATGGAATATGATATTTTGTTCTTATCACAGAGAATAACCATAGAGAGATGGTGAGGATCATGGGAGGTACACCTAGAAATGGTGCCACAACAACCATTATTAAGAAACATCATTTGGAACATTTTCATAATGATATTATTTTCCACAAAACATAGACATGTATCTTGGTGAATTTCCAGAAGTCTGGTATAATGAGACATACAAGGACTCGGGGAATGAGGGACATTGTTTAGTGTAGATGATGTGAATAAATGGGTAATCTACAATGCTTTTCTAAAGAATTTCCTCTCACATCTACAGAGAGAGGTTCTTCTCCAATTCTACATTTTGTAGTATAGAAATAAACAAATCATTTGGTTGGGAGTTGGAGTATATCTAGCCACTCATGTTGTGCAAGTGGTCATTGTTGTTATATCCAGGCCCATGATTTGTAGTGACAATTTAAGGGATCTGATCATGTTACCCAGTCTGTATCACTAGGCCGCAGTTGAAGCCATATATGTGTAGTTTAACCAACACCATAAGAGCAGGATCCTTGAAAATTTACTATGAGAGGATTGGTTATAATACCCTATACATTAGTGTCTAATCTTTTTTGAAATTGGCACTTCTCAAATCATTATATATGTTCCCATTGTGGAGATCCTTCGTCTTAGTGTTCTATGTTTTGAAGGATATATGATGTGTGATACAACATTTTGGATAAAAACAAATGGTGTATATGAGTGCAGTGAATTCCCCTTGATATTTTATGAATAAATTTTTATGTGACATATTTTTCCATGATATTATAGGGCTGAAATCATTCTCAGGGATTACTGATCATTTCTATTCCATGATTTATTTTATTGTTATCACCTTAGTGTGACCTTCATATCACCAGAGGATGGGGAGTTTTTTCAAATGTTTGAATGGGGATTATAATAAAACAGGTATGTACCCATGTAGTGTGGACTGGTATATATGACATCCCGTATTGTGAGTATATATCTGGATGATCATGGAACACCTATAGATGACTTCCCTCTAGAGGATGATCATTTTAGGGTTGTTTTACTAAATGAATTATTAATATTACCTATTGTTTGATAGGTAATGTTCTCTATTGAACTAGTTACCTGAACTCTCATGGTTTCCATCCCACATTATATTATGGGTACTGATGAGATACATGATCTCAATTGGTAGGAAAAGGATTTATATGAAAAAAGATTATCTGACCCAATACTTCTCTAAGGGGATAACAAGTCCTTCCTTTGTGAGAAAGGGGGAATAAACTCTTAGGATATGTGTTGATAATAAAAAAAATTTCAATTGAGAGTTATGACCCTATATCCTCTTGTATGGACAGATAATATATTCCACCAACTATAATGAACTCATTAATTATTGAAATTGGATTTGAGATCTAACTATCATCATGAGCTTCGTAAAGCATCAGAAGTACCTCTTATAGATTTTTGTGGTAGTTTTGGCCTATATGAATATTAGGTTATGCGGTTAGTTTTCATGAATGCACTATTAGTCTATATGGTACTCATTAATAGAGTTTTCCATCCTTATCTAGTTTCGGTTGTCATGGTTTTCATGGATCAGATCTTAGTGTATTATCACAATCAACATATCCAAGATAAATATCTTGGGATTTTATTGAATACATTGAGTGTGTATATGTTATATTATTATCTCACTATGTGCCACTTTGGAATGGATCATATTCACTTTCTGGTCACATTATCTTTGATACAGTAGTATGAGTAGTCCCTGAGATGATGAGAGCTATAATTTCTGAGAGGCATCCGAAGAACGTCATTGAGATATATACATCCTTAAGTATTTTTAGTTATCAATGATGTTTCATACATGAATTCTCACATATTTAACTACAACTCATTGGAATTGAAAGAGGGGTATGATGCTTTTATTTTCAAATACACAAGAGAATAACATTCTGGATTTGGATGTGAGATTGTATTCAGTGTCGATATAGAATTTTCAAAAGATAGGTAGATGTTTCACTTTTTATTACAATGAATATGGTATTATACTGTTCATATTTAGAGAGATCGAATGGTAGAATATCAATCGCAGTATCTGAGGCCACATGAGATGAAATATTTATCACATGATCTTAATATAGTGAATGTTTTTCACACAATGTGTTGTAGGATACATTACATATAGGATTAGATTTTTTATGATTGAAAAAATGCCTCATGTGCATATTTACCCCACGTGATCTAAATCCAAGGCAATGAAGGTGTGTTAAGTACCTAAAATATTTCAATTTTGAGCAAATCTACATGACATGTTATGGAAATGTAGTTTCCAATGTATAGAACATGAGGACACAAATACAAACAGTTTGTCGGGCTAGTAGAGACTAGAGACAGATGGATTTTTTATATGTGATTCATTTGAAATCTTAGTATAGTTAGGAGAATAATTTCCATTAACCCTTTATTGCTACCTCCACCAAACTGGATAGGGTGATGATAAGTTAGATATGGGATTATGAGGGAAAAGAATTATATGAGAGTTTTGTATGTGAGGAATATACTCCTAGTTTTAACATAAGATAAGATGAAATTAAATGAGTACATGATCATGTATGTGTTTCATCAAACATGGATGAGCATATGATGTGATACATTCATACTTCATTATGGGATGTATAGTATAGAACATCGAAAATGAGTTGGGATTTACATTTCAATTACTGGTGGCCTAAATGAGAAGGGATATAGATGGTTTGTTCATGAAATGTTCCATCTGGCAATAAGTGATGAAATAAAACCAACGTCTAGTTGGGATTTTAAATAGATTCCCATTCCTATGTGGAAATGGAATGATGATGCTATATATTTTGTGATAGGTTTGTTGTGGCCGCCTCGAGGTAATGATATCATATGGGATGTTGTTTATATGCTTATCTTTTTTCTAATTTCATAACTATTTAGGGTACATTCTTGGCATATGAGCTTGGATGTTCCTATATCCATTAGATATAATGAATTAGTAGGGTCCCCCATAATATCATTTCAGATGGGGATTCCTGGTTTACTTCATTGTTCTAGAATGGAATTTAGAGGGAATTAGGTACACATGTTCTTCTGATAATAAAATATAATCCCTTTGATTTATAGAGGTAGAAAAGGAAACTATGTTTGGACATCATCTTGTTTAGGAGACCACATATCATGTTTTTTTTGATTCAGGAGTGCATGGATACTATACAGTCTCAATAAAAATCATATATTGATCTCTACAGATAAAATATTGGGTTCAAGGTCAGGGATCATGTATTTTTATGTGTCTTGAAGAGTATGGGACACAAGAGGATCCAGAAATGGTGTAATCATTCACTTATATATTGTAGGCCATTCAAGATTCTCAAGAGAGTTGGGCTGGTAGCCTATCGATTGTAGTTACCTTAGTAGTATCAGGAAATGAATGCCATATTCCATTTATCTTATTTATGCTACTATCGTTGGGGCCTATCTCATTATATTTAGCCTGTGATGGTTGAGTTATAGGTAGATGTATACTTTAAAGAGGATCTGTTGAATTTTGTGGAGCATAGAATAATGTTTTTCTTAGACTGACCATTTCCTCTAGTATTAGTGTTATCGAAGCACAAATGAGTACATGATAATAATTGGGAGAGCGAGGCTGACGTACATGAAAAGTGGCCAGATTTGTTCACAAATTATGCACCACCACCCTTAAAAAAGAATTTCAGGAAAATAATTCCCTTAAGGGGGAGTTTGTAAGATCTGAGATCATTATTTAGGTTTATAATCTTTTAAATTCAATCAATTATCTATTTATATGCCTAATATGGCCTATAATAAATTTTATTTATTGTCATGGATGTATCAGTGGTTTTTGGGGATTTTGTATATATAGGAACCTATCTTTTGGGTAGAAAAAGTCAAATCACATGGATAGTAGAAACCATGTGGGTGAGGTCACACTGTTACTTATAACCATTCAAGGATTGTATGTGGACTCTTAGAATCCAAAAAGTTAGAAAACCCATGTGATTTTAGGTGCAAAGATGCGTGGGTGAATATGATATATTTAAAAGTGGATTGAGATATGGTTTGCAGGCAGTCAATAAAATTTTTTGAGAAAATTGTGTGGTGTTCCTCGTCCTATAATAAATGGCCATGGATGGTGTATAATTTCTCCAACAATGAAGATGAATCATGAATCCTAGTATTTTGAGTGAAATTACAATGATTCCCTTAATTAATCAGTTAAACCAAATTATGATTCTCTTTCCCACCTATGAAAAACAACACCTTGGTTAGGGGAGCTCATTGAAGTTCTTTGGTAGGGTTTACTACCTATTCTACATCTGATATAACTAATAGTGTGACATTGGTCTCATTTGATCAACATTTTTGAGTACCCAATTACTTTTTCTTCCATTATTTGTTATTCTAGATATCAATTGAGCTATTTAGGTGAAAGATAATTTTCAATATTTCCATGTTTTTTGGATTATCTTTGATTTACCCTCAATAATAGTTATATCAAGTGAAGATAATGGATGGAAACTTGACTATATACCAATATTATACGTTCTCATGATTTTCCGTTAATGTTTAAGTGTTTATACAGATTCAATTGGGTTGTGTGCCGAATTTTTAGAGAAATTCCCCTAAAATGGCCATGTTAGATAAATTAGAGGTAAACCATCTAAAATTATCTCATGGATTTAGACACCATTTTATGTGAGGTTGAATTGAGATAATAATTATGTTAAACATGAAATAGTTGACGTGAATTAATCTAATGTTTAATATATTATATGGATGGCACATGGAATGTTATATGAATTCCATGGATGGACCTGTGTTTTTCTATCATGCTTACATCTGAGTGATACTTGGAATATGTAGTTGACAGCCAATGACAAAATCATGGGGGTGACAATTATATGCCTGATTGATACTATAATTAAATGAGGGTTGAAAAGGATAGAAAAATTGGTTACGTGATCGTGTACTCCATCATTCACACTTGTACTCCCTTAGTGGACCACTAAGGATGTGCTAGATTTGAAGGTGTGTTACACCACACATAGAGTAATACCCAGATATTAATGTGGAATCTCTAGGATGGGCTTGTAAGGTTCCTGATTTATGATACAGAACAGTGATACCTTGATTCCAACTATGGAATTCCTAGGAATAGGTCAGGTTCATAAATGAATAATTAATGAAATGATTCTTGTGATGTGTTGTAATAGACCAGACCCACCTGGTCAATTACTTTTCCAAAATTCTAAGTGTTGGGGTGTCCTGGAGTCATCGATTAGTCCCACCCATCATCTCCACGTATCAGCTCCATAGATCAGATCCACTGATCTACTTCACTGATCAGCTCCACGGATCTGATTCACAGATCACCTTCATAGATCATCTTCACATACCAGTTTCACAGATATGTGTCACCAAATCAGTTTCACCAAATTGGTTTCATAGATCGGTTTCACCAAATTGGTTTCACAGATCAGTTTCACCAAATCGGTTTCACAGATCATTTTCACAAAATGGGTTTCACACATCGGTTTCACTAAATCGGTTTCACATACCGGTTTCACCGAATCGGTTTCCCAGATCAGTTTCACCAAATTTATTTCATAGATTGGTTTAACCAAATCCGTTTCATATATTGGTTTCACCATATCAGTTTCTCATATCAGTTTCACTAAATCAGTTTTAGAGATCAGTTTTACCAGATCGGTTTCACAGATTGGTTTCACCATATCAGTTCCACATATCCATTTACCCAAATCAGTTTCACATATCAATTTCACCAAATCGGTTTCTCATTCAGTATAACTAAATCGGTTTCACAGATCGGTTTCACCAAATCGGTTTCATAGATAGGTTTCACCAAATCGGTTTCACAGATCAGTTTCACCAAATCGGTTTCACAGACCAATTTCACCAAATCGGTTTCACAGATCGTTTTCACCAAATCTGTTTCACAGATCGGTTTTCACAAATCGGGTTCACAGATCTGTTTCACCAAATATGTTTCATAGATTGGTTTCTGGAAATATGTTTCACATTTCAGCTACACTGATCAACTTCACAGGATCAGCTTCACAGGATCAGCTTCACAGGATCCTCTTCTCCCATTTAGCTTCATGGGATGAGCTTCACCTGATTGGGTCCACTGATCAGTTTCAACTATCGGACACATCAATCGTCCATAAAGGGGAATCAGGATTTTTGTTACCCTATTTTTCCCTTAACGCTACATTTAAGTCTTTTAACCTTTTTATTGTGCTTAAAATCTATTTTTATCACCCTAAATAGTGTTTTAAATCCATTAGGAGTGGGGAGACCCTCAATGGACCAATTTTCCTCTATTAAATTAAATCCTTTAACGCACAACTATTTTAGCCACCCCTATGATGAGAATTATTAAATAAAATATTAATTCCATCATGTATAACTGAATAACTATGTGGTGAAACCACAATCAACCTTTAAATCCACTCAAAAACCACATATCCCATAATGCTAGGATCTCACCTTTTTATGTCATGGGAATTATTTCTTCTCGGCTGGTCTCCATTCCTTCTTCTCCTTCGTGCATTTGGAGTCCCTCTTCTTGAGGGGAGTGGGGTGCCTGTGCTGGAGCCTTTACTTCTCATTCTTAGAGTCTTTTGAGTTTCTCCCCTATAATTCACGCATCTCCAGTTGTTGGAACCAGGATAAAAACTTCAATCATTGATCATTCAAGTAGGGATTTTCCTTCGTCTCTCTTTAGTGTGTATCATGCCGGGTGGGTATTCTATTGTTTCTGTGGGGGTGGATGAAAACAAACCGTAATGAATATAATAAATGGAATTTCAAAGAATAAAGTGGAAACACACGATGTTTCTTATATACACTATATCCTTGATTATTTTTTGTGAATTTTACGGGCTTATGCCCATTGAAAATCATGACCATTGGTGGACGTTTCATGTGAAATAATGAACCTCTATTTTTCTAGATATTTATGTGATCAAATAGGTGTAACATGGAAACTGGTTAATCACATAAGCTCGGTTAATCAAATGGATTCCGAGTGAAAAATAATCCTTGTGTGATCACCTCAGTTAACCAAACGGAATTTCGGAACTGAATTAATGAAATATTCAAATTTGAAAACTCCCTTACTCTATTTTGGTGATGTTGGCAGTTTATGATAGGGAAGTGACGTAGATGGGGATAGGATCCTATTCTGTGGTGAAGTTGTTGGATTTTGGATCTGAGGTCATGTGGGGCTTTATGATGGTTCTTGGTTTGGTTCCAAGACTTCGATGGATCTCATAGATCCCTTTTGTTGTTGTGACTTTACAAGAGAACTGGGTTTGAAAGCATAATTTATTGTTTGGTTGTTTTTCTTTCCTTAGCTTGTGGTTATGCCTGTTACTTGCCCAGTAGTACAGAATTTATTTAATGGATTTACTTGAATATGAAAATATGAATGGGTTCGATGGGGAATATTTTATGGGGAATGAGTTGTGACAGGGTTGTGTCCATTATGCTTATTATGAATGAATAGTAATGATGCTACTTGTGTATGCATTGGTTTTGGAAACCCAAGTTCAGGATGAGTGATTTTTACCTATATATATATAATTGTAGTTCTTATGTTTCTTATTTTTTCCCCACCCATGTTATGAACTTTGTGCTGAACACACACATTTCATGGGGGACGGTGTTTTTTCCCAACACTCCTATGAGGGGATGGTTATTATCTCCTTTTCTGCTCCATTTCCTAAGTATCCCATGATCCTTCAGGCATTTTGTGATGGCCTGAGTTCCATTATAGACCTAGATTTTTCAGGTTGGGTACGTGTTGGAAGTTGGGCCAAGTGTGTCTGGGAAGATTGTTTCCCCAGTGTCTTCGCAATGAGGACCATGTGTCTTCGGTCATGGAAGTAGTTGTTTAGACCAAGGTGTGTGTAGGATGTGTGTTATTGATAGCCCAGGTATTTGTGGGTAGGATATGTGATTGTGGTAGCCAGGGTGTGTGCGAGCGGGGGGATGGATGTGGTACTGCGGTGAGGATGGCGGTAGTGGTTTGATGCGTAGGATGTCCTCAATAACCAGTGGGAAAGTGGCATGGGGTACCCAAATATCGATGTGCAATTACTATTACTTTAATTTAGATGAATTATTCGGGAGTGTGCCTAGGTAAGGTTTGGGTGGATAGTTTCCTTACTAGGTGATCTAGTTATCTCCTTTTCTCATGGGGTATTAGAATTCTTACCCACTTATGCATGAGAGCCTTTTGTTTTCCTAACTGAGTATACCTGTATACTCACCCTATGTATATAAAATTCTTTCAGGTTTCTAGGAGGATATCGGGGATCGTGTGGGGTCATTCTAGCTCATACATTGGGATAGTCGATGTTGTGGTTTTTCTTTTTCTGGTAATTTTCTTTCAGGTTTTCTTGTACAATTGTAGAATCTACTTTTTGGCATGCATATGAGAATGGTTTTCTTTTGGATTTACTTTTACCTTCAGTTTTGGTGTTGTTGGGATTTAATATATTATCTCTCGATCTTATTAAAAAAAGTGTAATGTCTTCCATTTTGTGTGGGATTATATACACTTAGATTTAGTCACCTCTCCAAGACCTATTGATGTCAGGTCTCTGGGGTCATTATCTCTCCTTTAATAGGAAGAAGGAAGGGCATGGAAATCTGCTATCCATTCTCCCATCTTTGTAATGGTGGGTCATGATAGAATGTTATTAGAGGCAGAGGTTGAGAGATAGGATGGAGCTCGAAGTTTGGCACAGTGAGGATGGTAGGGAAAAAATGCAAGGCAATCATGGTGCGTGAAATAGTCAAGGGAAGACCAGCTTGGACATGGGATTTTAGGGCCCCAAGTGATATGATGCAAGGACTCTGGGACTACCGAACAACCAAGTGAGGCTACACTGATTGCAGGTTAGAGACCCTAAGAAATGTACATGCATCAAAATTACTTGTGTTATTGTGTTTCTTGGGTATTTTCAAGATTTAAAATGAATTAGAAGTATATGAAAAATTATAATCAATCTTCTACAGTACTCAAGCTTACGCATTCCATGTTTACCTTGAAGTGATGGAACTTAGATGACGACCACGAGTAGTGCGGGTGATCGGGGCTCTGGAGGTTGACATGGATGATTGGCAGAGGGCTGATCGAGATTAGGAGGCCAAGCATTGGAAGAGGATGCTTTATGCCTTTCAGCGGTAGACCCTCGAGAAATACGATGGAAGTACCTGAGACCTGGAGAAATAGAGTTGGATGGGGGAGCTGGTGATATCTTTCTGCTTGATCCGGTATCCAACGGAGTACTAGGTTCTACTAGCTGTAAGGCAGATGTAGGGAGCATCCCGTTAATGGTGGACTCTATATATTGGGGAGAATATGGAGGTAGAAGTTTCGTGGACTGACTTTGAGAGGGAATTTAGTGCGGGAATCCTCTCTTCCACGATAGAGGTGGAGAAGATTGAGGAGATACTCTCCCTTCATCAGGGGAGCATGATAGTGAGGGAGTTGGGGATCAAGTTAAAGGGTCTACTTCATTTTCCTCCAAACCTTTTTCCGGATGAGGAGTCTTATGTGAGACATTTAGAGGAGGCACTCTGACCTTCACTTTAGTATTCTGTTACTCCCTTCACCCTACCGACGTACTTAGAGGTCCAGAAGAAGGATTAAGTGGGAGAAAGGATGAACAAGTTGGGAGGTATTCCATGAGAGGGGAGCCAGTGGAGTTTGTCAATGTGGAAGACCGTCCGCATCATGCCTCCAGCATCAGGGCCTTCTAGGTTTCGACCAATGGGGAGCAGGCCCTAGCAGTTCCAGTTTTGATCTCCCAGTCCTCGAACATTCCTCGCGAGCTTAGGACCAAGGTTCTTCATCTGTGGAAGCCATGGGCACCTTTGGAATCAGTTATTGGACAGTGTGTTGTACAGTGGGGGTGGGCAAGTTCATCGCCCACCTCAGCTGTAGTAGTTTCCAACCAGACCCTTTCAGCAGCAGGAGTAGGGACAACGTGCTACCACTCCCCCAAGAGTAGACATGGCAGGAGGAGGATGACCCCATAGTGCTCCTCAAGGACCTCGACTAGGGCATGATCGGGGAGGCGGCCAACATTAGATAGGTAGAGGATCTAGGCATGAGCAGTTGCACGCCGCAGAGGCAGTAGTTCCAGTTGGTCCGGAAGTTGTTCGAGGTACAATCATCTTTCTTAGCAATCTTTATTGTGCCTTATTTGATTTAGGAGCATCACACTCCTTTGTTACACCTAGTCTATCCCATTCCATGTGCCTATAAATAGAGAGAATCTCCATGCCCCTGGTGCTGAGCATGCCAATTGGGGGTCATACCAATCTGTTTGTTGTTTTTCGAGGATGTAGATTGATGTTATGGCCTCATCAGTCTAGTGGTGATATTCTTAAACTACAAATGCATCCATATGATATCATCCTAGGCATCAACTGGATGATTTCTGTTCACACTGTTATTGACTGCTTCTGTATAAAAGTCACGTTCTGCGATGGGGATGGCCAGCATGTGGCTTTTGTTGGCGAGCAGAGTTGTCAGGTGGGGAGACGGCGTGTGGAGCCTCTTCTTTCTATGTTGGCCGAGATTTCAGAAGAATCAGTGGATGCTGATATGATGGATGTCCTGAGAGTTTTTTGAGAGTTCTAAGACGTTTATTTTCAAGTACGTTGTTACTTACCCCCTCGACATGACGTTGAGTTTGGGATAGACTTACAACCCAGTGCCCGTCCGATTTCCATGGCTCCTTATCGGATGGAACCTTTTGAGCTGAAAATGTTGCGGATTTAGATTGAAAATCTGTTGAATAAGGGTTTTGTATGACCTAGAGTTTCGCCATGGGGTGCACTATTCTTGTTCGCAAAGAATGAAGTTGGTGGTATCAGGCTGTGCATAGAATACCAGAGATTGAATCATGTAACGGTCAAGAACCATTACCCTCATCCAAGGATAGACGATCTCATTGACCAGCTAAGGGGAGCATGTTGGTTCTCTAAGATCGATCTACGGTCTGGGTATCACCAAGTAATTGTAATAGATAGTGATATTCCAAATACTGCTTTTAGGTGTAGGTATAGGCACTTTGAGTTCGTAGTCATGACGTTCGGTGTTACGAATGCACCTACTATGTTCACGGGCCTCATGAACTCAGTTTTCCGTGAGTTTCTAGACCAGTTCGTCATTGTGTTCTTCGATAACATTTTGATCTACTCAATATCAGAAGAGGAACATACTAAGCACCTCAGGATGGTCTTGGAAATCCTTTCACATCACCAGATCTATGGTAAATTGTCCTAGTGTAAGTTCATGACATGATAAGCGAATTTCCTTGGACATGAGGTTTCTCAACAAGGGGTAGAAGTTGATCCATAAAAGGTGGAACTGGTTGTGTCTTGGGAAGAACCCATGAATGTGATGGACGTTTGTAGTTTTCGGGTTCTAGTATGCTATTATTGGGTGTTTTTACCCGACTTCTCTCGAGTTTGAACTCCCTTGACAGCATTGAACAGAAAATACCAGGCCATCGTGTGGAGTGGGCAGTGCCTAGAAGCCTTCCGTTATCTAATAGGGAAATTGGTTAGTGCCCTAGTGCTGAGGTTACCAGAGGAAGGGCAGTTGTTTGTGGAGTTTTTTGATGCTTCTAGACATGGACTAGGGTGTGTGCTGATGCGGCAATGGGGAGTGATATCTTATGGGACTAGGAGGTTACGTCCTCATGAGCGTAACTATGTCACCCATGACCAAGAGCTTGCCTCAGGGGTGTTCGCATTGAATTTGTGGTGGAATTACCTAATCGAGGAGCACTTTTTTGTATTCACAAATCACAAGAGTTTGAGGCATATCATTACCCAGTGGAACGTGAACTTGTGACAACAAAGGTGGGTGGAGTTTCTCCAGGACTACAACTTCACGATCGCTTACACCGAAGGTAAGGGGAACATTGTGGCAGATGCCTTGAGCAGGAAGTCATAGAGGGAAGCTGTTCAGGAATCAGTGCATGCTTGGAAGGAAATGGATGAGTTGGCTTCCCTCCACCTGGATATAATGAAGGATGGGGGTAAAGGTTGTCAGTTATAGATGATAGTGGATTCCTCTCTACTTTGGTAGTTGGAGGAGTCTCAATGGGGAGACATAGAGAGTGAAGTGATGTGCAATTAGGTTAACCAAGGCAATGCTCCGGAAGGGTGGTCGAAGGATGGTCAGAATCAAATGATTTTCTGAGGGAAGTTGTTTTATCGCAATGATGATGCATGAGGAATTATCCTTGAGTTAAATAACTCACTCATAGAGGCACACCCTAGAGTTTCCAAGAAGTTCCAATGACTGAGGAAACAGTGTTTGTGTCCCGGGGTGAAACAGGAAGTGGTAGAGTTCGTAGTAAGGTGCTTGGTATGTCAGCATGTCAAGGATGAACACCATGTCCCAGGAGGTTTGTTGAAGCCTTTAGATGTCCCCAAGTGGAAGTGTTATGACATATCGATAGATGTCGTCACAAGACTACCTAGAGTTCAAGGAGGCAGTGATTCTATCTAGGTAGTGGTAGACTGGATGACGAAATCAGCTCACTTTTTGGTAAACAAGGAGTTGAGTGCGGTGAATGACTTAGCCAGAGATATGTGGATGAGGTGTCATGGTTGCATGGAGTTCTGATGTCCATAGTCTCGGATTGGGATGCACGGTTTACATCATGAGTCTGGATGGGATTACAGTATTCTTTTGGCACCCAGCTACGTCTCAGCACTGATTTCCACAACCAAATTTATGGGAAGATAGAGAGAACCATCCAGACATTGGAGGATATGCTACAATCATGTGTTTTGGACTTTTGGGGATCATGGGAACTCCATTTTACCTTTGTAGAGTTTACTACAATAACTGTTATCACATTACTATTGGATGGGCACCATTTTAAGCCTTGTACGGGAAGTCGTGTCGTTCACCCGTGTGCTGGATTAAGGTTGTAGAGGCAGCTGTTCTTGGCCAAGAGGTGGTGCAGAGCACAACTGAGAAGTATTAGCTTGTGCGTGAGAGGATGAGGGCAGCCCAAGAAAGGAAGAATTCATATGTTGATCGTAGTATGAGGCCGTTGGAGTTTGAGGTTGGAGAACATGTGTTCTTAATTGTTTCCCCTTGACGTGGGCAGCGAATGTTTGGAAAGGAGAGAAAACTCTCTCCTCAGTTCATAAATCCCTTTGAAGTGTTTGGGAATGTCAGTGAGGTGTCATATCAGCTAGAATTTCCACCTCATTTGGAAAAGATCCACAATTTTTTCCACATCTCCTAGCTTAGTCGATATCTATACAATGATTCCCATGTCATTGACTAGGGAGAATTCGATATAGGGGATGTTGTAACATTCGAGGAGCAACCAGTGAGGATCGAGTGTTGAAAGGAGAAAGTGCTTCGTGGAAGAACAATCCATTTGGTTAGTGTGTTGGGGAGGCATGGTGGCCTTGAGGAGAGTACTTGGGAGCGAGAAGCATAGCCCAGTACCCAATGTTGTTTTGAGTTTCTATTCTGAGACTTCCTTGTTGTTCATGATTTTGTGACCTATTGTGATGTAATGATGACCCTGTTAGTTTATGAGATGTTTTGTTTACTTTCATTGTGAATGGGGGAGGGAGGACCTAATCTCTAATCAATACGTCATAAGGTGGATGCAATTAAACCCATACGGGAAAATCAGTACCGCCCAAAGTGGATAGGGTCATGACATGGAGGAATGAACTCCCCGATTCATGTGTCAGTACAATGAGATCCTTGGGAATCATATGGCCAATAGGGGTGATTTTTCTTCGAGAGGTATCTTCTAGAGGGGTTGTTTGGGTTACCATTGTATTCTCGAGGGTGAGCATAATTTTTGAGTGGTATCGGATGTAATGGACCAGACCCTCCTGGTCAATTACTTTGCCAAAATTATAAGTGGAGGGGTGCTCTGGACTCATCCATCAGCTCCATAGAACTGCTCCAAAGATCAGCTCCATTGATCAGCATCACTGATCAGCTCCACTGATCAGGTTCACTGATCAGATGCACTGGTCAACATCACTGATCAGCTCCAATGATCATCTTCACTGAGAATCTCCACTGATTAGCTTCACTGACCAGCATCACTGATCAGCTTCACATATCAGCTTCAGAGATCAGCTTCACAAATCAGCTTCACAGATCTCTTCCACAGATCAGTTTCCCCAAATCTGTTCCACGGATCAGTTTCACCAAATCAGTTACACAGAACACTTTCACCAAATCGGGTTCACAGATCGGTCTCATGAAATCTTTTTCATAGATCAATTTCACCAAATCGGTTTCAGAGATCTGTTTCACCAAATAGGTTTCACAGATCGGTTTCACCAAATCGGTTTCACAGATCGGTTTCACCAAATCGGATTCAAAGATCGGATTCACAAAATTGGTTTCACAGATCAGATTCACCAAATCGGTTTCACAGATCGGTTTCACCATATCGGTTTCAATGATCGATTTCACTAAATCGGTTTCACAGATCGGTTTCACCAAATCAGTTTTGAAAGATTGGTTTCACCGAACCAGTTTCACATATTGGTTTCACCAAATCTGTTTCACATATTGGTTTCACCTAATTAGTATCACATATCGGTTTCACCAAATTTGATTCGCAGACCAGTTTCACCAAATCGGTTTCACAGATCGGTTTCACAAATTTGGTTTCATAGATCGGTTTCACCAAATCATTTTCACATATCGGTTTCATCAAATTTGTTTCCTAGATAGGTTTCACCAAATCGGTTTCATAGATCAGTTTCACCACATCGATTTCAGAGATCGGTTTCACCAAATCGATTGTACAGATAGATTTCACCAAATCGGTTTCACAGATTGGTTTTATGAAATCGCTTTCAGATATCAGTTTATCCAAATCTATTTCACAGATAGTTTTCACCAAATCGATTTCAAAGATCGGTTTCACCAAATCGGTTTCACAGATCGGTTTCACAAAATCGGTTTCACAGATCAGTTTCACTGATCCACTTCATAGGATCAGCTTCATAGGATCATCTTTACAGGATCATCATCATAGGATTAGCTTCTCCCAATCATCTTCATGGGATCAGCTTCAATTGATCAGTTACACTAAGCAGTTTCAACTATGAGTCTCACGGATCTTCCACAGAGGGTGTTGGGATTTTCCTTCCCCATTTTTTCTCGTGATGCTACTTTTAAGCCTTTTATCCTTTTTATTGTGGTTCAAATCCATTTTTAGTTCCATAAATAGCTTTTCAAATCCCCTAGTAGTGGGGAGACCCTCAATGTACCCCATTCCTCTCTTAAATGAAATCCTTTAATGAACAACCTTTTTGGCCACCCTCCAATTAGAATTATTAAATAAACCATTACCCCATCACGTGTAACCGTCTAATCATGAGGTGAAACCATGATCCACCTTTAAAGACACTCAAGATACTCATATCCTGTAATGACAACATCTCACCTTTTTATCACATTGGGATTCTTTCTTCTCGCTAGTCTCTTCTCCTTCTTCTCCTTGGTGCGTTTGGAGTCCCTCATCTCGAGGTGAGTGGTGCGCCAATACTGGAGCCTTTCCTGCTCATTTTTAGAGTCTTCCGAGTTCCTCCCCTGCAAGTCACACATCCTCAGTTGTTGGACCCAGGTGAAAAATGTCGATCATTGATCATTCAAGTAGGTCTTTTCCTTCGTCTTTTATTTTGGTGTATCATGTGGGGTGGGTATGCTATTTTTTCGGTGGGGATAGATGAATCCAAACCTTAATGAAGATAATAAACACAATTTTAAAGAATGAAGCGGTGGGCTTGATGTTTCTGCTGGAGTCCTTATACTTGATTATGTGTTGTGAATTTTAGGGGATTATGACCACTGAAAATCATGGCAGTTTTTGTACTTTTCTTGTGCACTAATGAACTTATGTTTTTATAGGTATTTAAGTGATTGAATGGGAGTAACTTAGAAACTGGTTAATCACATAAACTTGGTAGATTAAATGGATTCCCATTGAATAATAATCCTTGTGTGATCACCCTGGGTAACCTAACAGATAGACCAAAATGAATAAATGACATATTGAAATTTGAAAACTCCCTTGCTCTATTCTGGTGATGATGACGGTTGAAACATCGGAAGAAACATGGCTGGGGATGGGATCCTCTGTTGTGGTGTAGTTTTTGGATTTTGGATCTGAGGCCGTGTGGGGTTTTATGCTATAGCTTGGTTTGGTTCCAATACTTCAAGGGATCTCACATATCCCTTTTGTTTTTTTGACTTTACAAGAGAACTGGGTGTGAATGATTATTTTGTTGTTCGGCTGTTTTCTATTCCTTATCTTGTGGATATCATTTTCAGGTGCCTAGTAGTGCAGAATTAACATAAATGGAATTACATTAATAAAGAAACTTGAATGGGTTCAATGGGGAATTGTTTTTCGGGAGTGATTTGTGACATGGTTTTGGTTGTTGTGCTTCATATGATTCAATTTTAATGAGGGTTCCTATGTATGGGCTGGTTTTTGAAACCCTAGGCTGGGATGAGTGATTGTTAATAGTATATATAATTGCAGTTATTATGTTTCATATTCGTGCCCTACCAATATTAATAACTTTTTGTCGAATACCCACATTTCTTGGAGGAGGGTGTTTTTCTCAAAAATCCTATTAGTCGCTTATTATTATCTACTTTTCTGATACCTTTCCCCTATAGCCCAAGATGCTTCGGGAAGGCTGCTTTGGACTGAGGTCCCTTATAGCCCAATATTTTTCAGGAAGGGTACTTGGTGGTGGTTGGCCCAGGTGTGTGCGGGCAGGTTGTTTCCCAATTGTCTTTGGGATGAGGCCCAGGTGTCTTCTGGTGTGGCAGTAGTTGTTCGGACTTAGGCGTGTGTGGGATGTGTGGTAGTGGTAGCCCTGGTATTTGAAGGTATGATGTGGGATTGTGGTATCCCAGGTGTGTGTGGGTGGGGGGATGGCAGTTGGACTATAGTGAAGATGGAGGGAAAGGATTGACGCATTGGATGTCCTCAATTACCAGAAGAAAAATGGTGTGGGGTACCCAAATATCGATGACCTATTACTATTACATTACGTGAATTGCGTTATTTGGTGAGTGTTCTTTGGTATGGTTTGGGTGGATAGTTTTCTTGCTATGTGATCTGGTTATCTCCTTTTCTCATGGAACATTAGAATACCTCCCCGCATATGCACGAGAGCCTTTGGTTTTCCATACTGTGTATAACTGTATACTCACCCTAAGTATATAATGTAATTTCAGGTTTCTAGGGGGATATTGAGGATCATGAAGGACCATACTATCTCAGACGTTGGGAATGTTTATGTTGTTGTTTTTCTTTTTCTGGTACTTTCCTTTGGGGTTATCTTGTACTTTTATAGAATCTAATTTTTGTCATGCATATGAGAATGGTTTTATTTTGGATTTACATTTACCTTCAGTTTTAGTGTTGTTGGGATTTATTATATTATCTCTTGATCTTATTTAAAAGGGTAATCCCTTCCATTTTGGTGTGATATTATACCCTTGGTGATAGTCGCCACTCCAGGACCTATTGAAGGCGGGTCTCGAGGGTAATTATCTCTCCTTCACCTAGAAGAATGAAGGGTCAAGCAATCTGTTGTCCCTTCTCCCTTCATGGTGATGGTGGTTCGTGACATGTCTCTTCCAATAAAAAGAACAATGATTGATTTGGTCTATGTCTTACTTTTTATTGATGGCCAGTTCAATAATATTCCAATCACATAACTGTATGTGGTATGAAGGGATAAGTTTAATGTCATGAGACGTACTTATTAAATTATATTGAAAAATTAAATGAAAAAAAATTATAAAGTATAGATCTCTGATTATTTAATTAGTGTCATTATATATAGGTTGAAGAAGGAAGCAGAGGACAGGCATCTATGGGAACATAGAACATTATTGTTTGTTTACATTCAATATATCCTTACATATACTATTACCACCCACACAATTAGGTTATATATTAACTGAGTAGATGGAACAAGACCTTTGGGTTGTTCCCTTCGTAGAATGTATCTCACACCAAGATAGGTCTATTGATGGTTCCCAAACAAACTATATGATTATTGGTTTGGATATGGGAATGTTCTCTATTATAGGGTATTGGTTGATACATAAGATAAAATGAGCATGTGACTGATCTAATGCACATGATTCTAGATGGATGTTTATGGTCTTTTGTGTATTTTTTATGTGTATTTTATATCTTCAATATATACCTGTTTTGGATGTTTTGTAGAGCCGTGACATGTATCATCATATTGTATATATAATATTATATTATGAAATTTTTTTAAAAAATATTCATGATGTTAATATATTTTTTGAGTGATTTACTAATTTTGATAATTATATTTTATTCAATATATAATGTTTTACACTTTGGTATTGGGGTTGTAGTCCTCCCATAGACACCCCCTAGGACCTATCTTCTTGTAATAAGCCTCTTGTGTTTTTTGAGTTGTGATTTAGAACATGTGTCTAACCAGGATCAGGTAACCTTTAGTGGATCCTGGTCTGGGTCATTACAACCCCCTACCATGGATGATATTTTTGTCGAATACCGATTATAAACTTGAAACACTAATTTTTTTGAATAATGATTGTATCAACTCTAAGATACTCTAAAGTGTTATAGAATAGTTCTATTTGTATCTTCTATTTATATTGATAGATTTGATCCCAATAAATTTATATCAAAAACAGCATTCTAATACATTGGATTTCATCACATCTTACAATTGAGGGTAACATATAGATCAATATAAATGCTTGAGTGGAAACTATTATTGCTCGAAAATTCCTCCATATGAATTTTTTGATCCCAAACACCATTAAAATCAATAGAGCTAAATCTAAATATTTTTTATATAGAATGAAGGGTCCTATTATACTGAACATAAGATTCTGGAAGATAATCAATTCGGAAATATGACTATGTTTCCATTTCTGTCTGAAGACATCTAAAAAACATAATGGTAAAACATAAATCCTAACCACAAATAATTGAATGTGTAAAACAATGTAATCTTATCACTACATTAATGTATAAAAATGTGTTTTGATTAAGAGATAAATATTATATAATTGTAATGAGGTTTGATGACTTCATTAAGTGATTAACATCAACCCAAATAGAAATATTCAATTTAGAGTATTTGGGGTTTTTTGTGACAAAATGCATGGTGATATTTCACGTTTTCTATTCTAATATTAGTAACCGTAATAACATCCCCTTAGACATATATTTACCAACCATAACATTATGATAGAAAAAGATTTGTGAGAGATATTTTTTAGTTTCTCTCTTCCTACCTTCATCAAGAAATATTTTTTCAAATCAATATAATTCATCATTATTCTTGGATTAATTGTGAATGAAGAACTGTGCTCCTTATCCATTAATAAGTTCCTTAAAATTTTTACTAAGAGGAAAATTATAAGGTTATTGATTCTGATTATTTTATAAAATGATGGATGAAGATAGTAACAATTCCCACCTACTTTTTTAGTTCTATATATTCATTCTATCCCTATTTAGTTTTAATTTGGATGGGTGGTTGATAAATTATTTTGGAATGATAAGATTCCCCCTCTTCCATCAATATTTCGATATCTAAACTCTTAATGTCCATAAATATTGTATCTTTTTTATCCTCATACATGATATGAAAGAATTATCATTTAAAATCACGAAATATTATATCTAGTTCTCTTTTTGAGGGAGCTAATGTATTGAGAAGTCATAATATTTAATTAGGATTCGATGTATTCATTGTTTCATGTACTGGTATTTTTGAATAAAAATTTACTCTATGGTTTTTTATTACTACATTTCTCACACCATTATCCACAAAGATAATTGTTCCATAAAATTAATTCAATAATTATAATAGCTAAATATAAATCCTTCATTGGGTATTTTTTATCAAGGATGTTCAATTTTCATGATAAATCAACTATATACATATCATTCAACCTGAGGAAAGATCCAAATCCTATCATTAATGCATTAATATATATTAAAACCCCTTATAAACTACAATGTAATGTTATAATATGTGGGAATACTACAAATAACTCTAGTCTCTTAAAACATCAGTCACATTCATCAATCCAAAAGGAGCATGGACAAATTCTGAATTAATAGGGTCAATAGATTCAATAGTCAATAAACATTACCCAAAAAGAATAGGTAACATCCAATTATACTAATAAAACAATAAAGGATAGTAATTTTAGTTTTTCTGGTCCAATGTTTAATAAACTCTTTCATTGAAGGGTGTACTGATATACCTTCTAATTAGATTATTTACCATAGAATGAAACTATCCAATAATAAAATACACGTGGTAAAATTCTCATAACGTGCCTCTTTATTTAGGGTACTCAACACAATCATAAAGAGATTGTCATGATATTTATAACCATTTGAATTTATAATAATATTGACCATAATGGCTATCAAAGACAGATCAAGGTACTCTTTAAATACACTATTCACTAAATCAATGAAGATAATGATGGAAGTACTATTACTGTATTTCATCATTATAAATTAATAGTGTTAATACATTTTATAGAATGATGTATTGGGTATTTTTTATTCTTGGTACTTAATTTATGATATACCGAACAATACCAATCTTGGAAAATGTATTATGATCCATATAGCTGATCTAAAAAAATAATAAATATAGGGTAAGGAATATATATTATTATAACTGATCTGTTATGTTCATGATAATCTATAAAAATTAATATTGATCCATATTTATTAATAAAAAGTAGAAAATGTGCACCTAAGGGTGATGTGATTTTATATGTAAATCCATTATTAAGACTATCCTTGAGTTTAGAGTTCAATTTTTGTAACTCAACCAATGAAAATCTATATGGATTATTGGAAATTGTTTTATAAAAAGGAATGAGTTATATTGATATATCAACATCAAGATTAAATGGGTGGCTGGGAATCACTTCAATTAATAGAAAAAATCTCCTCAAGAATAAGAATATATTTTAGTTATATTTTCTCATTAATGAACTAATATATATTACCATTTGGAATAGGATTAATGACACACATGACAAATGTCATTTAAATCATAAATATTTTTTTACAACATGTTGATAGGTGATCATAGGAAATTTTATAAAAACAAATGTAACTTCCCTTCATCAATAATTAATATGAGATTTAGGAAATGAAATCCTATCCATTCCCAATGGAACATCAAATATATATAGATGAAGAATGAAAACATTTGATGACATAGAATTCCCAAAAAGCATAACTGTAGAAGAATCAAAGACATTGTATATGTTTATCATACCATTAGGGGTTTTTACTACTAATTAATCATCAAATTTTTGAGTTCATACTGTGATAACCGTAGAAAAGAATTGACTAATAAAATATTTGGTAGTTCCAAAATAAAAAAAATGTTTACTATTCTAGATTAGGTCGTATGTGAAATTTCAATATGTTTTTATCGTACAACTCATCATAGATTGCAATTACATTAAATTTTCCATTTTCTATTGGATTAATAGGTCTTTGACATCAATATTCATGATTAAACATCATATTTTCCACTAGTTTGAATAAATCCCATAATACATGAATTTAAAACACTGATGTGTGGGTGGTGAGTTTTGTGGAGCTTTATCTTTATTCACATCATTAGATAACATCGTTATGTTACCCTAATATTTTATTTCCTAATGACATTCCATTCCACATATGAAACAATTACCATTTCTATAACACACGAAGAAATTAAAATAATTTTTTTTAATTAGATTAGATAAATGAAACACAACATTGATTCTATCCTTCGTTAAATGAAACATGAAGTTTATCTTATATTACACAAAAACCCAATATTTTTATGATCGATTTCACATTAATCACGGAACACCAAAATTAAATGTAGAACGATATATATTACCACTATAAATTATTTATTAAATTTGCGGGTATAAATAGTATTAAATACCTTATAATATATATATATCTATAATTTTCACTCAATAAATATTATTAAAAAATATTTAGTTAATAATGAAACAATTTTTATAAAGTGATTTTATTCATAAAAAATTTGTTTTCTTCAAAAATCGTATTTGTTTCTATTCATGAAAAACATATTATAATAAAATATTATGATTTTCAGAAAATATATTTCTAAAAGTGAACATAATTTTTGGAAATAGTATATTAATATTTAATTATGGTGAATTTGATTGATTTTTCAGATAATAATTAATTTTTGGTAAATGGTGAAAAATATTTATTTTTGTAAAAATTATTTTACTTTACAAAATTTAATAATTTAGTAGTAATATTTTTTTTCGAATATTTTTAAATGTGACCTATTATTTTATTTATTTTTTATATTTAATTAATTCTGAATTAAATTTCATTCCATGTATGTTTTATTTTGTGTATAAAATAATTTTTTCTAGAAAATATTTTAAACTGGATAATTTCCTCCATTTTTAATAATTAAAATACTTCCTAATGGGAAATGTTTTCAATTAAAATTATTTATTATAAATCATTATATGTTAACTATGTTTCAAAAAATTATTTTTATTAGTCGTTGAGTAAATATAGAATCACCCTTTTCTAAAAAAATGCTCTTCATAAAAGCACATTGTCTCTACCTATTAATAAGATTAATATTAAATTAAAATTTACCACTTATTTGAAATTAATTTTTAAAAATGGATTGGATATTTTGAGACATAATATTATATAATGTTCAATAATTCCAAATTATTTTCTTCTAATGTATTTAGTGAAAATTTAAATTTAAATATATTTAATAAAGTAAAAATGAGTTTACCACATAATTAAAAATTAATCACTTTGAGAAAAATGTCTTATAAACATGGAAAAAACTCATTTTATAGAAATATGTTAATATTAATGAACATATGTTATTTTATTATTTTTGTTTTACTAGTTTATTATTGTGACCCATATATTATGTAATGTAAAGAAGAACACATAAGTGAAACCTTTTCCCATTAAAATTTCAATAGAGCCTTGGATAGGGGAAAACATATTTCTGGTTATATATTTCATTTTTAAATCAAGGTGATTTTTTACCATGATAATTTCCACTTAATATTTTCATATGAAATAATTAGTTAAAATTCTTAAGAAATGCCAATGTAATAATTATATAGTTAATAACTAAATAAAACAAATGATACTAAAAAGATTAAAACAGAAGTAAATTGAATGAATTGTTATGATAGAATAATATTTAATATTAATATATCACAATAACATGTTTTTACATTAATATATTCAAATTCTATCATTTTTATGATATTTTTATATTTATATTAAATGAATAATATCAAATTTGTCATTAATTTTATTTTATAAAAAATGATATTTTATTAAATGATAACTAAAAATAATATATTCTTCAATGTGATTATAAAATATTAGTAAATATAAAATATTATTCATTCACTGAAAAATTGATTTATTATAATGAAAATATTTACGCATATATAGAAAAACATGTGGGCAGAGTTGTGGTTAATGTTGTGGTTTCCCACGTTAGGTGCACTTCTATGAAAATTAATTTACAGAAATCATGATTTTTAATTTTTTAATTTAGATTTAATATTTATAAATATGAAACATTATTTTTCCAAAATTTATCAATTTAATTTATTCTTTATTGGTAAATTATTTTCTTGGAAAACTAGTCACCTGAAAAAACCGAAATAAAAAAAGGAAACATTAGAGTAAATGGGTTAATTTTTAAATGATGCTTTTAATTTTGGGTTTTAGGTTTTTATTGAATATTTAATACCTAAACCCATTATTTTTCAATTTTTGATCCGGATTAAGTAACTTTTACATCCCAAAACCGAATATTAAAAGTATTTTCAAGAATGTCACATATCCGCCACAAGAAATGTAACTAACTCCCTTTACTTATTCATATATTTCAAGCCATTTGGATCATAAAAGTCTAACCAATTCACTTAAAAATACATAATTTCATCATACAAACCTAAATTTTTCTATAATTAAAACCATGTAATGCCTTTAGACTAAACCAAATGGAGTTAATCGGATAAGAGACATCGTTCAACAATGAGAATTTTTTTTTCTATTTCTTTCTTAACCCCCTTAAATTATTATTATACCATTCTAATATGAGTATTAAAAAATTTTAATACAAAAAAAATGATTTTATGTTAAATTTATTACATAAAACCACATACATTCTATTATAATGGTTTGTGAAATCATTCATCTAGTTTATAGAAGACTACTAACTTAAGAATCATTGATTTTATTTTTTTGATTACCAATTATCATGGATGGGAATAATGATATATCTTAATTCTATTTTGTTTATTTATAGCATTATTATAACATTTCAGTAATTATTTCATATATAACCATTTTAAAATTCATACTTTAGGAGATATGATAATATATCTCGTGTGTATGATAGACTACTGCTTCACGATGTGATCCGAAGGGGTTTTCAATAAAACGTTACTTGGAATGTAATAATGGTATGTAGAATGAATATATATGATATACAATAAATATTTATAAAATTAATTAATTAAATATTTTCTTAAAAAAATATATCATTTTCATAATTTTTTTTACACACCGAAAAAGTGATAATGTTGTTCATGGATATGTGGGCTACCACCTCCATGAGGTGATGTGATTAATTTTACCTCAAAATAGTAATATTTAAATCTATATATAATTTAATATCATGTTATATATTATATAATGATAATTCTAGAGATATAAAATCTTACATACCTTTTTATAATGATCAAGGTAAAATGGAATCATTACTCTAACATATGTATATCCTATGATCTCCAAGAACATAACAATAGTTCATATTTCATAACCAAATTTCATTATTTGTTTTAAAAGTATAATTATTGTATTAATGTATTATTACTTTAGATATGTTTAGATAATGACCAATTAATTCATATTTAATCTACCAACTTTATTATTGTCATATAAGATGGATATAGTTTAACCATCTAAAATAAAAATAATTAGTTATGTAATAACTTATAACTTATTTATATGTGACATAAAAGTAATAAAAAACTAGGAAAACATTATCATGTAATTGATTAAATTACATAAGTTTATTATTTATCAATATAAAATATATGAATTATTAATCCAATTCAATGAAATGTTTTTTCACATCTCACTTTAATTTTGTATGATATATGCCATATTTACCACTTAATTTTTATTTGTCATTTCTATAATACCCTTGATTATGTTTACTATTATTATACATTAATTTATATGGATTCAAAAATAAATATTATGATATCAAATTTATGGGTTTTAAAGTATTAATGTTACCAAAGCGGTATTGGAATTTTTTAACAAATTTTTCTTCACTACGATGGTTGTTTTTTTGTGAACCAATCATCTCTCATAAGGTGTATACACTACCCATTTAACATGTTATACGATGAATATCAATTTTCAGGATATTATAATTTCATTAAATGTTATTTCATCTCGTATATTTTGTTTTTATGTCAGAAAAGAGGTAACTGTATTTTTTTGTAGTCTCATCATTTACCGGGATTGTGTATGATTAATTATATAATGTTGAAATATTATAAACTTCAAGAATTATCTTCTACATTAGTAATTAATGACACAAATATGTAATTGTAACATTTTTTAAAATCTATGGTACTTAATTTTTTTATTATGTGTATTTATATAAACCAAACCTTACATCATTTTTTTGTTCAGAAATATATTTTATTTCAATTATTTTTTTCTAACAAAGTATTCAAAATGACTACAAAAAATATATTTTCTCATTTTGGATGGAAGAGATTGAAAAATTTTTATGTCTTAATAATGGTTTTCAATTATTTCCAAATATTATTTAAAATGACATCATGGTGTTTTAAATTAAAAATAACTTTTTTAATGAATAATATTAAAAATGAAAATTATAATTTAGTAAAAAAAATATAGTATTTTAATTTCATTTATATTCATTAAAGATAAAAAAACTAGTTTTTAATTATTCTATAATAGGTATATTTTGTATTTACACCATCACCGTTGATTCTCTGATTAGAAAAACCTTATTTCCAAGGGAATATTATGAAATTCATTTATTTTCCATTGCATAATCTTATACCAATGATATTTTCATAGAACCTACTTATTTTCAATGAGAGAATAATGATTTAATGAAATTATTATGAAACCCATTTCTTTTCCATTGTATATTAATGTATTAAATATATTTTTTTAGAACACATTTTTTTGATAGGTTAAATATTTTTAAAAGTTATTTACATGAAACCAATTTTGTTTACATCTGTCAATATTGTTTCAAAGATATATGAAAACCATTTATTTTCTATGGTTTAACAAATCATAAATAATATTGTTTTGGAGATAGACCAATTTTTATGTTTTAATCACGTTTGAAAAAGAATAATGGTTTTCTCAATGAGATATGATGAGTTAAATTCCATATTTTCCCTTTTCATTATTCAATTCATGGACATTGTAAAAAATGGGTACACCCAAGTTGTGTTGGTTGAGCCCGTTATAGCCAAAAAATGTTGAAGGTACTGTTATTATAATGGAAATGGTTCTTTACGAGATCAAAGTGGTGATGCTATAATATACCAATATGTTTTATCAATTATTTCTATATGTTTATTATGTTTCATCTAATCATGATTGGTATCACAAGGCCTATGATTATCGATTCTTATGACATTTTCCTTCATAATTCCTTATTACATTTTTTCCAATTTTATGATGTAGAAATTATTGGGCCGGGATATTAATATATAATACTTATTCTCGTCAATTATGTCATTATACCTTTATACTCTTCATATACTCATTGGTTTCTTTTATTTTATAATGCTTATATTTAACGTTAATGAGCATTTGAGAAAAATACTCTTTTGGTTCGTTTTCCTAGTTCCATAAATAAAAAAGTAATATGAATTATGTCTAGAATGGATTTCATATGGATGATGAAGATGTCTTAATATGATAAATAAATGCTCATTTAAGTGGGATAAATGCTCATTAAAATTTATTTCAATTTTTAAAAGAATGTTTCCTAATTCCCCAAAACATTATACCTAAATGGTCATAGAGGTTCTATGTTATCTAATTTTACCTTTTTATATTGTATGTTTTATTGGAAAAAACCATTTCACAATTATCAACATTAATGCTGGGAATATAATTTTAACAATTTCAGCACATGATACGATAGTTAGGGTCCTAGGCTATTATAGTTGGTATCAATTGTTGATTTAGATAAATTTGTTGATTTGGATGATTTTTTGTGAGTATATATTAATATTTATGTTCTAAATAATACATATATAATATTAAGGATAATCATATGTACAAGTTTCAAAAAGATCATTTGAGGATTTTTATTTGTCAACATTTCAATATTGGGATTGAATTTTTTTTGATATTTTTTTGAGGTTATGAAAATTATTACTGTATGGATCAACACAGAGTGTTTTTAGAGAGTATATATTTTCCTGGATTAAAGATATAATTGGTAAAAACTATATAATGTAGGACAACCCATCAAATTTAGTACGCGAGTTTCATAAAAACATAACATAAAAACAATAAGTGTTTCACTCCTTCTACTAGCATATGTAATGTCTTATTTAGTATGGTATTTTTATTGGTTAATATTTAATTTATTTCCAAAAAATGGGTTATTTTATTTTAGGACTAATTACTAATTTATCCTAGAAGAATATATGATAAAATCTTCTTATAAATGGGTTTCAAACATAGATATGAATAGTTTGAATAATATTAAAGATAGTTATTTATGTTGTAATTTAGTTTAAACTTTGGGTATTACTATTGAATATTTAACATTAATTTGTTATATGATGTTTAAATCATTATGGTTATTAAATAACAATGTTCCACCCAGATTGGTTTTGTTTAATTTATAATGATATGAGAAATAAATTATTAACCCATTTATGGATATGTGGTGTTTAAAATTTTATTTTAGTGTTTCAGGAATTAAATATTTATACTAGATTATAATAATTTGGAAAAATAATATATTGTGTCCAAATTTTATTAAAGGATTAAATTATAAAAATCATATATGTTTTTATCAATGTTTTCATTGTATATATGGTTAGATAATTCCATATCAATAGTAAAATAATATTGGAAAAATAATATTTTACTAGTAAAATAATTACTAATAAACCAGTGGACCTTTTGATTATAATTTTTTATGAGGCCCTTATCATTTCATTGATCAATAAATTTTTTATGCTTAATAACCTCAATCATAATCAATAATTTTTTACACTTTTCCAAGGTTCCCACTTATGTACTTCTATATAGAAACCGAGTTATGTGTAATTCCATAAGACATTTTATCATACCATGATATTTTATTGAAATGATATTTTAATACCCCTATTTACAATTTGGTTTACAATAAAAGTATTTTCGAATGTTCATCATTTGATTATCAAGGTAATGATTAATTTGCGAGGAAGCAATTTTTGAAATGGGAGAGGATCTAATTCCCCATGATTTAAAATAAGAAGTTAATATTCTATAGAGTAATGGGAAACCAAAACAATGTTTATCCAGTATTACATGCAACACTTATAATACCTTTCATTACATGCAACCCGAATATTTTTATGTTTGAAGACATATTCAGCATGCAACACTAAACATAAACAACCCATGATACATATTAATATTATAAAATATTCATTAAATGTGTTAGTATGAATAATATTAACTAATTTATCAGATATATACATGTATATACAAATAAATATATCAAGTAATAGAAATTAAAGATAAATTTTTAGTAAATTATCTATCAATTTTTAGTAATGTGATTTAACTCAAAAAAATGTTATCTTAAAAAAATTATAATTATTAATTACTTGAAGAAAAAATTAAATTTTTTTTATCTTTTAGAAAATTCATTTTATAAAATTAAATTAAATTTCAGTTTCATAATACCAAAATTATCAATGTGTGAAATTTTTGTATTTTTAGGAGAATATTGATTTTTTTGGTGAATAGAGAAAAATAATATTTTTTAAAAATAATTTTATTTTCAAGTAATGAATTAATTTATAAGAACCAATGTGTTTTTAATATGATTTAATATAATTTAAGTATTACTTAAAAATAATTAATTACATTTGAATAAATATTATAATTGGTTTTCATATAATTTTTTCTAGGTTTAAAAACACAGATTTTATGAAAAATACATTAAAGTGGTGAATGTTTATTATATTAAATTAATTAAAATAATTCCCAATGATAAATGTTTTAATTGAAATTTATATACTATATATTATTAAATATTATTTTTTCTTTATAAAATGAATAATTTTATTCATTAACTTAATATAGAAACGTCTTTCCCTTAATAATACTCTTATTAGTAACCATCTATTACAGCGCGTGTCCGAGTAAAATATGAAATTATTTTTCTAGGAATTATTTTAATTGAATTTGGAAAATGGATTATATATTTTTAATAAGAATAATTGAAAATTTCTTATATATAAAACATAATTTTTCTAACAACACGGTCAGCAGAAACATCAAAATTGAAATACAAAAATTAATGTAAAAAACATGATACCAATGGATTAAACAATATTCTTAAGAAGGTAAATGACCTATAAAATTATAAAAACACATTTTAAGGACATATGTATGCTTTTATTACTTTATTATATTTTTTATGAGTTTGTTAGACAGAAATCCTTATTAGAGACCCATATAATAAGCAAAGTAATGAAAAAGACAACATAAAACCTTTTTTCCTTTTAATTTATATAAAGACATGGAATCAGGGAAAAAATATGTTCAATTACATATATAATTTTATGAAATAAATTATTTTTTTGTCATGAAAATTTATCATTAATTTTTAGAAGTGATATAATTACTTAAAAAGTTTCTGAAATTCCTACATTGTAATTATTTTGTTAATAATTATTAAAATTAATGATACTAAAGATATTAAAATTGTTGTTAATTTATTAAATTAGTTACATAAATAATATATTGTTGAATATACCATTTTACCCAACTATTATATTCATAGATTCACATTATATCATTGCCTTTGTATTTTAAAATTTATATTAAAAAAATTGTGTCATAATTGTCATTGTTGTTATTTTATGACATATAGGGTTTTGTTAAATGATTACTGAAAATATTATCATGTTTCATGTTATTTATAAATGTTAACAATTATTATATATATTCCACTCATGGAACAACTAATATTTTATAATCACCATATTGACCACTAAAAAACATTTTTGGTGTGATTCGGGGTAAAGAAGTGTTTTTGTTCATAATATGTGTTTTTTGTTAAAAAATATTTCATTAAAAAATTATAGTTTTAATTTTTAATTTATATTTAATATTTATAATAAGTGGGTATAATTTATTTAATTTTTTTCACTTTAATTTAGTCTTAATTTGTAAATTATTTATGATACAAAACTAGCTACCTTAATTAAAAACCAAAACACAAAAACATTGATGTTAAGAAAAAAGATGTTTAAAACTTTTGTTTAATTTTGCGGGGTAAGTTATTATAGGCCATGGAGTATCTATTCCCCATTAATTATAAATTTTGTATCCACTTTAGGTCTTTTTGACATCCCGAAATTGAATACTTTGGATTATTTATGATAAAAATCCACTCCTCAACTATATAAGGGAACTCACTCCCCTCACATATTCACAAATAAAAATCCATTTTTCAAATAAAAACCCTGATAAAATTACATAACAACATCCCTAATATCATAAAATAATACTTATATTGTTAATAATGATAATCACAGATGTCATTTGGTTTATACCAAAAGTAGTTACCCATAGGAGAGGTGATGTTCATCAGTAATCCTTTTTATATCATTCATGACCCCATTCAATTGTTAGCATAAAATACACATATAATAAAATCAATATCATAAATATAATGAGATATATTTATGTTATGGTTATGAAATAAACCCACACAAACGTCCATTATATGGGTTACAAAATCATTACTCTTGTTTGTGAAGGATCACTGCCTTAAAAAATGATGCAATTAGTTTTTCAATTAAAACTTCTAAATTTTAGAAATAATGATGGATATAAGGATTAAATATTATATTTGAAACATTATTATACATATGGATTAATTATATCATATATATATATATATATATTTCATTTTCTCATTCTATACAGTAGGGTGTACGATAATATCGTGCGTGTATACGACGAACTATTTCCTCATGATGTGATGGGATGTGTTTTCCACTAACTCCTTAAATAAAAGATAATAGGGTAAATATAATGAATATATAAATTATATAAATGAAATAATTTTTTTTATTAATTATATAATTATAATTATTGAAAAATAATATATCATTTAATTTATTACATTTTCACACAATGGGAAAGTGATAGCATCTTTCATGGACACGAGGACCACTGCCTCCTCAAAGTAATATAATTTCTTCAAAATAACATGAATGACATATATAAGTATATATAATTTATTATCATGTTATTTATAATAATTTTATATTGATTTTATGATATAATATTAGTTTAATTTTTTTCATAATGATAATGTGGAAATAGAAATATTAATTATGCTTACGAATGACTTACCATCTTTACGATCGTAACATTAGTTCATTTTTATTACAATATTTCATTATTGGTTATAAAATATATATTTTTTGAAAATATTATAATTATTTCAGAATAATTTTTATTGATATATTTAAACAAAGGCCCATTTTACTCTATTGAACCTCCCAATGTCATTTTTATATATAATCTGAATAATTTCCCAAAACCTCACTTAAACATAATTGAGTAACTAATTATTTATATATTGTTTATAAGACTAATTAGTCTCAATATAAGGGCATTTCTCATGCCTGTTTTTTCTATAACATACATGTCCTAGTCAATATCTTTTTCTATTTTTTGGTCTATATACTTCCGCTGAATATATTTCATTATTAGTATACATACATTAATGGTGATTTAAATAAATATATATTTTTATTTATCATTCATGTGGATTATGGTTTATGTGTTACCAAAGTTGTAATAGTTTTTTGTAACCATTTAATTTATTTAGGACGGTTGTTCTATTATACACCTATCTTATTTTAAAATGTTTTTATACTACCCATTTTACATTTTATATCATAAATATATTTTTTCAAAGATATTAATTGTTTCAAATAATTTCATTCATTCATGGGGATTATGATTCAATGTTATAATAGTTGTAAGAGTATTTTGAAACAATCTTATCCTTAATCGGGATTGTATAAGATTAGGTATCTAGTGTTAAAATATTATAATAAAATTAATTATATTAACAACTTGTTATTCATTAAATTTACATGTAATTCTACAATTTTTCCACTATTATGAATTAATTTTTTTAGAATATTTTCTATGAAAATATAGCCTCAAATATCACTTTGGTCTGAAATCAATTTTTTTTCCAAATATTGATTAAAAAATCAATATTATTTCACTGTTATATTAAAATAATTTTTATGTAAATGGATTTCAAAAATATTTTATGTTTTAAAATAATTTTAAAATTATTTCAAAATCATAAGATATGTGTTTTGAATGTTATTTTCAAAGGTAATGGTTTTAAAAATGTTTTATGTTTTAAAATGTGATTTTTAAAATGAAAGGTTATTTTCCTCAGAATATTTTCAATGTTATTTTAATGGAATTCCCATTTATCAATGTAAATATCCCTTTTTGTTAAATATCCTCAACTAGGGGTATTTTTTATTTATACAGTATTTATTCATTCACAAGATTGAATATTATTTTTTCAGATATATTGTTATGATACTTGTTTCTTTTTCACAAGCTAAATTTTTTTCAATGAGAGTGTTATGGAACCTAATTATTTTTCATGTGTTAGTCATGATATAATGATATTTTTGTGAAACATTTTTATTTATCCTTGTATATTCTTGTTTCAATTATACATTTATGTATCAATTTTATTTTCCATGGGTTACACATGATTCATAGAGATTATCATGAAACCCATTCTTTTCAATTGGTTAATCATGAATGAAGTAAATTTTTATAGAACCCATTTATTTTCAATGGGTTTATTATGTTTTAGATATATATTTATGGAACTCATAACCTTTATATAGTTTAATCTTTTTTTAAATATAATAATGATTTTTATGATTTATGATGAATTGATTTCTATATGTCATTTATGAATTATTCCGCTGTTAGATATCATAAATGACGGGTGGACATACATAGCTTTGGGTCATCCTATTATTGAATAAATAAATGGTGTTCTCAAATAGTGATCCAATTAATTGGTCAATGATTATGTTCTTTGGTTAATTATATATAATGATATTTGTTTAGCTATTCTAATTCTAAGGGTTCAGTATGTGTTCATTATGGATTATATGATATGATGTTCCATCATTCCTATATGTATTCTCCATGCATTACCTGTGTTTATGATGATTTATTTCATCATGATTTATATCATATAGAAAATGATTGTTGATTTATTTTAATTTACCAGTTTTAATGCCTTAAATTATATTTTCATGTTTGGTGATCTAGGTATTGATGGGTATGAATATATTTATGTTATACCAATGAAAATTGATTATATCTTCACACCATTATTCACTTATAATTCTCATTGATGTCATTTATTTTATTATTATTACATTTTCCCTTACTAGTCATTTTAGTTCATCCCTATAATGTTACATTCAAACTAGTTTATAAATAAAATGGTTGAAAAAATTATTCAAAGAAGGTGTTTCATATGGATTATAATTATTCAATAATGAGAAAAAGAAATGTGGTGTTAATTTGAATGAATATTTATTTTAATGTCCTCTAATTTATTTATTTTGGAGCTTTTAGATTTTTTAAATTTATAAACCTAATATGTCTATGAGGTTATATGTGATCCAATTATTCCTATTGATATAGTAAAAATCAGATGAAATAATTAGGTCCCAATTTTCTTTATCAAATCCAGAATTCTAAATTCTATGATTTCAGTACTGAATCTGAGAGTGACATTCTTGGGTTGTTATATTTGGTATAAAAGGTCTTTTTATTTAACTTTTAATATTATTTTGTTTTCATATTATATATAGTTTTTTAGATACCATTATTGTCCTAGAAGACCAATGACGATCATACGTTCAATGTTTTAAAAACCTCATTTGAGGGTTTTATGTTGTTAAACCTTCATGATTATTAGTGAAAATTTTGATCTTATTGTGGTTTGAGGTATTTGAAGCACCTAGGTTGAACATGAATTGTTTTTTGGGATAAATTATTTTTTTAGGAGAAAAGAAATAAATGTGTACAATCAACATGTTGGGCGAAAGCTTGTTGCATTCGACTTGGCAGTGGGTCTTGACCTCAAGACAAAAGGCTGATATAGGTTTCATCTTTATACCTGGACAATGTAATGTCTTTTTTAGTATGAAAGTTTTTATAAGATAATATTATTTTAGTTTCCAAAACATATGTTATTATATTTTGGGAATAGGGGTTGATTTATCATAGAATAATATATGATAAATTACATGTAATCAATGGGTATCAAACATAGTTAAGAAAAGTGTGAGGAAGTATAAGGATTTTTATACATCGAATAATTTGGTGTTTTTTGGATATGACTACTCAATTTTTAATATCAGTATTTTATATGATACTTTTCTCATTTTGGGAATTATCTTACCGCATGATAACCATTTTATATTTTCTTGATCTATGAATACTTGAGAAATATTAGATTATCCTATTTATGGTAATGTGGTATTTAAAATATTATTATTGTGATTCAGTGATTAAAAATTCAACCTAAATACAAATAATTTGGGGAAAACAATGATACTATGATGTAATTTTTTAATTTATGAAATCCTTCTAATCATATTTGTGTTTTATATATTCTCTTAGTGTATATGTTATGAAAATTCCTTAACTCTAAGAAAAAAATATTTTATAAATTGTATTCCTAGTACATTATTTTATGATGAATAGTTGGACTTTTTGGTTTTCATATATTTTTTTGCATTTATGCCCTTATATTTTCATTGACCGTTCACTTATTTTTGTTCAATGACCCCAATCACTCTCTACAATTATGTACTCTTTTCCTCCGTTCTAACATATTAATTTCTTTTCGGAAACCTAGTTATGTGTCATTCCATATGAACATTGTTAAAAAATTTATCTATTTTTAAAATTATGTTTTATTAAACATTTTTTAATATGTGGTTTTCTATAAAAATTATTTGGAATTTTCCATCCTTCGATTTTCGTGATAAAGTTCAAAATGAGATGATTATTTTTTTAAGGGGGTGAGGGGATGTAAAAACATGATATTTTGAAAGAGTAATATTATGTTGTATATAATAAATAACACATAACAATTTATGATCATTTCTTACAATAAAAAACTCAAGATAACTTTCATTACTTGCAACCGCATGCTTTTTGTGTTCGACAGCATATTCAATATGCAACCCTAAACAGAAACATCCAAATATATATATATTTATATGTGTGTGTGTGTGTTATAACCTAGATATTAAATTGGCATATATGGATAATATTAATTTTTTTTGATATATGTATTTATATAAATCTATCACCCAATATTAATTTTTGATAAATATTTTGAAAATAATCAATCAGGTTTCTGTAATTTGAATTTATTCTTTAGAAATATATTATCTACAGAAAAGTTTTTTATTTATTTTCTTTATAAAATATTATAACAAAACATTATAACTTTTTAAAAAAAACATTTCATAAAATTTAAATAATTTTTTTACTAAGAATATGCATATTTTATTTGGGTGAAGTTATGGGATTTCTCATATTATATTTAATTTTTGGTAAATAGTGATAAATACAGATTTTTTTTAACCACATCTGTTATAAAAAAATTAATAAATTTATAATTCATGTCATGTTTTAAATATGTTTTATTGTAACTTATGTTTTCATTAGTTATATTCAATTATTTTTTAATCAAATTAGTTTTTTCATATATTTTTTTGTTTTAAAATTGAGTTTTTTGAAAAACTATTTTAAAGTATGTAATATTTTCCATTTTCAATTAATTAAAATAATACATAATGGGAAACTATTTAAATTAAATATCAAAAATATATTTCAGTAAATTTTAATTCAATTTCATACAATTATTAATACTTTTAATTAATTAAATATCGAATCTTATTTTAGTATAAAATACTCTTACTAAAAACTTACTTTCTTGGAAAATCTAAGAGATTAATATTAAATTATATATGACCACATATGTCAGATGAATTTGTAAAAATGGATTGAATATTGTAAATTTTAATTAATTATAATTTATAATGATTCCAAATGAATATTTTTTGAATAATATTATTTTAAAAAAATAGTTAAATTTTGTTACAACGATTACGATGAAAATGAGTTTAGGTGGTTATTAAAATTTTCATGTAAGTGGAAAAATGAAGTAGAAAGTTATCCAAAACTCATTTTCTTGTAATATTTAGATCCTTATGACGATATTATATATTTTTGGAGTTTTAGGGACAAAATTCCAAAAAAGTGACCCATATAATCAGTTTAGTAAAAAGGAAAAAAGGTAACTATTTTTCCTTATTATTTATATACGTTCTTCCGATAGAGATAACATCATATGTTTTGTTATATATATCATTTTTAAATATAATTGATTATTTATGTCATGATAATTTATCTTTAAATTTTTTAAATAAAATAGTTACATAAAATGCTTATGAAATAAAGTAAAGTGATTATTTACTTAATAATTAACTAAAATAAATGATGTTAAAAACATTAAAAGTTATGTAAATTGAATGTATTATTATTATGGATTAAATATTTTAGAAGAATATATGATGTTAATTTTTTTAAATAAATTGATCCAAAATCCAACTTTTTCATGACATTTAAATATTTAAATTATTTAAATAATATCAAAATTGGATTTAATGTTATTTTATAATAAATAAAAATTTATTAAGAGATTATGAAAAATAATATATTCACCCAAGTTATTTTTAAATGTTAATAAATATAAAATTATCCCAATTCCTACATCAATAGATTTTTTATAGTTAACATATTCACCCCTAAATAGTTAAAACATTATAGCCACTGTTAGAGATAAATCAAAATTTTTTGTGTTACATATTCTTCTATTAAAATTAATTAACAACAGATGTTGGTTTTTAAATTTTTAATCTGGATATAATATTTATAATTTTTGGGAGTAATTTTTCTAATAATTTTCTCTTTCATTTTTTAATGGATAAATTATTTATCTTTTAAAACCGGTTTCATAAAAGAAAGTCCAAAATGCCAAAAAAATACTAAAACATAACAGTTATGGAATACAATTATGGAATTTTTTTTATTTATGTGATGAAGGTTAATATCAACCAATTAATACCTCCACCACTTTAATTATCTATTTTGGGTCCACTTTTGTAAATTTTACCCCCCAATTTTGAGTTATTTTGAGTATTTATAACAATTCCACTCCACCTCAACTATAAAAGAGCACCCACATCCCTCCATTATTCGATCCTATTAGGAAATTTTGGTATTATAAACTCTAAAAAATTCACCTAAAAAACCCTAAACTCCTATAATGAGCCGAATAATGTAATTATAGAAATCCAAGGAAAGAATGTGCTATAAACAAAAAGGTGTTACCCGAAGAAGATGTATCTTTCATCAACCAGAATTTTTCTTTATTTCCATCTCCACGTGATTAAAATATATTAATAATATTATTTTTTAAAAATTAAAATATAATAAATATACTTATATTTTGTTATAAAGTGGGTACTACCTAAAAACAAACGCTTCTATCAAATGGGCTATGAAATCATTATTTGTGTGTATGATTGACTACAACCTTGTGAACTTATGTCATTAATTTTCCTATAACAAACTCTAATGGTTAGTGATAATGATGGATAAATAGTTTATATATGATATTAAAACATTAATAAACAAATTTCTTCATCATATTATATGTAATATTTTTACATTCCATGCCTTATGGGTATGATAACATTGTTCATTTTCATGATGAAATACAATCCCGCAATGTGATGTGGGGCATATTGAATAACATAATACATATATGTCAATAAAGATTACTATAATCAATATATTATGTATGAATTAAGTAGTTATGATATTTCGGAAATACATATAATTCTATAAATTTAATATATCATTGAAAATAAGAAATGTTACTCACATGTATGCCTGGTCTACCGTCTCCATGATCATAATGATTGTTCATTTTCAAAACAATATTTCATTACAGGATTTCTAAGTATAAAAAATGTATAAATACGATAATTATTTAATTATTTTAATTTATATTTAAGAATAACTTCCCTTTTTACCATAGTCAATATTCCAATGAAATTTATAACACATAAGCTAAATATGTTAAAATCATTTGACATAAATATCATTGGTTAAGTAAATATATATAACAATTTATAGTGAAATAAAAGTAATAAAAATAGAAAAATTATATAAATTAATTTAATAATTAACATAAGTGTATTATTTAGAAAAATTAATACGAATCATGTGGAATACAACTTATGTTCAAGGTGTTTGTCATCTCACCGCTATTTTTATGAGAAACATTCCATATTCACTACTTATTATTATTGAATGGTGTATATAATTACCATGATTTTATTGAATTATTATTATAATTAATTTTATGGTTATTTACATATCCATTTGATTAACCATATTTCATAGGGTTTACAGTTTCAATTTTTCAAAAGTATTTAATGACTTTTTCACAATTTACCTTCTTGGAGAAGGTTGTTATATTATAAACCTACATTGATTTATAAGGTGTATATATTTCCCATTTTCCATTATAAATCATAAATCTCATTATTTTTAATGAAATTCAATGTTTAAATTATTATTATTCTTATATGGGAATTATTAATCAATGTTAGAAAAGTGTTATGAGTTTTTTGTTACAATCTCATCGTTTATCAGATATCCATATGATTACATATTTAATAGTTAAATATTATAATCATGATGAATTATTCTCTCATATTATGATTCATGGTACATCCCAGAAATATTACCATTTTCCCAACCTTTGGTAGTTAAATTTTTTTGTAAGTGTGTTGAATAAAATCTTACTTCATTTCTATCATTACACAGAAATCTGTGTTCATTCAGAGTAATATATTCTAAAAATGTTTTGAAAATGATTTTAATTGATATGTATTTATAAATTTCAATGGAATGGAATAAAAAAAATATGTTTGACATAATAGTTTCTAATTATTTTTAAATCTTCTTATAAATATTTTTATGGTTATTTTCAAATAAACTACTTTTAAATTACTGTTGTTTTAAAAAGTGATTTTCAAAATGAAACTAATTATTAATCAAAATATTCTTAATGCAACATTAATGTAATTTACAATCATCATCATCAAAAAACCATTTTTATAATTATCCTACAACTGAGATATTTGGTATCTATACCAACCTTATTCATTCTCTAGATGGAATAACATTGTTTCAATGATATTTTTATGAAAATTATTTCAGTTCCTTATGTTAATCATAATTCAAAGATATTTATATGGAACTAATTTCTCTTCCACATCTAAAAAATATTTCATTTATATTGTTATGAAACCAATTTAATTTACTTGAGTTAATTATGTTTAAAATAGATTGTTATGGAACCTATTTTGTCATGGGTTAATAATGTTTAGAATACATTATTATGAAACCCTTTTATTTTCCATGGGTTAATAATATATATATGAAATTGATATGAAACCCAATTTTTTCCATGATTTAACCATGATTTATAGAGATTGGTATATAACATATCTTCTTTACATGATTTAATCATTTCTTGGAATGAATAACAGTAATTTCAATTTATTATTATGAATTGAACATTATATGTGATTTATTACATCCACAATTATTAGATATTATGAATGATGGGTGCACTAAAATACCATCTAGTGAGTATGATATATATTAAATGAAGTGTGTTACTAGATATATTTATAGTTATTGGGGTATTGATTATGTTCTCTAGATAATTATACCAAATGTTATCCATATGGTTATTTCAATTGTATGGGATCTCTAATGGATCTGTAAGGGTTATAAACGGGTTCTATGACATGATATTCCATGATAACAATATGTTTTATAAAAAAATTCTATGGGTTTAGGATTCTTCATTTGATCATGATTGCTATCAAATAGAACAATATTATTGAATTTTTAAACTTTTTTCTTTTATTAAGCCTTAGCCTAAGATTTTTATGTTTGATGATATTGATTTTGATGGGTAGTAAAATTTATATGTTATACTAATTAAATTTGATTACAATATCATATATATACTCTCTTCTTATTATCTCTCATTAGATTCATTTTCTTCTTCTAATGTTTACTATTACATAGAATTTTCTCTATTCCATGTTTTTTTTCTTTTTTTTCATAGGTTATAAAAAATTGGTTGAACATATTACGTTTAGAATGGATTTCATATATATGGAGATGATGTCAAAATTTGAAAATATAAAGTTGGGTTGTGTGGTATATATGCTCATTTAATGTCATATGATGTTTTTATATGATACTTTGTCCTAATTTTATAAAACCATAAAACTAAAAGTCTCCAAGGATATATGTGATACCATTTTTTGTTTTGATTTTGATGGTTTGGTAGAAAAAATTGGGTCATAATTATAAACATCAATGCTGGAAATGATAATTTTATGATTTTAGAACCATATCCTAGAGTCTAGAATCCTACGATGTAATAATTTACCTTAGGAATATTTCCCCTTTCTATCCATCCACACTTCTAGCATAAAGTAAGGTTCATATTCTTCACTCCATGGTTTTCATAAAAACCATTGAATTCCAATTTTATTTTCTACCAACCCCATTATATTGATGGTTAATTATATTATTAATCTCCACATTAATATGTCATCTAACTATTTATTCAAATATATTAAGGTATATAATGTCTATATACTTTTAGAGACAGGGTATTAAGATACCAAATATTTTATAAGATGTACATTTAAGTTAGATAGTAATAATAAGATCATACCTCAAATGTATTGTAAAATTTTTATCATAAGTACTAACTCAATAATCATTAATCTGATTTAACAGAAGTAATTATTTATCCATATTCATATAAACTAATCATGGAATTTATTTCTTGAAGAATTATCTTTTGAATTCATCCCACTCATTTGATTCAATTTCATATTTTTATATAATTATATTTATATGATTCAACCAATATTATTATTTCCATTCAAAATGATAAATATCTAGAATAACATTCCCATGATCCAAGAACTAAATAATTGAAAATATCATTTATATGGTACTAATCCATTACTTACTGAAAACTGGACTAAAGTTCCCACTATGATAATAATAATGTTTCCTCCTAAAAGACTCTATAGAATGGTGTTCCCCAATTTCTGGTTTGGATGATCAAAATGATTCAATTTATGATGAAGTGGTGTAAGCCTAATAATAATATTTTTCATTCAATCTCGCATAACATTTGTTTTTTTATAAGGAAAGTCATAACATTTTTATTCACATTCATAATAACAAAAATTCCTTTACAGTCCATCCTTTGACAACAAAATGAATATCATGAGAAACAATAATCATTTTGTAACCTATATAATCATAAAAAATAATTCATTAGATGTATAAATCATAAACACCCTTTTCAATGAGAAGATTGGTTTAAACTATGTCAATTATGATTATTACAAAAAAATTAGTATTTTTTCATATACCTATACTTATCCCTAGTGTTATTAATAAATTTTTATCTTCAAAATTTTAAAAGGATAACTAAACCTTGTTATGATACCAATTTTTTCGACCCATACTTATCAGTCATAGATATTAGATAATAATAGGTTAATATTCATTACATAGAATTTTTATCCATGCAGGAATAGATTATTTTTAGTATCATTAGGAACATGTAAACATAATCAACTTGTTCATAAAATTACTACATCATCTCTGAATTTGATATTTATTTCTAGAACCTATTTCAGACCTATCAAAAAAAATATCTTTCTTCATAACTAGGAGAAATTAATCATAAGAAAAGTGTGATCTATGATTCCAAGAAATGAAAAACATGGGGTATATCAATGATTATATAAGAATATCATGTTAAAAGTGTTTGATAAAATGAGGTTTTCATTTTAAAATCATATTCTTCATATCATATATCATAATATTGATCCATATCATAAATCTTGATTTTTTATAAGACATGAATCCTAAATGAAATCAAATAACATGATCCTCGAGAGAATAATATATTCATAAGAAATGGAGTTGTGGAGTACACATAAGCAAATTTATTCATTTCTTTATTAGTGATGGATCATTTATAAGGATATCTATTTCAAATTAGGCATAACATATAATGATATTACATAATTTTTGATAAATATATTGTACATTACAAAAATACATTTTTAAGGGCCGTAATAGTTTTATGTTTTTGGAAACATGGAAATAAAATTATCTATCATGGTGAAATATCTTCAATATCTCCTATAAATTTCTCCACCTATGGTAAATCATCCTAATAACTCTATTTATAACCCAGAGAATGGGAAATTAAGAATGGGGTGATCTTATATGCTCATTGAGGGTAAATTAAATAAATGATTAAGCATCACATGAAAAGAGGGATTAGAACATGAGAATAACATTTTAAGATCATACCCTAACTATTAGAGTTTAAAATAAATAGTGGAATTTTAAAATTCATGAATCATATTGAAATATAAAACATATTCCATGAAATTATAACATAATAATAAAACATGGAATTCTGGAAAACACATAAGCATGTAATAATCCTATGTGAAGGTGTCTTTCCAAGGGAGTTGTAACTTTTTAGGCCTGGGTTAATCACCCATGAACCTACTTCAGGATTGGTATTCAATCACATGTATGTTGTTGTTTAGGACATGAGATTTCATCATATGTACAGTCTTGTTTCGGGCATGGGATGTCCTCCTGTTTGTCGTTTTGTTTTAGGATGGGGATGTCCTCCATTTTACCCTCTTAATTTTTGCTTGGAATGTCGTCCTGTGTACCCATTGAGCATATACAGTATTTATCATTACCCAATTCATTTGAGGGAGATATATTTTCCAACCATCTCATAATGAAATAAAAAATACATGTTCTACAAAATAATAATAATTTATATCATTATCCTTGAAAATAAATTTTTATCATAAACTTGTAAACATCTCATAACATATGGGAAATGATACATGATTCACAATAATTTCATCAAAATCATTACCCGTAAAATGGAAAGGATTTTATAAACATTTATCCTATGAATGTGAAATGGGTTTCATAAATACCGTGACATTAAGTATAACCCATTCCTAGAAATAATATGAATGGAACCTTTAAGTCATTTTCGTATAAGAGAATGAGTAACATCAACGAATGTCATCATAGATGGAAAATAATTTGAAATATCCTTCATAATTATTACATGAGGAAAATATGCTTTCATCGTTGAAAAAGGATTATCAATATATAAAAGCATTAAAAACTAATTTTCTTATAAAATACCCTAGAAACTTATAATAAATTGTTGAAATCATGTTGAGAACCTTTTTACTTGAAAACTTATAAAATAATCTTAATAATATTTTAAAAACCATTTTATTTGAAAATACTATGAAAACATATAAATAAATATTGAAAATTTTTAGAAAACATTTTTACTTAGTTATCATGTGAAAGAAGATTGAATATGTTATAAAACCCATTTCTTTGAAAATAATATGAAGAAAATAATAAATTAGCTTAGGAAACAATTTAATAATAAACTCCCTTGGGAACCTATAAAATCAGCATTAAAACGTTTTGAAACAATATTCCTTGAATGGAATATTTCATAAAAATTACACTTTGAATAATGTAATGGAAGCCTCAATGAAATGATGGTGGGTAAATATGTACATATCATACGTGGAAAAATAAAAACATTCCTTTTATTCGGTAAAAAGGCATGAAAATTACCTTGTTCGGAATGCGACAAGATGATTAATTTCAAGAGATTCATATAATAAAATATGGTTATAAAATTATTTTAATTAATTTTATATAATGGTACAGTACTCTAGGAATCCAATTTTAGAAAACATATTTTTTTTACAGAAGAGGGGATACAAATATACCCTCTTGAAAAAACGTTTGCAACTATCTTATGTAAAATAGAGTAGAAAAATTTTACCAATATATGAAAATATCATGATTAACCATATTATAAAAAAATATATTAATATTTCTAAAATAATGGTTTTATTAATTCATAAATTGATGAATAAACATCAATAGTCTGGAAAATCGATGAGATTATTTCAATATACTTTTACAATATGGAAAAGTTTAATCAAAATACACATTTAATTTAAAGAAAATAACCAAATATTAAAATATAATTAATATAACTAGATTAATAATATGACATTTCAAAGGCTATATATACAACTTGTGAAAAAATATAGGTTCATAACATTTCATGTGTGTCCATGAAGTCCAATTGAGACAAAACTATCATACCAATTTGGTAAAATTTTATACATAAAACCCATGACAAGGATATCATATAATAGATATATAATTTTACATAATAATACAAATAATAATAATCATATAACACATTCATGTATATTATATACATCACAGAAAATTATTGGGCAATAAATAAAGCATGTATCCCACAGAAATAAAAATATGGATGAGATCCCCCAACCTTGTGCATTAACTATAATCATACTCATTAAAAAATTCGATATAATAAATATAAATTTATTATACATATATAATTAAATTATATTATTACTTATAATTCCATAAATGGTTTTATTATGGTTCTATAACACCCTACTGTTAAAAATAAAATGTTATGGATTCACTTTGAGTTATATCCACTATGTTATTCACATGTCTCTTATTTGGTTATATCGTTTGTACTTAAATTTATATCATGATTTCACGATTATAAGGAATCACTTAAATAAAATTTTAACTCATTGTATCTATATTATAATAATCATTATAATATATAATTATCAAACAGAATATTCTATTCATAGAGATGGTATGAAGTAAGTATGCATGAATGCTATTTCGATTTTATTGTCGTGTCAAATGAACGAAAGTAAAATAAACACACATATATATAATTATTAAAGTATATTTATTATATATTATATATCAAATATATTATCTAAAACCATCCTTAATACATTCTATGTGATGTAAGAATGAATCACATCACTTTGAGGGGTAGTATTCCACACTTCCTCGATTGAAATTATTGTATTACAGGAAAACGATGGTATAATGATATGTGTTTAAAAATAATTAAATAAGATTAATGAAATATAAAATATTTTACACAACATATATAAACATATTTTCCATCAAGACTTCCACCATGATAGGTTTTAATGGAAAAATGAACAACAATCTTCTAGTGAGGCGGTAGTCCACCATACACGAAAATAGTTTGTTTATCACACATTAGATGGAATTTTTTTGTAAGTGTATGTCTAATATTTAAAATAAAATAATTATTATATTTAGGAAATTATTTTATACAATCATGGAATAATAATATTTGAGGTAGTAGAGATATAAAATTAAATAAAGGAGTGTGAGGGAGGGTGTTACCTCTTATTGGGTAACTCATTTTGGGTTGCACCAATGGGATTCCATGGAAGGATTTCATCGAAAATGGGTATTAAATGAGGATATGGGGTATTTTGATTACACATTGTGGAATTTTTTTGGAGAAAAAGTAGATTTAGAGTTTTGAGGATGTGGGAGTAGAGGTGGCCTTTTATAATGGAGGAGGATAGACACTCTTGTAATATATTAAAATAAAGGAAACCCTCCCATATTTTTTATTTAATGTTGTTCAATAATGGTCCAAAGTCAATCATAGGGAATATACGGTTGAAATATTATCAGGATATGGATTTTGGACCAGTTTATAGGTCTTTTTGTCCTTAAGGATATGGGTTAGTCCCTTACTAAGCTTAATTTAACCATAATCGTTGTTATTATTTTTAATAGATTTCAATAATCCTTTTGAAAATATACTAATATTAAATTATTAGAAAATATAAATTAATCTGATCAAAAATAATTAATCTATTTTTATAAATTTCTAAATTAAAATTTGCAGAAATTAATATAAATTTTATCCCACAGTCGGGTCGACAAAGCAATTTTTTTATGTAAAAACATTCAAAACATTTCTATTTTTTATAATCAATTTCAATGTGAAATTTATTTTAATTACCAAAATTAGATTTATATATAAAATTAATATATAAATAATCTATTGAAAAATTTAAAAAACATAATCTTTATTAATAAATTAGATGAAATGGAATGTTTGAATTAAAATCCAGTATCTTCAACTATTAATTAAAAAATAAATGATTCCATAAAAATATTCTAAAAATTTCCTCGGATATTTTTTCTATTTATATTCCAAAAATGAATTTTATTTTGGCATATTAAATTTTTTAAGGTTAATATATTTGGATTATATTGTGTTCTCCATTAAAATGTAAAAAAACTACATTAAAAGAAATAGAAGGTGTTATGCGTTAAATGTGTATTATTCTTCAATTATGCTAATGAAATATATTTGTTGATTATAAAAAATAATTAAATAGATATATAAAATTAATATTACATTAAAATTACTTACTCATTTATATTAATTAAATTTAATTGGATTAAAATAACATTGTGAGTGTAATAATAGTTATATACAAAATTAATCCCTATATATTCAATTGGTTCATATATTTAGTTTTCAAAAATGTTTATATAATTAATATTTTTTATATTTTTTAAAATTCGTATATTTAAATAATATAGTTAATAATGTTCATATAATATTATTTAATATATAGGTTATTTATTAATATATTTTCTTAATAATATATCATTGTTCGATAACAAACAATCTGGTATGTTACACACATCCATAAGGAATGCCATTATTGCATATAACAAATTATATGATAATTGTTCCTTGTAAAGAAAGATAAAATGTGTGTTTCATGTAGTTCACGATTAACAAGACAATCATAGTGCATTAATATATTTAGAATAACAATTTCCAGTGTTGGAGGAAAAGAAAAATATAAAAAAGTATATATTAATTTGAAAAAAATTCACTAAATCTTAGGGTGTTACATTTTACCCCCATAAATTTAATTTATCTCTATAGATTATTCTTGGTTATCGTTGGTTTAATACTTGAATGTTTAATTCATATAAAAACGCATCACAAAAATTAATAGTAAAACTTCCATTGTAAAGGTAAAGTTGGAACCATAATAGTTACCCAACATAACATATAATATGGTTTCCTCATATGAGAATAATGGTTGGGAGTGAATAATGGACATAACGAAAAAATTTAAATATATTTAAGAATATAATTACTTCATCAATCAAAAAAAAGATAATGATCAAGGAAATGTTGATGACCTCGTGTTAGAAATATAGGATGATTTGAAATTCAATCGGATTAACAAAAACTTTGGTTAATAGGTAAACACATTTTTTTGGATCATTATCCTATAATTTTTTAGTTATTTTTATTAACCAAATATATAAGGAAACATACTTAATTTAGATTATTTCCTTTTCAATGTAAAATACCACCAATTAGTAATACCTGTATAGAATTCCACATCATCTCATAACCTATGAAATCATGGAGAAAGATTCGTTATTGATGTACTAAAAGACCAACGTATTGATGATATTTCATCCCATCTATTTTCAGTTACCATCAACCGAAAATGGGTCTAACATGTTTTATAATATTCATAAATCCATATTTTCTAATATAATACTTTAATCTCACAAACTATATCCAAATTTTATCATAAACATTACATAAATGGTTAACCTTATAACCCTAAAAAATGTAATTCACATTTTTTAAATTTTCTTTTCATTGATACAAAAAAACGTTTGATTGGAGACACGTGTTTGTCCTTTTAGTAAATTGTAACACCCCATGATTTCATAGTACGTTATTTCTTCAAATTAATTCAATAACATTCACCACACACAACATCGAGTTCAAGCGCACCATGACTTACCAAAATAGCCATTCAGAGGAGGTTAGGAATATTATTAACTAAATTTTTAACATTAAATAATCAATATAATTTTAGAATCCATATTATGAATTTCAAAGATATAATGACAAAAACAAATTTATTTTTTGAAATAAAAGATGTATTTTTTGAAAAAAAATAAAAATTCACCTCCTTTTAATGGAGAACCCTTTTTAAATCTAATATTTGAAACTTTTATATATTAAATTAGAAAAAATACACTCCTTCTTTAGAATCAGGACATAATAATTTAGTGTCAATAAATTTTTTGTGTTTTTTGGATAATATTCATATTTGGGTGAATAGTGAAAAGTACAGTATTTTAATTGAAATTTTTTTAATCAGAATAATTTGTAGTGTTAAATTATACATTTTAATGGTTTGGATGTATAAATAGAATATATTATTATTTTTTAATGCAGTGTTATTCATTGGAAATAATTTCACTTTTAAATTGAACATAAACAAGTATTAATATTTTGTTAGTTATTATTTCTTAAAAAAACCATTTTGGTTTTGAAAACAGAAATTAATTTTAAATTAATAAATGAAACTTTTATGTTTTGGATTTTTTAAAAGAGACTTAAGTTTTTAATTCATAATATCAAAATTACCTTATGGAGAATTTTTGGAATTTTTCTGAAAACATTCAATTTATGGAGAATAGTGAAAAACACTGAGTTATAGTTCAAAACAGAATTTTTATTTAAATAATTAATTATTTTAGTTAATGTAATTTAGTTAAAAATAGATAAATAATACCTATATATGTTCAATGTAATTCATTGGAGTCATTTTCTAATAATATTTTATATATTATTTTTATTTGAACTTTTCACCGTCTTTTACCCACCTCCTAGGAGAATTTGAAAATTTTCAAAAAACATAATTTTAACACATATGTGAATTGAATTTCAAATATATGAGAGACACAGTTCATATCAGTAAGTAAAATTTGGTTTAACAAGATACAAATATTTTTTTTGTGAATTGTATCTTTTGACTTTTATTTACCACTATTTAAAGTAAATAGGGTAATTAAAGGTAAAAATGATATTATTATTACCCTAACACATGTCCTAATTATATTGGAAAATTGTAATTCGAACAAAAAAACCTTAAGAATAATATATGACCCTTTAGGTCTTTTTAGATTTGATTAGGACATTTATTATTATTTAATTCAAAGAAGAGTTAAAAGTTTTAAATTCAATTTTTAATAACTAATCCATTTTTAATATAGGGTTACACATAGGATAAATTCGACTATAAATATTACCTATAAGGATAAAGAAATTTACTACATATTGGATGTTTTTTTATAATTTTTATACATTAAATAATTTAATTTATTTGTGACACAATGATGATGCATTAATGACCTTATTAATGAAATATTAATATAAGTGGTATTATAATTACCTAAATAAATATAATTTGAGACTATTTTTGAATTCCACTAATTTTATAGGATAATATGATATGTTACAGTTGATTTAATGAATTTTTTTCAATGTAATAATGCTGTTATAAATTTATAACAAACAAGATACCAAATAGTTTCAAAATTGACCTAAAAGAGTTTTAAAAACAAATATTATATTATTAATTGTTATTCTATTCCTAAAAAAATAAGGTTCAGAAAAAAGACTTATATAATAATATATATGAAATTAATTAACCAATTGGTGTTCTATTGGAATTTTATAGTATGTTTAGGAACTATATAATATAAAAATACAATGAGAAATGGTAAATGTAAAATTATTTAACAAAGAGTTAAATCTAACTATTAAGGTTAATATGGTGACCTAAACCAATATAAAACTGATTGGTTTAGGGGTTTTAGACCCATACCTACCATATCCTATAAATAATTCATTTCTGATCCATTTGAGACCAGAATGTAATTTATTATAAAAATATATTTTATGTTTTTCCTAAGGTTCCCCTCACCCCTCTTATAAAAAGGTACATCCCCTTCTCTCAAATTCACACCTCCAAAGACCTTTGGCTCAGCCAACCCCTACCAAATATCCTCCCAACTATCATACCTTCATCTTATTGGCCTTCCTTTTGTCAGAAATACTACCTAAATATCACTTTTGATCAAATAAAAAGGAGGAACCTGAAGAAGATGTAATGATTTCACCACCCTCTTTCAAGTTCTTTTATTCTTCGACATACTATTTCTTTGGTTTTTAGATTATAAAAAAATTCCAATATCTTATATAAACTATTATGTTATTATAAATAGGTCACAACTATATTCATTATTTTATCCACCATGTGAATGATAATTTCACCATGCGTGCGTACGTACGACTTATCGTCTCCACGACGTGGTGTAATTTTTTATTCAATGCTATCTTATTTGGATGGATATAATGAAGAGTAATATGTATATGAATAATGAAAATAACATGATAATGTATATTTAAAATTAATATACCACCCAATTCCACAACTTTATGGAAATGATATTGTCACACGTGTGTACGTACAGATTACCGTCTCCACGACGCGATTAGATTCATTTCCACGTTCAACATTCATCGAAGATAATAAAAATAAATGTTACTAATAAGTATGTAATATATGGAATAATAATTATACTAGAGATATATATATATATATATTTATTTATTTATTTACTTACATATATATTATTCACCTACTTCCTTTCAATACGATATGAAAACAGAAACAATGTTTATGCTTATGTATGGCCTACCATCTCCATTAACGTTGTTTTCCATTTCATATATCTATATATTATAAAAAGTTATATTATAAATATATATGATATATGATTCAAGGTTCATATTCTGGAATTATTTGAATTATGGCCTAAATGATAGGGTCATTAATAACAAGTTAAAATACGTACGATAAAGAAATCGATTATTACACAAAATGTTAATTTAACATGAAGATCATTATTAAATGGGTAGTATAAAGTCATAAATGAATCATGTATGATATAATAAATATTAATATTGTCCATGTATAACCGAATAACATACAATGGTCCTTATATATGAGGTTGAATGTACCCTTTACCAATGGAAAGTAAAAGGTAAGGGGTTTCTTGTGTCACTTTTAATTCCATGAGATTTCCATTGTTCACCCTTTATTTATTGCACGTGGTGTATTGTGAACTTCCATTTGATATATATTACCTTTATTCACTTTATATGCATGAAATTAATTGATTCATTTAGTGTCTATTGACTATTGTTCATACCACTCGATTTATTACAATGACGTAAGGGTTATTTCCTCAATATCATTATTATTCAAAGTTGTTGATGTGTTAATATATATTGGGACATATTTATCATTGATATACATATTTCAAAAAAAATGTTTCCAAAATAAATCTTTTAAGGTTTTATGTTAGGGTCTATTTAACTACATCATCATTTTAAATGTTTTATTGATTTATCATTGTAAATCATTTTAACTAATGTTCATATTTTCAAAATGATTTTATGTATTTATTTATATAGACATTAATGTTTTGAAATGTTAATTCATTTCAAAAGTTTCAAAGTGGTATGGGACACTTTGATTAAAAATTAAATTTTAAATTAATTCCTTTATAAATTTGATACTTTTAAATGATTTTACAAAAGGTACATTTCTCTCAAAAATATTCACTCATCATTTTAAACTATGTCAGCATCCTTTACTGGATATTATTTTTTGATTAATGTTAATTTATTATAATAAAATCTTACATATTGTAGTGAATGAGTTAAGATATTTTTTTCTGTGGATTTTCTATTTTTAAACCATTCATGGTTTATGGATAATTTATTGACATTTCGTAGGCTAGTTTTAATATGAATGTTTATGTTATGTTTCGAATTTTTCATATGAGGAATGTAGTGGACTTAGTAAGTGATGGGTGGAGCCCGCTATAGCACCTAGATGCATCGGTAGGTCACACGGGAAAACCTAGACTCTTGGCACACGTCCTTGAAAAAAAAATGTATTTGTAGTCTTGGCACAAGGCCTTGACTATGAGGTATGATTTCTGGCATTAGGCATTCCCTAATTATGAAATTAGTTATTACATCTGATTATTCGACTAGTAGAATATACTTGTGCTTGTTTATATGGTAAAGTCTGACTTATTGTTTCCATATTATGCTCAAGATTGTGTTTAAAAAGGCTGTTGTTTTAATTACACATCTTGTTTTAAAAGTTTATAGCTTCTGCTAAATTATTTACCCTTACTGAGCATCTAAGGACACCTCTTCATTATGATTTATTTTCCCAGGATGTGAAGCAGGGTTTTATGACTGACCTGTAAGGATTTTCAATGGGATCTTAATTTTTTATATGGAAACAATGATGTTTTAGTTTTCCATTTTATGATATAATGTAATCTTTATGAATGTATCTTGTACTTCCAAGGATACTAAACTAATCGGTCTTTAGAGACTTGATATTTTGAGATCATGCCAAGGATATGTTATAATGCGCCAACTCTTGGATTCTGTGGTCGAGGTGTTACAGGTGGTATCAGAGAATGTTTAGCAATAACCATGGAAACTAGATTTAGATAAAATCTGATTAGAGAACATTACCCTAAGATAGACTTTATGGATTAGTATAGAAGAGCATTTTATAATTTTGGTAATCTTGAGATTTTTGGTGTTTTCCAAGAAAATACATCCCTGTCTAGATATGAACAGGTAGAGGTGGCTCAGGCATAGTTGTACCTTAGGGTGTAACCCAAAACACCACTTTGAGATAGAATCGAATGGGAACTGGTTCACGACAACGGGATTTGTTTTACTCTTTGTTATGACACTACCAGGGGATATGCTTTGGATAATTCTCATTTTCTGTAAAAACCATTAGGAAGGGTTTATGAGTATATACTTTCTCAAAGAAAACTTTTTTAGGATTATGGATTATATCCATAAACTGTTCAATTTATGTTAATTTTTTTACAAGTTTGAATTTATGTATTGCTAGTCATAAACAAATCTATTTTAGGCCATTGTTTTGAAATGGAACATAGTGGAAGGAATATATTTAAGTGTAATAAGGGAAAATTTGAATATCTATCATGCAGTCAATGTGGGAAGAAGCACCCTAGTACTTTCATGAAGGTAATAGGAGTTTCTTATAAGTGAGGAGAAAAATGACACCAAGTACATGACTGCAATGGTAAAAAAGATTCAAATGTAAAATGCTTCATCTGCAAGGCATTGGGACGCTGCGTGAATCAAGATCCCAATCATAAAAGTATACATTAAATGACGCTATTGGATAATAATCAGGTTATGATATGACCTCAGATGAAGAGTAATGACCAGTGTTTTTATGCTGTTATTATAGAATTATTTCATTTGATTGTTTTATCAACAATATATTGGTTATATAAATTATGGAGATAAATAAGGATTGTATTGCACAACTATTTTATCAAGGATTTGAGATTATACGGTTCTATGAAAAGTGACTTAATAGTAATATACCCTTTTTGAAAAAATACACGGTTGAAGGAAATGTAATCCTTAATATGGTCCTGATAATGAGGTAGTGATTTTGGAATAAGAGATGGTTTATTTGGACTAATTAAATTGGATATTCTTGACTTCCTTAGAACTGATTAATAGTTTGTTTATTTCATCATTATTGGAATAAGAAATATTTTTGGATATAAGGAATATATCCAGTATTATATAAAGGATAAGGGAGCATGAATGTAATCTATAAGGTTTTATTATAATTCAGGGTGTTACCAGGTTTTAGAATAATACATGATAAAGGAGTTTGCATGTCATTACATAGAAAAATGGATCTTCATTGTGTTTAACTTCCTTATAAATTTTTGACTATGAGTTTGGATAGAAGTATTTCGGATAAGTTTAAAGTTTGGGATGGATTAAGTTTGAAATTGGCCACTATTGTTAATGTTAGTTTTGGATTTTTAAAAAAGGACAACACGCAGACCTTGTGACAACCTGTCACGTCGGGAAAAGATGTGGGAATCAAACCCACAACCATAGTGCGATTGGGATTTATCGCCTACCACTAGACTACATGAAGTCCCTGGATTGTATAATGTTGTTCCTTTTTTAATCTATGTGACAGGTGAATTATAAATTCATTTTTTTGGAACCCTATAAAAATAGGATAAATATAATATTATTTTAAGTTCTATTATCTTTTTGAGCGAAAGATGAGTTTGTGGTAGAATATAGTTAAATGATGGAACTCTACTTGTCTAGTATATTTTTTTTTCTCTTATTATATGAAGAAATTAATTCTTAATCGCTAGGTAAGGGATCATAACACTAAATATGTTTCATCCTAACACCTTATGTTTTTTTGGACCGATGATATTTTAAATCATCATATATTGATGTTTTTGAGGACCTCAATTCTAATTTTTTTTTTGACTGATGACCCCAATCACTCACTATAAATATTTATGTTTTTCCTCCAATTATGTGTCTTTAATTTCCCCCAATGTTCTCATAATCGAGATCATAATTTGGTGGTAACTTTTTCAGTCCCATTTTCCTCTTATTAAGACTAAATTTTATTAACCCAATTTCCTAGGAAGTTTTTCCCACAAAGGTATTTTCTATTTTCAACCTTTAATTTTGGAAGAACATTTTCTAATTGTGAGGACACAATTTATTGAAGGAGGAAAGAATATAACCCCCTATGATTTCATAGGATGTTAATTCTTCAAAATAATTCAATAACTTGAACTACACACAACACTGAGTTCAAGCACACCAAAACTTATCAAACTAGCCATTCAAAATAGGTTATTAATAGTATTAACTAAATTTTGAACTTTATATAATCCTAATAATTTTGGAATCCATATTATGAGTTTCTTTAACATAATGAAAGAATACAAATTCATTTTTCAGATAAAAGATGTTTTTTTAATGCAATTTTACCACCTTTTAATGGAGAACACATTTTAAATCCAACATTTCAAACAATTATATATTATATTTGAAAAAATAAAACTCTTTTTTAGAATAAAGACATAATAATTTATTTTTAATAAATTTTCGGTTTTTTTCTGATAACTTTCATATTTTGGTGAATAGTAAGAAATCCTATATTTTAACTGAAAACAAATTTTTTAATCAAAATAATTTATAGTGTTAAATTATAAATTTTAATGTTTTGGGAGTAAAAATAGATTATATTTTCACCATTTAAACCAGTGTTATTTATTAGAAGTAATTTCACTATGAAATTGAACATAAAGAAGTATCAATTTTTTGTTAGTTATTATTTCATAAAAACACGCTTTTTGGTTTTGAAAACAGGAATTAATATTAACGAAATAAATGGAACTTCTATGTTTTTAATTTGCTAAAATAGAATTAATTTTTGAAACCAGAATATCCAAATTATATTTGGTTGAATTTCTGTTATTTTTATGAAAACTTACAATTTTTTATAAATAGTGAAAAATACTGAGTTATAGTTTAAAACAGAATTTATAAGTAATAAATTAATAATTTTCTTTAAATTTATTTTAGGTCAAAATAGATATATAATACCTATATATGTTCAATGTAATTCATTAGAGTAATTTTGTAATAATATTAGATATATAAATTTTTATTTAACTTTTCACCGTCTTTTACCCACCTCCTAGAAGAATTTTTAAATTTGCATAAAACTTAATTTTACCATTATATGAATTGAATTTCAAAAATAAGAGAGATATGGTTGATATCAGTAAGTAAAATTTCGTTCCAGAAGATAAAAATTACTTTTGTTGAATAGTAACTTTTGACTTTTATTTACCATGGTTGAAAGTAAATAGGGTAATTTAAGGTAAAAATGATATTCTTATTACCCTAAAACATGTCATAATTATATTGGATCAGTTTAAATCGACCAGAAACAACTTTAGGAATAAAATATGATCCTTTAGGTCCACTTGGATTAGATTAGGATATTTATTATTATTAATTCAAAGAAGAGTTAAAAGTTTTAAATTCAAAGATTAATAATTAAACCATTTTTATTATTGGGTTACAAATAGGTTGAATTAGACTATAAATATTTATTGTAAATATAAAAATATTTCCTAAATAATAATATTTTATTTATAATTTTAAGACGTTATATAATTTAATTTATTTATGACACAATTACGATGTAGTAATTACCTTATTAAAGAAATATTAAAATAATTGAAATTATAAAGAAACTAATAAATGTAATTTGAGACTTTTTAAGAATTAAAATAATTTTATAGGTTAATATGACATATTAGTGATGATTAAATGAAATTTTTTCGAAGTAATAATTATGTTATTAATTTAGAAAAAACAAAATACCAAATAGTGTCAAAATTGACATAAAATAGTTTTTAAAACATATATTATATTATTAATTGGTATTATATTACTAAAAATATAAGGATCAACCAAAATAGTTATATAATAATATATATGACATTAATAAACCAATTGGGGTTCTATTGTAATTTTATAGTTTGTCTATTAACCATATAATATAAAAATACAAAGAGACATGATAAATGTCAAACTATTTAACTAAGAGTTAAATCTATATGTTATTGTTAATATGGTGACCTAAACCTATCTAAAACCTATTGGTTGAGTTTTTTTAGACCCCCAACCGCCATAAACTTTAAATAATTCATTTTTGAGCCATTAGAAACCGAAAATTAATGTATTTTAAAATAATATTTTCAGTTTTTCCTATGGTGCCTCTCACCCCTCTTATAAAAGGGCACTACCCCTTCTCTAAAATTCACTCTTCTATAGCCATTTGGATCGGCCAAACCCTACCCAAATATCCTAACAACTATCGTACCTTCATCATAGAGGAATTACTTTAGTCTGAAATCCAACCTAAGGATCCCTTTTTATAAAATAAAAAGGAAGAACCCGAAGAAGTGATAATTTTTTCACCACCCTCTTTCATGTTCTCTTATTCCTCCACTTACTCTTTCTTTGTTGTTTCCATTATAAAATAATAACTCCATTATATTCTATATACTGTGATTTTATTATAAATATTCCACAACATTATTCATTATTCTATCCCTCTTATGAATTATAATGTCACCATGCGTGCGTACGTACGACTTACCGTCTACACTCCGTAGTGTAATTTTTTATTCAAAACTATCTTATTTGGATGGATATAATGATGATTAATATGTATATAAATAATGATAATAACATTCTAATGCCTCTGTAAAATTAATATACCATCCAATTCAACACCTTTATGGAAATTATAATGTCGCTCCTACGTACGTACAGATTACAGTCTCCACGACGCGATAAGATTCATTTCCATGTTCACGATTCCTCGACGATTATAAAAATATATATTACTAATAAGTATGTAATATATGTCATAATCATTCTAATGTATATATATATATATATGTATTTATGTAATTACATATATCTTATTCACTTCTGTTCAATATGATATGAAAACAGAAACAACGTTTATGTATAGGTACGACCTACCATCTCCATAAACGGTGTTTTAAATTTCATATATCTATCTATTATAAATATTTATAATCTTAATATATATTATATATGAATCAAGGATTATATTCTGGAATTATTTAAATCATGAGCTAAATAATACGGTCAGGAATTACAAGTTAAAATATATACGATAAAGAAAGCGATTATTACCTGAAATGTAAATATAACATGAAAATCATTAGTAAATGGTACTATAAAGTCATAAATGAATCATGTATGATATAATAAATATAAATATGGTTCTGGTATAGTCTAATAACATTAAATGGTCATTATACACTAGGTTAAATGTACACTTGACAAAAGGAAAGTGCAGGGTAAGGGGTTTCTTATCTCACTTTTAATTTCGTGAGATTTCCATTGTTCACCACTTATTTATTGCATGTGGTGAATTGTGTACTTACATTAAATATATATTATCATGATTATATTTATATTCAAGATATTCTGTTATTCATTTTGTGGTCATTGACTATTTTTTAGAGGACTCGATTGATTACCATGAGGTAAGGGTTATTTCCTCAATCTCATTATTATCTGAGGTTGTTAATGTGTAAGTATTTAATGTGACATATTTATCATAGATACACATATTTTAAAAAAAAGGTTTTCAAAATGAATCATTTAAGGTTTTATGTAAAGTTATATTTAACTTGATCATCATTTTAAATGTTTTAACGATTTATCTTTCTAAATCCTTTTATTTAATGTCCATGTTTTTGAAAGGATTTTATGGATTTATTTATATGGACATGAATGTTTGGAAAGTATAATTCATTTTAAATGTTTCAAAGTGTTATGGGGCCCATTTATTCAAAAATACCTTTTAGATTATTTGTTTATAAATGTGTGACATTTAAATGATTTTACAAAAGGGATATTTCTCACAAAAATATTTCCTCATCATTTCCAACTATGTGAGCATCCTTTAATGAATATTATTTTTGATTGAGGTTGATTTATTATAATACAATCTTCCATATTGAATTGAATGAGTTATGATATGATTGGCTATGTATGTTATATTTTTATACTATTAATGGTTTATGGTTAATGTATTGATGTAATGGCCCAGACCCCCTGGCCATTACTTTACCAAAAACACAGCTCCACCATGACGGTGGCACTGGTCATGGTGGCCCTAGTCTCGGAGGCACCGTGATGGTCCCACTAGTCACGGTGGCACCGTGATGGTCACACTGGTCATGGGGGCACCATGATGGTGGAACCGTGACAGTGGCGCCGTGATGGTGGAACTGTGACGGGGGCCCCGTGAGGGTGACACTGTGACGGTGGAACTGTGTCCCCTCGCAGATTTCCAGTACCAGACTTTTCTGCTCCCGTAACGTATCTTTTGATGTAAATTAATCTTAATTCCATTTTTAAAGTCATTTAAAGCCCATAACTGACACCTAAAAATCCCGAGAAACATCCCCAATGGGGGGTATTAAATAACAACTTAGTATCGTCATGCGTAACTACCAAAACCACGTAGGAAACCACGATCCATTTTTAAGGCGTTCAAAATTCCATATCCCAGTATCCTCTTTATATCTCCCTCTAGTGTTCTCCTTTTCTTCTCAGTTGAATTTATTTCTACTTCCTGGCATGCTTGGAGTCCTTCCCGTGGCATGTGGTTGGCCTCTACTGGAACCTACTGCATATCTTCCATGGATTTCCTCAAGTCGTGCATCCCCTGTTCCTAGCGTGCGGGAAAAAACATCGTTCTTTGATCAATCAAGTAGGTTTTTTATCCTTCATATCTCCTTCTATGTATCATGCAGGGTGAGAATGATTTTGTCTCTGTGGAAATTGATGAAACCTAACTTAATGAATATAATGATCAGACCTTTAATTAATGAAGGGGGGTATGGCTGATGTACTACCATTCTCTTTTTATGTTGTTATGTGTTGTCAATTGTACGGGCATGTGCTCACTGAAAATCACGGTCATTGGTGGTCTTTACTTGCACACTAATGAACCACGGTACCCTTGTATGTTTAAATGACCGTAACATAGAATTGGTTCATTACGTATACTCGATCAAATAAATTGAAAGCATTAAGATCAACCCATTTTTTGTGATACCCTCAGTCAAATTACAGTGGAATTGAAACCATGGAGCGTGTTAAATCATTTAAATCTGAAAATACCTACATGGGTCTGCCTTGTGTTGGTGGTAGTGGTTTGGTTGTTTCTTTCGCGGGCCAATTTCTGGGGTGATCCAGGTGGGGATGGGATCCCCTGTTGTTATACTTTCTATGGTTGTGAATTAGAGGTTGTGTGAGTACTCTTCTTTTATCACGAATTGGGGTGGGATCCTCTGTCGTTGAGAAACCATTGTCTGTTGGATTTTGGGAACATGGGGCTGTATCTCGTGGATTTCATTGGATCAAGTACTTCAAGGTATCTCACTTATCCCATTGTTGATGTGACTTTCCATGAGAACCAAATGTGAATGATTATATTGATGTTGGCTGTAACTTTTTCCCTTGGTTTGTGCTTATGTTTTTAGTTTCCCAGTTGTACAGTAATTTATTAAAATGAGATTACCTGAACATTGAATCAAGAATAGCTTTAATTTGGTTCTGGCAGCGAGTTGTGAATCTGCTGTGAGCAGTGTGCTTCCTGTGAATAGGGATGAGCGTGCTTGTTCTTGGATTGGATTTGGAAACCCTAGGTTGGCTTTAGTGTTTGTTACTTATACATATATTCTGATGTTCCTATGTTTCTTCTTCACGCCCCACCCAAGTTGAGAACATAGTGTCGAACACCCCCATTTCTTGGGGGAGGGTGTTTTTCCCAACACTTTTATTAGTGGCTGGTTATTAGCTCCTTTTTTCTCCCTTTCACAGAAATCCCAAGTATCTTCGGGCAGGATGTGATGTCCTGAGGTCCATTATTGGCCCAAGAATCTTCGAGCGGGTGGTTACGGTGGTTTTGACCCAGGTGTTTGAGGGGAGGTTGTTTCCCAAGTGTCTTCAAGATGAAGACCATGCGTCTTTGGGGGTGTCCGTAGTTGTTCTGACCCAGGTGTTAGCATGTATTGTTGTGTGTGGTGGTTGTGGCCTAGGTGTCTGCGAGCTGGATAGTGGTTGTGGCCTCGGTGTGTGCAGGCGGGGTTTGGCAGTGGGATTGCGGTAAGAATGGCAGGATTGGTTCGATGCATATAATTTCTTCAATGACCAGTGGGAAAGTGGCGTGGGGTTCCCAAATATCAATTTGTTATTACTATACTTTACTTGATTTGAATTATTTTGGGAGTGTGCCTTGGTGAGGCTTGGGTGGATAGTTTACCTTGTTAGGTGTTTGGTTGTCTCTTTTTTCCACGGGGCATTATAATTCCTCCTCAATTGTGCATGAGAGTCTTTGGTATTCCCTACTGAGTGTACTTGTATGCTCACCCTACATATATAAAACTGCTCTCATGCTTCCAGGAGGACATCTGGGATCGTGCAGAGCCATAATAGCTTGGACCTTTGGGGAAGTTGATGTTTTTGTTTTCTTCTTCTTGGTATCTTTTCACCTCTGGTGTTTTGTGACTTGTATCTTTTACCTTTTAACATTCATATGGGAATGGTTTATTTTCATCCTTACATGCACTTTCAGTTTCGGTGTTGTGGGATTCACTATCTTATCTCCCAATACTATTAAAAGAAAATGGGTAATGCCTTACATTTAGAGTGTGATTCCATACCCTTGGTGCTGGTCTCCACTCTGAGACCTACTGAAGGCGGGTTTCGGGAGTCATTATCTCTCCTTCAACTTACTGAAGGAAGGGCCTGGAAATCCGCTGACCCTTCCCTCTTTTTGGTGAAGGTGGGTCATGACATAATGGTATCAGAGGAGGGATGAGAGATATGATGGATTTTGGAGTTAGGCAGAGTGATGATTGCATGGGATGGTAGGGAAGCAGTGTTGGGTGATCATGGTGCGTGAATTATGCCAGGGAAGACTGGGTAGGACACCATATTTTTGGGCCCCCTGTGATCTGATGCAAGGACTCGGGACCTACCCAACGTCCAAGTGAGGCCACGCTAATTGTAGGGTAGAGACCCTAGGAAAGGCACATGCATTATAATTACTTGTGTTCTCGTGTTTCTGGGGTGTTTTGTGAATTTGAAATAAATAACAAGTTTAAGAAGTTTTAAGAACAATATTCTGCACTACTTGGGCTTATGCATTCTTTGTTTACATTGCAGCTATTTCACCCGGGAGATGACCACGAGTTGTACAGGCGATCGAGGCCCAGGAGGTTGACTTGGTCGATTGGCAGAGGGATGATCGAGAGGAGTAGGATGATCAGTGGAAGAAGACTCTTCGTGCTTACTAGCGACAGACCCTGGAGAAGTATTAGGGCAGTACCTCGGACATGAAGATGGAAGGTTGGCTAGAGGAGCTGGTGATAGACTTCATCTTGATCTGGGCTCCGACAGAGTACTGGGTTCCTCTGGCCATCAGCCAGATGTGGGGAGTATCGCGTCAATGGTGGAAGCTCTACCTGGTGGAGAGGAGAGAGGTTGAGGTGGCATGGGCTGATTTTGAGGAGGAGTTCTGGGCGGAATTCCTCTCTTCTGTGATGAAAGCTGAGAAGAGGTAGGAGCTACATTCGCTCCAGCAGGGGAGTATGTCGGTAAGTGAACTAGGGATCAAGTTCAAGGACCTCCTCCACATTGCTCCGGACTTCCTTCTGGATGAGGAGTCTTAGGCGAGACATTTAGAGGAGGTTCTCCAACCTTCCCTCCAGTACGTTGTCACCCCCATCACCTTGCCAACATACTTGGAGTTCCAGAAGAAGGAAGAGGTGGTGGAGAGGATGCACATGCTGGGTGGTGTTTCAAGAGATGGGATTCATCTAGGCTCATAAAAGGGAAAGGCCGTCAGCACCAGACCTCCAGCATCGGGACCCTCTAGGTTCCGACCAATAGGGAGCAGGCCGCAGTAGTTCCAGTTCTATTCCTCGGGTCCTCGCCCTTTACCTTCAGGCCCAGGGCCGAGATGCTTTGTCTGTGGGTACCATGGATATCTCTAGAATCAGTGCCTGAACTGAGTATAGTATGGTGGTGGCCGATAGGCCCATCTACCACCTCAATAGAGGCCATTTTAGTAGCAGTAGGGGAAGAAGGCTCCCGCCCCTCTGAGGGCAGATGATGCAGGAGGAGGTCGACCTTAGGTCGTTTCTTAGGGACATCGACCAGGGCGTGGTCGGGGAGGCGTCTGATAGCCAAGAGGAAGATGAGTTGGGCGTGGGCAGTTTTACTCCATAGAGACAGCAGTTCCATTAGAGCTAAAGGACGTCTGACGTACGATCAGTTTGTTTATCACCCTTGCATATGCATTGTTCAGTACCAGAGCTTATCACTCTTTTGTTGCACCCAGAATAGCCCATGCCTTGGGTCTAGATGTCGAGTGACTTCCAATGCCCATGGTGCTGACAACACCATTCGGAGGTCAAAATGACTTTTTATATGTTCTTCGGGGATGCAGACTGATGATAGGGCCATATCAGTCAGTCATGGATCTCCTACTATTGCAGATACAACCATACGATGCCATCCAAAGCATTGACTGGCTGTTTTCTGTATTTTCTATCACCGACTGCTTTCGGAGAAGGGTCGTGTTTTCAGACATAGGTGGCTGATGTGTTACTTTCACCAGTGAGTGGGGTGGCCAGAAGGGAAATATGTGAGAGGAACACCTCCTCTCCTTATTAGCTAAGCTATCAGTGGAGTCAGCAGATGCTGAGATAGTGGGGGTACTAGGGATCGTCAGTGAGTTTATGGACGTCTTCCTTGAGGAGGCGATGACTCTACCCCCTTGACGTGATATCGAGCATGGGATAGACATGAAACCTAGTGCTCATCTGATTTCGATGGATCCCTACAGGATGGCACCATCGGAGCTTCGGGAGATTCGGATTCAGATTGACGATCTGATGAAGAAGGGTTTTGTTCAACCGAGTGCGTCACCGTGGGGTGCTCCTGTGTTGTTTTCGAAGGAGGATGGCGATCTACGGCTATGCATAGACTAAAGGGGACTGAATCAGGTAATGGTCAAGAATCTCTACCCTCTTCCAAGGTTAGATGATATCTTTGACTAGCTGAAAGGGGAAGGATGGTTCTCGAAGATCAACCTACGGTCTGGATGTCACTAGTTCACGGTGAAGGAGGGCGACATCCCAAAGATGGCCTTCAGGTGCAGATATGGGCACTTCGAGTTTGTGGTCATGTCGTTCGGCGTTACAAATGATTTAGCTGTATTCATGGGGCTCATGAACTCCGTCTTTTGGGAGTACCTGGACCGGTTTGTAGTCATGTTCATTAAAGAAATCCTAATCTACTCAAGATCAGAGGAGGATCATGCTGAGCACCTGAGGACAGTTTTGGAGATCCTTCGACAGCACCAGCTCTATAGAAAATTGTCCAAGTTCAATTCTTGGATGTAAGAGGTGCACTTCCTTGGATACATGGTGTCCAAGCGGGGGATAGCAGAGGACCAATCAAAGGTTGAGGCTGTTGTTTCTTGGACAGCACCCAAGAATGTGGCAGAGGTTCGTAGATTCCTCGGGCAGGCAGGTTACTACCGAAGATTCGTACCCAAATTTTCTTGAGTTGCAGCACCTTCCACGGCCTTAACCAAGAAGGACTAGGATTTTTTGTGGAGTTAGCAGTATGAGGAAGACTTCATCCATCTGAAGGAGAATTTGGTTAGTTCCCCAGTGTTGAGACTACCCAAAGAATGGGTAGCGCATGAGGTGTCTCATGATGCTTCAGTGCAAGGCCTCAGATGTGTGTTGATGCAAGGCAAGGAGTGATCTCCTATGGGTTTAGGAAGTTACATCCCCATGAGCGTAATTATTCCACCCATGATATGGAGATTTCGGCCGTCATTATTGTACTAAAGTTGTGAAAACATTACCTCATCAGAGGGCACTTTGTATTCTTCACGGACCACAAAATCATGAAGTATATCTTCTCCTAGTGAGACTTGAACTTACGAAAGTGAAGATGTAATGAGTTTCTTCAGGATTACGGCTTCAAGACTTCCTAAACTTTAGGAAATGGGAATGTAGTGGCCGATGCTTTGAAGAGGAGGTCGTAGTAGGATGTGATCCGAGAGTCGGAAGATACTCGGAAGGTGATAAAGGAGTTGGTTGTCGTGCACTTGGATGTGAGGATGGATAGAGATAGAGGTTTCATGTATCATATGATAGTGTAGTATTCTCTGTTGCAGCAAGTGGAGGAGTTCCAGTGAGGAGACCCAGAGTGCGATGTGATGCATGACCGAGTTGACTATGGCGATGCTCCGGAAGGGTGGACGGAAGATGGTCAAAATCAGATGCTCTTCTAAGGGAAGATGTTTGTTCCAGAGGAGATTTGTTGAAAGGTTCTTAGTGAGTTCCACAAATCACCCCTAGAAGTACACCCAAGAGTTTCCAAGATGTACCAGGGTCTGAGGAGATAGTTTTGGTGGCCCAGAGTAAAGCTAGCAGTGGCAGAGTCTGTGGCCAAGTTCCTAGTTGTCAGCAGGTAAAGGATGAACACCGTGTTCTAGGCGGGTTATTGCAACCTTTTTATGTCCCTATGTGGAATTGGGATGACATATCAATTTATTTCATCACATGACTACCCAAGGTGCAAGGGGGATGTGACGCCATCTGGGTATTAGTGGACCTCTTGATGAAGTCGGCTCACTTTCTGGCGATTAAGGAGTCGAATGCAGTGGATGCTCTAGCACAAACGTATGTGGACGAGGTGGTGAGATTGCATAGATTTCCATGGTCCATAGTCTCAGATAGGGATGCACGATTTGCCTCACGAGTCTAGAGGGGTTTGCAGCATGCTTTTGGCACCCAGCTTCTGCTTAGCACTACTTTCCACCCCCAGACAGATGGGCAGACAGAGCGCACCATCCAGACGTTGGAGGACTTGCTTCGGGCATGTATTCTGGACTTTGGGAGATTGTGGGAGCGACAATTTCCTCTGGTAGGTTTACCTACAATAACAACCATCACTTTACCATTGGCATGTATTCTTTCGAAGCCTTGTATGGGATGAAATTTCGCTCGCATGTGTGTTGGACTGAGGTTGGGGAATCAAGTGTCCTTGGCCCGGAGGTAGTGCTGAGCACGACGGAGAAGGTGCAGCTTATACTTGATAGAATGAAGGTGGATCAGGACCAGCATAAGTCGTATGCCAATAATAAGAGGAGACCCTTGTAGTCCGGGGTCGGGGACCATGTATTCTTGAAGGTCTCCCCTCGACGTGGACAACAGATGTTTGAAAGGGGAAGTATGATTTCCACCAGGTTCATCGGACCCTTCAAAGTGTTTCAATGGGTGGGAGAAGTGTCTTATCAGCTAGCGTTACCACCACTGCTACTGAGGATACATGAAGTCTTCTATGTGTCCCAAATCCATCGGTATCTGCATGAAGATTCAAATGTCCTCGACTGGGGAGAGCTGGATATGGAGGATGACATGACCTTTGTGGAAAGACCAGTGAAGGTCAAGGCTCATGAAGAGAAGGTGCATCGTGGATGAACCATTCCCTTGGATCGTGTGTTGTGGAGGTATGGTGAGCCCGAGTAGAGTACCTGGGAATGTGAATCACAGATGGGTGCCCAGTACCCATAGTTGTTTTGATTTTTGTGTTGTTCCTTTTTATATTGTTGGGACGGAATGCTTTAGCTTGTTATCTATGGAGTGTGTGGTTTTCCTTTTCTATGGATGTGGGTGAAGTATCCTGAGATGTGGGGAGGGGAGGACCTAATTCCTAGTTAAGACGCATTAGAGTGGATGCGCTTAAACCAGTGTTGGTGATTCAAAGAAGCCCAAATAGGATAATATCTTAGAATGGAGGAAGGGAAACCCCTCACTACATGACCATATGGTTTAATCCTTGTCTTACGGAGTTTGAAATTGTTCGGGTGCACTTTCAAGAGGTAAATTTTGAGGTGGTTGTTCAGACCCCTCTCCTTTCTTCTGGTCTGGTTTAAATTCTTGAGGGTGGGAATAGTTTGGGAGGTATTTGATTTAATGGCCCTGACCCCCATGGCCATTAAATTACCAAAAACACGGCTCCACCATGAAGGTGGCACCGTGACGGTGGAACCGTGACTGTGGCACGGGTCACAGTGGCACCAGTCATAGGGGCACCGTGACGGTGGAACAGGTCATGGGGTTGACATGACGGTTGCATTGGTCACGATGGCACTATGAAAGTGGTGCCGTGACGGCGGCGCCGTGAGGGTGGCACCATGAGGATGACACCGTGATGGTGGCACCGTGTCCCCTCGCAAATTTCTACTACCCGACTTTTCCACTCCCTTAACGTATCTTTTGATGTAAATTAATCTTAATACCCTATTTAAAGTCATTTAAAGCCCAGAATTGACTCATAAAAATCATGAGAAGCATCGCTGATTGGGGATATTAAATAACAACTAATTATTGTCATGTGTAACCGCCAAAACCACGTAGGAAAACGAAATCTGTTTTCCAGGCATTTAACATTCCATATCCTGATCTCCTCTTTATATATCCCACTAGAGTTATCCTTTTCTTCTTGGTTGAATTTATTTCTTCTTCTTGGCATGCTTGGAGTCCTTCTAGTGGCCTGTGGTGTGCCTCTGCTAGATCCTACTGCATGTCTTCCATAGATTTCCTCTAGCCGCGCATCCCCTATTCCTGGCGCATGGCAAAAAAGGTCGATCTTTGATAAATAAAGTAGGGATTTTATCCTTCGTCTCTCCTTCTGTGTATAATGAGGGGTGGTAATGCTGTTGTCTCTATGGAAATTGATGAAACCTAACTTAATGAAGATAATGAATGGACCATTAAATAATGAAGGGGGTGTGACTAGTGTTCTGCCATACTCTTTTTATGTTATTATGTGTTGTGAATTGTACAGGCCTGTGCTTAATGAAAATCACGGTAATTGGTGGTCTTTCCTTGCACACTAATGAACCTCAGTACCCATGTATGTTTAAATGACCGTAACAAGGAATTGGTTAATTACGTATACTCGGTTAAATAAATTGAAATCATTGGGATAAACCCTTTTTTTGTGATAACACCAGTCAAATTACAGTGTAATTGAAACCATGGAGTGTGTTAAATCATTTAAATCTGAAAATACCTACATGGGTCTGCCTTGTGTTGGTGGTAGCGGTTTGGTTGTTTCTTTCGCGGGAGAATTTATTGGGCGATGTGGGAGGGGATGGGATCCCTTGTTCTTATACTTTCGCTTGTTGTGAATTCAAGGAAGTGTGATTACTCTGCTTATATAACGAATTGGGGTGGGATCCTCTGCTGTTGATAAACTATTGGCTCCAGGATTTTGGGAAAATGGGTTTTTATCTCGGGGTTTTCTTTGGTTCCAGTAATTCGAGGGATCACACTTATCCCTTTGTTGTTGTGACATTGCAAGAGAACTAGGTATGAATGCATAAATTGCTGTTGGTTGTAACTTTTTCCCTTGGTTTGTGCTTATGATTTTAGTTGCCTAGTAGTGAATAACATTATTTAAATGAGAATACTTGAACGTGGAAGCAAGAATAGCTTAAATTTTTTTTGGGGGTGAGTTGTGACTCGGCTGTAAGCAGTGTGCTTCCTATGAATAGGGACGAGTGTACTTGTGCTTGGATTGGATTTGGAAACACTAGGTTGGGTTGAGTGTTTGTTACTTATAAATATATTCTATAGTTCCTATGTTTCTTATTTGTGCCCCACCCAAGTTGAGCACTTAGTTACGAACACCCCCATTTCATGGGGGAGGGTGTTTTTCCCAACACTTCTATTAGTTGCTGGTTATTATCTCCTTTCTGCTCCCATTCCCATATAGCCCAAGTATCTCCGGGCAGGCTATGATGGCCTGAGGTCCATTATTAACCAAAGAATCTTCGGGCTGGGTGGTTGCGGTGGTTGTAGCCTAGTTGTTTACGGACATGTTGTTTCCCAAGTGTCTTCAGGATGAGGCCCAAGTGTCTTCAGGCGTGGCTGTAGTTGTTCTGACCAAGGTGTTTGCTGGTATGGTTGTGTGTGGTGGTTGTGGCATAGGTGTCTACGGGTGGGATAGTGGTTATGGACCTGGTGTGTGTGGGAGGGGTTTAGCAGTGGGACTACGGTGAGGTTGTGGACCAGGAGTGTGCGGGTGGGGTTTGGCAGTGGGACTACGGTAAGAATGGAAGGATTGGTTTGATGCATAGGATATCTTCAATAACCAGTGGGAAAATGGCTTGGGGTACCCAAATATATTATGTTCTATTACTATACATTACTTGAATTTCTTTATTTTTGGAGTGTGCCTTGGAGAGGCTTGGGTGGATAGTTTACCTTATTAGGTGTTTGGTTGTCTCTTTTTCCATGGGGCATTAGAATGTCTCCTCAATTGTGCACGAGAGTCTTTGGTTTTCCCTACTCAGTGTACTTATATTATCACCCTACATATATAAAACCACATTTAGGATTCCAGGACAACTTCAGGGATCGTTCGGAGCTGCACTAGCTTTGACCTTTGGGGAAGTTGCGGTTGTTGTTTTCATTTTCTTGGTATCTTTTCACCTCTGTAATTTTGTGACTTGTATCTTTTACCTTTGAACAAGAATATTGGAATGGTTCATTCTCATCCGTACTTTCACTTTCAGTTTTGGTGTTGTGGGATTCACTATCTTATCTCCTAGTCCTATTAAAAGAAAATGGGTAATGCCTTCCTTTTAGTGTGTGATTTTATACCCTTGGTGTCGGTCGCCACTCTGGGACCTATTGAAGGTGGGTTTTGGGCATCATTATCCCTTCTTCAATTTAAAGAATGAAGGTCCTAGAAATCTTCTGACTCTTCCCACCTTTTGGTGATGGCGGGTCGTGACAATTGACATTTCATATGCTAGTTTTAATACGAATGTTTATGTTATGTTTCAACTTTTTCATATGAGGAATGCAGTGGACTATGTAATTGGCGGGTGGAGCCAACTATTAGCTCCTCGATGCATCAGTATGTATCATGAGACAAACTAGTGTCTTGGCACAAGGCCTTGACATTAATTTTATTTTTTGTATTGGCACAAGGCCATGACTATGTGGTAATGATGATCCGCATTAGGCATTCTCTCATTAGAAAATTAGTTATTAAATGTGATTATTAGACTAGTAGAATATACATATATTTGTTTATATGATGATGATTTATTTATTTTTTCCATATTATGTTCAAGATTATGTTTAAAAATCCTATTTTTTTATTACACATCTTCCCTTAATGGTTTATTATTTCTTCTAAATTATTCACCCATACTTATCATCTGTGCTCAGCCCATTATTATGTTTTATTTTCCTAGGATCCCAAGAAGTGTTTTATGTTTGAGATACAGGGTTAAGATAAGGGAGAAATGAAATTCTAAAAATATTTTTGTCTTGTTTTGTATGCTAGAATGTTTAATGTTACATTCATATATGTAACCTATTTTCCAAGACTACTAAACTGATCGGTATTTAGAGACTTGATTCCTTGTAATCATGCCAATGTATTAAAATAATACACTGAATCTGGGAATCTACGGTTGATGTGTTACGTAATTGGACATTAAATGAGATTTTAGTATTCCTTAATGCATTTAGGGAATGACAATTGCATGAAATATCACCAAATTATGAACAATGGGGCTATAAAATCATACATGAAATTTAGGACATAGAAGTGGTGGATAAGTGTTCCCTAATTATCTTTTTTTACTTCATATAGTATGATTGAAACCCTTTACCATTATCCATAAAATTATTGTTTTTATTTATTGATTTTGATCATTGACCGTTGGTTTTCAGAAATTCTTATCACAATGACCATATAATTTAGATTTGAAAAATTGAATTGTGTGAGCTGTATTCTTTGGAGAATTATTGCTTTTCCCATTTCCTAGACATTCTTCTTCTCAGTGACCATTCATTCAACACTAAAAAAATTCTACAGTTCCCCTAAGACAATGAACTCAATGTTTTCGTAAACATTTTGAACATAAAGTAAATATAATATTCTAATATCACTAGTATTTTGAGTTTCCTTTTAATTATTTGTTTCTTTTCTTATTATTACAATGAGAATGATGAGAAACACCAATATAACAATCTAAAATAAGATTATGAGGAAGGTAATTATGGAAAATAATTTATTGAAATAATTCCAATCTATGGATTCAATTTTATCATGTAACCTCCTATTCATGATGTAGCTCTTCGAATATTTCCCTCCACCTACCAAATGAAAATTCCCCAACATAAAATTTTCACGTTCTGAACAACGAATTTTGAAAAATATATTTTTATTGGTATATATCCATTTCTCAACAACTAGTGGATATTTCTTTGAACTAAAATTACAAGGAAACATCCTTTAAAATAATTCAACAAAACATTCTTCCATTCATTTATTATTTTTAAATTTATAATGATTCATTGGTTGATTAGGCTCTACTACCATAGAAATGATGTTTCTCACTCAATCATCTAAAGAATTTGGTTCCACAGGGGGATTTAATTTCATTTTCCATTTCATTACTCATTATACTAGTTCTTTTGGGTTCAATCCATTTAATAAAACTAGATAACATAGAGTAAGAAATAGTTAGCATAGAGAAAAACTACATAATCATGAAAGTCAAATATAATATTTACTATGAATGAAAACTACCTTAATATATTACACATTATGTTTATACTAGGTTATTAATAGGGAATATATATTTAAATAATCCATGATGGTTGATGAACTATTTGTGAATTCCCAAAGAACATCCCCTGGGAGTTTCAAAGAATCTGTGTAGCAAGACCCGTTGTCATGTGCTAGATTAGCTCGAGTTAAACCCGAGACATCTTTTTAGAGTTTTTACACCAAGCTATACTAATTTTATTGTCTCTTTCACTTGAAATATCTAAATTGAGATTTATTTCTAGAAAACCACATACTGAATCATTTACCAAAACTCTACGACATTTTCTTAAAAGTTATATCATCCTTATAATCATCCTTAGAGACTTTCTTAAAATTATTATTAGAAATATTCCTAGTGATATCACTAATGTTTTATCATCATATTTTCAATATGATAACTAAAAATTTCTTATATTACTAAATATACTGACTTGAGCTTAACAGACATGGATATTTCATAATTTAAGATAATTATTCAGTAAATTCCAAAAATACAAGGTCGAGGTTCATAATATTTTAGTTTCATTATAAACATTGAAACAAAATCATCAATCCAGGTGAAATCTATTCACCATCTTCGATAAAAATATTTATATTTAGTAATTCTACTAAAACCATTTTTTATAACCTAGTTAAAGGAAACATCAAAACAATATTCATTCAGATGCCCAAAAAGGGTAAATAGAGGAAATGTGAAAGAATAACATGAAAAAATGCTATAAAAGTTGAGAATAACTTTTTTAGATCATAGCCTACATATTAGAGATGAAAATAAATATTATTAGTTTATAATACACGAATCATAATGAAATAGACAACATAATCCATGATATCATGACATAGAAATAAAACATTGAATTATGGAAGACACATATGAATATAATAACCCTTTGTCAATACAGCCTACCAAGGATTTTGTAACATGTTAGGATTGGGTTAATCACCTATGTACCTGCTTCTGTCTTATGATGCACTCCTTTGTACCCTCTTCTTTCAGGCATTAGATGTACTCTTGTATACCCTTTGGTTTTGGGCATGGGATATCCTTCCATTTACCCTCTTGTTTTGGGATTGGATGTCCTGTCATTTATATTCTTGTTTTGGGATTGGGATGTCCTCCCATTTAGCCTTTTAATTTTGGTTTAGGATTTCCTCCCATGTACCCTTTTAGCTCATAAAACATATATCATTACCAAATAAATTTTATGTAGATATATGTCCGAAAAATATCATAATGAAATAATTTATACATGTTCTAAAAAATTAAAAATAATCACATCATAACAAATGAAATGAAATGGGTATCATAATCATGTAAACATATCGTAACCTATGGAAAAATTTATAGGTTTCGTAATCATTTCATAAAAATCATAACACAAGAATAATAAAGGATTTAATAAACCTATAATCTATTAATCTGAAATGAGATTCATAGAGACCACGAAATTAAGAAAAACTAATTCATTTAAAGGATATGAAGGTAACATTTAGATCATTTCCTAGATTTTAATGAATTACATCAATATATGTCATCGTAGATGGGAAAAAAATTATATATGTCTCAATAAAGTTTCTTGAAGAAAATAATTTTTATTCATTTAAAAATGGGTTTAAATACATAAAACCATTTGAATATATTTTTTATATAAAATACCATGAAAACATATAAAGAGGACTTGAAATAATTTTAATAAACTATTTCATTGAAAAAATATAAATTATACAACAAAATATTTTAAAACCCATTCCCTTTGAAAAAACAGTATATCATAAAATTAATGCATGAAAATGCTTTGAAAATATTATTTACTTGAAAACATATAAAAGAATACTAAACATGTAATGAAAACCATTTCATTGATAATTCAATGAAACTTAATATATATGGACTAAAACCATTTTAAAAATTCATATAAAACCTATAAAATAAGCTTACAAATTTTCTGAATATGTTTTCTATGAATTTTTTTAACTCAAAATTAACCTTTTAAAAATGAAAAAAAACATCAAATAAATGAACATAGCTAAATCCATAAATGTATTATGAGGATAAAAGAACAATCCTTTTTTACAATAAAAAGGTTAGAAAATTTCCTTATTCAGAATGAAACATGAACATTCTAATGAATAGGTATGTAAAAGAAAAAAAGGGAAAAAATTATTTAAAATATTATTTGAGAAAGGTATAATACTATTGGAATCCCTTTTTGTAATATATTGATTTCCAACCGAAGAGATGGTAATGTCAGGATATCTTAAAAACAGTATCTTAATTATATTATATATAAAAGATTATTAAAATTTTACCAATAAATGATTATATCATGAATAACCATATGAGAATAAAGTACATTAATTTTATTGAGATATGTATCAGAATAATTCATCAAATGAAGCATAAAAATAAATAATAATGAAAAGAGTTTAAATTTTTTCAAAATGTCCTCAACACAAGGAAACTTAAAACCACACTCACTATTAAAGAAAATGAAATTACATGAATCTTAAAATATCATTAATATGAATAGATTCATGATTTAACATGTCTAAGGTGATATATACACCTAATTTAAAAATATTGGTTCATAATATAGAATGTGTCTCAAATAAGGCAACGTGAGACAAAACTATTCTATATATTTGGTATCTTTTGAATCATAAAGAACGTGTGAGAGAGATCATTAAATAGATCTCTAATTACCCATAAATATAAGAATAATAGCAATTTAATACATTTAGGTTAAGTATATACATCACCCAAAAGGAATTTTTTTAAAATAAATCAAGTATCTCATCGATATAAAATGTGAGATGAAATCCCCTTACCTTTCATCTAAACTCTCATCGTACTCATTAAAAAAACCTCTTTAATAAATATAATATTACTATAAATCTATCATAGATCTATATTCTTTCTTCTTATACCATAATTGATTTTATTATGGCTTTATATCAGTAGTTTCTAAACAATTCTATGTTGTGGTTTCACTTCGAGTAATATCCACATTGTTTTTTACAAATGTGTCCTAATTGGATATATCATGGGTCTATATATTTATATCATTATTTATATAATAGAAACCATGATTTAAATATAATTTGTATTTAGTAAATCTATATTATATCAATCCTTATAATATATTTATTCCCAACGGAATATACTGTTCATGGAATCGGAAAGTCATACATAAGCAAAAACGTTATTTCAATTTTATTTTCATGTTGAAGGAATGAAAGTAAAAAAGAATATATATATATATATATATATATCATTGTTAATGTATCATTATTATATTATATATATCATATATATATATATTCACTTGACCCATACTTAATAAATTTAATGTAGTGTATGAATGAATTTCCTTGTTTTGAGGGGCAATAGTCTAGAATTTCCCAAACGAAATTATAATATTAGCACAAATTGGAAAGTATAAAGATATGTATTTTAAAAAATATTAATAATATTAAATAAATAATAAATATTATATATATATATAATATAAATATTTTCCATCATAATTTCAAACATGATAGGTGGTAACGGTAAAATGAACAATCATAATTTTGTGAGGTGGTTGTCCATCGTACAAATAAATATTATGTTCATTACACATTAGATTGAAGCCTATATGAGTGTAGATCTAACACATCGAATAAATACATCCTATTATATTTAGGATAATAATTTTTTATACAATAATGTAAAAACAATATTTGAGGGGGTATAGAATGAAAATAAAATAATGGAGTTTGAGGGAGGGTGTTACCTCTTTATCAAGTAATTACTTTTGGTGTGCATCAAAGAGATTCCATGGAAGTATTGGTTACTTGAAGTGTTTTCAAAGATTATTTTGGGGATTTTGGGTATCAATTTTATCAGAGTTTTGTTTATACAATTTTTCTTTAGATGTGTGAGGATGTGGGGGTGGGGGATGCCTTTTACAATGGAAGGGGAGTGGCACTCTAATAATATTTTAAAAGAAAGGATCCCCACCAATGTTATTTATATTGATAGTGGATCAATAACATACCAATGTAGTTAAAATATTTTATAGGATATAAATATGGACACAAATATTTATTTTTTACAGCAGTATGAAACTTTTTGGGCCTTAAGTTTTTTGTTTTGTCTCATATTAATATCAATTAAACATTTGTCAATTTAATTAATTACAATTATGTTCACTAACCAATTGGTAAAAAACGTAGTTGACCATATTAGAAATTATAAATGTATTCGATTCCTAATATTGTATCCATTATTCCAAATTCCAAAATAACTTGTTTTAAAAATTAAATTATTATTAATCCCATAATCATATTATCAATTCAGGTTATTAAAGTAAAAAACACTCAAAAGATTGCTATATTTTTATATTCAATTTAAAATTTAAATTAAATTTATTGAAATAAATTGGATTTATTGATAAAAATATTATCAAATTAATATTTTAAAATAATTTAAAATCTAATTTACGATTATAAAAATTTATATTAACTAGCTATATTGAATAAAAATCCATCATTTAGAACTATTTGTTAATAAATGAAACCTTACAGAACAATACCAAATAATATTTATTAACAAAAAAATTTTAACAAAAAAATAAAATTTATTTTGACATGTTAATTCAAAAAAAATTCTAAAATCAAATTTATAGTCAGTTCTCTATTCAAATTTAGTAAAACTACCTTAGTAAACATTTAGGGTTTTTTGTGTTAAATTAGTTTTATTGTTATCTTATGATTTTTAAATCTATTAGTTTTTTATAAAAAATATTTAAATTTATTTATAACATATATATCACTTTAAAGATATATTCTAATTTTAATTAAATAAAATCATTTAGATTAAAATGTCATTGTGAGAAAATAATAGTTTTATAAAAAAATTAATCCCTTTATATTCAATTTATTATTATTTTTATTTTCAAATATTATGTGACTAATTTATTAAATTTATTTTGTTGAAAATTAAATTTCTATAAGTTATTTTATAATATTAACATAATATAACTTGAATGAAATGTAATATATAATTATATTTTCATAAAAATATATAATTGTATAGTGTCACTCGGCCTTGGGTGTTAAACAAAACAATGAGGAAAGTCATTATTGCATGTAATGCAATCTATCCTCAGTGTTCTGTGTAGAAAAATATAAATTTTATGTTTTGTTTTTTTCATGATTAAAAACAAAAATTTAGTGCTTTAATATATATACAATATCTATTTTTGGTGCCATACGTAATTAAAAATATAAAAAAGAATAAATTAATTTGTAAACCATTTCACTAAAACTCGTGGTTTTACAATATCATAGTTGAATGTGTTAACTAATAAAATCATAATTGTTGTAAAAGTGCACTCCCATTAAAATCAGAAAATATAATATCCCTTATAGAACATGGATCATGACCATTTATGTCATATTTTTCTCATGAGATATCAATTTCTAACAAATATAGGGGATAGATATAGTGGTACCCCCATAAAATAATGATAATAATACAGATTTTGTCCACCAGAGGAAAATGATATCAAAATATTATAAATCATTAAATGAAATGTGATTTACAAACATTTCATTATTGTATAACAAAAGGGATTCATAAAAATGACATCATTTTATTAAAGAATAATAGATGGAATAAAAACGATTTTCCTAAAAATTATGAAATAATATTCATAAAACATCAATTAAAATAATAAGGATTAAATATTTAGATCATATTTCAATCATTTCAGAAGTGATTTCAAGGTTTATTTATTGGATGTATAAAAATACCATTAAAATATCATTAAATCATTATTAAGGAAAATAATGATTCCATTTTAAAATCCATTATTTAACATAATTGACCAAATTTAAAGGAAAATATTTTCTATATAATGAACCATGTAAAATTATAAATTAATAATCAAGGAACAAAATATTCCTGAATTTGATAAAATATATTAATATTTTATAAGTTAAAAAATATTACTTCTATACTTTTTTGAAAAATTCACACAGTAACTCATTTAAAAATCAATAATAATATTTCATTCAAACTATTTAATAAAAAGTAATGAACGGTTTAAAAATAATTACACAATTTTTTTTTACGAAATTAATAAAATTTATTTAACATATTTTTATAAAACATGGATATAGAAGAAGAAGTAATTTAGATAGAAGAGAGAAATAAAGGTGGTATCCTTAAAAACATATTTTCCATATATAGAATTATAATGGAGAGGAAAATGATTGAAAAACATATAATATCATAAAATATATATATTATATTAAAATAAATTATTATAATGATAGTTATGTCATAATATTTCAACATGGGAAACTTAATCATAAAAAATAAAAATAAACAAGGATATGGCATCATAAAACCTCTTATATTGAGTTCAAAAACATTGAAATCACTATATCCACATGCATAATAAATTTAAATTAACTATAAATATATAAAAGTTGATTTTTAATACTTATAATAAAATTTATTATCCCTTTATAACATTTTATCCTCACATGTATTAATAATTCATGATTAAAATCATTATTTTCGAGTGTTAACTGATCCATTTATCATTATTATTTCAGTTTAGTAGTTCGTGTAATTCTATATTTATCATGGATACTTCACCGATAGAATACTAATAATGATAAATATATATATATATATATATATATGAATTATATAAGCATCTATATTCATCCATAAATGATAAAGATAGAAAAATTCATTGAGTTGGAATGTCATACGTATGCATGAATATCATTTTCATTATTTGAAAGACTGAATGAAATAAAGATGGAAAATAAAAAAATACAAAATATCATTATTATGTCATATTTATATAACATATTAATCAATTATATCCACTTTTCCAACTATAAAATTGCAAATTAAAAATGATTCACATAACATCATAGTGTTGGTAGTCCACACAAACGCATGAGTGAAGTTTTGATTTACCAAAGGATTTGATGATAATATGTGATATAAGATATTATAATTAAAAAACTAAATTATTAATTAATATCATTTATAAAAATTAAATCAATCATTATATCTACACATAAAGTATTGTGATTAAAAATTAATTTTTGTGCTACATCGATTCAACCAGCTATATGATTACATGAGTGATAATTTAACTTCTAATTTGATGGGAATGATGATGGTTAATGGTGTTATCATAATCATTATAAAATTTAATATTATTTAAGACATTGAATATATTAATTTCTTATCAATAATATATATTTATATGTATTAATAAATAGTAGAAAAGAATGTTATTTGTTAATGATATTTCATATTATTTCAAACTTATCATTTAGATCTCCTTTATAGTGTTACAGGATTGGTTTTATAAAATACTAGACCCTATATAATATTTATATATTGGTTTTTATGTGGCCTTTTTTATAGCTTGGTTTAGCTAAAAGGCTCTATGAGGTGTAGATAAGTGAGGGATGAGGTTACCTTATATAATTGAGGGGACAGAACACTAGAAATTTCTCTAGAAATTTAGTAATAAAAAATTCATCCGCAATATAAATGAATCCAAATGGATATTTATTAAAAAATATACTGTGACTTGTTTTTAATCTTATAAATGAATATAATATTTAAATTTTATTGTTTAATTATAAACCATTTCAATTTTATTAACCCTTAGTTGACCAATTATAATTTTCATTGTGGATAAAAAATTCTTATTAAAAGTGCTACAATTTATACTCATAAGGCAAAAATTATCTTATAAATGTCATGTTTTTAAATTTTATAAAATATGATAATAAAATTTTCTTATTTTTTTTTGTATTTTTAAATAATATAATACAATATTATATTAATAAAATACCACTCTTCATACTTTTGACAATATTCATTATTTTGAGTTTAAAATTATATAGAAAAATATTTATTTTCAATAGTCTTTTAACATGACAGTAATATATCATTTTTATATATAAAATTCGTGTAACATTATAAATTACTCAAATTATATAATTTTTTAAATGATGAATATCGTTTCATTTATCATTCTATTAATAAAACGAATATTGATAAAGTGTTTGAAATGAATTTAAAGAAATTATGAAATAATATAAAGTTTGAAAAAATATACCATAATGAATATAATTTCATTATAAAAATTGATATTATTAAAAATTAATTACAAAATTTTTACAAAATTAAACACATAAAGGATAATTTTTATTAAGAGGCTAAAATTTTTCAACATTAATTCATTTTAATAATATATTTGTAATTTTAATTAAAATGTTGCCGATGAAATAAACTAATTAAAACCAATTTTTATATGGCTAGAACAAAAAATAACCAATCAAAAATTATTATGAATAATTATGACATTTCCAATAATTTTCAACCTAAATTAACCTGATTTACAATTTACTGAGGTGATAAATTTTACCACGATTTCTATTCTTATTGACCAAAAATTAAAGAGAGATAATTACCAATTTTAACCAATAGAGTAAAAATATTTGATTAATTTTATTTATTTAAATATCTATAAATGGGGAAAAATAATTTTAATGTACGTTCTCATACAGTGATAAAAAAAATATTTTTTAAAAATTCCTTTTAAAACATAAATATAAATTTTTTCTTTTCCAGTTCATTAAAAACAATATTTTGAAATTTTGAGCTATTTTATAAATTTAATGATATATATGTTTCATTAAAATAATTCACCAATAAGTATTTATTTAATTTATTTATATAAAATATATTTCTCAAATAAAAAAAATTTCAAAGAAAACATTAATTATATTTTTGAATATTTGTTGTTTTCAATTTCTAATAATTTGATTTCTAATGAATTAATTTCAAAACTTTTTATAATTTTTATTTTACATAATTTATTCGTTAATATTGATACCCAAAAATACAAATGAAAACTCAAAAGGGATACATAATATTTTAAAAATGTTGTGTGGTTCATATTAACTCATTTTTTTGTGTTGCACATGTTATCGAATAAATTAAATTATTTAATGAGAAAATATTCCTAAATATTTTTGGGTTGTTTCACAAGATGTAGTGTTTAAATTGAAATAAATATGGGAATTGTGATTACAAATTCTAAACTTGTTGGGTTAATAATGACGATTGACCCCAACAATCACTTAATCCAAAAGACAAAAAGAAATCTCATATGATCACTATTAATGATGTGAGTCCTGAGAATTAATTGATGAAACATACACATACAATCCAATATAAAACAAAAAAACATATATTTTTATTATCTACCAATTCTTTTATAACTAATGAATTTTCTAGTGGTATCACCTTTCCACCTCAATGATTAGATAATTAAATTTCAATGAAATATAATAATGATTTGATGATCATATCACATATCTGTGATTCTCCCCCAAATATAGTTTGGAAAATATCTTTTCCAAAAATATAATCATTCTACCACAATATGTATTTCATTTTATTTTGGGAATATATTTTATTTCATTATATAGATCACATACTAAAAAATATGGTAGGGAAGTCATATTTTCTATTCTGAACATACTGATGTTTTTAGTGATATGAGGTCGATTAAAATATTCTATTGTAAATAAATACCATTTAAGGGGAATTGATTCATATTATTCATGTTATTTATCTAATATGGTTGGATATAATATAAAAAATAATTTATAACTACTATAAGGGATTTTTTTGTTGTTTTTCTAGAATCATTTCGAAGTACTCTATCATACATTAAAGTTGAGTTTTTAAACAATATCATACATGATTCTACACCTTTTTAAAAAATATATAGAATTATAGACAATGATTTTTAGGTATTTATGAATTAAAAATAATATATTATTTATAATTTATTTATTCAACAATGTACAACACAACTGGGTCCACCAATTATTTTTGGTGTGATGATAGATGGATCAATGTGACTATGAATTGATTTTTAATAAAGTAACAAGATCATTATCTATAATGATATCCCTCTACCATTAATTGACGAATTATTATCTAAATTAATAAGAGTTAAATATATTTCCATGATTGATCTTCATATTGAACACCATCAATTGAAGGTAAAAGTGAAGACCCATTCAAGAAAATGTTCCATATGATGTGTTAGAACTATGAATTTATAGTGATTATATTTGATCATTATAATTTCAATACTATATTCATGGATTTAATTAGGTAGAGGAAGAATTGTGGTAATATGTTCCAATGGTTTATTATGATAGGGCCCTGTGAGTTAAGGATGTTCTATGGTCTTATCTAGACCGTTTCAGGGGTCTAGTATGCCCCCAAAATAAGTTTAAAACTTTAGAGATACTAGATTTTTGTGACTCAGACATGGGATATACCGTGAATGGTTGAAGGTTAATCTGAGAATCTCGTGTAAGAATTATTTCGGTGAATCCATCTCGAGCTAAAGAGTCATAGATGAATATCTCAGAATTAGAGGTGAGTATTTGTTTTGGTGGAAATGACATTTTTTGTAGTTATCAATGATTTCTATGGTATTGTGTAATTATAGGGGCTTGGGTCTGGGTTCAAAATTAGAATACATATTGAATGAATCTAGACATCTCAAAAATAATTATTGGAGATTATTTATGAAAAATAGCATATTGATCATGTTAATTATTACAGAAAATGTATGGGTTTGGTCATTCGATGCATTGAATTTAATTTATTTAGTACATCATGTTTTACTGGAAACAGGAAACTGAGTTGTGGGTGGTTGAAGTTTCATCATAGTACATTAGGACTAAATTGAATATGGGATGCACAAAAAACATTGTGTCGTTTATCAATGCATGTAACATGGATAATGAAAGTAAAGATATATTGTGGTCCCTATGGAGTTTCTTTCCATGGAACATGACATGGGCTATTGTTAGAAATTCAATATGATTCTATACATTTATAGGGAAGAGGGGGAGAATAGAGTACTCAAGAAAGTCTATATAATAATTTAATTATTTAATTTTTAATAATGATCTAGTCGATATGTGTTTTTCTAGTAGCCACTTTATTAGGGGTAACAACGAGAAGGGTAATTAACGTGTATAGAGAAAACTCGATCGATGAATGGGAAACATGAAAAGTTTAGTTTATTTTCCACAATAAGATGTTATTCACTTTCCTAGTTCCCTCTTGATCACTCTCCAATTGTGATTAAAAGTTAAATTGATAATAGAGGATTAGATTACTTTATATACTAATGGAATTGGATTCAAATTAAATATTTTTATGCAAATGGTGTTTACCTCTTTGTGTAAACAGCCCTATGAGAGCCTATGGAAGGGCATTAAAATATGATAGAATCATTTTAGATGTTATATATAATAGTGTTACATAATTTTGGGGAATTTGGTCACTCTATTAGAGACCATCCATGATGATATTTATCAAACTTGAGTTGAGGCTACATTATTAATGGGATGATGCTATCTTTTTGGAATTATATGATTAGAAAAGACTCTATGCTGAGAAAATGATTGATGATTAAAGGGGTCAGAGGGAGTAGTCATGGAAAAAATGGAATAAAGAGGGTGACTAAATATTTTCATACTTTCAATTATGTATTAATGAATGATGGGTTGATCAATGAATTAATATTGAGCTCCTATAAGGGTCGTATAAAATTTAAATTTAGGATACATGATATATTACTTGGATCATTTCAAGATCATTTTGGAATATCCAAAGGACTCATGTGAACCTATGTTGGAGACAATGATAAAAAATTCATTATAATGGAATTTCATTATGTACATGTTTAAAGAGGATGAAAATAATGTTATGGAGGAATTGCCAAAGGAGGAAGTGGTCAAGGAATTCATTGTGAGTATGATTGTGGATAGTTCACTAATACTATATGGGTTTCATCGAATATTTTTTATGGATACTTGGGAGATCAATTGTCCACTGTTAGGGGATGCAACGAGGTATTTTTTCTTGGAGGGGGGATCTCCAAAAAGAAATTTGTGCCTCCTAAGTGGTGTTAATACCAATGGTTAGGAAGACTAAATGTATCTCTTAGTAACAACCAATATAATTATGAAACATTTACTAAAAGAAACTACAATATTTTTTCAATAGGAGACTTCGGAGAATGATACCAAAAATTGCGTCTGATGAATATCGTGGGTTTCTTTAAGGGAGAGGCATACTAAGTGTGGTGGGATCTCCCTAGTGATTATGAAACATCTAAATAAAAAATATACGGGATTAATTTTTTTTATCAATGTGGACATGGATAATTCCTATGATAGGATTCAGTATAATTATATCATTATGATGCCGATAAGACAAGGTTTGGGAGAATAGTTATAAAATATCTTATGATAGTGGGGTCCATTATTATATACATGAATAGGGGTGAAGTGTTGTTTATCTCGTAAGTTTCTTTGATGAAATTATTTTTTTCATCAATGGAAGTATGGACACTATTAGTTGATAGAATATTCTAATAGAGAAATATATAAATAAAAGTTGGATGAAGATGAACTTGGGTAAAATAATTGTGATTATATCTTACAAATACTCATCTAGAGATCCATAGACATACAAAATAAATTATCCATGCTAGAGAGGAGGCTTTGATTGACATACTTTGGTGCTCCAATCCCAAATGTAAGGATCCAAAAGTGGATGTTTCAAGGGATTATGAGAAATATTTACAGTTAGATATGAAAATAGATATATATTTTCCTCTCATTAGGGTTTCTTGTTAGCCTAATAAACAATGTGTTTTCCTCCTTGGTGATGCATGTTCAGTCGATCATCTCTGATCATAAAGGAACAATCAAACGGTTTAAAAATATTGACTTTGTTCATATAGGATTCTATGGAGTAGGGAATATTTCATTAGGATAGATTGAAAATAATGGAAAATATAATTTATTATGGGGGTTTCAGCATTTTAAATATTCTAGAGACCATACCAGCCATACAAGACAGTATGGCATGAAGAATAATTAGGAGAAATACATCATGGGTGAGGTTTATGAGGCATATGTATGAGGACAACTAGATTAAATGGAATGTTTTCGTAAAGTAACCATAACTTCTTGAAAGAATAATTATTGAACTACTTGACATGTTCTTGGATATGACCAAGTGGGTGTTGGGGCATAGTGAGGTAAAATACACTAAGGATAATTAGATAGGTATCACATTCCACTACCCATGCTGCCTTGCCATGAATATTTTCTTTAGGGTGGTCGTAGGCTTCCCATACATTATTCATGAAACATTTTATGCCTAGGAGAAGGCAGTGTTTCAGATTATCATGACGATGGAAAAACCTGATAGATTTTTTCATGATACCTTAACATTTAGGGGATTTTGTGGCTATTATCTATACATAATCCTACATATATAGACTCAATCCAAATATTAGGAAGATATAAATCAGTGTAAATGGATTCCAAAAAAAATTAATTTTATTCTATGATGGATGATAAATACTGTTATTCCAATGGATTATAATATTAAAAAAATGGGAATAACATTACCATATCTATGGGGGTGTTTCTATCTACCAATACAATAATACATAAGAAATATTTTTATCAGGATTGATATACATGGGAGGACCTAGGGAATTTATGAAGGTTTCATGGTTGTTCTAGGAGGTGGGGACTCATTTGTGGATTTCATTGTAACACAGTTCCATGAATTAGACATGAATAATGATGAAGAAAAAGATAGGGATTTGATTTTTTCTAGTACCTACTAGACCATATCGGAGGCCCATAAAAGATTTAAGTAGAGAAGATGTGTCTACAAATATTACCTCTAGGTTTGGTTAAATTCACTAGTGGTGGATATTTTTGGGAATTAGACTTGTGGATATGATTCCAATTCCCTGATGATGATCATTCCATGGGTGTTCCTACCAACAAAGGGAACTTCAAGACCCAACAGGGTGTGTGGGTGAGCTAGATGACTCCATATGTTGTCCTAAAAATAAACTAGGATGGATCATATGTTGGGTGTCAAAGAGAGGAGGATATCTTGTGACAGATGATGAGGGTTCAGTCATTTTGGGCTTTCCTACATTCTATCGCTTGGGGAACTCTCTCAGAACAGAAGTATGTGTGATGATATATGGCATCTAAATCTTCATTCTATAAAGGATCAAGGTATAAGAGGTGGAATCAAAACTACCAATTCCTCTTTGGATGCTCCCATGAAATGTAAACCTGCATTAGAAATTTATATACTCCATTTTCAATTGTAAGAAGATGTTGGAATAAGTCATTACGGTTGGGAACATGTGGATATAAGGAACCTTTTCCACTAATTATTGAGTTAATTGAGGTAATATATGTGAGGATATCTGTATTTACCTTAGTTTTGGATCACTTTTAAAAGAGTTCCATAATATATTTAGTGGTGACTCCCTCAGTCTTCATCAATTCCGACCGTTATAAATTATTATTTTTATTTTTTTAAAATAATAAAAGAAATCAACTTTTCAAATATGATAGTTTATAATCAAAGTATATGACCAAAAACTATGAATGTGATTCAATTTTTTTATATTGACCATATATTATCAACTCTTGGAATAATTTCTTCATTGATATCTATTCTAGTTTTAATGTTTTCTGGAAATTGATTCAAGATAATTTGGACAAATGAATGTGAATAAAATTTCAAGGAACATATTTGATGGTTTATAAGTTAACCTATTCTCACACTAAAATAATGTGATGAGGGGAATGTAACTTATAGTGATAAATAATTAAAGGGGAGTGTTTTGTTTATGGATAATGATATGGTAAAAAATAATTCCTAATGATAACTAAAATTATTATGAGAAAAATTACCCAACAAATGATTTGGAGTTACCAGTGTAATCA